>OX467321.1:10000000-14800000 GCA_950108535.1 Agriphila straminella
ATTAGTAGTTCTCGAGATATGTAGCTGTGACAGACAGACAGTCAGACTGAGTCACACCATAAGGGTTCCTTTTTACCATTTTGGTACGGAACCCGAAAAATTGACTTCAAGTAGGTACCTATACGTGTGCCAAACGGCTATCCTGTACATCGATTTGCTGTTTGTTTTTCGTACACCTAGTACCTACCTACTATTTTTGTAGCAATGCAGATAAAAATCTTAAGTATAATCAATTCACAGATAATACTCGTACAATACTAGTGAATAATGTAAATAATAAAAATAACATTATTACACTATAAAATAATGCGAAAGACTCGAGGGTCTTTTAACATTGATGCAAGGACCACAAAAATAGCGTATAAAATTAGAAAATGAGTTTTTCTCGAGCTACACGGAAAAATACATAGAATTGAAATAGCTCATGAGTGCGGGAACGCTAGCCCAATCGTTTGCCAAAATAAAAGCTACGTGATTGCACTTGTGGTACGTACCTAAATCATACAAATTTTAATTGGCAGCGAAACCAGCAACTCGTGTTTCAATATGCATAGGGTTGAACTTGTTAGAAATTAAGTTGAAATCAAGCTTTTAACAAAGATTATGGTTTGTAACGATGGCAGGGTGAACTTCAATGTTGGGAGTCACCTGTAGTGGAGAAAATAGTGTGTAATAGTGATCGGGGATGATTTTACAAAATGCGCCCCACGTTTTTAGGTTTAAATCTTCTGTAGGTATAGGGATTATAAATATTTACAGAAGAATTTATCCGTAGTCCGTTTTATGCAGTCCGTTTTTACTTTTTTAGTCCGTTTTAAAAACGTGTTTTAAGAAAGTTTTTAATTATTTAACCATGAAGACTTTTTCATCTCAAAAAAATCAAGGCATAACCTATCCATTCAGCCAAAACTACAATAAATTATCAATTTTGAAAACCAAAATACAAAGAAGTTAGTACTGAAAAAGACTGAAAAAGACCCAACGACGCTCACGATTACATATAATTAAAGTAAGTACCGGTTAAGCACAAGTTAGCCAAAAAAAGGGTTGCCAGCCAGCATGATGTCCTTTGACAAGTTTGACGTGACAAAATAGGTAGCATATCATTTGACGATAAATAACTTTGACAGCGTTTTGGTGTAAGTGTTTTGTTCAGTTTCATGCTTTTCAATAAATGTACTGAAAAACTAAAGAGGTTCAATTTACATATTATACTAGCTTCTGCCCGCGACTTCGTCCGCGTGGATATTAGAGAAAATCCTTCCTTCAAAATCCTTAGGGAACCTTCAACCAGGATCTGACCAGCCATTTTTACGCATTTAGGCGGGTTCCTACCAAGGGCGCTAACTGGCGAGGCAAGACATTTGCCGCGTGTGGCGGGCCTCGCACGTGGCTTCCCGTTCCCGTTCCGGTTCCGGTTCCGGTTCCGGTTCCGGTTCAGGTTCCCGTTCCCGTTCCCGTTCCCGTTCCCGTTCCCGTTCCCGTTCCCGTTCCCGTTCCCGTGCCCGGTTCCGGTCCCATTCCCGTATCCCGTTCCCGTTCCCGTTCCCGTTCCCGTCCCCGTCCACGTCCCCGTCCCCGTCCCCGTCCCCGTCCCCGTCCCCGTCCCCGTCCCCGTCCCCGTCCACGTCCCCGTCCCCGTCCCCGTCCCCGTCCCCGTCCCCGTCCCCTCTCCCGTTCCCGTTCCCGTTCCCGTTCCCGTTCCCGTTCCCGTTCCCGTTCCCGTTCCCGTTCCCGTTCCCGTTCCCGTTCCCGTTCCCGTTCCCGTTCCCGTTCCCGTTCCCGTTCCCGTTCCCGTTCCCGTTCCCGTTCCCGTTCCCGTTCCCGTCCCCGTCCCCGTCCCCGTCCACGTCCCCGTCCCCGTCCCCGTCCCCGTCCCCGTCCCCGTCCCATTTCCCGTTCCCGTTCCCGTTCCCGTAACCGTCCCCTTTCCCGTTCCCGTCATTTATTTATATTGAATTTAATAATATATATTTATATTATTTAGCAGTGGTTTGACAGACAGAAAAGAGAGTGAGTGACAAAGTCAATATTATGAATTTGGAACTACAGGCTATTCGCATTGACCATGAAGGTTTAACACCCCCCCGCAATGTGAACACCCTGTATCTTACTATACTTATGTGCTCCAAAAAATATACATTCGACATATCAAAGAACAAACACCCTATCTATGCTTTATACAAACACAATTCAAAATTAACATAATTATTTACACCTTACTATTTATTTATATTAGATTTAATAATATATATTTATATTATTTAGCAGTGGTTTGACAGACAGATAAAGAGTGAGTGACAGAGTCAATATTATGAATTTGGAACTACAGGCTGTTCGCATTGACCATGAAGGTTTAACACCGTCCCTGTCCCCGTCCCCTGGATATGCATGTCCTGGTCCAATCATGTCCACCGTGTTGGACTTCAAAATAAATGTCATTTTCGCAACCACCATCCCATGAAACCTCAAGAACGACATCCACATCGATTTTCATGTTTCCACCCCATTTACACCTTAAGGGAGGATTTTCAAAATAACAAAATATGTGTTTGCCTATTTATTTTTAGACATGCTCCTACGAATTTTAAAGTTGTAATGTCTATTTTATATTATTTTTCCATACAAAATTTAAACCCCATTTTCACCCCTTTAGGGGTTAAATCATGTCCACCGTGTTGGACTTCAAAATAAATCTCATTTTCGCAATCACCATCCCATAAAACCTCAAGAACGACATCCATATTGATTTTTATGTTTACTCACCCCATTTATCCCTAAGTGGTTGATTTTCAAAATTACAAAATATAGGTTTGCCTATTTATTTTTAGGTGTGCTCCAACGAAGTTTAAAGTTGTAATGTCTATTTTATATTATTTTTTCATACAAAATTTGAACCCCATTTTCACCCCTTTAGGGGTCAAATCATGTCCACCGTGTTGGACTTCAAAATAAATGTCATTTTTGCAATCGTCATCCCCGAAAACCCCAATAACGACATCCATATCTATTTTTGTGTTTTTTACCCCTTTTCATCCCCATTTCATCCCAATAGGGGTTCAAATGCTAACAATAACAATATACGTTGCGTTAGATGCCTATCCATAAGCCTAAATTATAAATTTAGCGATTTTAACTTCGAAAATAAAGGATTTTCTTCAATACACAACTTCATCCCCCTTTTGACCCCTTCGGGGGTAGAATTTTGAAAAACGCTGAGACCCGTATTTATTTATTTTCAATGGTCAGTCTTAACACAAAATTTGAAGATCCTAGCTTCAAAACTGAGGGACTTTCATACAAACTTTGATCCCCTTTTTTACCCCCTTAGGGGGTGAATTTTGAAAAACCCTTTCTTAGTGCACCCCTAGACCTCATAAGGAACCTACGTGCCAAATTTGGAGTCTCTAGACCCAGCGGTTTGGGCTGTGCGTTGATAGATCAGTCAGTCAGTCAGTCAGTCATTCAGTTTACGATTTTATAAATATAGATTGATATTAATTGTTTATTAGAAAATTAATAAAATTAAGTTTTTTAATTTAGAAAATAATGTTTCGATTACTAAATTCTCTTCAGACTATCCTAAGGTGTTCGTACGTGTAAAATGTCAAAGAGAAGTGGCAAACTGACAGAACTAAAGTCACTGAAGATAACTTTGACTACAGAAGAAAACAAATCATCTATTTATTTGCAAAGATTTATTGTTTCTTGCAGGAATTATTAAAATTAAAAAAAAAACTGCAGCTCTTAGTCAGCTTAATTTTTCCCGACAACCTCAGCAATTATCGTTATATTTCTACCAATTTACATAAATCATTAACCTTTTATACACTTAAACCTTTCTCAGGAATCACTCTATCATTTGGTGAAGACCGTATGAAAATCCGTTTAGTAGCTTTTGAGTTTATCGCGAACAGACAGAAAGACAGACAGACGCGACGATGGACTTTGTTTTATTAATTATGTAGTTTAATAAATCTTTAGTAGAGAAAATAATGTAACAATCGTTTGCCATTGCACATAGTATTCCATTCTGTATGTCAAATCGTATTAAAAATAGCTTGGGAGAAATTAGATAGTGTAGGTAGTAACATCTTCCTTCTACTTTTTTACAATCCACCTTGTATTTTTTTTCTACATAACCAAAAAAACAGAAAAAATACAGAGCTATATAACGCTATAGCGTTAAATCATATTTTTCTTTCTCTTATAAACAAGAGTTTATTTATAATGTCAATTTTGGTGTAAAAATTCAATATTTACATAAAGTTCACGTGGCAACCCTGAACAAGCCGAACGCGCCTTGAACAAAATCACCCAAATTGGTGCGCTTCAACCGAATGCAGCGGCATCGATCTCAACCGTAGTCCCACCGAAAGTTGGAAATGGAACCACACTGCTCAATATTTAAAGTCGATTCTGCACTGTGGAATTTTAGCTGAATTTTCGTTCAGTTCTTCGAATCTTGAGATACTTTATGGGCGCACCGCGAATAATGTAGTGTACAAAGTAAGCAGTTACTCGGAGCTTGCAACTGATGAATTTTATAAAGATGGATTTTGTTATGCAACTCTGAGAGTTGTATTCGATTTATTTTTATTTTATTTTTATTTTATTTATTTAGATTTACCAACGTTTGTTTACATTAATTCTTATAATAAGTACAAGACTATTAATTAATATCTTAAGTTAAATGTAACAAACACTTATAGGTAAATTCAACATGCATTTAAAGGTACCTAACCATTATTTATCTAAAAGACTGAAGAACAAAGAAAAAATAATTATCATTAAAAGAAAGGATGATCAAAATCAAATACTAATTATTGTTGGCGATAATCTTACGGATACTACCTAGCGAGTCAAAATTAAAGTCAACCATGTCACTGTATTTGTTTACAAGCCTGCAGAATCGGGGAATGGGAGAATTGGACCCGTAAACTGTCCTTCGCAACGGTGCGGAAAGGGGAGTTATTCTGTGTCTAGGATATCTTCTAGGCACACGTAAGTTTAACATAGCTAAAAGTGAAGGGCTATATATGCAGTGATTTTGTAATTTCCATACAAAAGAAGCATCCGCTAGCTCGAAACGTTTAGATAAGGACATCATTTTAAAACGAGCTAACCGTTCACAGTACGGTATTCTCCACTTTTTCTTAGAAATTCCGTTGGCAAATGCGAGATGCCAGAGGAACCTCTTTTGTACACGCTCTAGTCGAAGACTGTGTACAGCAAAGTGTGGTCTCCAAACAACACTTCCATACTCCAGCAGACTCCGAACTAAGCAGTTAAACAGTTGGATCTTAACCTTATTACTGTGAAAAACTTTAGCATTTCTGATTACAAATTCTAGCATTCTGTATGCCCTCTTTACAATACTGTCTATGTGAGGTATGAAAGTCACTTTAGCGTCAAAAATGATTCCTAGGTCCCTAATCTGTTCCACTTGTTGTATTTTACTACCACTAATGAAATAATCCATTTGCAACGTATTATGTTTGCGAGCATACTTGACATGATAGCATTTTGATATATTAAGGTCCATTTTATTTTGATGACACCAGTTCGTAAGCTCATTTATATCTTTTTGAAGTTTCATGCAATCCTCTGTTGAATCGATCACTCTGCAAAACTTTAGGTCATCTGCATATAAATATGATTCCGAGTACTGTAGAAGTTTTGGGACATCGTTAATAAATATATTGAATAGTATGGGCCCCAGATGAGAACCCTGTGGCACACCTGATTTGATATTTGCACATTCAGACCGATATCCATTAACCACCACGAAAAATGATCTATTTTTTAGATAGGAAGCTATCCAGTTGAGTGCTGTACCGGAAACCCCATAAGCAGACAATTTTTGCAATAAAATATTGTGTGAAACTCGGTCAAAGGCCTTACTAAAATCTGTGTAAATAGTATAGATTTCAAGTCTTTGGGATTGCACTGGTTGGATTATCTGATGTCGACGGTTCACGCTCCTTTGAATTTAGGTCACATATAATTTGATGTTTGGGACATTGTACTGGTATTAGAATTTGATGTTACAGTCTATTTCGATTTAGTATCATCTAAGTAACTTTTTGAGGAGCTCGGTGGCGCAGTGGTTTAGCGCCTAGCCCAGCGATTGCGGAGGTTAAGCAACGTTCGCAAGGGTCGGTCATGGGATTGGTGAACAAAATGTATTATCTCGAGCTTTTCCGTGCTTCGGAAAGCACGTTAAGCCGTTGGTCCCGGCTGCATTTGCAGTCGTTAACACCCACCAATCCGCATTGGGCCCGCGTGGTGGGTTATGGCCCGTCCTCCTTACTACCTCCTCCTTACTACTATAAGGAAGGCCTGTGCCCCAGCAGTGGGGACATCAAAACTAATAATAACTAATATTGTTCGGCATAACTCTCGGTTATGCCGAACTATATTAGTTTGCATTTCAATGATCGTAATCATTATTTTTTATTATTTTTTAATCACAATATTATAACATCACTACAATGTTTTATGTTATGTCAATGTATTTCCTGTAATGTGTGTGTGCAATAAAGTGTTTATCTATCTATCTATCTACAATGCTGCCTTTACTCTTAACCTGAATATAACACCCATTCTGGCGACTTATTGTGTATTGTTAAAGGGGAAAAAACCAGCTGTACCACACCTCTGGTGGCCATCCCCAATAATCTCCACGACGATCGGTCTAGGACGGCTTGCAACCAGCGGCTTCGCGCGACCTTTACCCAATCCTTGGGCCACCTTGTCGGGACCTACCCACGGACGTCGGTCGTTCAGTACAGGTGTAATCTGGGGACCTTCAAGTCGCGAGCGAACGCATCACCGCTTACCACCAGGTATGATAGCGGTCACGTGCTCACGTTTCCACAACACAGCATTTTCAGCTACTATTATTGAAATTTTGTTCGATAAACCTACTTATAAATGTGAAAGTTTGTGGGTTTGGATGTTTAGATGTTTGGATGTTTGTTCCTCAATCACGCAAAAACTACTGAACGGATTTGGTTGGAATTTGGCACACAGATAGTAGATAGCCTAGATTAAAACATAGGATACTTTTTTTCCCGATATTCCCACGGGAACGGGAACCACGCGGGTGAAACCGCGGGCGGCCGCTAGTTAACCATAATTGAAGCATAGTAAGTTTGATCCATCTTAAAGTTTGAAATTCCTGCATTCTGGTCCATATTGTTAATTTCTTTAACTATCGACATGATACCACCCAGTTAGTTCAAATTCAGTTGAAAACTGCTTCCATTACAACGAAACTTTGCAACTTAGTTGAAATTTTAACTAGACAGGGCTGGCACTCAGACTTGTATAAGTTTTTATTTGAAACTTATTTGGTAGTTGGTACTTATTCCTTCATTTTTATTAATTTTATATCATGTAAGTCAGTTTGGTTGTTTAAAACATTAAATTTAAATAGTTGTTTTGTGAATTTCACGGATATTAGATAATTAAGCATTGTTTCCAATGAAATAAAACATTTTCATTTGCACTTGCTAGTTTAACTAGATAACCTTTCTGTGAAACTAAGCGTTTAGCTAAATCTTAAAACTAAAAAACTTATGTAAAACAAGTAAATTTGCATTAGTTATTCTATTAAAGTGCATTTCAACACATAAAATCAATCAGACTCATAAAACTCATAAGACTCTTTTGTTACCAGTAAAATTATACTGCATTCTGATTTTATTAAACCACTAAAATTTCTTCATTAGGAGAACTATTTCGACAGTGTTATAACCGGAAAGCTAACAAAGCCCAGACTAGAATGAACTAGTAATGATCTACCATAAAATATTTTAGGAACCGCTCAAGAGGCAAAACCCATTTTATGAAATTTTTATATAACTGCAGTTCTGACAAAGCCAAAGAGTGGTCTTATTATTTTAATACGTATTAGTAATAAAGCTTAAAATTATTGCTTACTGCAATCATTTTATAGTTCTTTTTAACCGACTTCATCAAAAGGAGGAGGTTCTCAATTCGATTGTATGTTTTTTTTTTTTTTTTTTTTTTTTTTATCGTTGTTCGCGCGTATCTTCGACATTTATGGACCGATTTAGATAATTATTTTTTTGTTCGATTGAGTTTTCTTGCGAGATGGTCCCATTTATTTTTTTTTCAAATCGGTTCAGTAGTTTACAAGTAATCCTGAAAATACTATGAAATTAAATCAACTAACTTGACAATTTTGTTATTTATGAACGGAATGAGATGTTTTTTTTGTTTGGGGAAGGGATACCTTTGTGTAGTCTTTTTAACCGACTTCAAAAAAAGGAGGTATTGTATGTATGTTTCTCCGCGATTATCTCACGTTTGGCTAGGCCGATTTTTCTACCTAAATAATATACTTACCTACACTACCTAATACAGAAGGTACTTACACTAAAAATAAAAAAATAAAAAAATTGTTTAAAAAACAAAAAAACCGACTTCAAAAAACCTGCCTCTAAAAAGCAAGAAATAATATTCAAATCATTAGATACGCATTATCATTCTTATAATAAAACACGTCTATTGAAGTCGGGTGGGGCTTTTAGAATAAAAAAAGGAATATGTACTCCAGCCTGCCTAGCATGACCGATTTATATCGCGTGATATAGCGTTTTATCACGTTTAACTGTCAAAAAGACAAAGGAATTTGACAGTTGAGTGTCGATAAAATGCTATATCACGCGATATAAATCGGTCATGCTAGGCAGGCAGCCCCACCCGACTTTAATAGACGTGTTTTATTATAACAATGATAATGCGTATCTAATGATTTGAATATTATTTCTTGCTTTTTAGAGGCAGGTTTTTTGAAGTCGGTTTTTTTGTTTTTTAAACAATTTTGATCAAACATGTTCTTTCAAAGTTGCTACTTTTTTTTCATATTGTTTAATAGGGGTGTGCGATGGCAATTATATAGAACTTTGTCTTTGTTTAAATTATATTTAAATTATTTTAATTACATAAGTAAAAATTTAAGACTGAGTTGCACCATCTTAACTAAACCTTAACTTTAACAGATACATACTTATCTGAGCCAGTGGTCAAAAGTGGAACTAAGATGTTTTACATATTGTTACCTAGGTTACGCCATAGACGACAGCGACGCTGTCATCGAGTCAGATAAGTTTGTTGCTGTTAAAGTTATGGTTAATTCAAGATGGTGCAACTCAGCCTAAGAATATCAAAGTATATGTAGTATATAAGTAAAAATATTTACGATATAAAACAAGATAAATCGCTCTCTTTCATCTATCATTGCACGCTATACTTTAAAATGAACATAGATTTACCACCAAACGTCTTTATTGTTGCATCCATCAGATTTTTTTATATGAGGATGGAACCAATCCTTTAGCTGAATATTTGCTGGTGTTATTTTAACATCGCAATAAAAATCCAGTGTATTCCGGATTATGACTCAAAACAAAGGGATTCCGATTGTACAAAGGCTACAAAAGGGTTATAATAATTTGGCCATTCACAAGTACCTAGGAGCGGATGTGGCTTAGTTGTCAGTTATTATCCTCCGATTTTAGTGTTTCCAAAACAATAGAGTCCTTTCAAAGGCCTTTCTTGAGTGACAAATGGGTGTGAGGTTCATTTCCTTAATCCTGAGGGAGTTTGTTCGGATACACATACAGGACACACGGGTCATTTTTGTTTGTCGAACTCAATTAATTCGCAACGTAATTTTTGTTCACACAAAACTTAAAAACCATTTCTAGAGTTGCCTTATTATGAACAACTTTTTGGAAGGAAACAACTTTGAAATTGCGAAGAAAGTTTTAGCTGTTTCATACTATTTTTAGTAGAGCTCTGGTGAAATGTAGTATAGCTTCGTTTTCTAATAGGTACTAAATTATAGGTCCCCATACAATCATTCTTCGGGAGCCCTACGACAAGAAGGCGACTTCCACAAATTATTTTATGATGATTATTATACGTACACAATATTATATAAATATTTTAGTAATTTCGAACCAAATGAATTTGAATCTAATTTATTTTTATTAATTATTGTTAAAAGTGTAAAGCATGTGAATATTGTGGTAGAATAAAGGCTATTTTTATTCTATTTTATTTAAACGAACTTTCATTGCCTATTTGATTCCTTTAACTATTCATTTTCGCAACAAAAAGAAGCATGTCTTGCCCCATGGTGCAATATCTATGTCTATACTAAAAGTCATTCAAATTGATTCTGTGTTTCAGGCGTGAAAAAGGTGACAGACAGACAGAGTTACCTTTACATTTTTAATAATGTATGGATGTAATCACGTTAATTATTCACTTATTGAAGACCTATAGTCATCCCATGGCTTCGTATGTATTTCTCTAGGTAGTATGAGCGATCTTGTAATGAGATGAAGCCACAAAAATCTCGACAAGCCAAAGGCTTTTAGTTATGACTACCTATATGAATATGTTTAACAGAGCCCTGACCCTTTATAAGGTATGTAAGGGTTTAAAATGATCATTGGGTAAATAACCTTGAGCACTGCATTGTCTAATGATTTTAGCTATAACTTTAGATGGCTTTTGACTTTTAGTAACCTCAAATCCTTTGTGATGAATGTCAACATTTGTCAAAAATGTAAACAATATAAATAAACGACTGTACAGAAAACACAGGTGTACAGAAACCTCAAAGGCCACTAAAAAAGTTTGTCTGCTAAAATTAAAAGCTGTATGTTTATCTAATGTGGATGCCGCCGAGTGCGTTAGTTCTACGCGAGCCTAAAGGCTTTTGGGGTAACCACAGACAAGTTGAGTTACTGGCGGGGACTTATAGAATTCCTGTAAGTCCCCACTCTATTTAGATGTTTACTTAACTAGAATAATTTAACTTTTGGTAGGACTTAGTTGCACATTATTTATTGTCACCTCTCGAAGTTTTGCTCAATCCTTTACTTTGCTTTCGATTGTAAGCCTGAGTTTGTACACCTACGAGATAATGCTACTATACGTATATAACAACGTTATTTTAGTTGTTGATGTATATTTGGGAAATTCTTGACTAAGGCTTGTATATTTTTCGCAAAGCCAGGCATGTGGAAATACTAAAGATGAACAAAATAAATAGATGTGCTTGTAAACTGATAGCACTATGGTTGTTCGATTTGCCACAACGGCGAAACTTCGCGATGCATATAAAAGTAAAACAGAAGTTTCGTAGCGAGGTCTAAAGAAAGCGAGTAAACAACTTTGCCTCCTATTTGGGGAACAAATGGCACCGTTCCAATGTTTCGAGCAGAAAAATGCCACTGAGAGTGCAGGGTTACCAGTTCAAACTTTAACTACCTATACAAGATTTAGAATCAATTTAAAAACTTTTTGGGTATTATAAATATAAAATAAATAATGTACGAGTACTATTTTGAACTCAATTAAAATATTTTTGGTATGTTCAAAGTACATAATAATAAAAAAATGTTTAAGTGTGTTTTTAAACTGAACTAGACCTTGATTTTGAATCATAGATGTCGTTAAAATGACTTTTAATTTAAAATTGATTACGGCTCTTTTAGTCACACACAGCACAATGATATTATGTATTCTCTATCTGCCACGAACTTTAAAAGTGTGACATGAAAGTTTATAAAGTAAGTATAGTTATTAAGTTTAAAATTATGTTAGTATTTATGGAAACAAATTCATGCAGAGAAGTTATTCTAGGAATAATAATAAGCATACAAAAATACTAAACGTTTATAAGAAGAAACGCACTGAAATTAAAAAAGGAATCGTCAGAGGTAGTTTTAATTTTGTGCTCTATGTGTAGAAAATAAGAAAGAATTCTTTTACATTTCTGAACAAAGGCATTGTTAACCAATAATAATAGTTCTATGCTAACAATAAACAGTAGGTAACAAAACACTGTACAAACAAATAAACAAAATTGCTGAACAAACTGTGAACTACGATTTACTGTACCGAAAAAAATGACGCAAAAGTTCACAACGAGAACTGAATAGAACCTTTTGTATCCAAACTTTTTAGTTTTGGAAGAAATGGCATTGTTCCAATGTTGCCAACTGTAAATTAAGCAATGAGGAAGCCGATAGTCAGTCCTAGTTTATTACGTAAAGCATTGGGACTCGTCCGAGTTAAAATTAGGTTAAAAATGCTTTATAGTTTACAATCAATGAAAATGTTGAAGTTTGATGACGAGTTTGACAAAACAATCTGCAATTTATAAACTTAGAAAATATTGAATTGGACAGTCTTTGGACTCTGAAAATCGGGTTCCTGCGTGCCAGTTGCATTACGTTAATACCATGCCTGGGCTGTTGGAGCGGAAAGATCTGGAATGTGACGCTCCATGAGCTTTACGAGGTAAACCAAGAATCTGGTGAAGGTCATAGGAAGCCGCTGGATGCGCGTAGCTCATGACTGCTCGTCTTGAAGGTTCTTAGAGAAGGCCTTTGCCCAACAGTTGGAGCCGCGTGGATGATATGATGATGATGATTATTTCCATGACCAATTCATATTTTTATTCATAATGGCGTTTGCCTATAAGAAAAGTATGTGTTTCAGCAGTGTGGACATTGATATACTAATGGCAACTAATTAATTATTACTGAATTGAGCAGTTGATTAAATCATATTTCAATGAACGAATACTTTTACATCATTTAATGAATATCAGATATTATGAACTCTAACGAACCGATAACGAATCATTAAATTTAACAACCGAACATCACTCGAGTTAGTTAAAAGTTGATAATTTGTCAGAACTTTCAACAAAGCATAATGAAGAGAGCTACTTAAAAAATATTTAGAATCTTTAACAGTACAATAAAAAGGTGAAGGGAAACGCGCCCCCTAATTTATTGAGTTGAAAAGTCCAGCGAAGAATCATAAAATCCATCCTAAAGTTTGTAAGTGGATCACGGACTGCTTTTCTTTAGTAATTCGCAAACGAGACCTTTGCTTGTGTTAAGAAGGCAGAAATACAATTATTATCTCCCCAAGACTTGTGTTAAAGAACAAACATAGTGGAGATAAAAAGCTTCTTGAATATTTGAACTGAATAACTTTTAGCGAAAAGGGATTTCGCAGAGTTAGGTTCGTGTAGTTCTCAATTTTTTGATAGATTTTTGGTCCGTTGCTGTTAGTATATAGGTAGAGTTGGTCTCTGAAGAACTAGATAATTTTCTCTCTTACTCAGATAAACCAGCAAAACGCCATAAAATATACTCGTAAAACGGAAAAAGTGAGGATGTTATTTATTATTCATTATTGCACATTAACTGTGAAATCTTACCAAGACGGTACCTTTCGCAAAAATGCAAAAAGTATTTATAGTAATGAAAACATGCCAGTTTGAAATATTCGATCAAGTTTCAAAATATAAAAGATTATACTGCAATGACTCAAATATTCCCGATCAACCACTGCAACCATTTTAGTTGCACAGCAATTTTGTAAAATGGAATTTTCATGTAACGGCTTTACCAGATCCTATATAAAGTAAATGAACAAAAAGTGTTTGAACAAAACGGTATTTTAATATTAAAAACCTTTAATACCTACGTGTTAAAACACAATAAACGTTTTCCATAATAATCGTAGTTTAGTAGAAAACACAATAAACGCTTTCCGTAATTTTTAGTAGAAAATAGTTTTAAATATCTGTCTCGATATTTCCAATAACAATGAGGGCTTTTCACAATGACAAAAAACTGTAGGCTCGATAGATGGTGTTGATAAAAATTGGTGACAATGTCTAAGCTTCGAAGAGTATCAACACCATCTAGTGAGGCAAATAGTAACTTTAATATACTATATCTATACTATTTTTAGGCTTCGAAGAGTATCAACACCATCTAGTGAAGCAAATAGTTCCTATTTTTTTTTCAAATGTCACTTTGAAAACCCCTTTTGTCAATTGGTGCAAAAGTGTTGCCGCGTTTAAAAAATGACCGCACATTTATTTGCATTTTAAAAAAAACAGTAGAAAAATTACTCGTGTGCAGCGCCGGTTCATAGTTACAGTATTAGGGTTCCTTTCTATAATTATTTTTTACAGGCTAATCACCTTAAAAGTTTAACGCAATCAATATTAATTAATAAATATAATATTAGTTCTGGATGTCGGCATTTGCCTGTATCGGCACAAAATATAAGTCTCATAAAAAAGTTTCTCGACGCATACTGTCTAAAGCGTCATGTCCACTACGCGTTTTGTCCAATCTTCGCTATTAGTCCATTACGCAGAATACCATATTTGGTTTTTTACGCTTGTTCTGAGAGGACCACAAACATCCGATTTTTCTATAATCCCACTATGTATACAAGCATTAATCCATGTCACATAAAATATTCCAATACTGCCGAATGATCCAATGGATTCTGGTCGGAAGTAAATGAAGAGGCGTCACATCAGGTAGGTTTTTAAAATGCAAAACTCGTTATGGGTTTCCGTTGATTTGACACCTCACACGTTACACAATGCCATTCGAAATATGTACGTTTGTGCAGAATGCGTTATAAAATCGTATGAATGAAACGTTATAAAACTAAAAATATGAGAGTTATTTCAAAACTAAAAAAACGAGTTTTGATAACTATAATAAAAGTACTTTTTATATTTTTTATGAAAAACCATAAAACTTGATTTAAATTAATTTCTCATCCCTTTTAAACAACTCATCATACTTGCAGTTAACAAACAAATAGGAATAAAAAAACAAAAAATAGCATTATTTGACGTTATGTCGTTGATAAGTACGAGTATACAATAAACTAATCTAGGGCCGAATCGCGCTAATTCTGAACGATAAAACCAAAACCGTTACGGTGTCATTCAGTTTTACCTGAAACTCTTTGGTTTAATTACAATGATTGGCATCCTAGGCTCACTGGGCATAGCTTTGAACAATTTTAATAAAACTAAAGCGAGTACTCTTCTGTAAACAAAACTGAAGTAACGATTTCATTTTGATTTTATCGTTGAAAATTAGCCTCTGCCATGCACCAATGCTACGGATATCTACGTTTTCGTAGCGTTATGAAATTTAGTTACGATGCTGTAGCACCAAAATCGTCAACTAGCGCCACCAAAACATTTATACTTCCTTTAACTTTTAGAGCTCTTTCATAAAGAAAACGACCATCTTCTCTAAATATGTCTCTTATATTATTGAATAACTCTTCAATATTTTTAATTCTTTGTACCTAATTACATTTCAAATGGTTTTATAACATAAGTTTTCCTCTTTTTGGTTGAAGAGTGATTAATTTAATTGATTGGTGTCAGTGGAAGACTCTTCTCCCCATTTTAATAAGTATTGTGTAATTTACCTGTAATTATCGTTAATTTTAGAAAATGTGATTATAAACTTATGGAAAGGAACCCTCTCCAACAAACGGCTTTCGCATGGAAGTCGTTTAACGAGTATTGCCACCATAAATTCATATTTACGACGACTAATGCAGGGCTACGAGTATGCATCTATGATGTGTTATCTGCAAATGTATTTTTGACATGTCAAAACAAGCGGATGTGTGGCCACGTTATTGATAATATCTGGCTGTACTCATATGATTTTTAGTTGTGTTTTTCTATTAGTTTTTACACGAGTGCCCAAAACAAACAGAGCATACCTATTGTGTTCTTGGTTCATGTAGTGTAGGTTTGTATGTATGTGAGCTTCTTCATTCCTACATAACATCTAAATGCCTGAACATATTTGGATGAGTGGGGCATCGTTTTTGGGCAGTGCAGTCGTGTTTTATTCTACATTTTGAAGCAGGAAAAACATATATAATAGGGATGTTGACTATTTTTTTGATTTTATGTTACATAAATTATCTCTCAAAAAAAGAAATATTGGTAAAAGAATTAATTCGCTAGCATGAAAACTGCCCGAGATATCACAGTGTGAAATGCACACAAATGGACTCGATCAGAAACGCTCCATACTAATGGCTTGCACGTTATGACGTCACGCCGTGCTAGTTTGTATGCAACGCGTAGGAAATTTGTTCGGCAGCTATATTAAATATTGTGTTTATCAAAATAGTTTCTTAGACAAATTTGCTATACATTTTACGGACTAATTAAAGGTATTATTTATTTTAATAAATTTTATACTTTTTAAATGGACTTGTCCACCCAACTTTGAAGGGTCATAAAACAAATAATATGCAATATATAAAACCAAGAGGTATACAAGCTACTCTAAAAGTTTAATATGTTTACGATTTTTATTAGTATTTCGTTATTTTATTCATTAGTCAACATCCCTATTATAATACCGCATTGTAGCGAGTGGTAGTAACAATTTGTTTTGTCTATTTTATTAAAATGTAAAGCTATATAAAGCTAAGGTTTAACCAGTGTTTAAACAATTTAAAGTTTGGCTAAAGTACCATCTCATTGTATCCAATTTGTATTACTGATTAGGTAAAAAATCGATCAGTAAACCAAAATTTTTTTATGTATCTTTGTGTCACTTTTAAGTAAATGAATATTATTAAATTTAAATATTTAACATTACTTGTGTCACAGTGGTTTTGAATCAAAATTGTGTTGCTTGCTGATAGTCGACTAAAATTGTAGGCAGCAAACAGTTAAAAACTACTTAAGAACATTTTATCACAGATAATTAATAATTACTATACCAATGTTTTATATAAGTAAAATAGATTAAAAAACCCCATTACAAGTGAAGAAATAGCAGCTAAATTCAATGTAGGAACGAATGGCTCCGTTGAACGCTGCAGCTCAAAGCCATTTCGTTTCTCAGCTAAGAAATTTTACTTACAACATTTTGAGAATCACAGTTAAATGAAAACAGTAAGAGAACGTCACTTATATTTTGTTATAGCTAATTTACCATGCGTAAACCTCGGACGAAGTGGTTGATTCGTCCAAGGTGCAAATTGAACCCTGTAGAAGGTAAATAGGTACTACATATTTTGTAATCAAAACTAAAACTATCGGTCTGTTTCTTATAAACACATCGACTATTTGACCAACATTCAGGTAGGTATATCCGATAATTTATTATGCATTTTCCAATCTAAAACGAACTTTAGAGCTAACCACAGAAATATAACACTTTAAAAGTTTAAATAAATATTGGAAAATATCACTTTCATAGTATTTTCACTGTCGATTGTACACTGTAGTACAGTCAAGTCTATAAATATTTATACAATTTAGAATTTTGTCAGTCTAAAAGCTATTACTTTTTTGAACAGAAATCAATGACAAATGACTACTACAACAAAGTGACAAAGTTCTAAACTGTATAAATATTTTTAAGACGTCTGTACCAGTAGTACTGTATGTGTAGTGTACTCAAAGCTAGTATATAGCTATGTCGTTCTAAGATTTTCTTTAAAAAGTTTTCTTCTATTCGAAAGATGAGGCAATATTGGAATACCATAAATATTGGAATAATAATATCAACATTACAATCTTATTTATTCGCTTTGAATTTCGAAGAAAAACAAGCATTTAAGAGTACGTGAGAGAAAAGAAAACCCCCCAAACTACCACTATCTGTAAGTGTCGGTAAAGTTTATCTACTGAAAATTTATTGTGATACAGTGTTACCGATATTTCCGACTGGAAACCGATTCGCAACTCGATTGCGGGCCGATGAACTTCATTTTATGAGTGATGCGGTTGCAATGAGTTTTACGGCGTTTACAAAGAGGGTAAAGTCAGGCCCTTTTTTTAGAACAGACATTGAAGAAAATTGAGATAGGACCTACCTACTTTGTAAGAATGTTTGGGTCCGAATTTCGTAGGATTACAATCAGAGGTGAAATCAGGGTACCAAATAGTTTAACTTAAACACAACTAAATTACTTTGGAAACTAAATTGAAGATATAGCTATGGAAATAATTATAATATCACATCGATTGAATTGATCCGCCTCTGATCTAGTGGTTCACCCACACGTGTAAGACGCTGGGATCTTAGGTTCGATTCCCTGGAGGGGTGTACTAATTGTACTTAGTTTGGTTGGTGGTTAGGCTTATTTCAATTCCGCTTGGCTAGTTATTACCACCATCTTACCTAAGTCTGACGTCACTACAACAATTTAAAAAAAATGTGTATTCCGGCAGTTAAAGGTAATATAGCCAGTTCCTCAGTGGTGAAGCTTCCCGGGTGTAGAACACTTACACTTTCGGCCTTACGTCACTTAAAATCAGGTGAGGTAAAGCACTATCCCGTTGTGAATAAAAAAATGATTATTTCTGTGAGTACATATTTAAATGTAGATACTCATTCCGGTGAGCAATACAATTCAGTGATTCCAGTGCTGGATCACATTAATCCAGTGCTAGATTCGACCACTATATTAGAATGCTTACTGAAATAATGTGAACAGGACATAAACCAATCTTTTTTAACTTAATACCCTGATATTTTTAGCGCAAAAGTTGATTATTTTGCATCTTCTAGAAAAACAAAGGCTTACGTCTTAGTCAAGTTATAATATAAAGGTATGTATTCCGAAAGTTCGTGTGCTTTCCGGCTTGTTAACAATGCATTACACGATACGGTGTACTCTTACCTCTCAATATCTCTGAGCATAGTAATAAACTGCAAACACTAAATTTATAGCCGAAGTTTAGTGCGGGATTCTTGCACGGGCAACTTGCTTTTAGAACTGTCTCCTGTTAATTATGTGTTTTAGTAATATTGGTTAATTTAAATGTTAGGTAATTGTATTATCTACCACAACTATGCATTTGTCGTAGTGAAAATCTGCTTGACGCGTCTTTACAGTTCTTTAAAAACGATACCGCGCTATATAAAATCATCATCATCATCATCATATCAGCCGCACGACACCCACTGCTGGGTATAGGCCTCCCCTAAGGATCTCCACGACGATCGGTCCTGCGCTGCCCGCATCCAGCGGCTTCCCGCGACCTTCACCAGATCGTCGGTCCACCTTGTCGGGGGCCTACCCCTATATAAAATACTTCTCTGTAAAAAATAATTTGGCTACTTTATCGGATTGGGTGTATATACCTGTAAAAATAGATGTTTGTTATAAATAAATAAAATAAAATTAAGTTGACGAAACCTGTTTTATTTTTGTATAATCTCAAACGTACGTTGGTGCCATAAATGATGGCTAACTATATATATATGGCGCAGTGACAGCGATATTGAGCCCTGTTAATTGCCTAATGTCCAAGTGTTCAATTTCCAATAGAGGCAAATAGTTTTGGGATGTGTATATATATATATTTTGTTTTAGATAAGTCATGGTTGTTTTTCTGGAGTAAGTTATATGTTCTACATAACGTTGAATAGTACAGACTACTTAGATTGGATCTTTATTATTGTTTTTGTAAAGGAAAAACAGCCAATCCAAATAGATTGCGACAAGGAAGGAAAGATGATCTAGAAAGGGAAACTAACTATTTTCATGATTTTTGCGTTGAATAAGTGCAAGTTAAACAAATACTGAATTCATTAATATTCCTGACGTGAAAATATATAATTTCGTGTTTCTAAATACTAATGCATCTACATTTTATTAATTCATTACATAAAAATCTCGCACAAAATTCATTTTAATTAGTCGACTGTTTCTTTTGGTGCAACGTAGAAATTGCCACCATTTTCAACTTCTTTCCTTCTGTGACATTTTTAAATTGAATTTTTATGCTGGAGTAAAATTTTCATTTCGAAATCCTTTAATAAGGTGTTCCCACAACTCTTCTTGTGGCGAGCACTTATTTTAGAAAATGAAAAACTTTGTGCTTTTTTAAGACCTAAGATAAATATTGTGAAGCCTTAACTATTCAGGCAAGTGTAATAGAAAGTTTACTGGTAAAATAATATAATTCTAGTAAATTTACGAAACAAACTGCTGCCTGTATATATCACGAATCTAATATTTTTAGACAAAACACTAATCGATAATGTGTTTTTTAGACACTGGTCTAAAATTCACAGAGTCGCAAATGACAGCTTGACGTGAAGCAAATCATTTTAGTGTAGTGTAGTTTAGTTTGGTATTTTGTATCTTTGTATTTGGGTAAATTTAATTTAATGTATGGGTTTATTGCCTGAAATAAAGATATTATTATTATTATTATTATATTATTAAAACAAAAATGTATTTTATAACGTATGGTCTTCTATTAGAACATAATCATTCTGCAAACTTTTAAAAATAAAATCAGCGTAAGTAAAATACTGTACAAGTGAAAAACATACTTTTAAACCTTTATTGAAATAAAATTGCGATATTGTGTGAGCAGTCACAAAGAAATTAAGTTACCACATTGTAAATGTTTTCGTAAAATTTTACGTCAAAACATAATGACCTAGTTAGTTATGCGTGGCACTGAAATTTTTCATAATTTTATTATTGTAGCAACGCAACGAGCCGCTTGGCGGGCGAGCATGTACTCAATTTTATTGTTTCCATCACGCACATTATTACATGTACCTATTGTATTTTTGTGGGAATTTATAAAAAGGTTTTATGTTCACGAATTTTCAGTAATTTTGTTATATTCTTTGTCAATCAAGCCCTAAATTGACGATAATAAAATAAGTGGAACACGTAAATAAAATGGTTATATTTTTATTGTTTTCTTTTACACATGTCATTTATTCAATAACGATAATATTTCGAGGAACAAATGATGAAACGATTACAAATGAAATAGAAACGGCTGTTTTTATATTTATCTATTCTAAGCTAAAGAAAATCAAACTTTTATGTGATAGCTTATACCTAGTTACTTAACCTGTTGTGTGATGGGTAATCATTTTTTACACAGACTCTTGTTACAAAGTACCTTTACATGCATGGAGTGCCAGAAATAAACGTTAATTCTTAGAGAGCACTATGTAAGAAATACGTTAAAAGGGGATTTCCAAGAAATCATTCGGTTCTGACTCTACAGGGATAAAATTAAAGAACAGGTATTTCTCATTCCTCCTAATAGAATACAACAAGAATTACAAAAGGAACCAAGGGTTTAAAAATAGATACCTAGCTATAAAGGGATTGAAAAATATCACGTTTCGTAAGGCTGCATTCAGACGATAACGCACGACCCGACCTCAACCCGAACTCAACTCAAAATCAACTCGAACTCAACTCAACCGGAGCCCACTCCTTGAAATACAGCGCTTACAATTTTGAGTTTTATGACACATTATTAAGCTCCGTTATATTTTGTCGATGCAACTGCAAACGCCCCGCGCTCAACCCGAACTCAACTCAAACTCAACCCGAACAGAACCCGAACTCAACTCAAACTCAACCCAAACTCAATCCGAACTCACCTCAAACTCACCTGAACATTACACAGGAGCTTATTAATGTGTCATAAGACTCAAAATTGTAAGTGATGTCTTTCAAGGTGGGCTGCGGTTAAGGTGAGTTTGAGTTGAGTTTGGGTTGAGGTCGGGTCGTGTGTTATCATTTGAACGCAGCCTAACATTGTCAGTATTAGAATAAAGGCTCGTCCAAGAAAAAAGGTCAATGATATTCCGTTAAAATTTTCAAGAACCGCAAATTATACCATTCCTTACATACATACATACATACACTCACGCCTGTTTCTCATGGGGGTAGGCAGAGACTATGGATCGCCACCGGCTACGATCCACTTTCACCACACTTTCTTCGCTTCTTTCACATCCATCAATCTTTTCATACATGCCCTGCGGTTTTTGTCACTGCGTACACCAGCCATACCATGCTTTATTCCCTCAAAATATTTGTCACCATTCAAGTTATAGCCTAATTAATAAGGCTGCTAAGTAAATTGGCGTATACTTTGAATAGGGTGTAATTCAGTTTAATCCAATTAAAGGAAGGAACAACAAGACGGCGGCAGTATCATTCGCCGACGTGGCACCTGTTGCCGAATATTTTAAGTCCTTGCTCATATACTATTACACCAGGGTGCGATTGTTATACTGTCTATCTATCCTTTTTTATAATTTATAGATCTAACTGATAATAATATAATGATAATATAATTTAAATACTGATCTGACAGACAGACAGATATACAAAGGCAGCGAGAGACTTTGTTTTATAATATACAGTGTGAGTCTATATAAAGTGCACAAAGGAAAATGAGTGAGACTATCCTTAATTTTTATGACGTCAAATTACATTTTGTTTGTATTTATTTCTATTCTATCTCATGTACTGCCTTAATTGAAAGGTATCTGTTTGCTAAAGGTTGACTGGGAGAGAATGTTTTTAGATTAAATCCGTCTTTCGTAACTTTTGTTTTATAAATGCTTTCAATATGATTAAAAATATTTTAATGGATTTCGTTGTTTGTAAATAATTCATAGTGTTGAGATATCACTATAAGTAATGCATAGTGGGTGAAGCGTTTTCAAAATTTTGACGAACTTGATGTACCTTTACGTTTTTTAGAAATAAGAGAATAAATTCATGACCAAAATACAGGTACAATACATAGGTAACGAACAATGAAATTACATTTTTTATCTCCTAAATGCATATATATTAAGATATAATTAATCAGTTATGAATGATTATGGACCAAAACACTGATAATGATAAATATTGAGGCCTGGAAATGTTAATAATGTTCTTCGAACAAGTAACACGGAAGTCACAGGTGGTTTCAGCCGTCTTACTTAAGTAATAATTCACTTAAAACGTCCTTCAAATAAACATGAAAACAGGGCTTAGGATAATAATTTTAACAAAACTTTTCGCATTCAAAAAAATTTATTGGCAATAGACAGACAAACTCTCAGTGTTTTTACTATGAATAAAAAGCTGTGTACAAAATTAGAAGAGGGAAATGCAAAGTGGCCAGATGCCCCAATTAAGAGGAATTTTCTTGAGAGCTTTTTCAATTTGATCTCCAAGAATAACAAGTAGGCTGGGGAGTAATATCAACTTGGATTTATTTTAATTGAAATTTCCCTAAATTTTAAAATTGTATTTAAAGTTTAGAACTCATTTAATTCGATTGAAGAAGTTTTTAATTCAGTCAGAGCTTAGTTTGCAATGAGTGAAGTCAAAACGGTAATTCTGTCAACGATCAACCAATTAACCACCCACACTTAAGTTAGTTCACAAGTTGTTTATTTTATGAACAAATAGCACAACGTGTACTTTAGGTATTTAGTTCTTAAGAGTGTTTATGCGCTACACTAGCGCCATATACTTGTTATTGTCCTTCTTGCACATAATTGCACATACTTGCACTAAGCTCCTACAGTCTCAAGTTTTTGCCGAGTTAAATTAGTTATTATTGCAGTTTTCTGTGAGTTCTGCGTTTTTACAACATAAATTAATTTATTAGATCACCAACAAGTTTACACTGACATAAACTCCGAAGAAGCTTTGTTGTACTTTTTATCGTTTTAACAATAATTTATAACCAGTCGTCACTATAAGAACACAATTCAATCTTGTCTTTATTTAAGCACTATGATTTTTTTCCATTGGCGGCGCTAGTGTAGTGCATAAACCCTCTTAAGCTTACGCCCACTGTATCGGTGTACAGACTTTGGTTAACCCCTACTAATGGTGGTATTAACATGAGGCGACTTGCTGGTTTTCATCGAGAATCACTTGTAAAATCTAATCGCAAACCTAATATAAATGAGGTGGCGATTCGATTTCAACTAAAGTCGCCAAGCAAGTCGCCCGGATAATTGGCCCGTCTAAATACCCCAAGTCTCAAAGTCTATTATTTACATTGAATGATATTTTGTATTTCTAATCTCAATTAATTACAATGAATGTTATTTACCCGACTACGGCGAAGCAAAAAGGAGGGTTATGATTTTTCTTTACTTTGTAATATTAATTAGGTATTATCAAATTGTAGTAATGAATTTCGATAGCTTGATGTGATCAGTTTTTTTTTATATTAAAAGTTTTATAAGAAAATTTTATAGTAAAATATTTACTACGACTTGTTTGTGCATTTCAATATGTTCACTTGCGTGCTCCGAATCGTTAGTAGGAAAAAAAACTGATAAGTCAAGTCATATTAATAATTGCTGGCATTTGTCACAGAAACGCATACGTGGCTAGGTTTAAGGTTAGTACACAACAGAGAATTCGTTGTTAAAAAATTAGGTGAAAATTATCCACAGTAGATTTTTTATTATATCATGCGCGCTAATTAAAACACAGATTTATTTCATTTCAAAATTCTTTATTTCTTAATATAAAATAATATTTAACAAACAAAACAAATAATTATCATTAATACCTATGTCAGTGTAAACTTGTTGGTGATCTAATAAATTAATTTATGTTGTAAGAACGCAGAACTCACAGAAAACTGCAATAATAACTAATTTAACTCGGCAAAAACTTGAGACTGTAGGAGCTTAGTGCAAGTATGTGCAATTATGTGCAAGAAGGACAATAACAAGTGATCGCAAACTTTAGGGTGATTAAAACATATATATTTGTATGTCGAAAAAATCATCGAGTTTATTTTATTTTAATTCGCCAAAAGGTACTAAAAAGAGAAAATCTGTCAACTAGTTTACTTTATATTAAATAGTACAAAGTAATCTGATTTTGATACTTAAAAAAACAGAAGTAAAAAACTAATCACTAACAAAATTAACTTGAACACGTGATTCCGCTGATGTGTAATAAGCTTTTTATTCGTTTGTTTTCGTGAGCAACGACCTGAAAACATGACAATTAATATTCTTTGTCTCTTGAGATTTGGTCCTCGCATTATACCGAGCAAACATATATCCACTAACCGTAATTAAAGGAATAATGAAAGTTAATAATGACATAATCGTCTTTAGTATATTAATTTTGCTTAATACATTTCCGGAAATCCTTTTTCTGGTATTTGAAAGTTTATTTATTTTCACGATTAATTTTATAGGTACGAAAAATTTGAAAAATCGTAAATGCAAAAGTTAAGTAAGTAATAATAAGTACGTTTTTAACTTGTAAAAAGTAGTTAATAATTAAAATGCTGCATTTGGTTGGATTATATAAGTAAGTTTGAATTTATGTATGTTTGTAAATATGCGTTATTTAACATCAAGAATATGTTACTACACAAAATAGATAAATAATTTTAAGAGTTAGGATCCTACCATACAAAAAATATTTAGATACTGAGGCAGTTTTTGAGGCCTATCAAGGACAACATTTCAAAATATTTAAGTACCATGAATGAACCAATCATTATATTGAAATAGTAAAGTTGGTTTGAAAAAAATCACAGTGCTTAAATAAAGACGAAGTATTTGATTGAATCAGGCGTCACTTGGCGGAAGTCCCAAACCATTTTGAAAAAAGAAATATATGTAGCTTACTTCCGCAAACAAAATATGCAAGATGCACCGCCCGCCCGCCCGCAAAAAAAAAAAAAATACGGTGTCGGAGGGCGTAGTTGCTCATTCGGTGTTGGTTTACGCACGATCTAACTCCTGAGGATGCTCCGGGTTGGGGCGAAACACGTGTAGAGTAGCCTTATTGGTGAAGGTGCAAGGTGTGTTGCTGTCTTGCTAAATGCAGGTATTGTGCACTTATATTTTGTGGTGTGCTGCATATTTTTGCGGGCGGGCGGGCGGTGCATCTTGCATATTTTGTTTGCGGAAGTAAGCTACATAATATTTCTTTTTTCAAAAAGACGAAGTATTTGTGAGCGGCGCTAGTGTGCTGTATAATAGTACATTATGAGACAAGTTAGCTTACACAGCCTTGTGTGCAATAAGCAAAAGCTCACGAGATTCATACGACGTTTTTCAACACATTTGCGAGGGAAAACAAAGTAACACACCACACAGCAACAAATACGACAAAAACAAAATATGATAATTATGGAAAAGGCGCGCAGGTTTTTTTTGTTTTTTTCACACGCCCAACGCAAGAATATTTTGCAAACAAAGGGGTGAGTGAACATACAGCCTACTTCAAATTTATATTTTTAAGTGATAAAATGCAAATATTTTAATATTTTTTAATAAAATATTGTGAATTATGAATAATTTGATAATAATAAATATTTGTTTGACTTAATTAAGGACTTACACATTTATTTATTCCAAAACTGTATATGAATTTTCAGCAGCATAAAACCTCTTTGTTGTTACTAAAAAAAATAACTGTATTACCCGGCTAAATTGGGAATGCTCTGTTTACTCGCATAGAACTTGCAGTAAGGTACTAATTTAACTTTGTAGGGTTAATTCTATAACGTACTAGTGTTTTATATATTATTGCACGCGTTTGTTATAGCTCGGTTTATAGCCCTAAAAGCGATGTATTAGGGCTCACTTTACGAGCAAGTGTGTTGAAAATATTTAAACAATTTAGAATTTTGTCTAACTATTAAGCTTTAGTACTACCTACTCCATTTGGTAGTTTGTGTTTCCGTCTGAACAACTTGTAAGTGTTCGACGATTTGTTAAAAAGGTTTTCGGCATTCGACATTCCATGGGAAGCCCGCCTACAAAATTAATTGACAGTATTTTTAATACTGAATAATCGCAACAATTATTTTGTAAATACTTTTTAATTCGTTAAATAGTTAAATATATTGAATATTCTGAAATTTCATCGAATTTCATCGAAGCCAGAGTGTTTAATAAAAATGATTAATGTGTGTGCACAATTAATCATTGTAATGGTCGAAATCACTGAAGAGTCGAGTCTATGGAAACATTTGGGGACGGCTTTAATCACGAATGAAGCATCAATCAAATGAACAATCCAATGTGACGTTTGGACGGCAATAGAATTGAGCTTCACTGAGATTTGAGGAAACCTATTTAATGCTCGATTTAAAAGCTATTAGTCACCTTCTTGGTATGGTAAGGCCAAATACGGCTGAATGAAGTCTTTTCGTGTTTTTGTGTATTGCCTAATTTTTATGAACCTACTCTGTTTTTTGATCGAGCGAGCTCTAAGCGCGAGCGAGTCTATTTTTCCAGCTGTTATCCTCTACAAGTCGCATTACTCAACCGACCCTCGTGAAATTTTATGATCAGGTTTATTTTTGCCGAAAGAAATTTTTCAAAAAAAAAAAAAAACTACGCGCGTTGATCAATTTATTTATTTGTACTATTTATATTCTGATCAAAGGGACTCTGTCTATTGGGAAATATTGACTCTGCAGAAATAACTTTTCTGTGCATTTCCTTACAGTAATGTTTAATAAGATACGGCTTCTGGTCTCTAGGAACTAAAATCTTGAAACTAAGAGTCAACATCAACATATTGGAAACTCGATATTTCTTTAAATTAGATTTCTAATTTCAGTTCCATTTATTTCAGACTTTTCATTTCTCAGATAAGTTTCCACTTTCTACCTTACTCGGAAAAAATAATTGAGCACTCCAATGGAATATAATAAGTAAATGTATAATTCTACTAATATAATAAATGTGAAGTTTGTATGTTTAGTTGTTTGTATGTTTGTTACTCAATCACACAAAAAGGTTAAATGGGTTTGAATGAAAATAGGACACAGTTTATAATCTGGACTAGAGAATATTTTTAATCCCAAACTCCACGCAAACGAAATAGCGGGCAAAAGCAAGTTATAGGTACACAATAAATAATATTTAATATACCTATGTAATTTCTATTTTCGTGAAGATTATACCTACGATAAAACATGAAAGTCGTTATCAAAATGGCGGATGATGAAAATGTTCACAGTTAAACAGTGATACTCTCGAAATTTCTACTGGAGATAATGTTTATAGCCCTAAGAGAGTTGAACCCGACAAGTATTTTCAGAATCATACCTCCATGTGTATTGTCGGCGAATTAAATTAACCCTTATAAAGCTGCGAAATTACACAGAGCAATTAGGACGAAACAGCCGAGCAATTTAGGGTTAGAATTAAAATATCACGACATTCCGTTGCAGGGTTGGGCACAAATTTTCATCTGCGTCGTTGGGTTTTTTCCTGAGCCCATTCCACAGCCTTGTGTGCAATAAGCAAAAGCTCACGAGATTCATACGACGTTTTTCAACACATTTGCGAGGGAAAACAAAGTAACACACCACACAGCAACAAATACGACAAAAACAAAATATGATAATTATGGAAAAGGCGCGCAGGTTTTTTTTGTTTTTTTCACACGCCCAACGCAAGAATATTTTGCAAACAAAGGGGTGAGTGAACATACAGCCTACTTCAAATTTATATTTTTAAGTGATAAAATGCAAATATTTTAATATTTTTTAATAAAATATTGTGAATTATGAATAATTTGATAATAATAAATATTTGTTTGACTTAATTAAGGACTTACACATTTATTTATTCCAAAACTGTATATGAATTTTCAGCAGCATAAAACCTCTTTGTTGTTACTAAAAAAAATAACTGTATTACCCGGCTAAATTGGGAATGCTCTGTTTACTCGCATAGAACTTGCAGTAAGGTACTAATTTAACTTTGTAGGGTTAATTCTATAACGTACTAGTGTTTTATATATTATTGCACGCGTTTGTTATAGCTCGGTTTATAGCCCTAAAAGCGATGTATTAGGGCTCACTTTACGAGCAAGTGTGTTGAAAATATTTAAACAATTTAGAATTTTGTCTAACTATTAAGCTTTAGTACTACCTACTCCATTTGGTAGTTTGTGTTTCCGTCTGAACAACTTGTAAGTGTTCGACGATTTGTTAAAAAGGTTTTCGGCATTCGACATTCCATGGGAAGCCCGCCTACAAAATTAATTGACAGTATTTTTAATACTGAATAATCGCAACAATTATTTTGTAAATACTTTTTAATTCGTTAAATAGTTAAATATATTGAATATTCTGAAATTTCATCGAATTTCATCGAAGCCAGAGTGTTTAATAAAAATGATTAATGTGTGTGCACAATTAATCATTGTAATGGTCGAAATCACTGAAGAGTCGAGTCTATGGAAACATTTGGGGACGGCTTTAATCACGAATGAAGCATCAATCAAATGAACAATCCAATGTGACGTTTGGACGGCAATAGAATTGAGCTTCACTGAGATTTGAGGAAACCTATTTAATGCTCGATTTAAAAGCTATTAGTCACCTTCTTGGTATGGTAAGGCCAAATACGGCTGAATGAAGTCTTTTCGTGTTTTTGTGTATTGCCTAATTTTTATGAACCTACTCTGTTTTTTGATCGAGCGAGCTCTAAGCGCGAGCGAGTCTATTTTTCCAGCTGTTATCCTCTACAAGTCGCATTACTCAACCGACCCTCGTGAAATTTTATGATCAGGTTTATTTTTGCCGAAAGAAATTTTTCAAAAAAAAAAAAAAACTACGCGCGTTGATCAATTTATTTATTTGTACTATTTATATTCTGATCAAAGGGACTCTGTCTATTGGGAAATATTGACTCTGCAGAAATAACTTTTCTGTGCATTTCCTTACAGTAATGTTTAATAAGATACGGCTTCTGGTCTCTAGGAACTAAAATCTTGAAACTAAGAGTCAACATCAACATATTGGAAACTCGATATTTCTTTAAATTAGATTTCTAATTTCAGTTCCATTTATTTCAGACTTTTCATTTCTCAGATAAGTTTCCACTTTCTACCTTACTCGGAAAAAATAATTGAGCACTCCAATGGAATATAATAAGTAAATGTATAATTCTACTAATATAATAAATGTGAAGTTTGTATGTTTAGTTGTTTGTATGTTTGTTACTCAATCACACAAAAAGGTTAAATGGGTTTGAATGAAAATAGGACACAGTTTATAATCTGGACTAGAGAATATTTTTAATCCCAAACTCCACGCAAACGAAATAGCGGGCAAAAGCAAGTTATAGGTACACAATAAATAATATTTAATATACCTATGTAATTTCTATTTTCGTGAAGATTATACCTACGATAAAACATGAAAGTCGTTATCAAAATGGCGGATGATGAAAATGTTCACAGTTAAACAGTGATACTCTCGAAATTTCTACTGGAGATAATGTTTATAGCCCTAAGAGAGTTGAACCCGACAAGTATTTTCAGAATCATACCTCCATGTGTATTGTCGGCGAATTAAATTAACCCTTATAAAGCTGCGAAATTACACAGAGCAATTAGGACGAAACAGCCGAGCAATTTAGGGTTAGAATTAAAATATCACGACATTCCGTTGCAGGGTTGGGCACAAATTTTCATCTGCGTCGTTGGGTTTTTTCCTGAGCCCATTCCGGGGTTTAAATTTTAATTATGCCGCCTACATTTTGAAATAACAAAAGAATTTTTAAAGTTGTACGAGAAAAAAAATGTAACCAACTGCCGAAAGCTGCTCACATGAAAATGGAATTCGCTCGAAGGGCTAAAATGTAAGGTCAGCAAGAAACGGTACTGGCTGAAAAACACAAAGGAGCTCTGCTCATTATATTAACTCTATTTGGTGTTCGATGTATTATGAAACTTTATGCCGAATCTTATTGTTTTCGTCCGTAAAGGTTTATTATTATGTATGTATTTATGTGCCTGTATCTTCGATCAGTATCGAAGGCCTGTATGATCAACATAATTTGATATGTTGCAATATTAGTGTTATCTGTAAGAAAAAAAAATATAATCGACTTTATGTTATTCCTGCATTACAATTCAATGATATGGTATTGTGTTTCAGATCAGAAGAACGGGGTGAGAGCATACATCCTACTTTAAATTTATATTTTTAAGTGATAAAATGCAAATATTTTAATATTTTTTATCAAAATATTGTGAATTATGAACAATTTGATAATAATAAATATTTGTTTGACTTAATTAAGGACTTACACATATATTTATTCCAAAAATGTATATGAATTTTCAGCAGCATAAAACCTCTTTGTTGTTACTAAAAAAAATAACTGTATTACCCGGCTAAATTGGGAATGCTCTGTTTACTCGCATAGAACTTGCAGTAAGGTACTAACTTAACTTGGTAGGGTTAATTCTATTACGTACTAGTATTTTATATATTATTGCACGCGTTTATGGTTTATGGCCCTAAACGCGATGTATTAGGGCTCACTTTACGAGCAAGTGTGTTGAAAAATACTTTACTCTTTCTGGTTTGTCATCTATATAAAAACAAATATCTTACCAAAATTAATTCAATATCAAATCGTTAGAATAAATCTTTTCAGAGACTTTAACAACTTTTAATAGGGCGCTTTGGATACAAAAGTCCTTTTTCGCATTCGTAATGATCATGAAAGGAACAATACAACAAGTAAAAGAAAATAAACTTTATTCCATTTAATTCAAATTGACTTTTCGCCTGTCCTTACTAACTGGATTCTGTTTCAGTAGATGAGATGACCGGACTTGGACGTTCAGGCTAATTTGGTTTTTTGATGACATTGCTTTGATTTGGGCAATGACTAGCTCAATGTTAGCAGTATTTAGAAATTCTTTTGAGATGAAGGGAATATGCTACAAAATATGCGGTTTACCACATATTTTATTTTAAAAAACTTTGAAAATTTCTTCATCGATGATGAATAACGTTTAATTTAAGGAAAATAACCATATATAATAGTAGATTATACAACAAGTGAAAAAAGAGGGAATTTAGTTCGAGGGACTAAGTTGGATCCCGAGAGCAGCAAAGGATTCAAAAGTAGAATCCTGAGCGAAACGAGGGATACAGAGGACCGAGGTGAATTTTTTTTTTCACGAGTTGTGTACTCTACTTTTTACTATTATTTAAAAAGTTTATTATGTACCTACTCTCGTTAAAATTTAATCATTTAAAAGGAATAACGATGCTTTATGACTCTATCCTCTGACTTTAGACTAATTGAAGAAGGATCAATATTTTTTTTATTGATCGTTGGGATTGAGAATTGGGTATAATGTAATAGAATTTTTAGCAATTACATTATACATTTATATAAGGTATTGAAAGTAACTGAATGCAAGAATTTGACTTGTCCCACTATGATTAAACATCACTACAGCTAGGTTTTTTTTAAATACACTGCAATTGATCCGTATAGATATGCCATTGGCTATAAAAAGTAAAACAGACTTAGAGTATAATATGCATATCACAGTATTAAAAGGAAAAGTACACAATTTATTTAAGTACACACACACAATTGGTCGTTAAAACGCAAATGGGAAATGCTTTCACAATACCAAAATTAGTGATCAAAATAATTCCCGAATCTTCTCAACTAGTCTGCTTCCGTTTAGCTACTTTAGTACAATTGTCATGGATCCATTGATCTGAGTAGATCCTTTGATCTTTTTCCTGTTAAATCGTTTGAGGTCAGTCGGCTGTCCTCGATGTTACAGATTTTGAAGGGAAGAGAACAAAGGTCGAAGAAAAACACGTTTTAAATGCCCTTTGTACAATTTTGACATTTATTCGTCTTAAATGATTTATTAGAATGAATGGTATTGTTCTATGAACGGCCTTCTGGTTCGGCAAAGTTATAAAATAAAGATGAAAATTAGGGAAGCAATGATATAGCGAAGCCCGATTCAGAGTGAAAAGAATCTAACTTTTAATTAATCGTGTTACATAATGAGGATCAGTAACGATTTTTGTTTAGTGGCTTTTCAGAAAGCTTATGCCACCACATGATTAACTGTGAAGAAATTTTTGCGATATCTCTTAAACCTGAGAAGCTACACGAGCTAAAACATGCTTACATGTTAACACTGTTATTTTGGGGGGGTCCTTATGACGTCATCGCGACGTACGCGAACCTTATGCCGTAGGTACGTGATAAAGCACATATTGCGTTGAATTTGGCATTTCCTTCAAACCCTTAATAACTCAACCATTTCTAAACGGATTTCAAAAAATATTTTACTAAGTTTCATAGCTATTAATATGATTTTATATTATATCAATAAAACTATAGGATTCAAACCTGTTACTATTCCTAGTCCTCATTGTGTTAAAATATATTAATTTGTTTGATTTAATTACATGAAGATTTCTTATTGAAAACTATTGATTCCTTTTTACATAAGACTCATTAGAGGTATTTACTCCTAGGACCTAACGTATTTATAGTCAGTACTATGAGAAGACGTTTTCCATTAAATTCTAATGTTCAATATTTTTTAAGACAAAATATAAGATTTATTTTCAACAGTAAAGTAGTTTTAGCAATTTAGCTTAAAGTAGGTACTTTTTTATTTCTTCGCCACTTAAGTAAGTATTTGACAACAGCAACACAAAGTTGAGAAAGCATTTTGATGTTGTTTCGAGAAGAAAAGCAACAAAAATTACTTCTACTAATAAAAAATCTATCTTAACTATAAAATAACTTTAACCACTTCTGTGATCTAGTTGTTCGCCCACTCGACGCAGTGGTCCTAGGTTTGATTCCCAGGAGGGGATACATTTGTACTCTGTTTGGTTGATGGTAGGGCTTATTTCAAGTCCGTCTGGCTGTTACCACCATCTTACCGAAGTCTGACGCCATAACAACAATTTAAAAAAAAGTTTTTATAGCCAGTTCCTCAGTGATGGGGATTCCGGGTGTAGTCCGCTTATCATCACTAATCATATGGCCTTATCATCACTTAAAATAACATCTCAGGCTCTGGTCAGGTGAAGGCCAATCACTATCCCGTTTTGGATTAAAAAAACTATCTTCTAATGCTTTTAGAAATATTATGTGTATACTTTTTAAACACTTTTTCTTTTATGTTAAGATGAGACTTTAACCCACGCCATTTTATTGTCATTTGAATAATAGATATACGAGTTTTGATCACAGGGGTTCTTGCACAAATAAAAAAGTTACTAAGGCACGTATTTATAAATCGGTCCGATCGTTAAGAGCTATCTTGAGATTAGAGATGCTTGAGATGCACTTCTTATAGAAACAGCATCTCAAACACGTTAGCAATAGGAATACTATGTTTAAAGAATTGGAACATAAGATCTTGTGTTGTAGTACTACTTAGATTATAGTTTAAACGGCCTTTTCAGAATTTACTTGTTACACTGTTTGTCTCGTCAAACGTCATCGGAGAGAATTTTTGCACCATATGGGTATCTTGAATATCCCGGTTCCTCTCCTATCTTCGGATATGATGAAGTAAATATACCAAGGAGGTTATTCGCACCTACGAGTACAAACAACGTTGAAAGCATTACTGTGTAACAGACACACGTACAGAACCGAAACGTGACATTCTCGTAACAAACTTATTGTTTCGATAAAGGGAATAAAAAATACTTAATAATAACCCCTTATTCCTCTACGATCTACCGACGAGGACCCACCGTGGATCGAAGGATATAACAAGTGTAGAGCGGGGTGTGAAGTTATTTATTTTTAAACTAATGTTATCTTCTGTATGTAGGTACTTCACTATTCAATCATTATTTCGAAAAATGATAATTTAATATCTTTCTAGGTATAGATAACCATAACGCATGTAAATAGGTATTATTTTGTAAAATACTGCTATTCTAGCTAGCCTATTTTATTATTATTTATTAATAGGTCAACCAACAGCATATATACAAAAAATTCAATTTTTAAGTACGTAGAGGTCTTAGTTACACCAATTACAGGCTAACACAACATTCTTAAAGAGCACTTTCATCAATATTTAAAAAAAGAGATAAGATGTTACAGAAATAAAGTTAACGAACAATAAGCAAAAACTTCTAAAGAAAAAAATTTATAATTTTGGTTTTGAATTTGTTTTGGGAATCAAAAAATATGTAAAGAAGCACAAAGCTCATTGTATGCAGCTAGAATGCGAGGCAAAGGCGAATGTTTGGCGACATTGGTAAGAGAAAAGGTTTTAGCTATCGGTTTTCTAGGCATGTTATACGGGATTGCTAAGCTGATGCGACTCAATAATTCATTGGATTTAATGACTCCGTTAACGCACTTGTAAAGGAACATCAAGTCAAGCTTTAACTGAACTATGCCAAAGATATCATTAAGGTAAGTTTAATGTACCTATGTTATTCCAAAGTTTGTTCTATATTTTGTTTTGTATTCAATAACAGTGAGCTCAATAACAATATGTTGAAGTAATTCAAAGTACACATACCCGCAAACGACCGTCTTGGGAGAAGCTTACACTACCAATCATTGGTCGAGTTATCGAAGCGATGTGGGAGTATTAGATCATATTCGAGAGTTGATACAACTTCTATTATCTTAGCAGTTTGTTTGTTTCGACCTTTGAATATTCTAATAGCAGTCAGCCGTTAATTAACATGAATGATGAATTAATCAACCGATTAAAATCATTACAATGTGTGCACACACACAAAAGGACTGTAACTACCGAACGGCATTTAAGGGTTAACTTACGCTACTCACTGTGTCGGATCCGGGCCAAGTCTTGACCGTAGTTCGTTCGATTAAGGTATCCCATATATTTTGTATGGATACGAGCAACGGTTGACGGCGACGCTTGGTGGCAACAAATGTATGGAGTAGTGCTGGGCTGAGATTCGGATCGGACCCAGTAACGTGAGTAGTCACTAACATCCCTTTTTTGCGTCGGGAGTTAAAAAGAAATTTAATTAAAAACCATCATAGGCGAATTAATTGTATATAGGCATTTAAAAAGCCCCGCCCTTCTCTAAGCTTCTTGGAGTTTCAATCAAAAAACCTCTTAATATTTAACGGAGAATAGGCTCAAGTATACTTGAATATTAAAAAGTTTTTTGATTTTGACTGGAACAAAATGCAGAAGAATCAGTCTCATCTGTACCTAACGTTTTGTCACCTTAATATAGCACAACGAAAAAACAGTGATTATCCTAGCATTATTTGCGGTCTCACAAAACTTCTATATTATGTTCACAAAATTGACAGTAAAAGCTTAGAGAGATAAGGGAGAAAAGAAAGGGAATATTTCCCCTTCGAATCCTTTAAGCGATTATCTTATAAAAGAGTATTGTAATCTTCTCCGTGCGCGTATTTATCCTAAGGATTTGCTTCTTTACGTATTTACTTATAATTACATAATTGAAGAGGCGGTGTGTGGGTTTGTTACAAAAAGGAGGGATACGGTGGATAAAGATGTTACCCATTCCCTAATAGATCCCTCGCCAGATTAAATTTCATTCAACATGTCCGAGCGAAAAACTTGTCCGGGACATGTTCGGAGGTGCCTAACAATTAATTGGGTCCTGACCCAACCCTCGTGAGGTTTACTCGGCAGAATCGTGCCCCAACTTTTTCCCTATTAATTTATATCTTGTTGTTTAGAAAATTGTTAAAGCTCTTGATGGAGTGGTTTTAAACTCGCCTTTCAGAGCTTGATTTATGAAGAGTCTGCTATTCAAAATATACTTTCAGCAACTAATTGTATTCGAATTATTTTTTAAGAGAACGAAATTAACAAATCCTGAGACAATTTTTTTTTACGGAGAACGTAAGATGCAGGCTTTTACCATTTTAATTCATATTCTTTTTTACTACAGTTTGACAACAAAATATAAACTCTGTGGGTCTCCGAAATTCCCGAGCAAGCAATCAACTGTGATCATAGCAAAATCATATTGAGCCTGCTGGCGTGCCCAAAAAGCGTTCCTGTATACATGTTCCTTTCGGAAAACAGGCAGGAAATTGAAATGGGCGTTCCGTAGAATATTGGCGTTCAGCCTCCAATAATTTTCAGGATGTTGTCTGCGCGGCAGACGGTCCTACAGGTGAAAGGGACCATTTTGTCAAGCCTTCAAAACATGACTTATTTTGTTTTGAGTAGCATCAAATCCTTTGAGGATGAAATTGCCTTTGAATATCACATTGTATTTTCTGACTCTCATAACGAATATGGTTATTGACATTGTATTGGGAACTTGTGATGTTGAATTTTTTTTTTCATTACGAAAATTTATTTATTTTGATTAGTCATCATGACTTTAAATGAGATATGCCGAGTAGAGCCTTAAACACAAATTATTTCCTAATGAAGATAAACATGCCATGATTTGCGAGAAAAAATGCGCAACATGCCAATTTTAATTATATCGTGACTGTTAACTATTTCAACATTAATTAATTAATGAGCTGTAATTTCTTAATTTAATTTGATGTCACTCTGACATTAGATAATGAGAAACTTACTTTATAATGCAATTTGTCAATTAATTATTTTAGCGAAGTAGGTATAAAAAAAATTGTTTTTTTAATTTTACTAGTGTCAAATGAATAATGTTTAATTAGAAGCTTCATTAAGTATCCAAAGGTCCGCAGCTAATTATCTGTCACCTAAATTACTTTCGTTGTCCAATAAAAGAAGCTCTTACTTCCCAATGAAAAATGCTTCCTTGCATTAACAATTATTCGTCTTAGTATTATTTAACAAAAGTTTTCCCTGTAATTTGTCAAGTCTTTCCTTTTGCGTATCATTAACTTTTAACATTTTGAAGTCGACTTTTGCATAATTGCAGGCTTTTGCAATATTTACCCTTTGAAAAATAACACTTGTCAGTTGTTGCTTGTTTTGGGAATAATTAACTTCCATTTTATATTATTTCCTGGCTGTTTCGGGGTTGAAGAAAAGCCATCTATGAGTCATTTGATGACACTTCGTTACAAATAAAAAAATAGGATTAGTACTGAATATACTTAGACCAGAGATAAGTCGTGCTTAGTATATTCATTCTGTTGTTAATCATAAAATATTAGATTTTTGTCACGAAACTAAATAGTGGTCTGTGGTAGTGATAAACATTTCTAAATAACAACTTTTTCGTTTGTCTTACAACTTCTTAGAGAATTTCAGTTTTCATCTGAACGAGATTTCAAATCAAGGTAGATAGTACAAAATAATAGAATATCAAAATGTTGTACTGTCCTCAAGGATGAGTAATGAATGACAAATTTGGATCACCCCCTACTGCATGACAAATTGCTTTCTGATGGGCAACCTCATTATCTTTTAGTACTAGTGTTTATAAAAACGATTTCTAATTCATCAAGTCACTTTAAAAATAAGTTACCAATGAGATTTGTCTATAAATTTCTTATAAATTGACATTTTGATTAACATTTAACATCAATTTTCACCACTGTTGTGAATAATAAAATAATACAATGCTAAATAATATACTAGAAAAAAAAACGACTCGCACCAGATCAATACTTAGACGGGAATCGAACCCGCGACCTTTGGAATTTTGGATATCCGGCCCAATGCTCTGACCGCTGAGCTACCGAGCCACCAGTGGCATCGTCGAATTTTTCTAGTATATCCTACTCTTACGCTGCAAGCCAGCGTTATTTCACCAATGTGAGGAATTACCTCAACATTCAATTGAAATATCTTTCCAGATGTTTTGACAATTGATTAAGATGAAATAGCTATTTATATAATTTTTAAATTTTAATCCAATCCAATCCGTTTGGAAATAAGCAGCTGCTGAACAGAATGGAGTTTCTATTACTTTTTTAACTCCTCTACGTTCCAATATTATCGGGAAAAGAAATTGTAAAGAACACACAGATAGGATAATTATCAATGTAGACATTTAATCTGTAAAATGAACTTGTAGTTAGTTTGAGCTTTTTTGTAATTGCTGTTTGTTTCGTTTGATTCAATCTTGTTTAAAACAATATTAATGTTGACTGTACACATAGGTACAAGATTTATGATGTTTTTTATATCTCTACCTTTATTATGAGAACATTTTTGTAGAAAAATGTTAAATAGTACCCATGGGAAGTAAGGGCGAATCACTTGTGAAACGTATTTATTTATTTATGAGCTTGTTCCTCGAAAATATATTATGGTAAAAGAGTTGGGACTCTTCCTTAAAGCGGCATACTCAAAAGTGGTTGTGTTTAATTTTTTGAATAATATATGAGTACTCGTTGGCAGGGAAGTGTAATATCTTGAAATATTCACGGGTTTTGAAGACGTTAGGAAGACGCTTTAAGCTTCGGCGAGAGTATGGCAAGATGCTTAAAATTTATTTCTATGGTGAATAAAGTAGGGAAATGGTATATCTTTATATTTTGGCCCTACCACGAGTTGATGCAAACTGTTTACGTTACCGTAAACTATCGTTTTCTCTCTTTTACTCGCATTAACTGTGAACAGTATATCCGATAGTTTCCGATGGCGTAATAGTACATTATGAGACAAGTTAGCTTAGGTTGCTCATTGCACACAAGGCTGTGGGTTGCAGCCCGAGCCGCAGGCGAGGGCGTAACTTAGCCGAGTGTGCAATAAGCAAGAGCTCACGAGTTTCATACGACGTTTTTCAACACATTTGCAAGAAACAAACAAAGTAATTTATCACACAGCAACAAATACGACAAAAACAAAATATGATAATTATGGGGAAAGGCGCGCATGTTTTTGTTTTTGTTTTTTTTACACGCCCAACGCAATAATATTTTGCGAACAAAGGGGTGAGGAGCATACAGCCTACTACTAATATTTCAAAATTATAATTTTAAGTGACAAAATGCAAATATTTTAATATTTTATAACAAAATATTGTGAATTATGAATAATTTGATAATAATATATATTTATTTGACTTAATTAAGGACTTTCACATTTATTTATTCCAAAAATGTACATGACTTTCAGCAGCATAAAACCTCTTTGTTGTAAAAAAAAAATAACTGCTCTGTTTACTCGCATAGAACTTGCAGTAAGGTACTAATTTAACTTTGTAGGGTTAATTCTATTACGAACTAGTGTTTTATATATTATTGAACGCGTTTGTTATAGCTCGGTTAATGGCCCTAAAAGCGATTTATTAGGGCTCACTTTACGAGCAAGTGTGTTGAAAACCTATTTTATTTATCTTACTCTATGGCGTAAACAGTTTGCATCAACTTGTTACAAATATGTTTTCTTAAGTAGAACGTTCTAAAATAATAAAACCACATTATTTTAGGACTCTAGAAAAATTATTTGGTATTAAATACTATTTTTATTTTTTTAGAAATTGTGTAGGTATTGCTTAAGGATTTTTTTTTTCATAAATTGTCTAGTGAATGCTTCAATTATTTGGAAAAGAATACCCGCTGAATATTTATTCTTCCCTCTTAATGCTAACAGAAGAACGTCATTCTCATCCCTTATTTCGTATATTCCCAGACAACTCTCCCGGGACACTTTCTCGGACCGTCCCCAAATGGGATCGTGTCGTGTCGTGTCGAATGGCTCGTGTTCAACTTTAAACAGAACAGGTACTTGAAATGTTTCCCGTTTAAGATAAGTGGAAAGTTAAAACTTAATTTAATGTAATTTTAAACGCAATTTAACCAGGAATATACTGATAAACCTATGAAAGCCAATCTCTAAAAATTTCAGTATTAAATTTAAGTACCAGATGAAAAGGTAGTTAGTGAAAATTAGTAATATTACAGAATAATTATGTTATTTGAGAATTATCGTTTTTGGTTTTTCTTATTTTTATTTTTGACTCAGAAAAACAACATGCATGTTCAAAAACAAGGAAAAAACCTAAATACCTATTTTATGCTACAAAATAAAATTTAAAAAGAAGTTAGTAAGGATTAATAATAGGTATTCAGAATTATCAAATTAGGTATTTCTTATTTTTATTTTTGACTCAGAATTCTCAGAAAAACAACATGCAAATGCAAAAACAAGGAATAAAAAACCTATTTATGCCACAAAAGATAAAAACTGGCATCAAGAGTTCGTCGCCAGTGATGCTATTATAATACCATCAAAAGAAATAAAATGAGGACACACAGTTGACGAATATTAAAAAGTGATTGTAAATATTCCATCAACTCCATTTCAGAGCATTTCAGTTTAAACGAGGACGAAACTCAATAATACTTTTTATGTCACCATTAAAGGGTATTGAAATGTCTGCGAATTGCGCACTCGTAAGATTCCCTAATAAGCAATGTGCAAGTTTTAGTGTTGGGAAAATAAAATTTTGTTTAATGTTGTCGCGGCGCGAACGGAATAGCCCATTTGATCCTTAGATAATGGCATGGAGCAGCAGACGTAACATCAAAGTGGTATAATGATGCTGGTTGGTTAGAAACACTCGAGTGGATATGGTATATAAGCCACCAGGGTTAAGTGCGATACATACCAGCTGCGTAAGCGTATGCGTAAGCGTATGCGTATGCGTAAGCGTATGCGTAAGCGTATGCGTAAGCGTATGCGTAAGCGTATGCGTAAGCGTATGCGTAAGCGTATGCGTAAGCGTATGCGTAAGCGTATGCGTAAGCGTATGCGTAAGCGTATGCGTAAGCGTATGCGTAAGCGTATGCGTAAGCGTATGCGTAAGCGTATGCGTAAGCGTGCACGTAGACGTACCATGACGTTGTAATGTCTGAAACTTTTAATGTGAAACCGTACATTTGTGAACAAATAAAACTGTGCTTCGTAATTACGTAATCCAAGATTTGATTTGATTGATATTTGTCATTGTTACGGATTCTATAAAATTACGCATACTTCCAATCATTGCAAATATGGGTGGCAATTTATTGATCTAGTGCTTTTAGGTGTCTAAATAGTTAATATTCATCGCCTTTTGTTGACTGTACCAAAACCCTTATACACATGGACACAAACTCAACTCCATGCCTGGGACTAAAGTTGTAGTGTTTTTATTACTTACAAAATATTAGCCCTGCCAAGTGGCTTTCTTTATTTTGAATTGAATAGAAATTAGATGTAATTGACGTAAGATGTCGCTGACCATAGACAATTATCACGGCGTTTTCAAAATGTTAATTTCAGACACCTAATGACTCTTCTAAATTTTTTTTTTATTTAAATAAACAAATTTACATTTTTATCTTAGTCTAAATAGTGCAACAAAAACCAGAAAGGTTTATTCGTACACTACACATTCGTCACTGATATCCATGAATGTAGGTATACAGACAGTTACAAGTTAGTTACAATTATTATTTTCCAAGCATCATCGAAACATAAAAGTATGCGACAAACAAGCTAATTGAAAAGCCAAACTTTTTCCACTTGCCCCCTGATGAGCTAAAGATTATTTTAAAGCAAAGAAGGAACCATACCATAGTGTGCCACCACATCCATTGGGCCAACTTATTCGAACTCTTTCACGTCTCGGAGATCCTATTCCGTAGACTTTATTGCATGAAATACGAAGAAAGTACCTACAAAACATATTTGAAATTTTCCTCGTTTTAACACTCCCTTGCAACGGGGTCTATCCGTTAATGTCTTCATGATAGTCTATAAAAAACCCTTAACTGTTACTTGTAAGCTTAATGTACTGAGAATTTATTTATCTCATTCATAGCCACTTCCGTTGATTACGGTATACGCACTGAAGAGTTTTTGTACAGGAAAATACTTTCAATGGAGATTCCAAATGTTTCAATTTAATACTTCTGATTCGTCGATTTTCAAGAGCTAATAAACCTATTTACGTTAAAGATCCGTCCGTTTTACCCTCTGATCTCGAATTACTTTTAGGAGTGTGGGTATAGAAGATACCTCCAGTCTTAACGTTACAAAATCCATTAACTAAAGTAGTTATCACAAATCATTAGAGAAAGAGCAATTTTTCAAACACTTGCTGCAAAATAGGTCTACCGCTTGATATTAAACTTCCATTCCAAATGGGTCTCACACGCGTGTTTCAATCCTTCAACTGTCACATAATTCGCACAATTTTCTCTCTCCAAATTCAGAATGCTTGATTGATTGCGCGATTAGCGATTGGTTGACCGCCAAATTCGTTGCCATGACAACTGGGCGACCTTTTCACGTGATTCGCCATTTCGTTAAGACCCCCGCCTTCGTTACACAAGTTATAGGATCTAATCACTTTTATAGACCATCGGAGAATGGGCGCGAGCGAGTGAATGGGCTAACATTATTTGCGATTACACGAGATCTTATTGCTGTTGGAATAGGGCCTATTTCCAAAGTTTGTCTTAGTTTTGGGATTATAAATTTTAAGGGGGGTAGACACGTGTGTTGATTGGCTCAGTTGACAGTTAGGAAGATAAACGATCGTCGTCATTTGTCATTCGTGTCCCCCTGACGACCTCTTGCACTCTCCCCATTAAATGCATATCATAATGAGAATTTCGATAGATTGATGGATCATCACCTAATCACCATTCACTAAGGTTGCAAGTAGATGATAAAACACCTTCACTCCACTAGTTACTATTACAATGATATTGATTAATGTATTTTCTCAGCATTTTTAACAAAATACTGTGCCATTACCATGATGGTTGAAATTAGAGGTTATTAGGTTTCCCAAAAACTAAAAAGGCGTATACCACAACTGTAACTGACTCTACTCACGATATTTTTAACACGTTTTATTAATTAGCTAACCCGCTTTTGAGACTGAAATGGCCTACCCTTTTTTATCTTTTGAAAAATAGTAAAGTGTAACTATGGCGTTTTCAGACAATACATGACATTTTTGATTTACTATTTAATGAGGATTCAAAATTCGAGCAATAAAGCATGAAATTTTTCAAACCAACCATGTAGTTCTAGCTTTACGTGGGCTTTCCCCGAGTCACAAAATAAAATTAAGTGACGGTGTCCCGAAAAAAGGAAAGCAGAAAGGGCAAAAGGGGAAATCTCCGGATCAAATCTCAGTGTATTTTACGAAAGAACTAACTGGTCGATTATCATCACCCGTCCCATGGGTATTCATGCAAGATGGAGTATAAAAAACTGCGACCGTAAAATAACATCAATCACCCTCCGATATAAAGGATGGAAATATTTATCTAAGGATTACAGACTGTCCCTTACGGAGATAAGTTTGACGCTTCAATCCCCCTTATAATAGATGTGTACTAAAATTGAGCATCCATGCAGTAATTTCACAGTGACGTTGGTAAACAAAAGAATGTGAACTTAATTCAGATTATTGCCTAATCAACATTGTTTTTAAATCATTATTATTAATTAAAACTTACTTATTAATTAAATATAAAATTTATCTTTAGATTAGTAAATGTTTTTTCCAAACAATTAAGGGAGTAAAAGCATAAGAATAAATGGGATAATTATTTATTCTTATGGTAAAAGCCTCGCAAATTTTTCATAATCAACAAATTCAACTCCCAAAGTTCAAGTAAAAAAATTTTTACTATACTTTTTAACCTACCTAAAGTAACCATCGAAAAAGTATATTTTAAAAATCACTTTCTGTACTTTTAAATGCACTACGAAATAATCTCCATTAGAAGCCACACAGGGTATCCATACTTCATTGTTAGAGACACGTGGTGAAAATTAAACCGTCTAGTATGAGGTACCAAGATTTCATGTAAACACGGTACTTATTATTGAGCAGGCGGCGGTATCAGCCGACCGTGAAATTATACCGTCGTCGCTATTATGTTGCAGTCCTGTTGGTCTGTGGTGCATGGGAAAGAAGCAAGCGAATTTCTCGGGGCGAAAATTCCCGAGAAAACTGGCATTACTCGAGACGAGAAAAAAAGTGTCGAAAAATCGAGAAAATTGACAAACAGCCCTATTTTGTACCTAAAAAGGCTATCGATATAGCAGTTACTAATGATACTTGCAATTTAACAACAATAAAATTGTAGTCGTCGAGATATAATAGCCCGTATTGACAATAGAATCACGTAATTTACAAAGTAAATTGTAATTCTGTATTGCTACGAAATGTCCCAAAACGTTTTCAAGCTTTTTGTTTTTAAACAATAGCTGTAACTGATTTGATCGCTGGTTTTCACCAAATTTATTAAACTTCAACTATTGTTTTTTTTAGTTCTTCGGATCTTCAGTTCACTGAAACGCATTATGGAAAAAAATGAAATGATTTGTATAGCATTCACATAACGTTATTAAAATAGTATTGCATTAATATCTATTTACCATGTACTGAGTAAAGAATAGTATACAATGTCATAATATTCTTAATTAGGTATATTTAAAGTGTTAAATATTAAATACATTCGAAATTCACAATAGCCCAGGCTGGCGTCAAGCGTTCTTTACTACCTACTCATTTTAATTCGACATAGCAAAATCTGTATTTCTGATTCGCTTGTTGGTCAGTAGTTATCAATGTAGTAAAATAACACAAACTTATTTGACCCGATTGTCAATGCTGGAACTAAATATAAGAGTTATTATTATTAATATATTATTGTTACCTAGGTTACGCTGTCGACTGTCGAAGTCACACGAATTATTTCAAACGTATGATTGAAAAATAGGGGAATTTACTACGGAACTCTTTCACTAAATTCATTAAAAAGTTAAGCCTATGACTCTCGCCTTACGCCTTAGACTTGCACCATACGCCCAGTATTATGTGGACTTTGGTGAATTTGATATTTAGTACCTGGCCCTTAGTTATTACGAGGGGCATAGGGAAGAATTCTAATTTGGTCACATTGTTGAATAGTTCAAAACAGAGTAACTGAATACTATTTTAAAAGAAGACCTTATGGACATTATTATTATGAGTTTGGTATACACTATTAATTGTAATATGAAGTACGGTAATTTTAGAGCTTTGTGAAGGTACAGTCAGCAATCGCTTAACACTATAGTACTTTGTCATAGCACCTTTTTTATTAATGTTTCAAACTGTAGACCTTCTGTCCAAAAAGTTGCTATGACAAAGTACTAATAAAGTGATATGATTATTTTTATTCGTATAGTAACGAAAGAGATTTGGTAAGATTAGGTTAGAACTTCGACTCACCAAAAAAATACAGATGTGTAATAGCTCAGTTTTTTTAATACTCCACAAATATAAAAAAAACTGATTGTCATGGCTATTCTATACAACATAAAAGCATACTCGTATACGACTAATGATAATGAGTCACCATACCCTATAAACACTGGCGATACCTGAGGGTCTATTACAAAAAAAAGAACAACGATATTCGGACGATGTTCGGCGCTCGATTCGATTGACTTGTTTTTGATCCTACATGAGTATATTAGCTGATGCATTAGAAATAACTACGACACTATAGCCCCCTACTCAAATGGCCAACATTCTATCCATTTGATTACTACGCTAACTATTAAAGCTTTAAAATAGGCAGTAAACTTTAAAATTGTACGTGCCGTAAGCTTCACAATTTAATCAAAGTCTGTGATTTACATAAGTTTGCAACATTGTGATTTAATCGTTTATTGCTCATTATAGTTGGCGTAGCGTTCAAACGCATACAACGTTGGCCATTTGAGAAGGGCAGATAGTAAAACATCCAAGAAATCTGCCTGCCTAGCATGACCGATTTATATCGCGTGATATAGCGTTTTATCACGTTCAACTGTCAAAAAGACAAAAGAATTTGCCAGTTGAGTGTCGATAAAATGCTATATCACGCGATATAAATCGGTCATGCTAGGCAGGCTGTGCACCGACCGCCCCGCCCAGCTGGGTGGGCCAGTTATTTGCGGGTGGGCGGGCGTTGCATAGATTTCTTGCGTGTTTTGCAATATAATTGTTGTGTGGGAGTTATTGGTAAATATTGTTATTAAATCAGTTATAATGCTCCGATATAATTTTCCGGCCGACTTTGCTAGGCGATTTTAGTCGTGCTTTTTCGAGCAAAATCGCCTAGCAAGTCGCCTGTAAAATCGACCCGTATAAATGCCCCATAATGGACTTCTGCAATATGAGTTAATATTAATAGTGTCACGGAGTGGGACGATCATCGTCCAATTACCAGGACCCTTTTGTTGTAATAGGCCCTCAGGGGTATCCCTAACACATTTCCTGTCTCACTCCCGACCCTTTAATCTAAGTCCCTACTCGAAGCACAAAAGTACTGTAGTCCTTAGTAAAACGCTGATTGCCTAATAGTAAAACTGAGTATCCCTGATTAGTTCTATACCTATCTCGATTTTTATGCCGTAATTTGATTGAGGTATGTGTTGGTTACATTAGACTGTACTGTCCATCTGCTGACACTGCTGACATCCTTTTACTGTGACGCAGACCAACAAAAAATAACACAAAATAGTACCTAAATCTGTGTGTTACGCGGTATTTTTTATAAAAATCACATTTTATTATTAAAAGTATTTAATGGATTTAAAATTAAATGTAGATGGAGCAATTCTAATTTTATGATTTTGTTTACAAAAAAAAATCGGTTTTAATTTGCAGTTATTTGTTCTCAAACAAGGTCTGTTGGAACAGTCGTAATTTTAATTTGTGTTCCTTGAACGTTTTAACGACCTTTTGTACAATTAAAACACAATTAATTTTATAATTCTCTTTTCGTCAAGATTCCGTTTTTTTTGTTGAATTATTTTTTTCTTCTATTTACAGCCATATTAGTGTTTTTACTCAATGGGTGTTTAGTATTATTTTTATATATCATATTGGACTTACCTACTATACTATTTATACTTACTGTTTACACGTACTATTTATACTTCCATGCACACACAATGAAGTTGGCATGCCTAATTCAGTCATGGATTTTTTATCGAAACTATACTTATTCTATATTTCATTCTATATTTATAGGTAGCTACTTATACGTTTTTTTACTAGAAATCATGGATTACTATAAGGTTACTATGCCTTACTATTATTACTACTAGTTGTCTGCTGATTATACTAAGCTGAGGTCAGTATTGGCATCACATAGAGTACCAGTAGGTAGGTACTATAAATAAAAATAATAATGAGTGGAATATCATTATTGGCATCACATTACTATGTGATGCCAATAATGATATTTTTTCATTATTTTGTTTTGTTTTATTTATTATTATTGCGCCTATTGTGTATCTGCTGTGTGTTGCAACTAATAAATAATATTGAACAATGTAGATAATATAACATTAACTTATAACATTATAACATGTCTGTTAGGATTTACAATAAATTACCGGAAAAATTAAGAGGTGAAAAAAACGGAAACATATTTACAAACCAATTACAAAAAATACTAATTTCAAAAAGCTATTACAATATTCAAGAATACTTAAGTAATAAAATACACATACCTATATTATGCGGCAATGAAAATAGATAGGTGTCTCTGTATCCGCTTTACAAAAGCCCCAAAATCTAGTTTATTTTATTTTATTATGAAAAAGTCGTCCTCTTGTCTTCTCTTCCTTCCCAATATTGCGATACCCAACAGGGTCCATAATTTGTACTTTGTTTTTAGTTGTAACATCTTTATAACATTATGGTTGCAATAAATATATTGAATTGAATTGAATTAATGTAAACTAAAATTTGACAGATGTATGTGATAGTTATATTGCTACTTCGTTTTGGTACAAATAAAAAACTTACTAAAAAATGTAGCAATGTATTACATCCATCTGTCATAATTATCAGAGCGATTACGATAGCATTGTAAGTTAGCCGATAGAGCCCCAGATCGTTGGTTCACCTTTTGGAAGTCTAATTACCTAATTGCATAGTTAAAGTTTTGTCTACGAGTCGTCGCCATATCACAATTTTATATCAGGGGTGTGCGTCATCATTTGCAATCATTTTCAAAGTAAGATATTCAATTAAGATTAGGATATTTGGCGCATTGATTTAATGCACCCTAAAACAAACATTGTCTGCAAACATCCTTTAAAATGCACCCCAATGCACAATGGCGTGCACTGGATCAAGAGCCCTCGAACAATGAACAATCAATGGCTAAATTAAACAACCTTTCACCATAATTGAATACTGGATGTGGCATTTCAAAGTGAAAATAGCAACGTATTTTTTCATTCCACTTTTTCACAGAAAATCTTTTATATTCTCTTTTATCTCCTGATTGCAAATACCTACTTTATTTACTTTTACACTTTAGGCTCCATAAACAGTAAGAAACAACCAAAATATTTTGGAAATGCATTATATTGGAGTGACCACTATCCCATCAACTTGACTCACTACAGAAAAAAACCGGTCAAGCAAGAGCGAGTCGAACTCGCGCACCGAGGGTTTCCGTACCATCATAATAAATACACTGCAGAGCTGTAGAATAATAAAATTATTATTGCAGTATGAGGTCAGCACCATATCTTGGCCGATAGTGGAACTATTTTTTTTTTCTTAGGCCAGCGCCATCTCTTGACCGATAGTAGAACTAAATAAATTTTTCTTAGGTCAGGGCCATCTGTTGACTGGTAGAGGAACTAAATAATTTTTTGTTTGTTTTTTTAATTTCTAAAAGTGTGTTATATTGAGACATCGTTTTATTTTTCCTGTAATCTTTACATAAACTACTATCACATAGAATTATTTCAGATTTTTCTCTTTGCAAACTTCGGAGATAAAGGGGGGGAACGGTATTTTTTTTACATTTTTCATCATAAGTCGAAAACTATGCGGCCTAAAAAAAAAGAAAAAAATGATTTAAAATGTGCAAATGGCGCTCTTTTATATGATACCCCACATGCCCTAGTCGCCCCACTTAAAAAATTTAAGACCCCTTTTCAGTCCCTGTTGTAAAAAACTATTTATTTTTTTATTTCTTTCTTATTTGCAAAATAGTTGGACAAAGGTTATCTTTAATTCCAAATTTCAAATTGATACCATTAGTAGTTCTCGAGATATCCAGCTGTGACAGACAGACGGACTTAGTCACACCATAAGGGTTCCTTTTTATTACCATTTTGGTACGGAACCCTAAAAATAAGTGCAGATTTTATGTAAAAAATACTTTTCTTACTTCAAAAATAAATCGACAAATCTAATAGGTACGAAAAAAGAACTCGCTGCGCTATTTTTCTTTAAACACTAACGCTTTGCAAGCTATTAATTGTAAATATTTTAGGCCAAATAGAAAAAAACCGCCCAAGTGCGATTCGGACTCGCGCACGAAGAGTTGCTTACCAAAAAATGGCAAAAAATCACGTTTGTAGTATCGGAGCCCCACTTAAATATTATTTTTATTCTGTTTTAAGTATTTGTTGGTATAACGGCAACAGAAATACATCATTTGTGAAATGAAATACAGCCTGGTGACAGAAAGACAGACGGAAAGTGGAGTCTTAGTAATAGAGTCCCGTTTTTACCCTTTGGATACGTAACCCTAAAAACAGCAATGGTATTTTCTTGGCTCATCCATCGAAGTTAGAGCAATGACTTTTTCTCCCTTGTTTACTTGGCGTGAAGATGCATCGCTGAGTGATCGGCTTGTTTCGGCGTGGATAATTAAGTAATGCACAAAAGACTTTGACAGTGTAATTATATTGTTAAAACCTTGGTGCACCCAGGAAACAACTATTCAGCAACAATAGTTTTTATTGGTTGCGTTTAAAAACCTGCCTGATTACCTTTTGTCAGTTTAAGGCTTCCCACCCACAAGCGACATTTTGTAGCTGCTATAATCGCGGCTTTAATCGCGGCGATAATCGCCCGCGAAATGACACGACAAAGATTTTACTTAGCCAGCTACAAAAAAACGCCGCTTTTATCACCGTAATTAACGCCGCGATTATCGCAGCTACAAAAAGTCGCTCGTTCACGGCGATGTTTTACTAAAATACTAACTTTATTAGGTTCTCAAATAATTAATTAAATTGCTTACTGACTAGACTTGCCTTCGGTACTACTCGTAAGATAACTTTATTGGCAGTATTACTTTTTCAAATTAAATTCAAAAATTTAATAATTTAAAAGACATGAAATAACTACAATGCCTAACTAAGATAATATAATTTTATATATTTTGAAGAATTCCAACTAACTTCAGTGAAATTAGATAATAACAAAGTCTTTCTTATAAATCGGCTTAGAGATAATAATAGAATTATGTCTCGTTTGTTTTATCTAATAAACAATTCTAATTGAATTTAATTCTCTCAAAGGTGCTTTTCGTCAACTACAAGTTCCATTTACAAAATTATCTGTTGGCGTGCGAACTTTATTGTGTCTGTAGATCAGTATCTCCTAAATAATGGCTGAGTGTTAACGAGTGCTATCTTTGTAGCAACTGGGACAAATGGCTCGCCGAGCCATTTTGAATATACGACCAGATTGAGTTAGTGGAAAATCTCTTTGTCTGTTCTGTTATTTTCATGACTTTTGAATTCGTAAGGGTGGTAGATCATGATAGCGGTATAAATATGGTCGCTTGCGACACCATTGAAGTGCCACGGGTGCAATAAATCTGACTATTGCCTCAACTTTAGGAATCTGCAAACATTGTTAAATAAATAATACCTACTGAGTGTTTTCACGGGTTTTCCATTATAAGTGATTCGCCAATTTCACTGGTCAGTTTTGGCTATATTTGTCAATATGCTTAATTTGCGATTCTTTCTGATTTCTTTCAAGAATACTTATGTGGAATTTGTAAAAAATCAACCCTCTTACATCAAGTAGATAATTATATTTTATTCTAGTAAAAGATAACAAGAGCTCGGTGGCGCAGTGGTTTAGCGCCTGGCCCAGCGATTGCGGAAGTTAAGCATAGTTCGCAAGGGTCGGACATGGGATGGGTGACCAAAAATTTATTATCTCGAGCTCCTCCGTGCTTCGGAAGGCACGTTAAGCCGTTGGTCCCGGCTGCATTTGCAGTCGTTAACACCCACCAATTGGGCCCGCGTGGTGGGTTATGGCCCATCCTCCTTACCACCCATAAGGAAGGCCTGTGCCCCAGCAGTGGGGACATCAAAAATGGCTGATGGACAGACAAAGATAACAATACTAGAGTTAAATCTTCTTCTTGGCAACAAAAATCGTCTCAACTTCAGAGTTGCAGTGATATCGCACAGTACAATAACTTACCCCCCAACTAAGTCTCAAAGGCGTCTAATGTCACCCGGATGTAGTTCAGCACTCTATAAAGGCTCTATAAAGACTTGTTTGTACTGAATAATGGGCTACTATTGCTGCGCTGTCTTTTTGCGGAACACTTCATTTAATTCTATATCCTACTCCTTAGCCATTTAAAACTCTTTGCAGTCTGAAAAGACTTGCAGGATTTCAGGACTGCTTTGAAATGTCACACTGTAATAATGGGGACATTTTAAGAGGGCAGTAGATTTATAAGGCAGATCATTTCTTTTGTATTAAACTTAAGAAGATTGTACACACTGTAGTATGCTGGAGTTTGGAATGTGAATGTAATATTTAACAGTTAAGTAGAAATGAACAAGTAAAATTATGTTGCGCAGATGTTTATTATAGAATCATGAGAAATCATGAGAATCTATGAGTTGTAGGTATACCACGTAACGTACCTTAAGTAGTACTGTATTTACTTGTTTTCCATGTATCAGATTATTTTATTTTATTTTATTTTATTTTCATTGGAAAACATACAGTATTTATAACTAATAGCATAACTAAATATGATACAAATATACTCATTTAATTTGTTTTCGCATATAAACACCAAGTAGCTTATTTGTATTCACAAAGTATAGATTTTAAATACATTTTTGGATCGGAAGAAAGTAGTTAAAAAAAAAATATGCTATTATACTTAGAAAACAACCAAAAATCGGTAACAAAATAAAAGAGGAAATCTTAAGAAACCACATCAAACCATTTCTTACTCAAAAAATTTCTAAATTGTTCCGGTTTAGAGTTAAAAATGTCAAGCACAGATATGTCAACAATTCTATTAAAAGTAACAGCTGATCGGATAAAAAACGAGTTTTTTCTGTAGTTGGTAGCACAATACGGAACACTAAGGTTGTTGATGTGCCTACTATTTCTGTTTGGAACTTTGAAATTTATTAGTGATAGGTTATATTGATTTTTATTTGGTATTCGAGACTGTAACTTACATTACAAATCGTAGAATAATTTATCAAAATAAAATACAATTAAAAAAATTACTTACAGATGAGACAAATGAGTAGAAACTTTATTATTTTATTTGTTTACTTTATTTGTTGAAAATATTTTTTTTGTAACCATTTATATATTTTGTTTACAAAGTGTTCCGTAATTGGCTTATGTATTGTATAATTATACCTCCGTTAATGCTCTGTAAATGCTGTGGTAACAATGTTCAATAAATTAAATTAAATTAAACAGCAATAAAACAGTAAACACACATTGCCATGATTTGTAAAATTTTCATTTCAAACAGCTAGTACACTTGACAGAAAATGTTTGCTTACCCTGTGCTAGACCCTTGCTAGCGACCGTTTCAAATTAGGTACGTGGTGTTTTTATAATACAAAAGCACAAATACGGCGGTTATATCTTCACTTTACGTATCAACACTTCAACTTCAGTTTGTATAAAAAGACTGAATTGAACAATCTTCGCCTTACATTTCTTTTGTTTTATATTCCAAAGCTAACAATTTTGATCTCTGCGATTTAGACAATTTTTATTTTGCTAGACACTTGAGTCTCGCAAATGTTATTTCAGTCCATTGCTTACGTAACGAATTTTTCTAAAGCACGTTAGTTTCCTTTGAGAATTCGTTTACGAGTGCATCGTAACATTCGAATGTTCCAGAAAATATCTACTAACACTTATGATAGGTTCCTTTGTGCTTTCAGTACAGAGCTACTTTGTGAAGCATGATACTTCTTGTGATATTCAAAGAATAATGTTAGTGATGAAATCTACCATTTTTTTCTTTTCTAACACTAATTTAAATAATTTGTTGTAAGAAGCAATAGACAAAAATATTTTTAAATAATAATTTGGAGTAGGTACTAGAGGTAGACCAGAATCACATGAAACGTAATTTTTACTGAAACGCGTCGTTGTTGCATACAGTCTGTCAAGAAAGTCATAAAATTACTTTCTTTGTCATTAGTGTTATTGTATAGACAACACTTGACTAACTACTTTTGTAATACAACAATCACGTGTTTTAGTAAAAATTATTTTACTTCCGTTTCATGACATGCTGGTCTACCTCTATTCTATAGCACTACCAACCAAATAAAATATTTGTGACTAGAAAAAAACTCCAAAATAAATAAGGAAAGAATTTCATAACACGGCCCAATGTTTACCCACGACTTGAAACAAGCCATATATTCAATTCTTAATCATTTCGCTATCATAACTCCATAACGGAAACAACCAGAGCCAGGCTGGCTCCTAGCACGTATGGCAAACCCATTTATCACGTAACACGCATCTATCCAGTAGATTCCAACGCTGAATTATGATCGTGTAATGCACGCTAAATGTTCACGCTTGTTCTTTATGCCACTTGCTCACGCACATAATGAATCTAGAATATTTGGTAGAAGCGACACGTCTTTTCGCTGTCACTTGTTTTGTCCCTTTAGACGCACAATACCACCTAGGCAAAACACCACCTTTACGCCATTGTCGCTTTAGATTTGTTGTTTCACACGTACCACAACCACACGAAATCGCAGCGACAAAAAGCCGACGAGCAGTGGTTACTTACGTGTGGAGAGCATACAGTGTCGCGGCAGCTTCTTGCAGTTACGTTGTAGTAACCATTAAATGTCGCTGTTGCTAGTAGTTACGTTGTGTTTGCGATGTGTCCGGAAAGTGAAAGTGAAATGATGTCGGACTTTCCTTAAACTGCGCAAACTAAACAGTACACCAATGTTTGTTTTACCTAAATATATAAAATGAATATGGTAAAAGCACCTGGAAATATACGCTACCCAATATTGGCTTCCGCACACATTGCAAAACAGCATCTTAAAGAACTACAAAACCTGTAAACATTTATTAAAAAAATACTATATATTGGGATCGAGTGAGAAACATTAAAATGCTGCATTGCGACTCATTCGCGCAAGTATAAACCTTTAATAGGTTTAGAGCGCGTCTAGTTTTTAACTTTTATAATTGTTATATCATAAACAAATAAAAATAAAATAATAATAAAACAAATAAATAAAAAACGAAAACGTACCACAACCACACCACATAGCAGCAGCGTCAAAATGTAGTCAAGCCGTGGCTACGTGTGAATAGTGTCGCTCGCTGCAGCTTTTTGTAGTTGCGTTGTGTTTCTGACAATGTCGACGTGGTTGCGTTGCCGCCAGTATGTGGTTACATCGTGTGCAGACACAGTTCACAGGGGGCAGGGGAAGAGCGCGGGCGGCGTGCGCGTACTGTCATTGCGTCGACGCAACGTTGTGTCTGCGATGTCGGCCACTAGTTCTCGGTGTCGCTGGTGGTTGCGTTGTGGTTGCGATGTCGTTGCGATGGCGTCGGTATCACACAAGCGGTCGATAACGACTGCAAAATGTGGTACGTGTGAATAGTCTTATTCAATTTCAATAAAAAATATGCGCTCGACCACGTGGTGTGTTTGTGATACGTTTGGGTTGGCCCGTAGAGTTGCATTGTGGTTGCGTTGTAGTTGCGAAGTAATTGGCGTCATCTACACTGCGTCTACCGTCGTCGTCGTGTGCATAATTTTTGCCTTTGGTGGTTTTGTGTTCCGAGTTCTTTCATCAGAAAGTTATGTTTAACTAATTTTATTGCAATGCCACTGGTTCTAGGAAATCTTATTTGCTAAAATACAAGCATTATTGTGATTGAATTTTTCAGTACGAGAACAAAGAGGATTGGTATTACAGTGGCTTATCTTTACAAAAAGAAATTTTGACTCAGCCTCTCCATTTGGATGTACAAATTTATTATGACAAGTTTATCTCTTACTTTCGTTCAACAATTTTGGTAGTCTTTTGAACTTTTAAATCGTTAATTTGGGTGTTAAAGTTTTCACAAAGTAATTCTTTCGTTATTTTATCTTGGAGTCTGTTACTATACGGAAAATTTCCTGCTATTAATACTAACTGCTGCTTTTAAGGCTATTTATTACATAAGCCAGAATTAGTAAATTAGTTTGTTGGTAAAAAATGGTGTATATCTATTCTAAACAAAATCTACCAAAATACCTACTCAAAAGAATAAAAAGCACAGCTACTGGTTATCAAGCTTGGATAATTTATACTTTAATTTAAAATAAGTGAATTAATTATTTCAATACGAAAACAGAAATTAGAATTCTGTTTTGTGTCTTGTTTTTTTTTAATTCATTCAGTTTTATTTAGCTCATTTTATGTTTATGAAATTATTTCAATTAGGTACCTTTTGTGAATAACCGTGATGTCGTCCTAAATCAAACAGTATAATATAATACGAAAGCTATTTGAAATCACTATTATACAATGTATGTTAAAAAAATATTTACGAAACAACAAATTAGGAACGTCTCAATGCTCCCGAAAGGCGTTTCGTCAAAAATAACACAATTAATCCGGGGGAATTCTATTATTATTATAAATTTAAAATGAAACGGGCATATTGAAGTGTACAAAGGAATCTATTCTTCCGAACGAATGACTTTTGTGTGGGGACATTTCGATGTCATGAGAGGAAGCGATCGTGATTTAGTTATGGTATAACGCACTGACAGGTGGCTTGCTTAGCGCCTAGATACACCTGGGTACTTGCTAGGATACACTGGAAGTGAAAGTCTTTCTTCAGTTTTGTCATAAGCAAAAATATTCTTTTTTATTAATCTATCAGAGAAAACTAATTCTGTGATGATATGATTTGTATAATAAATTAGGAAAAATAGTACAAATCATTAAATTAAATGACAAAAATAAACCAAATCTAAGGCCACGTACGCACCTACAAGTGGCTTGTTTAGCGCCTAGCGCCTAGATATGTAGCGAAGTAAAAAAAACGTTCACGAATGTTCACAACCGGCTGCACTGCGTGCTTGACGCCTTGCTAGTCACCTAGCATGTATCTTAGGCAAGAGGCATATTAGATATTATGTGTGTCAACAAGCAAATAACCATGATCCGCCACGCAACCCACTTCCAGTGTATCCTAGCAAGTACCCAGGTGTATCTAGGCGCTAAGCAACCTGTAGGTGCGTACGTGGCCTTAGATTTCGTTTATTTTTGTCATTTAATTTAATGATTTGTACTATTTTTTCCTAATTTATTATACAAATCATATCATCACAGAATTAGTTTTCTCTGATAGATTAATAAAAAAAAAATTTTTTGCTTATGACAAAACTGAAGAAAAACTTTAACATCTCTGTGGTTCTACTTTAATTATTACGACTACGCTAGCTTAACCGTAAGGCAAATCACAAAGCATTTATAGATAAAAACGAGTAATAAAATAGTTATAACACTACTTATTCTTGTGTGATGTATCAAATCGCCGTTCTCTCTAATCTGAAATAAAAAAAACGATGAAAACACATAAAAAGTTTATAAAATAAAGACAAAATTCCGGGAAGTCCGTTTAGGTTATAGATTCTTTAATCATTCTTGCCAATCTGTCTAGTAAATTGCTCATCGCTTTAGACTTATGCCATACAATATAAAGGTCTGTTACACACCCCAGCTTCTGCGTGAGTAGTTCCGTAGTACCGATCAAAATGATTTGTGATGAGCATCGCACAATCGGAGGATGGGTTTCAGCGGGATCTTTGAAGATGTTCAAAGTCTTAGTACTTGCGGTGCAGATCCAAATTGGATTACCCGGTTCATGTACTACATGCACTATATCTTACTTCAAAAATCCAAATTTCTACAATCGATATTGAACTTTATGTCGAGGTGTTTGAACTGGAATTTGTATCAAAAAGTTTTGGGCTAGGTTTATGTATGTAAGTTTATACCGTTGTCTGTACCAACATCTCAACGGAAACGGAAAGCATGAAGGTTTTAATAACAGATTCTTGGAAGATAGATATTTTATTACCCTATTATTTTAAAAAATGAGCTGAAATTGTGGTCATGTTTGCAGCTATTCATATGACCACACTTTCAGCTTTAAATCAAATTAACTTTTACTAATAAGAGCGTAGGCATTTTACCATTTTTTGAGTCATTAGTGTTTATGCACAGAATAAACAATAGTACTAGCGTGGATTTATACTATTACAATTCAGATGTTTGTGAAATCGTGAATACGCAACAAATAGGGTGCTACTGTTATTATGTGAGAATCAGTTTCATTAATTTTCCTGGCAATATAGGTATGTACATATTTATTGCAAATAATATTATACAATCAGATCGCTATTAATGAAGCTGGTACGATTTCACTTTATTACTATATTTAAATCCTGTTCAAATCTATAAATGAAGTGTTCATTAGGATGAAATATGGAATTACATTACTACATAATCCTTTTCAACATCTGCGATATAGGTACCTTCAATACAATAATACATTTTAATCTGTAACATATCAGATTGCATCCACGATAAGGGAACCGTGAAGTTTGCAATTCAATAGAGTGCGTTGGTTTTATTTCGAATATTTTCGAACACAAAAGCCAATACCTCTGAACTGTTCGTTGATATTTTTTCAAGTTTTGTTGTGTTGTTTGCTTTAATATATTGTATTCCGAAAACTGCCAGTGACGAGTATTATTGTAGATTTTTTTCCGTAACGAGTCAGTGGTTTGGTTGGCCTTCACTTCCTTTGTTGTTTAGTGACGATAAGGCCGAAGGTGGAAGTGCACTGCACCCGGAAACATCACCCACTGAAGGACTGGCTATCCAGGAACACAAAAAATTAGGCTTTGTCAAACAGAACGCGTACTTAGCGCGCGCCAGAGCGCTAACCTGACGTCGCGCTATAGCGCCGAATTGTGTTGTAGGACGTGCATAGTTCCATTGCCGGCGCTAGCAGTACGCAGCGACAATTCGGCGCTATAGCGCGACTTCAGGTTAGCGCTCTAGCGCGCGCTAAATACGCGTTCTGTTTGGCACAGCCTATTGCTGTTATGGCGGTATGATGGCAATTCTAAATTTAAATTGATGTTAATTTTAAATAAATTACTTGGACGAAGACAAATTAGACAAATTACTATTGCGTTTATAAGTAATACATAGTGCAATCACTCCACACTCGGTGCAGTAACTCAGTCAGTACTGAAATGGATTAATGCGAGGCTCTGCAAGGCATTTGTTTGCTCAGATCTGTGTAACGTTCGCTTCAGACGATACATGTTCTGGCAGGAATTGCACTTAGCTCTGTTTACGTTGATACTGGGTATTGCCTACGAGTCGCTTGTGCTACTTGTACCTTTGCTATATCTTGTAGATAATCCTTTGTTTCTTCCTATCCCGTATAAATAAATAAAGATATAACAAGCCTTTGGCCGTATCGTCACCTAATTTCAGTTGAGAAGAAGGCCAAATACAAGTACTTTAACCGAAAGGAAATAAAAAATAAGGAAAATGATAACTTTTTGCTTACTCTACACACTGACATTAATACAGTTAAAAATAAAAATATAATTATTTCCCTAACTTTCTATGAAGTAAAAAATGTTGGTTTAAAGGTAACAAAATATATATATTTGCTTCAGTATTATTACAGTCAGTTGGATAGTTTTATTTTTGAAGCGCTTTCCATCTCGTTGTTTCAAAAAAATGTTTTTCCAAAAAATGTTGGGCTTGTTTTTAGAACATCCGCCACTAAGTATAAAAAGCTCAATAATTTATTAAGATGTGTAACTTTAGACATTAACAGCTAATCATGTACGATGAGAAACTTTCTCATGTAGATGTAGGAGAGTTTATGTTGTAACTTAAGTCCGCTGAAAATGTGGTTTGTATTTGGTAGCTTACATTTTTAACATTCTCCCCAAGGCGACAGGATCTGTCTGACAACCTAACGTTGACTGTCCACTCCTGCTCGTCTAATTCCGACTGCAGCTATCCTAAACTTTTGAAGACAGATACCATCAAATATCTAGGTATAATGATTGACTCAACGCTTAGTTTTTATTCCCATATTGAGCTTCTAGCGGGCAGAATCAGAAAACTCATTTTTATTTTTAGAGCACTGCGTCATGTTGCAGACTTTCATATTACTAAATCAGTATATGTTGCCTTATGCCAATCGATATTAGGGTATTGTATCTCATCCTGGGGCGGAGCTGCTAAGTCGCATATGATTAAAGTAGAGAGAGCACAAAGAGCCGTCTTGAAGGTAGGCGCATCACTTCCTTTTCTCTGTCCGACTACTGAAGTATATAAACTCTGGGAAGTGCTCACGGTTCGTCAGCTCTTTATTGTCTCAACAATTCTCCGCCAACACTCTCAACTTAGCTATGATCCAGAATTAGTTAGCAACAAACGTCGAAAGGGCATTGTGTGTCGCTCTAGCTCTCTGAATACTAAAATGTCACATAGATTCTTTTGTTTCATGGGCAGCTACCTCTACAACAAAGTGAATTCGACCATCTCCCTGTACTCACTGACCAAAAGGGCTTGCAAAAGAAAACTAACATCATGGCTACTACAACTGAACTACGACGAAACTGAGACTTTATTATTAACTATGGCATAACTGCAGCACGCACACACACTCACACACACACACACACACACTCACACACACCATCGTTTATTTTTCAACTTTTCTTTCCTTAATGTTTGTAATATGTGATTATTTTTCGTTAAAATATCATTCACTCATCACCATATCTTGTATGTAATATATTGGTTCGAGGTAGTGGGAGCCTGATGACCCGCAACACAGGTATTACACCTAGCGTAGGCATCAGTCTCACACAAACTTAAATTGTATAAGTTCCATGTACCTAAGTCATGTATATGTAAGTTGGTGATGGGAAAATAAACGCATATATTATTATTATTATTAAAAGTGCGCAAGTAGGTAACTGAAAAAAGAAGAAAGAAGTTGCTGCTTGTAACTTCTTTCAAATTCTTTTCGATTGTTATTAAAGACTTATTAATAAGGTTGATTATCCTTACCATATTTTAAACTATTTATTTTCAGTCTAGCTCTATACTAATACCGGATTTACAGGCGACTAGTTTTTGAAGCAAGGATACAAGCCAGTGATAGTGATACCGTCCTGGCTTACTATCTTGCACACTGGCAAATAAATGAAAATAGTTCTGTTCATATCAAGCCAGAGTTACAAGCTTGCTAGCTTACTAATACTTTAAAAGCTACGTCATTTCAGATTGAAATCGAATGAAATGCAATGCGTAGTTGCAGTGTTAACAATTAAAATCATATTTCTAGCGGGAAATGATCGCTGACGAAAGTGTAACGAAAAAAACTAAGTTTTTTCTGACCAAAGAGGAATTCCGTTTTCGTCAGGAAAAAACAGCATATATTTTTTTCTGACGAAAGTGTCCTAGATCGATATCTTTTATCTTTGTTTTGTTTTTTTTAAATAAACAAAATAGTAAATTTAGATAACAAGGCACTGTAGCCAATACCATATTCACAAAATCGATTAACAGAGTTTGCTATCAAAAGATGTAATAGAATTAAATTAATTATTTGCTAAGGTACGAGTTCGTAGCCGACAACAGACAGCAGCAGCAGACAACGTGTCGCAGCGACACTACTGGTTTCTATATATTTCTATGAAATACCTTCCGTATACATGTGTCGTATACATATACATGTTCCGTATACATAGAACAAGCAGACGACGTGTCATCGAGCAGCAGACGACATCAACAAGCGATTTCCAAAACGTCAAATCTTTCAAAAGCCGAGTTAGTTATTTACGAATGTGTCATTGTCTAGTTAGGTACATACCTATAGTTGCATTGCAATGTTCATTTATGTACCTTTAAAATGACTTCGATGCATTCCTTTGGACATAGTGACAATGTAAATCAGTTTTACCATAAATCTCTACTTAGCGGAGCAGTCATAATTCGTTCGTCAGTCAAACAATGGCGGTCTCGGAGCGTTATCAAGCGGCGCCGGCGATCGGGTATTTCGATTTATGGGGATTAGTTCCATAGGGATTATTCCTGTCAGCCCGCTGCGACGAGTCGGATGTATTTATGGTGTACGTGCGCTGATACACTCAGTCAATAGTATTGACGTGTCCAGATTAACTGTGGTTTTTAATACATCTCGAATGACCGCTGAATACCCTATTGGATGTATGTAGTTACTATGAGTGAGAAACTATTGTAATTGGTTTTTATTAAAATAGGATATAGAAGTCAGTAATATGAGGTTCAGAGCTCTAAAAAGTAGAAATTTCATCTACCATTGCAAAAAAATACATTTCTAAAATCGGACAGTCATGTTACGAGTATAGTAGTGAACGCATGGGTAAAGATAGACTCAACGTTACAAGTAATTTTATCATCTTTTGTCACGATTTTGACAAAAAGGTATAAATATGACAGAATGGAATACTTAATGTGTTATCGACAGTACATAAACTTTGCTGTGTTTTTGTTACTGGAGTCCAACTAAAAGTGTGGTAGCATCTCAATTATGTTTTTTCGTCCTTTTGAGGGTGATTTCACGGTGAAGCAATGGACGTGATAGAATTTATTAAGTTTGAATATTAATAAAAGGCTATTAGCTTTTTAGTATAAATTGAAAAAGAGAAAAATACTTATACTCATCGTAATAAAAAACTAATCAAAAATCGATAAGAGGACTGGACGCTTTATTACTTTACTTGGCGTTAGTACATAATGTACCAGTTGATAGAGTCTGGTCAACGAAAGATGAGACTCGGTTGAAAAATGAACTAATTTCTAAGGCCTATTTTAGGGGCCAGTTTCCAATAACTTATCACGGTAATGGTAATTTAACAGGGAAAGTGCGCCACCATTTCAGACTTACCAGACCAGACTCTAATACCGCCGGCATACCCCGTGTGCCCTCAAATACTGCGCGTGTGGCTCGGCAGCGCTGTGCCTGCAGTAGGAGCACAATTTTGTGAGTAATTGTGATACTTGTTTACATTGCTTGACTACATTATTTTTTCTTTCTTGTTTATTTATTCGTTTATTTATAATCATGCACCTTAAAAACTAAACACATATAGGGATATAAAGCGATTGTGTTAGTTAGTAACTTAATAGTAATGTTAGTAAATAGTTGATTCTTATAAAATGTATGCCTATGTGAGCGTAAAGAGGCGAGTGTCAGTGTGCGGACAAACCAATACTGGTTTTTGTCACATTGTTAGCTTAAACATCTTACTTTAAAGACCTTTGTAATTTCTTCATAAATAAAAATAAAATAAATATAAATTGGCAAGAGAAAGGTGAGACAAAAGTTGCGCAGTAGCCACAAACACTAAAGTTTGTGGCTACTGCGCATCTTTAGTCTCGTTTTTATCTTGCCAACTTACGTGCCAGGCAGTATACTAATGTAATTAGTATTTGTGCTGGTATAAAATAAAATAAATAAGGATTGTCTTACTTAGGTGGTGAAATACATGAAACTTCATAACAGCGTTTATAAAGTGATATTGGTCAAGTGCCTATTTGTGTAATTAGGTCTATTTAATGCCTTTATTTTGATTTTATTTTATCATCGCCGAAAGACACGACACGTGTTGATATGGATTAATAAAATTGAAAACCATATTTTAAGGTTTTATTAAAGTTAGCCCCTCTAACAATACTGCAAATAATACTTGAACAAACATTACTGACAATGAGTGTATGGGAGAAAAAACCATAATAACCTCTGTATAAAATAGGGAAGAGCGAAGACCCTTAACGAATTTGCCAATACATTCTGTTCTCTATTTCATTGTAATAAGAGCGTTAACACCGGGTGGTATTACCGCATTATCATAATTTCATAACGAACGAAGGGTGAAATTTACTAATATTACACATAAGTATTTTGATTTTTACGGCCTTTGTCGGGATTCATATTTCGCACTAATGTGTGGGATGATTTGAGCGTTGTGCATGGGAGCGACGTATTTCTACTTAGCATCATTCATTCATTTCATCACAAAAAATCATATCCAACAAAATTGGTTTCGATCTAAGTGTTAAATTCAAATATTTATATATTATATAGGACGTAGTTTCATTTCATACGCCATTGTATTTATATCACGGAGTGATTTTGATATTGTAGGAACTATACTTTTTTATCACACATTGGTTGGAAAGTTGGTTTTTTATAATATAATTATAGGTACCTACTAATGACGCAGATTTTTTTAAATCTTCTAAATTATATAAAGTGTTAGAAGTCTGAAGAAATTAATAATGGTATTGTGAAACTAACTGCAACAAAGAGAGTAATAGTATCTTTGCGAAGTCCAATCTGTCTCCTTACTTGAAATGAATTTAATCAGAGTTGAACCTACATACAAAAGAAATTGGGATGAGTTAGAAATTAAAATATTCCAATTTCGCCCCAACGTACAGAAGGAGACAGGCTAAATTAGAACGAAGCTTTAAAGCTATAATGAGACAGGGTACGGGGACAGTGCAATTACGGAGTTGTAAGAGCCCTCGCCCACGGCGCCTTTTTGTAGCGATGCAGTTGCGATGCGGTCACTAGCTGTGTGCCCTCGCTCATATAACCACGATTCAGTCGCGATGCAAAGGCGATACTGTCACGCTTCTATTATTTCTTTTATAGCTTCTATAGTGAAAGTTAAAGTGAAATAAGCTTTATTCAAATAAACTTAATTATTAAGTACTTTTGAATCGTCTATATTTTCCTACCACCCGTTCCAGACTTTTTAGCTGACAAGAAGAACGGGCGCAAGAAACTTATCAGCTGTAACAGCTATAAGTAACGATATTTACAAACTTGAATATATCGTTACCAGGGTAACATATATAATATAATAATGGTATAATATTGTTCCTCTCCGTTCTCTCCCCGATGTCGTCCGAAACGGTCGCGCGTTTGCATCGATACAGTCGCGATGCTGTAGCGCGTTAGTAGCGCGTTACAAATGCGACCAACGTGCGTTAGTCGCGATGTGACAAGCATCGCTACAAAAAGTCACCGTAGGCGAGGGCCCTAAGCCTCTATTAGTTTTATTCTAAGGGAAAACAAACACATAAAAAATTCCAAGACTGTTTTTACATAAATACCTTTTAAATTCACGTTTGTGAATTATATATACACAACACATACAGATTTGTTGGTGATAGATAACACATGTGTTTGGTGAGGTAACATGCATACAACCCTGGAAAATTATTATAAACTCGAAAACCACTATTTTCGAATATTTTTTTTCTCTTTATGATAAACTGCATCCGAAATTGTGTATTGCTTTTGCTTATTAATAGGATTGGTATCGGTATCGAAAACAATCGTCTATCTGCGTCTAGATAGCTGCGAGTTTTTATAAACTCAGCAATCTTATTATTAGGTAAAAATCAGTGCTTTGCTTTAATTAAAGCAAAGATATCATTGAGTTATTGCCTTTTTCTATCGATGCGGCACACAGTCTAGTTTTTTTTTCTTCTTTATAAGTTATGTAGTCAATTATCATCTGTGTACGTATGTGATAGAAATAAACGATTTAACTATCTATCTATACTCCAGCCAACTCGCGGAAAGAATGTTTACAAACAAACCGCCCATACTTAACCTCAAAAGTACTTATTTATTACATGTTTTATAAATATAAGAATATCATTGATAGCTTACCTATGTTGTCCAAGTTGTATTTATTGAGTTAATTCACTGAAACTTAACGTATTTGTGGAATAATTAAGAAAAATGTGCAAAGTTTTGTTTACAAACATTCTTTCCGCGAGTTGGCTGGAGTATAGGTACATTATTCAGTGTCCCAGAGTCATCGAACTACCACCACCACCCTTATTTTGCTTTATTGCAGTACTTTGGAACTTGTTATTATAAAAATGCAATGCATAGCAAATGTTATTGATGAACGACACTGAAATGTACAGGAAATGATAGAGGCCCGCACTCACACTAACATATTGAGAGGATATCAACCTTGAGTAAATCGCTAATATATTACTTATCGACCGCCTGTCAGCAGGTTACCTAGCAAAGTTCATGTTTCACAGCAAAAACAGACTTATGACAAAGCTGATAAAGTCGTAGTTCTATGGTGCTTCTATGAAATTGCCAATTTAGAAGTCGCATTTTTCATATTAATATTATAATTAACAACAGTAAACGTACAAAATGTTTGAACACAAAACAAATAAAACTGAGTTAAAATGGCTCAGTTTTCGATTTTTATCATTCATACATTACCTAAAACTAAGTCGACTAAACCAATCGTAGGTAGGTACGAATCGTACCTACCTACGATTGGTTCGACTTAGATAAAGATTAGATTAAGAACGAAAAAATTTCAATTTATTTTTATTTTAAACTCTTTATTGTACTACAATAAAATGATGTACAAGAGGCGGACTTAATGCTAAAAGCATTCTCTCCCAGTCAACCCTTAGGGAACAGATAACCCTACCTTTAGGGGATTTCCCTACCTTTAGGGGATTAGTTACATTTTATTGGATTTTAGTTACGAGTAGGCAACGTATGAAGGATAATTATGAATCTGGAAACTCCGACTGTCGTTTTTGTCTCACTTTACATACAAGTACTTCTAGGTGCTATTATTCTAAGTTTCAAATAATACTTATACCTAAAGATTGCTCTCATTTTTTGAAATTTTGAAATTGGTTTAGTAGTTTTCAGGATATCCTAAAAATTTTCGTAACCATTACAATTCACAATATTTTTTATGGATTTAGATAATGTGTTTGTTAACACGCATCATCATCATCATCATCATTAGCCTCATTGGGTCCATTTCTGGACATAGGCCTCTCCCAAATCTTCCACTGGGTCCGGTCTTGCGCTTCCGTCATCCAGTTGTGTCCCGCTTGTCCTCTGATGTCGTTAACCCATCGTTTTGGAGGGCGGCCTCGTGGTCTTTGCTTGCCCATGGTCTCCATTCAAGGATCCATCTCGCCCATCGTCCTTGATCCATGCGAGCTAGATGACCCGCCCAACTCCACTTACGCTCCGAAATTACTTACACCACGTCTCTCACCCCCGTTTTTCGCCGGATCCATTCATTCCTTTTCCTGTCGCGCAAAGTTATTCCTAGCATAGCTCTCTCCATTGCCCTTTGCGCGACTCTAAACTTTTCAGCTGATCGTTCAGAGAGATACATGGTTTCTGAGCCGTAAACAGTTAACACGCACCTAATTAATAATAATGCTTTTCTATGCACAACCGGATAGTGCTTGGCCTTCACCTCACCTGGTTAAGTGACGATAAGGCCGAAGGTGTAAGCGCACTACACCCGGAATCCTCATCACTGAGAAACTGGCTATCTTACCTCTAACTGCCGGAACACAACAATTTTTAAATTGTTGTTATGGCGTTAGACAGGTAATGGTGGTATCTAGCCAGGCGAACTTGAAATAAACCACCAACCAAACCTAGTACAAATTATACCTCCCCCTGGAAATCGAACCCGGGACCCCTGAGTCTTACACGGGTGGGCGAACCACTAGACCACAGAGGCCGTTAAAGATTAAATGCAGATTTGAATATTATTTCTTGGTACTAAGAGTTGTTTATTAAGGGTATTTTAGGGAGCCGTACCAAAATGGTAAAAAGGAACCCTTATGGTGTGACTTAGTCTGTCTGTCTGTCACAGCTGGATATCTCGAGAACTACTAATGGTATCAACTTGAAATTTGGAATAGTTAAAGATGACGTTTGTCCAACTATTTTGCAAATAAGAAAGAAATAAAAAAAAAATATTTTTTTTACAACAGGGACTGAAAAGGGGTCGAAAATTTTTAAGTGGGGCGACTAGGCTTGTGGGGTATCATATAAAAGAGCGCTGTTTGCACATTTTAAATCATTTTTTTCTTTTTTTTTTAGGCCGCATAGTTTTGACTTATGATGAAAAATGTAAAAAAAAATACCGTTCCCCCCCTTATCTCCGAAGTTTGCAAAGAGAAAAATCTGAAATAATTCTATGTGATAGTAGTTTATGTAAAGATTACAGGAAAAATAAAACGATGTCTCAATATAACACACTTTTTTAGAAATTCAAAAAACAAACAAAAAAAATATTAGTTACTCTACCAGTCAACAGATGGCCCTGACCCAAGGAAAATTAATTTAGTTTCACTAACGGTCAAGAGATGGCGCTTGACTAAGAAAAAAAAATAGTTCCACTATCGGCCAAGAGATGGTGCTGACCTAATACTGCAATAAAAAAAATATTATTCTACAGCAGGCTCTGCAGTGTATATTAATTATGATGGTATGTACGGAAACCCTCGGTGCGCGAGTCCTACTCGCTTTTGCTTGACCGGTTTTTTTGAAGGAGTTTTTACTTTTACAAATCTATTTCTTAAGAAACAAATATGAGAATGTATTGTCTATATTACAGTATCGTTATTCGATTACCTACCTATCTTTCAAGCAACTGATATAGTACATTATGAGACAAGTTGTGAGTCAAGTGGGTTGCAGCCCGAGCCGTAGGCGAGAGCGTAACTCAGCCGAGTGTGCAATAAGCAAGAGCTCACGAGTTTCATACGACGTTTTTCAACACATTTGCGAGGAAAAAACAAAGTACACAACAACAAATACGACAAAAACAAAATATGATAATTATTATAGGAAAAGGCGCGCAGGTTTTTTTCACACGCCCAACGCAAGAATATTTTGCGAACAAAGGGGTGAGGAGCATACAGCCTACTACTAATACTTCAAAATTATAATTTTAAGTGACAAAATGCAAATATTTTAATATTTTTTAACAAAATATTGTGACTTATGAATAATTTGATAATAATTTTATATTTCTTTGACTTAATTAAGGACTTACACATTTATTTATTACAAAAATGTATATGAATTTTCAGCAGCTTAAAACCTCTTTGTTGTCAAAAAAAATAACTATTACCCGGCTAAATTGGGAATGCTCTGTTTACTCGCATAGAACTTGCAGTAAGGTACTAATTTAACTTTGTAGTGTTAATTCTATTATGAACTAGTGTTTTATATATTATTGCACGCGTTTGTTATAGCTCGGTTTATTGCCCTAAAAGCGATGTATTAGGGCTCACTTTACGAGCAAGTGTGTTGAAAAAACTTTTATGCGTGGAGGCACTTTTTTGTTAGTGAGGAAAATTTACAGTTTTAGACCTTATAATGTTATAACATTCGAAGTTTTACGACATATATAGATATCTAATTACCTCTATATTTCAGGGATCTCTTACAAATGGTTTGAACATTGTTCTCGTGGCGCCTCTCTAAGTTATTGCGTGTATGATTCAAAACAGCGCAATAAGCCCGGATGATACTGACAGCTGGGAGTTTGTGTAGAGTGCGTATTACCATACACGGAATTGTTTATTAAGTACATTCATACCTATGTCTGTTAGTTTCCATAGATGATTCCGGAAACTATTTTTGGGGTTCGTATTAATTTATCAAGCTAGCGTTATTGATTCTGTAGGTTAACAACTAGTGATAAGATGTTCCCAGTTTGGTTGGTTGTTACCTATTACTTATTACTTATTAAATACTTATGGTTATTACTTGACTTAATTACATGACTTAGACATGGATAGATTGGTAGCTAGATGTTTTATGATCATCTTCAGAAATCTGTTGTTATATAGCACAGATAATATAATACTGTACTAGTACATATAGCAAGATATTTAGTTTTAAGTACACAGCCTTAAATTAGGTACTTAAGCGGGACGCGGAACTAATGCAGATTGATGGTTGTTAATGAATACAAATGCAGCTAAAACCAACGCCTTAAAGTGCCTTCCGTAAAAGTTCATGAAAATAACATTTTGGTCACCCATCCCATGATCAATCCTTGCAAAAGTTGCTTAAGGACCTGCAAAACGTAGCGTCAATGAAAACATATAAAGTTTTGTTTGTCGCATAGTAATAAGAATCCACTCATTTTGAAAAGTAGAAAAAAATATAATTGTATTTGACATATCCTGAATTAGATACTTAGCTATAAATAATTTTAAGTAAAAGCTTAGTTAGTAAAAAAAAAAAATTCTAAAAAGTTTTTTCGTCGCGAAATACTCGAAATTTTCAGCGGCAACTAGCATATTTTTCTCAAATTATAAATCGAACATAAGACGAATTAAACAGTTATCGAAAAAAAAGAATGCAAATGCGTTAACCCACTGCGCCATTGAGCTCCTCAAAATAAAATGACATGGTTTTTCTGAATGTCAACTGTACACATAAAGAAATTTAATTTCTACAAAAGAAATAACTGTTTTCTAATTTTTTATGTTTTCAAACACCTCGTTAACATTTTTATCTTATTTCAAACGATGCCGATGGTTAAGTACAAAGACTAAAGAGGTTTAAAAATTTTACTATCTTAAAGCAAAAAAAAAAGAGATTATTTTTAAAAGAAACTTAAGTTGAAGTACTGAATAAAACTGACTGCACTCGAAATATAAGTACCTAGTAAAGCTCTTGTAGAAAACAATGCTTTTGAAACAATCGACAAGGACTTTATTGTTATTTTTCTAAAGAAAACAGGTAACGTCATTATTTACAGAGCAGTAATAAAATTCAATTCCAAGAATGTTTCTTGAAAAACCGTAGAGTAGGCTACAGGTAGGTAGGTACTTTACGCTTTTTCAAGAAACATCATAATTTTATGTAAAAAAATACCTACTTAAGGGTAGGTAAATTGTTTTTAGCGGCAAGCTTTGCATTCTCATTTATTTTATACGGCTAGGTAGGTATTATTAACCCGGCGAGCATGTGGTGAAAAAAGTTACACCGAGCATGTGCATATTTATATACTTTTATTGTATTATTTATCAAAAATACTAAAACATAACATTTACAAACAAACAAAAAAAGGAACTTCTGAAAAAGGAACTAAAATCAACTAATTTTTAAAAAAATATATAAAATCAACTTAAAAAACTTAAAGAATATCAGATCCTCAATAACATATTTTTTTTAAAGAATTAGTTGATTTTAGTTTAAAAACTATATAAAAGTAAAATAAAAGTATATAAATATACACTGTTTTTTATTTTATACACTAAATATAAACCATATTTCAAAATACGAATTAATTCTTAAGTCTTGGTTTAATAAATTGGCATTTATAGGTAGTATATGTTAAAACTAACACGGAGCATGTGGCGGGGTATGACGCACCCCACGAACGTTTACACGCGTGTAGCTCCTGCGCCGGTTGACGCGACACCATGCTATGGTAACTAGTTCCTGGCTCATTTTTCCCAACTAGCAGCGCCATCTGCGTCGCAGCTTTCGTACTAAACATAAGATGTTGCTAGTTCTGAAAAACAAAATTAAAATAGGGAATTTTTACCCCAAATGATAAGAAATAATAACAAATAATAAAAGTAGATAAGCAATTAATTTTTTACTAAATTAAGTTTGATGTAAAAAAACTATAAATTGTACGATTTGAGTAGTCATTTTCAATTTTGTCGTATTTTTAATATATATGATGTGGGACTTTAATCTTTAACTGGCAGCTTTGACAATTTGTCCAGTTTCAATTTGTTTGGCCGCCGTTACTTTTACTGTTTTCTTGTGTTTTCGGTGTTTATTTATTGCTATTTATCGCGTTGAGTTGAATTCCATTCCTCCCTGTTAAGTGCTAATCACCCTTTTTTCGTTGAGTGAGCTTCAGTTCCTCCGCATTCAAGAACATTTTGCGTATGTTAGTAGGCCGCTCAGTTTAGAGTTTTGGAACTTTTTAGTTTGTTTGTTTTGAGATAAAATGTCTCAAAAAAAGTGTTGTGTCCCTGGCTGTAACGTGACCATGACGGACGGTAAGTAATTCGACGATATACTTACACAATTTTCCACTACACTATTGGTAGGTTCTTTCTAATGCACTAAAAGTACCGTAACTTAAATATAAAGTACCTACTGAAAACATAAAGTAACCTAAAAAATATAATGATTTGATATGTGTTAAGATTGGCCTGCTTCTTCTTCCAAGCCACGATGACATGACCAAAGTATACCAAAAATACCAAGTCAATTGGACAAAGTAGCTTTGATCAAAGTATACTTGGATACCTGTTGACACAATCAAAGTATACTTGGTTGGACCAAGTACAACCGGTAAAACTCGGCACCTGGCTCGAATGATTTTTTCCTACGCTACACGAGACAACTTTATCGTCTGATACTTTAATGACTGTGTAACTAGGTAATGGCTTAGAATAGATAGCCAATATGATAGTGGAATGACAGAACATGATAACAGCACTTGCTGCACAATATGTGAATGATTATAAGAAAACATCACTTTCCACACGGGTGCCGAGTAAACTTGTCCCTGATTGTAGCTTTTTGGATACGGTGATGCCAAACTGCATTTGGAGTGCTCATTTACATGATCCATCCAGCGTCCAAGTAGTAATCCAAACTATTTTGTCCAAGTATACTTTGATCATGTCAAAGCAGCTTTAGGATCAATGGTAGATAGATTAACCTATTTATCTATTGTTTATTTAAATATTTTTTTAATATAGGTACCTTGTTCATGTGCATTGTGCAATATAAATAAATAAATAAATGTTTATAGGTACTCCACCAACCTAAACACCTAAACAAAACTATATAACTATAAAAAAGATGAAAGTAATGTATTATTAAAATAATGCCACAATAAATCAACAAACCCGACTCTCCGACCCAAACTTGTACAACATAAATAAGTTATCAATATGTTTTAAAAAAAGAATTTTCAGTTTAAGCATAGGTGGTTATAAAAATTTAAATAAAATAATTTACTTTCCACTTCATCATCATCTCCCTTCCGTTATTACAATTTATTTGGCGTTTGTGCTATGCTTTCATCATACTTTTTTTTTCATCATACAATTATCTTTTTGTACATTATGAAATTCATAATTTGCTGCCCACTGCCCAATCATGAAGATTATATTATTGTGCGTATTTGAAAGGAATGGTAAATGTCACAGTGTCACTGGCCCAACCTTGAATTAAAGTTATTACCTATTATTCTTCTTCAATAGGTGTGCCACTGCATCGATTTCCTGACTTTTTTTTTAGTTAAAAATGTGTTAGTGTTAAATAATGAACGATAGAAAAAAATAAAATAAAACTTTTTTATTCAGGTGTACAAAAAAAAATAACTCATCAACGAAATGTATCAGTTTCGTGTGTTAGTGTTTTAGAATGCATATTCCTTACAATTACTTTGTTTTTCTTACAGCTTAGCAACAGACGATGGAGATTGAACCTGTCGCTCAATCATCATCTTCACGTATGTATATTATTCATCACCGTTATTGTATATCAATGTCACCTCAAATTGCAAATAATTATGTAGAAGGAGCACAGTATACATGAGAGTTCCTTGTACTAGAAAAATAAAAAAATATTTCCACTTTTTGACCCTCCCGAACAATCTTATAACAATTTTTTTTCTAATAAAATGCATATTCTTTAAGTTTACTTTGTTTTAATTACAGGTTTGCAACAGACGATGGGGATTGAACCTGTCGCTCAATCATCATCTTCAGATGGTATGTATATTATTCAACACCAATATTGTATGTCAATGTTACCTCATTTTCTTTAAAATGCAAATGTAATAAGAGATTGTAATTAAAAATTAAATCATTCAGAGGTTGTATTATTTTTGCTTCTAATTTTAATTTAATAATAGTGCATTCATTTACAGCTGTGCATCTAATTCTGGAAGTACCAAGTACATCCAAAGCATCCATGCCTGAGATTTTGTCAGAGAAATCAAACTGTGCTCACAGCCATAACATGAGAGGTATTTACATGTACATTATATTTCAATTTATATTTGTTTTATTTATGTAAATTAAGGTTTATATATTGTAAAATGATTTCTCTTTTACAATCAAAGTACCTCAATAAAACATGTATTAATGTCAATGGAAAAAATGATTTTCTCTTTGCAATACATACTTTACTTACCCCCTTTCTTATAAAGATTGTATAGCAGGCCAGGGGGTCAAGTCTGCTAATGTTTTCGTCAAAATCGTAGTTCAATGGTGTTCTAATGGTAATGCTTTTTGACACAGTTCTTGTTTCTTAAACCAAAAATCAAGACACAATATGTTTCCGTTTTGTGTTTAAGAAATACAATGTGTTTCAGTTTTGGGTTTAAGAAACAAGAACTGAGTCAAAAAGCATTATCATTCAAACACCATTGAACTACAATTTTGTCGAAAACATTAGCAGACTTGACCCCCTGATGTATAGTTACACAATGGTTACTCTCTGTCAAACTATTTGAGTTTGACATTGAAAAGAAAGTGACAAAACACTGTGTACTATACATCTGCTATACAATCTTTATTAGTAAGGGTAAAATTAATAATAATGTATTAATATCAATTTCAGGCTTGGCTTCTGCATACAAGACCTTGTAGAAGGAAGTCAACACGTTAAAAAGGCTTACTAAACAGAAACTGCCTGCCAAAAAGTTGCAGAAGAAACTCGAAATGTCGGAAGCTTTTCAAAATTTAACACAAGACATGCCTGAAGCTGCTCGATTTTTTTTTAAATGCAGATTTCACAAAAGGGCAAATCAAAGAGAGGAAGGCGATTTAGTGTTGATGAAAAGTTTTGGCCCTCTCTTTATACAAGCCAGCCCCTAAAGCATACCGCTTATTAAACACGTTTTGTTCAGCAAGTCTGTAGGTGTGGCAATGGGATATATGGCTGGTAAGCATGTTTTTATTTAGAGCAATCTTACTTCCTACTAATATTATAAATGTGAAAGTTTGTGGGTTTGGATGTTTAGATGTTTGTTCCTCAATCACGCAAAAAAGGGCGTTTTATCCCGGTCAAAGGTTCCCTATGGATTTTCCGAATGTCCACACAGACGAAGTCGCGGGCGGAAGCTAGTACAAATAATAAGCTGAGTAAATTGTATGTTAAGATATATTTTTTTAATTTTTTCTTATCTTAACAAAACAATCTCAATAATTCTACACTCCATTCGTTTTAATAAGAGATTTTATTTAAACAATCTTTATCATTATAGTAAATTAAATTTATTTTGATACTTACCTATTGGTAATGGCTAGTTTAACTTGTGTAAGCTATGTTAAATAGGTACTTATTCCTGCATTTTACTTATATCTAAAGGTTTCTTGATATTTATTAGCTACTATCCTAATATAATACTTTTCTTTTCAGAAAGTGGACGATTACCAAAACAGAGCTGCGACACAGCCGATACAATATTTTTATTTGACGACCTGTTTGACAGCGTTAATGGGAGCAGCAGTCGTTTAAAGGGAGGCAAAGTGTACAGAACAGCAGTTACTGCCACGTCGCCGCGTCACAGATTGCGGAACAAGACACTACCGATTTTAAAAACAATGAAATTTATAAATAATAATGGTAAAGAAGTATGTGTGCCTTCACTTGTAAGTTGGGTAAGAACTATAGAAGGATTCAAATTAATTTGCAAATATTTGTATACCAAAGGTGTAAATTCCCTCTTGCTGCGAAACTTCAACCAATATGCATTAGAGAATTTCTTCGGTGCAATTCGTGCTGATGGATGTCGCAATGTAATGCCTACCGCGTCTGCATTTGAATAATCATTTAAAACGCTATTAGTTAGTAACATGACATCGTGTCACTCTGTAGGAGCGATCTGTGAGAGAGAAAACAGCAAATGTCTTCAATCATTGAAATATTTTGTTTATGTAGGTACGGTATAAATGCAGAAAATTGATGAGCATGAGTTGCATATTGAGGATGTTAACATAGACCAATTAGATACTCGGATGTTAATAGAAGGAAAAACTCCAATGCAAGTTGAGAAAAGTGCAGCAATTGGTTATTACAGTGGGTGGATAGCACAGTCGTTAAAAAAAATATATGGCAAGTGTGACTGTTGTATGCATAATTTAGAAAGTTTTCATAGATTTATAAAATTGAGAGAGTACGAAAACTATAAGCAATGGCTGTGTTATCCAACAAGAGCACTGTTTGACTTTTTTTGCAAATGTAGAACATAATATCACCATTGAAATGTTAAGAAAAAGGTGTAATAAGGATTCTATATTGAGTTATATAATATTTGTGGTGGATATTACGATTGACAGTAGTTTTTTAACGTGTCCTACACATAACAATTATTAAAACAATTGCAACACAAAAGCATAAAATTCTTCATTATGAATTGGTGCAAAGATGTAAACAGTGTTATGACGAGAAAAACCACCTTTTGGGATACAAAAGATAACATGAAAAATGCGGCCAATGACCATTTAATAAAAAATAAAGGTAGAAATAGGGTAGCGCACTTTAACTTAGATATTAAATAGTTGGTATAGTTTGTTTATCCTTACGTCTTGTCCTTTAGCACTCACTTTTGATAATTATTGTGATGGAAAATGATCTTACTTTATGTGCTGAGGTCATTTTTCAATGTTGACGACTCTGTATAAAATATACAGGGAGGAAAAAGCAGCCCTTGACGAGCTTCTTGCCGGTTCTCGGTACAAGGTCTCCCGTTTTTAGGGTTTGTGAACCGATTGCGTCGCTTCTATGACATTCACAAGTGCTTGTTACAGTCTAGCAGCTAGACTGTAACAAGCACTTGTGTCAGTCTAGCTAGACTGAATAAATAATTTTGAATTGAGTAAACAGGGTTGGACAGTTGTCGTACGTCTTTTAAAATTATGTAAATCGTTATTTAAGGCTATTCCCTGACCGAAAGTGACGCCCTCAGAGGTTTTTATTTAATAAGTTGTTGTTAATAGAAAAGGATTTTGGTAAAACTTTTCGTAGAATTTTTAGGGCTCATAGTCTAGTATTTTTAGAAGGTATGCCTATATTCCCTCGCAGTCATTCGTAGAAGTAGACAGAAAATGTGTCAAAAAACGGTAACTTTTAGCAGTTTTGCTATCTAGTTCTAGCAGTGACTACGAGGGAATGTAATTATACCATTAAAAAAAAACATTTACCCTCCGTTTTGGCTTCGCCGTAGTCGGGTATAAATACTAGACTATGGGCCCTAAAAATTCTACGAGAAGTTTTATTAAAATTGTGTATTAGCATTACAATTACAATAATAAATAAAATTCACCGCGGCGCCACTTCGTACACACAGGACAAGTACCTAAGGATAATCAGACTCAAATAATATTTTGTCATAATGAAAGTTGTTACGTTTAAGGATATTTATTAGCTAAATTACAGTAAAGAATCATTCACACAGCGCAGTCACGTCAAAGGTCAGTCAAGTTTTCATCAATACTAGTTTTGACTTGCCGGTGATGTTGCATCACTTCACTGTATTGATATTGAAAACTTGACTGACCGGTGACGTGACTGCGCTGTGTGAACGATTCTTTACTGTATGTTAGATAGTAAATAATATTACATCTCAGAGCAGAGAATATTGACTGTGACGGTCGGTTGTTCTTAGAAATAAGATACGCTTATCTCCACTCTAATAACCACCGACTACGAGCGGAGCAGAGGAGTTTAAAAACGAAATAAAGGTATCATAGTAATTATTATTTAGTTTCTGATTCCACATACATACCTCCGCTCCGCTCGTCTACTCGTCTCCTCTGCCTCAATATAATGTCAGCCTAATAAGTAATCGAATACTGGTAAAAGGACAGGACATTTGTGTTTTAGCATGTGATAATAATATAATTGTTCCAAAATTACCTGCATAATGTATAAAGTTTAAGTATTATCCTACCATTACATTGTAATTTAGCAGTCAACATTTGTAATAAGTTATTAATAATAATGTCTGCTTTACCCATGAAATTGCCGATTTGCATGGAGAATTTTCAAGAAGTTTCATTTTTCATACTGGCATTTTCTTTGTTCATACTAGCATTCAAAGTACATGTTTAAAAATACCGCGTAAATAGCATCAAAATGTATGGAAATCCTGAAACTGAGAATTTTGACCCTTCTATTTTTTAAAATGCTGATCTGCCTACTTATTGTCTAATTTTCAAAATCTATCGCAATCGCTTTCATTAGACAGATGGATGTGACACATTAATTACCTACTGCATTTCTTTGGTAAGTTTTTATTTGTGCCAAAAAGAAGCATCAATGAATCACATCCTGAAAGCGATTGCGATAGATTTTGAAATTAGACAATTAGACCCCCAGATCAGTTGGGTGTGTATAGCGATCTGAATCTTCTCCATTCACTACCGATAGCCATCATCTATTTCTATTTTTGCTAACAAAAAGTCACTTTCAAGATCTTTTTTTAATGATAAAGAAGCTAAAATAAGGACTTTATTTTTACTGACAGTTGTCTATCTATCATGGTCATAAATGGATATTATCAAGGTATTAAATATTATAAATCATAGAAGTTATTATTTTCTCTATGTGAAAAAATTGCGGCTATTCATAGGTAAAGATCTTTTATATTAACCATTGTTTTAAGTAAAGCTTATTAAAGCCTAAAAGATTTAATTCTTTGAAGACCTCGAGTTTCAGAAATTCTTTTTCTGTCTGTTAGTTGACTAAATAATTTGTTTGTAAATATGTACACTTAATTTGCAATAAACATTTGTAAAATTAATTTCTTTTTCAATTTATTACCTTAACTCCCAAGCTGAGGTATTTTGCTCAAATTGAAAAAGAATTTAAATTGTTAGTTCTATTTTAATATCGTCAATCAAGACTTGATTGACGATATTAAAATAGAACTAACAATTTAAATTCTTGTGTAAAATTGAAATTTGAATTTCGCGGTATGGTTTGCTAGGCAAACCGTAACGAAATCTGCCACACAGATGGCGTTAGTTTCTTTGAAATGTTCAGTTGCCAGTCTATACCCGATATTCATATTAGTCTATGCGCGACACTGCGGTCACGCCACTCTCCCCCCGCGGAGTACATTGGCTCCAGCTACTCGAAGCAACAAAACAATTGAGGGGCAAATTTGAAAAATACACGGCTTCGCGCAAAGCATGGGCATGTCACACCCCACTACATGCTCGCCGGGTTAAAAATGGTAAGAAAAGAAAATACTTCGTTTACGAGAGTCGACGTGCCTACTGCACGTAGACTCTCGTAAACGAAGTAATAGTAAAGAAGTTAATAGTAAAACCTTAACCGTATCGAACCCGGGACCTCTGCGTCTTATACGGGCGGGATTAGACATTAGACCACAGAGACGGTTAATTAAAGGGAAGTAGTTCCTTGTTCCATAATGATTACGGGAAAACCGTAGTTCACCCCAATATCAAAAAAACGCTGAGTCACACTTCTCACCTGCCTACTCTAATGCTATTAACAAATCCCCTCTTGTGTCAATGCAAATATAGCCGTTATTACGGTAGAATAAGGAATAGGGCAATTATTGAAAACGTTCGCTGCAAACCTTTCATATTTGATAATGTATAGGAAATTGATATCTTGTTACTTGTATTGAATTTCGCTCATAAATTTAATCAATTGATTGATTTAATCCATCATGGTGAGGTTATAAGGTTTATTTTCGATTCAATATTCTATACTTTACTAATCTTCAAAGGTTATATTTAAGTTCATTATTGAGATTATGCGATTATTCCAAACTGTATATTATTTGTCAAATAAGTATTTTGAGTGTTAGCTGAAATATTTTTCATTCGAAACATTTTTTCTATTAATAATTTGCGAGAAATTGTTTTCTCAAGTTTTGTAACTATGTTTACACGCTTTGTCCTAAACTCCTAATGTTGAGTGTAGATACAAATAAATTATGATAGTAGATAGAAAGCGCGCAAACGTTCCTTATTAAACAGATACGAAATAAAAAAATGTGTACGATTTTCGGCCAGTAAAGTCGTAACAAAAAATATTTAAAACAATTCACAAAAACTGCGCACATGCTGGGAAAGTTAAAAAACCTCGAACAAAAGCTCCCTTGTGTCGCTCTCCTGAAAACTAGTGTAACCTCATTTGACACAATTAAATAGTGGACTGGACAGCGGTGCCTCCCCACCTATTTTGTGGATTCCCCGCCCTATAGAGGGAGGGTGGCTTGAGTCAGTTGTCATCGAGCGTTTGTGCGGAGGGTTGTGTTTCGCAGAACGCGGTTAAAGTGCATTCAACTTTTCCGAATTCCGTGTTTGTGTTTTGGACTTTATCGTTTTCGGATTTCGGTAAGTTTATAAATAAACTATTATTTTTATTTTTTGTGCATTAATGATGCTATTGATGATATTTCGATTTCTAGATTGTTTTTTTAACTGTTTTTATGTGATGCTTTTTTATTTTATTTGTGTGTGTTTTAGCTTAACAATATTTTTTTGGTAGGATTTCCTAAGTTGGCTTGGTTAGGTAGGCTATTCACTTGTATTAAATGTTTGTTTTATTATTATGAAGAATTATTTTGAAACAGTTCGGTGATAAACAAATATTTAAACAATAAGTGAAACATATCAATCGAAAATAAAGATTTTAGAAAATTTAAGTTAACTAATTTTATCAAGTTATGAAAAATTACATTTTTGAATGATAAATTGTTTTTTCCCTTTGAAAATACAAACAACATTCTCACAAAGAGGTCAGGAATTTGTGCAAATGGTTACATTTGGCTTAACGTGACTTAACCAAAAGACTTACCGTAGAATTATCTCTAGACGGCACGTAACGTTAATCCTGCCATACTTTAATTAAACCTTTAGAATAATTCTTGGTTTACTTTATTCCTTTGTTTATTGGTACTTGTTAAGGTTTCTTTTTTTGGGTTATTACGTATAACGCTACCGTTATTACGTATACGATATCAAGTTATGTTCAATATTTTTTATAATATTTTAAAGAAAATTAGTTTACATTTCATATGAAAATAAATAAATAATCTTTTTTCTGTAGAACTTACCTAAAGGCTGGTTTACATGTATTAAGTAGTCAGGTAATTAATTAAATTTTAAGTGACTTAATGCATGCGTAAACAATGAATTCAGTAATAAGTTGCAAGTGAAATTTTAGCGTGCAAGTAAAGTAAAGAAGTAAAATAAAATAGAATTTGTCTATTTTTCCGTTAAGTTGGTTAGCTTTTGGACGTGCACTATGTAGTTAAATAATTTAGTTAATGCATAATTAATTTTTGCCACGGCTATAATGTATATATGGTTGTTTTTAGACGTATGTAATGTGTAAGTAGATCTTTTTTTGTAAAATGTCGAAGTGGACGGAAGACAGACACTATACAGTAAAGCTTGTTCAATTTTGCTATTTCCAGTTTCGTCCCACAGTCTTATAGGTATTCTGGCTTCCCTGCCTATTTCATCCTTTACCTGGTCGAAAATCTCACGTAAAACAATGCTTATAGCAGCATTCAAGATTTAAAAACGGTGTGGGCCGTCCATGATAGCGAACTAAAAAGCTTGACTAATATTTAAGTGTAAACGCTCCGTAAACGCTTACTTAAATTTAAGGTGGTACCCTGAGCGAAAGTGGCGCCGCGGTGAATTATATTTAATATTATAATTCTAATACACAATTTTAAAAATGTTTATCGTGGAGATTTTAGGGCCCACAGTCTAGTATTTTTAGACGGTATCGTTATATTCCCTCCTAGTCACTGCTAGAAGAAGATAGTAAAACTGCTAAAAGTGGCCGTTTTTGACACATTTGCTATCTACTTCTACGAATGACTACGAGGGCATGTAGTGATACCTTCTAAAAATACTAGACCATGGGCCCTAAAATCTTCACGATAAATATTATTAAAATATTTTTCCATTAATAACTTATTAAATAAAAACTTCTGAGGGCGCCACTTTCGGTCATATGACCGCCTTAAGCTAAAATTTAGTTAATTACTTGACCACTCCATGTAAACCAGCCATAAGATCGATCTATTTCTCAGCAGTATTGTGGCACTATCGATAGCCTTTGTTATGGCTGTCAAATGCACTAAAACGTTTTCGACAGGAATTTCCACTCGAAAACAGACTCTATTGCCATTAGAGCACAGTGGGTTATCCAGAACACAATTATTGAAACAATTGTCCACACCAAAGTCCCACGCCTTCAATTTCCGTGTTGAGTTATAGTAAAAGTGTCAGCTTCCTCATAAAGATTGCTGTCATCAGCAAAAGTGTAATCCACTTGGGTTTGGCGACATTATTTAAAATTTGTTGACAACTTTTCAAGTGGCGTGCCTACTTGAAAACTTCCAGGACTAGAAGATTGCTTTCTATGGCTGTTTAACACAGGCCAAGCTTTTTAAGTTTACACATATTTTCAATAAAAAAAAAAATATTGCAGGCGTCAAAAGCATGATTTTCAAATACTTTTCTCGGTAATAAGACGTGGAGTAGTTTTCATCAATATTATTTTAACACAATAATATTATCTTTATATTAACCCAGTAAACATTTTGATCGTTGAACCTTCACAAATAAAAACCAATCATAGAAGGAAATCAATATTTTAGAATCATTAATCATTTTCTGTGATACCAATGTTATTACACAAATTGTCACAACATAATGACATTTAATTGATCATTATAATTTCATAGAATTTTAGCTTTACAAGTAAGAGACGATAATAATAGACCTTGTTGTTAAGAGACACATACCTAAACGATTATCAAATTAATGGAAATAAATTGATAATTGAATTTCCAACACACAAATCATTAGTCCCAAATGAAGCAATATATACCTATGAAATGATATATACCGGTGAGAGGAAATAGAAGGGATTACTATGTATGTTTGCAGTAGCCCCGCACCACGTCTCCCGCCAATGAGACCTAAAAATAAATTCCGCGCATTAAAATAATGTCACCGCTCAAGATCCGTGCCGAGGCCTGTACTATGGAAACTAATTAACGGAAAGAAATATAAACAAGCAAATGCGTATGGATGGCCATCATTAAACAAGCAAATGCGGATGACCATTACACAAAGTTTACCCCTCAAATCTGCTAATATTAGCTTTACAATCATAATTATCTCAATGGTGTTTTAATAGTATTCGTTACTAAAACATAATACTATTGAATTACCACCGAAACACAATTATTACATTTACATTTGCAGAATCGAAGTACAAGATTCAATCTAACGGGATCTTAGGGCAAGAATAACTCGATAATAACAAACAATACTATTATTCGGTTACGGGCTGGTTATTAAATAAAATGGTAACAAGCATATTACAAATGTAAATACATACGTACGGGCGTTTCTTATTATTTGAACGTTCTAATATTTCCTACTAACCTACGAAGGATCTTGCAAGTCATGAGGTTAAACTTTATTATGGTTAAAAAAAAACACTTGTGTTGGGATTTAATGCTAAAAAAATTGTATAGTTCAGTTTAACATGTTTTTAATTTCTTCTCATTTCGTGGTTCTATTTTAATTCTCAATAAATAAAAAAATATGGCTAACAACCAAAACCTTACAAAACTTCTCCCTTTTGAAATTATTAAATAGTTTTTTTTTATAATTTTGTTTTTTATCTTTTATTTGTCGTTTCTAGGCCACAATTCATTATTTCTAAGTATTGTATACAAAACCATCTCAAAATAAAAATAAAACAGAGATACAATAACCGCAAAAATTGACATTTACGTAAATTTTTGCGGTTATTGTAAACCACCGATGTCACTTGACACAGGTTCTTTTTGGAAGAAACATCACTGACTAAGGTAAGGTGTTTCTAAAGAACTCTTACAAGCTTTAAAAGCGAATATCTCATGACTGAGATGGATTTTGAAGAAACCTTTGATGTGAGAAAAAAGCTTTCGGAATCCTCAACAAAATTCCGTATTTAAATCATCCCAATCATGTAGAGAATTCATTTCGTCCAAAATTTGACAAGGGTGGTTTTTGAAATAAAGTCTTCAAATAGTTATTAGCTGAACTACCTAATATAATAACTAAAAAAACTAAAACTTTCCCAAATTTTTAAAAGCACCTAAAATAGTCGGCACGCAAAACATTTGCACCATGAAGATAAAAGTGTTAATTTTTTTTTTGAACAAGCAAACTGCTAACCATTGCAGTGCATAAAATCGTGTCGTCCACGTATTTCTGGCAACATCTCTGCAATTTTACCTGCGGATCAATGGAAACGAATGAATCTATAAGAGAAAAATACATTCATTTCGCTTTTGTTCAAAAGATATTTTGCGAAGGTAAGAGCTTCATGTTTTATGCAGAGTCCCGATTACAACATGAGTGTCTCTTCATAAATAATATGTTTCGAATCTTCCAGTTTCGGTGTTTAAGTGCCTGTTGTTTTTACTTTAAATAAAAATTGTTTTTGTTTTGACGAAAATAATCAGTGAAAGAGTTTTATAGATTTGAAACCTTTTTATTATCATGGATAGCGTTTCAAAACAATTTTTAAAATATCTGATAATGGTGAATAATTTAAACTCACCAATTTTCTTAAAAAAAACAAAATGATTTCTAATCCGTAAAAATTGAATTTGATGTTTATAAATGCGTAAGGTTTGCATAATTTAATATTGATACACACAGCATATTTTACTATTGCCAAATACCCAAAAACCAATCAAATCTTCTGAACAAAAGAACAAAGGTCGCCATTTCGGGATATTGACTTGTAGCTTAGAATATTAATTAATTTTATGAGGTGCGGTGTTCATCAAGATAGTTTTGTTGTAACCAGTATGAAAGGGACTTGTCAATAGAATAGTTGAGATTGCGAAAACCTTCATTGATTAATTAACTATGCCTTCGAATGAGGATGGATTGCTTCCCAATAAGCAAAAACGTCATATAAGTTCTGACTTGCACGACTTTAAGTTGGATAGTTGTCTTATAATATTAATGAGATGACTGTTAGGTCCTCTAGCTAGACGTCTTAAATCTAACTTTTAAGTCGTGCGACGAATATGTCATAATAATTTATTATCTGATCCGGTGGCCAAAACTGGAACTACGTTATTACTTATTACATATTTTACATAGGTGACACCATAGACTTAGAAAAATTTTGGCGACAGCGACGCCATCACCTGGGATTCAATTTTGGAAGCGACTTGCTAGGTGACTAAAGTCGACCGTCAAAGGTGACTAAAATCGACCCATGTAAATAGCCCATAAGATAAAGTATTTTTCAAAACATCTTAAATTGCAAAAGATTTTGAAACATAAAAAGATTTCATACAACCACGAAAATAGGGTTGACACATCCTATGCTATCTAGTTAAAAATTCAGTTTTTTTTTTACTTCAAGCATCTTTTATTGACAAGACAACGATCTAAGTGTCCGCACAACCTACACTTTTCTTTGAACTGCGCAATCGGTGTGAAAATTTAACATTCTTTCGCGTTAACATCATATAAAGTTCCTCATAACGTCGGCAAGTGAAAAGAGGAAAGGGTAAATGTTCGGACGTGACGTGAGCAACTGTTAGAATGGTTTAAGAAGCTGCTACGCATTCTTATAACTCAATCTTTAGAGGCTCTTGAAAAAACCTTTTGACAAGCTTGCTGATTTACAGACGTACTGTGAAGCAAAAAACGAAGTTTGGTTATAATGGGTGTTAAGTAAATAAATGTAAATGTGTCTTTATAAAAAAAAACTTATAAATCTGGCAACACTGCGCTGTTGTTCTGGTCCTTCCGTATTGAAATTGTGTTGTGTGACTTTGGCTAATAAAGTAAAAGTTTATTTAGAAATCTTACTCTATTTCATTGAAAATATTGCCGAAGTCCAATAATGGGAGTAAAAAATATGATCGTGAATGAAGTATTTATTCATTAATTCAAATATGAACTTATAAAGTTATTTGGCTCTCTTGATGATCTTATTTTTGTCCTGTGATTATGACCCTGAAATCTACTTCAAATGTAATTCAAAGTTATGATTGTCACTCTTCCTTTTTATTTGGTATTTAATACTTACTTTTCGTAATATTTCCGAGATTATTATTATATTATCTATTATATTTACAAGATTCCACGAGGTGACTGAATCTTATATATTCACCGAGCGAGCCCGAAGCGCGAGCGAGGGGTCTCCGTTTCAGCTTGGGTAAAAATGCTTTCGTTTGTCTGGTATGTCCGTTTGTTCTCATCTACAGATCACATTTCTGAACCGATTCTACTGAAATTTTGTGAGCAGATTTTATAATTATTGAAATAATTTGTTATGAATATAATAAACATTTACCATAGATAATTTAAAAACCCGTCATGTTACGTGTGTCTATTTTGGCCTTGGCTTCCAATATTATCATTATACTGATAGATTCGTCAACTTACGAATAACGTAATCTGCGTTCCATTTATAAAAAAGTTATTGTAAGGCTCTTACAGCTCTAAAAGTGGTTTGTAAATACTAATAATATTCACAAAAAGGGTCCTCACGAACACGCGTTGGGAATACCCAAAGGCTATTTAGAATTTCTTCCAGCACAATATACGTGCGTAAAAGGTTATTTTTAACGACGATTTTGCAAAAGAAACCCACTACCTGCGCACAAATTTACCTGTTTCTATAGCCCTTAGATTTTTTTTTAGCCCTTAGAATCAGCACCTTACTAGACCCTTTGTAGGATTGTTAAAGCAAATTTATACCTGGAAGTCCCCAACATTGATACGACTAAAGGATGACTCACGGTATATCGTCGTAATACATTGTAACATGCGCAAACTTATGCGCTATGGTTGGAAACTTCACGGGGGTATACGCTACAATTTTCCACGATGCGGAAAATCGCTAATCGCTTGCAATCAAACTACTATTCTCCTTTAAAAGAAACGTTCACGCTTTTCTTTTAGAAGGCTTGTTATGATCATAATGTGAATACTTTTCATCATCATTATAATGTTTGCTTTTTAAATTTGAGATTTTTGCATTCACAATGCTATTTTTATACAATACTAAATAATATACTAGAAAAATACGAGTCGCACCAGATCAATACTCAGACGGGAATCGAACCCGCGACCTTTGGATATCCGGTCCAATGCTCTGACCGCTGAGCTCGACTCGGAGTGACTCGGTAGCTAATTTAGTAATGTTTGCTTTTTCTTTTTTAGATGATTATTTGGATTTGCTGTAATAGGTATTATTATATTTATTTGTGTTTTATATTATTGTAGAAGTATTTATGTATTATGTATGTATGTATTTATTATACCTACTGAATGTATAATTATTATACACTATTAAATGTACCGTATTCGTGGCTATCTGTTCCCTAAGGGTTGACTGGGTGAGAATGCTTTTAGCATTAACTCCGCCTCTAGTACATTATTTTATTGTAGTACAATAAAGAGAGGAAATAAAAAATAAAAATAAATATTCCGCTGTCTTTTATATACTATCAGGAGTGTCTGACTTTACTCACAAGAAGCTCTTGCACAGAAGAATGCAATCAAAATTTATTTTGTTAAAGCATACAATAACTACATATTATAAATACGTAAGTATTATACTACGTATAACAGTGTCGTCAACATGACAAAAACGGTTATCTTTCCGCACAGACTCTACATTGCAAGCCTCCTTGAACCAAGAAAGCTAGGAGACCAAAATAGACGTCGCAGCCGCACAACAGCGGTTATCTTCTGAAAACAGTAGGGAAGAGCGACAAAGTTTTGTAAGTGGCTAAGATTGCCATTACATTGCTCCTTCACACGTAGCAGCATCACTAAAGTAAGCAAATTGCAAAAATCTAGTGCAGAAGAAGCCCAGCTTGACTTATAATATTTTGTAGACAGTTTTTGTGGCACGACTATTACCCAGTATAGATGTGAAGTGAAAGAGAGCCCTAAAAAGAAGTATTCATGTTCACCTTTGATAATCAAACAATTAATGAGTACCTAAACGTGACTAAGGAAGTTCAAGCAATTAAATATAGACGACTCCAAGCAACAACTGGCTAAGAACAACGAGATTATTTTAAAATTATGTAAATACATAATATCCGAATATTTTGCCCCATCTGCATAATATCCGACGGTATTGTTGCCCTTATCGAGGCCGTTCGCTGATGTACCCATCAGAGTGGCGAAGAATATTTTATCATTTGCAAAATTAATGTTAAGCGAGTTTATCTTAAGGTTACGGGAGTTTAGCTCAGTTGCTGCTGAGATAATTTCGAGCAATGCTCTGCAAAATTGTATTAAACAATACGGTGAATATTTTTGCTTGAGCTGGAAACGCTCTTGATTGGGGCATTCTTTTCAAATAAGGCTGCGTGCAGCCTGATAACTTTATCAGTGCTAGTTAACTTTTTATAAATTCACATGCCCTATGTTGGCAAAATGACGGACTACAAATATGTACAACCGAATTGTACTCTATTTTCAATGAATAAATTTCCATCGTAATAAAAAATTAAAAATGCTTGACCTTCGTGGCCAAGAGACTCGCACTCTGGGTTTCAATGTGTCACCATCTCTGACGTCGTACGGCCTAGCATGACGACCCCGACAAAGATTTTATATACCCTAAAATGACATTTTTAACAGTTCAACAAAGGGTTTCTCTACGTCGGGATGTCATTTTTGACATTTCAACGTAGACAAAACCGAATCTCGAGTATTTCTCTGTTGGTTGTGTAAAAATAAGTTCTTTAGCTTTCTAATTTGGGATGAGAGCAACGTAATATAATATGATGTGGTTTAGTATATACGTATTTACAGGTATCTATGCGGGGTTGCCTGAAATATAAAGGGTGTAGGACATTTCATAAGCTTCTCAAAGTGCCCGCGGACGCATAGCCTCTACTACCAATGACGCGTAATACGTAAAACAAAAACAGTCACAAAGCTCTAATTCAACGCAGTGCCTTTGCCTAGGCAAGGGTCCTTTGAGTATTGTTCTTGAATACGGGTGTGTCTATTTTTTACTATATAATCGGATTGTCTGCTTAATTAACTTAAAATAAAAACAATTATGTTAAGTGTTACTTTTCATCTCTCATAAATCTTTATATAAGATAAAATCTAAGTATAAGTACTGAAATATTATAGAAACTACATAAAAAGCTTTTCTTAAAACTTGAGAAGAAAATCAACGCGTAAAAAACTTCCACAAAACAACTCCAAATTGACAAAACCACTCAGAGTTTCTGTTGAAGCAACATTTTCTCTTTGTAACGAACTGAAGTGGCAATTTAAGAAAATATCTGCTGAATTGGGGGCAACTATTACGTGGTTAGGAGAACGAACATTGAGAACAATCGGCTTACATTCGTTTCGATACCGCAATTAAGAATGCGAACTGTTGAGTTTTAAGCACTAATACCTACACTAAGGTCAGAATTGTAGTGTCCCTTACAGTGTTTTGTGTCAATTCGATCTCATATTTTCAGGGTTCCGTACTTCAAAAAGAAAAAACGGAACCCTTATAGAATCACTTTGTTGTCCGTCTTATCTCGGAAACGCGTGTAGGTAAAAGAGTTGAAATTAAAACCATATACTCAAATTTATGGTCCCTTGAAGCTGTGAAACAAATCAAACTTTTAAGTTTACGTAAAAAAAGATACGCCCGTTTATGCCACAAAAAAACTCATATTTCTACACGCGACACACGACAAATCTCTGAAAACTATGCATTTGTAATTAAATCATAAAAATATACCTAGTACCTACCTATTTAAGTACCAACGAATTTGTACGGAAGTACGGAACCCTCGGTGGGCGAGTCCGACTCGCACTTGTCCGGTTTTTTTGTAATAATCTTGGCGCTCCCACGTTATTTTCCCATAATATAATGATGAGATTTTCTGATAGGGTTTTCATTCTTATATAGGTTACTAAACATTTTTTGGAGATACATCATGCTGACAGCAGACCCATGGGAATAAAATAACTCGTGAATCACCAATAACAGAGGTCGCAAAATCTTACGGCAATCTTCCTTCAGTCGTGTCCATAAAAGATGATGAATTTTGAGATGGGAACTTTAGTGCTCGAGTGATAGAGTCTATTTTGGGTTGATTGAGTCGTTTTTGAGTTATGTATTCCGCTCTTACTAGGAGATTTCTTTTTAAGACTTTCAATAAGTCGATTTTGATGGATTATGCCGTACTGCGGTCAGTCTACTCTTGAAATGTTATTGTGGTACTTACACAAAATGTAAAATTTTCTGCAGATGTAATTTTATTAATGAACCGTTTAGTCCCTAGCATGAGAGAATGCTGATGCGTCTTCCAAAATAGAAGACGTGTAATATGTGGAAATAATATTGTAAAAACAATATTATTTATTAATAAGTCATCGGATCTAATTACAATGTTTTTTGCTTAGAAATGTGCAAACAGCGCTCTTTTATAATACATTTTTAGTAGTTCCATAGCGTTTTTTTTTTCAAAATGGCTGAAATATGAATTTCCCCATATCTCTGCCATTTTGAAAAATTACAAAATATTTAATCGGCAAAAAGATTTGTTCCGGATTCATGTTCACAAAATTTTACGAGAATCTGTTGAGAAATGCGACCTGGGGCCTAATCGCGGTAATTCTTAACGATAAAACTAAAAACGTTACGTTGTCATTTAGGTTATATTTACCTAAAAATCTTTGGTTTAGCTTAATAATTTTCACTTAAATTGTCCCAGATTGTAAGACTCTAGACTCCTTAGGCAGAATATTCAACAATTTTAACGAAACTAAAGCGAGTATTTTTCTGTAAACGAAACTGAAACGTTTTAGCTTTGGTTTTATCGTTGAAAATTAACGCGATTAGGCGCCTGTTGAGGAGAACAAACGGACAGCCGAACGTACATAAAAAAGAATTTTTGCCCAAGCTGAAATGGTGACGTTTCGCGCTTGCTTGGTCAACTAACTATAGTTAGTTGACCAAGTAAGTATACTTACTTGTCCTATTTGGTAAGCAATCTTCACACACGGACGGTTCTTTCACCGAACTCATTCTGAAATTAATAATCATTGAATTAATCATGAAATTAATATAAGAAACCGATTTCCACTCAAATTAAAAAAAAAGTATTCTTTATGTTGTTACTTATTAAATAAAAACCTCTGAGGGCACCACTGTAATTATAAAGAATGTAACTCTAATACATACATAAATTTAATAAAACTTCACGTGGAATTTTTTAGTGCCAATAGTCTAGTATTTTTAGATATTATCATTACATTCCTTCGTAGTCACTGCTAGAAGTAGATAGCAAAACTGCTAAAAGTGGCCGTTTTTGACACATTTGCTATCTACTTCTACGAATGTCTGTAAGGGAATGTAGTGATGCCTTCTAAAAATACAAGACTATGAGCCCTAAATATTCCACAGAAAGTTTTATTAAAATCCTTTTCTATTAACATAAGTTAAATTAATTAATAAATTAATTAACACTTTACCAAGTTCATAAATCATGGGAAAAATCGTAGACGTAGCTGAATAAGTTCAGCTGTTTAGTTTGAGGACGTAGGAGGTACATTGTTCAATTTGGAAAAAAAGTTACCATGATGATTTTTTTATACAAGAGACGTGTGGCAGTTCACAATCACTGTTGTATGATAAGGCACCTTAAAATAGGTAATGCTAATATTATGTTCGAGAGAACTGACAAAAATTGTACTAAAATGCTAACAATTTTGGAATATGTGGCATAAGTACTATCTTAATGTTTTGCAAAACCGCCCTAAGTGGAAAAAAGAGCAAAATAATGTAAAATTAGGCGATTTAGTTATTTTAAAAGAATAAAATGTACCATGTATGTCTTGGCCTATGGCAAGAATTGTAAAGCTATTTACTGGTAATGATGGAAAAGTCAGAACTGTTGAAGTCAGAACTTCGAATAATAAAACTCATGTTCGAGCCATACATAAGATATGTGTATTGCCTATAGAATGTAATTAATGATTAGTGCTTATGTAAACATTTCTATGTGTAGAGGTGGAGGTAATCCCTACAAGTAGTAGGTAATTTAGGTTAGTTACCTATTGTTTAAAGTTAGTTCATCTTAGGGTATCAAAGCCATCCCAAGAAATTTATTTTCGTAGGGCTAAGACTAAATAAAACTACTTAATAGTTTTAGATTAAAAAATAAGTTTATTGTTTATTATGTCAAGTTTGTTGTTCAGTCATCTGACGCATAAACTACTTGTACTTAGGTGGTGGTTAAAGTAATATTTATAGTATGCTTATAGTATGTAATAGCATACAGACAACAAAGTCAATTTCTATTATGTGGTTTCTATTGTCTTTCAAAACTACATAATTATCATGTAATGTAAATTAAAGTAACATCCTTTGTTCAAAAAAATATTATTCACTTAAATGAGGTTTACATGCTGTAATGTCATAGTAAAAGTTCGATCAGTATAATTTCATAAGCAAATGTTTTTCATAAACAATTATTGTTGTCTTGTGAGGCGGCAGCATGTTGGGAGTAGCTAAATGATAAATATGCTTGCAACATTAATTGTAGGTATAATTGTAACTGCCGTGTGGCAACACTGGTTTTTGCCTCTTCCTTTTCGCCTGTTAACGAAGAAGAATAAACGAAATATTGTAAGTCTGATTTTAATTTATTACGACGGCCCCTCGCACACCAGCCCTATCAAATCATCAATATACAGCAGCGGCTCTTACATTATTTTGCTCTTTTTTTCCACTTAGGGCGGTTTTGCAAAACATTAAGATAGTACTTATGCCACATATTCCAAAATTGTTGCTTTATATTTGTACATAACTGCCAAAATTTGAGTCTATTAAGCGGAATATCAGATAAGTTATGTTCTGGATACATAGTTAACGTTGAACCTATTATAAAATGACCAGGTGTTAAATAACAATGATCATTGGGATCAGATGACAATGGTAACAATGGCCGTGAGTTGAGTACTGCTTCTATTTCGGTAAGTACAGTATTTAATTGCTCATAGGTTAAAACATTTTTCTGTAATACTCTTTTTAAGTGGTATTTTGTACTCTTTACAGCGGCCTCCCAGAGCCCTCCAAATGTGGGCGAATAGCTTGGAATGAAATGGAAATCTATGTTATTTTGTGAAGCAAATTCGTACACTTTCTTTTGGTGGCTCTGAGAAGACTGCAATGAGTATAATTCAGATAATTGGTTCCTTGCACCCTTAAAGGTACTGGCATTATCGCAGTGGATTTCAGTGGGCAGTCCGCGTCTGGAAATGAACCTTCTTAGGCAAGCTAGAAACGTTTCTGTGGTGAGATCGGAGGCTAGTTCTAGATGGATAGCCTTTGTTGCGAAACACACCATGACTAATATGTAGCCTTTTCCTATTAATGAACGTCTGACTCGAGACAATTTTACTTCGATCGGCCCAGCGAAATCCAATCCGATTTTTTCGTATACCCGCCTAGTGGCAATGACCCTGCTGGCAGGCAAGGAACCCATTAGCTGCTTAGCAACTACTGCCTTTTGTCTGAAACAAGTTATGCATTTGTGCGTAAATTTCTTAATTTCTAACAAGCCATTTACAATCCAAAATCTTTGATTCAAGTTCGCAAGCATAAGCCTAGGACCTGCATGTAGCAGTCTTTTGTGCTCTCTTTCAATGAGTAAATTTGTTATGAGTGAACCCTTAGGTAGTATGATAGGATGCTTTTGTGCGTAAGCAATATCGGCATTATGCAACCTGCCACCCACGCGCAATAGCCCCGACTCGTCAAGAAAAGGATGTAAACTTTCTAAATTGCCTTTTACATGATGGCCTTTGCTTAAGGATTCTATCTCATCTATATAGAACTTATATTGCTCATACTTAATTATGGTCATAAGAGCATTGTTCAATTCTGAACTTATTAAGAAACTCGTGCTTAATTTCGCTTTATTTTTGTTGACATTATTAAGAAATCTTAATATATAAGCTAAAATCCGTATAATTTTGTTAATGTCAGATAATTTATATAAGCGCTCTAACACATAAATGAGTGGATCAAGAGACTGACACACGAAATTGCTGGAAAGTGTCGAACAGGGGTTAGCTTCTGGTATCTCATGTGGCTGAGGCCCGTAGCAAATAGCATTAGCAAAGTCATACTTACTATTGTGAAGAAATTGCGGACCGCGCCACCACAGGCTCTTGGTTTCCAGGTCTCCTGGCTGCACACCTCTGCTGATGAGATCGGCAGGATTCTCGCTCGTGTTGACATAAAGCCAGTTCCATTTAGCTGTGTTTTGACGAATTACATTTACTCTGTTCCCCACATATGGCTGAAGCTTTGATATTTCGGCATTTAGCCATGCAAGAACAATTTGAGAATCGCTGAATAAATAAACATTGTTTATATTAATTTTAAGCTTTATTGTATGATAAACTTTAGTAACTAATTTTGAAAGCAAAAGTACGGCATTTAACTCCAATTTAGGCACAGTTAAGCCTTTCTTTTGTAAAGGGTTTATGCGTGATTTGGAACAGAGCAAACGCATATGCACTTTACCTGAAGTGTCGATGAGTCGCAGATACAAACAGCAACCGTACGCCGTGTTACTCGAGGCATCAGCGAAGCCTATCAGCTCGGCAGTGTTGTAATCTGAAATTCCTACATTTCTATCCAACAAAATAGGTTGCATATTATTTAAATTATTAGTGAATTTGTTCCACTCTTGTTTTAATTCTAGGGGTGGACTATCATTCCAATTTTTATTTGTTATGCATAATTTTTGCATAATAGACTTTGCTACGACTACAACAGGACTGATAAAACCCATCGGATCATAGATTCTGCCTATATAACTTAAAATGGTTTTCTTGGTAACCTTTTCTGAATCGAAAGGTTGGGGGGGTGTTATTATAAACTGATCTTTCTTTATGTCAATTTGCAAACCTAAAGTCTTCATGTTATAGTTATCCTTTTGTAAATCTAAAGTATCAAAGTATTGCTTCTCTTGTGGAATCTTTGACAAAATATGCTCATTATTCGAAGACCATTTATGAGGCTGAAAATTACCTAATGGAAGCAAGTTGCATAATTGGTCTTGAGCAGCCTTTGTAGTTGAAAAATCATCATTAGAATACAAAATGTCATCAACATAACTATTATTTTTAATGACAGAAGAAGCTAAAGGATACTCGTTTTCATTGCGATTAGCTAATTCAACTAAACAGCGAGTAGCCAAATAACTGGAAGACTTTAAACCGTATGTTACTGTATCTAGTCTTATACACTTTATTTCCTCATTAGGGTTGTCTCTCCAAAGTATATTCTGTAGAGAAGTGTATTTAGGATCTACTCTTATATTTCTATACATCTGTCTAATATCCAATGTGAAAGTATACTTTCCAATTCGAAACAACAGAATGATATCGAATAAATCTCGCTGCACCACTGGTCCATTTAATTGCAAGTCATTTAATGATACTTTTTTGCTGGTTTTCATGGAACCGTCAAAAACAGTACGCAGTTTTGTTGTTTTATTATTTTCATTAATCACAGCATGGTGTGGTAAAAAATAAACTGCATCTTTATTTAAATCATACAACCTGATGTCTACATAGTGACCATGGTTCAGTGAAAGATATTCATGAATGAACTGTTGATATTGCTTGAACAATGAAGGATTAGCATGCAACTTCTTTTCCAAATTTGTAAATCTCTTCAAAGCAAAATGAAATGATTCTCCTAATGCATCATTAATATCCGTCAAAGACAACTTTAAAGGTAAGGCTACTTCAAATTGGTTATTAGTTAATTTGACATGACTTTGAAATATTTGCTCGCAAAGCTCATGTTCTGTAGTTTGCTCATTAAAAACTTCAGGAACTTTCTCATTAGTCCAAAATTTTGTTAGAATTTCGTTCAAACTTAATTCACATTTTAATACTACTTTGTTACAAGTGGGCTGAGAAAGTTGATGAGGAAGGTTACCTGCGACTATGTTACCAAACACTGTGTTAACTAGGTGGACAGTGCGAGCTGCCGAGCCATCACTTGCAGTCTGCAGCGGGTACTCCCTGCTGACTGGCTGACCGGACACACTTGCACTCGTTGGTTGACTCGGTATCAATGCCTGGAAAAACACATCGGCTCCTATCAACATATTGATTTCACCTGGCACATTAAATTGCTCATCGGCTAAATCTATTCCCTCTGGTAAATTAAGTTCGAAAGAATTAAATTTAAAATGAGGCAAATTACATGTTATTTGTTCTATAATTTGAAAATTAACTGTTGCTTTGAATGGTGTTTTCAAAGAATGTATTTCTAAGGGGATGCAAGCTTTAATATTGCTTTTTGCATTGGCAATGCCAACGATGCTTATGGAATTCTGCTTTGGTTTCATGCCAAGCAGTTGCACAACCTTGGTGGTCACAAATGACACTTGCGAGCCGCTGTCCATAAGAGCTTTTATATGATACTCGGTGCCATCAGTCCCTATTACTTTGATTCTGGCTGTGGGAAGAAGCACATTATTGCATTTATTATTAAAATGTCCTGCTAATGACACAGGAGGTGCGGGTGTAGATGGATTGCAATGCACTAAAGTGTTATGAGATTTTTTGCACTCTGAGCACCGAAAATGATATCTACATTTTCCTAAATGCGCACCTAAACATACATTGCACAACTTATTTTCCTTAACAAACTGAACTCTGCTATCTAATGGTTGCATTTGAAATGATTTGCAAGAAAATAATTTGTGAGTTTTTGACTTACAGTATTTGCAAGTTGATGTCGCTACCCCGATGAGTGAAGCTGCCTTGATGCTGGGACGCGCTTGCTGCTGTCCTTGCTCGACACTTTCCAGCGCTATTGCCCTCCTTTCCAGGAACTTTAGGAGATCATCTAGCTTTTCAGTCTCGAGATCCTTTTCGAGCTGGTATGCATTTGTCACTATGTAGACATCAGGTTGTATGATTTAAATAAAGATGCAGTTTATTTTTTACCACACCATGCTGTGATTAATGAAAATAATAAAACAACAAAACTGCGTACTGTTTTTGACGGTTCCATGAAAACCAGCAAAAAAGTATCATTAAATGACTTGCAATTAAATGGACCAGTGGTGCAGCGAGATTTATTTGATATCATTCTGTTGTTTCGAATTGGAAAGTATACTTTCACATTGGATATTAGACAGATGTATAGAAATATAAGAGTAGATCCTAAATACACTTCTCTACAGAATATACTTTGGAGAGACAACCCTAATGAGGAAATAAAGTGTATAAGACTAGATACAGTAACATACGGTTTAAAGTCTTCCAGTTATTTGGCTACTCGCTGTTTAGTTGAATTAGCTAATCGCAATGAAAACAAGTATCCTTTAGCTTCTTCTGTCATTAAAAATAATAGTTATGTTGATGACATTTTGTATTCTAATGATGATTTTTCAACTACAAAGGCTGCTCAAGACCAATTATGCAACTTGCTTCCATTAGGTAATTTTCAGCCTCATAAATGGTCTTCGAATAATGAGCATATTTTGTCAAAGATTCCACAAGAGAAGCAATACTTTGATACTTTAGATTTACAAAAGGATAACTTTAACATGAAGACTTTAGGTTTGCAAATTGACATAAAGAAAGATCAGTTTATAATAACACCCCCCCAACCTTTCGATTCAGAAAAGGTTACCAAGAAAACCATTTTAAGTTATATAGGCAGAATCTATGATCCGATGGGTTTTATCAGTCCTGTTGTAGTCGTAGCAAAGTCTATTATGCAAAAATTATACATAACAAATAAAAATTGGAATGATAGTCCACCCCTAGAATTAAAACAAGAGTGGAACAAATTCACTAATAATTTAAATAATATGCAACCTATTTTGTTGGATAGAAATGTAGGAATTTCAGATTACAACACTGCCGAGCTGATAGGCTTCGCTGATGCCTCGAGTAACACGGCGTACGGTTGCTGTTTGTATCTGCGACTCATCGACACTTCAGGTAAAGTGCATATACGTTTGCTCTGTTCCAAATCACGCATAAACCCTTTACAAAAGAAAGGCTTAACTGTGCCTAAATTGGAGTTAAATGCCGTACTTTTGCTTTCGAAATTGGTTACTAAAGTTTATCATACAATGAAGCTTAAAATTTATATAAACAATGTTTATTTATTCAGCGATTCTCAAATTGTTCTTGCATGGCTAAATGCCGAAATATCAAAGCTTCAGCCATATGTGGGGAACAGAGTAAATGTAATTCGTCAAAACACAGCTAAATGGAACTGGCTTTATGTCAACACGAGCGAGAATCCTGCCGATCTCATCAGCAGAGGTGTGCAGCCAGGAGACCTGGAAACCAAGAGCCTGTGGTGGCGCGGTCCGCAATTTCTTCACAATAGTAAGTATGACTTTGCTAATGCTATTTGCTACGGGCCTCAGCCACATGAGATACCAGAAGCTAACCCCTGTTCGACACTTTCCAGCAATTTCGTGTGTCAGTCTCTTGATCCACTCATTTATGTGTTAGAGCGCTTATATAAATTATCTGACATTAACAAAATTATACGGATTTTAGCTTATATATTAAGATTTCTTAATAATGTCAACAAAAATAAAGCGAAATTAAGCACGAGTTTCTTAATAAGTTCAGAATTGAACAATGCTCTTATGACCATAATTAAGTATGAGCAATATAAGTTCTATATAGATGAGATAGAATCCTTAAGCAAAGGCCATCATGTAAAAGGCAATTTAGAAAGTTTACATCCTTTTCTTGACGAGTCGGGGCTATTGCGCGTGGGTGGCAGGTTGCATAATGCCGATATTGCTTACGCACAAAAGCATCCTATCATACTACCTAAGGGTTCACTCATAACAAATTTACTCATTGAAAGAGAGCACAAAAGACTGCTACATGCAGGTCCTAGGCTTATGCTTGCGAACTTGAATCAAAGATTTTGGATTGTAAATGGCTTGTTAGAAATTAAGAAATTTACGCACAAATGCATAACTTGTTTCAGACAAAAGGCAGTAGTTGCTAAGCAGCTAATGGGTTCCTTGCCTGCCAGCAGGGTCATTGCCACTAGGCGGGTATACGAAAAAATCGGATTGGATTTCGCTGGGCCGATCGAAGTAAAATTGTCTCGAGTCAGACGTTCATTAATAGGAAAAGGCTACATATTAGTCATGGTGTGTTTCGCAACAAAGGCTATCCATCTAGAACTAGCCTCCGATCTCACCACAGAAACGTTTCTAGCTTGCCTAAGAAGGTTCATTTCCAGACGCGGACTGCCCACTGAAATCCACTGCGATAATGCCAGTACCTTTAAGGGTGCAAGGAACCAATTATCTGAATTATACTCATTGCAGTCTTCTCAGAGCCACCAAAAGAAAGTGTACGAATTTGCTTCACAAAATAACATAGATTTCCATTTCATTCCAAGCTATTCGCCCACATTTGGAGGGCTCTGGGAGGCCGCTGTAAAGAGTACAAAATACCACTTAAAAAGAGTATTACAGAAAAATGTTTTAACCTATGAGCAATTAAATACTGTACTTACCGAAATAGAAGCAGTACTCAACTCTCGGCCATTGTTACCATTGTCATCTGATCCCAATGATCATTGTTATTTAACACCTGGTCATTTTATAATAGGTTCAACTTTAACTATGTATCCAGAACATAACTTATCTGATATTCCGCTTAATAGACTCAAATTTTGGCAATTATGTACAAATATAAAGCAACAATTTTGGAATATGTGGCATAAGTACTATCTTAATGTTTTGCAAAACCGCCCTAAGTGGAAAAAAGAGCAAAATAATGTAAAATTAGGCGATTTAGTTATTTTAAAAGAAGAAAATGTACCATGTATGTCTTGGCCTATGGCAAGAATTGTAAAGCTATTTACTGGTAATGATGGAAAAGTCAGAACTGTTGAAGTCAGAACTTCGAATAATAAAACTCATGTTCGAGCCATACATAAGATATGTGTATTGCCTATAGAATGTAATTAATGATTAGTGATTATGTAAACATTTCTATTGTGTGGAGGTAATCCCTACAAGTAGTAGGTAATTTAGGTTAGTTACCTATTGTTTAAAGTTAGTTCATCTTAGGGTATCAAAGCCATCCCAAGAAATTTATTTTCGTAGGGCTAAGACTAAATAAAACTACTTAATAGTTTTAGATAAAAAAAATAAGTTTATTGTTTATTATGTCAAGTTTGTTGTTCAGTCATCTGACGCATAAACTACTTGTACTTAGGTGGTGGTTAAAGTAATATTTATAGTAAGCTTATAGTATGTAATAGCATACAGACAACAAAGTCAATTTCTATTATGTGTTTTCTATTATCTTTCAAAACTACATAATTATCATGTAATGTAAATTAAAGTAACATGCTTTGTTCAAAAAATTATTATTCACTTAAATGAGGTTTACATGCTGTAATGTCATAGTAAAAGTTCGATCAGTATAATTTCATAAGCAAATGTTTTTCATAAACAATTATTGTTGTCTTGTGAGGCGGCAGCATGTTACTATTTACGCAAAGCATCCTATCATACTACCTAAGGGTTCACTCTTTACAAATGACCTTAAATAGTACAATTTTTGGACAAGGTCAAGACCCCTGTCTTTGTGAATAATAGATTCGAATAAATTGATGAATGGAGGATACTCCGTGAACTTACCATCAAATGCAATCATCAATATCACTGCGAGAAAATGAAGTGACGCGTTCACGTAGTAAGTTGCCTGTTGTTGCGGACGCGACGTTGCCAGCGCGCGAACCGGAAACAGCTCTCGCTCGACTCAATACTGCAATCGATGAATCGATATGTGGCGTCTTGCTCGCACCTTTGCACCTCGGGTGTATGCTTGTCTCGCTTGCTCCTCGTACAACGATGGTAGAAGAAAATTGCGTTGAACTGGAGGTTCGTCTTGCCTGCTCGCGCCTGCCGATTTGCTTGCACTCCGTCCTTTTCTTGCGCCGATCTGTTTGCGTGCGGGATTTGCACGGCCGAATCAAAATGGCGGGACCGGAATGGATTTTTACGATGAATGCTTGCCTGATTGTTTTGGTTTTCGTTGTTTCGACGTCCTCAACAAACTATTTCGAAGGACCATGTAAGAGCCGCTGCTGTATATTGATGATTTGATAGGGCTGGTGTGCGAGGGGCCGTCGTAATAAATTAAATTCAGACTTACAAGACTTCGTTTATTCTTCTTCGTTAACAGGCGAAAAGGAAGAGTCCAAAACCAGTGTTGCCACACGGCAGTTACAATTATACCTACAATTAATGTTGCAAGCATATTTATCATTTAGCTACTCCCAACATAGGACAATTATTATGAAAAAGGGACTCTTCTTGTTAATAATAATGTTAATGTCTCCAATGAAATTTTTTAGTACGTAGCTGTCATCAAATGAAGTTACTTAGCACAAACGATAGCCGCATTTGTCACTCCTCCAGATCTTTCGACACGCCAATTTAATGTAAGAACCAATGACCTTATTCTTGTCACTAACTTAAGAGTCCCCTCCGTCTAATAAACGAATGACACTAATTGGTGTCGTGCCTTCCCACTCACAAAGAATTCAAAAAAAATCACAAGAAAAACCCCGCCGTATTTCTTACGCCACTTTTTATTAGACAGTAGGGTATTGTACGTAATTTAAGCAAGGAGGGAGAATAAGATATTTTGAATGCCTCAGTGAGAAGATTGCACTAAGGAGTTTGATAAAGCGAAGTGGTCGGGGGAGGAAAATGGGTTATCGATGGAGGGGTATGGATACACTTGCTATTGGCTTACGAAAATTCTGTATCAGTATTTTTAACACTATCTGCCTTATATTAGGACTTGCCTAAAGCTTGTGGATACCTCTGTAGCTTATATATATTTTTTTATATATTTTTTTTTCTCTGTTTGATGTTATCAATATGTATGGCACTTCTTACTCAAAACATAAAACTAGTAGGCAAGTAAACCTTGTTTTGATTTCTCTTTTTTTTTATTGCAATCATTTTGCTTTTTATAGTCAGTAGTTTTTGTCAGTAAAGGCCTATGAAAAGCTTTTGGATATTAGTTTTCAATTCAGTGCCTTAGGATGGGTAGCCTAAGTATGTCATGCTCTCTTTAATCATTTCTGCGGTGGTGTCGTGTGGGGCGGGTCGTTACGTTCCCTCAAATATGGTTGAGCGAAGCGATGGCTGGTCCACGCGTCATGCTCGTGAACGGGTGCTGCCAGTGGGAATGGGTCTGCTTCTGAGTACCTATCTTAACGCATATTGAATTGTAAGAATTGCGTTTTTATTGTTATTTTTTATGTCTTGTCTCAAGTATTTTTTGGTAAATTTTGCCTACTTAGGTGCACTTTCGAGTAGCAGACATAGTGATTACTGATTTCTCAACTAGTTGAAAGTTATTTACTCTCACAATTACCTATCCGATATGTAGTAGGTATTTAATTTCAACCTACCTACCCATTGTGTACAAACTTTTGTTAATTATTGTGATGGAAAATGACCTCACTTTAAATGTGGAGCTCAATTTTCAATGTTGACGACTCTGTATGAAATATACAGGGAGAAAAAAGCAGCCCTTGACGAGTTTCTTGCCGGTTCTTCTCGTTACAAGGTCTCCCGCTCAGGGTTTGCGAACCGATGGCGTAGCTTCTTTGACATTCACAAGTGCTTGTAACAGCCTAGACTGAATAAATGATTTTTTGATTTTGATTTTGATTTTTGATTGCTTATGGATGCCTAACACTAGCAATTTGCTCTGGATTTGGATCTTAGGAGTCTAAAGTTTATTTCTTTGAGAGGGAGAGAGAGGGTTCAGGGTTGAGAAATTTGGTAGGTATTCATTCTTCTTACCTGTTGTTAGAAACAAAACGCTTGTCTTACAACTTAGGTCACATCGTCATTATGTCTTTATAAAAAAAAACAATGTGTTAGCACGCTTAATACCGCTATTAGAATGATAAATATGAATATGAGACGATAATGGAAAACAGTGTTCCACATTTTGAAAGTCAGAGAGCGAGTCAATGTCTCAGCAAGGCCTTTTAAGTCTAGGTGGAGCCAAACATTCTATGTTTAGATTTGAATTATTGTCAATAATATTGGCCATTAGTGATAAGAACACTTAATTCTCTAATCAGCATCGAGAGTAGGTATCAATGGACGCAAATAAACGACATTTTGATAGACATATTGATTGGGCCAGGAATATCTGATTAGGAATAGCAACTGCTTTTCACCTCTGTTTAGTCAGTGGAAAATTAAAATAGTTTTTTTATGCTTTATTATTCAACAATCTGTGGTCTGTTGACTTTAATGAATTCATGCTTTAATCCTATTTCATATCAGCAGGGATGAAATAATCTAATTAAATAAACATTAATTAAGTTTAAACGTACAGTTAAATAATTTTTAAATTATTTTGTCTGATGAAAAAGATTTATAATCAACTAGAAATTTTATAGTTTTTGTTTTTCATGATGATGATTACCGAAAATTGGCACATAGGTAAGTCGAATAAGGCAAACGTATTTGTTTCATCAATTTAGGATTTGTTTTCACACGTGCCACAACCATCAAAACATCGAAATGCCACTGCTGAGTCTTTCAGTTTAGTAGTGTAACAATCAATGTGGATATTCGTTACATTTGACGGAAAAAGTGTAGTCGAATTGATTAAAACAATTTATTTTTATTTAAATCAGCACTTATCTGCGTGTATGTAATTTCACCGTAAGAAAAACAAAAACATAAAATATGCAATTCGAATGACAAGATGATTCCTACTAATCCTACTATCCTACTTCCTACTAATATTATAAATGTGAAAAATTGTGGGTTGGGATGTTTGGATGTTTAGATGTTTGTTCCTCAATCACGCAAAAACTACTGAACGGATTTGATTGGAATTCGGCACACAGATAGTAGGTAGCCTAGATTAAAACATAAAATACGTTTTATCCCGATATTCCCACGGAAACGGGAACCACGCGGGTGAAACCGCGGGCGGCCGCTAGTTCAATATAATTAGATTTCTGGCGAAACACTACTCGCTACCCGGTCACTTCACTTTCTTGTGACATGTTTTGTTTATTAATTAAGCTAAGAAACACAAAATGAACGAATAATCTAAACATTCTAAAATGTTTCATCAAGCGAAGTCCTTAAAGTTCTAATTTAAATACGCCATCCCATTTAAAAAAAGGAAAGGTTCAGTAATATTTAATTCTGATCTTCTTCATTTAGCAAAACAAAGAACTGTCGAACTCTCTAATGCTGCTATAAACCATTCTTTGTTTTAATTAAAAGCAAAGACCGGCCATGAAAATGCAATGCCTAATAATCGTTTCGACGAAACAAAAAGTCCGAACGATCTCTCTTTGTCCTTATCTTTATCATTACGAAACTCCTTTGAAGAAAAGAGAAGTGTAATGGTTTTAATGAACGTGACTTCTGAGCTTAACAAGAAACTTTTTCGTCAATCTTTTTAAACTGCTTGAGTTTTCTGGAAACGGCCTTGTATATTGTTTCTAGTATTACTGCTAAAAGGAAACGCTATAATATTGTGTTGTTACCGTTTTTATGGAACTTTGTAAGCGAAATATAAAGCTATAGGGAAATGGAATGAGGCAACTTACTATTACTTTTTCTTACAACAAAATGGAATACATACATAGTTATCATATCCAAGTTAGAGTAAATAAAGAAAAGTGTCTACTGACAGGCAAGCCTTCTTACCTCTCTTAAGAAACTTTTGTTTTTTATTAAACAAGTATTAAAAATATATTTCAAAAAAATCATTAAGAACTATTTTATTTTGTTAATTTTTTAAGTATTTTCGTATGTACACCATCGCTGTGAGACTATTTGACTGACGTTGTTTTCTCTAAGCGATTACCTACTTACGAAAATATACCTGAAAAATAAAATAAAATGAAATAATTCTATGAATTTTTAAACTAAATTTATTATTCACTTTTAAAGAAATACTTGTTTAAATTAAAAACACTAAAATAAACAGTTATGCCAAGTAGGTACACGTATCTCATAAAAAAATAACTTAAAGCCCTTAAAGTTAGATAGGAAGTAAATTTAATAAGACATGAATTCCGTTAACTTGTTTCAAGTACTTTTCACTTCAACGAATTGAAATGTTGTCATCCTCACGAAGTTGCAAACTCCTGAATCGATAAGGGACCGGATCCATTCGTAATTAGTCCTAAAAGTTAATTCGATTTCGGTTCCGTCACGGTAACCGTAATTTGGGATAATTAATCAAGCTGTATCAGCCACTATTAGTATGAAATTGATAAAACGGGGACTCAGTGGTCGGAGCGAACGAGTAATTGTCACGAGATAGCGTACTGCCCACAAATTAGTTCGAATGCGTGAGTGAGTTTTATACCTTAGGGCTGACCCAAAGATGATATTTTTGTTAACTTGTGTTAAGGCACCGGCACCGTTTAGATAGATAGATAAAAAGTTTTATTTACTACGACACACACATACATTCATCAAAAAACGACATAAAAAAGAACGATAAACTAAATTTACATTTTAAGATAGGTTTAAAATAGGGCAAAAACAGTAAGAGGAGAGAATGCACGTATGTGCGCATTCTCTTGCAAGTAAGGTTGCTTTTGCCTGACAGCAAAAACACCGTTTTTTAGCCTTTAGTTAGATGAAACGCGGGAACCAGTAACTGCGCTGTTAGGTCGAGAAAATCTCTCTGTGTGTGTATAAATCAGACAGTTTGTAGATATGTCCTTTTTTATAAGCGTCGTTCAATTCCTGGCAGTTTGTACGCCGTAATAGGATTAGTAAGTTCCTGAGACCTTTGGTATATTTTTTACGTCTCGTTTCAAGTTAAACGATTACAAACCAGAATAATTGTATATACTTTATACATAACACATTTTTTCTGATATAATTAACTACGCAGAATTTACCTCTCATTCCTGTAAGTATTATTCATATTCTGGCATTTTATATGCCCTAAGTACGATTACTGATTTACTTACTAATAAAAATCTAAAACTTCATACTTATTGATTGTATTATTTCCATTTCGATGGTCAACAATGCAAAAAGCACTAAAGTAAAATAGCTCTGTATTTCACGAAAAACAATGCTTAACACGTATTTGCTGATATAATTCAATAACCATGCGAGCGTCTCTCATCGTTATTATGACAAATTGCTTTGTTTCATTCAACATTATTAGATTGAATCGTTTTGGTTTATTTCATTCATTTTTATTTTATTTTTGTGATTGTAATCTGTAACATAGATTTAACAAAGGTGTATCTAACAAATTAAAGATTATGCAATTAAATAAAAACATTTAAGCTATTTGATTGCCACTAAAACTAAGGACATATTTAACTCGATTAGACAACCCTAATTTCGATTCTGCTCTAACTACATCACGTCAATGTGGTAGACAAAGTAACGACTATCAATAAAACACAGAAACCATATATTTGTAATCAACTTATTATTAGTTAGCTAATGAAATTCAGAATTTTCGCAAATAATACACAATTATCTACACTTATATTATTTACTTAAATGAAAAAGATTTTGACAGTGGCATTTGGAAGCCTTGAAAAAATTCAATAATAACCAGGAATCTTAAGAATACCTACATCTTATCTTATAAACAGGATTTGCTGTGAAACTAAACATAAAAATATTTAAATGTAATCATAATCTTTACTTTCTTATTATTATTAGTATGCTCAAACGTTTAATTCAGGCATATAAACTGATTTTCGAATTTAAACCTTTTACAATGTTGAATTAACAAATTAACAATTTTGAATAGTCAAAGGATGTATGTATGTACTCATCCTGATGAATAAGTTTTGAATTCGAAAATCAGTTTTTACTTTAGAATAATGTTGAAGTATTCTTTTACCCTTTAAAAGCAATATTGTAGTTAAACATATTTGTTGCTTGTTTCAGATAACTAACAAGCCGAGGGGTCATGGAGACCGTCGTCCAATATTTACTCCTAGCTCTCGCGTTGACTTCAGTGCAAATATCCTACACTGAAAGCCGACTAAATGAAAAACGCAGAGATAAAACTGAAAGGAGGTATCACGCCGCACACCCAAAGGATAATATATGTGAAATAACAGACAGGGAATCCAAAGTGCATTGCTACTGTGAGAACACTGAAGTAAAGACAGCCACTAGAGCTGACTGCTGGGTATTCAATGGGGGAATAGATGAAAGTGATCCCATATGGGCAAGCTTTAGTTCCCAGCCGTATTTGGAACGACTGACATTCAACGTAAGGTCAGACGGTGCTCTAAAATTCATTCCAATGCAAGTGATACATCGTTTGAAGCGGCTGCAAAAGCTTTACATCCATTACGCGACGTTCAATAAAATAGAGAAAAGGACGTTTTCAAACATGTCCTCAGTGCGAGAAATAACGCTTATGAACAACAAAATAACTGAACTGGACTTTTCCGCCTTCGCAAATCTACCGGCACTCGTAAACATGACTATAAAGGAGAATAAAATTACCGAGATACAGAGGGACGTTTTCGTCGATTTACCTTCCCTCAGATATCTCGATTTGTCGTTTAACAACATTAATCTGGCGCACGATGGTTGTTTTGAACATTTGACTGTGCTCAACGATCTGATATTAGAAGCCAATTCAATTACGATATCGACTAGAGATACTTTCAGAGGCTTGGCTAATTTGACGAGATTGGATCTGAGGTCTAACAAGTTGTCGATGATCGGGGACTTGACGTTCACTGAATTGTGGAATTTAAACGAGCTTCTTCTGGATAATAATGAATTGAAATATTTGTCTGAAAGGGCATTCGACGGACTCGTTCTTTTGCAAAAATTGTCAATGACTGGGAACAAATTGAAGTCCATTAATGAGGGGCTTTTAGAAGGTGTCCGAGGGCTCGAGTTATTGGATTTAAGGAACAACGAAATAGAATTCTTTACTTACGAAAACGTAAAGCCGATAATTGAAAATTTGAAACTGAAGACTTCCGTACTTTATCTAAGTGGTAAGTTGTCATTTTTTATCACATCGGATTTCTTTTTCATCATTTCCGTTTCAATTCAACCATTATAATACAATACACTTCATTGAGTTTAGCGAAAAAATATTTAAAGTTAATTTATCGTTGGTAAGTCAGGGGTCGGTTCCTACCAACGGCTATAACTTGAAAGACCCAAAGGCCTTTGAATTACAAATGCTAAGTGGTTTTCCTAAACATTCTTTGTACCACATGACATCGTCCAGCATTCAGCAATTACTAACATATTTACACACAGCTCCCTTTCGCTAACATGTTATTTGGAAGTAAATATCGTGCTTTCATGTATTGAGAGAGTATACTTTGGGAAGATAAATAACTATATTTTGTGCACACAATAGCGAGCTCCCTACAGAGGTTTAATCCCCTCCGGAGCACCCTTCGTGCATTAAAGACAATTAATGAGTGTAACAGCTCCCTTTAGTGAGTCAACAATGGCGTTATAACTCGATTTGGGCTGAATGAAAAATGTTTTATTAAAAATCAACAAGCAAACTACTGTTATTATATTTTCGTTAGTGACGTGAATTGGCACGAAGGGTCAGTTTAACGTTACGGGAGAGTTATAATATTATGCAATGTTTAATCAGACCGGGAATGGTTTTATGAAATATACTTAACTGGTTTTGATATTATGATCCTTAATATGAAAATCCCTTGTACTTTTTAGATGCTATTAAATGTGCTGATCAAATGCTTTGTATTTGCGCATATTTTGCAAATTATAATTTTATCTCTTAATAAGTCCTATAAGTGTTTTACACAGCAGTACTTAAGAAATATATTTGTACTTGTACTTAAGAAGTATAAAAATAGCATTGTGAATGCAAAAATCTCAAAAATAAAAATATATTTGCCCCTGAAACCATGGAACTACACATACATATTTTATGCAATCTTAATTTGTCAGCACTAAACTATCCTTAATCGTATGTCTAGCTATTATTAATTTTGGTCTTTCTTTTTATAGGCAACAAACTAAGCTGCGATTGTCGACTATCTTGGATGCATCTGCTGCGAAACGAAACAAAGAGTGAAATACTTCGAGCAGCCTTAGATGAAGTCACTTGCATCCCTGTAATATCCAGTGAAAAGACATCAAATGACGTTACCGAATACGAAGTTAAAGGGCCTAAAAATGACATTGAAGTAGTAACTACTGGCGATTTTTTGCAACAAGATAGCAACGATGAAGAGCTTTATGAAGAAAACAACCAATCTTTAAAATCGGAATCAACAGCTCAACCTTTAGTGAGAGAGCAAGTTTTTGTTGTAGATATTCCTATTGAAACACTTCCGTGTCCAAGTGTACTAACGCAAAATAAAGAAGACTCTCTAATGCTGTCATCAAAAGACGAAAATTATTGGCGAACCAATTCTTCAACGAAAATTCTCTCGAATTTACTAATAGTGCTATCTTTATTACTTTTATGTATCGAACAGTGAACAGATACAATCATTATGGGATAATCATAGTGCAAAGTGATTTTTTATTAATCATTACTATAGTGACTGCTATTTGTTTTTCTATAAAATAAGAAAAAAGACTGGTTAAAATATGAAATTAAATTATTCAGATTACCTGTTAAGAGTAGTGTAAGATTATTTAGGTAAAATGATTTTAACAATGACGTATTTTAAGTTTTTATACCTACCAGTGAATTGTAAATGTAATATTATTTGCTTTAATTTATAGCTTTGAGCACTTCAAAAGATGACTAAATTACACTCTTTGTGGTTTCCAGAGTCAATTAAATTTCTTATGTGTTACTTTTATACAAGAGTCGACTTGGCAGGCTACTTTAGTCAATTAGCGCTTTTTATCAACAATCGCTTGTAAAATCGAATCGCCACCTCATTGAAATTAGGTTTGTAATTAGATTTTACAAGCGATTGTCGATAAAAAGCGCTAATTGGCTAAAATTACCTGCCAAATTGCCTGCCAAGTCTTTGTAAATATCCCATGTTCATGAATTCCAAAGTTAGTTAGTATATGAAACGGAGTCTTACCAATACCTGATCCAAATAATGTATGCCATACAACAGGTAGGGCGCTTATATAAAAATGCAGGTATTGTTTGTTTGATCACACAGTACCAAATGCTATTATCCAAAACTGACACTATTCCCCAGTTAATTTAGGTTAAGTTCGAATACTATTGAGCAAGTGGGACACTTCACTGTTATTTGACATGCTGCTGACTGTACAATTGCGCATCAGTTATTATACCATAAATTATCTTTTGAAGGAAATCTAATTTTATTTTAAACTGTCTCAATTACAAAACCTGTAATACTAGGAGCTCATAGTTTGTAGTAAGAAAAGGAATTCCTGTGTTGTCTTTATTCCTAGCTTTTCAAACATCAAGAGAAGTTGATTAAGTTACCAATAACATATTTATGTACCTAGTTCAATAATGTCTTAATTCAATACTAAAGGCTAACTAAAGCGTTGTAATTGGTTATAACTTTCAAACTTATTTTATTATCTGTAAATAAAAAATGGCTCGTAAAATTTACAATGTTTGGTTCATTATACCGCTTTCAATTTTATGAGTCATCTGGGACAGGCTGCCACAAAATATCCTCTTGAAAATAAATAATGAGCTCTTTGTATAATCATTATAAAGTCTAAAAATAAAATATTGTAAATATTAGGTAAGTACTTTAATTAGTTGTAACTTTGGATAGTGTTTAATTAAAGTAAACGTTTTGAGATGAATTCAGTTAGTCGTGTTATTTTAAATACCTACCTTTTGAAATATATGGGATGTCCCAAAACTTACACGAAGGGAAAGTACCTTAATTGAAGGTAGGAATTTTAAAAACCGCCTGCCTTAACCAACCCACCAAATATGAAAAAATAACAATATTTTTATTTTACGATACCGCTCGAAAGGGATTCATTAGGAATATTTTTCTTGAGTAACACGTAGCATCTTTAACAAAAGAAAGACCATGAAATTTAACATTTAAATTTGAATTACTTAAGCACAGTGCTTCAATTTGTATCGTAATATAATATGCGATTTTTATTTTTATCTTTGAATGCAACTCCATTTATTTTTAAAAACAAAATGAAGCCTTTCTTTATTTTTTAATATTTAAGGTATTTTTCCCTTCGTGTGGCAAAGTTTTGGAACACCATATGAATACCTATTCCAAGATTTTTTATTTTCTATTGAGCTTCATACAGTTACTTACCAATAGGGCATCCAGTCCCGCATGTTATTTGTAATCTCGGTATTTGCGGAACCGATGATTTACGATCCCGCGGGATCTCGGAATTTGCGGGATCCTGCAGGTGTAAGATAAGCTGCTTATTAAGTGTTGTGTACAGATGTGTTTTCAGTCAAAACTTTGCCGATAAACTAAAGGAAATTCCAAATGATACTGAAAAACTAATTCAAGCTCAATTACACCAAAATCAAGCAAACAGAATGAACATATCAACAGCGCATGCGCGGGACAAGCGAGCGGTCGTTCGCCAATCAGTCATTCAGTACTCACGTGCCAGGCAGCGCTTGCAAGAGGTTTCTATGCTACTTTCTAGTCCCGCAAATCCCGCGGATCCCGCACTGGTAATCCCGCTCCTTGCGGGACTGGAAAATGATGCGGGATCTCGGTATTTCGAGATCTCGGTATACCGAGATTGGATGCCCCACTTACCAACCACCTTAAAATAATGAAAAAAATGATAGCCAATAGAATGGCCATTGACTTCTGTGGGTGACCCTTCAAGAGATCTATTGACACAAAATTCCAAAAAGACACTCCCAATAACTTGCAAACTTGACAGTATCACTGTGATGACAATTTCAGTGCTCCTTGTTTTAATTAACATTCACGAAATCATAAAAACCGATTTAAAAACGCTTAATTTCTATTATTGTCATTGTTTAAAAAAAATACTTGTACAAAGGCAATTCTCAAGTACGCAAAAGTACGCTGTGGATCGTCAGCACAGCAGTAGATTACACGAATACACTCACATCATACACCAAACCACACATTTCTTTGCGCATTACTAAAAAAGCTGCTTATTGCTGCGACATGTATATTTTTAGCCTTAGTCACAATTCTCAATATTTGAAGTTGTATGTATACAGAATGTCCCAAAACTTTGCCACACTAAGGAAAAGTAGCTTAAATATTAAAGTTATGAAATTTTACTAAAAGAAAACGTCATTTTGATTTAAAAATAATTAGAACTGCATTAAAAGAGTTTTTAAAAATCACCTCTCTTATTGACCAGGAATCGAACCCACCAAATATGAAAAAAAAACTTTTTTATTTTTACGATACTGATCAAAAGGTTTACTCATAAGGTTTTTTTAGTAACACAGCATCTTAAACAAAAGGAAGACCATGAAATTTAACACAATTATTTTTTTATTATTACGTATTGTATCAATTTGTATCGCATTTTAAAAAAAAACTTTGAACGCAGTTCCATTTCTTTCTTAAAACAAAATGAAGTGTTCTTTCAGTAAAATTTCCTTCCTTGAATATTTAAAGTACTTTCCCTCCATGAGGCAAAGTTTTGGGAATGGGAACGATTTCATTTAAATACTTAACTATTGAATGAACTATGAAATCGTTCCCATTCCCTAGAAAATAGTGAAGGTTAGGTAAGCCAACAACCCTTTGCATCCCACAAAATTAGCACGAGCAATTTGTTGAACTGTAATATGTTATGGTCGGCCGAAGCCGGCAACTATTGGAAACGATTTCGGCAGTTCGCTAATGACACTAAATTATAATGGAGTTTCGTTACCTTTGGAACTGTGGGCAAAAGTTTCTGTACGTGTAGCCGAGGGAGATATTTAATAAATTATAGACGTGTACTACGTATAAGGCGCTCGCAGATTTCCTTTGCTAGGTACTTGTATTGTAACTATATACAGGCTGACCCAAAACTTTGCCACATGGAGGGAAAGTACTTTAAATATTCAAGGAAGGAAATTTTACTGAAAGAAAACTTCATTTTGTTTTTAGAAAGAAATGGAACTGCATTGAAAGTTTTTTTTCAAAATGGCATACGATTGTTGATTATTAATCATCAATACTATGTCATAGTCATCTGTTAAATATTTTAGAATTTTATTCACACTTTAAAAATCTAGCGAGATTTTTCTTATGTTTACACAATGCGGATTTTACACCACATTTGCACTTATAATGCAGTCTTTAGTTTTCTTAACCATAAAGTTAAAGGGCTTTGAATACTAATAATGAATGAATTGAAAACCGACTTCAAAAAACCGACCTCTAAAAAGCAAGAAATAATATTCGTAATAATAAAAATATGTCTATTGAAGTCGGGTGGGGCTGGAGTACAGATTCCTTTTTTTTATTCTAAAAGCCCCAACCGACTTCAATAGACGTATTTTTATTATTACGAATATTATTTCTTGCTTTTTAGAGGTAGGTTTTTTGAAGTCGGTTTTTTTGTTTTTTAAACAATTTTTTATTTTTAGTGTAGGTACCTTGTAGGTAAGGTATATTATAATATGTAGAAAAATCGGCTCAGCCAAACGTAAGATAATCGCGGAGAAACATACATATGGGTCAAACTGAGAACCTCCTTTTTTAAGTCGGTTAAAGAACCTACACTTAAGATATCCCTCTTCCTACAAAAAAATAATTATCTTATTCAGTTCATAAACAAAGAAGTAATACGACCATTATCATCGAGGTAATTCACACAAAATCGTACTATTTTCGTGCTTTTTTCAAGATTACTTGAAAAGTACTGAACTGATTTCCAAATTTTAAGGACCAACTTGTGAGTGTACCTAATGTAATGAATAACGTTTGAATCATTTCAATCGGTCCAGCCGTCTTCGAGTAATCGGTGGACATTCACAAAAAAAAGCAAATATACAGACGAACATAGAACCTCCTCCTTTTTTGGAAGTCGGTTAAAAATTACAATGAGATTGGCTTCAGTCTTGTTAAAAGATTCAGAAAAATATCAATCTATAAAAAATAACACTAGGTATTTGAAAACTACAACAGCTATATTTCACAAACGCCATTAAATATTATCACTTCGTCAGTTTCAAAGAATTCAAACAAAGGTTAGCCTTTATCAATCTAAAAGCTCAAGGAACCGAAAATAGCAGATCCACAAACTAAATAATTATGTATCTAAGAGCATTATTGTGTGGTGTGATGTAACATCAAATTATTACGCGTTTCCACTTGAAGGGATTGCTTAGCAATTAATCCTTGTTGAGAAGATCTCGCGGGAACGGGATGAAATAAGCGAGGTTGTGGCATTACTGGCAGAATACGAAAACGATATAATATTACAGCTTCTGAGAATGACTTAGTAAACAGTAATGGAATTATTTACAATCGTATATCTAGTTAATAAGTCTAATTTATGTTCAGAGAATCCGTTATTGTGTATTGTAAAAACATATACGTACCATCACGGTAAGCGATTTTTCAAAACTGAAATTGAGAATTTAATGGCGTTAAAAGTATTATTTTCTACAGCATTTCTATGCAAGTAAATAAAATAAGTTAATAAATTGCGTGCACAAAACCAGGTGAAAGAAGACCCATGATCTCTTTAAAAATCACCATAGACCCGCCTATACACTTTTACCATTATGTATTCTGTGCCTATATTTCGTGTAGCTCATTATTACAAGAGAAAGGAACTCGAATTTTTCGCAAAGCAAAAGAATTTCCGAAAAGCCTAATTTTCATCAGGTCTGATGAAAATGCTTCAAGTAGTCATAACATTATCTTTTAAACATGCTGGGAAAATGAATGGATACAAAAGACTTACTTTTTTAAGTAACCAGGGGCACCAAAATATATACGAAACTTAGTCTTACCTTCAAAATTCCTGAAGGTAATAAGTACAAGTACTTTTCCCGACGCAGTAACCCCTACTTTGGGTTCGGAATGGTGGTGGTATCTTTAATTAACTTTTTTCTACTATCTTTAACTACCTTTCAATTTCAATCAGTAAGTATAAATCAAATCATAATAATATAACAAATCTCATTATTATTATTTCCGTTGCAATTTTTTTTTATAATAGCGATAGTATTTGTGCAAAATTGACGGAACGGTCACGTCGTCATTGAATCATTCATTATTAACTAACACAAAACAGTTTAGACAAAATGCCTTTTTTCTCTTACATAATTTTTATGATGACCCTTGCATTTTGCACACTCACCCTTAGGATCGAGTCCCGCTATGCTATTCTCTAAAGTTAGCAGCGTCGAGTTCGTCGCTGTGGCAGTGTTGTCTGACAGATGTCTTATTCCCATTACTGGTTAGACTATTTGGAATCTATGGCATTTTGCCTAGTATCTCAGTAAAAATGCCTAATGCATTAAGTCCGCCTTTGTACAATGTGCATAAAGAATTAAATAAATAATAAATAAATATATGACATCTGTCAGAAACTCGTCGCAAGGATAACTGACAGTGAGTTGCAAGTTAGAGCTGCATACTCTTACTTGCGTCAAGTTCCAAAACCCCATAGTAGTGGTAATGGCGTGATTCCCATCGCAGCGGATGTTAATGCGACTCCTCTTGATGGGTCCCATTTACCGTTATTACGCCTTCTTAGGGAAAATCTCTATCGCCACACAAAAATGAGTTTTGAAATAAGTTACTTTGTCACCTTCAATTTTTGCTGAGGTTTCATTCAATGATGCATCTGGTTTGACAATCTGTGGGGAAATGTTACCTCAATTTTTCTTTGTAAATAAAATTACTGTCGAACTCATTCTTATAAAAAAAAATATTTAACATACTATTAAGCGTGTATGTCAATTTATAGTTTAACTTTAGGCAACTGTTGTTATATCTAGCCAACAAATCTTTAGTAAGCCTATATAAAGCTGAGGTTAGGTTATATAGTTTGGGATTGGTAAAAATATTTCTTGTAATGCTTTTTAGAAGTGAGTACCTATATATTTTAGCTTACTAAAATTTGACATTTTTTCCGGAAATAGACAAGGTAAATGATTTGGATGTAGAGACGTCATTATTTTGAAAAACAAAATAAAATTAAACTGTAAGTCGTTATACAGAAACGAAGCGTAAAGAAGGAAAATGTAATTAAAGAGATCAGAAATTTCGGTTTATATTAGCACATTACCGGAAAATTAAAAAATGTAAAAATTAAAATGAAAAAAAAAAATAAAAAATCATAAAAACAAGTGGATAATACAGGGTATGGTTGATTCCTCCTTTTAAGTGTAAAAACACGTACCAAGAGAAAATCGATTGTAAAAAAATAAATTGTAATGACACAAATAACATTAGAGTCACAAATAGGAACATTTTTAATCATAGCATTTGTTATTTCATGAAAAAATTGTGCCTTTGCTGTTTGTTCCTAGCCTAACGCAACATTTAGAACTAAGTTGATGTAAATAGCGAATTAGCGTTTGCCATTCACTAATTATTACTATCAGTTTAGTATAAAACAGTTATTAAGTAATAATCATACAAAATTATTCAATGAAGTCACATTTTCAATTTAAATATAATGAACATTTCAAACCTCACGTATTACATATTGAAGCCGTATATTAATTAAAACTAATTACTAAAATGGCAACACTTTAGTGAGCTTGAGAGCAATTAATATTTAATTACTAGTTCAATGAAATTGCTTTTCCATAGTCCTCAATTACTTACCTACACGTGGAAATGGAAATATGTATGGCGCGAATTGCTTGCTTGTTATTTAATTATACAGCAAAAATCTTAATTGAGCACTGATTTTCGGATACTAAACTGCTGCGAACTTATTCGAAAACCTTTTGCACGACTATTTATGATTTCAAATTAAATCAAATCATGTATTGATTTGATTTTTAGGGTTATGTTTGTACCTCAAAAGGAAATAACGGAAACCTTATGGGATCACGTTGTCGTCCGTCTGTGTGCCTGTCGAAACCCTTTATCACGGAAACACGTGGAGGTATCGAGTTGAACTTAAAGAATACACTCAGGTCTACAGTCCCTTAAAACTGTGAAAAAGAACAAACTTCTAAGTTTACGTAAAAAAAGATACGGACATTTATGCCGCCAAAGACATATTTAGACACTCTCAAGGGAATCAAAAATTATAGGGTACTTTCCGTTGACCTAGAACTATGAAATTTGGCAGGAAATATAGAGATAGTCTGAAAACTATAAATTTGTAATTCATAAATTATAAAAAATATAATCTTTTTTAGTACGGAACCCTCGGTGGACGAGTCAGACTCGCACTTGTCCGTTTTTTTTACGTCGACAATATTTTAAAACAGAAATAAACATAAAGTTCAGTATTTCAAATAAAACGTACTTTACTCGCAATTTATAACACTGTTAAGTACGTAATTATATAGATTACGCAATTATTTTGAACCAATAGAGTTCATACCTAGGTAGGACGATGAAAAACCAAAACGCAAAAAGGTTATTAATAGTCAATATTTATAGTAAAGTAATTACGACTAAAGTAATTTCCTATAAACGACCTCGATACAATGAAAGGTATAAATCAAATATGTCGATAGCAAAAATGACATTATCGCCCCAAAAGCTTGGTATTGTAAATCCCTGCGTTTCGTTCCCTAGTAATTTCGGGGTACCCTTACAGCTCAATATGGCTCCAACAATACAGAAATGATCTCCAAACAGTATTAAACCATTGTGGCGAGTGTAAAGTTACTGTTTTTTAGATGTCAAGGGCAACAAATCAAACTGGATTGCGTTGGGGGATTTATATGGAAATAATTCGACTTATCAGGAGAGTTATGGGCATGGTTATATCATTTTGGTTTTAACACAAAAGTTCGAATGAATATTCAATTGTTTGGTCATAAATTGTTAGTTTGAAAATAATTATAGATCTTCTAGCGCATTGACTATTGACTGATTCATGAATGAATGAATTGTTTATTTATCCTCAAATACATAGTTTAAAGTATGGTCCCACAAAACTACATTAATTAGTTTGTCTGCGGGTACAGTCTCACAGGTTATTACAGTTTAATTAATAATAATAAAATTATCGATGCTATTATATATTATTATATTTGACGAGTAAATTCATGTATGTTCTGTTCCATTTTTTAAATAAAACAGGAGTTAAGGTTTAATCACAGATTATGAAACAGCCACTAAAAATTATATTCATTGATGATAATTTCATTTATGAAGATTTGTCGTCGGTATCATTCATTCATTGTCAAATTGGGATTTCATTAAAATATAACACACTCTTATACAACTTGTTACAAAAATACCCATAATGCCGAATATGTTACCATCTCTGAAATTGTGAAAAAAAAATCAGCTTTTTCATACATTTTGATATTTTTGTGATTTCAGAGGTAGTCCCATAGTAAAAGTTGTTCATTTTGATGGTCCCTATCTACCATTATCGGTATTAGGAGTATTTTTGGACACATTGTTAGTATATATTAGTTTTTGTGACTAGAATCTTTACTTTGTATTACCCAGAATCAGCTTTTGGCAGATTGGAAAATAGCGTTTTAGCCAAATTATAAATGTGTCTTATCTATAATTAATTATCAAAGCAAGATTGCTTATTGTTGATTTTTTATATCATTATCAAGGTTTCAACCTCTTCTACACTTCAATAATAAAATGTATCTCTATAGTAATAAAAAAAGAGGTTTTGGTTATAACTAATCATATTTTTGATTTCAATGATGCGAGCACGATCCTGTTGTCTCCGAGCGTCATCCATTGCTCGGTCGGTACAACAAATGTATGGGATTGTGCTCGGCTCGAACCCCCACGGTGTAATGTAACGTAAGTCACCCCTAAATCTAAAAAGTCTCACAGCTTACTAATGATGTCATTTATGTCTTCCAATTCGCTTTGTAACGTTCAATTACTTAGCCACGAACAACCAAATTACAGCAATATGAGCCGTATTGTTCAAAGTTCAAAGTCTTTTCTCCCCTGAAAGTGAGAGTGTATAAATTTGTTATTCTTTTCTCGTATATTCCTTTCATGTGATCTGTTGATCCGAAAACGGTTCCTGCAGTAATGGGGCTGATAGGAAGAATGGATACTGTTAAATTAACGAGACAAATTGCCGAAGCAAAAGCTATCGTGAGGAAAATGATGTTATTTTATATTTTCACTTCGAAGTCCATCAAACAAAGAAATTAAGTTTTATAGGTCTCATAGTAAGTAAGTGTAAACACTAACTTAATTAATTACCTCTACGTATTGATTTACAGTTAATGCAGTTATTAACTTAATAACTTTATGTAATTACTTGAGAGTCATGTTACAAAGGTATTGGAGGTCTGCGGTAAACCATTAAGTACAAGCAACGTCAATTATTCCGTGTTTAGTACATCGTGTTACAGTATCTGATACAATTTATCACGTCTTATACATACACCGTTAAATAAATTAATAAATAAATATTTGACAACATCACATACATTGCTCCGATTCCAAAATAAGTAGCTAAAGCACTTGTGTCATGGAAATCAGAGACAACGGTGGTATCACAAACACCCAGACCTGAGACAATATTGAAAAGTTAATTTTCTACATTGACCCAGCCGGGGATCGAACCCGGGACCTCAAGAGATGGTGACGCCTTGAAAACCAGCGTGCAAACCACTCGACCACGGAGGTCGTCACTTTGATATTACATCCATATACACCGTTAAGTTTTAAGTATATCTAAAATTCAGATTTCAGACCACGTGAATGAACAACTTTTACTATGGGGCCAACCACGGGATCTCGAAAAACAATCAGCTGTTCCATAGAAAAGTACAACATCGACTCGACTATAATGTATGGAACAGCTTTTTTTTTCGTGATTCCGTGGTTGGCCCCATAGTAAAAGTTGTTCATTCACGTGGTCTGAAATCCCCTTTTAATTTTTAGATATACTTAAAACTTAACGGTGTATATGGATGTAATATCAAAGCGAGATAATAAAAACTACCTATTCTAATGTGTGAATGGTGCAAAAATAAAGTCAAAGAGGCTTAATGTAATTACAAAAGATACTATTATGCAAATTCAATTGAATTAACATTTTATTTCATTCTATCCCAATGTATGCAGAGGCTTTTGTAGCAAAACACTACGTAAACATTCTAAAAACACAATAAAAAAATTTAAGGAAACTCCAACATAAATCACTATATAGCAAATTTATTAGAAATTTTCTTCTTAATACGAAAAACTAGTAAAGAATAATAAACTCTCTTCATAAAATCGTCGCGGCAATATTATACTGTTGTTGTGTAATACCGTCGTAGAATATCCGTGTGAGAAGCGATATTATGCCCATATTTTGAGGTTTTAGTGAGTAGTGAGTAAAAGCGGTCATTGTTTGAATGCAATCTGCGTAAAACGCGAACGTGCGCGGTGCCACCGCCTCGTCTGCTGCTTCTTCATGCCACCTTTCATATTTCAGGATAAGCTACAGTTTCACTGTGACGACCAAACTGAAAAGGAGGTTTGTCTGATACCTATTACCCATTGAGGAATATGTACTACCTTAGTAGGTTCGGCAGTGCGAAGACATTTTTTGCCCACCGACCATGGACCGAAATAAAGTCTGACATAATAGTGTGCTTATTCATACATATGTGTATTCATGCAGTGCCTATATACCTCAAAAATGCAGTAAAATTTTTCATTGATTAAGAGGAGGTGCATCTTATAAAGACATTTCTATTTATAGTTTTAAATAGGAACGAAACATAAAATACAAATCTGTGGTATCTTAGTGTGCTGAAAGAAAAAAAAAACACATTATTTCAAATTATCAATGTTAAGAAAAAAATATTGCTCATATTGTCGAGCCTTGATTTTCCATTTATATAAGCGAGTAAGATAATAAATATGCATGTATCAAGACGATTAAATTCACAAAACACTTTACGTAACTTTAATTTTTTGTTACTTTGGTAATTACACTACAATCAATAAATTTTCTGAATAAATCATAAATAAATAAATAAATAAATAGGTACATCTTGTTTACAAAAGTTGCAACTTAAAATACCTAGCTACAACCTTTCAAGGGGTTAACAGGTTTATGTTTCACAGGCTCAAGATATAACTTATCGCCTACTTTAATTTTTAAACGGAATAAATGAAGTTATCTATACATTTAAGGTATCCGAAATTTATTAACAACCCGTGATGCTGGCCCTAAATATTCTTGGGTAAAAGTTAGGAGATTTCGTCTGGCTAATGAAAACGGCACATTCTGGCAGCGCCGCTCCGCGTAAATAATAAACACGGAGAAGAATCCCGCCTCTTACGTGTAACTTGGCGTATACGCGGGTACTTAGAGAACTAGACTGCTTTCTATTATGGCCTCCCCCATCTGTCTGCTTTTGTTACGTACACGTAAAGTTAATGAAGTCAAAACAAACGAGGTTTGACTGTTAACTTTTTGGTTTTATTGCTTTGTAACTGATTTGTGACAAATTGTCACAATCTAATTATGTCGGATATTTTAATTTTTAACCACTAAATGATTGTGTTTTGTATGATGTCTATCTTTTGATTGAATCATAAATTATACCTTTTTCACGAAATTTAGGAAAATCTTTCGATCTTAATTTTCATGATCCAATTTCTTAGATTAACTTATTAATATGTAACTTTATCAGTAGTTTTATCCGATATTTGTGTAATGTGAAGTGTGTGAGTATTTGTAAATTGTGTAATGACCTATTTATTAAAATTGACAATTGTAAGTTACACTAACAATTTGATGGTTTACGTTGCGGTGTTTATAAGTAGTTTGATCAGTATGTTAATGAAATATTTTCTATTTTCAAATTAACCGGATGAAACTACTGATAAAGTTACATATTTACATATTTGACTTTATTAGTAGTTTTAATTTTTTTTATTTGATTGAATCAGGCGTCACTTGGCGGAAGTCCCAAACCAAAACACCGGTGTTGGTTTACGCACGATCTAACTCCTGAGGATGCTCCGGGTTGGGGCGAAACACGTGTAGAGTAGCCTAATTGGTGAAGGTGCAAGGTGTGTTGCTGTCTTGCTAAATGCAGGTACTGTGCACTGATATTTTGAGGTGTGCATGTGCATATTTTTGCGGGCGGGCGGGCGGTGCATCTTGCATAATATCACAGAATACATAATTGATAATATATTGTTTGCGGAAGTAAGCTACATATATTTCTTTTTTCAAAATGATTAAATTTCTTTGTCCAATATTAGCATCATAGGCTCCCTAGGCATAGTTTTCAATAATTTTAACAAAACTAAAGCGAGTTTTTGTCCATAAAAGAAACTGAAACGGTAACAATTTAGATTTAGCCTTTTTGGTTTTATTGTTCAAAATCGACGCGTTTGGGCTCGATTGGGCCTTAGTTTGGCCAGAGATTGCCAACTCTCCTCAAACTCACGTTTGTGGGTTTAGATGTTTAGATGTTTGGATGTTTGTTCCTAAATCACGCAAAAACTACTAAACGGATTTGGTTGAAAATTGGCACACAGATAGTAGATAGCCTAGATCAAATCAAAGAATACTTTTTATCCCGATATTCCCACGGGAACGGGAACCACGCGGGTGAAACCGCGGGCGGCCGCTAGTACTTAATATTTTTATGCCAAAACTATTTCACTTTCACACAAATTACGTCAAAAATCGTCTGAAAGATGAAAGTAGAGATTGTGTACTAAGGCGGAGGGCCCATTTTTACAATAATACCCGACAGGACACTCAAGATTCTGTTGATTTAATTCCACAAAGGGGCGGCATCTTACGTTTACCACAATATTTTTTTTCTTTTAATCGTCTAAGTATCATTGTCAAAGGCCTTTAGTGATTTGTAAAAGATTTTTTGTGCAATGGAACCGTTATTTACATATTTAATATTGATATATTTTTGTATTTTTGAATGTCAAAAGAAAACGTATTACACAAATAAATATTTGGACTACTCGGCGACAAAAAACGCTCGTTGGCACGCTTGAAGTGCCCTTTGTTAATTTAAATTTAATTTATTTTTCTTTAAAATGGTTGGTAAATTAAATAAATAAAAAACGTCCTGAGTAGTGCAGTGGTCTACCACGCAAGAGGTCCCGGGCTCGATTAAGTATAAGTAGTACTGTTGTCTAACACCATTAACTATTACAAGCTTTGCTTAGTTTGGGGCTAGATGGTGCTTTTTGATCAGAAAGCCTAAGCATTTATGTATTTTTTTATTATTTATGGTGGTAAAATAGTAAAAACATATTTTTTTAAACGAGTTTAAAGGTACTTAAATTACGTGCTCATTTGCTAGAGCTTCAAAAATTAGGACAATCCTGATTACGACAGGCCCCTTTTTCTTTTATAAATTGTATGTATATATTTTTTTTTCTCTGACTTCATTAAGGTACTTATATATTGTAATGTATTCCTTTTCCCTTGCATTCATATTTTGACTTTATTTATTCCAACTTTTCATACGTATCCTTGTGATTCTCAATTATATTTCCCGTCCACCCTTTAGGTTAGTTAGGGTGAAGACTGAAAATCGGTGTTTCGCCTATCCCACGGGCGAAAATATTACACCGAGTCTAGACCCTGTTTGCTGCTGCTGCACATAGGCACATCCGCATTATCATTAGTTAAGTTTTCATTGTTTGTTTTTTGTTTTTTTCGTATATGTTATTCTTGTACTACCAGATGTTTCTATGTGTATTGCAACAAATAAACAATTTATCTATCTATCTATCTTATTGACAACCCACTACGAAAAGTCACCATAAAACATTTCCCAATTTAAACTTTGTGATATTCTTAAGGTTTTAATTCGCGTACAAGTATATTTTAGTATAGTTAGCAATTACCTAAATTACAATCTTACCGGTGAGGTAATTAAGGTCCCCAAGCTTACAAGTTACAGCATGGGACGTTTTCATCTAACTCTCATTAACTAAGTCATTAGCCATAACTTGAGGTAAGTGATAATAAGGCCCCGCACAGATAAAAAAATCTGCTTTCCGAGTTCTTTGCATAGACGACAGACGACAGGCGGCCCCTAGTATAGCACGAACAGCTGTCGAAAAAAATAACGCGCGTAAAAACATTCGATAGAGTAATTTTGTATGGAAATTTGTAAAGTGCCGTCAATCGCCGTAAAGCTAAATTCCATCGATCTTTATACTCTATCGAGTAGGTACTTTTACGTGCGTTTTTTTCTCAAAGATGTTCGTGCTAAGGGCACACCCCGGGCCACAGACCATACAACAATGCCCCGGGCACTTCATACAAGCGCCGCGTTTCAACTACCTATTACACAGACGCTACACAGTGACGTTATTGCACACGCGCAACTGTGTGCGTGAAGTCTAGGGCTATTGAATGAGCACACGATTCGGCACACGAACTCGCGGGGTGGGGTGAGGTTATTGATTCTGGGGCGGGGCGGAGAGTTTCCTTTCTGGACGGTAGTACTTATTCTATTCTGTTTAGCACAGAAGAGAGTACAGAACGCGCCATCACAAAGAACGCGGCACGCAGAACTCGGAACGGCTGAAGGAGTTTCTGTTTACACGGGGCCCAAGACAAATGATATTTTATTAATATAAATTCGTTAATCTTAAACACCGTATTTAGGATATCTGTTGTTGAATTTTAATGCTCTGAAAAATTTTTTTGCTAAATAACAGACCGAATATGACTTACAACTTGTTTATTTATTTTTCTCTCTAGAACAGTGGTTTCCAACTTTTTGCCTTATGCGCCTCACCCAACTGGTAAATACTTAGATACGCCTTCTTCGCCCCCGCCCCGCCGCCCCCCTCCTGATAATTGCACATGACATGTTAGCGCCGCGCCTGTGAGAATAGAAAATATGCTCCCCACTGGTTGGGAACCCATGCTCTTTACTCTAGAAGGAAGGTACCTACTTACACCATTTATTTTTTACTGTGTACGACGAATTTATGTTCTACGTAACAAAAGCTTTTACTTAGTTCGACTGTTTAACTTGATGTGCTGTCATGTGTAGGTACTTTCACAGTCAGACCGCAAGTTATTTCCATTCCATTCAATCTAAATATTCTACCAAACTTGATAGGTAAAAAAAATATCGAAGCATTTCATTTTAGATAATTTTATCAATTCTTCAGACGCTTTAAGGAAATAATGAAGATACGATTTTAAAAGCTTGTCGAACTGTCATCCTCTTTTCCTGCGAAGTTTTCCCCCAGCTAAGTCCAAAGAGGACTGAAATAAAACCAGCATAATTTTTAACACCCTTTAAAATTAAAGTGAACTACCCAAACTTGTAAAACACAAATTACAGCTTTAACTTCTACTGAATTGGCTATGGAATTACATTTAATTAAATTCGATTAGGCTCTTAAGAGATACTAAGGTCTTAACAAAGTTGCAAACTTTAAGAGGTTTCTGAAAATTCACGGAAAGACAAGTTTAGACAATAATCTACGAGTATGTTCTGAACATTTATAAATTATTCCAAGACTCCACAATTCATAGTTTTACAATAAATAGTAATATTGCTGCGTTATTTTATTAACTTCAGGAGGTCTTCGAAAATTCTAACGAACAATAGAACAACGCTTTAGGACTCGAGAAATCTTCTTTGCGGGACTTGCTCATAACTATCACTATCAAAATAGACTATTATTTTTAAAAGGAATCTTTTTAGTAAACTAATGCTTTTGGAATTGAAAAAAACAAGGAATTTGTACTCCTGCCCCACCCGACTTCAATAGACGTGTTTTTATTATTACGAATGTTATTTCTTGCTTTTTAGAGGTAGGTTTTTTGAAGTCGGTTTTTTGTTTTTTTAAACAATTTTTTATTTTTTTTATTATTAGTGTAGGTAGAAAAATCGGCTCAGCCAAACGTGAGTTAATCGCGGAGAAACCCACATACATACGGGTCCAACTGAGAACCTCCTTTTTTAAGTTGGTTAAAGAATTACACTTAAGATATCCCTTTTCCAACAAAAAAATAATTATTTTATTCAGTTCATACACAAAAAAGTTATACGACTGATCATCGAGGTAGTTTACACAAAATCATACTATTTTCGTGATTTTTTTCAAGGTACTTGAAAAGTACTGAACCGATTTCCAAATTTTAAAAAAATGGGACCAACTTGGGAGTTTACCTAATGTAATAACGTTTGAATCATTTCAATCGGTCCAGCCGTCTTCGAGTAATCGGTGGATATACAAGAAAAAAATATATACAGACGAACATAGAACCTCCTCCATTTTTGGAAGTCGGTTAAAAAGAAATTCTTTTACGATATTGGGCGATGCTAAGGAGAGTAAGTAAATTGTTATTTTTGTAATGGCAAACTAAAGTAGAAACGACAAAAATAAAACCATGTATACAACGTGATACAAAAAACCCTAAAGCTGAATATGGTAATGGTATGGTATGGTAATAATGCATACAATACAACCCAGGAAAAATTATTAGCAACTATAAACCCTGAAAACAGCAACTTTTTTGAAATCATTTTTTTTCTTTTCATGATAGTGGCAACCTTAGAACTAAATAGTGTTTTGCTTCGGCCCATTAAAAAGATTGATACTAAATAATATACTAGAAAAAATACGACTCGCACCAGATCAATACTCAGACGGGAATCGAACCCGCGACCTTTGGATATCCGGTCCAATGCTCTGAACGCTGAGCTACCGATTCACTAGTGACATCGTCGAATTTCTTCTAGTATATCCTACTCTTACGCTGCAAGCCAGCGTTATTTCACCAATGTGAGGAATTACCTCGACATTCAATTAAAATATCTTTCCAGATATTTGGCAATCGATTAAGATGAAATAGCTATATAATTTTTAAACTTGAATTTTTTGCATTCACAATGCTATTTTTATACAATACTAAATGGTGCGAGTCGTATTTTTTCTAGTATATTATTTAGTATTGTATAAAAATAGCATTGTGAATGCAAAAATTTCAAATTTAAAAAAAAAATGATTATAGAAAACAATAGTCTATTTGCGTCTACGGTTGCCACTTTGCTGTTTTTCAAACCAATAAATACAAAATTTTACGGGTTATTATGAAAGTCCCTGTATTGTAGAGATGACGGCAAACTTCTTGAAATTGGCGTCGCTTGCGTAGAACACTTATTTTGGGTCTGCTTGGCGGGGGTGATGGTGGGGGACATCACGCCATTGGTCAACTAATTAACCCCCACCTCATGCATGCGCAAAAAAATCTCAAGATGTTTGCCGGGATCTGTATTTTGCGATATCTGTATTTAAAATTCCAAATATTTGATAAAATCTTTATTTTTAGTAACCGATTCTAATACACTATAATAGACAACACTCTAAAACCCCTTGTAAAGTTCACCCGATAATCAATAGTCCCATCGACATCCACTTAGGACTAACGAGACGTTTAATGAATATTAATTTATTTCAAAAATACCTGCGTATAATACAATTTTAGATGCAAAGTAAAGATAAAACAATGACAAGTCACACGAATATTGTTCAAAGAAAATAAGTTTATGTTGATAAGTTTATGTGCTATGTATGAACAATAATCGACATCAGCCATTTTTAATGTCTCCGTTTCTAAGGCACAGGCCTTCCTTATGGGTGGATAAGGAGGATGGGCCATAACCTACCACGTGGGCCCAATGCGGATTGGTGGGTGTTAACGACTGCAAATTAATCGAGACCAACGGCCTAGCCCTCCGAAGGACAGAGGAGCTCAAGATAATAAATTGTTGGTCACCCATCTTATGACCAACCCTTGCGAAAGTTGCTTAACCTCCGCAGGGCCAAGCGCTAAACCCTGCGCCACCGAGCTCCTCAAAGAAGAGAAACTCCTCAAACAGGTTCATTATAACTCTATCTAAAGGTTTTTAGGGTTCCGTACCAAAATGGTAAAAAGGAACCCCTATGGTGTGACTCAGTCTGTCTGTCTGTCACAGCTGGATATCTCGAGAACTACTAATGGTATCAACTTGAAATTTAGAATAGTTTAAGATGACTTTTGTCCAACTATTTTGCAAATAAGAAAGAAATAAAAAAATAAATAGTTTTTTTACAACAGGGACTGAAAAGGGGTCTTAAATTTTAAGTGGGGCGACTAGGGCATGTGGGGTATCATATGAAAGAGCGTTGTTTGCACATTTAAAATCGTTTTTTTTTCTTTTTTTTAGGCCGCATAGTTTTCGACTTATGAAGAAAAAATAAAAAATAAATACCGCCCCCCCCCCTTATCTCCGAAGTTTGCAAAGAGAAAAATATGAAATAATTCTATGTGATAGTAGTTTATGTACAGATTACAGAAAAAATAAAACGATGTCTCAATATAACACACTATTATAGAAATTCAAAAAACAAGCAAAAAATTTATTCGTTCCTCTACCAGTTAACAGATGGCCCTGACCCAAGAAAAAAATATTTAGTTCCACTAACGGTCAAGAGATGGCGCTGGACTAAGAAAAAAAAATAGTTCCACTATCGGCCAAGAGATGGTGCTGACCTAATCCATTGTGTTAGTAAAAGATTTAAAACTATTAAGTATTCTACTTTTTTAGAAATGATGTTATCTTAAAACTTTATATAATGGTCTTACATCTTGGATAACTGATGTGGAAGTCATTCGACCACGATAGTCGTCGAGGTATTTATTAATCCATGTTACCTATTAAATTCCGATTGAGTTGAACTATTGTTTCATATAAGACAATAATTAATTAACCAGATTCAATTAGATCTGTCTAATTACGTTACGATCTAATTACTTTGTCACATTTGCAATGAAAACTGTTTTAATATTCATAAGTTACCATTAAGTTGATACCATTAAATTAAAAATAGGTAAATTAGAAACGGTATTAATATTATGGCTTAAAAGTCCGCATCTTTGAGAATTTTCATTATAACTTTTAGAACGAATAAATATTATAAATAGGTACTTACTCAAAATTTTATCGATTTTTAGTTATTTTACACCCGCGGAAATATTACTGTTCAAAACTATTTTTGTGTATAGTGCTCCCCAAAAATGGCTCCAAATACAGCAAAGTTTTCCCCTAAAAAGTTTTATTTCGAATGTAGTATGCATTGGAAACACAAATTCGCTTTTGTTTCTGAGCGTTCGTGCATATCTGATCGCCAACTCCATAAATCAGACACATGTAATTAGTTCTAATCGAAATCAGTTAGGGATGACCAACCGAATCCAATGCTTACTGTTGTTTTGTATCAGCATTTTGGGACCGAAAAAGTTAATAGTTCAAACACCAAACTATTGTATTTCATACAGTGGTCTGTGATTTATTCATAGTTTTGCTGCAGTTTTTATGATGTTGAAAATGTAAAGTAAAAGTTGGTGCAAATTTAAAATAAAACAGTTTTACTAAAAAGTAGAGATTTGTTGAAGGAATAATTTTTTTTTTTTTTTTTTTTTTTGGCTCTCAACCGTAGGGGTTCGGAGCGACCCTTCCCCAACGGGGGGAGAGGAGGCGGAAAATCCTCATTGGATACCACCTAGCCGGTTGCTACCGAGCTAGTCTGGTTATGTCAGACTCGTACTGACTAAAAACCGCCTTAAACTGGTTTCGTGCCCGGACCAGGCAACGAACCTTCAACCGAGGCGACTGCCCTCCCTCAGGGGAGAGGACAGCGCAGACGTCACATTTCACCTAGGTGATCGTGCGTCGAGAAGACGAGTACTATTGAGCTGACTCCCTGAGGGGGATCGATCAGCCAGAGAGGGCAGGGGGTTGACCAGAGGGGTCGGGGTTGGTAGAGGGGGAATCGTCCTCCGTCGCCTCCAGGAGGAGGTTCAGGTCAGACGAAAGCTTGTTGGGGGGGTCCTTTAGGACCGATTTAGGTCGGCGGGAAAACTGGGCGGAGGTTGTAGGCGGGTCATAGTCCGATGCGGAAAGGATAAGGGGGTTAGGATGGTCTCCTGCCACTTTAAAAAAGCGCTCAGAGGCCTTTAAGGTCCATTGCTGGATGGTGGGAAGGTCTAGATCCCTATGAAGGTCCGCATTGCGAACGTAATAAGGGGCATTTGCCGCTTTGCGGCAGAAGAGATTTTGCACTACTTGTAGTTTGTTAAGTGTTTTTGGGGCGGCGTGGGCAAATGCGACAGAGGCGTAAGTCATCACCGGTCGTATGCAAACCTTATAGAGCGTTCGCTTGTTTCGAAGAGACATTTTACTATGTCTGCCTAACATGGAATTGAGTCGGTAGAGATAGAACCGTGCATTTCGAGTCACCCTTTTGACGTGAGGCTCAAATGTGAGACTCTGGTCCAGGGTGACACCGAGGTATTTGGTGGACTTTTGCCAGGGGATGGATTTGCCTAGCATAGTGGGGGGCCTGTGATTAGGGGGCAGAATATGACGTTTAGCATCGAAGTAAACTGCGGAGGATTTCTCCGGGTTTACTTCGATGCGCCATTTACGGAACCATTGGCCTAGGTTGTTGATAGAGGATTGTAGCCTCGGAAGGATTGTGCCGAGGTTTTGGCCTCTGCGGTAAAGGGCTGTATCGTCAGCGAACAGGGATAGTTGAACGCCGTCGTTCGGAATGGGTATGTCATTTGTGTACACTATGTACAGCAGGGGAGCGAGGACTGAGCCCTGGGGCACACCTGCTGTAATAGGGCGGGGGGAAGAGAGAATGCCTTCGTGTCTAAACCGGAAGGTGCGGTGATGTAGAAAGGATGCCACTAGCCGGACCAAACGCAAGGACAGATTTAATCTGTGTAACTTGACGATTAGCCCAGTGTGCCAAACCTTGTCAAAGGCTTTGGCGACATCGAAAAAGACTGCAACTGTTTTGTATTTTTTACTAAGGAAGCCGCTGGAGATATACTCGACTATGCGGTGGACCTGTTGGGGACATGAGTGTTTTGGCCTAAAGCCGAATTGGTGGGGGATAATCAAGTCTTCCCCGAAGAGGTGCTCTCTCATACGAGCGAGTACGCACCTCTCGAGTAGCTTGCCTAAGGCCTTGAGGAGGCTAATGGGACGGTGACTGGTTGGTAGGTTTGGGGGTTTACCCGGTTTTGGGATGCCAATTACGATAGCATCTTTCCAGGCGGCTGGAAAGTAGCAGTGATCGAAACAGGCGTTGAAAATGAGAGTGAGATAGGCGAGCACTTGGATGGGAAAGTGCTTGAGGGCCATGTTAGAGATACCATCGGCGCCGGGCGCCTTTTTGGGTTTGAGGTCTTTAATAAGTAGTCTGATTTCGTCAGTCGAGACTGTCATAGGGTCAGTGTCGGTGGGCAGAGGGATGGAGTTTAAGGTGTTGAACTCCTCCTCTACCTTACTAATATGGGAGGGATCGCACTCCTGGGTGCTGACAGAGCATTGAGCAGCGATGCTGTCTGCGAAACATTCTGCCTTCTCATCGTCTTCGAAGGCTGTAGAGCCATCGGGACGGAGAAGGGGGGGGACATGAGTTGTAGCATCGCTACGGAGAGCCCTAGCCACTTTGTAGTAGGCTTGGTGGGAAGGAGTGATTTCGGCCATGAGATCGGCAAAGCTGTCGTTCCTAAACTCTGCGAGTTTGGTAGTATAGATCTTTTGAAGGCGGTTTGCTTTCCGTCTAAAGTCCGGGGTGGGGTACTTTGCCGCTCTCCGGAGAGCGGCATTTTTGGCCCTTCTCAGGTTGCGCAGAGCCGGAGAGATGGCACTGTGGTTTTTCACAGGTACCTCTCTCACGTTCTCAGCAACTGCTGATTGGACCAGTTGGGTGAGGGAGCTCACTGCACTGTCTATTTTCTCCGTACTATCAAAATAGTCGGATCCAATAGCGTGCGATGAGTTGTCAGCATCCATAGCCGACGAAAGAGTGGATTTGACACCGTCCCAATTGGTGATAGATTTAGTGGGAGGGCGGGAAGGGTTTGAATTTCCCATGATAAGGGAGACAGGGCGGTGATCTGATCCGAGATCGTCGAGCGAGTCGATCGATTTCAGACGGAGCGAGACACCTTTTACTATGGCAAAGTCTAGTATGTCAGGGTCGTGGTCAACATTATACGGGTAATGAGTCGGGGCGTAGGGGGAAATGACATCTACGTCAAGAGCTTTAACTATTTCAAGAAGGCGGCGGCCGCCTGAGTTGATTTTAAAGCACGTCCAATCCGTGTGCTTACTATTGAAGTCTCCGAAGAGAATGACAGAGTCGCCTAAGGAGAAGAGCGATTCAAAGTCGCTTTTTACGGGGAGCGTGCCTGCCTGTATGTAGACTGAGGCTATGATGAGGGTGCGGTGACCCGTCATAGACAGTCTACATATAGTGGCCTCCATATTCGTAAGTGGGGGAGTGGGAATACTAGAGCAATGAAGTGATCTCTTGAAGTAGATGGCAGTACCGCCAGACGCTTCCTGAGTTGACGCATGGTTAGGGAGATCGGCACGGTCGTTACGTACCATTGAGTATTTAGGAATCGTGAACCCTCTCCGGTCAGTGGGTTTGAGCCACGTTTCCTGAACGAGAAGGAGGTCGGTATCTCTGTCGCGTACAAATTCCCTTAGTTCGGGGACTTTGTTGCGCAGAGAGTGGGCATTAAAGGAGACAAGCGAGATGCCCTCCGGTTTAATACGACCGGTGGTGAGTGCCACGTTCGTATTATTGGGACCTATTTGAGTAGTGGTGATAGGGGGCGCGCTCATAAAGAGCTGAGAAGTGATTGGTGTTCACAAAGAGCAATGAGACGCTCTTGGGGAGTGCGGGCCTTTCGTAGCTTTGCCGCTAAAACTGAGATCTCTCCTATGTCGATGCCACGAATCGCGTCCAGGACAACGTTCAGGTCATCGGCCAGGGGGGACCCGTTTTGCGGGGAGGTTGAGGGGGCTGATTGGGAGGCAGGAGCCTTTTTTGGATGGAGATTTGCCTTTGGTGGCTGAGGGGGAGGTCCCCAAGCCGGCTTGGGGGCCTGGGGGGTGGGAGCTCCTCTCGACTTGGGAGCGAGGGGAAAGTGCTCATTGGTAGGGGGCGGGGGGCCTTTCGGTGCCTTTTTGTGAGAAGGCGCCTGGGCCTTCTTTTTAGAGGGAGGATTGGGGCGCGGGGCGCGCGGGCAGCCCTTGTAATTAGCAGTGTGGCCGACTTGGCCACACAGCACACAAGCGGGAGGGTCGGGGGAGTCACGAGTACGGGTGCACTCTTTGGTGGGATGGGGAACGAGGCACTTAACGCACCTAGGGGGAGCTGAGCAGTTGGCTGCCGCATGCCCATAAAGTTGGCAGCGGTGGCACTGACCGGGAGTGCCGCGCCTATGGGGAGGCTCAACCTTGATCTCGGAGAGGCCGCAGACCTTTAGGTCCTTGGCACGGAAGAGATCGCGGGCAGAGGGGGTGTTAGTCATGATGACTAAGGCGAGGGGGAAGACTTTCCCTGTACGACTGTACATTTTGTGTACAGACTCCGCTGGGAAGCCTTGGGCGACGAGGTCCTTATGGATATCCTCGTTAGAAATCTCGTGGGGCATGTTGCGGAGGACCGCACGTACCTTACGCTCTTCAGGGAGAGCGTAAGTGTGATATGCCACTTTGCGAGTGGTGAGAAGACGCGTGAGATTTCTAAAATCGTCACGCGTGGGGGTCTGGACTTTAACGGCTACACCCACGTTTTTGGCGTGGGTGTAGTGCACCTTTTCGTTGGTGCAAAGAGTAGAGATCTCTGTCCACTTGTTTACGTCACGGACGAAAACAGGCGGAGGGAGAGTGACTTTGGCGGGCTGAGGGTCGCACCTAGTGTGCGGACGGGAGGTGGGTGGAGTGGCCTTACGGGCTGGGGCCGTATCGGCGGAAGAGTTTTGGGCTAGTGTAGCCGGGTCAATGTCGATCGACATGAGGGGAACAGGGGGGATGGGTGACACGGGGGTCACTGGGGGCTTAGGGGAGCGCTGCTTGGCAAGGCGCTTGCGTCTATTCTCTACCGTTTTGAATTCGGTGAGAGTTTTGGAGGAGGAGGTCGAATCCGTATCGGATTCAGTTTCGGTGGTTGGAGCCCGTGAGGACTCAGAGGAGGAAGAGGAGGACCGCTGAGAAGCGGACCTCTTTAGAGGGACGTTTGGTCCGTTAAAATCGCATTCCATTGCGAAAGAAGGGGTCGGGGAAGCGGGTTGGGATGCAGGTTGGGCAGGCTGGGAAGCCTGGGATGGACGATACGTCGCGGACTTCTCCTTGAGCATCTGGAGTATGGACTCCAAACTACTCTCGGGGAGGTGCGGACGTATGTCTGCAAGAGACAAAGTAAAAAAGGTCTCAGAGTCAGGCGACTCCATGACCAAGAAGTATAATTAATTTAACTACTAGTTGCAAACGAGCAACATGTGACTAGTTGCAACCGAGCAACTCAAAAAGACACACCCCTCGCCAGGAGGCGAGGGGGGAGGGGGGAGCGCGAGGTTTCCCTAACACTAACAATCCCGCCTGGGCACGCTACCGAGGGGAGCCCAAGTGAGGATGGAGGTCGAAGCAGGAAAGGATGGGAGGAACTACCCAGCAGAGGGGATATGTTTCTCTGAGGTGCTCGGCCACCGGGAGGAACACCCGGCAGCTTCGGCAGTGCCTACAGTCCGGCCCTCAGATCGACACACCCGTACTGGCGCAGTCGGACGAGTTCAGCTGCCTTGAAAAAGGCGGCTGGCAGCCGTGTCCGGTCGACTGCACCGCCTTGATCGGCGTTACCCAAACTGACCACCGTTTGGCACCGTTAGGTGATGGCAGAGTGAGCCGCGGTCCACCCGCGTAGAAACTAGAACACAGACGAGTCCGTATGATGAGGTGAGCAGCGCAGCGGGACGAGCGACACGGAACGTGACCGCTCGACTCGGAGGCAGGAAGTCGAAGGAATAATCGATGAAACATGAATTTATTTATTTTGAGTACTGCCACCTAGTAGATATTCCGAATAACAACGTGCTCCCGCGCTGAAGAGCGGCGGTGTTACTTGCATTGTGTTAACATATAAAAACCGGCCAAGTGCCAGTCTTCCGTTTTAACCCTTTGGGTACGAAACCCTAAAAACTCACATTAAAAAATCATCAAAATAAGAAATATCTTTATTATGTTGTTCGTCATTATCGTGGCTAGTGGATACAATACAAAAGGGTTTATTACAATGATGCTATAATAGTACGAGTAGGTACTATATTTGGACTCCAGTAATCAAAAATAAATTATCTGAAAATTAAATAGCGGTAAATAATAATATATTTTCCAGATGCACATGCTGCTGTGAATATATTTTAATAGTGAAAAGTGAATTTCTTACATTAAAAATGTATTTTTGTTTGGTAAATATTGCATTGTTGCTACATAAAATACTTGCCTTTGATGAATCTAAAGTATTGTTGAAAAACAACGAAAATTATGTAAGTATATTAATTATTACATAAATATTACATTTAATTTATATCTAATACATATTATACCTACCTACCATAATTATCTAATAATCCGACAAAAACAGTTTGGCTGCTTAGCGCATGTAGAAAACTAGTGGCTCCTTGAGCTAGACTTCGCGTAACTTAAATTGTAAGTTATTTAAAAAATAATAAATGTCGCCGTCGGTCGCCACGAGATTTTCAAAGCACATAGTAGGGTACGTGCTGCCTGGTATTATTAAGTATTTGGTATATTCGCAGCTAGATGGCACTTCTAATTTTGCATTTTTTTCGCAATGTGTGAATTATCTGTTTTTTGGATAAATTTAAAAAAACTGTCTCGACTAAAAAAACTGTACAATTATCGAACCTGCTGACAAAATTTCACGAGAATCGGTTGAGAAATGCGACCTGTAGAGGAGAACAAACGGAAAGCCGGAAGGACATACGAAAGAACTTTTCGCCATGCTGAAGCAGAGACGCTTCGCTCGCGCTAGCATAAAATGACGGATCTCCTCAATGTTTACTATTTTTAAAGGGTCCCTACATTGCTGAATTCAAAAACTTTGAAAACTGCTATTCTTCCAACTTAACATCGGGCGATGTAAAAACTGACGACGCGGGGATTCAAAAATTAATACTAAATACTACTTTTCCATTTGAAGTGAAGAAATGGGAGGTAAGTAAGCTTTGGTTCTGGAGCTATTTTTGTGCAATTATTTACAAATTAACATCATTTATATAAATACACACACACACACACACATACTCACTCTCACTCAGCCACACACACACACAAACACACACTCGCATTAACTTTCCCTAACTGCAATGACACTTGTTATTTAACTTTTTAGTTCGTATTTGGGCAAGGGAGTCGTGGTTTTACTTTTTTTTTTTATTAATAAAACGGAAAGGTGTTTTTAAATTATTTTATTAGTTTAAGTGGTGGTTTAAAAATCTAATTTTTGTAACTATTGTTTTCAGCTCAGATTCAGCCTCTATACAATTAAAGGGAACAGATCGGTACTACTGTATAATTATCAATAGCAAACCCATGCAAGCATTTCCTCCTGATCGCTCTTTTACAAAACGTGTTCCATTTAAAAAACTGTGTTTGGGAAAAGGTAAGATCAAAAAAATCTAGAAAAAAGCAAATTGAACCCTTGTTCTTTCGCAATCCAGGCGGACGCTCTTCTTGGGGGATTAAAATAGTAACATTGTACCTATATAACTATGTTGTTGAAATGAAATTCGTTTTACGAATGTTTAATTTTCCAAGTCTTATGATTCCAAAATCTTTTTTGACTTGAATCTTACTGATCTGACGCACACACTGTTGCGCATTATTTTTTTACCAACGAAAACATAAAAGTACCTACGATGGGTTGTTTAAAGTTTTTATGCTACAAATAATTTCATGTAAAATCTTACGATTTTGACCCCCTGATCTTCGAGATTTAAAATAAATTAATAAATTATATATATATAATTATATATATAATAAATTAATAAAGTTTGATCCAAAATTCTAAAACAATTCCGTTTTCAACCCACAAAACTATTCAGAAATAGGTATATTAATTTGTTGTGTCGAAGGTAGAGAATAGATTTCGGGTCGAAAGAGGAATTAAATATTCGTGTGTAGAAATAAGTATTTGGGTCGACTTGCTTCTTTCTTATATTTAAAACATAATAAGATGAAACCCAACTGCAGAAGAATGCTTTGAAGAAAGAATCCAAAAATATAATGAATCATAATTAAAGTTATTTATTATAGAGAGTGCTAGAGACGGAGAGATGAAAATATTTTTTTATTACCTACTCGTCTACAAAAGTTATTTTCTTTTCGGATATTTTTCTGCTATTGGATTTTTCGCAGTTTTAATTTTTTATTCTTTTATTTTTCAGAAAACTTATTTAATTGAATTAGATTTAATTAAATATTTGAAATCTTTCTATGGGGAAATGTTTTTTTACGGAGATTATCTATTTAAATCAAGATTACTAACAAAAAATAAGGGAATATGTTGCATACTTTTTAATATATATTTTAAGAAAATGACAATGATTTCAACTTAATTGCTTTATTTATTAATTTGTTAGAGTAAATAAATTTCATTCCGCATGTTCATAAGCTTTTTTTTATAAATGAGTCTTTTTAGGGTTCCGTAGCCAAAATGGCAAAAAACGGAACCCTTATAGATTCGTCATGTATGTCTGTCTGTCTGTCCGTCCGTCCGTATGTCACAGCCATTTTATTCTGATAGTATTAGGATTACACAGTTGAAACTTAGTAGGTAGATGTATTTTGTTAACCGCTTAACGATTTTAACACAAAAATAAAAAAAAAATAGATTTCCTAATAATACACATGGAACTGAAACTGAAAAAAAAACTAAAAAAAAATATCTAAAAAAAAATGGAAACATAGATTTAATTATGATGCCTTTCTAAAAACCAGTAATCAAAAACAAATCTGAAAAACAACGTATCTGAGTGCTAACATAAATATTATTATTATTATTTGATAAAACTGTTTATAATTTCAATGTAAAGTTTCAATATGAGATTCTTAGGAAAACAAAGTAAGTTCTATATACAATCAAGATCATACAAACTGAAAAAACGTATGTAACCTTATAACAATTACTAGGGCCTACCATAAGAAATAGACGGATACGGAGTACGGAGTATCGGTCAAACCAAACATAGACAAATTATCATTTCGGATGGTTTCTTAATTTGTCAATATTTTTTTTATTAAATTTACGTCGAGAAACGACAAAAAATTTTGGCCCTCTCATACTAAATAGATAGCTAAACATTGGTATTAGTATCATAAACGAATATTACATTAGTATGGGAAAGTAAAAAAAGTTTTGTCGTTTTTCAGCCTGTTTTTTTGGAAAAAATGTTTAGTTTCATTGCTAGAACACTCTCTTAAGGGGATTAAAACGACCACAAAATGACGGTGTAAAATTTTGTGGTCCAGCCTGCATTTGGTGTTTCATAAGTTCAGTTTTGGATCAGCATTAATTCTAGCTCGGGCTAATAGCCACTACATCTACGTCACATTTGAATGAAAACCTCCATTAGTTTAGTTTCGGCCGCAAAAGCCGACTGATTGCACGCGGATTCGGTTTCAGGTAGTACAGAATTAATTCCAACATGCCAATGATTTACGGGTATGTTCGCCGCAATTTAGCTATAGATGACACGGTCGTAGTTCAGTGAGGTAATTATGGGTTGTAGGGTTAAACGGCCTTGTATTCGCTGAATAGTGTACAATAATTATCTTTTCCTGTTGTGAGGTGAGGTACTTACCTAATGTCTACTACTACTACTAATGTGGTATTTACACAGGTTAGATTAGGAACACAGGTTTTTAACGCGTTTTTAAACTAAACATAGGTGTTGGACACCTACCTTATCCCGACGTTTCGACCGAGTTGCATCGGCCGTGGTCACGGGCTGACTGTCAACGTCGGGATAAGGTAGGTGTCCAACACCTATGTTTAGTTTAAAAACGCGTTAAAAACCTGTGTTCCTAATCTAATAAAATTTACACAGGTTGACTTGGCAAGCGACTTACTAGTCGATTTAGTCAATTAGCGCTTTTTATCGACAATCGCTTGTAAAATCTAAGTGGCGAACATAACAAAAAACGTGATTTTTGTATAGAAAAATAGTTCCGACTATCGGCGAGCTCGTCGTCCGAGCGCTAGCATCTATGTGACAGCCTTGCCGCATCGTAGAGCGGCCTACCAATCCACATGGGGTACGCGTGTTGGTTTGGTCCACCCTAATCCAGATGAATTTCATATTATGCTTCATCTAATTACCAACGTAACAGACTAAAGCTGTTATATGACGTCATAAGCATAACTTACTATCCTCAAGGCATACAGACACGAGCAGAGGTAGCCTCTAATTAGCTGAAATGTGCGTTGTCGCAAAATGCCAAAAGTTTGCTCAGTTTGGTGACGGTAACCACATGGCGGAAGGTAGAGCAGAAATAGGGTTTGCATAGAGCTATGGATTCTGGAAGTCAAACAGATTTAGAATTGGTTGATTATTATGTTTTTTTTAGAAAATTAGAGGTATTAGAGATTTTTCATAACAATTAGAGGTATTAGTGAGATCACCATAGAATATTTAGTAGTTACAAGAAGTCTCTTATTACTGTTAATACAAGGTAATAACCACTATATTTCTTGGGATTTGCGCGAAAATACTTGAAACATTATATTTTCTCAGGGAGCGACATTTTGCAACACGTGAACATGAAGTAATATTAAGTTACTTTGGCGTCAACACGGAAAAAATATTTTTTTTGTTTTTCATTGTTGCCCGCTAACTGCTGCGGTGTAGATAGGCTAGTTAATTAATTTTTATGTTTCATCGTTTTCGATGAAAGTTAATTTTTATCGACGTTCGAAGCTATCAAAGAGGGCCTTTTAACACGTTTTTATTATGGTGATACTTTTCAAATCTCATTTAATCTGAAAATAGTAGATTTGAGTTATGCAAGAAGAATAAAACCGGCCAAGTGCAAGTCGGACTCGCGCACGAAGGTTTCCGTACCAAAAAACGGCAAAAATCACATTTGTTGTATGGGAGCTCCACTCAAATATTTATTTTATTATGTTTTAAGTATTTGTTGTTATAGCGGCAACAAAAATACATCATCTGGAAAAAAAATCAATTGTCTAGCTATCACGGTTTATGAGATACAGCCTGGTGACCGATAGACGGACAGCGGAATCCTAAGACTCCGCCCCTGCTTTTACTAATAAATAAAAGGGTCCCGTTTTTACCTTTTGGGTACGGAACCCTAAAATTATTTATTTCCATTCTCATTTCACAAATTTAAATGAAGTTTAATATATTAACAATAAGATTGTTTTATTTTATCACAGCCCCTTGATAAAATTGAACAGATCTTATCTCATCCAGGTTTAATTTCTTCGTAATATCATTAGCGCCAACTCACAAGACGAGGCACTTTGCTTAAACCAAATTACTGGTACCAGTAAAAGGGTTCATCTATTTTTATTGTGCCACCCTCTTACAGAAACAGGAAATCTGCAACTGAGGTGAATTCGGAATAAGGGAGCAGTGGCGATAGACTAAAATAATACCGTTTTACCCGATTGTCCTTCTGCTCTTAACAACTTACTGTTTTGTATTCTGTGTACGGGCCGTATTTTTACAACCAATTTACGACAGTCATTTGTTTTGGGCAAAATATTATTTCAAAAGAAATTATTAAGCTTCAGTCACTCTTACGCATAATAAAATAATGCACCATTTGAAAAAAAAAAGGTTAGTACTTTCAATAGTGTCTTTGTGTATTATGAAATAAAATTGATATTCTTTGTATTGACATAAAAGTAAGTATCAAATCCAATATTGTGAGTAAATAAACTGTTATTTCTAAATCAAATTGAACTTCCGGCGCATCAACTTTTTTCAAACAAGAAAAGTTCTCGAAAATTTTATCTCAAGCATACTAACATAGTCGCCATTTCCTCTGGCAAAAGTCAAAAGTTGTGAAGTACTTACATAAATATCACACTGCTTCAACTGCTAAAGTTTTCAAATCGGTAAAAATGCTACTGCGGCAGACTATTTTTGGCACACTTTGATGCATCGTCGTATTTCAATTATTTCGGGAATAAAAATCTCGGAGTCGTTATATTAGAAAAATATTTTTTGGCTGAAAGTAAGTAGAGCTTATGGGGTCCGGATATAATGTAATAATAACTTTATCCAATGTATTTAAATAATTTTTAATAATATTATTAACTGTCGCCACAGTAACTATCAGTTGAGGTAAGGGCCTCAGCAGTAAGCATAGTGCCTACTTTTTTGTCATTGTATCGACGCCGTATTCGTTTTTTTGGTAAGTCTGTATTTTGTCTCACAGCAAAAGGACCCCGAACCTATAGTTAGAAAAATGTGGTTTCAGTTAAATGTCCTGGAATTTTGATATGTTATAGATTTCGGTGCCCTGCGTAAAAGTCTCTATGGGTGCTACCACTGTTTCGGAGTCCCTTTCAGAGTTTCGTCTGATGATGTACCCTCCTGATCAGATTCCCTGATCGTCTGAAAGGGACTCAGAAACAGAGGTGGCACCGATAGAGACTTTTACTCAGGGCGCCGAAATCGATAACATATCAAAATCCCAGGACATTCAACTGAAACCACATTTTTCTAACTATAGGTTCGGGGTCCTTTACAAAATACGCGATTGAGCGACCTGTATTCGATCGCAAAACGATTTTCTAAATCCAACGTCCAAATGAAAATGTATCAGTGACTGTCATTCAACCGTGTGCCATCAGTCGTTATATATTTATGTTCCTAAAAGCAACTATCGTGGATTGCTGATGTTAAAAGCAGAGCAGAATGTATTATTACTTACTCAAATTCTGTTTCTCGCTGAAAATGACCTCTATCAAATTAAATTATGCTTGAACTGTCAGTTTTCAGACACAAAGAGAAAACTTTATGTAGAAGAAGACTTATAAAATTCACTAATTGAAATAAGCGGCTTATTATTCCATCATATCATAGTAACAGAGCGTCCCAAAAGTTATTAAATGTTTAGTTAAATACGGTCGTTCGATTTCTAATAAGATCTTTTTCAAATAAGATCGCAAATCAAAACTAAATAATTCTAAAATAACATCTAAATTAACCAATATACGCGCTGTAATCCGTAAAAAGTGTTTTATTTCTAATGAATTGTACGCGCGTAAGCCTGAATATACTAGGGGGTCACAACAAGTTTGGTAACGATCGCGTAAGTGGTTCACAGGATGGAGAGGCATTCTCTGAATAATAAACGCAACCAAATTTTGGTCAGTCCTTACACAGTTCACGTCAGTACAACTAGTACTTACTTGCTTTACTATTGTCAGCCATTTACCTTATAGTTTTTTTTTGGTAACAATAAAGCATCCTTGAACGCAACCGAATTTTGGTCAGTCCTTCCGTAATCCACGTGAGTACAACTATTACTTACTTGCTGTACTATTGTCAGCTATTTACATTATCGTTTTTGGTAACGATAACACATTTATCAGCCTGCATATAAAAAGAACGCAACCACTTCACGCAAACAGACTGACATATTTAGCATCAGAGAGTGCCTCTCCATCCTGTGAACCCATAGTCAGCCACTTACGCGATCGTTACCAAATTTGTTACGGCCTTCTAATCTAGAAGTGTATGATCATCAAAATAGCATTTTCGATTAGTTTGTTTTACACAGTATGATGAGTAGGTAAGTTAATACTTTTTTTCAAATGACTTAAATTTAGATGTAGGTAAGTACACAATAACATAATTACATAAAATCGGTTTTTAAAGTAATCATAATCAGTTGAATTAAGGGATAATAGAATATGCAGACCTAAGGGATAATACAATTAATTGAATTGTAGACTTTTAACATTGAAAATGTTTTTTCGTTCGCTCCAGTAGGCCCCATTTTCGCTGAAAGTGAGATTCACCTGTTTACCATGAGGTTTAGGGCCACGAAGACGTATGAGAGCTCAAAAGGCGCGGAATTTAAAGGGCTTTAAGAAGATGTAAAAATATTTTGGAAAAGACAAAAACTTTCTAGAAATCGAAAAAAACCCTTTTTCAACCGAAAAATCGGTTTTCCTTTCAATAAAACAGTAGGTAGGTAATGTTTATAACAATGAAATATTTTTATATGAATTTCATACACACGAATCACAGAAAAGTAGATCCAAAATTGTTCATGGCTTTGATGTGATTTCAAAGTTTTGTAAGTACTAATTCAAACAAAGGATTTTTTTTAATAAAATTCAATAATCTATAATAGGTAGATTAATTTTCAACGCCCTTTCAAGTCGCACGAGATCTGTGAATTTTTTTATTATAGGCATTCACAATGCTATTTTTATATTAAGATACTAATTAATATATACTAGAAAAAATCGACTCACCCGTAATTAATTGTGGTCCACGTTTTTTTCGTCAGGCAGGACCAGTAAAGTGTGAATACAGGAAAACATTGCCACGTGGTCCAGTGGTTATCAACTCTGATCATAAGACACACAGTCAGAATAATTATTGTCATAGAAGTACAGGTTGCTAATAATAACTATGACTCAACTAAATGTTGTGTTATAAGGTTTGCCTTATAGATTTTACCTAATAAATCAAAAGGAGTAAGTGCTGTACAGCATTCGCTCAGCATCAAATGAATCAAATAAACACCGTTATTAAAAACTTACTTTACGTATCGAAATTAGCAAAATATATGACAAAACAATATCTAATGGACTAAGATCACAGAATATATACTCGATGATACTGAACTTCTCAATATTTTCCATACGTAGAGACGGCGGCGCTCCGAGTGAGCTTATCAAATAAGTTTAACTCGATAAGTTCACGAACAACCCATGGGAGCAGAAACAAACAAACTCTACACTTGGAAATACGAGATTTTGCTTTTCACGATTTTCACATTGCTCAACTTTTGGATCACTATAGTGACTGTTGCTTAATACTTAAGCTTTCTTTGAATGAACCACATAATATCTTTATTACTTAAATTAAGTTTTGTTAGTATTCTAAGCTTGTTAAACAATAAAGAGGTATGCTTGAATGACTACTTATCACACAAAACCGACTAAACGGATTTCGATCAAATTTGGCACACAGATACTTAATTTTATTACAATCAAAGGTTCTCTTGAGATTTTCCGAATGTCCACGCGGACGAAATCGCGGTCGGAAGCTAGTTTCATCTAAACATAGAATAGGTACTCATTCATAACTTATGAATGAGTATTTTTATGTTACATTATATACCTATATCTACAGCGTGAATTTTTAATCATTTGGTTCCCGCAGTGGGGTGGTTCCACTCATGATTACAAGCAACTTTTACTATGGGGCCAACTCTAATATTGCGAAAAAAAATCCATGTTCCATAATATTAAGGTTGAGTAGGTGCTTTTGTATGGAACAGCTGATTTATTTTTGTCGTGATTTCAGAGTTGGCTCCATAGTAAAAGTTGCTTGTAATCATGAGTGGAACCATCCCCTTGCGGGAACCAAATGACTAAAATTTCAGCGTGTATATTTATTCATACGGGTTATTCCGTATTCATCCCATGACGACTCATTCCACTCGTTACCATTTATTTGAGTAAAAGACTGAAGACCTTGCAACTAAATTGAAATCAGATTAGATGACACTTTAATTATTATAGCAGCGGTTAATAATAAGTACTTTTGGAGTTGTTCGAAATGGGCCATTCCCTTTTCCCCTAATTAATCCCCTATTTAACAACCAATCGTCCAACTCCCGTCAATATCTTGTCCCCCATAAACCTTTTAAGATTTCCAAAGTCCCATTAGGAGCGACCCTTTTCATCATTTCGGTGTTTTTAAATATTTGTCAGGCTTTGTTCCCGAAAACAGCGACGCTCTGTAACTTTTTTATAAAAGGTTCCCTTTTTACACAATAGTAATTGTTGTGGCTTTAAGAAAATTGTAACTGGTTTCAGTTGTTACAAGTGACTCTATATGATAATAATATGGCGATTATTTTAAGAGACCTCATTTATAATCAGACAGTTATTTTTCTACCTCTCGGTAACTGTAATAAACTTTTATGATTATCGGTTAAGACGTAACCAAACAAACAAACACTCTTAAGTACTAATATTTGTAAAAAGCACAAGGATTTAAAAAATCCAAATTTTAAAATTTTGTGTCCTATTTCAGAAGAGGTAGTTTTGTGAACTGACTAATAATTTATATAAAATTGTAAGTAGTTAATATTGCTTACATACATAGTGAACAATGTATAATGGCAGAATCTGGCTACTAACGTGGCATTTAGACGGGTCGACTTGGCAGGTGACTATTTTGTCGATTTTAGTCAATGGGGTTGGTAAACTTTTCCAAAACTGTTGTGAATTATATATTTTCTGGTAGCTTTTGGCTTTGGAGTCAGGAATAACAAATTGCGGAATTATATAATGCTTCATTTTAATTTAAATAATTTTTTTTTTTTTTTATTTATAGCATAGTACAATAAATCACTATGTATGCGTAGGTTATGCCTTTGCTCCAAAGACTTTCTATGTTGTTGCTCAAAACAAAAAAAAACAAAGGTAGGATCTCTTTGTCACTGTATGTCAAATCTGTCAATCAGTTTTTTAAATCAGTAAATGCAAAGGAACTTCGTGTTCAGCCGTATGTTTGATATTTTATCGCGATAATAATATAAAAAAATATATTTAGTTAACAAGGTAAAATAAAAAAAAACATAATATTATTTTCTTTATTCTTCAAACTTGTGCTATCAAAAAAAAATTAAAACAATTCTCTTCGAAAAAGTTTACCAACCCCATTAGCGCTTTTTATCGGCAGTCGCTTGTAAAATCGAATTGCCACCTCCTTAAAATTAGGTTTGCGATTTGATTTGACCAGCGACCAGCGGAGGGGTATAGAATCATAGACTGCTAAGTGCATAAATGTCAAATTGACAGGAAACGTCTTTTAAGTTTACCTCAGTAATCACGTGGCTCACTTTTGTATGGGCCTTAGCTGCCTTTGAACCCAACTTCAATTATTAGACGCAATTTAAAGGGCTTTAGCTATTTTTGTTTCTTAAATAAAAGAAGTACATAGTTAGAACCGAAAATTCCCTAGATGGCGTGATACTCAGTTCATCTTCGTAATTTATGTCACTTAGCTGTCTTTGATTCTATACCCCTCTTTATTGTCGATAAAAAGCGCTAATTGACTAGAATCGACCAGCAAGTCGCCTGCCAAGTCGACCCGTGTAAATACCACATTACTCCCTATAAATGCAAAACAAATGTTTACAAATCGGGTCACGTAATAGGATTGTATTTAAAACAAGTGCCGCTCAGGGCCCCAATTTCCCATAAAGGTAAAGAGGCTCTTAGACCTACTAGCTCGATGTACCTAACTTTTATTAGAATTCTTAGCAGGCCAATAAGCTCACACTTGAGTTGCGAGGGGGAGTGGAAAAGGGGAGAAAAAGTCGGCAGATTGATCAAGTGGAAAATTACTTGAAGGGAACACCGTTATAAGTCAAACACACGGCTCTAGAGAGTGGCAAGTAAAATCTTCAATCGAAAATAGTCTTTAATTTCAGTATTCATATTTAACTTGACTGACCCTTTAAATTTTGAAAATGAAAATTGCACATAATATATGCAGTGTTACTTGATTATTTGGAGTGTGGTTTGGGCAGGATAATTTTGCTGATTCACAAATCGGCTACCAGTCAGCGCACTACCACTAACTTGGCGCTAGTGAAGTTTGCTATCAATTTTTGGATGTTCCAAGCGATTTTTCGTAAATGCCAAATTTTCTTCCAACACATTTTGGTTTTCTTAAATCTTTAATTCGTTTACTGTCCGATTTCCATAATAATTATTTATTAGTATCGACCATTTTTAGATATAATTTAAAATAAATGGGACAATCGGGGATAAATGCCCGTACAAAGGTCTCCAGCAGCAGTAGCGCCACCAAGCGGGATAAATTTTGTGACATCCCCCCATTAAGATCTTAATAAACTTTTGGAGTGTTATTCTGAATTTCGACAGTTGATCATTTGGACACGGTCTCAATTTCGAAAAACAATAGTTCGACAACTCATTGCTTCGACAGAAAATATATTCGACTAAAATTAGTTCAACAGAACATACTTCGACAACACACAACTTCAAAAACACTACTTGGACAGAACCTTTCTTCGACATGCACTTGTTTGACGGATCTCTATTTCAACGGAACATACCTTCGACATAATACTACTCTGAAATGACAATAAAAATTAATAAGAAAACAATCATAACATCATGAGAATACGAGATATCGTAGATCAAAATCGAAAGGGTTCCAACTCTGAGAAAACGTTTGCGAAATAGCTTTTGCGAAAGTTATTTCATTACCTTTGAATTAACACCTTAAACGCCACCATACAAACATTATTTTTTACAATTCATGAATGAAACACTAAAAATAAATTAACAAAAATAAAAAACGTATGTAGAACATTTCAGATTTCATACACAATATCAAAAATAAACGAAAATTTCCTTTGGGGAAAAAGAAAATTAAAAGTTAATTTTAAAATTGAGGTCACCGGTGACCTACGCGGCGTCTAAGGTGTTAAAAAGGTTATATATTATTTTCCCTTTCTGGTTTTAGGTATAAAATAAAAAAAATATTTATAATATATGTTTTTAATCATAATCAGTAACAAATCTTTGGATTTTGTTACCGCTCGTCTTTCATCGTCGTCGCGTCGGTCGGTCCGCAACATTCGAATATACCTACCAATTATTTTTATAATCTACTATCTACTAGTACATTTACATGAAGACCTACAACTTTAGAGATTGTATACGTCATTTTGGTTGAGATTGATATTGGCAGTTGATAATTTTAGTGCCACTCAGTATCAGTAATATTTATACACGAATAAAATAATGTTATCCGATCTCGTGGTCACTGAGTTATGCGATCCTAGGGGTAAGTATCGTTATTCGAATCGTTTTTTTAGCTCATTCGATTATTACCGAAGATCAGCGAGTGGAAAATGTGTCCTCGATAACATAATTGTTATCTTATTGAATTCTGAAACATACGTATATTGGTGGTTTTGTTGGGAAATTGAATAGAAGACATGTCAACGTGAGACAATATTGTATTATCTTGAAGAATCATTTTTTTCCTGAAATACAACAAAGTATTTATAATTGTCAAATTTTGAGAAACTTATTGTATTTTTGTTATTATTTTTATTACCAAACTTTATAGTACAAGTACTAGATATAAGTTATCTATTCTGTGATTTTATGCAGCCGGGACCAACGGCTTAAACTGTCTTCCGAAGCATGGAGAAGTTTGAGATAATAAATTTTTGAGCACCCATCCCATGAACAAGCCTTGCGAAAGTGGCTTAACTTTTTTTTATTGAAAATAAGTGAGCATTTGTTCACAATCACACCTGGTGTTAAGTGATGATGCGGACTACGATGGAGCATGCTCACTTAGATAAAGCCTATTCACTCTAGCCTTGAAAGGGCCCAAGTTATAACTATTGGGAAACACATCGGCAGGCAGCCTGTTCCACTCTTTTGCTGTTGCTGCTGCAATACGCGATCGAGCTCATCAATGTAGGTATTGTTTAAACCTGTTTGTAATTAATGTTTATTAGCAAACCATACTCTTTAAAACACGGTCCATGCTGGTAATGTAAGATAAAAAAAAACAAAAGATCAAGTTGCCCAATTACATTGACCTTTTACATTTTTCGAATAAAGCAAACAAAAAATAATGTTTAGTGCGTAACGTTGTAAACAAAGAAATACTTTTGCGGTTATTGTAAATAAAAGTCCTTCTATTGTTTGACGTCCACTCCACATTACAACACCTACAATTTTTGTACAGGCTTCATTTCTACATAAAGAAAAAACTCATTACAACTTTCATTGACAACGTCTACCCACGTCACATTATTTTCTTGGAAAGTTAAATCCTTTAGAGTGCCGCAACACAAACTTACCTGAACCGGTGGCAAAAATTGGAACCAAGTGTTGTTTTATATGTAGACCATAAAGTTAATATACCTTCTGTTAGGCATATTAACTTTATGTCGATTACAGCGACATAGCGACGCCGTCACCCGATCGGATAAGTTTGTAGCACTGTACTCGAAATCACCCCTTTTTGTTCGGACTTTAGGTTTCTGTTTTGTTCCAAAATTTTCTAAAACACTGTTTATAACAAGATACAACTATTGAACGTTTTTTCCATATTTTTACCTACATTTTAAAGAATTAAATAAGTGGGCGTATATAAATAAGTATGATCTTTAAAGCATTTCGTAAAGTGCCTAGTAAATCTGTCTATGCAATGTTAAAGATATTTGAACAATCTTAAGGTTTTGAGTTTTAGTTTATTTCATATCAATTCATTCAGAAGTTAGTGCTATCCAGAAGCTGTAAAATAAGCCCTTAACATTATTATAAATCCAATTATAGAAACAATTAGAAAAAAGTTATTCGAAGCATTGTACTTTTTTAATAATATTAAAAAGATGGTGCTGATAATAATGTAAAATGTTCAAACAGTACGGTAGTAGCAACGAGGCCATTTTAAATCCATTTTGAGACATAAAGGGGCTGCGATGCACGAAGACTTCGCCTGCTGATTGTTAAATGTAGTGTAATGGAGAAGTTATAATCAGAGTCATTCGAGTGAAAATTAATAGATACTTACCTATATCCTGTTATCAGTGTTTAATGTCGAGAATGTAGTGTCTTCACGAGATTAGAATACTTGCTCTAGCTAGAATATCCGAAGCACTAAAAGTCAATGTAGCACGGAAATTCCGTAAAATTTTTGGTCACTTCAAAATTATTAGAATTCATAGGAATGCATCATAATTATTAATTATATAGGTACTTGCAAATCTATATCATATAAATCAATATTGTATGAGACAGTTTGTCCCATACACCTTGGAATGATGGTGAGTTAGTTGTAGCACGCAGATAAAGAAGTCACCGAAGTTAAAGTTAAAGCAGTTGTTTATTGTAAATAACTAAAATATTACAGTAATTATAAGTTGTAGGTAACTCTTTGCTCGACCGTCTAGTGCGAGCGCTATTGCGAACTCCAACACAAAATAAAATATAATTAATAAAGTAAACAACGACGCGCAACTAAAGTATGTCGCGAGTCAGCAAAAATATGTGCGGTGTTGAGACCGTAAAATATTATTTATTAGTTATGCTATTATTTATTAGTTTGTTTAATTATTGGTGATATAATTGCCACATGTATTTACCCATTGCAATGCAATGCAACACACTCTGATCATATGATTGTTAATATCATTGTTGTGATTTTTTGCGAGAATTTCATCCATACATTTTGAGCATTCTCCTCGCGCAGTCTAGTAAAGTTACTTTTTAATTTAATAGTTATGTAATAAATGTTTATGCCATATTTGGAACTTTAAATTCACTAGAGTTTGACGTGCTAAGTAATAACAAACATGGCATGCACAGTGCACACATTCAAATACCTGAATAATATTATCAGACTTTTCGAGTTAAGAAACTAAACTCCTAAAGTTGCTGAGAGCAGCGGTAGTGATGACTTTAGTTGACTCACTTACTTATTTGAAAGTAAACCGATTTAAAGTTCTAACTATATGAAAACTGTTCTCTACTGTACACCATCACTATGCTAGAGTGAAGTAATGGAATAATAAAGTTCAAATTGATGCAAACTTCAGCATATTGATTGATGAGAAAAATCTTGTCTCAACTCTCGATTTCAATAAGACTTTTTTATCTTGTTCTAATTAAATTTGTTGGTAAAAAAATCATTTTATTTCAACTAGATCTACCTAGTAAATCTCCCGAACTTTGGCTACTTGTAATGTATAAAGTATATGATTACGTTTGCTATAAACAAAAGGTGAATTTAATTTATTAACGTGCAAGTACCAAAGGCACAAAATTCATTGCGAGAACATCAACGTACGAAAACAAGTACATTATGAGATTGCCCCGACAAAGAAGAATCCATTTAAGTCTCACTGTTTTCAGTCTTCTCAGTTAAAAGTTAGTGTTCATTTACACCGTGTCTGGGAAATTTAGTTTTTATTCTTTGTTATAAAATTCTAATTAAAAGAGTAGACAAGTTTTGTTTTGTTACAAATCAGCTTCAATGGCTCGATTTGACTTTCTCTGGTTTTGTTTAGTTCTAGCTTGCACCCGCGACTTTGTCTGCGTGGATATTCGGAAAATCCTAAGAGAACCTTTGACCGCGATAAAAGGTATCCTATGTTTTTACCCATGGGTTAAATCATAAACTATCTGTGTGTTACTCCAAATCCGTTCAGTCGTTTTTGCGTGATTGACTAACAAACATCCATACTTCCGTTCTCATACAAAAGTTTTGGATTTCAAAATAAGTGCGGATGCGGTGCATCGGAATATTCCGAAAAATGTTAACTGTTTAATTTTACGTTAGTAGATTGCAGCAAAAAATGTGGTTTTATCTGTGACCGGTACAGAATAAAAAGAATTTGAAATGTGACATAGTGATGTTATTTCGAAATTTTTTATCTAAAATATTTTGATAGAAGTGGGTCGCAGACTAGCTACTATTAATATTACTACTACTCATACATTCGAATTTCCACGCTTGTTTGACTTCAACTTTTATCTCGCAGTAGGATTTTTTATTATTTAAAAGTGCATATTAGCAGCGAGTGATAGAAGAAGCAAAAAGCAATATCTAATCTAATCTAATCTAATGATAATACTCAAGGCTAATTATTCAAATAGTGTGATATCTCAGTGTGATTGTTCCCAAATGGATTTCACTTCCAACAATTGTAGGTTAACCCGTCGCCATTTCTGAAAGTATAATGGGAATCTCGGATTTAACTAAAGTTTTAATTAGTTGCAATAGTAAATTGGAAAAGTACGTTCGGTCTGTTCGGAAAACTGCGGGCACATTTGAATTTCAAATGTCACCATTATGCGTAATTATTCGTAATTAGAACAGGAGCCCAATCGCGGTAATTCTGAACGATAAAACCAAAAACGTTACGTTGTCATTTAGGTTATATTTACCCAAAAATCTTTGGTTTAGCTTCATAATTTTCACTTAAATTGTCCCAAATTGTAATCTTAGACTCTTTAGGTAGAGTATTCAACAATTTTAAGAAAACTAAAGCGAGTATTTTTCTGTAAACGAAACTGAAACGGTAACGATTTAGCTTTGGTTTTATCGTTCAAAATTAGCGCGATTAGGCCCCAGGTTTAAATGGACATTGGATTTGTAAGATCTTTAAAAAACGAAAGTTGATATTGACACTGACTGACTTTTAACTCCTATAACAATATAAGAAAATCTATAATAGGGCCAACTTTTGGCTTAAAATTATGATAAAGTAATGTCAAGTTAACGGAACTGGTAACGATAATAATATATTTAAGTTTGTAAATATTGTTAAATTATTTCTTTTAAAGTTTATAAATTTATTTCGCCCGTTCTTCTTGTCAGTTAAAAAGGTCTGAAAGTGGTAGGAAAATATAGACGGTTCAAAAGTGCTTAATTATAAAGTTTTACTCACGTATTTTGGCGACTTCGATTGTCGAGTGGCTAGCAGACTAAAACAGGCATTTGCTATGAGAATGTACTTTTGCTAATACTAATAATGGTTGTAGGTATAGTTACCAGCAACTGGTACTAATTGAAAAAGAATCTCTCTTTTCTTTTTACCCACGAATCCAACGATGGAGAGATCGGAATGAACCAATTTAGTTCTGGTTTGTCCATCAGCCATTTTTGATGTCCCCACTGCTGGGGCACAGGCCTTATAGGTGGTAAGGAGGATGGGCCATAACCCACCACGCGGGCCCAATGCGGATTGGTGGGTGTTAACGACTGCAAATGCAGCCGGGACCAACGGCTTAACGTGCCTTCCGAAGCACGGTGGAGCTCAAGATAATACATTTTTGGTCACCCATCCCATGACCGATCCTTGCGAACGTTGCTTAACTTCCGCAATCGCTGGGCCAGGCGCTAAACCACTGCGCCACCGAGCTCCAGTTCTGGTTTATTCCATAAAAAAATATCATTTTTTATTCTTCATTGTGTGTAACTAAACACTTTTCAACACACTTGCTCGTAAAGTGAGCCCTAATACACCGCTTTTAGGGCCATAAACCGAGCTATAACAAACGCGTGCAATAATAATTATATAAAACACTAGTTCGTAATAGAATTAACCCTGCAAAGTTAAATTAGTACCTTACTGCAAGTTCTATGCGAGTAAACAGAGCATTCCCAATTTAGCCGGGTAATACAGTTATTTTTTTTTGACAACAAAGAGGTTTTATGCTGCTGAAAATTCATATACATTTTTGGAATAAATAAATGTGTAAGTCCTTAATTAAGTCAAATAAATATATAATTATTATCAAATTATTCATAATTTACAATATTTTGTTATAAAATATTAAAATATTTGCATTTTGTCACTTAAAATTATAATTTTGAAGTATTAGTAGTAGGCTGTATGCTCCTCACCCCTTTGTTCGCAAAAAATTCTTGCGTTAGCCTGTGAAAAAAAAAACAAAAAAAAACATGCGCGCCTTTTCCTATAATTATCATATTTTGTTTTTGCCATATTTGTTGCTTTGTGATATATTACTTTGTTTTTTCCTCGCAAATGTGTTGAAAAACGTCGTATGAAACTCGTGAGCTCTTGCTTATTGCACACTCGGCTGAGTTACGCCCTCGCCTGCGGCTCAGGCTGCAACCCACAGCCTTGTGTGCAATGAGCAACCTAAGCTAACTTGTCTCATAATGTACTATTACTTAGTAATGACACAGAATATAACTAACGTTTAAACCAAAGTCTCCATGTTCAAGTCTAGATGATCAGTGTTACCATGTTTTAAGTGACTTCACCATTTAGGTTTTTCTATTACTAAGTTTTGACATTATAACGAAGCATGTTGTGAGACCTCTCAATACTTAATTTAATAATTAAAAGTTGTTTGGAAAAATTCAAAAGGCAGTCAGTGAACAAAATAAAAAAGGAATACCAACAGTACTATTCAACAAAAGCCTGGAAATTAATTAGCCTGAAAAAGTTTGTCGAACAATATTTGAACTGAATGGTAAGTATTCAAAAATTAATTAAGAAAATGACGATACGAAATTATTGCTTTATTGGATCTTTCAGCTGATTTCATTGTAGGGAAAACCTTTTAAACTAATTCTATTTTACGTTAAAGCAGAAATAATATAATACTATAGGTTAAAGGAACAATAATTTATGAAGAAGATTCGATAAGGGTGTCACTGAATTTCGGATGTTTATATTTTTCAACAAGTATATAATTTAAGCGTTATGTTACTACCATAGTATTTATTCTGAACAGTTTGAAACTAAATGACGAAAAATATAAATACAAAGCACGAAATAAACATTTACCGGTCACCCATCTGATGAATAACCTAAGTGAACGTTGCTTACCTCCTTAATAGCATGTCGGCCGCCCCATCGACATCTTTAAAATAGTCGAATTTAATACAACCCATCATCGATTTCGGTTAGTTGATGTATTCAATCATTTAAGAAGAGAATTATTCAACAACTGCTTTTCAATGCCAACCACAAGCGAGTGAGTAAATAGGGCGACATTCACAAATCGTTAGAAAATCACAGAAAAAAAACGCGCGCAAAAAATAGAGCGATATTTTTATCTCTCTATCGCTCTTTTTTTTTGGAAATCTTAGATCGCTTTGCGGCAGTCCGCAAGGCGATCTAAGATTTCCAAATAGAAAATTAATCTATCGAGTTCGAGTATATTATTATCTAACATTAGTTAGAAATAATTTCAATCTATAAAATGTAAGATTACCATCCAAATGTGTTAGAAAATACAATTAACTACCATAAAAATTAAAAAAAAACATGGTGTATTAGTTTGTGTTTTACTGGTTTGATATGTAGCTATTAAGTTTTGAGATTATAGGCATTCACTACTAAATAATATACCAGAAAAAATACGACTCGCACCAGATCAATACTCAGACGGGAATCGAACCCGCGACCTTTGGATATCCGGTCCAATGCTCTGACCGCTGAGCTACCGAGTCACTAGTGACATCGTCGAATTTCTTCTAGTATATCCTACTCTTACGCTGCAAGCCAGCGTTATTTCACCAATGTAAGGAATTACCTCGACATTCAATTGAAATATCCACCGGATATCCAAAGGTCGCGGGTTCGATTCCCGTCTAAGTATTGATCTGGTGCGAGTCGTATTTTTTCTAGTATATTATTTAGTATATAAAAATAGCATTGTGAATGCAAAAATCTAAAATTTAAAAATTATAGGCATTCACATTGCTATTTTTATATTAAGATAATTAAATGATTAGAAAAAATACTAGAAAAAAATCGACTCACCCGTAGCAGCTCAGACGGGATCCCGTCCCGTAATTTAATTATCTTAAATATATGTAGCGCAAAGAAAAGATAGATATACATTAAGCCGATTTCTTTGTTCTTAAATACATTTATCGAATGTACTAGTAATATCGTATGGTTGCGAGATAAGATACTTACTTTTTGAGAGGTCACAACTTGTCAGACACTCGTTTCTTAGCCACAGCTAGGCGTTGAGGTTGAGTCGTGTTGTAAAATTGTTGTGTGGATATTTGATTAAAGGATTTTTTCTATTTATAAGGTAAACATTATTTTACATTTTTATAAAAGAAGTAGGTATATTTGCAGTGTATGAAATTGATTTGATTACTTATTTTTGTCTTTAGTAATTATTATATCCAATCATTTTTATACAAATTTTAAAAGTTTGTCTTAATTTTTTTTCATGTTAGTATTCCTATTTGAATTAAAATACCTGTTTAAGGCTCGGTTATGCGGAAACATTTGTCTCTGTCTTTTTCTTTACGTGTAGAGTATGGAAAATAACCTCACTTCTGCACTTTTTAGATGTTTTTCGTTTTTTTTATAATTTTCTTTAGCACAATTATCTTTCTTGCAAATAGTTATTGGAGCTGTGCAGTAGCACAGTACGTTGAAGTATATTTTGATGTAGATTTGTAGAATTCAATACGTTTCCGGTATCATGTACACCATTAATATGAACCTACGCAAGCGCTTTTGATGAAATTCTGTTTTTTTACAATCATCTGTGAGGTTTATACGCAATTTAATACCTGTGGCTACTAGAGATTCTCTTTAGCTTGTCGTATGTTTTTTTGTGGCTACAACTTTATGTTTTCTATATAAAAAATATGGCCCCCGCAAACCATGTATTCCTATCATGGCCCTAAGTTCTAAAATTTATTTAGATGCCGTATTATGTCCTCATACATTTCTTTATTGTTACATAAAACAAAGGTTACATATAACAGTGAAGTCCCTGACCTCCATGCTAGGGTCAACGCCTGTGTAACAGAGGTGTTCTTTCCTCCTCTTTAGGGAACTAAAATCGTATCTATAAACAAGTCATTACTTCTTACTTAGCAATTACTTCATTAACTTAAAGTTGTGATGGCATTCGTATTATTAGCAGATGTGAGAGCCGGGCTCGTAAAACAAAACTAGGAATAAAAAAATTGTTTCGAATATTTCTTCTAATAGATTAAGAGCGACAAGTTTTATTAGCGCACAGCGGGGACTAAGACAAATGGAGTCTTGGGTAGGCCGTAAATTACGCTCAACTGTCATACAAACTATTCAAACTGGTGAATGATGGACAATTTTAGTTGAAATGCACAGATTTCTAAGAGTTTGGTAGATTTAAATGTGTTACAGATGGGTGAAGTAGTCGAAGGAAGGAAAAAAAACTTGAGTTCTCAGAATTGGTAGGGCGGATCGTGAGAAATGGTGCGTAGGCGTCGCCGTGAAGATTGCAAGCATCAAGCTGACCAATGAGGGGTCTAAATGGGCGTAGAGCGGGCGGAGAAAAACTTCAGTAGGAATGGAAGAGATAAAACGACGATGCAACTAGCATTCGGGGCAGACGCTAAGACAGACAGTAGGGCGGAGACGCTTTTAATATTTTAGGAGTGTTAGATTGGGAGTTTCGTGACTCCATTGTAACTAACTGTGTGAGCAATAAAGACTAAAGAGTTAACTATTAAATAAATACTAACTTTGTTAAGTAAATTGTAGATTTGAATATTAAAACAAGTGTAACTATTTTACAAAGTGAATCCAAACAACGTCGAGTGGGGTATGTAATTGTATACATTGTGATTTATTTCATGTGTCAATAAAGGTACAATCTCTAGATTAACGAGCAGAATATCGTATACAACGTAGAAATGTATCAATACGAAGAACAACTCCATTCTAGGGGTTTCGCTTTAATAACCGAATGGAACTCGGTAGAACACCTCATTTTTGTGTTGACTTTAATATGCGCAATAGTTGTATTAGGGTGTTGTGGATATAAGATATTCAGTTATTGCAATCGTCGAATATTAAATAGACGGAGGTATTTGCAAGATGGTCTACCGAATGAGATAGAAATGCAAAGAGCCGGGTTAGATTGAATTGGATTGCGTTTCCTTAATGCATAGTTAATCTCAGAGATAAGGATGGTTAACGTGAAAGTATTAATTAAAGCTCTAGAGACTGTAACTTTATGTAGCCTGGTGGAATACGAAACACTAATATCTATTATGAATGTTAATAATCAAGTCTAGATTAGACTAATATGTGAAATAGTTTTTTCTTTCCATTTTTCAATCAATGTATCAGGTTAGTTCTATAAATGTGTTCGTATATCACTTTAGACTTAATTTGTAAAATAACTATTGAAACTTTAGTGTGTGTTTAATTAAAATTAAGTGTGAATCTAGATGACCTTAGAGAGTTTTTTCTTTGGATTTTCGCTTTCTCTCTATTTAGTGTGGTCTTAAGATAGGAGCTGAAAATCTAGCTGTCATTATATAGCAACCTATAGGTGACAGCTTAAATAATCAAACCAGTTTCTTTTGCTATTTCGAAGTTAAACTAAACACATTTAATTTAAATAAATAATATTTTTTTTCCATAATTATATGTTTTACTGCTTAGAGATAAGATTCCTAAGAGGAGGCACAGTGTGAGGCATAGTCAAACTCGTGTTAAATACTAAGAAATACTTAGAAGAACCTTTGAGCTAGTTTGTTTGGCTTCGTTTAACACTTTGCGTTCTCACACATATACCTTTCAGTTGAATCACGATTTCTATGAGCTAAATTCGTTAGATTTCAGTCTAGGTCTAGGTAGATTTCTATACATATACCTAATTAAATAAACATGGGATAGTAGGGAGTGATTAAAGACTAAGGAAGAGACTACATTCAAACCGTTGAGGTTACTTGTGTATAGGTAGTTTATTTAAACGTGTTAGTAAAGGAGCCTAGCTGCTGAATTTGGACGAGAGACACAACAGGAGCTGAGCAGAAGGAAGTATAATGTATTAATGTTGAATAGGTATAATGTGTAAGTACATTTTGCCTCTACACAGGACATAGACATTGTTAGGTGCACTTATAGACTTGTATTTAGGATAGGAAATAGGGATAGGTATACTAGGTGATCTGTGATGAAATTGAACTTGTACAGGATGTTTAGATCCTGGGGTGTTTGACCGCTTGAGGCTGCGAGCTAGGCATTCCACCCACTGACTTTAATCGAATGAGGGCTCTTGACTATAAGAGATTATTCTCTTAGACTTGACTGAACGGGATGCTATGGCCGGTACTCGCGAGCTCAGCCTTATTGAGCCTAAAGGCTATCTGCGTGTGGATTCAGCGAACGGGTAGAAGCATTTCTGGGTCGTCGTCACATTTGCACTTTCATAGCGTTCAGCCATCGCCCGATTTGGCCAAATCGAACTTTCTCAATTAATACAAATATGAATAAATAAAGTTTACCATGGTTTTATGGGGAAAGGTGTCTAGCGAACACCTTATAAAGTAAAGTAAATAAATGTCCACATTGTAGTGGCTCAAATCCTAATTTGTATATGTGATCGTCTAGTTATAATGTTTTTCTATGTATTTGGTGGTCTTGGTGAAAGTCGATGTTACTGGCATCTAAGTGATCTGCGAATCGTGTTTATGTTTGTACTATTTAGTAGCTGCGTGTGAATGGAACGGAGGCTCATCGAGATAAATCCATCATTCCGCAGGCCTATGGTTTTAAATAACATTGCGAAGCTTGTTAATATTAAAATGCAAATTGTTTTAATCTGATCGCGACTTTCGCCTCTCCTCTACACTAATTACCTAAGCTATAACCAAAAGATGTCTGCTCATGATGTGGATTACACTCTGGTCGTTTAATAGCGCCTACAAAACCTTCTAGGAAAAACCCTTCTGGGGTTTATTATTTGGGGAACGTCAGCCATCTTTGTTACGCTGCGGAGCGTTTGTCAGACATCTCCAGGATGTGGACATTTATTTACTTTACTTTATAAGGTGTTCGCTAGACACCTTTCCCCATAAAACCATGGTAAACTTTATTTATTCATATTTGTATTAATTGAGAAAGTTCGATTTGGCCAAATCGGGCGATGGCTGAACGCTATGAAAGTGCAAATGTGACGACGACCCAGAAATGCTTCTACCCGTTCACTGGATCCACACGCAGATAGCCTTTAGGCTCAATAAGGCTGAGCTCGCGAGTACCGGCCATAGCATCCCGTTCAGTCAAGTCTAAGAGAATAATCTCTTATAGTCAAGAGCTCTCATTCGATTAAAGTCAGTGGGTGGAATGCCTAGCTCGCAGCCTCAAGCGGTCAAACACCCCAGGATCTAAACATCCTGTGCAAGTTCTATTTCATCACAGATCACCTAGTATACCTATCCCTATTTCCTATCCTAAATACAAGTCTATAAGTGCACCTAACAATGTCTATGTCCTGTGTAGAGGCAAAATGTACTTACACATTATACCTATTCAACACTAATACATTATACTTCCTTCTGCTCAGCTCCTGTTGTGTCTCTCGTCCAAATTCAGCAGCTAGACTCCTTTACTAACACGTTTAAATAAACTACCTATACACAAGTAACCTCAACGGTTTGAATGTAGTCTCTTCCTTAGTCTTTAATCACTCCCTACTATCCCATGTTTATTTAATTAGGTATATGTATAGAAATCTACCTAGACCTAGACTGAAATCTAACGAATTTAGCTCATAGAAATCGTGATTCAACTGAAAGGTATATGTGTGAGAACGCAAAGTGTTAAACGAAGCCAAACAAACTAGCTCAAAGGTTCTTCTAAGTATTTCTTAGTATTTAACACGAGTTTGACTATGCCTCACACTGTGCCTCCTCTTAGGAATCTTATCTCTAAGCAGTAAAACATATAATTATGGAAAAAAAAATATTATTTATTTAAATTAAATGTGTTTAGTTTAACTTCGAAATAGCAAAAGAAACTGGTTTGATTATTTAAGCTGTCACCTATAGGTTGCTATATAATGACAGCTAGATTTTCAGCTCCTATCTTAAGACCACACTAAATAGAGAGAAAGCGAAAATCCAAAGAAAAAACTCTCTAAGGTCATCTAGATTCACACTTAATTTTAATTAAACACACACTAAAGTTTCAATAGTTATTTTACAAATTAAGTCTAAAGTGATATACGAACACATTTATAGAACTAACCTGATACATTGATTGAAAAATGGAAAGAAAAAACTATTTCACATATTAGTCTAATCTAGACTTGATTATTAACATTCATAATAGATATTAGTGTTTCGTATTCCACCAGGCTACATAAAGTTACAGTCTCTAGAGCTTTAATTAATACTTTCACGTTAACCATCCTTATCTCCGAGATTAACTATGCATTAAGAAAACACAATCCAATTCAATCTAACCCGGCTCTTTGCATTTCTATCTCATTTGGTAGACCATCTTGCAAATACCCCCGTCTATTTAATATTCGACGATTGCAATAACTGAATATCTTATATCCACAACACCCTAATACAACTATTGCGCATATTAAAGTCAACACAAAAATGAGGTGTTCTACCGAGTTCCATTCGGTTATTAAAGAGAAACCCCTAGAATGGAGTTGTTCTTCGTATTGATACATTTCTACGTTGTATACGATATTCTGCTCGTTAATCTAGAGATTGTACCTTTATTGACACATGAAATAAATCACAATGTATACAATTACATACCCCACTCGACGTTGTTTGGATTCACTTTGTAAAATAGTTACACTTGTTTTAATATTCAAATCTACAATTTACTTAACAAAGTTAGTATTTATTTAATAGTTAACTCTTTAGTAGTATTTATTTAATAGTTAACTCTTTAGTCTTTATTGCTCACACAGTTAGTTACAATGGAGTCACGAAACTCCCAATCTAACACTCCTAAAATATTAAAAGCGTCTGCGTCCTACTGTCTGTCTTAGCGTCTGTCCCGAATGCTAGTTGCCTCCTCGTTTTATCTCTTCCATTCCTACTGAAGTTTTTCTCCGCCCGCTCTACGCCCATTTAGACCCCTCATTGGTCAGCTTGATGCTTGCAATCTTCACGGCGACGCCTACGCACCATTTCTCACGATCCGCCCTACCAATTCTGAGAACTCAAGTTTTTTTCCTTCCTTCGACTACTTCACCCATCTGTAACACATTTAAATCTACCAAACTCTTAGAAATCTGTGCATTTCAACTAAAATTGTCCATCATTCACCAGTTTGAATAGTTTGTATGACAGTTGAGCGTAATTTACGGCCTACCCAAGACTCCATTTGTCTTAGTCCCCGCTGTGCGCTAATAAAACTTGTCGCTCTTAATCTATTAGAAGAAATATTCGAAACAATTTTTTTATTCCTAGTTTTGTTTTACGAGCCCGGCTCTCACATCTGCTAATAATACGAATGCCATCACACATTCCCCTAAATAGAATCTTAAACACCTACATCCGAATGTACGGTCGTTTTAAATTATATTTCCTATCTGTCCACATTTCCAAACTTTCCCACGGTATTCGTTCAGTTCTCACGTTCCCTTTCTATAGCTCTTATCTGTCCATTGTATACCCAAGTAGGCAATAAACCCCGATACTCCGCCTCCTTTGTTACATAAGTATGGCGCCTCACAAACCATTGTCCCTATTTTTTTCCTTTTATTTTATTTTTTTATTATTTTTACCTATTCACATAATAGCGAAACAGGTGTATCGCATTGTAATTCCCTTTTATCTTGTTTGTTTGTTTATCTATTAGAGTGTACACGTTGCTACTGGGAATAGCACCAATGACGTATGGTCCTTCAAACAAACGTGCAAACTTCTTAGTCACTTTTTTAGATGCATCCGATTTCGCAAACTTTTTCAACTTCACTAGATCACCTATGTCAAAACACACTAGTTTATGATTTTTGTTATAATGAAATTCTCTACTCTCGGCTGACTTCAATATGTTCTGTCTCGCTCGTTCCCGAACTAATTCTAATGGCTCTAGTTGTAGGCCTAACCCTACTCCAATAATTTTGTCGTTATCCGTAGATAAGCGAGTTCTTGTACCCCATACTATCTCGTTAGGTGTGTAACCCGTCGTGGTGTGTATAACTTGATTGTAACAATCCTCTATTTTCGGCAATACGTCAACCCAAGAACAATGTGATTTTTCACAATACGCCCTAAACATTCTTCCTAGCTCTCTATTGACCCTCTCCGTAGAATTAGGTCGCGGGTTTCTGATTGAGGTGTGCGTTAGCACGATACCTAACTGTCTAACACCTGACTCAAAAATCCTTGATGTGAAATTTGCACCTCTATCCGAACATAAAACCTTTATTTTGACCTGTTCGTGAAATTTTCTAACACAAGTTAACGAGGCCCTGCCACTCGCCTGTCGTAATGAGTATAATCTAATTAATTTGCTGAAGGCGTCCTGCATAACAAACACGTACTTATGACCAAAGCGTCCTGCCGGTATTGGTCCATAAATGTCACAAAATACTCGTTCCCCTATCTCCCTAGCTATCACCGTCTTAATTGGTCCTGAGTGTGCCTCCAACGCATGTTTCGATTTTTGACACACGTCGCAAGCCCTAACTACCTGTCCTATTTTGCGTGCCATATCAGTGAAGTAGTAACGTCGCTTCATTAACGCAAGCACCTTGTATCGCCCAAAATGTCCTACTTCCTCGTGTATACTAGTAATCAATTCCGTTTGTAAGTTCTCGGGAACATATAATCGCGACCTACCCGAACCTATCTCTATCCTATAGAGAATCCCGTCTATTAGTCTGTAATGTCTAGCCTCAGACTCGCTCTCAGCTTTTATACGCTTAGTTATTTCGCTAACAACACGATCACGCCCCTGATGTTCTCTTATCTCTTCCCACTTATTCTTTATGAGTCGTCCAGTTGGTATTTCAAACAAATTCATTTCCGGTCCCACAGTTTTATTAGTCAAGGTATCGGTGGCTCCACTTATATGTCGTGACAACACGTCAGCTACAGTGTTCAGACTACCCTTGACATGTTCAATCGTATAATTGAACTGTCCTATATAACTTACCCACCGTATCATGCGAGCGCTTAGTAATTTACACGATTGTAGAAACGTCAAACTCTTATGATCGGTCCTAATTACTAACTGAGCACCCCTTAAATACGTTTCAAACTTTGATAGACTATAAATTATGGCCCACAGCTCTTGTTCAGTGACTGTCCATCTGCGTTCCGTTTCTGATAATGATTTACTACAAAACCCTATAACTCTCTCTTCCCCCTCCCTCGTTAGTTGGTAGATGTATCCTGCGACACCTATATTCGAGCTGTCCGTTTGTAAATAATATATATCCTTCGGGTTTGGATGTGCAAGAAGCACGGTATCTACAAATAAAGTTTTCACCCTTTTAAAACAATCGTCTACTTCCTGTGTCCATGACCATCTTTTGTTTTGTTTCAATAGGTCACACAGAGGCCTAACCTCCTCACTATACTTTGATATAAATCTACGAAAATAGTTTATTAATCCCAGAAATCCTCTTAATTGTTTTATGGTTCGAGGTGCGGGGAAATCCAATATCGCCCTTACCCTATCCGGATCCATTTGTACCCCTTTGGTATTTACAATGTGTCCTAATAACTTTACCTCCACACATAAGAATTTACATTTTTCCTTCCTACTCGTTAGTCTAGCCGCCTCTAACCTGCTCAGTACTTGATCTAGGTGTTCTAGGTGTAACTTTAGGTCCCCCTTAGTGAACACTACTATGTCATCTATATAATTTATACAAAACTCGCGCACCCCTTCTAGTATCGAATCCATAGCCCTCGAGAAACCTGCCACCGATGTCTTAAGTCCTTGAGGTAAAACACAATACGTATAGGTTTTCCCCATAAAAGTGAACCCTGTATACTTTCTAGAATCGGGATGTAATGGTATCTGAAAATATGCATTATTGAGGTCAATAAGACTGATGTAATTAACCCCATAAAAGGATTGTATGATTTCTGATGTAAGTGGTGGCGCCCCCGCGTCCCCCACCATCTTCTTATTGAGTTCGCGCGCGTCTAATAAGAGTCTAATTGTTCCGTCTCGCTTTTTTGTAAAGGTAAGCGGACTACAACACGGTGTCGCCTCCTGACGGATAACTCCTAAACTCTCTAACCCATCTAGTTCTCTTTTTATCTCCTCCCTATATGCTAAAGGTATTGGATAACTTCGCTTTATAAAAGGCGTGTCGTCGATTAATTCAATAACATGCTCGTATCTGTCCGTCAATCCTAATTCGTCGGTAAACACTCTACTATATCTGTTTAAAACGGGTAACAATAGTTTCTTTTGTTCGTCATTTAAACCCATCTCGTCCAAGTAGGTAGCCACCTTTCCGCTATTGTTTATTTTCTCGCTCGCCTCACTATACACCGCCGGTTGGGCGTCCGCCTCTAACATCGTATTTATCATGTTTGCATTGTCTCTCCCGCCTAACCGTTTTAATTCGCAACTCGAATTTATTTTGACACTAGTCCTAACTCCTAAGTGCTCAATTGATAACGTCCTTTCTCTACCACACTCCACTATCCCCTTGACACGTTCCAACCAGTCGTATCCTAATATCATTGACCTAGGAAGCCTATGCAGAATTAACATTGACGCTTCAATGATTGTGCCACCCAAACTTAGCTCTATTAGTACCATACGATTCGCACTTTCACTCCGTGATCCAAATGCTCCCTGCACCTGTATAGCCGGGATAGCGATCTCGGGCAAATCACCTCTCTCTTTCCGAATAGAATCGTGTAGTTCCCTAGTTATAGCGCTTATTTGGCTCCCTGTGTCTATCAATGCACTTATACGCATCCCGTACACATCCACTCCTATCTCGGGTAATCTAGGCAACGAATAATCAACACCTAAGTAATCTGACTCGTCTAGCTCATGTGATATCGACAAAACCTCTCTACCCCTGCTTGTACAAAGATCACACGCAAGCCCTTCTTCGTCACATTCTATCACATGATTGAATTGATTTTCCAATAAGACACCTATGCTACACGCTATCGCTCGCAAACTGTTGCTACTCACTGACACTCCCCCGGTCAATGGCCTCTTCAATCCCTTTCCGTCTGCTCCTAAACCCTGACCTGGCTCCCATCCATTTTTAACTAAAATCTTATACGCTATATCGTCCTTCCTATTTTCTGAAGTCCATTCATTCCCCTTCCTACACTTTGATAACCGATCGGACTCCGCTTGTGTAGGGGGTATTAGTTTTTTGTTTTATCCTCCCTCACAGACGTTGATAATGTTGACCCCTCACCTTCCTTCATGAATGTTATAGCTGGCCTAGTATTTATTTCACCCAACACGTTCGACCGTGATGTATTCCTATTAGAATATGATCCGTAACCTATCCTGCCTCGTCGGTGAGCCCTTCCCCGAGTCGAACCGCCTCTGCCTCGCCATCTTTCCGCTAAAATCGTTGCCGCAACTGGATAATCTGTCTGTGTCCTACTGTAACGACCTCTCTGGTTATTTCCTCTCTCTCTAGCATATCTACCTATCTCTCTCTGTCCCACAACTACATTTTGTTCGATACTCCTAAGAAAGTTCGCGCCTTTCATAATAGTGGGTTCCTCTGCTCTCGTAAACCACAACCGTTGAACATCCAAAGGATAATGACGCATTATCGAATTTACTAAATCCCTTTCACTAAAAGATATGGTCAAGGACTGCATCGACTCAACATATTCAGCAAAATGTTCGGACATCGAAATTGCTGATTCACTTGTGTACACCGTGTTAATCAACCTATACCTAACGGATTCTTGTATTTGTTCAGTCCAATAAGTCCGTCTAAAGTCGTCCTCAAAATCACTAAAAGTATTCCATCTCCTTGAGTACATCTCCATCAATTTTCGTGCATGTCCCGTGATGCAACCTAGCGCTATATCAATTTCGCGGTCCTGTCCGTTCACTTCTCTAATATATTTTTTTAATCGTTTCAAAAACGCAATAGGGTTCGCGAATGGTTTTCCGTCAAAACTCGGCTTCGCAACTGAAGGCTGTATGACGTATAAGTTTCTAGTTTCCGAATTCGCGACACTACCACTAGCTATTGTGCTAATCGACTCTTGTCTAATCGTCTGATGACTATTTTGCACATTCCCGCGCGACTCTATCCTCTCGTTTAATCGCTCCGCGCTCAACTGCCGTAATGTATTTTGAAATTCATCCATTCTTTGTGACATCTGTTGTAAAGTTATGTTATCTATATTTCCCGTTTGTTCCCCTATGCCTCCGTTACCCTCGCGACTTTCCCCTGTCCCATCTTGACCCCTAACCCGTCTCTTACTGCGCCTAGGCATTATAACGTCACTTAACTCAACTGCCGACAAACTAGTTTCGATTTAAACTTTCCCCTACTCCTAAATGCACAGATCGTTCTTTATGAGAAAGGTAGATAGTACCACATGTGATTAAAATACTCATGATAACAGACTTACATTGAAATGTAACAATATCTTGAGAATCTGCTCCCGCCTTTGTCTCCACCTAAATCACACATCTTTATTATGCTAACCTTTTTACGTACAGTCAAAATCGTCAAACGCGCTGCTATGCTTTGAATAATATTGGAAAGTATTTTTATTTTACTCTTTTATTGTTTATTTTGTTGGGTAAGATTTCTCCACGTCCTTCCCTTTTGTCTTTAATGTACAACCGTCAAATTTTACTTCAATGGACAACAGCAGTTAAGTTGCAAACCAATAAAACATTACCCTAAGGTTTCCTTTGTCTCGCTTCCCATTCACAAGCTTGTCAGACAGGCTTTTGTCTTCCGTGAACAAATAACTTGGCTATACAGTTGTCTAAAAATAAATTCTTTTAATTTTATAATTTACGAAATAGGTATGTATATATTTTTTTCTTTCGATCTCGTTGATAACATTATGACGAATTCTGACTGTAACTGTGTCTTTCCCCTACATTCAAAAGACATGTAAACAGTTTAACACAATAAAATAATCACACCATGCACATAATTAAAATAATTATTCCATGCACAATTTATCTCGCCTCCTTGTTTCGCATCACGATGTCTCGTAACATCCCTGTAAAAGTATTCCTTTCAACTGACCACGATTTCTACGTTGTGTTTATTTTATTTATTTTTGTTTTATTTATTTATTATAATTATTTGGTCCTTTTGATCCAATCGTATCGTTATTTCGAATACGTATTTGGAATCCTGGTCGACACGGCATCATTTTCTGTAGTGGCTCAAATCCTAATTTGTATATGTGATCGTCTAGTTATAATGTTTTTCTATGTATTTGGTGGTCTTGGTGAAAGTCGATGTTACTGGCATCTAAGTGATCTGCGAATCGTGTTTATGTTTGTACTATTTAGTAGCTGCGTGTGAATGGAACGGAGGCTCATCGAGATAAATCCATCATTCCGCAGGCCTATGGTTTTAAATAACATTGCGAAGCTTGTTAATATTAAAATGCAAATTGTTTTAATCTGATCGCGACTTTCGCCTCTCCTCTACACTAATTACCTAAGCTATAACCAAAAGATGTCTGCTCATGATGTGGATTACACTCTGGTCGTTTAATAGCGCCTACAAAACCTTCTAGGAAAAACCCTTCTGGGGTTTATTATTTGGGGAACGTCAGCCATCTTTGTTACGCTGCGGAGCGTTTGTCAGACATCTCCAGGATGTGGACATTTATTTACTTTACTTTATAAGGTGTTCGCTAGACACCTTTCCCCATAAAACCATGGTAAACTTTATTTATTCATATTTGTATTAATTGAGAAAGTTCGATTTGGCCAAATCGGGCGATGGCTGAACGCTATGAAAGTGCAAATGTGACGACGACCCAGAAATGCTTCTACCCGTTCACTGGATCCACACGCAGATAGCCTTTAGGCTCAATAAGGCTGAGCTCGCGAGTACCGGCCATAGCATCCCGTTCAGTCAAGTCTAAGAGAATAATCTCTTATAGTCAAGAGCTCTCATTCGATTAAAGTCAGTGGGTGGAATGCCTAGCTCGCAGCCTCAAGCGGTCAAACACCCCAGGATCTAAACATCCTGTGCAAGTTCTATTTCATCACAGATCACCTAGTATACCTATCCCTATTTCCTATCCTAAATACAAGTCTATAAGTGCACCTAACAATGTCTATGTCCTGTGTAGAGGCAAAATGTACTTACACATTATACCTATTCAACACTAATACATTATACTTCCTTCTGCTCAGCTCCTGTTGTGTCTCTCGTCCAAATTCAGCAGCTAGACTCCTTTACTAACACGTTTAAATAAACTACCTATACACAAGTAACCTCAACGGTTTGAATGTAGTCTCTTCCTTAGTCTTTAATCACTCCCTACTATCCCATGTTTATTTAATTAGGTATATGTATAGAAATCTACCTAGACCTAGACTGAAATCTAACGAATTTAGCTCATAGAAATCGTGATTCAACTGAAAGGTATATGTGTGAGAACGCAAAGTGTTAAACGAAGCCAAACAAACTAGCTCAAAGGTTCTTCTAAGTATTTCTTAGTATTTAACACGAGTTTGACTATGCCTCACACTGTGCCTCCTCTTAGGAATCTTATCTCTAAGCAGTAAAACATATAATTATGGAAAAAAAAATATTATTTATTTAAATTAAATGTGTTTAGTTTAACTTCGAAATAGCAAAAGAAACTGGTTTGATTATTTAAGCTGTCACCTATAGGTTGCTATATAATGACAGCTAGATTTTCAGCTCCTATCTTAAGACCACACTAAATAGAGAGAAAGCGAAAATCCAAAGAAAAAACTCTCTAAGGTCATCTAGATTCACACTTAATTTTAATTAAACACACACTAAAGTTTCAATAGTTATTTTACAAATTAAGTCTAAAGTGATATACGAACACATTTATAGAACTAACCTGATACATTGATTGAAAAATGGAAAGAAAAAACTATTTCACATATTAGTCTAATCTAGACTTGATTATTAACATTCATAATAGATATTAGTGTTTCGTATTCCACCAGGCTACATAAAGTTACAGTCTCTAGAGCTTTAATTAATACTTTCACGTTAACCATCCTTATCTCCGAGATTAACTATGCATTAAGAAAACACAATCCAATTCAATCTAACCCGGCTCTTTGCATTTCTATCTCATTTGGTAGACCATCTTGCAAATACCCCCGTCTATTTAATATTCGACGATTGCAATAACTGAATATCTTATATCCACAACACCCTAATACAACTATTGCGCATATTAAAGTCAACACAAAAATGAGGTGTTCTACCGAGTTCCATTCGGTTATTAAAGAGAAACCCCTAGAATGGAGTTGTTCTTCGTATTGATACATTTCTACGTTGTATACGATATTCTGCTCGTTAATCTAGAGATTGTACCTTTATTGACACATGAAATAAATCACAATGTATACAATTACATACCCCACTCGACGTTGTTTGGATTCACTTTGTAAAATAGTTACACTTGTTTTAATATTCAAATCTACAATTTACTTAACAAAGTTAGTATTTATTTAATAGTTAACTCTTTAGTAGTATTTATTTAATAGTTAACTCTTTAGTCTTTATTGCTCACACAGTTAGTTACAATGGAGTCACGAAACTCCCAATCTAACACTCCTAAAATATTAAAAGCGTCTGCGTCCTACTGTCTGTCTTAGCGTCTGTCCCGAATGCTAGTTGCCTCCTCGTTTTATCTCTTCCATTCCTACTGAAGTTTTTCTCCGCCCGCTCTACGCCCATTTAGACCCCTCATTGGTCAGCTTGATGCTTGCAATCTTCACGGCGACGCCTACGCACCATTTCTCACGATCCGCCCTACCAATTCTGAGAACTCAAGTTTTTTTCCTTCCTTCGACTACTTCACCCATCTGTAACACATTTAAATCTACCAAACTCTTAGAAATCTGTGCATTTCAACTAAAATTGTCCATCATTCACCAGTTTGAATAGTTTGTATGACAGTTGAGCGTAATTTACGGCCTACCCAAGACTCCATTTGTCTTAGTCCCCGCTGTGCGCTAATAAAACTTGTCGCTCTTAATCTATTAGAAGAAATATTCGAAACAAATTTTTTATTCCTAGTTTTGTTTTACGAGCCCGGCTCTCACATCTGCTAATAATACGAATGCCATCACAACATCCTGGAGATGTCTGACAAACGCTCCGCAGCGTAACAAAGATGGCTGACGTTCCCCAAATAATAAACCTCAGAAGGGTTTTTCCTAGAAGGTTTTGTAGGCGCTATTAAACGACCAGAGTGTAATCCACATCATGAGCAGACATCTTTTGGTTATAGCTTAGGTAATTAGTGTAGAGGAGAGGCGAAAGTCGCGATCAGATTAAAACAATTTGCATTTTAATATTAACAAGCTTCGCAATGTTATTTAAAACCATAGGCCTGCGGAATGATGGATTTATCTCGATGAGCCTCCGTTCCATTCACACGCAGCTACTAAATAGCACAAACATAAACACGATTCGCAGATCACTTAGATGCCAGTAACATCGACTTTCACCAAGACCACCAAATACATAGAAAAACATTATAACTAGACGATCACATATACAAATTAGGATTTGAGCCACTACAGAAAATGATGCCGTGTCGACCAGGATTCCAAATACGTATTCGAAATAACGATACGATTGGATCAAAAGGACCAAATAATTATAATAAATAAATAAAACAAAAATAAATAAAATAAACACAACGTAGAAGTCGTGGTCAGTTGAAAGGAATACTTTTACAGGGATGTTACGAGACATCGTGATGCGAAACAAGGAGGCGAGATAAATTGTGCATGGAATAATTATTTTAATTATGTGCATGGTGTGATTATTTTATTGTGTTAAACTGTTTACATGTCTTTTGAATGTAGGGGAAAGACACAGTTACAGTCAGAATTCGTCATAATGTTATCAACGAGATCGAAAAAAATAATAATATATACATACCTATTTCGTAAATTATAAAATTAAAAGAATCTATTTTTAGACAACTGTATAGCCAAGTTATTTGTTCACGGAAGACAAAAGCCTGTCTGACAAGCTTGTGAATGGGAAGCGAGACAAAGGAAACCTTAGGGTAATGTTTTATTGGTTTGCAACTTAACTGCTGTTGTCCATTGAAGTAAAATTTGACGGTTGTACATTAAAGACAAAAGGGAAGGACGTGGAGAAATCTTACCCAACAAAATAAACAATAAAAGAGTAAAATAAAGATACTTTCCAATATTATTCAAAGCATAGCAGCGCGTTTGACGATTTTGACTGTACGTAAAAAGGTTAGCATAATAAAGATGTGTGATTTAGGTGGAGACAAAGGCGGGAGCAGATTCTCAAGATATTGTTACATTTCAATGTAAGTCTGTTATCATGAGTATTTTAATCACATGTGGAACTATCTACCTTTCTCATAAAGAACGATCTGTGCATTTAGGAGTAGGGGAAAGTTTAAATCGAAACTAGTTTGTCGGCAGTTGAGTTAAGTGACGTTATAATGCCTAGGCGCAGTAAGAGACGGGTTAGAGGTCAAGATAGGACAGGGGAAAGTCGCGAGAGTAACGGAAGCATAGGGGAACAAACGGGAAATATAGATAACATAACTTTACAACAGATGTCACAAAGAATGGATGAATTTCAAAATACATTACGGCAGTTGAGCGCGGAGCGATTAAACGAGAGGATAGAGTCGAGCGGAAATGTGCAAAATAGTCATCAGACGATTAGACAAGAGTCGATTAGCACAATAGCTAGTGGTAGTGTCGCGAATTCGGAAACTAGAAACTTATACGTCATACAGCCTTCAGTTGCGAAGCCGAGTTTTGACGGAAAACCATTCACGAACCCTATTGCGTTTTTGAAACGATTAAAAAAATATATTAGAGAAGTGAACGGACAGGACCGCGAAATTGATATAGCGCTAGGTTGCATCACGGGACATGCACGAAAATTGATGGAGATGTACTCAAGGAGATGGAATACTTTTAGTGATTTTGAGGACGACTTTAGACGGACTTATTGGACTGAACAAATACAAGAATCCGTTAGGTATAGGTTGATTAACACGGTGTACACAAGTGAATCAGCGATTTCGATGTCCGAACATTTTGCTGAATATGTTGAGTCGATGCAGTCCTTGACTATATCTTTTAGTGAAAGGGATTTAGTAAATTCGATAATGCGTCATTATCCTTTAGATGTTCAACGGTTGTGGTTTACGAGAGCAGAGGAACCCACTATTATGAAAGGCGCGAACTTTCTTAGGAGTATCGAACAAAATGTAGTTGTGGGACAGAGAGAGATAGGTAGATATGCTAGAGAGAGAGGAAATAACCAGAGAGGTCGTTACAGTAGGACACAGACAGATTATCCAGTTGCGGCAACGATTTTAGCGGAAAGATGGCGAGGCAGAGGCGGTTCAACTCGGGGAAGGGCTCACCGACGAGGCAGGATAGGTTACGGATCATATTCTAATAGGAATACATCACGGTCAAACGTGTTGGGTGAAATAAATACTAGGCCAGCTATAACATTCATGAAGGAAGGTGAGGGGTCAACATTATCAACGTCTGTGAGGGAGGATAAAACAAAAAACTAATACCCCCTACACAAGCGGAGTCCGATCGGTTATCAAAGTGTAGGAAGGGGAATGAATGGACTTCAGAAAATAGGAAAGACGATATAGCGTATAAGATTTTAGTTAAAAATGGATGGGAGCCAGGTCAGGGTTTAGGAGCAGACGGAAAGGGATTGAAGAGGCCATTGACCGGGGGAGTGTCAGTGAGTAGCAACAGTTTGCGAGCAATAGCGTGTAGCATAGGTGTCTTATTGGAAAATCAATTCAATCATGTGATAGAATGTGACGAAGAAGGGCTTGCGTGTGATCTTTGTACAAGCAGGGGTAGAGAGGTTTTGTCGATATCACATGAGCTAGACGAGTTAGATTACTTAGGTGTTGATTATTCGTTGCCTAGATTACCCGAGATAGGAGTGGATGTGTACGGGATGCGTATAAGTGCATTGATAGATACAGGGAGCCAAATAAGCGCTATAACTAGGGAACTACACGATTCTATTCGGAAAAAGAGAGGTGATTTGCCCGAGATCGCTATCCCGGCTATACAGGTGCAGGGAGCATTTGGATCACGGAGTGAAAGTGCGAATCGTATGGTACTAATAGAGCTAAGTTTGGGTGGCACAATCATTGAAGCGTCAATGTTAATTCTGCATAGGCTTCCTAGGTCAATGATATTAGGATACGACTGGTTGGAACGTGTCAAGGGGATAGTGGAGTGTGGTAGAGAAAGGACGTTATCAATTGAGCACTTAGGAGTTAGGACTAGTGTCAAAATAAATTCGAGTTGCGAATTAAAACGGTTAGGCGGGAGAGACAATGCAAACATGATAAATACGATGTTAGAGGCGGACGCCCAACCGGCGGTGTATAGTGAGGCGAGCGAGAAAATAAACAATAGCGGAAAGGTGGCTACCTACTTGGACGAGATGGGTTTAAATGACGAACAAAAGAAACTATTGTTACCCGTTTTAAACAGATATAGTAGAGTGTTTACCGACGAATTAGGATTGACGGACAGATACGAGCATGTTATCGAATTAATCGACGCCACGCCTTTTATAAAGCGAAGTTATCCAATACCTTTAGCATATAGGGAGGAGATAAAAAGAGAACTAGATGGGTTAGAGAGTTTAGGAGTTATCCGTCAGGAGGCGACACCGTGTTGTAGTCCGCTTACCTTTACAAAAAAGCGAGACGGAACAATTAGACTCTTATTAGACGCGCGCGAACTCAATAAGAAGATGGTGGGGGACGCGGGGGCGCCACCACTTACATCAGAAATCATACAATCCTTTTATGGGGTTAATTACATCAGTCTTATTGACCTCAATAATGCATATTTTCAGATACCATTACATCCCGATTCTAGAAAGTATACAGGGTTCACTTTTATGGGGAAAACCTATACGTATTGTGTTTTACCTCAAGGACTTAAGACATCGGTGGCAGGTTTCTCGAGGGCTATGGATTCGGTACTAGAAGGGGTGCGCGAGTTTTGTATAAATTATATAGATGACATAGTAGTGTTCACTAAGGGGGACCTAAAGTTACACCTAGAACACCTAGATCAAGTACTGAGCAGGTTAGAGGCGGCTAGACTAACGAGTAGGAAGGAAAAGTGTAAATTCCTATGTGTGGAGGTAAAGTTATTAGGACACATTGTAAATACCAAAGGGGTACAAATGGATCCGGATAGGGTAAGGGCGATATTGGATTTCCCCGCACCTCGAACCATAAAACAATTAAGAGGATTTCTGGGATTAATAAACTATTTTCGTAGATTTATATCAAAGTATAGTGAGGAGGTTAGGCCTCTGTGTGACCTATTGAAACAAAACAAAAGATGGTCATGGACACAGGAAGTAGACGATTGTTTTAAAAGGGTGAAAACTTTATTTGTAGATACCGTGCTTCTTGCACATCCAAACCCGAAGGATATATATTATTTACAAACGGACAGCTCGAATATAGGTGTCGCAGGATACATCTACCAACTAACGAGTGAGGGGGAAGAGAGAGTTATAGGGTTTTGTAGTAAATCATTATCAGAAACGGAACGCAGATGGACAGTCACTGAACAAGAGCTGTGGGCCATAATTTATAGTCTATCAAAGTTTGAAACGTATTTAAGGGGTGCTCAGTTAGTAATTAGGACCGATCATAAAAGTTTGACGTTTCTACAATCGTGTAAATTACTAAGCGCTCGCATGATACGGTGGGTAAGTTATATAGGACAGTTCGATTATACGATTGAACATGTCAAGGGTAGTCTGAACACTGTAGCTGACGTGTTGTCACGACATATAAGTGGAGCCACCGATACCTTGACTAATAAAACTGTGGGACCGGAAATGAATTTGTTTGAAATACCAACTGGACGACTCATAAAGAATAAGTGGGAAGAGATAAGAGAACATCAGGGGCGTGATCGTGTTGTTAGCGAAATAACTAAGCGTATAAAAGCTGAGAGCGAGTCTGAGGCTAGACATTACAGACTAATAGACGGGATTCTCTATAGGATAGAGATAGGTTCGGGTAGGTCGCGATTATATGTTCCCGAGAACTTACAAACGGAATTGATTACTAGTATACACGAGGAAGTAGGACATTTTGGGCGATACAAGGTGCTTGCGTTAATGAAGCGACGTTACTACTTCACTGATATGGCACGCAAAATAGGACAGGTAGTTAGGGCTTGCGACGTGTGTCAAAAAATCGAAACATGCGTTGGAGGCACACTCAGGACCAATTAAGACGGTGATAGCTAGGGAGATAGGGGAACGAGTATTTTGTGACATTTATGGACCAATACCGGCAGGACGCTTTGGTCATAAGTACGTGTTTGTTATGCAGGACGCCTTCAGCAAATTAATTAGATTATACTCATTACGACAGGCGAGTGGCAGGGCCTCGTTAACTTGTGTTAGAAAATTTCACGAACAGGTCAAAATAAAGGTTTTATGTTCGGATAGAGGTGCAAATTTCACATCAAGGAATTTTGAGTCAGGTGTTAGACAGTTAGGCATCGTGCTAACGCACACCTCAATCAGAAACCCGCGACCTAATTCTACGGAGAGGGTCAATAGAGAGCTAGGAAGAATGTTTAGGACGTATTGTGAAAAATCACATTGTTCTTGGGTTGACGTATTGCCGAAAATAGAGGATTGTTACAATCAAGTTATACACACCACGACGGGTTACACACCTAACGAGATAGTATGGGGTACAAGAACTCGCTTATCTACGGATAACGACAAAATTATTGGAGTAGGGTTAGGCCTACAACAAGAGCCATTAGAATTAGTTCGGGAACGAGCGAGACAGAACATATTGAAGTCAGCCGAGAGTAGAGAATTTCATTATAACAAAAATCATAAACTAGTGTGTTTTGACATAGGTGATCTAGTGAAGTTGAAAAAGTTTGCGAAATCGGATGCATCTAAAAAAGTGACTAAGAAGTTTGCACGTTTGTTTGAAGGACCATACGTCATTGGTGCTATTCCCAGTAGCAACGTGTACACTCTAATAGATAAACAAACAAACAAGATAAAAGGGAATTACAATGCGATACACCTGTTTCGCTATTATGTGAATAGGCAAAAATAATAAAAAAAATAAAATAAAAGAAAAAAAAGTAGGGACAATGGTTTGTGAGGCGCCATACTTATGTAACAAAGGAGGCGGAGTATCGGGGTTTATTGCCTACTTGGGTATACAATGGACAGATAAGAGCTATAGAAAGGGAACGTGAGAACTGAACGAATACCGTGGGAAAGTTTGGAAATGTGGACAGATAGGAAATATAATTTAAAACGACCGTACATTCGGATGTAGGTGTTTAAGATTCTATTTAGGGGAATGTGTGATGGCATTCGTATTATTAGCAGATGTGAGAGCCGGGCTCGTAAAACAAAACTAGGAATAAAAAATTTGTTTCGAATATTTCTTCTAATAGATTAAGAGCGACAAGTTTTATTAGCGCACAGCGGGGACTAAGACAAATGGAGTCTTGGGTAGGCCGTAAATTACGCTCAACTGTCATACAAACTATTCAAACTGGTGAATGATGGACAATTTTAGTTGAAATGCACAGATTTCTAAGAGTTTGGTAGATTTAAATGTGTTACAGATGGGTGAAGTAGTCGAAGGAAGGAAAAAAAACTTGAGTTCTCAGAATTGGTAGGGCGGATCGTGAGAAATGGTGCGTAGGCGTCGCCGTGAAGATTGCAAGCATCAAGCTGACCAATGAGGGGTCTAAATGGGCGTAGAGCGGGCGGAGAAAAACTTCAGTAGGAATGGAAGAGATAAAACGACGATGCAACTAGCATTCGGGGCAGACGCTAAGACAGACAGTAGGGCGGAGACGCTTTTAATATTTTAGGAGTGTTAGATTGGGAGTTTCGTGACTCCATTGTAACTAACTGTGTGAGCAATAAAGACTAAAGAGTTAACTATTAAATAAATACTAACTTTGTTAAGTAAATTGTAGATTTGAATATTAAAACAAGTGTAACTATTTTACAAAGTGAATCCAAACAACGTCGAGTGGGGTATGTAATTGTATACATTGTGATTTATTTCATGTGTCAATAAAGGTACAATCTCTAGATTAACGAGCAGAATATCGTATACAACGTAGAAATGTATCAATACGAAGAACAACTCCATTCTAGGGGTTTCGCTTTAATAACCGAATGGAACTCGGTAGAACACCTCATTTTTGTGTTGACTTTAATATGCGCAATAGTTGTATTAGGGTGTTGTGGATATAAGATATTCAGTTATTGCAATCGTCGAATATTAAATAGACGGAGGTATTTGCAAGATGGTCTACCGAATGAGATAGAAATGCAAAGAGCCGGGTTAGATTGAATTGGATTGCGTTTCCTTAATGCATAGTTAATCTCAGAGATAAGGATGGTTAACGTGAAAGTATTAATTAAAGCTCTAGAGACTGTAACTTTATGTAGCCTGGTGGAATACGAAACACTAATATCTATTATGAATGTTAATAATCAAGTCTAGATTAGACTAATATGTGAAATAGTTTTTTCTTTCCATTTTTCAATCAATGTATCAGGTTAGTTCTATAAATGTGTTCGTATATCACTTTAGACTTAATTTGTAAAATAACTATTGAAACTTTAGTGTGTGTTTAATTAAAATTAAGTGTGAATCTAGATGACCTTAGAGAGTTTTTTCTTTGGATTTTCGCTTTCTCTCTATTTAGTGTGGTCTTAAGATAGGAGCTGAAAATCTAGCTGTCATTATATAGCAACCTATAGGTGACAGCTTAAATAATCAAACCAGTTTCTTTTGCTATTTCGAAGTTAAACTAAACACATTTAATTTAAATAAATAATATTTTTTTTCCATAATTATATGTTTTACTGCTTAGAGATAAGATTCCTAAGAGGAGGCACAGTGTGAGGCATAGTCAAACTCGTGTTAAATACTAAGAAATACTTAGAAGAACCTTTGAGCTAGTTTGTTTGGCTTCGTTTAACACTTTGCGTTCTCACACATATACCTTTCAGTTGAATCACGATTTCTATGAGCTAAATTCGTTAGATTTCAGTCTAGGTCTAGGTAGATTTCTATACATATACCTAATTAAATAAACATGGGATAGTAGGGAGTGATTAAAGACTAAGGAAGAGACTACATTCAAACCGTTGAGGTTACTTGTGTATAGGTAGTTTATTTAAACGTGTTAGTAAAGGAGCCTAGCTGCTGAATTTGGACGAGAGACACAACAGGAGCTGAGCAGAAGGAAGTATAATGTATTAATGTTGAATAGGTATAATGTGTAAGTACATTTTGCCTCTACACAGGACATAGACATTGTTAGGTGCACTTATAGACTTGTATTTAGGATAGGAAATAGGGATAGGTATACTAGGTGATCTGTGATGAAATTGAACTTGTACAGGATGTTTAGATCCTGGGGTGTTTGACCGCTTGAGGCTGCGAGCTAGGCATTCCACCCACTGACTTTAATCGAATGAGGGCTCTTGACTATAAGAGATTATTCTCTTAGACTTGACTGAACGGGATGCTATGGCCGGTACTCGCGAGCTCAGCCTTATTGAGCCTAAAGGCTATCTGCGTGTGGATTCAGCGAACGGGTAGAAGCATTTCTGGGTCGTCGTCACATTTGCACTTTCATAGCGTTCAGCCATCGCCCGATTTGGCCAAATCGAACTTTCTCAATTAATACAAATATGAATAAATAAAGTTTACCATGGTTTTATGGGGAAAGGTGTCTAGCGAACACCTTATAAAGTAAAGTAAATAAATGTCCACATCCTGGAGATGTCTGACAAACGCTCCGCAGCGTAACAAAGATGGCTGACGTTCCCCAAATAATAAACCTCAGAAGGGTTTTTCCTAGAAGGTTTTGTAGGCGCTATTAAACGACCAGAGTGTAATCCACATCATGAGCAGACATCTTTTGGTTATAGCTTAGGTAATTAGTGTAGAGGAGAGGCGAAAGTCGCGATCAGATTAAAACAATTTGCATTTTAATATTAACAAGCTTCGCAATGTTATTTAAAACCATAGGCCTGCGGAATGATGGATTTATCTCGATGAGCCTCCGTTCCATTCACACGCAGCTACTAAATAGCACAAACATAAACACGATTCGCAGATCACTTAGATGCCAGTAACATCGACTTTCACCAAGACCACCAAATACATAGAAAAACATTATAACTAGACGATCACATATACAAATTAGGATTTGAGCCACTACAAAGTATCTAATGACTTATACTCGTCTATAGATACGAGTGTAACTTAAAATAAACAAACTTAAAATAGGTACTTATTATAAAACAAAAAATATGAAATTTTAAACTTATAACAAACAACATTGGTATGGAAATAGATCCAGCAAGGTTACGATAGCCGCACGCAACACATACGGTAGACGCACTACCGACTACTTGCTACCACGACTAATAAATCAACTTGACCCTGAGTTTCGGGAATCACTAAATATAAAAAAATATAAGAAACAAACTAAAGATTTTACTCGTTGGTGAGTTGGAAAACAGCGATCGAACTGTCATTTTATTGTAAGCAAGCAAGATAATGTAAAATAGTAACAATCATGTAATTAGTATAATCATAGATCAAAATACCTAATACTTAAGTATTCAATAGATAATTCAAGCACATTAATATAAATCTCAGTGGTTTCTGATGTGCTTTAAATGTAAAATGACTAAAACTTTATTGATAATAAATGAAAAAAAAAAACTGACTGGCTAACAATCTATCTCTTTTATTTGCTAGACACGTGGCAGGTTCTTAGTGCTTGTAATTTATGTGTATTGTTATCATGTAATTAAATAATTATTGTTTTGTGTTTAAAGTATGGCGTTTGATTATTTTATATTGATAAATTTTATCTGAAAAGCGATGAAATAATAATTTGAAAAGAACTAAGTACCTAGGTATTTATAAAAAAACTATTGTTATTCAAACTAGGTTTTTTTTGTAAAAATCCTAAATGATTACTGTGATTCTACAGAGTTCTCTTATCAGAAGTGCGAGTTATTATTTATCAGAAGTGTAGTAACACGTACGAGTAATGTTTCCTTTTTGATAAAACATTTCGAATCGTCAAACTAATACTTTTGGGGGATCTGTCAAAAGGCCATTAAGGTAATGACCAAAGTACAGGAAAAAACACAAAACACATTTTCCGCTGTATTGTTTGAGCACTTCACGAATATAACTTCGTCATTTAATAATCATGACATTGAAAACAATATAACAATATTTTTTTTTCGTTTTGTCCACTTATCTCGTAATGATAGATAATTTTTAGAAGTGTGCTATCATTATACAATCAATGCGAACTTTTGATTGAATTAACAATTACTTTGACCCAGGGATTGATAACATTATTTTTAAATGTAACGTTTTGTAATGTCAATAAATAACGTTACATTGAAATAAACGTTATTTCAGCAAATAACGTTAATATTAACGTTATTTCTTACATTTTGCTACCGTTACTTTAACACTAACGTTATTCCAATTAATAACGTTACATTTTTACCGATAATTTTACCGGTACTTTTGTACCGGTAGAGTTTAACGCTATATTTAACGGTAATTTTACCGGTACAATAATTTTAACGTTATTTTTACCGGTAAATTTACCGATAAAATGTTTTAACGGTATTTTTAACGTTATTTTTTTGTATTGTTATTTTTTTAACGGTATTTCAATCCCTGCTTGACCATATAAATTCTCCTTTTAGCTACAATGGCGTCGTCGGCTAACGTACTAAGCAAAAATGTCAAAAGGCTTTTGGCATCCAGACATTATGTGCTGGACCTGTGCCTGAAACAAAGTATTTGGACGCAGGAAAACGTTGTGAAGTCTCCATTCAAGGACGTCGATATACCTAGCCGAATTGTTACTGAGCATGTGTGGGAAAATTTAGACAGATGGCCGGATAAAACAGCCGTTGTATGTATTTATATTTATTAACAAGAGTGACACGTGTTGACTTTCAAATTCTGGTCCATTTTTAAATCAAAAGAAGATAGGTGGTATCTGGATTCTGTAAAACAGGGCATTTAGTAGATATTGTAAAACTTAAGCTCAGTGGTAGAGTGCCTGTACTAGCAATCTACTGATACTAATGGTTAATGAATGAATGAAATTAATGTATGAATGGTTAAAAAATGTGCAGCGAAAATATGATATTAAAAATACTATCTTGGTATTTTCGCAGGTATGCGGTGCAACTAATAAATCTATGACTTTCCATCAACTTTATAAATACTCCAAAAGTTTTGGAGCCCAACTTAGAACTAAATTCGGAATTGATAACGGCGATGTGGTCTGCGTGATGATGAATAATGTACCAGAATATGCACCAGTAACTTTTGGAGCCATAGAAGCTGGGGCCGTAGTAACCACAATGAATCCTACGTACACATATTGTAAGTATTATACCTTCAAAAAGTCCAAAGACAAACCTAAAACGAAGTCTGATGAATACCACAAACTATATAGATAAGACTATTTTAGTACAAACTGGGATTTTGTTGAGGTATATTTATTCATCCGCCTTGTTGTCATCCCCCTGAATTAAACTCAAATTATTTCAAAACTGTAACCTGAAAAAGTAATTTATGTACTGCTTACTTTCTCAATAAAGCATCGTTATATTTTTTTCAGATGAAGTCCACAAACAATTGATTTTGTCAAACCCTAAAGTTTTGATTGGAATACCAGAAACTGTGCCAGTATTGAAAGAGGCACTAAAATTATTGAAAAAAGACATACCTATTATTAACTGTGACATAAAATCTGGCCTTTCTTCAGGAATCGTATCATTTCAAGAATTAGTTGATGACGATCATGTCAACATTGAAGTTCTAAAAGAAGTTAGCACACAATTTGACGATGTTATATTGCTACCTTATTCTAGTGGAACTACAGGATTACCCAAAGGTGTTGAACTAACAAATAAAAATATTGTAGCTAACTGTGTACAACAAGATGAGAGGGAAACGAGACATTATGATGATACTACCAGTACGTTTGTTTACTCCGTTATCGTTTCTATATATGTATTTGTATCAGTTTTTGAATACTATAATTAAATTAACTTTGATTTACAGATACAAATCAAGACTCTGTTTTAGCTGTTCTTCCATTTTATCATATTTATGGTCTGTCAATAGTTATGATTCATAAATTATCTGTAGGGTGCAAAATAGTATCAGTTCCCAAATTTCAGCCTGATACCTTTGTCACCATTTTGGAGAAGCACAACATAAGTTTACTGTGTGCCGCGCCACCATTAGGTAAAAAAAACTAGTTACTTTTGGAAATGAATAAGTCATTTAATTTCGTGTAGTAATATGACTTGCGTCTTTTCAGTGCTTTTTCTTGGTTCGTACCCTGGTGTAAAAGCAAAGCACTTAGAGTCTTTCAAGAGATTGACATGTGGTGCAGCACCTCTACCCAAAGCAGATATTGATAGCGTTCTGAAAAAAGCTAGGGTGAGTTTCTCATTAAATCACATTTATTGTACTTAATACATGTCTTAACAACATTTATTGACTAAAAAAACTCAATAGAATATGGACTTGATTCAAGTTTATGGATTGACGGAAACATCTCCACTGGTTACAACAGCGAAAGCTAGATCCCAAAATTATACGTCAGCTGGAATACCTATACCAAACACTGAACTAAAGATAGTAAACAGTGAAGGAGCTAATCTCGGACCAAAAGAAGTACGTATTAAAATTACAAGCAGTTTTTATTTTTATAAATTCATTATTTAAAACAAATAACTAATTACAATTGTTTGTACAGGTTGGAGAACTCTTAATTAAAGGACCACAAATTATGAAAGGTTATAGAAATAATTCTGAAGCCACTAACAATTGTATAACAGAAGATGGTTGGTTCAAATCTGGTGATTTAGCAACAATTGACGAAGATGGATCACTTACAATTTGTGACAGGCTAAAAGAACTTATAAAGGTAATAATCGAAGTAGTCCTGAATACTCTAACTTTGATTTGAGATTTTTGTTCTGTAATCAAATCTTTCACATTCCAGGTAAAGGGCTATCAAGTTGCACCTGCAGAATTAGAAAATATTATCAAAGAACATCCAGCTGTTCTCGACGCAGGTGTCATTGGTGTACCCGACCAAAAAGCTGGTGAAAGACCTAAAGCATTCATCGTTTTAAAAGAAGGTCATAAAACTGAAACCAGTGAAATAGCTAATTTTGTAGGAGAAAGAGTAACAGACTACAAAAAACTTAAAGAAGTAATGTTTTTAGATAGTTTACCAAAAAATCCATCAGGGAAATTATTGAGAAGAGTTCTTAAAGAAAAGTACTGCTAATTTAAGAAATAATAGCTTATTAGTTTACAAGTAAAGTATTTCTAATTTTGACTGAAAATATTCTTCAGTTAACAAAATCTTTTTGACAATGAAGTAAACTAAGCTATTTGCTAAACACAAACTACTTGGTTACGAAAATTGTATTCATAGGGTGTTTAAATAATTAATATTCATCTTTCTTGTTACACGTTTTTGAATGTACGCTGTTAAAAGTTGTTGCTGGAATGAAAACTCCAAAGTGTTGGGTCACGCGCGTTCTTAACATTCAAAGTTTGGTGATATTCCCAGCTTTTAGAAACATTCTCAGACGTGATAAGGGACCTGGGATGTAACCATGCTAAAAATGCAGCAATTTGAAAGGTTGTTAGTTATAGGTTTCGAAATAATTTGTGCTCTTTATTTTGTTACTATTTACTTTTTCTTTTAATCATTAAGGTAATTAATATTTGTAGGAAAAATACAAATCCTGTTTATTTGATTTGTTAACCACATCGTTAGACTGTTAAATCGTAATGCTATTGTAAAAATATCATTACAATTATGTTTGTACCTTCATTTGTAAACTTGTTGAAAATAATGGAGATAACTTATTATAATTTCAACAAATTGTTTAGAGGGAAAAAATCTAAGCTAATCAAACATTTAACAAAATGTGAGAGAAAATTTCCACTCTTTATTTTTACACGTCCTATTATTTGTGCAAATGTGAAAATTTTATTACAAATGGCCACAGAATGATAAGGTTTTGCGAGAGGCTGTATGAAACCGAATGAGCCCATTAAAACAATTTAATTTGCATACGAATGGAAAAACATAAAACTCGTGTATTTTTATCGTAATTGCTTTATTGTGGCTATTTTGTGTCTAAAACAGATAGCTGTCTGTTTTGGGGTTTTACGAAATTAGTCTGAATTTGACAATAATCAGATTTTAAATTTATTTTTTTATGTAAAAGGGGTTGATGAAAAATACATTAAATAACCCTTTGTTTAACGATGTATTTAGCAGTAGGTACTGCACTCGTGTGCAATCGTATAGTAGCATGAAAACATTTTGACAAAATACACAATTAATAACCTTAATATAAAAATAGCACTGTGAATGCATAAAAATCCAAAAGTTTAAAATACACAATTAATAATTATTTACGAATTCAGATTTTCCGGTTCACGTGTTGGTTTAGTGTAATTATATTTATGTAACCGCAGTAAATTAAAATTTTCAAGTGTAATTTTTACACGATCAAAATATTTTTTTTCATACGTTTCCATTAGATGATAAGTTAAAAACAATCACTTGTATAAATAACGATTTCCTTCATCTTGCCTGAAATAAGCGCAGTGGCAATTACCATCACAACCGTAACGCCTTCCCGCCGTATACCTACAATAAGCTGCCTCCTTACACTCGACGGGAATTGACGGGATCGAGTTCACATCAGGATCGGATAAATATCAAAACACAGTTATTTTGGTACATTGAAAACGGTTTCCATGGTTTCCATCTTCGAGCAGCGACGGCGTCGCAGAAGCCCGTCTTACTCTAAGGTTTCCATAGTACCGTTTTGACGTTTACTCGATTCCAACTCACTCTCGATGTGCTCGATCGCGTCGGAAGTAACTGTTCGTTGTAGTCAAGAATCTTATATTAATATTCTAAGGTTATATAATTATCTGCCTGCCTACCTACCTGAGTACTCTTCGAAGCTTAGTAAAAAAAATACATTGACATGACACATATATTTTGTATAAGCCTAATGTGTTTTGTCATTTTGAAAAGCCCTCATTCTACATAATACTTATGTATGACAAAACCATAAAAAAATCGATGTCCCTGGTTACAGTGCTCGACCGACCGTCAGTGCGTACAGTCGGTCCTGACGATACGCATAGACCGACTGTCAGTTTGTATCATTCAGTGCTCTCCTGACCAACAAACCGACCGGACTGGTACAGTTAGGAACACGATATGGACGCGTTTAGGAATAGTTTAATTACTGCTTATTATCTACGTAGATATTTTAGGAATAGAAGAAGACGTAGATATCACGTACAGCCGATCGTCGCCCAAAGAGCATTACAAAGGGGAGTTCACTACTATATATTCATTATTGCGCGAAGATGAAGAAAAATGTTTTAATTACTTCAGAATTTCGATCAAAAGCTACACACACTTCTTCCCAAGCTTTTAACTTGGCATCACTGTCTTTATACAACACGTGGCCTAAGTTCCAGAGTGGTTCACGAAGACAAACTTCGGTGATAGTGTTCGGTATCGATAATTTTATTCATGTCATTTGTCACGAAATCGCTTTTTGACGACGATGATACGCACATACGTACGGTCGGTCCACCGGTCGGTGCAGCACTGAACGCGTTCTTATGTATCCATAGCGCGTCAGTCGACCGACGGTATGCATGCGGACGCGCTCGACCGATGGTCCCCGTACGCAGTGAGTAGCATAGCAATATACCCATGCGTACGGTCGGTCGAGCACTGTACGATTTTTGAATTTACATATAAATAACAAGCGCGACTGACGTACGCACAGACGGTCGGTCGAGCACCAGATAAAAGCGCAACGGCAAACCGTCAGTCGGATAGTGTTTCCGTATACAAAAAGATGCAGAGTAAATGTTCAGATACAACGGAACTATACGCTACTATCTAACACTATCTTATTCTATGTAAGTTTCTGTGACGTCATCTCAATAAATATTTTCTAAGTACTTACATTTTATCTAAAAAAAACCGATGTTCTTCATCTAAATGCCTGAAATAAGCGCAGTGGCAATTACCGTCACTCAGGTAGCGTTCCCGCCGTATCCGAACGAGCTGCAGAGTAAAAAGTTCGGATACAACGGCTCCGAGCTACGCTTCTGACTGACAGTAATTGCTGCGCTTCCTGGCGACGGATCTTTAATAGCGAACTGAGAACTAAGCAAAACTCTTGTTATTGTCTTAAAAATAAAATTGTTAAAACGCCTTTAGGGTTTTGTGCAGCACTAACGATTTACGAAGTGTCAAATGTAAAGGCACGTGGTGAAGAAATGCGATGTGTTTAAAATTATGTATTTTGGTACAAATTTGACTTGTCAACATTTTGGCTTTGTATCGTAAATTAAAATCGGCTTATGTTTAAAGTTTAATAACAGACACCATTCTAACCTAACCTAAGCCAGAATAAATAAATGTTGACCAAATCTTCTTGGCTGGTTTAGGATTTGGTGAGCATTTACTAATTCTGGAGAAAAAAATGTTTTTTTTGTTTTCGCTAACTACTGAATTTTGAACTTTTTACAAAGTCAACATCTGTATCATCATAAACAGTAAGATCTATCGGGAAAATAAACGCACGTAAAAAATCTCGACACCTCACCGCCTATCTGCACTGTGGATTTTAATTAGACGGTGAAAAAAATATATTAAAAAGACGGGTTTTTCGGGGAGATATAATATGTTCACGATTAAAAATATTTGCCTACCTACTTGATCGAAGATGCGCGAAGCGCGAGCGAAGCGTCTTCGTTTTAGCTTGGGCAAAAATGCTTTCGTAGTTATGTCTGCTGCGGGTGTTCTCCTCTACAGGTCGCATTTCTCGTGAAATTTTGTTAGCAGGTTCGATAATTATTATTAAGTTTTTTATCGTTTCACCATTTTCGAAATTTTCAAAATGGTGGAGATATTGATTTTTAATTAAATTTTTAGATTTTAGCATTTACAATGCTATTTTTATATATTAAGTTAGATAATATAATTGAAAAAATACTAGAAAAAATCGACTCACCGGTAGCAGCTCAGATGGGACTCGAACTCCTAAAGGTCCAAAATCCCTTAGGATTCCGGCCCAATGCACTGAAGGTAATTCTTCACATTGATGAAATAATGCTGGCTTACAGCGAAATCGTAAAAAGTACTACGGGTGAGTCGATTTTTTCTTAAGTAATTTAATATGGCGGAGATAGGTATGTTAAAGTAAGGTCTACAATTCACAGAGCCACTTGTATTAAAATGTTTTTAATTTCATATGTAGCTAAATACACCTAAAGTTCACCCCAGAATTGTTTCATTGAAGAAGCCAAAACACGTATCTCATCACGGTGCAAGGGTACTGAAGAGTACCCTAATTGACAACAGGAGACTAAGAAAGGACCCCTCACACGTTTAATACGGCTCTCAAAACTTATTTAGAGCGTTTACTGGATGCGTTAGATGGGGCGCGGTGACCCCATAACCCTTTCGCTACTTCGCTTACAGTTGCCCTGAATTTGAGTGTGGTCCAAATAATGTTACCGGAAGGGAATATACTTAAATATTTCATGTGAAGATCACATTTTGGGTCTTGAGTTCATCGCATTTTTAGGCATCCGTAGATAGGTCAACAAGACACTCATCTAGTTTCGCCATGTCCGTCAGTCTGTCTGCTGCTTAGCTCAGAGGCCCTTAGTACTAGAAAGCTGTAATTTAGCAAATATAATAACGCCAAATAAGTGATAGAATAACATCTTGAAAAAAACCGGTCAAGCAAGAGCGAGTCGAACGCGCGCACCGAGGGTTTCCGTACCATCATAATAAATACACTGCAGAGCTGTAGAATAATAAAATTATTATTGCAGTATGAGGTCAGCACCATCTCTTGGCCGATAGTGGAACTATTTTTTTTCTTAGGCCAGCGCCATCTCTTGACTGATAGTAGAACTAAATAAATTTTTCTTAGGTCAGGGCCATCTGTTGACTGGTAGAGGAACTAAATAATTTTTTGTTTGTGTTTTGAATTTCTAAAAAAGTGTGTTATATTGAGACATCGTTTTATTTTTCCTGTAATCTTTACATATACTACTATCACATAGAATTATTTCAGATTTTTCTCTTTGCAAACTTCGGAGATAAAGGGGGAACGGTATTTTTTTTTTACATTTTTCATCATAAGTCGAAAATTATGCGGCCTAAAAAAAATGTTTTAAAATGTGCAAATAGCACTCTTTTATATGATACCCCACATGCCCTAGTCGCCCCACTTAAAATTTTTAAGACCCCTTTTCAATCCCTGTTGTAAAAAAACTATTTATTTTTTTATTTCTTTCTTATTTGCAAAATAGTTGGACAAAGGTCATCTTGAACTATTCCAAATTTCAAGTTGATTGCATTAGTAGTTCTCGAGATATCCAGCTGTGACAGACAGACGGACAGACAGACAGATAGACGGACTTAGTCACACCATAAGGGTTCCTTTTTACCATTTTGGTACGGAACCCTAAAAGCAAATAATTTTGTACCTCTGTACCTTCGTGATTGGTCCGATGGACATATATGGCTGGACATATTTTCCCAGAAAGGCCAATATTATGGAATCAAACCACACATAAAGTGTCTTGTTTCTGCTTACCTAATGGCGTTTTGTTCCATAATAAGAAGCATATGTCCGATCATGTTTTTCTAGCTTCTTTAGGAACATTTAAAAATGAAAAATAACTACCAATTTTATTCATTATCTTTAAATCTCATAAATATTTGATATTCATTGTTGCCGTTAGTTTATAACTTACACCGTATTAACTTGAACGAAACTAGCCGTCCCAACAATATGGTTGGTTTAATTGGACTCACGAAATCTCAGGCTCAAACGCCCAAAGTTCAGAGATCATGGCGATCTGTTTTCAGTAATCAACAAACATGGATTAGAAGTTGCTTTAAGATAACTGATGGTATTAAATCAATTTGTCAAATGGTGATCGATAGTAATCACTAATGAATTTTTTGTAAGTGGAAAATACAATAATTGGTCTTAATACGAATTAATATAGATATAAATATGTTTCGTTAAATAGTTTGTAAGCAATCATTGGATAGTTAATTTGTTTTGACTACCTACCTACCTAATTCTTTACCGGCATACATAGTCCAATCTAATTGATCTTAAATCAAGATCAAGTAGCAGCTACATTAGTAGATATTATATCTCAATCTATCGAGTTTCATAGCGATATCAAACCAGTGTTAGTTCTAAATTAACCAAGACGTTCTCGATGTTCAGCGGCATGAATATGTAAATAGATAAAGGTGCATTGAGAGAGCTGTGTGAACAACGAGAAGTAAATGAGGCACATTCTGGAACTGTTATCTGCAAATTTACATTTGTGCTGGATGCAGATGTACCAATACCATCTTCATGTAACTGATGAATGTTACTGTAGTTTTACTTACTTACCTACTATATTTTCTCTAATTTATTGGGTTAAAACAATTTATGCTTGCTTGTATACGTACTGAAGCAAGTTCGCGAAGGTACTAAATCAATACATATTTGACGACCTGAGTGGTGCAATGGTCAACATGCCGCCTACCACGCTATCCTGGGTTCGATTCCCGGCCGGGCAGAAATTGAAATGATGAATTATAATTTCTGTGACGGGTCTGGGTGTTACTATGTATATTGTATAATAAGTATATATTTAAAAGTATATAAGTAGTATATCAGTTGTCTAGCACCCATATTACAAGCTCTGCTTAGTTTGGGACTAGATGGCGCTGTGCGAAATTGTCCAAGCATTTATTTTTTATTTATTATTTATTTATTTATATACCTAGTGTTATGGCAGTACTACAATACTACAACTACATCCTATACGATGTCACCGGATTCGAGCAGCAATTATTTAATAATAATTTTAATATTAATTATTAAAGGTATAATGAGATTAGAGGCCCGTATTAGCCTATAAGTATTATGCTGACATCATCATAGTAAAGATAAAGCACTAAAAACAATAGCTCCATTAGCATGCGAACTAAAGCCTTCTCGGTGATAACTAGCACAGAATAACTAATTGTACTTAACTGGGGATAGTACAATAGTACATTATGAGACAAGTTAGCTTAGGTTGCTCATTGCACACAAGGCTGTGGGTTGCAGCCCGAGCCGTAGGCGAGGGCGTAACTCAGCCGAGTGTGCAATAAATTTAAATAATTTACCTGAAAACTCGCACAAATATATTTTTACCTAAGTAGATACCTAATTAAAAAATACGTGTAATTGGAAAACACTTGTATGGTTTAGTGTGGGTAGTTTGTATACAATTTTCGTCTCGACTTAGCTAATTCAAAGAAAATTTCGCTGTATTTCGACTGTTATTTTTCTTATTATAATTTATATTAAATAAAATATGGCCAAGAATAATAAAATATTTTAACATTATTTACATAATTTAAGCAACGCATAAAATATTTTAAAAGCAGCAGCATTTTAGTCTTTTAAGGATTCCATTCGATGTTTAATTAATTAAAATTGACGCACAGTCGTGAATTACGTCCTCTCAATGTCAATTTTGGCTTCAATAAAGTAACGTAGAAAAGTAAAACAATCTTTTAAATTATTTTATTTGATTAAGGCGCTGTAGGTAGTGAAACTAGCGCCGACACTACATTTTTTTTTTACTCGTAAACCAAGTCAATATTTAAAAAAAGCTTATGTAATAATTTCTTAAATTGTCTCTAATATTTTTTTAATAACTCTTTAACAGTTTTCATTCATCTGTAAGTTTTAAAATCCATTTTAACTCAAAGTTGCCACTTTTGGCAATAATGGATTTTAAAACTTACAGAAAGAATGAAAACTGTTGAATTGAAGTTGAAATTAAAAAAATATTAGAGACAATTTAAGAGATTATTACATGAGCTTTTTTAAATATTTACTTGGTTTACGAGTAATAAAAATAAATGTAGTGGCGGCGCTAGTTTCACTTTACAAGTTGTTAGGTATCTACCGTTAAAAAACATATCGTTGGGATTCACTGATAATTATATTCTGAATTTAGAACTCGTTATCATATCCTGAAATATCAAACAATATAACTTTTAATTGTCTAATCAATCATTCGACTGAATTTCAACAATCGATGTTATCGATGGGGTCAGTAATTATAAAATGGATTGAATAAGCAAATCCAATTTGAAAATATTGGAAATTGAATTTGCGTTTGGTCCGCCATCGAATGTTATTATTATCAAGTAGACCTTGTGAACTTCGTATCACCTACAATTTATACAGTGGCTTTAGTCTTGAACTAGCGATAATTTAAAGGCGTGAAATACACCTAATTTTATCGACAAAAACACCTACAGTTTGAGTTTTTATTACATTTCTCAAAAACTAGAACATTACTGCCCATTTTTTTTTGGATTATTCAAATACACAGGGATATTATGTACAAAATGACTCCATAATTTATTGCTCTATGTTGCATATTTCGACAGTTATTTTTGTTTGAATTATAACCCTTACGTGACATAATTATAGGGATTTTTAACATATTTTAAATAAGGTTGATATTTTTATCTGAATACAAATTTGATCAAATGATAAAATCTTGTTTTTTGGAGTTTTGATTTTTTTCATTGCTTAGAATAATAACACCTAGAACGGTAGTTCCCTACAAAGCGCACTGTCAAAAGTAAGGCAACTAAAACAGCCAAAATGGCCCCGTTTTCAGATTTTTATTCTCCATTATTACCTAATCATACCGAATAAATACAAAACAGTTTCAATTTCCCTACATTTATTAGATAAGTTACTATATTATTGGATTTTAGTTACGATTAGGTAACGTATGAAGGATATAAATCTGAAAACTAAGCCATACTGGCTTAGTATTAGTTGCCTCACTTTGGATACAATGACACGGCTTCTATAAGTACTCCAGCCAACTTGCGGAAAGAATGTTTACAAACAAACCGCCCATACTTTAATCTCAAAAGTTCTTTTTTATTACATGTTATTACCTATGTTGGGTTGTTACGCGAGTTGGCTGGAGTATAGGTGTTATTATTTTAAGGTAAGTGTATTGGAATTCGCAATAATTTATATTCAAATACGAAAAAATGTGCTAGAAAAATTTCTACTTTCATCACCACATTAACTATAACTAACTGAAAATTCGGCTTTGCATTTCAATATCAGTTCTGAATATCGGCCAAATCGGGCGGTGTAATTCTAAAATTACACAGTCGTATTGTAACGCAAAGCATACGTCACATCGACTGACGAGAGAAACGTAAATCGTTCGACCGACACTCTCCATACACATCGTGGCAAAGTTAATGGAGTAAAACGCTTATATTTTGCCTTTTTTATCACTACAAGCTTGAACTCACCTTTTTATTTATAGACACGGTATCAGTAATTACATAATAGTACAATGAATATTTTTTCAATACAGTTGCTCGAAAATGTAAGTTTACGATGACAGTCGAGCGTGCGGAAAGTTGATTTTACCGCACGCCGTGCGTTTTTGTTTACGGATTAGTACAGCGTGCGGAAAATTGATTTTACCGCACGCCGGTGCCGTGCGTATTTGTTTACGAACGTTTTTTTTAAATTTCTACTAGTTTCCGCCCGCGACTTTATCCGAGTGGACAGTAAAAAAAAATTGCAACCAGTTTAAATGACCCCTTTAGTGTATGAAAGCTAGTACTACGGAGAGTTCAAGCTGTTTCTCTGGTTCCACCCACCTGAATTTGATGAAACATAGCTTAGATTTTAAGTTGGACTTCAATCTACTAAATTGTGAAAAATTCATCAAAATTAGTTTAGCGGTTTTTGCGTAATTCGCGCACAAATCTTTAGAATTTAAAGTTTTATTATATGTATAGATTGCAATTTCAGTAGTACCTATAATGTTTTCTCGCAAATGTATTGAAAAACGTAGTATGGTTGTTAAGGTTTTTTGTTTTAAGGTTTTTTAAAACTTCCTTACCAACCTTGTATCATAAACTAATATTTTTTCACATTTTTTTTTTACATAAAGTTTTCTCCCTCCTTTTGAAAACCTTAAAACCATTATGAAAAGATCAAATCCACGTGTCGGAAGACACGTTCATTGCGACAGTTCATTAACATTCATTGCGAGGATACCTACCTTTGTGAAAAAAATAGCAAATGAAAACATTATTTATTCAATGCTATATACTCTATCATGTCGGTTATTTTGTTAAAAAGACCTTCAAGCATACCAGCGGCTTCAGAGCAAAGTAGATTTCCGCGAATGCTATTCGTAAAAAGATTTTAAGAGGAATTAAAATTACTAATTCTTATTAATTCCGTGACTTCGGGGCCTTACAATGAGCTCTTATAGCAAACTCAAAGTAATGTTGTTATAGGGACAGAGCTATACATCGCGTATAGCGCCATCTCATTTACAACATTGCTTCGATATTACTTTTGACAGTCATTGTAGGGGGGCTGTCCTTTGAAATGATACATGCGCCAGGAAATGCAAAATAAAATGAAAAAAATAAAACAAAAAAATACAATACAATTTGTGTACAATAGACAATGCCCTCTGTATTTTTTTATTTTTAAGATTTTTGTTTTCATTCCCATTTTCAAGGGTTAAAATTATGATTATTTTTTTGAGTTATATAAAATGGCACTATAATATTATTGAGAGAATAAAGAAATCTACCATTTATTTTGCCGAACATTGTATTCCGCAGCAGCTGAAATTTGACCGATTGAATAAGCAACTGATACCGGCTAAAGCGATTTAGGGCAAATGGAAGTCAGAAGTGCACCAGCCTACATTTTCGTTTTATATAGAAGACTCATCCTCCATATATTTTCGCCTTAATTTGGGTAACATATTATTTTACTGGGACTGCCAGAATTTGTAAATATTTGAACTCAAATAGTGTTGTCTCTACAATCTCAATCACTGTCAAATTCAGATACAATACTTTTATGGTATTTTAGGGTATACTTACCTTCAATGAGTCGATGACGGCAGGATTTCAGAAATTATTCAGTTTGGCTCGATACTTTTTTCCGAAAACATGTCCTTTTTAGGGGAATTTATGAAATATAACTTTATTTATACAACGTTTCTGAACAAAATTTATGTAAATCATAAGCAAATTACGTATTCCAGTATAATTGGCGGTACCAAAATAGTATAAGTAATAGTAATTATTACTCTTGTTGTTACCAATAAATGACACCGGCGCACCGCGGGTCCCGCCTTCGTGATTACCGCGCAGAGCAATTTTTACCTATGACAATGAAATAATATTTATATAATATGTTGTAGCGTTGTTTTTTTTGGTGTATTAAACTAATGAATGATAGTTTAGTTGATTTCCCTTGAAAGAGTAGTTTTTCGTAGTATAAAGGTACTTTTCCCCATTAATGATAAAATTTTATTGTTAATAGGGAAAAGTACCTTTATACTACGAAAAACTACTCTTTCAAGGGAAATCACCTAAACTATCATTAATTTAGTCTAATACACCAAAAAAAACAACGCTACAATGTATCTATGATCAGTTCAATAATTTTGATTATTGTATTGTATCAACCAAACAACTAATTACACTATTTTGTAATATTTAAACAACCTAGAACACGGCAGTTTAAAAAGCTTTTGAGTCGATTAAAAGTACTTATTTCGCGTATTCTCAAAATCCCTCAGCACCCCTACTGACAGACTTGTGCGTCACCTTTGGCGGGTTAAACCCTGTATATTTGAATGCCCTTGAGAAGAACGTATTGAACCGATTCGAGCGTCCTTCCGGTAGGTTTAATCTATCCCACACCTTTCATGAAAATTGGGTTGGTTGTGAAAATGTATCAAACTGACTGACTTATTGCTAAAGGTGGCAAAATTATATGAAGAAGATTTAAGGCCGTAAACAATTGTATAATCAATATCTGAAATCTGACTTCTTTACATAATAAAACAATAAAATGTTTCATTTTAGCTAGGCATCCTTTCTAAAATGATTCTACGATTAGACACAATAATGTAGTATACATGTACATACATTTGTGTAGTTCATCTACAAAAAAAACACCTTTTAAAACTTCTCTGCAAATGCTTTGAAAAAGAAGCAAGAGATAAAAGCTTTTCCTAAAAAGAATTTAAAAACGAATCTAGGTACTATCTTTGTCACAGAAAATCGGTAAAGCAAAATTCACAAAACAAGGAAGCTGGTTAATTCACAAAATATTTTCTAAATGGAAATCTCTATTTACGATAATAAAATCGAATAAGCTTAGAAATGAAGCTTTTGTTTTCTCCTTAAATGGGCAGCTTATATCATGGAAAAGTCAAGACCAGGAATCAAAAACAGGGTACAAGTGGTTAAGACAATGGAACCTCCAATTGTTCTTTACCCCTTTATCTGAGGGGGCGTGACTATTATGGACCCTGGTCAGTTATAATGCCTATTGTATTATTTGAATTATAGTCTCAAATACGGTTTGCCCATCGAAGTGGATAATTCTCTTTGTTTTGATAAAATATGAAAATAGTATTCATGCTCTAAATGCAAGATATGATCTACAGAGTATTTTTGATTCAAAAGTGATTTTTAAAAAAGCTACCTTTACTCAGTAATGTTAAGAGAAGACTAATAGTTTACTAAGACTAGTTTGCTTTACTTAAAATCATTTTAACGCAAGGAACTCAAAAGATTTTTTAAAGAGTTAAGTAAGTATCACTTGTTCGTGTAACACAGTCAGAAGCTTTTTACAGAATAAGTTAAGTATAAGCAGACCAGCCTTTCTATTGTCTCATTCCAAAATTTATCGCAATCGCTTTCAGGATGTAACATTGAAGCTTCTCTTGTGCACAAATAAAAACCTACCAAAGAAATGCAGCAATGTGTCACATCCATCTGTCAAACGAAAGCGATTGCGATAGATTTTGAAATTAGACAATTAGCCCCCAGCTTAGCTATGCAAGACTTTTTTTATAGCAAACTAGCTTCTGCCCGCGACTTCGTCCGCGTGGATATTAGAGAAAATCCTTAGGGAACCTTCAACCAGGATCTGACCAGCCATTTTTACGCATTACGGCTTCCCGTCCCCGTCCCCGTCCCCGTCCCCGTCCCCGTCCCCGTCCCCGTCCCCGTCCCCGTCCCCGTCCCCGTCCCCGTCCCCGTCCCCGTCCCCGTCCCCGTCCCCGTCCCCGTCCCCGTCCCCGTCCCCGTCCCCGTCCCCGTCCCCGTCCCCGTCCCCGTCCCCGTCCCCGTCCCCGTCCCCGTCCCCGTCCCCGTCCCCGTCCCCGTCCCCGTCCCCGTCCCCGTCCCCGTCCCCGTCCCCGTCCCCGTCCCCGTCCCCGTCCCCGTCCCCGTCCCCGTCCCCGTCCCCGTCCCCGTCCCCGTCCCCGTCCCCGTCCCCGTCCCCGTCCCCGTCCCCGTCCCCGTCCCCGTCCCCGTCCCCGTCCCCGTCCCCGTCCCCGTCCCCGTCCCCGTCCCCGTCCCCGTCCCCGTCCCCGTCCCCGTCCCCGTCCCCGTCCCCGTCCCCGTCCCCGTCCCCGTCCCCGTCCCCGTCCCCGTCCCCGTCCCCGTCCCCGTCCCCGTCCCCGTCCCCGTCCCCGTCCCCGTCCCCGTCCCCGTCCCCGTCCCCGTCCCCGTCCCCGTCCCCGTCCCCGTCCCCGTCCCCGTCCCCGTCCCCGTCCCCGTCCCCGTCCCCGTCCCCGTCCCCGTCCCCGTCCCCGTCCCCGTCCCCGTCCCCGTCCCCGTCCCTGTCCCCGTCCCCTGGATGTGCATGTCCAGGTCCAATCATGGCCACCGTGTTGGACTTCAAAATAAATGTCATTTTCGCAACCACCATCCCATGAAATCTCAAGAACGACATCCACATCGATTTTCATGTTTACTTACCCCATTTACACCTTAAGGGAGGATTTTCAAAATAACAAAATATGTGTTTGCCTATTTATTTTTAGACATGCTCCTACGAATTTTAAAGTTGTAATGTCTATTTTATATTATTTTTCCATACAAAATTTAAACCCCATTTTCACCCCTTTAGGGGTTAAATCATGTCCACCGTGTTGGACTTCAAAATAAATCTCATTTTCGCAATCACCATCCCATAAAACCTCAAGAACGACATCCATATCGATTTTTATGTTTACTCGCCCCATTTACCCCTAAGTGGTTGATTTTCAAAATTACAAAATATATGTTTGCCTATTTATTTTTAGATGTGCTCCAACGAACTTTAAAGTTGTAATGTCTATTTTATATTATTTTTTCATACAAAAATTTGAACCCCATTTTCACCCCTTTAGGGGTCAAATCATGTCCACCGTGTTGGACTTCAAAATAAATGTCATTTTTGCAATCGTCATCCCCGAAAACCCCAATAACGACATCCATATCTATTTTTGGGGTTCTTTTACCCCTTTTCACACCCATTTCATCCCAATAGGGGTTCAAATACTAACAATAACAATATACGTTGCGTTAGATGCCTATCCATAAGCCTAAATTATAAATTTAGCGATTTTTACTTCGAAAATAAAGGATTTTCTTCAATACACAACTTCATCCCCCTTTTGACCCCTTCGGGGGTAGAATTTTGAAAAACGCTGAGACCCGTATTTATTTATTTTCAATGGTCAGTCTAACCACAAAATTTGAAGATCCTAGCTTCAAAACTGAGAAACTTTCATACAAACTTTGATCCCCTTTTTTACCCCCTTAGGGGGTGAATTTTGTAAAACCCTTTCTTAGTGCACCCCTAGACCTCATAAGGAACCTACGTGCCAAATTTGGAGTCTCTAGACCCAGCGGTTTGGGCTGTGCGTTGATAGATCAGTCAGTCAGTCAGTCAGTCAGTCAGTCAGTCAGTCAGTCATTCAGTTTACGATTTTATAAATATATAGATGACTACTTCCTATCCTGGTTAAAAGAAAAGATATTGATAAAGTCGTGGAAAAAAGATCACGTCACAAAAAAGGACTATCTCGAGACATATTTCCACGTAAAACCAATCACATGTTACCTTTATTTCACATGTACAAAGCCTCACCTTTTTTATCACTCTCCTTGGATCCGAAGCCAATTTTCCTTTAACGTGCGCAATAACATCTAAGTGACGTGACACCGAGCATTTTGAAGGGGCATCCACCACCGAGATGAATGTCGTGACAAGCCGCCGGGAGGCAAGAATTAATAACTTGCGCTGTGTAGAACTCTACCGTATACGAGATAGGTGAAACAGTGAGAATGAATAGACCATATGCAAAATATGCTTTTTATTAGCCTGCATTTTTATAATAATGGAGTGTCATAATGTTCGCTGACAAAACTGGAAATGTCTCCACGAATATTTGGTGAAACAAGGTCAAGATTCAACTATTTATCTATAACCCTTTTATACTCTCTGCTTTATGAAACAAGTTTTGTTTGGTTTTCATGAGGTTAACGGATTTAAATCTTGATTCTTGCCACACCTAAGTACTTATAATATCTCCAATATTTTTGTCTTTCTCGACTACAATGCACATTTTATAGTAGTTTGTTACCTTTTATTTTCTTTCCCAAACCCATCTTCCGACACGAAACTACCAACGAATTTACCTCAAGATACAAATAAATAATTCACGCTTTAGTTTTATTCCCGCAACAATGTTTGTCATAAAAACAATCTGCAACATACATTTACATTATTACGTGTATACCAGGAAAGATATGATGCCAGTTTATTCTCCGATTACTTTCTGCTGTTCTCAGAAGCCTGCGGTCTTTCCAGCAACATCCACTTCCATCTCAAAGCGATTACACCCTCGAGGACAGTTAAAGAGATCCAGATTCAGTATACCTAATTAAAGTTGCCCGCATTCGTACGCGAGTAAGGTCAACAAAACAGCTGAATAATTAAGTGGCCTAAACGGAGTAAGTAGTTTCTCGTTATGAGGAGGTTAAGGTCGGGGATATGCGAGTTATTTAACTAGTACTGTATTCGTTATAGGCTCAGAGGATCAATTCTACTAATATTGTTTTAGTAATTGAACTACTGGTGAAGGTTGCGGGAAGCTGCTGGATACGCGCAGCGCAGGACCGATCGTCGTGGAGATCCTTAGGGGAGGCCTATACCCAGCAGTGGGTGTCGTGCGGCTGATATGATGATGATGAATTGAACTAATGTCACATTAAGCATTTAACTTCTTCATAAAAGTCACGATTCAGCGCAAGTTTTCGAAGGATGAACGATTGCTATTTAATATAATTAGCAGAATTGGGTCCCAGAGAGATAAATTGTCTGTCTTTGAACTGGTTTGGGCTACGGGGATTTCAAGTGAAGCGTTACACACTAAATGTTAAAGTTTGAGGTTTGAGACATTTATTTCTCTAAAAGAATTCACATTCACTTATAAGATAAATACACTATAATCTTAAAAATAAATCTTAGAAACTAGTAAGTGCAGCAGACAAGTTCGTAAATATTAAATTTTTTGTTAGGTTACCCAAAATGACATTGCTTTCGTAAAACATTTTCTTGCAGTAACAAGTTGGTCTCTATTACGTATCGCTTATAGTTGTTGCCGTATGAGTTAGCTCCAATAGACATTGGATGTTTCTAAATAACTTTCGCAGTCTACCACTTTTTTATATTCTCTTATCAACGTTAGCGAAAAATAGATATAATAACAATGTCAGTAATATCTTAAAAATAACCCTATTTGTGTAACATTTAACAAAAGTCTGAATAGTACAACTGACTGGGTGGGTGGACAGTTGACTTTGCAAAATTTATTAGGCTTGTAATTGTATAAAAATTGCGAGATAAAATTATGAATCTCGCAATAACTAAGCTCTTCTTTAGTTTCGAAGCTTATTTTATTACAATTTTATGACTAGTAGTTTCATAATTAAACCAATTGAAAAACGCGATATCAAGGAATCACCAAAACTTTTACCTATATCATTATAGGTACGTAGTACTACGTAACGAATTTATCTAGTTTTTGTGTAAAAGAATTTACAATAAGATTCGTGAATTGCGAATCAAACGTCCGCCTAAATCCTTATCGAAGGATATATGTGATCATTCCACCTTCCCTTTTTAGGATCTTAAATGGTTTTTGCCACTTTTTACGCTTACAGTTATTACATTTTCCCCATGATAGAGGAAAATGTACCAAGAAAGTATTGCGTTATATTACAAAATTGTAGAGCCTACAAAATATGAAATATAAGTACTCACTTACATTATATACGTGCCTACTTTCTGAAATATATTTCCATAACAAGCATTCCCGGGAGAATTTTCCCAAAAACTGTTACAATTTTATTGTTTACATGCGTAAAGAGCGAAAATACAGTGTATTTTCAGCAGAGTGCAGTTACTGTGTATTTAAATAATACACAGTTACTACGCTCTGGTTAACGCAATAACATTCTGTCAAAAAGTTTCGTAAACAATTTTGGCAAAAATCAAATACAGTCGACAGCAACATCAAGCAGTATGAATGAGCGACTGCTCATTGAATTGAGAGATTGAAATGAAAATCAATTGAACTATTTATTGTTACAAGATTCACTTGTCCGGCGTCTCTTTAAATTAAATCTGGCAATTTTTTGACCTAGGTATGTCAAAAAATTGAAAAAATTGCTCGAAGTATGAACCAAGTGGATAACTCTCAGATGATCGGGATTGAACATCTTAGGACTAATCGAAGTCCAATACCGATAATTGCGTCTAAAATAGTTTTGTTTCATTCATTATGAATTAATCTTTAATTCATAATGATAATAATAAAATTATCTATGAGGATTTAACCACCCGGTTCAACATTTATTTCAAAAAAGTGTATTACATCCGGGGTGAAACTAAATAGCAAAAATCCAACTATCGCCGGTTGACAGCTAAATTAAACTGTCAATCAATTTCTAGTAAATTCGAGAGCAGTTAGTCCAGCCAGGGATTTATTTAAACTTTGACATTGGTAGTACACAGACATATACACCGGGATTACTGGCTAAGGCCAAGGCCACCTAAGACCCTGCTAAGGCCACCTTTAATTCAAAAAAGTTGACAGAATTCAAAAAACCACAAATTCTATGAAACTGACAGCTTCCAGGTTAGGAAAATGAGACACAATAGATTTTATGTCTAGCCGCATGCAGCCGAGCGGGATTGAAGAAATAAAGTTAAGGAGACCTAACTAAAGATTTTTAACTAAGAAGCCTTTGAGTATTCGGCCATAAGTAGGCACCATCAATGTTATATTGACTTGACGAATTTAAAAAGAGAAATAAAAATTTTACAAGTATTATTATGTTCTAATCATCTGTGATTAGTACACAACAATAATACGTATAATGTCTGTGGTAATTTGATAATTAATATAATCACAATCGGATGCAATCACGATTAAAGATTAGATATATTCCAAACGTAACCAACAAAAAAATCAAGTTTTGTTTATAAAAAATTCCATCACCTGTAAATTACAGTATAGGCGTAAAGTAAGGTATAAATTAAGCACGCAAAAATAAAAAAATCCTCATTTGGTTAGGTCAGTATAAAAGTCTGATGAAAAATCCTTTCAGCTAAGTAATTAAACTCTGAAGATTTTCTCCTATGAGAGCTTAAACAATACTAAAGAGAATATCTAAGAAAAACCTTCTTCAGTATGAAGTTTTAATTAATTCTCTGGGACAAGTTTAAAGAAAGTTCATGGACAATTTAACTTTAAGTTTAGGAAATAAAACCGTGTAATATTTTTGTATAATAGACTAGGAATTTTAAGACAGAAAAAAAACCGACTTCAAAAAACCTGCCTCTAAAAAGCAAGAAATAATATTCAAATCATTAGATACGCATTATCATTGTTATAATAAAACACGTCTATTAAAGTCGGGTGGGGCTGGAGTACATATTCCTTTTTTTATTCTAAAAGCCCCACCCGACTTCAATAGACGTGTTTTATTATAACAATGATAATGCGTATCTAATGATTTGAATATTATTTCTTGCTTTTTAGAGGCAGGTTTTTTGAAGTCGGTTTTTTTTGTTTTTTAAACAATTTTTTATTTTTTTTATTTTTAGTGTAAGTACCTTCTGTATTAGGTAGTGTAGGTAAGTATATTATTTAGGTAGAAAAATCGGCCTAGCCAAACGTGAGATAATCGCGGAGAAATATACATACAATACCTCCTTTTTTTGAAGTCGGTTAAAAATACTACACAAAGGTATCCCTTCCCCAACAAAAAAAATCATCTAATTCGGTTCATAAATAACAAAGTTGTCAAGTTAGTTGATTTAATATCATAGTATTTTCAGGATTACTTGTAAACTACTGAACCGATTTGAAAAAAAAATAAATGGGACCATCTCGCAAGAAAACTCAATCGAACAAAAAAGAATCATCTAAATCGGTCCATAAATGTCGAAGATACGCGCGAACAACGATTAAAAAAAAAAAAACATACAATCGAATTGAGAACCTCCTCCTTTTGCTTAAGTCGGTTAAAAAACTAGTTTTAGCTATATTTTTTTTGGAAATTTTTTTTTCTTATCATCTTAATCTTGTTAGTAAAATTATAAAATAAGAGAGCTTCATAGCTCACTTTTTACCGGTTTTTTTTCATTCAACTGGTTTTGGAATTTTTGCCATAACTTTTTTCTATTATTATGGAAGCTTTTTTATATTTTTATTATTATTTTGTTATAGTTTACATGCTATATTGATTTTTTATTTTTTTAAATTGAAGACAAAAACGCATAGATTAATACAAATTATGGTTCGTTTATATATAGAAACTTTTTAACAGACTTCAAAAAAACAGAAAAGAAGGAGGTTATACCTATTTATTATTGTAAATTTATTTATTTGAACTTATATAGATACAAAACAACCTACAATAATCTTACTGGATTGTTCACTCATCTAGTCACTCTTCCATTCAAATAGTGAGTGAACAATCTAAATGATCAGTCGTAGTCAATAGTGACATTATATTACGTCGGAGTTCCAATAATGACATTCAAACTAGGCATATCGATCATGTAATATAGTAATAGTTGAATACGGCTGCCCTACGCAGAAGACAAGTAACTCAGTTTCCAAATAAATTTTTATTTAATTTTCTGTTTAAGCAAAGCAAATCGCATCTACCATTAATTTGTTTTATTAAAATTCGGAAAATATAGCCAATAATATGTATATCTACGCTAAAACAAAGTACCTATATTTACCGTTTCTAACTTAAAAACAAGCAAGTCTTATCAAGATTCTTGTATTTGAAATAGATTAGCATATACTTGATTTCTTCGTATTTATTTTATAGTGGTAAGTAAAATATTCTATGGTTCTATCATTATAAAACAAGTATCTACGGAGATACTACTGAAGTACAATAGAGAATCTCAAGTTACTTGTTTATAGCGTAGATTATATATGACAAATCAATAAATACTATCAATATATAATAATCTACGCAAAACTATTTTCGTTCGTCAAAATGTAGGTAGGAATGAGAACTAATTTTTTTACAGATATATGTTTTTACTTTAAATACCAATTATATTTCAACATTTTAGTATTCAGAATATCACTTTTTTCAATAAAAACACAAAATAAAGTTTTAAGCTCTCCTGTAAAATTTGTCTGGAATGAGATACTTGAATTTGGTTTATTAGGACAGCCGAGTAGTCTTCGATTTCAAGGTTGTTATTAGACAGGGAAACATCTTGGTGGAATTGCTATTACAATTATTGGCGCAAACTATTCCATCGGAGAATAACTATTTCATTTGTTGAAACTTCTGTTAATATCACAAAATAGAGAGAGGACAGAAGTCAAGCTTAGTACTACGCGCACTCGTGCAATGCGCAACACACGCATAAACAGCCTACTTATTGTCTAATTTTCAAAATCTATCGCAATCGCTTTCATTTGACAGGCGGAAGTGACACATTGCTGCATTTCTTTGGTAAGTTTTTATTTGTGCCAAAAAGAAGCATCAATGTATAACATCCTGAACGCGATTGCGATAGATTTTGAAAGTAGACAATTAGCCCCCAGCTCTCACAACGACGACACTGCTTCACGCACTCGAACTATGTAGTTTGAGATTTGTCTGCGATTTCGGTTATTCCGTGTCAGTGAGAGGTGTCTATACCTATATGTATGTTGCTCGAGCGCGCGTGGAGCTTGACTTCTGTCTTCTATCTATTTTGTGGTTGGCATAAATACGATTGGGTCCACTAATAAGGGTCAATTGTGTCGGCCACCGACCACTTGTGGCTGTCGCGCGCTTCAGAAGTCCTCCTTAGTCTTGGTACTCTGAAAACTATTAGTATTTTTTTTATTGTCATTAAAAATCATTTAGATCTTTGCATTCACAATGTACAATTTAGTATTGTATAGAACTTAAATTGTTAAGTTTTTTTATCAGAGGTTTTTTTACCTTCTTTAGATACCGATGTCGAATTTATACACCACAGTAAGCACATCGTCTGACTTCAGTTATGAAAATTACTTTTCTCTTGAAATTTAAAAAAAAAAATAATTACGAAGTCGCGATCGACTTTTCAGCGTCGTTGAATGATCCGTCTGACGTCTTTTTGCTCAAAATTCCAATTCATCACATCAGGACATATTATTATTACTACTAAGCCGCTTAAATGTCAGTCATGAGGCCTTTGTAAAAAAATCCTTTCTTTTTTATTTCTTTTGTATGAATGAAGGCTGAATAATTATGAGATTAACCAAAAGAAAAACCTTTCGAAGATAGCGTCATTTTATTTACAATTTATTAATCTATCCAAATTTTATATTATTCGTAAATAGTTGCAATAGCAAAATAAGAGAAATAAGCTAATTAATAATACTGACAACTTGTTAGTTTTTGATCATCGAATACAAGTAGAAACTCATTACAATTTCTTCTTCATATCCTAAATAAATCTTAATATTGTGCTTTTTTAAAAGCTAGATCAACAAAAGTATAAGTAAGCTCAGTAAATTAACAACATAAATAATAATAACCAACACTAGCTGTTTATTACATTTCAAAAGGGAAAAAATGATGGCATCAAAACTTTTCCCCAATAAATCATGTTTAAATTCAATTTGACCCTAATTGCTAACAATATCTTCAATATTCTACCTATTAGATTTCTCTCAATGGAGCTAGCTAGGGCCCTTGAGTATCCAATACCAATCTATTGAAAATCAAATATCGTTTAATTACTGTTCCATTATTTACGAGTAACATTGAAGGAGAATATGGCCAGGGGGCCAACTAGACTGCACTTTTCTTTTTAATTTCGGACGAATTTTCGGGCTTTCCTATGTCCATTTTCGGACGAGCTCGAAGATATAAAAAGGATTATGTCAGATTTAACATGAGTTCAATAGAAACCACTCATGTTAAAACTGACATATCATAACAGATCTATAGATCAATAGATACAGTGGTCACATAAATAAAGATACCAGTGAATTTTTATACAAACGAGGTATCTTTGAAGTCTTGGTTCTCCGCCAAGGATTGACCTAGCTGTGATCTGATGATAGCTATCCAGGGATTGAATGGAGGAAATTCTTAGAGATAGGATATGTTAAAAAACGCGATATCCACAAAGAAAATCCCAAGAAATCCTGAAACTGAAAACTCTCATCCTTATATTTATATCTCTTAGAATGCTGATCAGATCAGTTGGGTGTGTGTAGAGATATAAATCTCCTCCATTCACTCCCTGGATGGCCATCATCAGGTCAGCAGCTAGGTCAATCTTTGACGGAGAACCAGGCTTCAACGTTACCTCGTTTGTAAGAAAATCGACTGGAATCTTTAATTATGTGATCGCCACTGTATAAATTCTCTGTAATTTGTCTTCGGTTTACTAACCTAGTCCATCCCTCCGAAAGTAATTGAAATTTATGTTTAGCCTGAAGTTTTGTGGACATTTCTGCCAGCTCGAAATTACGTAACGGACGAGTGCTAGTCGGAAGTAGGCCCCTTGGATTGGGGCAATATCATTTTGAGCAAAATGCACTATATCGGTGGCAAGATAATTGATATTTAATTATAATTTATAAGGCAAGTTTTCGTTCAAGCTATCGAGCGAGGAGGGCTTTGTATCGCGTGATAATTAATGATTATAATAATAATAATTGATAAATTGTTAACACAAGATTTTCAAAGGATTGGAGTATTGATTATGGGTGTCCTTTTTGCCACTAAGGTAAATATACATTACTAGCGACCCGCCCTCGCTGCGCTTCGGTTCCTTCTTTTTTTGCCAAATGAGATCTTCCAACAACACCCAAAAAGAAAACTAATACCTTACAGTCCTCACCTCCATCTGCTCCAAAATACTTTTTCCCTCCCGTTCGTCCCGTCTCGCGTCGTCCCGTTTATTTTCGCGCGCGTTATTTTTTTGCGTAAACTCCTAAGATATTCATTTAAATGGTATGGTGTTAATGGTTAAATAAAATAATGTTCATAAAATGCGTATTTAATTTGATAAGGGTAAATACTGTATCCTTCTAAATAGCTTTCCAAATTACCGCTTTGTACTAGACAATTTTTTTAGAAGATATATTGGGATATAATAGTAAGCTATTCTTCAAAGATAGATTATATGCCATCGCGGACTATTTTGTAGATCTATAAAAGAAAAACAATTCCATCTTACATTATTTTGTGATAGCTCAAAAGGTTTAAGCAGCGTTTTCAATGCAAGCTCCCAGTCGACGTAATTTTTGCCGACTTCTTCAACAATTATCATCATATTTCTACCAATTTATACATAAAACCTCAACTTACTATACACCTATAACCTTCCTCAGGAATCACTCTATCATTAAGTGAAAATCGCAAGAAAATCCGTTCAGTAGTTTTTGAGTTTATCGCGAACAGACAGACGCGGCGAGGGACTTTGTTTTATAATATGTAGTGATTTTACATACGTGCTAGTACCAACTTAATAATGATGTTTTAATTACATGACTTACTAGATAAAATAGTAAAGGAAATATTTCACACTAGGTGCTCTTAACTGTACCTACAATTCATATATTTCTCATTCTCCTTAATATTAACTTGCCCCCTCTGGGCCATGGGTTGGCGAGATTTATTTTCTTTGAAATTAGTGTTGAAACACCAAAAATGTAGGATGTAGGTAAGCAAAAAGTTTTCGAAAGCTCTGTTCCTCTCCGTACCAAGAGCTGTTACCTACTATTTTGTACTTTTTTTGAATTTTTAAATAAACACGAGAAAGTATTTTTTCTTTTCTGAGCCAGTGGAACCCGGCAGCTGCATAGAAATGACTGGCAAAATATTCATTTTGCGACGTTCTTCGCTCTATGCCGTCACAGGTGTTGCCAGTACTGCAAATTGAATTCTTACCAGCGACTTTTCTATTTTGTTTGAAATGAGTTAATTTAAAACAAAAACCATAATTTTGTCATAAGATACCTAATTAGATACAAACAAAAAAAAAACAAATTAAAACTTTCAGTGACAAAAAAATTTCAATATTAAATAAATATGTAGTCCTTTTTAAAGGTGAAATGGTATTGTTTATAAAAATTGCCGTCCTTTTGCTTTTGAATTTTGGTGGAATGGTCTTTCCTGTGATTCCACAACAACATTCGTCTAAATCTGATAGTCATGACATAATCAACACGAACAAGCGAAGATTATTGATGATATACCGCTAAAAGCTTCGTCCGATTCGCCCTATGAAAGGATAATTTCCTCGATGAATGGAATAAACTGAACCATTTCGATATCAAATGGTTCGTAATCCGAATAAATAACACAAGTGCATATGAAAATGCACCCTCATGTAACATTAGCCACTTCCTATTACTACATTATCCGGCCCTCAGTCATCCCCTATCTTCCCCATGCAAAAACACACGACTCAAAAAATTCGGAACTATTTTTATTTCTAATTAAATCCGTGAACTTTAGGCAAATTAAATTATTCTCGATGGTGTGGAATATGTAAGTAAATAATCCTCTATAAATTACACACAAGAAAAAAAAAATACCTATAGTGTAAAAAATAAATGTTTCAGCAGAGCTTCTTTGGCTGAATGTTTTCGTATAGACAAAAAAATCTGTTATGTAATGCTACTATACAACGTGTTGGAAAAAACCCCTATGCCGAATATGGTAGATAGGGACCATCAAACTGAAAAACTTTTAATACGGGACCAACTCTGAAATCGCGGAAAAAAATTTGCTGACATTTTGAAATTTTCGATTTTAATTTTTGTATGAAACAGCTGTTTTTTTTTCGCGATTTCAGAGTTGGTCCCATAGTAAAAGTTGTTCATTTTGATGGTCCCTATCTACCATAATCGGCATAAGGGGTTTTTATAAACACGTTGTATATCTCTTCTTTTCTTGCGCTTGTTTTTTTTTTGACCGAATACTAAAACGTGTGTACACTCTTACAAGAAGGATGGAAAATATTTTCAAACCACATTAATATGAAAGCCGAAACGAGTCGGTAACAGGAGCTTTGTTCGAATGTATGATCTGTTATTGTAATTTAATAGATATAATAACACGTTAATTTTGATAGTGGCTTTAATAACTATGAGTTATTACGCTATCTATGGTTATGCGTGAATAGTTAGGTGGTTTAATTAAGATGGATTTAATAATTATGCTCGTAAGCTTAGACTAACGTGGCGCGTCAGGATGATAACAATTAGATTGATATGTTTATATGAGGTATACCTATACCTAATATAAACCATGCATACGGATAAGCGATTAGTGATTCACTTTTGTATTGGCCAGTACTACAATGGTCTTAAAATAGCATGGATATGACAAACTTTTTTTTATTGAACTTGTTGAAAATTTGGAAATGACAAGAAATAAAGATTTGTCTTTTTGTGACAATTCTAACGGGACGTAAGATTTTAACATTTTGCAAACTTCATGTTAAAGTAAATTTATCATTGTCATGGTAGGATATAATTGTAGAAAATAAAAAAAAAAATATGAAAATCTTTAAGAAGTTTGAATAAGTAATTCGGTATTAAACCTGTGTAATACTGAAGTTGGGAAGTTTCCAATTAAGTGCATATAACTGCGCACAAGTTTCGTGAAACACTCAACGCCTTTGGGGTAAAGTTTCAAGTTTCTTGAGCTGAGTACAAGGTGTTTCAGTACCTACGGCTATTTCTATAAAAGCGATCCATTTAATTATTTAGGTATTTTTTAGCTTTCGTAATTAATTAAGGTGCATCCCGTAGCAAAAGCGGTGAAAATTATTTTAATAAAATTTTACGTGGAATTTTTAAAAGGTATATCACTGCATTCCCTCGTAGTCATTTTTACGGTCCTGGATAGAACCTCGCTAAACTCAGAGTGTAATACATAAGTTCGAAACACGCCATCTCGATGCACATTAGCGCGACAAATTGCGACAAACCAAATCTCGATAGGTACACGAAATCGCGACACACGAAATCTCGAAGCACAAAATCACGACAAACCGAATCTCAAAGTATGAAATCGGGACAAACCAAATCTCGACGCATGAAATCGCGATAAACCAAATCTCGACGCCTGAAATTGCAACAAACCAAATCTCGATGCATGAAATCGCGATAAACCAAATCTTGACGCATGAAATCGCGACAAACCAAATCTCGAAGCATGAGATACAAACCAAATTGAGTCGTTCCCATGTCGGTCCTCACCTCTACGGCCCGCGAGGGCTGAGTTGCAACAAATTAAAATATAATTTTCGATGATCAACTCGGCCCGCGACTTTGAGCGTTATTTATCATCTTACATCTTAACATTATCAATAAAATGTATTTTATTACAATAGAAGTATATAGTGTAGTGTAAATAGTTCTAAAAATCTTAAAACTGAATACCTATTGCACCTAGCCATTGTATGAAATTTTCTATAGGGTGTGATAACTTAGAACTTTTTATTTGCAACCTGTGAGAGTAACGAATATATAGAGGGTCTTACGTAGCGATTTCTCCCGTATCATCTAAAAAATACCACAACACAGATTAAAACGTCTGCAACATTCGACACCTTCACCCTATGTAGTGATAGAGTAAAGATATAAATCAAGCCGGTAATCTTCGATCACCAGGGATTTGATTGATGGATCGACGTCGAACAACGATCGATCACGACATCGAATAAACAAGGAAACATCTAGCTTAAGTTGCGAAAAACAACACCCATATTATTTTATATGTATTACTAGCGACCGTCTGCGACTTCGTCTGCGTGGATAGTTATTTTTCTATCACTCGAGAACAGTTCCACATTTTTCCTGGATGTAAGAAAGATGTAAGACACCGCTATGTCCTTTTTTGTACCCCTGACAACTTGAACGCAAAATTTCATGATTATCGGTTGAAAGCGAAACAAAAAAAACTTGATTCGCTTTTAAAGAACTTAAAATAGGTAGGATGGGATGCTTTAATAAATTGGGTATGTAAAATGCCGATAATTCAGAACACATACGACCGAAATATCGAGCTGCTGGCGTGTAACCCTCAAATCTCAATTAACCTTCGTTTTTTTAAGCTTCGGTATTTAGTCTTTTTGTGATTTTAAATGTACGGCCAAACAACCATTCGGCCTTTCAATTTTCGGTCTTTCGTCCATAAGTCTTGTAAAATTCAATATTTTCAACTTCGGCATTGTAATACATACCCAATAAATTACATTCGGGGACACTTCAAATGGAGATATCAAATGAAAAGAAAGATGTTGGACTCGAATCACTCACATTAGCTTACAATAAGTAAATTATGAATATAAAATTAAATTAAATTAAGAAGAAAACAAACACTTACCGCGGAAAAGAATGCTGACTTTATTGATTATTTAACTTTTTATGAGTTCGGTTCTTTTTACAATGGAAGGCGGTTGGCCAACAGAAAATATAATTTGGGCAATTATACGTATAAACATAAACAAAAACTTTAGAGTAGTAGAGTTTTTCTATATATTTTGTTTATTTCTGGCACAGTAGTGTTGTCTGACACAATTACTAGTTGACTGGGAGAGAATGCCTAATAGCAATAAGTCCGCCATTGTAGGTTTTTTATACTTGCAATAAACAAATAAAAAAAAATATTCCCAGAGGAATAATAAAAGAACATCCTACTTTTATTGTGTAGGTACCTCGGTTCTTGGTTGTGTGTGTCGTTAAAATGCGGAATTGAACAGAAAATATATACTTACGCTCATGGAAATGCGGAATAACACAATAATATGCGTTTGTCAAATTGTCACTTTCAAGAAACTTCGTGCATACGACGTGTCACTTCGTCTTTTCTTACAATTGTTTTATTTTGAAATTACTAATTTTCATCTTAAATTATTTCATCACAAGAAAATAAGTTTGTATGAAAACTTTATAATACTAAATAATAATAATAAATAATAAAAATCTTTTATTGTTCTTTTATTGTTTTATTGTTCGCTCGAAGGATTGCTCAGCTGAAGTGGCAATGGGCGGGACACATAGCGAGAAGAACCGATGGCCGTTGGGGCGGAAAGGTTCTGGAATGGCGACCACGCACCGGACGGCGCTCCGTGGGTAGGCCCCCGACAAGGTGGACCGACGATCTGGTGAAGGTCGCGGGAAGCCGCTGGATGCGGGCAGCGCAGGACCGATCGTCGTGGAGATCCTTAGGGGAGGCCTATACCCAGCAGTGGGTGTCGTGCGGCTGATATGATGATGATGATGATTTTTCCAAAAAATATTACATAGCTTAATAAATTGACACTTAAGTACACTAAACTAGGTCGAACCTGTTCTTATAGGCACTTATGCTCTTTATTAACAAATGGTTTGTGTGCGCTATGTATGTGTGCGTTTGTATGTTGAATGTATGCTTGTGTGTGTGTGTGTGTGTGCGCGCTTGAGTGTGTGTGAATAATATATCTACTAGAAAAAAATCGACTCGATTGATCTGGTGCGAGTCGTATTTTTTAGTATATTATTTAGTATTGTGTATAAAAATTGCATTGTGAATGCAAAAATCTCAAAAAAAACTTAATAATAGTTATAATTCAGACATAAGAAATAAAATCACTCTAAGCTAATTGATCTCAAACTTTTATGAATTTAGGTATATCTGCCAGAGTCGAAATTATGGCAAAGGTAAGACGTTTTACAAACATGTTATGATTTGCATAGTGGATTAGTTTATCGCCAATCGCCACTTATATTCTTTGCTGACAACCATGAAAAATTTCAATATGATATCTTTTTTTTATATCTAGTTTGAAGTTACGCTGTAAAGTTAAGTTATACATTCTTGTTGTTCAACTAAATAAAAGTCCCGAATAATGGCCTCCAAATTTCTGAATCTTGCTCACACGTGCTCTAGGATATGATTAAAGCGTATATTAGTCTAGTTTACATTTATTTCTATATTTTTTTCCTATAAGTGTTACTAACATTATCTAATCAATTTTATTTATGTAATGAATTTTAATGTAATTTTGGAATTTATTTGTGATTTGTATGGACCATGGTCAGAAATAAAAGTATTTTATTTTGTTTATCAATTTATAGCTATTTCTATTATTAAGACAAATCTGACAAAACACAGTTGTAATTACAGGCATTGGGTAACATTAAATTAGTAATATTACGCACAAACGAATAATAATTTGCCTATTTCATTTAATTGCTGAATAGCGTCATGAAATAACAATAATTACTTGATAAAATTTACACCGAAACTCATTTAGGTACTTGATTATAATGCAAATCCGGTAGTTCTGTTTTTTGGAATTAAATTCTTTTACTAAATAAAAATGAACACCCTTTGGAGCGTATTCTTATTATTTTTCGTGTTTTACTTAGGCCACTGCCGACGTGATTATTATATCGGAATGTTTAAAAGAAACGATTTTTTGGTTGCTCAAGACCGACTGTTTAAAGAAAAAGTACCATTTCGTAGGGTTGTCGCCAAGTATGGGCGAGTGTTTAAATGTCCTGTGAGTATTTTTTATAACTTCCCAGTACTTACTTCAAAAATACCGACATCTACAGGGTGTAAGGGGAACGCTTCCGAAAAAAATGCATGAAAGAGTTTCTAAAACTGAACCACTTTCTCTAAGAAACTAGGTCGAAACGCAAAAAAAAAATCATACTCCCATTTAAAGTTGACCCACTTACTATGGAATGGCGAAATAAAAAACGTTTTTTGACCTATGTTCCTTGGAGAAAGTTGTTCATTTTTACCAACTCTACCACTTGCCTTTTTAGGGTTCCGTACCAAAATGGTAAATGTGTGCCTCAGTCTGTCTGTCACAGCTGGATATCTCGAGAACTACTGATGGTATCAACTTAAAATTTGGAATAGTTTAAGATGACGTTTGCCCAACTATTTTGCAAATAAGAAAGAAATAAAAAAGTTTTTTTTTTACAACAGGGACTGAAAAGGGGTCTTAAAAAATTTAAGTGGAGCGACTAGGACATGTGGGGTATCATATGAAAGAACGCTGTTTGCACATTTTAAAACATTTTTTCTTTTATTTTAGGCCGCATAGTTTTCGACTTATGATGATTAAATTTAAATATAATAAAGTTTAAATTTTTAATTAACAAATTATATTATTCTATCAATGACTTCTTAAACGATAAAATGGTGTCGAATAAATTTTAATGGAGACTGACATTTTGATAACATAATTATTTGTAAATTGTATATTTTTTTTATAATGATGATTGAATAATTTATTATACTTAATGCTTTTAAAATAATTAATCTGTTTAAAATATGTTACTTTTAAACAAGTAATATTTTTTTCTGACAGTTAGGGAATTACTAATATTTTTTTTTGTAAACATTTGCACGTTGACATTAACAACAAAATATGCTGGTGACTTATATATGTAACAACTAATGTAACCATATTTTTGCAAATAAATTTATTGATTGATTGATTGACAAATGTAAAAAGAAAACCGCCCCCCCCCCCCCCCTTATCTCTGAAGTTTGCAAAGAGAAAAATCTGAAATAATGTTATGTGATAGTAGTATATGTAAAGATTACAGGAAAAATAAAACGGTGTCTCAACATAACACACTTTTTTAGAAATTAAAAAAACAAACAAAAAATGCATATGTTCCTCTACCAGTCAACAGATGGCCCTGACCTAAGAAAATTAAATTAGTTCCACTATGGGTCAAGAGATGGCGCTGGCTTAAGAAAAAAAAATAGTTCCACTATCGGCCAAGAGATGGTGCTGACCTAATACTGCAATAATAATTTTATTATTCTTCAACTCTGCAGTGTATTTATTATGATGGTACGAAAACCCTCGGTGCGCAAGTCCGACTCGCTCTTAACCGGTTTTTTTCGGAAGCGTTCCACTTAGTTTTACCCTGTATAGTAGGTATAGATAGGACATTAAACTTCCCTACTTTATCTTAAACAATCTTTCGACTTTTGATCCTCTTCTTCACTACGTACTCTGAGTTCTTTTTCTAATCTCACCCTCTATATTCCCCGCCATTCCACTGATTTCCTTTCCTATTCATTCTCTGTGCATGCTGTCCGTTTGTGGAACGCACTTCCAGAGGGCATCCGTAAAGCTCGTACGTTAAGATCATTCAGCGATCAAGTTAGAAGACATTTCCTTTCTCCCTAGCAGACTGCTACTTAGCAGTAAGGCCGCCTTTTGTGTACTTGTCTATGTTTATTGTCTGCTTCTTTGTAATGTCTTTTTCTTGTGTGCAATAAAGCGTTATTATTATTATTTATTATAATTATTAACAAAACTGATAATCTGATTAATATACTACTCCTACCAAATTGTTATTTTTTTATTTCAGATAACATACTTTCGAGTTGTCGACCGTTTGGGTTACGGTGGTGGACCAAACGTCGAAGTGATCAGAGGTGGTCTCCGCAAAAAATACATCGTAGCCCGTCTCACATCCCCATATAACATTCCAATATCTGTCAACGTATATATCGGCTGTGAAAACAAAATGACTACAACCAAAAGAAAAATGACTAGAGCAAGTACTAAAAGCGATACTACTGGTGATAGTGGTAATAGTACAGATAGTGGTAATAGTACAGATGTGACGACTGAGGGAGTTAGTACTAATGCACCAGAGGGGGATAGTACGACAACAGATGCTAGTGTAGCATCAGATAATACAGGAGAGACTACGACGGAACCTACAACTGAAGCTAGTTAACCAGCAGACTAAAGAAGCATAAAACGGTTTATTTATTAAACGGTTTAGTTATTTCAATGGTTTCCCCATTGAAATATTAATGATTAGTAAAACAAGATTTAAAAAAGATTGTTTTTTCTTGATTAGAACTTGGTACAATGACACTCCATCAAAACACACAATGACACACTGTCAATAAAAATACTCCTAATATATACAGAATTATTGATGTAGGTCGGTGGACTGTCTAGAACACAATTTGACTAAATTTGATAATTGCCTAGAGCTTAAAGTGACCTACATAATGGGTCGAGCACTCAAACTTCCTAAAACACAAATTGACTAAAATATACACTATAGTGCATATTTTTCCTACATAGCATGACATGAATCCAAACAAACTGTAGGGACATTCGGGGTCGTTAGTAGTAACAATCCTTTAATCTGGGGTGAAAAACAACAACAAACAACTATTTTAATGGTAACGGAACCAATTGGTTATTTGTGACTATCTTCTGCTATATCACTTTTGTCCGTATAAAAAATAAAAATACGATATCTTTTCTGGGAAAAGATATCGTATTTTTATTTTTTATATCGAATACGTCTACTCTAATTAGAGTAGACGTATTCGCATAAAAAATACAAATACTTCACTGCAAATGGTTGCTTTTTCTGTCCATTAATTGTATCATCGGCTATATATCGCAACAATCATTACAAAAGAATAGGCGTATACAATTGAAAAAATATAAAAGTAACATTATTATATTCTAGAAGTAAAATATTCCTACGTACCACTTGTTAAAGTAATCCTGTAATAACAAACCATTTTACCTCTTTATCATTGATGTGTCAACAACCAGAGGTAAATCTCGTTTTCTTTTATTAACTATCCGTTGCACGGTATACCATACACAAATGTACGAGATGGGTCATAATCTTTCTCTTTTCAATACTAATCTATTTTTTTTCTAATCATTATGCACAGTGAATGTGTCTAAGCTAATACAGTCCACGATGTCCCAATCGTCATGCTTTTTGGAATTGACACACAAAGTGTGGATAAACATGGCCTCACTATTTCTGACAAGAAAAGAATACTGGATTATTTTAGAGCCTTTCCGAATATGGAGGGTATGCCGATGCAGAAATTGATAAAAAATCCAGAGAGATACTGCAATTCATTTCTTACTGCACCCAAAGCAGATGGTAGGTACTCATGTGAATGGTGTCACACTTACGGCTGCACTAGCAATACAGACCAACTTTGCAATGGAGCATTAAAAAAGCGATTTAAGAGATCTAAATAATCTCTCCAACCTCTGCTCACAAATCAAACATAACGGACCGATCCTCTTTCCAACTACGGGAACAAAACAAAATTTGCGCGTCAAGATTCATATTTCCGATCCAATATTGTACAGAAAGGATTTGATATGCCAAATCTCGTTCAAAGACAGATTATCCCACTTGAAGGCACTGGTGTTGAATGATGAAATATTTTGCTATCCTGTTTTATTGAAGGAAGGCCAAAAAATAATAAACAAAGGGAATTTCAGACTCATCTGGGGAGGAGTTAATCCTTATTTCAATGTCATACCTATTTTTGTGTACAACTGTGAGACGTTGGCCGATGATTGTTAAAGGTGTATCCAAATTGAACCTGAATATTCCTGTGGGTGGTGTGAGGAATTAAACTAGCCAGTGTGAAGATATTTTGAAATAAAGTTTAAATAAACTGACGTGTAAAATTTTAAACAATAATACATCTTTTGCATAGTTCAGGGAATCTTTTGAGTCTGTTTATTTTTGAGTTTTCGAAAACAAAAGTAACTCGGCTTTTTAATTACTATTATACCTAACTACTTATATATCTTTAACGTTCTCCAGTGGTGATTGTTTACACATTATTTTCCAGAAATTATACTAACTGTGACTTTTAAAAACAATTATTCAGAACAAATCAGAAAGGCTCATTCAGTTGAATAACTATTGAATTGATTCTGTAATGTTTGTTGAAACCTAGAAATGTAAATATCAAAATTGTGTAAGCAAATATCAACCTACAATAGGCAGCCGCATAAATATTGAAAAACATCCTAATATAAGTAGCTTCCTTTATCTTTTCCAACTTTTAAAATCCAGATCAGTTTTGTCAGTGGCGAGTGTCTGTGCAAATAACAAAATTATAGAAACGAAAACTTTACGTACTGATAATGTGTTTTAACTACAGTTTAATACTATGGATTTCTGTAATTTATTATTTTATATTTCTATTTGAGACGTGTGGCCTTATTCATCCGAGAATAGAACAACAAACTACAGATGATTATTGCGAATCATTAAGCAACTGCCTTGACTGTAAGAACATGAATTTTAATTGTGAATGGTGTTTTGATGTTGGCTGTACTAACTTCCCTAACTTGCGCTGTCCAAGAAAAGCTTTGTTAGACGGAGTGCTGAAACCCAAATCCGAAGAGCGCTACTGCACCAAAATAATCAACAGGGAACCAATTATCGTCCCTGAAAATGTAAGACAATCCATCCAACTGGAATTGTTAGTGGATGACTTCACGTTATATAACCGTAAATTAGTATGTGAAATACTGATTAACCAATCGAGTATTCGATTATCAGCGTCTTTGAATGGAAACACCGTTTATTGCAACTCCACAATTTTGAAAATTGTGGTCGGCGATTTGGGTTACAAACTTGGGGTCATCAGACTTATTTGGGGTGGAGTAGAGCCGTTCTCTAATTCAATTTTACTATTGGTTTACAATTGCCAGTTTTTGGCAAAGTCGCACTCGTGCAACAACTGTTTGGCTCTTGACAAAAACTATAAATGTGGATGGTGTAAAGAAACTGGGAAGTGTAGTTTAATCGAAGAGTGCCCTAGACAAAACATGCGTTGGTTGAATGCAAATCAGACTTGTAGTGATTTGGCTGTGTTGTTACTATCAAAAATATAAGAAAATGTTTGCATCAATTATAATAGAGGTAGAAAACCAATTATATATTCTATTAGAGATAAATATGTTTTTGGGTTTGTGTTTATTAAAATTTCCACCACTTTTTTATAATTTTATTATTTCCTCTTTTTATAAAAAAGAGTAACTTACTACATAGGTATAAACTACGGGATTGTGTACTTTAAGAGTTTTATAATTAAATTAAAAGTACACCATTATTTTGATGTGCATATTATGTGAACAAAATGTGATCATTTCCCAAAATAATTTAGGTTACATCAGTCTTAACTCAACTAAAAATCAAGATCTAACTAAACCCTTTAAATTTAGAGGAGACAGCATTAATTCTTAGCTAGATGCAATATGTCTTTCCAAACTTTCCAATTTACACAATCCTACCGTAACTCAGTGGAGCTTTGTTTGAAATTTTAAAATATTACCGCGTCCGACCTAGGGCCCTACCGGCTAACTTTTCGAACTTCGGCGGGTCTGCCGAGCTTCAACTTAAAACAGATAAATCAAAGTATGGATACGTATTGTACTATTTGTCGAAATTATTTGGAAGTTATCGATGTTCGTGTGACATCATGAATTGGGGTTCGCCATTTTGGCCCAATTTGGGCTCGATATATCTGTCTGAAGAGCTCGGTGGCGCAGTGGTTTAGCGCCTGGCCCAGCGATTGCGGAGGTTAAGCAACGTTCGCAAAGGTCGGTCATGGGATGGGTGACCAAAAATTTATTATCTCGAGCTCCTCCGTGCTTCGGAAGGCACGTTAAGCCGTTGGTCGCGGCTGCATTTGCAGTCGTTAACACCCACCAATCCGCATTAGGCCCGCGTGGTGGGTTATGTATGGCCCGTCCTCGTTTCTACCCATTATGGGCTTCCTTATGGAAGGCCTGTGCCCCAGCAGTGGGGACATTAAGAATGGCTGATGGACAATATCTGTTTTAATTTGATACCCGGCAGACTTTTCGAAGTTCGATGCTTTAGCCGGTACGGCCCCTGAGTATGCGGTTTTGAATGTAGCGAATCTGGCGTAACTGTGAAGAGAGTTATTTGAATAAAGCCACGCTATAACATACAAAAGATTTTTAAACACTGTTTAACTAAAGACCTGTTTAAATGTGATGCTGTCTCCAGGGATTGAAATACCGTTAAAAAAAATAACGATACAAAAAAAATACCGTTAAAACAGTATTATCGATAAATTTAACGGTAAATATAACGTTAAAATTCCAATATTTTTACCGTTAAATATAACAAATATAACGGTAAAAATAAATTTAACAGCCTGTCTCTGTCAAACAATATTGTCAAAAAAGTGACAGCATCACATTTAAACAGGTGTTTAGTTAAATAGTGTTTAAAAATCTTTTGTAATAACACGGATTGTGTTAAAAGAGTTTGTGAGATGAATTTATCGTTAGTTAATTCAATGTAAAAAAACCCATAATGTTAAAAAAACCATTATATTTGAATGTTTCCAACTCACTATAGAATAATTGCAAATGAAATGAGATTTCAATGGCTCGAAAAGTATACTTAGATGTGTACTTCGTACGTGTTAAAGTATGAACACATAATAAATATTATTACTAGCGTATTAACATTACCTATACTTAGAGATAGTAGGTATATTTTTTCTGTAATATCATGACGAACACGATAAACATTCAAACTCAATATTATAAAAACGCTACAACAATAACCTTGACCGCTGTTCGAGCTGTTCGAAGATACCGACCCAGATTATATTTTAAGGGTTGAATGATTTATTTTTATTAAAGCTTTACCGGCATTATTAGGATCAGAACGACAGGGAAACTTGCGTCTTGTTAGAGAAAGTTCTTGCTAATTTCTATTAGGTAGGTAGGTAAACCTGTTAGAACTTTCTTAGAATACCTCTGTGACCTAGCGTAGTCTTTAACATTTTCTCAGTAATCTATAGACTTTAAATGTTCATTTAATTATAGAAATGAAACTGATTTTGATAACTTAAATAAGTTTTATTTAGGAGCGTTATTTAGGTTTAGCGCCTGGCCCAGCGATTGCGGAAGTTAAGCAACATTCGCAAGGGTCGGTCATGGGATGGGTGACCAAAAATATATTATCTCGAGCTCCTCCGTGCTTCGGAAGGCACGTTAAGCCGTTGGTCCCGGCTGCATTTGCAGTCGTTAACACCCACCAATCCGCATTGGGCCCGCGTGGTGGGTTATGGCCCATCCTCCTTACCAACCATAAGGAAGGCCTGTGCCCCAGCAGTGGGGACATCAAAAATGGCTGATGGACAAATAAGTTTTTCTCACTTATGCTCTGAAATCTTATCATTCCATTTGAAAAAGGAATGCGGGGCGTTCCACATTTCCGAGGGGGTCTGGTTCATCACATTCTAAATTTAAAATTCAGGCCAGGAATGAATTTCAATACTTACTTCCCGCACCAGCCACCAGTGCGGGAAGTAGGTACAGTGCGAAGATGATCTGGGTGGTGTCTGCGGCAACTTCTTTTTTTTGTTTTAGCTGTTCACAAAAACAACACAAATCACACTATAGAGGGCGACACCTTCAATGAAACACACACTTTTAAACGTATGGATATATTACCACCGCCGTGGTCAAAAAAAGCGAACGAAAATAATGAATCACATTAGGACCTCATACAATTGTTAAAGCAAAACCATACCGCGATCCACGAGGGTACAGCGCCATCTAGTATTGGTTGGACGAACTTTACTATTGGTGGATCGATGTGATAATGCAACTTAAACACAGTTAATATTATAAAGGTAAAATTATTTAATAGGTACTATAATAACGATACAATAAAAAAAATGGTGCGCACAGAGTATATTACTATAAGAATAAAAACATTTTTACCATCGCCACTCTAAAAAGTGCGTTTAATTCAACGATAAGAGTGAATAATATGCTGTTTTATTCACCGAGTGAATAAAAATATTTTGAATTTGGAACAAGCGCGCATCGTATGAATTAGGTACAAGAAAAAAAAAAAGGTGCTGAAAGTATGGAACTATTCCATAGATAAAGATATAGTTCTACAATTAAATGTCAAAAAAAATCCCGCCAATTTTATTTAGGTTCTTTTTAGTGTCTTATCTTTGGGTTCTTTTCTAAAAAATATCCCACCAAATCAATTAGGTCCTCTTTAGTGTCTTATATTTGGGTTCTTTTTTATATATTAGAGGGAGATTAGTTGTTCAGTTTTGCATCAGTCCATTCCATCAGCCTGGTACGATCTTCAGTCTGTAATAATTCAAAGTCTATACAAACTGATGAAGTGGACTGATGCCAGACTGATGTAGTTTCCCTCTTAGTTAGCTCGGTGGCGTAGTGGTGTAGCGCCTGGCTCAGCGATGTCGGTCATGGGATGGGTGACCAAAAATGTATTATCTCGAGCTCCTCCGTGCTTCAGAAGGCACGTTAAGCCGTTGGTCCCGGCTGCATTTGCAGTCGTTAACACCCACCAATCCGCATTGGGCCCGCGTGGTGGGTTATGGCCCGTCCTCCTTACCACCCATAAGGATAAGGCCTGTGCCCCACAGTGGGGACATCAAAAATGTCTGATGGACAACTATAAATACTATAGGTACCTACTGCTATTTTTTTCTCGCAGTCAATGGTAAAAAGTAGAGTACACAACTCGTGAAAAAAAAATTTCATCTCGGTCCTTTGTAACCCTCGCTTCGCTCAGGATTCTACTTTTGAATCCCTCGCTACGCTCGGGATTCAACTCTAGAATCCTTCGCTGCTCTCGGGATCCAACTTAGTCCCTCGAACTAAATTCCCTCTTTTTTCACTTGTTGTATAATCTACTATTACATTTAATAATTGCCCGAACATGAATAATATAAATTTTAATATTAATTAAATTTAATTAAGTTTCAATTGAAAAGTTTTTTATTTCCTCGCATTTCTTGAGAAAAGCACTATACAAGCCTTGTTCTGGAAGCTACTTGCATTGCCTCGAATGATTAAAGCCCTCGCCTGCGGCTCGGGCTTCAAACCATCCTCGACAATGCAATCGCTAGCTTCCCGTTCACGGCTGTAATGTACTATTACTGGTTTCACATTGTTTTTTTATATTTATTTATAACATACCTAAATGTTTTTACAATGAGACTTATTCACTGTGGCTAGCTAACACAAAGGTTTGTATATATTATGTTAGGATTCTAAATCTACAACGAGATTATCTTATTATTTCTTACATTTTTTTGGCAAATGATTCAATAACATCGTTTCATCTTTCAACATAAAATATGATAAAAAAAAGGAAATGTATTCTGTGGTTTTACTATAATAATAGAAGTTAAACATATACTTTAGATATACTTAAAAAAGTAATCACTTTTTTGTTCTTAGAAAACGATATTATAGCTTGTACCTAAAACTTACAAAAAACCATTGCTTTGAATTTTAGTATGTAACTAACCATTCTGTTTAGCAAACCGCCGACCAGCGCATACCTCGATAAGAAACAAAATATTTTAAAAAGGTATCGATACCATGGAATATTATTTTTTCCGAACAGTAGGCGTTACTATTTAGGGACCAAATAGGATCGAGCAGGGCAAAGAAAATTGAACAGATGCTACGAATCCAAGTACCTTTATCGCGTTACATTACTTTCAGAGCTAGAATAGGATTTTCTTGAGTCACAAACGAGATTGAGAAAGTACATAACAGCACTTTCTGTATATTTATTAGAAAATGCATCAGTGGAGTGAGTCGGAGTGAATAAATTAACAAACATCATTACATCAACAAGATAACACGATAAAGTTACTAATGTCCATCAGCCATTTTTGATGTCCCCACTGCTGGGGCACAGGCCTTCTTTATGGGTGGTAAGGAGGATGGGCCATAACCCACCACGCGGGCCCAATGCGGGTTGGTGGGTGTTAACGACTGTAAATGCAGCCGGGACCAACGGCTTAACGTGCCTTCCGAAGCACGGAGGAGCTCGAGACAATAAATTTTTGGTCACCCATCCCATGACCGACCCTTGCGAACGTTGCTTAACTTCCACAATCGCTGGGCCAGGCGCTAAACCACTGCACCACCGAGCTCCACAAAGTTAATAATAGCGCCTTGAAAACCCGAAAAGGGTTGAACTATTTTTACCATGAAATTCTGCATCATTGATTGCTTTCCTTTCGACCACTCAGAAACATCATTCGCTGGAGTGAGAATACCGTTCGGAGACGACCGGCACGCAAGGGCGGATCCAGGATTTAAATTGGGGGGGGGGGCATCGGAGCCTCGGGTCTAGGGTCTAGGGTCTATGTAAGAGATTCATTCACTAATCTTGTAGGTACTCTTGGGTACCTCGTGGGGGGCCATGGCCCCCATGCCCCCCCCCCTGGATCCGCCAATGCCGGCACGCCAATACTGCGAGCGTGCAGCTATACTATTCTTTAAAGTTTGCATATTCCCATTACCTACTGGTTAAACTCTTGGAAACTACCTATAGCATTTTGCCTAGTGACTCAGTAATGGGTATAATGACATCTGCCAGAAACTCGATGAAACGATCACAGACAGTGAAGTTCCATGTTTTTCTCGCTTCTCTTTCTCGATTGCTCGCTCTAAAAAAGGACGTTAGTATGATTCGAAAGGATATTAGAACTACCAATGATCCAATATAGATTACCCCTAACACTGTCTTTGTGTCAAGTAGAAATTAATAAAATACAACAATTAGTTCCTTGGAGCTGTAAAATAGTAAACTCCATATTTGTTTCTTCATATAGGCATATTATGTTTTCAGCTAAAATATTATATTCTACTAACTCTCTTTACGGGCCTTATGCATAAACAAAGTCTGTGTATGATGTCATGTAGTATCAATATACAAGTGTGAAATCAAAGAAAACAATAACATTTTTAAATATAAGGCCGAACGTTGGAGTCAATGAATTAAGTAAAAAGTAGCGAACCATTGACATCTAAAATTACGAAGGAAATAATTTGATAGTGTAATATCTTTATTCTATTCTTATAGGAATCTCACTTTAAGGAATTCATCATCATAATCAGCAGCACGTCACCCACTGCTGGCTAATAGGCCCCCCCAAGAATCTCCACAACGATCGGCCCTACGCTGCCCGCATACAGCTTTTCAAAACACTAAAGCAATCATATTTTTATTAGTTATACAAAAGCATCGATGGAATAAAATATTGTGATTACTACAGAGTTATCGAGGCAGGGACACAAACACAGTGATCGATAAAATAGACCAACAACTTTCGGACACAAGTAGAGAACTGAGCTATAGTTAGGTTTGTTTTGGTTAGATAATTTAGTTTTAAGAATAGAAGAACAAAACACGAGCTCCCCATGAAACAACGAGAGATATAAGCGGGTTAGCAACGGAACAATGACACTCGAAGTTTTATCATGTCACAACGCACACCTACGTACTGCCAACGAAGGGGAACATAATTCGTTGTAGCATAAATCAAGAAGCAGGTGGTAAAGCATAATCTTTTTGTCTCAGTAAAATACTGCATTAACAGTGTCAGGATAATCTCGTGTTATAAGGTTCCCTTCTTAAACCAAACACCCAAATCCGAGTACTTTATGTAGGAAATATTTATTGTTTCTTGTAAAGCCTTTGTGTCACACAATATAAAGCTGCTTATGGTTATGGCGGAATAATTTAGAATTTATTTGTCATTTTGCGTTCGTCTGTAATACTTTTAATTGGATTTTAGCTATCAAACAAAAGTTGAATTGTCTGTGAAAACGTTTGAAGTAATAAATTAAGAGCATTTAAAACACTATTCATTGAATTATGCCTTCCAATCCAAGAGCTTTTGCCTTTGGTATTGTTTTTTTTTTATTGTTTTTTTATTTTTGTTATTGTTTTTTTTTTGGTCTGGCAACCCTGACCGATACACTTGTCAAATAAACCAGCTGGTCTTTTAATTAAATTAAATTGTTTAAACTAAGTAATTTCTTTAATAAGTTGTGTTTAAATTGTTCTTTACTTAATAAATAGTAATGAAAAGTGTTATCTTTACTATCGGTGTGGTATAATTTGAAAAACAAGTGATCTAAAATTCGTAACGGCGCGGCGGCATCCAAATGTCAGTGGAGAAAATATAAAAGGCGAATAAATTTCGTAGAAGAAACGACAAATTTGTGGTCTGCTGCATATTAAACCGGGGGAGTACATTTATTCCTTAATTTTAGTGATTAATAGGTATAGGTTTTATAGGAAAATATCAAGACAAAGCTTTGTGACTGAATTGAATTCGCATAAACCTACCTAGAAACCACAGTGGCGGATTGTTTTCCAATTTAAACTTATACATTGACCATTCCACTTGTACATAACTCACTAACAGTGAGTAACTTCACAACTCAATACGATCTGGCACAGTTATAACCTCTCTTTACTTGACATACAGTGGAAGTAAAGTTGATGGTGGCTACTATTGTCACAGACATTCAATAGACTGTTACACTTTACAAGCATTATATTTGTACATAAACACAATCTGCTTCACTTCTAAACAATAATTTTGGGAAACCATTCTGCACTGTTTCTTGCAATATTACTTAGCTATATAATATTTATCTAGTATTAATTAATTTTCACTATATAGACCATCAGTCACTCAGTTTTAACTATATTTAAGTATAGTTAGGTACCTACTTTTGTTTACAAAGTTCACATATTATAAGAAAGAGGTTTGACCTTGCTTTTATAGTCAAAGTTGATACCTAGTAATAGATAAATCTTTGCTAAAATTGCACATCAAACCTATTACCTATAAATAATAAATACATACATTATATTAATTAACTGACCTCCATTTGCTTAACTTTATTTGTTTTTGTATTTTTTTATTATTATTATTATTATTATTATTTAGTTTTTTTTATTATTATTATATTTTTTTTTAAAGATAGGAAATACACTGACAACTTGTAATAAAACTCGATTATTGATCACTTATTGTATACTTTCAGTGTTTGCGGTTTGCAAGTTCCATCTAGCTCAATAACAACATGATGACCCGTAAGGCAACTGCAAAGGATGTGGAAATCAAACTCAAACATGCACTAGAGGATTTAAAGGCAGCAAAAGAGCTAAATGACACCTTACTGCTGGAACGAGAAGACAGTGAACGCGAGATTCTTAAGACCATATCCCGGAACACTGACCTCAAGAATGAGCTTGCTGAAGTGCATACAAAGTATTCTGAGATTGTAGATAAATACAACCAGATGCAAGTGTATATAGAAACATTTAGAGAATGTAGTGACACTCATGAACAGGCATTGAGTCGCATTACCGACCTTGAAATTAGGTTGTCTCTTGCTCAAAAGACCATTTTAGAGTTAGAAAAAGAAAATAAAACCTTTGTAGAAGAGAAGCATTCTCAAAGCCTGTTTAGCGAGTTACAGCAATGTGATTCTGCAATATATGACAATTCAACCTTGGTATGTAATAACTATAATGACAAATCTGTTGTCATTAGAAATAATTGTCAACTTAATAGTGGAAAGAAAATAAAAAAATATATCCGCTTGAATAGATATATTAAGAAAACTCAAAGGTTGATAAAAAGGCAAAATTATTATAGCCAATTTTCAAAGCTGAGGAAAGAGCGTAAGCAATTATTAGGTCAATTAGATGCAATTAATAGGGCATCATGTAATAACAGTAAGGAATGTGAAAAGGTGAATAATCAATTAAGTGAAAAAATTGACAATTTGGAACTTTCACTTAGGGAAATGTACAATAATTTAAGTGACTTTTCTCGCAAACAGCTAAATTACCAAATGCTGGCTGCAAATGACATGATTGACATGTGTAATTATAATACAGACCGGTTCGAATCCCTTGGCAAAAAACAGAATTGTAGCTGTTTTAACCACAATACTATTGTAAGACAGTGTGATGCAGTTGTCCAGGATGCCCCAGAGCACTTACCTACCCACTCAGTGTGTAAGCCTGAAGTTTCTGATAATAACCCAACCAACTTAACTACCCACTCAGTATGTGAACCTGAACCAGAGGTCTCATACACTTGTAATGATTTAATAAATTCACCAAAAAATAGTCCATCTTCCGATAAAAACTGTTGTGAAACAATTATGTTCTGCGATGAGATGGGTAAGAATTTAGGCCAATTAATTCAGAAACACACCAAGGGAAATATTATTAATTATTGTATGCCTGGGTCAACTTTGGATGACTTGATGAGAATTATTGTTAAAAAATCATTTAATGAAAACACTAATTTGATAATTTTGATAGGAAATAGGGGTAATGTGAACAAAAACCAACTGATAGCTTATTGTAATACCTTATTGTCTTTGAAAGTAAAAAAAGTTATTTTGTTCACATTCCCTTATTGCAAAAGTGTGTCACAAATGGAAAATAACGTTAGGTATCAGTTGAATGTTACATTGAATACGGTAGCATTCCATAATAGTGAACAGCTACACATAATTGACATCAATAAATTATTTAATAGTTTTTACTTGACAAAAGATAAGTTCTATCTGCCTAGTTCTTTTAGGAGACAAATAGCATTATCGCTATCTTTTTATTTTAAACATTTAGCCAATAATCTGGCTAGTAAAACAACTGCTTCTATTGAGCAGTCAACTATTGACATTAGTCATTCAACTTTGGAATCTGTTCCAAATAAAAATAATTGTAACATTTTACTTAGTCCAAGTAATAATATTTTTTCTCATTTAAATTACCATCTAAGACAATAGAGGCGTCCTCTAGCCCTGAATTAACAATAGAAAAGCCAAAGTCTTTAAGAATTGTACATCAGAATATACAAGGCTTTTCTTGCAAAGATTTAGAAATAAGCTTATTCATAAACTCTGAAAATATTGATGTGTTATGTGTTACTGAGCATTGGTTGAAAAAGCACGAATTACTTTTAAGTTTAGATAATTATAAAGTTGCTAGCTCGTTTAGTAGGAAATCTGCTATAAGAGGGGGTTCACTTATTATTCTACACAATAGTTTACAATGTAAAGAGCGCAAAGATGTAGTATCCCTCTCAATTGAACGAACTATTGAGTTGTCTTGTGTGGAACTTGATCAAATAATTATTGTATGCGTATATAGACCCCCCACCGCGAATTACTCTGAGTTTGAGTCCACTATGGAGGAAGTCTTAAAAATAACTTGTAGGAAGAATAAAAAAGTCGCGATTTGTGGAGATTTTAACGTCGACATCTTAGACCCTAAATTAGCCAAACTGTCGAGTAGGTTCATAAACCTATTTAAATCATTTAATTTACTACATATTTTTAATGAACCAACGCGTATCACACCCACATCGGCAACCTGCTTAGATAATATTTTCTGTAACTGTAATGTCATTGAAAAATCAATTTTGAATTGTATTAAATCCGACCATAGTGGACAATTAGCCTCCATTGAGCACCATCATGTTCGGCCTAAACGGGAAATAATGTGTAGGCCAATAAAGAAACACTGTATTGAAAAATTCAGAACCAATGTCACAAGTAAAATTGAAACATTACCAGAACCAAATTTTGAAGCCAATAACTTATATAATCATTTATTTAGCATAGTCAAAACTGAATTTAGTGAAACTTTCAAACAAAAAGTCATCAAATGTAATGATAGTACGAAATTTAGTGACTGGGCCACACCCGGCATATATAAAAGCAGAAGGAAATTATACGAACTTTATGCAGAGAAAGCTACTTCTTGTGATCCTAACTTCATTGAATTTGTCAAGAAGTATTCACAAACATTCAGAGAAGTTTGTATCCTAGCAAAGTCCAAGTACTTTGCAAATAAAATAAAATTAGCTGATAACAAAATTAAAGCTACCTGGAATATTATTAACAAAGAAACGGGCAAATCAAAATCCAATATAAATTCCTTCTGTTTAAAAACTGGTGATCAAACTTTTGAATCTGACAATGAGGTCGCTAAAGTTTTTGAAGATTTCTTTGCTAGAATACCTGTAGAAACTACCAGTACTCTTAGTGCTAGTCCCAACATCGCTGTCTCCCTTCTGGAGTCTAGTGTTGATAAGTGCAATGAAAGTTTTTCCTTTAAATATATAAATAGTGCAGATATCATTAAAGCTTTTAAAACAATTAATGTTAAAAAAACAGAAGATCTTTGGGGCATGTCAACAAGCATTATTAAATCAATAATTGATATACTAGCCCCCTACTTGGCTTTTATTTTTAACAAATGTATTGACGAGGGGGTCTTTCCTGACTTAATGAAAAATAGTAAATTGATTCCTCTTTTTAAATCTGGGGATAAAAGTGACCCAGCTAACTTTAGGCCAATATCTATACTACCAGCACTTAGTAAAATATTTGAAAAAATTATATATTCCCAATTATTAGATTACTTTACATACAATAATATACTTCATAAAAACCAGTTTGGATTTTCCAAGGGTAAAAGTACTACTGATGCTGGAATTGCACTTCTCAAACATATTCTTGACGCTTGGGAAGAAAAGCAGGATGTAATTGGCATTTTCTGTGACCTTTCTAAGGCATTCGATTGCGTTGATCACCAAACACTATTAAAGAAGCTAGAACATTATGGTGTCTCTGATAAGTCGGTTAGGCTTATGAAATCGTATTTGTACAATAGAACTCAGAAAGTAGTAATTAATAGAACTGAATCTACTGGAGCCCCCATCAATATGGGTGTGCCACAGGGATCAATATTGGGCCCATTGCTGTTTCTAATTTATATAAATGACCTTCCCAACTACGCGAGTAATTTATGTGAGACTGTACTATTTGCGGATGATACTTCTTTAGTTTTCAAAGTAAACAGAGGTAATAACTGTTCCGACGAAGTAAATAGTGCCCTCTCTAAAGTTTCACACTGGTTTAATAGTAATAATTTAGCACTTAACCCCAAAAAAACTAAATGTGTAAAATTTTCTTTACCTAATGTTGAGAAGACAAAATTAAATATTAAATTGAATGACGATAAAGTAGACTTTACTGAGAGTACAAAATTTCTAGGTATTACACTAGATTCTCGATTGCAATGGGATCCACATATTGAAGCCTTGTCAAGTAGACTTAGTTCAGCGGCATTCGCTGTTAAGAAAATAAGGCTTTTAACTGATATTGAAACGGCAAGGTTAGTATACTTTAGTTATTTTCATAGTGTAATGTCTTATGGACTGCTATTGTGGGGCTCAGCTGCCAGTTTTGAAAATATTTTTGTACTCCAAAAAAGAGCTGTTCGCGCCATATACAATCTACGGCGGAGAGATACCTTGAGAGAATTGTTCAAAGAAATAAATATTTTAACTTTGGCAGGCCAATATATTTATGAAAATTTAGTTTATGTAAGGAAACACTATGATTCATTTGATAAGAACAGCAACATTCACCAGTTTAATACAAGAAATAAAGATAAACTTGCCGTTCCAAGTTTTAGGCTTGCAAAAACGAGAGGTTCATTTATGGGGAAAGGCATAGCCTTTATTAATAAAGTTCCACAACAAGTGATTGATCTTCCTTTGCATGAATTTAAAAACCATGTTAAAAAAACGCTCATGGGTAAAGGTTATTATAAAGTTGACGATTATCTTAAAGATCAAAATGCGTGGAAATGATGTAACACATAACTTGCTAATATAAGAACTTTGTTGAAGTAATATAATAAGTCTATGTTGTTGCCAATAATCCTGTCACCCTGTTGTAATTATCTGGTAACGATATATTCAAGTTTGTAAATATCGTTACTTATGGCTGTTACAGCTGATAAGTTTCTTGCGCCCGTTCTTCTTGTCAGCTAAAAAAGTCTGGAACGGGTGGTAGAAAAATATAGACGATTCAAAAGTACTTAATAATTAAGTTTATTTGAATAAAGCTTATTTCACTTTCACTTTCACGTATAGTTTCAAGGTGTTTACTCTGTTTGAACTAATAATATTTGTATGAATGAAATCTTTGTTAGACCAGTAAAATCCTACTACTTTGACGTCATCGAAAACAAGATAAAATCCTCTTTGAAGCGAAAGCAGTTGAGCCTAGGAAACTTATCTGATCACGGCAACACGACTTACATTACACCGAAATAATTTTGACCGCTAAAAACAAAAGCATTTTGCGTTTTAGACGTTCGCGCTCATGTCATGAGGGTCCGAGAGTGTCAGTTTCAAGCTAAAAATTAAATTAGACATTGTTTAACAGAAAATGTTTGTGTCAGAGTGCCTTTAATTTTATTATCCTTTTAGTACACTTAAAATACTTACAAATATCAGCATTTAACGCCTATAAATAACCAAAATGGCACACATACTTCATTCTGTTTTCATAAGTTCTCCCCAAACGAGTGATTTCCACGGAATTGCTCGTAATTTCTTTTGGCAATAAAATTTTTGTTACGCCGATGACACTCCACGAAGATGATCAGTAAAACAACTTCTAAATTTATGGCGACTAATGCCCGAATAATCAGAGGCTTCTTAGCTAAAACCTTAGTTAAAGTTCTCAAAGTTCTCCTTGACTTTAAGGAAGAAGTTAGTTGCATAGTTTTTTGTCAAATCTTACAACTTTTTTTAATTCAAGGTGGCCTTAATATTAAGAACCATATGAGAATGTTTTGGTTATATCTATAGAATTATTAAAGAAGAATACTTACTAACATAGATTAAATTTCACTAAAATAAGCCCTTGTTACTTGAGTAATGAATTTTATATACATAAGTATATAAATTATGAAACTAATCGTGTAAGCGACGCGGCTCAGACTGGTAGAGTCCAGAGCTGTTAAATTTTAGTTTAAAAATATGTGTTTAATAATGAGTTATCAGAGACTAGTTTTTTTTTTGCACTCTTGTTTTTTGTTGTGAATGTCAAAATATAAGGGGAAGCAAAAGCCTCTAATTCCAGTTTTTTTAATTTATTATTTTGCTCCGTCGCCTTCATTTTGGTCCATCTAATCAATTACTTAGAGGTGTTAGGAGGAAATAGGTTGAGTAACGCTTTAGCTAATTTTATAACGAGAGAGCGCCACGGAACCACACATAAGCACGAAAAATTTGGTCGTGGGCTCGTGGATGTGATGTTATAAAATAAATATGTACTTACCAAATTTTTCTAGTACATAAGTTCACTTTTTTGGGAGTCTTAAAGCTTCCTCGATTTGTTTTTAGGCATTTTGCTTTTTAGACATTACGCTCATAAGGGAAAATAATTACTTCTGAAACAGAACGCGGGAAATACTTCCAAAACTAAAACTTTGTAATTTGATTAGTTATTATGCCTAAGTTTCAACGATTTTTTTAAAGTGTATAATTTCAGGAATCATAATCGAAACGATTATGATTTATTTTTTTGTTGCTTATCATTAAAAATATTTAAATCGGGCCCAAAGTAAATTTTCTTTCATCTTAAAAGTTTAAGGTGCTTTCAAGTTTATCGCTTTTTTTAGTTTTCTAATAAAACTTATCGAAGCCGTAGCAGTTATAATAACTAAATTAATTATTTTGAAGCTAAATAAACTTACTTCGAATTCGTGAACAATTTATTGTGAAATAAAAAAATCTTGCTCTGGCAAGTTCATATTTAATTGAATCGAACTAGTAAATACGAGTATTTAACTTACGCTATGACGTAAGTCAGTCAGTTAACTTATTTAACAGATAAAATAAAAAAATGCCTTTTCAAAACAGATAATTTCATAAAATATAAATACTTAGGTATTTCATTATTTAATTGAACCAGAAATAGTTGTGATGGAACCCGAAAATATAATAATAATAATAAAAAAATTATTTCGGAAATCATCCATATATGTTAGTAACAAGATAGCTTATATCTAGTGTTAGTGATTAAACCTAAGACATACTTAACTATATGGTTACTCTAGTAACTCGCCACTGGCGCGTGTAGGCGTACCCATCAGCAGTGGCGAGTCCCAGCGCTCAGCTAACGCGCACAGGATACTGTTCGGGCTGGCGCGCACGCGCGATAACTATTATACTTGGTACCACTGGCGAGGGATGACATTATGGCGAAGGTAGGCCGTTCTACAAAAATGTTATGATCTGTATACGTGTAACAAAAAGGCGGGTATCAACCCGAAAGGAGAGAAGGAAACAGAAAAAAAAACAATTCGAATAAAAAAAATTGGATTCTCCTTTGAAAGTTTGAATTTGCCGCCAACATTTTGTATGGAGAGTTCAATTTTTTTTTATTAGTGTTAAGAGTGGATCGGTGGAGGGAGTGGGATTTTTATGGACTCTTCACCACTGACGGTCCATACAAAGGTTTCAAACTGCGAATCAGATCAAAATCATTGTTTGTACCAAGTATAGGTATACATGTAAATGTAGAACGTTTACTGTCCACTTTATCCACTGTGTAAAAGTCGGGTGCTTTTCTACACCTGTCACCATCATTTAGAATACCTATTTTGTCTCACTCGCACACCATGTTTCGTTCGAGCTATTAAAATTTTACGCATCAAATTTCTAAAACTGTGTCACTTAAAAGAGGGTGGCGAGTCTTTTGTCACGTAACAACTGAAAAACGGCTCGGTGATGCAAAGTAAAAAACACACTTTAACAAAAATGGCCTAGTTTTGCAAGCACTTAAAAAAACTGAAACTAGTACAGAGGAATATAAGAATAATAGGAACCATCAAAACGTAGAAGAAATATATTTAAAACATGTATCAGGATCTCTTTAAAATGTTCGTCTGCTGCTGGCTGCATATTATTAATCGCATCAAATTAAATTAATAATTTTAAATTCGCATCTTTACGCTAGGTAATACGCCCGTTTAATATAAAACATCGTCTATTAAGTGACTGTGTTAACAAATTAAATTGTTTACAAAGAAGATATTGCAAACTCAAGCTTACACAAAGCATGTTCTTGTTTAGGCGTACACTTGCTTTCAAAAGAATATCAGTATTAAAAGTGAATATACACGCTGAAATTCTAATCATGTGGTTCCCGACGTGGGGTGGTTCCACTCACGATTACAAGCAACTTTTCTGAGCCAAAAATCTGCTGTTCCATACATTAAGGTCGAGTAGGTACCTACTGCACTTTTGTATGGAACCGCTGATTTTTTTTTTGAGGATTGGCCCCATAGTAAAAGTTGCTTGTAATCATGAGTGGAACCACTCCACGGCGAGAACCAATTGATTAAAATTTCACGCTGTATAACTAACTAGCGACCCGCCCTCGCTTCGCTTCGGTGTAGTGTGGAATTTTACACCATTGAATAACACTATCTATTAAAAAACCGTATCAAAATCCGTTGCGTAGTTTTAAAGATCTAAGCATACATAGGGACAGACAGCGGGAAGCGACTTTGTTTTATACTATTTAGTGATATATAACTTGCCCTTGCATTTGCAAAATGATTGGTTCTCCAATTTATACTTACTTAGCTGAGAATATTAGTCTCACTCACCGTAAAAGAACTTTGTAGTACCTACACATAACTTGTGTGTACCTGTTACCAGTCTTGTTACTAAATAATTTCAAGTAAAATATCTTAGAACTAAAATTAAGTCCAAACAAAATAGTCACAAAGTGTACACGTTTTAATGGCCGCGAGTGTTCAAAGATTATCTCATAATAATATAGGTTCCTAGAGTATAAATTTATTATTTAATGTCTTAACATGCCTTCAGTTCCTCCTATGTATGAAACAACAGCCCTTGTTTGAAAGGCCCTCAGAAGAACTTTAATAAATTATTGTAACAAGTTTTAAATTGCTTTTCTAGCCACCGTGATGCTGTTTTTGAATTCTTGTATGTTTACAAATATTTTCAGTTTTAATGTTAATTAACTTTAAACTAATTCTTCAGTACGATGGTCTTGAAACAACTAATTGTAGCAAAAACAATTATATTTAGTTTGCAAGACCGTGTGAATCCTCCTAATTAATGTAGTCTGCTGAATAATTAGAGACGGCTTAGATATGAGGTTCATTACAGCCTAGCCCGCGGTGCAGTTGACTAATGCAGGTTATTTCCGTGGCCAGGAATTAACTATGCCTCTGTTTTCCTTGCCTGTTCATGCACATCTGACGTAAGTTGTGAAAAGAAGGCGAGAACATTTTTCTTCACTAGTCATACATTTTGTGGCAATATGGGCGGAAGGTTTCTAAGCGTCGTCTCCACGGCAATTCACAAATATTTGAATGTAGAATGTTATGCTTTTTTAACATTAACGGGAAGTCGCGAGTCATTTGTTTTTATCACAAAGCGAAGTTCGTCGCGCGTAGAAAAAAATAAAATTCGAAAAGATTTCAGGATGATGATTTTCAAACTTCGCTTTCTCTGCAACACTGAAAAAACGTAACGGCTATAATTAAACAAGTTACTGCTATTTACAACCGAGTAACTCGCTTCGGAGGGAGCCTGCAATGTTTGTTGCTAAAATTATACAAGTCAACTTTGTTAACGTATGTTGGTAATATAAACCCAGTAAGTTGGTCAAAAAATAGGTATCCAAGGTTGGTTGCTTCTAACCTATGCACTCAGTAAACTTAGCAAACCTATTTACTATAGTGAATCGAGTTACTCTGTTAACAATACCCAAGCTTCTTGGTATTACAAATCAATTCAATCGGTAACTGCAACAACTAACTTGGTTATAGAAATAAACACAACTGTCACTACAGCCAACGTGCTTTGTTGTGTTTAGCAAAGTAATTCAGTAGGCTCAAATATTTTGCTTCGTAAAACTAGCTAAGTAGCTTGAATAATGTTAATTATGTATATTGGGTAGGGACAGCCAATCTACTTTGTTACTTCTACTCAATTCAATTTGGTTTATGTAGCCAAGTTACTGTGTACTGTCAATCGTGTTCATTGGGTAACTACAAATAATATACTCTGTTCTTTTTAGTCAATAGCTTATTTCACTTTCACTTTCACTATATTTAGCCAAGTTACTTTGTATTTTTAGGCGGGTTTATTGGGTAACCATAGCTAAAATACTATATTGCAGGTACCAATTTAAACGTATATTTTCAGTATAAGCTGAACTGTGAGTCACAGGTCAGCTTATACTGAAAATATATAAGTAGCTTAATATGCGTCGTTTAAATTGGTACCTGCAATAAAATATTTTAGCTCCTGTGACTGTACTTAAAGCCTATATATTACAATGCGAGGTCAGCTCATACTTTAAATGTGTAGTTTGATATGTTGTCGTTTGTACCATTGTTACTTGCAGTGCAGTGGGGAAAAATTTGGCATGTCGAGAAAAAACTAATGAAACGTTCATGCAGTAAAACAACAGATATATTGCTGACAGACCAAACTTAAAAGAAACTGAAAGAAAATTATGTACATTAATAAAATTAGCTTTATTCGGTACACGATACAGTCATTTCAGGTAACATACTACTCTTACAGTCCTTATAGTACACAGTAGATATAAAATCCTTGCGTTATTAACAGCAAATAATATTTGTCACTAAACACTCGCACGGTAAAATATCACACTACAAAAGTAATTATTGTTTATTTTTGTCACTTCACTGTACCTCCTACTGTTATAAAATCATAATCATCATCATTAGCCTCTTTGGGTCCATTTCTGGAAATAGGCCTCTCCAAAATTCTTCCACTGGGTCCGGTTTTACGCCTCCGTCATCCAGTTGTGTCCCGCTTGTCCTCTGATGTCGTCAACCAACCGTTTTGGAGGGCGGCCTCGTGGTCTTTTGTTTGCCCATGGTCTCCTTTCAAGGATCCTTCTCGCAAAACTATTGCGCGTTTTAAAACAAACCCGGGAAAATTCAAAATAATGGTTAAAAGTTGTTGTTTTTATGTAAAACTTTAACCTGCCTTGTAGGTGTGAGGCAGCGCTTCAACAGACGTTTGTCACGCGTCAAGTCACACAGAGAAATGGCCAAATTCGCAGGCTATGCAGCCAATTCCTTGTTTATTATTATCAAGTTACTCGGTTAAAGATAGTGTTTGCTCATTCCATTGATAATTGCCGAGCTGTGCTTATTTACCAATAGATAATCAACTAGTTTGTTTCAAGTAAGTAGCATGGTTATATGCATCATAGGGAGTTATTTAATACTAGCCAACTATGATTATGTTTAAAATTAAATGACTTAATTATCATTAAATAGTAATGTAAGCTTGTCTATTTTGAACCGAACCCTATGTAAATATTAGCCAACTATGATTGTATCTATAATTAAATAACTTACTTATCATGAAATAGCAATGTAACCTTGTCTATTTTTAACCAAACTCGGTGTAAATTTTAGCCAACTATGATTGTCTAAAATTAAATGACTTACTTATCATTAAAAAGTAATGTAAGCTTGTCTATTTTTAACCGAACTCTATGTAAATATTAGCCAACTATAGTTGTATCTAAAATTAAATAACTTACTTATCATAAAATAGCAATGTAACCTTGTCTATTTTCAACCGAACTTGGTGAAAATTTTAGCCAAGTATGGTTGTATCTAAAATTAAATAACTTACTTATCATAAAATAGCAATGTAACCTTGTCTACTTTTAATCGAACTCGGTTTAAATTTTAGCCAACTATGATTGTCTAAAATTAAATGACTTACTTAACATTAAATAGTAATGTACGCTTGTCTAATTTTAACCGAACTTTATGTAAATATTAGCCAACTATGGTTGTATCTAAAATTAAATAACTTACTTATCATGAAATAGCAATGTAACCTTGTCTATTTTTAACCGAACTCGGTGGTAATTTTAGCCAACTATGATTATGTCTAAAATTAAACATCTTACTTATTATGAAATAATAACGTAAGCTTGTCTATTTCGGTAAGGGTTCAATTTAACGAGGCGGTAATTTAGAAATAAATAAGTGCTTTGTTAATGATAGCCAACCATATTTAGCAATACTTGCTTGTATAATATTAGCTAAGCTTTATTGCCCATTTTAAATATGTCTTGATTGAATGCAGCCGAATAATTTTTAACAGAGCTAAATTGGTACTTTGCTAAAGCAAATTTTTTTCAGTGAAGTAAAGCACTGCTTTACTTTAAAATGCTTTTGGAAGGGAAGCCCCTTATTCGAGCATCGTAAAGCATTGGTATGCCGAATGAAAACGTTTTCATGTCTTTCCTATGATAAAATTGCTGAAGGTCGGCATTCAAATGCGATCACTGTGGAGAAGATGACTAGGTACTTATTTGTCACATGATTAGTTGATGGAAACCGGCATATTACCTATTGCAGGTTCCTAGGATACAAGGGGATTAGTATGACTTAAATAAATATTCATCAGCATTCAAAAGTAAGGAAACTTTGTTACCGCTGGATTCCTCATGAACTCACTATTGACAAACACTGTAAACATTGTGATAGAAGATAAAACGTAGATAATATATAGTTCCGGAATCGAAAAGATATTAACAGTCTTCATCTGAAATAACCTACAGGAACAAAACAAAGTTAAAGTTGAATATAGATCACTATTACCATACCAAGAAGTGACATCCTATTGCACGATGACAATTTTTCAGCGCACACCGCGATGAAGACAAAGTCATTCTCGGCTCTTTAAAATTGGAGTTCATGATCCATTTCGCATTAAGTTTAGTTTATTTATATCTTAGATCTTGCGACTTCTTTATTATCCTAGGAATTAAAGATACGATGATGCGAAGCAGCGTATGAAAACATGCCCTCAAAAATGAATTAGCTTATGTTTAAAAAAAAATTCTCCTATTCGCCGTATGTCAGTTCTCTTTCTCTCATGGCTTAAGCCAGAAGCTTTTCCGTCCGTCTGTCTAACCACTGCAATTTAAACCCATTGTCTTAATGAAACAGGCAGTTTCTACACATTATGGCTGACTGTCTTGAGTCATTTATAGCGCATACAAAGAAAATATACTGAAGCGTTATAAAATTACCATTTAAATCTTAGCTACACAAGTTTCATTAGGAATAAAATAATAATTTTTAATTAATGTATGAGAATGCACTTTGCACATGTATTTCAATGAATGATAGTTGAAAATAATTAATTTCGGCTACGCGGTGCATGGATCTTCAATCATATATTTATTTTGAACTGTTATTTTTTTTACAATGTAAAAGTAGCAACTAATGGTAATGGTACTGATCGAGTAGCTTACTTGACAGATGATTTTACAATGTCAACTCATCTGTCAAGTATCATCTGTGAGTAGCTTACTTTACAAAAAATTGGTTAAGTAAAACAGAGAAAATTGTATAAATACCTAGCGCCATTATAAGGAATAGGATAATTACAAGAACGCTGGCCATCCTTTAGTTGCGTAATAATCATAAAGTGGAATTTAGCAATTTTCGTTTTGTTGAGCTTTTGCGAAGGGCTCTTTTTGTAACTTTTATTGAAACACTAGCTTTTGCCCGCGACTTCATCTGGGTGGACATTCAAAATATCCCTAGGGAACCTTTGACCGCGGAATTTTGATGGTGGATCTAAATTCGATGTGGAAGTATTGTCTTATATATTACTAACGTGTGGAATAATAGTACATTATGAGACAAGTTAGCTTAAGTTGCTCATTGCACACAAGGATGTGGGGTGCAGCCCGAGCCGCAGGCGAGGGCGTAACTCAGCCGAGTGTGCAATAAGCAAAAGCTCACGAATTTCATACGACGTTTTTCAACACATTTGCGAGTAAAAAACAAAGTAATTTACCACACAGCAACAAATACCACAAACAAAAACAAAATATGATAAGTATGGGAAAAGGCGCGCAGGTTTTTTTTTGTTTTTTTCACACGCCCAACGCAAGAATATTTCGCGAACAAAGGTGAGTGAGCATACAGCCTACTTCAAAATTATAATTTTAAGTGATAAAACGCAAATATTTTAATATTTTATAACAAAATATTGTGAATTATGAATAAGTTGATAATAATAAATATTTGTTTGACTTAATTAAGGACTTACACATTTATTTATTCCAAAAATGTATATGAATTTTCAGCAGCATAAAACCTCTTTGTTGTTATAAAAAAAACTGTATTACCCGGCTAAATTGGGAATGCTCTGTTTACTCGCATAGAACTTGCAATAAGGTACTAATTTAACTTTTCAACACACTTGCTCGTAAAGTGAGCCCTAATACATCGCTTTTAGGGCCTTAAACCGAGCTATAACAAACGCGTGCAATAATATATAAAACACTAGTTCGTAATAGAATTATTAACCCTACAAATAGAATTAACCCTACAAAATAAATGTGTAAGTCCTTAATTAAGTCAAATAAATATATATTATTATCAGATTATTCATAGTTCACAATATTTTGTTATAAAATATTAAAATATTTGCATTTTGTCACTTAAAATTATAATTTTGAAGTAGGCTGTAATGGCTGTATGCTCACTCACCCCTTTGTTCGCAAAACATTCTTGCGTTGGGCGTGTAAAAAAACAAAAAAAAACCTACGCGCCTTTTCCCATAATAATTATCATATTTTGTTTTTGTCGTATTTGTTGCTGTGTGGCAAATTACTTTGTTTTTTCCTCGCAAATGTGTTGAAAAACGTCGTATGAAACTCGTGAGCTCTTACTTATTGCACACTCGGCTGAGTTACGCCCTCGCCTGCGGCTCGGGCTGCAACCCACAGCCTTGTGTGCAATGAGCAACCTAAGCTAACTTGTCTCATAATGTACTATTGTATGGTTAATTCTATTACGTACTAGTGTTTTATATATTATTGCACGCGTTTGTTATAGCTCGGTTTATGGCCCTAAAAGCGATGTATTAGGGCTCACTTTACGAGCAAGTGTGTTGAACAGATTTTTTATGACTTTAAACGTTATCAGATTGTGGTATCAGTACCCTTAGCACGAACAGCTATCGCGAAAAAAAACGCACGTAAAATTACTCGATGGACAATTCTCTATGGAAAATTTCATTTCGCTTATCGGCGATAGATGGCGTTGTACAAATATCCAATACAAAATGTATCTATCGAATGATTTTAAGCGAGTTATTTTTTTCGATAGCTGTTCGTGCTAAGGGTACAGAGCGCCACGTCTACGGGACTCCGTGGACTTACGCTTTTTAACGCCATCTGTCTGTCTCTGTAAGAACAATCTTTGTGAGTGTAGCGCCATCTAATGGAGTTTAATGGAAACAAGCCTACTAGTAAGCAGCATTTGTTTTAGTTACAGAAATTCTACACTTTGAGTATTTATTACCGGCAGCTCGGAATATTCGGAAGAGAAATCCATACAATATTATAAAACGCGAAAGTAAGTTTGTTACGATTTCTCGTCTGATCTAGGTTCTCAACCGATAATCATGAAATTTTGAATACACGTTGTCAGGGGTACATAAAAGGACATAGGGTACCTTTTGTCCAGATAAAACAACGGTTAGGTATTATTAATATATGACTTCTTCATGGTACAGGTTTACTCACTAATTAAATATGTAGATTATTGTAGTTTTCTTCTATCTATTTAAGGCGATTAGTATCCTCACAGTGGCGCCCTCACCTTTGAATTTTCGATACAGTATGTACTTAGCGAGCAATAAATTTAATTAACATGAGGGCGCCACTTGAGGGTACTAATCATCTTAAGAACGCAGGCAGGAGTATTTATAATAAAGTTAATACAACTCGACAATTCTAGGTCTTATGTAAAGAATGCACACCGAATTATTAGAGTTATGATGACGCTAAAAATGAAATTAAAGGAAACATGTCGATTTGTTTGTTTATTAACGAATTTAATAAAATAACAAATAAATTAATTTTGTTTTTTTTGGTCAAAAGTTAAACTTTGTTCTCGGAGTCACATTCTACATGAGGACAGCATTCTGGGTATGGCTTGGTTAAATCTTTTTCTGTGATATGACAATTAGGATCATTGACTGCAATTGTGCCGCAACTAAAAGAAAAGAAAAATGCAACATTATTATACTTAATATCATTAGCACCATCTAATAAAAATTTAAGAGGATTGTCAAGCAAGCGGTCTCCATACAAACGGCGATAACGTTTCCCACTTTCTAAATCTTAACCTACAGCAATGAATTTTTGGTATGTTTTTGAAATGCCTAAATACTAGGGCTGTACGTTTTGATTTATTAAATATCTATAATAGATTTCGAAATATTTGCATTTTAGTGATTTCATACAAAACACAGAAGTGCCAATATTTCGAAATCTATTATAGATATTTAAAAAATCAAAACGTACAGCCCTAGTATTTAGGCATTTCAAAAACATACCAAAAATTCATTGCTGTAGGTTAAGATTTAGAGAGTGGGAAACGTTATCGCCGTTTGTATGGAGACCGTTTGCTTGACAATCCTCTTAAGGAAAACAAATAATAATATACTCACGATGCATAATTTATGTATTCATCACCACAAGTTATTCTATAACAGTGTCCAATGGGTTTCACCGTAACTCCGAATTCCACAACCTCGTCAATTTCTTCAATATAACAACCTTCTTCACCAGCTGAAAGAAATTTTGAGTTTTAAAAAATATGCTATCTCTATACAAATCTACGAGTATGTCCATCAGCCATTTTTTATGTCCCCACTGCTGGGGCACAGGCCTTCCTTATGGGTGGTAAGGAGGACGGGCCATAACCCACCACGCGGGCCCAATGCGGATTGGTGGGTGTTAACGACTGCAAATACAGCCGGGACCAACGGCTTAACGTGCCTTCCGAAGCACGGAGGAGCTCGAGATAATACATTTTTGGTCACCCATCCCATGACCGACCCTTGCGAACATTGCTTAACTTCCGCAATCGCTGGGCCAGGCGCTAAACCACTGCGCCACCGAGCTCCTCCGAGATCTACGAGTATGATTCAAACTTATTGGACACTGGAAGTTCGGTCGGTGACTGCAAGGATGGGTGTCCAAACATTTGTTATCACGAACTCCACCGTGCTTTGAAACCCGGCTACATATGCTGTCATTAACACCTACCAATCCAATAGGGCTTTGATCTATCCATAAGAAAGGCCTGTGCCCCAGCAGTGGGACATAAAATAATGGTTTGACCTTTTAGTGACCAATAACTTTAAATTGTTATTTGTATCATAAACGTTGCAAGATTTATCAAAACTGGCGACCTTATTAACTAGTTTAACAACATGTAGGTCAGTCTGATAATTCTCATATTTATATAATTAAACCAAAACTGCCTTATCAGAAATTAAACTTCACAATGTATTGGAATAACATAACGTTTTATTTATATTCTTGCAGAATGACATGATAAATGAATATAATGTGTTTTTATATTTACACAAATGGCCTGACACTTGAAATCTTTTATTCATGCAACAAGTAGGTACTAGGTACCTACGTAAGTAATACCTAGTTGTTAAGCAACGTTTTTCCAACTTGGGGTAAAAAAAACTAAAGAAAAGTCTTTTCAAATTGCTCAAGAACGTTTCAGAATCCTCATAGGTAGATCTAATACATTTTGGCAGCATAAAATGACCATGAACTACGATGAAAACTTATATCAGCAAAGGACTTACTACTAAAAGTCAGGACAATCCGACAATGTTCATCGTTTGATTTATTCTATCAATAAATTAGTTTCAACAGGCAATCAATCATATTTGTAGTAAATATTGGATAAATCTAAGAGATTTTTGTATAGTGTCCATACCTACTTTTAAAAAAAGGTGCAGGTGATAGGGAAAATCTTATAATGATTATATATGCGGGGTGTATTTGCATGTTTGTGTTTAATTTTAGATGTTTGTATGTTTGTTTGCAGGGTGTCCAGTCTTTGTTAGATCCGTCAAAAGATAGGGAAAATCTTATACTTACCATATTTTTCCGGTATTTCCGGAGGCTTAGCTCGCCATGTCGCACACAAACTAAGTCCCACTAAAGCCAAAATAATGTTAATTTTCAGCAACATTTTAAGATAAAAAAACTTATTTAGCAATACTTATCCCAAGTGACTCTTATCAGAATAGCACCGATAATATGAATGAATTTAATTCGTTCTTTATACGATCGTTACATTTTACGTCATTCACACGATCGTTTCATTCATCAGGGCTGCATTTACACAAAGTGTATTAAAATATCGGTTACTAATAATATTCAAAATAAATTACACTATAGGTACAGCAGACTTCTATTGAATATGCTTCAACAATTTGACGTTGACTCTAATTATTATTTATAAGGACAATCCTTATTTATTTAAACTGAAGGCAATCAAAGGTGTATACTCAAATATTATGACAATGAAAGCAACTAGGTATGTGATTTCATTTATAAGAGTATTCCCTATCTGCGTCTCTGTACACCACTCCACATGCAAGATCGCATGCATGTGCAATCATCGTGCGTGCGTCGCGTCGTCCGTCGTAAGGCCCAGCGATTGCGGAAGTTAAGCAACGTTCGCAAGGGTCGGTCATGGGATGGGTGACCAAAAACGTATTATCTCGAGCTCCTCCGTGCTTCGGAAGGCACGTTAAGCCGTTGGTCCCGGCTGCATTTGCAGTCGTTAACACCCACCAATCCGCATTGGGCCCGCGTGGTGGGTTATGGCCCATCCTCCTTACCACCCCTAAGGAAGGCCTGTGCCCCAGCAGTGGGGACATCAAAAATGGCTGATGGACTAATCGTAACCGTAAACTATCGTTTTGTCTATTTCACTCGCACTGACTGTAAGCAGTACCTATATCCGATAGTTTACGGTAACGTAAACAGTTTGCATCAACTCATGGTAGGGCCACTGGATGCGGTTATTCCCGCTAACTCATTATTGTAAAAGTTACCGCAGCCTGCTTACGCAATTTCAATATCATTTTGAGTTCTTTGAAAATACTCATATAAAGCCTCATAAACATTTTCACTTGAAAAGATTTAGGTACCTAGTTGTATTTCTGTGTATTCTTTTATAACCTAGTTGTATTTCTGTGTAATATTTGTAATTTTTTCTGATAAAAATAGCCCATCTTATGAATATTACTCCCATTTTGTACATTTTTGGATATGATATTTAACATACTCGTACCTAGCTAGTATTACAAAATTAAATTATAACTCATAGGTATTATATTTATCTTAAAATGACTGGTGTGGCGTAACCATGTAGTAGGGCTTTTTTCCTCAGTTTTTTAATAATCACATTAATACTGGTATTAGGTATGGAAATAAAATCACAATAATTCTGTACTAAAAATCTTTAAAAAAAATTAATTAAATAAATAATTTCAATAATTTGGTGGCAAGATAGCTTCAAGAGTTAGCTTTTGAAATAACTTATTTATCAAAATACTAACTCGTAAATAAGGAACTCTATCAAGCTTATTATAACTTGATAATTTCTACTCTACATCGGTCAGACTCAGGAGAACAATGTATACTTTAGAAGTATAAGAAAACTTAACTATAACGCTTGTTCATGTCGATTTGGTTGGCAACTACTTAACTAAATTGACAGGATTAAACTAAATTTAGTTTTCCATCCTTCTCTTTTGGTATCGAAAAGACAAGAACAGGATGCTGAAATTAAGTTTAGTCCTGTCAATTTAGTTTAATTGTACCAACCGAATCGACACCAGTCTTACTAAATGATCAGAAAGCGTTAAAGTACTTGAGTGTTCAGCTACTTCTAAAGCCGACCGTACACGGTATTTTGTACTTAAACGGCCGATTTCAACCTATTCTCAGTAAACATGGCCACTATTCCTCATTCGATAAGAAGAAGTAAGAAATAGGTTTACTGAAGATTTGTGGCCTAGATATGTCTGTTAAATGACGGGAAATAATAAGTGTGGCCTAATAACAGATCCATAGAAAGCCTATCTCTTACTGAAGATAGATTATTGAAATCAGCCGTTATACATCATTCAACGCGAGATTACCCTCTACATTTCACACGCACAACAATAATATTAATAATACTAACTTAACTATCACACAAACTGAACTACAAAACCTTACAACTTTTTAATAAATAATGTAACATTTTACAAATCAAAATACCTTTGAGTCAATGATATTAAAATATCATTGCTTTCAGTATAATTTGATGATGTTATTTTTTCCTCAATTTATTTTGAGCAATTATTAGTCTTTACTTTCTCAGTCAATCACTGCAAGTGACTCACAAAATATTTCGTTGTGTTATGCTATTTCATAGTTTGTTTTCTTCTATGCATTTAATTTGAGGGCAGCAGTCAGGATATGGCCTTTTTGTGTTTACTTCTGTGAGGTAGCAGTCTTTAGCATCTACTGCGGCGACGCCACATCTGAAAGAAAAAGAATATAAAATTTACAAACAAATATTGTGTACCTATTTCTTTAGAAAATATTTTCACTAAGATATATTTTATGTATCTTCAATTTAACCTTGACTCCCGTGATTATAATTATTATACTTAATTACTTAAGTACTGGTACACTACATTAGTATTAGCACTTTAAGTACCTATTGCCTTATAATTTGGCGAGCCTAGTGTATGTTACTTAAAAGTTTTAGATTTGCAATTTTCAATACTATGAAAAAATCATTATTAAAAGCGTGTGTAGCTCATTGATTAATTCAAGTGTAAGCAGATATGGTTTTATAGAAACTGACAAAATCAAAACAAGCCAAAATCTATATTCAAATAAGAAAACTTAAACATTAAGTACTTTTGAAACGACTATAAAATAGAATAGAATAGAATATATTTATTTAGCACATAAGAAATACAATCAACTTAAAACTATTCATAAGACAAGGATGTGCCAAAAAGGCTTCCACTCAGCATTGTGTCGCGGAACATTGTGATTGCACCACGACGCTGATTTTCAGTGAAAAAATGATGCAGCTATTAGATTGAGTTAAATATAATGCATCATGACAAATAATTTGTTAAGTTATCTTTGTATTTGTTTTATTTAGTGAAAATACACTCAGTGGCATAAAAATCGGTACAGTATGTGATTTTCATACAAACATGCTCATTGCACATTATCATAAATAAAAAAGTACACGATTCACTGTAGTGACTTTAATGTTGATGAATAGACCAGATCTTCATCTCTCAAATGAGCACTCCAAATAACTACAATTATTTCTCTATTTATTCAAATATAAGAAAGAATAACTTTGCTGCATTTTCCAAACAAAGTTGTATGAATTGCGAAAGCCGGCGTATTTTTTTATTTTTAGAGAAAATCGAGAGGTTTTAAGAATGTTGAATTGTTTATTTAAGAGATGAACATCTGGTCTATCCATCAACATAAAAATCGTTGCAGTGATACGTGTACTTTTCAATTTATGATTATATGAAGTAAGCATGTTTGTATGAATATCACACGATGCTGCTGTACTTACCGATTTTTGTGCTGCTGAGTATACTCAGCTCGTTTTAAATAACGAAAGATTTCTCGCTGTATATTTTTACTATTTAATACTCATTCTACCTATATAATTTAATAAGTAAAAAAAACAATAATACTTACGAAGCATAGTAAATCATAGATCTGCCGCAGTCGATTCGCATGCACGTCCCTATGGGAGCGACTGAATCTCCAAACGGGATGACATCTTCTATCTCTTGAATGTAACAGCCTTGTTTGTGAGCTGGAATAAAAAAAAATAACAAATAAGAATCCGTTGAATATAACACTTCAATTAAATAAATCTACTGTCGGTTTTATAATTCTATTGCTCAAACGTCATAATTATGTTATTTAATTAGTTTGGGATAAGTATACATGTTTGAATACCCTGCCTTATTAAATTATTAAACAGTTTAAGCATTGCATAACAATATTACTTATACAAATATTCATTATGAAGGAATAAAACATAATATATCTCTAAAGCTATTTCGTTTGGGTTTAATTAATAAAAGTGTATCTAAACATTTTAATTATAATTTTTCCATAATGTCTTTATTAACTTAATAAGGTATTAGACTTTTTGGTGAAGTAGTTATTTATGGAATGCTACTAACAAGTCTTAAAAATATTCCGTGAAAACGAAAATCATCATCGTACAAAGTTCACATTTTTCTAATGATGATTCTTTGTAGTCGTGACGTCAACTCATCTGCATTATTCGTTACTGCGCACGCGCATAAATTTTACCGATTTTCTGCTACCTTGCTACCGATTATTAAAATTAAAATTGTCATATTAAAATTTCAATAAAGTTTGTCAGCGTTTTGTAGATTGCTGAAAAAAAAATATTTTTGTCTATTTTATAGCAAATTTACCCCCCTAGAAATAGCTTTGTGCTGTTTTTTTGATGCTCAGACGTTTGGCATTGTCGGAAAAGATTGAAAATATTTGTCATTTGTCTGTACTATTTTTTTAATGACTTTTATTTATTTTAATAATGATAATAATTAAACTAACTGATATCTGTGAACCAGTGAGTTAAAAATCTCAATTGTCCCGATAACGCATATAATTTAATTAGTTTTAAAAAGAATAATGGTCATGCTTGAGTTTATACAATAGGTAGGTACCTATACTAATATCTATTCTGTGACAATAGTCCCTTACAACAAAGGACATTCACTTTTTCCTAATTTGTGATTTTTCCAAGAAACTTTTAAACGTATCTTTCCGTTTAAATCTCTCTGTTACACACGCTCGTTAAAATATCTGTGATACATACATAATTGTGTTTTTTAAAAATAAAGTGTCCATCTAGTGATGAACGGAAATTGGTTTCCCAATGATGCCTTTCCAACAGCTTTTAATTTTTTTAAATAACTATCATAGAATATTTTTATTTTACCTTGGTCCTACAAGTTAAAGAAGGCATTAAACTCAATAAAAAAAATACGTGTTGATTATCGCGGATTATACGAATCGACCTCCAACTCTTTTCTAAAGATTTATCAAGGTTCTTCAATGAAGGAATCTTTTAAATGTCAAAAGTTAAGCTCTTTTCCGATGAAGTTATAAGTCAGTATTAATGAATTTAACGTCATTTTACTCGATTACCACGTTTATGCTAAATAATGAGGAAGATGCGATAAACAGTAATGAGTTTTGGGAGTGAAATTTAAGAACCAAATTACAACACTATTCGTCCATGAACGCTTATATTAAATACTAATAATTTTATAACCAAATCGGGAAAAGAAAAAAATAATTTTATCTGTAATTTATAACATACTTATATTGAAAGTATTGTTGTTAATGAGACTATAAATGATACAAACAAGAGAATACTTATACGAATGAGGCAAAAGGGTCAAGGATCATTCGATAAGATATACTTACCACATTTAAAATGGTAAATAAAATTGAATAATCCCCATTCCCATATGCATGAGAACGTGTTACTTTAAAAGCAATAATGACCTTTGTGTGTTTACAAACTAAATCCTTGACCCTCGAATATATTTGCGACTCGGTTCAAAACGGCATTCCGTAATTATTATACAAGGGAAGAAAAATTAACCAGACAATAACTGTTGACGTAACCTTAAAAGAATTTCAACGGAATTTTAAGTCACTAATTGACTATAGGTATTTGCTGTGCTGTAGGTAGAAGTTATTAATTTGTCATCTGTTATTTTATTAGTCATTCGTTTACGAGAAATAGAAACCATAAAAAATAAAAATTATTTGTACCCAGTATAAGAAATTAGACAAGAATCGAGTTTTGATTAGTGCAAAAAATTCGGTGATTCGTTTATAGGTACGGTCTACTATAATGTATCGACAGCAGCAATTTCAAATGTCTCCACATGCCTTCTTGTGGATAACTAGGATGGGCCATACGTAACCCACCACGCAGGCCCAATGCGGATTGGTAGGTCTTAACGACTGCAAATGCAGCCGGGACTAATAGCTTGACGTGCCTTCCGGAGCTCGAAGGAACTAGAGATAATAAATTTTTGGTCACCCATCCCGTGACCGTCACTTGCGAAAGTTGCTTAAACTCCGCAATCGCATGGCCAGGCGCTGAACCACTGCGCCTCCAAGCTCCTTATATAAAGTATATTTTATGTAAATTCGAAAATATAGCCAAGAGTTATTTTTTAATTACTTAAGTATAATTAAGACTGCTCTGTTAATAACTTGAATGTAATAATTAAGTAACACTACTCTAGTAGAATTGAGGATATTAGAATTAAGAAAAAATTATAGTAAGTACCTATAGACACGGTTGAAGAAATGCAGATCTTTATCTACTAGTTTTTTATCACCTTCGGGCTGGGTTTTTCTGAGCATAGAGTATAGGTACAACAGAGATTTTTTTTCTCTCATAGCAGTCATTATTTATTACTTCATATATCAAATTTATAAGAATACAGCTCAATTTAAATTACTAATGAATGTTAATGAGCTCTATTCAAATCATGTCTGTACTCAACATGAAATAAACTAGATACCTACCTACTTATTTAATTGTTTTTCATTGCTATTAGATACTATTAAAATTATACTTAAAGCTTAATAAACTACAGACAGGATTTTGTTTTCACTGAAGATGAAAACAACATTAATATTAATTTAGCAAATACATATGAATGGACTCGAAACTTCAATTAAATTGGATATTTCAAAGACTATTATTTTGCTTATTAGTAACAAGACTTAATTAATGTTCCTTCATCATTTACATTTTATATTTACAAATCAAATTTTTAAAGAAAACGAGAAATCAAGAAATTAAAGAAATACAAATCATGTCACCGAGTTTAAACGACTCATTTAAAATCAAATTAAGATTATGTTTGACGTGTGTGCTGAAATTTATTTAAATTTATACCGGGGAAGTCACTACTTTCATTTGCATTTTATTGTTTTTATATTGTATTGAATCCACAAGGAACTTGTTTGCGTCAATTTTTCTCGTGGACCGTAAATATAACGCGCTTGAAAAAAAACCCGAGCGAAATTGGTTTCATCCGGATTCCGGATGTTGTTGTTTATTGATAGGTTTTTTGCCTTTAGACTATAGCACTATACTATAGTATAGTTTTATAAGTAGTTTGTTTTTATTACCTACATAGTGGTATCGATTCTCTATTTTTTCAGAAGTTTTTTACTGAGACAGGGCCTTTTAGCAGCACACTTTTTATCCTTTTTCTCTCTCTTCTGTTCTGTTTGTATATTGTTTTATTTTCTTAGTCCTTCTGTGTATTGTTAATAAATATTTTTCTACTGTATTCTATTTTAAAAAAATGCAAAACTCAATTCATTATGAGTGAAGAGTTCCAAAACCTACTTAACTAATATTTTAAATGGTAAGTTTGTTTGTTTCTTACGTTTCGATCATCATGAAAATTTACATAGGTACACGTGTATTTTCTGTACCCCTGACAAGATTATCAGAGGTAAAGAAATGGACATCTATAGGCATTAATCTTAAAAAAGTAATGCAGGCCCGTTACATTAAAAAAATCGCGATAATCGGACGCAATTCGTCGTTCAATTTACTTGATATTCAACCTTATTCGTGAGTCAATAGGAGTCCATTTATCGCGATTGTTTTTATGTAATAGCACTGTTCCCGATGAATAGAAAAATAACTCTCCACGCGATCAGTTTAACAGGTTTAACTTCTCAAAAATTATGTAAAATGTTCTTGACAAGTTATATACCAGAAGGTATTTTTATTCTTATCAAACCTTTTCAATAACTATTAATTTAAGGGAAAACTGAAGCTCAAACGCAGTTTAGTTTGTTTATTGTCAAATAACTTGATGTGTTTATTAAGTGAAAAATTCAGAAAGGTAACATCTAACCAAAACTGTTTTCATTCATAACGTTTCACTTTAAAACATTGACTATGGACTCAGTAATTTATTACCTCAGTATTTTATTTTATTTTATTTATTGATTCACCAACGTTTGTATACACCAATACATTCAAACAATAACAAGCTTAACTTATATTATAATATATCTAGGCGCAACAAACACTTATAGGTATATACAGCTTGTTCAAATACTTCTAGATCAGGTAGGAGTTTAAAAATAGTTTAAAATTTTAATAATTAATTGTTTTATATATATATGTATAATATATTATTATTTGCATAGTCTTGGGATGGGCGAATTGGAGCCAAACTTTGTTTTCCGAAGCGGTGGGCAGAGAGGAGGTAATTTATTTCGCGGGTAACTAGCCTCTAGTATTTGTAACAAAATTTAGACAACAAACTGAAAAAGGCAAACAAATTTAAAAAAACTCTACATACCTAATTCCTTTGGTTTTGGTGGTAGAAGCCCTAACCAAGTAGCGGCACTACAGTATCCAACGACAGCCAACAGAACAAAAGTCCTCGAAACCATTTTTAATGTTTTTTTATTTTTTTAAATACGTGTGCGAGAACTATCGAAAAGTTACGACGATCTCCGAAAGAATCTCTTGAAGCTTACGAATTGAACTGACCACATTTGCAACCGGCGGATGTTTTTATTCAAAACAGGCTGTCTGCACACACGAGACTTTGTTTTGATCGATCGTTTAACATAATTTTACGATTCGAAATTTAAATTATTATTAGTTTTCGTCGTATTAATAAATACGATAGGTTATGTAACTAAAGTGTTAATAGTAATAATTATGCTTTTATTTAATTGTTGAGCTAATAAAAGTTTGCGTTTTTCACCATTTGTTAGTACTTAACTGGATTATAAAGTAAAGAAAACACTTTCGTAATATTTCTTATTTTTTCTCTCAATAGGTAGGTATAGTTAGTACACAACTGATGGATTTTATTGTCAAAATCGTCAATTTAGCATAAATACCTATTTGGTTTAAAATATCTAACAAGTTTACTAATATATCCTAATGGTTACCTCGGTAAAAATAAATATTATATTTACCACTATATTTATTTTTCCAAAATATTCATAGATTTTTTTATAATTTTTTTTTAGAAATTTTACATCATTTATTATTGACCTCACACGGCTTTGGTTGAACCAAATTTTAAGCTCTTACTTAACCACTTTATTAGTAAACACCTTTTCTCATTTTTAACGCCAAAAAAAATATGCGTAACTTTTAAATCTACGGGCCATTTTCTTGAATTCTAACCACCAAGATTATTCAACGAAATACTTAGGTATTTTTTTTCCGTTTAATAATGTTGCTCATTTAAATACGCGTCAACGCAGACAACCGCGTGTCGCCGGCCTAACGAAGGTCGCGTTAACCCGGCGTCATTGAGGCAGGGTCAATATGACCCTGCATGTTTTGCATACGGAAAACTGCTTAGAAATAATTGCCACCCACAACTGTCTGTCTCAGTAGCTGCAGCTAAAGATCACCCCTCCCCTTCGCGTATCTCACTTCATTCGTCCATCACCAGCGCAACGAGCAACACGTGTGTGAACCTGCGACAGGGTAATTATGACCCAGCTCAACGGCGACGTTGCTGTTTTGTGCCATATACTTTTTATATATATTTTATATGAAGATCATGTTAGTGTTCGTCGTTCGTTCTTATCTTCCAATGATAGAGAGGTAAGGTAGTATAGATTTTATTTAAGTAAGTATTTGTTAGAAACGATATTGTTTTTTGTTGATATAAGAAAATTAAGAAAAGAGTTACAGTTTTGTTGTATAATTAATAGTCTATAAGAAAAACGAAAAATAAAGATTATTTCACTCATTACCAATGTGTTTTATTGCTGCTACTGATTATAAATACAGTATTTATAATTAATATAAAATTTGAAAAATTTAAAATTATTTTATACTAGGCAAAATTTTAACAATTGTAACCAGGGTCATGATGACCCACCTCAACGTTAGTGTAACTTTTTTCCGCCACAATGACGCCGGGTTAAGGAATGTATAGACGTACTCATGGGATTTACTGATGATTCATCAACTCGGATATGAACATTGTTTTTATTACCATATTCGTACTAGATCCGTGTGTGTATCCATTTGAGTTTTGGTGTGATCTAAAAAAACAAGTATTAGTACAATCCTACAATAAATAAGACGTTAGTTTATCTTCGTTTTAATTCGTCAATCGGATATAAATGTCAATTATTATGGTAACCTTCGATAATGACAGTTATTTCCTTGTCAATTAATAATTTTAAACAAACATGAAATTAATATGTAACGATTTAACGAAGGTCAGTGCGCAGTTAAATACTATCTAATTCCATGAAATGGTAATGTCCATGTCCATCAGCCATTTTTGATGTCCCCACTGCTGGGGCACAGGCCTTCCTTATGGGTGGTGAGGAGGATGGGCCATAACCCACCACGCGGGCCTAATGCGGATTGGTGGGTGTTAACGACTGCAAATGCAGCCGGGACCAATGGCTCATCGAGGAGCTCGAGATAATAAATTTTTGGTCACCCATCCCATGACCAACCCTTGCGAACGTTGCTTAACTTCAGCAATCGCTGGGCCAGGAGCTAAACCACTGCGCCACCGAGCTCCTTTTGGTATTATTGAAATGGTACCTAATATTAATCTATCAATATTTATTCATATTATTAAATGAGTTTTATTATGTGATTGTAAGCAAATTATTACCAATAATATACGCTAATATGGATCCGGTACAAGGATCTTTATAGCAGTTGATAAAGGTTTTATTATCCTGTGGCCCTACCATGAGTTGATGCAAACTGTTTACGTTATCGTAAACTATCGTTTTGTCTCTTTCACTCGCATTGACTGTGAGCAGTATATTCGATAGTTTACGGTAACGTTAATAGTTTGCATCAACTCATGGTAGAGCTACTGGTATTAAAATGTAATGACTAACGGCTGAATACTCAAAGGCTCCTTGGCTTAAATGTTTGGTTGAGGTTTCCTTAACTTTAAAGAAACTGTCAGTTTCATAGACTTTCTGTCAAATTTGAACACTTTTTTTTTATTTAAGATGGCCTTAACTTTAAGAATCGTTTGAAAATAATATTTTATACCTACGTTTATTACTGTAAGTAATTAATTAGTTACATACCTACTACATTGTGAGTAGAAGACATATTTTTGTTACTTTTATCATAAACCATGTACCTAGGGTTGACACCTGCCACAGGTTTCTGTATTATCTTAGCCTGAAAATGGGGTAACCCGTAAAATACGAGGCATCTGGCAACCCTGAAGTAAACTAAAACTAATGGATTAACAACAATAAAACACATCATAAACACGATATTCGTGATGGCAAATACCTGTGCAGAAAATCATATCTCTAAAATGTATATTTCCAAATAAACTAAGTAGATAAGTCGTCAATAAAACCTAATGCATAACAAAGTAAAAAAAATGCCATGGCGCCATGTCTTTATAACTACAGGCTGTTTGGTAACAACCCTTACTCAAATACTATTCATACAACCCCGGAAAATTATTTTAACCTGAAAACCACCACATGACTAAGGTTTGTTTTTCATTTGTATGGAAAAATGCAAAGTGACTTAGACGCAGATAGACGATACTTTTCGAATAGTATCGATAAATATAAATTATATAAATAAAATAAAATAAAATAAGTAATAATAATAATAATTTATCTACCACATTCGGCTTTATAGGGTTATTAATCAAGCACTCTGTAGATATTAATGTTCGACCATAATAAACCATAAAATGTAAACTAGAAAGGATAAAGTCATACAAATCAAACCGGTCGACGAGAAAAAACTTGGTAATTTTTAAAAGCTTTGTCGAATTCCAAAAGAATTTACAATGTCATAAAATAAGTAAACAATTTGACGCAAGCGATGTTTGGAGTCTTAAAAAAATAAAAACAAATAACAAGAAATACCTATCTATTGGTGATATTATGATACTGCTACAAATTGTACCTACCTACCTAATTTTATAAACCAACTAAACATAAAAAAATCTATAAAATTCCCTCGAGTTCTAACCTAACCTATTGAACTCTAAGACTTTTTTCCAAGGGAGGCTTCGCCCCCAAGCCCCGCCGGCCACCGATCACGCTGCTTTTGTTTCAACCCCAATATGTTTACAATTATAATTACCTATTTATCAATAAATTCATGTATATGATTTTTAAACTGAGTTATACTACAATTGAAAAAATCTATAGACGTGAAACTTTTGTCATATTCCGTACAAGCTCTAAACAAAAAAGATTATTGCCAATTTTCAAAATCTATCGCAATCGCTTTGCACATTGCTGCATTTCTTTGATAAGTTTTTATTTGTGCCAAAAAGAAGCAAGCAACAAGCAGAAGAATTTCAAATTCTATTGCAATCGCTTTCAGGATGTGATCATCCTGAAAGCGATTGCGATAGAATTTGAAATTAGACAATAAGTAGGTACCCTACTTAAAATTCTATCAAGCCTACTATGTAACAAGACGCACACTATTTACTGGTTATAACCACTTTTGACTTACATAACAGAAGTATAAGTTTCTCAAACAGGTTTTTTAATTTAAGTTTATAGAATAATTACACTACGCTACTGAATCGTTGATGAGTGAATAATAATTTTGTTAGATAATAATAATTATTATCATCAATTAAATTATTCGAAGCATACATAGGGACAAAAAACAGTTTCAGAGATAGCGAAAAAGTTTTGCTCACTTATTATTACGATATTAATGAGAGAAGCACTATTTGCATAGTAGATCCTATCTTTAGTCACGATCATACCATAATGATATCATACATACCATAAATAAAGATGCGACAGAATAATATTAATGACTTAATCAATCATTGAAAGTGACATAATTATCACTAAATACCAAAGCTGAACATCAGAACTAAGCAATTAACTTTAAAGTTAGATACTTACCTGTTTACCATTTTTTACCAATAATTAGAGATATAAAGACATCACACAATCATCATTGATATATCACAGACAATCATTATTGATATAATCAGAACTACTTTTCTGATTGGTGTCCTAAAGCTCATGATCATGAATAGGATGTACTGACCATCAGCCATTTTTAATGTCCCCACTGCTGGGGCACAGGCTTTTCTTATGGGTGGATGAGGAGGATGGGCCATAACCCACCACGCGGGACCAATGCGGATTGGTGGGTGTTAACGACTGCAAATGCAGCCGGGACCAACGGCTTAACGTGCCTTCCGAAGCACGGAGGAGCTCGAGATAATATTTTTTTGGTCACCCATCCCATGACCGACCCTAGCAAAAGTTGCGCCAGGCACTAAAACACTGCGCCATCGCCACCGAGCTCCTCGATAGGCTGTACAATACTAAATATTTTTAATGTCCAATAATTTAATTAATGTCCAAGTTAAAGTGGCAGATAAGATAATATTAATTAAGGATGAAGATTACTATCAAATGTTTCGGCAAAAAAATTTTTTTATTTGATGTCAAATGTTCACTTTTTGTGCTTGAATTCCGCATATTCGAACAAATTCGCATCGTCTTATTCAGTTGTTATATAACCATTATATCGACCAAATAATAAGTTAGAAAAAAATAGACTTGTCAGCAGATCATTTTCTCAGGGGAATCGAACCCTCGACCTTTGGGAGATTCACGAAAGTGACGAGTCGATTTTTAGGGTTCCGTACCAAAATGGTAAAAAAGGAACCCTTATGGTCTGACTCAGTCTGTCTGTCTGTCGCAGCTGGATATCTCGAGAACTACTAATGGTATCAACTTGAAATTTGGAATAGTTAAAGATGACGTTTGTCCAACTATTTTGCAAATAAGAAAGAAATAAAAAAATAAATATTTTTTTTTACAACAGGGACTGAAAAGGGGTCTTAAAAATTTTAAGTGAAGCGACTAGGGCATGTGGGATATCATATGAAAGTGCGCTGTTTGCTCATTTTAAATATTTTTTTCTTTTTTTAGGCCGCATAGTTTTCAACTTATGATGAAAAATGTAAAAAAATACCGTTCTTTTATCTCCGAAGTTTGCAAAGAGAAAAATCTGAAATAATTCTATGTGATAGTAGTTTATGTAAAGATTACAGGAAAAATAAAACAATGTCTCAATATAACACACTTTTTTACAAATTCAAAAAAACAAACAAAAAATTTATATGTTCCTCTACCAGTCAACAGATGGCCCTGACCTAAGTAAAATTAAATTAGTTTCACTATCGGTCAAGAGATGGCGCTGGCCTAAGAAAAGAAAATAGTTCCACTATCGGCCAAGAGATGGTGCTGACCTCATACTGCAATAATAATTTTATTATTCTACAGCTCTGCAGTGTATTTATTATGATGGTACGGAAACCTTCGGTGCGCGAGTCCGACTCGCTCTTGACCGGTTTTTTTTATAGTAAGTATATTATTTTGTATTATATAAAAAAGGCATTATGATTTTCTTTTTTTTATGCACAACGGGATAGTGCTTGGCCTTCACCTGATGTTAAGTGACGATAAGGCCGAAGGTGGAAGCGCACTACACCCGGAATCCTCACCTCACCACTGAGGAACTGGCTATCTTACCTCTAACTGCCGGAACACAATATTAATTGTTGTTATGGCTTCAGACTTAGGTAATGGTGGTAGCTAGCCAGGCGGACCTGAAATAAGCCCTACCACCAACCAAACCGAGTACAAATTGTAACCCCCACCCCATCTTCCTTCCTCGCCCGTGGTTCCTTTTCGTAGTCCCTGGAGACCCTGGGACCACGGATGCATTTTTCTTCGTGGTCCCGATGAAAAGATTATAATACTGCTGAATCACGTGGTTCCTTCTCGAAGTCGATTAACATTATGCGGTCGACAGCACCAATCAAATAAGAATAAAAAAGAGAACAAATACAAAACTATCACAACAATAATATATAATATGAACTGAAGACGCCATCTGACATATAATATCTTTACAATTAATCAGTGGTGAAAGGTCACGCCCTTGAGAAGCTAAGAAATAAGATAAAATGATAACCTATGTTACAAAATTAATATTAGGTATGTACAAAATTGACACTGTGAGCAAAAATACCTAAAAAAGGACAGCATACCTAATGTCTCGCAGGAGGTTGTTATCACCCCTGAATCCAGCGGACAAGAGGGAATTAATCTGTGTTACCTTTTTTTTTTCTTTTTATCCTCCGGAGGATAAAAATAAAATTAAAAAAACCAAAATTAATAATGTATTATAGAAATACAAAATTAATAATACTTATTGTTATTTATTTACATACTTTTTGTATTTTTTTCAATTATGAAATGTCATTGACTTCATTACAAATATGTAAGATATCTAAGTAATTTATAATTCGGTATTATTATAATTCTTGAAGGAACCGCACGGGCAAAAAAATACTCGTGGTTCCTTCCAGGGACAAAGGAACCGCGACCACGTGCAAAAATGTATTTTTTGAGTCACTCGCAATGATCAAAACACGATAATGAAAAAAAAATCCAAATAATTTTCAAACTGACAATCTTATATAAAAAGTATAATAAATCTTATATGTCACGAAAACTTTATGGTAAAGGATCTACAAAAGAATGCCAAGAATGCATTCGTATAATAAACCAAGTTCCGTCTCCAATCTGTTTTTCAATTTGGTCCACCTGTTTTTAAAGGCGTGTTAAATGCCATAAAGCTTAAAAGTGGCGCCTGTTTTGATTATGCAAATTTAATGGCGGTGCCGATATCAAATATAGATATCTATACTTCTTCTATATCACATGTTTGTCTGTTAATATCTTTAGATTCTATAAGAAATGAAAATTTTTGAGAAATCATTAATATATTATTAATGATTTGAAATGTAAGTTTTATAAAAGGTATCATAATCCCAAACTCTAATAAAAGACAAGCTACCCCGCTCCAGCTTCGCACGAGTGGTGCTATCCTTGAAAGGTCCTGATTTTAACAAACACAACAAAAAAAGAATTACTTACTTATCTGATTTGGTGCAGTCGTTCTAAAGTTATGCGATTACAATACATTTAGGTGATTGTTAGACTACGCTTTCACATCTAATAAAATTAGTCGACCAAACATCATGAAATTTTGTAAACAGGTTGTCAAGGGTACAGAGAAGAAATAGATACCTTTTATTCAGAAAAAAATGATTTCGAGGGATAGAAAAAATATTAGTAGATAAATATCACGCAGACCAAGTCGCGGGCGGCCGCTACTTTTTCAATAAATCTAAACACAAAGTAAAAAGTTTTAGCCACTGAGCATACAATCACTATAGTCTGTTTTACTTGTCTACGACACGGTTTTCCACACATAAATTACTAAAGAAATTGTTAATAATTAATAACAATTTGATAAAGTCTAACTTATTTAAAAAAAAACTATTTAATTATAAAAGACGTATGACAACTATCAAAAACTGCAAAATAAAATAAAAATAAGACAAAGTAATGATAAACAGACTTTACTGAAAACTTATAGACAAGCTATACTTCGATCATCCACTACCTACCAATGATTTCCTTTTCATCCCTATTACTAAAAAAAACTCCATAAGTAAAGACAGGAAGCAACTATAAGATTATTGTAAATTTTCATACATATAACACCTGTTCGTACCTAATTTTCCACCCATAATTAGATTCAATGATCCTGTTCTTCTTAAAATGACGTCAATGCAAATGCTTCCATAATTATTTATACAATACAAGTCGGCATTAGCTTGCGTATACAATCAGTTATGTTACTCTGACATTATTTTGAATTCTATGTTTTTGCATAACCACTTGGACGTCCAAATCATGCTCGCTTTCTTACGTTAGTGGACGCTTACGTGAAAACAAAAATATTAGAACATCGAGGTGCGACCGCAGGCAGCTTCGGTAATCATCTTTTACGCCACTTCACAGCAGTTAAGGAGCAAAAAGTGGCTACTTTTGGCACTTTTGCCTACTACTACTACAACGAACTATATTTTACAAAGGTTATTGTTTGTAAATAAACTATAGAACCTTCAATCTCAACGTTTGAATTTTCGTTACATCATGTACTTAGCGAGCAATAAATTTATTTAAGGTGAGGGCGCCACTGTGAGGAAGCTAATCGCCTTAACGTAACATTTTTCTCAATATCTTTCCAGAAACACTTTTCGGTATGCTATCAAGGAATACTACTTCCTTAATCCTTTTATAAGGTGCTACGCGCTTTTTTACGAATTCAATGATTTCTTGGCCTTTTATTGTTGCTCCAGGCATAAGTACAATGAAGGCTTTAGGTCTCTCTCCTGTATTTTCATCTGGAATTCCTATTACTGCAGCGTCGTGAACTGCCGGATGCGATTTCAATACGTTTTCCAGTTCTGCTGGAGGAACTTGATATCCTTTTACCTAGAATGTTAAGGTTTATTATTAGCAATTGCAATAAATTAGATTAATACTATTTTACTATTGGGTGCGTTAAAAATAATCAATGTTATTACAAAAGATTTTTAAACACTGTTTAACTGAATACATGTTTAAATGTGATGCTGTCTCTGTCAAACAATATTAACAAAAAAGTGACAGCATCACAATTAAACAAGTGTTTAGTTAAACAGTGTTTAAAAATCTTTTGAATTCTTAAGAGTTATTGAAGTTTTTAGCATTGAGCATGGCTTTAATTTTTATCTTCTTTCTGTTTTTGGATATGGGTCTGCAAATTAATTATTTGAGCAGATTTATTCATTTTAATGTATAGATTAGTATAGAAATGCAGTGCTTGTGCTGAATTTACATGCAAAAACAATAATATGTGTATAAGTTTGATAAACTATTTGCTTAATAAATATTCAAACCACAATCCTTTTGAACCATGAGTCAAAATTATGACGATAATGTTTCATAATTACAATGACAAAAACAATTTATAAATAGATATTACAACTAATAGCTAACATCGATCACATCATCATCCCATATTACCTTTATTAGTTCTTTGAGTCTATCAGTAATGTAAACTAATCCTGATTCGTCAATATTTGCTATATCTCCACTTCTGTACCATTCGTCAACAAATACTTCTTTATTTGCATCAGGGTTATTTCTGTATCCTTTCATTATGTTTGGACCTTTTATCAGTAGTTCACCGACCTGCGCATAAAATAAATAGTCAATACACTGAAACCAACCAATAATATCAAAGAAAAATAAATGTTAAATAAAGTTAAAGGTTAACATGAAAACAATGAAGTGTACCTACATTTCCAGAATTAAATAAGTAATAGCAAAGAAAAGTTATACGGCCAACCCCGGTTACGTCGAGAATAATATTAATTTCAAAAAAAAAATTACAATGGTGTCTTTTTCACCTGATTATGTATTTAGATATTTGAATTGTAGATTTCCTGTGGATGTTTTTTTATTTTTGGACGGTTTAAAACATCGATTGATCTGACCGATTGATTGATTGATGTCAGATCAATCGATGTTTTAAACCGTCCAAAAATAAAAAAACATCCACAGGAAATCTACAATTCAAATATCTAAATACATAATCAGGTGAAAAAGACACCATTGTAATTTTTTTTTTGAAATTAATATAGAAGCAAAGGCAGCAACAATAAAAGAGACTTAAATGCAGTCTGCTATGTGAAGGAGGAGCTCGGTGGCGCAGTGGTTTAGCGCCTGGCCCAGCGATTGCGGAAGTTAAGCAACGTTCGCAAGGGTCGGTCATGGGATGGGTGACCAAAATTTATTATCTCGAGCTCCTCCGTGCTTCGGAAGGCACGTTAAGCCGTTGGTCCCGGCTGAATTTGCAGTCGTTAACACCCACCAATCCGCATTGGGCCCGCGTGGTGGGTTATGGCCCATACTCCTTACCACCCATAAGGAAGGCTTGTGCCCCAACAGTGGGGACATCAAAAATGGCTGATGGACATGTGAAATCAGCTTCATCGTTTGATTTAATAAGTTCGCAGCAAAAACAGCAACAACTCATATGGAGCCACCGTCAAAATCATAGATTTGCAGCAAAATCAGCAATATCCCATAGTAACTGCACTACTTCGAAACGGTACTATTACAAAAATCGTGGCGCTAAGCTTTATAGCCGCAAGAAGTGTTTTTGTCCAAAAACTTCAATAAACTTGTTTATACTTTACTTATTGAATTTTTAGATTTTAGCACTCACAATGCTATTTTTATATACTAAGTTACTTAATATAATTGAACTCACCCGTCCCGTCTGAGCTGCTACGGGTGAGTCGATTTTTTCTAGTATTTTTTCAATTATATTAAGTAACTTAATATATTTTACTTACTTCTCCAGGTCCCAAACTCTTCATTTCATTGTCAACCACTCTCAGTTGTAGATTTGGAAGGGGTAGCCCAACTGTAACATAGTTCGAGCAGCCTGGTGGGCTCAATGTCACAAGCGGGCCAGCTTCGGTCATTCCATATCCTTGATTAATCTCTAAATTGATCTGAAGTTAGATCGTGAAATGGTTATTTATTGAACGAACCCTGATGTATTTGTGCAACAGTTATATTAAAATAAAACTACAGCATATAAACATATCCATTAATAGTACGTACACTGTACAGACATTGAAGAATAACAATATTTATCTGTATTATCTCTCGAGTCGGATTGTTTGTTACATTATATTATTTATAAACAATACAAGTAGGTACTTCAGAGACTAGCCTAGACCTTTTGATCAGAATAAATAGTGTCCCAATTTTTTATTTTAGGATTGGTAACGCCTAAAAGCACGAAATAGGGTTTTCTTGTCCCTGTTCGGGCACTAAAAATGTTGACGCCCTCTAGCGCGCTGGAATTTACTTTTTGAAATAAACTCAAGTTGAACTTTGATTAATTTTTAATGATATAGTTTTAGAAAGGTTTTCGATGCTGTCGCAAGTGACGTATGAGATGGAATGAATGAAAAAGCGGAAGCAATATCGGTGACACGGCAGGACGTTGCTATTTCGTGCTTGTAGGGGTTACCAGTGATTTTAACAGACTTACACCTTTAGCCTTTGCAATGACCTTTTCCACATCAGCTGTTGGCAAGGGTGCAGCGCCTGAAGTGATTCGCCTTATAGACGCTAAGTGATCTGGTGTTACTTGCGGGTTTGTCCCCAAAAATAGAACTGAAACATACGACAAGTAGGTATGTCATAATTACATCAGAATGGGAAAATGTTTAGTAATAATATTGTATGTAATTTATAACAATGCCTTTTTCTTGTCAAAACCAGGAACTTATCATACGTACAGATCTAGTTATCAGTATAAAGCAATACAAATTCAAATATTTACGACACTGCAATAGCTAGGCGATAGAATAATCTTTATTACACCTAAACCAAATTGCATTTCGTATTTTTGTAATTGAATAATCTCTGTAAAAAAATCGTTGTCTTACCCATTGGTGGAACCACATACAAAAGATTTGCACGGTGGACTTTCAAAGCGTTTAAGAAAGTGTCTGGTTGAAATTTTGGTAAAGTAAGTATTTTTAAACCAGCCGCCATCTTGTGTATCATTAATATTCCCAATCCGTATAAATGGAATAATGGAAGTATTGTAAGTACAACATCTTGATGGGTTTCTGAAAATGAAAATATGCTTCGTTATTTTTGAGAATAATAAGGAGAGTAATAAAGGAGCTAAAGGATAAAAAAGCGCCGGGTTTTGACCTTATAACCAAAGAAATAATTAAACAATTGCCCCGAAAAGCTATTACTTACATCACTATATTATGTAATGGGATATTAAGAGTCCAACATTTTCCTGCAATATGGAAAGTATCCCAAATAACTATGATCTATAAAGATGGGAAACCACCAAGTGACGTCACATCCTATAGACCTATAAGTCTGCTCCCGATATTATCTAAAATTTTCGAAAAACTCCTTCTCCGGCGAATTCTTCCTATACTAAGAGAAAATGGCATCATACCCAGCCATCAATTTGGCTTTAGACAGCAACACTCTACTGTGGAACAAGTTCATAGAGTCTGCGACAAGATAAGAAAGACACTGGAAGAAAAAGAATACTGCTCTGCAGTCTTCTTGGATATACAACAGGCCTTCGACAGAGTCTGGCACAAGGGCCTGCTATGCAAAATTAAAAGTTGCCTTCCACACAGCTATTTCCTAATATTTAATTCATATCTCTCAGGAAGACTGTTCCAGGTCAAAGAAGGTGAAACGACATCGAATTTTTTTGAAATACAAGCTGGTGTTCCTCAGGGGTCAGTGCTGGGCCCTGTGCTCTACACTATTTTCACAGCTGACCTCCCTTGCTCGAATACCATAACTATAGCTACATTCGCCGATGATACTGCAATCCTGGCGAGTCACAGAGACCCAGTAATAGCCTCAAAAATCTTACAGGAAGGCCTGGACGAGACAACTAAATGGCTTCGAAATTGGAGGATTAAAGCTAGTACCTCAAAATCAGTGCAGGTTACTTATACCCTACGCAAAGGCAATTGCCCCTCGGTGAAATTAGAACACTCCACCCTTCCTCACCAGAACTCAGTAAGATACCTTGGTCTGCATCTTGATAGACGAATGACATGGAATGAACACATCAAGAAGAAACGTGAACAACTGAACATTAAATACAAAAGCTTCCTGTGGTTGTTAGGCCGAAACAGCAAACTGTCGGTAGACAACAAATTACTAGTGTACAAGTCGATCCTGAAACCTATATGGATGTACGGCCTTCAACTATGGGGTAGTGCTTGTAACTCCTCCATCATACGAATACAAAGAATGCAAAACATAATTCTCCGAACAATCAGTAATGTCCCCTGGTATGTGACTAATGCTGAAATCCACGAACACCTGGAAATGCTCACAGTGAGAGAAGAAATCACTAAAATTAAGACTACATACAGGAAACGGTTAGAAGCCCACCCCAATACCCTTGCAAGACAGCTCACAATATCCAGCTATGTTAAACGCCTTAAAAGGAAAGACATCCTATAGTGTAGAGAATTATGAGTAGATGTTCTCGCTGGAGGACACACTCTGAATGAGAGAAGCATGTAACACATCTGCTAAAAGTGAATGCACTGATTGCAGATACAACGGAGAAGAAAAAAAAAAAAAAAAAAATTTTTGAGAATGATAATGAGACAGTTTTTTTTAAATAATTTTTTCAATATGTGATTTGATTTGATCAAACAATAGGCAAGACAGTATGAATAAGGATGATAAAAATGGCTTCATAATTTTTTGGGATGTTGATAACACTTGCAATAAAAATACATCAAAATATTAACACTTATTATAATGCAAATTGGCATCTATTATAAAGTTTTATTGCTGTCACTCGTTCTTATCTCAAGACTCTGTATTTTGCTCCAGTAACAATAATTTTAAGTCCATAAAAACAAAGACAAAAACTAAAACATAACAAATAAAGAAAAATTTTTATGTTTACCTGGCTGTTTCCGTTTTGACAAACACTTTTTTTCATATTTTCATTATTCGTTGACTTAAATTACTGTATTCTATGCTTACCTGTAGTATCACGGTATTGCCTCAACTCAGTATTTTGTTGTTCACAGTTGGCCACTAAGTTTCTATTCGTCAACTCCACTCCTTTAGGTAATCCAGTGGTTCCGCTAGAATATGGCAAAATTGCTATATCATTCGGTTTTCTGTTGACTTGGTTCAAAATAGTCAGATCTATGTGATTATCTTCAATAAGTTCATTAAAAGATACCACGTTTTCTGCCAGAGAATGGTTTATTTTAATAGTAATAATTGGAATGTTCATCTTGGCTAGTTTTATCGCTTTTTTAACTACTGAAACAACATCTTCAGAAGCAAACATTACTTTTATGTTGGATATTTCTACTTGTCTCTGTATTTCATCTGAAACATTAAGAATACCTTAATATTTTACTTACTGGCCTTCAAATTACAAATATAATTTGATTAGAATGCGCCTAATTGTCTCTATACTTATCAAGAGATATTAGAGATATTGAGGTTTTTTAATGATTGTAGCAAATAAAGCCGACCTTATTTGGGTCTCTTGTATCAGTAGCGTGTATTCGTTCGCTTAGTTCATTGACTGCTGATTGTAATTATCATATATCAGTGATTGGTTTTAATGATACTTAATTTAGCAACCCAACCCAACTGACTTTTTGCAATAATTGATATACGACTGTATGTATTTCTAAACGGCTTAAGTTTCCTAGGATGACGGTGCCGTCATATTACGGCCGTCATTTAGCAGCGTAGAACGTTTTCTATGTAAACAATACGGCGCGGTTTCTGACGTTACAGTGTCGCCATATTGTTTACTTACTTAGACAACATTCAACTCCGCTATATTACGGCCGTAATATGACGGCACCCTCATCCTAGGAAACCCTAGCTTTAGGTGTCCCTCTCATTACAACGTTCGCGGTAGTATAAAAACAGAAAAAGAGATGAGATTGACTCTACTTTTTAGAAGTAGGATATTTCATAGCGCACTTCCTATAATTACTGCCCTGATATTGTAGTGAAATGAGAACTTAAGAAAGCGAAACTAAAAATGTAGTATGGAAGAAATATTACATTCAGTATAAATAGGATTCAATGTAGTAACTATCCCTCCAGCTTGTAGAATACCAAATGTTATAGTTGGGTATTCCGGAATATTCGGAGCCATGATACCAACAACATCGCCATCTTGAATTTTAAACTTTTTTTTTAGATTTGCAGCCAAAATCCGGGACTGTTTGTATATCTCTTCGTAAGTGTAACATCTGTTGGTAACACCGCAATGCTGTAATAAATTGATTACAAATAATCATTTAGTTAACATGTGGGGGTACAAAAAAGCGTTTTTATCACTTCGGAATTTGTCATTCATTTCAGAAAGGATCTGTTTTACTCACAGTGAAGTTATTAACTATTGGTAGATTTGAAACTAACCCTGAAATATTGTTAATGCTTATGTTGATAGTCTAACGAATGGCTCAACAACCAAATATGATAATTACATACAAAAACTTACCACGGCTGTTTTAGTCGGCCATTTTCCGAGGTCTCGCCAAACATATTCCACTAAAGTCACCTCAGGTACAATTACGTCTTTGTACGGGGATTTAACTACGTTGTCACTTGTCCAGGTATGTTTGTTTTTTACAAAACTTCGAGTGCGGTTAAAATTATAGAAAGTTTTCTTCATAAAGTTTGCTCGGAGCGCCATCGCTGTCTTAGTACCGGCGAACGTATGAACGATTTCAATGTAAAGTAGGTATGTGATTTGGGTTGCTAATTGGATATTTGATAGACAGCAAGTTCATAAACCTGTGTTTACTAAATAAGCACTCAAACATATATAAAGTCACTATTCAATAGACGTCTTTATTTTGCTTGCATAGGTAGTCCAAATTCATTGGAGTTTCTTTCTACTACAGAATCTTGTTTTTTGACTAGGTATTGTATTGGTTGTGTCGTGGCTGTGTTTTTTGATGTCAAACTTGTTTGACAACAACAACCCGGTGTTTGACCCCATATACGGTGTTTATCATTCCTCAGACGTAGTCATTGGTCTGAACAAGTTACGAACTTTTAGGGAGAGCGCCCACAAGCAACTTTTGTCTCCGCAACTATTTTGTCTCTCACATGGTTTGTATCAAAAGTTGCCGACTGTCGCGTCGCTACATTTGCGCGCTTTCATGAGACAGAATAGAGACAAAATAGTTGCGAAGACAAAAGTTGCTCGTATGCGCTGGCGCTTAGATAATCGTGAGTTGAACTTTGGAACGTATGAGCTTTATCATAAAATAAGAAAGAAGCTTTTAGATAAAAACTTTGTTTAGGGCGAGGCCAGTTCACAATCTGATGAAAAGATTGATTTTTGAACTTCCAATGCAAAGAACTGATGTAGAATTCTACTTCACAAAAATTACTGTAGACTGAAAAAGAAACAAAGAAACACAATAACCGAACAGAATATTGAAAACTGGCATGGTAACTCTGTAAAAAAATCCTGAATAACACCATAAAAACTTATAAAACTAAATTTCAAATCGTCAGATTTCGTAATTTTCAACGACAGTGATATTATTTTTTATGCAAAAAGGATAGCTTTTTTATCGATCTAACACAATAACCGAGTACATTTTTAATAAATGATCCAGGAGAAATCAGATCAAGGAAATCAATAAAAATGTACAAAATTTTGTAAAACTTCTGGCGAAGCATCATTTAAAGCTATGCAATATTCAACCTTATTCTAAAGACATAGTGAAAGAGTAAATTTCGTGAACAGCCTCGCCTTAAATTTTTCTAACATTAGAAAAAGAGCGATTTGATTTTTTTAAACACGTTGCTCTTGCTTTGATGTGTGTGAGCACCGATACCCATACAAAAATGTATACTTACTTACCTACGATGTTTTAGTTGGTTACATTATTGCAGAATACTGTAGCGTGGCGCATTATGATTTCTTCAGCCACTTTCGGTCAGGGTACCACCCTGACCGAAAGTGGCGCCGCGGTGAATTTTATTTAATATTGTAATTCTAATAAGTACACAATTTTAATAAAACTAAGTACGTGAAATTTTTAGGGCCCAAGTCTCGTATTTTTAAGCGAGATCGTTATATTCCCTCGTAGTCACTGCTAGAAGTAGATAGCATAACTGCTGAAACTGGCCGTTTTTGACACGTTTGCTATCTACTTCTACGAATGACTACGAGGGAATGTAGTGATATCTTCTAAAAATAGTACTAGACCATGGGCACTAAAAATTCCACGTAAAGTTTTATTTATAAACTTAATAATTATGTTTATGGTTTTATTAAAATATTTTTTTCACTCCTCTTGCTCAAAAAGTGCGTCATTGTAACGTACAAGAGTCGAGATAAAATAGCATAATAAGCCCTAGGGGATAAAGTTTTTTCTTTTTTAATGTTTGTCTATTACTAATGAGCGTATACTAAAACGAAAAAGTCTTTATTCATAATCACGAATAAAAACTCGCTCGACTTAATACTGGGGGTCTATTACGAAAAGTTTAATGCGATACACGCGGCTGCGTCCGTGCTTCGTTCTGATTGATTCCTATTACAAAGCACTTGCTTATGCGATATTGCAAAGTGATTGCGTAAATTTGACAGTTTCTCTCTAGTGGATCCGTCATTATTCGTTCAATAGACTATGGACTACGATAGCTACATTGAAAATATTTGTAATAATTATAACCAACGAACTGCGGACGACTATCGTGATCAAGTTTCGTAATAGGCCCCCAGTTTCTCATTCTTATTTTTGAAAATGGAACTAAAAGCATCTCTTCGGTAAAATCATAGACTTATTTAAACTCTGTGTACAGAGTGAATCGTAGAATGCGTGTTTGTGTTGCTTAGCTGCTACAGCAGAAATTAAAAAAGGTAGGTACCATGGCGCGAAATTTTTAGAATTTTTTTATAATTACAAACTGATTGAATTGTGTGACCGTAATTGGAAAGAAATAATTTTAATCTTCTGCCGTCAAACATAAATCATTTATTTAAATATTGTACAAAAAGTTTATGAAGTGGAGGAAAGAAAAACGAGTGGATTCGTTTACGGAAGTAAGTAAGTAGGTATAAACTATTTAATATTGTATTTTATTTTCTCGCAATCGTAGTGAAAAGTATAGTGTAACACACGACGCTAAAACCCATTGTAACTCGGTTTCTATTTATTCCCTCGCTAAAGCTCGGGAATAAAAATACCTCGATGCAATGGGTACTTTTAGCGTCTTGTATAACAATCTACTATTTATTAATAGTTTATTAAATATAAACCACTGAGGGCGCCACGTTCGGTGGTATAGCCATCTTAACATAAAAACATTGGAACAATAAACAACAAACAAAAGTTGGAACTAAATCTCTACCTGCCAACCTCTGTTGAAGAAAGGCGTGACCTTTCTTATAATTATGTAATGAGTATATACCGAGTATAACTTATTTTTAGAGGTGGTATTGTATGTAGGGACGAGTATAATGAAATAAACTATCTTATTTAAAGAACGCCTAAGGTATTTTTAAATGCTGTAAGGATAAAAGACTTCAGGTCAAAAACCAAATTTAATTTTGTCAACTGCAAACTCAGATAAATAAATAAAACTAAGATTTATTAAAATAAAACACATTGTTCGAATAATATCCTTATATTCATATCACCGTGTTAAAAAAATAATACGTTTTACAAAAAATACCTTTTAACAAAATTCTTGAAATACTTACATTTTATTCAAATTTAAAGCTCTACTGGCATTTATTATCAATAACAAAAATTATTATCTAGGGTTATACATAACCAACTAAAACAAAAATAAAATATTGCTTCAAGAAAGAAATATTTGAAAAAGTCAGCCAAAAGGGATATTGGCTATATTTTTTTATGTCGGCTAAAAGAAAGACTTTTTGAATGGTTCTATCTAGGTTAAATATTAGGCGATTTGAAATTATTATTTTCATCTACACTGGCCTGCAAAACTAAGTACTACAGAGGCCTATTTTCATACAAACGAGGTAACTTTGAAGCTTTGGTTCTCCGCCCAGAATTAAACGGGGTGTGTTTTGATGATGGCCATTTAAAGAGTAAATGGAGGAGGCCCAGATCGCTAAAGAAACCCAATGGATTAGAAGAGTCGTTTACAAACGAGGTAACTTTGAACCAAAGCTTCAAAGTTACCTCGTTTGTATGAAAATAGGCCTCTATAGTACTTATTAGTTTTGCAGGCCAGTGTAGTTTAATCGATTGTAGATTTGATAATAATTGTCATTGTGAAATCATGAGCAACAAACACTAATAACAGTACCTGGAGCTTAATCTTCATATTTACTTTCAAGAAAAAACAAAACACTGCCGCTCACTTTAAACTAATAAAACTTCACAAAATGGTTCAAACTTATGTACCTAGTATGACATCATTCATTAGTAAACAGCTATTCAAAGTTTATAAATGCAGAAATATACAAAGTAATTATAAAAATTGTCATTTGAAAATGATTACAAGAGGCAAAATACGCACAGCAAAAAAACAATTGCCACAACCAGCAACTATCTTCTTTTTCTATCCCAAATTATTTATAAAATTACTCAAAAAATATACGACTACAAAAATTTGTAGGCAAGTAATACTTAATTTAACATTACGCCTCTATTTTATATTCATAAAAATATTTAAAATACAACAATACTTGTACAAAAAGTTGATTAAACACTTATACATTTTGCCTTCACGCGTATTTAGCCTTTAAATCTTTACGTAGAATTTTGCCAGCTGAACTTTTAGGTATATTATCTAAGAATTCAACAGAATCTATCATTTTGAATGGCGCTACTCTTTCTTTTACAAAATCTTTTATTTCATTGGCTTCCGCTTCTTGTCCTGGTTTGATCACTACGAAGGCTTTAGGCACTTCACCCTTCACGTCATGAGGAATTCCTATAACAGCAGCATCAAGGATTGCAGGGTGCTCACGCAGAACCGCTTCTAATTCAGCTGGGGGTACTTGGAAGCCTTTAACCTGTGAAGGCGATATAGTACGGATATTGTCAAATATGATATGTCAATATTGACAAATTCATATGTAACTGTTTAAAATAGGTTGTCCACTAAAATTTAAATAGAAAAATAAACAATTGCTTCAGAAGTTTTGTAACAATAATTAAATATTATTTATGATTGTAATCGTAAAAGAAAAGCTTACAAAAATTAATAAAAAAAATACTTATTTTACCTTAATGAGTTCTTTCAGTCTATCAGTAATAGTGATGAGACCCTTATCATCTGCCACAGCCATATCACCTGTTCTAAACCATCCATCTGAAGTGAAGACTTCACTATTGGCTTTCGGATTATCTCTGTAACCTTTCATTACTTGTGGGCCTCTCAGCAGTAATTCACCAGACTGTAATATTTCAATTTATGAAACGTTAGTTAAAAAACCCCATAAAACCGAATATATTAGATAGGGACCATCAAACTGAACAACTTTTACTATGGGACTAATGGTGCCGACATACTTTTCTGTCGTGTTGTGTTGTGTTGCGACATAAGCGCGACAGAAACGTATCGGTTTCATACATTTAGTATGGCTAGAAACACAACACAACACGACAGAATAACATGTTTCCGCCTTAACTCTGAAATCACAAGAAGTAAGCTGTTTCATACAAAAATTGATAAAGAAAACATGAAAGTGTATGAAATGGCAGTTTTTGTTTTATTTGTCCCATAGTACAAGTTGTTTAGTTTGATGGTCCCTATCTACGGCTTTGGCTTTAGGGTTTCTTGTAACACGTTGTATAACTTTGCATAAAGTCGAAATATATTTATTAAGGCGAGGCCAGTTCACGAAATTTACTCTTTCACTATGTCTTTAGAATAAGGTTGAATATTGCATAACTTTAATTGACGCTTCGTCAGATTTTTGACGAATTTTAGTACATTTTTATTGATTTCTGAAATACTGGATCATTTATTAAAAATGTACTCAGTTATTGTGTTAGATCGATAAAAAAGCTATCCTTTTTGCATAAAAAATCATATCACTGTCGTTGAAAATTACGAAATCTGACGATTTGAAATTTAGGTTTCTAAGTTTTTATGGTGTTATTCAGGATTTTTTTACAGAGTTACCATGCTATTTTTCAATATTCTGTTCGGTTAATTTGCTTCTTTGTTTCTTTTTTCAGTCTACAGTAATTTTTGTGAAGTAGAATTTGACATCAGTTCTTCACATTGGAAGTTTAAAAATCAGACTTTTCATCAGATCGTGAACTGGCCTCGTCTTAATATTGACTTGCCTTATTAGGACCAACAGATTTCAGATTTTCATCAACAATTTTAGCTTCTGTGCTTGATACGGGATATCCCACAGTTTGATAGTCGTTCATGCCCATTGGTGGCATAAGAGCAAGGGGAGAGGTTTCCGTCAAACCATATGCTTGGCGGAAGTCCAATTTTCGCTGGAAATGAGATAAGTATCTTAATACATAATTTAAATTATAACTAAACTGGTAAATTGCTTACAAAAATAGTGAACATTTCAAGTTACTCGTAATTACCACCGCACCTATATTGTAGTTAAATCAAAAAGATTCAATTTTTCATAAATTATTTACCAAATGATGGATGGATTTACCAAAATCATAGAAATTATTTATCAAGCACTAGATATTAATGATAGTCAAACAATAGGGAAACATTTAAATGCAATATTAATCAACATGGATACGAAAGATGAAGTAGGTATTGAAGTAGGTATTGTTCTTGTCAATATTAAACATTAATCACTGATTTGAACTTACTTTGACTTTCATCAAAAACCGTTCTACATCCCTCGAGCTCAATGGTGCAGCACCATTGATGACAGTTCTTAAATATTTATAAGTATCAGATGTTCCATCTGGGTGAGCTCCCATTAACAGTACTATAAACAATAAAGCATCATTATCATCGCGAACAACAGATGTTAAAATATTATTATCTAGCCTATTATCTTTATCTCTACTATCCAGCACTAATAGTTCACCATAGTACCTTTAGTAGTAGTCATTTTATTGTATGTCTTATAAATTAGTAAATCATTTCTTACTCATGGGTGGAGCAGCGTAAATAATGTCAATTTTATGCTTTTCCAAGCAGTTGAGATAGTTCTCAGGCTTGAATTTGGCCATTGTTACTATTTTGGCACCTACTGACATTTTGTGAAACATTATTACTGATGCTCCATAAATGTGAAAGAATGGCAGTAAACCCAACACTGCATCTTGGTGTGACTCTGAAAGAATAGTATTCAATAGTAAAACAGCAATCTTTCAAACAACATAATTCACAGTTTATTATCAGAATATTTTTTGGTATTGGAAATATTGGAATAGAGTATAATGTTTTTTTATGTAATAAAACATCATTTCCTAATTTTTCTTTGCATAAACAACATCAATTTTATGCTTTTTCAAGCACACCAGATGGTAGTTGAATCTGTAGTGGCTGAATTTAGCTATTGTTATCCATTTGTCGTATAAACTCCGCCTACTGTCATTTTTTAGAACATTAATACCTACTTAATGTTTCATAAAATGTGGAAGAAGGGCAGATTACTACTTACCAGTTGTATCTTCATGATTTCTTATCTGTGGAACATTCATTTGTTCAAAGTTAGCCACTAAATTTATATTCGAGAGCTCTACTCCTTTAGGAAGGCCTGTTGTACCACTAGAATATGGCAAAAAACAGATGTCAGTTGGTGTTCTTCTTACTTCCTTCAAGCAGGATTTATCTACATGAACATCTTCGCTTAGCTCGTTAAAACATAATGTATTGTCAGGCGTCGAAATTCCATTTGTTTTTACAATTATTATTGGAATGTTAAGTTTTGCCAGTTTTAAAGCCTCTTTTACAACTTTTAGCGTATCAATCATGGTAACTACAGTCTTTGCTTTTGACATCGTCAGTTGACGTTGTACTTCATCTAAAATTAAAGAGAAATCAACATTTGTTAAAATGGACTATACCAAAAAAAACAGCGATTTTCTTTGCGTGGATTTTTGCACATACATTTTTTTTACGTTACTAGTCGTTAACCATTAACCACTGACGTAAGTCTGAGAGATGTACCCACTCACGATTAAAAAATATATTTTTTTTGCATCGTACGCGCACGAATTTGTCTTTTCATATACCTTCCTAGACTTTTTCATAACGTCCGTGAGACGTAGCGTCAGTGCTAATGTTAGTTTTTATGTTACGGTTTTTGTTTTTTTGTTCAAAATGGCTTCTAATAAACGCCTTTCGATTGCTAAATATCCGGCCATAATAAACAATGTCAAACCAATGTAGCCAGCCATTATTAAGATATATTGTATTGGAAAATCTTCTTTTATCGATGTCGGATGATTTTTCGGCCGTATTTATGTTAAAAAAATAATTTCTGAACATTTATAAAGAGTTAATTATGAGCGATGATCATTATGATAAGTAAAATTATATCTAGATAATGTTATACTATCTAATTTAATGAGAATCAATAGAGAAGCATGACTGACTGAAAAGTTAAAGTAAGTAAGTTTTTGAGCCATTGGATGAAAGTTTGTTTTTCCACTTTTGATTTTGGAATAAAAACAAATATTGTAAGTGCAGATACTGTTGTTTTTTTTATCAAAAAGTTAAATAAATACTAAAGTACCTAACAATACCTTACAATAAAAACCCATGATATCCCAAATAACTCCTTAGCAGGGAACATTTAAAAAGAAGATACATTTGTGTGACGTATGTACCTACGTCAGTGTTAATGGAAGTAAAAACACATTAGTGGTTAAGGGTTAAGTAAATGACGTTAAATGCTTCATTAGCGTTTTTTGTGACTAGAGTTTCTACAGTGATAACTTTAAATTGATACTCAGAGTATACTCCATATTACTTACGGGCAGTGTAAACTGGATTAATAGTAGAGATGACCCCACCAGCCTCCAATATTCCTAATGCGATCAGTGGAAAGTCTGGAATATTCGGTAACATTACGGACACAGTGTCGCCATCCCTGATCTTCAACTTCGTTCGAAGGTTCGCTGCGAAAGCGTTTGACAAGTTGAAAGCTTGTTCATAACTGTAGCCTCGGCCAGTCTCGGAACATACCTGGAAATTTAATACAGGTGATGTTATAATAATGGAAGTCCCAACGCATTTAAAACTGACGCATTTGAAGGACACTATGGACCACAAAATTAATAATTACTAACTCTCCGTTTTGATAAGGCTGCGTTCAAACGATAACAAACGACCCGACCTCAACCCGAACTCAACTCAAACTCACCTCAAGTCAACTGCAGCCCACCTTGAAATAGGTACATCGCTTACAATTTTGAGTCTTATGACACATTAATAAGCTCCTTTGTAATGTTCAGGTGAATTTGAGGTGAGTTCGGCTTGAGCTCGGGTTGAGTTTGAGTTGAGTTCGGGTTGAGTTTGAGTGGAGTTCTGGTTAAGCGCGGGGCGTGTGCAGTTGCATCGACAAAATATAACGGAGCTTATTAATGTGTCCTAAAACTCAAAATTGTAAGCGCTGTATTTCAAGGAGTGGGCTCCGGTTGAGTTGAGTTCGAGTTGAGTTTGAGTTGATTTCGGGTTGAGGTCGGGTCGTGCGTTATCTTCTGAACGCAGCCTACGCAGGATATTAGTTAAAAGTTGGTTTTAAACCTACGTTGTATTACTAAAACTGTTGTAAGTAGGTAATTCTGTCATGTAAACAGTCATCAAGGACGTATAACTAAATACTTAGATGAGCGATATAAAAAAGATTATTTAGATATCTTTATAATATTTTTACAGTCTGTTAAGTTTATCTATTATCTTTATCACTGAATAATCCTAACGTTCGTCTTTTACCGATTAGCGAAATTAAAATTGATTTAAAATACTAAAGACACTTACCGACAATGTCTTCTGCGGCCATTTCTCAAGATTCTCCCAAACATAATCGTAGACGGTGCAGTTAGGTATTTCAATATTGTCGTATGGAGTGCTCAAGACTCCGTCTGCCGTCCACACACTACTCCTTCTTGCCACAAACTTTGAACTCTTGTTCAGAGAGTCCAACAAACTCCTTACTCTTGCTGCACTCCTCATAGTCACGATGTGTTCTCACGCAGTACTCAATGGACTCTGCAATAGAATAAAACTTATTTTTACCGATGACCGATAATATGGCTGTTATTTTGTTGTACTCGTATGATTAGATAATAAGTACAAAGTATAAGGCAAGGTGTTATCAATAATCGCGTTAAGATAAAACGGAGCCGGTGTTTTGAAATTGCTTTAAAGATTAAAAAATATCTAAATAATTATTGAAAAATTGTTTTTTTAAGTCCAACAATAAAGTACGTCTACCTACTTATATCGCTGTGTTTTTGGTAATCCTTTTTTTTTATTTCTCTTCTTACTCTTCTTACAGCATCTTATTTCTTATGGCACTAAATCAACTTAAGGCGGCCTCAAATACCTGTCAGATCTTAATGAACGTTTGAGTATTCCATTTTCGATAGTTTTTGCAGATAAGCGGTCCTTAACTTAAGGCCGTCTTAGAAATTGAGCGGGTCTCAAATTTTGAATTGAGTATGAGTTAAGGCGGTCTCAACTGTGTGAGGAGCTCTCAACTATTTAAGCAGCGTTTGAGTATTCGGCCGTAACAATCTGATAACAAAAATAATAATTGAACAACATAATTAACAAACCCCTATTCATTCATTGACTATCTAAAACTACTTACTCTAAAATATCTTTATGACCTACTAATTATAATTTAATATATTTTCCTATTAACAGTAGACGTCATTATGTAAATAACATAAAGGTAAGTTAATTTTTAAGTATATCTAAAAATTAAATGAGGATTTCAGACCACGTGAATGAACAATTTACTATGGGGCCAACCACGGAATCGCGAAAAAAAATTCAGCTGTTCCATATAGAGAAGTACCTACCTACAACATCGACCTCGACTATAATGTATGAAACAGCTGAATTTTTTTTCGCGATTCCGTGGTTGGCCCCATAGTAAAAATTGTTCATGCCCGTGGTCTGAAATCCCCTTTTCATTTTTAGATATACTTAAAAATTAACGGTGTAACTAAGGACTTATTACTTTGGTTCCTGACAGCACTTATCATACTTTCTTCCAACCCTCATAATCTTTAAAAGCTCGCCCTTCAAGAAAAAACGGAAACCTTATTTTTGGATGGATGGGATAGAGGGCTACCATACCATACAACTCCGTGATCGTGCTAGGACTCGTTCTTGAGTTGTAGCGGCACGCACATTTTGTAGACTTTCTTGTAGTTTCCCAAAACTTTGCCACACGAAGGGAAAGTAACTTATGAGAGTAGAAAAAATTACCGAAAGAAGACTTTGATTTTAAAAATATTGGAACTGCATTACCGACTTTAAGCTTTTTAATACATTTGGTAGAATATGAATTAATCACTGGCACAGTTGTAGAGACGTTTTGGTCGTGTTACTAGTGTTACCTAAAAAAAGTACCAATGGTGTAAATAAGCTTGTAAAATCTGAATATTTTTTATAAATTACTTACTAAGTACAAAACTGCCCACAATTTGAAAAAACAGAGAAGATAATATACCATTCTTGGGTTTTTTTATCAGAAAAATTTGCCTGCTGTTATTTAAACAAAGGTGTACTCATAACCTACACACAGTCTGGTAAAAAAGATTGCCTGTGGTTAATTTACATACTGAACAATGCATCGTTACATGAGTGTATTTACCTAAGTTTATACCTATTTACTTCAGCACATAACGATGATGCAAACTTAGGCACATAAACGCGATAAAAATATAAAGAAACAAATACTGGGAGGTATAAAAGAAAATAGCAGTGTGAATCTCAAAAAGTGCAAAATCTCAAATTTAAAAAACACTAAACATGCATAAAAGCATGTTGATTGATTTGATTAATGCGTTTGTTAGCCCATTGACGTAACACTCAACCGCAGACTTAAATTTTTATTAATTTCATGTCAGCAATCAATTTACCAGATCAACCTCGAGCTATTACGTAATGTTGGAGGTTGGAACTTGGAGGTAATTTTATTTACTTATCTTACGTGAAGTTTTCATTCCTACATTATTATCTTTGCGATAAAGATCGATCAGTCGACAAAAACACAAGTGGTAGTTAGTAACTTACCAAATAATAGACACAAATAATCATAAATTAATAAGAATCGGAAGCATATTTTTACAAAATATTTTCATCTATCATTGTATTGAAGAGGATAGTGCAGCCTAGACTTTACGTTTTTTTGTGATTTTCCTCTTTATTTATTTTGGGGCTTTTATCCTTAAGTATACGCCAGCCCCATTGTATCTTCTCACAATACGATACTAACGTGGTAGACTTTACGATAAAACCCGAAAGCAGTTAATGTTGCAAATTATTGACGAAAAATCATAGATTTCTATGAAAAGAAGAGAAGAAGACAAACCGTGTTATTATTTATAATAACACGTAATGTATTTTGTGGTTTAACGTTAACAGCTGTCTGAGGTGCTACAGGTGAGTGGATTTTTATGGTACCTACCTAAGTATTTTTTCTAATATATTATTATCTTAGTGTGTTTTTTTTCACGCTAGATACATGTGAATTTTTCAGACTGCATCCAGCAAGCAAGAATCAAGATCATGCTCGAGCAGTGGGTTTCATTCAACTCAGCAAAATTAAATATAGAAAGGTCAATAAACTAGCTCAAAGTCAACACCACACTAAACTTGATAAAGTGACTTTTACTATTGATACACTGCACATAATTTATGTATATCTAAATTTAATACTTTAACAAGTGCATTACTTTTTTAGAAAACCATTTCGTAATGAGTTTTATATATATGCAGTCACTTGTCCTTACTAAATTTGACTTTTTCAATCTTTTTTTTATTTCATTGTTTGCTTAGTGGATTCAAGTGGATTGCTGTTGGTCAATTCAAGGACAGCTAAACCGGTTACTATCGTTTATTATCATCTAGTAAACATTAAACGAATTAAGGCGATTCCCTAACCGAAAGTGGCGCCCTCAGAGGTAATTTATTTAACAAGTGGTTAATAGGAAAGGATTTTAATAAAACTTTTCGTGGAATTTTTGGGGCCCATACCTAGTCTAGTATTTTTAAAAGGTACCTAGCAGTCATAGCAAATGTGACAAAAACAGCCACTTATCAGTTTTGCTATCTACTTCTAGCAGTGACTACGAGGGAAATGTTATGTAAATTGTAATGATACCATCTTACAAATACTAGATTATGAGCCCTAAAAATTCCACAAGATGTTTTATTAAAATTGTGTATTAGAATTACATATTAAATAAAAATTACCGCGGTGCCACTTTCGGTCTGGAAAGCGCCTTAAGTCATAATCATAGATAATAGGGTTAACAATCTCGTGTATCTTTGAATTGGTCATTTTTATTAAATTTTAGATTTTTCGCATTCACAATGCTATTAATGATACATTATATAATAGAAAAATACTAGGAAAATTCCGCCCTTCTGAGGTGCTAACGAAGTCGATTTTTTCTAGTAATTTTCTATTATACTTACTCGTAATAATTATTAATTGTCTATGTCGTTTATCTTCGCTTGAAACAGAGTCATGACCAAAACTTCAGAATTAAAATAGTCAAAACCAGCCGACCAACAACAGCAGTGAGACCAACGAATTTGCATAATGATAATAAAATTTTATTATTTGACGCTAACATGTGTTTACTATACTTGACAAACAAAAATACATTATCATTAAACTACTGGCGTAGGAAATTATCAGCAAACCAGGTAACAATGGTGATAAGAATAATGAACATGTAAAATGTTATAAAGAAAAATAAATTTCAACTGGCAACAAGACTTAAATTAATCATCCAACTTCTAGGATGTGTGACCTTAGTTACAAGGTGAGCAACTGACGTGTGTAATAAAATTTGTTTGTAAATAATCATTTTACTTCTAGTAAAATCAGACATTTGAATTAAAATTATAGTGGCACAAAAGTGTTGCTGTCTTGTCATGAGTAAATAACATCAACTGGGGACGCACTTTATCAAAACTGACATTGTCGATATTTAATAACAGTCTGACTTAAAATGATACTTACTTTTTGCAGGGTCAACGCATTAGAATGTCCGAAAACAAGTCTTAACCTTCACTATGAAAAGGGGACAACAGGAATAAATGCGTTGTAGAATTTTATCCTAAATTAGGACAAATAAAGCAGAGATCGCGACGCTAGCAGTGGCTATGGCAGCCGGCTTTGCACTAAACGAAGCAAGCTATAATAATAATGTTGTAGAATGGAACGCAACGCGTGGCCAACTGCACGTAGGTATACTTATACTGACGCCGATATCACAGCTGTAGCTATTTCAATTTTAAACTGAGAGTGTTACTAAGCAATAAGACCCATTTTCCCTTAACAAGATCCTCAGAAAGATCCTTTTGAAAGCGCGACATAGACGCTGATTGTTTTGTTGTGAATTACATTTGTGAACGTAATGATAAGTCAAAAGTCTATGACTTTGTTGTGTTGGAGTTACACACGGTTACAAGTGTTTTAATTATCTTAGTTAGGTCTATTAAATAGTAGCGTGACAAAAGTTCTTTGATTATTTGAACCAATATTTAGTGCTAGATTTTAGCTTTCTTACATCTCTAATTTTTCTTTTTGCTTTTTTTAATAGTTGAGGCCTCGCGCAACAAAGGAGTTCAGCCGTTCCGACGACGGGTAGTCAGAATGTGTCATCAGTCTGATCAGTCATTACAATAATGTATACAATTCACACTAACCGGCCCACGTCGGAGCGCATTTTACCTCTGCCAGCATAATAGCTCAATGAACCTCTAGGATAGCTGAGGAACGTTAGCGAAATAGTTTCATGAGCCACTCCACTTCAGTGATAAAATAATTTGCCAAGTTCCCAAGTCCCAGGTGGTGTTTTGCGTTTATGGGATTATACGTAGTTGGTATTATACGTATTTTTTTTCTATAAATCTGCAAAACACCACAAAATCTCGAGTTGGTATTTTGCTTAGTGGTATTATGCGTCTAAAGGTGCGTGCGGAGGAGCTAACCGGCTAAATTTTCACATAAATATGGAATCAGCTACCATTGCATATAGCCGCTTTATTTTCCTCTGGTAGAGGTAAAATGCGCTCCGACGCGACGCGTGCCGCCGGTATGTTTGAAACGCAGAAGCTGAAACGTGCTGATACCCTAGCCCAAAATATATTTCAGACTTGAAAAGCCCGATCTTAAAAGAAGAGAAAGAACATTGTTGACAATGTAAAATATTATATTGTCTTTTATTTACATAATTTATTTTGGTTTTATCAATCTGTGAGACTATTTGTACCATCCAATAACCTATGAGCAATAACATCTAATTGTGATGTTGCGTTGTCGATAGGGTAGGTTAGCAGATAGGTATATAGGTAGGTACTAAAAGGAAAAATAATTCAAAAATTTAAAACTTTTATTACTTATATTAAAATATAATAATATCTGTAATGAATGTTGACACATAACATTACTATTTGAATTTAAAAATGAAATATGTAAGTAGGTAAATGTTAATAATGAAAACTCTAATATTCATATAAACTTTTCATATTAGAGTAAATCGTTCATACAAAATACTAGAAATAATAACTGGGAATTCCAATATGATGATTATATGATTTTAAAAAAAGTTCCTATTTTTCACGCATTATGATTTAAATATTTTACTATGTTGGTTATTCCTTTTACACTGGAATAGTGATGTCTATAAACTATATTATTATCTACTCAAAAGAAAATAGGGGCGACTATTATTGTTTTCCATACAAAAGAGCTAATATCTGAATCTGATTTAATTTGAATTTGATATTGTTCGTAAGGTCGAATTTTCTGTAAAATTTCTCCTATTCGCCGTGTGTCAGTTAGAATATACTTAGAATACTAATAAAAAATAGGAGTTACATACAAAAATATGCGTTTTTTTATTACTTATGGTCTAACTGATACACGGCGTAGGTATACTTATATGATAAATTATACAATAAATTCGACAGTAAAGTCCGCAAGTTGACTATTATTGCTTTCTTACGTTCAATATCAAATTAAAATAAAGTTAGATTGAATTTATATTTTAAAAAAAAACCTTTCCGAAGTTAGCAATTCTGTTCTGTGTAAATAAATGGTTGCCTGGAAGAAATTGCTTTTCAGTGATAAGGCCACCAATTGTTCCACTTTTGTACTGTCCTTGTATATATTTATTATGGTGAACAATAAAGTATTTATTCATTCATTCAATTTTGTATGGAAAACCATATAGAGGTCCCTATTTTGTTTTGAGCAGTATATTATATTAATTATACAATACATGTTTGTATACATAATATTTGCAACATCACTATTTCTTTTGTCAAACAAAAACATATAATTTTCTAATTTTGGTCCCAATCTCCGAAATATTTGTGTCTCATTAGGTAAGTAATTTTCTACGTATCCGCATAAGAGTATTTTATTCGTACACATATTTTTTTAATAAAACTAAACTTTTGTTTTTCTCTCATTAATAAATAATAATAAATAAATATTTGACAACATCACATACATTGCTCCGGATCCAAAGTAAGTAGCTAAATCACTTGTGTTATGGAAATCAAAGACAACTGTAGTATCACAAACACCCAGACTTGAGTCAATATAGAAAAGTTAATTTTCTATATTGACCCAACCGGGGATCGAACCCGGGATCTCAGAGATGGCGACACCTTGAAAACCGGCGTGCAAACCACTCGACCACGGAAGTCGTCGAGTAGTACAGTCAGCAACGAAAGCCGCTTAACACTTTTGTACTTTGTCATAGCAACTTTTGTGATGTCTCACAGATTGAAACATGAATCATAAAAATTGCTACGTCATCATATTTAATGCCAAGGTCAGTATTTCATAAAAAGCTGTTACAAAACTTAAGCCGTATGTCCAACAGAGATAAAAAAATCTGCGATTTTCCTATAAAATTACAGAAAATATCAAGTAATTCATATCGCATTCACAGAAAAAAATGTAAAATTAAAATACAACATAAAAATGTACAATGTTATTTTATATTAACAATTAAACTAAAATAATATTTATATTAAGCTGTATTCGACTGAATGCTAAGTTTTTTATTTGATTGCTTTAGCTGTCTGCTGAATGATTCAGTACTTATTAGACATTGTACCTATAGTAAGAAAATAAATTTAACTATTTATATTACACTCTACACAGCAATTATAAACAACTTTTTTTGTTTCAGCTAAAAGAGACAATCGTAACAAAAAACAAAATTATCACCACAATTATTCTAAAATTGAGATCCGCATTCCAGTTCTTCCAAATGTAATTTTAAATTAAGATTTTTTTACTTCGTAAATACCATACTATTACTACATATTGTTTACTTTTTCACTTTTATTTCGGCAAAAAGATTACAAACACGATTACTTAAATACGATTAAAAAGTTCACAGATTTTACAGTCCCGCAAGAATCGGAGCATTAAAAATGAACCCAAAAATTTACGAAAAACCAAAATTAAAACAAATACAAAATCCTATTATATTTTTAAAGTTACCTAGGTAGTACCTATTTATTTTTACGATTGTGACTTTATTGAAAAAAGTGCCTGCTGTCTGCCTCGACGCGGCCGAAATATTATAAACCGATTTTCAAAATTCCAATGAATGCACTTCTCGTCTGCTTCTGCATCTTTTAACACTATTAGTACTATTACCATGACGATCGGTCAATAATCATAGAAACTACATCACTTTTTATGTACGGAAACACCCGTTTTTCTACAATTCCAAATCGAAAGGGACCACCACAGGTCACAATTATTAACCGATTTTCAAAAGTTTTTAGCCATTTTGTAGCCAAACTATTACACTATAGGACCCATTTTTTCATTTTTTCCTAAGTCGGTTTATTTTCTGATATATTTACAATTTAGTAAACAAACACCCCCCAAATAACCTGAATTTACCCGAATCTTGCATAATTCCAAAAAAAGTTACCAGTAGATTTTCAAAATTCAAACGATCACAGGACGTGTCTCGATAAATTCCTCAACTTTTGGTATACTATTCCCATCTCGATCATCCCAAAATCCTCGGAGATATGGCAAAAAATACGTTTTAGGCGATTTGCATCTGATAACCATTTTCAATGCTAAATAAAAAGACAAAGTTAACGCCGCCGCATTGCATACCCTGTGACATCTGCCCGCGGCGCCAAAGAAAATCACTATGCCCGTACCGCAAGCGCTCTGAAGTTAGCCACTTCAGTTGTACACATTGTCAATTTAAACAAACTGGGAAGTATGTGCGCTTTTTTTACCTAAGTTTTTAAAAACTAAAATGAAATTCAAATTAGCTAGCTCCCTACGTTTATGTTTTTTTTACTTTTCACTTACAAATTTGTTATACAATTTATACATAAAGAAATGTTTTTCCAAAATCACGCATACATCTTTTTCAATTCCCTTCTTAATATTTTACCCGTCGAATTTTTCGGGATGTTGTCTACCAAAATAACTTCGTCGATCTTCTTGTAAGGGGCTACTTTACTCGCTACATAATCCTGGACTTCTTCTGGGGTAACTCGGTAATCCTTCTTTAGTATTACGAAGGCTTTAGGAACTTCCCCGAAGAAATCATGAGGGACGCCTATTACTCCAGCATCTTGTACAGCTGGATGAGACCGTAGAATGCTCTCCAATTCCGCTGGAGCCACTTGAAGCCCTTTCACCTGAAATGAGGAATAGCAATCACTTCCATTAATTTTTATTACCTTACCATTAATTTTTATTATCTTACTTTGGTAGTTAACAAAGCCCCATACTCAGCAATCGGTAATTAAATTGGAGATTTAAAGTCATTACTCGTAAAATTATGCAATTCATGTCATGTCTACATCTAATTGTCAATTTTCGGAGGTAAATTGTGTGAGCTCAAAATATAAATAAAGTTTTTCCAAGGATTATATTGTTTTCACGAGGACATCTTAAAATCTTTATAATGATGCTAAGAAACATTATAAGTCGTTTGATGCTAATCATCATCATTATTTTTAAACTGATGTGTGGTACAGACATTATTTTAAGATACTGTATTTTTTCTCATTTGCTAAGTATAGGTATTTAAGTTCCACTTCAAATGCTTTTTTAGTTGTCACAAGTACGAGTCAACATTAACAATAAGCCCCGGTTTTTTTTAAATTTTCGGTCCAAAAACAAAAGTTTCATTTATTCACACACCTTTATAAGTTCCTTTATTCTATCGGTGATGTAAGCTCCCACGCCTGGCTTGTAATAGCCCAAGTCACCAGTTTTGAAGTACCCGTCTTCTGTTACACTGTCTCTAGTAGCTTTTTCATCTTTGTGATATCCTTTCATTACGATTGGCCCTTTTACGTACATTTCACCTTTCTGAAATTAGATTTTTATAGGTTTTTTTGTTATGGTGCTAGTAATATTTTATTACATGTCATTTTATGTTTGAATCTCATCTACAGGCTCGCCACTAGCAATTTTTTAAGAAAAAAAGTTTATCAAATATTATTTTGTTTCTTGCATTATTTTTATATAAGAAAAAGATTATCACATCTTTTTGTTTTTGTAGTGGATCAAGTTCTTATTTCTTTTCTACAATTTGGCATATACACTTACTTGGCCAGGACGAACAGGATTGCCAGTCAAAGGGTCAACGTATTTAACCTTGATGCTAGCCAAAATCTCGCCGCAGGAATCATAATCATATTCTTTTTTACCTATCAAAGTTGCCGTAGATAATGAAGATGTTTCTGTTGCTCCGTAACCTTGGTTGACTTCGAGATTCGCCTGGAAATGGAAGGTTTTTGATTCAAACAAAATTTTATTAACACAGAAAAGAGAAGAGAGAGCTGTAGGTAATTATATTTTTTTAAGAATCATTAATATTGTGGCTACTTAGTTGTTTAACTTCAAAATCTATCGCAATCGCTTTCATTTGACAGATGGATGTGACACATTGCTGCATTTCTTTGGTAAGTTTTTTTTGATCCAAAAAGAAGTATCAATGTACTGTCAAATGAAAGCGATTGCGTTAGATTTTGAAATTAGACAATTAGTGGGCTGGTTATTTGTATAGTTCTATTCTAATACTCGTTGTAGCTCAACTGATGTTAAATTATGTTTTTCTTTGTCATTACATACAAATATTTGTCGTTATTACTTTACCTTTGCTTTTTCCATGATAGCATCAACATCACTGGCTGCTAGCGGCGCAGCACCGCAAACAATATGCCTTACGTTATTAAAATGTTTTTGGCTTACATCAGGGTGTTTGCCCAAAAGGATGGCTAGAAAATTACAAGCATTATAATCAGTGCTTTTAGCTAAAGGATATCAGTACAAAAATATATCGCATATTGGTAAAAAAAAATTGCTAACAATTTGACAAAGCTCACTGCTTAGTCTAAATAGCACATTTTTATAAATGCTAAATAAGGGCTTAAAATATGATAAATATAAGCTATTCTTAGTCGTTTTGTAACTCACCTATTGGCGGAACAACGTACAAAATGCTTACTTTTTCACTTTCCAACAAATTAAGGTACAAAGTAGTAGAAAATGACGACATCGTTATCAGTTTACACCCTTTCCCCAAATGGCCAATCAGTGTGACAACTAATCCATAGATGTGGAAGAAAGGTAGAATGCAAGGCACTATGTCTTGGAAGTTTCCTGGAAGTATGAAAAGTTGAAACAATCATAATATGGGTCAATATAAGTTATTTATCCTTTTGATTTGTTTAGCAATCGCAATAGATTATTTCCACTTGCGATACAAGCTAAATCTACATTCTCTATCTACATTCTACATTCTCTGAATTAAAAAAAAATATTGCATCATCTTATCATGCTTTAATGAAAATATTTCATATTTACCTTCACTCATTTTCGCATAACAATTGCTCTCTTTGCTCATTATTTCTATACTGGCTTTAAGATTCTTATATGATATCTCCACTCCTTTAGGTAACCCAGTTGTCCCACTAGAGAATGGTATAAACGCTGTGTCTTCATCTTTTCTATCTATTTTATCTAAAATTGAATAATCAGCTTCGCCTTTTTCTGCAATTTCTGTGTATCTTATAGTACCTTCAGGTACTGGTTCATCTGGATTATCTACAATTACTACTTTAGCATCTATTTGTGCTTTCTTCAGTCCTTTTACTACAGTTTCGTAGATAGAAGAGTTGGTCACAAAAACCTTGGGCTGAGTTATCGTTGATTGATGTTGTATCTCATCTGAAAAACAAATAAATACTTATACACTGGCCTGAAAAATCGAAGTAGGTAGGTACGGTCGGCAACGAAAGTTATTTAACACTTTAGTACTTTGTCATCACAACCTTTTTGACAGAGATGTCTCGTAGTTTGAAACATTTATATCAAAAAATTGCTGCAACAAAGTACTAAAGTGTCAAGCGACTTTAGTTGCTGACTTTACTACAGAGGGCTATTTTTATACAAACTAGGTAGTTTTAAAGCTTCGCTTCTCCGCCCAGTGTGAAAAGGGGTGTGATTTGAAGCCATTCATGGGCCATACCATGGGCCTCCTCCATTTACTCTTTGAATAGCCATCATTCCCGTTTAATCTTGGGCGGAGAACCAAAGCTTCAAAGTTACCTAGTTTGTATGAAAATAGGCCTCTGTAGTACTTAGTTTTGCAGGCCAGTGTATTTAGGAAACAATATGTAAATATCACACGAGCATTATTAAAGTAACTTAGGCTAAATGCTGAATTTCATCGCTATAGAATCTAAATAGATTTAAAATGTCACGATAAAAAAATATGACACACCTAGGTAAGTTCACAAAATTATCGAATATAAACTCCAAAGTCCAAAGTTCTAAGATACCAAGTTTTTTAGAAGTTTATAATGCTTTTATCTATCCGGATTTTTGCTATCTCATTTGGTACACATGACTTTATAATTATTAATACCAGTACTTAGTGCTATTTCTTAGTCTTCTTGTACTCATAATCTTTATAACGCTGCGTCTTTAATAAAATTTATATTAGGTTTGATATCTTTGTCATTATTTTTTTGTTATTCCACTTGCGTAAATGTTATCAGACATTTTTATCCCGTTTGTTATAAATCCGGGTAGGAATCGGCGTGATAATTTTTAGGTATATTATTAAAAAAAATATTTAGGTAGGTAGAAGGAAGTCTTTAAAAATTGATTTTGGTTATTTTAACTATCGTATCTATAGACGAGTAAGTAAAGACTTGAGCAATTTTCAAATGCTTCTAATATTCGGTACTCATTGTCTAAAAATTTAGTAAGTATATAAATATCATGTAATTTTTGTAGTGACTGTTTCGTACCAAAATAAAAAAAATATTCACATGCAAATCATGCAATTTATAGTAAAATTAAACTTAAATGCAGATTTAGTGCAGTTTTGGTGCATTTAAGTACTATAATAGTGGGACCTCGGTGGCACAGTGGTTTAGCGCCTGGCCCAGCGATTCAGCGATTCGCAAGGGTCGGTCATGGGATGGGTGACCAAAAATGTATTATCTCGAGCTCCTCTGTGCTTCGGAAGGCACGTTAAGCCGTTGGTCCCGGCTGCATTTGCAGTCGTTAACACCCACCAATCCGCATTGGGCCCGCGTGGTGGGTTATGGCCCATCCTCCTTACCACCCATAAGGAAGGCTTGTGCCCCAGCAGTGGGGACATCAAACATGGCTGATGGACACAAGTACTATAAATTGCATGTGAATACAATATTAGAAGCCTTTGAAATTTGCAAGTTTCACACAAGTCATTACTTACTCGTCTATATACGAGGGTAAGTATGCCAAGAATCTTACGAGACAGACCATATTCACTTCTGAAGCTTACGCGCTCACTAGACATGGAATAAAACACTTTTAACGGATACTAGCGCGGCTTTATTGAAAGTACTTTGGTAATTAGTTGGTATTTGGTTTGATTTTTTATTTTCCCGACGTTTCGGCACCTTTGCAGCTGCCGTGGTCACGGGGGACTGAAGCTACTTGTGAGCCTACCCTCAGCGGTGAATTTTTTTAAGACGTTCAGAAATTAAAATTTAACAAATTTTAATTGGTTTAAGTTTTGGTTTGGTTTTTATTTAATTTTATATGCTAAAACAGACCATGTTTGTTTTAAGAGGTTGATAAATCTTACGTTAACCAATGCTCTTCTGATTTCTTCTCTCTATACTTAATGATATTCATAGAAGGTGTAAAACACAGAGCTATCTAAAATGGTCATGGGAAAACGAGATTAAATTTTAATAAATATTTCATTTTTTCTAAAGCATCTTCTACGCCTAGCAAACGCAATCACGGGCAGAAGTAAGAATAATTTTAATTGACTAGGTACTTGTATATTATGTATTATGTATACTGTTATCAAACATTGGTTATCAAGTGCTTACAAGGGTGATTAACCTCTCCCGCAAGTCTTACACTTATCAGACTATATCTCGTTATCAAGACCGCCCATGGATAATTTTGATCCATATTTGATAACATGTGTAACTGGTACCTATCTCGCCCTGATAAGACGCAGGTATCTTAGTGCAACGGTGTTTTGCCGATGCACTAAGACTAAGTAATAAAAAAATACTTTATTTACTTAAAAGTACTTAGTCAATTTTTTACCTTTTTTATTAGGTAGGTCCTACCTAAGTGTTTGTATGAAAATCTGCTCAAACATTAATCAATCATTTATTTATATTCATTCATATAACATACAAGTTAACAGAGATAATGCTCCAACACATAAGCAAGTCATATTGTATACCTACCTATAATATACTATTACACAATAGAAATTAAAAAAAAATGAAACGATTGACAGTTTTTGTTTTTATTTTACTTTTTGGATATTGCTTTGCTTCCATTTCATTGACTTTGCATACTTTGCTTACTGACTTGACTTTTTTTTAAATGATTGCTTTCTACTAATAAACTAAACATTTCTTTTTGAAAAAAGAAATATATGTAGCTTACTTCCGCAAACAAAATATGCAAGATGCACCGCCCGCCCGCCCGCAAAAGTGACGCCTGATTCAATCAAATACTAAACATTTCTGATATTATAAAATTAGCGTCATCGTCATTCTATCTGTAGGTACTGTATCTGGTGCATCACATAAGTCATTTTATTTTTACAACTTTTTGTACTGTGAATGCTTGCAAAATAAAATATTCTTATTTTTATAATGGCAAACAATAAGTAAGTGTTAATAATACTTACCTACATTGTTTACAAATTTTAATAAATTATAATAATACAATATTAAATTTTGCCAAGACGTGGTGATTACAGTAAAATACATTCAAAGTAGGTAGGTACCTGTAGTGTAGAGACCTCTAATTAAATAGGTCTCCAACTGAAATTGAAGAGGGTGTAACTATAAATATGTTTTTATTTAAATGAATTTATACTTTACAACAAAACTAATTTTATTGATCTCGGTCACAGGCCATAGGAACGGGCCAGATGGTCGGGATTCACCTGGATTCTCTCACAATTTCAAGTGATATCCCGACTCCCGAAAAATCTAAAAATCTCCCGGAAAAACAGCTGTTCCGAAAGTTCTCTAGAAAGCAATAATTTTCGCGGATGAAACCACAGATTACAAGATTAGTGGATGAAACTCACTAAAAAATTGCGCTGCGCGGCCGTTTTTCTACAATAGACAATCAAGATTACAAGATTAGTGGATGAAACTCACTATAAATCGCGCTGCGCGGCCGTTTTCTTACTATATACAGGCATTTAAGTTACATTTTTATTGTAAATATTTATTTCTCATTTCTCCTGACAACAACCGCAAAATCCCGACAATTTCAAAATTTCTCCAGATATTGGACTTTCGATCTGGCAACCCAATCTGTGCCGGTTGAAATCAGACCCTGACAACATTACTTAGTACCTACTTAATTAGAATAGAATAGAATAGAAAATTTCTTTATTTGCTTAAAAATTCTAAACCTTCTTTTTTAATTTACTTTTATTTCAATGATTTAAAACAACCAACTATTCTAAAAAGGCTTACATACACACAGAGTAAACATTTACTACTAGCTGATACAGCCTATAAATACACAATTCTTACAGTACCTATACCTATAATTTATACTGAATGATGTCGAGTGTCAACGTGCTAAAAGTTGTGAATAAGTTAATAAATTTTCATATTTTAACTATAATTACAAACAAAATTAATAACTATTGTGAGGATAATTATACAAGTGCAACTACACAATAATTAACTCTCGCCTGCGACTTCGTTTGCGAAGACTTTCGGAAAATCCTTAGGGAAACCCAGGTATATGCTCGAAGGCCTGGAAAACTTTAACCGGGCGGTCGCTAGTGGATAAGTTTCTAGAAAACAAAAAGTAAACTCACGTTCTTTATAAATAGGGTTCAATGTTGTTACGACACAGCCAGCCTGCAAGCTCCCGAAGGACACCACGACGAATTCTGGAGAATTGGGCAGCATGACCGCTACCACGTCACCGGGACTTAAGCCCAGTTTCTTGTGAAGCGAAGTCGCGAAGGCAGCCATGTTTTTGCACAGCTGGTCATATGTGTAGGTCTTTTTTGTCTCTGCGTTTTCCTGAAAGGATATTTTATACTTAATGAGTATTGGACAGTAAGTAATATAAACTGGATTGGCAAGGGAAAAGAAAAAGAATTAAGCAGAATCTTAAAAAAAAAAGAGTATTGCAATCGATCGGTCTGAATAGGTCTTGTATCAATTAACATAAACTGTGCCGAGTAAACCATTTTGTTTAACATTAAAATAATGTTTTTCTCCAACTTTTGAACTCTCAAAATAAGTAAGTACCTAGGTATGTTTTTATAATTAGCGTTAATGAGCTTTCAAGATTTTGAACCATCGACATTTTAAATATACCTAAGTGTAAGTATGTAAAGTATCGGTAGGTATAAGTTCGAAAATTTTGTCATTCATACATTCAACCTACTTATACAATGTATTCTGTGCTATTTAATGTGTGTAATAAAATTTACCTATAAGTACTCATAATGAACTAAAAGCAGTGGCCCTACCATGAGTTGATGCAAACTGTTTACGTTACCCTAAACTATCGGATAGGTAGGTAGGTATACTGCTCACAGTCAGTGCGAGTGAAAAAGACAAAACGATAGTTTACGGAAGGTAACGTAACAGTTTGCTTGCATCAACTCATGGTAGGGCAAGAAGGGCCTAATCGCGCAAATTTTCAACGATAAAACCAAAGCTAAATCGTTACCGTTTCAGTTTCGTTTACTAAAAAATACTTGCTTTAGTTTTGTTAAAATTGTCGAATACTCTGCCTAAGGAGTCTAGGATTACAACCTGGGACAATTTAAGTGAAAATTATGAAGCTAAACCAAAGATATTTAGGTAAATATAACCTAAATGACAACGTAACGTTTTTGGATTTATCGTTCTGAATTACCGCGATTGGGCCCCTGGTGACCACCGAAACACAATATTGTATCACGTGTTAATACTCAAACGATTCTTAAAGTTTTTTTTTTAAATCATTCGATAGATAAATGTTGTATTGGAAATTTGTACAGCGCCATCTGTCGCCGATAAGCGAAATGAAATTTTCCATAGAGAATTGTCTATCGAGTAATTTTACGCGCGTTTTTTTTCTCGATAGCTGTTAGTGCTAAGGGTACTGATTTGACAGAAACTCTATGAAACTGCTATAGCTTCATTAAAGTTAAGTGACCATCAGTAGACCTAGCTAAGAAGCCTTTGAGTATTTAGCCGCTAGTGTTTTATCAACACTCGACTAGGGGCTCATGCTAGGGGGGCAAAATTAAGTACATATAAGTATCATGAAACGTACCCAAAAATTGATATTTGCATGTCCGTAGACAGTCGTGTTGTTCTTAAGTCAATGTCTAGTCGATAACTAGACTAACCTACGTATAGAGCAATAACTAGATAACCCTTCCTAAGATACTGAATGACACGCACCATACATCCTACTAGGCAAAAGTCTTTAGTTTATAGCTTATCAAGGATATTTACAAAAAATCCGACCTTAATAATAGACTAGCAGCTTCTCGCGAAGGCAAATTTAATAGTCTTTTCTTTAGAGCTAGCTAGCTAGCTTTATACTAGCGGCTTCCAGCAACTTTGCCCGCGACGAAGGGGAGCCTTTGACTAGGATAAAAGTTACCTATATTTTCTTCATAAATGTCTACCTACCAAATTTCTTCTAAGTCCGCCCAGACGTTTTGACGTGAAGAGGTAACAAACACACACACACACAAACTTATAAAGTAGGATGGAAAACTAAGACTCTGAATTTATAGGTATAAACTGTAGAATTTTATTTGGAAAATTAATTACATAATTGAACGTACAGAAAATTTATTTTCATAATAGGAAAACAAATTACCAATATTTTCAAAGTTCTCAACAGTTTTCAGTATGAAAATAAACACTGTGAAATATTCATTATTTCTAGATAAGTACCTACTTAAAACATTTATCCTGTATTTTTACTTATCTATTTGCAAGTAATAAAAAGTTTATTACTTACATAAAACTTAGGGACAAAGTCTAATCATTTATCTCTGTACATATTTTGCAAAGTATCGCACTAAGTATCAAAAGATAACAATGCATTAAGTATAATATAAGTACTTACGTACCAGTCAATTACTTTCTAGTGGTCTGTATTATTATGCATTTACCCAAAAGTAATAAAAATTGAGATAAAAGGCGTCTTTTATATAACAATGGAAAATTGGGAGCTTTTTGTCATTGCTCCGCATGTCATGAATTCGAGCGAAAAAAAACAATAAAGGCAGGTAAAAGACGAACTTTCAGTGCCACTTTTGCAAAAGAATTTGTTTTCAAAATTAGAACTACCTACATGGGGTGGTTGATCTTCTGCAAGTGAGTTTCGTGATTCTAAACGTAAGTATTACAAGAATAATAATAACAATATAAATATAATTTAAAGCAAGCTGAAAATTAGAGTTAACTAACTATACATCGGCACGGAATACAAAAAGTACACTGTACAGTACAAGTACATAGGGTTTCTGATCGAGAATTCTTCTTTGTTCTGTGTGTGTAACAATAGAGAAGGCTATGACTTTATCTTATACTTATTTACACTAGACTTTATCCACACTTGGTTCCTAATGTCTATGTTAAACGGTTAAGGAAAAATTGACGTAACCAGCTCAAAATAAATAGACAGGGTAAACATAAACAGAGCTAAGGTTAACTAGTTCAAATCTGATTTGCCATTCACGTTAATGGTCAAGGAGCTGCATACGTAAAAATACCTCGTGTTTTGAGATCTTGAAAATATTATTGTGACCTCTAAGGATGTTTATTAGAGATCCAACTTTAGACATCGTTACTTTTTAAATATTTACTTGTAAGTAGTATGTATGTAACCATTTGCATTGTGACCGCCAGGTAATGTTATCTTCCTTATTATAAATCTTTGATTAATAATTGTGGCCTTACTTTTTTCAATTTGACAACTCTGTACGAAATAAACAGGGAGAAAAAAGCGGCCCTAGACGAGTTTTTTGTCGAATCTTTCTACAAGGTCTCCCTAGCTTGCTCCCTAGGCTTGCGGACCGATGGCGTAGCTTCTTTGACATTTAGTGCTTGTAACTACCTAGGCTTAGGTACCTACTACTTACCTACTAGGTGGCGCAGCGAACCAAAGTGGATTATGTCATAGACTGAGTAAATTAATTTGAATTAGAACTTATTTAGCCAAATCAATACCACAGCCATGGCCTAGTGGGGACATTAACACTCGTATTTAAAAACAATACTGACTACTCAAATGACCCTTGCTTATGCGAACTGCGTTGAATAGAGCTCTGTGATTGGTGCGTTTGTTTTACGTATTACGTATGATAGGCTAGTTGGGTTGGGACTTCGGGATGCTGTGCGTCTGCTGGCACTTTGAGACTTCATAGAAATGTTCCTGAATACGGATGAAAGTTTCGAGAAAGAGCCAGCTAGAAACTTAATGAATTCCTACTATTTTATTCATAATGTTGTGTTGAATGGATCGATACCACTGGAGAGGGGGGGGGGGAAATGGCGAAGGTAAGTCTACAAAAATGTTATAACGATCTGCATAGTTGATCGGTGGGGGTGGGGTGGGATTTCCGAAAGGTACCTAATCCGATGGGAATCGACTTGTATAGAGATGGACCCTTGATGGCTACTGATCGATACAAGTAGGTACAACTTATTGCTTTCATAATTGTCAAAATATTATACTCCATTATTTCACTCTAACACAAAAATTTAAGTAGGTATTAATGAAGTATTAAGTATTTATTCCGTCGTGGAGATCCTTAGGGGAGGCCTATACCCAGCAGTGGGTGTCGTGCGGCTGATATGATGATGATGATGATGATGATGAAGTATTTATTAAAAAGGAGTAAAAAGATGACGAATTTGCAATTTACTTTCATTTTTCAGTCCACTGCAGCGTTGAAGAAAATGGAAAGCTAATGGAAATCAAAAGCAATTGCTTCACACACGGATACACAGGTGTTGTGGTTCGCTCATTCCTTTTGCGCATCATTTAGTACCTACGTAATATTTATAGTTTAGTAGGTAATATATTCTGTGATTTAGTTACCGACTATTGATGATCACGTGACTTACTAATAAATAAAATGATAAAACAAAAACAAACTGAGATGTTTTCGGAAGACAAATAATAAATCTTGTAAGTAGAATCAATAAAATCTTACAAAATTTACTCTTCCAATTATCTAATTGAAATAATAGTTAAAAAAATCATTTTTTTGTCAAAATCTAGAAGACATAATTACTTGTAAGTACTGTAGGTACCTTAGAGCTTGTACCGACAAATAAAAACCACCAATGCAAATATTGAAAATGTCAATGTTTTGTAGGAAGGAAAAATAAAGATCTACAAGGCTACAAGTTAATCAAGTTATTCATGCAAATAACAGTAAAACAGCTCTAATAAATCGTAATTATACATAACTAGCGGCCGTCTGCGACTTCGTCTGCGTGGATTTTTTTTGCTTTCCCTCGGGAACAATACTTTTCGATGAAAGGTAGGGACCCTATGTCCTTTTCTGTACCCCTGAGAACGTGTATGTAAAATTTCATGATAATCGGTTAAGCCCCCCTAGCCAAAGTAACATTTTGCAAATTTTCGCTATCGCTTCGCTTCGAAACATGTATGGATTTGACGTTTTATAATTCGATTGTTAACGAAACCTTATGTCAATCCCATACATATTTCGAAAGCGAAGCGATAACGAAGATTAGTGAATGTTACTTTGGCTAGGCCCTAAGTAGTTAAGTCGTAAAGGCGTAACAAATAAACAAACGGACTTTGGCATTTATAATATTAATAATATAAGTAAAGATATTCAAAATGTAGTCCAATGGCTACAAATCTACAATTTATCAGTAAATATAGTAAGTGTGGCAAAGTAATAAATTGTTTAGTTACTTCTGAGGTCGACTGTACACCGCCGTACCGTGAACGTAGGTATAACTAATCTGTGAACTAAAACGACCTTGGACTTTATTCTCGATCAAATCGTTGTTTATACGACTGCGACCGATGACTTGTTCCAAATTGTTGTTTTTATTAATTAATTTCAATGGTTCAATTGATGACATATTTACGTTGACGTCCGCTAAGCAATTCTTTTTTTCTTTTTACAATAACAATCCAAAGTCCAAACCCACATTTTGAAAAATCTCACGTGAGATTGGGGGTTGGGGGAGGGGGTTGAATAAAATCTCACGACATCTCACCGGGGGGGGAGGGAGGGAAAATACATAAAATTTTAAAAAAAAACCTCACGTAATTTATGGACGCCCCCTTGGATCAAACTATTTTTGTAATAAATTACAAAAAATGAGTGCGTCCAACGGTGAATATAGTTGTCTAACTCCAAAATAGTTGAGTGAACATGTTTCTAATGCTGAATTTAGCTTTTTACTATAAGAAAGTCACTTGAAAATTTTCCCGCTGGTAGGTGAAAAGTTGTATGTTTTACACGAGACCAAAATTTTGTTCTGCCTCGTTATTTAAAGTCGGAACTAGCAGTACAAATTGATTTTGGTCACTTGTATAACAAATAACTATTATCAATGCCACCTATTGAGCCTACAGTTTTTTTTCATTTTGAAAAGCCCTCATTGCACCGAAATCCGTATCTTATCTCGTCGTCATGCCAAAAATATAACAAAAACGAGAAATAATAAAACCGGAAACGCATAATATCTAAGTAACTATAACTAAAAAAGCGTGATCCCTAGGCAATTTTATTGTTCGGTGTAATTTCAAGCATTTTCTTGATGATGCTAACATTGTATCTTTATGGCTGTGTAAGGCTTTCAAAGAACCACAACCACGTCATTTTGAAGTAAACACTGATAAAGACTAGGTATACTTATGCCATAAAATTATAGATTAATAAATACTAAGAGATACTTAGCTCTTTAGTGACTCTTACGATACGGAGTAGTAAATTGATAAAATTCACAGATTTTGCAGTCCCAAAATTGAATATGAATACAAAAATTTACGAAAAACCTAAATGAAATCAAAGTATATTTTTAAAGTTACCTAGGTAGTACCTATTTTTTTTTTTACGATTGTGACACGAGGCGAATCTGACTGCCTCGACGCGGCCGAAATACCTATCAAAATTCCAACGAATGCACTTCTCGTCTGCTTCTGCATCTTATAACACTATTACCATGACGATCGGTCAATAATAATAGAAGCTACATCACTTTTTATGTACGGAAACACCCATTTCCAAATCTAAAGGGACCACCTACTGGTCAAAATTATTAACCGAAATTATCTAAAGAATGAAAGCATTACTATTGATGTAACTTTAGTTTTAGGAAGCAAAATTCTTAAATTAGTGCTGTATAGAGAAAAAAACATAATAAATTGTCAGTTATTTTAAAACGAAGACAATCTGTTCAAATGGAATTTCAAAGCTTGTCAGAGGTATTTTTCACAAAAGTTTTAGCTGTAACAAATAAGAATACGACTCATATTTATTTTTTCACTTATTATTTGTATTGTCAAGGAGTGCAATAAAGAGAGTTTGATCATTTAAGGCGAGGCAGTTCACGAAATTTACTCTTTCACTAATCTAACTAAATAAGGTTGAATATTGCATAGCTTTAATTGACGCTTCGCCAGAAATTTGACGAAATTTAGTACATTTTTATTGATTTCTTTTATCAAAAATGTACTTACTCGGTTATTGTGTTAGATCGACAAAAAAAGCTATCCTTTTTGCATAAAAAATCATATCACTCTCGTTGAAAATCACGAAATCTGACGATTAAAAATTTATTTTATAAGTTTTTATGATGTTATTCAGGATTTTTTTACAGAATTACCATGCCATCTTTCAATATTCTGTTCGGTTATTGTGTTTCTTTGTTTCTTTTTCAGTCTACAGTAATTTTTGTGAAGAAGAATTCTACATCAGTTCTTCACATTGGATGTTCAAAAATCAACCTTTTCATCAGATCGTGAACTGGCCTCTGGATCGTGAACATTTTTTATCTGATTACTTATTGCTTTGTTTTGGTCATCAAAAGGTTCCCGTTTTTACACATTTGCTATCAACTTCTACGATTGACTGAGACTACGGGTTTCAAAAATTCCACATAAAGTTTTAGTAAAATCCTTTTCTATTTACATTACAACTGATTAAATAAAAACCTCCGAGGGCGCCACTTTCGGTGGGTTATCTTAAGTCAATTACCTAAGCCAAAGACATACAGTTGACATACAAAATCAAAATTTTTTTAGTGCACAATTTTGATAATCACAATTCAAAGTTATCTTAAAGTTTTTAGTTCATAATTTTTGATAATCACAAATTAAAGTATTTCTTAAAGTTTTTAGTGCATAATTTTTTAAATACTACTATAAAAAAATACTATTAAAAGACGCGGTCATAGTGACCGCACCCGGGTAATTATTTTACAAAAAACTATACCCAGTACTTAAGAGTTATACGATCCAAAAAGAAAACTTATTGCTTCGATTCAAAATCGCGAACAAAAAAAAACACTGTATACTTGCATTTAAAAAATTTTAGACAGTTATCAAAACAAACAACAACTTTTTTTTAAACCACCAGTGTAGCTCTACAGATTGACTCTATACATTCCTATTTACAAGTAACTAAACTAAAACCCTTTATTCAGTAAATAAACGTTTATTGTGCTTGTAGAATCAATCAATAGCATTTTCTGTTCAATAGTTTTTATTTTCTTTTTTTGCAATAGTTTCAAAAGAGATTTTAAGTTGTCCAACCTCATCTGGGCAGTGAGTTAAGAGACTTTGTTCAAAGGTATCGCTACAGTTAGACATTAAGGGCCACGGGGAGGGCGCACTTTGAGATATATCCTCAAAGTGCGCCCTCATCTTAATTAAATTTATTCCTAGCAAGTACAGTAGTAGTAGGCAAAAAAGCAAAAAGTGGCCACTTTTGGCACTTTTGCTTAATACTACTTACTACAATGAACTGTACAGCGTGAAATTTTAATCATTTGGTTCCCGCAGTGGGGTGGTTCCACGAATTATGGTTCATGATTACAAGCAACTTTTACTATGGGGCCATACAAAAGCGCAATACCTACTCGACCTTAATGTATGGAACAGTTGATATTTTTTTCGCGATATCAGAGTTGGCCCCATAGTAAAAGTTGCTGTATGGAACAGTTGATATTTTTTTCGCGATATCAGAGTTGGCCCCATAGTAAAAGTTGCTTGTAGTCATGAGTGGAACCACCACACTGCGGGAACCAAGCGATTAAAATTTCAGCGTGTATTTTACTGGGGTTATTGTTTGTAAATAAACTAAATTTAGAACCTTAGTTTCAATATGTACATGTGAATTTTCAATACATTATGCACTTAGCGAGTAATTGAGGGCGCCACTTGAGGGATATAGGAGCCTTAACAATAAGCAAGGATTTTTGTTTTAAATATAGCGATGAACGCAAACCCATTTTTGGTCATTAGTTCCACTTGGGTACTTTTACAATCATTATCACAAATGACTTGCTCACCTTTGTAAACAGTACCTATGCAAATCATTCGGTATTAACTTAAATAGACACTGTTAAATATTTTACATCACAATAATTATTGTAATTACAGTGGTTGTGTCACAGTATCAGGAAAAGCAATGGAAAAAAAAAATCTTAGTATGGACGATATTTTCTACAACACCAGATTTCGGGAATAAAGAATTTGTACCTATTCGTAAAAATGCTTCCACTTTTAAAAAGGTAGGTTTTAGGTTAGTGCCTAGCCTACATTGAATTTGAGTAATTTTACAATCCAGAAATTTAGCTCAAAAAACCTTTTTGCATTTTCTATTTTCGCAAAACTTTTTTATTTTCGTTGGATAAGAAAAGTAAATTAAACAGTATAAAATACTTAATAAAAAATTAAAAACAATTTGTCTCACAATAGCACAATAAAATTATCAACAGGAATTTCGAAAATGGAATGTCAAAAACATTGACTTATTTTTTGTTAAAAACTTATTTACGAAATGTAAAAAATCATTATGGCATATTATAATAATATTAAATTAGCTATAGTCTGTAATTGAGGTTCCTGGTTCATAAAATATCAACAGCGTTAAACCGGTTACGAATAGTATTTCCTAGCTAAGAACTGGAAAAACAGCTAGAAAATGCTTGGGATGACTTTTGTTAAAAAAATATAGGTTATCTGGTTTGAACTGCTTAAAATATTTCTTAGCAATTCTAGTAAGTACATAATTAAAAGTAAACTGCTAAATTAATTAGTTCTACTTCTAGTGTTATTAAAAGTATTGTGCTTATGCAGTATTTATTGTTTATACAATAAAATTGATAAGTAATCGAGTGCAACAAGTAATAATGAAACTAACATTAATTGAAGATGTAATAAATTAAGCTGTTCAGTTTTCCGTAAATAAATAAACAAATTTATCAACAGACCAGTAACTGATACCCAGCACCAAGCAACATCAGAAACAATGGGAACTTAACCACTTACCACAGCCACAAGATTCTTAAACCTTGACGCGTCCCGCCATAATCGATCCAGAAATCTCTCCTTTGGCATAACGATATCAGTCAATGGAGATTTTATTTCATAATCATGACTCAAAACGGCACTACGACACAGCGGTCTTTGCCATTTAATATTTTTAATCTGTGCGAAAAGTATTTTCCGAGTAGTCTGCATGATTGCGCGCGCTTCATGCGGTGCCCGGATCGAAACTGTGCAACTACTCGTTACGAAAGGCCCGCAAATTACTGGCTATCAACGTGATATGATAACGATTCATTGTTAGAAGTGTTTGTAAATTAAATACATTTCCTAGTTCTCACTTAGCTTAAGACTTAAGATGATAGTGGTGAGCTCTCTGAATGTAAGACGTTGTTGTCTGTAACTGAATTTTATTAATTTGAGAACTAATTTTTGATATGGGTAGTTGAAAGGTAATATAAGTAGTAGGTAGATACTTTGATTAATATACACGAATTATTTATGTATTTCGCTCGCTAATCATTTTACTCTCATATCAGTGAAAACCAAAGGTCGGTGACATCTTTAACAATTATCGTCATATTTCTACCAATTTACATAAGCTTATTATACCTAACCTTTCTATCAATTGTTGAAAACCGCAGGAAAATCAGTCCAGTACTTTTTATTTATCGCGAACAGATAGAACAGACAGACAGAAGGACAGATAGACACAGACGCGGCGAAGGGACTTTGTTTTTTTTAGCTTCATCTTTCTTGCACAAATACCTACCTAAATAAGTATGTGTACATATTTCGACAGTTTGCAATTTTAGATGTCAGGCGTATTATGTTACATAAGCATATCGACATAAATGAATGTTGTATATTCAAATTTTATTAACATTAGGTACAATAAATTCTTCTTCTTTAGAATAATGCAGTGATTGTGACCTATACAACAATTGTTTTTTAGATCTTTCATTGCATAAGTACCTACCTTCTTTAGGATTGTATAAACGTTGGCAATAAAACGCTATCCTCAACAGTCGGTGTACCGGGACACATCTATCTACACTTTTGGTGATTTTTAATTTTTAATGCAGTTATTTTTATGGTTGATTTACGCATCGCTTCCCTTTATGAAGATAAGACTTCATGATTCATTTGATAAGAACAGCAACATTCACCAGTTTAATACAAGAAATAAAGATAAACTTGCCGTTCCAAGATTTAGGCTTGCAAAAACGAGAGGTTAATTTATGGGGAAAGGCATAGCCTTTATTAATAAAGTTCCACAACAAGTGATTGATCTTCCTTTGCATGAATTTAAAAACCATGTTAAAAAAACGCTCATGGGTAAAGGTTTATTATAAAGTTGACGATTATCTCAAAGATCAAAATGCGTGAAAATGATGTAACACATAACTTGCTAATAAGTACTTTATTGAAGTAATATAATAAGTCTATGTTGTTGCCAATAATTCTGTCACCCTGTTGTAATTATGTTATGTTACCCTGGTAACGATATATTCAAGTTTGTAAATATCGTTACTTATGGCTGTTACAGCTGATAAGTTTCTTGCGCCCGTTCTTCTTGTCAGCTAAAAAAGTTTGGAACGGGTGGTAGGAAAATATAGACGATTCAAAAGTATTTAATAATTAAGTTTATTTGAATAAAGCTTATTTCACTTTCACTTTCACTTATCAGTTACCTCAAACTCGCATTAAATAAGGAGTTATGAGAAAATACCAATACCACCTAAGAACTAATTTTAACTAATACCAGCTATCTACAGTAATTTCAAAACTAATTAAGCTTTCTTGACATACATGTAAACCTTACCTTATTGTTTTTTTTCATGCCAATCCTGTAAATGTTTCAAACATAAAAATAATAAAATTATTTGAAGAAAAAGAACTTTTTTTCGTCTCCTGTGAAGTCGACTTTTTGTAGCTTGGTTCTTAAGCGTCGAAAATGTTACTCAGTCTGTGATGTTCTCTAATGTCAAAGTCAAAGTCAAAATAAGCTTTATTCAAATAAACTTAATTATTAAGTACTTTTGAATCGTCTATATTTTCCTACAACCCGTTCCAGACTTTTTTAGCTGACAAGAAGAACGGGCGCAAGAAACTTCCCAATGAGGGATGGAAGTTACAAAGGTGCTAACTATCAAAACCAAAATTGAGTTTAAAAAAAGAAGCTATCTGCATAGGTATAGGCCAATCTTTGATGAAATGATGAAAAAAAATGATTCAAAGATGACGCGCTTCAAACAGTTACAAAGCGGTCGATAAACAATTTTCGCTAATTATCTCTGTTTCAGCAAAAAAAAACCACCACTTGAGGAATCCAAAACACCGCTAGCCCAATTATAGTACCATGGACGAATATTTTTCGTCCATGGTAGTAACAAGGTTATAGACGCTTGTACTATTATTTATTCTATGTTTATGGTATCTAAAGTTGAATATTATTGATGAGTCAATACAAACTGTTAACGGGTTTTTTTGGCGCCATTTTGTCTAGTTCAGTTTGGTGGCTATTTTAATTATTTGCAATTTGTTTTAAAGTGGATATTGTGTCTTAAAATTGGTGCAGTTTTGTGGTACAAGTGTCTACGCATCTGAACAATATGTGGGATGATTGAAAAGGTGCGATCTTGGTTGTGTGAAGCTGAGACTTTTATTGTAGTGGTGGCTACCTCGGCAGAACTTATCGAGTAAACTGCATCTATATATTTGATGCCATATGCTCCAAGCAGCATTGGATTTGGAATGCGATGCACCCGCATTCTAATGTAAACTGAAACAATAACACTGAATTATTTAACACTTGACACTGGCAAAAGTTACTCCCTGAAGAGGAGTAGATTGCCATAACAAAAATAAGAAGAAGAAGAAGAAACTGTTAATAACGATTGCCCAAAAAAGGAGAGTTTTTTTATTACACGATTGCCCAACAAAAGAAGAGTGTATTGTGTTCAGGATTCATGTAGGAATGTTTGTATGTATGTGAGTTTCTTTATTCCACCATAAATTCTTACGGCCTTACCACAAAAGATTTCTAAAACACTGTTTAACAAGTTTTTAACTAAAACACTGTTTAGTGTGATGCTGTCACTTTTTTGACAATATCGTTTGAAAGAGACGGCATCACATTTAAACAGTTTTTTTATTAAACAGTGTTTTAAAATCTTTTGTGGTAAGGCCGTAAATGCCTGAACAGATTTAGAAGCCCAACTGACACTGGCTATAGATTTTTTTGAAAAAGTCAAGTCTGCTACATATAACATAATTTCGGAATGAAGTAAAAAAATATTTTCTCAAAAATTATTTTGTAATTTAATTAAAATGATAGGCCTTGATTAGCTTAGCACATAAAAAATTTATATCTTACTGAATTTGCTTTAATGTATGAAATGCAGTCAACATGTTGACTTTTATCAAAAATATATTGCCAGTGTCACTCGGAGTGATGTAAGGATTATAATGATACCTCACACATCCAAATCTGTTCAGGCATTCAGAAGTTATATGGTGCTACACTACCGGTGGTGCAAAGCCGGTGGTGCTATGGGCCCAAAAGGAAATTAAGAAACTTACATACCGACATACTTTACTTACATACAAACTTACATATATATTTATAAACATACATGAACCCTGAATAGAACACAATACACTCTTCTTTTTTGAGCAGTCGTGTAAAAATTGTTTCACAGTACAATCCCCCGACTGCAATGACACTTGCAGTCGGGACAGCTTTTTTATAACGTTTTAGTTAGTTTTTCGCAGGCAAACGTTTTTTTGAATATTTTTCATTTTTTTTATTTATCATTTTTTTTCAGTATCCATGGATGTAAGTATGAAATATTATTCATTGTACCTATTACTTCTAAATGCCTGAATAAAATTAGACATTAAGGTTGGGGTATCGACACAGAATACATAATACACGGTATCGTTAGAATCCTTACGTCACCCCGAGTTACACTGGCTATATTTTTTTTCGAAAAATTTTAGTTTGACGGTGACTGTTCGTGCAACGCCATTTCTAATCTAAAAAAAATCTTCAATTATTACAATATGGGTTATGAAATTAAAGGCCTTGAGGAACATTCCAAAACTATACTATATTAAATATGTCATAAAAATGTAAAAAAATAAATAATAAAAAATACATTCAATATAAAGTCTCAGTTTTTTGACGATCAAAAAGTTTTAGTTGAGGTAGATGTAGTAGAGGTAGTTGAGTGAGAGAGTTAAGCTAGTAGTCGTATCTATACGACTACTAATAAAACTATTGACAACGTAATCTGCTTATTCAAAAACAAAATGGAATAATGCCCTACGCGGACAAAGAGAGTTCAGCCGTTCCGAGTTTTCTGCGTTCTGACTCAGATTCTTACTAATATCCTTACTTTATGAGTTAGGTACTTATATTAAAAGTGTGTTTGTTTGTTACGCCTTCAAGTCTTAGCTACTCAACCGGTCAATGATCATCATGATATTTTGCATACTTTCACGTTGTCAGAGGTACAGAGAAGCACATAGGGTCCCTATTATCCCGCAAAAAATACAGTTCCCGAGGGATAGAGAAAAATTTACTACGCAGACGAAGTCGTTGGCGGTCGCTAGTTACTGAAATGTAAGATACTATACGTGCGTAACGCACAACGCAGAACTCGGAGAGGCTAAACTCATTGTAAGTGTGCGCGGGGCCTTTTGTTGAAATAAATGCAATGCCTTTACAATACATACACCAGAAAAGCTAGCTTGCTCCAGATTTTACGCACGTTTTTAAAACGAATACTTAACATATTACGTAGGTACGTTAACTTACGTTAAGGGTAAACTATACGTAGGTACCTACAAACTAAAGTTGTATTCACGAAATACTACAAACATATTGCATTTAATGAGATAATTTTGCTTTGATAACATAGTTCACAGTACACAATTGTCGTTAGTTGTCCCAACACGCTAAAATATATTGTTTAAAATCTAAACTCCTGCTACAATAGCGAGTCATGTGATACCAAACATCAGCTGTTGACATCGATGTATCGAATTAACTCTAATATCTCCTATTGCTTTCAAATGTGATGTAGGTAGCTTGCAACGTTTTATTTTACAATTATTGTTGGTATGCTTTTTACACCGGTGTTTCAGGTCACTTTAACAAATAATATTTTGCTATACAATGTCTTTGGTCTTGTTACTTGTACTAGAGATCATTTATAGCGCGTGAAATCTACCTAATTTTATCGACAAAAACACCCTCATGTTGAAGGTCTCCTCTCCTTTTAGAATAACCGTCATTTTGACTTTTTATTTTAGATGGCTTTGCGAAAAAATATTAATTTCTCCGGATCTAAAAACCCCTATAGTAGATTTACATTATCGCTTGTGCAAGACCCAAAAACTTGTATAGAAGTGTTCTCCCGAAATTATGCATACCTACATCTTTTTCAACTCCCTTCTCAATATTTTACCCGTCGAACTTTTCGGAATGTTATCTACCACAACCACTTCGTCGATCTTCTTGTAAGGGGCTACTTTACTCGCTACATAATCTTGGATTTCTTCTGGGGTTACTCGAAAATCCTTCTTTAGTATTACGAAGGCTTTAGGAACTTCCCCGAAGAAATCATGAGGAACGCCTATTACTCCAGCATCTTGTATAGCTGGATGAGACCGTAGAATGCTCTCTAATTCCGCTGGTGCCACTTGAAACCCTTTAACCTGAAATTGGAATAGCAAAGTTCACTTTTAATTTATACTTAGTACTTGCTTCATCAATAGCCCCATATTTATTCATCATGCAGGGTTATTTGTAAAACACCAACAATCTCGAAGGAGTACAATTATTACTAACATCATATTTTGTTCAGCGAATGTTTCGAAAACAGGCAAAACAAATCGACATCGAGTTTTGTATGAAAAAAAGACGAATCTTTTTTGACTGTTTTCTGAAAAGTCGTAGAACAAAATTAAATGTTGTTGTTTATGATGTTAGTAATCTACTCCTGCGAGATTGTTGGTGTTTTACAAATAACCCTTTCTACATATTATAGGTAAGTATACATAATTATATATTTTATTCTTATTCAAATAATAGTTTATTTAATGATAATAAGTTGTGGTATTTATATCCATCCATCATTAGAATAATAATACATAATATTAAAATACTTAATATTGTATCTAACTAACACACCTTTATAAGGTTTGTACACACCTTTATAAGTTCTTTAATTCTATCAGTGATGTAAGCTCCCACACCTGGCTTGTAATAGCCCATGTCACCAGTTTTGAAGTATCCGTCCTCTGTAAGACTATCTCTTGTAGCTTTTTCATCTTTGTGATATCCTTTCATTACGTTTGGTCCTTTAACGTACATTTCTCCTTTCTGAAATTTGATTATTGATTTCCTTTTTATGCGTAACTTTTTAGGTTTTAATCAGATTTGTTAAAGACTTTTAAAATATTCTTTGTTTCTTGCATTCAATAGCTAGTAGCTAGTTCATACACAACGTCATGTATCACGTCCAGTTCTTTGTTTTTATTGTTACTTAGATAATTTGGGATCTAGGTAGGTATACTAACTTGACCAGGAGGTACAGGGTTGCCAGTCAAAGGGTCGACGTATTTCACTTTGATGCTAGCCAAGATTTCTCCACAGGAATCGTAATCGTACATTTTTTGACCTATCAAAGTTCCCGTAGCCAATGAGCAGGTTTCTGTTGCTCCAAAAGCTTGATTGACTTCGAGATTAGACTGGAAACAAAATAAAAGATTAATTTTCTCATTTAGACATTAGATAGATCAAATCATAACGAAGAACCTACTAGCTATTAATATACATAGTTCCAATACTATTTGTTGGTCGGGAACCTACATTAATATTAATTAGTATGTTCCAGTGGCGAAGGGTCCATACTCACGCAAGCCGAATCCCATCGGCTTACCTTTTAGAAATCCCACCTCACCAGTCCACTAGGTAATATTTTTGTACAACGGCTTACCTTCGCCATTATTTCACCCTTCGCCACTGGTATGTTCACATTTTTTTATTATTATAAATATGTTACCTTTGCTCTTTCCATGATAGCATCAACATCACTAGCAGCTAATGATGCAGCACCGCTAACAATATGCCTCAAATTATTAAAATGTTTTTGGTTTACACCAGGGTGTTTTCCCAAAAAGATGGCTAGAAAAAATATACGCAAAATAATTACTGCCTTAGCTAACAAAATCACATATTCGGAAAATTTACTTGTTAACAATTTGGTAAAGCTCACTGTTTTGGTTAACTAGCTTATTTTCATAAATTAAGAGCCTAATAAGTATAAAGAGTTTAATAAAGAGAAACAACATATTATAAGGTTTAATGGTATTACCACAAAATATAGTGATAGGTATTCCTTGTCACTCACCTATAGGCGGGACGATGTATAACAGACTAACTTTTTCACTTTCCAACAAATTAAGAAACAAGGTAGCAGAGAACGACGACATTGTTATCAGCTTACACCCTGTCGTCAAATGGCCAGTCAGTACGACCACGAACCCATAGATGTGGAAGAAAGGTAGAATACAAGGCACGATATCTTGGAAGTTTCCTGCAAGTAAGAAATTATATTTGGGTCAGTATAACTTATTCATACTCTTGATTTATTGCAATAGATTATTTACACTTGCGATACAATCTGAAACAATATTACATCTTCAGTAACTGAAAAATCCGGTGACAGTCTCCTGCGAGTTGGGTATTTTATACAAGCAGACGTTTAAATTCAGGCAAATATCCGGTATACCTTTCCATAATATCTTATTAGTACAATAGTACCTAGTAAAAATATTTTATATTTACCTTCGCTTATTTTCGAATAACAATTTCTCTCATTGCTCATTATTTCTATACTAGCTTTAAGATTCTTATAAGATATCTCCACTCCTTTAGGTAACCCAGTTGTCCCACTAGAGAATGGTATAAACGCTGTGTCTTCATCTTTTCTATCTATTTTATCTAAAATTGAATAATCAGCTTCGCCTTTTTCTGCAATTTCTGTATATCTTATAGTACCTTCAGGTACTGGTTCATCTGGATTATCTACAATTACTACTTTAGCATCTATTTGTGCTTTCTTCAGTCCTTTTATAACCGTTTCGTGGAGAGAAGGGATGGTAACAAAAACTTTGGGCTGAGTTATCGTTGATTGATGTTGTATCTCATCTGAAAAACAAATGATGACCCATTTTAGTAAAATATCACAATGGGTAAGTACAAATAAAAGACGAACATTTTTCAAATTATTGAATTAAAAAGAAACTTTTCATTGCTATTAATTAGCCATTATTATTATTATATAGCTATGATACTTCCATTATAGCTAATAGCTTTTATTAAGTTTTTTGTTTAATATTGTAATTTTAATTTAATACACAATTTTAATAAAACTTTACGTGGAATTTTTAGGGCCCATAGTCTAGCTAGCTGAGCCGCCACTTTCGGTGGTAACACGAAGCGACCCTTGTTTAGGCAAAATCAATTTCGTATGTCCGTCTGTTCTACTCTACATGTTGTTTTCCTCGAACGACTCTCGTGAAATTTTGTAAGCAGGTTCGATAATTATATATTTTTTTTGTTGACTCAGTTTTTCGAAATTTTTCAATTAAAAAAATCACTTTCGCCATTCCAAAAATGTTACTAACGCGAGATCTGCAGTTCACAGAGCCAGTAATCTAACTTGAGCTCGATGTTGAAATAGTAAATAGTAAAGACGCAGCATGATAGATTGTCTTGGAAATACAAAACTTAGTAAGTACTAAGACATCGATTTTTTCTATATCAAATATATTTTTGGACATTATTTACGGCAGGTTTGTTATCTATAGGTATACAATATTTTAAGGGTAAATTTTAATAGATTGACTAAAAATAATTCGATTGATATATGCTAAAATAGATTCCAACTTCTACCACATAATAACTAATCTTCTACCTATAATCATCCAAATAGTTTTTTACACACTTATTTCTTTTCATTGCTCAAAGTTAAATGGAACCTGCGCCGCTCTTTTTTATACACAACGGGATAGTGCTTGGTCTTCACCTCACCTGATGTTAAGTAATAACAAAAAATGTAGAAAAACGATTTCTTTGCACTACTTATGTTGCGCAACCATTATCATCCATTTTGTAGTTTTAAAACATTTAGTAAAATGTTTCTTAAGTGCTGGCAACACTAAAGTAACGTACTCTATGGTCATTATACAGCGTCTATGAGAAACGGGTCTTTTGGCTCTCGTTTATTTTGGAACGGACGTTTTGGGAATGAATGTTTTGGGAAAAGGACAGAACGTTCCGAAAGGCATATTTTTTGTCAATTTGGTGACACAGGCGATCAAAGTGAAAAGTGTCACCTACTTTGCGGAGTGCCTTTTTGAGATTTCAAGCTAAGTTTTTTTAATGTTGTGCATGTTTAATTAGATCTGTATAAGTTAAATTAGCCTTGTAAAATAGTATATTTTAAGTGTTATAATCGATTTCATTTGCACCTCGGTACCGCAAAACTGACTTTATGCCACTTTGCGATACCATGCGATACCAAATTGCGCCACTTATTTTACGCTATTGAATAATAGTGCATGCACACTAGGTTTGCAAGTGTTTTTGAAATTACCTACTTTTAGCTGTGATTCCGCTAAAGAAACATGACTAGCATTATTAATTGATTTGTTGTTAATAATAATACACATCATAATATACAATTATGTTTAGTAAAGTATAGACTTCTATTCTACTTAAGTATAGAGAATACAAAATGTTTATCAATTTACTCAGGTGTGCTATTTATTACACTGTTTTTCAGGTACAGTCAGCAACAAAAGTTGCTTAACACTTTAGTACTTTGTCATAGCAACTTTTTTGACAGATGTCTTACAGTTTGAAATATTTATCAATAAAGTTGCTGTGATAAAGTACTAAAGTGCTAAGCGACTTTCATTGCTGACCGCACCTACCTACTTACTTCAAATGTAGGTACCTACTACCTATTTAAAAGTTTGTACCTCTAAAGGAAAAAAGACACACTTAATAGTAGGTACATTATGATACAAGTTAGCTTAGGTTGCTCATTGCACACAAGGCTGTTGGTTGCAGCCCGAGCCGCAGGCGAGGGCGTAACTCAGCCGAGTGTGCAATAAGCAAGAGCTCACGAGTTTCATACGACATGACATGTGTTTTTCAACACATTTGCGAGGAAAAAACAAAGTAATTTACCACACACACAGCAACAAATACGACAAAAACACAATACTATAATTATGGGAAAAGGCGCGCAGGTTTTTTTTTGTTTTTTTCACACGCCCAACGCAAGAATATTTTGCGAGCAAAGGGGTGAGTGAACATACAGCCTACTTCAAAATTATAATTTAAAATGATAAAATGCAAATATTTCAATATTTTATAACAAAATATTGTGAATTATGAATAACTTGATAATAATAAATATTTGTTTGACTTAATTAAGGACTTACACATTTATTTATTCCAAAAATGTAATGAATTTTCAGCAGCATAAAACCTCTTTGCTGTTACTAAAAAAAATACTGTATTACCCGGCTAAATTGAAAATGCTCTGATTACTCGCATAGAACTTGCAGTAAGGTACTAATTTAATTTTGTTGGGTTAATTCTATAACGTACTAGTGTTTTATATATTATTGAACGCGTTTGTTATAGCTCGGTTTATGGCCCTAAAAGCTATGTATTAGGGCTCACTTTACGAGCAAGTGTGTTGAAAAAGATAATTTCGTTGCCCTTCTGTCTGTTATGACTTTTTTCTCGGGAACGCGTAGAGTAGAGGTTTCAATTATTAATTAAACATACCTACTTACATAGGTACCAACATCATGTTTCTTTTTTCAGTGTGATGCAAATCCTCTTGCTAGTAGATCCAGTTTGTTATATAAAATCACATCAATATATGTGCTCCTTAATAATTTTGCGCTACTATTTTGCGACACCCTTGCGCTATTTGTGGCAAAATTCCTGGCCTGACCCAAGTACGTTTCGAAAAAGACAAAAAATCAAACTCACGTTCTTTATACATAGGGTTCAATGTTGTTACGACACAGCCAGCCTGCAAGCTCCCGAAGGACACCACGACGAATTCTGGAGAATTGGGCAGCATGACCGCTACCACGTCACCGGGACTTAAGCCCAGTTTCTTGTGAAGCGAAGTCGCGAAGGCAGCCATGTTTTTGCACAGCTGGTCATATGTGTAGGTCTTTTTTGTCTCTGCGCTTTCCTGAAAAGATAATATAGGTATTGTTGTATAAGTGTTGGGCAGTAAGTACCTACCTAGGCAATGAAAAAAGAAGTAGGTAGGTAGGTAGGTACCTAGGCAGAATATTTTTAGAGAAAACTGAGAGTACGAACACAAATTACCTTACGAATGGCTCAGACGGTCCTCCTTTTTAACCAGTAAGCAAACTGCAAAGCATTCGGTAAATACTATAATAGACACTATTGTTAAATATTTTTCATCGTTCTTGCTCTGAAAGGTGGTTACTTTAACTCGTAATCAGAGACTGATGTAAATTAAAAAGAAATTAATTTATATAGGGTCCTAGCGAGGTAAGTAAAATTAAATACGAATGAAGCTCCTGTGCGGCATGGCAGGCAAATGCAACCGAAAATTCAAACAAAAATCTGGTCAAGAGCGGTTCGGACTCGCGCACCGTAGGTTTCCGTACCATCATAATAAATACACTGCAGAGCTGTAGAATAATAAAATTATTATTGCAGTATTAGGTCAGCACCATCTCTTGGGCGATAGTGGAACTATTTTTTTTTCTTAGGCCAGCGCCATCTCTTGACCGATAGTGGAACTAATTTAGTGTTTCTTAGGTCAGGGCCATCTGTTGACTGGTAGAGGAACTAATAATTTTTTTGTTTATTCTTTGAAATCCTAAAAAAGTGTGTTATATTGAGACATCGTTTTATTTTTCCTGTAATCTTTACATAAACTACTAGGATCACATTATAATTATTTCTGATTTTTCTCTTTGCAAACTTCGGAGATAAAGGGGGGGAGCGGTTTTTTTTTACAGTTTTCATCATAAGTCGAAAACTATGCGGCCTAAAAAAAGAAAAAAAATGATTTAAAATGTGCAAACAGCGTTCTTTCATATACTACCCCACATGCCCTAGTCGCATTACTTAATACTTTTAAGACCCTTTTTCAGTCTTTGTTGTAAAAAAAAATATTTTTTTATTCCTTCTTATTTGCAAAATAGTTGGACAAACGTCATCTTAAACTATTCCAAATTTCAAGTTGATACCATTAGTAGTTCTCGAGATATCCAGCTGTGACAGACAGACAGACTGAGTCACACCATAAGGGTTCCTTTTTACCATTTTGGTACGGAACCTTAAAAAGAACCAAACTTCAAAGAGTTTGCATAGCAAAATTTGAAAATTGAACGAGGTGCGTGTCGTCGTCATCCTACACACAGACAGCATGGCGGACAAATTAATTTTCTTGGTGAAAAGTTGAAAACGTTGTGAAAATTGCAAATATTTTTCCTAGCATTTGTGATGAAAAGTAAAATGTTCAACATAGCCATGTTTGTTAAAAATCTTGAAATATGTTGTTGCGTACGTAATTATCCATTGTGCAGATATAGGAACACCTATGGACGCAAAACTTGATTTCGAGAAAATTGAATTGAATTTCGTAAAAATGCTTCCTCATTTCAAATGCTAGATTTTAGAGAAGTACCTACCTAGGATTAGATTGAATATGAGTAATTTAATAATCCTGCAACTTAGCTCAAAAAACTATTTTGCATTTACAATTTTCGCTCAAAATTTAGTTTTCGCTTCGCGTCAAAGTTGAAAACTATTATTAATTTTTATTCCGTAACAGTTAAACTAATTTAATCGGAAGTATAATTAAATACGGTGATTTTTATAACATAACAACAAAATTAATTAAAAACAGTCTAAAAATTATGATAAAAAATTACATCCTATTATTTTATCAATAACAATTTCAGTTTTCTATTGTACTAAAAGTAAAACATCTTCGTACAAACCCAAAAGATGTTAAACCCAGTTAGAAACGAGTGATCAAAAATGCTTGGTATACCTATAGGAGTAGGTAGGTACAAAGGATAGTGCAAATTATAACTTTCAACAGTGGATCTAATAAGATAAAACTGATCATTTACGCTAAGTATACAAAAATAAATAAAACAAATTGATCAACGGGGCAGTAGGTATCTACCAGATAATATGTTGGCTGGCACTATAAGCAACCAAGCCGGAATGAGACAAAAGCACAGAAGCGATGGGAAATTAAAAAAAACCTACTTACCACGGCCACACGATTCCTGAACTTCGACGCGTCTCGCCATAATCGATCCAGAAATCTCTCCTTTGGCATAACAATATCAGTCAAAGGAGATTTTATTTCATAATCATGACTCAAAACGGCACTACGACACAGCGGTCTTTGCCATTTAATATTTTTAATCTGTGCGAAAAGTATTTTCCGAGTAGTCTGCATGATTGCGCGCGCTACATGCGGTGCCCGAATCGAAACTGTGCGACTCAACTACTAGTTACGAAAAGCCCACAAAAAAAATACCGGTTATTAAGGCAAAATGTGATAATGGTGATTGTTTAGAATTATTATGCTTGTAAAATTTTATAAATAGTTCACACACACCTACAAGAGGCCGGCGGACAGTGAACTTCCTAGACAAACGTAATACGAATCTGTTATAGGTAATCCGCGCGCGATGAGAATGGTAAGGGACCTTGCCAAAGTGAATTGAAAATGGCTGTAAAGCAGTAATGTACAGCGCCGCGCTGCCGCGTTAGCGGTACCGTGCGCGTCTCAGTTCCAAAAGGTATTATACCATTCTCATCGCGCGCGGATTATAAAAATAAAATAAAAAAATAAAAACAAATTATTTGCTGTAAAGAGTTAATTAGTTTATTTTTGTTGTGGTACTGGTTAGTTACATTGTTTAATCTAAATTCTAATGTCTCTATGTCATAGTAGACAGCTGTACTTTGTTTACTTGGTTACCAAAATTCTCACTAGTAAATTTTTGAAACTTTTCACTTTTTGAAACACTTCTTTAAGACATTATCGCATATATACTTAAATGGTCTCCTTTACAGAAGATAGCGCATCTTGGAACACCTAGGTGAACCAGGGGTACAGACAACTAATCGTGGAACACCAAGGTGAACCACGGGTACAGAATGTTAACCGTGGAACACCTAGGTGAACTACTTTGGTGTTCCATGGGTCAGAAAGGGCAATGAGCTAGTTTTTTTAACATTTTCCATGACCTTACAAAGTGTTGCGGGCTCTACTTATAGCGGCCGGCTATTTCACGTCAATATTGGCCTTGAGTTCTTCCACAGTTCGATGGCTTGTTGACGTAAACTTTGGACTTTAAAAAACTCCAAACAAAAAAGATTGCCGGTGTGTCGCGTCTCTCACATTTAATTTTGAACGGTTGGTACGCACGCACCTTGCGTTTTCACAATTGTATTGAGTTAATAACAGCACCTTTTTGTACTAGGTACTTATACAGCTGTTTAGAAAAAGCCTTAAAAAGCCGAATATGAAGGCGGTTGTATGACCGAAAGTGGCGCCTTCAGAGGTAATATTTATCGTTGAGATTTTAGGGCCCATGGTCTAGTATTTTTAGAAGGATCACTACATGCCCTCTTAGTCATTCGTAGAAGTAGATAGCAAATGTGTCAAAAACGGCCACTTTTAGCAGTTTTGCTATCTACTTCTAGCAGTGACTTCGAGGGAATGTAACGATACCGTCTAAAAATACTAGACTGTGGGCCCTAAAATCTCCACGATAAACATTTTTAAAATTGTGTATTAGAATTATAATATTAAATATAATTCACCGCGGCGCCACTTTCGCTAAGGTATGTTGGGATAAAGTCGGACGGGTTTTTAGTTAGTTGAAGAGGTTGCAGCAAATATTTTTCCCTTATCTATCCTACTATAATATTATAAATGTGAAAGTTTGTGGGTATGGTTGAGATGTTTGTTCCTTAATAACGCAAAAACTACTGAACGGATTTGGTTGGAATTTGGCACACAGAAAGTAGATAGCCTAAATTAAAACATAGGATACCTACTTTTTATCCCGATATTTCCACGGGAACGGAAACCACGCGGGTGAAACCGCGGGCGGCCGCTATAACATATAAAACTCTAAATTGATTGATTCATTCACTGCTTCATTGTTGGGATAGGCGTAGAGCCCTAACGGCTGAAGGTAGAGACACCATTTTTGGAGGGTAGGTTAGATACCTTTCATGACATAGATGAGCACTAAGAAAGGATTTTGGATTTGGAATTGTAAAATAGGGGATGAAAGTTTTTGGACATCCTAGCTTTGAAACTAAGGGACTTCCCTTAGTTTCAAAGCTAGGATGTTCAAATTCTGTGTGTAGGCTGACGATGTCGATTGAAAATAAAAATATAAGGGGAAGGGGAAAGGGAAGGGGGTGGGGATGGCGACGGTTACTGTGATGGTGTAAGTTTAAGCTGAAGCGGAAGCGAAAAAGTAAATAAAGTCAAAAAAAATAAAAAAGTAGCAAAAGTCAAAAAAGTGAAAAGGGGAACGGGAAACGGGGAACGGGAACGGTAACGTGAAGGGGAACGGGATACAAATATCTCTGAACCCCAATTCTGAACAGGGACGGGGACGCCCGCCACGCCATCTACAGCATTTTAAGAATTCTAAAGATTTGCTAAAATTTCCACGGGAATGAAGTCTCGGTCAAAAGTTAGTATCCTATAAAAGGAATTTTCAAATCATATTGAGCTTACATTGTTAAGGATTAAATGTACTATCCATCAGTATTTTTTTAGTTACTTTTACTGAAGCGGTTGCCAAGTTATACCATTGTGAAGATTAAGGATTGCTAATCAAAATAGACCCTTGTGTACCTACACTACTCTTCTGTCCACTTCTTTTATGTTAAAAAAATTGTGTGTGTACAAAAATAAATAAATAATACTACTACTTATCTAAAAGCGTCTGTGTGGCTTAAAATGAAATGTTTTCATTATAGAAATATCCGGTTTTATCCGTAATATGACTATACTAAAGTAAATTCTAAAAAAATAAGTAGGTCGTTTCGTTACAAAAAAATACAATACTATTTCTATAATAAAAATAGGATCATAGTAAATTGATCCAATTTTCAACCAAGATCAATTTCAACCAGGGGCAAGATCGGATCTCAGCAGCATCAATGACTGTAATCATTGTTGACGATTCGGCTAGGTACTTCGAATCGTTGAGTTTGCTTTTTAACCGACTTCAAAAAAAGGAGGAGGTTCTCAGTTCGTCTGATTTTTTTTTTTTATGATTGTTACCTCATAACTTTGTCAATCATAAACCGATGTTAGAAATTATTTTTTGTTGATTTGATACCCTGTGGCGGTCCGGCTACTGCGGATCACCCTTCACAAGGTCATCTAACTAAGCGGTTTCCAAACGTGCAACAATCAGACTGTGAAACCAAGATTGTGAAACAAGGAGTTACTGTGAAACTTCCGAGATGTACCTACGCCGAGCAATTTATGGACTGTCAAACCTGGCCAACTAGTGTTTTTGACCTGTCATTTTGTTATTTGCTATCAACATTTTGGATGTTGGAAACGAATTTCCGTAAATATCAATTTTTGTTTCAACACATTTTAGTTAAGTATCTCTTTTTCTTCGATCTTTACACGTACACTGTCCAACTTTTATAATAATAATAACAACTGAGTATTATTATCAACTTTTTTTAGATAGGTACCGTATTATTGAAAAATAAATAACCCATAAATGCACGTACAACAGGTTTCCATCTACAGCAGCGCCACCAAGCGGGATAAAGGTCATTGGGCATATTTGACCTGCTTGATGAAAGTTCGCGTACAAAAACCAAACCAGTTTTAAATTGAAGAATTCAATCCCATTTTTAAAATACTTTACTATGTCTACCTAGTTTAACCTAGTTTTAACTGAAACTAGTTTGACAGCCATATCACATTTCAATTTTAAGAAAACAACAAGATTAAAAAAATATTTATGTATTAAGTACTTGGTTAAAAACAAGATACATTTAAGTAAGTAAACAGATAATTTCTAAATAATTAGTCCGCTTCGTTCTTCATTGATTTTGTGAAGTCCAGCATTCAAAATGACAGATTTAGCTTCTACACGTTTTTTCTTAGCGCTCATGTATACATGTCTAGCTTTGTATGGAAAATCATTTTTTTTCGCCCATTCAGACATTACGAATTTCAACTTCTCCAATTCGCATGGATGGTATTCTTGCGATTTGTGAATTATACTCATGATTTGCATCGCCGTTATAAATGCACTATTATTTTTATCTTTGTATACGTGCGAGTCCAACCAGTCATAATAGTCATAGTTTTCATTACACAATTTCTTTTTCCAATCCACCATAGATTCTGGTATCGGTTGAAGAGGCTTGTTATAGTAATCTATTAACAAGTCTAGTACTGCAGAGTTCCATTCTGGGCAATTTTTGAGTGAATCATCGGCAATATGAATGTCCGTCATCTTTTCCCCTTTTTTAATCAATTCGTCATATTCTTGTTTGTTTAAAAATCGCGAACGCATCGGGATAGTTACCATTCTCTCAACAAAGTCCTCGTCGTTCTTATCGAATTTGGGTATATTGTCCTCGTTAAAAGTCATTATCAATCCGGCTTGTACTGGGAATTTAAATTGAGTTCGCTTCATTTTATCTTGTATGTAATAATTAGATTGGCCTGTTATGGCCTTGATGAAATCTGAATTCAAGGTGTCAGTTTTCTGTAATTTATCTACAACCAGGAGCCTTTTCCCCTTTAGATTGTATATCCCTCCGTCGTATTGGTTATTATCTCGACTTCCTCCAGTTACCACATATTTGGTATTAGTGATGTGGTAGTTACCAAATACTGTGGCTAGCGGTGACATCAGCGACAATATATTTTTTTTGTTTTCCCACTTGTTAGTTAGTACCAGAAAATATTCATTAATTCTCTGTCCATTTATCATTTTCGCAACGAACGATAGGAACCATTTTCGTTCGCATTGTCGTGGTATTAGCTTTTCGAAATATGACCGGACTGACTTCATATGTTTCTTGGATAATTCATAGTCATATGTCCACCCGCATGTTGTTTCCGCCAGATCCTCTTTTTCAATATTCCGAACGACAAGTGGGATGCTTGACGTGACTATGGTCTTATTATTTGTGATAAATAAATGTAAGTTGGAATCTAAAAGGTCAGGAAACTCAATATTTTCAATTTCACCTAAAGTAATATTTCGCATTTTCGTTATTGCATTGATCTTTCCAATTTGTCTCAGCTCAGCGTTGGATAGCTGCAATGATGTTTTCAAATGTTTCCGTAAATGCCCCTCGAATGCTTTCTCGCTAAGTGTACACCACAAGTTAGTGTCTGATTTGCAATAGTAAACTTTTTTTCCTGAATAAACGTATCTGATCTTCATAATAGGTGTGGTATCGAATAACGCATCCACCAACTCCACCTCAGTTCTAATTGTATTGAGATCTTTGTCAGGGATAATGACCAAGTCATTGTCATCGTCGTCATCACCAAATTTTTTCCCAGATTTTGCACACAACAACTTTATTGCCTCTGTTCGCAAAACCTTTTGAATCTTGATCAAGTGTGATTGTTTGTTGTCTTGTTTTCCATTTGGTAAAATAATAACAGATTGAGCCGGTTTCAGTGGATGATACAGTTTCATTGTTACTGAAGAATCGTTTCTCGCTTCAAATTCATAAAACTCCTTTTTCAATGTCACGTTGAAACCTTTCTCCATCTCAGGACATAATGTGGCTAATTCTGAATTTCTTGAGGTTATATTATTCTGAAGAAAACTTAATATCTTGCCGTCTTCATCGGTCAAAACACACAGGTCTGGAATAATGTATAATGTGTGTGATTTATCAGCAGATTTCACACTTAGTCGAAATTTTTGACGGTCACTAATATCGACCTCGTCAATTGTTAATAGTAAATATTTAGGAGGCAGTATATCATTTAAATAATTTGTCATCGCGTCTAGCCCTTCTTTGTAAATTTTACTGATTTCAATTAGATACTGCAGAGATAAAGTTCCATGCGAAGATTCAAATGCTTTTTTAACATCCTGCAAGTTTTTGTATTTCGCTGAAAGTTTCGAAAAACAGTCAGCAATTTCAAGAGTGTTGTATCCTTGTTCGCATCCATATTGATTCAAAGCCCATAACACATTACGCCATAGTTCATATGTATCACTGTGTCTTGGCTCCAAGTTCATTACTAACACTTTGAGAGACCTCTGACTGTAGTGTTTATCAATATCAATTTTCCTTCTCTTTGCTGGTGAACCATGGGTAGATACAATATCTTCAGTGTGCCACGAAGGAACTATGAGCTGTGGAACTGATTTCATGTATTGTATGGCTGGGCAATGTTGGATCTTGTCACCGTGAGAAGATGATTCATACAATTTTACTACGTCAGTAATCAATGTTGAATTTGCTTGCACGAAGTTTGGTTGAATTTTAGAATTAAAGTTATGCTTACATAAATGGCGGGCCTTTTCTAATAATTTGTCATGTTTTATGTTCGGTGCTTTTAATTTTTTGATATCACTCTGCAGCAATGTAATATTTTTTTTTAGCTTTTCTTTTTCTTTCGTCAAACTCTTGATCTCTTCCTGCCTTATTTTTGATGATTTAGCCATCTCGGTGTTCAACTCTTGAAGATCGTTGATAGTCTTCTCTAGATCCCCAGTTAATTGATTCAGTTCAGTGATTTCTTTTTGTTTCAATTCTAATAATAATGTCAAACTTGTATTCTTCTTTTCCTGATCGGAATTTTTTATCTGTAAACTTTCTTTTTCACTCTGTAATGTATCTGCAGTCATTTTGTAAGTCGTAATCATCTTTTCCTGCTCGGACATTATTTTCTGTAAACCATACTTTTCACTCTGTAATGTATCTGCAGCTATTTTGTAAGCCATAATCATATTTTCCTGATCGGACAATTTTTTCTGTAAACCATTGTTTTCACTCTGTAATGTATCTGCAAACTTTTTGTAAGTCGTAGTCTTATTTTCCTGATCGGACAATTTTTTCTGTAAACCATTGTTTTCACTCTGTAATGTATCTGCAAACTTTTTGTAAGTCGTAGTCTTATTTTCCTGATCGGACAATTTTTTCTGTAAACCATTGTTTTCACTCTGTAATGTATCTGCAAACTTTTTGCAAGTCGTAGTCTTATTTTCCTGATCAGACAATTTTTTCTGTAACTGTAAAAACTTTGCAGCCATGTGGTAAGTCGCATCATTCATGATCATGAGATCCGGCACTTCACGTTTTTTATTCTTGTTGACATCCACCCTCGATTCGTTGTTGTTACATTGAGTAGCTGGAGAGCTAGGAAACACTAGTTTTAGCTTGCTCGTAGCCTGTTCTTCCTCTGTAATGTAACGGGTAACGATAGTTTTCTTCGGTTTCATCATCATCGGTGATGTTTTCCTTTTCTTTTAAAGAAGCCGCACATAATAACAAAAAACACGTGTTATCAGCTACGCGAACGTGCAGGACTAAACCACGAATTTATTTGTCATATTTATTAATTTTAGTGTGAATCATGCTGGCAGCACCACTGTCTCCAATTTGTGTGTAAATTAAACAAAAAAATAGTCCGATTAGTTATCGAACCAACAGGAAAAAAAGGTAATGTCGTCCGATCGGTACTCGGTAGAACAAACAAAGGTAGTCGGACCACGTGGCCAGAGGGCAATTTTCGGCAGTCGAAAAAAAAAAGTTTGATTTGCCCCAATCTGACTGAAGATATCTTCCCGTATATACGGGAAGTTTGGTGGGACTGCCGGAACGATATCGGCTGGCACTATTAAAGCAGGATTATTAATGCAATAGACATAAAAACAAGTTAAAATTTTTCGTAGGTACCTATGTAAAAGATCAGATTTATTATAGTTTTTTGAATTTGTAATGTCTTAATGAGATATAGCCGTGGCGCTGCCAGGACGATATCGGTCTGGCAGCCCCCGACTCAACAGACAGAGAACCGAGCACCAGACTCCTCGTACATCTGGATCCAGTAGGAAAAACCCATTTTTTCCGACTGCCACAAAATTTGATGTATAATAACTGACGCAAATTGGACCATGGCTCTGCCAGAACGATGCGCACATAATTGTTATGAATGGCGACTGTGCAGTGACGTTGATCTAAAAATAGAAGTATGCGATATCGCCCAGGCTCGCCAGACAGGCTTTAGGTAAGGACAATCGCCATAATTTTATGCAGCGCGTCGGGACTGCGTTGGCGTCATACGAAAACAACTTGATTTCGTTAATCCATTAAACTAAACGACAGGCTTGTAAATAAGTATTGTTTAAGTGATATAAAGTACGACAAAGCTTGTTCGGAGTGCACTACAGAGCGATAATTCACAATCGCATTTTGTAAAATTTATCATCCATAGGTATTGTATTTAGCATGCGCCCTACGTTTTTAGATTTAAAATGTCATTAAGTGGTTATAAATATTTACAAAAGAATTTATTTTATACTTCTTATTTTGTTTTTACTAGTCAATGTTTTTAGTCCGATTTTTATAAATTTTTGTCAGCGTGATTTTAAAAAGGATATTTTTTTAGTAAAATTTTATTTACCGCTTTTTAGTTAACGAGCTAAGACTAAAAATATACCATCTCCTATCGGAGCACTCGTCAAGACGATTTAAACGAGCCCAAACTTGATGGGGTTGCATGGTTTTATTACAGAGTTCTAGTGGCCTTCTTCCGGCTCCATCATCAGACCCTGGAAACTATTTCCCAACAAAGTACTCGTCAAGACGATTCAAACGAGCCCAAATTCGAGGGGGTTGCACGGTTTCAATATTGAGTTCCTATGGCATGGCCTTCCAGCTTTATCATCAGGCCCTGGACCTCGTCTCCCATTAGAGTACTCGTCAAGTCGATTCTAACGAGCCCAAACACGACTAACTATATTGGCGGCGGCGCTATCTATCGTCAGCGTTTAGCTCTTGTCTCATCATCATATCAGCCGCACGACACCCACTGCTGGGTATAGGCCTCCCCCAAGGATCTCCACGACGATCGGCCCTGCGCTGCCCGCATTCAGCGGCTCACCGCGACCTTCACCTTCACGTATCTGTCCCCCTTATTGGGAGCCTACCCACGGAGCCGAGTCCGGTGCGCGGTCGCCATTCCAGAACCATTCCACCCCAACGGCCATCGGTTCTTCTCGCTATGTGTCCAGCCCACTGCCACTTCAGCTATGCAATCCTTCGAGCGATGTCGGTCGGTTACTTTAGTTCTCCTGCGGAATTCTGATTCGATCTCGCAGGGAAACGCCGAGCTCTTGTCTAATATTACTTATTTTGCCATTAATGTAGAATTTGCTCCTTCCAGTAGTTTCTATCTAGTAAAAAATAATTAAATTGAAATTCGACAGGGAGTTTGAATACGATAAACATTAAAAATTACGTTAATTTATCTTTACATCTCTCATATTCGGTAAGTAGGTCCTTATTACCCCAAATGGGGCTTGTAGGTAACCAATTAGCGCTCTAAGGTAATAATGTAACTAGAAAAGCCCTAGGGCGGTAAGTAATTAAAAAAATCCCGTAAGTAAGTAAAAATCCGGTAAGTATATAAAAAATCCCTAGGGCGGTAAGAAATTAAAAAAGCCCTAGGGCGGTAAGTAATTAAAAAAATCCAGCAAGGTGGCTGAAGGTTACACTGAAGATTCCATACAAAATAAAAGTAAAATTACCAACAAAATAACGGAAATTATTCAGCTTTCAAAAAATGAAACATCTTTCTCAAGAGATGATCCGCAACCAACAACTTCTGCTGAAGAAAGCTTCATCCCGTCAGATTTTGTCCATGACCAACAAATATCACAATCTCAAACTATTAACATAAGTACCCAAAAAACACCTGTCCCTAACATTTGAAAAGTTGTTCTCATTTCACTATATGAGCATCAATGATGCCTTACAGCCCTTAGCTACTAATCAGGGGGTTTAAATAGGGTATAAGTTAAAAGGGTTTTGTTTGTTAGAGCAAGAATTTTATATTCATATTTGTAATGAGTGTGACAGAAAAAAAAACCTTCATTCTTTGCTTGTTACTACAAAGTCGCGCAATTGGATCACTATCCACTACGTAACTTACGTCACTACGTAAGCTTATGTGTTACTCCCGTAATGCCAGACTTTATTCTCTTTGACCATGCAGGAACGATTTTGGTGCGAGTCAAGATTTATTCAATAAATACACCAATTTCGATACTAATGGTATATTTATAAAGTCTATAGTAAGTAAACAATTCTACTAGAGACGTGACAAAGATAAGCTAACCGTCTTCGCAGATCTTACTAAAGTCTGTTTCAAAAATTGAAAGAAAAGGAAAACCAACTTTCAGTTTCAATGGCGGAACTTGACAGACTGATCGTTAATCACATTTGTTAAGCAACAGTCGGCCAGGTGTCGGATGGGTGACCGTTTAGTAACATTACAACTGAGCGCTTCCGTACTCCGGAGGGCACGTTAAACCGTCGTTGGTCCCGGCTGTTGTCATCTGATAACAGTTGTAAAGCCAAGTTAGAGGCCTTACAGGCGGCTTGATAAACTCTAACACCAGACTAATCATTATTCAATAAGAAATAGACGACCCACAACGCTTCAATTTATGAATTACCATTAATCTGTGGTTCCCATGGGAGCGAAGTCATGGGAGCTGGGAGTCTAGAGTCCGGAGGGATAATCACTTACGTTTTGAAGATTTTAACTTTATATTTAACCAATTTTTCGAATAACGTTTACCAACGTTCGATTGATTTTATTATATTCCAAGAAGTTACGTTTAATTGAGCGATTCTGTAATGGCCCTAGTACGATTTCAAGTCACTTGATTGGATAATTTACCTTTTCTTTCAATACCTACTATGAAACAGATTATAATATTATTTATACTAACCCTCTTACTTATAAAGATTGTATAGCAGATGTATAGTTACAGTGTTTTGTCACTTTCTTTTCAATGCCAAACTCAAATAGTTTGACAGAGACTAACCATTGTGTAACTAAACATCTGCTATACAATCTTTATTAGTAAGTGGGCAGGTACTTTGAATTAAAAAAAACATGCAGGTAACTTACGGTTAGCAACGAAAGTAGCTTGACTTAGCACAGAATACACATGTTAGTACTTTATCATAATAACTTTTTATTACAGATATCTCAGTTTGATTCATTTATCAGAAAAGTTGCTATGGCAAAGTACTAATAACTGTTAAGCTACTTTCGTTGATTACTGTACACTGTACTGACATGCCCTCTTAAGCCGGGTCTCTTTTGCGCTTAATTTTCAACATGTTTTGTGTTTTGCTAAACAAAACTTATAGGCCACGCCCCTAACATGTTAGCGAAACACGCAGGAGACGCGGCTTCTTTGTGTTTTTGCTAAACAAAACTCATAGGCCACGCCCCTCAAAACATTGTTTGATGTTTGAAAACACAAAACATGTTGAAAATTAAGCGCAGGAGACCCGGCTTTAGACAGTTTGTGTAAGCGTTTAAAGATGTCTTATCTATACATCTTCAATCTTTGCTTTGTGGAGTATGAACAGTCAACGCCAAAAATATATAAGCATTCAAACCTACCAAAACACCTGAACATTTCACAAAAATCAACCTTATCTCAAGACGTTAAAGTGCACTGTCGTTTTTTCTCAGACAACTCAAGACATCAAAGTGCACTTTCCTTTTTTTCTCAGACAACAAATGAAAGTTCACCTTACTGTCAAAATGTAATAAGGTAAATTTTTGTCAAATTTGTGTTTTTGTAGATTGAAATGCTCAGGGGTGGAATTGCGTAAGGTAATCGTATTAATTTGACAGTTCATATCGCATTCCATCGGCTGCAATTTGTATGGGATGACATATATTATGATACAATAATTATGAACTGTCAAATGAATACGATTGACTTTACGCAATCACCTAGCTTATCACTTGACGCTGACTGTACTTACGTGTATAGATTTTACTAATTATAACAGTTAATTTCGCCTTGTCATTTTTAAATACAAACATAAATGCTATGACAAGTAATAAGGATTCACATATGGAGCAAAAGGTATTTTAGACATATTGATAATTGATATAGTAGGTACGATCGGCCAATAACGTGCTTTACCACTTTGCAGAAAATTTCGTGTGCGCGTTTCGCCCCAAGACGTTCTTAACATAATGGGAAACATGCATAAGTCACCGATTTTGATAAATTTGAGCTTGATAGCTGCGGACACGTATAAAAACATGATGGAACAGAAAAATAAAAAAATGTATTATTTTAGTTTTATCACACAGGGGAAAATAGCGATTTTTTTTTCATTTTCGGATATAATGCACTTAACAGTCGGATAGAATATCAAATAAGAAATAATATTTTGTATGACACATAATAATATGTACTTAAACGCAATATTTAGGGAGATATTTGAAAATTCCTGGCTAACCATACAAACGTGGCATAAGTGACGTCACAAATGTTGACCGTTTTGTATAGAGCGTTTTCGGCGGGTGCTGCTGCGCGCTAACTTCCAAGTGAATATAATCACGAGAAAAAAACGCAAGTGAAATTTTTTTAATATTACAGTTGATTTTCTCACGCACGTTGCATTGCAAAATTGATGCATGTTCCCTATTATGGAAGTGACGGCGCAGCGTCCAAGCGATTTTAATCTTAGAGGTGGTAAAGCGCCGGTGTGGTCGATTGTACATCCAACAGTTTATCTTACAAAATGTCAAATTACAAATTGATATTTAACTATGCGCTTCATAATAATGTAATAAATTAAATTTTTAAATTTTAGCATTTACAATGCTATTTTTATATATTAAGTTACTTAATATAATTGAAAAAATACTAGAAATAATCGACTCACCCGCAGCAGCTCAGACGGGAGTCGAACCCGCACCCTTAGGATTCCGGCCCAATGCACTAACCAATTATGCTGCCGAGTCGCTAGTGGGAGTGGCGAAATTTTCTAGTACTTTTTACGTTTTCGCTGTAATCCAGCGTTGTTTCATCAATGTGAAGAATTACCATCAACATTCGAATGCAACATCTTTACAGATGCCAGACAATCGAATGAAACAGCTATATAATATTGAATTTTTAGATTTTTTCAATTATATTAAGTAACTTAATGTAATAAAGTTGTAAATCGTTTGAAGATGTTTAACATTTTTGAATGGGCTTTCTTGCCATTACAAAACACGCCATGGCAAAAGTGTACGTAATATCCATGTTGGGAGACGGTTGACTAGGCAATTGATGTATTTGGCATAAAATAGGTACTTACTTAACAAATAAAGATCTAACTAACAATTACTTAGTATACGGGATACAAATAACTAAAAAATAGTTAAAAATAACATAACACTTACATAGTGTGACAATGACAAATAATAAACGAATGAGAACGGTGTACTTGATCAAATATATTCTCACGAAGTCCGTTCAGCTATGAGTGTTGTTAGGCGTACACAACTACACATGCACAATGCACATTACTTTAGTGTAAACGTATTTCTATTTCGAGATGGAGCAACTATACGTGACTACATTAAAAAAGAACTAAAACTATTTTTAAAACAAAAAAAACTGCATTTATTGTTACCAAAACAATGCTAAGCAACTCTGAATATGGCACTATTTATAACAACTGAAATAGCGAACTAAAATCCAGTCATCCATCCAGCGAACCAAAACCTATGGAACAAGCATACCGCTCAAAAACGGCACCACGTAAATTACAATTAAGTAACTAAAAATTAAGTAAATTACAACCCGAGTCGGGAGCCGAGTATCCAATCATGTTTAATCAGCTAAAATCTGTTCAAAATGTCATATGCGCCAGAATACAACCGAATACCGATTGTGTATGCATTGTAATAAGGTATCTATGTTTTTATTAGTTGATTGTTGAGTTGCGGCGTTTTGTGATTTGGACTATGTGAAGCGGCTCGTGGTACTGCATTCTAAGCAATATTTGCTTGCAAATAAACTTCCATATATTTTAGTTCGATGGTTACATCTTAGAATAATAACTTGTTTTAACAACCCAGTCTTTGATACCATCACATTCCAACCACTCTTTTTCATTTGCCTTTTTCAGTAGGCGTATTGTATTATGAGTTTACGCTTACTAATCTTAATATACTCGATAGCGACTAAAGTTCACATTTTGTATGACAACTTTTCAACATTTCGACTTTCCAATAGCAGCGAGGTGTGAGACAGGGAGACTTTATCTCTCCGAAACTGTTCACAGCTGCGTTGGAGGACAACTTTAAGCTCTTGGACTGGAAAGGACGCGGTGTCAATATTAATAGTCGTACCTAATGTACGTTTTGCCAATGATATAGTTCTTATGGCTGAGACCATGGAAGACCTGAACACAATGCTCGAAGATCTCCGTAGTGCCTCCCAAAGAGTGGGTCTTAGAATGAACATGGATAAGACGAAAATCATGTCGAATGCCCATGTTGAACCCACTCCAGCTCATGTTGGGAACACTACACTCGAAGTTGTCGACCATTACGTATACTTAGGACAGACAGTAGTCCAATCAGGTAAGTCCAACTTCGAGAAAGAGATCTCTCGTCGAATCCAAATCGGATCGGCAGCATTCGGGAAGCTTCGAAAAATCTTTGCGTCCGATTTACCTCAGTGTCTCAAGACGAAAGTCTATGACCAGTGTGTGTTGCCAGTGATGACTTACGGCAGCGAAACGAGGTCGCTAACTATGGGTCTCATAAGGAGGCTCAAGGTCACCCAGCGTGCAATGGAAAGAGCCATGCTCGGCGTTTCCCTGCGTGATCGAATCAGAAATGAGGAGATCCGTAGGAGAACTAAAGTAACCGACTTCGCTCGAAGGATCGCTCAGCTGAAGTGGCAGTGGGCTGGACACATAGCGAGAAGAACCGATGGCCGTTGGGGTGGAAATGTTCTGGAATGGCGACCGCGCACCGGACGACGCTCCGTGGGTAGGCCCCCGACAAGGTGGACCGACGATCTGGTGAAGGTCGCGGGAAGCCGCTGGATGCGGGCAGCGCAGGACCGATCGTCGTGGAGATCCTTGGGGGTGGCCTATACCCAGCAGTGGGTGTCGTGCGGCTGATATGATGATGACTTTTAGTTAAGTGTAGATACCGCCAGCGGAACTGTGCCAGTCGCATACAAAATTGCTTACTACAGTCGCTATGGATGGAGTAAAGTAAACGTTACTGTGCAAAACAGACAGATCAATATACGTTTACAAATGTCGGAATAATACCATTTAAAGGCATCACTTTACCTTTTTGCCATAGTCACAATAGGTAGCTTAACAAAAATGTTTGTAGATTCAAATTAAATGTAAAAAACAAAATGACAGACTAACATGCATCCGCTTTTACAAAATTATTATTATACCTCTACAATGGAGATAAAATAAATCAATTAATATTGTAATGTTCAACAATTGCATTGATATAATCATTGATCTTACACAGATCTGAGCATATTATAATTATCTAATATTAATGTTTAAAAATCACATTTTAATTAGAAAAAAGATCCGTCTTCTGTTATATTTATATGTAATACACTTCGTTACATCATTTTTCAAGGAACAATAACACTCCTCTGAAACAAAGAAAACAAAAGTAGTTTTGAAAAGGTGCATTGTGCAAAAGGCGACCTGAGTGGTGCAGTGGTCTACTGCGCAAAAGGTCCCGGGTTCGATTCCCAGCGGGGCAGAAATTGAAATGATAAATTTTAATTAACGGTGGGTGTTACTTACTATGTATAAAAAGAATATATTTAAAAGGTTAAGTAGTATATCAGTTGTCTAGCACCACCTGTGCTCGCACCCATATTACAAGCTTTGATTATCCTTACTTCCTTACTACTATTATAAATGCGAAAGTCCGTTTGTTTGTTACGCCTTCACGTCTTAAGGTGATTAGTATCCTCAAGTGGCGCCCTCATCTAAATTAAATTGATTGTTCGCTAAGTACATAATGTATCAAAAATTCAAACGTTGCGATTGAAGCTAAAGTTCTATAGTTTATTTACAAATAATAAACTCTCTAAAATATAGTTCGTTGTTATAGTAGTAGTAGGCAAAAGTGCCAAAAGTGGCCACTTTTTGCTCTTTTGCCTACTACTACTACAACAAACTATACTTTACTGATGTTATTGTTTGTAAATAAACTATAGAAACTTAGCTTCTATCTCAACGTTTGAATTTTCGATACAGTATGTATTTAGCGAGCAATCAATTTAATTTAGATGAGGGCGCCACTTGAGGATACTAATCACCTTAACTACCCAACCGATAATCGTGAAATTTTGCATGCATATTATCATAGGTGCAGAAAAGTACATAGGGTGCCTTTCATCACGATAAAAGAACTGTTCCCGAGGGAAAGGCAAAATACTATCCACGCTGACAAAGCCGCGGGCGGTCGCTAGATTTAAACAATCAAAGATTACAAGCTTTGCTTCGTTTGGGGCTAGATGGCGCTGTGGAAAATTGTCCAAGCATATATTATTATTAGTAAATAAATAATTTACTAGTTAGCTGGAACGTTAACTGCGGGGCAATGCAATTATTTATTTCTACATCTACGTTTATAAAGGTTACTATCCAGTACATTTCGTAGTCGCTACCTACTACTAGCGCCGCCATTACATTTATTTTTGTTACTCGTAATGGTAAACCAAAGTCAATATTTTGATAAAGAAAAGCTAAGATGCCAAATCTCAAAAGTGGCCACTTTGAGCTAAAATGTATTTTAAAACTTACAGAAAGAATGAAAACTGTTGAAGAACAATTTAAGAGGGCATGATCTTAGATTTTTTTTAATATTGACTTTGTTTACGGGTACTAAAAATAAACGTATTGGCGGCGCTCTAGTAGTGGGTTTAGGGCGCTGGCACTTGGTTGAAAAAGGAACATGGGTCAGTTTCCAATAGCATATTAATCTTACAGGGAAAGTGGTCACCAATTGGATATCAGATTTCGTTAGACATAAGTACAGCTCGCGCAATATAACTTGCACCAAACCATAGACAATGACGCTTGCGCACTAAACATATTTGACAATGTGACAAGGATTCCTTCGCATTAGCAATTGGCGGGGATTATATGTTTTCGCATCCATTATAATGGACTTCAGCAAGGTAACGCCTGATTTTATTAAATATCTCGGTAATGAGGATCAGTAACAGGTTTGAATCCTAGATTTGTTGAAATAATATAAAAAAAATCAATAGCCATGAACCCTAGTGAAAGATTTTTTGAAATCCGTTTAGAAATGATTGAGTTATAAGGGTTTAAACGAGCTAGAACGCTGTTATTTTGGGGGTCCTTATGACGTCCTCCGCAAGGTACGCGAACCTTATGCCGTACGTGCTAAAGCATATATTGCATTGAGCTTAGCATTTCGTTAACTTCTCAGATTTAAGAGATATCGTGAAAATTTCTTCACAGTTAATCATGTGGTGGCCTAAGCTTTCTGATAAGCCACTAAACAAAAATCGTTACTGATCCTCATTGTCAATGCAGGACAATAAAGTTGTTCAAATTAACTCACCATAAAATTATTGGAGATTCCCTATATCCTCCTCAAACAAACGTTTCCCACCCTTCAGTATCTTCTCAGAGTCTTTACCATGCGTCTTCATGAATTCCTCGAGCCTTATCAACCATTGTGCCCAATGCTCCCTTAGTTTATCAATCGAGAGGTGGTAAGCGTCAGCCTTAGAACCATCCGTGTAAGCTATTACTAACAAAGCATCTCGCACGTTCAAATGCTTATAGTTCAGATCGTTGCAGACAGCACCGAAATACGCTGCCAACTGTACAGGGTTGTCGTAAGTAAGTAATATCGATTTACGTGGCTTGTCAGATTTCTTCCATTCAATTAGTGTGGGCTTGTCCCTGTAAACAAGGTGAAAGGTATGATTATTGACATGACAACAATTATGCATTGAAGTAATTTCCAAGTTTTTGTTTTTTTCATAATTGGATTCAACAAAATCACCATCATGATAATGAATGATGGATTGCAATCTAAAATAAAATGAAAAGGTAAACCAAAACAAGCTATCCATCAATCTAAAGGAATATAAATAAAAACGACGCAAAATTCAGACCGCGCCTCTAACTACACACATACAAACATGCTTGTTTAGATCAAGCAAAATACACTTTATTTGCAAAGACATTTCAAGATATTCAATTGAATAATTCAATATTGCTGAAGTAGAAAATAAAATGTTCGTGTTCGAGTAATTTTCTTTAAAAGTATTTAGTGTACTTTAGGGTAAATTATCAAATTCAATATCACATCAACAGAACTATGATAATTGACCTTGACCAGAGTCAAGGATTGTGAATGTCAGTGACTTTACTGTTATCAGAACATCGAAAAATATGTGTGTAGGTAGAAAATGTGTTATTTATCTTGTGGGCAAGGCATACAGGCACGTAATCTTTAACTTTGTTTATTTTTATATTTGATAACATTATTTTGTTGGCAATTGTTTTATCTAAAAACAAAGCTGTTTTAAATTCAATAGCAACTCTACCAACTTACTACCTTTGGAGAAAATAAAATGTGACATATTTATTAAACTATCTATAAATTTTAATATCAATTAGGATTCATTCAACGTAATCGCTGTTTGGTACTTGAGTCTTCTTGAAAATATGTGGCACCCAGTTTTTATAAACAGTAGTGTTTGTTTGAATTGGGTGTCAATTGTCACTCAACATCTATCACTATTGCTTTCCTTTTTATGACAATCTGTATACATACATCACTATTTTATATTATAGACAATCGTGGAAGTAATTGGTTCAGATATACAGGTGTATGTCTAACTGACAGCAAGTGCAATAATTAAGTTAAATGTAAATTAAGCTGCTTAAGATAACACTCAACAACCAACGAAAAAGAAAGAAAAGTAAAGAAAGAAGAACTTTTTTTTTTTATTATTAGGGAACCACTAATTGAGGAGCTCGGTGGCGCAGTGGTTTAGCGCCTGGCCCAGCGATTGCGGAGGTTAAGCAGCGTTCGCAAGGGTCGGTCATGGGATGGGTGACCAAAATTTTATTATCTCGAGCTCCTCCGTGCTTCGGAAGGCACGTTAAGCCGTTGGTCCCGGCTGCATTTGCAGTCGTTAGCACCCACCAATCCGCATTGGGCCCGCGTGGTGGGTTATGGCCCGTCCTCCTTATCCACTTATAAGGAAGGCCAGTGCCCCAGCAGTGGGGACATTAAAAATGGCTGATGGACAAGGAACCACTTAGATTCATAATAAAATCTATTGCTATAAATATGCTAGAACTATTAATAATTATAATTTATAGAGAGTGTGTGGTAACAGTATAACTTAAATTAAATAATGAAATGGTCTTTAAATGGCATCCATTCAGCATCTGTCGGGAAGCCACTATGACTCCTCAACGCTGGTCTTCAATGGACACCAAGGGAGAAACGCAATTCACTACTACGCATAACTAAATAGTGAAAACTTACTCATAATCTGCAATAGCATCGAAAACTCCTCTATATTTCAGCAAAGGATGTACCACATTAGACTCTATTGCCTTGGGAGAAGATATATTTTTGAGGACATCAGCCACTGAGACCCATACTCCTTCCACTTCTTTCTCAATACGAAGCTGTGTTTGAGGTTGAGTGAAGTAGTTCTTTAGTGTGGTGTGGAATTTGGTGCCGACTGCCATTTGTGCTGTGGATATAAAAGTAGAAATAAATTAATGACAAATTAAAAACAATTTGACGAAAGTTAATGATATTTTTTACAGCTAGGAAAATAAACAGATTGATACCAAAATATAAATGGGACATTTTAACTTGTATTTTAATTACTATAATTAATATAATTATCGTACTTAAGTAATTCTCATTTTTTATTAAGTATATCATTACAAAAGGTCTTGTATTTTCTTCTTTTACTGTCTCAGAATTTGTTCCTTTTTTTTTTAATTAAATAATAATAAAATAACATTTAATTAAATCTTAAGTTGTTAGTGTAAATGTCTTAACACTTAGTCAATTTTTTTTTTGCTCTAAAAATTATTATTTAATGAAAGGGACTGGAGAATTGCAGAAAAAAATCATTTTAACAAGGATCACTGACCAGCTGCACGTCACTCATTGCTAGACATAATATTGTTTTTTTATCTAACAAAGACCACTTTGCTATAAATGTGTAAGGTGTGCACATACACACACTAAAATAATGTGCATGTACATATATACCAAACAACATTCATAGCAAAACGATCTTCATGAGGTGGAAGAACTATACTTACTAATCCATAGGGACTGAGTCCTTGGGGAATGCGTGCCAAGGATCTACCCACAACTATGTCTCACAGAAGGTGACAGAAGATAAAAGGATTTATAAATTAATGTATTATTATTCACCTCTTAAGCTTACTCGCTAGACATGAAATTAAACACTTTTTAACGGATACTAGCACCGTTTTATTGAAAGTATACAGGGGACCTGTAACCACAGCAGCTGCAAAGGTGCCGAAACATCAAGAAAATAAAAATCAAACCAAATATCAACTAATTACCAAAGTACTTTTAATAAAACTGCACTAGTACGTATCTGTTAGAAAGTGATTTATTTCAATTTATGTATGTTTTGTTATTAGGAATATGGTCATGGTCAAAAGCAGCATTACCAAAACACCACCAACATGATATGGGCAAATATTAAATAAATTGACTGCGTCATGAGTCTAATTAATACTTTATTAGTGAGAGTTGATTTTGATCTTAAGGTCAGTTACACGTCACCTTTACAAGTTTTAATTCACCTTGAAAGCAAACTTCAGTGGCGATGGTAACAAGCCTTATTGCTAAAATTATGAAGGAAACACATTTTTTTATAAAGTTGATGAATGAAAGTACCTACTAAAAGTGCCAAAAGGTTGTCATTTTAGAAGAAAAATTCTAAAATGAAAACCTTTCAAAGGCTTTTAGAAGAAAAATCATAATGATAATTTATTAATAAAAACATACCTTCATAGAATCTGTTGAACTCGTCCAAGCCCATTTCCGCTATCCTTTCCTGCTTCCATTTCTCCAAAGCTAATTTTGACTCTTCGGTCATAGTTTTGTTCAGTATCAATGTGACAGAAGGGTACTGTTTTGTGAAATCATTTTGATGAGCTCTGATTTGGAGGATCCTATCTTCACTGGCATACCCAGGCTCAGCCGGAGAACTTTTAGCTGCACTGCTCGGAACAAATGTCTTGAATCCTCTGACTGTATTATTCACCAAAACTCCGATCAAATTCACACAACTCCTACTATTTTGCCACATTTTTCTTTTCAACACTTCCACTTGCAGAAATGGGTTGCATGTAAAGTAATTAGTCAGAACCACATCCTTGCCACCGCTTTCTAACTCCGACGTATTTTCGCTTGACGAAGCCGCACGGTTGTTTTGTTGGAGATCTCTATTTTTAGCTGGAACACACAGATAAAATTATATTATAGGTGCGCACGTGTGGACATCTCGGCGCCAGCGCCAGGCGTCATATGATTTGAATTGGCATGGCAAGTAACAACACATATCTTTACTACGCGTCACGCCTAACGAAAGGAAAAGTAAACGACTTTGATTACTGCCAGTAGGTGTTTATCAATCAGTTGATACCAATATATTGCATGGTCGCGACAATCATTGTTTATCAGCCAACTATTTCCTCGTGCTTACGAAGCTACAATGTCGCATAAATAGAAAGTTGCAATGCATTACAAGGTTGCAGAAACCCTACAAAACACACTCACACACCTGATTTCTGTGATCGCTGTTTCTTTTGTTTGCTTGTTTCTAGTAAGGGCCCAAACAATTCCTTGTTCTCTTTGTTATATAATTTCAGCTTTTCTGCCGGTTTCAGGAGGGAACTAGGATGGACCACTTTAGTCCTGATAAATTCTTTTGACTTTTTGTCGAAACCCAGTAGACGGCTGATTGTAGATAATGGTCGGAGCATTATTGTATATCGGAAAATAGACACAAGTATTAAAGTTGAGGATTATTTGAAATTTCCTTGAAAGCAAAATTATAACAGGTAGGTACGGAACCAAAACCAAACAAAACCAATTAACGAACGAACGAAACGTCTGTCAGTGTCATATAAACGTCACGTCACGTCAATAGAAACGTCACTTTCACAGATTAAAAAGTTTGAATGGGTTGCGTTCCGAACCTACGCTCCGATTGCAACCAAATGCTCTAGCGGCGTTCCAAACATTAGAGTGTGACGTTCGTTCGACCATCAGCAAATAAGAAACCGTTCAGTTTAAAAGCAGGCCTTATAAAGGACTGCTTAAGGCCTGCTTTCATACTAACCGTTGAGGTCATAGTATGAAAAAGTAAGGCAGTTCAATATAAGCCCTGCTATAAGAGTAAGGCCCCAGGGCCTATTTTTGAATCGCTCGGCTGGCGGAGAGCGCTCTTTTCTACTAATTTTCGTTCGACATTAAATTGACTCAAATGTATGAAGATCGAGTCGAATGTCAAACGAAAATCAGTAGAAAAGAGCGCTCGACGCCAGCCGAAAAATAGGGCCCCTGAGCGTTGCAATGCAACTTTTTAACCATCAAAATGGGTGGTTGTAAAACGCTCAGGGGGACTCTATTAGCGATCTAATTAGAAACCACCTAGCGACCGGTCTCATTTGACAGATGATTGTGATACATTGCTTCCTCTTTTTGAGGTAAAAAAAACATACCAAAGACAAGTAGCAATATATTATGTCAAATGAAACCAGTCGCTAAATAGTTTCTATTTAGATAATCAGCCTGCCGACGAACCTTAGAGTGAGATATAAAACAACCAAACAACCGCACTCTAAGCCACTAAACGCAACCCTGGGCCCTACCGCCTAAAGCTTTAGCATGCTCTGTCCGTTCTTCGGGTCTACCGGCTAAAAATAATGAAGTTTATGTTAACTGTAATTTGACAGATAGATATGATACCTTGCTTCTTTTCTTTGATAAGTTTTTTTTTGTGCCAAAACGAAGTAGCAATGTATCACTTACATCTGTCAAATTACAGTTAACATTAACTTCATTGTTTTTAGCCGGTAGACCCGCTGGTCATATCATAACACGATGACAAGGACGGACAGTGCACTGACGTCATAAACCAAAGCCAGAGTTATAGCGATAGAGTAAGCTCTATCCGTCCTTGTCTTAACATAATACGATGACAAGGGCGGACAGTGCACTGACGTCATAAACCAATGCAAATAGTCAAAGCAATCGAGATAGGCGGTAGACCCGCCGCCGCTGAGGCTCGCACAGACTCAGTTAATGCAGATAGCGTAGCGATCGTTCGCTCGGACGAGCGATTATTTTACCGCGCGATTTTTTATTGTCTTATTTCGACGGTGTTCACACGAGCGTTTTTTTAAAGCTTTCTCCCGAAGTGCGTCCAGTGTGACCAGCTAGCGAATTACGTAAGTCTGTTGCTAACAATTATTCTCAATTGAAATTGATTGAAATCGCAGATGCATTGCTGCTTTAGTTAAGATAGTTGTCACATTGGTATTTACTAAAGCAGCGATGTAACTGCGATTTCTGTCAAAGTTGATTGCAACAAAGTTACGTAATTACCCCACTGAAGATTAAATTATAGTAATTAAACATTTGTAATCTGTGGTTATTAATTTCTACTTTTTCGATAAAATATTGCTATATCGCATAGTTGATTTTGTCTTTAAAATTTAATGCTAGAAAGTACTAAATTTTTCACTGTCCCAGTACGTATCCTGAATATTCAAAGTTCGAGTATTAGTAATTCGGAAGATTCGTTTTAATGCTATTGAAATGTTTAGTAAATAATATTTAATTTTGAAATTTATTTACAACACGGGACGCATTTCAGTACAAGTGGAAAATCCAGTTCCGAAACCACGTTACCAACTTATTGTAAGAATCTACCACGCAAAACTTTTTTTTAGAGTTGGCAACAGTAGTTTTACTTTTAAATTGGTTTCCTCATTGAATTCGTTAATTTTTTAATAAAAAAAACCGGTCAAGAGCGACTTGGACTCGCGTACCGAGGGTTTCCGTACCATCATAATAAATAAACTGCAGAGAAGAATAATAAAATTATTGTTGCAGTAATAAGTCAGCGCCATCTCCTGACCGATAGTGGAACTATTTTTTTCTTAGGTCTGCGCCGTCTGTTGACTGGAAGCGGAACTAATAAATTTTTTGTTTGTTTTTTATTTTTATTTTTAAAAAGTGTGTCATAGGTATATTGAGACATCGTTTTATTTTTCTCCTGTAATCTTTACATAAACTACTATCACATAGAATTATTTTAGATTTTTCTCTTTGCAAACTTCGGATATGGGGGACAGTATTTTTATTACATCTTTCATCTTAAGTCGAAAACTATGCGGCCTAAAAAAAAGATAAAAATGTGCAAACAGCGCTCTTTCATATGAATCATATTATTATGATACATGCCCTAGTCGCCCCACTTTAAATTTTTAAGACCCCTTTTCAGTCCCTGTTGTAAAAAAGCGTTGCATACACAAGTCGAAGTATCGATGTCAAACAAAACCGAAGCCGAAGTCGAAGTGTCGAAGTCGAAGACAGTGTCGGAGTCGGAGATCACACACACTATAGGATTCAGAACAAATATCTTTTTAAATCATTAATCACTTTGTAAAAGCTTTGTAATGGAATTTTTAGATTTTAGCATTCACAATGCTATTTTATATATTAAAGTAGATTTGTAATCATGAAAAATAAAAATAAAAATTATTGTCAATATTTTCAAAATTGCTTTTTGGAGAATAAATTTGAGAATATTTCATAATAATATCATTTGAGGTATATTTTATGAAAAATAATTCAACCATATCGTATCAGTAAGAGCTCAAACTTGGTATTGTTTTAAAAATGTTTTTTGGTTTAATTTTTAAAAAGTGGCTGAAATGTATGTAATGTGATAGGTATGCATGGTATAATCCGCGCGCGATGAGAATGGTAAGGGAAGGTCCCTTACCATTCTCATCGCGTCAAAATGACTGTAAACTTGTAAAGGTGCACCGCGGCGAACGCGTCGTTTCCCACGGTGTGTCGTCTTGTCTGGTGCGCTCTCGTGCGTCTCCAGACGCATAGGTGGGAACGCACCTTAAAGCAGTAGTGTAATAAGTAAATCTTATAATTTAATTGTCGTACATATTTTACCTACCTACCTAATAAGTTTATAGGTACTTATTTAAGTTCCTATATAAATTTATTCTTCGTTTATTTGTAACTAGCGACCCGCCCTCGCTTCGCTTCGGTGCCTTCTTTTTTTGCCAAATGAGATCTTCCAACAACACCCAAAAAGAAAACTAATACCTAACAGTCCTCACCTCCATTTGCTCCTAAATACTTTTTCCCTCCCGTTCGTCCGTTATTTTCGGGTATATGTTAATAGTTAAAATAATGTGCATAAAATGCTGACCTAAGAAAATTTTAATTCCACTATCGGTCAAGAGATGGCGCTGGCCTAAGAAAAAAAAATAGTTCCACTATCGGCCAAGAGATGGTGCTGACCTAATACTGCAATAATAATTTTATTATTCTACAGCAGCAGCAGCTCTGCAGTGTATTTATTATGATGGTGCGCGAGTCCGACTCGCTCTTGTCTTGACCGGTTTTTTTGCTGTCGTAATTGTTTGCTTTTTTTTCTTGTAAATTTTTATTGGAGTAAGTATTGGGCGCTGAAATTCGATAGAATGGTATCTTGGATTTCAAAGCGTTTGTAGGAAGGAATCCATGAGCTTATTTTATAAAATAAGATATCAGCCCACAATTTATTGCAATTACTTACAATTGATTGCAAACATTTGCTGGTTACCAAACCAATGCATTAATATTCACCCTGCCGTGCATTATTTATTCATCCGCCATTAATAAAGACCCATAGCCTGATAAACCCAATTTCAAAATGGCGTAGGTTGATCACCTGTTTGCCTGTTGAGTAATCATTCCATGAAATTGGCACTTTCCCGCCCTAATGTTCAGTCTTTCGGTTTTAATCCATTTAAAAAAATAGGACAAGGAATTTATATCAGCAAAAACGATAGCGCTAACACAGTAAATAGTGCTGGGAAAAAGTTGGTGCTTAAGTAAGTGATTTGATTAATTTTGGACACAGCAGGTATTCGAATTTTGGTGCGAGATATTCAGGAAGGTTTCGGACAAATTATAGTAAAACGACTAAAGAAAAAGTAATCCATTTGGAAGTAGGTAGGTATCTATTTCATGTGGATGCCCGCGTCTCTGCCAGGGATTTTCAAAATGACAAAAAAACGTTGGCTCGATAGATGGCGTTGATAAGAAGGCAAAAACACTACCACAACAACTGCGCAGCACAGCCTGCCTAGCATGACTGATTTATATCGCGTGATACCTATAGCATTTTATCGACACTCATATCACGCGATATAAATCGGTCATGCTAGGCAGGCTGGCCGTTTATTTTTCAAAGCCAATTTTGACAGTTCATTTGTCAATCAACGGCATCTAGTGAGGCAAATAGTTACAACTTTTTGTTTTTTATTCCAAGGTGCCTCTTTGAGGTGCCTAAAAAGTGATTGCTACCTGCATAGATATGCTACCTGGGTAAAAAGATTATGTTCGTTTTTAAATAAGTTTTCCCGTAAACTCAAATGATTAATGATTACACTTTAATTAAAAAGGTGTACTAAGACGATCTTAAAAGCTTAAGAATTGTGACCATTTCCCCAGCAAATTGCCGGCTTAAATGAGTTTTTTCGCGGATAAAAAGTGTAAAATGAATCACCGCAGCGGTTATAACCGACATTTTTAATTAAAATTTTGCTCCCGCGGTCCGTAGATGAATGGTTCATTCCAGAATTAATTCTCTTATAACATCTTATCGGGTCGCAAACACTCCGTGAGGAGTAAATTCTTGACGCAACAAATTGTTTGGTGGGTGGAAGTCGTATTTAGGGCTGTATTCTGTTATAAGAGTGATGGCTTAGAGCTCAATATTCAATTTATTTATTGCAACCATAATGTTATAAAGATGTTATAACTAAAAACAAAGTACAAATTATGGACCCTGTTGGGTATCGCAATATTGGGAAGGAAGAGAAGACAAGAGGACGACTTTTTCATAATAAAATAAAATAAACTAGATTTTGGGGCTTTTGTAAAGCGGATACAGACACCTTTCTATTTTCATTGCCGCATAATATACCTAGGTATGTGTATTTTATCACTTAAGTATTCTTGAATATTGTAATAGCTTTTTGAAATTAGTAATTTTTTTAATTGGTTTGTAAATATGTTTTCGTTTTTTTCACCTCTTAAATTTTCTGGTAATTTATTGTAAATCCTAACAGCTGTCTGTAGGTACCTATACTCACCATTACAATCTATGAAATTTATATCGAGCTACATGATAACCGCTGTTAGCATGAACGGGGGCCGTACTATGAGCTCTTATAGCAGGGCATTGGTTCGGTAACCAGCAAATGTTTGCAATAAATTGTAAGTAATTGCAATAAATTGTGGGCTGATATCTTATTTTATAAAATAAGCTCATGGATTCCTTCCTACAAACGCTTTGAAATCCAAGATACCATTCTATCGAATTTCAGCGCCCAATACTCCAATAAAAATTTAAGTACAAGTGTAGTGTGTGTACGAATATGTCTAACACACACATCTCTCCTCATATATAAACTCACTACAGTACTTCAATAAATCAGTTATTAATCGCAGTCAGATCTATCATTTAAACGTCCCGAACCGCCAACATCGCATGGCGACCCTGCCAGTGCTGCCTATCGGCGGCGCTGCGCAGACGGTTTTTTTTAACAAAGTGAAATAATAAAAAAAGTGGCCAGATTGGACAATTATTACACTATATGGACAAAAAGTGACGTGGGTGCTTAAAAATGGACTAAAAAATGATGAACTCTAAATAATGAATTATCTTTAAATATTATAATACCTACTGATATAAAATGTATATTAGAAAATAAATTCTTCAGATGTAAGGGAGTAAAAAAAGGCATTAAATGAACATTCAAAATTAAACAATGTGAACTAAAGGTGATCGTCGCCGCGAACTTTGTTGCTGCTGTGATGCTGCTGATGTGGAGATGAATAGCAGGGTGCCGGGAGACGTTGGTGTCGGAAGTGGACGCTGCCGGCTGATGATGGAGTCATGAGAGGACAAGGAGCTGGATTTACTGACGGAAAGTGGCCTGACAAAACAGCGTGGAGCGAAAACGAAATTACTTCCAAGGACTTTCGTAGTTTGATTTTTGAACGTTTTTGTTTTGAGCAAACTTAAAATTACAATTACAAGATTAATTCAGAGATTATGTATTTTTTTATATATTTTCATACGGTAAAATTATAATAACATTGGTAGATGAGGAAATTAATTTTACTTGACTTCTCCAACATTTAAATATGTGTTTAATAATTAGAAGAAAAATAACTTAACAAAAAAAGAATAGTTATTACTATTTGAAGGATTTATTTTAAAATTATATACTAAGAATACTTTTTTCTATTAAAAAAAACATTAATCGTTGTGTTATTATAAGAAATTTTTGTTTGTGACTATTGTCACAACTTATTAGTTTAAAAATTGAGGCACCTAAACAGAAAATTTTATAGGAAGTATTATAGGAAGTGAATTTTGAAAAAAAAAAAGATGTTAGTGTTAAAAAATGTATAAGTAGATAGTTTTAGGTTTTTTTTTCTCTAAAAGAAAGTTTCCGATTTATACTACGATTGCACAGAAAAATAAAGTAATTAATATTATTTTAGAGGTGTTGGTTGATTTATGTTTGGTTTTATTTTACAGCTAGTTTTCCAGAAAATCAGTGTGGTTCATAAAGGTAACTCTTAAGTTTCATTTATGAAGTTTTGATTCTTTTAACTTATGATATAATTTTAGTATGAATAAGGATAATTTTATTCCTTTTTAAAGGTCTTATAGTTTCATTTTGCCACGGACTGTATTCAAAATCAAGTAAGTATTTTTTTTAATAACCTTTTCTGAAATACATTTTTATATTACTTTATCGATGTCAATTATTATGATTTGCATAAAAGTTTGGATTTCGTAATGCGATATAAATAGGTGAACGACATCGTAACTGCTGACATAGCGGCACGTGTGATATTGTAGCAGCGAACTAAATTGGTATCATTTTTGTTATGCCAAAAGAAGTTAAATATCTTTGAGTTTTTTTTTCATCGTAAATTAAGTATAGCATAACGGCATGAATAGTAGATTTTTTTTTCTTAGGTAGTAGATAATCGTCTCTTATCTATAAATAAATTCTTGATAATATGTAAATTATTGCTATTCATTATTTTTACATAATATTATTATTAGTCTATGAAATTCAATTATATTTTTCATTATGACGTAGGGGAGACCGGTCTAAAACCGTATAGCTAAGAACAAACCTATATAAAATCGAAATAAATGAAAGTTACATATTGATAATTTAACTCGTTTATTAGAGACTCTCGTTGGCTATATAAATTTACAAAAAATAAAACTATAATCAGCATAATAACAAAAAATAATCAACACAAACTAAACCTTGACGAATTACGATTTTGCCCCAGGGGCTGGACAAAACCGTATAGTATATACGATTTTGCCCCATACGTTATCAACCTGAAACCAAAGAGTCCCAGCTTTAACTGTTAGTAGATTCCTATATTATTCCTTAGCATTTTGATGAAAACTTGTAAACAAAAACATCAATTTGGCGTAGTTTCGGGTCAAAACCGTATACTGATTACTGGTCGATATTACCCCTTACGGTTTTGCCCCACCGACCAAAACAATATTATTTAACATTAACTTGTCATTATAATGCAGATCCGGAACCAAAACTTTGTTGATGATTAAGTAAAAATACAAAGTTTCAGGTTAATAACATTGCATTTACCTATAAATAGGTAAAAGATTTAATTGTGAATATATTTTGATGACAATAGAATTAGATCAAAACACCTCCAAATAATAATTATGTGATTTAAGGTTAAAGCTCGTGCCTGCAGCGACAAATGTCTGTTGACAGATTGATCCTGTTGGCTACTTGCTATGATCGGCAAATGCGCGGCTTATTCAAAATAATAACAGACACAGCTATACCGTACGGTTTTACCCTGGTATACGGTTTTGTACGGGTCTCCCCTACCTAAATACTTATTTTATTATTTTAATTATTCTTTAATAGATTTGGAAAGCATCATCAAAACATTGTATTTGACTTGTTAAAGTATTTTTGAAATCGCAAACTAATTATTAAATTAGCTAACTTATAGAAACTATCTTTTGTCTTTAGTACATTTTTTTTTTGCTAGGTATGTGTACTTATATCATAATTATTTATTTATGTAGGTACAAGTAATTTATAACTTTATTCTATCTTATGAAATAACTAATTATAAAGAAAGGGAAGTTCAAAAGTCCATTTTAGTTTCGAAGTCTGCTTGACAATATTTTATATACGAGTTTGATTTTTAATTTTATTCATGATATTGACAAAAACAAAAGTTAGATTTCATTAGTTTTGCGTATAATCATAGTGTCAGGTTATATTTCCGCTCTATTTTGTTTTACGAATAACATAATTACTTTTATTTTATTTGTGTAGAATTTTGTTACGTATAGTAAGTAAATAAAGGCACGATATTTTTATTCATTTTGTAGTAAAATTATCTTCTTTTCCGTTTTAGGCATTATTGATCGAAGATAGTGATAGGTAGCCAGTTTGGTAGTATTGAAAATATTTTGATTTTAACTAATAGTATTTTTATTCCATATTTTTTATATTAGTGTCCTAGCATTTCATTTTTTCATACAAATGAGTTGTAAAGTAAAATTATTAAATAGCGAAGCGATTAAAATTGTAATTAGTTTCAGTATAATTTAGTAAATACGCAATTCAATTTAATAAGTATCGGTAGTAAATTATTATGTGATTAATTTTCTAAGTAGAAGTGATGCAATCATATTGTTTTGATAAACATAACGAACAAGGTATTGGAATGTAAAGTGTTGTATTTCGATATCGGTAGATTACAAAGACGTAGCGCAGCTGCATTTAATGCAAGTTGATATTTAGTTTAGGTGAAGCAGTAATATTAATCTTGTCGCAAAATATCACACGGGTTTGCTAGTCAAGCTGTAATTTAAAACATTGTTATAACATTGGAAAAGATAACGCGAGTATTAACTTCAATGGGAAAGAAAATTTTATGGAACTAACTTATTAATTTCGGATGTGAAAGTTTCTCTTGAGATAATAATGATTGAGATAGTATGTATGTGGAAATTATAGTTAGGATTTAAAGGAAAAAAGTTACGAGGAACAGTTTGAAAGCTTATAGTGTATGACTAAGAATAAAAGAAAAGTATAGGTTTTATAAGTATAAAGAATATTGTAGGAAAGTTAATGTAGCTGTATTAAAAATCTTTTTGTAGTTTTTTAGTTTGCAATTAGGTACAGCAAGGTTTAGGTATAGGTGATGTGATGTGTTTTTTATGTAGGATTTGGAATGATGATAAGGATTTATTTATAGAAGTTAGGGAATATACGGTTTAGAAGGTTTCACATGCGATTGGACTGATCACCCAAAAGCGATGAATCTCTTATTTACCTTATATTAAATTTAGGATTGTTAGTTCTTTTGATAGGTTTTGGAAAGTAACGGTCAAGATATAAAGCTCGATTATACGGTACACATTAAAGGAGAGGTACTATAGGGTTCAGGTCCTTCAGTTGCATCAAGGTGTGAACGAGTTTCCCCTTTGAATCCTGTTTGGAGACCAAATTAGTATGTGTCTTAATTCATGACCCTATTAATAATGGTACATACGTGGGGTGTCAGATCCTTCCATTCGATCATGGTGCGAACGAGATTTCCTCTGTGAGATAAGTTGGAGTCAATGATACTTAAAACTGCCCCCATTAATGATTAGGCTTTGCGCAAAGCCCAAATGGCAATTGTCCATTTTATATTATGTTATGATAATGAAGTCGACTATAAATAAATATGATAAAGTATGTACCAAAAATGATGAGTTAAATAAAAATGAAAGTACGCCGGCGCCGGGCGAACTATGATAATATGTGAGTACCTAGTAGGTGATATGTGTAATATGTATAGTGTACCGATATATGGAAATGAAGTTTATAACGAGCAAGAGTAGGCTAAAAGAAACTAAATACATAGGAATATTGACATGGAGTATAATATATAGGTAATAATAGGTATTGAGAAATAGGAATATTGAGGAATATGAGGATATAAAATATAATAATGGGTGATGCATTTATTGATGATTGAGGACATTATAATATGATGAACAGTGTTGACTAAAGTTTATAGGTACCTAGTATGACAATAATGTTTGAAAGAAATATTTTTTTTTTACGTAAAAGTAATGATAAGAAAGATGGATGATTTTTTTTAAAGACGCGATGAATGAAATTAAGTACAACTTTGTTTTTTTTAGTTAGTGAAAAGTTATGATTGTAAGTGATTTTAAAGTTTAATATTTTATTCAGTTACCTTTTTCAACTGATGAGAAAAGGATTTTTTTTTTTGGGAAAAAATATAATGTTTATTTGTATCAAAATATGAGTCTGTGCAATCTTTACAAGTATAAATCAGATGAATACTTATGGGTAACAAATAAATAATGTTGTTTTGAGATATGAAATTAGAATATGAATGTTTTTAGGTAGGTAAGTACCTATGTTAGAAATGTAAGATTAGCACTCGGTTGTCAGTTGTCACCAACAGAGATATTAGTAAGTTGTATCAAAACAATTTAGGTTATTTCACTATATGTTTTATAATTAAATAAGCATTGAGTTTGAAATAGTTGTTATAAAATCGATAACAATTTGCTGTTTTTAAAAAACTGTATAAGTACGAAAAGATAACGTAAATTATAGGTTAGATGTTCCATAGCAATATTTTATCTCCCTACATAACTAACATTTATAAGTATACTTAAGACACCTAGGTAGTAATTTGTATTTCATTTCGGCAAAGATTTTTTTAAATATTCATGTCATTTGTTTACTATAATTATTCAATGTTAGAGTTTTACCATTTAAGTTTCATTTAGAATTTTCTGTTTCTTTTACAAAAATATATTTAATAAATAACGTCAGATTAAAGTTTTAAATTTTAATAAAATTAAAATTTAGGTACCTACCTTTATTCTGTTGTTCTTGTGTTTTTTTTTGTATTTTATTTGTGAAATTAACTGGTGAACTGGTTTGGATGTTATAGAAAGGATTTTATTTTATACTGTTACTTATTTTGTCATACATATTATGATATAGAAACAATTTAACTTCATTTTGTTTGTAAAGACAAAATAATTTGGTAAAGGAAAACAAATTGGTAAATCGTATTTTTTTAATTGATTCTTTACAAATTCTTTTCTTACAAAATGTATGTTGCAAGCAGTTTATTTTAATAGGATTTATTTTTATTATTTTCGAAAGTGGATTTTGTATTGTATAAGCGACTAACTAATTATAAAAAAAAATGTAAACTACATTTTTTTTTTCTTTTAGGGGGGAGGTGTAGTGTGTGTACGAATATGTCTAACACACACATCTCTCCTCATATATAAACTCACTACAGTACTTCAATAAATCAGTTATTAATCGCAGTCAGATCTATCATTTAAACGTCCCGAACCGCCAACATCGCACAAGAAAAAAAAGCAAACAATTACGACAGCAAAAAAACCGGTCAAGAGCGAGTCGGACTCGCGCACCGAGGGTTTCCATACCATCATAATAAATACACTGCAGAGCTGCTGCTGCTGTAGAATAATAAAATTATTATTGCAGAATTAGGTCAGCACCATCTCTTGGCCGATAGTGGAATTTAAATTTTCTTAGGTCAGGGCCATCTGTTGACTGGTAGAGGAACTAAGAATTTTTTGTGTTTTTTTTTAATTTCTAAAAAGTGTTATATTGAGAAATCGTTTTATTTTTCCTGTAATATTTACATAAACTACTGTCACATAGAATTATTTCAGATTTTTCTCTTTGCAAACTTCGGAGATAAGGTAAAAAAAAAATATTTTTTTATTTCTTTCTTATTTGCAAAATAGTTGGACAAACGTCATCTTTAACTAAGTATTCCAAATTTAAAGTTGATATTGTCGAGATATCCAGCTGTGACAGACAGACAGACTGAGTCACACCATAAGGGTTCCTTTTTACCATTTTGGTACGGAACCCTAAAAATGAAGCTTACAAAGAAATAAAGCTGACCATTCAGTTATTCAAGAGGGATTTAACATTTTAAACTTTGTAGGTACCCCTAATTAGGTAACTCGGTCTATTTACAAAGACAATTACACACACTAATAGTAATTGCTAGTTTGTAACTATAGTTTTCTTTGGTAAAATAAATCTTTTTTACATATTTTGTGCTGGTGATAACTTCCATAGCGTGTAGGTAGGTAGGTAGGTACCTATACTTAGATTACATTTTGATATTTTCGTTAGGTATTAATTTTTGTATGAAACAGCAAATTTTTTTCGCGTTTTTAGCGTAACCTACTTAAATTTTGTATTAGAAATTTGTACAACGCCATCTATCGCCGATAAGCGAAATGAAATTTTCCATAGAGAATTGTCTATCGAGTAATTTTACGTGCGTTTTTTTTCTCGATAGCTGTTCGTGCTAAGGGTACAGTTTGATGTCCGAAGAATCGGTCTTTCCACTTTGGGTTCATTCATTAGAACGTTGTAAGTATATTATTATATTAATTAAGTACCTACCTATGTATAAACGCGCTAGCTAGGTTAGTTACTTGGCATCCGCTTCAGCAAAAAATATCAAAATAATACCCCATTTTTCCATGCCCGCTACCAATTAATATTTAAAGTACCTAAGCGGTATTTCTCTTTTTTTAATTTAATAATTCCATTTGGATCTGTGATTCACATTTCAATTAATTCATTTGTAACTCCGCACCGCTTTCGAATTCGCATCGCAGCGGTTTCATTCACTCGTTTTAGTTGAAACACTTCGCTTTTTAGTTTTCCATCGTGGCACGGTTATAATGAATTCTCTGTTGTTTGTTTTGGGTGAACTTTGCGATTCAAATGAAACGCATTGCGGCGTATTTTGGTTGTTTTAATTCAAATGGGATTTGAAACTTTTTTGTACAGTACCCTTAGCACGAACAGCTATCGAGAAAAAAAACGTGCGTAAAATTACTCGATAGAAAATTATCTATGGAAAATTTAGTTTCGCTATTCGGCGGTAGATGGCGTTGTACAAATTTTCCATACTAAATTGCACTATCGAATGATTTTACGCGAGTTATTTTTTTCGATAGCTGTTCGTGCTAAGGGTACAGATTCATTAACTTTTTTCACTTTTTAGCACACACTGCACTTAGATTCGTTGTAAATCCTTTATCCAGTAAGCGCATTAGCAATTTGCATCTCGTATTGGAAACATTCGAAGTGTTGCAATTAATCTGGTTGTATTTCAATTCCAGTGGATAATGCGATGCGAGCTCCGATTCTTTTTCTATGAAAACAAAGTAACATGATACCCTTTTTACTCTACATTATTACTCTACAATATTACTAAAGATAACTGCCGAATGTCAATACCATTTCAAATCCTTTTTTAAACGGAAATGAACTATATACAGACTGTATTTGTAACCACTCGCCAAATTTTAAGGATGTGTTCAGTCCATGAAACTGAACAACTTTCTCCATGAAACATAGGGTCAAATATGTAAAAAAATGACTTTTCATACAAATCAAAGAGATCACGTGATCAGTTTAGTATGGGTGATCAAAATTTTTTGGCGTATTTCGACACCATGTTTCATGGAGAAAGTTGTTCAGTTTCATGGACTGAACACTGGAGAGTGGTAACAAATACACCCTGTATAGTACTTAAAGGTTTTTTTAGATATATCATATTTTCCAAAACCGCAAATAAAAGTAATTTTTACAGACGAAAAATTATAGTCGTATTAAATATGGTATGGTACCTATAAGGTAACTACGGAACCCTACGGCGCGTGGCCCGACACGCACTTGGCCGGTTTTTTTTTATATTGACTTGGTTTACGAGTAATAAAAATAAATGTATAGTGGCGGCGCTAGTTTAACTACCACCGCTCCTTTAGGGCTTTAGCTACTTTTTTGTTTCTAAAATAAAAGAAGTAAATAGTTAAAACCGAAAATTCCCTAGATGCAGTGATGCTCAGTTCATTTTCGTAATTTATGGCATTTACCTGTCTTTGATTCTATAATTTCTATATCCCTTGGTAGCCAAAGTGGTCGTCAGGGAATAGTGCACGCGGAAGAAAACTGGTAAACGCAAACTATGAGTAGATAGGTAGGATGTCATTTTCATTCGCTATAAATCTATGTCGTACATTATGAGGTATTGAGGTCAGCCTACTTCAGCATACCATGACAAGTCACGAAAGGGCCACTGACTTTGCTTGTGCCCATTCACTAATTAATTGATATTGATGATTGTGGCGGTCGAAATACTCATATTGATGATTGATGTTTGGTTGATGAGTGGAATATTGTTATATGAATCAATAAATTTCGGAAGCCGCATTTGGGTAGGCAAAGTCACTAGGTACGTCTTATTGAAGATAACGATTGTTGGAAATGTCGGAAAAAATAAAGCAGCCTGGGAGCTTTCATCGAAAACGCTGTCTAATCCTACTAATAACATATTTAATTTTGTCAAAGATAACATAGAGCAGTTTTCTCTAAAACAAGTTTCTAAGTATTAGACCTTTCGCCAAAGACCAAGTCATAAACTTGAACGACCTGAATAAAATTTTAGTTTGTCACATCGATCGTTATGCTTATTCGATAGCCGTTAAACTATTAAAATGCTCTTTCTGATGACATACGACAGCTAGATGGACCAATTTTCAAAAGAAAGCTGCATGAATATCTCATCGAAAACTGCTTTTACTCAGTTCAATAATATTTAAATAAAAAATACTTAGTTGATATTATGGGTATAATTTCTTTGGTTTTGACATGTAGGTAGCTAATGAAATTATAGGTAAGTATGTAGAATGTAATTTAAATTTTTTACATGCTTAATTAAAAGTACATTTTTAACCGACTTCATCAAAAGGAGGAGGTTCTCAATTCGATTGTATGTTTTTTTTTATCGTTGTTCGCGCGTATCTTCGACATTTATGGACCGATTTAGATGATTCTTTTTTTGTTCGATTGAGTTTTCTTGCGAGATGGTCCCATTTTTTTTTTCAAATCGGTTCAGTAGTTTACAAGTAAACCTGAAAATACTATGATATTAAATCAACTAACTTGACAATTTTGTTATTTATGAACCGAATTAGATGATTTTTTTTGTTGGGGAAGGGACTTTTGTGTAGTCTTTTTAACCGACTTCAAAAAAAGGAGGTATTCAGTTTGTATGTGAGATAATCGCGGAGAAACATGTATGTTTCTTATTATCATTATTATTATCTCACGTTTGGCTGAGCCGATTTTTCTACCTAAATAATATACCTACACTACCTAATGCAGAAGGTACTTACACTAAAAATAAAAAAATTGTTTAAAAAACAAAAAAACCGACTTCAAAAAACCTGCCTCTCAAAAGCAAAAAATAATATACAAATCATTAGATACCTACGCATTATCATTGTTATAATAAAACACGTCAATTGAAGTCGGGTGGGGCTTTTAGAATAAAAAAAGGAAAATGTACTCCAGCCCCACCCGACTTTAATAGACGTGTTTTATTATAACAATGATAATGCGTATCTAATGATTTGTAAGTATATTATTTTTTGCTTTTGAGAGGCAGGTTTTTTGAAGTCGGTTTTTTTGTTTTTTAAACAAATTTTGACGGAATCTATTAATTAAGAACACCAAATCTTGTACTCAAAATTTAATGAAAATAAATACATAATTTATTCATTCAACAAAACAAAATGCAAAGAGCGAAATTCTCTAATTGAAGGCTAACGATGATCAAAATTAATTACTTAACATATAGATAGAGTAACATTTTATGAGAAAAGTTATAGGTTTTTGTTCGCCAATATAATTTTCTACAGATGTGAACAACCAAGCATTTGATTCATTTTTCATTCATTTCTCTCATGAATTCATATTCATTTTATGAGAAAAGTTTATTTATTTATTTATTGGTTCTGTACACACACAATTACAAACAGAGAGGAAATGGACAGAAGAATTGTACAAGGGCACAACTTATTTCACATTGAAATTTCTAGGGTAGGTATATAGGTTTGTATTCGCCAATATAATTTTCTACAGATGTGAACAACTAAGCATTTGATTCATTTTTAACTGATTGTAAGAGTGCTATAGGCATATCGGATATCATTTTAGACCCTAATTCTTTTTGTTTGCTTCGCTGGTTTGCATGCATCGTTCTCGGTTATGACCTAAATGCATTGCTCCACTTCTTCCAATCCTTCCGTTTTGTTAGTATATTTTTACTAACTTTACGATACACGATGCTTGGATAAATAGGAAGAAATTTCACTTCCTAGAGCATCGGTAATGCAGCTAAAATTAAAACAGGTGTTTACTTACGTAGTGTTGGGTAGGTATAACGTTTCATAGCAAACGGTGATACAAATACCTTGGAAGATATTTGTCAAGTTAAATATATCTACCTATAAAAGTTTTTATGACGCAGAAAATTTAAATGACTCTTTAACTATTTATTGAAATATCCTATTTTTCTTCACGTTTCTGGAGTTGGTAATCCAAAATCTAATTAATATTTTTTTCAAATTAGTTGGATTTAGATCTTTAAATTGTACCTATAATTTGAGATTCCTTAATGCTTTTCATTAATCAGATCCAAAGCGGTAATTAACACATTGCGTGATGTGGCATTGTCTCAATCAGCCCCCTGATTACGTAACTCTGTTGCTAACAATTCTCGATTGAAATCGATTGAAACCGCAGTTACATTGCTGCTTTAAGTAAGATAGTTGTGACATTGGTTCTTACTAAAGCAGCAATGTAACTGCGATTTCTGTCAGAGTCGATTGCAACAAAGTTACAAAATCAGGCAGCGGCGCGGCAGTTCTTTGGCTTTGTTCTTGTCTTGACTTGAGGAAGTGTAGTATTTGTGACAAAAACTAATTGGAGGACAAGACATTGGTTACAATATAAAACAGTACGGAGTCAGAACAAAATGCAATTGAATAGAAAGTGAACATTAATTAAAACAAACGGATTTAAATGAAATAATAATATGTACTTACCTATATATTATTTTTCGGAGTCTTTTCTATCACTATACGAAAATCCACGAAAGTTAGTTTAGCTGGTTAGGCGTAAAAACGTGACAAACAGATTCAACTAATTTCTCATATTTGATAATATCATTCTATAATGAACCTATGTACCTACCTATGTACTTAGTTGTTAGAGCAATAAGGCAGAGCTCGTAAAATTGAAAGTATACTTTAGTATCTTGTATTTTCCTTACCTTTTCCTGAATAAAATTCAAACAGTACTTAATCAATAATAGGTACCACATCTAACCGCCTTTAATCGCTTCTATGGTCTAATGGTTTGCCCACCCGTTTAACACGCAGGGATCCCGGGTTTGAATCCCATGTAGGGGGGGTACAATTTGTACTCGGATTGGTTGGTGGTAGGGCTCATTTCAAGTCCGCCTTGCTAGCTACCACCATCCCACCTAAGTCTGTCGCCATAACAACAATTTAAAAATTGTTGTGTTCCGTTTCCTCAGTGTTGAGGATTCCGGGTTCCGGGTGTAGTGCTCGTCCAACTTCGGCTTTATCGTTAAAACACTATCCTGTTGTGCATAAAAAACACCCTTTATTTAAAAATGACAAGCAACTTTTTTATATTAAATGGGTTGGGAAGATTAAACGCTTTATAATGCATGTATATTGAACAGCTTGCGCTGCGCTAGTGCACACCATCAGCAACGATGAGTTTGTCGACTCGCTATTTGGGGCGTTATCACAGAATAAATAATAGTACTAGCGTCCGTAATTAACTATGAAGCGTCTCCCTTTCATATAGTCAAACTAATTTGATAAATGTTATCACAACAAGTATAACCAGGGGGCTAATTGTCTAATTTAAACTTCTATCGCAATCGCTTTCATTTGACAGATGGATGTGAGACATTGCTACTTCGTTTTGGCACAAATAAAAACTTACCAAAGAATAGAAGCAATGTATCATATCCATCTGTCAAATTACAGTTAACATTAACTTCATTATTTTTAGCCGGTAGACCCGCTGCAGCGAAAGCGACCCCTCTCATTTTCTCCTTGCCTCACGCCACCGTCGTCAATTTTTCGGAAAAATTTCGATAAATTATTTGTGAATTATCGCTGACACTACTGGCATGACGACGGCATTTATTCCTATTTGGACCTACCTTTTCGACCTACATTCTCATTTGGACCCACATTTTGCGGTTTCCAGTTTCACCCCACTTTAAAAAAAACATTAAAAAGTAGAGAACAAAGGAGATTATTTTGCGTGAGGCGAGGAGAAAAGGAGAGAGGTCGCTTTATATTAGTTAACTTGACCGGGATCATTTTTGATACATTTTTTGCAACTGTAGCCAGTACCAACGGCTACAGTAGAGGTTTCATTTATCTGTCTGTTGATAATATTACTTGTTTAAAAAATATTTTTAATAAGCTTTTAATTTATTGTTGATGAACTGTGGGCAAATGCTCTACGGTGAGCAAAGAATCGTACATATCCTACTAATATTATAAATGTGTACGTTTGAATGTTCAGATGTTTGGATGTTTGTTAATCAATCACGAAAAAACATCTAATGATTTGTTACAAACTATTTTTGCTATTGAAATCTATCGTATAAATTGCCTCATAGTTAATACGAGTGAAAGAGATAAAACGATAGTTTTCAATAGCGAAAACAGTTTGCAATAACTTGGTAGAACACTGAAATAATAGTACATTATGAGAAAAGTTAGCTTAGGTTGCAATAAGCAAGAGCTCACGAGTTTCATACGACGTTTTTCAACACATTTGCGAGGAAAAACAAAGTAATTTATCACACAGCAACAAATACGACAAAAACAAAATATGATAATTATGGGAAAAGGCGCGCTTGTTTTTTTGTTTTTTTTTCACACGCCCAACGCAAGAATATTTTGCGAACAAAGGGGTGAGGAGCATACAGCCTACTTCAAAATTATAATTTTAAGTGACAAAATGCAAATATTTTAATATTTTATACCAAAATATTGTGAATTATGAATGATTTGATAATAATATATATTTATTTGACTTAATTAAGGACTTACACATTTATTTATTCCATTTATATTAATTTTCAGCAGCATAAAACCTCTTTGTTGTAAAAAAAAAAATACTGTATTACCCGGCTAAATTGGGAATGCTCTGTTTACTCGCATAGAACTTGCAGTAAGGTACTAATTTAACTTTGTAGGGTTAATTCTATTACGAACTAGTATTTTATATATTATTGCACGCGTTTGTTATAGCTCGGTTTATGGCCCTAAAAGCGATGTATTAGGTCTCACTTTACGAGCAAGTGTGTTGAAAAATATATTTTCTGTCAAGTAGTTAACTGTAAAAAACTAGCCAAATCTAATCGTCCTGAAGCGCAATAAAGAGTATAATGTACCTAGTCGCGTCTGAGCTGCTACGGATGAGTCGATTTTTTTCTAGTATTTTTTCAATTATATTAAGTAACGTAATATATAAAAATAGCATTGTGAATGCTAAAATAAAAAATAATAATATTATAATACAAATCACTCTATATTCTGTGCGTTGCACACCAGTTTTGGCTTAGTTAGCAGGTACCGCCATCTAGTGAGGTAAGTTTAAACTAATGTTGGAAAAATGGCAGTACCTGCTTCGATTTGTTATTGTAATATTCAATACAGATAAAAAAGTCATGAAACTTTTAAATTGTTTCTTAAAAAATCATCAAATGCAAAATTGTAGTGAAACAGTAAAATGAAGGGTTTTTTAAACAAATATTGTTTTTACAACAGGGTCTGAAAAGGGGTCCTAAAAATTTTAAGTGGAGCGACTAGGGCATGTGGGCTACCTATTATATGAAAGAACGCTGTTTGAACATTTTAAAATAAATATTTTCTTTTTTTAGGCCGCATAGTTTTCGAGAAAAATGTAAAAAAAATACCGTCCCCCCCCCCTTATCTCCGAAGTTTGCAAAGAGAAAAATCTGAAATAATTCTATGTGATAGTAGTTTATGTTGTCTCAATATAACACACTTTTTAGAAATTAAAAAAACAAACAAAAAAATAATTGGACAATAACCAATCTACAGATAGCCCTGACCTGAGAAAAATTAAATTAGTTCCACTATCAGTCAAGCAAGAGATGGCGCTGGTCTAAGAAAAAAAAAACCACTATCTGGTGCTGACCTAATACTGCTAATTTTATAATTCTACAGCTCTGCAGTGTATTTATTATGATGGCTTGTAGGTATACTATTATGTATTCTGTGATGATGGTACGGAAACCCTCGGTGCGCGAGTCCGACTCGCTCTTGACCAGTTTTTTTTTAAATTATATTTCTTTAAAAATTTAATCCAATTTTAATCTCAGATTGGGAATAAGATGGTGTAGTTTATTATTGTCAAGTCGAGATACAGATCGGTAGGTAGGTAAGTATACTATAGATACAACGCACACACAAAATCATAAACAAATACACGCAACATATAAACAAAGGCGAGCAACACGTTGAAACAGATTAGCGGGTTAACTGTCCGTTAATAAATAACTAACCCTGTTTCGTGGAAAATAACTTTGAGGTTAAAATTAAACCGAGCGTTCATGTTTGTTATATTATGCATAGAATAATGACTATCCGGTTATCTTATGTATTATTACCTACTGATAATAGTAGATTATACAACAAGTGAAAAAAGAGGGAATTTAGTTCGAGGGACTAAGTTGGATCCCGAGAGCAGCGAAGGATTCTAGAGTTGAATCCCGAGCGTAGCGAGGGATTCAATAGTAGAATCCTGAGCGAAGCGAGGGATACAAAGGACCGAGATGAAATATTTTTTTTCACGAGTTGTGTACTCTACTTTTTACCATTGACTGCGAGAAAACAAATAGCAGTACTTATAGTACTTAGTATGCCTATAGTATTTATAGTTATCACATTTTTATTATTTACGTAGGTAATCAGTAATATTTAAACATTAGAAAATAGTGAAACTATTTATAAGTTTTCCAATGACATAAAACAACCACGCTAATTAAGAGGGAAACTACATGATCAGTCTGGCATCAGTCCACTTCATCAGTTTGTATAGACTTTGAATTATTACAGACTGAAGATCGTACCAGACTGATGGAATGGACTGATGCAAAACTGAACAACTAATCTCCCTCTAATATATAAAAAAGAACCCAAATATAAGACACAAAAAAGGACCTAATTGATTTGGTGGGATATTTTTTAGAAAAGAACCCAAAGATAAGACACTAAAAAGAACCTAAATAAAATTGGCGGGATTTTTTTTGACATTTAATTGTAGAACTATATCTTTATCTATGGAATAGTTCCATACTTTCAGCACCTTTTATTTTTTTTTGTTCTTAATTCATACGATGCGCGCTTGTTCCAAATTCAAAATATTTTTATTCACTCGGTGAATAAAACAGCATATTATTCACTCTTATCGTTGAATTAAACGCACTTTTTAGAGTGGCGATGGTAAAAAATAATTTGTATATCCTGAGCTGACTGACTGACTGACCGATTGTCTTTGTCTTGTTTCATTTCCGGTAACAAAAGTTTAAAATTTTCACGAAAAAGTTGGTCATAATTATAATGAACTCTACCATTTTCTCGAATGCAAATATTTTTATCTAATATTCTTAAAAGAAATTTGCATGATCTTAATACATAAGCCAAACCAACATAGAAACATAAATCAAAGCTTTTACGATTTGACTTCAGTTTGGGAAAACATTTCTGATAAAAGCACATAAAATGAAACAAAAAATAATATTCTTATTGTAGTTGGCTTTGGCAACAAATGCTATTAAAAGAGGCGATTGAAATTCCAAAAAAATAAAGCATCGTAATTTACTTGTCATGAAAGAATCGGTTGAGAATAATGCGACCTGTAGAGGAGAACAGACGGACATCCGGACGGACACACGAAACGTCTTTGGCCCAGTCTGAAACGGAGAGGCGTCGCGCTCACTCGGTCAATTATTCAATGAGCACTCATAAGGAACCCCACCCATCAACCCTAATGATGGGTTTATGGACCTTAATACATCCCTTAGAAAGGCATGTGCCCAGCAAACTAAAATCTATGGAATAAGCATTCTGCTCAAAAAATGGTACCACACGAAAAGTACAACTAAGTGGATAGAGCTATAATGCTGGAATTTAATTATGCAGCACAAAGTGTCTGAACACTGGTTACTTATTAGCGACCATAATTTGTATACTCTTAGATATTTTCTATACTTAAACTAAAAAATAGAATATGTTTTTTCTGCATATTTTTACTGCCTTCTTTGCATCTTTAACACCATTTGACTATAAAGGACGTCATTTCTAATAAACTCTCTGTTTCTATCTTTTCTCTACAATACAAACTGCAATTTATTGAAAAGAACACTAACGTCAGTCACCGGCTGGCCCGACTAAACCTGAGCGGGTTATACTTTTTCGGCCCCGTGGTGCCATATTTTAAGCAATATTTGTTTGCAATTACACTTCCATAGATTTTAGTTCGCTGCATGTGCCCGAGGAGTTGGGATATTAATACGGCTCTTGATTATGAAAGGAAATCCATAAATAATGCATTATTTAAATGAAACCTATTAAAGCCACATTCTGTTGTCTCAGACCAAGCAACGAAGTTTCATTTTACGACTATCCCAGTGACCTGTTCCAGTAAACAGCCATAAAGCCCTACAGGCACAATGTTACGTCACGCGGCTGTTTTAACGACCATGCTGACGTCTCTTTTAAAGTTTTGAGTTATTGAGTTTCCTCGTTTTACAGCCTGGGTCCACACTTTACGCCAATTAATAGCTTATTTAGGCCGAAGGGAGGGTTAACACCATTTAACAAACGGTCCTTTGGACATAATTAAATAGGCGCGTCCCGTTATAACTGACTCGAAAGAGTTAATGGCTATGACATTTTCGGTGAAACTTTTCGATGTGAAAATCTATTATCCTGTCGGGGAATTGTGGAACTTTTGCAATGATAAATTGCTTTATGAGTGTGGCAATTTTTCTTTCGTTTGTGGTTGACTGAAAATGTAATGAAAAATTTGTCTAGTTAAAACTAGTAACGAATAACATATCATAATAGACAAGTTAAATTAGTTAAATGAATAACGTCGAATGTGTGGTTTATCGTGAAAACCAAACTAAATCAATTAACTCTCAACAGAAAACTATTTGCTTACCATTTATGACGGGATACGAAAGAGGATTGGATACAAGTTCTACTATAATTATTGTTTTTAACCCCCCCGTCGCAAAAATATGGGTGTTATTTTGTTTGACGTGTGTGTGTAGGTATACCTATATTGACGTCTGTCTGAAGCAACGTAGTTACCAAACGAATAGACCTATTTTGATGAGGTTTTTTAACTGGTTTTACTTAATTGCTACTTAACCAGATTTCGGATATCTCGAAAATTAGTAATGTTCTTTACAAAAAGTAGTCTCATTAAATTTTGTACAAAATTAGTACCTACTTTGTATTATACAACGTTTATAAGTATTTTTATCTATACCCATGCTTTAAATCCTCTATAAAAGGTTCTGAAACAGCTTACTGTCAACATTATAAGAACCAGCGCAGCGTCATATTAGTAACCAAACCATATCCGAGCGAAAGCATTTCGTGCTCCTCTCCGTGACGAATTAAATTATGAAATTCAGTACAACATTATGACACTCGTTCGGATGATTTTATGACGAGGAGGAGGAAGAGCACGTCAAGCCCTCGCACACTGGTTGTTTCAATGTTGCCATTAAACCACCGTTTCAAAACTCTTTATAAAGGATATCATGCATGGGTCTCTTTATAAAGTCTTGTATGCACATTCGTGTTTTAATACCCCTTATTATAGTACAGTTGCATTAATAAATATTAAAAGCACTTGCTGACGTGTGAATTAAATTACGAATGACAAAGTTACGAACTTACACTTTTAGTTATTGAAATGATAAGACCTAGAAACTTATCTACTTGAGTCTTAGTTATTGGATAAATAGTTGAAGAGTTTCCAGAAAACACTACTTTTAGCATTTCATATATTTTGCCAATAAAGACATTATTTAGCGTTGAGTTATAAAACATTCATATTTAACGATCGTTTTGCCTTTTACCGCCTCGAGTCTGGCGTGGGCAGTTGTCGAAACATTCTCAATATTTGATGATGTTTCCTTAACTTTATTGCCGTTAGTGTCATATTATGACTCATATGAATTATTGGGATAGACGTTTTCGATATCACAGTCAATAATTATGAACAGTATTGTATTTTTATTTTCAGGATTAATTGAATATATACCCTAGAACAGGGCGGGACAGGGAGGGAGTGAGCTTCATATAGTTAAGTACTTACTTAGTTTCTTAATTTTGTCTATGGCGAGAGCACATTGTTATTGCCAGTAAAAAAAATCATTGCTTTGGCTTTTAAAACAGTATTGCCATATCGCATTCATCAAAACGGCACATTTATATAGTCTGTTGAACTAAAATACTCGACTGTCACTCTATTCCCCCTGAAACCCTATCCACCCCATTTTACGGTATATTGTTTTGAACAAATTCAAAATGACTAAGTGAGACAGGTTTTAAGCGCGTTTTTAAACTAAACATAGCTGTGTTGAAGACCTACCTTTTCCCAACGTTTCGACCGAGTTGCAACCCCTATGTCAGTTTTAAAACGCGTTTAAAACCTGTTCCTAATTTAATAAAATGCAACGCGAAAGTTTAAAAGTGTATAATATGACAGTGATTTAATCAAAACACTGTATAGCTATTATTTTTCTATTATTTGCAAAGCCTATCCCATGTTTATTTTGAGGGTATCATTAATTATTGATAGCTAGCACCTCCACTGATATAAGAACTGTCTAAAAACGTGATCTTTTTAAAATGGCCCTTACTAATGAAACCCATAGATTTTGGGTTAATTTTTTGGTACCTATACGTATCCTCTAAACTAATTTTGAAGACACTGGCAAAAACAAGAAACAAATAAAAAAATACTCTGTAACAAAACTTAATATACTGAAAACCTTTTGCGAATTGTGCTTTTTCACGTTTCTCAATCGTCGCTATTTGAGTGGCGTGGGTATGTAGGCCAAAACCCTAACAATGTATCTTCATATGATTGAATGGAGGTGTATGTTTGTTTATTCACTAAACTTAGCATACAACTAAACCTTGGAGAATTTACATTCACAAACGGCCAACTGACAACATAGGTACAGTCACCAACGAAAGTCGCTTAACACTTTAGTGCTTTGTCATAGCAACTTTTTTGAAAGATGTTTTACAGTTTGAAACATTTATCAAAAAAATTGCTATGTCAAGGTACTGAAGTGCTAAGCAACTTTCGTTGTTGACCGTACAAACTTGCTTGATTGATTTCTCTATAAATATGAAAAATAGCTTTATCCGAATTCAAGAATTCTTGTCCATTTGCATTTACCACAGAAATACGAGTAAATCAAGCTGGAAAAGCCATTAACAAATAGCAATAACACACAGTAATAACACACAATTATAACACACTTATGTATGTATGCATGTATATAAAATCCTTTGTTTGTCACATACCGCGCATTGCCACGCATATAAAAGGTCCTGCTAGAATACCAGCGTTGCTGTGACACTTATGTGTCATGGCAACACAAGCTGAGGTAGGTCCTAGTTAGCCCTAAGACCTGTTTTTTGTGAAACTTTTGCTCTATGTAATTATTGTAACGTGTGGTCTTTGAGTTAATAAAAAATATCTCTCTCTCTCTCTCTCTCTCACTTATTAATTTGTAATAGCAATGTCGGAAAGCACGTAAGGTAGGTGTGCTCCGAGTTTGCAATATAGTGTAGAAAAGGAAGGTAGTGAACCCCCACAGTAAATCCCCAGTAGACTAAACTTTACAGTATGATAAAGTATCATAAATGAAACGTATTTTTTTAATTACTTATTCAATTTTTTTTTAGCTTTTGGATATTTGTACATAGGTTTTAGTTCATACCATATTTCGTCCCTGCAAAGTTTCATCGACTGAGGATTTAATGTCGGGGTCTCCATACAAAAGATCGCTTCATTTCCTACACTATTAGTGCAAGATTGCTCTAGAACGCTCTTCGTCAATATCGAGGTTCAAAAAAATTTAGGGTGACGATTGATAGAAATAAAATAATTTATATCCAAATTATCATCATTCTGAAAAAAATAATAAAATTAAACGTACCTACTTACCTCATAACGTAAAATTTTAGGTAGAGCTTTTATGTTACTTTTAGTACTTAGTATAAAAATGTGTCTCACCCTTCTGTCTTTAATTTATTTCTGTGAATTCTACGTTCTGAATATAGTGATCCTTGTAGTATTTAAAACAAACATGAATAAAGGCAAGAAGATCACTTTAAAGGGCCTACCATAAAACTGATTGGGCAAACTCGTTTAATTAGCCTGTGACATCATTGCTAATAGGCAAGTGTTATATTTTTGTTTGAATGATCACAGCTCATCTATAAGCGGCTATTAATGTACAGTTTGTTTAACTCCAGTTGAAACAGCTGTGAAAACGTCGAACTATGAAACTTCTTACCTTGGTACTTCTTCTATTACTACTAAAAATAAAGAAAGTACTTTGATGTCTGTATTGTAAATGATTGTTAAAAATTACTTTTGCCTACAATTTCGTTTATGCAGACTACAGCAGAACAAGATAAACAAGATTTTATATTATTTTTATATAATTATTATTATCATCCGAATTTAGCGGAAAATGGCATAAGTATGCTCCGTGCTTCGGAAGGCACGTTAAGCCGTTGGTCCCGGCTGCATTTGCAGTCGTTAACACCCACCAATCCGCATTGGGCCCGCGTGGTGGGTTATGGCCCATCCTCCTTACCACCCATAAGGAAGGCCTGTGCCCCAGCAGTGGGGACATCAAAAATAGCTGATGGACAATGCCACATAAAAAGATACAATTAAATATAATTTAATGAAAAACTTCTATTCATTTGAACGTTAATAGGGTATCTAGGCAACTTTAGTCGAATAGGGCTTTTTATTTTATTTTATTTATTGATTAAGATACACCAGCGACAAAATCATTTTACATTTTATAACAATTTTGATATAGATATTCTCGGAATAATGATATGCCTTTATAGGCGTATACAGCACTTCTAAAAAAGAATATTAAGTACTTACAACACAATAATAATGAATACAATTAACTTAATATAAGTACATTAACATTTTAAAGTTCTGTTAAACTATATTATTGATTACTTACATAAGAAGTCTTTCAAAATCTTATCAAGAAGTAGTTTTTTAGAATTAAAATAACCAAATCTTTTATCTACAATCACTTGTAAAATCGAATCGCCACCTCATTGAAATTAGGTTTGCGATTTGATTTTACTAGCGATTGTCGATAAAAAGCGCTATTTGACTAGAATCGACTAGCAAGTCGCCTGCCAAGTTCGCCCGTGTAAATACCACATAAGGCTAACTGAAATGTTTGTAAATACATACCCCCTTACTAATAAAGATTGTATAGCAGATGTATAGTTAAACAATGGTTACTCTCTGTCAAACTATTTGAGTTTGACATTGAAAAGAAAGTGACAAAACACTGTGTAACTATACATCTGTTAGCTATATAATCTTTATTAGTAAGGGGGTTAAACATTAAAAAAGGTTGTAAATTCCTTACAAATTAACATAACTTTTATCAGTTATAATCTTGCGAGATATTATGATTTAGTAGACGTCCTACTTACTTTCTAATTTTTAAACTTTTTATGTATGCGTTCAAATTTTCTACTTTTTTAGGGAGAAGGTAGTGAGAAGAGTTTGTCACATTATAAAAATTGTCATAAAATCTCTATTGACCTAAATTCTGACTGTTAACAGATTTATGTAAATGCACATCAATAATTAACATAAATGATTACTATCGTTGCATAATATCTGAGCTAACAGGAATCGTGTCAATCCAATACAATTGGGCTTTGTTTGCTGACACGTACCTACGTCGCACTCAAGTCAATCACTAGTCATTAATAATTAACTAACTACCAATCTAGATAAATAGGTAGAAATGAATATTCTATTCTCGCTATGTGTCCCGCCCATTGCCACTTCAGCTGAGCAATCCTTCGAGCGATGTCGGTTACTTTAGTTCTCTTGCGGATCTCTTCGTTTCTGATTCGATCACGCAGGGAAACGCCGAGCATGGCTCTCTCCATTGCACGCTGGGTGACCTTGAGCCTCCTTATGAGACCCATAGTTAGCGACCACGTTTCACTGCCGTAAGCCATCACTGGCAACACACACTGTTCATAGACTTTCGTCTTGAGAACCGATGGCCGTTGGGGCGGAAAGGTTCTGGAATGGCGACCGCGCACCGGACGGCGCTCCGTGGGTAGGCCCCCGACAAGGTGGACCGACGATCTGGTGAAGGTCGCGGGAAGCCACTGGATGCGGGCAGCAGGCCCATACCCAGCAGTGGGTGTCGTGCGGCTGATATGATGATGATGATGAATATTCTATTAGAATATTTAATAATAAAAAAATAAGTAAGTAAGTATTTATTTTTCCATTTTACGTCACGTCAGAAAAATATTTGTGAGAAAATGCGACGCCTGAAAGGAAACGCAGGCACATTGATTGAAGCGCAGGCATAACGACTAACCCAAAGAACGACAACGTCAATAAACAGGTGATCCGAAAAACGAATGTATATATACATTTTATTGAGATACGTAAAATATGACTTAATTACATAAAATATGACTATATTATGGCAAAGGAAATTAATAAACTATGTTCCATACTGTTTTCTTCGTCGATAAACGAATAAATGTAGCGTAATTTGGTTTTAGAGAAATGTGTGGCAATATCTTATTTAACTGTGAAAAAAAAGATTACATGGATTGTTTCTTTGTGTCACATCACAATCACTAACAGAACAAGACACCATGGCTCCACGATACCCTTATTTAAAATTCTAATCAAGATTACCAAATATTTTAAAGAAATTGTGATTGCTCTTTTGCTAGGCGGGACGCTAGGGGCTCTTACTGTAAAAAATGTTGGCACATTGTCACTTGATTCTTTGTCTCTTTTTTCATAGACCGTGTCCGTATAATGTTAACTTCTCTTTTCCACGCTTTGTTGGTCTTCTTGAGCGCAGCGAAAATTTTTCCAAGTCTATGGACTAACCGCTCGGAACAAATCGTAGTTTTCCATGCATACGTGCAGACATTTCGTATAAGCAATCTCAGACCTAACCTGGGGCTGTCTAATTTCAAAATCTATAGCAATCGCTTTCATTTGACAGATGGATGCGATGCGATACATTGCTGCATTTCGTTGGTAAGTTTTTATTTGTGCCGAAAAGAAGTAGGTATCAACGTTCTGTCAAATGAAAGCGATTGCGATAGATTTTTGAAAGTGGGCTGCATTCAGTCAGTACACTTACCCCCTTACTAATAAAGATTGTTTAACAGATGTATAGTTAACAGTGTTTTGTCACTTTCTTTTCAATGTAAAACTCAAATAGTTTGACAGAGAGTAACCATTGTGTAACTATACATCTGCTATACAATCTTTATTAGTAAAGGGGTAAATATAAAGAGTTCATAGTGCAACAAAACAAAATTATTTTTCGTCTTTTCCTAAATCTTTTTATACCGACGAAAATCGGATAACACCAACTTACCGTTTCCGGCTTTTAATTTTAAGTGTTAATTTATTTTTTGGGTAACTAGTATTGTCCTGGGAAACAGTTAAAATCAGCATCATAATGGCAAACTAATTATAGTGAAGCCGTAACGTAATGGAAGTAAGAGGCCGAGAAAATAAAATCTATTTTTTCAGGATTTTCCAGGTCTGAATCTCTTTGTAAATAACATAAGCTATTTATATTATAATTACTTTCATAAAACAATATTATGGCTCAGTGTCCATCGTTAATTTTGTGTAACAGTTCGGTCCAGGGATGACGTCATCATAATTATAAACATAAACGTTCCCATGCCCTTACCATGTGTTCCCTTAAATCAAGATAACCCTTGAACCGCGAGATTTCGTCTGACCTACATAACAATGCGTCTCATTGTTTAATTGACATTAGTGTTAATGAAAGATTGTCGCCAGTGGACGTTGAATTGTCAATAACCCAATACTAGTAGGTGCTAGTAGTAACCTAATTAGTTAATCTTTTTGCTACAAAATTCCATACGCACTTGATATCCTGTTAATACGGTCATTTCATATGGATAATGGCAGAATATAGAAATGAACCGGGTTAGTTTTGGGCATACCTGCATTTGTTATTAGTTTTTTGTTTGAATTTGCTCGTATTGCTTCCATTTATTCTTTTTAAATTAATTGTTCGAAGCTTTTTAACTTCTTAAATTAAGTTAATTAAATATTTGTTTACTGTTGTTTTGTGTAAAATGCTGTGTACAATATTGTTATTAGGATATAAATTTAAAAAGTGCTTTTTAATGTAGATTGCAATATAATAGTTTGTATTTTGTTATTGTACCTTTAACAATAAAAAAATAAAATACTTTGTCCAATAGATAATATAATCTATCACATTGTTTTTTCGCGGTTCATCATAAGCTTATACTATTCCTAATTTTAGTTATTAACAATTGAGAATCTAAAAACTACAAAATATATTGTGCTATTTGTGAAACTTAACAATAAGTATTGCCAATTTATAATCTTCCAAATCATCAAATTTCAAACCGGGATAGATAATAGCTTTTTCATCCAATAACCCTGCAAAGTGCTTAACAATCGGGAATTTAATCCCATCAAAGATATCAGGTTTAGCTTTGCAGCAGTTTAAGCCGATTTTCAAGGGCCTCTTCAATATCTTGTCATCTCATAATTCATTTACCTTTAACTAAGGTAGGTACTTGTTTTGATTTATTTTATACTAGCTCCCGCCCGTGACTTCGTCCGCGAGGACATTTGGAAAATCCATAAGGAACCTATGAACGGGATAAAAGTATTCTATTTTTGAATCCAGGCTATAAACTATCTGTGTGTCAAATTTCATCCAAATCTGTTCAGCCGTTTTTGCGTGATTGAAGAACAAACATCCAAACCTACAAACTTTCACATCCTATCCTACTTCCTACTAATCCTACTAATATTATAAATGTGAAAGTTTGTGGATTTGGATGTTTGTTCCTCAATCACACAAAAACTACTAAACGGATTTGGTTGAAATTTGGCACACAGATAGTAGATAACCTAGATTAAAACAGAGAATACTTTTTATCCCGATATTCCTACGGAAACGAGAACCACGCGGGTGAAACCGCGGGCGGCCGCTAGCTTATAATATTAGTAGAATTCCGCCTGCGACTTCGTTCACGTGGACATTCAGAAAATCCCTAGGAAACCTTTGACCGGGATAAAAATTATCCTATGTTTTAATCCAGGCTATAAACTATCTGTGTGTCAAATCTCATCTAAATCTGTTCAGCCGTTTTTGCGTGATTGAGGAACAAACATCTAAATCCACAAACTTTCACATTTATAATAATTTATAATTATAATAATTATAATAATTATATTAGGATAGTAGGATTACCTATTGGATTACGAGATGGTAGAGATGGAGTGGATGATTGGATTATAGCAAATTTTAAAGAAACTGTACGATTATTTTATGTAAAAGAAAATGATAAAGTAGAAAAGAAAATAGCAAATTAAATGTACCTAAGTAAAATGTAAATTGTGTGCTGGTAAAAGCCATTAAGAAAAATGTCCTTACATTATTTTGCTATTAAAAGAGTAGGCAGGCTCTCGAGAGTGCTCGATCACGTTTGTCAAGCAACACTCTGTCCGGCCAGGTGTCGGACCGGGTGACCGTAAAGTGGCATTACAACTGAGCGCTTCCGTGCTTCGGAGGGCACGTTAAACCGTCGGTCCCGGCTGTTGTCATCCGATAACAGTCTTAGAGGCCTTACAGGCGGCTTGATAAACTCTAACACCAGAGGTGGCCACTAATCCTTATTCGATAATAAGAAGAAGTAACATCATTTTAAAGAAATACCCAGAATTAAATTCTATCAAGTAAGTTAATAAAAACATAAGCAACTGTAAAGCTATTCCAAAGTTTCACCAGTTTTACTTCCCAAATCAACAAGTAAGCATTACAATGTTAATAATTATTCATTCATAAGCGAGTATTTCCACTTCTCATCTAAATAAGTCATCAAATGTTTAATGGCTGACGTTAAACGCTACATTTCCGTCATAATGCCGACATTGGTGCACAATGGAATGAGAAACGAGCGCAAAATGGCTGCCGAAATTAAGGGAGCCGCCAGTCACATTTGCGTCTCTATGCAAGTTATAATCCAGAATGCCATGAGTCTGCGTCGAATAGGTTATTACCGGGAACTATTAGATAGACTTGTGTTCCAAGTAAGGTTCATATTTATTTATTTTATTTATTTATTAGTTTAGATTTGTACAAGGGCACAACTTATTTCACATTGAAATTACTTCCAGCAGGCCCGGGATAGGATAGAACATTATTTATAAAAAAAAAAATACTGCTCAACAAGTAAAAAAGCGACCTAATAAAAACGTGTTAAAATATAAGTTAGTTAGAATAATTAAATATTGGCTTCCTGGCCACCATCACATACATTTCTCCGATTCCAAAGTAGAAAAACACTAAAACATACTTGTATTGACTGACATAATCAAAACATGACGTGTCATCTCACATACACAGACACTGAGGAACCATTGTTAAGAGGATTGTCAACCACGTGGTCTCCATACAAACGGCGATAACGTTTTCCACCCTCTAAACCTTAACCTACAGTAATAAATTTTTGGTATTTTTTTGAAATGCCTAAATACTAGGGCTGTACGTTTTCATTTTTTAAATATCTATAATAGATTTCGAAATATTTGCATTTTAGTGATTTCATACAAAACACAGAAGTGCCAATATTTTCAAATCTACAATGAATATTTTAAAAATCAAAACGTACAGCCCTAGTTTTTAGGCATTTCAAAAACATACCAAAAATTCATTGCTGTAGGTTAAGGTTTAGAGGGTGGGAAACGTTATCGCCGTTTGTAGGGAGACCACGTGGTTGACAATCCTCTTAAGTACTGACTTTTCATGAATTTCCAAAGAATTTTTTTCTCTCTAAAATTATATGTAGAGATCAAATCAGCCCCCCTACCATGACTGTCAAAAGTAATATTGAAGCAATGTTGTAAATGAGATGGCGCTATACGCGATGATAGCTGTCCCTATAACAATATTACTTTAGGTTGCTGTAAGAGCTCAGAGTACGGCCTCTGATCTTTACATGTGATCGAGAGAGAATAGGAGAAAATATAAATTTCAAAAGAAATAAAAATGATTACTTACAGGATGAGATCAAAGATGTTATTTTGACCAAACTTAATCATGACTCAAAAAAGGTGAAAAACCGACACAGTTTTGTTCTGCAAAAGCAATTTTTAACATTGCAATAAAGTGAAAAAACGGGTGACCAACTTCATCCAGTTTCTTCTATGATTCATTGAACCTAAAACTTTGTTTACACAACCTCCATAAAGTTCGATTTACGAGAAAAGTGTCTTTACTGTACATTTTACAAAAAAACTGACCTTAAGAAACAGTATTATGGTTGGTTTTTGTCTGTGTTACTATTTGTACGCAAATAGGAGTAGGTGTCAAGATTTCACGTTTGAAGATGAATCACTATATTAATGTATTCTACTTTTAGTTTTCGATAATCTATTTTTAGTAGCAGTCGGACAGAAAATAATTATATTGAAGGCACATCTTGGTACTAAAATTATTACATACCTACTTGAATTAAAGCGTTTTAGGTTATTTTTTGTGATAACCAAGAATCAAAGTAAATAACCATGTTTTAAAAACTCCTTTTCGTATCCTCGGGCCCGATGCGTTGACAACTCGTAGTGTCAGCACATTAATATCAACTCGTCTTGTTAATCCTGGGCGACATCTAACAAATCAGGGATCTAGTTACAGATTAATATGTAGTGGCAACTAAAGGAAACACTAAACTCTAAAAAAGACATAACATTAAGATACCCGAGTTCATTAAATTCCTGGATTTTCTTTTTTTTAGATGCGTGTATTCGGAAAATTGAACAACAGCTCTTTCGTCAAAGCAAAATTTTTCTCACGGAGAAAAATGGAGGTATAAAAGTAGTTTTCGAACGCCACGTCTCCTCACAGCCTAAATTTATTTTATTTCTATTCATATCCTGCCATTTCTGCCCTAGGGTTGTCCCTCGATAAATAAAAATACATTTTATGTGATGTTTTATGTGATATAACTTTGATAGTAGTATTGGAAATGGATGTAGGATTGAGTCTAAAAGGTGCTTATAACGCTTTAACTGGGGCCCGTATTTATAAACCGCTCTCAACGTTGAGAGCATATTTGAGATGTTATTCTTATAAAAAAACAGAATCTCAAGTATGATCTAAAGATGGCTCTCAACGTTGAGAGCGGTTTATAAATACGGGCCTTATAATAGATCTACTAGGTCCTTAATGTTCTTTTTATAAAATTACCACTTCACTTATGGTATATAAAACATTGAATTGAATTGAATCTCTCAAAACAGATCATTCTTTATTTAGACCTTTCGCAATTTGAAAATTTTCGTCGTACCTAGGTTTCCCGTCATAGGTTATTAATCACCGAACTGATGACAAAGCCCTTCACTAACAAACACTTGATCAGCCTCATTATGCAAACCAAACGACGGCGCCCTCTGCTGGCTGCGCATAGGCCTCCTTTAATTAACCTAGCGGGTTTTGTTTATGCACAATAGGATTGTGCTTGGCCTTCACCTCCGCGATGTTAAGTCACAGAATATTGGTTAAGTGACGATAAGGCCGAAGGTGGAAGCACACTACACCCGGAATCCTCATCACTGAGGAACTGGCTATCTTACCTCTAACTGCCGGAACACAAGAATTTTTAAATTGTTGTTGTGGCGTGGTAAGATGGTGGAAGCTAGCCAGGCGGACTTGAAATAAGCCCTACTACCAACCAAACCAAGAACAAATGTACCCCCTTCCTAGGAATCGAACCCAGGACCAAATATGCGTCTTACACGGGTGGGTGAACCACTAGACCACAGAGGCGGTTATATTTTTTTTTATTATTATTTAGATTTTTGCCCTGATTAAATCAAATGTAACTGCTTAAGTATAGCCCTGTTACTTCTTTGCAACTTATGCTCTTATAGAGTTAAGGAGGATTCAAAAGTTTGAGGATATTTCCGAAAGCCGAGGGATAATACGGCTTATTGTATCGGGCACCTGCGAAATGACAAAAAGTTTCAGACACTGATATAAATCTTCTTGGTCGATATTGCGAAAGGAAGATTGTCCTCTAGTTATTGAAAGATTTTTCTACTTTCACTTAACTTGTTATGAATATCTGAACGAAATGCTATAAATGTACGCAGTTCTTCTGTTTCATGTTTTTTTACTTTATTTCATACCTATGTACCAAGCATAGATGCTATATCGCCCCACGTTGGGCGCCAAATGTAGCAAAAATCTAATAGGAGGTAGAATTAAAAAAATACTGTAACATGACTACGAGAAAAAGAAAGATTTACAGCGAAAATAAATATAACATTATTTGCACAAGTAGTTTGTATGTCGAGTATTTGTACGATTTTTTTTGCGCAAGGAGGTTGGATAGCATTGAGATGGAGGTCGAATTGTGTTCTAAATTCAAACACCAAGATAGTGATTAAAGGTGCTTTTTAACGGGTGAATGGTATAAAAAATAGTTTAGCCTATAGTTGAAGCCCCCTATGCTAACCAAACCATAAACAAAGAGCACTCACTAGTTTTCGCTGGTGTTGTACTTCTATCTGTGATTAAAATAGTGGAGTTGTTAGGGGATGAGTGGCAGAGTAGGGTACTTTTGAGTGACAGATATTCCTGGAAAGGTCACTGATATCTGTGACCTTTGGAGACATATCTCATTAAGCGGACTGCATCCTTGCATTGCACCTCTGTATAACAAAAAGTTAATATCTACCCTACTTATATACTTTTGACAAAAAAATCTAGCCGGTTTGATACCAAGAAAAACAATCATAAAACGGCCACGGTTACAAGTTGCAACTTTTTCTTACGTGATTTGATAGCTTATAAAAAGAAGAAATAACAAGGAACATTTTTTATAACCCTGTCACTGCTATCTCATGCTTTCAAGTAGGTACGTAAATGCGAAACTTTTAAATTAAACTCGCAAACGCATTCCCCAAGGAGGCGGGGGACAGTTTTGTATCGAGCCACCTGCAAATTGACGGGAGTTTCTGACGAAAAATAAGCCATCATTCTGGTGTTTGATTTTTAAAACTTCGCTTAAGTGTGTTAGCGCTAGCGTCAAGAGAGAGAGCAATGAACTGTATGAGCTTTGAAGACTTTTCATAAATTTTCTAGTTAATAATTAGTCGAAAAATAAAATAAGAAAGCGGAAGAATAAATTGTGCTATTAATTTATTCTAATTATCTTTACCAGAAACTAAATCATCGCGAAAGGAAATTTTGATGTGTTGTAGGTAAGTGAATTCCATTGCTACAAGTTGTAGCAATGTAAACCGCTTAACTGAAAAAATAAAAGATATTTTGCGTCGAAATGTGACCAAAACCCTCATTCTGGTGTTTGATTTTTAAAACTTCGCTTAAGTACCTATGTTAACGCTTTCAGGAAAGTTCAATGAACCGTAAAGTTACTCTTCTTTAAGTACATACATTTTATAGTAAAGAATTAGTCGAAAAATAAAATAAAAAAGCAGAGGAATAATTGTGCCATCTAGTTTAATTATCTTTACCACAAACTGAATCATCGCGAAAGGAAATTTTGATGTGTTGTTGGTAACTGAAAAAACAAAAGATATTTTGCGTCGAAATGTGACCATAACCTTCATTCTGGTGTTTGATTTTTAAAACTTCGCTTAAGTACCTATGTTAACGCTTTCAGGAAAGTTCAATGAACCGTAAAGTTACTCTTCTTTAAGTACATACATTTTATACTTAGTTAAGAATTAGTCAAAAAAAAAATAAAAAAGCAGAGGAATAATTGTGCCATCTATTTTAATTATCTTTACCACAAACTGAATCATCGCGAAAGGAAATGTTGATCCCTTGTAGCAATGTAAACCGCTTAACTGAAAAAAATAAAAGATGGGTATTTTGCGTCGAAATGTGACCTTAGTTTTTTCTTATTCAATCTCTTTCCAACGAAATAAAGTCAATTAGTTTTATAAAAAAGCACTCCCCCAAATGATAACGTTGAAGTTAAGTAAGTAAATTAATTTTTATTTCCCTTTGGGAAAGCTCTAAGGATTTTGTGGAAACTTGATTTCTTAAAATAATGGTGTAAATCAGTAAAAGTGAGCATAAAAATAAGGAAACTTATTTGTAATCAGGCTTTGCAAGAAAAATGGTCTACGTTTAAATTCTTTTTTTGTGTTAAAAGGTTTCAACGAATATTTTTTGTAACATTTTATACGTGTAATTATTTGTTACAACCCTAACTATTGTTTTATGTGCACTGAAACATACAAATACTGTACCGAGATTTGTTTTGTTTTCAGTAGAGCTCATTGCTGTACATCTGCATTTGAAACCCTTTTCGAATCGATAGAGAACGAGTAATAGGATTTTGTGTTACGAAGTGCATTCAAGCTTCTATACGCTCAAAAGATAATCACAATCCTCTTTAAGCCTTATATTCTTGGTTATTAGCGATAATAAACAGTTTGATAATTGAAGACAGTATTAAGTCTATGAATGTTAAAGATAAAATAGTTAAAAAAAAAACAAAAAACCGACTTCAAAAAACCTACCTCTAAAAAGCAAGAAATAATATTCGTAATAACAAAAATTACGTCTATTGAAGTCGGGTGGGGCTTTTAGAATAAAAAAAGGAATCTGTACTCCAGCCCCACCCGACTTCAATAGACGTATTTTTATTATTACGAATATTATTTCTTGCTTTTTAGAGGTAGGTTTTTTGAAGTCGGTTTTTTGTTTTTTTTTAACTATTTTTTTTTTATTATTTTCAGTGTAGGTACCTTGTAGGTAAGGTATATTATAATATTTAGAAAAATCTGCTCAGCCAAACGTAAGATAATCGCGGAGAAACATACATACGGGTCAAACTGAGAACCTCCTTTTTTAAGTCGGTTAAAGAACCTACACTTAAGATATCCCTCTTCCTACAAAAAAATAATTATCTTATTCAGTTCATAAACAAAGAAGTAATACGACCATTATCATCGAGGTAATTCATACTATTTTCGTGCTTTTTTCAAGATTACTTGAAAAGTACTGAACCGATTTCAAAATTTTAAAAAATGGGACCAACTTGGGAGTTTACCTAATGTAATAACGTTTGAATCATTTCAATCGGTCCAGCTGTCTTCGAGTGGACATACACAAACAAAAAAACAAGTATACAGACGAACATAGAACCTCCTCCTTTTTTGGAAGACGGTTAAAAACTATAAGCTTATCAGTGTTCTACATTCTTGATGTTGATTTTAATCATTGTCCTGATTTCTTCTTATAGTACATTGAAATTAATTACTAATCATTATTACATTTAGATGTCTTTGAAAATCTTTTTCTGTAATTTCTCTTCATATTTCAACTAACACCTAACACTTAACAAACATTTACAGGTGATTTCGTTACAATGAACTTACTCCGTTTGATGTGGTTTGGTCTGATGTTGGATGTAATTTCATGGACACTTAAAGATTCACAGGCGGCTTTAGGGTCCGTACAACGTCAGGTACACATAATTGAAGCAACGATTTCACAATTTTAACGCATTATTACTGTAAAATAGATTTATACATAAAAGTATCATTCAGGCCGTATAATATAGTACTAAATAGTACCATAATGACTTATATTCATATCAATTACAGTGCAATATTTTGAAGATTCTTTTGTATAGTCCTGTAGGTACTTAAGCATTTTAAGAGCTAAATTATAGAAGTCAAATAATAATAATAATAATAATAAGCCTTTTATTTCTGAGCTCAAAAGTAAGAAAGAAGTCAAATGCTCTGTTAAAAACCTTTATAGGTACAAGTAGTCACAATAGATACATTTTATAGGCCTACTTGTGATATTATTCATGCATTTAAGTTAACTTAAGTACCAAGAAATCTAAACGAGTACACAGAACAGAAGACATGAGAAATATAAGAAATATTGAATACACATTTGAAAAATATCTGTTGAAATTGAGGCAAATGTAATCTAGTCGAAATTGAGTAGCATTTCCGTTTTTTATAGTTACATAATAGACGTTATAATAATAAACACTATATTGTAACCTAATTATACCGTTTTTTGACGATTTATAAATTTACTATTTGCTCTTTGGGTAATATTTTTTATTACTTAACCACACGAAACCACATACGTCTAATTTTAAAACAGATAAACAAAAGCCCGGAATGAAGATGGCAACAGGAACATAACAACGAAGTGTGTGCCATTTCACTTGTTACAGATAGAATTTTGCGATGGTTTGAATAAACAATTTGAATATTTATTGTTACTTTTCAATACCTAATTGATAAGTTTCATATGCAAGGTAATATTTACAAGAATAATTATTTAATTAGGTTTTATTGTATTTAAAAAAAAAAATATACTTAAGAGAATTCCGTTAAACACATTTAAATACTTGTAGAGCTCAATTAAAGAGAATGCGAGTGTTTCTGCAATTGTGAACTTTCTTTTAGTCTTTTACTTTAGTAGATTTAAAAGACCTTAAACCTTAACACCATCCGAATAAGATCGAATTTAAAATTACGTTTGCACGTAAGAAAATATGACTCAATCTGCAACGTGGTTTGACCGTAATTATCAAGCTCCTATGAAATTTAAATCTTCCCTACCTTCTTTGAGGGTGAATAAAGGACTCATCTCAGCTTGCTGTGACGTAAAAATGGGTTCCAGAAGCTGTAATGATCATAATCTCTTGTTACTTAGGTACTTATTATGTATAAAATATTTTTATGTCCTTTCTTTTAATTAAGTAAAATTCACTAGTTTTATTAATTACTTACCTACTAATACCTAATTAGTACCTACGCCTATTCATTGATATAAATAAATCAGATATTTTGTTATTATTCCATTGGGACAATGGTAAGAGCTTTGAGTAGCTACATTGAGTTCGATATCATACCAAAAAGAGATAAGTCCTTCTTTATCTGAAGAATCAGAAAGAAATACTTTTTTAATTTTTACTACAAAAAGAACAGATCCAAATTGCCAATCTCAACCTTCAATTCAATTTACAGTAACGTACAGATTACAAATTCCAAATGTGCCGCAGTAACAATATTACGTGGGGAAACGTCAATTGCCTCGACACTGCACTGCAGGCGAAGTTATCTTGATGCCATTATCTAAACGATTGTTAACCGAAAATGTAACAGCATTACCGCCGTTATCAGCTCATACTGTTTGGTGCAGAACTGATACAGTACAGACATCAATGGATCAGTTCATTATGAGTTGGTGGTGTGGTGTTATTATTCTGGAATGCAACCATACTGCAACTCTTAAGAATATGATTTTACTTTAGTATTATTTTGGCATACATGTATATTTACTGCTGACTGGTTGGTAGCAGTATGATATAGGCGGGATCTTTTGTGCGCCCTATCTGGAGGCATTCATTACCTACCTAGTTAGGCATCCTGGAATCTATATTATGTTTTTAATACCCAAATGCGAATTTGTTTCGTCACTTTCTCAAAGTTTAAACTCTTTGAAGTTTAGAAGCCTTCTTTCAATTCAAGAACGCAATTTCCGGTAAAATGTGACTTGGCTTCGATGTAGGATGTGAAGTATTGTAGGTACCTACTTGAATATTTCCCTAGACACGCGTTCCATTTCAATACATTTTATACTTATAAATTTTGTTTATTTTTGGAACAAAATTACTATAAAGGCAAATTGCTTTTTAGTAAGACGTTTATTTTAGGCATTTTGCTACTTAAACATTTTGCGTTTTTAACATCGCGCTCATAAAGGAAGCAGAAAGAAATAGAATGACCCGGATTATTTATAGAGCAACTTTTTGAGTAAGTATCAGAATAATCTTTTTACCTAATATTTTGCTAAGAGTTTGCAACACAAACGTCTGTTTATCATGTTGCTTGTTTGCTTCTACTATTTACTCTGACGAACCAATTGGGACCAAGCAATTTCTGCCAGAATTTATGGAAACAACTTTCTTTCGGAAGCTGCTAATGGAACGTAATTATTGGTGTTGTTTTAGGGTGAATTGTTGAGTCCTCTTTAACGATACTCATCAACGTTTCGTGTATCAGTGAAATGTTTTTACTTACTTAGTTTTTACAATTCCAACATGAACGATTTTGTAAACGGGAGATTTTTCAGACCTGTCAGATCCATGATGTTCTATGCAAACTATAGTATAGCGATGAAAGTCTTTCAATTTTCATAATTTTCTGAGTGCGGAAGTTAAGCAACGTTCGCATGGGTCGGTCATGAGATGGGTGACCAAAAATTTATTATCTCGAGCTCCTCCGAACTTCGGAAGGCACGTTAAGCCGTTGGTCCCGGCTGCATTTGCAGTCGTTAACACCCACCAATCCGCATTGGGCCCGCTTGGTGGGTTATGTATGGCCCACATCCTCCTTACCACCCATAAGGAAGGCCTGTGCCCCAGCAGTGGGGACATCAAAAATGGCTGATGGACATACATACATTATTGCGACTAGATTTTCAGCGATGTTTCCTGAGATCGCTGAAGATTCAGTCTAGTTTAGAAAGTTGTAAAGCAACCCAGCAACCGAATGTTAGCAAACAGTTGCCAACTTCATTCGTTTGGTTATTTTATTCACCAAATAAATAGAGATAACAATTCATTCTTAGCACCACCTTATGATGGCATAATATGTGTATCTTTCTTTAGAATATGAGCTATAAAAAGAATGAGATTAGACTTTTTCGGATATTATGGTAATAGCTACCATAAGTGAGACGGTGTTGTTTGCCAATGTAACTCATGCTGTATAAAATATACAACTTCGATGGGAAACATAAATCAACATGTAAATAAAGACACTACCAAATGTGACATAAATGCAAATAAAACACATTATAATAAAAACTGTTTTGTGTTATCGCAAATTGATGTGGTTCAACCATAAAGAACAAAATGCGTGGTGCTCATGGTCACACTGCGTTTATAAACATTATTGTTGTAAACGATGATGTCATGATATTGCATCGAGTAGATGTGGTTGGTGACATAAATAAGTGGTTTGTGTACGTAATGTGTTCTTGCGGTTAAAATACAAATGAATTAAAAAGTTACTGTATTTTTAAATGAGATTTCGTTTTAGGTAAGTAAGTATACTAAATTATTTAAATGTAGTTTTAATATTTTTTTCTCTTGAGACTAAAGCACAGAATAAATAATAATAGTTAAACAAGCATAAGTAAGGACTACCTACGTTCGTCAAAACAATTAAGGTAAGTAGGTACCTTTAGTATGTACACTGACGGAAAGAAAAAATATGTAGTCTACACATTAATTACTATCGTTGTATTTTATCGTGTAAGTACATAATACTATTTATTTTCTGAATATGTGAGTATTGTAATTATATATTACTTAATTATTGATTATATTACAGCCATCTCTATCACCGAGGGAATGTCAATTACGAAACATAGCAGCTGGCGATGACATAGCTGGATGACATGACAATCACGGACCAAGTTAGGTACAAAAAGTGTGAAGTCTCACGAAATACGAGAATATAAAGAAATACAATAGGTACTGCACTACTTATATGGACAAGGCATCTTCATAAAAGTAATCGTAAATAAAAGAGTTGTCAATTTAGGCGAAGTAAAAGTGTGTTGAGTGTTGATTCATTGTCAGTTTGTCAACACGTATTGCATTGTATATGTTACAGTCAAAACCCTTAACCAGTCAAAAACCTTATTGACCGGTAAAATTAGTCAATAAGGTTATTGACTAAAGGTGTCGGTCAAAACCCTTATTGACTGATTTTATCTGATAAAATCAGTTAATAAGGTTATTGACCGACACCCTCAGTCAATAACCTTATTGACTGATTTAAAGTCCAGACATTTAGTCAATATAGGTTTTGATCGACGTGCCCAGTCAAAACTCATAAAAAGTTAAGGACGTTAGTGAAATTATACTAGAAAATCATTTAAAAGGTTCATAAAACTTTTTTAAGTGCAATATTTAAGAGTTTTGTGTTTTATTCATTAATGCGGGGTATTGTTTGAGGTCTGTAAACTGCAACCGCGCGAGAATACGTGCCCCAAAATATTTTTGAAAGATGGCAATTGTGTTTTAATAACAATTATGTACAGTTACATTATAGGGGATAAAGCTGTTCGCGTCCGTGGGCTTCTAGATATACACACGTGCTAAATGAACAGCAAATAATGCAGAGCTAGGCGAATTGGAGCGAGTGACCTATACAATGTACAAAAAAAAACACTGGTCCAATCCGCCTAGCTGGGCATCAGTATAAACGCACCCTAAGGCTACTCAAAAGAGACATCTCTTCTGTGTAGCTTCCGATACCGGTATCGTTTCCAGATGTGATGCCAGTTCTGATTCCAATTACTGTACCGGTTATAGTTTAGTACTTTCTTTGATATTGCTAAAATTCCGATTCCGATTTTGGTTTTATTAGGTACTAGTTTTAGTACCGGTTCCGGTACAGGAATTGAAATCAGAACCAGTACCAAACTGCCCCTAAGGTGTTTTCTTCGGGCTTTAACATGGGGTCCTTCAAAAGGCGAGCTAACATGGCTCTCATAAGTCGGCAACATATTGGTGAATCTCTGACATCGCAGGTGCCCGTACCCAAACTCCTCAAAGTACAGTCATACTTCCCTCAAACTCAAACACTGCAATCAACCAAAACTGAAACCACTCCAACTTTTTAAGAGTTTTGACTCAACGTTTGACTTTCTAATCAGTCCATATCAGTTTTGACTGGGTACGTTGGTCAAAACCTAAATTGACTGAATGTCTGCTCTTTAAATTAGTCAATAAGGTTATTGACTGAGGGTGTCGGTCAAAATCCTTATTGACTTATTTTGTCAGATAAAATCAGTCAATAAGGATTTTGACCGACGCCCTTAGTCAATAACCTTATAGACTAATTTTACCGGTCAATAAGGTTATTGACTGGTTAAGGGTTTTGACTGTAACATATATATGGCTATCAATTAATCAGATCGTGTGTGTGGTAAACTTCGTTTTTTTTTAATTTAAAGTCTCTTATAGAAAGTAAGATAGTGTGAAGAAATTCTTTGTTTTTTATAAACCATTAATTCAATACTAAAAGTTTGATAGTAAGGTACTTAAAGGAATGTTAAATACCTACTAAAGTTTTTTTCTTTGTTACTTTTTTATATTCATTACTAGCGACCCGCCCTCGCTTCGCTTCGGTGTAGTGTGGAGTTTGACACCATGTATAAATAAATCTACCTCTGGAATCACTCTATAAAACTCTAAAAAAAACCGCATCATAATCCGTTGCGTAGAATAGAATAGAAACGTTTATTAACAACACACAAAATAAAAGAAAACAGTATACAATTAAACAAGAAACAAACAAGAAGAGATAAATAAATACATCGTTATAAAAACAGAAAGTGTGGTGCTAATGGGCCCTGCCTCAGCAAAATTAACTTTTGGGTCATTCTTTGAAGTATATCAGAATGACCAGAAGCACTGATTTTCTGACAGTAGTTTTAAGCATACATAGGGACAGACAGCTGGAAGCAACTTTGTTTGTAGTGAGGCTTTAGAAAAGCTTCTAAAGTTTAGAAGTAGGTACTTACTTAGGTATATTAAAAAGTCTCTAGCGTCATGTCATTTAGTGGGGTTTACACTTGGCCTACGATATTATATGTGCCAAGATTATTAACGATGTCTCGTTGTTAGATTAGAGAAATTGCAATCAGTAAGCTTTCGCAGAATACATACTGTTAAAAATGAACAGAAATATACCTATTCTTACTTTTTCTATTTTAGAAATTACAGTAAATTACAATCAACAATATGGAACCATAACTTCGTTTTATTCAAAACTAATCTAATTATTTCATATAGATCTAGTTACGTAACTTTCATAACCTACGATCTACAAAACCTTGTATTGAAATTCGTGATGTCACGTCTTTGTTAAACGTTGACGAAAAGCAAAATTATATTTCTAACCCAAGAATAAGGTTTATTACTTGCTTGGTCTGTCCACTGTGCCACCGATGATCTCACTCGTACCAAATTAAAGATCAGCTGTGCCCCAGAGTAGAAAATTATGTGGGACTCCGGGATCAATGAATGGCGAAAGTGGATTAGAAACAAATAGACTATGTGTCATGTGCCAACTGGAGATTTATTGACGTTGTGTGCAAATCTATTGTCGATGGTCACGCACGTTTCATTTGAATTTCGTGTTCTATTTTTCGTAGGTGCTCATTTGTTTTTCTGGGCCGAAACTTTATTGGGATAAAATAAAAACGGGACACTTTGCACCATTACTTTTGTATTATTATGCTTTTTATATGAATGGACGTTTGGATTAAACAAAGGGATGCAACTATTCTTTTAAAGTCGGAAAACTTACCTACTAGTTACCAGTTTACATGGACTACATTATAAGTAGAGAAAACCATAGCTTTCATTAAGCTTTCAAAGCTTTAGGTAGTAGCTAAGGTAGATCGGTAAGTCACAGTCGGACTTTAGACTATTATAACACTAGTACATAATATAGTAGTAGTTTCAAACTAGTTTATTCCTAGCTGAATGTGTGTTTTGGACATTGACTGAAGTATGGGACAATCAACTAACCGCCGGTTTTTGAGATATTTTATCAGAGTTTTAACTTTATCGGAGGGTTCCACATTATCTAGTTTAAAGTTAATTTTATTACTTAAACCAGATAATGTGGGGCTCTCGATAAAGTTAAACTTCCGCGATAAACCACCAATACTTAGGTAAGTATCTTAGAAACCGGGGGTAAAGCTAGGATTTCCTAGGATGACGGTGCCGTCATTATTACGATGCTTTAGTAGCCCTAGCTTTGTAGCCCTAGCTTTAGTAGCCCTAGCTTTAGTAGCCCTAGCTTTAGTGATCAAAGAGTTTGATCATTCACGCTGCGTTTGTCAGCGTTATTCAACTGTCTTTTAGCGGTTTACGTTTGTGTTTCTTTCAAATAAGCGCCTAGCAGTCTGACTCAACTGCATTCATGATGTCATCGTAATACAGAATTAGAAATCGTGGTACACTTCGGTTCCACAGTAATGAGGTAAACAGTAAAGTCGTAGTGTTTAAAATCGTAAATCGGCTATTTTAACCCACCTTAGGTAAGTCCCAATGCCTAAAACCTAAATATCAAGGCATACGGTAAAGCCAATAATATGAGTTTTAGTTGAATCTCCGATAAAATGCTATTGACGACGCCTAACAAATTATACTAATCAGAAAGATGTGAGCTCAAAAGAATAGAAACAATTTAGTATAAGTAGCAACATTTTAGTGTAGGAAAGGAAGATAGTGGACCCCCACAGTGAATCCTCAGTAGACGAAACTTTACAGTCTGTTAATGTATCATAATTGAAAGATATTTTTTAAATAATCCAAATAGTTTTTTTTTGGATAAAGGTTTTGGTTCATACTATTATTAGGTACATCTTTGCAAAGTTTCAGGGGTCTCCATACAAAAGATCGATTCATTTCGTACACTATTTATGATCCAAGAGCCCTCACTCTCCATTCCTTATTCAATAAAAAATGTTTCGAATTTATTTACTTATTACAAGGCACACTTGCACTATGTAGACTAGAATATGGTCATCTTAGTATGCAATATTCATATAATAGCTCAAATGTCTGAGTCATAGTGGTTTCATGGTTTCGTAGATGGTGGTCTTGCCCGGTCACGCACACATCATAAATCTAGTCACTATTATTTTTGATGGGCACAAAATATGTCTACGAATATCGACACATTCTTTCATTTGTCTATTGTTGGAAGCTTTGAAGATTGCTGACTTCACAATAGTCATATATTTTATTTTACCTAGTACCTACCTACTATTTATTTTTTTATGATGAAATTTTTTAAATAGTCCTGCGTGAATGGTTACTCGGAAATACATTCTACTCCCTCGATGAATTCTTATAACATAAACAAGTAAAAAAATAAACATGAAATTATGGTAGATGCATGGACAATTATTGATCCCAATTTAATGTAACATAAAATATAACTTTAGTTTAAAGATTAAGATTTGCATGCTGGCATTGTATGGCTAAATAGGTTTAAGCAACATTTATATTATTTCTGACCATCACTGTTATACCCTATTTGTGGCAAATAAACAATTATGAATTATGAATTTTTCTGTAGTTTACTTAAAACTGTTCATGTACCTACATATCGTATTAAGAATTCCGTAAATCGTGCTTTTACTATTCAAATGAAAATAATTCCTATTTGCTATTTTTCTGTTTTGAACACTACGGTACTTTCAAAAGTTCAAACCTCGATAGATTTGACTTAAATACAAAGATCGATGCCTAGTAGATTTAGGAGTGGACGACATTACTAACCACGGGGTTAGTGATTATACTTCGTCGCTGCATCCTCAAGATCCTCTATAGATATGGATCTATAGACGAGTTAGTAACGACTTGAGTAAAACTTGCAATTTTCACATTCATCATCATCATTATATCAGCCGCACGACACCCACTGCTGGGTATAGGCTTCCCCTATGGATCTCCACGACGATCGGCCCTGCGCTGCCCGCATCCAGTGGCTTCCCGCAACCTTCACCCTCACGTCGGTCCACCTTGTCGGGGGCCTACCCACGGAGCGTCGTCCGGTGCGCGGTCGCTATTCCAGAACCTTTCCGCCCCAACCCCAACGGCCATCGGTTCTTCTCGCTTTGTGTACCGACCATATTGCCACTTCAGGTGAATTTTCACATGCTTCTAATATTTTATTTACATGAAATTTATAGTATCCTTAAATGCAGTTTTGGTGCATTTAAGATTAATTTATACTATAAATTGCATGATTTGCATGTGAATAATATTAGAAATATTAACCCTCGTCTCGTCTATAGATACGAGGGTTAGTATTATGTTGTACTGCGTATCAATGCAGTAATTATTGGATTTCATGTTAGTCATTGATCTAGACTAAAACAAATAATAATACAAAACTGTGGCTTGTCATGGTTTATTTATAACAACAACCATCTTTTAGACCACAACAGTGAATACTAAGTAAATAACCATTATCCTAGTATATGTTTGGCATATTATTTGCAGAATATTAGAACAATGTGTCGTTTAACGAGACTATACGAAGAACAGTCTCCAAACATGGACGTTCGTGGAATTGATAAATATGTGTTATCCGTTTCTGTTAGCCATAATTGTATGAGTTAAATTGTTTGAATATTTTTGGTAGATAGGTACTCCAAATGTAGGCGAGATAGGAATAATAATTAAGATGTGAAATAAAACACTTTTAACGGATACTAGCGCGGTTTTATTGAAAGTACTTTGGTAATTTTTGGTAAAATTTATCAAATTTTATAAAAAAAATCGCTTAATTTTTTTTTATAAAATTTGATAAATTTTAATTTCTGAACGTTCTAAAAAATTCATCGCTTGAGGGTAGGCTCACAAGTAGTTTCAGTCCCCCGTGACCACGGCAGCTGCAAAGGTGCCGAAACGTCGGGAAAATCAAAAATCAAACCAAATACCAACTAATTACCAAAGTAATTTCAATAAAACCGCGCTAGTATCCGTTAAAAGTGTTTTATTTCATGTCTAGTGAGCGCGTAAGCTTGAGAAGTGAATAATTAAGATGTCTACACAATAAGGTATAACGTATAACGGGTGTAACAAGACACTCAACGAAGCCGAAGTCCACGCATTCCGCCCACCATCAGGATCATTTTTGCCTTTTAGATTAAACCTGGGAAACCAATAGCTATGAAGTTATTGAAGGTCAAAGTCAAATTTTTTTTTCAAAATTTTTATGAAATCTTATTTTATTCGTTATTTCCTAATTTTTGTCTACAGAAACATTATTAAAATTTTATGTATTTCGTAACAAACAATGGCTTCAAAACGTCATCACTCAATGTACCTATTTCATAAACACGCACATAAACGTTGCCTTTCAACTCGGCCGCACGCAGCTGTGTAGCATTCACTCGCAGGCGTGGTCTTTTGTACGCGTTACATTGCGTGGAAATGTATGCATGTATGTATTTTATATTTGTCCCGACCATGTTAAAAAACTTTATATACTGTTCTTGTGTTTGTTATAATTGTCAAAATGTCTTTTGTACTTGTGTTGTTTATTTTTACTTTGCTTCAGTATGATACTGTCATGTTGTATGTATAACTTGCTGGTGTTTTGGATTACCTAGTCTGTAAGCCTGCATGTATTTTTATAAAATAAAATAAAAAATAAAATAAAATAAAAAATAAATGCAATGCTTTTTTAGCACCAAAAATTAAAATCGTTTCCCAGCAATAATTTTGAACAGAAATGGTCCTCATGATGGGCAGAATACGTAGACCTCAGCTTCGTTGAGGGTCTTGTTACACCCGGTATGTTCTTAGTATGGAGTACGTGGTTCGATCAATCGAACAACAAGATCGAACCTCGCGGCCGAAGGGTAGGTAATTTACTAAGGGAGGGAGAAAACAAATTTACAAGAAGGAAACATCAACATCACAAAGTGATAAAGATATTATTTTTTTACATTTTAAACTTTGCTGAATACTTGAAATTTAGGTAGGTAATGCGTTAAAAAATTAACAGCCTCGACGAGAATTTATTGACAATTACATTTAGATGAAGCAGCAAGGACTAGGTCACTAATTAATTGTTTTTGTCCGTCTTCAATAAAGTATGAGATCATCCACTTCTTGACGAGACAGTATAAAAATTGTCTATGACTTCGACTTGAATCTTGTCAATTACTGGTTTATCGGTGGGGTGGATGAATTTAGGATTCTATAAACATACAAATATTTAAATTAAAAGTGAATGTTTGTATATTTGTCCTCTATGCGTTCCTAAACATTTATCCGGATGTTGGCATTCCGATGTGCGCCATGTACGGCTGGTTTTATATATAACTCTAATATCAAAAGTATACAATAAAAAGTACCTACTAATAACTGATACTACTCGTAGTATTTGTTTTATTAGGTGTACACTTTTACACGCGTTTTTTTCTGGGGTACTGAGCTACAAAATGCGAAAATGCTCTTAAATATTCTAACAAGCTTGTCTTACATGCCCTATTTATTAGTTTATATGCGTAAATATACATGGTTTGTGTTACAATACATGCTGTCTCATCATACTCGTAGTATCATAACATTCAGAACCATCATTGTTGTAAATATTTCAATACCCTCACCCAACGGCTGATTCAGGGTAGCATCTACGCAATATTCCATCAACCTATGAAACAAACAGTCTTTTGTATTAATAACTTAGAGAATACATTAACTATTCTCAAAGTATAATGGTAATCTTACAAGAGCCCTTGTAAAAGGTCATTCACATCATCCGACAAGCATGTCTCTATTTCTTTATCTTTCTTAGTTTACGAGCATGCATTATAGATATTTATTTTTGGATAGCTTACTGGCTTATTAAAGGGAGATCGGATACTCACAATAATAGATTGGTTGAAAGACAATGTTAAGAGGAATCAAAAATAGACAAGAAATAAATATATCGATGCGAGTGACTCACAAGATGATTTCGAGAGATTTTTTAGCAAATTGTTTTGTTATTCGTCTTGGTTTCAGACATAAATTATTTCCTTAGAAAGTTGAAGTCTGTGTTTGTTTCAAATGTGGAAGATTGAATTTCTAATAATGTAGGTATTTATCTAGAGATTAGATAGTCTGTTTATCCTATTAAAGCACTTATTTAAAAGTGATCTGAAGATATAGCTGCAAACGCAAACTACAATTGGATAATATTCTTATCACCCTCATAGGGTAGACGAAATTATGAATTATAATTCTTATAATTATAAGTAACGTTGCGTTAAATAGAACACAATAGGTTGCCACATCATTCCCAATTGACCGCGTAATCGTTTGTTAACTCTGCAAGTCATTATGCGGGTAATATTAATAATTTCGTCCAAATTGTTAATTACATTTCAGTTAAATCCAATGATAACATCTTGGGGGGGGGGGGGGCGGTAGGCAAGACAATCTTTAAATACACGGTGTTGTGGATTTTTACGAGAAAAAACAACAAAAATAAAAAGGCTTTTGAATTAAGAACCTCCTCCTTTTTTGAAGTCACTAGAAGATTATTATTCAAATAATGTTGTTTTGATTATATAACTAATAAATACAGTTTAGGTGCAAGAAAAACATGGGCATTACTTAAATAACCTTTAAACAGGAAGAGGATTTAAGAGTTTTGATGACAAAGCAATTTGCATAATCAGCAAGCACACTTTTAAATATGCTTCTTAAAAGCAATTACTGTCAAAATGAATAATGAAATATAAATCTTGCAGAGTATTTTTTATTTTGGCATTAGAAATAAAATAAAATAACGCCACAAATTATAATGGATATTATCCTATTCTATATACTTTCTATCCTATTACATGTGAAAGTTTAGATGTTTGTTACTCAATCAGGCTTAAACGACTAAACGGATTTTTTAGTTTATAAGTTGGAAAAACGATAAATAAAATAATAAATAGTACTAATCCCAGTACTGTCCACGCCACGCGGACTAAGTCGCGGGCGAAAAAATAAACATTATGGACACAAGAAAATTAAGGAGACATTTTTTTACTTAATAATATACGTAAGCAGGTTGTAAACAATACAACCTGCTTACGTATACACCGTAAATTTTTAAGTATATCTAAAAATGAAATGGGAATTTCAGACCACGTGAATGAACAACTTTTACTATGGGGTCAACCACGGAATCTCGAAAAAAATCAGCTGTTCCATGGAAAAGTACAACATCGACTCAACTATAAGGTAATGTATGGAACAGCGGATTTTTTTTCGTGATTTCGTGGTTGGCCCCATAGTAAAAGTTATTCAAGGATGATTAAAAACTTCACACCCAATCCCGGAATATTAGCTAAAGTATCGACATTTTTGGTGCGAGAATTTCCAGTGCATTTTTCAAATACATTTAAGTAAAATATGTTAAAAATAAAAATAAATCGAAATAAACTTTGGCGGGTAAGGAAGACTTGTTGAAGTTATTTCGCCGCTAGAAATTCTCGGTTAAGAAATTCGTTGCTAGAGTAAGCGCTCTTTATGAAACTAGCTAAGTTGAAATTTATAGTTGGACAGGTGCCTTTAGGCTGTATATTAGATTCTAGTTGTTGAGTACTAGTTTTACATTATTTATCTAGGTCATATTTATGAAAACAATCCCAATATTCAAATAACAATTATTTAACTTTCCATTAATTGGATGATAACATAAAAGTAAAAAAATATTACTTTTCTTACTATTATAAATGTATTTTGGTGTTAGTTGGTTGAACTCAATCACACAAAACAGCACAGACAGTATGTAGTCTGGATTTAAAACAAAAGATACTTTTTGCCTTGGTCAAACGGATGTTTCGCCGCGGATGAAGTCGCGGGCAGAAGCTAGTAAACTATAAAATTATATCTAGTAAGCTTGTCAATCCATAAAAAACATCAATATTTGAGATTTTTCGATAATATTAATTTTCCGACAAGCTTATCAATGTATCAATGGAAGTGTTGGTTTTTTTAAACATTAAAGTTTTTAAATAAGCGATAAAGTCGAAACATTACTAATTAGAGATTTTTATTCTTAAAAATATTATAGATTATTAAAACCATTTAATACTATTTTTTTAATTAGAACACAATATTTTACATTTTTTTTGTTACAACTGAAAAACAAATACCTAGCTTTTCAAGTTTAATAAGTTTTGACTCGCTTTACAAGTTTTAATGTTTTCTTTGAGAACGTAAAGATTTTTTTGAAAAAAGAAATATTTTGTAGCTTACTTCCGCAAATAATTAATTGTTTGCGGAAGTAAGCTACAATTATATTTCTTTTTTCAAAATGATTTGGGACTTCCGCCAAGTGACGCCTGATTCAATCAAAAACGTAAAGATTATTATTAGGTATTTATTATTTATGAAGTACTTACCTACTCTAGTAATTGAGGTTGAAAGTCTTCGATAAAAAAATATTACAAGCAATAAAGGTCTAAAAGGTTGTTTTTCTAAGGGCGCTCCATGCTGACTACTCATCAAATATTAGTTTCTTACTTTCCTTTGACCCAGAATTATATATTTTGGCACGAGCTCGCAATGAAGATGAATGAACTAACATTATGTAACTTTTACCTATTATCGACTGGTCATAGTAGTTTAAACCGTCAGGTAAGGAAAAATGTAACACAAAAAATATTTCATTATTGAATTTTTAGATTTTAGGCATTCACAATGCTATTTTTATAATAAGATAATTATATAGGTATTAGATAAAAATACTACAAAAAATCGACTCACCCGTAGCACCCGTCTGAGTTGCAATGAGTCGCTTTTTTCTAGTATTTTTTCTAATATATTAATTATCTTAAGATATTTATTTCATTGTTATCCGGCCTCATGTGGCCGCCTCGCATTTGATAAATGAAATTTGTTTTTGGGCACTATTAAGTATAATTTATAATAATCTCTGTTACAATTAAATTTTAATACCTATTTTCTTTTGTTTGCAAAGTAAAACATCTTGCATCTTTGGGTAATTTTGAATTATTTTATCATACTTATTAAAAAAATAATGACTGAAAGATAACATAAAATGATTCATATAAAAACAACTACCTACTCAAGTAGAAGAAATATTGTACTGATTTAATAAAAATATATCTATATTAGACTGTCTCTTTTCCAAGTACCTAACAATTTGAAGTGGAAATAAATTCAGCAGTTGAATAATCTCATTCAAGTTCTTCAGCTTACAGCGGTGAGCGCGCAGTAAAAACTTCTTTAAAGTTGAGAAATGCAGTTGAGAGCATACATAATCCAGTGGTGTGTGCCGACTGCAGTTCGTTTTGTAGATTGCTAGACATGTAGGGTGACGTTACATTGTGGTCGACGTAGGACATGCGAGCAACAATGTTGCTCGAGCTAGTGTTCAACATATATCCTTACAAATTCGAAAGTCCAGTTTGTTTGATTGTTCGTTTGTTTGTTTGTTACGCCTTCACGTCTTAAGTACTCAACCGATCATCATGAAAATTTGCATACACGTTGGCAGGGGTACAGAGAAGGACGTAGGGTATCTTTTTTTCCGAAAATAGTTCCCGAGGGAAGGTACTGTCCACGCAGACGAAGTCGCTGGCGATCGCCAGAACTTAATAAAGTTGCATAATGCAGATGAGTGCACGTTCAACTTACGTTAACAAGTAGTCATTCTGAAGTTTTATCTCCATTTTCTTAGATTACAATAATAATGCACACATTTTGTAAGCATTAGACATATTTAAAAACAAATAAAATATTTTAATGAAAGCACGCTAAAGCTGTATACAACTCCAGTAATCATTATCAGTAATTAATTAAAACTTTTCTTAAATCAAAATACTCATCAGTTTTTGAGATTGATTAACTTAAAAAAAAAATTTTTGGATTGAAATCTGCAAACAAAAATTTAACAGTCCTTTAAATGATTTATTTATGGTTACATTATTGGCAGTTTTCAGCTGATACGAGCCCAAAAGCGCATGAAATTGGTCTTGATAGAACGTATGTACCCTTTGGAATATCAGAATTTTATAAAGATTTAATAATAATACAAGAACAAACATAAAATTAGTTTATTGTAAAAATAGAAAATGTTTGCAAAAAACAAACAAAGACGTACCTACTTACTTCTTTTTTTTTCTTTTTTGAAAAATCATTAGCAACGCGTTTGTTTTACAATTTTATTTTTCGTTTTTGAAATAATGGCTACGATTAGAGGAAGTTTATACAGTAGTTTAATTATAACTTTAGGCGAGGCCAGTTCACGATCTGATAAAAAGATTGATTTTTGAACTTTTAGTGTGAAGAAATGATGTAGAATTCTACTTTACTTAAATTACTGTAGATTAAAAAAGAAACAAAGAAAAACAATAACCGAACAGAATATTAACTAATGGCATGGTAACTGTGTAAAAAAATCGTGAATAACACAATAAAAACTTATAAAAATAAATTTCCATCGTCAGATTTCGTAATTTTCAACGACAGTGTTAAGATTTTTTATGGAAAAAGGATAGCTTTTTTATCGATCTAACACAATAACCGAGTACATTTTTAATAAATGATCCAGTATTTCAGAAATCAATAAAAATGTGCTAAATTTCGTCAAATTTCTGGCGAAGCGTCAATTAAAACTATGCAATATTCAACCTCATTCTAAAGACATAGGGAAAGAGTTTTTTTTTTTTTTTCCATATTTGTTTGCTAACATGCGATCGGTCCTTGGACCATAAGCAGTTGTTTTTATTTTTAATGCAGGCGTGCCATTCCACTGTTAGGCTGCCTTTATGTTTTGCTAACTTGTAAGGTTATTGTATGTCCCAAGTATGCAGTCTCTTCAGACGTCTTGTCTGCAATGGTTCAATAAGACTCTGGGCCAGTTTGTTCTTATGATTACTGATTCGATCTTTATATGAACTAATGCTATTGGCTATTTGCTGTTTGACTGTTGGAATATTTAGATACTCATGGACTTCCTCCATTCTCGTGAACCATGGGGCATCAACTATTGTTTTAAGCACACTGTTCTGAAATCTTTGCAGAATTTCTATATTCGACGTTTTTGCAGAACCCCACAGCTGTATGCCGTAAGTCCATATAGGTTTTAGTATGGCTTTATATATCAGGACCTTGTTGTCAACCGACAGTCGCGAGCCTCTACCCATAAGCCAAGCTTTCCAGGTTTGCTTTCTGTCGAGGTAGAAACCAAGGTATTTAACGCATACGTTATGCGGCAGGACCTCTTGACCGAGCATAACAGGAGGGCAATCTTCTTTTCGCAAAGTAAATGTGATGTGATTCGACTTGGTGCCACTAGCCTGAATTCTCCAAGACTGCATCCAGGAATGGACATTATTCAAGTGTTCTTGAAGATTCCTTGATGCTACTTCGGGATCTGTGTCATGTACCAGTATGGCTGTGTCATCTGCAAAAGTGGCTGTAATGACTTTATCCGACTCTGGAACATCAGCTGTGTAGATGAGATACAGCGAGGGGCCCAGCACAGATCCTTGAGGAACTCCTGCTTTTATGTCGTAAAAATCGGATGTAGTGTTATTGATTTTCACATAGAAGATTCTACCGTCTAAATAGGACTTCAATAGGAAAAGGGAAGGGAAAGAGTAATTACAATGACGTGATTTTGAATAATTACCCGTGGTCACACTCGTATAACAACTTAATATGGAGTATCTAACCTACCCCTACCGGTTCCGTTTAAGAAAAAAAACCTTATTTGTAAGTATAACTTTCGTAACTGGATGTTTAGGACAAGGATGAAAAATTCTTCTTTCGAAACCGGTTTCGTACAAGGATTATTTTTTCCCCATTCGCAACTGGTTACGAACAAACGGTTTCGAATGCGGCCGAAGGGTTTGAAACATGTTCATTTCGTACTATGACTAATCAATCAATGACCATTTTACACACTAATTATTGTATCATAACCACAGAACCACACAGTCCTGATCATTAGTGTCCTGAGGGTTGATTCTATTGAATTCTTCTAATATGATCAATCTAAACTAAATACCTATATGAAATTGAAAAATACTAACGTTTGCAGATAATGCAATAAAAATATTAAAATACCTACTAGACTACCTGTACGCCATAGGTTAGTTAATTAGGTGTCGAGTCAAAATAGATCTTTTAGGTCTGTTCATACAACCATTTTGCCCCATACCATGTTTATTTTAATCCACTACGGGATAGTGCTTGGCCTTGACCTTACAAGTGACGATAAGGCCGAAAGTGTAAGCACACTACACCCGGAATCCTTCATCAGCGAGGAACTGGATGTCTTACCCCTAACTGTCGGAATACAGCAATTTTTGAACACGGGAACTTAAGTTTTTAAATCAAATAAATTGTTTTTAATCACGGCGTAAAATATTTAAAATCTTGAAGTATATCAATGCTATGTTAATAATTGTAGCAGCACAGCGAAAGGAGTTGTGATTTTGTGATCGACTCTGGTTAAAATCTATTCATGGAAGCATTGTTAGTATAATATTTCTTCTTTTGTTTTTTTTAAGTCCCTTACAGTCAGCGTAGGTACTTTATTCCGTTGTGACACAAATCTTACATTGCATTTGCTGTTTCCCGTTTGTATAATTTTATCGTAAAAAGAAAAAAATGGCTGTGATATATCTACTCTTTTAACAGTACAAAAATTGCAGTTCTATAGCTCCTGGCTTAAAGGCACGCAATTAACTTACTTTGTTCAAATAACAGAGTTTTGTACATGCTCTATAATATAAATATCTATTCATAAAAGTTGTTTTCTTAGATAGATAGATAGATATATTCTTTATTGTTCACCATAATAGAAAACATTACAAGGAAAAGAAATACATATTAAGAACAATTTGGCGGCCTTATCGCTAAAAAGCAATTTCTTCCAGGCAACCATTTGTATGACTGGAAGAAAAAGAATAAGAAGTGGGAATAAGAAGAATAAGAATAAGAAGTTCTTATAAAAGTTTGTCAATTTAATGGATAGATTACTAAGTTGGTACATACTTAACGTATCCATTATTGACCGAGCGAACGCAAAGCGCAAGCGAAGCATTTTCGTTTCTTCGGCAAAAATGCTTTAGTGTGTCCGGCTGTTCTCCTTTCTGTTCTCTTTTCTACAGGTCGCATTTCTCAACCGATTCTTGTTAATTTTTTTGAGCAGGTTCGATAATTATTCAGGTTTTTGTCAATTCAGTTTTGCGTAAAACTTTCAAAATGGCAGATATATCTTTGATAAAGCGAGATCTTTGCATTTTTGCAAGAATTTTTGCAAGCGGACTCTAAATGTAACGGTACGTAATCACAGCCGTTACGCATTAAAGAATGTAGAAGGAAATGCATTTGGTCTACTCAGCAAATCCATTAAAAATGTATTTAATATCAAAGCATAGTCGAATGTTGCAAAACAGAGTCTAGACTTCTAGGCGGACAGGTTTTAAAGATAGTAGGCGTATATGCCCTAGAAAATAGGTATATTTGCTGCGGTTTTACGTAACTCCATACATTTACATAAGCTCATGGTTAACCAATAGGTAGGTCGCGACTTTTTCAAAGTTAATGCATCCAGTTTTATACATTTGGCAAACACTGATTCAATTTGGGTATTTAACTAAAAACAAACATAAATAACAAAGAACGCGAATGAATACGTATACGATTTGTTCGAAAGCACAATGTTCAAAATATATAATGTATTATTACTGCTTCTAAGATGTTTTTTTATCTGACAAATTTGTGTTTGTTTGTACACTTGAAGGCAAGTCGCGAGTGAAGAAGAAGTAGGTCTAGGCAAGTGCGTTCCATCGTAGATCGCATCATCGCTTACCATCAGGCGTGATAGCAATCATAAAAAAATACAAAAGTTTTTACATTACATCCGAAAGTTGAAATTCCTTAAATACTCAAGCTTTCAAGTGAGTAATTAGCAGCAATTCAATAAACCTATTGAAGATCTTTAATCACTTAACCAGACAAGAACTACGGTCGTAGATCAGGTGAAACGCTAAGAAAATTTTACGAGCACTGTCTGAAGTACCAATAAAGTAAACCCTCTTTGGTACTGCTTGTAGGGTGGGTATGTTTCAGACATGAAAAATGAAAATGAAAAAATGAAAATGAACAAATATTTATTCAGTATCTTTTAAGTACATTGCATAACATATGGCTGAGGCCCCCTTTAAGTATAAAATACCTAGACATGAAAAATATAAATTAAAAAAATCTGTAAATTTTGGACCACGTCACACACATTGCTCTATCTCCAAAGTAAGTAGCTAAAGCACTTGTGCTTTGGAAACTAAAAACAACGTCCGTCCAAAAACACCCAAACATAACAAACAAAAAATAGTTAATTTAGAAAATATGGGACCTCAGAAATATCGACTCCATGAAAACTGTTATCTATAAACTACTCGTCCATAGAGTTAGTCAATAATAAACATAATAATATTACTCTACATAGATTCAATTTCGATTTCTTTTTGTATTCCGAAAGCCGAAACATCAATCTCGTCGGCTGTCGATTTTTCTGTGACATGTCAATTTTCACAAATTACATTTTGGCGCTTTTGGACGAAAATATAATCCTTTTCGACGATGCATTCACACACTATTGTAGAAAGCAACGACCTCATAAAATTTTCAAAAAAATAATACAATCTAGTTTTTTTTGTTTTTAAAATATACTTACTTAAATATTGTCATTTGTTTTCATTAGGTATTATGATTAACTTCTGTATCAGCTGGATTAACTATTAACACCTTACTTTTCCATTATAACTTACAACTAAGTTAAGGGTCAGTTTAATTGAGTTGTTTTAATAAGATAAAGAAAGCGTAAAAAGCTTACAAAGAGACGATAGGAGACTAACAAAATATATATTTTTTTATCGCAAGCAGAACAATGTTAAAATTTTGGCGCAGTATTGAATATATTTTCATTAAGAAAAAATTTCATTCATGAATTTACTAAATTAAGGGGCTAAACTTTTTTTATTAAGAAGTACTTTCCGTGTGTCAGTTCAGGTATATAAAACTTCAATTAAGTACTACCGTTAAAACATATGCACGAAAATGATTAGATTTCACAATTAACCTCTGTTAAAAAGGCCTAAAGAAAGTATTGTGTCAATTTGTACTCGTTATTACGAAGCCATTGGGACTCTACACTGCACTCTCGTTGACCGGCACATAGCTGGCCTTATAATAATACTTCTATCTCTTCCATTTCAGTCGGTTCACGTTTTACAACCTTGGGAGAAAAGGAACTAGGACATCCTAGAAACATATGTGCTCCTAGACATTACCCAAAACGTTAAAGTAGTAATAAAATATTATTTTGCGACAGACACTAATTAATTAGCTCCAAATTGCAGCATAATACTGGTGCTTTCTAACGTAACTATACATTTAAACATGAAAGGATACTAGGGTTAATTTTAATGCAATTTTAATTAAAACTGTTGTAGCCGGCGATATAGTATATTATTACATTTACAAATGAATTCAAATTGCTTTTCACGAATTACAAGGTACCGTTTCACTAATAGTACTTTTGTTTCACCATCAGCTTAATTTTATTTTGTTATTTGATTGGTAGGTATGTTTAACATTTTTGGAGCTTTTTATTGTTATTTATTTAGAGAGAACACAATATTTTTCCACTGGAAAAACAGAAGGTAACTAAAATTATTAAACTTGACTCTTGCATAGTATTCCCAATGACCTCTCATATTAAAGCTTGTACTCGTTGATCAATATTGCTCATGTTGATAATGCTATAAGTATTTTTTTGATGAAATTTCAGTCTTTGATAGATGTATAGGCACACTTTGTGTTATAGGTACACCTATGAGTCTTTGTTTTGGTAACTGTGTCAACGAACGCCTCACATAGCAAACATATAATGATAGAGTTATCTCACACAGTTGCATAATATTTAATATTTTGTTCCTGATTCTTGTTGTTGTTTGTTTTTAAGGCACATTGTGTTAGTCGATAATTAGATCATAGGAGTTTGTGTGTTTCGATTTGACGCACACTGATTCAGTCCTAAGCTTGCCACAGTCAGGGATGCACGTGTGACTACTGAAAAATTTCGACAGTTCGAATTTGAAAAGACGACAATGTTAAGTTGAAAAGTTTGTGACTGGCATTCTGATTAATAAAGTGTCCATGTATGAAGTGCCTGGAATTGTAAAGAAGACCCAAAAATTTCAACGTTAATTTTGTAAGTTGTATGAAATTGTTTATTTTATTAGGCCTATATTTGGTTTCTGTTGCTGAAGTTTGTGTTATCAGGTGCAGGCATAGTAATTTTCTAACGAACTTCCGCAATCATTTTCTATTTTTAATTTACCTACTTATCTAGATTTTTTTTTGTTTTTAGTACTTGACTAGAAGACAAATAAATTCTTATAAATGCTACGTTTCGTACTTTATTCTGTGCTTACCCTAATAATTAATTATGCAAATAATGAAGCGCTAAAATTCTAACACACGTCTGTATTAGATGTTAGTTAAAGTAGGACTATTTATTTTTTGGTAATATGTATCAGTGCATCATATTTGGCAAAAAAATACACACTCTCCGTTATTTTGGTCCGTCGTGTAAAAAGATCTAATAGCAAAATATATGCGAAGGTTAATATTAATGTAGAATTTACGTCTTAATTCTTTAATGATTTTCATAATAAAATAAATAATTTGTCGCTTAAAGAATTATTGTGTCATTGTGCCAAAGCTACACATGACACTCTACATGACTGTTTGTTGCCTTAAATAAATTAAAAAAAAAGCTCAAAGTTGCCACATTAAGAAAGGCAATATTAGGTAATTGGCATTATTGTCTTAAACTTGTTAAAATTTGCATGACTCCCGAATGTATACAGACAGACACTATTCATTATTTTGAATATTATGTTTTATGAAAATTCACTTCAATATAGACACCGCGAGTAAACAGACATTATTCATTCATTTCACAATTTAAGCAATTATTTTATAACATTTAGGTGTGGTTATATTTCATCTTTGTATTTTGTTTCATCTTTGTGTCTTTCAATTTAAATATCTGTTTTTTCTTCAACCTTATTTAGGACGAAAACTTACTAACAGACAAGTGCAGTGATAGTCTAAAAAATTTAAAAATTCAAAAGATTATTATAAAGGATCCAAATGTTTTAGAACTAACCTTGAATCCGCTTCGTCTGCTTCACTCTATTAAGGATTCTACTTTCATTAAGCATCTTTAATAATAAAAGCAAAGCAAAATGCATTACCAAAATGACAAGTACCTGTGCAATATGCATTTCAAATAATCAATATTATTTGAACTACAAATGGATGCATTTGCAATGCAGATAAAAATATGGTTGCTGATGCTGATTACTGAATGTTAGATTCGGGACACAACAGTACTGTGTGTGCGTCATCTTGCATAATATAGTTAATTGAAAACCCAACTGTCATTGAAACATATTTTATTATGTAGGTAGGTTGTTTATTTTTTATTTTATTTTGCTATGTTGTGCTTATAGGAGCTGACATAACATTAGAAAACGGAGATAATTAAAACCTAGTTAACTAAAACCATATTTGAAATTATCTTTGGCAAGTCGTATTCCAGTCAAGTAACATTAAAAAAAAGGTACCTACACTATCCTTCAAAACTTAGTACCACATTTAAAACTGCAATAAGTTTAAATACACAATATTATATTTTAGTAATAAAAGGACAAAAATCAATAAGTTTTAATATTGGATTGAAGTCAACTGATTTTTTCAGAGCGTCACGTATTTGAAAAGCACTTCATGCAAATTTAACCAAAACCATTTTGTATAAGTATCGAGATTCTGAAATCTTGTCACGCAAAATAAAAAATCTACCGGCGAGTGCCGCTTGACTATTATTGACCCAGACGTGACGACCCACCAAATAGAATTTGCACTACGGTACCTACCTAAATATTGGAAAATACATTTCCTGTACTGGGTGGCGTGTAGCGATAATTTGAAAACATCCTAACATAAAAGTAGGTTTACGTAGTATGTTGTAGTTAAGATATAAAAAATATAAACGATTCAAAAGGTTTATTGGATTTTTTTAATAAAAAGATAGGTAGGTATTTTTTTTTCAATTAGCGGCTGCAAAATAATGACTTTTGGAGTTTTGATTTTTTTTTCAGCGTTGCTAATTATTAATTTAATTTGTATAATACCTACACAATCTTTCAACAAAATATTTTATCGACAGATCAATGTTGTTGGCAAGATTTTTATTTAATCTATAGCCGAAGTTTTTTACAAAACGACATTTTTATCCTAAACTTTTTACGACTAAAGTTAAATATTTCAGCGCGCTTTTCAGGATTACATGGTTTTACCATTACTGATGATGGTGATATTACGAACTCTTAATAAATACAGTGTTCTGGGAATGTAATATTGTTTGTTGTTTTATGTTTTTTTATGAACTATTTTTTATTATTTCATCATAAGAAGTTTTAATCAATACCTACTGCTGTGCAATCTGTACATGATTTAATATTTGCATTATGTATTAAAGCATAAATTAATATTAGTGGCATATATTCTGCAATATAACTATAAAATTTGTTTTTATTAAAAACAAATTTAATAGATTTTTGTTGAAAAAAACGCAGCTTTTTGTAAAAAAAACTACACTGGCCTTCCAAACTTAGTACCACACATAAAATTACAATAAATATACAATATTTTAATAACAAAAATAATTAGAAAGTGAATTTACTTCATAGTCGAGAACCTTTTTGAAATAAATCAGTTTAAATTATAACGAATTGTTTCTTTTACTGTACATAAATTTCTGTAGTGTATTTGGAACATATGCGTGTAAAAAAGATTGGTATATTTAGTGTCCAAAGTATAAGGTTATCGAATTTCTAGTAGGACTAAATTGAAGTTACAGACACATTTGCTATATTAAAACTGTCGAATGGAAGGCTAACGCCCTCGGTGATAAATCTGCATATTATTAGGAATCGGAAACTGGGTCCATTTAGATTGCAAACACAAACAAACTTTTATGGACTCAACAGCTGGAGTTAATTTAGGTCCAAGATATTTTTAGAGAATGCCTATTGTTTGAAATAATTTAATTTAAGAATATTTCAGCATAAGTATCAGAAATAATACACCCACTGCTTAACTAGCCGCTTACAACGGCTTTCAGCGATCTTACCAGCCTCCTTATTGTCTAATTTTCAAAATCTATCGCAATCGCTTTCATTTGACAGATGGATGTGACACATTGCTGCATTTCTTTGGTAAGTTTTAAATTGTGCCAAAAAGAACCATCGATGTATCACATCCTGAAAGCGATTGTGATAGATTTTGAAATTAGACAATTAGCCCCCCGATCATGGTATCTCCTAAATATTACGGGCCAGTTTCACAAACTTCCGATACTCATGTCATATGTTCAAGTTATCATACCAAACCTGTGAAATTAGTAATAAAAAAATATGTACATTTTATTATACAACGCATTATATTCAAAAGCGTTAAAATAGTATAATGACTAGGGCTTTTTTAGCAGAGTTTATTATTCGACCCATGAAATTCTCAAGTTTTGTCTAAAATTTCAACGTTGCTCCAATTTTTGTTGTGTAAGCTTTTTAAACTCGCAATTGAGCAAAAAGAAAATACGATTTTGTTAGGAAAACCTACTCCTATTTTTTCAAACCGCAGAAGTTTGAGCTTCAGTCTCTTTTATTACTTTGCCTTTGTGTTAGGTAATAGGTACTAGTGTACAGTCAAAACAAATAGCTGAAATAGCTGCTTTAAACAAAATAAGTATATAGTTCAGTAATTTTTTTAGTGCTCCGAGAAAAAAGATTGCAAAGTTACGTTATGAAATTGTATCGCCCACAGTAATAATAAATTTTTATTGATCTATTTTTTTTCTATAATATGGTCCCCCATATTATAGAAAAAAACAGTCTGTGAATGAAAGCTGAATAAATAAGTTGAAAGAATTCATAAAAGTCTTTGTTTTTTCAGCTTAAAGGCCAAATTGCTTACTCTCATATTCTTTCCTTATCCTCTCAGTATTGATCTCACTTTTCACATTTTTGTGTCAACATTATGATCATTTTTGTCACTTTATGACGTTTTTTAATTGGATGCCGTGCTGTAATTAGATATGATGTGACATAATTTCAATGTGTAACAAAGTTATTTTTGCAAAGCAACAAAAAAAAAACAAAAAAAAAACATTTGTCCATTTGTTTCGAATTGATTAAGTAATTTGTTGGATAGTCGTAATTGGCCTTAAAAATATGTTTTAAAATTGTAACTTAGAATTTAAGTGAGCTGTGTAATGTGAGCCTAATAAAGTAAAATAAAATAAAATAAAATAAAATAAAGCACCTAAAATTAACAATCTCTTTTAAATTATTTTAACACTAACCGCTTCTCGATAACGTTATCGAATAACCCATTCTTCGAGAATAAGTGAAGAATTTCCATAGCCATCTATGAAATTGGGCCGAGTTTCTGCATCATCATCTTCTGCCTACCTTCCATCAATCAGTTCAACTAAGTACCCATACTAAGAGGTCTTCCCAAAGGAGTATCTATCCAATTCTATCTATCCAATGTGAAAATTCCGGTTCGAGAATGTTCATTGTTATGATTCTTGATATGCTGAATACGAGTCTAATGCCGAAAATAAACGGTTTCACCAAATTGATTCACTTAGATTGAAAGGCGCAGAAATGTATGATGATTCTATTGACCAATGGATGATTCACTTGTATGTTTAGATGATTCAATTTGCTTGCTTTAACCAAATTGAAAGGCAGAAGGGAAGGGTGTATATTCAGCATAACATTGTTGTTGGCTGGTTTTAGATTCACTATATATTACTAGCTAGACAAAGTAATTAAATTAATAAAAACAGCGACGAAAGTAATACAGTTGTTTGAACATAAAAAAAATCAGAACAACCACATTTTGTCTCACATTAAACGCAGGTGGCGTTTACAACTAATTTACTGTTCAGATTGAAAAAATATATGACCACGGTTCACAGCAGATGTCGTAGCTATTAATATAAGCTTTATGAAACCATTCTGCTTTCCAGCTGTATTCATGAGATAATACCTAAAGATATTTTTAAATTACCTACTTGTACTTAATTGTGTATTTAAACACTTTTTTAAAGCATTGCATTAACCCATCTAGGTACAGTCAGCAATGACACTTAACACTTTAATACTTTGTCATAGCAACTATTTTTTATTGTGAGACATTCTATGTGTAAGGAAATGTGTCAAAAACGGATTCTTTAAGGTGATACCCTGAGCGAAAGTGGCGAATTATATTTAATATTATAATTCTAATACACAATTTTAAAAATGTTTATCGTGGAGATTTTAGGGCCCACAGTCTAGTATTTTTGGACGGTATCGTTACATTCCCTCGTAGTCACTGCTAGAAGTAGATAGCAAAACTGCTAAAAGTGGCCGTTTTTGACACATTTGCTATCTACTTCTATGAATGACTACGAGGGCATGTAGTGATGACCTTCTAAAAATACTAGACCATGGGCCCTAAAATCTCCACGATAAACATTATTAAAATCTTTTTCTATTAATAACTTATTAAATAAAAACCTCTGAGGGCGCCACTTTCGGTCAGAAAAGCGCTTTAAGTCCTTTTGACAAATAGGTACCTACAACACAATACCATGACATCAGATTTAAGACCATTCAAGATCGTAGGCGACACGTATTTAAATAGATTATTAAGACATGCTGTTAGTTATGTGACAATAAGGCAAGTATCTATTTCGCACTGGTTTCGAGGTCACAAACTTTGTAATTTTTTAGTTATTAGCATTAACTAAATATCATATTTTGAACGATTATAATTTTTCACAATATTGTTATTACATCTTGTCAATCGATTTATAGTAATATCAATTTATCTACAACGAGAAGACATAAATAGGTATTTGAATTTGTTACGTTTATTAAGATTATAAAGATAATAGCTTTACGTTCTTCTAGCTAGGGGAAATAAAGCAGAAATTATTAAAACTGAACGTGGATTATTTGTCATTGATATTTCCATGAAGTAAGTTTTACATTCACTTCAAGACTGCACGGAGAAACAGTTTGCTTTTGACTGCACTTTTGCGGTTTTGAAATCCATCGGCTGGCATCGATCGCTTTAATAACTCTATATATCCAACGTGTTACGAAAAAATTCCTAATCCTGAAAAATTATGTATAAACCCAGGTTTTTTTAATTATTTTTTCTTTTCATGATAAACTGCATAGTGGCAAGCCTAGACCTAAATTATTTATGTTTTGCTTTTGCCCATGCATGTCCATCAGCCATTTTAGATGTCCCCACTGCTGGGGCACAGGCCTTCCTTATGGGTGGTAAGGAGGACGGACCATAACCCACCACACGGGCCCAATGCGGATTGGTGGGTGTTAACGACTGCAAATGCAGCCAGGACCAACGGCTTAACGTGCCTTCCGAAGCACGGAGGAGCTCGAGATAATACATTTTTGGTCACCCATCCCATGACCGACCCTTGCGAACGTTGCTGAACTTCCGCAATCGCTGGGCCAGACGCTAAACGATTGCGACACCGAGCTTAAACTTTATTCACTGTTCATTACTTTTTTGATAAACAATAAGTAGTTCATGCAGTAACGAAATGGCCAAGCCACACATATGATTTTGACTAAGGTGTAGATTTTTGAAGTTAGGGTGCGTAGAGGCCGCGTAGAGTTAAAAGCTTGGCTCTACATGAGGTCTGATAACTTTTTAACATAGGATAAGTTACATCCAGAAAAATAGTACTGTCCCCGAGGTACCTATTGAGAAGGTTATCTATTTAGCTTTGGAAAGCTTTTGGATATTTGTTGTCATAGCCTAAGTATGTCATCCTCTCTTTAACCATTTCTGCGGTGGTGTCGTGTGAGGCGGGTCGTTACGTTCCCTCAAATATGGTTGAGCGAAGCGATGGCTGGTTCACACGTCATGCTCGTGAACGGGTGCTGCCAGTGGGAATGGGTCTGCTTCTGACTACCTATCTTAACGCATATTGAATTGTATGAATAGTTTTTTTTGTACGAGCCTAGACTGTATAATTACTTTAAAAAAAAATTAACTTAGTTTGAACCCTGTAAATTGATTCAAAATGAAATGTGTTAATTAAATAATGTTATTTTTTTGTTAATCTTTGTTAACATAATGTCTGTAAACGATATATATATATATATTTGTAAATATCGTTCCATCTGATAAAGCTGGCAAGTTTTTTGCGCCCATTTTTCTTGTCAGTTAAAAGACGTCAAAATGGGTAGTAGGGAAAAAGAATTGACGATTAAAAAACGCTTATTATGTGAGCTTATTTAAATAAAGATTATTTCAATTTCAATTTCAAAGCTTCAAGATGTTCAAGTGCATGTTCGTTATCTATGCGTCTGGTTCAACTGCCCTTATAGTCTGAATGCCTCTCTAGAGATCGTTGAACAGGGGTACAGAATTTAAGGCGCTTACCGCAACTTTAGAATGCACTTTGGGGAAACGGCGGTACCGAGAAAGTGTAACTGTAATAGATCCTATACTTTCTCGGTGTCGGAGCAGCTCGGTGGTGCAGTGGTATAACGCCTGGCCCAGCGATTGCGGAGGTTGAGCAATAGGGAATATGCATTTTTTTAAATCAAAATCAAAAGTATAATGCGTGAGAAGATCAAGTGTAATATTAATATTTTTCTATTGTGTTTTTCTCGTGATATAGTTACTTGAAGTTAGCACGCATTAACAACCGCCAAAAACGCTCTATACAAAACGGTGACGTCACATGTCACGTTTCAGGTGTGTTTCAGGCGCGTTAGCCAATAATCTTCAATTATCTCCCTAAATGTTGCGTTTAAGTACATAAGTGTCATACAATATATAATTTCTTATTCGATATTCTATCTGACTGTAAAGTGCATTATATCCGAAAATGAAAAAAAAATATCGTTATTTTCCCCTAATTTCATCGTGTGCTAAATAACTGATAAAACAAAAATAATACCTAGCTATTTTAAATTAAAAAAATCTGTTCCGTCATGTTTTTGTAAGTGTCCGCAGCGATCAAGCTCAAATTCATCAAAATCGGTGACTTATGCATATTCCCTATTGTTGGAGGCATTGACAATCGCTTCAATTGCACGTGTCAATTTTCGTATCAATAATCGACAATGACGTAAAAATTGTCAATCGCCAAGTTACCGGAGCGCTGATAGGCCGCCGCTCTTTAGTAAATTTCATAAAAAAACTCTCTAAAAGCTTTTTTGAGTATAAATCAAAACCTATTATTACCTGCGTGTGTAGGGCAAGTATGTACACTATTTAGTATCAAATTAAGTGAAGGTGTTATTTTCTAAGTACTACTTAACGCGAGTTATTGGCCGTTAACGTGCCGTAGCCCATTTTGGTCTTCCACTGTTGCTAATGCCAATTAGGGCTAATGGAGAAACCACACTTGTTATCATTACCATAAGAAAGCGATGAAAAAATATTTGCTACAGACAAGTGTAGTCTGTACATCTGTTCAACGAGTGGACACAATGTACAAGTGAAATAAAGCGATGAAAAAATATTTGCTACAGACAAGTGTAGTCTGTACATCTGTACAACGAGTGGACACAATGTACAAGTGAAATAAAGCGATGAAAAAATATTTGCTCCAGACAAGTGTAGTCTGTACATCTGTACAACGAGTAGACACAATGCACAAGTGAAATCATTTAATGCAACTGTCGATAGCAATATTTATTAAAATTACTTACTTCCATTAGAATTGATAGTAACGCCATACTACTTCAATAGATGATTGCTATTAGTTCAACGTGTAAATCAAATAAGGGTGCTAGTTAAATATTTCAACTTTATAGACTTATTATAAAACGAATGACTTATTAAGACTTCGTCAACTTCGTGTAAATGGCACCGAAGCTAGGAGGAAGGATGACCGAAGTTAGACCAGAAAAGCGAACTAGGGCCTACTTAAAAAATCGTGCCGGTCGCGAATAAAGTCCTAAACGTAAATCAAAGGATGAACGTGGTTCGACTATCTCGATTCTTTTTCATGAAGAAGGCTCTCAGAGCCGAGCCGTTCCTTCCTGATCACGCTGCCTAAAAATAGTAAAAAAAAACAAAAACCGACTTCAACAAACCTACCTCTAAAAAGCAAGAAATAATATTCGTAATAATAAAAATGCGTCTATTGAAGTCGGGTGGGGCTGGAGTACAGATTACTTTTTTTTATTCTAAGAGCCCCACCCGACTTCAATACAAGACGTATTTTTATTATTACGAATATTATTTCTTGCTTTTTAGAGGTAGGTTTTTTGAAGTCGGTTTTTTGTTTTTTTTAACTATTTTTAATTTTAGTGAAGGTACCTTGTAGGTAAGGTAAATTATAATATGTAGAAAAATCGGCTCAGCCAAACGTAAGATAATCGCGGAGAAACATACATACGGGTCAAACTGAGAACCTCCTTTTTTAAGTCAGTTAAAGAACCTACACTTAAGATATCCCTCTTCCTACAAAAAAATAATTATATTATTCAGTTCATAAACAAAGAAGTAATACGACCATTATCATCGAGGTAATTCACACAAAATCATACTATTTTCGTGCTTTTTTCAAGATTACTGGAAAAGTACTGAACCGATTTCCAAATTTAAAAAAATGGGACCAACTTGGGAGTTCAATCGGTCCAGCCGTCTTCGAGTAATCGGTGGACATACAAAAAAAAAATATACAGACGAACATAGAACCACCTCCTTTTTTGGAAGTCGGTTAAAAATGAAAAAAGATGGGAGGACCTCATTGTCCTGTAGTAAGTAAAAAAGAAAAATTAAAAATAGTTTATTATTAACTTCTTTAAGATAGTGATTACAAAAAAGAAACAAAATACTTAAAAACTAAATTAAAAAGATAAAATAAATTAAAAAAACTAAACAAAGAGATTAGGGTAACGCCACGCTACTATTCTGATCGCAATACAAAACAATCAAAGTAGAAAATAGTTTGGAATAACTTTTTATTTCCAAAAATATCTTATAAGTCTTTGTGAATAGTGGATAAGTACTTTACTAACTTCAATTATCTTTTTTTCAGGTTTGGCTTCTGACAAGGATATACACAATGGTTTTATGGAAGATTCTCACAATTATTTGTGCTGTGTCTGTTTTTGTGGAATCCAGATGGGATCACCGACACAGACGAGAAATCTTCACATCTATTTGTGATCCTGCACCCAACAATACAAACAAGATTTTGTGCTATTGCAGTCGCCTGAATTACCATCCAGACCAAATAAGCACTGCTGAATGTTACCAGACCGCCAATAACTTAAGTAAAGATGACCACAGCTGGAATGGATTCAAAACGTTGCAAAATATCACTAAGCTGACACTTACCAACACAAGGGGAATGGCTATGGAATATATACCAACTAACGCCCTCGAATATACCAAAGCTTTATTTAAATTAGATGTCAAATATTGTACAATAGATAATATACACCCATATGCTTTTGCTAATCTTAGTTTGCTCGAAGATCTGATGCTAAGAGACAATCAAATCAAAACCCTGGCAGCAAATGCATTTACGCACCATGCTCGATTGAGAACTATAAGTTTAGATCAGAACAATATTGCAGAAATTAACAGAGATACATTTATAGACTTACCAGCATTAGAACAGTTGTTTTTAACAGCGAATAAGATAACAACTATCCATGACAAGGCATTCGTTCATTTGACAAATCTTAAAGAACTTGAAATCGATAAGAATAAGATTTTCAGTTTGAACAGTGAAACCTTTTCAGGCTTAAGAAATTTAGAGAAATTAGAACTAAGTAGTAACAGTCTAGAAGTAGTCGGAGATAATACTTTTGCACCTCTAGTCAATTTGCGCTTTTTAAATTTGGAATATAATCAAATCCAGATGTTAGATGAAAAAGCATTCAATGGTCTAGCAAATTTACAAGTTTTGTCTTTGGAGCACAACAAGATATCTACTCTTACAAATGAAAAAGTATTCGACAGCTTACAAAGTCTCATATCCTTAAATTTGAAAGACAATGAATTAAGAGTAATAAAACCGGAAGTCATTTTACCGCTACTAAGTAATTTTTACAGAAAAAGTTCATTGCTCAATATAGACGGTACGATTTTTTTTATTTGTTAATTTATACATAAGTTCCACATGCAAAATTGGAGCCAATGAATTCTAGTAATTAATTAAGTACACCTTGTTTATGAAAAACTGGTGCCTAACATAGATAATTATAATCTGGTGCAGTTGTGCCCTAGACTAGAATACATAGGTTCGGAATTTGCTCGTATTCTCATTATACTGCTTATGATAAGTTTTATCAGCTTTATTTATTTCTTTTGTAATGCTACAGGGACCTACACTCCCATTACCATTTACTTTTGGCATATTTTCTTGTCTGTAAAAAAGATATTACTTACTCAAAAATATTATGACAACAGCAATCTGTAGGATGGAGATTGCAATTTGATTGAAATACATTTTATGAGTTTATCAATTAACTGAAATAAGAAAAAGTGAAAAAAAATATAGTTAAAATGTATTCCTACTTTATATTTCAGGAAATAAATTGATTTGTGATTGCCAGCTGGATGTTTTCAAGCCACTTTTAAATAAAACACAAAACTCCCGTCTAAGTCTTGAAATTCAAAATCTTCAGTGCCGCCCGACTGATGAAGTGAAACATAAATGGGATAAGTTTCAAGAGAAAAATTCTGGACAAGTTTTTGAAGACGTTGAACCACAAGGAGAGAGTACTGCCTACGAATATTATGACGAAACTGAACTAAACGGAACACTTTTTTACTTTGACATGAGATTCATATTGAACTGTACCGGTGAAGAAACAAATACTCAACATGTACCAGAAATTTATTTTAAGCCCACAACTTCAAAAATTGAATCTCCACATATTAAGCCAGTCAACGAGTTTAATACCAAAGCTACTTCTAGTCCGACTCATAACGTTATTTCAACAACTGTTGAATCTCTTGCAAAAAAATACATACCGATTGATGTTCATAATGAAGGTACTTTAGATTTATCACTAGCTGAAGCAACTACTGAAACGCTTGAAATGAAAGAAAAAGGTAAATTAGAAAATAATAATAACATAAACTTAGATGCTAGTAAAGTAACAAAACAAATTTCGGTAGATAATAAAAGAGAGAGTGTATACACAACAACTCGAATTGTCACTGATCCTAATAAAATAACAAAACAAAATTCTGTAGATAATAAAGAAGAGAGTGTATATACAACAACTCGACTTGCCACTGTATCAGCTAAGCCTATAGAAAGTAATCATTATGATGATCGTGATATGGCTTCAGATGAAGCTAAGCCTGACAGACTAAAATCTCATGACAGGTTCGTAGAAGAAATTAAAGATTCATCTAAATTTAATAGTAATAGTGCACCCTACGATGATGTTGGTGTTTCATTGCTAATTTCAGTCAATTTAATAGTCTTCAGTTTGGGATTATTTCTGTAATAGATAAAAGAGTATGAATATTTTAAAAATGTTACTATTAGTACCTATTATTTAATAAAGTATCTCACAGTCAAATAAATAGCTTTAAGTTGATATTTGGTATTTTTCTTTTTCATACTTACAGACACAGAAGAGAGGTTTTTTACTCTTTTCAGATACAGCTTTTCTGTATAAATGAAAAAGACTGTTTGAAGAAAAGGGGCCCTACTCCTACCGCCTATTTTACATTGATATCGTAATCTCTTTCATTTGACAGATGGATGTGATACATTGCTACTTTTCTTTGGTAAGTTTTTATTTGTGCTAATGTGTCAAATTAAAGCGATTACGATAGCCATGCAAGTTAGGCGCAGATGGTAAGATGGTTAGCGCCTCCATATCTAGTATCTCTGTCATGTTCGAGCTTCCTTCCCGATAAAATCACAAACCAAAAATTTTACTGCCGTCTTCCTGTAAATACCTTATTTCAATCACAGCTTGATCCTTTCCCAGATTGGGGCGGTATGCGATGGCGGTGACGATGACGGTGGCGGTCAGTTATATACTATGGTAGCCATTGCAATGATTTAAACTGTCGCGGTATCGACGCGGTCGGAGCGCGGTAATCCGCAACGGCAAGCTCCGCCCACTTCGCCACCGCTCGTATGTGGGCGAGCTCGCGATCTCGCTGCGGGCACCGCACGGTCAGTTGCAAAGGACCCCCCCGTACAAAATGTTCGAAAAAAGCCAATCGGTTAATTTGACTGAAATTTTGTGTAAATATACTCTGTAACAGGTTAATTGAAACTGTAAAGTTGCAAAGTGGAATAACATTAAAAAAGCCATATCTCTAAAACTAGTCAAGTTTTAGAGATATGGCTTTTTTAATGTTGTAAGCAGAAAGTAAAAAATATCGTAGCACATCATATTTTCATGTTTCTAATTTAATTCTTAGGTTTAACAGTACCATGTACTTACTCGCATTTACGGCCGTACTCAGAGACGTCATTTAAGTTTAATGCTTCATTAAAATTGTTGCTATCTCCATCTTTTCCATAGTGATAGTATAAGACGACACAATAATTAATGAAGCTTAATTAACTTAATTGACGTCTCTGAGTACGGCAGTTAGTGTGGTTAGGAGCGCTATCAGACGGATACCTACGGATACATTTTCGCATAAAAAGAAAAAGACAAAAAAAAAAATATATTATTACGTGTCTTCCTTACCTCAGTTAATATTGTTAATACATCTGGCGTTAGTACTGACTGTTATCACGTCATTTCAAATAGTTTTGCTAGGTAGGTACTAGACAGTAGATACGATTACATGGCACAACAAAACACAGAACCTTTTTTCTGTGTACTGTGTATGGTCGTTATTTTTACGTGGTCAGTTATTTCTCTATACCTCGGAAATTGATTTTTTTTCGGGATAAAAGGTAGGAATGCAAAATTTCATGATAATCGGTTGAGTAGTAAGACGTGAAGGCGTAACAAACAAACAAGCTTTCTTTCGCATTTAGGTATAATATTATGGCAGTAAGGATAATGGTATCACACTACGACCCCCCAACATGCCCCAACTCAAATGGCCAACATTCTATGCGTTTGAAAGCTACGCTTACTATTATAGCTTTTAAATAAGCAGTAAACTATAAAATTACGTGCGGTAAGCTTGTCAATCCATACACATAATGCGACATGAATAAACGTCTATTGCTCATATTTAAGCTTTAGAAGTAAGCGTAGCATTCAAACGTATAGAATGTTGGCCATTTGAGTGAGCAGGGAGGCAGGTGCAAGGGTGGAATTGCGTAAGGTAATCGTATTCATTTGACGTTCATATCGTATTCCATCGGCTGCAATTTGTATGGGATGACATATATTATGATACTACTTATATGAACTGTCAAATGAATACGATTGACTTTACGCAATCGCCTAGCAGATCTGTACAATACATTATTAGCAACATTACAAAATATTTTTTAATACAGTTGCTCAAAAAGTGGCGTATTGCAGGGACGTATAGCGTTCGGGATGTGGGCTATTACACACTCGAGCTTTTTCTTTACCTTTTCCGAACTCGTGCGTTTTCTTTCCCAACTGTCAAAATAATATCTATTAAAAAGAAAAAACCAACCACGAAGTTTTTACAAAAAAAAAAATCATAGAAGTTTTTATGATTCATGCAAATATTTCTAAAAAGAAGCAACTACCTAATTTGTTTCAATAAGTATCAGATTGAAAAGTAATTTTAATTAAAATTTAAACATTAAATTAATATTATTATCGGCTAAATTAAATTTATAAATATAAAAAAGTTGGCTGTATGACGTGCACTGCCATAGTCTCTGCTTATAGGAGTTTGCGCGGGTAAGTGAAAAGAAAAAGACGGACCTTATTTCTTAATTTTCTATAAAAAAATCTACTGAAGACTTGGCTGTATGAGCAAAGTTCCCTTTGCCTACCCAGAATGGGTGAAGGAAACAAAAAAATCTCTGCTTATATTCCTTTACGGTTGGCGCCAATTTCCAAAAAAAATATTTGCGTGTTTAGTTGTTTGTCTTGTCGCTACATACATAACATACAACGAATTTATTGCGTGGAGAAAAGAGAAAAAAAGCAAACAGTTTTCGAATAAATGACTAGTTACTTGAGTTTATTGTATTTTTATTATTTTATTAAATTCATTGATATATCAAAACAAAGTTTAGATGCGTTACCCGCACTCCACAATGGCAAGACGAAAGTAAGGTAATTGCCCGACTTTCAATTAGTCAGGCACAGGCTCGTGACACGTAAACACACATCACTCTCGTCAGACAGACACTAAAAAACCGTGACATTCTGATCAAAAATGCCTTCCTGCGTCTATAAACGATGTGCAAATTATACAGCAACAGTCAGAGATCGGAAAAATGTTTTATTTCACACGTAAGTACTGTATTTTACCGTAAAATGTATTTTCGTATTTTGTATTACTCTAATCGGCCATTTTTTTACAAAGAGCGAGACGCGCCAATGAGCATGCAGCGTGTCAGACGAAACTTATGATGTCTGTTTATCTCTTTCTAACGACAGGGATTCCGTATGGTGGCGTTCATTTTTGTCCCCACTATTGATGTAATATGTCAATGTGTGTATCTGCAGTACCTGTCGCTGTTTTAAATTGCATGATGTTGGCGCATAACGCATCTAAACTTTGTTTTGATATATCAATGATTAAATTGCTTAATTTTTTCGCAACTGTATTAAAAATAGTTGTTCAGTACACGTGCGGAACCGTCATTGCAACTAGTTCCGACTGTCAACCCTCACCTTCGGCTGCGCCTTGGCTCGGGTAGACATTTGTCGGAACTATTTGCAATGACAGGCTTTCCGCACCCGTAATCAAATATACCTACTAGGTATTATGAAAAATAAGAGTACCTACCTCAGTTTGGAATACTTCGGATATTCATATTTCTAGAAACCGTAAAGTGATAGGTAATTTACATTCTGAGCTGCTTGTCATTGCTTTAATAAATGAGGGCTTTTTACAATGAAAAACTGTAGGCTCGATAGATGGCGTTGATAAAAATGTGTGTCAATGAGAGTATCAACACCATCTAGTGAGGCAAATAGTTACTATTTTTATTTTAAATGTCACTTTGAAAAGCCTTCATTATTAAGGTGAAAACACCTGTAAACTATGTGGAGAACAGAAAACATTAAAAAAAATGAAAAGAAACTATGCTCCAAAGAAGCTGAAGGTGACGGATCACATTCCGCCATTGATCACGCTCGCGTCGTAATGTCAACTTTACATGAACGAATAATTATGATTAATTTCAAATTTATGACAAAATCGTAGTACTCGTAGATACAGGTAAAACAATACAATTGAAATACTCTTTCTGTTACAAGTTCTCAGAACGTTTAGGCGCATGAATAATGTCACCATGTGAAAAAATGAAAACTTAAAAAACGTACAATTACGAGGTTAACGCAGAAACACGACATTAGAGTGTCGTTGTCGTTGGTGTGTTACATCGTGTGATTCGTGTATGATTGATTACTATACAAACAAGGCAGTTTACGTCCAACTTTAAAATCTGCAGATAATGTGATAGATAGATAGTGTAGATTTTTGTGCAGTGTACGAGAGGGAAAAAAATAACCTTTTAATATATGGGATACTTGAGTTGAGCATGCTCTATCTATACGACTGCAAAAGCAGTACATTAATGTTTTTTCGACAGACCTAAATAGATGGCGTTTATCTGTTACTAATTCCAGATGAAAAGTAGCGCCATCTATATTAACCATTCTTGAAAATACGACTGCAAAAGCAGTACATTAATGTTTTTTCGGCAGACCTAAATAGATGGCGTTTATCTGTTAATTAATTCCCAAGGAAATTAAGGTGCGTTCTCACGGTGCGTCTTGAGACGCACGAGAGCGCACCAGACAAGACTGACACACCGTGGGAAATGACGCGTTTGCTCCTGTGCGCCCGTGCTCGCCCTCGTGCGGCTCGGTGCGGTGCGTGGTAGCGCGCACCGTAGGAACGCGGCTTTATAAGTACTTCGTACAACGAAATGGGCCCCCTAGACGATCAAAACTGCTTGTCAATCATTTACATTGCATTTACGTGCTTGACAGCAATGCTTGATCGTTTAGAAAGCGGCCCGAAACAGCTTGTCAATCATTAACATTGCATGAATGCTTGACAGCAGTGATTGATCGTTTAGGGAGCTGTTTGTCAAGCATTTGTAGAGTAAGCAAAATCATTCTTAACGTAAGGGGATAGAGTCCAATATTGATGAATAACAATTTTGTATTGCAATCGTTCTTAAACTTTATTCCTATTACCTTAAGCAATATTTTGCTTTGTAGAAGTGTGGTCAAAACATTTCTTCTTCTTATTTTTGTTATGGCAATCTACTCCTCTTCAGGGAGTAATTTTTGCCAGTGTCAAGTGTGAAATAATTAGACTTTAAAAAATTACAATTGTTTTCCTCATAAACTTATTTATACTTGGAATATTAAGTTTATGGTTTTTCCTTTCTAAAGTTAAAAAATGGACGCCAGGCGCATTAGCAATTTGCGGGGAAATGAATTTAATTCTGACAACGAACGTGACGTATTATAGAACTACTTACATCAAAATGCCCCAAGTCTAGCGACGTGACGAATACCCACCAAAAAAATCCGATTCTACGATATCGATATTGATTTTTTGGAATCGATAACCATTTTCCCGACAATCAATTTACAGGGTTGCGTTCCAAACCTACGCTCCAAATGCAACCTAACCAAAACCGAACGCTCTAACGGCGTTCCAAACATTAGAGCGTGACGTTCGGTTGACACAATTAACCGTCCCGTTCCAAACGTCAGAGCGTTGCAAATTTTAACCATCAAATTGGATGGCTGTAAAACGCCCAGGGGCCCTATTTTTGAATCGCTCGGCTGGCGTCGAGCGCTCTTTTCTACTCATTTTCGTTCGACATTTGACTCAAATGTATGGAGATCGAGTCGAATGTCGAACGAAAATCAGTAGAAAAGAGCGCTCGACGCCAGCCGAGCGATTCAAAAATAGAGCCCCTGACGTTTGTCTATAGAAAAAATGTCAATGTCAATTGAAATTATTTTGTATTTTGATGTTTTTGAGTCTAATTCTTAAAATAATCACGGTAGATCCTCAAAAAACGGATTTTATTTGATTTAGAATAAAGAAAAGTTTAAATTATTCATATTCCAAATGGAAAACGAAGACTTTGTATTGACATTGACATTTAAAGTTCTTGGTCGTTCCAAACCTTAGAGCGAGTTAAAAAACAACCAAACAACCGGCGCTCTAACGTTCTGAACGCAACCCAGGTTTGTACAGTACTGTGGTGTCTATGCCCGCGTACTGGCCGTTGCCGCGGTGGCACGTTGACATGGTTTTGAATTTACATTCAAAAAAATAAGTTTCGATTTTCTAGAGGACTCGTGCTTGACAATCATTGCAATTACTTTCCTTTTATCCCGAATGGATGTTTTGTACTGGTAACACCTTCAAGCATGTAGCTAAACGATCAAGCAGTGCTTATAATCATTGCAAATTTTCATCAAGCACGTATCCAGCACGTAGTTGTTTACGTGCTTGATGTCAAACAGCTCCTAGACCATCAAAATGTGATTGACAAGCAGAAAAATTTACGTGCTTGACGGGAATTGCTTGATCGTTTAGGGAGTCCAGAAGGTGCTCTGTGGCTAAAAAACGGTCCACTTGAGATAGCAAGTACGAGGTCAGTTTGTCTCGCTCTATTAGGGTAACCATAAGTTTGAAAACAAATAGACTTGTTCTTTTTTAAGCAATTTGTTATTATTAGTTAAATAAACTAAAGGTGTGAAAACAACTTTATTAAAACAAGAAAAAATTAGGGAGAAAACAATTTTCCGTTTCATTGGATTCTTTAAAACATTAGTAAAACTCGAAGTAAACTATTTTTTAGCATCCCTAAGAACGAGGAAGTGAGGATGCAATGGCAAAAATCACTACAGGTAAATGTTGGGAAATATTCATTTGTGTGTGGTAATCACTTCAGACCCGTGGCCCTACCATGAGTTGATGCAAACTGTTTTCGCTACCGTAAACTATCGTTTTCTCTCTTTCACTCGCATTGACAATGAGCAGTATATACGATAGTTTACGGTAGCGAAAACAGTTTGCATCAACCCATGGTAGAGCTACCGATGACATTTTCAGAGGCAAGACCGGCATGGAATAGAGTCAGGGGCTCTAAACATGATTGTATCGCAATACAATATTCCCCTATTTTAAAAAAAATCTTTGACAATCTGTTTATTTGACTATTAGATAAAAATCATTCGAATAAAAAATGTTTCTTTATTTAGATTGAAAGATCGTTCTGTCTTTTGTCAATGAAAAATACTTAAATCGGTTTATAATAAAGTGGATAATTGTATCAATTGAGATTGATAATATAAAAAAAGTCCTCGTACTTGCCATCTCAACTGGACCGCACATTTTTTCTATTAAAATATAAACCGTTTTATTGTTTTTTCGTATTTACAGAAATACGGCGTGCGTTGTACGAAATACATATAATTTAATTGCTGATTCCAGATAAGTAGCGCCATCTGTTAACCATTCTTGAAACGAACTCTATGTTAAGGTGAGGTCCTACGGCCTGTGTTGTCACAGATCCGGTCGCGCCAGACCGCGCCGACGTGCCGTGGGAACCAACGCAACCGTTGATGTCTGCCGTGGCGCGTCGTCGTCTGTCCGATCCAACGGGAGTCGGTAACTTCAAAGGACCGGACCGGCGGCGCGGCGCGGCGCGCGGCGCGCCGGCGACTGTTGTCTGTCGGGATCTGCCGCGCGTCACAGTAATGATAACTATCAGTATTGTAATTCAGCTCTGTCCTTGAGATACCTAATTACACTTAGAGCCGCCCGGCTACAGTACATATTTTAATTTCATTTAAGTACTTTCGTATCTTTCTAGTTTTGTGATTGTACGTAATATTTTAAAATCCATATTATAGGGTTTACCTTCACCGCGAAATCAATTTCTAAGCAATCAAATACCTTTGTTAACAAAAGTGATGATGAAAACAAAAAACTTAAATAATCCCGTCATAGACTTAATTCAATTTTACAGTATTTTTTTTAAAAACGTATCTCTGTAAATATATTACTTTTGAATTCTCGTATACTTATAGAAAGGAAACGACTCGGGCTATCCCGTGAAATTAGTTTTATAATTAGGTTATTAGTATAAGGCGTAAACAAATACAATTTTGTAGCTTTCAAAATTTTATCTTAAGTTAGTAACGTTTTAATTTATAGTAAAATATAAATTAAAAAATATTTTTGACACATCACGGGAAGGCCCGGATTGCCCTCTATAATATAAATTTAAGACATTCTCTATTTCTTCCTGAGATTCCGAGCGCCATCCACCCAAACTTTTATAAAGTTGTAAGGTGACCGCAAAATGTAAGTTGGTAAAACATCGCAACTTGAAAACCGACTTCTACAATTTTGGAAAATTTTGGAATTTTATCGTTCAACAATTAAGAAAATCAGATTTAGTGATTTTGACAGCGATAAAAATATTTTTTGCGCTTATAGTTTCCAAAATATTAAAGGGTGAAAATTTGACTGTAGAAAATTTACTAGTAACGTTATAATTTTGAAACCGCTGCACCCCCAGGCATAAAATTATGGAATTAGATAAAAATCGCTTTGCTCCTCTAGGTAAACATAACAATTTTGAACTAGGGATCAAAAAATCTATTTAATGGAGCACATGTGCACCTGGAACCGCAGTGCATCATCTAATAAAAAATCATTACTATTTAAGTATAACACTTAAAAATATAAATTTTATATAAACAGAAAGCTTTTTTTCTTGTTATTTATGTAGTTTTTAATTTGTCTGTATAAAGTTAATACTTTCCGAGCGCGAGCTCGGCAAAATGATTTTACAAAAAAATCCGACCGAAAAACAAAGTTGTTTTTGCCAACCACTATAAAGCTAATAACTTGAGTTCTATGGCGCGTACCCGGAAAGTAATTACTGTCCGGGAGTTTTCAGACCAGGGGGCACGTTATGCGTAATTTTGTAAACCGGAGCTGTAGATGCCGCTGCAAGGATCGCGTCCACAAAATTTTGGATTTTTTGGTCGAATAGTTTCCAAGATATAAGTTTTTCCCATATTTTCCCAAAATACAAAATTCATCAAAAACTATACTTTTGGCACATTTTGTTTCTTGGAATAAAATCAACCCCACTTTTGACCCTACCCATTCCCACAAAAACACCTTTCCATTTTACTTTTTATTTTTTAAAATATCTACATATTAAAGGAAGAAACAAATTAGTTTCAACTTTGGTCTTAAACTAGCGATAATTTAAAGGCGTGAAACACACCTAATTTTATGGAATTTGATTTATAGCATACTGTTTTTCACTATTTATTAAACTGTGACTCCGCGCCGTGGGAACACTCTGCACAGGCCGCGGCGCGCCCCGGCGCGCATCGCCGAGCCAGACGTCGTGGGGTCCCACGGCCTGTGTGTAGACAGACGGGCTCGGCGCGGCGCGGCGTGTCTACAGACAGGCCGTGGGACTGCACCTTTAAACGAAGAGAGATTGGCTGTCTTTGCTTTTACTGAAGCAATACAAGTTGATCAAGTTGTTTTGTAGATGGCGTGTATCAAAAATATAGCCTTTGTTCTTGAAAATAATAGAGTTCTGATTTTATTTCGCACCACCACACTGAACAAAGCAATAATGACAAATTTAATACTATAAAATAATAGATTACAACTAATCGTACATAATGTTACATGTCAAAGTTTAAAAATGTTTAGTTGCGATGTTTGTTACCCAATCACGCAAAAACGACAGAACGGATTTTGATGAAATTTTGCACATAGACATAAAATATTATATCCCTAACATATAGGATTTTAAGGTTTAAAAATGTGGTAGGGGCTGAATCCCTAATTACAGGTTATTCCATAACCTAGTAGGGTCAGCTAAAACTTTATTATAATACTAGCTTCTGCCCGCGACTTCGTCCGCGTGGATATTAGAGAAAATCCTTAGGGAATCTTCAAAATCCTTAGGGAACCTTCAACCATGATCTGACCAGCCATTTTTACGCATTTAGGCGGGTTCCTACCAAGGGCGCTAACTGGCGAGGCAAGAAATTTGCCGCGTGTGGCGGGCCTCGCACGTGGCTTCCCGTCCCGTTCCAGTTCCCGTTCCCGTTCCCGTTCCCGTTCCCGTTCCCGTTCCCGTTCCCGTTCCCGTTCCCGTTCCCGTCCCCGTCCCCGCGTTCCCGTTCCCGTTCCCGTTCCCGTTCCCGTTCCCGTTCCCGTTCCCGTTCCCGTTCCCGTTCCCGTTCCCGTTCCCGTTCCCGTTCCCGTTCCCGTTCCCGTTCCCGTTCCCGTTCCCGTTCCCGTTCCCGTTCCCGTTCCCGTTCCCGTTCCCGTTCCCGTTCCCGTTCCCGTTCCCGTTCCCGTTCCCGTTCCCGTTCCCGTTCCCGTTCCCGTTCCCGTTCCCGTCCCCGTCCCCGCGTTCCCGTCCCCGTCCCCGTCCCCGTCCCCGTCCCCGTCCCCGTCCCCGTCCCCGTCCCCGTCCCCGTCCCCGTCCCCGTCCCCGTCCCCGTCCCCGTCCCCGTCCCCGTCCCCGTCCCCGTCCCCGTCCCCGCGTTCGCGTTCCCGTCCCCGTCCCCGCGTTCCCGTCCCCGTCCCCGTCCCCGTCCCCGTCCCCGTCCCCGTCCCCGTCCCCGTCCCCGTCCCCGTCCCCGTCCCCGCGTTCGCGTTCCCGTCCCCGTCCCCGTCCCCGTCCCCGTCCCCGTCCCCGTCCCCGTCCCCGTCCCCGTCCCTGTCCCCGTCCCCTGGATGTGCATGTCCAGGTCCAATCATGGCCACCGTGTTGGATTTCAAAATAAATGTCATTTTCGCAACCACCATCCCATGAAACCTCAAGAACGATATCCACATCGATTTTCATGTTTACTTACCCCATTTTACACCTTAAGGGAGGATTTTCAAAATAACAAAATATGTGTTTGCCTATTTATTTTTAGATGTGCTCCAACGAACTTTAAAGTTGTAACGTCTATTTTATATTATTTTTTCATACAAAATTTGAACCCCATTTTCACCCCTTTAGGGGTTAAATCATGTCCACTGTGTTGGACTTCAAAATAAATGTCATTTTTGCAATCGTCATCCCCGAAAACCCCAATAACGACATCCATATCTATTTTTGGGGTTTTTTACCCCTTTTCACCCCCATTTCATCCCAATAGGGGTTCAAATACTAACAATAACAATATACGTTGCGTTAGATTTCTATCCATAAGCCTAAATTATAAATTTAGCGATTTTTACTTCGAAAATAAAGGATTTTCTTCAATACACAACTTCATCCCCCTTTTGACCCCTTCGGGGGTAGAATTTTGAAAAACGCTGAGACCCGTATTTATTTATTTTCAATGGTCAGTCTAATCACAAAATTTGAAGATCCTAGCTTCAAAACTGAGGGACTTTCATACAAACTTTGATCCCCTTTTTTAGCCCCTTAGGGGATGAATTTTGATAAACCCTTTCTTAGTGCACCCCTAGACCTCATAAGGAACCTACGTGCCAAATTTGGAGTCTCTAGACCCAGCGGTTTGGGCTGTGCGTTGATAGATCAGTCAGTCAGTCAGTCAGTCAGTCATTCAGTTTACGATTTTATAAATATAGATTTCCTTTTGTCTTAAAATCTGTACTTGTAACTTGTTTACTATAGCTATAGCAATTTCTGTTGTGACTATGTAATTTTGGCATGAATAAAGAGCTTTAATGTGGTTCGATGAGCTCAGTAGCGCCACCAATGGAAATAAATCAATTACGTTTTATCAAGGGTTTAGATTAAAAGATTTGATGATTTTGCGCTAATAAAAGACTAAAATGCATTTTCTAAATATAGTTTCAAGAACTCAAACTTAAGCAATAAGTCGTGCATGTCACTAGTGCCAAAAGTGGCCACATTCAGCAATATCGACATTCATAACTTATTGTTTATATTTGAGGCTATGAAAAAATATAAAAAAATTACACTTTACTCTTCTATTTCTCATCGAACCACCTCAAGAGCTACGAAATCGTAGGCGCTAGCTAATATAGTGTTTGTCTACACTCACAACGTAATGATCCAAATTTAATATTAATTCTAAAAAGATTGTGGGTGCCTATAAATAAACACGTACTTACCTACTATTACTTTATTTGCGGAACATAAAAAAAATCTTTGTTCTATGGGTAAATGAAAAAAACTCATTACAGTGCAGTCAACTCTGCATCAAAATAACTTTTTTCTCACTTATGCTCTGAAATCTTATCATTCCATTTGAAAAAGGAATGCGGGGCGTTCCACATTTCCGAGGGGGTCTGGTTCATCACATTCTAAATTTAAAATTCAGGCCAGGAATGAATTTCAATAGTTACTTCCCGCACCAGCACCAGTGCGGGAAGTAGGTACAGTGCGAAGATGATCTGGGTGGTCTGCGGCAACTTCTTTTTTTTGTTTTAGCTGTTCACAAAAACAAAAAAAGCAAAGGCACATTTGCACCATACAGCCATAACTTTAGTTCCTTTTTTCTGGCACGCAAGCCAACGACAAGACAGTTAATATTATAAAGGTAAAATTATTTAATAGGTACTATAATAACGATACAATAAAAAAAATGGTGCGCACAGAGTATATTACTATAAGAATAAATAAATATTACATTGTATTGTACCAGATTTATCAGAGACAAATCCTTTAAATAATCTTGAATTATGTACAGCGCCATCTACCGCCGAGAAGCGAAATGAGATGGGTTTTTGCTTCTCGGCGGTAGATGGCGCTGCACGTAATTCAAGATTACTCAGAGAATTTGTCTATGATAAATCTCATTTTTAATATTAATTAAATTTAATTAAGTTTCAATTGAAAAGTTTTTTATTTCCTCGCATTTCTTGAGAAAAGCACTATACAAGCCTTGTTCTGGAAGCTACTTGCATTGCCTCGAATGATTAAAGCCCTCGCCTGCGGCTCGGGCTTCAAACCATCCTCGACAATGCAATCGCTAGCTTCCCGTTCACGGCTGTAATGTACTATTAATTATTATATCACTCTTTTTAGCGCGTCTATGGTCTGTAACAAAAAAGTTATCCTTCTATCCTACTAATATTATAAATGTGAAAGTTTGTGGGTTTGGATGTTTGTTCCTCAATCACGCAAAAACTATTGAACGGATTTGGATGAAATTTGGCATACAGATAGTAGATAGCCTAGATTAAAACATAGAATACTTTTTATCCCGATATTCCTACGGGAACGGGAACCACGCGGGTGAAACCGCGGGCGGCCGCTAGTGATTTTAATATTTTTTACTTTTTGTTGCACTGAATTTCGTAGGATTTTTATAAATCTTGCTTTAAAATATCTGATAGCATTTAATGAGAACAAAATTTGATTCTGCCCGATATTTTAGATGCAGCAACGGAAATGACTCTTATATCAAGGTAATAGGTAATAACTATCAGCAATGTCTCTCTCTCTTTTTATTTAACTTTGATCATTTATTTAGTAGGTTCAATCCCAAATTGTATGATAAAGTAGTGTTTGAAACTGCAAGTAACTAGGTAGGTACATTAAAACACTCTTGTGACACTATTATAAACATCGCCTACGGCTCGGTTTTTAAACACACACTCGTGTTTTAATTCCCCCCATTATGTATTAGTTTCATAATAGTAAATTATGAGACAAGTTAGCTTAGGTTGCTCATTGTAAACGAGGCTGTGGGTTGCAGGCCGAGCCGTAGGCGAAGGCGTAACTCAGCCGAGTGTGCAATCAGCAAAAGCTCACGAGTTTCATACGACATTTTCAAATAACGAGTGTGTGTGAAAATACATGCATGTTGTCGTAATTTGCGATAAAGACATAAAACACCACAGTTCAGTTATTTTTTTATGTTCTATGCAATAACAGTATTATTCAATTACTGGTATCGGACGCTTTGCAGTCGATATTTTGTTTATTCCAAATATTTATTGGTTGCGCACAGTATACGAGCGAAGCACGCAAAGCCTATATCGTGGAGGAAATTGAAAACCATCGAATAACATTAGGGATTTGAGTGAATGTCGTAAAATATATCCAAAACGGTGCGAAATGGGGGTACTAAATAAAATGTTTTGGCATGAAACGGATATATGATGAGATTTATTTATTTTTATTAATATAGGCCTCAGTATAGCTTCCCAAACGGGAGGATGCGAATAGGCTGTTAGGAAATTGGATTTTCTATTGATGCCTTAATCTATAGCGATTTTTTTTGTTACGAATTTAATTTTTTATAAAATATAGAATTTAAGCTACAATCTGTACATTTGAATATTCGATACATTATGTACTTTGCGAGCAATTAATTTAATTAAGGTTAGGGCGCCACTTGAGTGTTATATTCACCTTAAGTAGTTGGTGAAATCGGACCTATTATCACAGCGTTAACTAAAATTAAATAATTTGATGAAGACTACTTTCCAAGGAATCCTTTATAGGTTTTATTGATCTTTATGAGGTTGGCACAAAAAATACATTTATTTTAAATAAAAATATGTACTTATTCAAAATTTTACAAAAGTATGAGACTATCATTTCAATAATGTTCATAGCAATAACTATATTTTATTTGTCTAACAATTATTGCTTTAAAGATATAAAAATGGTTTTAGAATTTTACTTCCATTTCACAGACGAAATAAAGCTCCGCATCATCACAATGATTAGCACTTAAATATATATTATTATTGTAATTGTAAATAGCACCACAGTCATATTGACGATTGCGTTGTTCATCATACCAACGATTAAACCCGCTGTCTTGAAGCTTGTGTCCTGCAATAAACAAAGTCCATGATTATTTTCTTCTAAGAAATTCGATATAGTCTGTTTATTCTTACTTATCTTTATTTAGTAAACAGTATTTTTATCGTATATATATACGTCTTTTTTATACTTAAATAGATATTTAATCAAATTGTCATTAATAACTAATGATAGGTACCTATCTTTCGTAATGTACTATTCGAGCTGTAAATCTCAGCATTTTAGCAGTGCAATAGGGATGATGACTAATGAATAAAATAACGAAATACTAATAAAAATCGTAGACATATTAAACTTTTAGAGTAGCTTGTATACCTCTTGGTTTTATATATTGCATATTATTTATTTTATGACCCTTCAAAGTTGGGAGGACAAGTCCATTTAAAAAGTATAAAATTTATTATATTACTCAAACAACTATACTCCTTCTTCTCCTCCAACACCCTATTGTGCCCTTACCAATCCGGTTTCCGCCCTTCCCACAGCACAGTTGGTGCACTGCTGAACATTACGGAGGATATTCGTGGGGCGATGGACAACACCAAACTCACGGCAATGGTTTTGCTGGATTTTAGCAGTGCATTCAACTGTGTTGACTTTGATCTTCTCCTCGGTGCTCTTCGTTCCTTTAACGTCTCGGCCTCTGTCATCGATTGGTTCAAATCCTATCTTCTCGACCGTTCTCAATGTGTAGTCTATAATGACGCCTCTTCCGATTGGTCACATTTATCAGCGGGTGTGCCACAAGGTGGTGTTCTCTCTCCATTACTGTTTTCTATTTTCATCAACAATGTCTCCTGTGCTATATCTTCCCCTTTCCACCTATATGCTGATGACCTTCAAATTTACAGACACTTTCCCATTGCTGAGGTTGCGGAAGCGATATATTCGTTAAATCGGGATTTGGCTTCGATCCGGGACTGGGCCTCTTCTTTTGGTCTTGTTGTGAACCCAAGCAAATGCCAAGCTATGATTGTGGGTAGCAACCGGCTAAGGTGTAAGCTTGACTTTAAATCTGTTCCACCACTTATCTATAACAATTTGCCTATCCCGTTCACCGACAAAATCAAAAATCTCGGACTCATTATGGATAGCACCTTATCTTGGTCCCCGCAAATCAATGAAGTCAGCAAACGCATCCATTACGCTTCTCACTCCCTCAAGCGACTTCAATACTTTCTTCCTTTTAAAACCAAAATTATGCTGGCGCAATCACTTCTCCTCCCCCTTCTCGACTACGCCGACGTTTGCTTTTTGGATATTACTGAGGAACAGCTAAACAAGCTGGAACGACTGCAAAATCTAGCCATTCGTTTCATCTTCGGACTTCGCAAATACGACCATGTGTCATTATTTCGCTGTCAACTAAAATGGCTTTCCATTCGCCTTCGCCGTGATATGCACATCCTTTCTGCCCTATTCAAAATCCTCAAGGATCCTAACTCACCCAACTACCTTGTTTCCCGTTTCCAAATCCTTCCTCCTCCCACCCGCCCTAGGCAGGCTTGTATCACTAAGATGCTTGAGCTGCCTAGAAGCAACACCAACTTCCTGCGTAACTCCTTCTCCGTTAAAGCCGCTCAGCTTTGGAACAAACTCCCGTCAAACATCCAGAATTGCCAGAACATCATAACTTTCAAATCAAAAGTCAAAGCTCACTTTCTATCACAATTGTCTCATTCATGATTCACGAGATAGTTAATACAACCAGTTTTATATATTTATATTACATAGGTATATATTATTTTATGTATATGTATTATGTTATGTATGTATGTATGTATTTATTCATATTTATATTTATTTAATTATGTTAAGTTTATACCTACTATAAAGTTTATTTATAAGATGATAATAAAATGATCTAGATTAAGTTTTATTTAGGATTTCACTTATCTCCATCTTACTATGCACTTTCTATTACCTGCTTACTTAAAAATCTCAAACAATGCTGGGTTGGCTGGAAGAGATCTCTTTTAGAGATAAGCCCACCTTTGTAAACAACTTTTATATTTACCTGTGTAATTATGTTACAAGTGCAATAAAGAATATATATAAAATAAATGATACCTTTAATTAGTCCGTAAAATGTATAGCAAATTTGTCTAAGAAACTATTTTGATAAACACAATATTTAATATTTTATACAATGCCAAACAAATTTCCAACGCATTGCATACAAACTACTTATTCGTGACGTCATAACTAGGAAGCCATTAGTATGGAGCGTTTTTGGGCGAGTCCATTTGTGTGCATTTCACACTGTGATATCTCGGGCAGTTTTCATGCTAGCGAAATAATGATTTTACCAATGTTTCTTTTTTTGAGAGGTAATTTATGTAACATAAAATAAAAATAAAGTTGTCATCATCCCTATTGTTTGTTCTTTATTCAAAAGACTCATGAGTCTCGTTCCTCGACAGAAAGATAAATCTAGTGTAATCAGCGAACTAAAAGTGTAATACACCTTTGACAATAAAATAATATTAAAAAATAGACCGTGTTATTACAAAAGATTTTTAAACACTGTTTAACTAAACACATGTTTAAATGTAATGCTGTCTCTGTCAAACAATATTGTCAAAAGTGACAGCATCACAATTAAAAATGTGTTTAGTTAAACAGTGTTTCAAAATCTTTTGTAATAAGGCCGAGAGTTTTTGTACCCTCATTATTCTAGCCCCTTCATTTGTTTTATTTTATAAATGATATTATTTCAATAAAGAGTTGGTCGAAGATTGTTTACTAAACAAGTAAGGGTAAACATACTATAGCCGAGTTGGATAGCTCAGCAATTTTGAAATTGCCACCCATCCCCAATGAGACCGCGTGCTGGGTTATTATGGCCCATCCTTCTTATACGAAACGACAAAAGCGCGTACGAAAGGCCTGTGCCCCAGTAGTTGGGACATTAAAAATGGCTGATTGCATAATTATTTTCCACTGAACTGTTATGCGTACAGGCAAGGAAAGACATAATTGGGAGTCTAAAGAGGCAAGATTCTACATGAAATGTTTATTAATAAAACATACTGATTTGTAACAGAAGCAGTAATAATAATAGGGGTTAAAGCTTAGAGCATCGCGCCCCTTTAGCCCCTACCGGCTACCGTCCGGCACGAGAGCTGCGTTGCTGTAAGGGCACATACCATACAACAAGTTCTTACGTACCCCATAAAAGTTTGTTATCAATAAAACATGAGGCTGGTTTTACTGTGTGTTTAAAGTTAATATACTAAACGTTTTATTGTTTCAACTTCCAGTGTGTAAGGGCTAAATTGCCGTTTTTTTTCTCACACACACAGAGGCACTCATAATCTTCTATGATGTTAAAGATGCTTCGGTTACTTCCTATTATTTCGAATTATGATCATAACGGCCCACTATCACCAATAAACATATATTTCTGACTTTTTCCTGAACATTAAAAAAAGTATCTTAAAGGTGACTCCTTTTTTCGTTAGATTGGCTAAACGACCACTTAATTCGTTGTAACTTAGCCGACACATACTTATTTTTTCACTTAACACGTGTGGCATTATTAGCTGAGTTTTAAAACATTTGTGCATAAAAGTTTAAAAACATTATTGTTGTTATAAAAATAAAAAAAAAATTTAAGATTATTAATATCATTGAAAAATATTAGAAAAAATCGACTCACCCGTAGCAGCTCAGACGGGACAGTCCCGTCTGAGCTGCTACGGGTGAGCTACGGTTTTTTCTAATATTTTTCAATGATATTAATAATCTTAATATAAAAATAGCATTGTGAATGCATAAAAATTTAAAAGTTTAAAAAAAATGTTAGTATGGAAAATGCGAATCCTTTAAATTTCTCCATACAAAACGGCTATTTCATACGTTAACCTCTTTCGAAAAACAAAAAAAACGAGGAACTTAATTTAATGAAAATGCTGCAATTTATTTCAAATTGGAATCATTATTTCAGAGAGTCTTCGGAATCGGGAACGGTCCTTTTTTAGAATGAAAGGTACCTTAAGAGGATTGTCAACCACGTGGTCTCCATACAAACGGCGATAACGTTTCCCACCCTCTAAACCTTAAGCTACAGTTATTAATTTTTGGTATTTTTTTGAAATGCTTAAATACTAGGGCTGTACGTTTTGATTTTTCAAATATCTATAATAGATTTCGAAATATTTGCATTTTAGTGATTTCATACAAAACACAGAAGTTCCAATATTTTCAAATCTACAATGAATATTTTAAAAATCAAAACGTATAGCCCTAGTTTTTAGGCATTTCAAAAACATACCAAAAATTCATTGCTGTAGGTTAAGATTTAGAGGGTGGGAAACGTTATCGCCGTTTGTATGGAGACCACGTGGTTGACAATCCCCTTAAGAAGATGTGAAAGCGTAACAATAACAAACAAACAAACAAACAACAGACACACTTACGCATGTTAAATTAAAGATAAATGTAACAGATTCACTTCTCAAGCTTACGCGCTCACTAGACATGAAATAAAACACTTTTAACGGATACTAGCGCGGTTTTATTGAAAGTACTTTGGTAATTTTACGTAGTCCCCCGTGACCACGGCAGCTGCAAAGGTGCCGAAACGTCGGGAAAATCAAAAATCAAACCAAATACCAACTAATTACCAATGTACTTGCAATAAAACCGCGCTAGTATCCGTTAAAAGTGTTTTATTTCATAAATGTAACAGACTTGAGTATTTTACCTTTTACAGTGTAGAATTCATTTATCAGAAACATCTTCTTGAATCCAGCATGATAATGTTCATGAGCTTCATCTCGTAACATTTTATGTACTATTTCTGCTTCCATGGTGTTTTCCAAGACGACCAGCGAACCTCCTTCCATATAGCAAGTTTCCATAGCCTTGGACCATGGTTTTGGGTTATGATTGACTTTATAACATTTTCTGGTTTCTTTCGAGTATATGTATCCTGCAACAAAGGACGAATTCGGTATTTTTTTTATTGCATTTCCTGATGTTTTTGACACCTTTTCAGGGACCATAGGTTTAGCAATGCCAATTAATAGTGGCACTTTGGGTTTTTATTTTTATTATTTTTAGACATAAATTAACACAAAACAATAACTCAAAAAATAATATTGTGTTTTATTTTTATGGTAATGAAGTTGATAAAAATACTATTAAAGTTTAAAGATAACTTTAAAATAAGTTCCACTTCTTTTTTCACATTTCCACGATGCACGGGGAAAAGTCTTTTAAGTTACTTTACCCTCTTGACCTGTGGTACCTACGTCTGCCTCCCACAAAAAATATATGACCTGCCAAACTCAGTAGTGGGTAAAATATGACATCTACCTACCAACAATCGATTGCATCAGTGCTGTTTTGTGTGGCCGTTAACATACCATGAACATACACATCCCTTAAATTGCATATCATTTATCATACATGAACATACCTTTATCTATCGTAGGACAAGAGATGTCTTCAACTTTTTTACAAATAAAAGGTTTATATTGGGGTTGTGCGTTACAGTCACCAATTCTATAAGCGCCAGTTCCTATATCCATTGTAACGCAATGTTGATTATCGGAAGTTGTGTCTAGGTTTTCTATTGAAATATTTGTTGGCTGACCTGAAATTTAAATACATATTATGAAAATAGTAACATGATTAGTATAAGTAATAGCCAGTAATTGGATGCGCGCATATATTATAATATTGCGGGTGCAGGTTTTAAAAGTTTTAGGTTGTTGGTAGAATATCGCTGATAGTGATAACGTTATAAAGTTTTATAGAGACGCTTACCATGTATAGTAACGTATTCACCTAAGATAAACTGATCGTGGATGCCTACAGAGATGTCTCTTACACTGTCAACCGGTATCGCAGTCGCTTGTAATACAAGCTTCAATGCTACCTCCCATTCGTCATTAGTAGATGGGTAGAACAGTTCTGCACCTGAAACACAAATAAAAAAATTGAGTAGACTATAGGATGATCCTTTGCAACCTAAAGAAGGGTTGGGGAAACATTCGGAGAAGTTTGTGGTGGAGGTATAATATTTTAATCGACTTAACCTCTGCTACATGGCCGTTTTGATTACGAAACTCCGTCAAGCACGCCATCTGGTGTGCAAAACCGCACCATACTGGGTTACGTAAGAAAAAACGTCCCTGCTCTTTTATATGTTTACCAATTCTCATTCTGTATTGTTTTTCAGAATCTAGAATAAATTTCCAATACAAAGATAAATGAGCATATTGGAAGACACTCACCAACAAACTTATAATACGCAATAAAATGTTGGACTGCACGATATAACCCCGACGGTTCACATGTGATACGAACTATTTGTCTTTTTTCCAGAGCTGCAGTATCACATGAGACACGGGGGCTTGCAGGCAATATTTTGATTTATTGTGAAAAAATTGACGTACGTCTTGTAACAAACTTGTGTTTAGCGAAGTTAGCAACAACTAACAAAATTGGTTGAGACAAAAAAATGCGGAGTTCTTAACCACGTTACCTGTTATCGTTATGTTTACATGTCTGACATGAAAAGTTGATAGGTCTGAATATAACTTACCTTCGTCATCACATGTCAAAAAAGAAGAATTCCAAGAAATGCCATTGCCATCGTTGTGTAGCTTGTAAAATGCATCATATTCCTGAAAATACGTATAGTCCTTGCGGTAGAAATTGACGTGGCGACCGGAAACGGCAGCTAAGCCTGTAAATAAATAAAAAAGATTTATAATATTACTTAGCGATAGCACAAAATATCCTCCGCATGGATTTTGTTTCAGAGTCTTCATAAATGAAGAAAACAAAAATACAACGGTACAAAAATACAGAAAATTAAAAATAAAGACTGGCAATGATCACAATTATTAATATAAATTAGAACATAATTATTAATTTTACCATTACTTACCAGCATATTTTTCTGATTGCCACATTAAAATTGAATAAATACTAGTGTTCTACGGTCATAGCAACTATTCAAACATAATTTAATTATCTCTAATAGTTACATCGACTTTTTTAAAAAGCTATTTGACAGGTCAACGCTTGTACTTATGAAAAGTGGTCGTTGTTCTTTCGTTTGAAATGGGATAAGCGCTGTATTGTTATTATGCAGTTAATAAGTTTTTTTTTTGGAATCTATAAAATCTAACTTTACATTTGACTATGCCAATAGGTTACAGGTTACTTTAGTGACGCTTAGCGTATCCGCTGACGGGCGCTTTTTTGTAGCTGCGATAAGCGGCGATATCGCGGCGATAAACGCGGCGATAATCGCGGCGACAATCGCGGCGCTTTTTTGTCGCTGGCTTAGGTTAACCCTAAAAGGCACCCTTATAAAGAACCCATAGAATGCTTATGGTTTTTCATTTTTGTGTAAAAACTCGCAATAGGAAATAATACGCAAAACTTTTCGCAGATAGCGCCATTGTACTCTGTGGTAAACAAAAATGGTTTTGATTGGCTAAAATACGTCAGAAATTACATTTTACATCTGAAACAACAAATTTAACTTAGGACAGTCGCATGTGGCGCCATTACTTCCTCAGTATTATCCCCTATTCCCTGCCCAAAATCATCTTACTTAAAAAACTGAATCTTGCGATTCTTTTACGCAAAACAGAAGTAGGTAGGTAGGCATTGTTATGGAAAACATATTTAAACGGCGACTTCTTTGATTTTCATTATTTATAAATAAATAAAATTTACTAGATGTTTGTTCTTAGACAAAACGACATCGACGACTTTCAATACGATTTTATTAGCGACTAGTCAAATTCTTTAACTAACTTGATGTTTCTTTTGTTACGTTTACGTTAAGTTTTCCATAATAATATAGGTAAATTATAAACTTATGATAATCCCAGAAAAATAATTGCCTATAACCGACCTTAGGTTCATAGTGTGATCCTACCTTTTTTGGAACAGGATTAAAAACTATATAAACTGGTAAGCATATCATGTAATAATAATTCTCTTACTTTTTATTGCAAGCTCTACCATTTCAATAGTAGATTGTTATACAAGACGCTAAAATTACCCATTGCATACGAGGTAGTTTTATTCCCGAGCTTTAGCGAGGGAATAAATAGAAACCGAGTTACAATGGGTTTTAGCGTCGTGTGTTACACTATACTTTTCACTACGATTGCGAGAAAATAAAATACAATGTTAAATAGTTTATACCTACTTCCGTAAACGAATCCACTCGTTTTTCTACCCTCCACTTCATAAACTTTTTGTACAATATTTAAATAAATGATTTGTGCTTGACGGCAAAAGATTAAAATTATTTATTTCCTATTACAGTCACACAATTCAATCAGTTTGTAATTATAGAAAAATTCTAAAGATTTCGCGCCATGGTACCTTTTTTTAATTTCTGCTGTAGCAGCTAAGCAACACAAACACGCATTCTACGATTCACTCTGTGCAGAGTATAAATAACTTTTAGTTCCATTTTCAAAAATAAGAATGAGAAGCTGGGGGCCTATTACGAAACTTGGTCACGATAGTCGTCCGCAGTTCGTCGGTTGTAGTTATTACAAATATTTTCAATGTAGCTATCGTAGTCCATAGTCTATTGAACGAATAATGACGGATCCACTAGAGAGAAACTGTCAAATTTACGCAATCACTTTGCAATATCGCATACGCAAGTGCTTTGTAATAGGAATCAATCAGAACGAATCACGGACACAGCTGCGTGTATCGCATTAAACTTTTCGTAATAGACCCCCAGTATTAAGTCGAGCGAGTTTTTATTCGTGATTATGAATAAAAACTTTTTCATTTTAGTAGGCTCATTGGTAATAGACAAACATTAAAAAAGAAAAAACTTTATCCCCTAGGGCTTATTATGCTATTTTATCTCGACTCTTGTACGTTACAATGACGCACTTTTTGAGCAAGAGGAGTGAAAAAATAATTATGTCAGCCTGCGAAAAAAATTGTGGTGTCTATTAGGGTTAAAGCCGCTTGTCACTCTTGTCAGTGTCATTTCGTGGGCGATTAGTCGCCGAGCTATGTGTGAGCTACTTTTTGTAGCTCGTGGGCGTTTACGTATTGAACTCCATATAATGTTCTATTCTGGGCTACAAAAAATCGCTCAGCGATTAATCGCTCGTCAGCGGTGAAGCTTATTCTTTTCTCAGATGTGTCGGTCAAAATGATACCACAAAAGTCACTTTAAATTGACATTTTTACTGGCATGAGATGAATAAATTTTTAAAGAAAATAATAAAACCATAAAAGAAGAATAGTAAAACAAATGTGACTCACCGAAAAGAAAGAAAAAAAGGTGTTGCCACATGACTTGCTACTTTCAGACTGACAATGATTGAAATGACTCGTAATTTAATTAACACAATATTTATAAGTTATTAAATTCACAGACAAGAAACGATCGCTGCTGTATATATGGGGAAGAACCTTATATAGCGGATGTTACATTTTTGGTGCCGCGTTAGTTAACTGAAATGACATTAGATTAATAACTAACAGATGTGAAATGGACAATAATATTTTAGGCATATGCAAGCTTTGGTCCAAAATGTTGTATTTAGATTGATTTAGTAAGCTACACGTAATTATTTTTTTTATAATTTACTAGCTTTCGCCCATGACTTCGTCCACGTGGACCATGTAGACAATCGGAAAATCCCTGGAGAACCTTTGGCTGGGATATAAAGTATCCTTTGCTTTAATCTAGGTTATTTAAATTAAAACTTTAAGTAAGCGGACGAATAGAAAGTTTTGGTAAGAATTTAATTTTTTAACCACAACGGGATAGTGCTTTGCCTATGTTATGTGACGATAAGACAGAAGGTGGAAGCGCACTACACCCGGAGCCCTATTACCAGCGGTTGGTCTGCCGGAATGCACCCATTGAGATTCAGTTCCAGTGATTGCTACCAAATTGTTGTTGGCGCTGGTGTCGTAGCAAAAAGTGCATTCAATCCATCAGCGAGCGATTAGCCAGCAATCACATAACGTAATACGATTTTTTTTGACGTTTAGCAATCTATCGCGCGTCTATCGCGCGATCGCTGCGCGATCATTGCTGATTGCTAACTTTTAGGTAATAAGGCTGCCGGAATCCTCATAATCCTCCTCTAAATCCTCAAGAAAGAGCAGGTAGAAGAAGCAATACGAAGAAAAGTGAGCAATACAGAAACCAAAGACGGAAAAGAAGATATAGAAGTAATATATGAGAAGAAAACTAGAAATCCACACGTGGCGCACATGGTGGTCAAGGTCACTCCCAAGATATGGCAGCAGCTGACAGAGGCGGGAACTATTCAACTACAATGGGGTATTTCCAGTGTGGAGGACCAGTCCCCGTTAATCCAGTGCTCCCGCTGCTTGGGCTACGGCCACATCAAGCGGGTTTGCCAGGAGCAGCTGGACAGCTGCAGTCATTGCGGGGGTAATCACCTGTATGCAGCGTGCACGGAGAAACAAAGCCCCCCCAGCTGCTTAAACTGCAAGCGAGCCAACTTGGAGGACAAGGAACACAATACCTTCAATACGGTATGCCCAATAAGAACCAAATGGGACAAATTAGCTCGGGCAAAAGTAGCTTATTGCTAAAGTTTCGGTTTCGGTGTCGAACAAACAATTATATACAGTCATACAGGCGAATCTCCAACGAAGCAAAAATGCAACGTCAGAAGTCCTAATCGAGGCCAGTAAACGAAAAGTCAGTTTTGCACTTCTTCAGGAGCCTTACATAGGGAATAAAGGTGTGATGGGGGATGTTACGGGTGCGCGGATCGTCCAGGCTGCCTATGAGGTTGGCAAGAACAATAAAGCCGCCATTGTCATATGTGATAACAACATAAAAATTTTGCAATTTCCCAATCTCACAACATCTAATTTAGTAGCAGTAAAACTAACAACAGTGGACTGGACGATCGGCGTAATATCATATTATTTTGAACCCAATATAGATATTGAGCCCTATGTGAGGCTCCTGAAGGAAATGATTAGAAAATTAGACTGTAACAAAATAATAGTTGCAGGGGACGCAAATGCCTGGAGTGAGTGGTGGGGCAGCGACAAAAGCGATGAAAGAGGGATAGAATTAGTAGGCATCTTCAACGAATTGGGTCTAAGCATCTTGAATGAAGGAGTCACCCCTACATTCGACACTTGGCGAGGAGGACGTAGGTATAAAAGCTCGGTGGACGTCACGTGCTGCTCGGAAGACATAGCCTGCGAGATTCAAGACTGGAAGGTAGATACCAACCTAACGACCTCGGACCACAATGCAATAACTTTCAAAATAAATTTAGAAAAAATCAAAGAGATAAATAATACAAGAACTACAAGAAAATATCTAACAAAAAAAGTGGATTGGGCTAAATTTAAAGATGAATGTAAAGCAGAATTTGAACTGGCTATCTTACCTCTAACTGGCGGAACACAACAATTTTTAAATTGTTGTTATGGCTTCAGACTTAGGTAAGATGGTGGTAGCTAGTCAGGCGGACTTGAAATAAGCTCTACTACCAACCAAACCGAGTACAACATATACTCCCTCTGGGAATCGAACCCGGGACCCCTGCGTCTTACACGGGTGGGCGAACCACTAGACCACAGAGGCGGTCAATTCCATCACGAAGATTTGCAATTGCAAATGTGACATATAGGGCGTTTGAGCACTACTTGGTGAATCAGGAATTGGCGAAAAAGGAAGTTGGCGAATGAATAAACTGTGAAACTGAGTACGTACATAAATGATGGCATACCAATACCACATCGGACCGTGTAATAAAGTGGGACTGCCGGACATAAAAATTCAGTGTAGTGCACATAGCGCCCATTGGCTAATATATGGTCAATTATTATTCTCGGTACATGATCAAGAAACGTAACTTTCCGAACCAAATCGATGTGTACGTTTTTCAAAAGCTAAGCGATAACGAAGATCTGCAAATGTGACACTGGCTATCTAACCTAAAGGGTCAATTCATGGGTGCAAAGCCTATACAATACCAAAACGAGGTAAGGAATGAGCAATTAAGGTGGTACCCTGAGCGAAAGTGGCGCCGCGGTGAATTATATTTAATATTATAGTCAAATAGTAGGAAATAACGAATAAAATAAGATTTCATAAAAATTTTGAAAAAAAATATTTGACTTTGACCTTCAATAACTTCGTAACTATTAGTTTTCCAGGTATAGTCTAAAAGACAAAAATGATCCTGATGATGGGCGGAATACGTCGACTTCGGCTTCGTTGAAGGTCTTGTTACACCCGTTATAATTCTAATAGGTACACAATTTTAAAAATGTTTATCGTGGAGATTTTAGGGCCCACAGTCTAGTATTTTTAGACGGTATCGTTACATTCCCTCGTAGTCACTGCTACCTAGAAGTAGATAGCAAAACTGCTAAAAGTGGCCGTTTTTGACACATTTGCTATCTACTTCTACGAATGACTACGAGGGCATGTAGTGATACCTTCTAAAAATACTAGACCATGGGCCCTAAAATCTCCACGTTAAACATTATTATAATCTTTTTCTATTAATAACTTATTAAATAAAAACCTCTGAGGGCGCCACTTTCGGTCATACAACCGCCTTAACTAATGAGCCATAATAATAAATGCAAAAAAAATTTGGAACGTATTTAATGTTTGATTTTGCTTGATAAACAACGCATTTTATTTTACCCACATCCTATGTAAAGCTTTTAATCGAGTGCAGAACAACGCGGTCACAGTTGACACGATTGTGTCAGCAATTTAGATAAGTTGAATAATGCTTACTTGTTATGTTTCCTTTGCATAGGTAATAAAAACAAACTGATAATTATTATATCTAAATAATACTATAATATTCTTTTAAATAGGTACCTCATTTGAGTGGGAAGGACGTGATAGGTATTACAGTAGAGTAGTCAAAAAATCCTTCGTTTTCGTAAAAACAGCGAAACTGATTTGGATGAAACTTGGTTCGGATAGTTCAAAGCCTGGATCGATAATTGTATGTTCCTGTCGTATGATTTATTCTAAGGTCTTCGCTGACGAAGTCGCGGACGAAAGCTAGTTAAAAATATCCCAACTTGGGCTTGGACTTGTGAGGAATAAAGTTATGAAAGCTGAAGTTCTACACTCCCTTTTATTATGTCGAGGGGTGGTGGAAAAAATCAAATAATTTCACATCTGCTACAGGGTGTTGCCGTTAAATGAATAAGGTAATTTAGGGAAGGACGGATACAAAGATTTAAATTCAGCTAGATGTTCTTACGTGTGACCATCAGCCATTTTACTGCTGGAGAACAGGCCTTCCTTACGGGTGGATAAAGAGGTTGGGCGGTAACCCACCAAGCGGGCCCAATGCGGATTTGTGGGTTTAACGCCTGCAAATGCAACCGGGATCAATGGCTTAACGCGCCTTACGAAGCACGGAGAAGCTCGAGATAATAAATAGTCACCCAACCCATGACCGACCCTTGCGAAAGTTGCTTAACCTCCGCAATCGTTCTTACGTGTATTATAAAAAAATCCGACCAACTAACACACATCATTGAGCGCTCACTGATAGAATTATGTTTTTGATTTCCATGGCAAATCCTACTAATATTATTTGTATACTAAAATTTGAAAGTTACTTAGTAGGTAACGAATCGACAAAAAATATAATTATAGAACGTAGAGGAAAACAAACGCACAGCCGGACGGACTTTTCGCTTGTCTATCAGCCATTTTTGATGTCCCCACTGCTGGGGCACAGGCCTTCCTTATGGGTAAAGAGGACGGGCCATAACCCACCACGCGGGCAAAATGCAGATTGGTGGGTGTTAACGACTGCAATTGCCCAAGGGACCAACGGCTTAACGTGCCTTCCGAAGCATGGAGGAGCTCGAGATAATACATTTTTGGTCACCCATCTCATGGCTGACTCTTGCGAACGTTGCTTAGCTTCCGCAATCGCTGGGCCAGGCGCTAAACCACTGCGCCACTTGCGCTTGCTCGGTCAGTATTATACCTATAGTTAGTTACTCATCATCCAAAACTTTGCCGCAGGTAAGATGGCAACACGTATTTATTTTATTTTATTTTTATTATTTAGGATACAAACAGTCTTAAACATTGGTATTGCATACAAAAAATATGAGTTTCTTATAGACCTATAGATCCATAAAGTATGCACCAATCGCTCGCGATGGGTCTTAATTTTACATGCAATTACGACTTTTATTATTAAGTCGTATTTTATAGAGCTTATAAACCACAGAATAAATAATAGTACTGGCCTTTATAAACATCAACGTGAAGAATATTTTTCTTTAAGCAATTAAATTACCTTATCGTATCTAGTAAATACTTGCTTTTCTCTGTTTGATAAAAAACGGGCCAGTTTATTGAACCGGCATCTGCTATCGTTAGTAATATTCTCTGTCGATCTTATTTAACCGACTTTTTTGTAAAAATTAAGAAATTCTGTAATTTATGTGCTGCACACAGGTAGGTTGTAGCATGCCCTATGAGCCCCTATGAGTAAGTTCAATTCATATTATGACGCGAAGTAGTTGCATGTAACAGTTTATTCTTGTTGAATAACCTTGGTTGAACAGCGGAAGTTTTACACAGCATTGATTTCGGACAAACTACTTACATTATTTAATAATTTTGACCAAAGTTAGACTTGGCTTAAACCTGATGATGTATCTGTCTTTATTTCAGCAAATATAAGTGACAGCGTCAGTTTTAAACTAGGTCTAACTTGGTTTATTTATGCTTAATCGCACTTACAACCGCAACTACTGTAAAAGTAATAGAAATAAAAACCATTGATGAAAAAAAACAAATATACAGACGAACATAGAACCTTCTCCTTTTTTGGAAGTCGGTTAATAAAAGAAGACATTCAGTTGCTGGAAATACTGAGGGCGAATTTTTGTCAATGATAGTAGAAAAATATACCTAGTTACAGAGACAATTTATTACGTCTCGTATTACATTTATGATTAAGTACCTATAATTGATTTCAATGTAAATAAAAATAACACACCAACGTTCGCTTGCAGTATATCATGCTTTAGATACTTGGCTGACTTATTAATGCGTTTAGCTATGATACAGTATAAGTATCATGTATCGGGGTCAAATCCAACAAACATTGTGACGTAATCGACATCAGCCATTTGCTGAGGCACAGGCCTTCCTTATGGGTGGATAAGGAGGATGGGCCATACATAAATCACCACGCAGGCCCAAAATGCAAATTGGTGAGTGTTAACGACAGCAAATGCAGTCGGGACCAACGGCTTAACGTACCTTCCAAAGCACGGAAGAACTCGAGATGATAAATTTTAGGTCTTCCATCCCATTGCGAAAATAATCGCAGGGCCAGGTGCTAAACCAATGCGCCACCGAGCTTATAGGGACGCAATAACGTAAGATAATAAGAATAATAATTGCACTGGAAAGGTCGAGTCCCAGTCTGAACAATAAGTGGGATCCGCGAATCATCCCGGTCCGTCCCTGAGGAGCAAACTATAAAGATCTTTCGTCCGTTTGTAATAATGTACATGTTATTATCTCGAGATCTCTTGGGGATGGCCAAGAACTATACGAATTAGTAGAATAGAGGCTATTGTTATTATTGTCTGAATCGTGATGAATGGTTAAGCTTTGGTCTACTCTTAATCCGGTTATGCGGAAATTAAAACATAGGCACTGTATTCAGAGACATTATTTTAGGGGAAACACCATTATCGTTCTTATTATCCAAGGCAGTATATATGACCCTCAGGAAAATATGGAGCTATTGAAGTCTCGGAAAATGAGACACAACAGAAAATCTATTTTGTCTCATTTAAAACCTCTGAGTGGCACTCTCAGTGGTATAGCCAACTTAAGATGGAGGTCTAATTGATATGATGAATATTTTTTATTAGACAATATTACTTTACTATTTCTCCGATGACAAGTGAGTAGCAGCATACTAAAAATGCTTTGTTCATTCAGATTAAAAAATGTTTAAATTGATACAGAAAAAAAATGTAAATGCATACTGCGATGTTGGATAACTTTGTAGTACTTATCTTATTTTTAGTTTTTTTTAAATAGTAACCATAATAATTTAAGTTCCTTTTTTCGGTAGGTAGTGAAAAATAACATTTATTATTCAGTACCTACTTAGTTGATTTTATTTCCATAACACATTTTATTATACCTAGTGTTTCTTCTTGGGATAAAAAAGTAGCCTCAATTCCAATAAATTACTTAAATATTAGGCGTTAATTATACCTACTGCTATTATTTTTATTTTTGTGTTTAGCTTAGCCAACTCTACGCTCACAGTGCATTACGAGTTTTACACGATACGCTTAAAACTCTTTATTTTCACTCCGCCAAGCCTTTCCTTAGAATTTTCACTTCAGCCTTACTTAAGTACTTAAGAAAAAAAGAGAAAAGAGCCGAAACCCAACACAATAGTAAACAGAGAGCCGGGACGGAAACTGACGCCGTAACAACACAAGAAATTACTTAGGAATATCATCTCATAGAATTTATCTTGGGAAAAAATATTATAGACAACAATGACGCTTATCGCACATGACAATTGGATTTTGAGCCTTATTTTTATGACGGAAAAGGGTGCAACAACAGACAGACATATTTCTCGTAGCGCAGAATGCTCAGGAGAAATATAAAGTGTCTTTACGATGTCGTTAATTTTTATATGGAGGAGGCCATTTAAAAACATTTTGTTCCACGGTAGAGAGGAGCCGGCACGCCTACTTTCTTGAGCAGCTTTTAATATAACTTAGTGGTTATTATGGAGATATGGAGTTTGATGGTAATGTTGACATTAACTTAGCGCGAGCGTAAGTAAGATCGGTTTTTAACGTCGCCAATTCTACCCAAACGAAATTATTTTAAAATATCGATTACAATTTAGACTAATTAATCTATCAAGGCCCGGAAAATGAGACACAATAGATTTTCTATTGTTGTCCGGAAGCCGGAGGCGCATTGATGAATTAATTAAGCATCAATTAAAATAAAGCACAAACAAACACATCAGAATTAGGTAATAAAAATACTAGTTTCTAGGGATATTTTCAATGTTTCTGTTTTGTAAGTAGACTTATAAGTAAAACGTATACTGTATTTTAAGAATTTATTAAAATGTTTTAAACTTTTATGCTATATGCTAACAAAGCATCAAAGCTAACAGTGTGAAAAATGTCTGTATATTTCCACTTTCCCTGAAAATGGTGTTTCTGTTTTGTAAGTAGACTTTATAAGTAAACGTAAACTGTATTTTAAGAACTAATTAAAATGTCCCAAGCATTTATGCTATATGCTAAATGCTCACAAACCAACAAAGCTATCGTTCTGAAAAATGTCTGTATATTTCCACTTTCCCTCAAAATGGTGTTTCTGTTTTGTAAGTAGACTTTATAAGTACACGTAAACTGTATTTTAAGAACTTATTAAAATGTCCCAAGCCTTTATGCTATATGCTAAATGCTCACAAACCAACAAAGCTATCGTTCTGATAAATGTCTGTATATTTCCACTTTCCCTCAAAATGGCGTTTCTGTTTTGTAAGTAGACTTTATAAGTAAACGTAAACTGTATTTTAAGAACTTATTAAAATGTCCCAAGCCTTTATGCTATATGCTCACAAACCAACAAAGCTAACGTTCTGAAAAATGTCTGTATATTTCCACTTTCCCTCAAAATGGTGTTTCTGTTTTGTAAGTAGACTTTATAAGTACACGTAAACTGTATTTTAAGAACTTATTAAAATGTCCCAAGCCTTTATGCTATATGCTAAATGCTCACAAACCAACAAAGCTATCGTTCTGAAAAATGTCTGTATATTTCCACTTTCCCTCAAAATTGTGTTTCTGTTTTGTAAGTAGACTTTATAAGTAAACGTAAACTGTATTTTAAGAACTTATTAAAATGTCCCAAGCCTTTATTCTATATGCTCACAAACCAACAAAGCTAACGTTCTGAAAAATGTCTGTATATTTCCACTTTCCCTCAAAATGGTGTTTCTGTTTTGTAAGTAGACTTTATAAGTAAACGTAAACTGTATTTTAAGAACTAATTAAAATGTCCCAAGCCTTTATGCTATATGCTAAATGCTCACAAACCAACAAAGCTATCGTTCTGAAAAATGTCTGTATATTTCCACTTTCCCTCAAAATGGTGTTTCTGTTTTGTAAGTAGACTTTATAAGTAAACGTAAACTGTATTTTAAGAACTTATTAAAATATCCCAAGCCTTTATGCTATATGCTCACAAACCAACAAAGCTAACGTTCTGAAAAATGTCTGTATATTTCCACTTTCCCTCAAAATGGTGTTTCTGTTTTGTAAGTAGACTTTATAAGTAAACGTAAACTGTATTTTAAGAACTTATTAAAATGTCCCAAGCCTTTATGCTATATGCTAAATGCTCACAAACCAACAAAGCTAACGTTCTGAAAAATGTCTGAATATTTCCGCTTTCCCTCAAAATGGAGATCCGTCAAGAACAGTAGTACACGGGTAGGCATATAACGACAAAATTTGCAAGTCGAAACCGGAACGGCATAGCTTTGAATATTTTGCGATTCTCTATTTGACTTTGTAATAAGATGCAACCGCTTATCGGCGACCTTTGAATGGAAGATTGTTTACTGTTAGATTAACAACAAAGTACAGGGGGGGTATTAAAACCTCTTAAAACTTGCCAGGCTTATGAATTGCTATAGTTACATCTCTTTCTCGCTGTATAGTAAACAAAAGAGATAGATTGATAACCAGTCAGAAAACTGCCAGGAAATAAGAGGTCATAATACGGCCCCAGCTCGCGCAAAATAACTTTTAGTACCACGTTACTTGCGCAGTAACAATTTTTGGTACAAAAATTTTTAGTGCGCAAACCTCATTGTCTATGGTTTGGGTCAAGTTATATTGCGCGAGCTGTAACTAAACTGCTAAAGGTAACGTTAAGATTTTACCGGTGTAGATATTTTGTTAGCCCAGTTATACACTCGCGAGCAAAAGTATACGACTCTAGTGTAGACGACTCTTCTGATCGTTGGGTTTCTTCAGCGATCTGAGCCTCCTCCATCCACTCTTTGAATGGTCCTCATCAGATCACACCCCGTTTAATCCTGGGCGGAGAACCAAAGCTTCAAAGTTACCTCGTTTGTATGAAAATATGCCTATGATTCCATACTTTTGCTCGCGAGTGTAGTTATTTTCCCTTTGTTTACTAATTAACAATCTAAACAAGACAAATAAATACTTTTTCATTACTTTAATGGCAATGATATCACAAGCTCCTTTATTAATTTTAAATAAGTAAATTGAAAAAAAAAAACTTTGTAACTAGCTTTTTATATTTTTCTATAATGATTTCATTATTTTTCTTTAACATTCTTAATTTTATTCCCCAAATTCAGAATTTAATAACCAAATTAGTCTATCTTCTCTGAATTATTTATTTAGGTGAATAATAAACTTAGTTATTTTATAAGGTCAAGAAAGTTGTACCTACGTTTACCAAAACTAACAATATATTATGTTATTAATTTTTCATTGGACGAACATTTTTAGGTAGGGACCTAAAATATAGGATACGACAGCCCTTGGGCAATGAGACTTTGCTCCAAGAAAAATATCCAACACATGTTATGATAATTACAAAAAAATATTATGACATAACCATCGGTACGCAAATCAAATCGCACTCAACTGATTTTAGGATTCCGTACCAAAATGGTAGAAAGGAACCCTTATGGTGTGACTCAGTCTGTCTGGCTGTCTGTCACTGCTGGATATTTTGAGAACTACAGCTAATGGTATCAACTTGAAATTTGGAATAGTTAAAGATGACCTTTGTCCAACTACTTTGCAAATAAGAAAGAAATAAAAAAATAAATAGTTTTTTTACAACAGGGACTGAAAAGGGGTCTTAAAAATTTTAAGTGGGGCGACTAGGGCATGTGGGGTATCATATGAAACAGCGCTGTTTGCACATTTGAAATCATTTTATTCTTTTTTTAGGCCGCATAGTTTTCGACTTATGATGAAAAAAGTAAAAAAAAATGAAAAAAGTAAAAAAAAGGGGGGCCCTTATCTCTGAAGTTTGCAAAGATAAAAATCTGAAATAATTCAATGTGATAGTAGTTTATGTAAAGATTACAGGAAAAATAAAACGATGTCTCAATATAACACACTTTTTTAGAAATTCAAAAAACAAAAACAAAAAATTTATACTTTCGTCTATATACCAGTCAACAGATGGCCCTGACCCAAGAAAAATTAATTTAGTTCCACCAACGGTCAAGAGATGGCGCTGGACTAAGAAAAAAAAATAGTTCCACTATCGGCCAAGAGATGGTGACTAAATACCTAATACTGCAATAATAATTTTATTATTCCACAGCAGGCTCTGCAGTGTATTTATTATGATGGTACGGAAACTCTCGGTGCGCGAGTCTGACTCGCTCTTGACCGGTTTTTTTAAATATTATTTTGCCAAAAACTAAAACTACTGAGTATTACACTGATCTGTGAAGAACTGATGAAATAATTTATGCAAATCTATGAAACATCTTAGGATGACAATTATACTGGAAACCACAAGCTACATTATAAATTAATATCAATAAGAAGATCAAAATTCAAGCATATCTATTTTGACAACTTCATTAATTATGAATTATTCTCTATTTTACACCGCATAAGCGTAAAAAAACAAGATGCGGTCCAGTTTTCCTGGCGCTAAATGAAAAAAAAACTAACAGAAATCGTAAGCTACTTTTATGCAATTTTTTTGTTGACGATGCTGAACAAAAGGGGCTGTTAACTATAATTTTAATAATAAACAAATCTTAACCTTATGCCGACAGGGTTATTTGCAAAGTTATTAAAAAAAATACTAACAGAAATCGTAAGCAATTTTTATGCAACTTTTTGTTGACAATGCTGAACAAAAGAGCCTGTTAACTATTTATAATTTTAACAATAAACAAATCGTAACCCTACGCTGACAGGGTTATTTGCAAAGCAAAGCAGCGACGGCCAGCAGACGTGCCCCGAATACTCTCAGGATTAAGAATTTGCCTTTAAAATTAAGGAGATAAGCTGAATGCTGGTAACTTCTTGAGCTCAACCATTGATTTCCAATAAGAAATCATCGGTTATTATCGATGACGCCTCGGAGGCAATTTGTTAAGCTCTCTTGATCTGAAAAGGTAAACTTGGTGGCCAATGTAAAAGCATGGTTTGTAGATAGTTAATATTATCTACAGCCATTGCTCAATAATATTACTTGTATTTTAGTAAGGAGATTGATTGGGCAAACTGATTTTAGTTTGTATTTAGTATTAATTCTAAAGTTAGATAGATAGATAGATAAAAAGTTTTATTTACTACGACACACACATACATTCATCAAAACAAAAATTACTTAAAAATAACAAAAAAAAAAATACATATGCGATAAATAAAAAAGAAAATAAAAGATGACAAAAACAATGAGAGGAGTGGAATGCACGTGTGTGCAGCAGCAAGTAAGGTCTACGCTCGGTGCATCACATTTGCCTGACAGCAAAAACACAGATTTTCAGCCGTCACCTTTAGATGAAACGCGGGAACAGTAACTGCGCTCGAGAACATGTATGGTGTGTGTGTGTGTGTGTACATGTTGTGTGCAAGTTGAGCGTGTGAACGAATATTTTATAACAATAAAAATAAAATAAAAAAATAGTATATTTCATTACGAGTGAGGAAAGCCAGCGTTCCGACAAATGTCTACCCGAGCCGAGGCGCAGCCGAAGGTGAGGGTTGACAGTCGGAACAAGTTGCAGTGACGGTTCCGCACGTGTACTGAACAACTATTTTTAATACAGTTGCGAAAAACGAAGCAAAGATTTTTTTTGGAAAATGGCGCCAACCGTAAAAGAATATAAGCAGAGTTTTTTTTTGTTTTCTTCACCCATTCTAGGTAGGCAAAGGGAACTTTGCCCATACAGCCAAGTCTTTAGTATTTTTTTTCCTATAAGCAGAAACTATGGCAGTGCACGTCATACAGCCAACTTTTTTATATTTATAAATTTAATTTGGCCGATACTAATATTAATTTAATGTTTAAATTTTAATTAAAATTACTTTTAAATCTGATATTGAAACAAATTAGTAGCTTCTTTTCAAAAATATTTGCATGAATCATAAAAACTTTATGATTTTTTTTTTGTAAAAACTTCGTGGTTGGTTTTTTCTTTTTAATAGACATTATTTTGACAGTTGGGAAAGAAAACGCACGAGTTCGGAAAAGGTAAAGAAAAAGCTCGAGTGTGTAATAGCCCACATCCCGAACGCTATACGTCCCTGCAATACGCCACTTTTTGAGCAACTGTATTAAAAAGATATAAGCCATTACTCTATTATACATTTTGGTCTTTTATCTATCAGAAAGGTGATATTTCTGATGGCCTTTTAAAAATATATGTATTTAGGTATCCATTGTGTACTAAGTATTACTTATATTCAGCTTTAATTTCACATTATTATTAACAAAATTAATGAAACTGGACAAAATTATAGACTAGACATCAAATTCCAGAGATTAAAAATGTTAAAAGTGTTCAATTGAATCTAGTACAGTCATTAGAAAAGTGCAGTTCAAAAATAATAAACCATAAAATAATCGCTCGGAAAATCCTACTCATGATTCACACTAAGCATTGGAAATAACTTGAGTGCTCGATTAAGTCCAGTCGCCGTATAAGTCCAGTCGCGTTAAGAATGGGATCGAAACATCGATTAGCAAAAGAATCACGTTTTAAATCCGTATCGACTTCCATTACTGGTCTCAAAAAAGGCTCAATAAATGGTCCAATATATCGTGTTTCCAATCTATTAAAACCCGTTTAACGGGTTAGAAACTCGAAAAGTAGTAGTTAGTGTCCAGAAGGCCCATTCAATAGATTCGAATAAGTGGTCCGTTACTCCGACTATATCCGGACTAAACCAGAAAAAACCGGAAAGAACCGGATTAAAAAAGGTTACATTAATGGCGGAGCCGTGAAAAGTGATGCAATTACGGAGAAATTGAGCCTTTCTTTTGTTTTCTACCTTTGATGGATTGGTCCCTATTTTATTTCGTGTCGACGGCTTTTTGTGGCCGCAATTCCCTGTAACCGTATTATCTAGTCTGCAGTTCCTTTGATGGATATTAAACTCTAGATTTATTATAATTTAAACATTTGATTTTATCTCACATTACTGCAATTAGTTCTTGAGCACGACTGGTTTAAGTTAATTTAAATTTTAGAAAATAATATTATAAACATTAGTTAATCTACTTTGTCCATCAGCCATTTTTGATGTCCCCACTGCTGGGGCACAGGCCTTCCTTGTAGGTGGTAAGGAGGATGGGCCATAAGCATAACCCACCACGCGGGCCCAATGCGGATTGGTGGGTGTTAACGACTGCAAATGCAGCCGGGACCAACGGCTTAACGTGCCTTCCGAAGCACGGAGGAGCTCAAGATAATAAATTTTTGGTCACCCATCCCATGACCGACACTTGCGAACGTTGCTTAACTCCCGCAATCGCTGGGTCAGGCGCTAAACCACTGCGCCACCGAGCTCCCCAAATCTACTTTAGTAGTATAGTAGTATGTAACTTGATAAAATATCTTCGAAGTTCGTGAAACAAAACATAATACGTTACTTTTTCTTTAGGTTTTTTAGTTTCATTTCTAATCATTTATTAGGTTCAAGCTAATAATATTATATTTAACAAAATACCCAGCAAATAGAGATCTCACATCATAACTTGAATAACATTATCGTTTTTCACTGTCTCTTCAAAATGGTCACGTATGCTCAATATATTATGTATGTAATAACATTTCTGGAATAAAGTAACTCTTTCTTTTCCCTTAAATTAGTCACCCACCATTTTGGACGCCTAAGGAAGTAATTTGTGTCTTCGCCATTCTGATCACGCCTGTCGAGGTGAAGGGAATGAGTAAAAAATTATGAGGAAATTGATGTAGTGAAGAACTTTAGTTTACTTCGACGATACTTTGAATAAAGCTTAATAAAGTTTTACTTGAAGTTTTGCCTATCTATGACTTCAAGTTAAGTATTATCACAGAATATATTATTGGTAGTATCAATATTGTAGGGACAGGAAAATATGACGATTCGAAAGCGCATATTTTTTAATTTTATTTTAATAAAAAATATTTTGAATTTGACTATAAAAATTCTATCATCAGTTGCATTTTCAATGTCCTCTTCTCACTACTAGAGCGATATCCTTTATTTTCCTTTATTTCCGCTTCGTTTCATCAGATTTTTGTTTCGACAGAAAAAGTACAATCATAACGAAAATCTGTCATATCAAAAATCTGACGAAACGAAATTAGCACACGCTTATATATTTCTTAAATTCAACACAACTTTGTTATGTACTTACTTATTTTTATTGGCATCCGCATTTACAAGTTTAAAAACTTTTTTGAGGATGGACCGCCACACGATTGGTGAGTGAATAATAATATAACATATAAAACTATAATAGGTACATACTATAACCAAATACTAAGTAAACTTAAAATCAATTGTAATTTAGAAATTTCAATTGAATTCTAGAGAAGGATAGGTATTAGGTACCTACGATGTTTTCATGATTCGCCCTTTGATTTTTATGTCGTAAAAAAGAAACGATTTTTTGTGCTTAGTTTTATGTGTCATAGCAACATTTTTGTGAAAAATCAGGAAAAGCATTAGGTACTTAACAGCTTGATAATCAATAGTTTGTATACCTATTTATGCGCTTAGGTATAAAGTGTACGAAACTGCTACTACCTACTACGTTACGTCATTTTACCACCAAACAAAATAAGGTTGCATCAAATTACTGTTTAAACAAAGATTTATTCCGCTTGTTACCTAAAGTATTGCGCCAATCCAATATCGTGCGGCATATGTACTGCGAACATCTGTTTAACAATCGGTCCATATCCGTGCCATAATTCACAAAGTACGCGTCAATGTAACCCCCGTTAATTAATTCAGGGCACGGAACACCGACAACCCGATATCTGTAAGGCTGGGTTCAGGTTTGATAGCGAAGCGCTTTTTGGGAATACGTTTAAAATTTTTCAACTCGCACGTTTGGTTACAAAGAAAAACAAGCTTTATATTCTTCGGAAACTGTATGTTACTTACATACAATTTCTGTAATTGTATGTAAGTAACATAAATGTTATGAAGGGGTAATGTTATGAATGGTGAGATCAATACACAGGAGTGTCATGTGCACCATCGATGGTGCTGGTTTATTGTGCTTACAAATATACAAAACCAGGGGAATAACATCACGAGTTTAAGTTATAAAAACCTCTCAAGTTATAAAAACTGCAATAAAAGCTGATATTGACTAAAAAATGTGCCTACTACTTTTTAAGATTGCCATATGTTTCATAGCCAGTATTTTTTCTATAAGTTACTTATATTGCAATTTTAATAGGTCGACCTAAATGTAATTGAACTAAATAAAAATCTGAAAGTCTAACCCTTGTCTAACAATGCCAATCAAAACTAGGCTTAGCGGGTGAATATAATATACGCGAAAGCGGATCCCAGATACATCCGCCCCGGTACAAATCTCTGGGCCTGTAATGAACGAATTCTATATGTTTATACACGTATAATGAGACAGCGTGCAATGGAGAGAGCCATGCTCGGCGTTTCCCTGCGTGATCGAATCAGAAACGAAGAGATCCGCAAAAGAACTAAAGTAACCGACATCGCTCGAAGGATTGCTCAGCTGAAGTGGCAATGGGCGGGACACATAGCGAGAAGAACCGATGGCCGTTGGGGCGGAAAGGTTCTGGAATGGCGACCACGCACCGGACGGCGTTCCGTGGGTAGGCCCCCGACAAGGTGGACCGACGATCTGGTGAAGGTCGCGGGAAGCCGCTGGATGCGGGCAGCGCAGGACCGATCGTCGTGGAGATCCTTAGAGGAGGCCTATACCCAGCAGTGGGTGTCGTGCGGCTGATATGATGAATGAGACAAGTGTTTACTTCAGCAGATGATTATGTAAATCAAATCACACCTTTCTGTTCAAAATTTTAACAAAATATCAAAACTTTCAACAACTTCAAACAAATCAACATGTAAATGAAATATTTAATTTCTTAAAAAAAATTCAGTAAGTCTTGACATGTTTTCATTTTTTACAAGGTACATACCTTAAATCGAAAACCATTTCGAGGTTTTTTAATTTCTGAAACCGAACATAATTTTTCTGGGTTTTTGATCAATTATTTAACAAAATGTGTATGTGGAAAAAACTCTGTATCGTCGAGATAAAGGAATATTATGAAAAAAAAAAAATTTTGGATAAGAAAAAAATACGTGTAAGAGACACGTTTTCATCAAAGAACATTTTTTTTAAATATTGTCAATTGAGCGTAAACATATTATTAAGTACACAACTTTTTTTATTTAATAAAGAAATAGGTAGGTAGTTATTTGTAGAAAAAACAATGAATACCTAAATGTTAAGATAGAGCAAACGAATGATTTTTTGGATTTCACTTTGATATTGACACTTTGATTTGTATTTTACTTTGATACACGCTTTTAAAAAGTAACCATGATTCCCGATAGAGTAAAACGTAGCCTTTTAATCCGACTACATCTATGTGAATTTTATACACAAAGCCGACCGATTCCCACTACAAACATAAAAATTTAAATGTTCCAACTTCATATATATTTTGTACAAAAGCTCGGCTGTCTCTACGGGGAGAAAACATCTGAACATAATTCCAGGGGACAAAAAGTTGCAGTGATAATTCCGAACTGGGTAGAACTATGCAAGTGCAAATTTAGGCCAAATTAATTTGTTTGAGGCCAGAATTCGGTGGGGCGCGCGGTGGATGTAATAAAGTCGTCTTTATTACAAATTATGGTGCGGTGAGTGGCCAACTGGCCACTGCTTGGGATTCTAAAGCTATATTGTTGCAAGTATTATAATTTTGAATACAGCATTTTAGCTTATTCTGACTTAAGTAGATTTTCCATATAAAGTTTTGTACCCTGATGCTGCTGTTTTGGTTTAAGCTTTTTAACGCAATGCAGAGAAGAAAATCTAAATCAACGGGCCTGCTTTTCTAAGCTTTTTCTTTGTCATTTTATTGTTTCAAGATAAACCATTATTAGTTTCTAAAACACAGATTAAACATAAAAAGAATAGCAGTATGTAAACACTAATTTAAAATATTGTTTCAAGATGTAATAGAAAATAATGTTTATGTATTCTTTAATCGCATCCCAAAATTACTCGCGGAGTGAATTTCTTTCCGGGAATAGCTATTTCAATTTGTTTTACGACCTCTGCGAATTCTTGGCAATAAAGTAGAATGTTATAAGTAATGAAACCTTAAATCAGAGATTGAATCAGAATCTAATGCAGTAACTTACATAACAGCTCATTCAACATTTTTCCAGGCGGTTTGCGACCCTGACAGCAAAATCTACGGTTAGGAATTAAAATCCAGCAACCGGCAAATGTTAATGTGATGAGTACCTAGGTACTCAAGTATTTTTCAATTAGGTATTTTTGTCTACACCTACAATGCAGTATAAGAAATAAGAAACTGACATAAATAAATTACAACTGTACCAAGTAGCTAGCTTGTTGATGAGGACGGTTGAAACGTTACGTTATTTTGTTATGATATTAAAGTTAATATTTTGTACAAATACAATACAAATACAAATCGTTTATTTGTCAGAATGTAGTGTTATATTAGGTGCTCGGTGGCGCAGTTGTTTAGCGCCTGGCCCAGCTATTGCGGAAGTTAAGCAACGTTCGCAAAGGTTGGTCATGGGATGGGTGACCAAAAATTTATTATCTCTAGCTCCTCCGTGCTTCGGAAGGCACGTTAAGCCGTTGGTCCCGGCTGCATCTGCAGTCGTTAAGACCCACCAATCCGCATTGGGACCGCGTGGTGGGTTATGGCCCATCCTCCTTACCACCATTAAGGAAGGCCTGTGCCCCAGCATTTTATTACTGTCTTAATTAACGTCTTGAGGCGGTCTGCTCAAACATTATAACAACGTAAACAACCCAAGGTTAAGCAGTTCAGTTGTAATACACGCCCGAATAAAGTCGAGTCTCTTAAATGAAGTGCTGAGGAAGTTGTGGTCGTAAATCTAAGAGCCGCCCACCGGCTGTCTCCGGCGGGACGATGAGCGAGCTGAGCGACTATTATACGTACGATGACGACGCAAATGTACTACAATTTAGGCCTTGTTACTAAGCAAATATTTACTTGATACTCAATAGTGTCGTGGGACTAATATTTCATGAGATGTAAGGTCGCCTTTTTCGGAAACATGCAGAGAGGATTCTTATTCTCAAGGCTAATCCTCGAAGGCAAAATTCCAGGTAAAAGAGAAGTCCGGAACGTTCGAGACGCAAATGATTGGACGAAATCAAACTTGGCTATCGTCAGTTAAAAGATGCTACATGGGATCTCACCCACCAATCCGCATTGGGCCCGCGTGGTGGGTTCTGGCCCAATCCTCCTTACCACCCATAAGGAAGGCCTGTGCCCCAGCAGTGGGGCATCAAAAATGGCTGATGGACATGGGATCTCATCTCAGAAACTATTGGCTACTGACCGCCCAACTTCAAATGCGATGACTAATATTTGGTTGGAAGCCAAACCGAAGCTGAACTGTAGCGGTAAAATAAACTAATTATTATTATTATAACATGCCTTTTACAATATGTATAATAATATATAAACAGCACCTTTATAAGCTCCAGAATATAATAAAAAAACCCTAAAAATGGAGAGTATTTTCCATTATCTTTATTAATTTCTGCAATAAAGATTCCCTGTGTAAAATACATTGATCATTCATAATATACAGTGAAACATAACATGCCCAATTAAGATAATTGCCCGATATTATACACGCCCGAACAGAGTTGACACAATATGGCACTCTTAACTTTTTCAACTTATTACGAAGTGCCGTGTTTGACACAGTCTATACATAAGATCGATAGTCAATCAGACGTACCTACCTAGACGAAATGAACCGGCAATCAATTTAACTTGTTCTTGTCAATACATACCATAATTATCTTTGTGTGTTCTTCACGAAACCACTAGTCGTATAAGCGAACTGAGGAAATTTTGTATTTTGTACTTAGAAATTGTTAAAACATAACTCGCATTTTTTCATGATATAACTTGCAAAATATCATCAATTTCATTATTACTTTATTTACTTATGTGTTGAATAGTAAATTCAAAACGTTCTGCTTAGTGCATACTGAACCTTTTGTTAAAGCAAAACACCATTGTATAGCTATTATTTATCATAAATCCACAAGCCAAGTTAAGGCGAACTACAAAACAGTTCGGTTTTAAGTCTAACCGCAGAATTAAGACATTTCTTGCAATTCTCATTAAGTTTCCCTTTGTTTTCACTTGAAAGCTTAGTCTGAAGTCGAGACGTGTGTTACTTACATATACCGCAAGCTAAAATGTTACAAACTTATTGAGAACTTTAATAATGACGGCAAAAGTTTGGTTGTTCACATAATTATTTATCTTATAAGTAATCTGTTTGTGTAAGAGCTTTATGTATCCCGGAACTCAAGAGTGTAGGAACCTATTGGCGATATATATCTATTTACTTCAGTGAACTACTAACAACGGTAACGAACTTTTATACCAGTCTATTGTAGGAGTAAAACGTGTAAGTTTTATTTTTGTTTTGATCTTTTTATTAATATTACAAGCTTTAAGTAACATAATAATTATTTTTGGGTTGTCATGGCGAATTGCTTTTTGCCGACTGTAATAAATTTTGCCGGTAGCAGTAGAAGACCCTGCTACGAAAAAAAAACCGAATATGCAATAGGTAGATAATGGGATGTGATTCGTAGGTCAAGAAATGGAACCAGCATCGGAAAGCTACGGCGCGGAGTATTGTTTACATAGACAACGTTCTACGCCGCTAAATTACGGCCGTAATATGACGGCACCGTCATTCTAGAAAACCCTAGCTTTAGGTAATTATCGCGATTTAGTTTTTATTAGGCCCTGTAAACTACCTGTAACTTTCCTAACTAATGTGTTTGTTCTGCTCATATCCCAATACATAATTTCTTTTCTAGATTAGATTTCTAAACATATTTGAATTGTGATAATAACGTCAATTCCGAGTAAATCACCCATTTTCATCCATTTGCATTGAAAAATATGCTTCGAGTCAGTAATTACACAAGATAGCCCAATAAACTCAAAAACCAACAGCAAGTTTACTTTATTTCAGTAGCCCCCGTCCCAAGAAGATATTCGACGCATATAAAACGTTGAAATAAACTCGGATTTATCGTTGTCCCGAATAAAACGAAGTACTCGTGTTATGCAGAGAAAAACAATGGGTAATAGCGACATTAAAATTTACTGAAACTCAGTTCTAAAGTATCCTGATAATGCATATTAAACTGGGTGAAATAAAAACGAAGTTATTGCTTTATCATCGTAACCCAGACAGACCGCTGGGTAATAAAGAAAAAAATATGTCTTTAACAGGCATGGCATCTTTGGATTGTTTGTTGTAGATGGTATTAGGATGAGCTTAATATCATATTGAGATAAGCTTGAGTGTCATTCTGAATTTCAACCGTTCATTATTTTGACACGGTCTCATTTTCGAAAAACAATAGTTCGATTACTCATTGCTTCGACAGAACATTTACAAAACGTGAATGGACTAGACATAGTGATGCTGTGGGCATAATGATACCGTGGACGTTTCGATACAATGGACGTTTTGATATAGTGGATATTTTGGTAGAGTTGACTTCATTCATGTGAGCAAAAGGTGAAATCCGAGATGCGAATACTTATAATGTTTAGTAAATATTAGGTACAGAGACTTGGTAAACCCGAAATGTCATCAGTATACTACGTCCACGCCTGTAGACAGCATACATGTCTCAAAATATACTATTGTTGACCATCCGACCAAAGCAAGTACCTAATTATTATTGATTACGATTGAAATTACGAACGAATTGAGTGGTGCTGTGGACAACATGTCGGTCTACCACGCAAGAGGTCCCGCTTTTTATTATTGGCCGGGCAGAAATTGAAATGATAAGTTTTAATTTCTGTGACATTGTTGAGCATTTATTTTGAAAGTCATGGATTACCAATATACCTAGGTATTTATCAGTAGACCTAATTTCACACATTTAAATTTTCCCATAAATAAAATCATGTACAAACTGGAACACTGTAGCACCCTGTACACCGGGAATTTTCCAAAACCCTTTCTTAGTGCTCACCTACAGCATGAATGGTATCTACCCTTCAAAAATGCTGTCTCTACCTTCAGCCGTTAGGGCTCTACGCCTATTCCAACAATGAATCAATCAATTTGGAGTTTTATTATATAGATAATAAGTATTTATTTGAAAAGTACTTATTATGTACTATATTATATCGTACTTATTATGAACTAAGTTATTATAGTGGAGCTCGGTGGCGCAGGGGTTTAGCGCCTGGCCAACAAGGTAAGCAACGTTCGCAAGGGTCGGTCATAGGATGGGTAAAAATTTATTATCGCGAGCTCCTCCGTGCTTCGGAAGGCACGTTAAGCCGTTGATCCCGGCTGCATTTGCAGACGTTAACACCCACCAATACGCATTGGGCCCGCGTGGAGGGTTATGGCCCATCCTCCTTACCTCCCATAAGGAAGGCCTGTGCCCTAGCAAGGCACATCAAAAATGGCTGATGGACATAATTATTATATCAGTTGTCTAGCACCCATTACAAGCTTTGCTGGCGCTGTGTGAAATTGTCCAAGCATTAAAAAAATGTACTTATAGGTATAATTGTTTCAAAAATGAAAAACCAACTTAAATATTGTCATCTTTTTAAAAAACATAAAACTTGAAAAATATAAGTACTTAAGTAAAAGGATTCTTTTAAGTGGATAGATAAGATAAGATTATCTCAAAATTGTGTTCCAGCTCCCTATCTTACTCGCTTCGGACAGCCTTAACCGTTCAAAGGAAGTGGATAAGATTATGTAAAATGGAAAACTTGAGCATGCGTTTTAATTAAAACTGTTTAAAGGTTATAAAACTTCCGTTGCCAAATATGAAATCTTAGGCTCAGTTCCAAGACATGTTCCAGGCATGTCTGAAGACAGCGGTAATGTGTCTGGACCATCTGGCGTCTTGATTAAATCATAAATATGCAGCATGGGTGCCGAGCACGTTCACCAAGCATAAACAGCCCCCATTTCACAATAGTTTCCGGTAGCGGCCATTTTGAATTTTATTAAAAGTTCCCGGCTATGGGCTTTAAATCAGGCTGTTCAAGTCTTTCTATTTATGGAAGCTTATTGTTTTGACATACTTCTCGATACAAACTTTGAAAATAGATTTACCGTTGCTTAAATTGTTTTTATTAAGGCGGTTGTATGACCGTAAGTGGCGCCCTCAGAGGTTTTATTTAATAAGTTATTAATAGATAAAGATTTTAATAATGTTTATCGTGGAGATTTTAGGGACTATGGTCTAGTATTTTTAGAAGATATCACTACATGCTCTCGTAGTTATTCGTAGAAGTAGATAGCAAATGTGTCAAAAACGGCAACTTTTAGCAGTTTTGCTATCTACTTCTAGCAGTGACTACGAGGGAATGTAACGATATCGTCTAAAAATACTAGACTGTGGGCCCTAATATCTCCACGATAAACATGTTTAAAATTGTGTATTAGAATTATAATATTAAATATAATTCACCGCGGCGCCATTTTCGCTCAGGGTACCACCAAGCCTTTTAAACTAGTTTTTTATGTAAAAAATATCCACTTCATCATTGCAAAATTAAAAATGAGAGACCATTAATGTTTTTCAATAGGTTTGGCCTATTCACAGTTTAGTAGTGTAACGTAAAAATATTTCATCATCAGAATCATATTAAATATGAACTACACCTCCGAAAATAGAAAATTGTCTATAAATAAATACAAGTAAAACACGTGTGAGAAAATCCCAGGGTGCTCCCTATCAAAGGAGTTTCCATCTTTCGCCACCATGGGGGGCTTTGTAGCAATCTCCTTCCGACTCAATAATAGCTAAGCTATTGCAATTTTCCATGACATAGGTACGTTATACAACGTGTAACAGAATTAATAGCTAAACCAGAATTTGGTAGATAGAGACCATAAACTGATCAACTTTTACTATAAGTCCGTAAGCCCGCGACAATATTGCTTACGTCATATGACATCACAATGATATGCATGGCACACGGTCGGAAATGTTGTACAGAGCGAGGATCAGAAGATTATCGCAAATAAAATATGCCGGAAACTTGAGAAAATCCTTCACTTCCGGTCAAAATTTTAAGGTTATTTTTACGTCATGTGACATCAGTATGAGACCTGAGAATTTTGACCGGAAGTGAAGAATTTTCTCAAGCTTCCGGCCAATTTTATTTGCGATAATCTTCTGATCCTCGCACTGCACAACATGTCTAACCGTGTGCCATGCATTTCATCGTGATGTCATATGACGTAGGCAATAGTGTCAAGGGCTTACGGACTATATAGGACCAACTCTGAAAAGGTGGAAAAATCAGCTGTTTCATACATTTTTATATTTTCGTTATTAATTTTTGTATGAAAAATTAATATCGTAAAAAAACTTTAATGCAGCCGCGCTAGTTTTCGTATTTTTAAGAAAAAATAAAAATTCTTGAGGGAGCGCTATGCCCAACAGCATGCTGCATATTTAGGAGTGCGCCCGATATAAAAAAAAACTATATAAATATAAACTATATAAACGTTTTCTTTCACGGTTACTTTAATTTTAATGCTACCTATGTTTATTACAAATAAGATACCTACTTTAATCTCGATATCGTTGACGTAAATAACTATAAAACAACGATAACAATCAGACTCCAATTCAATGAACAAGATTAATAAGCTTATCCAGATATTATGTCAATTTGCGAAGATTCAAGACGAATTTAAATATTTTTGGCTACCTAGCTAGAATAACTTTCTCCTATTAGTCTATAGCACAATTTATTTCAATTAACAAAATAAACACGATTTATTTCACTCGCAATGTTCATAAAGCAAAATTCTCTTCTCATTTCGGATGCAAAGTGATTTTGGTCTAATTTATCCTATTGTTAGATTTATTATACCTACAGTTAAGACGAGGCCAGTTCACGAAATTTACTCTTTCACTATGTCTTTAAAATAAGGTTGAATATTGCATAACTTTAATTGACGCTTCGCCAGAAATTTGACGAATTTTAGTACATTTTTATTGATTTCTGAAATACTGGATCATTTATTAAAAATGTACTCGGTTATTGTGTTAGATCAGTAAAAAAGCTATCCTTTTTGCATAAAAAATCATATCACTGTCGTTGAAAATTACGAAATCTGACGATTTGAAATTTATTTTTATAAGTTTTTATGGTGTTATTCAGGATTTTTTTACAGAGTTACCATGCCATTTTTCAATATTCTGTTCGGTTAATTTGCTTCTTTGTTTCTTTTTCAGTCTACAGTAATTTTTGTGAAGTAGAATTTTACATCAGTTCTTCACATTGGATGTTCAAAAATCAGACTTTTCATCAGATCGTGAACTGGCCTCGCCTTAACGCGCAGTGGTTTAGCTAGGAGCTCGGTGGCGCAGTGGTTTAGCGCCTGACCCAGCGATTGCGGGTTAGTTAAGCAACGTTCGCAAGGGTCGGTCATGGGATGGGTGACCAAAAATGTATTATCACGAGCTCCTCCGTGCTTCGGAAGGCACGTTGCCCGGCAGCCGTTGGTCCCGGCTGCATTTGCAGTCGTTAACACCCACCAATCCGCATTGGGCCCGCGTGGTGGGTTCTGGCCCGTCCTCCGTACCACCCATAAGGAAGGCCTGTGCCCCAGCAGTGGGGACATCAAAAATGGCTGATGGACACAGCACGATGATAAACTTTGATAAGACTCATTCGTAGCTAATCTAATCATTTATTTGTTTGAGTTTTTTATATTTCGGTTACCAAATGAATGTGATTATTATCTAATAACGTGTGTGCCATTCTTAATAAATATTATTTTGGTATATTTATTTCGTGAAGGGATTTTTACTAAGCTAAGCTTAAGTCGGCAAAACAAATTGAAAGCAAAAAGAAAAAGAAAATAACGATTTGTTAGTCAACAACTTTTGTCTTTTTTTATTGAGTTTCAAAATTGTTTTCTGCGTTTTAACACTACAGAATAAGCTTTATTCTGTAGTTTTTCTCTACGAGATGCTCTTCTTATAGAAACACCATCTCAGGTATGATCTCAAGATAGCTCTCAACGTTGAGAGCGGTTTATAAATACGGGCCTAGGAAGTTAAAGTTACATAAGGATATTAAAAAATTTTCTATTGGTATCATCTACCATGAAATATTTATTTAATAAGACTGGGCAATTATTAAAATAATAAAATTATAAGTAGTGGTTGGTTTTTGTCCCGATGCTCGTATATAAATTTGCTTGTATCAGTACCAGTACCCTTAGCAAGAACAGCTATCGAGAAAAAAAACGCACGTAAAATTACTCAATAGACAATAATCTCTATGGAAAATTTCATTTCGCTTATCGGCGATAGATGGCGCTGTACAAATTTCCAATACAAAATTTATCTATGTAATGATTTTACGCGCGTTATTTTTTTCGACAGCCGTTCGTGCTAAGGGTACAGAACGGTTAGGGCGCCAAGCAAAAGTTTGAATACGAATAACGTAAAAAAGGCAAGTCGATAAAAACACGTTCACTACTTCTCAACTGCGCGTTCGAGTAGTTGAATTGCCTGCTTGATAACTCTTTATTACAGGATTTACAATATTTATTTCTGTTTCTGCCAGGGATACGAAATTGTTCCTCCTTTTCTCGAATTATTACTCAACTGTCTGAAAATAATTCGAGCGCCAGTACTAACTCCGAATATAATGAAGAGGCGTTGTAATTGAGAAAGGATAGCCCTCAAAAAACGACAATTAAAACGGGATCTGCTGGATTCAATAAAAGAAGATATTTGAATATTCATTTATCGTACAAAATACAGGAAATTTTCGATTTAATCTGAAATGTTTTTGTGAATTTCTAGGAAATATCTCTTTTCATTAACTTTTTTACTAAATACATTTTTTGTTACGATATTGGCTGTGTTGGTATCTTTTTATAATACCAACATAGAAAACAAACCTTGTAATGAAAAAAATATAGTTTTAATTACAAAGAAATACTAACATGAAAATTCCTATTTTTTTTGCTGTAGGTAGGTACAATAAATACATTTGCACTCAATACAACTATATATGCAATAATAAGTAGGTACCTGATGTTTTTAAAAAAAAAAAAACTCCTCAGTAGCACTGAATCTATAGGTATAAACATTAACATTGAAATATATTAATGTATCATGGTATCGGTGTTTAAATAATTGAATAACAAATGAATTTTATCAATAGTTTCAATACATTTTAGTCAAATTGTATGAAATCCATTTTGTTGAATCTACAGCAACAAAGTTTTCATGTAAATCGTAATGGTCGGTGGCAATGACTCGCTGTTTCTACGTTAGGTATTAAATACAAGAAACGTGCTAAATGCTTCAATAAATAAAAAAACCGCCCAAGTGCGTGTTGGACTTCGCACATTTACGGTTCCGTACAAAAAAGGGCTTATCTCTTTGCTTCGCCTTTGACCGCAAATTTAAGTTGGTTCGTAATAGGAAAATGAGGGAATTAAAAAAAAAATGGTTTATAAATTGGTATTGCTGGTAAATATACATAACGTAATAATAAACATTATCACCAAATTTCAAGTTCATAGATCAATGTAAAGTTTTTTTAACTTATACTTCACTTTATACTTCGGAACAAAATTTTGGAAAAAAAAAAGCTGACCGTTGGCTTCTCAAACTTTAGTTTTCTATTTTTTTTAATAAAGAATACAAACTTGGTCTACATAACGAGTTCTAAACAATGATACTCCACACATTTGAATATTTTTTTTACCTTTATTATTTTTAAATATTTTTTTATTCTTGGCTTTGGGTCGGCAAGACACAACTTTGGTGTAAATATGCAGGCTGTAGCTACAATGGTTTAGCCGCTAGAGCTTTGTGACAGGCGACGGATGGACAGACGGACACATGAGTGACAGAAACAGGGCTCCGTTTGAACCCTTCGGATACGGAACCCTAAAAATCAACAATTTTAAGAAAAAACAGTAAATTATAAAAAATAAATTTTAAGCTTTCAGTTTCTGTGTATGCTATAATTTATTCGCTCACGTATAGTATTTTTAGTAAACTAAAAAAAATGGGAACTTTATACTGTTACATGAATTGTTCAGTTTTAAACTGAAACGAAAAATCAAACAATCTCACTTTTAAAAAGGGGATAACACATTTCATCCCAATTTTGGTATTTATGTTTTAATAGGCTGTTTCATGTAAAATGCTGTGATTATAATATGTTACTCACTTTATTTTATGAATAACTAGCTTCCGCTTAACTAGTAGGGCTTAGAGATAAAAAGTATATTTTGTTTTAATCCAAGCTATAAACTATCTGCGTGTGAATCTTCATTCAAATCGGTTCAGCCGTTTTTGCGTGATTGAGTAACAAACATCCAAACATCGTAATTTATAATAATAGGATAAAATAATTGTGCAGCTTTCGAATTTAAACTCTTGATTAGAAAAGTATACTATAAAAGTTGATTATACCTAATACCGTTGTTGTAATCAAGCGTCTGAAACGCAGCATCAATACGTAAAAACAGTTAAGTGTGTTTCGAACCTTATTACGTTAATGACTTGAACACACCGCATGCTCGGATAAAATACATGTTTCGGGAATAGTCTAAACGACTTAGCATTTAGGATAGCGTTAACATTTTGTTTAATACTACAATATACTACAGTGTGACTATGACTGTGGTACATAATATATTAAAATAAAATAGGACAACACGTTAATTCCCTTGACCTAATTAGAAAAAAAATAAAGGCAACAAAGCGTATTTATTAGGCTATTGCAGTCGAAATACAATTTAAGTAAAAAAAAATCGGTGTTTGTTGAGTTATTTGAAGATTGGACTAGCTATTATGAAGGTAACTTCAATAATTATTGTATTATTAAAAACTCTGATCTGAATAAGAAAGTTAAATGGATGTATGAAAAAGAAAACACATTTACTCAGTTAAAACATACATCATTTTTACTGGTTGTTTTGAATTTAATTCCATTATTGAGATGTCAGAGCTATTTAGCATGTTATTTGTTTTTGTCACGTTCATCAAAGTTTAATTAATTAAATCTGAGCAAGTTTAATTAACTCTTCGCATTGTAAAAAGACGTGTATAATTTTATATTGTTTACGTTAATTTGGAATTCGTGATTTGCATAAAATGGCGTGAGGATAAGTTATAAAGGAAAACAGTTTGTTGTGTTTATAAATTGAATAAGAGATAGAACTTTGTTTTTTGATAAGGATTTTACTTTTCAATACTAGCGACAGTCCGTGACTTCGTCCGCGTGGATAGTGTTTTGTCTATCCCTCGGAAACAGTTCCTTTTATCGGGATGTAAGGTAAACTATGTCCTTCTTTGTACCCCTGAAAACGTGTATAAAATTTCATGATGATCGGTTGAGTAGTTAATAAGTGAAGGCGTAACAAACGAACTGACTTTCGCAGTTATAATATTAAAGTAAGGATTAAGAGGAGGTGAATTTTGAGGAAAGCTAACAATAAATTCGTTTTGCCGTAGGTATACTATAAGCCTGATATTCAACAACAGGAGTTTCAACGATCCAGAAACCAGAACATTGGTAAAAACTAGCTAAAAGTCAATTTGTAGGCAAATCACTGAATTAAATAGTCACTGTTTTATTAAGAAAAATATTTTAATAGAAAAAATCGTTCACTCGTAGCAGCTCAGACGGGACTCGAACCCGCACCATTGGGGTTCCGGCCCAATGCACTGACCAATTATGCTACCGAGTCGCCTAATTGGTCAGTGCATTGGGCCAGAATCCCAAGGGTGCAGGTTCGAGTCCCGTCTGAGCTGCTACGGGTGAGTCGATTTTTCTAGTATTTTTTCTAATAAAATATATATAAAAATAGCATTGTGAATGCCTAAAATAAAAAATCACTGTTTTAGTTTTTAATTTTTTTTTATCGATTTGATTGTGACACTCAACGTGAAATTCCTTATTTCACCTACATGACTGCGACACGGTTTTCGCATAGGTCTTAATGGTTTGCGGTAATGATTTGCGGTTCTCAAGTTAACGACGTAAAGACCCACCCACATACATGGAGTTCTTTTTGAAAACTAACTTAGATCGAGTCTATTTGATAGTAAAATAAATAGGTACTTAGATTTAATTAAAAGCACTAGATTTGTGCACGTCTACGGTTAAGAATATTTAACCGCCTCTGTGGTCTAGTGGTTCGCCCCCGTGTAAGACGCAGGGGTCCCAAGTTCGATTACGAGAGGGGTACATTTGTACTCAGTTTGGTTGATGGTACGAGTAGGGCTTATTTCAAGTCCACCTGGCCAGCTACCAACATCTTACCTTAGTCGGACGCCATAACAACAATTTAAAAATTGTTGTGTTCCGGCAGGAGTTAAGTTAGCCAAGTTCTTCAGTGATGAGGATTCCGGGTGTAGTGCGCTTCCACCTTCGGCCTTATGGTCACTTAACATCAGGTGAGGTGAAGGCAAAGCACTATCCCGTTGTGCATAAAAAATAATCAATATTGTTTATTATTTTTTATATTATTATTGTTTTTTTTTTTTTTAAATAGAAACTGGGAAAAAAAACCAATCTATAGACACCGTAAACCGCGGGCGCGGGCGCGGGAGCGGATCGGTACGCGGGGTTCGCGGCCGCTTGTGTTTCTAGTTGTTGCCATATCTCCTCCCGCTGGCTGTACTTTGACTTTGCGTATTACATTGACAGTTTTTGGGGTTACTTTGACACGACACGATCTTGGTCGTTGGTCGCGATCTTTCGGTTGCGGCCGGCGCGTGTTACTTTGACACGTATTTTTTGAATGTTTAATCATAGTTTTTTTGTTTTGTTTTGTAAGAATGTTTAATTGTTAATGTCCTGACTGATTTTAAGTACAAAGTTCCTATTAATATTGTAAAAATTATGTTTAATTTTTTCAACCCAATATTCGTTTTATTCTATAAATATGCCTATAATATATGAAAACTTTATAAAATTTATATATTTCTTAATTTTGAAGGTTTCAAAGAATCCTGCACTACAATTATCATTGACTATAAGGCAAATCTAATAAGGTGTAAAAGTAACCACACACTCGAGGTTACTTTGACACCTTTTTAAAAAAAAAATATAAAATTAATGGGGGTCTTAGACTGCTCAAAGTCAACCGTTTAAAAGATAAACACTGCCAAAGTGGTAAAATGTGTCCCCCCCCCCCCTCCAACTTTTGAAATAAGAGAGTGAAAAATAAAATAAAATGTATGCTTTAAATCTAAATAAAAACTTTCAACGAAAATTGGTTTGAACGAGATATAGTAATTAGTTTTAGAGATATATCTTATTTTCCAAAACCGCAAATATAACTTTGTCATTCATACTAACACTGTGAAAAAACAAAGTTATTTTTACAGACGAAAAATGATAGTGGTATTAAATATGGTATGGTATAAGGTAACTACAGACCCTACGGCGCGTGGCCCTACACGCTCTTGGCCGGTTTTTTGATTTAAGTAGTAGAGGAAAAAGACGTGACAAGACATAAAACAAAAGATTGTGAAACAACGAAGCTTTATTTACTTTCAGCATTTTCAGCTTTACAATCCTATTTAAATAAGTAGCGATTTCTCGTAAAGGCATTCTTCGGTAAAATGTTGAAACATGAATTTCTCTGGAATCATTTGTGGTAGGTACTTATGTACTTTACCACTAAAATTAGTTTGTTCCACAACTGAATTTTGTCCGTTATTTGTTTGCTACTTTGCTATGATAAGTACAAAATGTGGAAATCGGTTTCGGGAAATGTGATAACTGATTTCTTGCACAGCGTTACTGAATTCTTATCTTTCTGCGCACATCACACTTCGTTCGTCTTCGTCCGTCACCAAATACCAACCACCAACCACAATATTTCTCTGACGCCGCCAATTTCCTTCAGCTCTTACTTCATCTCTCACTCTTAACGTTGTTTTCATTTCTTTCACGTAACGTTCGGATGTATTCTTACAATCATCTTGCTTTATTAAGATTAAATTGAACAAAACATAACTATTAAAATAACTTAGGTACACTTTTAATTATTCCAGGACATTCTAAAGATATTATTAAACTTGCTTACGTCACGATTGTAATAGATGTTTGTTTGTGTTTACGTTTAGAAAAGATGATTTGCCAATTCTAACGAAACAAGTTGCGTTAATGATCAAAACACGCAATTTCTGGAGCGAAGACACCTTTCTTTGAAATAACAATATGAATACGGCCCTCAAGGCGTGGAAACTAATTAAGAGTTTATTAAACCAATCATAAATTAGGCATACCAATTTGAAAGTTGTTGAGGATTAATATTCGAGATTTGCATGACACTTAGGCGTGATTGGAGGTTGTTTTGAGAAATGGGACTCGAATAATACAAATGAGGATTTGTTACCCTTGGATATTTATTTTATTTGATTGATGTACTAGTATTTTACAAATACTCGTAACATTTGATGAGCCTATAATACCCAGCAGTAGGTGTCGTGCGGCTGATAATGATGATGATGATATAATTCTGTTTTATTATTTCTTGTATAATTTTATTTCATAAATTAATCTCTCATTCTCGACCATCGAACTCTAAGTAGAGCCGAAAATGCTTTACCAGAATAGTAAGTTTTCCCCATTTTTTACTAGAAGTTTAAATTTAATGTATTTCTACATAAAATTTTCTTTGGTCTTTTCATCGTCAGTTTCAAGTTTCATTGACTAAGCCTAAAATGCACAAAACCATGTCATTCGAGTAACCTCGATATGCACAATGCTGCAAATTCCTAAAGCCTTAGCAACAGCTATTGTTTGGTCGCACAAAAGAAACAATGCCCTTGAATGTACAAAGGGGTGCATGCCGAATATTGTAATGTACCACTAACGCACAGTTTTGTTACATTTTGGACTTATTTTATGATTTAATTTCCCATAAATCTAGCTAAAATTGTACCTAAAGATATTATAGTCGTATTAATATATTTTACGGGTCGCATTTCTCATCCGATTCTCGTGAAATTTGGTTTGATAATTATTTGGATTTTATTGGTCGATTCAGTTTTTCGAAATTTTTCAAAAGCGAAGCTTCGAAGCGAACTCGCGAAGTCTACAGGTCTCAGAGCCACTAGTATTCTATGAAATTAACTTGGAAAACATTAGACTTTTTGTGTACAAATCCTTTAACCCTTGTAATGAAAACCGAAACCGCAATTGAATATCGAAAAATGTGAAAACTTGCTTTCGATTTCCACCAATAGCAAAATGTGATTTATTTTATATTCGTACGAGCCAACTTGCAAATTCGTTGAAAAAGAAAGTTTGGTCAGAACCGGACGGAGCAGCAACAAGACCATTAGAAGTAGTTTGGAGAAATAGTTGGGCTTTTAACGGGCATTGCCTGGTTTTGGCATGTTTATACGATGTTAGGGTCAGGGCAAATTTATCGTGACGTATTCGGGATGTCATTTACTCGAGATGTATTGTGTTGTTAATAGTATGCCAGTAGAGTAAAATCGTTTTGAGATGAAAATGTATTAGTGGGATAGACTCTTTATCGATCTTTTGACGAAAAAATATTACTTTATTTATATAATTTGGGGTTACACAAACTAAAAGGTATATTTTATGTACTACGTATACTAGAGCAGACACCGCGAAGATAATTATTGCTCACCTAACATGGACTGGACAAAGGACGCAATTCATACATTTAGGGTCCATTTAATAATAATAACAATAAAAACACTTTATTGCACAATAAGACAGTACACTTTACAAAGAAAAACAACAAACGGAGGAAGCAAATAAAAGGCGGCCTTATTGCTTAAAAGCAGGCATTTCTTCCAGGCAACCTTGAGTAATAGAGTGAGAGAAGAAGAGGACAGTGGGTGTGGGTGTGTGCAAACTGAAAATATGGGGAGGAGAACAGATATAGATAAACAAGAATATATAGAAAGAAATGAAGTTTTCTAGATTATGAAGTGATAATAAGGAGAGGAAATAGTTATAATACCTTAATTTGTAATATTTTAGTTCATTCCTACTCATATGATATGAGCTCAAGATTTTTAAAATATTTTTTCTAAAACTATCTGTGGAAATTTTTTATTAGCATAGGATTATCCATAGTCTTATACATTAAGTTATTTGTCTGTTAATTTCCCAAATACAATAAAATAAAATGAAAATAAAATTTTTAGAGGAAATAGTTATAATAACACATTTAAAAATAATTATAAAACATTTACTTTATAAGACTGAGGCATAGTTGCGCTCCATTTTAGGTGAGCAAACGTTTTTTTTGCGGTATCTGTTCTAGTACCTACGCAGTACCTATATAATAGGTAATTCAGTGATTTAAATGTAAATTCTAATAAACACCTCAACATATCCAGTTACATTAGCAAAGAAGAAACATAAAAGTACAATAAAAATATACAACTCCTTTTTCCACCAAATTACCTAGGTATTATCCTCAAGAGAAAAGATCTAGAATTACAGCGGAGACATGATTTCCTTTTAATTGGTAGATAGTTCTTCTCGAAATGGAGCGTTGAAGTAACTTGGAATGTGTAAAATGGGAGCGATTTGAACTTTTACACGAATCGAATTCTCAACGGTAGCAAAAAACTAGAAATAAACTGTAAATTGTTACTTCATTCAATTGCAATATACACCGTTACTTTGTAGTCGTTTTAATCCCTTAATTAATTAAAGTGTCTACCGAAACTAAACATTTTTGTCAAAGAAACATGGGTCGAAAAACAGCAAAATAATAATTTTCTATACTAATTCAATGTTTTAGCTGTCTACGAGTAGTTAGCAAGTGAAGACCAAATTTTTTTGTCGTTTTTCAACCCATGTTTTGTTTGGAAAAAAATATTTTGTTTTACTGGTAGACCAATCACCTTAATTAAGGGAAATATAATGTTGAAAGCTATTAGGAAATGTTGTCTTGCCCCTATTTACTTTGATTTTACACAACATCTAGTCAAAAATAACAAATGAAATTATATCGATACTGTTAAGTAGAATAGAAACACTGATTCTTTAAATTAAAATATTTAATAACTAATCACAGAACTCTCTCGCACGACAGTTCAACGGACTGCCCGAAAAATTAGGCAGGAGACGGACACTATAATATCGATGCCATTGGGACTCGGGAGTAGTGCTGCACCTTCCACGATGTATGACCGTCGTTGTTCTTGCTATTAATACCAACTATACTCGGGTGTCTATTTAATTTTGTAAATAAAATTATGTATTCTAATGAAGATCCTATAATAGATTCCATCGGTTCCTACTGTATTAAACTTAGCTGTTGGTCTTCCTAATAATTGTAATAAATAAATTCTTCAAGCATTAAGTTTACTGATATATTTTTAATTCCCCGCACATAACAAACTTAAAACGGTTTTGCGAAGTACGAAGGTTTCCTTTTACGTTCAGTACTGCTCTAAATTCAACCTTATTTACAACTCCACCTTTCACGTCGCAGATCTTAATAACTGATTCGCTTAGCAAATAAAGTAAAAACTCTCTGGCTGCGTGCCTGCTAAATGAGAAAAATTCTCAATCTCGAGCGACGGGATTGTTGTCAAAGTATTCGAGAAGTCGTTATCTTCTAGATAGGTGCGAGTTCCGAAGGCGCTTTGTGGCCCGCTTTCCGATAACCAAGTTTTTCCCTAAAACCTAACAATTTATAACGCCCCGCCTCGACTTTTATTAATTAAAATTTCCGACACCTCGGTGGTTTAGCCGCCTTTGTTTTAGTTTTTTTTAAGAAAAAGATAATTTGGGTTGTGTAGAAATAAAAATGTTGAACAAAATTTCGGCTTACCCAAAACAATTTGACTAATTTCTATTTCCTTCCACCTATTTTGAATATATTATGTCATACATAAAATTTACTGTCGTCTTCCGTGGTAGCTTATCTTCGAACGTTAATAATGCCAAGTTAATAGCCTTTACGTCATTTGTCAAAGTTATCAGGATATATGATTCATAAAACAATTGAAAATTACTTATAAACTTCACGCATTACTGTATAGACTCCAACGCTCACATCTGATTTACGATCTAAGTTATTTGCAAAAGCAGTCATCAATTTGGAAATTACAGTCTTATCGTGAACTGGAGAGTTATAATGTCGTATTAACTTAGTTGTAAAAGTAATGTAATTGCCTATTCGCCAAGTTTTGATGTTTGTCGTTGTTTTAATGTACAATAACATAGGAACTCTCTTCGCTTAGAATCATGATAATAGAAACCCGCCCTTCCAGAATAGCTGATAGCGTTTGTGTTAGTAACAATTTACATAATATTTAGGTAAGTTTGAAATTTCGTACAGTGTAACGTTAGGAAAAATAATTATTATGGTAAGAAAGAAAAATCGTTGGTGGATATCTTATTAGCCTTATTGTTATAGACCGTTTACTATGATGGTGAGAATATAGTATGATAAATGTTCAATCAGGCAAAAAGCCGTCAGGCGTAGAGTAGCTTAAATTGAAAGCTATTAATATTTTCCTAAAATAATTCACACTTTTCTGACCATTTAACTTGTGTCCATCAGCCATTTTTGATGTCCCCACTGCTGGGGTACAGGCCTTCCTTATGGGTGGTAAGGAGGACGGGCCATAACCCACCACGCGGGCCCAATGCGGATTGGTGAGTGTTAACGACTGCAAATGCAGCCGGGACCAATGGCTTAACGTGCCTTCCGAAGCACGGAGGAGCTCGAGATAATACATTTTGGTCACCCATCCCATGACCGACCCCTGCGAACGTTGCTTAACTTCCGCAATCGCTTGGCCAGGCGCTAAACCACTGCGCCACCGAGCTCCACATGACCATTTAACTTAAGGCTCTTCTAATTTTCTATTTTTTAAATAATTTTTACAAAAGTAACACAAAATGCCTGTCATCTACATTATCTTATGTATCACACCCTAAAGTGTATTTTATTTTATACAATAGAAGCATAATAAGGAGTTCAAGGCATCGTTTTTACAAACATGATTTAAGAGACGCCCGTCTCCTTACGTGCTTAACACGGCGATCACGTGAACCGATTTTCACGCTTTAGCATTTTAGAAGATCCTCTTATAAGAAAATATTTATCCAAAATTGCCTCTGGAAAGAATGCTATCAAAAGCTTTAGAATCGATATTGTTATTAGTTTTAACCGTTTCGTAGACACATGCACTGATTCAATCACTCCAAACTCTACTATTTATTTAGCATCTTACCATTAAAATTTTACCGATGTATCACACCACACCCCCACTCAGAAGACACTGAGAGAAGTGATAATTAGCTAAAACTTTGTCTAGGCTAATACCACTTAGGCGCAAAGAGTGATATGTGAATGAAAAGTAATATATCTGCTACCTAGTGTAGCGTAATCACCGCTATTCACTACACTACTACTATCAAAGTAGAAAAAAATATCGCTTAAGGTGAAAGTGGCGCCGCGGTGAATTATATTTAATATTATAATTCTAATACACAGTTTTAAAAATGTTTATCGTGGAGGTTTTAGGGCCCACAGTCTAGTATTTTTAGACGGTATCGTTACATTCCCTCGTAGTCACTGCTAGAAGTAGATAGCAAAACTGCTAAAAGTGGCCGTTTTTGACACATTTGCTATCTACTTCTACGAATGACTACGAGGGCATGTAGTGATACCTTCTAAAAATACTAGACCATGGGCCCTAAAATCAACACGATAAACATTATTAAAATCTTTTTCTATTAATAACTTATTAAATAAAAACCTCTGAGGGCGCCACTTTCGGGCATACAACCGCCTTAATAAAAAGTAGTGCAATACTTGAAAAAAGAAATACTTAGTAAAAAAATAACAATCTTAATTTTCTAAAAAAAACGCAAATGGCAAGAGAGTTCTGAAATATTTTTGCAGAAAATTGGAAATGTAGTAACATTTTGTGCCTTACAAGCATAAAAGAGCGAAGTCAATTAAGCTGTTTTATGCGAGACCTTCGACCGAACGACGAGAACAATAAAATACAAAAAAAACATGGCGTTCCGAAAATTTGTGTACCAAGTTAGAGCTCGCCCACCATCGGACATGCTATTCTCAAAGGGAATTGTAATAAAAATATACTAGCTCCGTAAATATTTCGTGTTCAAATAAAGTTCCTTACTATTTATTTCTTTTCTTCTTCCTAATCGTGTACTCTTCTTGACAGTGTGGTTGTGATCATGCCATCTTTTCTGGAAATGGACGCCATTCATGCTATTGTAGGTTAGCCATTTGTCTCTGTTTGATCGAGAGTTTCGTTAGCTCTCTCTGTTTTGCTACTTTTTGCAGCCTTAAGGCCTTAAGGTGAGTCAAATCCCAATATTCAATTCAAATTATTGATTATTGATTTTTTTAACTAACTTGAAAGCGAAGAAATGTAATAAAAACATGTAAAAATTGAGAATTTGGTACAAGTTCAAAACGCAACCGCCACGTTGAAACGCGCACTGATTTGAACCCAAAGTGAGTAGAGTTACGTTCGATTTCACTCCATCACGGATCCACCCGCTCAGATTGACCCACCATAAGGCCTTAACCACATCGAGCCATCATGTTGAAGATAATTCCACGTGGCCGTACTATTAAACATACCTACACTTTAAAGTTTTGAAGTTAGTCAGAAATTGCTAATTTATTCGTCTTAATATACCTTAACAAAGTTTAATTTCAGTTCAAATTAATAATAATAGGAAACACAGCCTTAAATGTATTATTAATTTATACAAGGTTATTTGTAAAACACTATAACCTCGCAGGAGTAAATTACTAACATCATAAACAAAACTTTTCGGAAGAGTCATGGAACAATTCCACACATTTTCCGAAAAAGGCAAAAATATTCGACTTTCCTTACAGATGTCCAAACAGCTGATCGAGGTTTGTGTGATGTTTTACAAATGACCCTGTAAGTATATTTAGTTGTTAATTAATTTAATTATTTACAACTTCCTTCAAGTTAAAAAAGCTTACAGACACAATTAGGAAATTTTCATCTATTATTTCTAGACGAAGAAGTAAATAAGATGTTTTTCTAAACTCAGAAAGGTAAAACTTAAAGTAGGTAGCCTCTATTCGAAGTTTTCCACAGCAGAACTCCGAAAAATTACTTCAGTAATCCGAAAAGTTCCGTAGTTACTCTGCTTGGGCCGTGTTGAGATGTGACTTGAAGAAACTTTACCAAAGAAAAAAAAACAACTTTACTCCGCTACGGTTATTTTTCAAAAATATTTTATATTCTACAACAACACAAGCTGATTGTTGAGAAAAGCGCTGGCCGATTATCTGTTTTTTTTTAATCAAGAAAAAAAAAAAGGTTTTATGGTTTTGAAGTTTTATTTTTTTATATGCTTGTGGTCTTTGCTTTGCTCTCGGTTCTTTTTGGTTTATTATAGTCAAATGAGAAAATATTTTGTGAGTTTTAATTATTCCTGCTGCAAGATAAAAAAAAATATAAGATATATTTATCATGTTATGTTGTTATCGAAAAACCAAATTACTTATTTAAAAAAATCACAAACCTAACACAACCGCACCGTTTATTTTGTGTAATTCCACATAACCTAACCCAACCTGGTTTTATTATCTCTGTATTCAACTAGTGGTAAGCAATCTAGACCTTTAATAAACCTTACACATTGCCGGTGCGCAAAAAATTATCTTTTGATGCTTTTCCTTGAAAAAAGCTTTCTTAAACAGGCATTCCGCCTGCTCAGGAAAGTTTTTTTCAAGGAACCTAGCTAGAGCAACCTAGAAGCATAAGTTTAGTAACTACTTAATGATTAAGAGTAATAATTTATAAAAAATGTCTAAAACGATAAAAAAACTAACCATAGTTTGATTAATAGGCTTACCTTACCTATTATCCAATTTCCAGTCTGAACCTTTTTATTAATGCAATCAAAGTTCAAAACCAATGAATGTAGGTTTAGCGAGATATTAACTTGTGAGAAGCTCTAAAATCTTAACATAAAAGGTAACACGAAATTTCACGAGGTAGAACTTGTGAGGAATTAAGCTCAAAATCTTAACATAAAAGTGAACACGAAATTTCCCAACTATTACTCTGATGACAGGTGTATCTGAGAATCGCATAGCTGAAACAGAGACACCTATTTCAGGTATCATCTGCCAAACAGTTCGCAATAAGACGCGACGTCGCCGTCGTAAAACGGAGCACAAGGATCTTGCCATAAACACTTGCTAAATCAGGAACACAACTACACACAAATGTCCGAATCAGCGCACTCACACAGACGCACGTCGCTACGAGAGCTCTAAGCATGGTGCGCCGTGCGCAATGTGGACTCAGTAGCACGCAGTGCCAGTGCCGTATCCACCACGCACTGGAATAGCCAACCCTATAAGCTATAGCTTATAGCTCATTATAATGAGGATCAGCGACGATTTTTGTTTAGTGCCTTATCAGAAAGCTTATGCCACCACAATACATGATTAACTGTGAAGAACTCTTAAACAACGGAAGTTGTACGAGCTAGAACGGTGTTATTTTGGGGGTCCTAATGACGTCATCCGCCACGTACGCGAAACTTACGCCGTACGTGATAAAGCACATATTGCATTGAGCTTGGCATTTCCTTTAAAACCTTGTAACTCAACCATTTCTAATAGGATTTCGAAAAATCTTTCACTAGGGTTCATAGCAGCTATGAATATGTTTTTATATTATATCAATAAAACTTTAGGATTCAACGCCGCGACGCCGCCGTCACCGAGAACATTTTTGATCACTGAGAACCAAAATGATGTGACGGCGGTGAAGGATAAACGGCCTAGTTGAGATACTGCTTCTCCTAATATACGTGCTATGCCAAAAGCTCTTAAACAGAATTAAGGGGGCGTACAACTCTGGAAGATGTTTTTATGGTAGAAATTTTCGAAAATATTCAAAACGTTATCGTTTTTAATTCTAGTTTCTTATTTAGAAAACTGACAATCACAAATCTAGAGATCGAGCTAAGGTTTTTTAAATTAAAGTATTATTATATAAGTTTACTAGCTTTTGCCCGCGACTTCGTTCGCGCGATTAAGATAGTTGTGCATTTATTTTGAATGTCACGGATTACCAATATACCGAGGAATTTATCAGTAGACCTCATTTCACACATTTAAATTTTCCCATAAAAAAAAAACATGTACAAACTGGAACACTGTAGCACCCTGTACAACGGGAATTTTCCGAAACCCTTTATTAGTGCTCACCTACACCATGAAAGGTATCTCCAAAAACCCTCCAAAAATAGTATCTCTACCAGCAAAATGGTTCAGCCCTATACAAATCCCCATACAAACTGGAACACCCTGTAGTACCCTGTATAAAGGGAATTTTACAAAATGCTTTCTTAGTGCTCACCTACACCATGAAAGGTATCTACCCTCCAAAAAGAATAAAGAATAAAGAAAAATGGCGTATCTATCTTCAGCCCTATACAAATTCCTATACAAACTGGAACACCCTGTAGCACCTTGTATAACGGGAATTTTCTAAAACCCTTTCTCAGTGCTCACCCACACCATAAAAGGTATCAACCCTCCAAAAATGGTGTCTCTACCTTCAGCCGCTATTGCTCCACGCCTATCCCAACAATAAATCAGTGAATCAGTCAATCAATTTAGAGTTTTATATGTATAGATTAATGGTTGGCACAGTTTTAAAAAAGCTATACGAACTGTCCACGAAAAGCTGGTATAGTACATTTCCCTTTATTATTCAGTAATGTTAGTTCTGTTATTTATTAGTGATGAAAACATACTAAATAATAAAGGTAAAGAGGAGGTACAGAACTAAGGCACCAACAATTGCATTTATTCAGTAGCAAAGCTAAGGCACTAGTCGTAACACCTTGATCTCCTCGCCTAATGATACTACGAAATTCAGTTCATTTGGCTGAACGGGCTACAATATTAAACCAAACGTTACAGCCTGGCCATGCGAAGCGGTGAATGGCGGAGCGACGAGCGAATTTCTAAGACGCAGTTCACCGCGAACCACTTTTCTTTGGTTTTTCACTCAGAATGAAAAACATACGGATGCGGTAGCGACATGAGCGAAACGAAACGAACCTCGTTTCACCCGATGTGGCCTGCGCTTTACATGGCGTTTGTTTAGTAATGCCATAGTATAATAGGTAATGACTATAGTCCGTTCGCTTAGATAGTGTCGGTACACCCGCAAGCACTTGTGTAGAGACAGGAATACCGGTAACAAACACAACCTTTCACTACGGCACTTCACTGTAAACTGCCAAAATCCAAATTCACTTGCGGGCACGCGGTGTCCTTTGTTTATGCGGCGGCATCCTTTGACAAGAAGCGCTACGTGCAAAGGCGGCGCGATAAAAGGGGGACACTATCTAAGCGAACGGACTTTACGAGAGAATCAGATTGTCGTTGCGCCTTTGACGCCAGGCGATTACCACTGTGCATTTAGCGAGTCGATGGCGCCATGAAGACAGAATTCGCTCGTCGTATCGCCGTACGCCACTACGCGTGGCCAGGCGGTTAGTGCCCAACTGGGGTACGGCTCAATCGATTTTAATAAAGACGTGCTGCGCTATACAGCGGGGATTATTACGAAACTTGAGGGGTCACTGTTGCCCCATTGACGTTTGCTTGCGTATTACGAATGTATAATGGATTCCATTCTTAAACTTGGACTAACTGGGGTTCAAAGTTTCATTGGATTACTTCGCTTCGACATTACCATTACTTAGCTAGAACATAAAATGAAGGAAACGGGAAACAAAAGTGCCTCTCATTATTAACTGACGACGCTGTATAAGAATGATGTTTCAAGAAGATGATGTTTATTAATTAAATAATTCAATAAATTACGTTGATTAAGAGCTTCTTTCACAAGTTCCGTATAGCACATAATATCTTCTTGTTTATTATGGCCAAAAAAGTAACCAAGGGGTCAAGCCTGCTATTTTTAACGTCAAAATCGTGCTTCAATGATAATGCTTTTTGACACACTTATTACAAAAGATTTTTAAACACTGTTTAACTAAAATGTGATGCTGTCACTATTTTGACAATATTGTTTGACAGAGACAGCATCACATTTAAACATGTGTATAGTAAACAGTGTTTAAAAATCTTTTGTAATTAACACGGAATGTGTTACGGGTTTGTGTTTCAGTTTTGGTTTAAGAAACAAGAACTGTGTCAAAAGCATCATTCAAACTCCATTAAAACATTATGGCGTTAACAATAGCAGACTTGACCCCCAGGAACTTATCTGTAACCTTTGAAACTGCATTGAGACTCATTATTTTGAGCTGTTCTATAGTAAGTTTAATTCTCAATATCGTAGGTAATACTTATTTGCCTGCCAACAAATGGTATCGAAATTGACCAATATGCAATCACACAAACCTAGTGTTATTTTATGAATCCACGAAACATAAACATTGCCATCCGGAATGTCATGGCGCAGTGAAATGGCGCGGACGTAATGTTGAAATGGCGCAAAATAGCAGACACTTTCATAACGGACACAAAAATGTTTATTCAGTGTTCGTTCATGCACTTCCATATCGTTCGTTATCGACCTTATTCATTTTTATTTCTTTTTTGATACCTAGTTAAAAATAAGCTACTTATTCACTACCGAATACCGTAAACCTCTCAATACGAGTATTAATAATACTCACTTTTGTGGTGTAAATAGTAATAACGTCGAAATGGAATTGGATCAGAGTTGAATTATTGACCCATTGTGACTTCAGTAATTAAATATAATTAATTTGTTTTATCAAGAACTGGAGTTATTTTCACAACCAACACAAGTACCAAGAAAATATTTTTTCTGTGTATCACTAAGAAGAGGATAATAATATATTCTTGGAAAAACTGTAATTATATTTTAGAACCTCGTCTTGTGCACAGATACACAGCATTTCTGCAAAATAATATAACAAAACATAATATAGGCACATTTCTTGGGAAAGAAAGGCACTATCTTTGGAGCACTTCGCTGCACTTTGCCTGTTCTTATATCTGTTATATTAATTATTAAAACAACATTATTTTCATGTCAATGTAAACATACGCATAATTTAGTTTGGCATGTATTCATATTTGAATACATGTCAATAGGTATCAAAATGATCAGCTAATGAAAATTGATCAACTGATATTTTTCATTCCGCGTATATATTCTTATTATTTTTGATCAGTTTTTATCAAAGTAAAAAGTGAATAAATAAAAAAACAGTTAACAAGTCTGAATGCCCATTTTCTCAATATTTGTTCAAGCTTTATTTTTTTATTGCAATCATACTTTGATCCAATTTGTCAACTGTCCAACAAAGGCTGTCTAAAAGCCTAAAGCGTCAAAAAAACTTTATTGAAATAAAAATTACCAACGGAAATTACATAACGTGCTGTCCGCAGCAAAGCGTAATACGCGGGACAGCGAAATTCGCTCTATTCAGCCGGGCCCGCCAAATAAATTGTAACGATTTTTCTTTGACGCCTCTAGAATGTTTCTTTTATGCGTGGGTTCTCATATTGTGTGACAAGCGGGAGCGATAAAAGTTTCAAAGGGATTCAAACCAGTTGTAAACGAAAAATCTTTAGAAATCAGATTAAGAAAATATCGATGTAACACAGAAATACAGGGGATGATTCTGTAACACGTACAATTTCTCTGCCTGAGTGCCTGACTGATCTGTATTCTTTTTTTATAAGTATTACCACAGTATAAATTATATTTATTAGTTTTTTCAAATAATGTTACAGTTTTAACTGAGTCTAAAAATAATAAGTAAACTAACACATGATTTTCGAGGTACTTATTAAATATCTTAACGTGAAACGTAGGCTAAAACGTTATACTTACCTAGTTTGGTAAGAAATATTTGTATGATGTTAGTAGATAATATAGGTTAGTTTCTTATAGTTCACAGTTACTAGACTCAGTCTATTGTATTAGATACTGTCATTTTTTTTATTCTGTACTCGGGGATGTCGCCACGCAAGCGTCTAACGAAGAATATCACCCGTTTATCGCTATTTTTTTTTTCACTTGTGTCTTATTACTAGCGCACAAAACAGTATTTTCTGTAGTTATACCGGTCGCTATGACTACTGTTTCTGTTGAAGTAGCGGGAGTTGAAATTGCAGACTTAGGCTGCGTTCAGACGATAACGCACGACCCAACCTCAACCCGAACTCAACTCAAACTCAACTCGACCTCAACTCAACCGGAGCCCACTCCTTGAAATACAGCGCGTACAATTTTGATTTTTATAACACATTTATAAGCTCCGTTATATTTTGTCGATGCAACTGCACACGCCCCGCACTCAACCCGAACTCAACTCAAACTCAACTCAAACTCAACCCAAACTCACCTCAAACTCACCTGAACATTCCACAGGACCTTATTAATGTCTCATAAGACTCAAAATTGTAAGCGATGTTTATCAAGGTGGGCTGCGGTTGAGGTGAGTTTGAGTTGAGCTCGGGTTGAGGTCGGGTCGTGTGTTATCGTTTGAACGCAGCCTTTTAAAATAAATATTCTAGAGAAAAACTGAAACTTTCTAGAAATATTGGATAATTTCGCTTCCGCTTATCGTTTGTAAGTTGTCAGTTAGATTTATTTTCTTACTAGTTTTTGTTGCGTCTTTACTCCTTTGGAATGCTGAGAGAAGCAATTTTGACCACACGATGTACAAGTGAACGGGCTTTTATTCTAAATAAAAGATATCTAGGTACTTATATAATTCATTGCATATTGCAGTATTCAAATTTTATTTTTCTACGTCACAGCTATTTTATTATTACTACTTTGCATGTAGGTATAATACATTAATTATGCAATATAAAAAATGCAGATTTTTTTTTTCATATAATAACAAATTCATTTTTTTCTTATTTTTATAATGTATCGTCTATATTCGAAATAGTATTATTAAGTAAGTTATTTATTTTGTTATCGTTATTATCTCCGTCGCATTTGGTTCATTTACAAATAAATTGTAAAATAACATTCAATATTAATATAGGTATGAAGTAAATGTGGAAATTCCTAGTATAAATATTAATTTTCTGGTAATATAAATAAGGTTCCTAACCAAACATAGTGCGGGAGTGACGCAATCTTGATATGGGTCTGGCCTTGGTGTTTCATTTGTATATTAAATTATTTGTGTCACATGATGTATGGAGGCTATTGCATGAGTTTTAGTTAAATCATGTAAAAATTTTGGGTTGTTAATTTTTTTATGTACCTATTTTTTTCTAATATTACTTATATCTATTTAGACGGAAACATTATTAATCCTTATCAAATAAAATGCGTTCGTTACCATAAACGTTTCATGCACATAATTTTAGCTCTTTACACTATTTAGTTTAAATAAATATCTTAGGAGTTATCGCAAAAAGTTTACGCGCGCGAAAATATATTCAAGCGCGTTTCTCATACCGATGATGACGGGACTCTAACGGGACGGGTACAGACTTTTGGAGCGAAAAGAATGGAACCGAAGCGAAGCGAGGGCGGGTCGCTAGAGTGTCATTGGAGTCGGGGGACCGTTATGTGGAACAATTTATAACAATTTTCTTCCTTTAAGTTATAAAACTTTATCCTAAGCTACTAATGTAAAAGAGAAAATAAATGCTTTTTATTATTATTATTATTATTATGTATTTTGAAATTTTAAAATAGCAATAGTATTTATAATCTAAGGCCCGTATTTATAAACTGTTATCAGCGTTGAAAGCTATCTTGAAATCGTTACTTCAGATGCCGATTCCTATAAGAAGAGCATCTCAAGTATGATCTCAAGATAACTCTCAACGTTGAGAGTGGTTTGTAAGTAGGTACGGGCCTAAGAGGTTCCCTGAATGCAATGGCACTTGTTTGTTAACATTTTAGTTTTTGAGCAGGGCAGCAGCCATGTTTTCAATATTTTTAATATACTTATTTTTTTTTTATTTTATAGATTTTGGTTACAAATTATAGAATTTTGTAATGTGCTCATCAAGGCCTTTCATTTGATACCCACTTCGAGCATCGCGGTCTGGAACAGAAACGCGTCTTACTCTAAGGATACCCATATTGTAATTTATTGTTTTTTTTTACATTCAAAAAATCTATAGCCAATGTCACTTAATTGGGGCTGACATATCCAAATCTGTTCTGGCATATACGAGTAGAAGTCTTAAGTGGAATATAGAAACTCCTTACCTTCATACTAACATACAAGAACACAATACACTGTTCTTTTTAATCGGTGGTTCATCGACGAAACACTGGCTTAAAAATGTTTAATTTTCATTCTGAACCAAAAAAAACTTTATTCGATCGGACGAATAAAGTTTTTTTTTATTTTCAGCAAATATAATACAGATTTTCGACGATTGTTATACTTGCGTATAGTGAAACCGAGCTCTAGTGTCAAAATTATTTTTACTTAAATACAATAATGGTACAATAACCATTTTAGTACCATTACATTTTATATTACATACTACACTATATTACATTACTATTACGTTTTAGTAACCATTTTAGTACAATAACGACTCATTATTACGTCAGTTACAAAATTATCTCGCATAGTAGAGTTGAACGAAATATTAATGAAACTAACGACCACAGAGCGAGACGTAGTTACCATTCAGTGAATCGTAATGCCGTTCATTGAATTACAACATCGTTTGCTGAATTTAAATTGCTGTTCCATAAACTGTGATTAAACTGTAAGAGATTTAATAAATGTTTTATTGTTTATTTAATAGAATCACCATGTCCATGAAAAACAATATTTACCATCTTGTGGAAGTTACAACCTTCATGTTTTCTATTTCTAACTAACTTAGCGAGAAAAGTCAGCTATTTTTGTTATTATACGCTGTAACGAGCCTTTATTTTGGAAACTGGATAAAATCGTGTTTATGTCTAATACTTTATTTTCTTACTTTATTCTCTGTAAGATGTGCTAACTAGAACTAACTTTATAACCTCATACTGTATTTAATCTATTCATTTCATCACAGTTATGTTGAAATACAATACTTTTTCGATTATAGCATCTAAACCATGACCATTAGTATAAAAGTTTTATTTATTCTTATGCCGTGACCCAGGATTTATAATATCAGCTCTTTTTGCGAACGTATAAAAAAGTCAACGTAAAATTGAGTAGACAGCATTAGCTATTTCTTGACAACTTAGGTACCTAATCTACTATTCCAAGTTACTTTTAAATATGATATTTCTTAAATTCCAAGTTATCCAGCCCCCCTCAGAGTTTGATTCCCAACAGATACGGCAGCGGTTAGTATCAAAACTGTGAAATTTGCTGAAAAGTTTCCCAGTTGCTGACTCTGATGTAACGATTTTCTTGAAAAGTTGGAAGCTTAAAAAAGCTTACTCTCTATACAAAGTGCTGAAATCTGAAAGACTCCCCAAGTTTATTATCTCATCGAAACTTATACACTTGTAGTTGGTGTTATACTTACATTTACCGAATTTAAGATAATGCGTGCTCATTTGCTTATTAACTAATTCTCTTTTTTACAACTGCTTTTAGTAAGGAAATTTTCGTGTTGAGAATTTGTTCTTAGTCTTAGATTATGATTTTCCACTTTTACGCTTGCCATAAAATCGTAATGATGATAATAATAAGGGTATTTTTCAACTGATTCGCCATGTAGAGATGTGGGGTCGTTCGAAATGAGACAACCGACTAGGTTAACGTACTTATTTATTCTGCCTCTTGGGATAATCATACACCTTCGATGATTATATTATGAATATTATATTTTATGAACTTATATCTATACACAGTTAAAAGAAAAACATATCAATAACATCATTCAAAATTGTCGCTTCTCAACAGCAACAGTCTCACTTCGACAAAAAAACAAAACCTTTATCACCCCCTTGTCTATGGGTCATGCATGACGTACGGTCAGCAACTTACGACAGTCCTTTAGCACCTAAGTACTCATAGCAACTTTTTTGGTAAATATTTCAAAATGTAAGTATGACATTCAAAAATGTTGCTGAGTCATTACTAAAGTGGTACAGTCAGCTTTCGTTGCTGACTGTACCTAATTTCAACGTGTACGCAATGTTGCAATAAGAATTATTATGTTAACCAATTTGCTTGGTTTGTGTTGTTCTTCTTGCAAACTTCGCCGATACACACCGCTATAAGTATACGTACGAAACAAAGAAACTTATCACTATAGTAAATAAATTCCCAACTTCCCATGTAGGTACCTTTCAGAGTAAATAATTGAGTATCGAGCAGGATCGGGGGTCAGCGGGTGGTTGCCGCCTCACAAAGGCTTACCAGAGATTTTTGCGCCTTCCAAATGGATATCCGTCTTCTGAGCGTTAGTACTGATCTGATTTATTTTGGGAAATCCTAGAGACTATCCTGAGAGGTGTTAATGGCTATCTTCTTAGGTGGTATCTTCTTATCACTGTAAAGTTAAAGGAATACTGTTGGAATGATAAATGTCAGTCACTATGTTTTTGTTATCGTTACACTGGTTTATTTTAGGGAAAGATAAGGTAACTCATCTCTGGGTCTATGTTGTGACAGACAATAGAATATCTAGTGTAATTTCTAATTTGGTGTAATACTACAAGTATAAACTACTATTTGAGTTGTTCCAACAACTGATAGATAACAACTAATGTAAACAAGTACATTAAATGGGCGGGGTTGGGTGTGGTCTCATGGGCTTAGTCCCACGGCCATGATCGCCGAGAGCAGATCCAACCCTAGTCTGCCCTCCTGTCCGGAGAGCAGACATGGCGAATGGTCATAGGAGGAGCGCAACAGTCGCTGATCCCCATGGCATGTCTAGCTGATTATCCTTCCCGAGGTTGCTGCCTGTTATTGGTCTGATTCCCTCTGAAACAGACGTAACTAAAACGGCTAGACGCAATTCTTTTCCCGACCTTTCCCATCCTTCCATCCTATCCGACACCTTACTGCAAGTATTATGTGGTTGATACTGGCGGCCTCATCATCAAACATGACTGATGGTGAGGGGGAGGGGGACAACCACCCGCGTGTTTGTGCCGTGCGCGGGGACCCGTACGGGGGGATGAAGGTGTCCTGGTGATTGAGTCGATGGAGTGTAGGCTGTTTTTAACACTCCTGAGACAACACATCACTTTGGCCCGGATTTCCTCTCACACGGGAGGCCTAGGACTAGCCATCCTAGGTCAATCGGCTGGGACATCTCGTCAGAGGGCTGTCAGGCGAGAGTCCTGATATGGTAGGGGTAGACGACGGGCGGGACGACTTGTCTTCCTGCTTCGTTCGGCCTGCCTCCTGCTATATTGGGACTCTATATCCTTGTTGTATTTCTGGCGTTTGTGTGCCAATTGCCGCAACGTCCCCACTTGAGGGCTCCATGGAGGGTGGAAAGCAACAAGGATGAATCTAACAACTACATACATGGCATCTAAAAGTAAAAAACTAAAAAACACTCAATTAACCAAGGCTGCACCCCAAGGTGAAAACCAAGGTGGCGCGCCCAGCACCCAGGCTGCACCTCAGGTGAATAACCAGAGTGTCGCACCACACAACACACCGGCAGCTCCTCAGGTGCACAACCTGAGTGTAGCGCCACCAAACACACAGGCAGCTCCTCGGGTGCACAACCCAAGTGTAGCGCCACCAGTACACCACAGTTTGGACCTCTCCTCTCTGAAGGCAGCAATGCCGACGACCTCCGAACCCCAACAGGAGGAATCCGGTTGGAATGAGGTAGTCGTTAAGAAGAAGAAGCCCAAACAACCACCCAATCAACCACCCAATCCGCCTGACCCGTTACGCAAAGCCAAACGGGTGGAAGCCCGGAAGGAAGCGAGGAAGGCGCGGCGACAGGCTACGGATGGTAGTAGGCCGCGTGAAGCTGCCAAAGGGGCTACAAAACCCCGCGACGCCCCGAACAGTGATGCGCTGACTCCTCACGTGGACAACAGTCCTGCCGAGGAGAAAGCTGCTCCTAAAGGGGCACCATCTACCGCCTCGAAGCCAGCTGCCTCCAATGCTCCTGAGCGACGCAAACCGGTCAGGCGAGGTCACCGTGGTAAAGGTAAAGGGAATACCACGACGCCCGCCAAGCCCGTAAAGAGGAATCGTCCCGATGACTCCTTTACTCCGCAAGGCGGGGGTAAGCGTATTAAACCACACCCCACCACTACCAGCTCCATCGCATATGCCGACGCTCTGAAATCAGATCTTAGCGTCGCGATCATGGTGGAGCCCTACCATGACCTTACCAAGGAGCAAGCTGAGGTCATCAAGGGGCAGGTGGATGGCTTGTTGGATGACGAGCTATTTGCTCCGAAACCATCAAGCTATGTCGCACCAGCTTTTAAGGCGAACGCCTTCTATAGTGAGGGCGTCCTTAAATTCTGGTGCAAGGATGACTTCTCGCTCCAATGGCTCCATCGCACCACTGCGAGAATCGGCTCACCACGTCCGGGCACCAAACTGGTTGTCAAGCGACAACTAGAGATCCCCAAGCGCATTAAAACGGGGCTCTTGGTGCCACAGTATGGACCAAACGACAGTCTAGACCGGGTACGCATGCGCCTCACGTACCAAAATGCCAATCTCAACGTCTCCAACTGGGCCGTCTACCACGCCGAGGAGCAGGAGGACAAACAATGCCTGTTCCTCGTGCTTGGTGTCCCAGAGGAAGACGCCGAGAAACTCAAGGCAAGCGAGCGTAGAGTTTACTAGAAGCTGGGTAACATCTACGCCCGCTTCCTTGACGACACGAGCATGCCCCCGCCGAACCCGCCGAACCCCAATGCACCCGGGGAGGCCACTAGTGACCTCGGCAGCGGCAGCGGCACACCACACCACACCACACAACCAAACCCTCCACAACCACCACAAACCACCAACGACGCTGAACCGCCCAAAGAGGACCCCAGGGTAGCCACCCAGGAGGAGGGGATGGGGGATACCTCTATGGATGACGAGAGCGGTGACAGCGACGTAGACGAGGAGGCTATGCTGAACAGCGATGATGGCGCTGCCAGCACCCCCCAGCAATAACCTCCCCGTCCTCCAAACCAACCTCCAGCACAGCCAGACTGCAACGGCTAACCTACGCAGAATGCTGGAGGTCAATCCCAAGACCGTAGCCCTAATCCAGGAGCCGTGGATTAGGAAGGGCAGAATATGCGGTCTAAGCAACATCGGAGGTAAGCTACTCCTAGACACCACCGCTGACAACCCGCGTACATGTATCTTCACACCTAAACACGCAAACACAACCTTAATGACCGAGTTCTGTTCCAGAGACCTGACCACCATAAGGCTCCGAAATGACCCCTCCCCAGGCCTGCCAGATGTGGTGATAGCGTCCGCCTACCTGCCGGGCGACGCGGATATCCCTACCCCTGAACTGGCCGCGCTGGTTCAACACTGCGAGCGCGAGGGACTGGAGCTGATCATATCAGTTGACTCCAACGCACACCATGTGCTATGGGGCAGCAAAGAAAACAACACGCGAGGTGAGGAATTCATTTCTTTTTTACTCGCGACTAATATGAACCTAATCAACAGGGGCTCTGAACCGACTTTCGTAACATCTCGAGCCCAGACAATCGTTGACCTAACTTTAGCAAGTGAACACGCGTCTCGTCACATCTCCGATTGGCATGTATCTGACGAGGCGTCGTGCTCCGATCATCGCTGGGTCAAGTACAACCTAAATACGACTCTCACACCGCCTAAGCCCCGACGTTATCCACGTAAGATGGACCGACGTAAGTATGAGCTTCTGACCGCGGAGAAGCTAAGGTGTCTGGACGCACCTACAACTCACGCGGTAAAAGCGGATATTGATAACCATGTCGATCACATAACAACAACTTTAACCACCAGCTTTGAAGAAACATGCCCACTTTCTACTCCCAGCTCCCGGCCAGGTAACAAGTGTCACTGGTGGGGACCTGATTTGGAGAAATTACGCCGTAAGGTAAGGAAGTTGTTCAACAAAGCAAAGAACTCTCGAGAAGCGCACCATTGGGACGCCTATAAACAAGCCCAATACAACTACAGGAAGCGTATTCGCCTCAAGAAAAGAGAATGCTGGAGACGCTACTGCACCAACATTGAAACCAACAACGAGGCTGACAGAGTGAAAAACATCCTGTGCAGCGAACCAATACACAATCTTGGTTTCCTGAAAAAGCCTGAAGGAACATATACCAAAACAGATCAAGATACCTCAGAACTGTTAATGACCACTCACTTCCCCGGCTGCCGCATAACGGAAAGTCGCACATGGGAAGAAAAAGATGAGTATCAACCTGCTGAAACCGACTGGACTACCGCCCACAAGGTTGTCAACCCGGAGAAAGTAAGATGGGCAATTGACAGCTTTCTCCCATTCAAATCAGCGGGACTAGATGGAATTTTTCCAGGGCTGATGAGGTGGAGCGACGGTGGTCTTATTGACCACCTCGTTGCCATCTACAGAAGCTGCCTAGCACACCGCTATATTCCTTTGAAATGGAGGGAAGTCAAAGTAGTCTTTATTCCTAAACCCGGCAAAGGAGACTACACTCAACCTAAATCATTCAGACCAATTAGCCTCACATCGTTCCTTTTAAAGACGTTGGAGAGGCTAATAGACAAGGAGATAAGGAGCACTGCATTAGTCAGGAACCCCTTAAATCCAAACCAACATGCCTACTCTGCAGGCAAATCAACAGAGTCTGCCCTACATAAGGTGGTTTCTTATATAGAAGGCAACCTCAAACACCAAATATCAACACTAGGCACCTTCATCGACATCGAAGGAGCCTTTGATAAAACCAATTTTACCAGCATAAGCCAGGCCCTCTCTAAACATGGTGTCGATCCCACTATTGCCGGGTGGATTGACAGCATGTTAAGAGACAGAGCTATACAATTTACTGTGAATAGTACTACCAGAGGGGTAGTAGCTAAAGGATGTCCCCAAGGGGGTGTCCTCTCACCTCTCTTATGGAACATTGTGGTCAATGAGCTGATTAGTTGGCTCAACGACCGCAACTTCCTCACAGTAGGCTATGCAGACGACCTGACCATACTCATCAGCGGACGAGTTGAGAGTGTGATATGTGACCGTATGAGGTGCGCATTGAAGGTCGTTGAACAGTGGTGCAATAAACACAATCTAACAGTGAACCCAACAAAGACGGAGTTGATCATGTTCACAAAGAAACGAAGTCTAGGCAATCTTAAACTGCCTAAACTATTCAATACCAGTCTGTCCCTTAGTAAGGAAGTCAAGTATCTAGGAGTGATACTAGACAACAAACTCCTCTGGAATAGACATCTCGAAGGGAAACTAAACAAAGCCACCATCATCTTTTGCCAATGTAAAAGACTACTCGGCAAAAGCTGGGGGCTATCACCGAAAATAAATAAATGAATGAATAATAAATAACGATGTGGCTGTATAAAACTGTTATACGTCCCATAATCACATACGGAGCCGTTGCCTGGTGGTCCAAAACAGAGCAAAGCACCGTCATCAACAAGCTGCAGAAATTCCAAAGACTGGCATGTTCTGCGATAACCGGCTGCATGCGAACTACCCCCACAGCCGCCCTAGAAGTAGCTCTGGATCTAACACCCCTGGACCTGTTTATACAACAGGAAGCCTCCATGGCTGCTATAAGGCTTAAACACCTGGGTCTGTGGTACAACCGAGAGGGTCCTCATTCCATATTGTGGAATAATCTAGTGAAACATGAGCCACTAATCGCTGCCCCATGCGATAGGATCCCTAAACAATACATTTTCGAAAAGAAATACCAGATACAATTATCTGAAAGTGACCGAGATTACTCCGGCATACATGAAGTCCGAATTTATACAGACGGCTCCAAGATGGGGAATGGAACTGGAGCTGGAGTATTCTCACAAGACCTAAATATCAAAATATCACTAGCATTAGGCCAACACAGTTCGATATTTCAATGCGAATGTGTTGCAATAATAAATGCCGCCACCACGGCCCTGTCTAGAGGTATGAAGGAATTAAACATCCGCATACTGACCGACAGTATGGCCGTTCTAACAGCGCTGGAGGCTAACACGATCAGCTCCAGTATCGTCTACGAATGCCACCGAGTGTTGGATCGCCTAGCATCCAACAACAAAGTAATCCTACAATGGATTAAAGGGCATAGCGGATCACACGGGAACGACGCCGCCGATGAGCTGGCTAGAAGGGGATCCTCCACAATAGTGGCAGGACCTATACCCATTCTGCCACTCCCGTTCAGCCAACTGCGCTCATGGGTAAGACAACGTACTCGTGCTGCACATAATACTCGTTGGGTAGATCTAACAAGCTGTAGACAGTCCAAGTTGGCGATGACTGCAGTCTCGCCGCGGTTGACCTGTAGACTGCTCAGCCTTAATCGACCAGACCTCCGAATAGTTGTAGGTACACTTACAGGTCACCTAGCATTGAATCGACAACTATTCATCATGAATGCGACAGACAGTCCCCTGTGTAGAGGATGCCTGGACGCAGAGGAAACAGCCGCCCACGTAATCCTGGAGTGCGTGGGTTTGGCCGCACACCGGGCAGAAATCCTCAAAGACGTGAGGTCGCTCCTAGAAGCCTGTGAACGCCCCAGGAGGCTTCTGCGCTTCTGGAAGGAGCTGGGATGGCTTGACTAGCCATACCAATGCCATGTTCACGCATAACGGACCAAATGGGAGTCTAAATGCGGAGAAAAGAGCCCATCACCAATACAATACCAATACCAATACAAGTACATTAAATATGATGGGATCTAACTACCTACACTCTGTAGTCGCTTAACGTCACTTAACATTATTAAATTATTGATTTGCGCATTAAAATTCGCGTTTATTTTCATTTGTAGTTGAAATAGTATTTCGTGTATTTCATTTGTGAAGTGATTTTCATTCTCAGTCCAAACTGCAATAGGTACGCTATTGTCTTTTGTTTTGTTATTAAAAGCTGTGATTATATTTTGTTCTACATGTTAGCAAGCAACATTCTCTAAAAGCCTAAACAAAGATCAACGATAAAACCAAAGCTAAATCGTTACCGTTTCAGTTTCGTTTACAGAAAAATACTCGCTTTGTTTTTGTTAAAATTGTTGAATACTCTGCCTAAGGAGTCTAGAATTACAATCTGGGACAATTTAAGTGAAATATTACTCCTTATGTTTGTCGCCTTAAAGCATCATATTCCCTAGCATTTTTTTGGTTATTCTTTGTTTATTTTAACGTTGCTTAACTTCCGCAATCGCTGGGCCAATGCGCTAAACCACTGCGCCACCGAGCTCCTCATTATGAACAATTAATAAGCATACAAACTTGCCATTTTATACCTGGTAACGCGTCGTACATCAAATAACAGCATAAGGAATAATGGGAATAATGACTTTTTCACTCCTCTTGCTCAAAAAGTGCGTCATTGTAACGTACAAGAGTCGAGATAAAATAGCATAATAAGCCCTAGGGGATAAAGTTTTTTCTTTTTTAATGTTTGTCTATTACCAATAAGCGTATACTAACACGAAAAAGTCTTTATTCATAATTACGAAAAGTTTAATGTGATACACGCGGCTGCGTCCGTGCTTCGTTCTGATTGATTCCTATTACAAAGCACCTGCGTATGCGATATTGCAAAGTGATTGCGTAAATTTGACAGTTTCTCTCTAGTGGATCCGTCATTATTCGTTCAATAGACTATGGACTACGTTAGCTACATTGAAAATATTTGTAATAACTATAACCGACGAACTGCGGACGACTATCGTGACCAAGTTTCGTAATAGGCCCCCAGTTTCTCATTCTTATTTTTGAAAATGGAACTAAAAGCATCTCTTTGGTGAAATCATAGACTTATTTATACTCTGTGTACAGAGTGAATCGTAGAATGCATGTTTGTGTTGTTTAGCTGCTACAGCAGAAATTAAAAAAGGTACCATGGCGCGAAATCTTTAGAATTTTTTTATAATTACAAACTGATTGAATTGTGTGACTGTAATATGAAAGAAATAATTTTAATCTTCTGCCGTCAAGCACAAATCATTTATTTAAATATTGTACAAAAAGTTTATGAAGTGGAGGATAGAAAAACGAGTGGATTCGTTTACGGAAGTAAGTAGGTATAAACCTTTTAATATTGTATTTTATTTTCTCGCAATCGTAGTGAAAAGTATAGTGTAACACACGACGCTAAAACCCATTGTAACTCGGTTTCTATTTATTCCCTCGCTAAAGCTCGGGAATAAAAATACCTCGTATGCAATGGGTAATTTTAGCGTCTTGTATAACAATCTACTATTGTAGAACTATTAATCCTCTTAGGCTGTGTTAGTTTCTGTTTACTTTGAGTTCCAACGAAGTAATAGGGGTCAGTGGTGTTGCCATAGTAAAACTAAGATTTGGATAGAAACAACTAAATTTACTAATACTCTAGAAGAAGAAGCAATTGAACCGAGTTGTTTTATTAGAATCTAAATTAAACAATCAATCTAAAATAACTTTTTTTTGTAACTTTTCATAAAAAAGACAGAAGAAATTAATAATGAGGTGCTCTGACCGTCAGTTTAAAAAATAGGTACCTAGGTAAAGTAGGTATTTTCGTAGCGCTACGAATAGACTCTCAATATTAAATTTGTATATAAAGTTAAACTGTCTCCCCTTACCATTTTTTCGAATCAAGAATCAAGCACACACACTTCACTTCCACGCTTAGCACAAAAACATAATTACTTAGTCACCCACACACACACACTCACACACACACACACACTCACACACACACACTAGCACAATTTAATATTGAAATATTATAAAATCCAAACATTTATCTCTTCTGCATGCGTTTGTAATCTAAATATAATTAATTGTAATTATAATAATATTTTTTGTGAACTTCATTTTTTGTCAATAATACTTAATGATTACCAAATTGATCAATTGTACTTGAAAGTGAAAGTGAAATAAGCTTTATTCAAATAAACTTAATTATTAAGTACTTTTGAATCGTCTATATTTTCCTACCACCCGTTCCAGACTTTTTTAGCTGACAAGAAGAACGGGCGCAAGAAACTTATCAGCTGTAACATCCATAAGTAACGATATTTACAAACTTGAATATATCGTTACCAGGGTAACATAACATATTTACATATTTGAATGATAGATTCAATTTCAAAGGGGCCGGTTTCTGCAATACAGTTTTTTTAACTAGTGTAGAAATCACAGCCACAAATTCTGTGTTTAATTAAATTATAAATATAGTACATTATACTTAAGTACCTTAAGTTTGTAAACCTTTATATATGAAATAAATATTATGATTATTATATAAATATTTTAATTATTATTATTATATACTCACAATATAATATTTAAATAGACTCTCTCAATCCACCATTTGTGTAAAAGGATCACATAATGTCATACTGCCAATTTGTTCGTGAAATTTATTGGTGAAATTGAGTAGCGCACTGAAATCCCAATTCCGATGTTTTTCACGATTACAACATTTCTTTTGTTATTTTTATTGGCACTAAGAGGCGGTCAAGATCGTCTGAGATAACGAGTAACTGAGAATACTCGTATATTAGTGTAGACCCTATGTTGGTACGAGTAAGATTTATTTTCTGTTGTAAAAAGTTTCAACAGGGTTGTTTCATAAGGCCTCTAATGATTTACCGGTTGACCTTCATTATTATCAGAATAACAGAAGTAGGTAGTTGTTATACACTTGGGTCTCGTCTAGTTGATCCGGGTTTGCGCCAGACCCCTTCAAATGTGCAAATAAGTTTGAATCGGTTGATTTTGTAGACCGTAGAACAGGTTCTACTAAATACGAACTAAATAGTTCATCAAAAATTTTGTTTGTATTTATATGTAAATAGTATTCGAATGATATAATAGAAGCATACGTTATAAGCATGAATTATTTTTCTCAATATTATGAATGTAACATTATTCAATTATTTACTTAATAAAATGTATTATATACTCGAGTACTAATTAAATAAGTTCCTTAAGTCATTTCGACTGCTATTTAGTATTACCATTATTCTGTGCGACTATCTTTACGTTCTTTTCCTTTAGAACAGAAAAACCGGTCAAGAGCGAGTCGGACTCGCACACCCAGGGTTTCAGTACCATCATAATAAATACACTGCAGAGCTGTAGAATAATAAAATTATTATTACAGTAGGTATGTTTTCATCATAAATCAAAAACTATGCGGCCTAAAAATTGTTTTTTTAAATGTGCAAACAGCGCTCTTTCAATATGATACCCCACATGCCCTAGTCGCCCCACTTAAAAATTTTAAGAACCCTTTTCAGTCCCTGTTGTAAAAAAAAAATTATTTCTTTATTATTTGCAGAATAGTTGGGCAAACGTCATCTTAAACTATTCCAAATTTCAAGTTGATACCATTAGTAGTTCTAGAGATATCCAGCTGTGACAGACAGACAGACAGACAGACTGAGTCACACCATAAGGGTTCCTTTATACTATTTTGGTACGAAACCCTAAAAAGCAGGAAAGAGTCGGTAGGTACAGATTTGCCGCTCGGATTGCAGCGCCCGTTTGGGAATAAAAACTTATAAACACTTAAACTATATTGCACCACTCAGCTTTGTATGTTTCTATAGGTCTATCTACACGTGAAATATCAAATTCTGCATTACATAACATATTCACCACTAAAGTCCGGTTTACATCAGAGCGCTTGCGTATTTCGTACAGAATGATCAAATTTCCGTCCATAACTTAAACGCCTACGCAAAATGCATGACGTGACTTACGAAGAGCTCGATCTAGGATAAACACGCGAGGGTTCGATTACGACCCATGAAGATGTTTATTCATTCGAGTAGTTTGGTTTCTTCTAAGCGCCTCGTATGTTTGTCTAGTAAGTTAATTAACAGTATTAGATGTTTACTATGAGAACTTGCTTCTGTTTTCACAAGACAGTCTTCGATAAGAAGTTTAAAATCTATTTTTACAAACCATAAGTGAAAATGATTTTAAAAAAAGAACGGTCTACAACAACCTTACACTTTCATTTAATTCTTACTAACTTTAATCATCAACTAATTTTAATCAGACACTAACTTTAATCAATACGACAATATTAAACACTGAATTAAATATGAGAGAGCACTATAACGCCACAAAGAAACATCCGTCGCATCCAAACGCCGTGCGCAAAGTGAGGCCGTGCCGCAGGTGACGCCGCCTTTTATACAGGGCTCGTGAGTGGGGGAAATTGCTAAGACGGCCGTTCCTGGCAGCTGAACGTCCTCGTCAGCTTGACTCTCGTCTGTCCTTGACGTTTGGTTGGGGACCAGCACCACAGCCTCATCAGCATCAGGCGATGGTACCGGGTCTTCGCTAGGCCTTGGCATGTGGTCCTCGTCAGACCTTGGTGGGTCGCGGTCCTCACAGACTACGATGACGTGGTGGTCCTCGTCGTCTGGCTCTTCATCTAGAGAACACACATAACAAAAAAGCAGACATGTTTTTTATTTTTTTATTAGTTTTTAGCACCGGTGACCCACCGCGGCACAACCACAAGCGTGCACTCAAGTGATTGAGACACGATAAGCGACCAGCGCAAAGCAACTAAGCCAAAACGTCATTCGCGATGAAAGAGTGAAAGTACTCAATCATCGACAATGACGAATTCATTCCAGCACTACATTAAGTAGGTAGGTTGGTAAGGTTCATGTTACCATCCGGATCCGGCAACCCATACTGAAGCTCCAGATGATAACACAAACAAAACTAAATACCACAATGTCGGGGTCAATTAACTGCCACAATGTAGGGGCATAGGGGATTGCCACAATGTCGGGGCACAAGATTTTGCCATAATGTCGAGGCATTAGGGAATTGCCATAATGTCGAGGCATAAAGAATTTGCCATAATGTCGAGGCATTAGGGAATTGCCATAATGTCGAGGCATAAAGAATTTGCCATAATGTCGAGGCATTAGGGAATTGCCATAATGTCGAGGCATAAAGAATTTGCCATAATGTCGAGGCACTACAGACTTGCCATAATGTCGAGGCAATCACTCACACTTCCGAAGAACGCTTCGCACGCATCCGGCGTCCACTCGCCGCGCCACAGAACCATGTGTTCAGCAGCAGCTTGAGTTTTCTTGCCGTACGAGCCGGCCAGCAGCTCGAGCTCGTAGCGCTGATGGGGCAGCGCACGCAGAACCTTGTAAGGCCCGCGCATACCGGAGTCCAGCTTGCCGGTACTTTGTGTGGCCTTGCTCACGAAGACTTGATCACCCACGGCGAAACTGCGTGGCTGTCGGTGATCTTCGTTGACGTAGGCGTCCTGACGCTGTTGATTGGCAGTCAAGAGTTCAGTCTGTGAACAGCTCACCTGGGCTATTAAGATCTAAGATCCTAGTGAATGGTACCCATTGTAAACTCCACTTACTTCTACCATCGTTTAATATCTATGGTAATATAATCCTCAATTGATTACAGCTATAGGTAACTGAAACCTCATGAAGACTTAGTATTGGCCAAATTTGATCGTCTAATTATAAAAAGGACCTACGTTGTGATTTTAAGTAGTAGTAACCCGGACTCTTTTGGTATGTCTGGCTCGAGTCTAGATGTTTCATTATCAAGTGCACATGTACTAATTCTATCCTATAACTAAAAAAGCCTTATTCTGATCTTAAAATTAATAAGCATTATAATATATTAATATTTGACATAGCATAAATTATATTGATGATTTGGATAAATTAAAGATAAGTAAATAAGGATGAAGATAATGGAGCCAAGGCTATAAGCCTTGGAAGGTCTCTACCACCAGCCCCCGACCTTAATTCCAAACGCACACCAGCATAACTAGATGCTTTCCCGGTAACTATGTACTGCGCAACTGTGGCGCTATTCAAAATCGACATGAAAGAGGAAGGTACACCGATTTAACCATACTGGAATAGATGTAAATGTTCCTAGTAGTATTCCATGTCATTGCGTCACCATGCAACATACACAGCCAGGAGTTGGGTAAGCATTGGGATAGTTCCGTAGAATCTATACCAAGTGATTACATAAGTTGGTGATGGTACCGACCACTAGGGAGGCACAATGTGGTGTTCCCAGGTACAATTAGGTGAGCGAATCAGCCTGCATGTCCATAGGTTTGTGTAGTATAAGTTCCCATAGAGGTCAGCTGGTACGGAAACCTACCGTCAACGCTTTCGGTGGATGGCATTGAGCAGATCCAGTTACTGGCGTATATTCGCGGCTCCGCATATTTCCAGACTAAGCTCTATCAGGGGATTAAAATTTGTGGTTATAGTAACAGCCAACGGCTGCCATTGTATAGTTGTGTTCTGTATAAAATCCATGTATGTTACAAGGCTATTGTATTGACATGGAAAAAAAAACAGCATATCGCTGAACCAATTGGAACAGTTCAAGATGACATTGAATGTATTGTTAAATCATAGTATGATTAAATCAGGTACTGATGTGGGTCAGTATGATTATAAAATAGACAAATAATTCTGTCTTGTAATGTATAATATAAGTCTGTATAGAGTATACCAAACCAGCAACCTTTACCGGCTAAGCTCCCAACTTTAAGTTATTTCTAAAGTCTATCAAGCTTTGGTTTTAGTTCACCAGACGGTCATAAAAATAGGAACACAGGGAGGTGGATGTACTATGTCTTGTATATCAATAGCCGAATGGAGATTTGTCCACAACCACTGATATCACAAGGACAAAGTTTAGTTTTGAAGTAATTGCATCAGGAAACCAATGGACATCTGATCAAGCCTCATAATTAACAGTAATCTCATCAGAATATGATATGACTGTACACACAGATTCTCCACTGGCAGGTCCGCCTAACATGGCTTAAGGTGTTCAGTCATAACATCACATTCTAACAAATCACTATTAACTATGGTGTTAGAGTTTCAAGGCACAAGGCCAAGAACTGCCCAAGCCCTCAACATTTTTCAAACAAGCCTATTTTAGCCGCTTGATAAATGAGATTGAATGTCGTAACTAGACTTGTAATTACCTCGGGGAAAGCCCTAAAATAAAACTCTAAGGGTTTATGATCGTCTGCTGAAAACTACCAATAGACTCAACAATTATTGTTAAAATCCAGGGTCGCTCAACTTTACCTTTATACCTCATTTAAAATATCTGGAGATTAAATCCACAGACATTTCAAACTACAATTTGATTGTTTGTGTATAGGTGTATGCATATATAAGTACATACAAGCAACTTTTATCATATAGATAATAACTATTGTTTGGATGAAGTAGTCTTAACTAAGTTGGTTGATTAAAGTCTAGACTTATATCAGCTCTCATTATTCTCTGAGATTAGATAGTAGGTATTTGACTAATTTCATCCAAGCAGTAGAAAAACACATGCAAATATTGGATTTTGTCATTTTCAATAAAGGTCCTTTTGCTCATTACTATTGCTTATTGAGGCAATTAAATAAGTGTTTAAGTGCAAGGAACACCTTTTGAAAATACACCATCCAAATCACACATAACAAATGTATGGTTCATACTGGTATTCATTATGTAATTTTATGGTCTCAATTTGCCCAGCGTTGTCAAATTTAGTATTGTTCTGAAACCTGCATGAGTCATAAGGATTATAACTGTGAAAACAATGATATTTTGTTCGCATATTAATTAATAAACTTTATTATTAAGTTTATTAATTTTGAGCTAGATTTATTTTGGTAAAACCTTAAATCATGAAATAAATGATTGGATTAGTATAGTATTACTGATATTAGAAGTTAAAGTATGTAGGTATTTTTAGTCCTACAAATAAAGTTAGGAGTATTAGATGTGAACAAAATACCTAATTAAACGCAAAGCACATGACATCCTAACCCTAGATCTGTCAGATTCCTAAAAACAGTACAGGCAATAAATTAATAAACTTTAGGTTCAATTTAAAGCCTAGATTTGCTAAGAAATTATGTTGTATGAGTGATAGCTGGGTCAACACAGAATACTTTTGATCCTAAATGTACCTAGGTCGTCTAATAACACTAAAACACACAAAAAACATAGTATTCCTGAAAAAAAACACTGATTAATTATCCTAACATGAACTGAAGGAGATTTTAGAAAACATGCTTACTTACCTGAAATCTATTTGTTTATTCCTCGTAAATAGATCCTCCTCACCTTAGTTTACCACAAATCACTCACTTTACACACAACACTTAAGCACATTTCACTAAAACACAAAGACACTGATTACTAGATACACTGACCACTAAACACTCCCGTCGCGATTTCTTTGCTAGCTCAAGAGGCGACGACCTAGAGCTTTACGCGAGCAAAGATAACCCTAAGTCCTAACTGTGACCTACCTGTTGGAACAGTAAGCAAGTCTCCCTTCCCCTATCTTAGACACGGCCACGCACAACAACACGATTTCATACAAAAAGAATCGCATCTGGACGCGCTTACGATGTCAAAAGTTCCATGAATTCAGAAGTTCTTCAGACTTCTTGGAAAATCAACAATGAAACTCTACCTTAATCCTTGCAACAATCAGCACAAGCAGGGCCCTGTGCCTGTACCAACTGCAGCAAGAACTGTCCCGAACGAGGGTTTATAAAATACAGTATTCTAGAAGACCAGATGAGACCTGCTTACCAGTTACGAACCAACATGCCTAGCTATTTATGCAAAATCTACGATGTATTCTTCACAGCAAACTAACACTATTTAACTTTTAATTAAAACAAAAGACAATAAATTTACACTTAAAACTTTGACTGGCTTCTTGGACTTTTTCGGCAGAGTTCCGACTCCTGCTAGATATACGCAAAAACTATCCCCGAAGGTCTCAATCTTCGTCTTTTAAAGTCCCTCAAACCCCCACTTAATTCTCGAAAAACCGTTGAATCCTTATGTAAAATGCCATATATGGCCTGATACATAAGAAAATATGTCCGACTGTAACGATTCCACAGCCAAGTGTCAAGTGGTTTTTAAAAGGTCAATAAATCATTATATGAACATAAAAACAAGAAAAGAAATGTGAATTCCTCAAGCATTTAAGTTTCAACATCGGTTAGATGACTTATTTGTAAGCTTTTCAGCTGTTTTCTATAATTAATAAATAATTAATAAATACTAAAAATTGCCAGCTTTTTCTCAATTCTCCCATTATAAATATTCAAGTTTTTTATTCGATAATAACTTTATTTGTAGATTTCTTATATTAATCACCAACCAAAGTAATTTAATTTATACTTCTTTCAATCTTAACAATAATTTGCTAATTTTTTTAGCCTTTCAAACTCCTGGTGACATAGTAATATCCATTTATAACACTTGGAAAACCTTATTAATTAATTAAACAACATACATAATTAACTACATAACACATTTAATAGGTAAAACCTACTAATAAGATAGTAGCTTATTAATTTCAAATATTCTATAAAATTTTCAAAGTATTTTATCTCCAGACAATTTATACATTTGCATGAATTTACTTTATTTCCACGCATTATTAGCCCTTCATTACTTGTTTTGCATGTAAACAACCTATATTTTAGTTAGATTATTTAGGTTTTGTAATTTCGAACAACTTAAGTTAAAACACCGTAGTCGAAAAATCTCCCGATGATCGGGGAAAATGTGACTTGCCACACTAATTTTCCCCTAGACCTCAGACTAGCTATCAGCTTATGTACTGTGTTAAAAACAACGACAACTTCATTTTAGGACCCGATTACATTATACAAGCAACCAAGCGGCCTGTATAAATGTCAGCGTTTTTAAAACCGCCAAAGTGGATATGTTACCATACAGTTTGTAGTTCGTTGCGCTGTGTTCTTAATATCTAGAAAATGACGATTTTGATGTAAAGCCGGTCTCAGACGTACACTTATAGTGTAGCTGTTACAAAACTGTCCCTGTCTTAATGACAACGTAGTGAAAACATAATAGTTAAGAAAATCAGACGCGGATTAAATTGATAACTGTAGTAAGGTACTTTATCCCGCATACAAACATCAACAAACAGCCAAACCATGGTTGAAATACACACCCCTTGTTTACCCGGTAGGCAATCCTATTCTTATCTTATATAACTAGATAATTTCATCACATATTCGGCCTAACGAATGTTCCCCTTAACATTTGCAAATAACGAGTAGTAATATTAATCTTTGAAATGCATAAAACACGTGCATGACGTACATCAATTGGTTTGCGCACACCAATCTCACATTTGGAAGATGTTTGTAACGTGTTTGTAGCATAGTTGTGAGTTTAAATGCCGCTTAACAGTTCATACTAATATTTGAACGCATCCGTTGAGTGTTCTCTTGAACGCACCTCATAAAACGTAATCACTGAGAAAAAAAATAACTTGAAGGTAGACAATATAATGTAATAATGTTTTTAAATGTGGTCTTTTGTTAGCTTACAGCTTTCAGCTGTAGAGGGGTTTCATTTTCAGGAGTTCTAACCATCAGCCAAAGTTAAAAGGTATTTATAATAGCGCAATTTGTCATATTTTGGTATTTTTCACACATCCAAAAAGTAATGTTTTCCTAAATTTCTTGACATTATTTATATTAAATTATAATAAGAACAATCTGAATTTATCAATTTTACTTCAACCTTGTGAATCTATTATCAAACACAAAAGTTATTAGCATTCTTAAATTAGCTTAATTTTGGAATTCTATTACATCAAAGAATCTGCTTTTTTACTCCTATTTAAAATCTATATGACTTAAGAAGGTAGTTTTTATTTTAAAATGTTAGACTAATTTAGTAGCAATAAATTTCCCATAAAGAACATAACAATATTGATTTTCTGATGAAAATCCAAATTTTGTCTACGACAAAATTTTATCCACTTTAATTTTCATTACTGTTAGTTAGTTATACTATAAGTACTGGTTAAGTTTATTAATTCCTTATCAACACTGGTTCTATTTAGCAGTAATATCAGAAAATACCTAGATTTATGTATATTTCTATATCTTAATGAAATATTAAGAAGATGCAAATTTCTATATTTTGACATTTGGTACTTTTCAGGTTTACCAATGTTTCATGTCTCATGATGATAATTTAACTCACTGGAAACATGATAGCACCTCCACCCGTTTGCTAACAATAAACAGAATGAAACAGGACATAGAAGACAAGTTTTTCAGAAGAAAACACATTATTAATTTGACCAGTCTGAAAACTAATGCTTCCTTTTGATTCTACCAGACAAGCTTTTATAATTTATTGTAGTAATAATAATGTATGTTTCTTTTTGTCCCTGCAGCTTGTAATGTACGAGTAAATAAACTATTTCGACTTTATTGATTCAGATAGTTTTTTTTTAATTATCTTATTTTAACAGCGCCATCTAACGAATGTTGGCCGTACTTCTTATCATATATTCTTTAAAGCAACAGACAAGCACGACTTAGCTCCTCTTTTGTCAATCGCATTAATAGTTTTTAGGTCTCACCGTAAGATGGCGTTGACTTGTTATTTGTAATATCTTCACAAAACTAACATCCTCATTTATTCATCTCCAAAGAATAAATATCCATAAAAGATTAGAATAATAAATTGCTTCAGTGAAAAAGAATTGTTAATTCTCCTTAAAAACAATTCTTAACAGCTGAAACAATTTATATGAAATCTTTACTCATTCTGTAAGACTCATAACAAGAAAAATAATAATAATAAAGATTTAAGTTAGTAAATGTTAGTAATAATGTATAAAAATACTAAAAAGTAAGAAAGAAAGAAAAAGAAAAGAGAAAAAAATACCAAGTCGTCTGAATAATAATAGGCAATTAGGTTGGTTTGGCACATCCGGCCCCTGATTAATAATGAAAAATAATTTGAGTTATAAATCATCTAAACAATACAAAGCATAATAATTGCCGCAATAATAATATATAAAAAATTTGGAGGAAGATTGGAAAATAAAAAACCATTTTTTTTTTTTTTTTTTTTTTTTTTTTTCGCAAGGTGTGAGTAGCCCCCTACCCCCTGAAATGACCTCCCTACACCCCACCGAGTATGATTGTTATTATAACGCTTGATAGTTTACCTTTTAACCAATTTAAAATGATATTAAGACAGTAGACCGATTGAGGTCGTCGATTTGAATGTAAAACGCATAATTAAGGTTATTCATCCTTCCAAGCGTTCTGACAGTCGTACTCGAGTCATTTCCCTGACCCAGCGATTCCCCAAAATCTATTATTAAATATAAATTAGTATATAGATTTGTTGAATCAACACTGTTCAAATAACAATAATTGCAGCTTTCCAAAAGCGATTCATTATAATCGTGTAGTTATGAAATAATTTACATGATAATATTTGCACTCTATTTTTAGTACAACATCAATTTACAAATGATATCGTTAAATATTCCTAAGATCATAATCGGAATAAAATCAGTCCCCCCTTTTTTTATTATAGTAAGAATTATTCAATAGCTAGTCATTAATCTTAAGATTAGTATGTTTAACTTGCTCTTACCACAATATCAGAGATAAACTCTATCAAACTCCGCAAGTCAAATTATGACATAGTAAAAGAATGATATTATTCACAATATTAGCTATGGTAATTATCCAAGTACACAAGTAACTTAAATAACGTAACGACCCTAAAATAATTGAACTCCAACATATTTGCAACATTAAAAGACACAAATAAAACGATTAAACTTAACTAAAACATTTACAACACTAAAACCCACAAATAAAATGAATGAACTTAACTAACATAATAATATTTACAACATTAAATCCCACAAATAAAATGAATGAATTTAACTAACATAATAATATTTACAAACCACAAACAAATTTAACAAACCTAATTGGCTCGATTACACGGTATGTCATTATAAAACCAGGATTCTTAGTCAAAAATGAAAATAAATGAAAATAAAAAAATAAAAAGAAAAAAAACAAAACAAAACTAACTCTAAAATGTATGGTTATACCAAGTGAAACCTAACTTAACTGTACATAATATTTTAATGATTTGTTCATCATAATCAATTTTCCTTAACCTATTATAAGCAACTTGTGATTGAATGTTTACACATAATATCTATTTAAATGAATGGCATTAAAGTTGCCCCTAATCTGCTTGGTCTTAGGGTCCATTAACGTGTAAACATTTGCAAAAGGCACGGCGCTAACTACATAAGGACCTTCGTAAAGTAATTGAAATTTCTTTGTAAGTTTTTTCTGAGCCTCTGACTTGTTAACCTTACGGATCTTTACATAATCACCAATATGAAATTCGATCAACCGATGAGATCTATTGAACCTAGTTTGTCGTTTTACACTGTTATCTTTTAGATTTTGCCTAGCCTTTGCCCTGACATCATTAATGTCTTTAATTTTGTTTAGTTGTGGCAGACAATTGTCAAATGACATGCTGTTACACGAGCCATATAATATTTCGTTAGGAGTAAAACCGGTACTTTCATGGAAGGTGTTATTGTACAACTGCTCTATATTGTTTAATATCGTTGCCCACCCCTTATGATTTTTATGACAATATGTTCTAAATAGTCGTCCTAACTCTTTATTTACCCTTTCCGTGGTGTTAGGTCTAGGGTTTCTAACAGTTGTGTATATTGGTTTAATTTCGATGTCTTTTAAAGCTTGTTTCCAGCTATCAGATGAGAATTGACTGCCATTATCTGTCATGACTACCTTAGGCTTGATTATTTTAGCGAATTGTTTTAATTTAGAAATTACTGATCGTGAAGTAGCCTTTGCTAAATCATATAACTTAACAAATTTGCTAAATGAATCCTGGATTACAAGTATATAAGCAACTCCAAATCTACCTTTAGGTAAGGGCCCATACAAATCTGCCATTACAATGTCTCCTACTTGTTCTGTTACAATAGACTTACATTCGCCTACATACTTTATATTATCACTTTTAGAGACCTGGCAAATATGACAAGTTCGTAATAAGGCTTTTACTGTTTTGTTCATCCCAAGCCAATAAAATCTATCTTTGAGATATTTAAGTACTTTATACGCCCCTTGGTGACCCATTTCTTTATGGACTTGAAGTATTATTTCCTCTCTCAAGCTAGTAGGCAAATAGATTACATGTTTATCCGAATCTATCTTGAAATATACTACTCTATCCTTAATATAACATCGTTGAGCTATTTTACCTAATTTACCAACTAGGTTATTATTAGTTTTATTTACAACACTCATAATTAACTGAACCTCGTTATCGTTAGCTTGAAAATTAGCTATGTTTTTCAAATCAGCTATTAGAGTTTTGTTTTTAGTGGCCTCCATATAATGAATCTCAGGACAATACACCTTATCATCCTGTATTAATGCTGAATCAGGTGGAAACCTAGACAGCACATCAACAGCGACATTGTCTTTACCCTTTATGTGTTCAATGGTATAATCAAACTGTTCAAGGAAAAGGATCCATCTTATTATTCGGCTATTGTATAATTTCCAAGTTCTAACAAACGTCAATGCTTTATGGTCAGTCCTAATTATTAATTTCGCGCCTCTCAAATACGTCTCGAACTTTCGCAAACAATAAATTATTGCCCAAAATTCTTGTTCTGTGACTGTCCATCTTAGTTCAGCGCCCCTCAAAGCTCTACTACAGTATCCTAATATTTTCATTTCACCCTTATCATCGTACTGAAATAGAACTCCAGCTAAACCTACTCCAGAACTATCAGTCTGCAGATAATAAGGCCTAGACATATCCGGATGATGCAACATTATTGAATTCAAAAACTTGCCTTTTAGTTCCTCAAAGGCTACCTGAGCTTCTGAAGTCCAGGTCCAACCTTTACTTTTCTTTAATAATTGACATAAGGGTTGAATAGTACTATTGTAGTCAGGAATGAAACGCCTATAGTAATTACATAGTCCTAAAAATGCCCTTAAATGTTTTATCTTTTTAGGAATCGGAAAATTCTTTATGGATTCTATTTTCTCTGGATCTGTTCTAATTCCTTCCGTAGAAATAATATGACCTAGCATTTTTACCTCCTTACAAATGAATTTACATTTTTCAAGATTACAGGTAAGTCCTGCTGACTTTAATTTGTTTAATATAATGTCGATATGTTCTAGATGTTCTTCTAAACTACCTTGCGTTAGAATCGCGATATCATCCAAGTACTTGACACAAAAATGACTAACTTCAGGCCCTAATATCTGATCTATTGCCCGGCTGAAGCTTCCAACAGATGTCTTAAGTCCTTGTGGTAAAACATTGTACATGTAAGATTTTCCATTAAATGTGAACCCCGTATACTTTCTACTATCCTCTGAGATGGCAACTTGGAAGTACGCATTATTAAGGTCTATAATGCTGATGTAATTAACCCCATGAAACGAATTCAAAACGTCTATTTGCATAGGTGGAGCTTCAGCTTCAGCTACCATATATTTGTTAATTTCCCGTGCATCTAACAGAACCCTAATTGAACCGTCGGGCTTTAATGTGAATGTTAACGGACTACAATATGGAGTAGAACCTCTAGATATTATACCCATTTCAACCATTTCAGCTAGTTTTTCCTCCATTCGTTGTCTATACGCATATGGAACGGGATAAGAGCGTCTTATAACTGGACTATGATCCGTCATTTTTATTACGTGCTCATAGCTATTTGCACGTCCTAATCTCTTAGTAAAAACATCACTGTGTTTTCTTAACACTTGTCTCAATTTATTAGTCTGTGTCCCTTTAAGAGGTATCCCTGTTTTGATTTCCTGTAAATACTTTTCAAAGTCAAAATTACTATCTACCTTCGCAATTTCTGAAACTTGACCCTCAAATACATACTCGATGAAAGGAATTAACACTCTTTGGCTATTGTGACTAATTATTAACCCTACTGGAGGAGTTTGTAACCTGATATTAGTTTTATTTGCAACAAGCCAATCAAACCCTAATATCGCGGAGTGAACTAATTTTGGTACTATTAGAAATCGGATTTCTAGATCAATATTCCCTAACCTTACAGGCAATAAGACCATTTGTTGTATTTTAGCGCTCTTTTGTCCTACGGCCCCACGAATCTGAATCGGCTTAACGGGTAGCATATTTAATTTATTTCCACCCTGTGACTTGAGAGTTTCCCAAAATGACTCGGAAATACACGTGATGTCACTACCAGTATCAACAAGACATATAACACGATGATTAAATATTTCTACCTCAACTTCAGACTTGACCATTTCGAGTTTATCAACAGAAATGTTATCTTCTTCCTCAAATAGTGACGAAACTACCTCAGTTTGAACTGATGAACTATTACCTAACTCTGATTGTGCTTTAAGAGTATCTACCACTTGCAACTCAAAGTTACTTAAGTTAGTTTCTTTTATACCTGACCCTAAACCTGCCTTATTGCATTGACCTTTGATGACTATGGGTTTAAGAATCCCTTCATCACGCGTTCCTAATGTCTGTCCAGGCTTCCACCCGAGATCTAGCATAATTTTTAAAGCTACTGGAGTTAAATCGGCCCCTCCTAATGTCGATGTAACGGAGCGACTTACATCAACACCTACTCGTTTAAATTATTTGTGGGTTCATTAGAAGAATTGTTAGAATCATTTACAATATTTACAACATTGGTTTTTGCTATTCTATTCGATGTGGCTTGACGTGCCGGTCGGTCATTGAACTGCCTCTTCCGGTTGAAATTGTTTCTGTTTTCTGATTGATGTTGTTCGGCTGCCGCAGGCTTTTGTACAACGTTCGTTCGGGTATTCTTCTGTTTGAGGTCTGTTCGCTTGTTCACATTGTCTAATTTGCGTAAAAATTCTGTAGCTTGTAGTATGGTGGTGTAATTAGACGCATTCCATGCGTATTGGATATTTCTGGGGAAATGTCCGATGATGTCGCTTACTAACTGTTGTTCTTGTATAGGGTATGTCAACATCTTCGCTTGACCACATAGCGATATGAAATGGCTTAACATTGATTGTGTACCATCCCATGTGTTTTGTACAATTTTCCTCCTCAATTCTCCTTGTTCTGCTTCTCCCCAAAAATTTTCCAAGAAGTCCCTCTTGAAGTCCTCAAACTGTGTCCATCTACTCCTATATAACCTTCCCCATTCTCGTACTTCACCGTCAAGGGATTCCAGGACCATATCAACAATATCAGTAGTTCCAGGATACTTCTTCAGATATGCTGTCAAATCTTCAATGAAGGTCACAGGGTGCTTGTATTTTGACGGATACTTGGGTTTCTCAGCAGACATTTGGGGTACTGGATAATACACCGTAGAAGGTCCAGGCTGTACTAAAGCTTGAATATTAGTGTCGCTTCCTTGTATAGATGTATCTGATGCTTCGACAGGTGTTGAGGGGGTTGAAATCTTGTTTTCTAATTCAGCTATTTTATTATTGATGGTATTTACAGCTCGCTGTACCATACGTGACATATACTGCACTGAAGTGACCCTTCTCGGCTCTGGAGGGGGGTCTGCTATGGCGGCCCCTCGAGTCACAATATTGGACCTTCTTGTAGCAGCGGCTTTAGGTTGTGCTCTTTGTTTCGGCATCTTGAAGGTTTTATTGGATCACGTTCACCTTTAGACTCACTTTTAAGTTCACTTATACACTCAAGGTTCACTTACTATTTAACCACCATAAATTAAAGTCAAAAAATTTAAGTTCACATTAACATAAAAATCCACTCATTAATAAAATTAAAAGAAAAGAAAAAATATAAAACACAAAAAAAAAACACTCAATAATAAAGTCAGAAGAATAATAAAAAAAATAGTAGTTCACCTTAACACTAAAAATCACTCAATAATAAGTCAAAAGAATAAAAAAATAGTAGTTCACTTTAACACTAAAAAAAAACACTCGCTAATAAAGTCAAAGAATAAAAAAATAGTAGGTAGTTCACTTTAACACTAGAGATTGTTCGCTCGTAATTAATTATAATGCACTCTGGATAAGTTCACTTTCACTTTTCACTTTCTAAAGCACCCCGAAAATGCACTCTGGAACAAACGTGTCTACGTTAAACTGGTAATATCGCACTTATGTCCAAGATTGAAAAAAAATTTTTTCTAATTTATATTCTATTAATAATTAATGAAAAGTTAAAAGCCTAAATGAACAATGTCATATTCGAATAAGAATGTAGTTCGTTGTATTTGTCATCTTAAAGTTATTAAAACCTAATAATAATAGCAGAAACGTTTAACTAAACGCAAGCAGGAACGCTATTGAATCGAAATTGTAACCCGAAACGCAAAAGAAATAATAATAAACGCGAAAAAAAAAATGCCGAGCAATACCGCGAAATCATAATCAAAATAAATCAAAACCAGAAAAAAAATATTCGTACTTATACAAATAAAATTAGTGTTACTACTGTGAATCCAAAACATACAGCATCACGTACTGGGTGGCGCTGTAACTAAACGTAGGTATTGTTTAAATATTTTATTATTATTATTATTCAAAGAGTAAAAAAAATATTTATAATATTTTAATAAGTAGGTAACTGTATTTTTTTCAAAAGGAAAAAAAGAATACAAAAGAAATTTAATGAAAGCCGAAAATGAAAATTTATCAAAGTGGTAAACATCCTACTAGCGCCATCTCTTTAACTCTCAGTGAACTATACATCTAAATTAATTTAATCACGTTTCATCTAAATACACCACGTATTTGGTTTTAATAAAATCCACTAGACTGTGTTTGTAACACTAAACTATACCGAATAGTTTTAGAATAACAGATGGTCTATAAACAACTAACGCCATCTATGTAAATTGGCGCGAACTAATTGTCTAGACTAGACTATTTAAATAGACAATACCATAAATAGTTTACCGAAATTAGTGTTAGTTTTATTCTATGTGTGTGCTAAATTGATAAAGAAGTCAAGAAAATTTAGAGCTATTGGGTCTAAAATAGTTACATAAGTATCAAAACATTTTATCTCCTGTCGTTCATACGAGACTTACTTATTTAAACCCTTAAAAAGGAACCTCCTAGTAATTTATTCTAAAACCGCATCAACATCATTGGTTAAGCTACTCTTGACAAATCTAATAGTAATATTTCTACTACAGCGCCCCCCAGCGATCAAACATTGTAACACCCACTTACAACCCATTGCCGTCAAACCGCAATCACATAAATAAAAACCCGCATCTTATTCGATTAGACAAGACTGTACATAGAATAGTTAACAACGCGCGTTTATATGTACTCGAATAATTAATCAAACAACTACACACATGAAAAAAAAAAAAACCCGCCAACTACCCGTAACATCTATTATTCCATTGTTGTTAAAATAAAAAGCTTTTCCTAAGTCCTAAGTAATAACAACCTAACCCTAAATTATTTACTTAACAAATGGCGCGGCCCCACTTAAACATAACAAGAGATAATTTATCATTCCCATGGTAGGTATAAACTAGTAAGGTATACTCGTTAAATCTATTTATAATATTAGATTTCTATCATGAGCCTTAACTGCCCTTTAGTAAAAGAAATCATTAACCCTCAAGTGAAAATTACGCACTAGGGAATCAGCAAGTCGTCAGTTACCTAATGCATCCGTATACCTACACAATTTTTTTTTATAAATAAATAAACCAAACCGCATTTTGTACTAAGTAAAAGAAGATGATTAGAAAGGGAAAAAATAAAATCCATTGGTGTTAGGTAGGTATACATAAACCATTTATTATTTTAACAACTCACAATATGTTAACAATACATCAATTATAAACTCCTGGACATAGCATGCAGCTTGTTGTATGGTCGGTGAGCACGCAGGTATGAAGGTGATGACTGATGATGAAGTTTCACTACGTAGCCGTTAAAATATTTCCACGTCACTAATGGTTACCATTCATTTCTTCCATAAGAGGTAATGGCTAGTACTCTTCCCCGGACTTCTTGTTGATAAGATGAAGAAAAAAATAATATTTTATTGTAAACATTTTTCACTTGTTTCACTTCACAATATTCTTCAAACACCAATACTGACACAGCTCACTGCACTATCACTTGATAACACTTAAAACACTGTACACTTAATATCTTAACACTTCTAACACAAATAAGTATTTCACACAGCACTCACTTAGTCAACTTAGTTTTCACTATTAATTAAATCACAAGTCCGTCCGTGGAGCAATACATACAATTTATTTACACTAACACAAAAGATATTCACGTAACCATAAACTTTAGTGCAGATACCCTGGTGGTACACGAGGTGTACACAGTAGTACGTGGTACCTCTACGTCATCACGTATTTATGCACTAAAATCAGTACATAAGTTTGTTTGTTTGTCACTCCTTCGTAATATTCGTAACTAAATAGCGCAATTGATACCTGTAGTGACCTACTGTATTTAGTGATTTTTATTATCATGTAAACATTTCCAAAATTTAATTATTTAATTTATTTTATATTAAAAGTTAACTTTATAGCACGAGCGAGAACGGGGCGCACGCTAGTATAGCAAAGCAACTCGCTCTTGACCGCTGTGACGGAGTGCGCCAGTCTGAGCTCGAGCGATGCACCGAAGTGCGCTTCAGTGCTATTCTGTTCCCAAGGCGAGTGCACGCACTTTTTCGCTCCCGCACCTACCTAAATCTTTTACGTAAACTGATTTCTGCTAGCGACAATAATTCGTTTAAAAATTAAAATTAATTATGTTCAAGAACTAAAATAGCTAAGTTACTTTTTTATAGATTTTAGTTCGCTTTACGCAAAACAACCAGTACAGATAATAAAAATATGCTCACATGTACACACAACAGCGCATCGGTTTCGTCAGCCGAATTATCGTAAATTCTTATAACCACGTCCAAAGTTAACAAGTACAGTTCGACGCACCGCTGAATGTACAACGTAAATAAAAGTAAATAGATACTAACCCCGTACTTTTTCGTATAAAATCCTTAGCTACATGTAGTTTAAAGTGATAACTATACTCGAAAAGTTGCTAAGTTAAGTTTTTATTAAATTACTCGAAAACCAAATAAACTAATCAGTTGAACTATGAAAACAGTCCGACGCGACGTGACGCGAACTGTACCTTTGCTAAGTTAAGTTTTTATTAAATTACTCGAAAACCAAATAAACTAATCAGTTGAACTATGAAAACAGTCCGACGCGACGTGACGCGAACTGTACCTATCGCGTAATGATCGCGTAGTGGATTTCTATTCATTTACCTATGTGTCGTGTGACATGTGTCACGTAATAAATGACTATTTACATGATAACCTAGACTGTTAGTAGGTCACTATTACTAGTCTACGTACCTAGTCTACTAAAACGTAATCAAAATGTTGTCCTACAAAACTATTAAAGAAATTGTCTATGGATTAAGGCCTTTTTTCAAAATTATCTAAGCCCCAAAATGCTATAGCATTTAAATCCTGCCACAATTTGCCACATAATAAAACTTTAATAAATTTTTATAAAATTTAGTATAGAAAAAAAATTTAAAGTTCGCCCTAGACCGTTTTTTGATAGCTTATCAGGTGCTACTAACATACTACGGGGTTTCTAAAAGGGGGTTAAAATTCGACTATTTTTCCTATCAGACCCACCGTTTTCGAGATAATTGAATTTTTGTAAAAATTTCAACTAAATTTAGTATAATGACATTTCTAGCAAAATAACTCAAAAGTACAATACTAATAACACACTAAGAAGAATCTAATCTGTACCATCCAAACTCCGAACAGGATTCGAACCCGTGAGCTAACCACTAGGTCACCGAGTCACATTTCTCTTTTTTTTTTTCTAAAAAACTGCTAAGCTGTGACATCTTTGATCGTACTAAGAAGGAAAACTGACTCGCATCAGATCAACCCCCCCCGAACAGGAATCGAACCCGTAACTAACCACTAAGCCACCGAGTCACTATTTTTTTCTACAGTACCGTGAACTATTTCGTTAAAATAATTGACGACAGATTTACCTACTGAATGAAATGAACGCACATTAACTACTCCCTAAAATGTACAAAAGTCTGGTGACATTTTTTTTTATGATCGTGTCTGTGAATATAAGCTACTATCTTATCAGGGTATAATGAGCCTAAAATTTTGACGTGTCAACAAAAAATTTCCGTAATTTTCCATATGTAAACAGTAAATAATAAGCCGTACGATCACATCATACCTTTACCTATTTTTAAAGAATGAATAAAAAGATGTCAAAAGTTACCAACTTAACAAAAAAATATCCGAAACTTTGCGAATTTTTGTAATGAATATGTGAAAAATAATATTATGATAATAATATTCTTGTAGGCTTCATGATTTAAAATTACCAACCGCAGTAACCAAAACTTATTCTTTCCTAATAAATCAACATTACTACTACCCGTTAACTAGACTTTTATCATTTGAACCCGAATAATTATAAATTCTTACGAAATACGTTTTTAAATTCTGATATTTTGTACTATTTTTAAAACTTTCCGCTGGCAATACTTTGGCTTGACACTTCAAGATACGTATTATGATAAGGGATGTGACAGAAAAATCGATATCCACGCTATTCAATCACTATGAATGAATCGATTCTACTTTTGAATGAACTAATAATCGAACTATTTCTATTCGTGTTTCTCAACTTTAAATGTTAAAAGGTATTTACATAAAACAATAGAATACAAGAAATAAATTTATTTCGAAGATTTTTCGGCCCCAGCATACTACTATTAAATTTAACTATTTAGCTATTGTTATCGTTTAAATAAATAATTAATGAATTTATCAGTAATCTTATCGATTTTTCCGTCACTAAAAAACTGTTTAGTAATATATTAGTAAAATTCTGTTAAGTTTAGTTGGAATCGATTAACTCGATAATCGGTTCGGTGAGTTTACGATAATACGATTACGGCACTAGTCATGTCAAAGTAATAATTGTCAAACATGAAAAATAAATCAATACGACGAACACAAATTATTATAAAAAATATGAAAAGCACAGAAAAAGTAATAGCTATACGCAATAATAAAAAGATCTGAAATAAAGCCGATACGAAGTAACATACAATGAACCCCAGGTATCACTCTTTTTGTCATTTTGTTGTTAATGGGTTGCGATTTTATGCTAACTAATGTTTGTTTTCATGCTTCTAACGCTATTGTTTTTATTTCAGTTTGCCTGTACTGTTCTTTTGGTGAAGACTATGAATGCTTGAGCACTTATTACGCAATGCCGCATGGCATAACTGCACTGAAAAATAACCTAATCGCCAAGCCAAACAGAACTATTAAATGGTTTAGAGCAAGTTTTTATTTTTATTTTGCCCTCATGCTTTTATAACTTCGCTAGGCACACAGACATTTTCGCTTTGCACTCAATTAATATAAAGACTAGTTGCACTTTGAAACATCTAGCCTAACCAGACATTTTTAAAACCAAACATCCGCTGGTCACGGCAACAATTGTGAACAGCTCACCTGGGCTATTAAGATCTAAGATCCTAGTGAATGGTACCCATTGTAAACTCCACTTACTTCTACCATCGTTTAATATCTATGGTAATATAATCCTCAATTGATTACAGCTATAGGTAACTGAAACCTCATGAAGACTTAGTATTGGCCAAATTTGATCGTCTAATTATAAAAAGGACCTACGTTGTGATTTTAAGTAGTAGTAACCCGGACTCTTTTGGTATGTCTGGCTCGAGTCTAGATGTTTCATTATCAAGTGCACATGTACTAATTCTATCCTATAACTAAAAAAGCCTTATTCTGATCTTAAAATTAATAAGCATTATAATATATTAATATTTGACATAGCATAAATTATATTGATGATTTGGATAAATTAAAGATAAGTAAATAAGGATGAAGATAATGGAGCCAAGGCTATAAGCCTTGGAAGGTCTCTACCACCAGCCCCCGACCTTAATTCCAAACGCACACCAGCATAACTAGATGCTTTCCCGGTAACTATGTACTGCGCAACTGTGGCGCTATTCAAAATCGACATGAAAGAGGAAGGTACACCGATTTAACCATACTGGAATAGATGTAAATGTTCCTAGTAGTATTCCATGTCATTGCGTCACCATGCAACATACACAGCCAGGAGTTGGGTAAGCATTGGGATAGTTCCGTAGAATCTATACCAAGTGATTACATAAGTTGGTGATGGTACCGACCACTAGGGAGGCACAATGTGGTGTTCCCAGGTACAATTAGGTGAGCGAATCAGCCTGCATGTCCATAGGTTTGTGTAGTATAAGTTCCCATAGAGGTCAGCTGGTACGGAAACCTACCGTCAACGCTTTCGGTGGATGGCATTGAGCAGATCCAGTTACTGGCGTATATTCGCGGCTCCGCATATTTCCAGACTAAGCTCTATCAGGGGATTAAAATTTGTGGTTATAGTAACAGCCAACGGCTGCCATTGTATAGTTGTGTTCTGTATAAAATCCATGTATGTTACAAGGCTATTGTATTGACATGGAAAAAAAAACAGCATATCGCTGAACCAATTGGAACAGTTCAAGATGACATTGAATGTATTGTTAAATCATAGTATGATTAAATCAGGTACTGATGTGGGTCAGTATGATTATAAAATAGACAAATAATTCTGTCTTGTAATGTATAATATAAGTCTGTATAGAGTATACCAAACCAGCAACCTTTACCGGCTAAGCTCCCAACTTTAAGTTATTTCTAAAGTCTATCAAGCTTTGGTTTTAGTTCACCAGACGGTCATAAAAATAGGAACACAGGGAGGTGGATGTACTATGTCTTGTATATCAATAGCCGAATGGAGATTTGTCCACAACCACTGATATCACAAGGACAAAGTTTAGTTTTGAAGTAATTGCATCAGGAAACCAATGGACATCTGATCAAGCCTCATAATTAACAGTAATCTCATCAGAATATGATATGACTGTACACACAGATTCTCCACTGGCAGGTCCGCCTAACATGGCTTAAGGTGTTCAGTCATAACATCACATTCTAACAAATCACTATTAACTATGGTGTTAGAGTTTCAAGGCACAAGGCCAAGAACTGCCCAAGCCCTCAACATTTTTCAAACAAGCCTATTTTAGCCGCTTGATAAATGAGATTGAATGTCGTAACTAGACTTGTAATTACCTCGGGGAAAGCCCTAAAATAAAACTCTAAGGGTTTATGATCGTCTGCTGAAAACTACCAATAGACTCAACAATTATTGTTAAAATCCAGGGTCGCTCAACTTTACCTTTATACCTCATTTAAAATATCTGGAGATTAAATCCACAGACATTTCAAACTACAATTTGATTGTTTGTGTATAGGTGTATGCATATATAAGTACATACAAGCAACTTTTATCATATAGATAATAACTATTGTTTGGATGAAGTAGTCTTAACTAAGTTGGTTGATTAAAGTCTAGACTTATATCAGCTCTCATTATTCTCTGAGATTAGATAGTAGGTATTTGACTAATTTCATCCAAGCAGTAGAAAAACACATGCAAATATTGGATTTTGTCATTTTCAATAAAGGTCCTTTTGCTCATTACTATTGCTTATTGAGGCAATTAAATAAGTGTTTAAGTGCAAGGAACACCTTTTGAAAATACACCATCCAAATCACACATAACAAATGTATGGTTCATACTGGTATTCATTATGTAATTTTATGGTCTCAATTTGCCCAGCGTTGTCAAATTTAGTATTGTTCTGAAACCTGCATGAGTCATAAGGATTATAACTGTGAAAACAATGATATTTTGTTCGCATATTAATTAATAAACTTTATTATTAAGTTTATTAATTTTGAGCTAGATTTATTTTGGTAAAACCTTAAATCATGAAATAAATGATTGGATTAGTATAGTATTACTGATATTAGAAGTTAAAGTATGTAGGTATTTTTAGTCCTACAAATAAAGTTAGGAGTATTAGATGTGAACAAAATACCTAATTAAACGCAAAGCACATGACATCCTAACCCTAGATCTGTCAGATTCCTAAAAACAGTACAGGCAATAAATTAATAAACTTTAGGTTCAATTTAAAGCCTAGATTTGCTAAGAAATTATGTTGTATGAGTGATAGCTGGGTCAACACAGAATACTTTTGATCCTAAATGTACCTAGGTCGTCTAATAACACTAAAACACACAAAAAACATAGTATTCCTGAAAAAAAACACTGATTAATTATCCTAACATGAACTGAAGGAGATTTTAGAAAACATGCTTACTTACCTGAAATCTATTTGTTTATTCCTCGTAAATAGATCCTCCTCACCTTAGTTTACCACAAATCACTCACTTTACACACAACACTTAAGCACATTTCACTAAAACACAAAGACACTGATTACTAGATACACTGACCACTAAACACTCCCGTCGCGATTTCTTTGCTAGCTCAAGAGGCGACGACCTAGAGCTTTACGCGAGCAAAGATAACCCTAAGTCCTAACTGTGACCTACCTGTTGGAACAGTAAGCAAGTCTCCCTTCCCCTATCTTAGACACGGCCACGCACAACAACACGATTTCATACAAAAAGAATCGCATCTGGACGCGCTTACGATGTCAAAAGTTCCATGAATTCAGAAGTTCTTCAGACTTCTTGGAAAATCAACAATGAAACTCTACCTTAATCCTTGCAACAATCAGCACAAGCAGGGCCCTGTGCCTGTACCAACTGCAGCAAGAACTGTCCCGAACGAGGGTTTATAAAATACAGTATTCTAGAAGACCAGATGAGACCTGCTTACCAGTTACGAACCAACATGCCTAGCTATTTATGCAAAATCTACGATGTATTCTTCACAGCAAACTAACACTATTTAACTTTTAATTAAAACAAAAGACAATAAATTTACACTTAAAACTTTGACTGGCTTCTTGGACTTTTTCGGCAGAGTTCCGACTCCTGCTAGATATACGCAAAAACTATCCCCGAAGGTCTCAATCTTCGTCTTTTAAAGTCCCTCAAACCCCCACTTAATTCTCGAAAAACCGTTGAATCCTTATGTAAAATGCCATATATGGCCTGATACATAAGAAAATATGTCCGACTGTAACGATTCCACAGCCAAGTGTCAAGTGGTTTTTAAAAGGTCAATAAATCATTATATGAACATAAAAACAAGAAAAGAAATGTGAATTCCTCAAGCATTTAAGTTTCAACATCGGTTAGATGACTTATTTGTAAGCTTTTCAGCTGTTTTCTATAATTAATAAATAATTAATAAATACTAAAAATTGCCAGCTTTTTCTCAATTCTCCCATTATAAATATTCAAGTTTTTTATTCGATAATAACTTTATTTGTAGATTTCTTATATTAATCACCAACCAAAGTAATTTAATTTATACTTCTTTCAATCTTAACAATAATTTGCTAATTTTTTTAGCCTTTCAAACTCCTGGTGACATAGTAATATCCATTTATAACACTTGGAAAACCTTATTAATTAATTAAACAACATACATAATTAACTACATAACACATTTAATAGGTAAAACCTACTAATAAGATAGTAGCTTATTAATTTCAAATATTCTATAAAATTTTCAAAGTATTTTATCTCCAGACAATTTATACATTTGCATGAATTTACTTTATTTCCACGCATTATTAGCCCTTCATTACTTGTTTTGCATGTAAACAACCTATATTTTAGTTAGATTATTTAGGTTTTGTAATTTCGAACAACTTAAGTTAAAACACCGTAGTCGAAAAATCTCCCGATGATCGGGGAAAATGTGACTTGCCACACTAATTTTCCCCTAGACCTCAGACTAGCTATCAGCTTATGTACTGTGTTAAAAACAACGACAACTTCATTTTAGGACCCGATTACATTATACAAGCAACCAAGCGGCCTGTATAAATGTCAGCGTTTTTAAAACCGCCAAAGTGGATATGTTACCATACAGTTTGTAGTTCGTTGCGCTGTGTTCTTAATATCTAGAAAATGACGATTTTGATGTAAAGCCGGTCTCAGACGTACACTTATAGTGTAGCTGTTACAAAACTGTCCCTGTCTTAATGACAACGTAGTGAAAACATAATAGTTAAGAAAATCAGACGCGGATTAAATTGATAACTGTAGTAAGGTACTTTATCCCGCATACAAACATCAACAAACAGCCAAACCATGGTTGAAATACACACCCCTTGTTTACCCGGTAGGCAATCCTATTCTTATCTTATATAACTAGATAATTTCATCACATATTCGGCCTAACGAATGTTCCCCTTAACATTTGCAAATAACGAGTAGTAATATTAATCTTTGAAATGCATAAAACACGTGCATGACGTACATCAATTGGTTTGCGCACACCAATCTCACATTTGGAAGATGTTTGTAACGTGTTTGTAGCATAGTTGTGAGTTTAAATGCCGCTTAACAGTTCATACTAATATTTGAACGCATCCGTTGAGTGTTCTCTTGAACGCACCTCATAAAACGTAATCACTGAGAAAAAAAATAACTTGAAGGTAGACAATATAATGTAATAATGTTTTTAAATGTGGTCTTTTGTTAGCTTACAGCTTTCAGCTGTAGAGGGGTTTCATTTTCAGGAGTTCTAACCATCAGCCAAAGTTAAAAGGTATTTATAATAGCGCAATTTGTCATATTTTGGTATTTTTCACACATCCAAAAAGTAATGTTTTCCTAAATTTCTTGACATTATTTATATTAAATTATAATAAGAACAATCTGAATTTATCAATTTTACTTCAACCTTGTGAATCTATTATCAAACACAAAAGTTATTAGCATTCTTAAATTAGCTTAATTTTGGAATTCTATTACATCAAAGAATCTGCTTTTTTACTCCTATTTAAAATCTATATGACTTAAGAAGGTAGTTTTTATTTTAAAATGTTAGACTAATTTAGTAGCAATAAATTTCCCATAAAGAACATAACAATATTGATTTTCTGATGAAAATCCAAATTTTGTCTACGACAAAATTTTATCCACTTTAATTTTCATTACTGTTAGTTAGTTATACTATAAGTACTGGTTAAGTTTATTAATTCCTTATCAACACTGGTTCTATTTAGCAGTAATATCAGAAAATACCTAGATTTATGTATATTTCTATATCTTAATGAAATATTAAGAAGATGCAAATTTCTATATTTTGACATTTGGTACTTTTCAGGTTTACCAATGTTTCATGTCTCATGATGATAATTTAACTCACTGGAAACATGATAGCACCTCCACCCGTTTGCTAACAATAAACAGAATGAAACAGGACATAGAAGACAAGTTTTTCAGAAGAAAACACATTATTAATTTGACCAGTCTGAAAACTAATGCTTCCTTTTGATTCTACCAGACAAGCTTTTATAATTTATTGTAGTAATAATAATGTATGTTTCTTTTTGTCCCTGCAGCTTGTAATGTACGAGTAAATAAACTATTTCGACTTTATTGATTCAGATAGTTTTTTTTTAATTATCTTATTTTAACAGCGCCATCTAACGAATGTTGGCCGTACTTCTTATCATATATTCTTTAAAGCAACAGACAAGCACGACTTAGCTCCTCTTTTGTCAATCGCATTAATAGTTTTTAGGTCTCACCGTAAGATGGCGTTGACTTGTTATTTGTAATATCTTCACAAAACTAACATCCTCATTTATTCATCTCCAAAGAATAAATATCCATAAAAGATTAGAATAATAAATTGCTTCAGTGAAAAAGAATTGTTAATTCTCCTTAAAAACAATTCTTAACAGCTGAAACAATTTATATGAAATCTTTACTCATTCTGTAAGACTCATAACAAGAAAAATAATAATAATAAAGATTTAAGTTAGTAAATGTTAGTAATAATGTATAAAAATACTAAAAAGTAAGAAAGAAAGAAAAAGAAAAGAGAAAAAAATACCAAGTCGTCTGAATAATAATAGGCAATTAGGTTGGTTTGGCACAAGTCGCCCGCTGTCTTCTGAGGGTCATAAGAGCTTCCCGTTTAGGTTGGCAATCACTTAGCGCTACATCTCGCACCAGTGTCCTGATGGCAGGCGTCGCAGCATCAATGCCCACTAACAACTGCAGGGGTGAGGCTTGTGTTGTAGCTTGCCTCGTGATACCCTTTTATAAGATAAACACAATAAGGCAGTGATTAACATATTTCGTAACAAAAGATCTTAAATTTGGAAACCAATAATGTCGTAAAATAAGATCGGTGGTTTTATCGACGCCAATTTATGGTCGTGGTCATCATGAAAAACCCGTAGCAAGCTCAACCTGTGACCCTTAGGGATGAAGCATAAGAGTCGTGGCTCTTCACCTGTAGGTTATGTTTATAAAATAAAAGTTCATTTTTAATAAAATACCTGTTTTGATCTAATTGCCCTTCCCTTAGTTTAGTCATCAACTCCTGCGTCTCCACATCAGCAGTTTGAGCAATCTTTGCCCAATTGACCGGACTGCGTATGTGGGAGACTTGTGCTGGAGGATTCCTACTTAAATAATCAGCATGTTGCATCATACAACCTTTCCTATACTCGAGGGTGAATGTAAACCCACCAGCGTGCGAAATTGGCGGACCTCTAACGTTAGTAAGTCGATTTTACTAGAGCTTCTATTTTCACAGGGCTCGGCCGTACCTGACCCTTACCTATGAATAATAATAAATGAACTTGAAAAAGTTTTAATTATTTCTAAAAGGCGGTCTTTACCATGCCTAGTTAAAGGCGTCTTGATAGATTCAACTTCCACGGTGTTCACGTGCTGCACCGTTGAACTTGTTGTTCATTATTAGTCCGTATGTAAGTCAGTCCCTTTCGGTTTAAAACATCAGTGCCAATTAAAATTGGCGCACTAATACATTCATAAGGGGGCTTACCATCAGCAAACAAGAAACCGTTCAGTTCAAAAGCAGGCCTTAAACAGGACTGCTCATGGCCCGCTCTCATACCAACCGCTGAAGTCATAGTACGAAAAAGCAAGGCAGCTCAACATAAGCCCTGCTATAAGAGCTCGCAGTAAGGCCACAGGTACAACATATAAATCAACTTCTAACTAGCAGTGACATAAGAGGCTGCCTTAATCTCCTGGCTTCTTATGCTACGCATTTAACGATAGGTTGGAATTTTATTAAAATTAAAATGCTTCAAAACTGATTGTTTTACAAAAAGTACAAAATTTGGTTGACCTGTTATTGTCATTGGGTGGTAAAGGAACTGAGTCGTATCAGTTTTAGACTTTTTAGGGCAATGCCATTCTTGTGACCAAACTTGCCACAAATGAGACACTTAGAGTTGTCTCCAAACCTAGGTGCATCTCGCTTACGCGATTGCATCGGCCCTATGAGCTTGACGGACGGACAGCATTGTTGGAGGCTCGAAAATCATCATCAAAAATCATGTTTCGGTTTAACATATACCAATAGGAACTCTAATAAGTCCTTTGACAGTAGCTTAGCATTGGTATCACCACATACCAAAATCATGTATACTCGGGTCAAATGAGGAAATATAATACTTATGAGACCTTACTTGTATCAAGGATGAAAGAGCTCCAACAATCCTGTCCGCCACGCCTTTGTCTGCGCTGGTACTAGCGTCAGCATCACGCACTGTACCCAAAGTTGCCCCATGCGGTAACGCCGGAACCCTGCTCGCTGGCGAGGGTTGGCGCCACGATAAGCGATGGCGTCAGCGTATGATCACCAAGAAGATGCGACGGACTATCAACCGTTGGCGTTGTTGTAGGTTGTTGTAGCCTATTTTCGATAGCATCTAATCTAGTGAGAATTCGTTCAAACACAACATCCTGTAAGCTCTCGCGGCGGTCACTTGAGCTATTACGGCGATCGCGAGATATTACGGCGTACTTTGCGAGCTATGCGAAGCATTATGACGTCTATTCGAAAACTACTTTTAAAGACACGTGGCACACCTTTTTCTTTACAAATGTTCACGAAAACTTATACAAAACACGTGGCACTTTTAAAACACACAGAACACTACTTTTAACACGAAAATTAACTTTTGGATGGCAAAACAAGCTGGTAGAACGCGTAGTGAATCCCACTTATGATTTTACAAACCATAAGTGAAAATGATTTTAAAAAAAGAACGGTCTACAACAACCTTACACTTTCATTTAATTCTTACTAACTTTAATCATCAACTAATTTTAATCAGACACTAACTTTAATCAATACGACAATATTAAACACTGAATTAAATATGAGAGAGCACTATAACGCCACAAAGAAACATCCGTCGCATCCAAACGCCGTGCGCAAAGTGAGGCCGTGCCGCAGGTGACGCCGCCTTTTATACAGGGCTCGTGAGTGGGGGAAATTGCTAAGACTATTATTTTTTATTTCAATCATAATTTTCAAGATAAAAAAAAGAATGGTTACTTATGGAGACTTTAAGACCGAAAAAAATATCAGTTTTTTATATAAAGTAGAGTTGTATTTCATATTTACAGACATCATTGAATATTGAAGTGAAAATGACAGCTTAAAATATGGAAGAGGCGACACGCCGATTTTGATTTAAATGAGCTGAGGAAGAAAAATAAATTACCAAGTAAAGTGTTTCATTTGATATTATTTCGAGACAAGAGCTAATTCAATGTTGCCAGTCCATCGTTATTAGGGCCATAACCTGAAGAGATAAAAGCGAAAGTTGTGAGATATTTCAACAGTAATTTTCTTAGGGAAAAATCTTGAGTGGAGTATTTTTTCTCGAATAATAGATGTTTACAAGTTATCATCCCCTCGATGCTTTGACCGTCTGAAGATGGGAATTAATGGGGGGATAAAGTGATCAATTTATCACTCAGACCGTGACATAATTTATAAAGAAGATAGGTGCATTATATTTTCGGGAAACTTTGACGGTAGTACGATATTTCACTTCGCTGCAAATTCGCGAGGGAAGCGCTAAACTTCTGACAAGAATATATTGAAAGTATCGGACGTTGGGAAGATGTGATAAAATTTGATGGCACGGATTGTGGTTGTGGGTAAATACAGTTGAAGAAGAAGAAAGTAGAAAAATCATTTATTCACCGCAAAACAAAAGAAAACAATGTACCTACACAAACTTAGGACTAATTATAGTGCGGCCAACTAGGCCCCAACCTCAGAGTTGCTGGAACAGAAATGGAATTGTCTAATAAAATTACCAACAAGGTTATAAATGACAATTGATTGGCGCATTTGTACATTATGTTACTTTATTAGAGGGAATTTAACAATCAAAAATATAGACATCACTGACATCGCCTAATGATTTCAAAAGCAAAGCATATCGTATTACATTTGCCAGTAAAGTCACTAAGGTACGTTGTACAGAAATGCCTTTAATCAAAAACTCTATTTCTAAAAAAAATTTACAAATTCCTTACAAAGTTTCTATAAGTTATCTGATTGTATCTCAATGCTATTTACGACCAACATTTTAATAAGATCTTGGCTCTGTTTTATGGTAATGATTTTAGTTAGAGAGAAGATTATTTATGACACAAAAGTGATTCAAAGGGCAATATCTCAGATTTCGCTTCTATCACTTTAGCGAATTTCTAAATAAATAAGGTATACTGATTTTATTATTTGAAAAGTTTATAATACCTTTGTTTCCGTGTTTAAATTAAGCCTTCATTATGTAAATTCATACTATTACGGTAATGAGGTGTTCGGTTTCAGAATGGGATTTCGGGTGTCGATGGGTAATCTTGTTCGGTTATGAGGGTCTATTTGTTTACATTCGAAATAACTGAAAAATTCCCGTGGATGATAACAAAATCCTAAGAAATTTGAGTATACCTACCCCAAGCAAGTGGCTTTTCGATGATTCAAATGGAATAAAAGTGACTAGATACATGGTATAGCGGTTTCTGTGGACTGTAGTTTTGCGGAGCGGGGCGGTTGAGATAATGTGATGTGGAGATTTTGAGGGTCGGGGGAAAAGGCAAGGGGACTCACCAAAACGTCTCTTGATCAGCAGCTGGAGCCGAAGAAGAACGCCGTCTTTGAGCGTCTCACACCCAACACCTCGGAGACCGTAAATTTGCACTTTAACTGCCGGCCGGCTAATTAAACATCACAGATCACTATATAGGGCACTAATTAAAGTTTATAGATGCGGGAATAGTATATTTTTGCGGTTTACTTGGATTTAAAAGCGGAGATAAAAATCACTGCGTCGAGTCCAATTTGGTTCTCAATATGTAGTAACGGCGGTCAAATAGTTCATCACTTTTGGCGCTGTTGTAGGCACAATGTTCTTTCTCTTTCACTCGACGTATGGTGATGTATAAGAGGGAATAGGAAAAGGATAACCTGAAGGACGCCACATCACGAAGAGCGCGAAAATTAAATTAGCCAATTGGCGTAAACAATACAATTGGCATTAATTCATAACGCCTATGTTCCATAGACCATAGATAAGCGACATGTTTCATAGTTTACATATTCTATTCGAATTGTAGAAAGCCTACGCCTGTTACTATTCACTTTACGATTTTGCAGGCTCACGACCTGTAATTAAGTGAAATTGGTAGTCAAAAGAGACGGTCCAAAATACATGGCCTAAAAACCCAGAATTAATACGAACAAGCTGTATACCAATAGATTGCTTAGAATGAGCGAAGCAATCCTACCTAAGTCCCGGACCCCAAATCCATGGGGTAAATGCTGGAATTTACCTATATTTCATACATACTTTATCAGCGTTTATCCGATAGCCCATGGATTTAGGGTTCGTGACTTAGGTAGTATTATTTCACTTGGTCTAAGCAATCGATTGGTGTAGAGGGGTATAGAATCAAAGACAGCTAAGTGCATAAATGTCAAATTGATAGGAAACGTCTTTTAAGTTTACCTCAGTAATAACGTGGCTCACTTTTGTATGGGCCTTAGCTGCCTTTGAACCCAACTTCAATTTTTAGACGCGATTTAAAGGGCTTTAGCTATTTTTGTTTCTAAAATAAAAGAAGTAAATAGTTAAAACCGAAAATTTCCTAGATGGCGTGATACTCAGTTCATTTTCGTAATTTATGTCACTTAGATGTCTTTGATTCTATACCCCTCGTATAGCTCGTTTGTATTGATTGATGTCAAATACTGGACTTAACCAACATTACCTATAATTCATACATACTTTGTCAGCATATATCTCCGATACCCCATGGATTTGGAGTCTGTGACTAAGGTAGGATTATTTCTTTTGGTATAACTTTAAGCAATTGATTGATATATTGCTTGTCGGTATTAAATCTGGGTTTTTTTGGACCATCCACCTTTAAGACAAATTCTAATTATTTAAGCGTTGTTCTCATAAATACGACTTCTAACTTAGTCATGAGTTAGGAGCTCATTTCTAACATCCAAGGGGGAGGCATGCCCAACAGCGTTTCGTGTAGTGTATATATTTTCTTCGGCAGCGTCGGGCGGCTGAAAATGAGTTCTACGTCTTTTGTTATTGTAAGATTTGTAAGTGTCATCATGACTTTGCGGTATAGCTTACTTCAGAAACACACACATTAGTCGTTACCGTAAAAATACTTATTATTATTATATTCACACATTCACACGTACCTCTGCGGAATTGAATCCCTCAGCGTTTATGATTACTGGCTGTAGGCTCTAAGTATAGGAATTATAAGAGTGCTTTGAAAATCTAAGTGTAAAATTAGAGTATTTTAAATACGTTGGCGGTAGAAAGTCTAAATATTTTAATCATTTGAGCCACCGTAATTGTTTTAATAAAATCTAGTACCGCAAAGTATACTAAACAAGGTCAGAGCTCAAAGGCAAAAAGTTACGAAAATGAAAATTTAAAAGCAGTGCTAGGGAAGAATATGAATGCAAACAGACAGCTAACTGCAAAAAGAAGCTCATATTAAGCGGGAGCGGCATACGCGTGCTCTGTCAAGTAAATAAATTTATACTGAGCGTCACACGTTCACTGCACTGTATAAAAACCTTATTAGTTTTCACTGTCTTTATATTGAATTCGACCTACTTTGAGAAGTTTCTCAGTCCACATTTTCAGATGAGAATAATTTAGTTTTTCGTACATTCTTCTCACAGCACTTATTCGCAATGAAATCTCAGGATTTTCGCAGAATTCTTGATATCCTTACATATTGTATACTAGTTTCAAGGAATATAGGTTTGGGAGAGCTTTCAGTTAAGTCACTTCGGCTCCAGACATCGTAAAAAATGATTTATGACGCGAAGCCTCATATCACTTATCTGCGATTCGGTGATTGATAAACTTAGTTTCTTTTACGATGAAGGAAAAAAGTACTTTTCCAGTGTTATAGAATTCGAAATTTCGTTACCACCAGAGGTCAAAATTGACATATCCAGTTATTAAGCTTAATCCCCGAGATTTCCCTACTTCCGAGGGAGATGAAACCCGAAAATGGATTGAGCACGTGCTACAAAAGGTCGACACATGGATTGAAGTTGGCCGTCAATGGACACAGTCTTAGCTAATACGGTTCAAGACTTAGACGATTATCAAGCGACCTGGATAAGCCAGATTACAGCCCTGCCTGCAGAATGGGCTAGGTTTAGAGTTAGGATTGCTGTTAGAAGCTCGGTTTAATTAATTAAAGTAGATGAAACGCTGCGGTGTACGTTAACGGTAGCGTTAAGGGTAAGACCGTGTTTCCTTAAAGTTTTCCTTAATAGCTTTAATGTTTTAAAAGGTTTCATAGCACTTTTATAACCGTTATTTACTTTTGAAAGGATCTATATAAAGATTTTAATTATTATTAACACTCGTTTTTCTCGGAAATCACTTATCCTGTCGTTATAATTTTGTTTATTGGGTCGTAATTGATCTTTTCTAAAATATTTTTCACAAAACAAAGACAGCTGAACTAACTAATCAACGAAATTGATGTCAAAGTAGTTTTAATGCTGATGTCTAAATATTTTTTTAAACAAAATATAAAAATACTTGCCTGTTTTTATTAAAAGCTAGGTATAATAATCCTTTAGCCATTAGCCTTGCCAAGGACAAGAACAAGTATGCTGAGCTGACTGCCAACCTTCATTAGTTGGAGAGGCACCATAAGAAGGAGAAGAAGAAAATAATATTTATATATAAAGGTGTTTTATTCAGAGATTAACATTCTAAAAAGTATAAGTAAAGCTTCGCATTCATCATCATCATCATCATATCAGCCGCACGACACCCACTGCTGGGTATAGGCCTCCCCTAAGGATCTCCACGACGATCGGTCCTGCGCTGCCCGCATCCAGCGGCTTCCCGCGACCTTCACCAGATCGTCGGTCCACCTTATCGGGGGCCTACCCACGGAGCGCCGTCCGGTGCGTGGTCGCCATTCCAGAACCTTTCCGCCCCAACGGCCATCGGTTCTTCTCGCTATGTGTCCCGCCCAATGCCTCTTCAGCTGAGCTTCGCATTAGTTTAAATAAATCAAGATAAAAACACGGCCGCTTTAGTACTTTATTTAGTTAAAGCATCGCCTTAAGGAAAAAATACCAAGCCCAATCCAACATTATTATAATAAGAAATGTTAGCAAAAATGTTTTGATTCTGAAAACGTTTATAATGATCTATTTTTCTGAAAATATTATAGTCAATAAATTGGCAATCAGCAAACAAATTTTCACATCATCTACAAATTGGTGTGCTCAAACGGGTTGCCATGGAGACGTTGCTCATTTCCTAAAGGGAGTAAAGGGACCGATGACCCAAAAACACAACGCGTCTCATTTCCGAGTCATGATAACTTGCCCTTAACAAAATGCTTTGTTACTCGTCTCTTATTTAAATTTCTTGCAAATCTTCCCCCAACTTGGGTTAAATTTACCGAGAACTAAATAAGAACTTTCGATTTGCTGATTTTTTCCCCCGATTTTATCACGCTCCAAATAAAAAGCGCTTCTGATTTTCTGAATGATTTTATCCTAATTAACTGCCGCTTCAATAGGTTGTCTAATTAATTAGGGATGGTTCAATTAATTGTATTGAATCTGTGGTTTTAGCAAAGTATATTAACGCAGGGAAAATTAGGCGACTTTGTTTTTTTTCTACTCGTTTATATTCAATTTATTAGCAACCTTCGGGACCTATTTCAGGTTGGTTATAGTTTAAGATGGATTATAGCTTTTTTTCTTTCTCAAAAAGTAGGAAGCAGATACACCAAGAATCTTATCTATAGTTACATATAAAACTCTAAATTGATTCACTGATTCATTGTTGGGATAGGCGTGGAGCCCTAACGGCTGAAGGTAGAGACACCATTTTTGGAGGGTAGATACCTTTTATGATGTAGATGAGCACTAAGAAAGGATTTTGGAATATTCCTGTTATCCTGTTAAGATGGTATGAGAATTTGTATAAGTTGAAGTAGAGACACCATTTTTGGAGGGTAGATACCTTTCATGGTGTAGGTGAGCACTAAGAAAGGGTTTTGGAAAATTCCCGTTGTACAGGATGCTACAGTGTTCCAGTTTATACATGTTTTTTTATGGGAAAATTTAAATGTGTGAAATGAGGTATATACTGATAAATACCTAGGTATATTGGTAATCCGTGACTTTCAAAATAAATGCACAATTATCTTAATCACGCGAACGAAGTCGCGGGCAAAAGCTAGTATTCTATATAAGGTTCTTGAGATACACCAAATACTTCTATCAAGTAAACCTGTGTGAATATAATTAGTGATATAATAAATATAATAATAATTGTTTTCAACACACTTGCTCGTAAAGTGAGCCCTAATACATCGCTTTTAGGGCCATAAACCGAGCTATAACAAACGCGTGCAATAATATATAAAACACTAGTTCGTAATAGAATTAACCCTACAAAGTTAAATTAGTACCTAACTGCAAGTTCTATGCGAGTAAACAAAGCATTCCCAATTTAGCCGGATAATACAGTTATTTTTTTTGACAACAAAGAGATTTTATGCTGCTGAAAATTCATATATATTTTTGGAATAAATAAATGTGTAAGTCCTTAATTAGTCAAATAAATATATATTATTAATATCAAATTATTCATAATTCACAATATTTTGTTCTAAAATATTTAAATATTTGCATTTTGTCACTTAAAATTATAATTTTGAAGTAGGCTGTATGCTCCTCATCCCTTTGTTCGCAAATATTCTTGCGTTGGGCGTGTGAAAAAAAAACCAAAAAAAAAACATGCGCGCCTTTTCCCATAATTATCATATTTTGTTTTGTCGTATTTGTTGCTGTGTGGTAAATTACTTTGTTTTTTCCTCGCAAATGTGTTGAAAAACGTCGTATGAAACTCGTGAGCTCTTGCTTATTGCACACTCGGCTGAGTTACGCCCTCGCCTGCGGCTCGGGCTGCAACCCACAGCCTTGTGTGCAATGAGCAACCTAAGCTTACTTGTCTCATAATGTACTATTATCATACCAATGAAATATTAGTAAAGTTACAATTGAGATTTTGTCCATGTTTAGAAACAACAACAGCCGAATTTCTACGCTTCCTTAAAAGATAATGTTATTCAGAAATTAATTAGCATTATGTCTCAGAGGTTTGTTTCCTTCGGTAATAGAAGCCTCATTTCTATGTACTGATTTTGCTAATCTTTCTAAATTTTGACAATTAACCAAAGTATAGTTCCATTTTCCACTTTCATCGCAATTAAAAAACTAACAAAGACGTTAAGAACATTATAATATCTTGTCACACCAAGTCGCAAGTGACGCGAGGACGTGGTCTGTAAACCTAAAGTTTTCAACTACTTCTAAAACCGACTGTACCAAAGTAATTATTACTACTTACATTACTGATTGGTTTTGTAGTATAGTACAATATTGGCACGAAAGTGTTACAGTACAAGTCCTGAGGCAACCTGGTAAACTGTAGTGATTTTTCACTGTATTTATTATTCCAAGCCTCGGCAACATAGAGTTCCCTTGGGGCTAAAGGACGCAATTAAAAGTTTCGTTCAACATGTATTTCTCATAAATGTTAAGATTTTGGTAATGATCCTCCTTATTAAATACAAAATTGGGTGTTTTGTTTAGACTTTCAGATTCCTCATTTTTTAGTACATTGATCTTATGTTCCGTACTTAGGCCTTTTACAAGATGTACTTTTGAAAATTCACAGTCCACACTACACCAATTATTACAAGCGTAATGTTCACACAAACATTAATTAAACATTTCGAGCAATTTTCGAGTTGGTAAACTTATACTAGACACATATAATACGAGTAACTAATTCGTAGATCTTGATAATAATGGTTAATTGCTTATTTAAATTATTTTACTACTTATCATAATTCGTAATTATAAAAACACGTCTATTGAAGTCGGGTGCATTGGAGCTGGAGTACAAATTCCTTTTTTTTATTATAAAAGCCCCACCCGACTTCAATAGACGTGTTTTTATAATTACGAATATTATTTCTTGCTTTTTAGAGGTAGGTTTTTTGAAGTCGGTTTTTTGTTTTTTTAAACAATTTTTTATTTTTTTTAGTTTTTAGTGTAGGTCTGCCTTCTGAATTAGGTAGTGTAGGTATATTATTTAGGTAGAAAAATCGGCTCAGCCAAACGTGAGTTAATCGCGGAGGATACATACATACGGGTCAAACTGACAACCTCCTTTTTTAAGTCGGTTAAAGAACTACACTTAACAACAAAAAAAAAATATCTTATTCAGGTCATAAACAAAGAAGTTATACGACTGATCATCGAGGTAGTTCATACAAAATCATACTATTTTCGTGCTTTTTCAAGATTACTTGAAAAGTACTGAAATGGGACCAACTTGGGAGTTTACCTAATGTAATGTTTGAATCATTTCAATTGGTCCAGCCGTCTTTGAGTAATCGGTGGGCATACACAAAAAAAACAAAAAAAAACAAATATACAGACGAACAGAGAACCTCCTCCTTTTTTGGAAGTCGGTAAAAATAGTAGATTGTTATTACTTACAAGGGTCAAAAGGAAGCAATTCCCATACGTGGCGCGTCATTTTTAACGCAATACAATAAAGTTATGATTTCACTTTTCACTCTTTGTTGTACTGAATTTAGTAGGATTTTTTTTATTAATACTTATGTATCAGTTTCATAAACTACTATTTTTAAGTTCTTACGTACTCTGTGGATCGATCTTTTCAATTATCAATCACTTTTAACTAAGAGCAATGCGGGCTTCTTTAAATACATAAAAAACAAAATTATTGCCGGCCATGTCCATAGTATAAGACGTTTTTTTTTCATGAAAAATTTACACCCCTCTTCCCTAGGGTTTAATGTGTGGGACAGGTGTCGACGAGGCTCTTTTAAAGCCGGTTCAAACTGCGCTCGGGCCGTGTGTTATTTTTTAAACGCCTGCGTGTATCGTTTTTTAAATAGGGTAATGTAAGGATTTTAATTTTTTTACTCAGTCGTTTGCGCAAAATGTTCACTGTAAAGCGGAATAAAGTATTTTAAAGTACATTAGTAATACTCTGTGCGCCATGTTATGTATTTGTTAAGTAATTAGGTAGAGATTTCTTAGCATTATTTTTTTCAGCTGCTGTGTTATATATATGAGGGCTTTTCACAATGACAAAAAACTGTAGGCTCGATAGATGGCGTTGATATTAAAGTATGTGTCATAACGTGATTTTTACTAAGCTTCGAAGAGTAATCAGGTAGGAAGGCAGATGTAACACCAAAATGTTTCTCTTTGGGCAGATGTCAGCCAGCGAGCGCTTACTTGCCTCCTTGGTACAGGCCGTTTATTTTTAAAAGCCAAGTTTAACACTTCTCTTTCCATCAACGCCATCTAGTGAGGCAAATAGTTACTATTTTTATTTTTAAAATATCTTTTTGAAAAGCCATAAATATGAATTTAACACCTTTTTTGACAGATGTGGTTCATTTACTATACCTACCTATACCTACATACTTATCTATGGTAAAGCCACTTTTTGTTTTCGTGCCGGATGCTTGAGTGGTTATTTGCATTTCCAAATAAAATAATATTTTAATCGAGTCACGTTCTGAAGAATAGTTTTGAGAAAACCTCATAATAATATCATTTTAAATGTAGGTTCTCCCGAATTTTCCAAGCGTTGTTTTCTGAAAAAGCTTCAAGATAAAACTGAACCGCTTTATAAAAATAGCGGGCAGTCTTAAAATACGGCCGTCATGAACAGATGCGGTGTATGAACTTTTTAGTTATTAGTTACGGTAGCTCACATCCACTAAAGTTAGTTAATGGCAAACTTTGGCATGTGCCAGACAGGATATTGTTTTAATAAGCAAGCTATATCTCGGACGCTGTTTTCTGCAGATATGCTTAAAGTTTGTGTGTGAATTCAAAGTTATAATTAGCAAGACGACAGTCAGTTAATTTTCGTTATGTACTCAAAATAATCAGTAGAAATAAGATGATTAGAACAGCGAAATGGTTTGGTAGGCAACTTTCAATATTTCTGATAAATATGAAACAACTCTCACCCCCGAAAAGTTTTTTAAACAATGAGTCTGAAATAATTCACTTGGTGTGAGTCCGAGTTCTTTGCAGGAACCTTTTTGTGGCAAAATCCATTATAACTGTCAACAAACTTTATTAGAGATGGAATGTGGAAAATGTAAATGTTACCGGTCTTTTTAGGTGTTTTTATGTTTATTTATCCTTTGGTTTAGTTACCTATTTTAATTCTAAAGGGAACTTATCAATTGAAATTAATAGTAGTTTTTGATACAAGGTTGGTTAGCTCGGGCTTATAATCGTCACGAGTATTAAAAAACCTTAACAACCGTGTACAATACGACGTTTTTCAATACATTTGCGAGAAAACATTAACAGGTAGGTGCTGAAAGTAGTAATAGAAATAAAAAAAACCTTTTCAAAAAGACACAGCGTGCTGTAAAATCAACGCACGCAATTCCGCACGCTGTACTGTCATCGAAAGCACACATTTTTGAGCAAGTGTATTTAAAAATAGAGTTATATTTTTTACGAAATTAAAACAAAACCATTTATGTAAACTTCTAAAAATAAGTACAACTTAACTTTATCTAAGTACACTTTCATATAAAAGATTTATGAAAGTTTCCAACGAATTAAATATGATTATAGCGACCCGAAATCAAACTCTTAAAAGTTACGAAAGCAGACTTTATTGATAAATTAATTAAAACCTGGTGATCGACCTCATGTTACATATTCAACCCTGATACTTACTTGATAAGCTTAATATGCTTAAGGACACGACTGATTCACGGTTATGGTTACCGATTGTAGTAAGTAGTACAAACTTTCACTAATTTCTAACAAAAACTACGAAACAGATAAGGGGTACCGCAGACGACCTTTACATTCCAGTTGGCCAGTTGTAGACACAGACCGATTAAGGCCAGTTGAAGACAAGCAAGGACTAAGAAACAAAAACTGTGTCAAAAATCATTACCATTCAAACACCATTGAACTACAATTTTGACGAAAACATTAGCAGACTTGACCCCCAGGATTAAAAGGCCGTTTCGAGCAATTCTGTTCAATTAAATTCTTATTCAGATGCAACTTTAAAGTAATTAATAAACACATTGGAAAATGCTAAACATTTAGCTACATTGACAGGAAATATTCTTTGGTGCTATTGGTGATACTAGTTTTCAATACAAATCTGATTAAAATAAAAAGTAAAAAATTGTTTAAAAAAAAACAAAAAACCGACTTCAAAAAACCTACCTCTAAAAAGCAAGAAATAATATTCGTAATAATAAAAATACGTCTATTGAAGTCGGGTCCCCACCCGACTTCAATAGACGTATTTTTATTATTACGTATTTTATTTTTAGTGTAGGTACCTTGTAGGTAAGATATAATATATATATGTAGAAAAATCGGCTCAGCCAAACGTAAGATAATCGCGGAGAAACATACTTAAATACGGGTCAAACAGAGAACCTCCTTTTTTAAGTCGGTTAAAAAACTACACTTAAGATATCCCTCTTCCAACAAAAAAATAATTATCTTATTCAGTTCATAAACAAAGAAGTAATACGACCAATCATCGAGGTAATTCACACAAACTCATACTATTTTCGTGCTTTTTTTCAAAATTACTTGAAAAGTACTGAACCGATTTCCAAATTTTAAAAAATGGGACCAACTTGGGAGTGTACCTAATGTAATAACGTTTGAATCATTTGAATCGGTCCAGCCGTTTTCGAGTAATCGGTGGACATACACAAAAAAAAAAAAATATACAGACGAACATAGAACCTCCTCCTTTTTTGGAAGTCGGTTAAAAAGGGCAGGAACCGCAGTCAGCCATATTTTTTCTCTGATTTTCGACAGGGTCCAATACTTTTAACAATCGATTTGTATTTTTTTTAATAGAGCGATATTCTCGCTGTTGCGGACGATGTTTCTGAGTAGTGAAATCAGATTGAATAACACTGGAAAAAAGTCGGAGCCATTATGGTCAAAATAAATATAGTTTCCGATAGCATCTTTTGCCAGAGTGATTAAAAACTGTCTGCGTAACGCTTAAATCCCTATATAACGAAACCTCCACAAGGTGACCTCAAACATTTATTTTTCAGCGCTGTCGCGACGTGAAACCCTTTAAGGGAATTAAAAAATAGAGGTTAAAGCGTTCTTTGAATTTTGCTCCGCTTTGTGAATTCTTTGACATAATATTTTTTGTTGGTGACCCAGTTTCCTTGTTTGATCAAGTTACACTAAATTAAAACTATTAAATGTATGCGTTTTTTATCAACAATCTTTTTGTACTTTCATCAAATAAAAGTTTTTCCAAATTAATCAATATTCTATAATTTTATCTACTTTTAATCTTACTATTTATTTCTTCAATATAATTTCATTGGAAAATATTATGAAGTGATCCAAAACCCTTGATCAAAATCTAGACTGAACTGAACAAAGAAAGGCAGACGATCTTTAGAGCGTGTTCACATCTAACGAATGTGGAAGACATGTGGACACACCCTTAGATGGGTAATATTTATTTTAACCTCTCAATTTCGATGACATTGACGTAAATACTGCCTTACGGTCGACGGGCAGTAGTAACAAGATTGTTTATTCAAGGACGAGTAAACAGCGATTTTGACGAGCCAACAGTGTACCACGTTTGCCGCTGTCAGCTGTCATGTTGTAACCCCTTAACCCTCATACACTATTGTCAATGGTAGACCATCAACCAAGTTTACTTCACAAGGAAAGTGTTATGTTAATATTATCACAACGCTTATACTAATGTGTCCGATTTGGTAAATAATGTTTACTTATTCCTGTTTTTATTGTTATTATAAGTCGTGTCGTGTTACAATGTTGTTTGGGAGGAAAATGATTGACAGCTGCTGTCTAATAAAATTTAAAAGTGGAAACCAATGTGCTTTCCTCTTTTAAGTAGGGCAAAGCCCCCCGCCGTGAAAAAAGTCCTAAAGAGTTCATTATAGGATATGTAGAACTGCTACCAAAAACACGCGCGCCGAGCGAGCGGAGCGAGCGTGCCGCAGTAGCGGCCGGCAAAGCACCAGAAACTACGTTTTTGTAAAATGTACTATCACTTTTACACACATTGCCTGCTGTGCATTCGGTATTGTATAGAAAGGCATAAAATGAATAATATTTCATACATCGCCGTCCCCGGGGAATAAAATGATAATGGCTATAATATTTTTTTTCCGTTTATTGAATTTTTGAGATCTACAGACATCTATCCACCTACCATATTTTTTTGTATTTTTTTCTCTACTTATAAACAAAAAAGTTATAAAATAATGCAATAATATTCGCACTTTATAATAATATTTTAGTTAACGCGAATAAAATGATAACAATCTGTTAGTAGAAATATAATTCAGACACTTTTATGGCTAAATCCATTACAATAGTATTCGAGTCAAAAAAATTTCGGCAATAGTATTGTAATAGCGGTTATCATTTTAATATTAATTTATTAAATTGCGAAATAAATTCCTTAGCATTAGATAGTTCATTACTTAAACTTTTGATAGAGAAAGGAACAGCAAAGTTATGCTGCCATTTCTTATCGCAAGGCCTGGACTAAGTGGAAGAAATAAAAAGCTAATTATTATCGTTGTTTTTAATCTCATTCAGTGTTCTCTCGGACGGAGGCTTAGCTATCAACATTTTTTTTGCTAATGAACCTCTTTGCTCTTTCTATATTTACACCGTGACCAGTGGCTGCCAAAGGTAGCTGCAATGTTCCTGAACCTGCAGGTTATTACTTATACCATTCTCATCGCGCGCGGATTATATCTACGTGTAGGTAGCAACTAGCATTTAAAGTAGTCCAAATATTTTAGTCACCACAGGTTCAGCCTCAGTTTATTCTTTTTTTTCATAATGCAGATTACGAATTACGTCATCAGTCAGAAATACTACTTAATTAAACCTTTTGAAGCCAATAATTGTTTTGTATAATATAGATATAATGTCTTGCTTTCGGTAAGGTTTACATGACATATAATTCGACATTGTCGAGCATGTGGTGTGAAAATTGTATTATTTTGTTGAATTCCACCCCATCCTGTTTAACAGATGAATCTCACTCGAGTCGTGTTGAGTCCAGTAGAGTCGTGTCGAGTCGTGATGAGTCGTGTTGAGTCCAGTAAAGTCGTGTCGAGTCGTGACGAGTCGTAAAGAGTCGTGTTGAGTCCAGTAGAGCCGTTTCAAGTCGACCATCGAGCGAAAGCAGCATGATTGCAGAAATCGCACATTTACTTTTTTGTGAAATTTTTTGCCTTCAAAAAGTGATCACGTTTCTAGCTTTAGGCAACCGCATTCAAAAAAAAATATTCATTCAAATCTAATTCATGCTATTTTAATAATTAATATTTCACTGAATGCTATTTTGAGTGTGTTACTGTCCTTCTTTCCACTTGATACCCTCATCTGAACCCTCTGGGGTATCAATGCAAACTCACTATTACAGTTGAACCCTCTTGAGTGTCCATATTACCTGCTAAGCATTAATGTCTGCTAATTTTCTTCAGTCTACGACGGGAAACGGGATAAAACGTCAAGTATTTATTTTTTCACCTTGTTGAACAGATCCCCTTATTTTATTATGGGTTAGGTTTAATCGTACTCAAAAACGTTCAATCCACCGCACTGAATACCAAATAAATCCAAACAACCTCAAAGGAATGGGAAGAATCAAACTTTTTAATAAGCGCGATTCAAGCATGAAAACGGCGCATTTCTGGCTGAATCGTCCATTACAATGATGTATTGTATTTTAAAAGTGAATTTGCGAAAATTTAACATAATTACTGCGCGTTTATTATCTCGCGATTTCGCTTTTGGTTTAATTACTATCATTGTGGTGATAATGAGCGTCGACGTAATATTACGTCCGAAAGATAGATGCCTGTTAATCGTTGCTTAATGACATCGCTCTTCCGATTTGACGCCTCAATAAATTGACTGCCGATTATAGCGGCTTTAATAAATATGTATGGCGCATTGATTCCGATGACGGCCGCCAGTTGGATGAACAATACATTCTGTTGTTCGCGGAACTGTAAGTACCTAGTTATTTTTGGCAAATGCAAAGTTATACAGACTCGAATGCAAAACAGAAAAAAGGCAGATGTTTGTTTTTCTCTTTTAAAAAACCGGTCAAAAGCGAGTCGGACTCGCGCACCGTGGGTTTCCGTACCATCATAATGATAGGATTAAACGAACTTACCTGAAGTGAAGTTCAATCCTGATTATATGAAGTACTTAGTCCGAGATATTTACTATGTAGTACTTGGTCTTTCACACTCTTGATACGCGAATTTCAAAGCTAAAAGCAGAAAACAAAAATCGCCACCTGGCAACACTTAATGTCAATGTCAATTGTTTTTTCGCGCTCGCACGCGATTGTTCCCTTCGGGATTTTATTTGGAAATTTCATTGTTCTTTTGTGTAATATTGTGTTAAATTGTGATTAGCATGCCCAAACGAAAGTCTGAAGATGATTCGACAGAAGAACTATTCAAAGATTTGGGAAAAAACACCAAAAGTATAAATGATAAGTTTGTAACTAGAAGGAAGATTGTAAGTATTTTGAGTTCTCATCTTCACCATCTAAGAAGCTCGTATTAGGTTGAAAAACTAATTTCTGGTAAAACATGAATACCTACAAAGTTATTCATGTTTACCGTGGGTTTCCGTACCATCATAATAAGTACACTGCAGAGCTGTAGAATAATAAAATTATTATTGCAGTATTAGGTCAGCACCATCTCTTGGCCGATAGTGGAACTATTTTTTTTCTTAGGCCAGCGCCATCTCTTGACCGATAGTGGAACTTGATTAATTTTACTTAGGTCAGGGCCATCTGTTGACTGGTAGAGGAACATATGATTTTTTTGTTTGTTTTTTGAATTTCTAAAAAAGTGTGTTTTATTGAGACATCGTTTTATTTTTCCTGTAATCTTTACATAAACTAATATCACATATATAATTATTTCAGATTTTTCTCTTTACAAACTTCGGAGATAAGGGGGGAACGGGTTTTTTTTTACATTTTTCATCATAAGTCGAAAACTATAAAGCCTAAAAAAATATTTAAAATGTGCAAACAGCGCACTTTCATATGATACCCCACATGCCCTAGGCGCTTTACTTTTTATTTTATTTATTTTATACTTAAAAAAATATTTTATTTATTTTTTTACTTAAAAATTTTAAGACCCCTTTTCGGTCCCTGTTGTATTTTTTTTTTATTATTTCTTTCTTATTTGCAAAATAGTTGGACAAACGTCATCTTAAACTATTCCAAATTTCAAGTTGATACCATTAGTAGCTCTCGAGATATAATAATAATAATAATAAAATCATTTATTTGTCTCAAAACAAAAGTATACATGCAATGATTATCAATGATATCCAGCTGTGACAGACAGACAGACAGAGTCACGCCATAAGGGTTCCTTTTTTACCATTGTGGTACGGAACCCTAATAAAAAGGCAGTATTTATTCCAATCGACAAAAATAATAAATCAAAATACTTACCTAAATCTATGTAACAGATAATAGTTTTTTTTATGTATAAAATATTTTTTTACTTTCTGATATCGTCGATATCGACGATTCTTGTGTTATTTTACGATATAGGAGCACGATTGTATTTGATGTACAATGCTTGCCATCTAAAAGGCCGTAAAATTATAACTAAATATTAATAATAAATTATCTAACGTACAATTTATTCTGAGCTAACAATTAAGTGTTAATATCTTCATTGTTTCCCTTCTGCTTATATACTTTACCGAAGTAATTTATTTGTTTACTCAGAGCTTATGGGTCGTTCCCATTCGCCAGCCTTAATGCCAATAATTCAGACTGCATTGGCAATTGAATATTAATTCTAGCATTATCGGGCATTATTAGTTGCCACGGCAATAGTGAGATTCATCTGTTAAATAGGATGGGGTGGAATTCAACAAAATAATACAATTTAATTAATAAATTTAGTTTTCGTAGCAGTTATGTGTCTCTACTATTTTTTTTTTAAATGAATGAATTCATAATTTTATTGTTTCCATTGCCAAAATCAACGTTACAAAACAATTATTTGCTTCAAAAGGTTTAATTAAGTAGTATTTCTGTCTGTAGACGTAATTCGTAATCTGCATTATAAAAAAAAAAGAATAAACTGAGGCTGAACCTGTGGTGACTAAAATATTTGGACTACTTTAAATGCTAGTTGCTCCCTACACGGTAGATATAATAAGAATGGTATGTGTAATATCTTTTGGAACTGAGACGCGCACGGTCCGTCGGCCAGACGTACCGTCGGCAAACTCGCGTAGATGCTCGCATTTATGTACTAGTGTAGAACTGTGCGCGAGGATTTCTGCTCGGCTTTTATTTTATTTTCAACACAGTTATTTTTTTAAGAAACACCAAAGAGGATTCATCCCGCTAATAATCCATATAGATTTTTGAAATAAATAAATGTGTACGTCTTTATTCAAGTCAAACAAACATTTATTATTATCAAAATATTAAGAATGAATCATCTTTGGTGCAAGTCGTTCTGAAGTATACGCACATACATTTAGGCGATTTATTTTTATAGATTCAAAACTTTTTCGCTAACGCTACTTGATTGCTTAACTGTCATTTTCAATTCACTTTGATAAGGTCCCTTCCCATTCTCATCGCGCGCGGATTATATTATACCCATTTTGATATTTTCCAAGTGGTAGATGGAATGGAACCAATTTGAGTAATCTGTTGGCATGCAGTCTACAGCACAATACATCTATATTATATTATACATTTTATTTGACAGGAAAAACGAGAACAAAGCGGATATTGGTTTGGAAATTAATATTATTATTATGTTTACGTACTCTGGTTTCATACAAACACTGTACTAACTCTGCATTACATTAAGAATGGGTTATGTATAATAATGATTTAGAATTTAATATTAATAATTGTGTTTTGACAGAATTTCTAACCCACGCTGGCATTAAATTTATGCGTATATAACTTGGCTGACGATTTTCTAACGCTCATGCTTCGTAACTTATAAAATCTTCTTTATAATCTAAAGACTTATTATTTCAATTCATGCGCATTGATTACAATACAATTTTAAAGAATTGTAAAACATTACAATACCCTATTCTTTCTCGAACATAATGGTATGTTCAGCATTTTAATTAATATTGGTTAACCCAACCAAATTCTTTTGTAATACAAAATAAGATTTAAAATTAATGTTTTGGCCGTGACGCGGGTAAAACGCTTCCTGAAAATGACATCGGCTTTTCAGTAACACCGTGTAAGGGAATGAGGCTTCCTGTGCATTTCAATCCACAAAGGTCCCTCAGAAACTCCGACCTACTTTCACCTGATTTAAAAATGAAACGAAACAGGTGTCCCATTCTGAACCCTTGTCTTTTAGCGTTAAAAATACCTAATTTTGGACATTGAAGCCGATTTTTTAAGCAGATAAAGCTATGCATAATAAGAAATTGTTGATTTCATTTTTTGCATTGAAAATATTGAAATACTTCTAGAATGTTCAAAAACTTAAGCAAAAGTAGGAGTAGTTGTGTTCCAGTTATTGTTAAGGCGAGGATGCAAAAAAAGCGGAGAAAACACTGTTTGCTAAGGAAAGTGGTTTACGTATTTACTATTAAATTTCGGTCTTACAAAAAAATGTATGATAAACTTAAGGATTACCTAATGAATGTGCTTATTAATTTTAAGATTATGTACTTTACTCGATTATATTTAATTCCGAAAACAGGGTTACATAAAATGTCTAAAATGAATTCTTTGTATGAGAAAAGTCGTCGAACAAAATGTTGTTGTTTATTATGTTAGTAATCTACTCCTGCGAGGTTGTTGGTGTTTTACAAATAACCCTGTATATGTCTGTCTGTCCGGCTGTTCTCGTCTACAGGTTGCATATCTCAACTGATTCTCGTCATGTTGGCGAGCAGGTTCAATAATTATATCGTTTTTATTTTGTTGATTCAGTTTTTCAAAAAAAAAACGAAAATGTCACAAACGTGAGCTCTACAGATACAGCTCACGAAGCCACTAGTTATTATTAAATAAAAAAATGACAACCTTCAGAATTAGAAACTACATAAGTACCCATAGTTACATACATAGTGACATCGCCGCAGTCTGTTGTTGAATGTTAGACCGCATTCTGTCTGCTCTGCCTGCAACTTTTTTTTTTTTTTTTTTTTATTTATTATTTTAACAATCAAATAAGACTTATATGTAGTACGTAGCCCCGCAAAACTGTTTACACAGTTTGACTGCAGGATCAGTGTGTCTCAAACTTAAACAGGTAATATACATAGGCTAAGCTAGTTTCACAAGGTTAGATTAAGTTCTAGACGAAACAGATTCTTAACGTTAAAACAGATTTTAGTAACAGGTAAGTAGGTACCTACTTGCTTCTAAATTATTACAACTCATTAGTCTATGTAGCCTCTAATGTATCAAAGAAATGTTGCTGTAACATTTTTTTAAATTTTTGTTTATTTGGTTCCCGTCGTATTTCGTCAGGCAAACTATTCAGTAAGTATGGTAATCGTTTTTTTAAGGTCCTATCTCCATAGTAGTTATTAACACTAGGAACCTTTAGTTTGCCCGCCGACACGACCGGGTTCCATGATTGTGATCTATCAATGACAAGTTATGCTCTTGAGTGTTATGATTATTTAAGGCCAGGAGGTATTTATGTTTTAAGCTAATTGGATAGTATTTTACAAATTTTAAACAATTTAAAGTAATCGCCCTTGCATTTAGCTTTAGTTTTTTTACTGACAAGTAGTTTAATAAATCTAATTTGCAAAGCTTCTAATTTATAAATATATTGTTTGAATGTTAGACCATAAATATCAAGAGCATAACCCAGAATCGAATCAATAAGTGCAAAGTATAAACATTTCAGCGTGGAACTTGGGATTCTAAAACTCAAGTGATAAAATTTACCCAAAAGTATTCTTAATTTACTACATATATACTCGATATGGAGGGACCAGGAAAAATTTACATCTACCTTAACACCTAGGTATGTTACACAATTGACTTGTTCAATAGGTAGGCATTGACAGTTGGATTGATTGTTGTGAAAACATTCGAAGCTGTGAGTATACATTTATTTATTTATTTATTTTTATACTCTTTATTGTATACACACAGAACAAACAAGTAACAATACAAACATAAAGGAGACATACAAATGGCGGCCTTATCACTAAAAAGCGATTTCTTCCAGGCAACCTTGGGATGGACAGGAATTAAGATAAATGTGATGGGGTAGTTGGACGTGTGCAAATTTAATAAAGAAATAATAATAATCCTACTAAACTCGAATAACTACATAAATATATGATAAAATGTAACTAATATAATATACTATATACATACCAAAATATAATAAACCTACATATAATACATACATACATACATGTTTGGCGGCGAGCTGTCAGTGTACATATATAAGGCGAATGTATAACAATAAGTTTAGTTTTGTCGGTGTTTAAGACTATTCCATTATCGTGGGACCACCTAACAACCGCATCTATGTCGAGCTGAATTAAGCGACATGTCTCCTCGAGATCGGTACCAGCGCGTAAAGTACACAGATCGTCCGCGAACATGTAGGCCGAGCAGTGTTGTATAACATTACATAGGCTATTAACATGCATGAGGTAGCAGTTTGGCCCACAGCAGGAGCCCTGCGCCACGCCGCACCTCACTTCAGTTTTCTCACTGAGTGTATCACCCACCTTCACACGAAAAGAACGCGAAGTGAGGTAGTCCCGGAACCATTCATTTATGGGATGGCCTACACCACATTCGTCCATAGCATTCAAGAGGGTGACCGTTTCTAGAGTATCAAAAGCTTTTTTGAAATCGTAAAAAATTGCAACAACAATTTTTTTTTCTTCTAAAATATGTATTAATTTCGTCTGTAAATTTGGATAATAACGTATTTGTGCTTTTACTTTACTGAAAACCGTTTATGGGGTTAACTCAGTGTAAACGTTATTTATTTGAACAACAATTAAAGGATTCTTTCTTATGTTAACACTATGAAGGTATCTCTATCTGGTCAAGAAAGCAAAGCATGATGACTGACTTACATTGAGCGTATATTTGTAAGGCGGCTCTTGGTAAAGTGACAGCTAAGGATTTGACTCCCCTCACCCCGCTACCCTCTACATTACTTCGCGAGTATTTTTTTACCGACATTTATTAGAAAATAAGAAAAACCGACATAATAAACATGCACACACACACACACATAGTGTAATATTAATTAGTTATTTATAAGTTTTCTATCTTCGTCTAGTGTCTTAGTTTGTTATCTAAGGAAGGAAGAGCGGTGTCCCACAAACACAGGCTTTCAGCTTAAATGGGGACACCAACTTATTTCTAAAATTGTAATGGTTTAAGAGAAAAATAAAGTCATTTTATTTTTGTTTATTTTATTATTTATTAAAGATGCACAGAAACATAAGTGTTAGTCGATTTTATTTAAGAGATTTTGGGCAATATTTAAAATATTTATATTCAATGTGAATCGTGGAATCGATAGGCAAAATATTGAAGATTCTTATGGTATATTTACTTTGTTTTAATATTCATTAAATAAAGAGGAGATGAGAATGAAAACCTACTAAAACCACGTTTTGCTAGTACAACGGCCTTAAATTCATTTTTCTTGTACTTATGGCAATACCTACTAGTACGGTGCATTTAGGCCCAGACTTTGACATCCAAAGTAAAAGTATCATTCTAGCTCCAAATTGTTCTTTACAGTCCACATATTGTTTGCTAAAAAGTTACACTACTTTGCGCGTCGGGTTTGGGGGGGAGATGGGGTAGAAGTTAGGTTTTATCAGTTTTTCTTAAATATTTTGAAAACTATGCGGTTTAGCGCAAAAGTGCATAAGACAAAAACAATCTACATTAAATTGCAAACAAAAATGGTCTATGGCATAATCTTGCTAAAGTGGACGGTTCCAGAGTTACGGAGGGCGTAAGCAGCAATTGTTCGTAAAAACCCAACTTCCCCCCCCCCCCTCACCCCCAAACCCGACGCGCAAAATGGTGTAACTTTTATAGCAAACAATATGTGGACTGTATAGAACAATTTGGAGCCAGAATGATACTTTTACTTTGGATGTCAAGGTAAGGCCGTTTTTTTTGCTAATTGCACCGTACTATACGTAACTTTGACAAAAGTGTCATATTTAGACAATAGCCAACGGGCAAAATTATATAAAATAAACAAACAAAAGTGAAACAAAAGAAGCAAAGTAGCTATCAGCACCCAATGAAAGGAACACATATACAAACTATTCTAAAGAGAACAGTCACAATCGTCCACTATCCCAAATGAAGTTTTCTGAAGCACATGGCATCTGGTACTGTTTTTAGGCATCACCAGCCCCCATTAGGCCGCCCAGACGGGGCCCGTAGTTTTTGCACTGCCCGCCTATCTCTATAAATCTCCCTAAGTGGATCGTTAGTCGCTCTGGTCAATGCACGTCGAGTTTCAAGCGGTGATTTTTTATTGTTCTATCTTGTTAATTTATCGGTTGGATTGTTTATTGGCAATGATTTTGAATACGGAGTTGCCGCAGTACGTTTTTATTGGTTGCCGTAAGATAGTTTCCGAATTGGCTAAACAAAATAATAGAGACTTATCTGCAAGTAGCAAGTTTTTTACTTAAAAAATATTTTTTCACTGTCATTAGGTACTTAATTTATAAACATTATTCACGTTTCAAGCTCACGCACTCACTAGACATAAAATGCAACACTTTTTAACGGATACTAGCAAGGTTGTAATGAAAGTATATTGGTAATTAGTTGGTAGGTATTTAGAAATAATTATATTACTTTCAATAAGTTTATAAACTGTAACAAAAAAATCTACAATACTTGCATGCAGGCAAAAAAACGGCAAAAAAAAAAAAACACGTGTGTTGTATGGAAGCCCCACTCAAATATTTATTTTATTCTGTTTTTAGTATTGACTTGTTGTTATAGCGGCAACAGAAATACATCATCTGTGAAAATTTCAACTCTCTAGCTTTTATGGTTCATGAGACACAGCCTGGTGACAGACAGACAGACGGACAGCGGAGTCTTAGTAATAGGATCCCGTTTTTACCCTTTGGGTACGGAACCCTAAAAATGATGATGATGGTAGTAAAATAATGATAGATAATGCTTCTCATAGCATAATGACATTGCTGAATTTGCCCTAACTCGCATAATTATGGCTGCAGTAAATAAACCAAAACATAGGTGATACTCCCAAAAAACAGACCATGATTTTATTGACACATGGAAATGGTACATTACAAAGTGTATAATTACATAAGAAAATTATAATAACATTGTAAATTCGTGTAACATACTTACAATAATGTTTAATACTATATTTAAATCAGCGCAAAGGACGGAAGGTTAGAAAAGGATCACTTCCCTACAAATTGAAAAAGACTTTTCCAACCGGCTAGTTGCCCTATGAATATATGTTGGCAAAATGACAGGCGTGCGATGATCGGCCTGAACTCCCCGAACCCAAATCCATTAGTTCGCATCGCAGGTCAATATTTCATTCCGAATCCATATTAATAGTTGAAAGCTGAATCTGGGCATAGCTAAATCAATACTCAAGTTTTAACATCTAAAAATTTTTTTTATTGTTTAGATTTTTATTTGAAATGTAAAAAAAAATATTGTTTGAATCTTGCTTTTTAAGAAAATAGCTTTGAAGACACCGTTATACAACGTGTTGTGTTACAATAGTTTTGTGTTGCTTTTGCCTTCGATCAAGAATACCCTAGATGTCAGGTCAGAGTCTCAAAAATGGCACCTCAAATAGCGTCGCACTTACAAACTGGGCGCTTATTTTGCACAAAGTAAGTGATATATAATGTGACTTTGTACAAAATAAGAGGTGATTATGTACAAAATAAGCGCCAAGTTTGTAAGTGGGACGCTATTTGAGTCGCCATTTTTGCGTACTTTTTTACTTCGTGAAGCGTTATCTAGAATATTCTTGATCGCAGGCTTTTGTCCATTAATGGGATTGATTATCGAAAACAATAGTTTATTTGTTACTTTGGGTTGTCACTTAGCAGTTTTGCTTACAATTAAAAAACAAAATTTTACGGATTATTATGAAACAAAACCAAGGATGAATTTAAAACGCAATATATTTATTTCTAACACACTGACAACCCAAAAAACAACCAAAAAACTGTCAAAAATACATTTGAATTTAGTACAAAATAAAGTACACAAATAAGGCCAGTATCAGCAACATCAGAACTTACTACTCGTATGTGATTTGAAAAAAAATAGTTATTCCGCATAAGCGCCACCGCTCACGGGCGCTTAATCGCCGAGCGATTTTTTGTAGCCCAGAATAGAACATATGGAGTTCAATACGTAAACGCCCACGAGCTACAAAAAGTAGCTCACACATAGCTCGGCGACTAATCGCCCACGAAATGACACTGACAAGAGTGACAAGCGGCTTTAACCCTAAAAGACACCACAATTTTTTTCACTGGCTGACATAATTATTTTTGTAATGGTAGAGTTTGCAATAAAAAGTAAGAGAATTATTATTACATGATATGCTTACCAATTTATATAATTCTTGAATTTGCGCATATAAAGTAAATGCAGAATTTTTGTTCTTCACACTATTTTGACGATAAAAGGATCTGTACCCTTAGCACGAACAGCTATCAAAAAAATAATCATTCGATAGATAAATTTTGTATTGGAAATTTGTACAACGCCATCTATCGCCGATAAGCGAAATGAAATTTTCCATAGAGAATTATTGTCTATCGAGTAATTTTACGTGCGTTTTTTTTCTCGATAGCTGTTCATGCTAAGGGTACTGAAGACATTTGAATCGTATACATTGTTTGCTTCATTTGTGAAAAGTATATAATTACTGACATAAATAAATCATAAACTTTATTTTATAGAGCTTTGCAATAATAAAAGTGATTGTTCTATAATATTATTACCGGGTGCCTTTTAGGGTTAACCTACGTCAGCGACTAAAAAGCGCCGTGATTGTCGCCGCGATTATCGCCGCGTTTATCGCAGCGATATCGCCGCGATTAACGCCGCGCTTATCGCAGCTACAAAATAGCGCCCGTCAGCGGTAAGCATAAAAGTTACCACACTTTCTTGATTGGGTCGTTACATTAAAAAAAAGGTTGTTAGTGGCCTATCATTGAAGTCGTCAGTATAATTAGTCCATTTTCATGCAGGTATACCATTATTAGTTGGTAATTCACTTTATTAAAGTTCAATTAGGAGCGATTAGAGAACGACACAACCGCAATTATGCGTATTATTCGTATTAATTAATTATTATAATGAGGTACCCAATTGATATTAATATCATACTAAGTCATAACATAAGACAATAATCATTAAAAAATATCAAGTAAATCAACTCCATCGAAAATATTGATACAACAGCAAGATGAAGCTAGCGTAAAAAAAACACAAAGACAGAAGTGAACGAATCTTCACCGCCTGTCGTAGTTGTAAACGCTACAAAGCCCTTGTAGCCCGTGTTACTACAAAACTACGTGTAAGTAAGTAATCAAACAAAAAAAACTAGTTTTATTTCCGATACCAATTGTAAAAATATATATGGTAAAACAATAAGTTACCGAAGTACCAGGGTATCATAGATTTAGAAGAGGTTAACTTTATTACTTTATTAAAATTAAATTCTCTTTTTTATTAAGAAATGAAACTCGTTACTCGTTACTTACTTAGTAACACGGGCAATTTAATATTTCCCGTTTTACAACTTTCAACTGCAGTAGTAAGATTACTACTGGTAGTAAGATTGGTAATACCTAACACGGGCAACAAAGACTACAAAGCCTGTGTTTTTCTTACAGCTCGCTCGAGGCGATTTGGCTATTCATTCCTACTACTACACTCAGTAACACGTTCTTTACTTTATGGTTTTTATCACCATTTAAGGTCTATCCCCACATTTATCCGGACTGTACCGTGTCCGGTGCCCAAGCTATGTTGGGCGTCTCTATGTTCTACAATCTACATAAAGGACGAACGTATTTTGAACTTAGGATCCTGAACGAAGCCGCCGATGACGGAGCTCAACGTTTATTTGTTTCATATACCATACAGAATCTTATACGACCAATGTAACTTGGGCCCCTTATGTGTAGATATACCTTCATGCATCCGAGAAGCTCTGTGGCACCAGTGGTATAGCGCCTAGCCCTACGATTGCGGAGGTTAAGCAAGTTTCGCAAGGGGCGGTAATGGGATGGGTGACCAAAAATGTAAAATCTCGAGTACTTCCGTGCTTCGGAAGGCACGTTAAGCCGTCGCAGCTGCATTTGCAGTCGTTAACACCCACTAATCCGCATCGGGCTTGCGTGATGGGTAATAATGACCCATCCTCCTTATCCACCTGTAAGGAAGGCCTGTGTCCCAGCTGTGGAGACATTAAAATGGCTGATATAGATACAGCCTTTATTTATAGTTTACATTGGTTAAAGTCGAAAATGTTATTTCTTCTCGTACGTAGTCGTTGTTTGTAAGTTTCTCATCTAACAATGTTTAACACAAAACACAGACCATATAACGAGTACTATAACAGAAAGTGAAAGTGAAAGTGAAATAAGCTTTATTCAAATAAACTTAATTATTAAGTACTTTTGAATCGTCTATATTTTCCTACCACCCGTTCCAGACTTTTTTAGCTGACAAGAAGAACGGGCGCAAGAAACTTATCAGCTGTCACACAAAATTATACTTCAGTGTTGTATTTTTGTCGAAAACGGTCACTATTTTAGTCCTACTATTAGTATATATTTGAAAATTTGTATGTTTGAATGTTAAAACGTAAAAACTTGTAAACGGATTAGGTTGAAATTGGGCCCGCAGATCAATGATATTATAATTTAATAATATCATTGCCACAGATAGTCTATGACTGCCTTAGAGCAACGCCGGCTTTCTGGTACAGAAGCCCGTCTTGCTCTAAGAGGACTTAATTATAATAGGTACTTTTTATTTCGTTCAAAGGCTCTAGTGATTTTTCGAATATCCACGCGGGCGGAAGATAGACCCAAATAATTGTCACGAAATTAATTAGCAGAGGCATTGGTTGTAATTGAGTAGGTAATCAAGCATGCTGATAGCTTGCTCATCCTGAAACTTTATGCTTGAAGCTAAATTATATCTATCTATACGCCATATTTACGAAGTAGGAGTACCAATTCTCAAAAACATAATCCTAAATAGGTAAGGTAAGTGTGTAAATAAAGGTATTTCATAATAAATTATTTCAGGTCGAGATTAACGAGAGCATTTTAATGATGATCTATGGATGGAAAAAGGAGAATAAGCCAAATAGTTGTTTTAACAGCAAACACCGAGATTTATTTCTGAGTAAGTTTAGAAGAGTTTAGAAGAGTTAGTTTAGAAGATATAGATAGACTTAGAAAAATTTTCGCTGCGCTCAAGAAGACCAACAAAGCGTGGAAAAGAGAAGTTGAAGAAGACATTATACCGGACACGGTCTACAAAAAAAGGGACATCGGATCAAGTGACAATGTGCCAACATTTTTTACAGTAAGAGCCCCTAGCGTCCCGCCTAGCAAAAGAGCAATCACAATTTCTTTAAAATATTTCTATTTCTATGGTTTTATAGGTTTTGGTTAAGTTCCAATTAACTGATAGACCTAACAGGATGTATGTTGATGTGACCACGGGTCGGTCTGGCGGGATAAATACAACCAGTAATAACCTTCTGTGTCCGTGGTCCGTGGTCCACCCGCCTCACAATTTGATTTTCTGACAAAAAAGATTTTAATGTTTGAATGACATACGCAAGAATAAACTTTTGAGCATACAGTTTATGTTTATATTCATTTGATATTCCCAACATATCCAAAGTAGTTAAACACAACGCTTCTACATTGTTTAAACAGGGACACAACAAAGAGAAATTGGTCCAATTTGTACCCTTCTAGTCGAGATATCAAAGGGTTCAAATCCTAATAATAGTTCTCTTAATTGACTAAGCAGCTTTAGACGTCTTGAACTTTGAATCCTGTAAGACAAAAGACTAAGGACCATTAGTAGATTAACTTCAGCTTATGTCTTTAAACATCACTTCAAGTCGATCGACTGTTTTATTTTAAAATTGTTTTCTTTGCGTGCAAAGGAATCTCACAATTGTGTACTTTATAAAAGACAGATAGGTAAGCATTGTAGTCCATTGAATCGGAAGAGTTCCTATCGCATGCAGTTAGGGTTGCCACCATCCATTTATATTGGAACTATCACCGTTATTGCGTCTCTTGCCTCTCCGGAAAATACAATTGAAAGTTCGGTTAGGTTTTTATTAAAAAGCGTTTTTTAGGGTTCTGTAGCCAAAATGGCAAAAAACGGAACCCTTATAGATTCGTCATGTCTGTCTGTCTGTCTGTCCGTCCGTATGTCACAGCCTTTTTATCCCGAAAATATTAGGATTACACAGTTGAAACTAAGTAGGTAGATGTATTCTGTTTACCGCTTAACGATTTTAACACTAAAATAAAATAAAAATAAGATTAAGGGGGGGCTCCCCATACATGGAACTGAAACGGAAAAAAAAAATTCTTCATACCAATACGTGCTACATACCAATTCTTAAAAAATGACATTGAGGTTCCTAAGACAATTTTTTCTCAAAGTCAACCGTTTGAAAGATAAACAAAACACTGCCAAAGTGGTAAAATGTGTGTGTCCCCCCTCTCTAACTTTTGAAATAAGAAAGAGAAGTGAAAAATCAAAAAAAAATATATGCTATAGATCTTAATAAAAACATTCAACGAAAATTGGTTTGAACGATATATAGTAATATATCATATTTTCCAAAACCGTAAATATAACTTTGTCATTCACACGAACACTGTGAAAAACAAAGTAATTTTTACAGACGAAAAATTATAGTGGCATTAAATATGGTATGGTATGAGGTAACTACGGAACCCCGGCGCGTGGCCTGACACGCACTGAGCCCCGTTTTTTTTGTACTAGCTATCATAGTGCCATCCCAACGTTTTGACGGTATATGGCAGCCCTAATATGCAATGCATGTGAAGTGAACACACAAGTCCATTGAAGCGTAATGATGGCATACCAACCCGTTGGAAATGTAACCCACTGTGTGCCAAATCAAGCATCACATTATTAATATTGAATTAAGTTTTGCTAGGAATAAAGACGTATGTTCATAGCAAAGGGTAAACAAAAATCTTCAGTTCATAGGCTACGAACAGCGTAATTTTGACGTAGATCTTCCTTCATTGGGTAAATAACATAGGCTTTGTAAACAACTATGTAGGTACCTAGGTAGTATGTTTTCTTTAAAAAAAAAATTTAATGACTACTTTTCGTTTTTTTAGGTTTTTTTAGCTTTACACCGTTTATGAATAAGAGGGAAAGTACGTTTAGGTCTTACTTATGGAAATAAAAACATAAGTTAGGAAAAATTCCCTTCTTCCACGTGGTCAAAATAATTTGTCAACAGGAATATGTATTTCATGACGACGGAAAATACATTCAATCCAAAAATAATAATTTTAAGTAAGTATAAGAAAACAAAACTTAATTTTGTAATGTATTTTTTTAAAGTATTTTATCAAGAAAATGTATTTTAACACTTCGGGTGCTTTTTATCATTAACCTTAATCTTCTAGTTATTTCAACACGTGCAAGAATTACCATTCATAATAGTACATAATTCTATTCATATAAGTAAGTTACGATGAATTTATGTATACCAATACATAAGTTGCCTTTGAAATAATGTAGGTAGGCGGTTTGTAAAAGCGTTACCTAAAATGGCGTGTAAATAAAACATGAACTGTAACACAAACATGACCCGTACAGATGTTAATATCATCTCACGAGGGTTTCCGCAGAGAACAAAAAAATACGCCGCGATAAATAATCATAAACACCCCCACGGAGGGCGAATAATTCACGGAGCACATGAACAGAGCGCAATCAACATAAATATTTCACGATTAAGACAAAAAGTTGGCAAATCGGAATGCCCCTCGTCCATAAAGCTTTGTATGGATTACGCGGATTTTTATTGCTTTCCGTGGTTTCTACGCCCGACCCGACCTGCTCGGATGTGGTATTACAAGAATTTCTTTGAAGGCCGTTTCTTTGTTGATAGATATATAAGATCGAAGATACGTTGGAAATGATACGTATTTAAATAAAAATACTAAAGGAAATATATTTAAAACAACAGGTAATATTATGCTCGAGGATCTCGGTGGCGCAGTGGTTTAGCGCCTGGCCCAGCGATTCCGGAAGTTAAGCAACGTTCGCATGGGTCGGTCATGGGATGGGTGACAAAAAAAATATTATCTCGAGCTCCTCCGTGCTTTGGTCCCGGCTGCATTTGCAGTCGTCAACACCCACCAATCCGCATTGGGCCCGCGTGGTGGGTTATGGCCCATCCTCCTTACCACCCATAAGGAAGGCCTGTGCCCCAGCAGTGGGGACATCAAAAATGGCTGATGGACAATATTATGCTAATTTAACGAGAGCCAATAAATTGATATGAAAGCTACTTACTAGTAATTTTTCGAGACATTGCATCCGAATTATTATGACAACCCACACAAAAAGCTAATAATTTTATCAAAGAAACGTGACATTAGCGATAGCGTTATATTATTGGATTTTTCTTAAATCTGTAACGGTAGTACTAAGTTTTGTTGAATAAAATAAATAAAAATAAAAAAATAAAAATTATAATAATATATAGGTACATATTCGTCAAGCATCGGCACAATTTATCGTACATTGATGCTTTTGAAAGAACTTCTTTGAAGCATTTGTTACAAAACCGGCAACGTACGTTGAATTGTGCCGATGCTTGGCGAATATGTAGTGCCGGCATTAGACACGCTAGTGAAATTATAGTGTTTACGTACACTATAATTAAATAGTAATAAAGTCATAAGTGATTATGAGGAGTCAGTTATTCTAGTGGAAGAAAAAGAAGAAATTCTCGTTTTAAATTTGCCGTATCCAAAAAGTTTACTTTCTTCTTTGAGAATCACAGCTAATGGAATGGAACTGAGAATGTTTGGAGGCTTACCCACAAACTTACCTGTGGTGGAGTGCCCCAAATCCGAGCAAATCTTTTAAACTAGGCGAAAATAAAGCCTTTAAATGTTTTACCTAACATTGATACGGATAAGTAATTCAGTAACGGATAAGTAATTTTTATTTAAAAAAACTCTTTTGCCGAGACTCGTAGAGAAAAATATTAGAAATAAAGATTCTTTATAAAAATTGGAAAATGTAACCAATCAAAAAGAAATGAGTATTGCAATTTATAGAGCAATGAAAGAGTCAAGTAGTAGCAGATTGCTAAGAAAACAATTCATCTTATATTACTCAAAACGCGTCATGGCTTTTCTTCATTACCACAACGCGTTGTGGTAGTTTGGTATGATGACCACGACGCGAATTTCGCTTTGACGTCTTACTGTGATTACCACAACGTATCGTGGGCGTTCTCTAAAAGAGCCACAAGGCGAATTTCGCGTTGTGGCTATTTGGCAGTGACCACAACGCGTTGTTGGCGGTTTCTTCGCTCAATGAGCTTCTACTTTAATATAGAAAATTTTCCCCAAAAATTACCCCATTATTTCAGGGAATTTCAAGCGATTTGATTTTTCCAGATTTCCGACAGAAAATAAAACTCGGGAAAAATGGATAGAAGCAACTGGAAAAAGAATTGGGTGTCACACACGAATTTGTTCGAAACATTTTGAAAAAAATTGTTTCCGAAAAACAGAAAAACCAACGTTAATAAAAAAAGTTCTGTATTCCAACGTTTAATAAAGAATTTAAAGTTTAACTTTGTTTTCCATTAACCACACAATCTCATATCAACTACCTAAGTGAACCCCAGATAGTTAACTCTATGTATATTGTATTAGTATGTTACCGTTAAAGTACGAAATCCGTTAATCTGCAGATTAACTGGTCGAGTCAGTTAAAGTGCGAAATTTTCCTTAAAGTAGACGATTTCCGTACTAACATTGGCGTATAGTTAGCAGACTCACCATGGAATTAGAAGGTTTTGATTATGTCAAAAAATTGTTAGTAAATAGTGATAAATAGTGAACCATAGCATATAAATAGTAATACTATGGTTTAGAAGATATTTGAGTATCTTGGTGAGGCTGCTAACTTGACGTCAAGTTAGCCAGACACATTAAGAAATACAGTTCGTATCAATATGATTTATTAATATTATTATCGCTATTATTATTATTATTATTATTATTATTATTATGTTTTTTCTTTTTTTTTTCTCAGCTTACGCTGGTTTATTAATATTATTATCGCTATTATTATTATTATTATTATTATTATTATTATATATGCCGAAAAATTGTTAGAAAAATAGTGAATCGTATACGCATAAGTCTTTGAGCCTACCATAAGGTATGTACTAATTGTGGAAATAGGTCGCATGTAATATGCCTATTGATTTAAGAAACATTGTTTGTCAATAATATTCAAATGTGACTGTTGCTTTGACTGTCACAAAAGGCTCCTGTCCTAACATGACCAGAGTAAGAACGTCTATCTATTAAACATCCTCCCCAATCCGAATCAGAATACCCTTGCAATGACTTGCCTGTTTTCTTAAATACAAGTCCGTATTCTATCGTTCTTCTCAAATAACGCAGCACTCGCTTCGCGGCCTTCCAGCATTCTTCATTGGGACAATTCAGGAATTGTGCCAATTTCGCAACACTATTTGTGATATCGGGCCTTGTTCCTGTTGAAAGATACATCAAGGAACCTATAACTTCCCTGTACGGGTACTGTTCGCCCTCACTACATTTGTCTTGGGAAAATTTTACTTTGGTTTCCATAGGCGTAGAAACTGGACGACAGTTATCCATGCCATATTTTATCAACAAGTCTGAGATATATTTTCGCTGTGACAATCTAATGCCATCGTCACATTTGTCAAACTCTATTCCCAACATGTACTTGACAACTCCATAGTCTTTTAATTCAAACTCGGTGGCCAGTGACTTTTTAAAGTCTTCAATATAATCTCTTTTCTGACATGCGATTTGAAATATCATCAACATACACTAAAACAAAGAGTTTTATTTCAGAATCTATGTCCCTAAAATAAAGACACGGTTCATTCAACAATTGTCGCAACCCCATACGTTTCATTTTTGACTAGGCTTATTACTTCCGATAAGATAGCATCTTTCCATCCTTTACATTTACTTACACTGCTTGACAAAGCCTGTTTTAATGTCACTTCCGCGACCCCAGCAAAGTCTTGACAGTCCGTAAACTCCTCAATGGATTCACTACTATCAGTTGTAATTGGTTCTGGTTGTATGTTTGGTTGGTACCATCTGGTAGAGTTTTCTTGGACGCCCAACATGACCTCGCTCTATACGCGGCCGACCTGGACCTCTCTTCATTCCTCCCCAACCATCATATTATCTTGTATGGTCGTCAATGAATGTGACAAAGTACCTCGCGCCACCTATGGCTTCATGTTGCATCGGTCCAACAACATCTGAATAAATGATCTTTAATTTTTCATCACAAGGGCCTTCAGATTTCGAAAATGGTAACCTACTCATTTTTCCACTCATACAAACATTGCAATCGTACAACTTTACAATATCTGACATTTTGACACTCATACCAGATTTATTTAAAAGTTTAACAAGATCTTTTGCATTTAAATGTCCTAATCGTTCATGCCACATACATACATCGACTTCTTTCTCTTTATCAGAAATCGCCGACACTACTTCACGGTGTTCCTCTATTACGTAATATAAATTACTTTTACGATTTGCGACTAGCTTAGTGTTACCATAGCTATCTTTCACACTAGCTACATTACCTTTAAACGTAACACTATAGCCTTGATCCGTAATTTTCGCAACTGAAATTAGGTTACATCGCAAATCCGGAACATAAAGTGTATTGGGCAATTGAACCACAGTTTTAGAACCATTATTACATGTAAACAATCTTACTGTACCTTTGCCTCGTATATTTGTACTTGCATTTGTTGCCAAATTCAACTTTGACGACATAGGTAACATCGTTTCACCAAATTTACTTGCGTCGTTGCATAAATGTGACGTACATCCACTATCAATGATCCAATTTCCACTCTCATTGCTTGCAGCCTTATCATCTGAAAAACAATTAAAAGTTACAAAATCCGAATTATAAATATCATTGGCCGTACCACACGTTGACACTAACTTAGAGGTTTCTTGGCGTTGACTCTTATTCTGCTTCATATTACATTCAGAAGCCTTATGACCGTGCTGATGACATTTGAAACATTTGTATTTAAATTTAAAATCCTCTTCAACTGTACCTCTCTTTGGTTTGAAAGATTTCTTCCCTTTTACAAGAAATGTCTTATCTACATTTTCTTTCTGGTGTCGGGAACTTCCTTCCTCCAAAATCTTTACCTTAAGCGTTTCTGGATCTGGCAACGAATCTCTAGACTCTATAGCACATCTAAAGTTCTCGAAGCTAGACGGTAAACTATACAGCAGCATAATTGAAATCAAATCGTCATTCATTTCTATTCCCATGTCAGCCAATTTGCATCTGACATCAAAAAATTTCATGACATGTTCTCGAATGTCACCACTTTCCTCCATTTTGTGAAGCAATAATTCTTTTAACAATGTCGCCTTTTTCGCAGGTCCTTTTGATGCATGTATGCCTTCAAGTTTCAACCATACTTCTCGCGATGTTTTGCATCCTCGCAGGTGCCTCAGTTCACTAGGGCTGATCGATAGGATTAGGTCTGACTTTGCCTTTGCGTCACCTTTATCCCATTGAGTGGCTAAACCTGGTTCTGCTGGTCTTACGAGGCTGCCATCCACATAGCTCCAGGCATCATTCTTTATAAGAATTGCTTCCACCTGAATTTTCCATGTTTCGTAATTTTCTAGAGTCAATTGTTCTATTTTCACGGTTGACATTTTCACAAAATCCTTGATTTTCTATAGGTAGCCCATTACCACTGTAGGGGGCAGCTGCATATCGTGGAAATCGCAGAAACAGAAGTGTGTCGCGACGTCCACGTGTGAGGCCGAGTATGTGAGCTTGTCATCAGCCATGAAAGAAGCTGTTTATCTCAATAGCTTATTAACTGAAATTGGGTTAGGTAAGTTTTCACAGATTACATTACATGTAGACAATCAGGGGGCGATATGTCTTGCAAATGATCCGATGTTCCATTCTCGTAGCAAGCACATTGATATAAGGCACCATTTTATAAGGAGTATTTTAAAGGACAACAAGAGCATAGAATTGTCGTACCTGTTTACTGATTCTATGCTTGCTGATATTTTAACCAAGGCTTTGCCTAATGCTAAGCACTACAAGTGCATGTCTGGTTTAGGTATTACCTGTTAATTGTTTATTTTTGCTAAAGTTGTTGTTCCTTTGTAATACTTTCTTTTTGTTTTTAAGATGTGTTTAATTTCTATGAATATGCATATTAAGGGGGCGTGTGGAAATAGGTCGCATGTAATATGCCTATTGATTTAAGAAACATTGTATTGTATGTCAACAATATTCAAATGTGACTGTTGCTTTGACTGTCACAAAAGGCTCCTGTCCTAACAATACCTGAAGAAATGTTGTGCTAAAATAATAAACGGTTGACGAAGAAAACCCTATTTTTCTGTTCCACTGGAGCGCTGCTGCCTACCCCCCTACACTAATAGCCATTGTAAAGTAAAAAACATTTACTGTAAATTATGGCAGCTACATTGACGTGTCATGAATCTCTTGAGACCCATCCCTGAGAGCTGTACTTTACATTGGGGAGCCTGTTTTAGACAGTTTGTAATACGAGTGTTGTGGTCTAGGATCTACTGGGGAATTTGCACAGAAAGGAAATTAATTACACAAATCCGTTTGACTCTAGCACGGTTGGGATATTGTGGCGTGCTGAATGAGTTTTGACTGTTTCCAGCTAATAAAACGCTATTTTATAGTCATAAAACATACTAACACACATGAGTAACAAAACAGACAAAAAAAATTCAAATGAACTAAAGCCAGTCTTCAGTGTGAAGCAAATAAATATTCATATCAATAAAATATTATTCATAAGAAAATGCGAATGTTTTAGGAAGGTTTTAGGTGACTTTCGTCGTAATTTATTTTCAGTCCGACATAGCTTAATTAAAATTTATAAAGCGTGGTTAATTATGCTCATCTAAATAGTCTACAAACAAAGAAATATTTTAATTTTCATTCTCATAACAAAAACTTTCAGTGAAATATACTAGGTAAATATACTAGGTGAAATATATATAGGTAGAGTTACGATGAATCAGAATCAGAATATTTATTGCATATCATATGGTACATAAGGATCTTAATTCAATAACCCATTCCGTATATCCGCACTCCTACAAAGGTAAACTAAAAATTCTCCTTTGTAAATATTGAATTTACCGATTGGAAGAACTATAGATCTCTTTTAGTTTTGATCTTTTTCATATATCTGGATTTTTCTCATCGAGTGATTCTGACTTACCTACATGGAAGTTCGTAACGCAATAAATTGTCAGTAGGTATACTTATTAGCTTTTAACTTTCTCATCCAAAAGTAGACATTACACACCCATTATTGTAAATAATAATCTACTCAATTAGCTAATTGGTAGCCTCGAGTATAGCTATACTCGGGGCTTACTCTTCAGTTTTTAACAATATTCTGATCTCATATTTTGTCGAAAATATCTTTAAACTGCTAAAAATTTATAAGGTTTCAGAACATAGTGTTCTATTTGGAAAATTTAATTCGGGGTAAGAGTAGTCCTAAAGCTCTCTGAATATTCAAAACACCCACAGCTTAATGTTCTGACCAAAGTGATTGCTCGAGGCAGAAAAAATAAATAAAGCTCTTACGCAAATTTACCTCTTTCCCTGCTAACTGAGCCGCATTACCACCAAACCACGCGAAAGAGGCGAATGGCGGTGCGACGAGCTGGGGACTAATTACAGACAATTTATAAATACCTACTATTGGTTATAAAGTCTGTGGGACTAATCTATGTAAGAAGGTATATATACGAGCATTAGGTATCTAACTTTATGAACCAATCTGAGAAGTTCTAAAAAGTAGCCGATTGGGCAACACCATTTTGTGTCTCGGAGACAATGTCAAACGGTCAAATGTTTGTAATTTACTTCAAGTATTAAGTTTCAGTATTTTTATGATATCTTGTTTTGTGGTGCAATTCTGTTCATTGAGAGACTGACATAAATCCATGTTCTTAGGAATAAAAGCTTAAAAAGCATCCTTGTAAAAAAGATACTCCATGGTCCTTGAAATAAATATATTTTATTAAATCATTTTGAAATTAACACCTCATGAGTAACATATTATACAACCGGAAACAATAAATAAGTGCCACATTGTGACGTCGACTAAGCAATGAAAAGAAAATTCGCTCATCGCGCATCTTTTCGCCTCTTCGCGTGGCCGCCGTAACCGAATAGCATTTGTAGAGAATTTCATTAGTCATTCGTTGCGGTAGGTATTCCATCATAGATTCCATTCGCGTCCCCCGTAGCCGGGATACTTGGGAGACAAATATGGGCGAATGGGTTGAATTTTGAATTAGATCATCATTAATTATTTACCAAGCTCCCTCAGCACCGTATACCAAAACACGTAAATAAGGAATGAACGCTTTGTGGGTTCAAGAGTTCATCAAAGCCTTTATTGTAATACTGCTAAGGTACCTATACCTACTGCATTTAATTTTATTTCCTTACAATTATTATCAGAATCTTTATCATGTAGGTATAAGAAGGGTAGAAATAGATTCTCTATGTAATCTAAATTACTTATAGAGAATCTAATTAAACTTTTTAGATTTCTGTAAAAACTTTTACTATATAATTTCAACGCGTATTTTATTTTACGCGTTTTGTTCCAGAGTTTGATTTAATTGTATTTAATTTCCTGACATTTAGGCACTTATCTGAGGCCGTAAGGAAACGCCAGGAAATTATACCTAATCCAAATTAATTGCCCCTAAAACAATTAATTAAGTACACGTAGTGGTAAATTTCTCTATATTTTTATTTTAACATGTGAATCTTGGTATGTCCTGTAGTTTTTCAGGAAGTAAAAGGGAGAAACTTGATATTTTATTTATATTTGTTTTTCATTTGCACAGTGAAATATCTGCATAGTATTTTGTTACCAGACAGCTGCTGCTTGTTTACTGCCCACAGTTGGATTGTTTAATTTAGTTTTAAACCGTTTACTTATTGGAACTGAATAAACAACGGTAATTTGGAAAACACAACTTTGTAATAGGGAATATGCATGTTATTTTTTGTATCAAAATCAAAATTATAATGCGTGAGAAAATCAACTGTAATATTAAAACTTTTCTCTTGCGTTTTTTCTCGTAGTTACTTGAAGTTAGCGCGCAGCAGCCCCCGCCAAAAACGCTCTATACAAGACGATCATGATTTGTGACGTCACATGTCACGTTTCAGGCGCGTTTATTATGGAGTTAGCCACGAATTCTATTATTTTTTAAATATCTCCCTAAATTTTGCGTTTAAGTACAATTATGTGTCATACAAAATGTTATTTCTTATTCCATATTCTATCTGACTGTTAAGTGCTAAGTTAGTTAAGTTATCCGAAAATGAAAAAGAAATCGTTATTTTTCCATGATTTTATCGTGTGATAAAACTAAAATAATACATTTTTATTTTTCTGTTCCATGATGTTTATATACGTGTCCGAAGCGATCAAGCTCAAATTTATCAAAATCTGTGACTTATGCATATTCCCTATATTGTCGTGTACCCTTAGCACGAACAGCTTGCGCGAGTCACACCATAAGGGTTCCTTTTTACCATTTTGGTACGGAACCCTAAAAAGCAAAGGCTGATTTTAATCTAAATAATAAAGCCTACATTTTAATGGCAGCTGTCCAATTCTGATTGGACATTGGACAATCAAGCGCGATCAATATTCGTACAATCGAGTGGTGTGTCACTACCTTAATTGGAAGTGTCAAGGCCTCCGAATAGCCACTAATGGACACTATATTTTTACAATTAGTGTCTAATTAATGCCAGAGAACTATTATTACTAGAATTTTCAATAAAAAAATAGTTTAAAGTTGAACTTTTTCGTATATATATTGATGTAGTATTTAAATTATCAATATTGGTATGTCGTGTATCGTGACTGCAATTTTGAGTATTTTTTGCTTTTAGAAGTAATATTAAAGATTGTCGTCATTTCAGCGTTGTTGAACATTCTGTACTTGCACGTATGTATTTGTATGTACTTAAAAACATAGTTTTACCTTAACCTTCCTTTCCTGCAACTTGTACAGGAGGCTACTAGACAACTTCTACAGCAAGTCACAGTTACTTCAACTAATTAATATAAATTCTCTAAACTAGGTACTTACAGGGGGCTTACCATCACCTTTTAGAAAACCATCATGTTTTATGAACGTTTTGTTATAAGCTTACAATAAGATTTTTCAAATTCGTACCACAACCTGCACAAAGTAATAATACTTTATTCCTGCCAAAGAACGAATGATGTTGCGAAATTGTCTATTCCCTGCTAGCCATCACTACGGCTTATTTGCTATCTACACTTGACACTGGCAGAAATTACTTCCAAGAGGAAAGTAGATTGCCAAAACAAGGGGTTGGCAACTGTCAAAGTGGCGCTAGCATAGCTAGTTCCCAAAACATAATAATTTTATATGGTGTATGGAAGAAAACAATTCCAAATAATATTATGACTCGCTGTATTGTACCAAAATGCTCTGAAATTGGAGTACATCATATTCCCAAAGATAAAAATATTCGTCGGCGTTGGTTAAAGCCATACGCCGTGTCAATTTAATTCCGAAGCCTAGTTAGAGGTTATGTTCAAAACATTTTGTGGACAATGACTATGAAAAAAGCAGTAAATATACAGGTAAGCTGTTTAAATTAATAATGAAATACCAAAAAGTATATATTTTGAAAGATCAGTTATAATAGAAATTCTTTTTTGGAACAATAATAATGTTGACATAATTTTTTGTTCTAGGTGTGGATCATCAACGTAAATACCTTAAGAAAAATGCTGTTCCATCTATTTTTCAATGGAATATACAACCGGTTTCAGAAAAGGCAGTTGCAAGAAAGATAGATTAGAGTCCCGGGTCCCGGAATCTCAGAAAGAAACAGCTTTTTGAAATGCAGATGCCGTCAACATCTCAGTGCTGTGAGGACATAGTGCCGCTTGTAAAAGATAGCAGTGTGTGCATGCTGCATGGACAGTAATGTATCTCATGAGGTTGAATCTGAGATGAATACTACTGTTCCTACTCCACTTTCATTAGAAAATAAAACAAACCAAGAAACTCAAACTCCACATATAGTTACTAAGAATATTCTCAACTGAGCTTTGCCTTTTACTTGCAGACCAGAAATTGGCTTGTTAAAGGGTACATATCGAAAGGCTTATTGGGTTAACTAATCATAATCATAAATCATAAATATATTTATTTGCTTCAAACACGGTATGAAAGGTGGTACAAAGTAATATGGTTAACATGTTTCGCCATCAATAGAAATAGCATGCAAATATACAAGTAAGATTTGAAATAAAATGTCAATTCACAGCAAAAGAAATTAAAAAATATGTCCAAAAAATATCAAATTCGAATTATTAATAACCCTTTTTATAAATACATTGCATGTCATAATTTATTGTCAACTTTGTCTAAAAAAGATTTAATGTCATAAAAATTAATTTCAGTCAGCCATTTGTATAATTTATTTTTAAACATGTTACTATTTAGCATTTTAATATCTTTAGGAATCTTGTTATAGATTGTTACACACATGCATAAACAACTTTTCAGATATTTGGCCGACTTTGGTCGGTCATTAAAAATCATTCTATCCGGGTCTCTTAGTCTAAAGTTATTTTTTTTTTAAACAATCCTAAATTTTTGTGGACAAACACGGCAACTTCATAAACGTAAAGCGAAAGTAGTGGTAACAATCCAAGACTTTTGAATAGCGGTTTACAGGATTGGTCAGGTAACATGCCACATATAGCCCTGATGCACTTCTTTTGAGCAACAAAAACCCTATTTCTATCCGTACTGTTACCCCATAATAAAATACCGTAGCGTAGGATTGATTCTATGTATGCATGATAGGATAAAATAGCAGTTTTTTTGTTGGTTGCATCCTTTATTCGCTTAAGGGCATAAACGAATCTATTTATTCTATTGCATAAGTTGTCTATGTGCAATTTCCAATTAAGGTCCTCGTCTATAATTATACCTAAAAATTTTAAGTGTTTTACTTTAGTTATCTTCTTTACATTTAAATTAAAGTTATATTGTATATGCTTTGATTTATTAAATTGGATATAATATGATTTGTCAATATATATTTTTAAATTATTTGATATAATATATTGATATATATATTTGCTAAAACATATTTGATATTGCAAAATAATTTTAACCATTTTTATGTGCCCTTAGCATCAAAAATATTTTCAATATGTGTCATGTTGTGTAACTTTAAAGAAGGGATTGTAAATAAAAACTGATTACAATATTATAAACAAGTGTTTTATTGCATTAAGAGGTCTGTCACATTTTTTATAGAAATAAAATATTCCTATGATTAGGTACCTACTTACTAAGATAAATAATGCTTATCATAGTCTTATTAGAGGTGGTAGAGTTGTGTGGCTATTAATATCCAAATAAGTTTCTTCTGATGGTAGCTGCATTGTTGGATCTTCATCATCACCATCAGGACATTCAGGACGCCAGAAATGAAAGTTTTTGTCATAAAGCTCCAACCTGAAATAGGATATGGTTGAACAATTTTTTTCCATATTTTGACTGTAGTTTGCAACTTAAAATTAATACTGCTCGATAAACCAGTTACTGATTGAGTAAAAAACAGCGTCAGTAAAGTAGAATAGAAGATTTAGTAGAGAAATAAAAATACCTTAACGACTGCAAATGCAGCCGGGACCAACGGCTTAACGTGCCTTCCGAAGCACGGAGGAGCTCGTGATAATAAATTTTTGGTCAGCCATCCCATGACTGACCCTTGCGAACGTTGCTTAACTTCCGCAATCGCTGGGCCAGGCGCTAAACCACTGCGCCACCGAGCTCCTCCGAAAACAAGTATTTGTTATCAAATAGAAATGAAACATAATAACTATAATATTATTACATTCACAATGAAGAACAATATGTATAAAAACGTTTCACTTACTGTTTATGACGCAATTTCCAATTTCTAAATAAAATAACTCAAAATAGTTTTGTTTCCGTCGAGAAAAAGCAACTTTTTTAAGACTGCAAAATTTCTCAATATTTGACACAAAAACAATAATGCTAGCTGTCAAAAGACACGTCGTGGTACGGTTTAAGTGAACGATTGAACGATGACGTCACAAAACTTCCAACGGAAACATTATTACAATAATCATACTTTATGAAGGTCGTGGTACGAAATAGCATGGTAAGAATGTTATAATACTGCGCTAAGACATGGCAGTAGGCACCCAGGGGTGTCCCAGAAATAAACAGACAAACTTAATTATTATTTTTTACGAAAATTTTTATGAGAGCTGTTCAGTTTGTATACAAATTAACGTTAAATGTGCGATTTTATCAATCTTATTTTATGCTGCTTTGTCGTGTCATTTCGCGGGCGATTAACGCCGCGATTATCGCAGCTACAAAAAGTCGCTCGTGGGTATTAAGCCTAACTGAATTTCAACACAATAAATCTGCGTTTCTCTGCGGTTAGATATCGTGTCCATTAAAATCAACGAAACTTCTCAGGACATTACAGTAATCCCGGTATTTTAAATACATTTTGTTTTGTATTTCCTTTTTTCCAAGCTGCCATTTCCCGAGTTTCCTGCAAACTTTTGTCATTGGACGTAAAATGTATCCCTGGGGTGCTATTACAAAAGCAGATTTTTTTGAGGAATATCAAATGTGTTTTCTGTTTCAATTTTTCTCTTATTGAAATGATTTTCGTTTATGTGGGACTTTCGTGGGATAAGCAGCTTATTTGCTTTATATTTTGAATATATATTTTTTTTTAAATGGAGATACTTTTTTTATTCGGTGTTTGAGATTTAATACAGGAAAATACATAATTGTAATAACTTAATACGAGATAATTTAAGAAATAATGAAAAAAAAGTCCTGCCTCCTGGCTGACTCATCATCATTAACAAAAGTTGTGATTATTTATAACGTCCATCAGCCATTTTTGATGTCCCCACTCCTGGGGCACAGGCCTTCTTTATGGGTAATCGACGCAAAGTATTTTTTTTAATTGTCATAAATTCGCAAAATCATCTGCTTGGAATTTCACTTTCCGTAACCTTTTCAATAAGTGGAGCTCGGTGGCGCAGTGGTTCAGCGCCTGGCCCAGCGATTGTGGAAGTTAAGCAACGTTCGTAAGGGTCGGTCATGGGATGGGTGACCAAAAATGTATTATCTCGAGCTCCTCCGTGCTTCGAAAGCCACGTTAAGCCATTGGTCCCGGCTGCATTTGCAGTCGTTAACACCAACCAATCCGCATTGGGGCCGCGTGGTGGGTTATGGCCCATCCTCCTTATCTACCCATAAGGAAGGCCTGTGCTCCAGCAGTTGGGAACATCAAAAATGGCTGATGGACGTTATAAATAATCACAACTTGTGTTAATGATGATGAGTCAGCCAGGAGGCAGGACATATTTTTTTACACAATTTCTTTACAGACAATATGTGACCGTTGAGGATTTGAGAGTGCAGTGTTTCAGTATTCGGCTGAAAACACATGATTACGTCTCTTTTGTGTGACGAGGTAACGCCGCACTCAGACCTTGTGTCGTCAAAAACGGCACAAAGGAAATGCTTCACAAAGCTATGACGCTTGGTTCAAAGGTATGTACGCCTTATATAATGATGTAAATAGAACTAACGAAGTGTAATTTTTTAAAATACTTTTGGGATAGTTTGTACGCTTCAGCCCCAGCCCCTGTAACATGACCACCGAAAAATTTTGTGTTCCGGCTGTTAGATGTAAGATAGCCAGTTCCTCAGTGATGATTTCGGGTGTAGTGCGCTTCCACATTCGGCCTTATCGTCACTTAACATCAGTGGCCCTACCATGAGTTGATGCAAACTGTTTACGTTACCGTATCTATCGTTTTGTCTCTTTCACTCGCACTGACTGTGAGCAGTATATCCGATAGTTTACGGTAACGTAAACAGTTCGCATCAACTCATGGTGGGGCCACAGGTGAGGTGAAGGCCAAGCAGTATCCCGTTGTTCATAAAAAAACGCGACACAAACGCAGTGAACTCCCAAATAGCTATGACAGAACGCTGCAACTGTTCTGTGTCTTTGTTATGTGTTAGGTTCGCTGTAAAGTTTTGATTCAGTTTTGAGACTAACTGGCCCAATAACCAAATGGTGTTCTCCAATTCAATAGAAAAGAAGTATTTGACCTAAAGATCTTAAATAATCATTAATATATTACGTTTTTTGTACCTTATAAATACCTAAGAAATTGACATCACATAGGCAACTGATTAAGATGAAATCAGTTTTCACTCGACAAAAAAGGCAAAATTTTATCAAAATGATGAAATATCATCCAGCTTAATTAATGACGCCGCTGTTTCAACTATTCATTGGTGTAATAGAGACTAATTAATCTTCGCTAAGAACCGTTTAGACGCCTTTCATCTCAGTTGAATTAACCGAACTGCCCCAAATGGAGAACAATAATAATCTAAGCTTAATCAAAATAACAAACATTTTTAAATCGCTTCAATGATACAATCTGTTAAACTCCATTTGCATTGTTAAACTCCATTTGTATTTTTTTTTAATCTCGTTAGAAAAATAAAATAAAGTATGTAAATGAAAACTAAAAGGCTAAAAATGTAGAAGAATCAATAGTTTTGAGTGCAGAAATTAATTATTTTTGACTTTGCATTTTTGCGTTTGATTGCTATTAATATTTCGGTACCTACTTTTATTGCTTCCGGTTGAATATTTGTTATTAATTTGACGTGTTTGTTTGTCTGTCTGTGGCATCGTAGCTCCCAAACTAGTAGACCGATTTTAATGTGGTTTTTTGTGAGAGTTTAATATTATAATATGTGGGAATTATTATATAGTTAGTTAAAGAGAATGTGTTGATTAGAGCTTACAATTATATTCTGCCTTCATGAATAAGTCATATAGGCTCTATTTCTCTTTGTAGTTTTTTCTTTTCTAATCTTCATTTATTTTATATCTTTTTTCTGTATACCAGCTTTTATAAATTAGCCCTATAATGTTGTTTAATTTTCTTCCAATAAATATCAGATGCAAATCGGTAATATTGCCATGGAGTTTCAATTATAATATTGTTTACCTTTTTAGGGTTCCGTACCAAAATGTTAAAAAAGGAACCCTTATGGTGTGACTTTTTTAGAAATTCAAAAAACAAACAAAAATTATTTAGTTCCTCTACCAGTCAACAGATGGCCCTGACCCAAGAAAAAATAATTTAGTTCTACTTACAGTCAAGAGATGGCGCTGGACTAAGAAAAAAAATAGTTCCACTATCGACCAAGAGATGGTACTGCAATCATACTGCAATAATAATTTTATTATTCTACAGCTCTGCAGTGTATTTATTATGATAGTACGGAAACCCTCGGTGCGCGAGTCCGACTCGCTCTTGCTTGACCGGTTTTTTTAACAAGTATAATCAAATCCATTTGTAGGCGGTATACTATTTAATTACAAATCGCATTTTTAATAATGTGTAACATTAATATTTAAAATGCGGTTATTAATAAAATAATACATCTTAGAATTTTTTTTCCGTAAAATGTAAATTAACAAATTATTAAAATAAATTTCTTTGGATTTTAGTGTGCTTTTGGCAAAGGTTTTTGTTTACAGAAGGATTATAAAATCCGTTTTTTAAAAGGATTTTGATCAGAAATCAATTAGAAATCATAATTACTATTATGCTTTATTTTAGCCAAAAACATACCGATAAATCACAGTAATGAAAAATTTTACTCAATAATAACTCAGTGAGCTCAAATTGTATGTTGTTTAAAAATTAATCTAATAGATGTCGCCACTGCTTTTGAAAAGCAGTACTATATGCTGTTGTAACTTTTCCCTACTGAAAGTGAAGTATCGTAGTACTAGTCGTAATTCGTTCACATTTGCGACGAGACAAATGAGCTCCCTCGCTATATAAAAAGATAATTATGTTACACTATGCTGGTAGGTACGTACTATATGCATTCAAAGGTATACAATTGCAATAGGCAATACGCTACAATGAGATTGCATGTTGTCTTTTGTTATCGAATAGTTGCGTGCCAATCTACCACATGTGACGTTGTTCTAATTGGCAATCAGATGAACATGCGTTGTGTACGAATAATTATTAAAACGACAAGTTTTCTATTGAATACTTCTCTTGTTTAATGAATTAAATTGAATGTCTTGAATATGATCAATATTGCAAATTCATCACTTTAGAATATAACTAGCTACCGCCCGCGACTTCGTCCGCGTGGACATTCGATAAAATCTTCATGTTTAATTTCATTAAATTCTGATCAGCTGCTTTTACGTGATTAGGCGGGTTCCCACCAAGCGCGCTGCCTCGCGCGGCAGGACGTTTGCCGCACGGGCCTCGCACGAGACTGGTGGAGACCCGCCTAATCACGTAAAAACGGCTGATCAGAATTTAATGAAATTAAACATGAGGATTTTAACGAAAGTCCACGCGGACGAAGTCGAGGGCGGAAGCTAGTTTATAATATACAGAATTGTTTCCAGAGATATTAGTATCCCGTTCCCGTTCCCTTTCCCGTCCCTGTCCCCGTCCCCTGGATGTGCATGTCTAGGTCCAATCATGTCCTATTAATTTTAAAGTTGTAATGTCTATTTTATATTCTTTTTCCATACAAAATTTGAACCCCATTTTCACCCCTTTAGAGGTTAAATCATGTCCACCGTGTTGGACTTCAAAATAAATCTCATTTTCGCAATCACCATCCCATAAAACCTCAAGAACGACATCCATATCGATTTTTATGTTTACCTACCCCATTTACACCTTAAGGGATGATTTTCAAAATAACAAAATATGTGTTTGCCTATTTATTTTAAGACATGCTCCTACGAATTTTAAAGTTGTAATGTCTATTTTATATTCTTTTTCCATACAAAATTTGAACCCCATTTCCACCCCTTTAGAGGTTAAATCATGTCCACCGTGTTGGACTTCAAAATAAATCTCATTTTCGCAATCACCATCCCATAAAACCTCAAGAACGACATCCATATCGATTTTTATGTTTACTCACTCCATTTACCCCTAAGTAGTAGATTTTCAAAATTACAAAATATATGTTTGCATATTTATTTTTAGATGTGCTCCTACGAAGTTTAAAGTTTTAATGTCTATTTTATATTATTTTTCCATACATAATTTGAACCCCATTTTCACCCCGTTAGGGGTCAAATCATGTCCACCGTGTTGGACTTCAAAATAAATGTCATTTTTGCAATCGTCATCCCTGAAAACCCCATCCTGAACCTGAACATCCATATCTATTTTTGGGTTTTTTTACCCTTTTCACCCCATTTCATCCCAATAGGGGTTGAAATACTTACAATAACAATATACGTTGCGTTAGATTTCCATCCATAAGCCTAAATTATAAATTTAGCGATTTTACTTTGAAAATAAAGGATTTTCTTCAATACACAACTTCATCCCCCTTTTGACCCCTTCGGGGGTAGAATTTTGAAAAACGCTGAGACCCGTATTTATTAATTTTTAATGGTCAGCCTAATCACAAAATTTGAAGATCCTAGCTTCAAAACTGAGGGATTTTCATACAAACTTTGGACCCTCGTTTCACCCCCTTGGGGGGTGAGTTTTGAAAAATCATTTCTTAGTGCACCCCTAGACTTCATAAGGAACCTATGTGCAAAATTTCAAATCTCTAGGTTCAGCGGTTTGGGCTGTGCGTTGATATCTCACTCAGTCAGTCAGTCAGTCAGTCAGGACTTTGAATTTTATATATATAAGGTGCGATGTAATTAGTGTCAAATATTTTCAGAGCTGAACATGCAAGTCATAATACATAGGTCAGCAAAAAATGGGGTACTATTTGCAGGTTAGTTTGCGAGATATTAAGGTAAACAACTTGGTCATCTAACCCCAAAAAACATCACCCCTTTACAGCTGAGCAACAACTACATTCAACGATTTACACACACTAGCCTACTGCACACATGCGCCGGGCCATCGACCGCGGACGCGCGCGGCGCTTTCAAAGACACCGCCATGCGCCAGCGCCACGCACGCGCCTGTTGTCTACACACCACCCCACACACACAAACGTCGAAGCGCGGGTTATTCCTAACTCACAAAAATTTTATGTCGTAGGTATGTTAAAAAGTATTAAATTGGTATCAATAAATTTTGAGTTTACCTTGGATTTTGGATATCAAAAACTATGCCAATCTAAAACTAAGCCTATGTCTAGCTATGGACTTACTATAAGAAAAAGCGCCTTTGTTTAGAATAAAACTAGCTTTTTACAACATGACTTAGTGGGCTTAAGATCAACAGTGGACTTAATAAATTTAGACTTTGCCCGACAGTGGATACGAAAAGCGCTTCCGTAATTGAGTATCATAAATCAGATATTAAAAATCATAGGTACCTACTACCTACCTACTCAATACTTGACCTCATGATCAGCAGTGGACTAACTTTTTAATAAATGTCTAACTCAATCATCTTTTAACAACTAAAACAAAAAGGAAGTTAAATAACTAGGTCTAGACTTATTAAATTTAAGCCTATGCCCAGCTATGGATTTAATGAGTGTACTTTTATGTAAAACATGAGCTGACCTGAACAACATCATGATCATAATTATGACATCATTTAGTGCATACTTCGTTTATCGAAACAAAAGTGTTAATAGGGAATAACCCTTCAAATTCGCCAATTGCCGCCGAAAGATGCCGCGGTCAATCAGCGCTTCGCGCGCCGCCCGCCGGCCGGCCGCACTGACTCAATGAAAAGCCGACCGATAGTGCTGTAATTATTGATATAAAGATTCTTGATTGATTAATATTAATAAAATCAAGTGCACATCAAGCGTATATTTTTAAGGTTAGCAGCTTAGGATTGGTTGCAAAGGCAACACCTACTTGATGTACAGTATAGGATTGATTAAATTACCTCTTAGTAATATGCAACAGATAAAAAAATATTACCTACTATAATTTTTTCTGAGTTCATGGGAAACTTTCACATTTTTAGGCATAACACAATAAAATATTCAAAAGTAAACTGCGGGCGGTGTTGATCTTCGATCCTACTTACTAATCGCGATCGTAGCGATGTTTCGACAACGCCAAACGTTTCCAAAAATCCATCAAAATTGTTTTCATGCATCAATCAACAACAGCTGGGACTGCCAAGCGTGTACCTTCTGAGTCATGGAAACACAACAATCGCTTCTTTATTCCAATTCTCTCAATTGATTTACTAGTTTCAATGTACGAATAAACTTAAAACTATCGGGCATTTACAGGGAAAACTATCACATTACAGAATTTTGTTTTTGTACAATAGTTTTTATAATCTGAAAGATTAGCTAATGGTTATTAGTTTGCCTCCCTTTAAGATAAAAATAAAATAAATTACTTCATGTTATCGTCGTTGAATCAATTAATCAATTGTGTACGTCATATCATGTCACATCTCTAGTATGTCGTAGTAGCACAGAATAACTACAAGTAGTAGCGTGCACTGAGTGCAGGGTTGCGTTCAGTGACTCAGAGTGCGGTTGTTTGGTTGTTTTTTAACTCACTCTAAGGTCCGGAACGACCAAGAACTTTAAATGTCATTAATATTACAAAGTCTTCGTTTTCTAGTTGGAATACGAATAATTTAAACTTTCCTTTATTCTAAATCCGTTTTTTGAGGATCTACCATTATCATTTTAAAAATTAGACACAAAAACATCATGACATTGTCATTTTTCTATAGACATACGTAAGAGCGTTTTACAACCATCCATTTTGATGGTTAAAAAGTTGCAACGCTCTGACGTTTGGAACGGGAAGGTTGTGTGAACCGAGCGTCACGCTCTAATGTTTAGAACGCCGTTAGAGCGTTCGGTTGCACTCGGAGCGTAGGTTCGGAACGCAACCCAGCGCACACGCACACGCACACGCGCGCGCCGCGCGCTGCTTGTCCGTCAGTTGCGGAAATTGTTTCGTTCGGGTGCATTGTCGTGCGTGCGTGCGTAAGGCTGTAAGCCACAAAAGGCCGAACTATCGCTATAATAACGCGGATTATTTAAACATGGTGTTGTGCTGTGCTATCATGACGCCACCCCTGCTCTCAGCTTTCAGAGGATTTGGGGAAATGGGTGAAATGGTTCCGATCAAGGTGACTGACATGTGACTGATCACCCGTCCGGCTTCGCTGGCGCGATAAAATTGGCTATCTAAATAATAATCATGACGCCAACTACAGCCTACCAGAAGCCGTAGGCTGTTTCGTGAGACTGAGGTTCATGGAATCCAAGTGAGTTTTATTGTGTGCATTGACTGACAGATTGTGCAATAACTGTCAGATACAATGGTATTTTGAAAGTTCAGTGTCATTCAGTGTCAGTTCAGTGTCAGTTCAGTGTCATCATATCGTATCGCGGTGGTCGTGCAGGATGTGCAGTGCAGGGGCCAGCAGGAGTCAGGCAGGACGCAATTACCCATCCGATATTATCGCATCGGCCTATAAAAACGAGCCTGTCTGTGGGTGAGTGTCTTTAAGTTCATTCACGCACACCACGATAGTTGTGTGTTGCGTATGAATGCTATGCGTGCGTAGTCTTAGATAGTGTGAGTGTACATGTACAGGATGGGCTTATTTTATAAAATATGGGTATTATTTTTTTGTTTGAAAAATTAAATTCTAAACTAGCGTGTAGAATTTCTAAATATTTTTTATATGTGATCCTTATGACTTATATGTTCAGCCCTAAAAATATTTGACACTAATTACAAGGCACCTTATATAGATAATTTCATAACACCGCTTGAAACTCTGATATCAAATATTTTTATTGGTTTACTTCAAAACTAGTGGAAGATGACGACCATTGATTAGTTAAGGAATAGATACTAACTTACTATAATCCTGTGCTCATAGCGTTTATTTTTACGACAAAACGTAACAATTACGTGTTTTAAAACGTAAATCAATTTTTAAAACGTAAAACAGTATAAGATTTCTCCGTGTATCCTAAACCACAGAATATATAATAGTACTAACGTACAGAAGTCGGTCCCCGCGAGGACCATCAAATAATAAGCTACTCTCGCCGCACGGCAATAAAGTACAATTTCAAACTGCACAACGCTGCGTGGATAAAATTATATGCACCTACGAAGAAGAAAGAGAGGCGTCTCTTTCTGTCGCATAGCTCTGTCTCAACCGACACATTTCGGGGTTGCTACTCGTCGCTAGTTACTGATATCATAGAAAACATTCGTTATGCCCATGAATAAACAATGAAATTACTAATAGGTACCTACTTATAAAATAAAATAAATCTACCTAATAGGTCGGAGGTTAAGCAACTTTTGCAAGGGTCGGTTATGGGATGGGTGAAAAATAGTATTTTTTAGCTTTTTTTCTTTACTGGTGCCATATTTCGAACTTCGATACAACTAAGTATGTAAATATGTATACAAAAAATACAATAAACTTTGGTAGGTAGGTAGGTAAGGTACGTTAGTAATTAAGTATCAAAAACGAAGTGCATGCGTTTCGGTCGGCGCGGTGATATCCCTCGACAATGGCCCTCTTGGAGTGGGCCGCGAGCAGTAGGCTAATATAAAAGTTTAAGCGCGGAGTGATACCCCCCTGCCTAAACTCGAATTTCCTCGCCGGTACAACTTTATATGTATAATAAAAGTGGATACTCGTTGTCTTGTATTCAAACAGTTTTACTATTCATGAATATTATTATGATTTAGTAATGGAAAAAAAAATAAAAGACCATTGGACGTGATTTTTTAAAGTTCATTTGACTGCTATTCTATAAAATTAAGGTAGAAACTGCTAAAAGTTTTGGCTGTGGTCGTTTACAAACCAAGTTAGTCTACAGCAATGCAATAAATAAAGAAAATGGAATATCAATTCAATGGGTATTTGAACGGTTCTTCTGAATTGCATTGAATTAGGGGTTGATATTATTCTCGATGAAAATTTCCTTCGCTTACTTAGGTATAGTTTCAAAGGTGAAAGTTTATTCAAATCGCTTTAATGTGAAGTATAAACGTTCTTGGAATTATTGCATTGATTTTATAAAATTATGAATCGAAGCGTGCAAACATAATCTGCTTCATTTCCAAAACCTTATAATGTTTTTATGAAAGATACGAGTAAAATCAATTCGAGAGGATAGTCCATTATCAATCTGCAAGAAACTTAATAATATATAAATATCAATTATTAATTTTTCAGTTTTTTTATTCCAATGATCATACAAACAACTTACAAGAAACAGTGAGAGTAAAAATTATGAATAAAAACATGATGGCTGTTTTCCCTTTTCATCGCCACCATAAAGTTTAGTAGACCAATAATGGGGGAACTGGCCCAACAAATGACGACGGTCATTCTGAAGGCAATAAATAGTACAACACAATGCCTGCCACTCACAAAAACTTTCCATTATAAACTTTGTTTAGCGTTTCGCACGTCATTGCTTTGATAACAAAAGCTTAGGGATATTCTTGACTTTTGTGCTTTAGTTAATTTAATTCAATTTAAATTGGGACAAGGTGGTGCAGCAGTGGGTAAGCGCATTCGCTCTGCGATTTTCGCAAGGGTCGCTTATGGGATGGGTGAAATATCTCGAGCTCCTCCAACCTCCATGCTTCGGGAGGCACGTTAAGCTTATGGTTCCAGCATTTGCAGTTGTTTTCCGTCACCTACCAATCTGCACAGTGCCCCCATCCCTTTTATTATCCCTTTTAGCGCTCATGGCGGAGCTTGACAGAGTGATCGTACTCGATCACGTTTGTTAAGCAACGCTCGGTCCGGCCAGATGTCGCATGGGTGACCGTTAAGTGGCATTACAACTGAGCGCTTTTGTGCTTCGAAGGGTACGTTAAACCGTTGGTCCCGGCTAATCCTCATATGATAAGAAGAAGAAGTGTTCGCATGGTGATTCATCATCTGTATCCATCCATAAAAAAGGTAATGTGTACCAGTAATGATGATGCTGAGGGTTGGGACAAAATCCTTAACAAATTTCATTAATTCAAGTTTATTAATACCGATACTGCAATATTTATTACAGAAAATAAAAACAAAATATAAAACAAAGAAGCTTTACATTCCTGTATAATAATAATAAATCAAAGCATCCATCAATTTACACGCTATGAGATATTGGGTCATGAAGAGTGTATACGGATCGAGCGGACACTGATTAATTATCACTTGTCCACATATTTTGTCCCTTTTATTGGCAAACCGGAAAGGAAGGCTTTTCAATATTTTAATTTATTATCATGTGTCTTTTGAGCGAATTTCACTTTGAAGTCTTTAGGAATGTAATAAATACTAACCCCTGTAAAGCTTTGTCTCTAAAAAATAATAAGGAATGTCACTCTTTAATCTTATTGAATTTAAATAGAGATATTATTTAAACTAATAAAATTGTAAGTGCTTTCAAAGAAACCACAACGTTGTTGTTTAAAACTTTTATTCTTTAAGAGTCGTTTCATTTCTTTGACTTTAACAAGAGTCGCTTATTTAGCCCTAGATCATTCCCCAGGGGACTGCTCAGCACTCAATATTCCAGTACTATGCCCTATGCTGACGAGGGAGTTTAGCATACGAAATTCGAAATTCATTAAGAAGAGAAACGGCGCTTGATGCAAATCGCTTTATGCGTGGGCGTAGCAATATTTTTGAGACTTACGCATAAGCATAACCGAAGAATACTTAGTAACCATTATTACCTTTGGTAAATACCTACTTCAAGTTAAATATAGTGCTACTACTACACAGGTATGCATGTAATATTTATTTGTAAAATTTCTATTACTTTCCTGAATAGGTAACCAGTAAATTATGACCCCGATACATTTCTCGCTCAGCTATTATAGGCACAATGGCTATCATTTGTTAAATTCAATAATGGCTTCATACGCCTTACAATGATTGTGACAATCAATCGTTATTATTGAACTCGTTTGTGGTCTGGCTTTTAATGATACATTGAGCTAATAAATCATTTGACGATATGTAGATTTAGCATTAGAATGATTTGTGTCGTTAATCCATTGTAAATAAAAAGAGTTTATTGGTTTTCAATGGTGTGAAAATATAAAAGTACTACATTTTAGCCTGATTTCAGCCATCAAATAGCACAGCACGATCACTCACGGGACTGAAAGACTGAGCCCCGTGAGTCATTTTGAGTCAAAGTATAGTTAGAGTATAATGATAAAGAAAAATAATCTAAAATAAAATCAAGATTGGCTAAAGTTTTATCTAATATAGGCGACTTTCCAAAAAGTTGGATTGCGAACTAGATTGGTTTGACTAGGAACGTCGTATCTCTGGACATTATGTTACTACAATATACTCTAAAGAAACAAATAATAAATAATATTAATTAAGTGTATTTATTTATTAAAAGAATTCGCTTAACTCTTCTGGAAATTTCGAATTAGAGCTAATATTTTGCCACCTTTTGCTCCCTTCGTCTATTTTAAATACACAGCTCAGGTTTGTTTAAGATTTCTGCTTATAGAATCAACGTAAAATAACCTTCGTGGTAAAAATATAAATGAAGAAAAACTTTTATACTTAACACCAAGGAAATGCTTTATTATGTATAAGCAGCGACTTTACTTCAGAAATAGGATTTTAAAATTTCAATTTGGATGATCTAGTATCCGTTTCCGCAGAATGCATGCAACATTAGTACTTAACAGAAGTAAATTAGTAAGAATCATCCAACCAAATATTACATAATAACTTGAACAACTTCATTTTAGTTCAAAACTTAACTTCATTGATAATTAGTAGTTCGAAAACCACGATAACATGAAATAATATGTAGCAAACACATTTCTATCTACGTAAATGCCAATAATACATTAGTAAAGAAACATTACACAAATATTTGAGTTAGGGGAAACTTATTACCGAGCCAAGAAGTTGCGAAACATCTTATAACTTATTCCCTAACTTCGGCTTAGTTAAATAGAAACTATTAGCTAACAACAAAGCTTAGTAATTCATTTCTACTGGGTTTAGATAGTCTAAAAGGAATTTATATGTTTGGTTTTCGATATCCAAGCAAGCTATTCAAGTTTTTATAAAGTTTGGGCGGCAAACAATAATAATAAAGCCTTACTACATTGATCGCTGAAACCAGGAGGTTAGTCAGCTCTTCAAATATTAGCTGCTGCCATTTTCAATGTTCCCGCTGGAAGAAATTTCAATATGAAATAAGCGGTGCCCAATGTACTCTTCTGTCCACTTATTTTATGTTAAAAATTGTGTGTGTACAAAATTTATAAATAGGTAGGTAATTAAATAATTAAAAATAAATTAGCAAAACAATAACTATTTTTAAGTTATCAAAATATCGGATTCGCCAAAGTGTTTTTAACCGACTTCAAAAAAAGGAGGAGGTTATCAGTTCGGCTGTTTTTTTTTTTATTTTTTTTTTTTATTTTTTTTTATGTTTGTTACCTCATAACTTTGTCAATCACAAACCGATTTTGAAAATTCTTTTTTTGTTTGAAAGCATATAGTTACAGATTGGTCCCATTGTCATAAGATCACGATCTGATGATGGGATCCTGGAGAAATCAAGGGAACTCTTCAAATATTATAGGCACACCTATAGCGATTTTGGTATTTTCTTATGTAACTCGTGCATTTGCTTTCGAAAAGTACCATTTTGGTGAAGTGGAACTGATGATGAAGACCATAGATGATCACCGGAACTATTTACTAAACTAAGTGTATCACTGGTGCGATACGATTACTTAAATATGGTTGCTAGGCTATTTATGTTGTTCGTCATAATGCAAATGGTGAAGTGGAGCTGATAGTGAAGTACCAGGAGAACTCCTCAAGAATTAGCGCCCCTGCGTCGGAAAAAACCAGTATTTTGTAAAAGGTGATGAGCCATTGACATAAGACTATTGTAACTTAGATAATATCGTCGCTAAATATACCATACTTACCACAAAAAGCTAAATTAAAAAAACCTAACTTTGAAGGCGTGCATGCCGCACCTTTTGTGGGTCTACCCATGTTTTATCTACCTAGATAATATACTTACTGGATAAGATAATATAAATAAACTAAATATAAATAAACTAAAGTAATTATATCTACCAAATACAGAAGGTACTTACACTAAAAATAAAAAAATTAAAAATGTTTTAAAAACAAAAAACCGACTTCAAAAAACCTGAAAATGAAAACAAAAAAGCTTCAAAATTAAATACCTCTAAAAAGCAAGAAATAATATTCAAATCACTAGATACGCATATCATTGTAATAAAACACGTCTAATGAAGTCGGGTGGGGCTTTTAGAATAAAAAAAGAAATTGAACTTCAGCCCCACCCGACTTCAATAGACGTGTTTTATTACAATGATTATGCGTATCTAGTGATTTGAATATTATTTCTTGCTTTTTAGAGGTATTAAATTTTGAAGCTTTTTGTTTTCATTTTCAGGTTTTTTGAAGTCGGTTTTTTGTTTTTAAAACATTTTAACTTCTTATAATAATTACATCTAGAAGCAGAGTCCTTATAATTATGTAAAGTGAGGCGTAACTTATCTTATCAGACAAACAAACTGACGTTCCCATTTATAATATTAAGGTTTAGTCATTATAGGAATATGATGACTAGATAACATTCACTAATTTTAACGATTAATTAAGCTGGATCGTATAGAATGTTGGCCTTTTGAGTAGTTAGGGGGGCAGATCTTATTCCCACAACCCGTAGGATTTTATCACAAAACCCTTCGATAATACACAACGCAATAAAATAGTGGAACGCACTTATTTTAAAAATGAGCCAATGAAAACTTGCCGGTGACTCTTTATTTAACGGTAATATCCAGAAGAACAGACTAAGAAGATTACATGAATAGTTCACTTAATATCTTCATTGTAAGGGGAACGCAGCTTAACTATCAGTTGCATCCAGCAATGTCATTTGAACTTAATTCTGAACCACAATTCAACTCAATCCATCAATTCAACTTGAGATAATCTGGAATCACTCATATAATGGACTCTTCCATTGAAGAGTCCATTGTTGGATGTATGATGTTCATCTGCAACAGATAGTAGGTAAAAGATTTTCATAGACATGTAATGCGATTAGAAATGGATTGTTAAGAAACTAAAGTTAAGCTGATGCAATACGGAGAAAGGAGCTAACAAAAAAAATATGCTAAGAACAAGAAAACATATTTATTAGTTTTAAAACTTATCTTTGCAGGACTGAAAAAGAAATTTCCTCTCAGGGATTTCTATCAGTATGATAGCTACTGCTTTCATTACACGCTTTCTAAACACAACCTTCTCCAAATCCACAGAGTATTCATTAAAGTTGCAGCATTTCGTTTCAATACTACTCTATCGTCGGTCGATGGGATGGTGAAACACGATCGCATCGGGTCCTCTTCGCCGCTCTTACAACGAAAGTTATTGCTCACCTTCTATTCCATTAAAGTTGCAAACACTTTACACCCTCCCTAAAATAGAAGAAAACTGATAGGCAATATTTTTAAAGTTTTAGTGTTATTTATCTGTCTGGGAATGTACGATACCTAAATCGGAAAATGTTTTCTTTAAGTGAGCGTAGTACTTTGTAGTCAAGTTTGTAGACTTTATAGATCCCACCAAAATTATTTTCATGTATAATTGCCAAGACTACCATATGGCTCGCACTGTCAAAAAGTTATCAGACCTCATGTTGAACCAAGCTTCTAACTCTACGCGCCCTAACTCTACAAGCCCTAACTTCAAAAACTCTACAACTTAGTCAAAATATGTGGCTTGGCCGTTTCGTTACTACAAGAACTATTGTTTATCAGAAAACTAATGAACAGTGAATAAATTTTTCCATGTAGCGAAATGGCCAAGCCACATATTTTGACTAAGGTGTAGTTTTTGAAGTTGTTAAGTTAGGGCGCGTAAGAAGCTTGGCTCTACATGAGATCTGATAACTTTTTGACAGTGCGAGCCATGGTAGCCTTGGCAACATTATACATGAAAATGTTTTTGGTGGGATGTTTATCTGCGTCTGCTTACAAAGGTATCCTAACTGGCTGACACAAATTGGAAATTGTAGCCTTCAACACCCACACGAATAAAGACAATAAGATATTATGAACTCGCAAAATTCACATATAAGACTCCTTTAGACAGACATGCGAACTGCGAAATGGCAAAAGGCAGACTCAATAGTACTAAAATGTTACAGACATAATATTATTCTCTTTGGTGTTCGAACATCAACGAAGTTTTCTACTTTTGTTGCTTTTCTTGCAACCATTTATTAGATTGTATTATCCAAAATGGAGCCATAATTTCTTGACCACTTATTTAGTGAATATTTTATGTAGACCGCTAAGGTACTCCAACATGTAGTTTATACTTGATGTACCTACATTAAATTTATGGGAATACTTTAGTAATACCAATTACATTAAGTTCACTTACAGACACACGTCTGCCTTTTTAAACGTGTTAAAAACAAATTGATGGACTTCGAAATCTCAAATAAGATAAAGATAATACAAATACAAATAAATACGCAGAACTATATTATCCAGTAAAGTAAAATGCCCGCACAAATTAAATGTCGAAAAATTTTTGAAAATTCGTTTGAATAAAAAAAAGGCTTCACAGAAACACTATCGATAGTGGGATCAATCTTCTTTGAATATTAAGCCATTAGCCGGAAGCGGAAATAAATGGGCTTCACAAACTATTGTGTCATGGCTTTGTCTAATTCCTAATGGTATGTAATCATGCATTAAATAATATTAATGATGATATCTATGACATGAAGATAGAGCAATAATTACTTCAAATTAGAAATCGATATGTTTGTTTGGTTATAATGCCGTGTTATTGAAGACGGTATTCTGTAGTGGTTTGCAATATTGAAAAACATTTTCTATTATACTTCAGATTCGTCCTTGATATTAGTATATTAACACCATGTAGTACCGCTTTTGCATGTATCACCACTTAGCACGTTATTTTAAAGTAATAACCTAAAAAACCTGAAAAGAGAAGGTTTTTGACTTAAAATTGACAGATATTTTGACATTTCCGGTCAGAGTTCTCCTCGTCATCACTAGCCGCCAACCACTTCATTCGTTTTTCGTGCTTCGCCACGGACGCACGTATACAGTCTCAATGTGAGACTTCTTTAGAATTATATTTTTACAGTGAAAATTAAATTTTATTTAAAATGCTTCGTGAAGAAAGGAAAAAGTTTCAAGGCTGAAGAGGACAAGAAGAAGAAGAAGTCAAGATGGAGGAACACTATTCAATGCCGTTTACTTGGTTAAACCTGCTTACCTTTATGAATGCGTAACTGCCACACTGGGCTTTTACCATTATTTTAATTATTTGTCTGATGCGAACTTACCATACCGGGTATTTTCTGTCAATTTATTTATTTATCTGATGCGAACTTACCATACTGGGTACTTTCTGTCAGTTTATTTATTTGTCTGATGCGAATTTACCATACTGGGTACTTTCTGTCAAAGCATTGTGTCTAATAAGACATCAACTAAATATCTATTGCACTCGAGATAGTCATACTGGACTATTTCACCGCATAGATAGGTTAGACAACGCAACTGCAACAACTACACCAACTCAAAGTGCCGTTGACGACGCGGCATTGTAAAAAGCAGACTACCCTCAAAGGTTGCCACGTTGGAACCGATGCCGAGCACCAATCGGGTGACTCCGTCGTCCGCTGAATCCACTGCCATCCACCTTCCAGGCAGGCGGCCGCTGCACTGTAGCTGCAACAGCAGCCCTGACAAGAGCGTTGTTCATCAGGTATGAGTTTTGATATCATCATATCATGATATTCTTGGTGTTGAGTTGAGTTAGTCTCAACGGTATAATACGAGTACCATCGGGACTAAGATAAATTTATAGTAATCTAGTAAAACTGACAGAGCTCACTATAAATGCTAAAACTTAAGAACTTAATGGAACCAGATATTGAGTTGTACAGCAACTAGTTCATACCTGATATTACACACCTTTTATGTAAAATAACTTAGCTGCTGAAATAGCTAGCTGCTGGCATGCTGATAGAAATTTCAATGAAATAAAAATGGATTAACAGAATCCTTACATTTTACTATCTATAAATGCATAAATCATAATTGCAGTTAATGTTTGTTGGTATACAGTAACATTTGCCTAAACTAGGACACCTTGTATTTCAGGCGGGTAGACCTAACATGTTGAAAAACCTGTTAATCTCTAACTAACTATTTAGTATGTTTTTTTTCCTAAGCTTTGCCCTTGTGCAAATTATCTCTATTTTTCAAATTTGATTTTTGTGAGTGTGTACAAAATGAAGTTTCTGAAATGATTTTTTTTTTAGCTACAAGTATCACTTATGTTTAAGGCGTAGTATTATGTAATCTGTGGTTAAGACAGCTTTCCAATACAAAACTAATAAATCTTTTTTGTGACAGTATTTCGCATTTTTTACATTATTACATTATGGCATACCGACGTTCGGTTATACCGTACACGGTCAACTCTAGTGTAGCTGAGGCTTTTCGCTTAAACGGCCACCGACAGTTCAGTCGAATATGAATGATGCATTGGCCACAGGCCTGATGTGAACGATATGGATCAACAAAAAAAACTGTAAGTAAATCGGGCGCAGTACTCAATAAAACATTTTTAAAACTGATTTATATATTTATTTAACTTAAAAGCGACAAACAAAAGACGTAGGCAGGTATGCAACATGCTTCATCTCCGACGGCAAACGAACAGCGAAACGCGGCGAGGAAGCTCCATCAGCGATTTGTTTCGTCAGTCACATCACAGCAGACTCGCAGACGGGCGTTACGGCCCATCCAAACAGGATGCATTCAAATTAGGATATTGTATTCGTGAGGGTGCGTGTTGGTGTAGCATTTGTCTGTATTCAGCGAATACAGGCAGTGGTCGCCAACTACAGGCGCAAAGGTCGACTCAATCGCTGGGGCCGGTAATCGTCAATGTGTGGAAGTACTTACCATTTAGCCGCGCTACGCAGGGCACCTAGATTACTATTATATTTTTTCTTATATTTTTTATGAGTGTATCTGTTTAATGATTCACTTTTATACCATCTCCAGAGATATATTATAGTCTACCATTAATATGACTAAAATTCGGGCAGTTATAATACATATAAATAATAGTTTTGTTCCATTTTGTTGAAGGTTCAACAGAATGTGATCTATGTTCAAATAAAATAAAATTAATAAAAATAAGAAACAGGTTGTCATATCAGCCCCCCTACTATGATTGTCAAAAGTAATATCTAAGCGATGTTGTGATTGAGATGGCGCTATACGCGATGTATAGCTCTGTCCCTGTAACAACATTACTTTCAGGTTGTTATAAGAGCTCAGAGTATGGCTCCAGGTTAAGTTAAGAACTGTTTAAAAGTTAACTTAGCTTTTAGAAAAATTTACCTACTATAAGTACGTAAAAATAATAATATCACAATTAAAAAATGCTTATTGTTTTTAAAAACACAGTCTAGAGATCCCATCACCTATAAGGTTTTAATATTGATAAGGAAAGTAATAGAAATACACGAATTAAAAAATCTTAACTTTTGGGCATTGTAGTGCCCATACTTTTATTACAAAACTACCGCCACCAGCTATGACGTTTTTTAAACAGCATGAATCCCCTGTAATTGGACAATATTTACTATAATGGACTCAGAATTGAAGTTTATCTTTTTATATACAATGTTTTTCTTTTTTAATATACAGCTACCGTCACAACTTTCCATTATATTACAAATGTAATGGCAATGGTCTTCACAAGACAAACTTTCACAAAACTACAAAAATCACTTATTTATGACCTTTTTATGAATTGATTAAACTGGTAGATACCGGTATGTCATCGTATTATTTTACTTAGTATAATGTCATCGATACTTACACCGAATCAAAGACTACATAATTGTAGACATATTTTCTTTTGTGCCTTTTAACAACGGGGTGGACTAGGGGTCACTAGTGGTCACACCAGGAATAAAATTGCAAAATAATTGCATATCAATTATCTATAACATGCAGCACATGATATTTTCATTGCAATTTTTCTTATGGTATTCAGTGCGGGGTGTTAAGTTTTCTAGATTTATTTTGATGCTAAATAAAAATTATTCAATTCATTAATTTAAAAATCTTATCACCAGTTTTGTCCTTTTTTTTTCCAGATTGAGATTGAGTAAATTCGAATGAAAGTCGAATTAGGCAGTAGAAATAAAATGTAGTAGATTATATTTTTATTTTTTCTATTTCTAGCATTTGGATCCCAAAAACATTTATTTTATCATTTGAGATTTTAGCATTCACAATGCTATTTTGGTTAAGTATTATACAAAGTCAATTCTGACACTAAGCTACTTATTATTTTAATTGTTTTCCACCAGTTTCTTAGGCTAGAGGTGTAACGATTGTGCCATCATGATCGTCACAAACTTGACTTGAGCCTTGGTTTGGTACCTCTTATTCACATATATGGTACTCCTTTGTATCTCTTATTCTAATATAAAATATTAACATCCTATAACTTTCAATTTCAGAGACAGAAATTAATCGCACAAATAAATTGGTTTTCACAACATTATCAAGGTGGTATTATTTTACAGGTTACACATATTATTTATGTTATTATTGAAGCGGCTGTCTGCTAATGCTATCAGGAAGTACAGAGATTGGTAACAGAAACGGTTCGATTATTTAACAATAATATTAACAGAATAAACTCATTTTTTTACAGAAGTGTATAACACAAATTATCAGTATTACATAATATTGCGTTCATTATTAAATAGACAAAATTGAGCTAATTTCAAGGTTTGGTAAAGAATCTAACTACGCCTTTGCGTAGACTTCATTGTTCAAATACAATGTATATCTTAGAATACTTAATTATTTTTTTTAAATATTTTCCAATTCTCTTCTTTTTTCATCTTTTTTATCTTAAAAGTTTAACTTTGATTACCTTGCCTATTGCACAAAGAATGCAAACAATACAAAAAAAAAAAACAAGAATGTATTATATTAAGTATAATAAACAGTTCATAATCACTTCTTATTTAGAAAGAAATTAAATTCATATATTATTATGACATGTAATGTAATTAATAGATTGTTGTAATAAAACATTTAATGATAGTGGAGTAGACTCGTTTCCAACCAATTTTAGCACTCGACGTCGCCGGCCAATACCTTTATAGCCCTAACGAAAAATGATATTATAGATGTTCTTGGTAATACGGCGGGATGGTCAATATTAAACTATATTCGAAAAATATTAAAACATAATTATTATCATCGATAATAATAAAACTGAGTTTTCCAAACCAACCTTGCATATTTTTTTTTGTACCAACCATCGGTAGGTACTGTTTTTAATAATAATCATGTAAAACGTTCAGAATTATGTCAAATGGTATTCTTTTCTTTTTTAAAAAAAAAAGACTAATACGCAAGAAATGATATTTCCATTTTCTTATTATAATGCTTTCAACATCTACATGGTGTTAATATACTAATATCAAGGACGAATCTGAAGTATAATTAATGATTAAACGAACTTACCTGTAAGTGAAGTTCTATCATTATTATACGAAGGATTCGTCCGAAGATATTAGTATAGAATCCCACCCTCCCTACTCATTATTGTTAATTACAATAACTATCTACCCACTGAAGAAAATGAGGAAATATCATAGGATTTGGACTTTAAACTAAATGAAGTGGTTGGCGGCTAGTGATGACGAGGAGAACTCTGACCGGAAATGTCAAAATATCTGTCAATTTTAAGTCAAAAACCTTCTCTTTTCAGGTTTTTTAGGTTATTACTTTAAAATAACGTGCTAAGTGGTGATACATGCAAAAGCGGTACTACATGGTGTTAATATACTAATATCTTCGGACGAATCCTTCGTATAATAATGATAGAACTTCACTTACAGGTAAGTTCGTTTAATCATTAATTATCGTAGTAGATTATTTGAATCCGAAATCGAAACCGAAATCGAAATCTTTTTTGCTTGGGAACTGTAATTTTTATGTTTATAAGCTAGATGAAATCATCAACAATCATTTTGTTAATTCACTTACGTGAATGTTGTGTGATCTGTCTCTATATTCAAATGCAAAACTTTCTATTATTAAAAGTTAAGTAGTTATCAAAAATCAATAAAACTTTCAATAAAACCGCGCTAGTATCCGTTAAAAGTGTTTTATTTCAAATCAATAAAACTTAAGAATCCCCATATAAAATATATTTTTTTTGTGATTGACAAGTTTTTGAAATTTAATTAAATATTTATTTAATTATACAATTAACGATAAACGAATAGAAAGATTTAAACTTGAATAAGATATGGACAGTTTTAAAAATGTCCTACTTAACATTATCTATCACCATAAATTCTATTTAATAGCTAAATGATTCTCCATGTAAAATAATAAACCCAATTTAAATTGTCCCAAATTGACTTCTATGTTATTTATTACTTACCTTGCAATTTTAACTCTCGTTTTAAAAGTGTCAATCAAAGTCTGTGGGGTGTTTATTAAACCTTACTCGCGAATTTAATACATCTGCGAAATAATGAAACCCTTTTCATTTTCGTTGCAAACTAGTACAACAAGGGACGAGATTTGTGTATTGTGTGATTAATAGACAAGCCTTAGAAAATAATATCATTTACAAGTTGATGATTTATTATTATACTAAGAATTCTGAATGAATGAAAATTATCATATTTTGTTTCAGAGATAATTAAACAAAGGTATTTATTGATGTCTGTCTACAAAGACTATGAAACAGGCTATTTACATTCAAGGAAAAAAAGGAAATTTTGTAGAATACAATACTTAATTATTTATTACAATTATAGTGCTCGAAGCTTGGATGTTGAAACATCGCCTTTTCTAAAACACATTTTCATTCCTGGATGTTCTAATTAATAGGTAAACGTTTGTATGTTGTGTGTTTGTATATTTGTATGCCTTCAATCATTTCCGTCAGCCAAAAAAAAAATATTTGACAGTCCCCTTGGCGGTTGGGGTTAATGTCATTATTTTAATATAAAACATTATTAGAGAAAAAAATATTCACTATTAGATATACTAACTGATGGAATTTACGTATAAAGGAAACAATGTATGTATGCTAATAAGGGTACTGGTCAAAACGTCCCATCATTAACATTAAAACAATATACATTTGCAGTAGGTACTCAATGTTTGTGAAACGAAAAGCTTCCAAACGTAAATGGTTAGGTACAAGTTTAACTCAGTGAAATTATACGGTTACGGGCATGGGAAAACATCACGTTTACTGGACGACCACTCCTACTTGTTCAAACTAATATGTGTTCTTGTTAAAAGGCCAGAGGTTATCCCTCAGGGAACTTTGCCCAGTAGGGATCTCCTGTCCCCATAAACCTCAAAACCCTTTATACATTACTCATAAAGTTTTGTTTCTTGTTTTTCTTAGCACTTTCGACATTGCTATTGAATTAAGTTTCACTACCAATCACAGTCAGGTAGCAAAATAAACTCAATGAGCAAGCAATGATAAAGTCTAGCAATAATTTGAAGAGAATATAACTAGGTTAAACACGTGTGGCGACTCTGCAAAGAGGTCACCACTCCTCTATGGTAGGTTACATTGCAATACCTATTAGAAGAAAAGTTTTCTTCTGACAATTGATTAGCTGTCACTTAATTCCTATGATGAAAATTATTACGACCTGAAAATATAATAAGTTTTATTCCTGTTCATATCATAATGTGACCTGTTTGTGTACATAACTGTAAATAAGAAAGTAAATGTTGTATCAACGCAAGCTGTGTTTCGAATGTAGAGTTTTAGTTGCGAGGACATCCTCCATAGTCAGCTCGGCACATCTACACAACAACAGACGCAAGTATAGTGCGGACAGGCGGGAGCCTAAGCCCGCACACACGCAAGATTTAATTTAATTAAAATGCACTGATTGAGAAGATAGGTATGCCTAGTTGGACGACGGAATGTTTCTATAATTATTACTTTTCAGTTATCATTGTTCTCCTGTAAGTGACATTGTCTTTTGTGAGAATAAATTTCTTTAACCACAAGATACCATATGCAAGGCTCTCTCCTCCCACTCGCACATACACAAACTGCAAATAAATGAAAATGCCTTTGCACCTATTACCAATTTTACACGTCTCTTTCACCGCCCGTTCCGCCTCTACACGGACTATCGTCGGGCCTATTAGACCGTGCATAAGTTTTAAAATCACATGCCTACCTCCCATGACCCCATGTTTAAATGTATCGACCTTATACAATAAGCTTTGGGTTTCCTACTTCCTCACATCACACATAAAAGGAGGTTTCGTATGAAAGCGGAAACTTAATGCGCGGGCGGAATGTCATTAGTCTTGTGTATTCATACCTCATTGGTGGCACACCGCACACTGATTTATTGCTCGTCCCACTATTCAGAGTAAACTAAATACCTACCCAAAAATTTGTTTAGCTCGGCCTTGAAGTGTATAGTGACATTCCAATTGGAAAGTACTTGAGGCGCTCGCTCGCTACAATAGTGAATAGGGAGAAATTACTCTTTCTTTCGACTGCGAATCGACAGTGATTACTATATACTTGTCAAGATGTTCAAGGTTCTTTGTGAAATGATTTATCGAGTCTGGATATGAAATAAATTTTGCGCTTTGCTTACAATTACATTATGTAATCAAATTTGTTCAAATATGAACTAGGAGTTAATCTACTGCAGTCAAAACATAATCAAAATATATCTCTTTTTGACGGCTGATTTCTGATTAATGTGTTAATAAATAAATATTCGTGGAGCTCGGTGGCGCAGTGGTTTAGCGCCTGGCCCAGCGATTGCGGAAGTTAAGCAACGTTCGCAAGGGTCGGTCATGGGATGGGTGACCAAAAATGTATTATCTCGAGCTCCTCTGTGCTTCGGAAGGCACATTAATCCGCATTGGCCCCGCGTGGTGGGTTATGGCCCATCCTCTTTACGGACCTCTTTACGTGGTGGGTTATGGCCCATCCTCTTACTTATAAGGAAGGCCTGTGCCCCAGCAGTGGGGACATCAAAAATGGCTGATAGACAAATAAATATTTACATTATTAAAGCTAAATATTTTTTCCGTCACTTTTAAAAAAAAAACATTCAAAATCGTGCTGATATTTTTTGAGTCGCACAAAAATGTGGAAAGGCAAACGCCACTATTTACGGTCGTGTAAAAAAATATTTCTCGACAAAGCAGCGGTTTCCTTGGGAGATATATAAACAATCCCTTTTGGGAATAGAAAGGTAGACGAATGGGGTATTTGTCCATCAAACGCCCCATTAACTTGACCCTCGCTGCAACACGACCACGTTAAACTGAACATCGTAAAACTAATACATTCGACCGCCACTTTTCTGGATTTTCTATCGACGAAACAACTTTATTTTCAGTTTCCGCTACTGCTATTGTAATCGGTTATTTCTAACATAAAAGGTAACATTACTATTCTGTTGTACCTACTTTAATATCACATCCGTGATACTTTTAAAGGTTAAATTTTTGGCACATTTGGTGCTAATCCATTCTGAATCTCGAAATCCATTTTGTTAAAAAAATGGATTAAACTTAGAACATTATAATCTTATTTTACCTACAAATGAATCAGTATTTCTCTAAGGCTGTTGCAATTCAGTTGGTTGGATTGTGAATGACATTTGAAGCATATTGTTATTTTGCTTCGCTGCATCAGTCCTTTGACCAAGATCCTTCCCAATAGAATGCCAGCTTTGAGCCATTTACGTAATGGCTCCCCAGTGTCTAAGTGACTTACACAAGGTCATAAGTTTAACTAGATCTGCGTACTACGGCTTCTAACTTTTGGTTAACGTTAAAGTGTTTATGGGTGAATCAACTTTTTAATGTAAGGAAAAAATCGGCCCATGTGTAAATTTTCATAAATTGAAACAAAACTAGATGTACTTTTAAAAAAAACTATATTACGATATTTAGATTCATAGGCAATAAAACATACTTAGTTTTTAACCGACTTCATCAAAAGGAGGAGGTTCTCAATTCGATTGTATGTTTTTTTTTTTTTTTTTTTTTTTTTTATCGTTGTTCGCGCGTATCTTCGACATTTATGGACCGATTTCGATAATTTTTTTTTTGTTCGATTGAGTTTTCTTGCGAGATGGTCCCATTTATTTTTTTTTCAAATCGGTTCAGTAGTTTACAAGTAATCCTGAAAATACTATGATATTAAATCAACTAACTTGACAATTTTGTTATTTATGAACCGAATTAGATGTTTTTTTGTTGGGGAAGGGATACCGTTGTGTTGTCTTTTTAACCGACTTCAAAAAAAGGAGGTAAGTTTTCAGTTTGTATGTATGTATGTTTCTCCGCGATTATCTCACGTTTGGCTGAGCCGATTTTTCTACCTAAATAATATACCTACACTACCTAATGCAGAAGGTACTTACACTAAAAATAAAAAAATAAAAAAATTGTTTAAAAAACAAAAAACCGACTTCAAAAAACCTGCCTCTAAAAAAAAGGAAGAAATAATATACAAATCATTAGATACGCATTATCATTGTTATAATAAAACACGTCAATTGAAGTCGGGTGGGGCTTTTAGAATAAAAAAAGGAAGATGTTCTCCAGCCCCACCCGACTTTAATAGACGTGTTTTATTATAACAATGATAATGCGTATCTAATGATTTGTATATTATTTCTTCCTTTTTTTTAGAGGCAGGTTTTTTGTAGAAAAATAATCAATAGTTTATAGAAAAACATCGGTGACCCAGGGGACAATTGTGTCTGTCTTTATGTCTTTTAGGTTTTCTTATAAGATGATTAGCTGAGAGTATTTGTATCTACAGATTAACTTCATATAAAAATGGTTCACGTAGATATTTTAAAATATGCCACAAAACAACAAAAAGTTGAATATTTTCATCGCTTACGGTTATCGTTTTTAACCGACTTCCAAAAAAGGAGGTTCTATGTTCGTCTGTATTTTTTTTTGTGTATGTCCACCGATTAATCGAAGACGGCTGGACCGATTGCAATGATTCAAACGTTATTACATTAGGTACACTCCCAAGTTGGTCCCATTTTCGAAATCGGTTAAGTACTTTTCAAGTAATTTTGAAAAAAGCACGAAAATAGTATGATTTTGTGTGAAATACCTCGATGATTGGTCGTAATACTTCTCTGTTTATGAACTGAATAAGATAATTATTTTTTTGTTGGAAGAGGTATATCTTAAGTGTAGTTTTTTAACCGACTTAAAAAAGGAGGTTCTCAGTTTGACCCGTATTTAAGTATGTTTCTCCGCGATTATCTTACGTTTGGCTGAGCCGATTTTTCTACATATATAATATACCTTACATACAAGGTACCTACACTAAAAATAAAAAAATAAAAAATTGTTTAAAAAAAAAACAAAAAACCGACTTCAAAAAACCTACCTTTAAAAAGCAAGAAATAATATTCGTAATAATAAAGATACGTCTATTAAAGTCGGGTGGGGCTTTTAGAATAAAAAAAGGAACTTGTACTCCAGCCCCACCCGACTTCAGTAGACGTATTTTTATTATTACGAATATTATTTCTTGCTTTTTAGAGGTAGGTTTTTTGAAGTCGGTTTTTTGTTTTTGTACGCAATTTTAGAGTGCCTATAAGTTAGTTCGTTCGAACGTTTAGCTAAAAGAAGAATTATTGTGAAATAAATAATAATATTCATATATTTTTTTAATTATTTAATATCTTCACGCAGTAAGAGAGTAGTATTTTACAGACATTCGCGTCATTAGATGTTAGGTATTCGTTGTCCTAATAAAAATAAATACATTTTATACTTTCAAATGTTCTTTGTTTACTATACAGTACATATTTATGAAACCACCATCTGTTAATAATATACGACTTAGCTATAACACTGCAGTTAAAAAAGTCAGGCAACGGACAGACTATCTAGAAACTTTCATTTAGAAAAACTGATAAACTTATGATGTCGTCGTGGCATATGGCCGTTTTTGAAAGTGTTCACCATTGTAATATTTTCTAATTATGATTATGTTTAATGTGACAAAAAGTAAAATATCAACTCATTTAATAGGAAACACCTTGACAGTAATTTTCGTAAACATGTTTCAAAATAAAGAAATTACTTTTTGACTTCTCACGTAAATTTGGCATTGAAGGAGGATAATCAGGTGACGGAAATAAAAACATGATTAGATAACTCGCCCACTGGTTTTTTTTTACTTCACTGCATAACAGTGAACAATAACAAGGAAACAGTGGTGTAGGTACTGCAATGATGTATTTTCAATATCTAGATGCAAAGGCAGCAACATCCACAAAAAACCAAAATGGAGGAAAATAATATTTTGGTTTCGAAGTAGTGCTATTACTATGGGATATTGCTGTTTTTGCTGCAAACCTATAACTTTAACGGTTATTATAAAATGAGATTTTGCTGTTTCTGCTACAATTAAGCTGAAATGACTTCTGACTGGCTGCATTCAAAGTTGCTATCACTAAAAAAAGGATGTTGCTGTATTTGCTTGTAAATGACTCATTAATAAATGAATATGACCATAATGCTGCCATAATTTTAAACAGTGGTACTAATTTTTAAATTTGCGATTTTTGCATTCACAATGCTATTTTTACACAATACTAAATAATATACTAGAAAAAATACGACTCGCACCAGATCAATACTCAGACGGGAATCGAACCCGCGACCTTTGGATATCCGGTCCAATGCTCTGACCGCTGAGCTACCGAGTCACTAGTGACATCGCCGAATTTCTTCTAGTATATCTTACTCTTACGCTGCAAGCCAGCGTTATTTCACCAAGGTTCGATTCCCGTCTGAGTATTGATCTGGTGCGAGTCGTATTTTTTCTAGTATATTATTTAGTATTGTGTAAAAATAGCATTGTGAATGCAAAAATCGCAAATTTAAAAATTATATAGCTATTTCATCTTAATCGATTGCCAAGTATCTGGAAAGATATTTCAATTGAATGTCGAGGTAATTCCTCACATTGGTGAAATAACGCTGGCTTGCAGCGTAAGAGTAAGATATACTAGAAGAAATTCGGCGATGTCACTAGTGACTCGGTAGCTCAGCGGTCAGAGCATTGGACCGGATATCCAAAGGTCGCGGGTTCGATTCCCGTCTGAGTATTGATCTGGTGCGAGTCGTATTTTTTCTAGTATATTATTTAGTACAGTGGTACTAAAATAAAATGCTCGTACACCTGTTGGGTGACATACCTATGTCATAAAATAGAGTGACTACAGAAGTTAAGCTTAGGCTTAGTACAATGCGCGCTCGAGCAACGCAAACATAGACACCTCTCACTGACACGGAATCTCTGCTACGCTCAAAACAGTTCGAGCACGTGCAGTGTAGTGTGTCGGTCGGTGCGAGATATGTGTGTGTGTGTTGCTCGAGCGTGCGTAGTACAGCACTAAGCTTATTTTCTGTAGTATCTCTATTTTTTGCCTATGTCCCCCAACATGACACGCACGCAACTGATGACGTAACGCTCAATCTACGTGATGCAACAACGTTGCCCAGTGTCCCGCAACATGTCCCGCAAAATTTTCCGACGCATTTACGTGACGCGAGATATGTTACAAGCTCCCGCTCCGAAAGGTTGCGCGACTTTTAATTTTGTCTTGGGACATTCCACATAATTGTTGAGCAACATCTTTGCAACATGTCCCGTAAGTATTCGAGGAAAAAATAATTTCTATATTGCCAGTAAAAGTATAACTTTCTGAGGAAACTGTGATGCGTGAAAGAATTTCAACAAACAATTTGCTTAATTCGTCTACGACAGCCGCATTACGGGGTGGACTATAAATTCTCATTTCGTGGGCCCACCTAAGATCACTCGCCAAGTTTATTTAGCAAAATAAACATTATTATTACAGTGTACCACGGGCCTTTGGTTTTCTCTCATTTGACATTCCTTTCTGGCCCGGGTATTTCATTACGCATTCCTCAGTTTGTCTCCACACTATAAGGCCTGGATAGTGTGCCTGGAAGAGCCATTGAGGCTAGCCACATGCTAATTACGATACCTTTAAATAAATATACTAAACGTAGTACTAACTTTATTTTAGACACGGCATTATTATAATTTATTAGTTACCCAAAACTTTTTAAAGTTCCCAATCATCAAGTGAAAAGCGCTGTGATTAAAATTTGGATATTAAAAGCCTAAAAGTTTCATACAGAAAATGTTTTCGTCAAATTATTGAGTCTCCGAAGTTTGGTTGGGTAAGGTATTATGATAGCTCAATCTAATTTTAGAGGTAAATTTACGGGAACTACAGGCCTATTACATAGCGATAAGCGGACGATGTTTGTTCGTCCCACTCCGTAACATTTAACTCGTGGTTAAATATCAAGTAATTTGAACGACGAATTGCGTCCGATTATCGTTATTCTTTATTTTTACGTAATAGGCCTGCTGGGCAGCTGAATAAATCGTTGTATTTTGGACATCAAAACTTTATATTATATATTAAAATCGAAGTTAGTTTATTTAAATTTAGGACCAGTTTTAAAAGTTCCCGATAGCAGTAACTTCAAGTTTAATTTTAAATGGCTAAAAATGCCTAAGACTGAAGGAAATGGAATCGAGTAATAGGCTACATCATTATCATTACAGATTGGTTTCTAAATTTTCAGGAACAAGCGATGGTATCGTATTATTTAATTCGTAATAGTCGAAAGTTAATGTGTACACTAGACAACAAGCCACAGACTTATGACTTAAATAGAAAAGTTACACTATTGATAAATTTGTTAGGTGACTTTATCAAATAGTGAAACTTTTCTATCCAGTCAAAGTTTTCGGGTCAATGTAGCTCTGTGCAGTGAGTGATCTGATGTAAAGTAGGCTGTACCGCTGCGGTGAGCCAATTACTAATGAAGATAGTGGACAAACATCACGTGTAATTTTGCTGGTATTGTGGAGACTGATGACATGCGTGTCGCAGCCATTTTGTTTTCTCATTTACGGAGTTTAGGGTACTGCAAACGTTAGAATATTTGTACAAACTATGACCGGACCTGCTAGTCTGATTCATAACGGTGATTGTGAATCGATTGTTAGTTGTTAGTATCTTGTTGAGGCTCCAAGGGACATTTTTTTGCGAATGGGACATTTTACGAAAGGGACATTTTGCGTAAAGGACGTTCTGCGACGGAAGGCTTGTTGATAGGTAAACATTGCCTGTCGCGGAATTTAGTGCATTCGCCTTTTTTTAAAGGGTTTACGATAAATATTAGTTGTATAATAATTTTGTTTATAAACGAGTGTTAAATAAAATAAACATTATTATTGAATACTTTATTGTCAAGATTTTTTAGAAATTAATGAATGAACTATACTTGGTTATCATATCACCATCACCATTCTCTTTGTTACAAAAGTAAGAATTTATTTCAGATAAAAAAAATATTTAAAAGCCTTTATCATCAGTCTCGATCGTTGATATTGTCTACAAGAAAAGACTCAAGATTCTTTTGAAATAATCCCTTTTACATACAAAAAGCATTTCATAGCCGTTTCAGTGAGCATTTACAATAGAATAGTAAGACCTTCTAGTGTACAACGATTCGCGATCTTAAGCGGTCGTTGTATTTTCAAGTGGCTCATATTTAAATGTTTTTTAAACAATGTTGTTTATGTATCTTCAAGACATCGGCAAAGTTGTTGTTACCGTTCCCACTGAAACCGGCTGAAAATCGACCGTAAATATCAAAAATGTATCGTAAAAGCGAATGTTCAATCGGTGGTATTACGATTTTGTGGCAAAGCTTTAGGAAAATAGCATACGTGCCCACCTTACCAATTCAGCGATTTCTAAAGACATAACTTAATGTATTTTGTGTGTTATTTACATTATAAATTTGCCTTTTTAGCGAAGCGTACCTTAAACGAATTATAGACTTTATTATTCTGGCAAAAAAGCCTTTACATCAAAAATCTTATTGGCTAAGGAATTGATCTTTAATTGAATTGAGCTAAATAATCTCTGGTTTCTTAGGAACCTAAGTTAAAAATCCTTATTCCTTACTAAATATAGTGCTTGACACGTTTCGGCAAATAATATGTTTTAATATTCGCGAAACGTCTTTTTACAGTCGTTTTAAAAGCTTCAACATGGCGACGGAAGAGTAAACATCACGCACGAAACACGAATGAATGACATAAAACGAGAATTGAACCTGATATCTCACTCAGCCATACAATGCAAACATCTCGACTTAATTTAGCATAACCGCTGACATCTCTGCCATAACTGTCTGCAAACGTCAAACTCGCTTCTGCAACACTGACAACTTTTACTCTGCAGCCCGTTTCAGGGTTAACCAAACGATTTTGCGCTTTGAAACACGAGAGAGAAGGAGGTTTTGAATATATTAAAAGTAACTTAGTTGTGGCTACAGTTTCGTTTCACTGATGTGCCAGTAGGTTGGCCAGGTTTTGGAAAGTTTAAATTGCTAACTTTGAAACTTAAAGAATGGAACAACTTGTTAGGAGGCAACCAAAATCGTATTTGTTATAATATTTTTTGTCTTTATCTTTATCATTTGTCAAGAGAGTAAAAGAAACAAAACACGTTATAAACATTGTTTTTATGATTAAGGTTTATAATAAATTTAAACTTACTATAACATTTAATAAGTACAATTTTTTTTTTGTTTTCCTTTGAATAACTTTTAGATTTCAAAAAGTTTTGTTAGTAACTACTTTTTTTGAATACTTTAATGAAACTATAGGTCGTTATTGGATCCATTTAACATTGCAAAATAATTGTATTATGATCGTTTGTTTCCTTAATAAATAAAATAAGTATAATGGTCTGTGGATGCAAAAAACGACTGGATTATAATTAAGTACTTTAAACTTCGCGAGTCTTTCAATTTCAAAGATTTTTTTTAAGCATAAATACGAGTTTTTATTGATGAAATTCAGAAACAACTTTTTTGCTAGGTGAATGTTTTAAATCAGATGAACTTAGCTTAGGAGAAAATTTTTAAAATAGGTATGCAAACTTTTAAAACATTTTATTGTTTGTGATTTGGAAACATAATAAACGTAGGTCATAAGAATCTAAAATAAGACGACATTATTTTTGGATACTTACCTAATTAAAACTTTTAAATCAAAAGATCATTCTGCCTAATGTACTGCTTAATCTTTCTCTTAAAGTTTTAAGTTTTAGTCTTTGAGTTTTAAATAAGTTACAGTCACCCTACAAACAGTAGGTAGGTATAATCCTTTAGGTTATTAGGTTTGAAGAATTTATGTGGCACACGTCTTTACGAGTGACGTTAAGAATTAATTACTCCGAATTCGCGGCTCATTACACATACCGAATTTATGCTTTTTGAGGTTTCTTTGCTATTAATGCATTTGCTGTGATGGCCTCTTTATAGCCTCAAACTACGAAAGACTCTTCTTTCTGGACTGGTGCCGCTATAGAGATGGTTTTCGATTGTTGGCAAGTAGTAGTGAATTTTTTGTCTGATTATTATGCCGTGTGATCGTTAGTGACTTTCCAAATGACTTACCCCTCAACGCCAGCATTAGGCGAGCAGCCTTGCGATGTTGATACATGGCATTAGAAAATCAAGTAGACAAAGATTCGTCTTTGTAAAAATACCTATGCCTGTAAAATAATATAATTACGTATTTCCGTACGTAATTATATTGTTTTGCAGGAATATTTTTGCGGATCAACTACGGCCTTAATAAAAAATAAAATCGGATTTTTAGTAAAGAATTGATAGTTCATTAACCAACGGCCATTATTAAAATTCGGAATTCGGAGTTATTTAAACGAAACCTATTTAAAATTTCTTGTTTTAATGGAAACCTTAACTGCAAAATTATATTATCCATTTATCATTTTCTCTCCTATAGCATTAAAAATCAGTCAGCGAGTTGTTAATGTATGCCAACAAAATCGGAATAATGAAATTCGAACAGTGTGCGTTAATTACGGCAAAATTTTGAGGAACTGACAGTGTTGTCGAGAGCCATTTTACTGAAGTAAATATAATATATGCGTTTATATATGCGTTTATTTTCCCATCACAAACTTACATAAACATGACTTAGGTACATGGAACTTATACAATTTAAGTTTGTGTGAGACTGATGCCTACGCTAGGTGTAATACCTGTGTTGCGGGTCATCAGGCTCCCACTACCTCGAACCAATATATTACATACAAGATATGGTGATGAGTGAATGATATTTTAACGAAAAATTATCACATATTACAAACATTAAGGAAAGAAAAAATGAAAAATAAACGATGGTGTGTGTGAGTGTGTGTGTGTGTGTGCGTGCTGCAGTTATGCCATAGTTAATAATAAAGTCTCAGTTTCGTCGTAGTTCAGTTGTAGTAGCCATGATGTTAGTTTTCTTTTGCAAGCCCTTTTGGTCAGTGAGTACAGGGAGATGGTCGAATTCACTTTGTTGTAGAGGTAGCTGCCCATGAAACAAAAGAATCTATGTGACATTTTAGTATTCAGAGAGCAAGAGCGACACACAATGCCCTTTCGACGTTTGTTGCTAACTAATTCTGGATCATAGCTACGTTGAGAGTGTTGGCGGAGAATAGTTGAGACAATAAAGAGCTGACGAACCGTGAGCACTTCCCAGAGTTTATATACTTCAGTAGTCGGACAGAGAAAAGGAAGTGATGCGCCTACCTTCAAGACGGCTCTTTGTGCTCTCTCTACTTTAATCATATGCGACTTAGCAGCTCCGCCCCAGGATGAGATACAATACCCCAATATCGATTGGCATAAGGCAACATATACTGATTTAGTAATATGAAAGTCTGCAACATGACGTAGTGCTCTAAAAATAAAAATGAGTTTTCTGATTCTGCCCGCTAGAGACTTAATATGGGAATAAAAACTAAGCGTTGAGTCAATCATTATACCTAGATATTTGATGGTATCTGTCTTCAAAAGTTTAGGACAGCTGCAGTCGGAATTAGACGAGCAGGAGTGGACAGTCAACGTTAGGTTGTCAGACAGATCCTGTCGCCTTGGGGAGAATGTTAAAAATTTGGTTTTGCCAACATTCAATGTCAGTAGATTTTCTGATAACCAGTTAGAAACGGTATTCAACCCAAGTTGCGCATGATAAAAAACTTCGGTCCATGAATTAGCCTGAAATAACAGAGCTGTGTCATCGGCGAAAGTTAAAATTTTACCGTAAGGAAGTTTCATTTGGCATAAGTCATTGATGTAGATTAAAAACAACGTTGGACCGAGAACACTGCCCTGCGGAACACCAAAGGTGACTGGAAGCTCCTCACTCGTCCATTTTCCGATTCTAACAAGTTGGTACCGGTTACTTAAATAGCTGGTGAAAAGATTAAGAGCTAATCCTCTGACTCCGACAGATTCGAGCTTGTGAATAAGGATTGGGACAGAGACTGTGTCAAACGCTTTTGCGAGATCCAGGAAAATTCCTAATACCTTCCTATTACTGTCCAAGTTAGTAGCAATGAAGTCCGTGAGTTCATGAACAGCATCATCCGTCGACCTTCCCGAACGGAACCCGAATTGAGATGATGATATCAGATTATGGGACTCTAAGAAGCTAGTCAGACGTTTGTTCATAATGCGTTCAAGGATCTTGGACAATACAGGAAGTAGAGAGATAGGTCTATAATTTTTGACACAGTCCCTGGAGCCACCCTTGTGTATCGGAATAATTACCGATTTCTTAAAAACATCAGGGAAGATCCCAGTCTCGAGACACAGGTTACAAATGAAAGTTACAGGGGTGATTAGGAGGTCTATGTACCGTTTTAGAAAGCGCCCAGAAATTTGGTCCACTCCTACCGTACAACTATTTTGAAGTCCCTGGATAAGATCTTTAACTTCGTCTTCGTCTGTAGGCAAAAGAACAATAGATTCACGCGAGTCAAATAATTACTTACTTATCTATTTAAAAGTAAGTGTCTACGGAAATAGATATTTATTTCAGAAGTAAAATATGTAATGTTTATTAAAGATTTTCAAATAGATATTAAATTCACGTAGATGTAGTATGAGTTGTTACTGTTAAAGCCCGAACTCAGGTTAAAATCGAAAATTTACCGATATACGGGCTTTTACAGTTTAGTTTACTTTACGGTTTCCTAAAGGTTGACTGGGAGAGAATGCTTTTAAAATTAAGGTCGCCTTTTGTAACATTTTGTTTGAAATGTACAATAAAGTTTGTTAAAATAAAATAGAAATACAGTAACATAATAATATTATGTCAATGGCTGAAATGCTTAAATAACAACAAGGAAAGGTTTTGAAACCATCATATTCTTATTTAAAGTCAACAAAATGACAAGGTTATTATTTATTTATTTAATTCTTGATGCACAATTTGTACAATGGCGGACTTAATGCCTTAGGCTTTCTCTACCAGTCAACCATAGGGTGATGTGGAGACTTTGTGTGGTAGGGTGCACAACCAGGGTAAAAAGAAAAATGTAAAAAAAATATAATATGATATAACTACATAGTTAAAATAAAAATACTCAACTTACTAAATATACTTAATCACGATACTTAAATATATTTTACAGTTATTTATTATAATTGTGAAAAAAATTACACTCTATCTAGTTTTTTATTTTTATTAAACCGGCCGCGTAGCAGTGAGTGCTTATTGCGATTGTCCGAACTAATTTTCAACTGTAAATCGATTTAACATCGTTCATAATTATATATGCGTACCTTATTTGGTTCCATAAACCGGTCGCTTGAAACAAACATTTTCATTACAAATGATTCGTTCTAATTAGGCAGGCCTGAAAGCCTATTAATATTGCATTGGTCTTAAGTCCGGGGTATTTGAGAGACATAAATTACTGCCCATTGATCCCAAAGCTTATTAGCCGCTCTGAAACTCCGGGGTTCCGCACAACAGAGTCGTAGCCAAGGAGAGTATGTTCGGATAATCCTTACTAATATAAAAAAATGCGAAAGTTCGATTGTTTGTTTGTTACGTATTCACGTCTTAACTACTGAATTGATCACCGTAAAATTTGACATACACCTTTACAGGGATACAGAGAAGGACATAGGTTATCGTCTAAACTACTGAACCGATCATCATGAAATTATAAACACACGTTGTCAGGGGTATAGAGGGTACCTTTCATCTCTTCTCATTCTTTCTTTCAAAAATGAATTGTTGCCGAGGGATAGCAAATAAACTGTCCACGCCGACGAAGTCGCGGGCGGCCGCTAGTAATACAATATGAGCTAAATTTAATTCTAGAAGATACAAATCGTTTCTAACAGTACTTGAATGAGAACCGCAGAATCGCACCCACGTCGGCGTTGTTTCTTTGTTTGTTGCGATTCTCATTCAAGTACAGTTAGAAACGAGTTGTTTTTAAAAGTACTTGAATGAGAATCGCACCCACGTCTTTTCACAATCACTCTTTGACTTACATAATTGAACTATCAAAAATAATTTAAAATGTTGCTGCTGCTGCTGCTTGATTTATTTGTATTTTTTTATTTCAAACGAGCTATGCCCGCGACCTCCTACTGTCGAAAACGAATGTGAATAATGACAGTCATCAGTTAATGAAGAGTACGTTTTAACTCCGAGCCAACCACATCATAATATCACCGGAAGCATTGAAAGTTTGATATTGAAATCGGAAACGTATTGGCATCTTCAAAAATGAATTTGGATATTCATAACAACAACAAAGTAATCATACAATAGGTATAAGGTACCTACCGCTTCAAAGAAAAAGAGTTGTTTAATTTTCATATAGTATTGATACTTAACCAAGTCTGAAAACGCAAAAGTCACTATCAAAATCCTGTTTATAAACAAACACAGACTTTGTTTTCAGGCCTTCACTTCTTATCTTCATCACACAAATTCCTTGTGACAGCAAACTATTTTGTCTAAGCGAAAAACATTCTTAAGATACGAATGACTAAGTAACCCACACTTAAACGCCGACCCTAAAAAAGGCTGAACCAGCGAAATCCGTAAACTGGCCTTGACGATGTCGAAAATTACCTTGAACGCTGCTTACCCTAGTTACGTCCCTGAGAAAAGCATTCAATCACATAAACATTTCCAACTATTAGTTGGATTTATTGAATAGGCCTCCCCTTGGCACTTCACGTAAGAGCGAATACTCACTCACTTTCTTCTTATACTTAATATTTAGCCGTAGTAAGTCGCTACATTTTATAAACGTTTTAGTTAGTTTTTAGTTTACGGCTCTATATCCCTGGTGATTTGTATTAGTTTCATACTACTTTTCCTGTCATTTACGAGTATATACCACATATGTGACGTAGAATAGTCTAGTGTACTATTCCCCTGCATGTGCGCCATACCCCCATGCAGGTAATATACAACTTTGCTTTTGTTGTAGGTACTTATTGAAATATTCTTTCGTTTTACAATCCAACTTTGTAAAATAGTTATAAAATTATTAATAATGATTTCTTCTTTAAAAGTCAGATAGGTAAGTAAAAATAAACTAAATACTTATTTATAAATCCTTTTAGTCAATTCGCTAGTCTCCTTAACTCCGGAGTTATCGCGCAGCCTCGTAAGGGTCCAATCACATACGTCGCACCCCCGCTGATTGTGGAAGTTAGGCGAGGGTTGCTATAAAAATTTTACCCACGTGTGCCACGGCCCACTAGCTCCACAATACCCAAGTAATTTACTTTGAACTTGTTGCTAGTAAATAATGATTTAACTTGGTAATAGCTTGCTGTACGCTTTATTCTTTGTTCAGTTAAGCGCATGATATAAAATAATGTTGTTGGATTGCAAATATATATGCTATAAAATTGTTTAAAAAACAAAAAACCGACTTCAAAAAACCTGCCTCTAAAAAGCAAGAAATAATATTCAAATCATTAGATACGCATTATCATTGTTATAATAAAACACGTCTATTAAAGTCGGGTGGGGCTGGAGTACATATTCCTTTTTTTATTCTAAAAGCCCCACCCGACTTCAATAGACGTGTTTTATTATAACAATGATAATGCGTATCTAATGATTTGAATATTATTTAATGCTTTTTAGAGGCAGGTTTTTTGAAGTCGGTTTTTTGTTTTTTAAACAATTTTTTTATTTTTTTATTTTTAGTGTAAGTACCTTCTGTATTAGGTAGTGTAGGTAAGTAAAATTCTAAAATTTCTATATAAATATTATTTAGGTAGAAAAATCGGCCTAGCCAAACGTGAGATAATCGCGGAGAAACATACATACAATACCTCCTTTTTTGAAGTCGGTTAAAAAGACTACACAAAGGTCCCTTCCCCAACAAAAAAAAACATCTAATTCGGTTCATAAATAACAAAATTGTCAAGTTAGTTGATTTAATTTCATAGTATTTTCAGGATTACTTGTAAACTACTAAACCGATTTGAAAAAAAAATAAATGGGACCATCTCGCAAGAAAACTCAATCGAACAAAAAAAGAATTATCTAAATCGGTCCATAAATGTCGAAGATACGCGCGAACAACGATAAAAAAAAAAAAAAAAAAAAAAAAAAAAAAACATACAATCGAATTGAGAACCTCCTCCTTTTGATGAAGTCGGTTAAAAATAAAATAAAAATATCATGATATTTGAAACGTCATGAAGTTCATTTTCTCTGTAAACAAGCGTATACAAGCATACGGTTCTTTTAAATTTAACCTATTGGATATAAGTCTCCTTTTTCACCAAGAGATTTGAAGTTACTACAGTTTCGTAGAACATATGCTACGAGCTACGACGGTGTAGCAGGTAACTACTTAATATGGTCGTAGTCTGCTTCAGGAGCATAAATATAAAGTTGCTGTTTAATATTGAGAAAATCGGAGTCATTGACGAAGCAAAAAGGCTTGATTACATCATAAAATACTTTGTTTAGACAAAGGGGACGACCGACGTAACCGAGCTTATGTTAATAACTACAAAAGAGACTTAAGGCGAGGCCAGTTCACGAAATTTACTCTTTCACTATGTCTTTAAAATAAGGTTGAATATTGCATAACTTTAATTGACGCTTCGCCAGAAATTTGACGAATTTTAGTACATTTTTATTGATTTCTGAAATACTGGATCATTTATTAAAAATGTACTCGGTTATTGTGTTAGATCGATAAAAAAGCTATCCTTTTTGCATAAAAAATCATATCACTGTCGTTGAAAATTACGAAATCTGACGATTTGAAATTTATTTTTATAAGTTTTTATGGTGTTATTCAGGATTTTTTTACAGAGTTACCATGCCATTTTTCAATATTCTGTTCGGTTAATTTGCTTCTTTGTTTCTCTTTCAGTCTACAGTAATTTTTGTGAAGTAGAATTTTACATCAGTTCTTCACATTGGATGTTCAAAAATCAAACTTTTCATCAGATCGTGAACTGGCCTCGCCTTAATAAGAGGAGCTGTGTAATAAATTATGTTACTGGAAGCTTGGCGAGTAAAACTGTTGAAGTGTTTTTAATAGTTAAAAATACTGCAGCATGGATGTTTTTGCCTACGCCCGTAGTAAAATTAGGGCAGTTGCACCCTTACTACGAGTTTGATATCCAATAAATTGCCTTTATTTTGTTACTAATGAATAAATAGAACTGAGACAGGAGTCATTGGCTAGATGATCAAAACGTTTTTTTCTCAAACTCCTCCGTGCTTTGGAAAACATTAAAAGTTGAAACTTTAAGGCTCCTATAGCCCTCCGGTGGCATCCTCACCTTAGTTTAAATTGCCCGCTAATTACATATTGTATTAAAAATAACTTGTATGTACAGATTGAAGCTGAGGTTCTTTAGTTTATTTTCAAACAATAACCTCACTAAAATATAAGTTCGTTGTAGTAGTAGCAGGCAAAAGTTTCCTAAAGTTACCATTTTTTATCTTTTGCCTACTGCGACTACAACGAACCATATTTTTACTGATGTTATTGTTTGTAAATAAACTATAGAACCTATGCTTCAATCTATACATGTCAATTTTCGTTACATTGTGTAGTTACTAAGCGAGCAATAAATTTAATTAAGATGAGGGCGCCACTTTGAGGGCTATAGGGTCATTAATACACCAACCAATCTGCGTTGAGTAAGTAAGGTGGGTTATGATAGCTCATCCTTCTCAACCATCCACAAATAAGGCGTTTGCTCCGGCAGTAATGGCTCGTGTGAAAAAAGTAAAAACAGTCGATTCGCAAACTAACGGTAACGTATTCTGGCCCAGTTGCAGCGAAATCGATACGGGGAACTATCGTTTTGTATAAAAAAGATAAAACAAAACCTCTGATCGACAAGTCGTTAGCTCAGTTTTTGTCGTATCGCCGATCGCCGATGCAAGCAGATGTAGAATACATTAATCAACTTTTTGATACACTCTCTGTTTGAAATCACTTCCTTTATTGAGAAAACTAAATTCACGTTGGAAATTTACTTTTCTCTTATTACTGATGATCGTTATCTAAGTGTTTTCGTGTATTATTACATTACTGAGGACTTCTTTTGGGGCGACACGTAAAATAACGGCTTACCGCAACCTATACAGAAATTGCAGAATCCTTAGCAAAATTATAACAATTCTTATGAAATAGTCTTATTTGTGGGAAATTTACTGTTTGTACAGATGGTGATAAGGATAAGGAAATCTATTAAATTTAATATGTCTTTATTGACTACCAAGAATCTTACTCGTTGTTTCTTTTTCATCTGACAGTACTCATAATTATTTATCTTTCATCTCAAGGGTTATCACGAGTTTCAAAGTAGCTATGTTCCAGAAGAGGGTATAACAATTAGAACACCAAGACAATTCTGTTAAGTTCATGAGATTATCAAAAGTTTCAAACAAACTTTATTTTACATTGTACTGTTTTTAAACAAAATAAATGTAGAGATGTATAAATTCATATTGATATAAAATGTGTTATGTACCTGAATCCATTTAACATAACGTGTCATAGTGTCATAATTATTTGTGTCTTTGTTTAAGCGTTGCGATTTTTGATTGACTGGTTTTTTTTTCTTCAAATATTTAAATTGTCACTCTCTGAAGAATTATTAAAATAGAGTTAAGCTTAAAGTGTTTTTTTTCTCCTTATAAATGTACTAACATTCAGTTTAGAAATATGATAAAATAATGATAAATGTGAACTTCATGAGCGTTTATCAATAAAACATATAGGTACCTACTTATAAGCTATATGTAAATATAAATCTATGACCAATAAGTACAAGTGCGTAGAAGAATTCATTTATTGAGCATAGATTATGCTTATAATTACGAATTATGTTAATCTAAAAATAACCTTACTCGTCTATCAATACCGACACTGAAAAAAAATGTGTTTACTACCAAAATACACATTGACAAAAAAACATCAAGGGCCCGAAGACCAGTGGAGCCTAAACATTACGTGGCCATGTCTCTAGAGAAGTCAACTGGCTTGGAAATAAAAAAGAAGTAAATTGGAAAACAAAGGAAGCGCGACGTTCCTTGGATAAAATAACAGAAGATACGAAATGTAGTCGCGTTTTGTCTCCGTCCGATTAAGGGATAAGGGAGCTTAAAAATAAAGTTCTATAAAACGTTGTTTCTTTTAAAACTCAGATACTGGCCAGTGAAAATTAAAAGATATAATATTGTAAAGCCAGTTTACAGAATCGGAAGATAGATTAGAAAACAAAATAACAACCGTAGAAAATGCAAATCTCAACGAAACCTGTTCACTGAATAAAGAACAATAAAAGTGTCACAAATTACGTTCCGTACACAATAGCACAAGATTCTCTCCAAGGATATTTTCATTGTCATAAGTTTTTTATTCGGCGGATGCCCATTCACGCTTTGCCGAGCATCCAAACTCGAAATGCGTGAAATCGATGAATTTTATTCATCTCGTTTGTCACTGAGATGATTTGTCTTAGGATCTCCGTTTAAGGTTTTTCGGATTTTACTTCCGTATTTTCAAAGTGTTGAATCGTTTGGCGTTGGGAAATATAAATATGAGTAGTAGTAAAATAAGTTAAAAACAGAATTATTAATATAATTGAAAAATATTAGAAAAAATCGACTCACCCGTAGCAGCTCAGACGGGACGCTACGGGTGAGTCGATTTTTTCTAATATTTTTCAATTATATTAATAATCTTAATATAAAAATAGCATTGTGAATGCATAAAATTTAAAAAAAGTTTAAAAACAGAATTTGTGATTGTTCACATCTCTAGCAGAAGATTTTGTTTACTCTGTGCCTCTAGTCTTGTATGTTGCTAGTTTTGATGATTATGATGGGATATGTAAGTACCTACATAGGTACGTATGATGTTTATATTTGGCGTAAGTATACATTTCTTGGGTAAAAAACTCATGCCTACTACTAATACTACAACGATCTATAGAACGTTAGCTTCAATCTGTACATATGAATTTTCGATTCATTATGTCCTTAGCGAGCAATAAATTTGATTAAAATGAGGGTGTCACTTTGGGGCTATAAGGCCCTTATAACTTAAAGTTATTAATCAATTGTTTTATTTTCGGGTCATCTGTATTCCGATTTAAATCTACAAAATAAATATATATTATCGTCTTTGAATTTTTAACAATAGGTATATAATGATAAAAATAACAAGAAACTTTCCAACCAGTTGCAATACCGAGGATTCCCAAGTAATAAATATCTTTAGAAAGCTAATTTTTCCAGTAAATTATGTGTATTATGCTTCTAATAGTCTTCCATTGTCTTGATTTGTACAAAGATTAATTTCGTAAGCTCGGTGATTTTGCTGAGTGGATGCTGACTGTTGATGTAGGAGATACTAGAAATGTCTGTTTTTAGTAAAAAGTCCAGTCAACCACAGTAGTAACAAGATTTATATCTATCTATGCCGTTGTTGCAAAAACAAGAAAAATTAATTTAATCAGTTTTATAGTAGATGTTAAATTTTCTACCGTTTGACTAATAATTTTAATTTTAATCTAGTTATATTTTCTGCCACTAAAACTTACAGACTTTACTTTGAGTAACATAACTCTGCTTTTAAACTATTTCGAGCTGGCTATTCCAATACCTACTAAATATGATTATTTATAATACAGTGAAAGACTTTTACCTATTTCAATATTCTAATAAATGAATTGGCGTTACTTACGTAACTAAGTACATAATATTAAGTTTCTTAATCGATAAGTTAAGTGCGAAAATAAGTAGCAGAATATGAATGAAAAGTTGTATACAGAGCCGTCACGTATTAGAAACAAATGCCAGTTTTTGCTGAAACATTTACGTTTGCAAAGAGCATTCACTCGATACCAATTGTTTCTCCAAACCTTCGTTCCCCGGAATAATGTCGCACGTTTTCTGTACACAATGTTCCTCTTTGTTACGAGACGTCACTGAGTCGTGTCATTGTTTCAGAATGAATATGATGTCATAATAATATGTAGTTGTCATCTAAATAAAATCCTGCAGTATGTTGCCAAAGGATTTTGGTAATAAACAAAACAATGGCAAACCTACTAACCAAATACGAATAAGAAACGTCAAATTAAATGGTGATACATTTGACTACGTATCATCATCATCAGATAATTTATGTCCTCATTTCTGGGGCACAGACCTTCCTCATGGAGGATAAGGAGGATGGGCCACTCCATCATGCGTGCCTAATGCGGATTTTAATGGTTGTTAATAACCACAACTGAAGTCGTGACAAATGACTTAATGTGTTTTCCGAAGCATGTAATAAATAGCTCAATATTAAAAAAAACCCATCCCACAACTTACCCTTGCGAAAGTTGCTTAACTGTTACAATCGTAGGGCAAATGCCAACCCATTGCACGATCGAGCTCCTCGTATATTAGTGACCTACTCTCACAACTGTACTACAACCGAAGTACTACCCATAACTAAGAATCAAATGAACGCTAAAACCAATGTTTATTGATCAGCCAATCAGGCATTCAAGATGTCTTCCAAGTCACGTTTAGCCGCCAGTACCGAACCAATACATATCGTGTCACGTATAGGCGTCACGTCACTGTATAACTAAGTTCCACTACCCACTTGTATCCAAACAAGAACGGAAACTTCCTTGATAACCAAACCTCGAATAGGAATCTCTACAATAATAGCTACTTGACGTGAAACTTCTCAAATTAATCAAAAAATACTAACTCACCCGCAGCTGTTGGTAAATAAATAAATAACAAATGTTATGAAAAATGATTTATTTTCTCCACAAATAAGTTTGGTTTTACAGCTACTTGGATCGTGTACGTAAAAATGTTTTGGAGACTTTTGTGCCCGAACTAAGTTTTTTCTTTAATATTAAATGGGCTTTCTCTTCGTCACATTCGAAACCCTAAGGCTAAGAAGAGGCCGAAGATGGAACGAGCTTGTTCAGAAGGAGCCTATTCTATCGATTTTTTAATATAGCTGGGTTGTATGCTTGCAGGAATTTACCTGGGACCCATAGGTATATGTTGGTTGCATATCTTATACAACAAACTAAACGCTGGCCAAAAGATACCTGATGGATGGCGTGAGAGCTATCTCATCCCTTTTTATAAAGGAAAAGGTGACGTCAGGGAATGTGGAAATTACAGAGCTATTAAACTAATGGATCACACATTTAAGATCTGGGAGAGAATAATAAACAATAGAATTAGTAATATAATCGAGTTGACACCCAACCAATGCGGTTTCGTCGCAGGAAAATGTACTTCAGATGCGATACAGACGATCAGAATACTTATGGAAAAAGCTAAAATAAGTAAAAATAACTTGCACATGGTCTTCATTGATCTAGAAAAGGCTTTTGACCATGTGCCGCGCGACTTAATATGGAAGGCTTTACGTGCGCAATCTGTCCCGGAGCACTACATCAACCTTATAAAGGATATGTATGAAGACGTATCGACGAAAATCGCTAGCCCTGCAGGTATCACGGAATGTTTTGAACTAAAAGTCGGTGTCCATCAAGGATCAACACTTAGTCCGCTACTGTTTAATGTAACCATTGATTACCTTACAAAGTACAGGCAAAGACCAGTGCCTTGGAACATGTTGTATGCAGATGACATCGTACTAATGGCTGAAAGTGCAGACCAGCTCCAAATTGATCTAAATGATTGGGTAGAAGCTCTAGAAGAAAATGGATTAAAAATCAGTCGAAAAAAGACCGAGCAAATGTCTTGCATATTTGATGACGTCACGGAGCCAAATGATATAAGCATACTTATAGAGCACGCACCATTACATACAGTCAATAAATTTAAATACCTAGGCTCAGTTATTAGTAACGATGGAAAAATAGATTCAGATGTGATACACAGAAGTAATACTGGATGGCTAAAATGGAGGGAGCTGACAGGCGTAATGTGTGACAAGAAAATGCCTCTTAAAGTAAAAGGAAAAATCTACAAAACAGCAATAAGACCTGCTATACTTTATGGATCGGAATGTTGGGCCACAAACAAAAGTCATCTAAACAAACTCCATACTACTGAGATGCGCATGTTACGCTGGTCAGCGGGGGTCACCTTACTCGATAAGATTGAAAACAAATTCATCAGAGGCAGTTTCAAAGTAGCACCCATATCAGATAAACTGGTGGAACGTCGCCTGAGATGGTTCGGACATATTCAGAGGCGGCCTCAAGACCACATGGTAAAATTGGCTTTAGACTTGGATATTCCCGGGACGACGCGGAGACGCGGAAGACCCGCCACTACTTGGTTGACGACGGTTAAAAGAGACCTGAAAGCCGCTGATCTGGACCCAGATATAGCGCTAAATCGTAGCGAATGGAAGAAAAGGACAGGGAGGGCCGACCCCAAGTAACTGGGATAAGGTCTGGGAAGAAGAAGTATGCTTGCAGGAATACAAACGTTAAAAACAAGGTGAAATAATACAAGGCATATCAAAAATGTTCGAATAAAACAAGTGAGAGTTGCGTAGTTTGGGCCGTTGGGCTACAATCGGTAACTTTGGATCTCAGGCAGATCCACCTCTACACGTTTTATATTTTGTGACTTTTGGATTTATTTAATAAAAGATACCTAATTGATGATGGACGGGTGTTGCGGAAAGTTCACGAAAGATGTTTCGTCATCGCACTGAGGCGAGGCGCGAGGGTAGGATTTCAATGTGTGTGCTTTACCGCGTTGTTCAAATTTGCGAATTAGAATTAGTACTTTTAGGTTTGTGACGACTATAACTAAAGCATAAGTTAGACGGTGCAAGTTTAGGTACTGCAGTGCAGCTAGTAGAATCACATGCGACTCACTGCATTATGCTACTGCATCTGGTCAAATTTAACACAAGCAAAACACTTTTTACTCTGGTTGAGTCATACATAAAATAATAGATTTAGAGCCAGAAAAAATCTCACTCTTCTCATACCAACTCAGTTGTTCTAAAGATTTGTAATTAGAATTCACTACGCTTGTAAATATGTTTGATAGTTAATCTGATTCGTGGTATTGAACTTTAATAAAATAATAGCATAATAAAAATTATTGAGGTGCTATTGAAATGATTGATATTAAATTAAATCACAATAAATATGCTGATTATAACGCTTTGTAAAAAATAATACTTATACTTTTAAGCATAATGTTGAATGCTTCCAGTAACTTTAGATTCGTACAAGGAGCCTATCAATCTTGCCCGTCAACCGCACGTCTTGGTGGTTTTCAAACAATTATGCTTACTTAAGTACATATTAAGTTTCTTCCTCGATAAATAAGTCAAGTGCGAAAATAAGTAGCAGAATATTAATGAAAAGTTATTTATCTAAGCGAAGTTAAACTTATTTCTATTTTTAAACAACCAGTTTGACGGTAAAATTAGCAGATTTAAATAATTTGACGTTTTTTAATAATCTTTTTTAGCTTTTAAAGTGGGCGATAGTGACTCCTTGTGGGTGTTGGAGGCGATAAAGGGCCAAGAAAAAGTTATTTTAAAAATGAAAAGTTATTATAAATCGTGGTAAAGTTAAAACTAATGGGGTGGGGGCGCCAGAAAATAATTGATAAATATTTATGTGTCAAAGTGGTTGGTAGACGGAATGTTTGAAAGCCTCTGATCTAGCCTTAGAGCATTCAAAAGGATCTAGCCTAATAAAAACAGTAATAATTAAAAAAAAATTGAAATCTATTCCTGTCTCTATCACCTTTTCATTGCATTTGTGTTATTGTAGTATTAAGTACTTTATAAATAAAAGTTAAATAATTGTTTTAATTGCATTTTATTTACTTTTATGAAATGATTTGTGATTTTGGATTTCCAATGTACCCTTCACAATATCATTTGCTGGTTTATCTATCTTGTTGATAGATATACCTATCGTTTACCAATTTGCAAACTATAAATCAATAGGTTTGTGAAATATGAAGGGAAAAAGGTATATATAAATGTTTTATAGACCTATTTTATAATAAACGTTTTTAGTTTGTTCTGTTTGCGCTGGAATATCATCACTAGGTATCGCTCGCATTCTCTACGAAACAAGTTCAATAAAAAAGTCTATGAAATTAAATTTTGATTTTTTGGTAGCTTGTTTGTGACTTCCATTTCAAAATTATACGCATGTAAAAATATATACCTGTGCTTTTCTTAACAGATTAAAAAAATATGAGAAGAAATAAACACACAAGGTGTGTTATTGGAGTAAACTTACCTTTAATATAAGTATATATATATTTTATTTTTATTAACCGATTAGGATGAAATAACTATCTTAGTTGTATTTTTGATATCTGCAATCACAATGCTACTAGGAAATTAAAGCCGAAACAGGGGGTCTATTACGAAAAGTTTCACGCGATACACGCAGCTGCGTCCGTGCTTCGTTATGATTGTTTCTTATTACAAACTTGCGTATGCGATATTGCAAAGTGATTGCGTAAGTTTGACAGTTTTTCTCTAACGTATTCGACATCATTCGTTCAATACTCTTTGGGCTACGATAGTCAAATTGAAAATGTGTTTAATATAGCCACAACCGACGAACTGCGGACGACTATCGTGACCAAGTGACTGCGTTACGAAATTGCGTATGTTATTTTCGTTTATTCTTTGGAGATAACCACTCATGATCCAGATAACTGGTTATCTGTGAAGATTTCTTTCCTCCAGCAAATAAACGTATTGTCTTTGAAAGAACGCAATAAACAATTACAATATTTTCAACTTTACCTATTTCTATTATTTACGTTTTTATTTTGTATCCTAGTAATTTTTAGGCAATTAAATGATTTTTTTTATGTGATTCACAGGAAGTACTTTAGAAAAAAATTCTTCAGAGGAAATTAACTTTAGTTATCTTTTTAAGATGTTTTGCTTTTAAAAGCTTTCACTTTTTAGCTTCGGTTTTTAGATACCGGCTTCCTTATTTATTTCCTTTTTACTAGCAGTAATAATTGTAAATCGATTTAACATTTTCTGGTAAATTGAAAAATAAATGGTAAGTAATCATTTTGAAAATATTTTGACTGATTTCTTGAATTTCACTTCATTCGCTCCATCATTTCCTCGGTGCATAGCAAGAATAAAAATTCGTATCCTATTTGAACTGTAATTTCCTTTTATGTGGACGATAATCCCCGATTTTTTTCTTTTTATCTGGCGATCCGAGATAGCGCGCTGGCACCGCGCCAGGCGTCGGTATAAGTTTCAGGTGAATGATACACTAATCTCACCCATTGCCTTTTGTTCGGCGCAGTATCATTAAGTGAAGATATATTTTAATTAAGCTCTTATTGGGATAATTTAACCGCCTCTTTGGTCTAGTGGTTTGCCCACCCGTGTAAGACTATCGTACCTAAGACTAACACCACAACATCAATTTAAAAATTGTTGTGTTCCGACAGTTAGAGTTAAGGTAGTGTTCCTCAGTGATGAGGATTCCCGGCCTTATCGTCACTTAACACCTGCCTGCCTAGCATGACCGATTTATATCGCGTGATATAGCATTTTATCGACACTCAACTGTCAAACTCCTTTGTCTTTTTGACAGTTAAACGTGATAAAACGCTATATCACGCGATATAAATCAGTCATGCTAGGCAGGCAGGTAAGGTGAAGTCCAAGCACTATCCCGTTGTGAATAAAAAAAAATCATTGATACATAAAACACTGTTTTGGATATCATATAGCGTTTCTGGCTTCCAGTGATCACGTCCTCTGAAAAAAAAATTACAGAATGTGCAAAAAAACTAAGGGATTTACAAGTTCCGATTAAATTACAATATTTGAAAGATATTAATTTCATAAATGTAAATTAAGTTCCATTTTAAATTGGAAAAGAAGTAAGCGCCATCTCCTGAGTGTGAAACAGGCACTAACTAGATCTCAAAAAGTACTAGTAGAGTCACTTACCTCAACGTTAGTAAATTAACAGATATTTGTGGAACTCCTATAACCACTGAAAAGATCTTTGATGAGAGTTTTCCTAGTGATAATATTTCGTAGTGCACCACACATTTCAAATGAAAATGCTATTTCCGTTAAGCTCCCCAAATATTGGAGTACAGTAAAATGCAAATACTCGAAGCCGACGCGGTTGTACAGTTACTAAATGAAAGAAACAACGACTCGTAATAAAGCTAAAAATCGGCAATAAGATTCACAATGTATTCACGATCTCGTAATTCGTGTACAAAATAATACAAATCAGCAGACGATAAAAACATCGAACCAACCTCCAAAAAATTCAATAGGCAAGACGTTTTCAGAGATTTAAAGAAATAAGCAAGTACCTAACTGTAGTTGTGTTTCATAATACGTACTAATAATATAGTACATTACATTTACATAGCAGTAATGGTATTACCACTGTATAATATAGATAGTATATACGAGTATACACGGTTAATTTTTAAGTATAATCTAAAAATGAAATGAGTGTTTCTCTTCCCTATTCTAATCGTGTAAGTACAGAAAAGTATTAATATTTAATAATTGGTCAAGATATTGAGGTTTGTTTATGTCCAATTTTTTTTGGATTTAGCGCTCATTCATAGAATTAGACGCGCGTAATCAAAAGTGACTATCTTGTTTACCTATGTTAATAATGAAAAGAATGAATGCGTCTTGCTTTTTTTGTGAGTTTGCCGATTAATCAAGATTTTTTTCCGATATTTTAAAACTATTATTTTTTAACATTTAACTGCACGTTCATATTCAGAAACGTGGTCTGATATCCCCATTTAATTTTTAGATATACTTAAACATTAACGGTGTATACTAAGCGCTGACCACACCGCATCCTATTGTAAATTGCGTCTATTTACGTTTATCGCCAAAGCATAGGTTTGGCAAGCACTCAGCCAAATCTGTTCACTGTAACTATGTTGGTTGATGCTGAGAATGACCTGACATTTTTGATATTGAAAATGCAATGTGTAAAGAAAAATGTACTTATAACCTTCTCATCTCTCACACTTTCGAATAATATTCAGAACCACACAGTAAACAACTAATAAATCAGATTTTTTAACGAACTTGAAGACTTCAACTCGAAAATAAGTTAGAAAAACAAATATAACGTCTTTTATAAAGACCTTACAAAAACATAGAATACCATACTATTGATAAATAAAGCTTTTTAAATACGATAAGAAGTTACTAACAAATAACTAGAATTCATGATATGAAAATTCAAGTTACATTTTCAGATAAGGAAATTTGTCAATTCCTGACAATTTGAAGGAAAATTAGAGCGAAAGATAATACTGGCAATATTTCTACGACCTTTTATTTATCTCAGCTGAGAAGCTGGCGCGCTCAGTCCTTATTGACCTAAACATAAATTATGTTCTGGGAATTTAATAAAGAAACCCCCATGAATTATGTATGAAAGCCTGACAAACAAAGTTGCAATTTTAATTTGTACCCGAGTTATTTCGATTTGGCACGGAAACGTGAAAACGATTGGGGAAATAAAATATGTAAGTACTACCTACTGTAAGGACGTTTGTTTGTGGGTAGCTTTATGTATGTGGCTTTGTGTGTCTTTGAAATGTTTGTTTGACCTACAAAAGCAAATAACGCAAAGTAAACTATTAACTCAAAGTATTTAATTTGGCCTCCGTGCTTCGGAAAGCACGTTAAGCCGTTGGTCTCGGCTGCATTTGCAGTCGACACCCACCATTCCGCATTGGGACCGCGTAGTGGGTTATGGCCCATCCTCCTTACCACCCATAAGGAAGACCTGTGCCCTAGCAGTGGGGACATCAAAAATGGCTGATAGACATTTCATTGGTAATTAGAAAATGTTCACTTATGTCAAGAAAAATGCAACTAATTATTTAATAATAAATGTTTACGGCTTTTTGAAACATGAATTTTGCGTGTTATATTTCTGGCAATACTAAACGATATAGACATAAGTGAACATTTTCTAATTACCAATTAAATTCAAGCTCAGTCATCTTTCCACGTGTATCGTATCATGGCATTGCAAATTAATTTTAAATAAGTTCTTCCCCTTTTATTATTTTTCCATAGGTACATAATGTTATGTGCCTTTTTCTGGCTTTTCTTCCCAAAATTAAATTAACTCAACCTCAAAGTTAACCAAATACCCAGAAGAAGCCTATAAAACAGCGCGTACCAATATCCTTATAAACCAGGAAATACCACACAAAATAATTTCAATGGCACAACAAACGCCTCTGTACCCAGATACGATCACGGAGACGTAACGAATCCGTTTTATTGCCGTGACCCTAATCTCCGTGATGTTTTGATAAAAAACGCTGGAAGCCGCACGGTATCCAAATTGCCAAATGTTCTGCCAAGCTGGATGCCGGCCAAGATGGGAAACCTCGCGAACTTCTGATACAGTAAATTGGCAGGATTATTATTAACTCAATTTCAGTGCATGTGCATTTTAACGGGGAAGTTTTAAATTGAGCCATTCGACTTTTAGAGGCATTATTAAATCTTGTCGATCTTTCAGAAATGTTTTTGTGAGCTAGTTTTAAAAGTTATGTGAAATATCAGATTTGAAAATGTTATAAGTTAAGTGGAAAACGTTATGAAATAAAACACTTTTAACGGATACTAGCGCGGTTTTATTGAATGTACTTTGGTAATTAGTTGGTATTTGGTTTGATTTTTGATTTTCCCGACGTTTCGGCACCTTTGCAGCTGCCGTGGTCACGGGGGACTGAAGCTACTTGTGAGCCTACCCTCAAGCGATGAATTTTTTTAGAACGTTCAGAAATTAAAATTTATCAAATTTAATTAGTTTAATTTTGGTTTGGTTTTAATTTAATTTTATATGTTAAAAAGAAAGAGAGAATCTACTGAAACTACTACCATTTCAAAAATTGGGAGGCCCCTCCAAGAAAGAAATGGCGAAAGAAAACTTGAAGAGGAAGGCCGACCTCCGTCTTTTATATTAATTAATTTATTTGCAAAAGGAACTAACCGTATCATTAGATCTTACAGTGTGTGTTTGGGGCTTTAGCTTGTGAATGATGGGGTCCCAAGCTGGTGGAATTTTCCAACCATCATCTCTATTGAAATTAGGATATTTATTTATTTCGATAGCCTCGCGGAGCATTCTAGGAATGAATCTACGTTCCCTAGCAAGGATTTGGGGTTTGTCAAATCTAATATAATGGTTGGGCCCCTCAAAGGCGTGTTCACTCACTGCAGACTTGTTATCGCGCCTAAGTTTCATGTCAGCTACATGTTCTTTAACGCGGGTCCCTATGCTTCTCTTTGTTTGCCCGATGTAGGAGAGCCCACAGTCACAATCTAGTTTGTAGACGCCTGCGGCTTGAAGGGGGATATTACACTTGACAGGTCGTAAGAATTGGTTGATCTTCTTCGGCGGCTTGAAGTAAGTTTTGATTGACGCTCGCTTCAGAATGTTTCCAATCTTGTCAGTGACACCCTTCAAGTATGGTAGGATGGCAGGTTGACGCTCTACTGTGGCTGTTTTGGTGCGTTTTCTGTGACGAAGGCGTGGTACTTGCAACTTGTTGTTACGTAGTACTTGCTTGACGTGCTGAAGCTCAGCAGTCAGGTGTTGTTTGTCACAGATGCCGCGGGCTCTCTGAAACAAAGATTTCCCTACGGTAGCTAACTGTATAGGATGATGGTGAGAGTCACCATTAAGGTATCTGTCTGTATGGGTTGCTTTACGATACACTGTATGGCTCAAGGTTTGGTTCGGATTCCTGATAATCAAACTAATGATCCTGATGATCAAACCAAATACCAACTAATTACCAAAGTACATTCAATAAAACCGCGCTAGTATCCGTTAAAAGTGTTTTATTTCATGTCTAGTGAGCGCGTAAGCTTGAGAAGTGAATATGGAAAACGTTATCTTATAATTTATTATATATTCTTATCTAATGTTTTTTTGGCTACGTTATTGAATTAATTAGGCAATAAGTCAGACTGTAGAAATTAGAAAACTATGATAAATCAATTTATTGATTTTATTATACATATTGATTTTATTTTATTTTATTAATTTTCAAATAAATTGTAAATTAATATAGAATAACCAAATAACAATGGAATGTGCTCGAGACCAAATACGAGATTCCTCTGTTCCTCTTGTGGCCACTGCGGTGATGTGTGTCAATTATGCAAACTTCACACACAACTTCTGGAAACTTCTCAAATAACTCGACCATTTCTGCATTTCGCAGAATAGATTAATTTCAGTTATAAATTAGATATCTTTTTCTTTTGTTCACTTAGGAAATTATCTCTTCATAATTTACTAGCGGCCGCCCGAGACCATCTGCGTGGAAAGTTTTTTTGCTCTCACTCGGGAACAATATCTTTTTCTGGATGTCCTATTCCGTACCCCAGACAATGTGTATATTAAATTTCATGATGATCGGTTCAGTAGTTAAGACGTGAAGGCATAACAAACAAACAAACGGACATTCGCATTTACAATATATTAGCACAGAATATACATATAATAGTACTAACATATTAGTTAAGATAATTTCGAAGAATAACAAAAAGTTACACATTAAAGTTAAAATAAAAGAACATACAATGCATAGACAACACAGCAGTCCACACATAAAAATCTTAGACACTTGGATAAAAATTTGAATAGTCAATAGTCCGATCTAACAAAATATCATAATTCTTTCTCAATAACTAATCTTATAATCATTATTTCAAATCAAAGAGAAAAAGAATTAACTCACAAAATACACCTTCATATCACACACCTTTGACTTAATTATAAGTTTGTCGGTACATGTCAAATACATTAATTAACCCCTCAGTAATTGATTGTGATTAATTGCTCACGAGAGAATCAAGATGTCAACACTAATCATAATTTAATTAGTTGAATACTAACATTGAGTTTGCCGTACACATTTGCTGTACTTTGTTATTACGCCAACCAAACTTGAACGTGAAACTTCAAGTTACTATTCATTCAGGATCCTTTGAGTATCCAGAGATATTCGCTACAAACTTTCAGAGAGTTCTTGTCAGTAATGAATACAGACGTAAATAATCTGCGACTTAATTTTCTCTGAACTTATGATCACTTTTTATATTTGTCTTGGAGTTGTAATAACGCTTGAGGCAAATAATGTTAATGATGAACATAGGATGGACATAAACCTAATTATAACTAATGTAACTTTTTTGCCAGATGTCGGACGAAATACATACACATTAAAAAGTAAATAATTACATTGGCGTAGCAGTGACCTCGTAGTGCTGCTACCTAAGTGTATTCATACTGCAACTTACGTGTACTTTTGAGCCAATCAAAATAATAGTAATAAAATTTATTATGTATTTATTGGCCTGAAAGTAATTTTTAAGTGAGATGAGGCGTTAAATAAGGAAATGCGTAGAAAAAGGTACTTATCGGTTAATAACTTTGTAGTCGTTCGTCGTCGTACGATTTTTTTTTTAATTTCCCATAGTGCTAATACAATGTTTTAGCTGTCTTAGTTAGTATGGGAGGACCGATAATTTTTGTCGTTATTCAACCCATGTTTCTTTGGCAATGTTTACTTTTAGTTAGTATGGGAGGACCGATAATTTTTGTCGTTATTCAACCCATGTTTCTTTGGCAATGTTTACTTTCATAAATAGAACACTCTCTTAAATTAATTAAAACGACTACAAAATAACGGTGTATAAATACGTACAAAACTCACATACCTATAAAGTGTGAATTTTCCTCTCTCTGAGTGTTTCAGAGGATGCTACCTACTCTTAGTTAGAAGAATACTAAGTCGAACAGTTCTAACCTTTTAACTGATTTACCGATACTGTAAAGGCACTTAAGTCCAGACTTGAAAAGCGTTTCCAGTGTGTTGCAAGTGGAAGAAAGAGAAAAACTGTATTTTAAGTTTAGTCTTACACAATTTGTAAAACAAAATAATAAAGGTTCATATACGCTGTTATACGTGTAACAGAAAAGGATGTGTGTGTAACTAAGTAAACTAAATAATTAAAAGCTACCTTTCATACAAAAAAACTAGGCAAGACAATGGTTCATCGGGAGCTATACTGTCACTGACTAACTTTGAGATACACAGCTACACACGTTTAACTTGTTTCGTCAGAGATATGTAGTTAGTATTATGTTGTCAGGGGTTATGATTATAACACCGATTTTTTTTGCGACTTTGTGTTGTTTCTAACTGCCGCACTTAGCCTTTGCCACATGTCGTTTGTTGACACGTCTGAGAGAAAGAGATGGCGTCAAATTTAAAGGAGGTCTCCGTTCTCTGCCGTACTTGGCTTTGAAGTCTATATCAACCCTACGAGAAATACATTATGTGTAGATAATTAAAGCCTCGCTTAGTTAATGTTATAACTGCATCAAGGAGTTTGAATACACCGAAGTTTATCAGACCATCAATCATGCGTCAAGCAGGTGATGTGAATGTAACACACCTTCGTCGGAAGTTACTATGATTAATTGACGAGATCCGGGAGACAACAAATACGCGGGTCAGGAGGCCCTTAATTAGTTCCGATCTGATGGTTTAACGTTGCGTGTAATGAGGAAAGGTTTTTAGTACCTACCTTATGTAACTTTTTTAATCTGGGTTTTTTTCACCTTATTTTGGTATCACTATAAAATGCAATAATGATAATAATCATTATAGAAAAACACATCTTAAAATAATGGTACCGATACCATTTAAATCTTGATACTAGATCACATTCACTATTAGTCGAAAGCACTTAGCAGCAATGATAAGCTTATTTTATTTTCTGTGTATTATTTCATAACCAACCTACAACATTAAAAGTTACATCTCTTTCCCTCCCTAGCAATGACTATTGAAACACGATATATTATATCGCGTGATATAGCGTTTTATCGACACTCAACTGTCAAAATCCATTGTCTTTTGACAGTAAAACGTGATAAATCACTAAATCATATCGCGTTTCGGTGGTCATGCTAGAGGGGCTGGTTAAAACGTAGTGATTTACATTCTCTCTGGGGCTGGTCCAGAATTATGGAGTCCGTTGGCACAAGCAATACCATAATGAACGCCTCACGACTCGAATACGACATTTCACCGCACGCGCGCGCTCTTTCTGCGTCTTGCGTCTCGGCAACCACTGCGCGCTGTCTCAATGTGTACTCTCAGCAGCTCGTCGTCGATGAAATGTCGTGGGCAGCTTCAAGCATCGTAGAAACACTGTTTGAAGGGATAGGTATGATATGTCTTCAAGTATAATTTTAACGTCTCCACGTTGAAGGGCTCAATGCAGACGCAATACTGTTGCTAGATGCTTGCTTGATGTTTGCCTGTTAACAACAATGATAATAATAGATAGGCCTGCGTAATTTAAATTTATTAATGAAGCCCTGATAGCGGGTAGTATGCATGAAACAAGGTTTGTTATGTATGCAGCCCGTGATGTATTCGGTCTGACATCTTAATTAGCACCCATATTGGACCGCATGAAGCATGCATTTATAACACGCTGAAAGCGATAAAGTTGTGTCAATTGCTAAAATGTGCATGAGGAATTTGTAAATAAAAAAACAAACATATTTTATGCTTACCTATACACAACACGTTCCACCCTTTTTTTGACCCTTCAGAGGTTAAAATTAAAATAAGTTAATAACTTGACTTATTCTGCATGTAAGCTCAGGCCCGATGAATGATGGTACTAAAATTACTTTTACCAGACAATTTAAATTATATTACTTTATTCCAAGAAAATAAAAGACATTCGAGGAAAAATGTAATAATCCAACATAGGTATTAATAGTATTAATAGTATTATTATAGTTATCTGTGGTATACTCAGAAAAGCAAAGCTTATTTTTTTCTAAGGCTTTGGCCTAGAGAACTAAATTGAGATTCCAAAAATATATGCTCTATTTCCGAAAAGTATATTATAAGGAATAATTTCACTTTAAGGGCGTAATTTACGTTGATATAATTTAACTATCACATCAATCATACATTAAGCCCGTATATGAGTACGCCGTTTATATGTTGTTACCGTCAGTTGGAATGATTAATTGTAATCTGAGGATGAGGGCAGATATTCTTAATAGTTTTAGAATTGAGCAAAAGATTTACAGACTTGAAATTTACCTGCTTATTTCTTCAGCCTTTTTAGGGATTGTTTTAAGTGATTCGTAAATTGTTAAAACAGTAAATAAGTAGGGAAAAAACAAAATACAACAAGTACAAAACGAAACTTCATTCTTTATAAATTATGATTTAAAAATTCAGCCTACAGCCTGTCGATTCTGTAACCAAACTCGCATCTCACTTCGAACCTCACTTTACTTCGCGTGAATTTGTTATTAGAAATTAAATGAATATAAGCTATTTTTTTAGGTAGCTACTATAGCTATCTCAAATGTTTCGTGATTAGAAAAACAGCCTATAATTATCTCATTTAAGATTTAAAATTCCCGTGAAGTGAAGTGAGGTGCGAGTTTCTTACAGAATCGACAGGCTGAAGAGAGTGGTGAGAAAAGGTCAATAAAGACTGGTAGTTTCTTGCAAATTTATTTTGAATTGCTTATTATTAGTACTTACGTTGAATGTTTGCCAAGATACCGAAGGCGCGATAGAACGGTGCATAATAAACAATGCGTAACTATCGGCAATTGAGTCGAGTAACTTTGGGAAAATGTCGATAATAGACAATACCACGACAATACCTACCTTTAAACACGTTAACAACGTATATATTCCCGCAAATTGGTAATCAACCTGGCGGCTATGTTTCTAACCTCAAAAACGAAAAACAATAAATTATTGTAATTATTTTATAAACCTAAACCCTATCTTATTGAAAATAATAATTCAATAAATAATATTTAAATTGTCTATTAGAATTTTATTGTTACATCTCATTTTTAGTTGTGGGTGACGTAAACGTGTATGTTAATGTGACAAGGTTCCATCGTATTACCATTTTGCGGGGATAGTACTGCGACATATATAGCATTTGTATTTAAAAAAGCTCATGTAATAATTTCTCAATTGTCTCTAATATTTATTGAATAACTCTTCAACAGTTTTCATTCTTTCTGAGTTTTAAAATCCATTTTAGCCCATAGTGGCCACTTTTGGCAATAATGTATTTTAAAACTTACAGAATGAAGAATAAGTGTTGAAGAGTTATTAAAAAAATATATGAGACAATTTAAGAGATTACATGAGCTTTTTTTAAATATTGACTTGGTTTACGACTAATAAAAATGAACCGCGCCTTAAGCCAGTATTAAAAAAAGATGTCTATTTTTTTGTTATGATCCTAGTCATTTCTTTCTCAACTGTTGTCGATGTCAGTTGGCTGTCAAATTATTAATGATTTCTTGATACATTCCCAAAGAAAAACAAAGATAATAAAATATAACTTTCACAAATCAACACAGAGTTTCACCTCTAAAATAATTTGGCTAATTAGCTGCTAATTAACTTTTGAGCCCAGCTAATTACCGTATTTTTTTGTAATCATGCGACAGTGAGAAATTACTTCTGCAGTCTTAGCGGCAGTTAGCACGAACATTAACTATCGAGAGATAAACGCGCGTATATCGTAATTTTGTATGAGAACTTGTACAGCGCCATCTACCGCCGAAAAGCGAAATGAGTAATCAAGTACTTTTGTGCGCGTTTTTTATCTCGATAGATGTTCGTGCTAGGGGTAGGTACAAACCTCACTGGGACACCAGTAGCGCTGCCACCAAAATACTATAATATATATAACACTTTACATACAGATGTATGGAGATTACCTCACCCTGAAGAGTGCATGGTTTGGGGGCGACAAGTCAATCACCCGCTGCTGGTGGTGCCACCATGGTGTACTAAGTGACGTGAAGAGTGCCGTTGTTTTAGTCTAAGTTGCGATATAATTTTTTCTTGTTTATTTTGGCTTGTTTCTTACCTTTCATATATATTTTTTGACCGGACAATGATCTCAGCGGTCAAAAGCGGAGTAGGAAGTTGTACATAATATCAATGTTACTACGTCTAGTATTCATTTGATGAACTGCAGGAGCCCAATCGCGGTAATTCTGAACGGTAAAACCAAAAACGTTACGTTGTCATTTAGGTTATATTTACCTAAAATTCTTTGGTTTAGCTTCATAATTTTCACTTAAATTGTCCCAGATTGTAATACTAGACTCCTTAGGCAGAGTATTCAACAATTTTAACAAAACTAAAGCGAGTATTTTTCTGTAAACGAAACTGAAACGGTAACGATTTAGCTTTGGTTTTATCGTTGAAAATTAGCGCGATTAGGCCCGGAAACACAAATGATGCGTTGGTCAAACGTTCATTGGTCTGTAGTTCATTCGGTGAGAATTATAAAAGGGATTTTTTATGGGATCTGTTAGTTAGTAAAATGGTTTTCGAAATCATGGTCGGGACTCTATTTTTAAGGCTCAAGAAAACAATATATTTTTTTTCAATGAATAACGCGCCTGAAAGTAAATACAAAATTTATTATTTTTATTGACATAAGTAAAGGTTCTTTTTAAATAGCAACCATCGACAAAAGAAGAAGTTATTTAGTTATAAAAAGAAGACAAAAGCCCCTTTTTTAATAGATAAGTGGAAAAGGAAACCAAATTCACAGGTAGAAATAGATATTTATTACAACAAAATTGAAGACTATACACAACCTATTTAACATTATAATTTACACCATGCGACCTATTTATTATTATTATGAAATACATTTGTACAATTTCATTGTGTACGAAAATTACAGCTAAATGCAACATGTTAAACTATTTCAATAAAAAAAAATTACAGGTACATTAAAATAGTTAGAAATGGAGTTTACTTGGAAATGTGAAGAAGTTTTAAGTTTCATCTAAGAAAAGTGTCAGTAATAAATCATAACTCAAGTCTTTTAGAACTTAAAGTCTTTTGGATTTTAAGGACTTACGTGGGCTTAGTTGAAAAATCTGTTATCAACCTATTTCAATTATCTTATTTTTCTGTGAGACTTGCATGTTCATATTTTTTTACTTAAGCTTAAATTTTTATACAACCATTTATTTTAATTTTATTTTATTATTATGTACGAGGGTCGACAGTAAAGGATTTAATAACGATTTTTTTCCAGCTAAACGATATGTTTACTAGTACTTTATTTTTAAACTCATATTTTTTCTTTATAAATAAGTAAGTACTTACATTATTTTCATCGTTTGAATTTTCACAAAGGAGCATGTTTTTCTAGGAAAAATTAATATGAAATTATTGCCATTGATATGAAAAAAATTCTCATACTATTTCTATATTTTAGTATACCTATATTTCTTCTTGTCTAAGCTTTCATACATACATAGGTACCAACCTACTTAATTACCAAATAACATCCTTCAAATTTAAAGTGAGTACCATGAATCAGTTCAATACTTTAAAAAAATGCAGTATGTATTGTTATGGATGTACTTAGACTAATACTTATAAAAAAGTCGGTACATCATTAAACACAAGGAAAAAATCCTTTTCAATACAGTTGCTCGAAAATGTAAGTTTACGATGACAGTCGAGCGTGCGGAAAGTTGATTTTACCGCACGCCGTGCGTTTTTGTTTACGGAGTAGTACAGCGTGCGGAAAGTTGATTTTACCGCACTCCGGCGCCGTGCGTTTTTGTTTACGAAGGTTTTTTTTTATTTCTACTAGCTTCCGCGCGCGACTTCATCCGCGTGGACAGTAGAAAAATATTGCAACCAGTAAAAAATGACCCCTTTAGTGTATGAAAGCTAGTACTACGGAGAGTTCAAGCTGTTTCTCTGGTTCCACCCACCCGAATTCGATGAAACATAGCTTAGATTTTAAGTTGGACCTCAATCTACTAAATTGTGAAAAATCCATCAAAATTCGTTTAGCGGTTTTTGCGTAATTCGCGCACAAATATTTAGAATTTACAGTTTTATTAATAATAGATTACAATTTCAGCAGTACCTATAATGTTTTCTCGCAAATGTATTGAAAAATGTAGTATGGCACACGGTTGTTAAGATTTTTTAAAACTCGTGACGATTATAAACCCTCGCCTACGGCTCGGGCTTATAAAACGTCAACTCGTTTTAAAAACCTCCTTACCAACCTTGTATCATAAACTACTATTTCCATCTTTTAAAAAGTGTAAGAGGATACCGTACACAATGAAAAAAAAACAATTTTGCAGTGCGGTTGTTTGTGTTGCGGGGTTTTGCTAACTTTTCCAATGCTCATTTATTATTTTTATGCCGCAGCAAGTCACAATGACAGCATGAGGAAATACCCCGAAGTTTCTTTTTAACTTTATAGTATGTACAAATATTACTACACTTCTTTTTCTGATCTTACATCTACAATCAAGATAAATACCCAATAATAACTCTTATTATTTACATTTGTCTAAATATTGTTTTGAAATGATAAATCTATTTCGATTTGAATATGACTGTTCAACAGATCTTAGTGAGTTTGATATGTTTATAAATCAGATATGATTTTTTGTGTGTTTTTATTATTAACATCAGTAGCTATAAAATCAAATACTATTAAATTACAAAAAGTCGGTAGTTGAAAAAGTAAGTGCGAATATATCGAACAACACGATAAATATTGAATGAGTGAAAATCATATTTACATTTGCGTATTAAACTTACTACAACGTCAACATTAAATTTTACAGATCGCAAGTAAAATAGAGCGGTTACCCGAGTTAGAAATATACACGAAATACATTTTCATTTACATCTAATATCACAATTACCAGCTTTTATTCGAGCTTATTATAACATAAGCATTACTTTCAGTGGTATCGCACTCATAATCAAATTAGCTGCAAGTTTCCCGGCGGAAGAGAATGCTTTCAGCCTAATTTCGTTTTGCACCGGATGCCCGTACGACTCCTCTATAGACTGCATAATTTCCTTCGGACATGGCAGTGTCTCTAGAGGTATATCGATTAGTTTTTTCTCGGCGCTTTTAACTTTGGCGTCGTTTTCGTATTCGACGTTTTTGTCGTAGTAATCGTAGCTGTCGTCAGCCAATACGTTGACCTTGTCGCTTTCATTGTCCTCTTGACTGTGGAACAGCTTGTCCGGGGCCGGGTCCGTGACACAAGATACTTTTTCAAGAGCGTGCTTCAAACTGTTGTCCTTGGTTTCGTTGCGCAGTGCGTATATCCAAGACAGACGACAATTGCAGTCAAAAGGGTTACCTGTAACAAGAAAGTTAGTAAGCTTTGTGTGGCGGAACTATAATTTGGAGGGCGAAAGCTTTCTGAAAGGAGAGCCTTTACGACCGAGAATGGGTGATTCAATTTTATTCGCCAAAATTATGTTAAATTATCGCGTCGGGGTGAACACAAGATTTTTGGCATAATTAAGTTTGATAACGAAGGTAATGCTATGTGAATACCTGTCCTACGAGCCTTGGTAATTACGCCGTTTAAATATTTTCGTTTAAGTTGTTGGGCGCAAAATTAATATGAGAGGGGCGAATGACAAGAAATTTTCGCTATTTACTTAGGCATTTCCAGTTACACGGGTAGCTTTTGGATTATGCAAACTGTAGACTGTGTCCTTCCAGTTTCCACTTAAGCAAAGTTTATAGATATTACCTTGTATCATTACTGCCATTAGATATAACTGTTTTTATACAACTAGTGACCCGCCCTCGCTTCGCTTCGGTGTAATGTGGAATTTGACACCATGTATTATACATATAAACCTTCCTCTTGAATCACTCTATCTATTAAAAAAACCGCATCAAAATCCGTTGCGTAGTTTTAAAGATCTAATCATACATAGGGACAGACAGCGGGAAGCGACTTTGTTTTATACAATTTAGTGATTCGGTATTTGTATTTCATCTAAATAAAGTCAAGTATCACTGCAATATCCCTTAATACAGTCGTGGACTAAATCCCAAAGTAACTCAGAACAGTACATTTGCATTCTACAAACGCAGGGGAATTATCTTAGAGAGTCTTGCAACCTGCCGGGAACAGATAGCCGATTCCAACGACTAAGAAAAATGGCTTTTATCCTAACTTGGCACGTGCTGCAGCCCTCTCTTGTTCGAAGCTGCTATCGGGAACCGAAAGGAGATAAGTATTTATCATAGCTCTTATGTATGCTCTTATTTAAGTTGACAATCTTTTGTGAATTCTTTTGGTTATGATCAAATTAGACTAATGTTATTTATAATGAGGGCTTTTCAAAGTGACATTTAAAAATAAAAATAGTAACTATTTGCCTCACTAGATGGATGAGACGTTGATGGAAAGAGATGAGTCAAAATTGGGTTTAAAAATAAACGGCCTGTACCAAAAAGGCTTGGCTGACATCTGCCTAGAGACAAACAGTTTACATCTGCCTGCCTACCTGTACTCTTCGAAGATTAGTAAAAAAAAAACATTGAGACATACATTTTTATCAACGCCAACAGCTTTTTGTCATTTTGAAAAGCCCTCATTTAACAATAGCGCGGAAAAATATTAATCTTAAAAAAAACTGCACGAAGCCGTCGCTGCTCGAAGTTGTCACTTGTTGATTAGTAGAGAAACTTTTTCGCATTAACTAATCTAATTCTGAATTATAGTGAAAAATAAATAATAAAACATGATACCATATTTGACGAGAAAAGTTAGATTATAATAAATAATAAACACTTTGAAATACCTAGAGAGAACATAAATCACAGCCAAAGGGCAAAAGCCGCTTAGAGTAATTGAGTTCGGCCATATTCGAATGGGATCCGAATTCGAATTCGATATATGGAAAACAAAAAGTCTGTAACATTTTACAAAAACGTAGTGTTTATTAGTGTATCTACACTCACAACGTAATGTTCCAAATATGAATTCAAAAAAGGTAATATAAAGACGTACTTTATTTTCGTGAATAGGTAAAATTAAAAAAAAAACTCATTACGATGCAGTCAGCTGCATCATAAAATAACTTTTTTTCTCATTACGATACAGGGCGAAACCAAGAAGAAGGTAGTGCCGTGATATTTAAAAAAAAAAAGATATTTTCCCACATAATTTCCATGATTAAAATGCACTCTATGGTGATCGATGACTTATATATTGCGATTAGTTTGCAAGAATGCACTCATCTCAATTTTTTTCTAATGGAATGCGCGCCATTTTTAGAGCATTACAAAAAAAGTTTTGAATTTTGATTTTAATTTTTACATTTTGTTATACTGAATTTCGTAGGTGTTTTTATTCTTGCTTAAAAATGTGAAAAAGTTTGACTCTGCAAAATTATTTGAGATGCAGCTAAGGAAATAACTTATTACAAGGTAGGTACATAGCTAATTCTACCAAAGTCTCTCTCTCTTTTCTAACGTTGATCTTTTATTTAGTAGGTTCAATCCCAAATGTATGAGTGTAGATAAAGTAGTGTATGAAACTGCACATAACTAGGTATGTATCAGTATCATAAACTACTATTTCATCTCAACTTTTATCATCTATTACTTTTTTATGCGCTAGGTACTGGTGGTCAGCTACGCCTGCATATGCTCACATGTTTCGTGTTGATAAGGTAAACGCCGGAATCCTCAACCACTGAGGGATCATACCTTAAAATTATGTTTAATGTACAATTTAAGTATAGTAATAAAAGAGGATTCTACTTCGCCAAAAAAATCAAAGCTACTTTAAAGAATTAGCTCAATATTTGGGCTAATTGGCTGTATCTTACAACCGTATTCACAAACGTTACTATGTGGTCTCACAGCGCCCACGGACGCACAGATGAATATCCCGCGTAGTCAAGGGTGCTGATGTCCTTGTACCTATAGCACAGCTCAGTTCACACACTTTTCTAACACCAATGGTTTAGCTGTGTGTGATGCACTACACACGTTACTAATTAGCAACTAAGCTAAATGCTCCACCTGGACTGGCCTAAACATTTTGTGATAAATCCTAGTAAATATTTATTTTACAAATAAACGATAAGTAAGTAATGTAAGGTAATTAAAACTTTATAAAAATACTTTCAAGTAAAGTTCCGAGTAGGTAATTTCATAAAAATATGAGCAGCCTTTTTGCTTTAGTTGTCCCGTGACCACGACCCCGGGAAAAGTGTCGAAACGTCGGGAAAACCCAACAAATTAAAACTAAATAAATCTTAAATAACATCTGAATTAACCAATATACGCTCTGTAATCCGTAAAGTACGCACGTTTTATTTCTAATGAACTGTACGCGTGGAAGCCTGAAGTGTAAGGTAATTATTTTGACTTTATAAGTAGTTTTTTTTATATAAAATAAGACTTTAGTTATTAATTTTGTTTACCAACACTATAATGGGTAATACTTCATCTTCATTATTTTTCCTTACATTTTCGGCTTAAAGCGGTCAGTTTGTTATTTCATAGCCATTAACGAAAGTAATGGCATCTCCGAACTTTATCCGTCGTCTCATTTTACAAACGAAATGGGAGTTCCTTGAAATTGCTCACAAAATTGCGCATTATCAGTTATTTATTAGATATACATATTGCAATTAATAATTCAAAGTTTTGATAAGTCTACGAAATACTTATCTTGCTGGCCTTTCACTTTCCTACCAAATCGCCGAAAATTCAATGACTCAAGTTTGCGTCAGTAAAATTAAGTGGAAAATTTTGTCCCTCTTCTATTTATCAGAGATTCGGAAGTTCAGTGGGTATTACTGAGTTGGCGGCGAAGCTTATCCTTTCACACAGTTGAGCAACAAGCGAGTTTCTTCAATTTAATTCCTAAATTACGAAAGTAAATTAAATTAATCTTGTATTGTTTCGAACAATTGAAATTTAAAGCAGCGTTACACTTGATCTCATTAGTACAGCGTGCTGCAAAGATTTTCTGAGGATTGTTTTCTGTGACAAAAACGAGTGTGTTTTGCCTTCAAATAGGAGACGTCAAAGCTAATTAAATGCTAATTGTTTTTAGGATTGTTCATCTTCTCGAGTACCTACATAATTATTTTCTTCGTTTGTTTTGAATTTCGAAGAATTTGTGCATTGATTCTAAGCAATTTAATAAATTGTATATCCGTATATATTTATATTAATAGATATTCTGTAATATTTTGTCTTTTTCATATTAATTTAGACCCTTAAACTGTCAAACAGACACATACAGCGTTTGAGCACAAAAATACAGAATGTTAACTTTAGTTCGCTACACGTATCATGATGTTACTCGTGAATAGGGTTTTTCTACTGCAGATATTTTACTGATTTTTTATGTAGTATATATGTAGGATTTTAAAAATAAGCTAGAAGCCAAAAAGCATTTGTATTTAATCCTTTTATTTCTTGCGTACGCGATCCAAGCAGTAAATCAGCTAGGCGCTTCGTTCCTATATTTTCCGAAGGGACTCGATAAATTTGCCCTCCATCGAGAAATGGCTTTTATGTGCAAAAATTCTTGTTTGTTTATTAGATATTTTATACGGCCATTGTGTGCCAACTCAGCTGTTGATTATTCATAACCCCTTTTATGTCTTATTGTTTGGTGTTGTTAATGTGTTTGCTTAATAGCCTCCAATCGTTTATATTTTTAGAATTACTCATAATGGCCTTTAATATTTATATATTTTAATGTTGATGCCGATTTGGTGTGATTCGATTCACTCATAATGATTTATTGATAAATATGGCGCTTGGGCGCCATATTTTTTTCTTCAGTATACTGTTTTTTTTGCAGGTTAACTTTACTGGGGTTTTTAGTGGTGTCGTACGCCAAATTGATGGTATAGCAATAAAGGGATTCCTATTGTGAGGTTGCTTTTCTATGTTTATTATTTTATTTCTTAAGGAGAGGCAGTTCACGAAATTTACTCTTTCACTATCTTAGAATCTTATCTATCTTTAGAATAAGTTTGAATATTACATAGCTTTTTTATTTTTATTGATATCTGAAATGCTGGATCATTTATAAAAATGTACTCGGTTATTGTGTTAAATCGAAAAAGCTATCCTTTTTGCATAAAAATCATATCACTGTCGTTGAAAATTACGAAATCTGATGATTGGTATTTTTATAAGTTTTTATGGTGTTATTCAGAATTTTTGTTACAAAGTTACCATGCCATTTTTCAGAATTCTGTTAGGTTATTGTGTTTCTTTGTTTTTTTTCAGTCTACAGTAATTTTTGTGAATTAGAATTTTACATCAGTTCTTCACATCGGAAGTTCAAAAATCAATCTTTTTATCAGATAGTGAACTGGCCTCGCCTTAACTCTATTTTTTTGTTATGTTGTGTATTCATTTAGAACATTGAAGAATTTTTATAATATATTATAGTATTGTTATGTTAATGTGATAATTTGTATACAAAGGCAGAAATGCCTTCTTATTAAAGTCGACATTATATATAACCGTTAAATAGCTTACACAAATTACATTCATTAAAATTAACGAATTACCCATTCGTGCATGTTTCGTGATCGTTACTATTATAATAAGTCATCGGCAACGGCAAATAAATTCGGTCCAGTAGTTCCACTTCGAATGGGTCGAGAATATTAACCAAATCTATCGGGTAACAACGTCATAAGTTATACCCGTACTCAGAGCCCATCGTTATATCACGATTTACTGCTAGGTGTAGTAATTTTATACCTCTACTACAATATATCTTGGTTTATCTATCTATGGTCTTGATTTGACAGCTTAGTTATGGAATTGGTGCTTGAATTATATTCACGTCAAAAATAAGTGGTAATTTTGATAGAATTCATTTCATTTAAGAAATATCTCTATATAAAAATGAAGGGTGACTGACATATTAATGCCCATCCAAAAACCTCTGGACCTAGGAGACTTGAAATTTTGTACATAGGTACTTTATACAGTTTAGGCATCCACTAAGAAAGGATATAATTGGAAATTCTAATCTTGAAGGAGTGAAATGGGGTTCAAAGTTTGTATGGGAAAAAATAGACATTTCGACTTGAAACTTCGTAGGAATACTCTTAAAAACAAATAAGCAATCACGTATTTCGTGTTTTTTTTTTTTAAAAACTCAACCCCCCAGGGGATAAATGGGGTAAATGAACCGAAAAAATCGATATGGAAGTCATTCAAAGGTTCCCTAGGGATTTTCCGAATGTCCACGCGGACGAAGTTGCGGGCGAAAGCTAGTTCAATATATTTTAATTAAACCAACGGGCTATTTATTTGAATAAAAAAGCTAAAATTGCTTGCAAGCCTCTAAAAATAGAAAGCTTAACTTGCTGTTAAGAGTAGACTTGCAAAAGCCTACTTGCGTAGCTACCCATTTTCACAGGCTCTAAGATTACGGCTTTTCATTTAAGTTTATAGTTTCATTTTCGAGGTACGTAGTTCACAAAAGATTGCCCGGGAAATTTTAGAAATACAGCCAAAAGTAGAACATTTTAACTTACCGTCCAAATAAACTATTGCTGACACAGATTTGTCGTTCTCGACGATCGGACGAACAGACTCGTACGATATCGTTTCCAACAAGTTGTCTCTTAAGTCTAATACTATAAGACTCCTTATATCTTCAAGAATGTCCTCGTAGAACGCTGTTAGTCTGTTATTAGATAACGACAGTTTTTTAAGCTGAGTAAGTCCCCCGAATGCTCTATCCGATATGTATTCAATTGCATTGTTATCGAGCATCAATTCTTTTAAACTCCAGGATTCGCTGAATGCTAAGTTCCCAATCATCGTCAATTTATTGTGTCGCAGATTCAACCTTGAAAGATTTTCCAAACCTTCCAATGTTTCTTTTGTTATAACAGATATCAAGTTACTGTCCAATCGTAGTTCTATCAGATTGTTCAAATGCTTGAAACAGCCTTCGTGAATCAAACTCAAGTTGTTGTTTGATAAGTTCAATATGTGCAGATTTGGTAAGTTGAAAAACACGTCTCTCCTCAACTCTGAGATAGAATTATCCTCTAGGCTTAAATTTGACAACATCATCATTTGAGCGAACGAATGTTTCTCCAAAGATGTAATCTTGTTTACTTTCAACACGATCTGTTTGATTGTTGACGAGTTTGTGAATGCGTAAGGTGGGATATTATTTATACTTCCGAATTGTATAGACAAGTATTTTAGATTGTCGAGTCTAACGACGGCCTTAGCTGGAATGAAGGTGAGTGCGTCATCAGATCTGACGTTAAACGTTAGATCCTCTATTTCAGATTGAGAGGAGAAACTCGGCCATATTGGATCGTCTTCTGTTATTCCTCCTCCGAAGACCCAGCAGTCAGCTTTGGTGGCCATTTTTGGTTTGGTACTGTCGCAGTAGCAGTGCACTTTGGACTTTCTATCCTGGATATCGCACACATTGATGAACAAAGAAGCGTAATGGTATCTTCTGGCCGGTTTTGTGTCATTCTTACTTTCGGTGACTGTCAGTTTAACTGTCATTAAGGAAGCGATGATAATAAGGTATTTTGTAATTTGTTCCATTTGAACCTGTAACAAATAAAACATAAATGTTTAATATGAGTGTTTCATAAAGTTAGACGACAGAATTTTATATGAGACAAAGATATATAATCGTCTACATTTTGTGTAATTTTTCGTTAAAAGATTAAAACGTATCTAATTGGCAAAAATATTTTCCATAATATGATATTCGTTCAGCTTATTCTGCAAGATATCTAATACAACATGATTATATGTTTAGGAAAAACAATAAAATAGGATAATAACGATGAAATGAAAACGAGAATTTTAACGGGAATATTGTGTCCAATCCAAAACGTAATTTATCTCAATATTTCAAAACCATTCAAAATTTGTTTCAAAACTAATATTGTGAAGGGTCTAATTCTGGCTTGGGTTCCACCTACTTTTAATAAAAGTCACGTATTCATTAGACAACGCATGAACTTTGTAGGTCACCCACTATTTCATTTAACGAGGTCATATTAATAAATCACTAGCCACCACTATGTTGTCAAGTATTTTACCTAAATATCAACCCAATTAAAATAGCGAAAGGTTATTTTCGAGTTATCATGACTCAACTAGAACATTTCACTGTCAGCTTAACGGATTTAAAACTATGCAGTTACTTTTGACCAAAGTTTGTGAGCGGATTAAAAGTTGAGCCTGTGCATGGTTAAAACTGAAATTTCAGCAAGCAAAAAGTTTTATCTTTTGTATACAAAAGTACAAGTTTTACGGCATCTGAAAGTCAGCCTGTTTTTTGCATATTCGCATTAACTTTTCAATGAGCAAAACGAAAACTGTTAAGTATAAAATTTGCTACAAGACACAAAACGATCTTACTTAGAAAAAACACCATATCTGTCCAGGCCGTTGCCGGTTCCCGGACACAAATAAAAGATGCTTTTCAGTGCATATTCTATAATAACAAACAATCACAATTTTACATGTAGTAGTTACACTTTTCAGTTAAAGACAGGTGCGATCAGCACCGAAGATGGCTGATTTTAGTACTGAGAGCTGACCTCTTTTTTGCTTTACATTCATCGTGTAGGGCGCCGGCGTGGCTCCCGCTCATTGGATAGCGAGGAGGCGCGCGACACATCACGCAGACGCGGTGGTACTATCGGCGCGGCGTTGCGGCGCAGTGCATGCAACAGCCACAGCGGCGGGGCGCGGGGAGTGACGCGCAGCAAGAGCGCATGCGCGATCTGATACGTCTTGGTTACAGATATAGAGATGTGATGCGTTAACATCCCTGGCCACCTTGAAAGCTATTGCTTTCAACGTCTTCTTCGGGTAGTAAGATTAGTTTGTTCAGGGCACGATGCAGAATTCCCTTTGCTGTGGATACGTCAACGACTCTTGTAATGTTGTCCGCTCCAGGATACAGGTTAGAGACTCGTCCTAGTTGCCATTTCAACGGCGGGGCATTATCGTCCTTCAGGAGCACCATGTCTCCTAGTTTAATGTCTTTCTGTCTTGTTTGCCATTTTGTTCTTATCTGCATCTCTGACAAATATTCCTTTTTCCATCGATTCCAAAATTGCTGCCGGAGTTTCTCTATCAGTTGGTAACGGTTGGGTCTAGCCATATCTATCATGATCTCAGATGGCACCGACATTAGAGGCCGCCCGATGAGGAAATGACCGGGAGTGATGGGAGTAAGATCTTGGGGATCGGAAGATAGGGGGGACAGTGGACGTGAATTAAGGATAGCTTCGATCTGTGCAAAGAGAGTAGTAAGTTCTTCAAAAGTAAGTGAAGCTTTGCCTGCTATTCTTTTTAAATGGTATTTAGATGATTTTACGCCCGCTTCCCAAATTCCCCCAAAATGTGGTGAATAAGCCGGAATAAATTTTATATTAATGCCTTCACTACCAGCGTAATCGCTAAGGGGCCTGCGACTAGACCGCAATATTCTACCCAATTCATTGTTAGCTCCTACGAAGTTAGTGCCGTTGTCACAATGTATAGTGTGAGGCTTGCCACGCCGAGATACAAAACGACGTAAGCATAAAATGAAGGCTTCTGTACTAAGGTCACTGACTACTTCAAGATGGACCGCCTTGGTAGATAAACAAACAAATATACATAAATAACATTTTGTATTTCGACTGCCACGTCCTTTCTTACTAGCTATTAAAAAAGGTCCGCCGAAATCGGCGCCACAAAAATAAAATGGAAAAGTAGCATTAATACGTTGTGACGGCAAGTTGCCCATAATAGGCTGTAACGTTTTGCCTCTAAAACGTATGCAAATAGTGCAAGATCTGCTGACTTTGCGTGCTAACGATCTGCCACCCAAAGGCCAAAATTTCTCTCGAAATGAAGCTAGCATTAATTGTGGTCCTGCGTGAAATAAGCGTTGGTGTTCATGTTTCATTAACAATTTAGTAAAATGATGGTTAGCATCCAAAATTATAGGATGTTTTTTATTGAAGTTATAATCAGATAATTTTAATCGACCACCAACTCTTAGCACACCGTCGCCATCAAGAAATGGATTCAAAGGTAACAATTTAGATTTATTATGTAATTCTTTAGAATTATGGATACTTTCTATTTCTACATGAAAAGATTGTAGTTGACAAATTTTGATCAATATTAATTGTGCTTTATTAAGCTCATGAACTTCTAGAGCTCCAGTTAATTTTGAGTTGTTTTTATTGGAGTTATTAATAAAACGTAAAACATAGGCATAACTTCTTAATAACCTATTAAAATTAGAATATTTGCAAAAATCTATAAAATTTGGAATTTCGACACTAGTATGCACCTTAAGTTCAGGCACATCCACTGAATAGTTTTTCATCTGTGGCCAATCTTTATGTTCCTGCCTAAGAAAAGGAGGACCTTCCCACCATATACTAGAAGCTGACATTAGGTCCTGGGGTTCGACTCCCCGTGAAGGTAAATCAGCTGGGTTTTGGTCAGTGGGAATGTGTCTCCAAGTATGACCGCTGGTGATCTCGTTTATTTCTTGTATTCTGTTACAAACAAAGGCTTTTAATAATTTCTGAGGAGTTTTAACCCGGCGTCATTGTGGCGGAAAAAAGTTACACTAACGTTGAGGTGGGTCATCATGACCCTGGTTACAATTGTTAAAATTTTGCCTAGTATAAAATAATTTTAAATTTTTCAAATTTTATATTAATTATAAATACTGTATTTATAATCAGTAGCAGCAATAAAACACATTGGTAATGAGTGAAATAATCTTTATTTTTCGTTTTTCTTATAGACTATTAATTATACAACAAAACTGTAACTCTTTTCTTAATTTTCTTATATCAACAAAAAACAATATCGTTTCTAACAAATACTTACTTAAATAAAATCTATACTACCTTACCTCTCTATCATTGGAAGATAAGAACGAACGACGAACACTAACATGATCTTCATATAAAATATATATAAAAAGTATATGGCACAAAACAGCAACGTCGCCGTTGAGCTGGGTCATAATTACCCTGTCGCAGGTTCACACACGTGTTGCTCGTTGCGCTGGTGATGGACGAATGAAGTGAGATACGCGAAGGGGAGGGGTGATCTTTAGCTGCAGCTACTGAGACAGACAGTTGTGGGTGGCAATTATTTCTAAGCAGTTTTCCGTATGCAAAACATGCAGGGTCATATTGACCCTGCCTCAATGACGCCGGGTTAATCCAGCATAATACAATTGTTGAATCTGACCAAAATGTTACTTGGTCAATTTTAATATTTAAACTCTTTAATAACTTAGAACATAAACGAGCTCCCAGAAGCGCACTACAGAGCTCAAGTCGTGGTGTTGTCATTGTTTTTATAGGCGCGACTCTAGCTTTAGCACACAGTAATTTAACAGTAACAGTATTATTTTTATCAACAGAGCGCACATACACACAGGTGCCATATGCATCCTGCGACGCGTCAACAAAACAATGCAATTCAGAAACATTATAGACAAATTGAAGTAAATTCATCCCAACGCCATCTGCAACTGATTGTGTGGAGGGACGATGAATCTCAACCATTAAAGATTTTGCAACTAAATTCGGTTACATATGGTACCGCTTCTGCGCCTTTTCTTAGCACTAGATGTCTCCTTCAACTATCTCGAGAATGTTCGGATCCTACGATAGCTTCTATAATTGAGCATGATATATATGTCGACAATTTAGCGACTGGGTCCTCTACAGAAGAAGGCGTGATGCGTTAACAATATCCTTTTATTACCACTACTTCATTTACGTACCTTTTTTCTAGAAATTGTTTATTACGTAAGAACAAAGTTGTTTGAAAGACAGCTGGAGAATCAAATTGTTTGTTTCTCCAATAAGTGAGGCGATGCGTACGTGATAATGTGTTAATGTGTGATAAGTGAGTTACAAAAGGATGTAAGTGAGTTATTAAAAGCGAAATCAAAAAAGTTTTTGCTTTTACACAATCTATAAGGAAGGGACATCAAAAATGGCTGATGGACAAATTGATGGCAATGAGGATCAGTAACAGGTTTGAATCCTATAGTTTTATTGATATAATATAAAATCATATTAGTAGCTATGAAACTTAGTAAAAGATTTATTTAAATCCGTTTAGAAATGCTTGAGTTATTAACCTATTGAGCGCGACGGTTTCCCCCAGGCACCCGCGAGACGGGTTATACGTCATTGAAAAGAATATCCGTCAAGGCCCAATGTCACAGAACAATCATGTGGTGGCATAAGCTTTCTGATAAGCCACTAAACAAAAATCGTTACTGATCCTCATTATGCTTAGTTAGTTTCAAAAGCATTATACCTAGAAAGTTAGTTTCAAAAGCATTATAATATCTAGAATAGTATGTTAAGTTTGTAAGCAAATTTTTTTAATGGTCTGTTCTCCATAAATGTTTGATAAAACAATAGGATGGCTGTGGTTCGAGTGCATGAATTTCAATTGTTTATTAGCAATTAGTTTATTAGTTTATTAGCGACTTAGAATACAGTATATTTTATTAGCTCTAAAGTTATTTTACTAGTGGTTCTGTAGAGCCATTGACCTCGCGTTTGTGACATTTTTGAACATATTTCGAAATGGCTGAAATATGATTTTCTCCTATATTTTCTCCATTCTGAAAATTTTTAAAAAATTCCTAAAACTGAATCGACAAAAAAAAAGAACCGGTTTACAAAATTTCACGAGAATCGGTTGGGAAATGACACCTATAGAGGAGAACAAACGGACAGACAGCCAGACGAAGCCCAAGCTGAAACGGAAAGGCTTCGCTCAAATCAAATAAACTTTTTTACATTATCTTAGATTTTAGTAGAGTGCTTTAGTAGCGTGCGAGTAGATTCGAATGCGAGTGCTTTTGTAGTTTTGGTGCCTTTCCCGTGAGCGTTTACATGCTTCCAGTACAGTGTCATTTGACTAAAGCACTCTACTAAATACGCTACTAAAATGTCGATTTACACGCTTCCAGTGCGAGGAAAGTGTCGCGCGGGCGGCGCGGGCGTGCAGGGAGTTCTACTGGAAAGCGATGATTCCAGTTGAAAGGCTACTAGAACGTTACTCTCTTTAGTCATACGACGACCGTTTACATGTTTCAACTAAAGCACTCTACTAAAAACTAAGATAATGTAAATCAGTCTTTAGATTGTTTAGCTCTCACTTTCATCAACAATCCTCAGTGTTGTTTATATCAGGTATTACTCAGATTCTTAATCTTGATAATAATCTTAAATTAAAACAGAACATTGAAGAAAACATCGCGTGAATCAACGACAGAGTTAATCGCACCAAATGATCTAATTTAACTTGCAGAACAGCCACCACTCTAGTTTGAGGCTGCGACGAGTTGCACAGTTCCCGATAGTTGAGCGTCTGCAACTGCTGCGGGTTTCAGCGTCACTCGATATAAGACAGGCTTGGTTGTAATTACTGGAGCTAAACGTTATACTTCCAACAAGTTATCTAAAATTGTCGTTATAGATAGAGTGATATATTTTAAACAAAATATAAACTTTTGTTACAGTTCAGAGGGATGCATTTGCGGGAAACCTCCTTAGCTACGGTTTGCGGTTGATATTCTCGTACCTGTTATCTGCTGCGGGCTGCGGGAACCACGGTTGTGATTCGTTTTATACAGGGTAATTTTTGGACCTCTTTAAAAAAAATGTCAGGTCATTCTATAACAGCAGTACAATAAATTAAGAAGTAAAAAAAAATTTTTTACAACTTTTACCCCTTACTTTTTCCTACACAAATTGAAATTGTTGTCACTGTTTGCGCATAGCACAGGTCGCCTGCGCGAGTCCCCCTCCAGCCACCCACCTTCCCCCGCACGCGTCCCGTTCGCGAGGGTGAGCGTGCGCGCCTAGATTTTTAGGATATAAAAAGTGGCTGAAAACTGTGAATTAAAAAAGAAATCATTCAAAATATTATCTCAATTATTTTTTGATTACTTCCTTGAACTTATATTGGATTTTGAAAAGGGGTCGCAAAATTACCCTGTATAATACTTAAGTACTTAAAATGTTTTCATTGCCACTTTATGCTGTAATACAGATAACTTAGTTACGACATTTGTTTGTTCGAGAAAATACGCCAATACCAAACTTTGATTTGGATAGGACTTCGATAGAACTTCAACTTGACTTCAACGGTATTGTGTATACGAGAATCGGGCTACTGGTCTGGTGAGCGCCATCCAGCATGGTTCCGTTTGAAGCGCTTAGCGTATGCTTAACTAGTAAGGGGGGCTTAGTCTAGTAACTAAGAGGATTATTGAAGGACTAGCTCAATAACGTTCTCAGTTACAAGCCTCAAACTTTCGTTGAGTAGCAACCACCAACTGTTTGACGTAAGGAGGCAGACTGGCTTATGTGTACCTACGATGTTTTGTAGTTATACAACTAGAACCGGATTTTGCGGTCTGTAACGTCATCAAGTGGAATCGAGTTTCGTTTATGTATCATGAAAATATAGCTGACAACGTTTTTGCAACTGTCGTAATAGTTTATCGTAGTAGAATGTTTATTTTCCCATATCTGTTAATTTTAATAATTAATTACCTGTAACATAACTATTTTCCATAACAATTACATAAAAAAGCATTGGTGTTACAGAAAAAAATCCGTAAATACGACAAAATGACCCAAACTTAATTTTAATGTTTGGTAAGTAGTATCATGTAGTAATCGTCTATCACTACATACCTACTACTATAAAACAAAGTCCCTCGCCGCGTCTGTCTGTCGGTCTGTTCGCGATAAATGCAAAAACTACTGAACCTGATTTTCATGCGGTTTCCACATAATGATAGAGTGATTCCTGAGGAAGGCTTCGAGATCAAGCCGATGACCAAAATTACGACAGCCAAACTTTGTGACGAACTGGACACAATTTTTACTACCTTTGGCCTGCCTCAATTTTTAGTGTCTGACAATGGCCCTCAATTCATTTCTAAGGAGTTCCATGATTACTGTGAAAGGAAGGGAATAAAACATATCAAATCGTCACCTTATCATCCGCGGACGAATGGATTGGCTGAACGGCTTGTGAGGACTTTCAAGACCAGAATGTCGTCCAGCACAAAATGTCTCAAAAAACGGTTAGAACATTTTCTTTTCGCTTACCGCATCACACCCCATAGCACCACTGGCAAAGCCCCGGGCCAGCTAATGTTTGGAAGGCAGCTACATTGTGTGCTTGACAATATCCGACCAAGTGCTAGACGCTTGTTACAGTACAAACAAATACAAGCGAATATCAACTCTGATGATCAGACGCCAAACCATAGACCAGGTGAGGCTGTGTATGTGCGAAGCAGGGAGCAGCCACGATGGGAGCCTGCCACGGTTTCACGACGCACGAATCGATACTCTTATGTCATTAACACTCCAGTTGGGGTGGAGAAGAGGTATCACGCAGACCATATACGACCCCGGCTCCCTGAGCTAGAAGAAAGCACCGCTGAAAGAGCTTCTCAATCATGTATGTTTCCATCTCCCGCAATGTCATGTCCAGCTGAACCTGTTACAGAAGGTTTGGTTCCAGTTCCCGCAATGTCATGTCCAGCTGAACCTGTTACAGAATCTGGCAGGACCACAGCAGCTACGCCTATGGCTCCACGTAGAAGCAAGCGTACAATTAAACCTCCTCGTCGACTAATTGATGAGATGAAATGAGAATCTTTTGGGGCGGTTAGGTGTATAATAAGTTGAGATTTTATGAAAATTGATTATTGTTGAAGATGTCTGCAAAAATTAAGCCGACTGGGAGTTTGCATCGAAAATGCTGCATAAACCTTTTGAGCTGTCTAACAAAATAATGTATGATGGAATTATTCCTCTTTTATAGATCTACAAAAAAAGTCCGCGATGGCATATATCTGTCTTTTAAGAATAGCTTATTATATCTTCTAAAAATTGGTCACGTACAATGCGGTAATTTGGAAAGCTATGTAGAAGGATACAGTACTAATCCTTATCAGCTTAAAAACGTTAGTTACCTTTAGCATTTTATGCACATTTAGTTAACGATTTACACTATATCATTTAAATTAATATCTTAGAAGTTATCGCGAAAAACTAACGCGTGGGAAAATAAATTCAAGCGCGTTTCTTACACCGATGACGGGAAGGGACTTGAACGGGACGGAAACAGACTTTTGGGGCGAATGGGTGACGTGACAACTGTAAGGTATTTATTTTCTTTTTGGGTGTTGTTGGAAGGTCTCATTTGGCAAAAAAAGGAAGGAACCGAAGCGAAACGAGGACGGTTCGCTAGTCTTTTATAATTTGTTACTACTTGACGATGTAATTACGAATTTACTAGAACCGGGACGAAATGAAACATGATAAATCAATTATCTTCCTAATAATTTTAATCAAAACGAAACAAGAAGTTTTAAAGAAGTCTAATCTTGTAATTTGAAGTCTCTTATCTTACCCTGAATTTTAATTAAGAGCAATTAAAGTTGGATGGAATTGCTTTGAACTATTTACACTTTTAGGTAACTAATCACAGTTCATTAATAAGTTACGAAACAACTCTTTTCCGCTACACTTTAACCTTACCTACTTCAACATTCCTAAAGTAATCCACTCAACTTATACAGTTTCTTCAAACTCCTGAATAACACAAGTTACAAACTCATACGCTTTGGAAATATCGCAACTTCGTGAATATACGTTTGACTGCGCTGCGGTTGCATTTATCTTGTTAACAGATTTATCTCCCTTTTTTAGGGTTAACAGATTCATCATAAGACGATAATTGTATAATATATTATTATCGGATTTTAAATATTAAATTAAAAACGTTCTTTCCCTCCACAGAATCCTTAAAATCTGCAAATCTGAACTGAAATTAAAATTTCAAATGCAAAAAAGTAACAAACAGTGTGTTTTCATATATTTTTTTATATAGAGAGGAAACTCCTTGTTTTTATGAATAATTTTTAGATCAAACTGTGACGAAAATCATTTTGTTATTTGGGCGTCTCCGCGCAAATGTGGAAAATTTAGGGCTATTATTAAGAATTACGATACCTCACTTTCAGTCGGGAAAATTTAGGTACCTACGGGCTACCACGCCACTCTCACGGGTCACCCTCTGAGGAGACGTCACCCTGCCCCGCACCACCCCGTGCTGTATATCATCGTTGCCCTGTAAAGTCAGCCGAGTTACCCCACTAGTGTAGTAATTATTAGTTTATGAAAAAACTGGCCGTAATTACAACAACATATCTTTCAATCGCCAATACATGCAACAATGCCAACCCTACCTTGCCGTCACCGTGGCATGCACTAATTTGCAAGCGTCTTGTACGGGCTTGCATAATAGACTTCTCTCATTTGCTCAAGTACGCTTGTGTCGTATTTACAATTCAAATGCATTAACAATTACAATGACTGTAGGTTCGTTCGAGTTTGAGTTAGCATCCGTTAACGGTATTCAAACAACAAAAGCCCTAACGATAGCTTTTCTAATGAAACACTTTATCGAAAGAAAACCATTATCATTCATTGCTTAAGTTTTCGACATTATTCTATTTACGTATGGCAGCGTCGTCGCCGAGCACATAACGATAGACAACTTGATTTTCTTTCCAAAAATTTGTTTGGCATTTTATTCAATTTACATCGTTTTGAAAATAGCCAAAATATTCTAAATATAATAAATATAAGATTCTTGAAAATAGCATTATTTCATAAAGTCATTTTTTATACAATTGGTACTTCTGCTTTACTCTCTATTTTTTGTTTACTCTTCCTTTTTAAAGCCATTTGCATGTTAATATTTAAAAAAAAACTTATTTTTTTTTACTTTGTAGAAAAATTGTTTGTTGCAAAATTGAATTGAATGAATTACTCAAACTTACGCCTGTCAACGAGGAGACTCGGGTCATTAAAATTAGATAAGTCCAGACAAATTAATTTAGTGTCTATTAAATTATAAATTGAACCTTCTAGCTTTTGTGGTTGCAGTAATTTCAGAGTTTTGATCAAGGCTGTTTTAAATTAATAAGTATTATTGTGAGAGACTGAGTTTAATTCTAATCCTATATTATATAATATAATAGTTGTAGAAGTTCAATTATTTAATAGAATAGTTCTATAGGTAAAAATAGGGATATTATAGATCTAATCTACTTAATCACGCTTTGCTATTGATTGTTCGTTTTAATAATCGCAACGCTTAGAGCAACACGGCTTCCGTCCGATGCGGAAGCCCGCATTGTTATAAGTCGCAACGCATATTTTTATAGAATGGGGAACATGCATAAGTCACCGATTTTGATAAATTTGAGCTTGATTGCTGCGGACACGTATAAAAACATGATGGAACAGAATAATAAAAAAAAATGTATTATTTTAGTTTTATCACACAGGGGAAAATAGAGATATTTTTTTTCATTTTCGGATATAATGCACTTAACAGTCGGATAGAATATCAAATAAGAAATAATATTTTGTATTACACATATGTACTTAAGCTCAATATTTAGGGAGATATTTGACTACGCGCTAACTTCAAGCAAGTGAATATATCACGAGAAAAAAACGCAAGAGAATAGTTTTAATATTACTGTTGATTCTCTCACGCATTATACTTTTGATTTTGATACAAAAAAAATGCAATTATTATCTCTCAATCTTGGTAAACTCTCCTTATACTACTATAACATCGTACACGTGACAAGATGTATAGAAAGTCGTCTAAAATACAATAATTCGTCTTTATTAGATTTGCTATGAACGTTATAATTAATAATTAACTTACTAGCAGTATTATCTTATTAAGTGTCAACGCAGTAAGCCTTCGTTCGACTGATTCAATGAATTAGTTGTGAGTTTGTCGTTGAATGAAATAACTTAGTGAAAGCATAAATAATTGCGTTCTCAACTTTTTTATACAAGTCGTTTGACTGTCTCCTGAAAAAAATACTCTTCAGTAAAGGCACTCTGAACAGAGATTTATCACCGAGACGAAGTAATATTAAAATCATTTAAGTAGCGATATTTCTCCTGAAAGCAGGCTTTTTCATTCATGTTCCTTTTTAATTTAGGAAAATGATTTATTTATTTTAGTTAAATTACGTATTTCAAGCATACCTTGTATGAATAACGTGGTACGGCAATGATGAATGTATCTTTTATAATGGTTAGATTTTCCTTAGGAAAATATAAATATTTAAGTTTCGTAGCCTACAGGCAATTCATATAATAGAGTAATATTAAATAGTTTTCTTATGATTGTGGTAGATAGAGTCAAGCAAATATTGAAAATACGGAGAAAGGTTTAGTAAGATGATGCTTTATAAATAATGTTTCTTTTCTTTGTTTCTTTAGACAAAATCACAATATGATATCATAGATTTTTTACATAATTATATTTCATGTATTTTCTCTCTTTAGATATTGAATTTTTATTTGTATGAATGTGTGTGTTTTAGCAAACAAACTTCTTATCTATCTATCCATCTAATTAGTCGCCCAATGTTGTTCCGGATATCCAATCGGATAGTACTTGTAGTTTACTGTCTATCGGAACAGGTTTACTTGGTCTCTCTTATTTGTATTCCATTAGCTCATCCCAGTCAGTGCTCAGCAGATGTCTGATTGAAGAGAGAAATGAGTACACATGAAACCTAGTAGCAATCTATACGCACCTAGCGCAATCTACACGTATTTTCTTACTCAACTTATACATTTTGTTTTTGACGGCTCTTACCTTTTTTCTCAAAAGTGTCTTTCGAAATAATTTTTGTCACTGTCTTCTGTCTTCTATAACATATTTTTTTTAAGTTATCTACGTTTGTTAAAAAAAACCATTGAAAATTGAGTGTATGGGTGAAGAATGTCTACCAAATATGACATCGTATTTACTGAACACCATGAAAAGATTTAGTATTGGATGTACAACCTTACCTTCCTCAGAAACAAAATCTTAGACTTAAAATTGAAAGCTTTTACTTAAAGGGTTTCGTGTTTTCAACAGCCTTGTACAAGCCCCAAGAGAGCTCTTGTTAAACTACGTCATAATGTAATTAAAGCTCATAAATTTAGTTGAAGTTGGTCTGGTCTGAGCCGGGCTGCTACCCTATCGAGCGGAACGGCGTGCTCGAGTGGTCGTGAGGTAAAGCACCTTGAGAGCCCTGGCGATACCGACTTACGTAGAACACTATCTAATACCAGGATTAAAACGCAACGTGGTCACATAATAAATATCTAAAACAGTTAAATCTCGGGACTAGCGCATTCAACTCACACAGACACACGTCGCTACGGGAGTTCCGAAAACATGCACCGATTTATTTGAATGAATGTAATGTAATTAGGTATTAAAATCATAAAAATGAAGCTCGTCTGGTCTGAGCCAGGCATGGCGTGCCCTGTCTTGGTGTCATGTCACAAGACGGTGTTCTCTTTTGTGTCCTCTTATCTCATACAGTAAATAATATCCATCCGTACTTTACTGGGCTCAGTTAAGAACAGAGCTTTGCTAATAAAGAAGAGAGAAGCCAAATTCTGCAACGACACAGAATAATTGTTTAACGAAATATTCGTACCTACAATATACTAAAGAGATTTAACTCAAACATTACGAATGAAAAGGAATATTTTTTCCACAAGTCATTACCTAATGACGTTAGCTCTTTTGTGCTTTGAATCGATAGTCCCCGAGAGCTCGCCAACTCAAGTCTAGAGCATCTGCTTGTGTTACACTTGATACAACCACTAAGGGAGACTTGATGCGAGCAAGTTCAATACATGGACTAGCCATATACCGCCTTAATGGTCCTCGGAATTAATTTCAGGCTAGTGACTGGTAAAGTCGAAGAACGTCATTAAAAATAGTCCAACAGAATAACAACATGCCGTTACACGACTTCCAATTTTACGATTTTTTCCTTCTGGGCCCTATTCAATAAAACTTACAATCCTACAAATTTGTCAATAAGTAACATATTTGTCAAGTTGTATGGCAAGTGCTGTTCTATAAACCTTACAATTATGTAAGAACTTTACAAGTAAAAATCTTGCAATTATTACAATTATAAATGCTGTTCAATAAACGTTTACATATGTAGAAAACGCCTGTAGATTTCGATGACAATATTGTATCTACAAATTTTTGTTGAAGATTCTTAATTAACGAGGATATATTTCAAAAATCTTAGAATTTTAAAATAATCGATAGTAGCCTTGCTTACCCTAAACTTCTCATTAAATGTGAAATCAGTCACATCAAAAGATAAAATATTGTGTTTTTATTAAATATTTTTCTTTGTCGTTCGATTAGCATGATTCCATCGTTATCACTACTCTCTACTTGATTTTGGTAAAAAAAATGCCAAATTATAAAATATTACCGAGGGTGAGGTCACCTGTCAGAAATGTATTACAATTCTACAAATAAGTAAACTTGTAAATACAATTATGCGTTCAATAAAGCAGTTTTTCCTATAATTTTGTAAATTTTCACCTGTAACAGGAAAATGTTTATTGAACAAAAATATGTAAAATTGTTAATACAATTCGACAAAATTGTCAATTTTCCACCATTACAAATTTGTAACTTGTATTTTTTCACTACTCTTGCTCAAAAAGTCCGTCATTGTAACTTACAAGAGCCGAGATAAAATAGCATAATAACCCCTAGGGGATAAAGTTTTTTCTTTTTTAATGTTTATCTATTACCAATGAGCCAACTAAAACGAAAAAGTCTTTATTCATAATCACGAATAAAAACTAGCTCGACTTAATACTGGGGTCTATTACGAAGAGTTTTATGCGATACACGCAGCTGCGTCCGTGCTTCGTTCTTATTGTTGTATGCGATATTGCAAAGTGATTGCGTAAATTTGACAGTTTCTCTCTAGCAGATCCGTCATTATTCGTTCAATAGTCTATGGACTACAATAGCTACATTGAAAATGTTTGTAATAACTACAAACGACGAACTGCTGACGACTATCGTGACCAAGTTATTTTCGTAATAGGCCTCCAGTTTCTCATTCTTATTTTTGAAAATGGAACTAAAAGCATCTCTTCAGTGAAATCATAGACTTATTTATACTCTGTGCACAGAGTGAATCGTAGAATGCGTGTTTGTGTTACTTAGCTGCTACAGCAGAAATTAAAAAAAAAAGGTGCCATGGCGCGAAATCTTTAGAATTTTACTATAATTACAAACTGATTGAATTGTGTGACTGTAATAGGAATGAAATAATTTTAATCTTTTGCCGTTAAGCACAAATCATTTATTTAAATATTATACAAAAAGTTTATGAAGTGGAGGATAGAAAAACGAGTGGATTCGTTTACGGAAGTAGGTATAACTATTTAATAATACTGTATTTTATTTTCTCGCATTCGTAGTGAAAAGTATAGTGTAACACACGACGCTAAAACCCATTGTAACTCGGTTTCTATTTATTCCCTCGCTAAAGCTCGGGAATAAAACTACCTCGTATGCAATGGGCCATTTTAGCGTCATGTATAACAATCTACTATTTATTGAACAGAAACTTGTGAAATTGTCACCTGTAATTGTAAATTGTAAGTTTTATTCAATAGGGCCCTGATATCACAAAATATATACCTGCTTTTTTACGTTACATTTGCATGCAATCATAAAAAACACAGAGAAGTCAATACCTACCAAGTAATAGCTCTATTTAACCATAACAAAATTATTATCTAATTTACTCTCAAGAATTTACATTATTTAATAGTATGCTATTTCTTACGATTTTTTTTCTATAAAAACGAATATCACGTTATATTTTATACTAGAACATAAAATCTTGACATGTCAGTAATCAATTACTAACATCTATGTTTTATATATTCTGCAGAAAGATTCGTTTCCTTTAAGCTCGGATTGCTTGGTCATGCTGCTAATGTTTTCCGAGTTCTCCTGTATCGTGATTTTCCTGATTTCAATCCATTGTATCCATTAACAGTTTTGTTAGTGAGCGTGGGATGTAAATGTTATTCGATACAGAGAGATTCCGACGTTAATTAAAAACCAATAAAAAATAACTCTAGAATAAATGTCATTCCCCTACTTCTGCTTATTTAATTTTCTTTCACCCAAGGTTGCCTGGAAGAGATTGCTATTAGCAATAAGGCCGCCTTTTGTATGTTTTCTTTTGCCTTTTTTGTTTCTTTCGTTTTTGTTTTTGTCGTGTGCAATAAAGCTATTTTTATTATTATTAAATGTCAGACGATTGTTTTTGTTGTTGTTATTGCCACAGACCTCCACGGACGGCCTAGATTTTTTCTTTTTCATTGTTAGCGTGAAGATTGTTAGTGTACCGAAGATATTATGTATTTTCCTCAAAGAATGAATATAAATTAGATAATATTTAATAAGTCTTTAATTTACTTAATACAAATAAAAAAAATATAACCTAAATAAGTGTCGGACAATGTCTAAAAAATTTACAAAAACTGGAGACGATCTCACTATTAATGTGTTAATATTATATTACCTTCATTTGCGTAAAAAAATCAGAGTATTTATAATAATTACCACATCTTACACATACTGTCAATGTAAATAAATAAAGTATTAATTGATCTTCATATCGATATAAACATTAGTCCGAACAAGGCCTCAATTTGGTAACGTAATAATTGACTTTCAATCGTGATTCAGTTTTGGATTTAAGAAACAAGAAGGGTTAAAAGACAAAAACAATACAATACAAACACAATTGAAACACTATTATGACGGTTACAATAGCAGAATCGAGACCCAGTTCAATACCAAAGCTTTCAAATAAAATCAAAGGCAAATTATCCCCCTGAGTCCTATTCTTTTTTTCAAAACACGAGCAAACAAAAGCCTCTATCGTATCTATATAATCAGTTTAACCCCTTATGATATCGATAAACATCAATGTGCGGCATCGATTGCCCTAATGTCTCATTACTCCTTTATGTATTAAACGCGACCATATCGAAAACGTGTAGGCTTTACCAATGTAGGGCAAATTGTCTACGATGATAGAATGACGTAGTGCGGGCCCGATATCGATAGTAATTTCGATGAATAATTAAGTTAACTAAAAGTACATACCCACACGTATGGAATATTTAATATATGAAACTGGATTTAATGTGAAGTATTAGACACAGCAACAAAAAAGTAGATAATTATAATTGGGCAAATAATTTCCTTTTTCATTCGGTGTTGTATACGCTATGCGGAAGTTAAAATAACACACTGATTTAGCAAATTTTTTTTACAAATTAATAGTAGTTTATAACACACTTGCTCGTAAAGTGAGCCCTAATACATAGCTTTTAGGGCCATAAACCGAGCTATAACAAACGCGTGCAATAATATATAAAACACTAGTTCGTAATAGAATTAACCCTACAAAGTTGAATTAGTACCTTACTGCAAGTTCTATGCGAGTAAATAGAGCATTCCAATTTAGCCGGGTAATACAGTTATTTTTTTTTGACAACAAAGAGGTTTTATGCTGCTGAAAATTCATATACATTTTTTTTAATTAATAAATGTGTAAGTCCTTAATTAAGTCAAATAAATATATAATAATTATCAAATTATTCACAACACAATATTTTGTTATAAAATATTAAAATATTTGCATATTGTCACTTAAAATTATAATTCTGTATGCTCCTCACCCCTTTGTTCGCAAAATATTCTTGCGTTGGGCGTGTGAAAAAAAAACAAAAAAAAACATGCGCGCCTTATCCCATAATGGGGTTGGTAAACTTTTTCAAAACTGTTGTGAATTATATATTTTCTGGTAGCTTTTGGCTTTGGACTCAGGAATAACAAATTGCGGAATTATATAATGCTATACATTTTAATTTAAATAAAAGTTTAAATTTTTAATTTACAGCATAGTACAATAAATCACTATTACGGCTGTATGCGTAGGTTATGCCTTTGCTCCAAAGACTTTCTATGTTGTTGCTCAAAACAAAAAAAAACAAAGGTATGATTACTCTTTGTCACTGTCTGTCAAATCTGTCAATCTGTTTTTTTAATCAGTAAATGCAAAGGAACTTCGTGTTCAGCCGTATGTTTGATATTTTATCGCGAAAATAATATATTATAAAAAAATATATTTAGTTAACAAGGTAAAATAAAAAAAACATAATATTATTTTCTTTATTCTTCAAACTTGTGCTATCAAAAAAAATATATAACAATTCTCTTCGAAAAAGTTTACCTACCCCATTATCATATTTTGTTTTTGTCGTATTTGTTGCTGTGTGATAAATTACTTTGTTTTTTCCTCGCAAATGTGTTGGAAAACGTCGTATGACACTCGTGAGCTCTTGCTTATTGCACACTCGGCTGAGTTACGCCCTCGCCTGTGGCTCGGGCTGCAACCCACAGCCTTGTGTGCAATGAACAACCTAAGCTAACTTGTCTCATAATGTACTATTATGATACTGATGCATAATGAGGGGTATTAAAACATGAGTGTGTGTTTAAAAACCGAGCCGTAGGCGAGGTTTTTAATAGTATCACACGAGTGTTTTAATACCTAGTTATGTGCAGTTTTATACACTACTTTATCTACACTCATACATTTGGGAATGAACCTACTAAATAAAAGATCAACGTTAGAAAAGAGAGACTTTGGTTGTATTAGCTATGTACCTACCTTGTCATTTTCTTAGCTATTTATAATAAATAACTAGGTATTATGCATCAGTATCATAAACTACTATTATGTAACGTTGTACGGCAAACAACATATTGATTAAACTAGTTTGTAACTACCCACGTATTCTATTTTTAAACTCGTAGCTTTACAATGTGACAATGTATTGAGATATAATCAATCCTTTATCGATATTTCGGTGAAAACACTCGGCTATAACGAAGTTTCTATAAGTTATTCCGCCCAAAGGCCCAAGCACGTTGTCTTTGCTTTTAGAGGAAATCAAGTTACAAGCATGTGACGTCAAAGGTTAGCTGAACTAACTTGGGCACTATATTGTATGCGGTTATTAAATTCGGTTTTGTGGATTAGTGGAGGGGCGCAGGAAATTGACTTCAATATGGGGCACAAAGCTGAATGATGGCCGGCGGATGTAATGGAATGCTTTTGTGGTAGTATTACGTGGCAAGTATGTAGTGGCTACGAAATTAGGCCACGCTATAAATATGTTATAGACTTGCAGGTACATGACATTATTTATAACAGAACGTCTGTTTATTTATATTTTTCGCATATATGATAAAAATATATAATTTAAATAAAATAAAAACAACAGAATTCAAAAACACCTCGTGCTTATGTTATCTTTTTTCACTTTTTTTAATCGATCGTTTTCATAGGATATCAATGAATAACTTTTAAGTTACTTTAATTATTTTACTTACTTTATTGATTGTAAATGCAGATTTTTCATTAATAAAATTAACTTTTTAAATCATAACTTTTTCTAAAGGTTTTCTTGAGTAAAATTATCACTACATATTTTCGAGTAAGGATAAAACTTTTATCTTTAAGATTTTAATGTTTTCTACGTAGAATTTTAAGTCTGAATTTAGCTAAAGTGTCCCATTGAACAATTCGGAGTATCTCTTGAGAAACGGAGTATTTTTCAGATCTCTAGTGCTCAAGAAAAGTTTCCGAATCGAAAAACAAACAGGCTATCCACAAAAAGACTCAAACTGTTTTGAGTCTTTTTGTGGATAGCCTAGTATATTAAACTATTTTAAGATTTTGTAATTCGAACAGATCGATTATGTTTATATTTATTAATAAGTTTTAAAATTAACACTTGATAGTGTTATGGTGAAAATGTTAAAACTTATTACTTAGAGATCACTCTAGATAACATTTTGTTGTATAGTAGTAGTTTATTTTAAAAGAATCTGAAGCTTAATATGCTTGTGTTACATATTATACCTACCTAGAACTTACACTATTATGATACAAAATAAATTCTGTCGGGCGGATTTTATGTTTATTGTCAACACTATGAAATAAATAAACAACATCAATTCCCAAGTTACGCTTTGTAAAAATTTCTGAAACGCGGAAAACCTTACTATTTCTAAGTCAGTCTTCAGTATAACATTTCTTATTATATCAGGATGTACGAGCTGTTGAGCTATTATGTTTCGTGCTTAAGTGTACAAAACCCTATTTTGTTCGCAAACACAATATATTGTCCCAGAGCCCGGTATTTGTCGTCGTCCGCCTCCTATTTTTTTTTTTCACGGTACCTGAACTTCGTTAGACAACACAAAAGTTTGGGGAAAGCTCGCAAACTTTTTTTGTCTATGCGGTGAATTGTACACGCGTTGTTCAGTTTGATAAAATATGTTTGTTAGCTACAAAATTCTTTAAAATAAAGAGAAATAATATTTAGAAGGCCGTCGTGATTGCTACGGTCTGTTGCTACGGTTTGCTACGTGATTATTCAGCGGACGTAGAACACCGCTACGAAGTATGCTACGCCGTAGATCGAACGTGATAAGTATTCTTGAAAGCCGATCTTGAATAAATATGTGTTGTCCCTTGAGCTTTTTTATTAAAATATACATGTTATACGTGTACTGAAAATATAACTACCTTATTATTCTTTGAAATATTACGCACAGCATTTTTTGTACTCGAAAGAAAACTGAGTATATCACACTTGTCATTTACGTCCTCGTCAATCTTAGTATGTGTCATGCTCAAAATGATATATGTACGTATATTCACCCTAGCACTATTTATCCCTAGAGATTTATAGCTTTTGCTACTTACTTCAACTTTCATGCCGAAACGAAAAATTGTTGAATCTTTTATTTTCCTAACATTCCGAGCATTTGTAATATTTAATAGGCACATGATCGACCGGATTGTATCTGTTTTTGTTATACACTAAACTAAATTTCTGTGTGGATATGTTTTTAACAAAAACCTTTATAAATATCCTTTTTGTTTGCATAAGAATAAAAGAAAAAATATACAACTGATAGTTCTAAATATTGCAGCGCTTGGCGAGTAAGTTGGACAGACTCGCTCTGGCGCCGTTTAACGCTCGCCCCACAGGACCTGGACTCAGCAGATGTCTGCTGGCTCTAGGTGTAGCCGATGGTACAAGATGTAAGAGCTAGGCTCTCGATTACAATAAATGAAATTCTAAATAGACGGTCAGTGGCGGCTATAGCCGTACTACAGCGAGTGTAGGACAGACTCGCTCTGCGTTCGCCCCTCTGGACCTCGATGTCAGCTGACTCTAGAATGTAGCCGATGGTTCAAGATATAAGAGCAAGATATAAGTTAAGTTGGACAGACTCGTTCCGGCGCCGTTTAATGCTCACCCCACAGAACCACGAATCAGCAGATATCTGCTGGCTCTAGATGTGGCAGCTGGTGTGAGACATAAGAGCTAGTTACTTGTGTGAAATAAATAAATCAAGATATTGAACTAAGACATCGTTATTGTAAATCTACGGTTAGTGGCAACTAGTAGTAGTCTAGTTGACCATAATATGAATTTGGATAGTCTCACTCAGGCCCCAGGATATCGATTTGGCAGTGGCGAGTGCATAACATAGGAACTGAAAGTGATTAAAGTTGTTGTTGTTAAATTAAAATAAAACTTAATTGAAAATATTAATTTAATTTATTTTAAAAGTATTTTTCTGACGTCACTACGTATGTTGAAATTAAATGCAATTGCTCTGTAATTAAAATATCAAGAAAAGACTGACTGGAAGTTTCAAAGAAGTAGCCACGCAATCTCTTAACTCACACTGCTCAACCATCCGTTTCTCCATTATTCACTGCGTCGACGTTCGGCTAAACACGTTACACGTTTACGTCACGTTACGGCACGAGTGGCGGCGCTCGCCACGCCCTCGCCAGGAGTTCGGAAGCCGCAGACACGTTCCCAACGAAATGTTGTAGATATCCAAGTGTTCTAAGAGAATTTAAGTTGCAACTTGAACTGTCTTGTTTGCGCTTTAAGAAGTGCTGTTAACGTTCTCTGAGCTTAGTTTGTATATATTTTAGGGAAACAAAACCAATCAGTTCTTTTGGAGCTTACGAGTACCCATTGCAATCCAATCATAGAAACACGTATGAAATTATACAGGGAAATAATTATGAGTACCTACATACAACGATGGTTGAAAATTCAATACTAAATTATTGGATTTAAAACATTGTATTTTGAGTTCTTAATGTCTGTATTCTGTTGCGACAAACGTGTTCAAATAAAATTTTATATCCCTTCTTCAATACTTTTACAATTTGCTTATCTTCAGAGATTACTAAATAATAAACGCACAAAAGCTATTATATCCTGGAGCAAAGTAAATCCTACTTTATTTTCTGCTTCAAATTCTAAACTTGCAGAACGGATTATTATACAGAATTCACTACGGCTAAGAAGGTTTTACGTAAGAATATTCCTTGAAAGCAATACTTTATTCCCTTTATTCCATTACGTTTTGCCTTCTCGGTGTCTGAAGGTGCGAATTAAGAGGCAGCAAAATCTTACAATTTGGCAATGAAGAGATTTACTAACTGAATAAGTGCCGACAATGCTGTTATTTTCAGGTTCTGAAGTAAGTTGTTGAGCTACTAATAAGTTCATTCTTGGTGATCTATTTATGAACTAAAAGCACTCGGTCTGAAATTTTAATGATTTAGTTAGATCATTATTTCAGACCGATACTTTAAATAAATTAACGGCTGAAGTGTAATGTTTTACAATAAACTGTGCAATATACATAGACTCGTATATATGAGATTGCAGAAGGGCCTATGCCCGCGACATTCTGCTCTACACTGTAACTCTACTTTCATAACGAAATACCATAGTTAAACAAGTGTTTCGTAACACAGTGTTTAATCTCGCCTATAGTTTGACAGACAGTCCATTATCATCGGCAGTACCTCTACACTATACATAATAAGCCTAACTTTATAAATGTTTTGCCTGTAGTTCCTTCCTAAACTTTATAACTCCATCCAGTTCGTCCATTGGTTTCTAATGCTCTTCCAATTCACAATATTGTAATAATACTCTTCCTAATAAATATTATAGTTATGAGCCATCTCTGAGACCTATCCAATGGGTAATACAATTTTCTTCGCTACACGCCAAATTAGATACAAATAATGTTATTGAACACTCAACTACAGATAATTGTGTAGACAGACCGCTTTACCCAATTCTTTGTGTGTTTTTGTATGAATTTCTAGCGAGTAGTTTCGAATAATTACTTTACCAATAGTTCGGAAAACGTTCTACTTATTACTTTTTTTCGCCCCTATGTTTTTCTCAGTCGATAATATATTTTTCTTGTATACAGCTACCTATAGTATCGTAATCGATCGATGAATAAGCTATACTAATTTTTCAGACAAATACAAAATGTCACTTATGTATACCTAAAGGCAGACTTATACCTAAACTCGAGAATTTGAGTTATGGGTATAGTACCATTGAAAATATATAAAGTTATGATATACTTATGTTATTATTATTGTTATGTTACGGCTAATACCCGAAGTGTAACTTAGCCTTAGCTTTAGTTTAGCCGACTAAAACTAGGTGTAGCCAGTAGCTATTGTTTAAACCTAGGTGTAGCCGATTTGCTCGCGGCTAATACTAGGTGTTGCCGGTTAAAACTAGGTAACATATGGGCTATTAAAAAAGTTTGAAGAAGAATTGAAGCAATTTTGTTGATGTTGGTATTTTTTTAAGATATGTGGCAGTTCCAAAAAAATAAGAAAACGTCATTAATATTTTGTGTAGTTACTAGAATCACACTTTTAAACAACGCGATAATTGATAACATACTATTATTTCATAGAATTTTAGGTAAGCTCATATCGCGAGGTCAGTCAATTAGTTAGATACAACTTATTATTCAACTATAGTATGAAAATAAAAACGGTCGCTTGATTTCTCGTTCAGACTCAGTCCGCTTAGATTTACCTTTTGTGTATCCAGCCAGATGCTTTCCTTTAGACCTAACTAACTGTAAATATGTTCACTCTATCATACACGTATATTCAATACATCATGTTACAATACAGGCAATATTATGTTAGCCAGAAACGTCTTGTACTAGTAGATGAATAGATAGATAAATTGTTTATTTGTTGCAATACACATAGAAACATCTGGTAGTACAAGAATAACATATACAAAAAAAAAACAATGAAAACTTAACTAATGGTAATGCGGATGTGCAGCAGCAGCAAACAGGGTCTAGACTCGGTGTAATATTTTCGCCCGTGGGATAGGCGAAACACCGATTTTCAGCCTTTACCCTAACTAACCTAAAGGGTGGACGGGAAATATCATCGAGAATCACAAGGATACGTATGAAAAGTTTAAATAAATAAAATCAAAACATTAATGGAAGGGAAAAGGAATACATTATAATATATAAAGTATCTACCAATGAAATCAGAGAAAAAAAATAATAATATATATATATAAAAGAAAAAGGGGGCTGTCGTAATCAGGATTGTCCTAATTTTTTGAGCTCTAGCAAATGAGCACGTAATTTATTCTTAAAGGTAACTATGGACTTAAGAGCTCTAAGCGGTGGCGGCAAATGGTTCCAGCATTTGGTGGCCTGAAAACGAAAGCTGCCCCTAAAAGCCACAGTGCGGTGCAGGTGGTTGGCCAGGGGTAGGGCTGCCATCCGTCCGGGTTTTCCAGGATTTGTCCTAGTTTGGAGGGCGTCCGATGAGCGTGTGATTGTAGTCCGGGTAAGACCCGGACTATAATTAAAGTCGGGGTTTTGGATCAAACTCCGCTCAAAAAATACTAAGGCTCGTATTATAGAATCAAACTCAAATTCAAATCTCTGCTTGAGTGAAAGTGAAAGTGAAAGTGAAAGTGAAATAAGCTTTATTCAAATAAACTTAATTATTAAGTACTTTTGAATCGTCTATATTTTCCTACCAATTTGAGTACAGTTAGAAAGGATTGGTGCTATTCATCGCATATAGCGCCATCCCTTTCTAACCGTACTCAAGCAGAGATCTGAGTTTGAGTTTGATTCTATAATACCAGCCTAAGTATATTCATTCAGCGCACGCGCTACCAGCAAAAAATAGATTTTTGTGCTATAATCAAGTGTTGTGATATAGCAGTGCGCAGATGATGTGGATGAAGCTAAAAGTGAATATAAAACTAAATGTAATGTCCGGGGTCAAGGCTCCAAAGTCCGGGGTTTTTACGCTATCGGTCCTGGGTGGCAAGTTTTAGAGATGGCAGTCCTAGCCAGGGGTATACGTGCGGATCTGATGCTGCCGTACCTTTCAAAAGCCGAGGAGAATAAGCAAGCCGAGAGAATAAGAAGAAATAAGCTTCTTGAACAGGTACTCAGGTTGCCTGTTCTTAATAATCTTGAAAATAAGACATGCAAAGTGCAACTTCCTACGCAACTCTGTTCTGAGCATACCTGCGGAGTTCAAGTAAGGCGAAACATGAGTCCTGGGAGGTATATTAAAACAGAATCTACAGCAAGCGTTCTGTACGCGCTGGAACAAACGTTGGGATAAAATAAAGTACAGTATTATAGTACCTTCTCGTCTCGTTAACATTTTTGTGTGTTTACTCTGTATCTGGGATTAATTTTAATTGCGCAAATTATGATATTAGCTTCATGAGAAAGAAATTATACACTTATCAAAGTTGATAAGTTCGATTTCTCAATTAATTTTTTCAGTAAAATATTTTTACTTTGAAACATCATGCAATAGCTTGGTCTAATTTGCTCATTAATTTCATTTCAAAATAATTATCATTTACATAATAAAATTATTGCTTCATTCCAATATTAACAATCCTCAGTCAAGAGGAAAATATTTGAATATGACCCCTTTATTAATTTGTCGCTAAGTAAACCCTTCCTTAAATATTAATGGTAAGTTAAGTATCCCTTACTAAATCATTACCCAGTTATCTCATAGTCTGTTTTACGTAAAGGGGATATTCTGCAAATTTTCCTTGTAACGAGTTGGTGACTTCTTGATTTTCCTCTTCAATATTTAACCAAAACACATAAATGTTACAAGCAGCGAAGAGCATTTACTATTCTAAAAATTGATTAAAATTAGTGAACCAATACTGTATGTTATGTAGAGATAAATATTTTTTTTATAAATGAACAATAAAAAAAGACCACCAAGCGGGATAAATTTTGTGACATCCCCCCATTAAAGGAACAACGTTTCTACCTAATAAAATGAAATTAAACATTAATGTATGTGGCATTAGATTACTTAGCTTATTACTTTAATTAATTGCTACCACAGGTGGAATAAATTAAGTAATAGTGATTCGTTGAAGCCAGGGCAAGGTCGTTTGTATTATTATAATTGCGTGTAGAACTAATGCTAGTCTGGCATTTATTATGCTCAGTAGCTGTTATACATATTTTTATTTTCCGACTTCAGAGAAGATTTTCATAGACTTTATACCTTCCTCCCATTTTCAAAAAAATATTCTTAGCGTTTACATTATAAAGTAAACCTATTTTCAAAATTTCAGATTTCTAGACTTAGTAGTTTTGGCTGTGCGTTGAGTCAGTCAGGACAAACGATTTTATAATTGTATTAGATTGATTGATTTGCTGCTTTTGAAATTGTACTGTACGTACCGCGACAGCTGCGAAAATCTATACAAATTATCGCTCGGGTATTGCCGCTACGCTACCCACGGCGGTAGCGGATACCGCTCAGGTTTGAGTGTGCTTTAACACTAATTCAATGTATGGTTATCATTTGACAGCCTCTTTCTTACACAATTCAATCAAATACTAATATTTTTTATTAAATTGGTATATCTAACCCCCTTACTAATAAAGATTGTATAGCAGATGTATATAGTTACACAATGTTTTGTCACTTTCTTTTCAATGTCAAACTCAAATAGTTTGACAGAGAGTAACCATTGTGTAGCTATACATCTGCTATACAATTTTTATTAGTAAGGAGGTAAAACTAAAACACCCGAGGGATTTGCTCCATGTTTTGGAAGCTTAAGAAATTTGTAATAGAACAAACCGATCACTCTTATCATAAAACAAATAAAATTACAAATGAATTAATCCACTTGTGTTTTAGTTTTAAACGATATAAATCCGAAGTCTTGGACCTCCATACACGCTAAAATGGCCAACAAAAAATTCCAATAAAGCTACGAACGTCGGCAATACGAGCTTACCCAGCGCACACTGAGCGAAATATGAATTCCTAAGACACTCCTCCAGTAAATATTTGATAATATTTGGGTCTAAAATTTGCATTTTCTGCCACTCAAGTATATTGGCTTGCGATATTCTGATACTTATGAACATCGAGATAAGTACCTACTGTTTTAGGTGAGTTGGTTTTGAAGTATACAAAAACAAGTTAGGTGCCTACGTGAATAAAGAGATTAGCAATACTTTCATAAACTATCACACAGTGCATAGATTCTAGAAGCGATAGTTAAGTATTAAAATATTTTTTTCTTTTAATTTCATTTCTCTATATTATTAATTTTGAAGAACATAACAAGATCTTTATTTAGTAAATGTTTAGTAAAAGTATTGTAAACACTGGTCGAAGGTGTATTTAATGCCATATTTTTTTCATTGATTTAGCACTTTCCTTATTATAATCCAACAAGGCAATAATAAATTTTGACGTCATATCATTTGAAGTGCAGTGTGAATTGCCTTTCGCTTGTTGCGATGTCTACAAAAGTTCAGTCCAATGTTTCTTATTTGTTTATACTCCACTCTGTAGATAGAGCAAAATTGCTTCATCGGCAGAATTTAATTTCACCAGATTCAAATAACAAAAATAGAACCTAGTTTTTGTTTCCGTTCATTTTTACTATTTTTTTTCTATTCTGAATGTTCTGGCTGATATATTTTTAAGTTTTCATTGCAAAAGAAACGCAGTGTTTTGCAATCTACATCATTTTTTGATTTTCTATAAGTCTTCCTGGCGGGAATGTGCTCTCTTTATTTTGTTTGTAGAATATGGTCACTGTAATGGTCACAATAATTAAACTAATATGGTCACTAAGCCGTTTTCGAGAGTTCAACTTTAAAATGTTAAAATTATGATCGGGTTGTTAAGTTAATTAGGAGTACAAGTGAGTTTTAACTTCACTATTTCTCTGTCACTACTTGAATGGAAAAATGGCGAAAAAATCTCTAAAAACTACCAAATCTAAGTCTTTAATTCATTAACGCCGGAGCGGTCGCTGGCGACCGAGACACAATAGATTTTCTATTGTGTCTCATTTTCCGGGCGTTGAAGAGTTAATTAAATAAATACGGGTCCTAAATCCTAAATAAGGAGTTTCATTCTACAAGTACTAAATAAATGAACTACCTATAAATATGAAATAAATAAAATAAAACTATAAATATGAAATAAAAGATTCAGTAGATTTTCTCTTTTTAGCATATAAAATTAAATTAAAACCAAACCAATAAAACTTAAACTAATTATAAAAAATTGTTAAAATTTTAATTTCTGAACGTCCTTAAAAAAATCATCGATTGAGGGTAGGCTCACGAGTGTCTTCAGTCCCCAGTGACCACGGCAGCTGCAAAGGTGCCGAAACGTCGGGAAAATCAAAAATCAAACCAAATACCAACTAATTACCAAAGTACTTTCAATAAAACCGCGCGCTAGTATCCGTTAACAGTGTTTTATTTCATGTCTAGTGAGCGCGTAAGCTTGAGAAGTGAATATACCTATAAATATTTAATATACGTTTAGTTCTGGATAAAATGCTTTCACATTTCTTATGTAGGTAATTCATATTCTATAGGTAAGCAATACTAATCTAACAACATAAACATCAAACACCATGATTGATCATATACAGTCTATAATACGAAATCGTTAAGCCGATTAGCAAGTCGTTATACATAAACCGCGTATACATAGTATTTTTAACACAGATAAGAACTGTATTTGCGCGTCTCTGTCAAATGAAGCGTAACTAATGCGCGCTTAGTTTAACGCGTTTTCCCCTACGCCAAGCGTCGTTTGGGCGCTTCTTTAGAAAACGCCAAGAAAATATCAAGGCCTTTCAAAGGAATTGCTGGAAGCTAAATTTTTGACACAAACTTTGTTAAATGTCTCTTTCCTCGCGGAATAAATTTGAAAAATACTTAGGGCTAATTGCACAGGATATTATTTAAATCCACACTATCTACAATTAGTTAAACAGACTTAACTTAACATTATATCATTATTTTTTTGTGCAAGATGCAAAATATGTTTAAGAGATTTAAATACATATAGGAAACATTGTGTAAGTGGCCCTTAAACTTATTTTATACTTCATTTGTAAAAAAAACACATTGTTAACATTGTTAAAAAAACACATGCTTCAAAACTTAATTTTTTAATTTTATTTTTAAATTTAAGTCTAGTCTATAAAATAGACTAAACCAAAAGAAACTAAAGATCCCACAGTCAAACCGACTAGTTGGTTTTGTGGGACTATTTTGGAACCCCATATTGTATTCTCTTTGTTCATAATAAATAAATAATAATATAATATAGGTTGTTTGTTTACATAAAACGATAATATTTGTGGTGCTAAAACAAGTTGATATTGTTCGTAAGATTAGTTCCCCATTTCGCAATACTTACAAAAAGAAGGAGCTCGGTGGCGCAATGGTTTAGCGCCTGGCCCAGCGATGCGGATGTTAAGCAACGTTCGCCAGGGTCGGTCATGGGATGGGTGACCATAAATTTATTATCTCGAGCTCCTCCGTGCTTCGGAAGGCACGTTAAGACGTTTGTCCCGGCTGCATTTGCAGTCGTTAACACCCACCAATCCGCATTGGGCCCGCGTGGTGGGTTATGGCCCGTCCTCCTTATCCGCCCATAAGGAAGGCCTGTGCCCGAACAGTGGGGACATTAAAATTGCTGATGGACACAAAAAGAAACCGTATTAAAAAACCAAACCTTTGAACAACTTAGATTCAAAGCGTGAAATTTGTATCCAGATCCATTAATCTTGTACACAATTGTGTTTAATTCCCGTATTTCCTTCCGTGTAATAAATCAACTAAGTATACATTAAGCTTGGACTCCCCCCCCCCCCCTTTCAATGTTGGCAGTTTGTAAAAGGTTTGTGGAAACACTGCTTAAAATTTGTAAAACGCTTAATATCGTTTGTCAAATACGAATTTAGGGATATGAAAATCAATTGTTGCTCAAACAAAATCAAGCTGTGTGCATACATTAATGAACTAAATTATTTCATTATGAAACTCTAATTCCATACATTGGTGCATTTCATGCGTCTATAACCTAACAACACGCACAAATATTAGTTAATGTTTAGCTAGATTAATAAATTAGTCTACAAAATTGTATTCTACCTTATTCCGTATATAATATTTCAATAACGGGCATTCACACGAGTCGACTTGGCAGGCGACTTTAGTCAATTAGTGCATTTTACTGAATCGCTTGTAAAATCTAATCGCCACCTCATTGAAATTAGGCTTGCGATTAGATTTTACAAGCGATTGTCGATAAGAAGCGCTAGTTGACTAAAGTCGCCTGCCAAGTCGCTCCATGTATATACCCCATTATATACTCCTTAACAATGTCACAAACCATACAATACAAAGGTACCTTCACAAAATTAATTACTTTTTAATCACAAGGACAGCCGATTGCAGATACACCCGTTTCAAAGTACGCCGCAAAGTACAACTGTTACAAATTCATTTCACTTCCCTCGTATGCTGCGGTTAAGTGATTGGATTTGCTTAACAGACTCTTGTTGCCTATCCAATCTGAGCAGAAACTCATTAAAATGCTCTGGTAAACATGTGAGGTATTTTCGTAAAAATCACGTAACTTTAACGTTGACATTTATTGGTAAATATTTAAGAGCGTTGTTACATTTTGCAGCTCAGTAACACACTTTTAAACTTTTCATTTTTAGTTTAAACTGGATTTATTTTTAGTGAATGTTTTCAATACATCGTCAATAGAATACTATCACGAATATTTTTCGCTATATTCATTTATTCAGGGTGGAAAAAAGACAGTAGTTGGAGGGGAAAGTACCCGAAGTTAAATAGAAAATTTTACTGAAAGGAAACATTTCTTTATTTTAAAAAATAAGTAAATCTGCATTCAATTTTTTTTTATAAATAGCGTATCCCAGCCGTGAATAGAACAGTCTAAACGAATCTTTCTTGGGTTGCCTTTAATTGAAGATACTTTGTTATTAAGAAGAAATCGATCCTATCATTATCCTATCGATTGGTATCATAAAACTACGGGATGTTATTTTTTCGGATTTTAGCCCACTTGAAACCTGGCTGAGACAAGCAACTTATCAATAATCTTTGAATGCACTTTTACTTACCTATTTTTAAAAATAAAAGAATGTTTTCTTTCAGTAAAATTTCCCTCAGTCTTTTATCCCACCCTGTAGATAAAAAAGGTCTATAATATCTAAAGGATGGGAAAGTAAGTTAATTCTGATGGATATGAAGATAAATATTTTTTGTTCTGTTTCAAATTTCTGTAGAGGAGACTGTTATCCTCTACAGGTCGCATTTCTCAACCTACGAAAGAATACGGGACATACGAAAGAATTTTTGCCCAAGCTAAAGCAGAGACGCTTCGCTCGCGCTTCGCACTCACTCAGTCAATAAATCTTCAATTTTCATAGTAACGTGCTGAAGTACCTAACTATGGAACCGTTGCTAAACCAGTAGCTTACTTAGAGAGTTTACGGGCGACTGAAATTTAGTTCAAATAATAAGAGTTTTGAACACTAGTTAACATAATAACAACACACCGTTAGAAGAAATACATTAACTTAGTTATCGCTTAACTCATCACAAAATCTAGTTAAGTATTAAAATTGTACGTAACTGTAGTGTGTAAAATAGTGTTATTTTCTTGCCCCCTTACTAATAAAGATTGTATAGCAGATGTATATAGTTACACAGTGTTTTGTCACTTTCTTTTCAATTTCAAATTAGTTTGACAGAGAGTAACCGTTGTGTAACTATACATCAGCCAGGTGATTGCGTAAAGTCAATCGAATTCTTTTGACAGTTCATATTGTATCATAATATATGTCATCCCATACAAATTGCAGCAGATGGAATACGATATGAACTGTCAAATGAATACGATTACCTTACGCAATTCCACCCCTAATCTGCTATACAATCTTTATTAGTAGGAGGGTTATATAAATCATAAAATGTTTTTTGACACTAAATAGAATAATAGGCGTTGTTTTATTATTTAAACCTTTAAAGGGACAGTAAGAGGATGTATCTGAATTAAAATATACGTCTTTTGGGTGCTGCTAAAACTTTCCTTTAATTAGGATCCCTAAACTTTAAACATTTACTCCTAATTAGGTGAGGTTTTTATGTGGTGGATATCGTTCATGCTTTTATCATAGTGGCAGGGAACACCAAGGTGGTGTTACTTTTTTCAGAATGGCCAATGAAGCAAAAAATTTTTTAGATCTCATTAATAATTTTTTCCGATCTTTTATTTTAGCAATTACCACATTATCGTCAATTTTTTTGTAAATAGTGTTATAGTCTGGTGGGGTAAGTGAAACACCGGGGTAAGTGAAACACCCAACCATATCTAAGAAACTATCGTAGTTTATTCTCATAGCAAAGTGTCGATAAATCAGGAATGACGAATTACTGCCCTCAATACAACACAGATATCGCTGCGATCATTAAACTAGCTAGTAAACCAAAAAGAAAATTAAGTTATGTTATAAAATGAAAATTACGTTTTTTTGATAAATCTTTGTAACTGGACCCTATTTTATTAGAATTTGATACATTTTGGATGTTAACGGTTTAAAATGATCCTTTTGTCCTATTTTTAATTAAATTGACTCAATATTTAACCCTTCAACGCCCGGAAAATGAGACACAATAGAAAATCTATTGTGTCTCGGTCGCCAGCGACCGCTCCGGCGTTAATGAATTAAAGCTATTTTGGCCACTGTTTCACTTCCCCCTTGTCAGGGGTAAGTGAAACACTTCTTAGCCTTTATATATTCTTTTCGTGATTTTGTTGCTTAATGCAAGTCTTTAGATATTTATATTCATACCGTTAAAGGCTGATTTAATGAGGAGTACATTGCCTACACAGCTACTTTAATTACGAGTTATACAGCTTTACTAAACCTTGTTAAATAAAAATAAAGTATGTTTCACTTACCCCACCTGACTATATAATATTTAAAACTTCACTTATACAAATACTAAGTCACACACACAGTAACAAAGTTAATCAGAGCTTCTGAATGCCTTTTTTATGATTCATAATCATTTTCCACACTTAAAAAAGGTAAAAAAGGTCAAGTGCGAGTCGGACTCGCGCACGAAGGGTTCCGTACCAAAAACCAGCAAAAAAAAAAAACACATTTGTTGTATATGTTGGAGCCCTACTTAAATATATATTTTATTCTGTATATATATATATATATATATATATATATTATTTGTTGTTATAGCGGCAACATAAATACATTATCTGTGAAAATTGCAACTTTCTAGCTATCACGGTTCATAAGATTGATAGCCTGGTGACAGACAAACAGACAGACGGACAGTGGAGTCTTAGTAATAGGATCCCGTTTTTACCCTTTGGATACGGAACCCTAAAAACGTATAGATATTAAATTAAAACGAGTAAAACGGGCAGCCAATCATGCAGCACACTGGTTCAAAATTAAACCGGCTAAAAAGGTTGAGCGGTGTGGATGAATATTTAAAAATAACCAGCGCCACCACAAAACAAGCGGTCAATTTTACATACATTCCTTTTTGTAACGAAATTTTTCAAACCAAAATCTAAAAAACCCAAAGTCTTATGTATTATTTAGTTAGGAACACTAACATCGTCGTCATTTATGGAAGTAATTAGTAATTTCTGCATTTAGTTAGTTAGGAACACTAACATCGTCGTCATTTATGGAAGTAATTAGTAATTTTTGCAGTTAGTTAGTTAGGAACACTAACATCGTCGTCATTTATGGAAGTAATTAGTAATTTTTGCATTTAGTTAATTAGGAACACTAACATAGTCGTCATTTATGGAAGTAATTAGTAATTTCTGCATTTAGTTAGTTAGGAACACTAACATCGTCGTCATTTATGGAAGTAATTAGTAATTTTTGCATTTAGTTAAGAACACTAACATGGTCGTCATTTTTGCAAGTTATTAGTAATTTCTGCATTTAGTTAGATATGAACACTAACATCTTCGTAATTTATGCAAGTGACTAGTAATTTCTGCCCGTCAGTGTATTTTAATGATTTTGTGCTACCATGTCAGCATCAGTTGAGTCGTGTCGTGTCCCACTCAAAGACAAACCATCAATCACATCGGAGATTGGCCTTTAATTAATCATACTGCTTTTTATAGCATTTTGTTAAACGATATTGGAACGAACGTGCCTTGAAAAGAGCAATAAACACGGGTTTTTAATTAAAGCATAAGCGGGAAAAATATTTATTTTATGTTAATTTTTTAATAAAAATATAATATGTATTATTATATCAGTTTTAACAAATTCAAACTATTAATAAAGTGATGAAATATAACTAGTTTATACAAATTTTATACCTATAAGTTTATTTTTATTCAGTTTTTATTTTTTACTTCGCCTAAGTAGTAAGTAGTACGTAGTGCCACAAAACTTAATAAAAACACAACTTAATGGGATCTTATAATAATTTTACTTATTTACGTAACGCTTCGCGCAAAAGTTATCTACAATTAAAATAAATTTCAATATTAAATTAGGTACAGGGTTATTTTAAAACGCCAACAACCTCGCAGGAATAGATTACTAATATCATAAACAACAACATTTTTTCTACGACTTTTCCGAAAACCGACAAAAAAAATTGACTCTCCATACATAATGTCCCGAACAGCTGATCGAGTTTTGAATGAAAAGTCTATACTTTTTTGTCTGTTTTCGGGAAAGTCGTAGAACAAAATGTTGTTGTTTATGATATTAGTTAATTATAACCCTTTATTGGCCTTGGTGTCGCTATTTCCATAATTTATTTATAAGCTATTCTAAAAAGGTAAAAAAATTAATTATCATCTACAACCGTCAGCTAAATAAAATAAAACTTTTTTTCTGTACGTAAAGTAAGTATTTAAGACATAATCGAGAATATTTCGCACATCATATTCAACATAGTATTAACTCAAAAAAATTGAATTTTGAGTTATTATATTCGGAATCAGCATTTTTTTCTCTACAATCTCGTAAAACAGTCATATCTCTAAGTCGTTTGGATTGCATCTTAAGACGGTCTTGCCTGTTACCGAGGGTACCAAAACATAAATATGTGTCACATCTCGAGTTAACACACCAAATCAGAAAATTATTTACAAATGTGAGCGTATTAACTGTGACTTGATACTGTTTTGCCTGTCAACTTTTATATAAAATGAATTGTCATTTTGAGTTATTACTGTTTTTTTTGTTTATTTTTACTCCTGTTTTTTAGTGAATACTCTTTGCACTCTAGGTGGTTCTAGAAAGTAGCTTATATACCCTTATATATTAGTCCCAAAGACTTTGTTTTTGAAGTATACAAAATAGAAGAATGTAGCTTTTTAACGATATAAAAATCAGGCCATAAATACTTTACAGTCAGGAACTATGATTTTTTTATTTTTTTAAACGCTATATCTCGAAACTACGTTTTTTGAGTTAAGACTATGTTGAATATCAGGTGCGATTTCATTCCTTCTGAAAGTCAATAACTGAAAGAAGATTCCACTTGTCCATCAGCCATTTTTAATGTCCCCACTGCTGGGGCACAGGCCTTCCTTATGGGTGGTAAGGAGGATGGGCCATAACCCACCACGCGGGCCCAATGCGGATTGGGGGGTGTTAACGACTGCAAATGCAGCCGGGACCAACGGCTGAACGTGCCTTCCGAAGCAGAAAGGAGCTCGAGATAATAAATGTTTGGTCACCCATCCCATGACCGACCTTGCGAACGTTGCTTCACTTCCGCAATCGCTGGGCCAGGCGCTAAACCACTGCGCCACCGAGCTCCACTTGATATGTGGAAATTCATGAGCCCAAGAAAATCATGTTAGTTAAGTGGCTCACACGTTTTGCGTTCATATTTGAATCAATTTATTTCAAATAAATACATACTAATTGGTTTAAGTTCCCACCCTTGAAGCAATGAAGGCTTTTATATCATACGAGTATTATTTTATATACGAGTATCTTCGAAGTTAAATTCGATTACATATGATTTCTGCTTTTAAACGAAGCTACGTTTAGCTTTCAAACTCTAGCGCGGAAACTTAAATGGTCGTTAAAATGTACGCTGATAATAGAGGATTGGGTTAAAAGGAACTCTGAATTCTTAGACTAAGTTTAATTACGTTAGAAGACCAAGTTAGATACATTAAACGTTCCAGCAAAAACTTATTGTAGAACTATATCACCATATCTTCTTGTTTTCCGTAATATGCGCATACTTACTATTTTTTTTAAACATGGAATAGTGTAAGTCACGAGCCAATTATTAAAATTCAATATAAACCATTCAAGGCACTTATTAGCTTTTTTTATGCACAACAGGATAGTGCTTCATCTCACCTGATGTTAAGTGACGATAAGGCCGAAGGTGGAAGCGCACTACTCCCGGAATACTCATCACTGAGGATCTGGCTATCTTACCTCTAACTGCTGGAACACAACAAATTTTAAATTGTTGTTATGGCGTCAGACTTAGGTAAGATGGTGGTAGCTAGCCAGGCGGACTTGAAATAAGCCCTACCACCAACCAAACCGAATACCATTTTGTACTCCCCCTGGGAATCAAACCCGGGACCCCTGCGTCTTACACGGGTGGGCGAACCACTAGACCACAGAGGCGGTTAAAGCCTCTTAGCTTCAATATAATGAAAAGTTTTTACTTTATCTATAACATAACATGTTATTATGTGCTACACTAAGATACGACTTACCAAGACAAAATATATTTTACAAAATGTTCATCCCATCAATTAGGTATTATTAAAAACCGAATTTAAAAAAAATTGTTATTACAAAATTAACTACTAATTGCAAATATTGCAATACGGAAGTTTGAACTACTTCACCTACCTACTTTGATTAAATGACAAGCCTTCTATCATCATCCTTTCTATGTTTCTAAGAAATATAAATATGGGTCATGTTATGTTACTGTATTTTCTCGGATACAACAATAGACCTGTAAGTTTTTACCTGTATCATTCATCAACGTCTTCCCGTTCTATGATAAACTACCATCAATATTATGATTGTCAGATATATCAATCATATTCACTACATTTATATATAGGTACGTAACGAATCACTAATATCACAACTTTTTATACCTAAAAAGGAATTTTCATAAGATTGTAACTTAGAAAAAAAATTGTTTAAAAAAAAACAAAAAAACCGACTTCAAAAAACCTGCCTCTAAAAAAAGCAAGAAATAATATACAAATCATTAGATACGCATTATCATTGTTATAATAAAACACGTCTATTAAAGTCGGGTGGGGCTGGAGTACCTACATCTTCCTCTTTTTTATTCTAAAATCCCCACCCGACTTCAATAGACGTGTTTTATTATAACAATGATAATGCGTATCTAATGATTTGTATATTAATTCTTGCTTTTTTTAGAGGCAGGTTTTTTGAAGTCGGTATTTTTGTTTTTTTTTAAACAATTTTTTTATTTTTAGTGTAAGTACCTTCTGTATTAGGTAGTGTAAATATATTATTTAGGTAGAAAAATCGGCTCAGCCAAACGTGAGATAATCGCGGAGAAACATACATACAAACTGAATACCTCCTTTTTTTGAAGTCGGTTAAAAAGACAACACAAAGGTATCCCTTCCCCAACAAAAAAAATCATCTACTTCGGTTCAAAAATAACAAAATTGTCAAGTTAGTTGATTTAATATCATAGTATTTTCAGGATTACTTGTAAACTACTGAACCGATTTGAAAAAAAATTAAATGGGCCCATCTCGCAAGAAAACTCAATCGAACAAAAAAAGAATTATCTAAATCGGTCCATAAATGTCGAAGATACGCGCGAACAACGATAAAAAAAAAAAAAAAAAAAACATACAATCGAATTGAGAACCTCCTCCTTTTGATGAAGTCGGTTAAAAAACGTGGGGCCTTAGTTGTTTTTACATTAACAGTGGATTGACGTTAACGATCTATCCTCAAACATTTTTGACTAATTAATTGTTCAGTTTCCATCACCTGGATAGATGGAGTAGTAAGTGATCTCTTTAATAAAAAAAATCTTATAATTTTTAAAACTTTTTATTAGGTATCTTTTTATAAAATATCAGTAGGTCAGTCAATAAAACTACCTACAGTTTTGTCCTTTTCGCAACAATGCAAAATGTCGTTGTAATGTGAACATATTCCAACGATTCGAACAATCCAATCATTGTTTATTAGCAAGGGGGAATCCAGAACTAGCTGAGAACACGACAGTTTGGATAAACTTCGAGGCAATATTGGAAAAGCCCGAACTGCCTTCGAAAATGTAACACAAATTCGTTACAAGAGAAAAGTGTTGGTACTTTTTACCAACATTATTCCAGTAGCCAGAACTTCACGGAGGTTATTTACATCAACCTCAAAAATTACGATATTTCTCCAAAATATAGGCTTCCATTCCCTCCCCTCCCTGATGGATATTAGCCTCATCATTTATTGCTGCCTCACTCCTCGAAAGAGGTCCGTATTATTTTCCCTGACCAAAGTATTTTTCTTTAGATTAAATTCCCAGACCCCAGATGGACTTAATTTCATAAGACCGCTCGAACTGTATTGAATATTTTTGGAATCATGCATTTGAATTTCAAATTGTATTTACTGAAGGCTACTGTTTTGCTTTTGGAATATTAGGATGGTGAAAAATATGGTAGATATTTTTGATAGGAATTGAATAGGAATGTAAACTAATTGGTGATTTTGCATAATTATCAATTTATTTTTATTATTGTCTGGAATTAATTTAACCTTCCTATAACCGCGCATTAGTATTTTTCAATTTCGTGACACCATGCGCGGATATAGGTGTTACAAAAATTAGCGCGGTTAAAGGAAGATTAATCGAACTGAAATTTTATAGTGTTGTAATTTTAGATTTAAAAGGGTCTATTATGTGACTATAGCGTAGATTCTTTACCATAAAATATAGAGTACCAATAGAAGGGTCTGGGATGGCGATTTGGCTAATATGGCAACCCCTCGGTCTTTTACTTCGTTCTTCACCACTCTTCAGTCTCTACAAGGGTTGCCAGTTGCCATCTTTTTTTCAGACAAATTAAGTATTTTTTTCGTAGAACAAAAATAAAGTATGCACATTATAAAAAAGAGTACACATTTATTTTATACCTACCAGTTTATGTCTCAGAAGTAGTAACAAGCCAATAACAGTCAAGAATTACGTAAATAGAGTAATTGAGCGTACTCTATTGTTGTCGTAGATTATAAAGTACACCTACACGAAATAGAGAACAATACTCTATTTTAGAGACTTTTATTTTAAATATTTCTAAAGTAACCTTACGTGGCTTGTAATAAAATACACTACAGTTTACTGTAAATAAAAAACAAATGGTCTTATTACGATTCTGTGTAAAAGCTCAATTTCTTGATGTTATTGCGTCTCCATTTCAGCTTGGGTAAAAATGCTTTCGTACTCGTATGTCTGTCACAATGTCCGTCCCTCTACAGGTCGCATTATTCAACCGATATTATTTTAGCGAACGGTGTGACATTTTTCAGAAAATGAAAGAAGAATGATTTTTGCCATAACTTCGTTTGATCAAACCTCTTCGTGATTGGTTCAAATTTTCCGTAATGCTTGACATTAATTTGGACTAACGAATTAATAATTTTATGTACCTAGATTTAAATAATTAATAATTGTTGTAAGACAATTTATTTTTTCGGTTGGTTCGAAAATGTCTACTTTTCTCCTATCATAAGTTTTTAATATACTTAATCAAATTGTAAGTTGCTAACCGATCCAAATTCCTTTTATATCTTTTAAGTAAAATAGGATTGTTTGATTTCACTGAAAGAAATAACGCTACAAGTCTGATCTCTCTCTTTCTCTCTCTTAATCGTTCCCTCATGACTGAGGATCGTGATCACCGGCTGCTTTTACGATTTGCCTCCATCGGTCTCGGTCCATAGTTGCTCTCACTGCTTGATGGAATTTGCTTGAGGAGGTTGCTACTCTTACTTGGTCAGACTATCTTGTTGGCGAACGACCTCGGGCCCTCTTGCCTTCTATTCCACCAACCACGACCAGCTTTTCGAGACTTTCATCTCCTCTTCGCATTATGTGGCCAAAGTATGAGATTACGCGATGTAAGCAGATAGTGGACAGCCGAGTCTTGACATTTAATTGTGTTAGGATAGATACATTTGTGCGTTTGGCCCTCCAGGGTATCCCAAGCACTCGCCTCCAACACCACATCTCGAATGCAGTATGGTCCAGGTTTGCACTCCATACATAAAGATGGGAAAGACCAGGGCTCTCACTAAGCGCATTTTAGTACGAAAAGTCTGATACAAAATTAAAAATAATCAATTGCCCTGTATCACATGGGTCACATAACAATATCTAAATTTAGATTGACTTGTTTCGGTATAAAGGGTAACCTTGCGGGCAGTATAATGCCATCCTTGCACAATGGCGCTCTGACATATGCTTCTGAATACTAAGCCTACGTTATACCCTATGGCAACTTGAGAACAAAAGGTGGAAGTAACCCGCGTATTTTGAGACACTTGCGTAGGTTACATGCTTTATGCAATTAGGCATGTAACCTGCGCAAGGTTATTCTTCTTATCGAATGAGGAATAGTGGCCACCTCTAGTGTTAGAGTTTATCAAGCCGCCTGTAAGTCCTCTAACTTGGCTTAACGACTGTTATCAGATGACAACAGCCGGGACCGACGGTTTATCGTGCCCTCCGAAGCACGGAAGCGCTCAGTTATAATGCCACTTAACGGTCACCCATCCGACACCTGGCCGGACCGAGCGTAGCTTAACAATCGTGATCGAGTACGATCAGTCTGTCAAGTTCCGCCATGAGCTCTTCTGGTTAATGCATAGTTTAATCAGTAGGTACTCAAAATTAATGTTCAGCTTTGTAGGTATGAAATGAAATAACAAACCTACTTTTTACGTGCTTATTGTTTAAAAAAAACACGTAATCGTTTCAGCTTAAGCCTTAAACGAATAGATACGACAAACTCAGCGGTATCCCAATCACAACCACGTATCGAGTGAAATTAAATACGTGATCGGAAGTACAATCTTGATTAAACCCACCAGTACAAAATAAAAGATCAAAATGTTTTATGATACTATGGGCGTCAAATTTTGAGAGGCAATAAAAATGTCAATTTCATAACCGATTCCAAATATGAATTGACATTTTTGTGTTTCCAAATATATGTACAGCGTGAACAAAATATTATCAGAAATAAAATTTTGACAACGTTTTTAAAATATTCTATAATCTATTTGAATACAGATATTCTTAAAGTACATTGTTACTAACAATAACAATACACCGTTATTTTGTAGTTGTTTACCCCGGATTCTGAGGCACTTTATAGTGACTATACTAAACCGTAACTTATTAATGAACTGTGATTAGTTACTTTACCTTAAAGTGTAAATAGTTCAAAGCAATTCCATCCAACTTTAATTGCTCTTAATTAAAATTCGGCGTAAGATAAGAGACTTCAAATTACAAGATTAGACTTCTTTAAAACTTCTTGTTTCGTTTTGTTTAAAATTATTAGGAAGATAATTGATTGAACATGATAATGTTTCATTTCGTCCCGGTTCTAGTAAATTCGTAATTACATCGTCAAGTAGTAACAAATTATAAAAGACTAGCGACCCCCCTCATTTCGCTTCGATTCCTTCCTTTTTTTGCCAAATGAGACCTTCCAACAACACCCAAAAAGAAAATAAATACCTTACAGTCTTCACCCATTCGCCCCAAAAGTCTGTTTCCGTCCCGTTCAAGTCCCTTCCCGTCATCGGTGTAAGAAACGCGCTTAAATTTATTTTCCCACGCGTTAATTTTTCGCGATAACTTCTAAGATATTAATTTTTAAATGATAATGGTGTAAATGGTTAAAATAATGTGCATAAAATGGTTAAGGTAACTAACGTTTTTAAGCTGATAAGGATTAATACTGTATCCTTCTACATAGCTTTCTATTTACTGCATTGTACGTGTACGTGACCAATCTTTTACAAGATATAATGGGTCTAGTATGTTATTCTTAAAAGATAGATATTAGACAGATGCGGCGAGGGACTTTGTTTTATATAGACTATTACTTCACTACGTGGAGCTCGGTGGCGCAGTGGTTTAGCGCCTGGCCCAGCGATTGCGGAAGTTATGCAACGTTCGCAAGGGTCGGTCATGGGATGGGTGACCAAAAATGTATTATCTCGAGCTCCTTCGTGCTTCGGAAGGCACGTTAAGCCGTTGATCCCGGCTGCATTTGCAGTCGTTAACACCCACCAATCCGCATTGGGCCCGCGTGGTGGGTTATGGCCCGTCTTCCTAACCACCTATAAGGAAGGCCTGTGCCCCAGCAGTGGGGACATCAAAAATGGCTGATGGAAACATACTAAACCACCGATAAGTACCTTAGAAACCGGGCAATCCCTTAAGTGTTTTACTAATGAAACTAAAAATGTTTGCCAAAGAAATACCTATAAGTCGAAAAACAACAAAAAAAAAATTATCCCCCCCTCCCCCACATTAACTAGACAGCTCAAACATTGTATCAGTATGTGAAAGTTTTTTTTTGTTTTTCGACCCTATGGTAAAATTTTTAAATTTTATTTGTATAACAATCACCTTAATTAAGGGATAAAAACGACCACAAAATAACGGTGTATAGGGGAATTGGTTGTCTGTAATTAAGTATTAGACGCTGACTGTACCACTTTTCCAATATAAGTACACTTCTAGGTTAAAATTATATAACTTAGAAAACTTTCCTAATGCATTAAAAAGAGAAAAAAATTCTTTCGTCATAAATCACAGTTAGATAAATCAAGCTTTTATAATATTACTTTTAAAAAAACAATTTTCAGAGACTAAAGATTTACTTTGTTATCAACCATTGCATTAGTACCTACCTCTAATTCTTTTATAACTTTTAGACGTATACCTAGTACTTACATATTTGAATGGGCTATCAAACACCATAGGACTTGCATTGGTTAGATTAACACGTCTTTCGATCATTTAATATTGTCATGAGTTCTTTCGCATAGTCCCTATAAAATAATTTAAACTAAGCAGGTACCAACATTACAAAATGGACCAAAAGCCCTTAAGCTTATGTTGATCGTCACTTTTTATGGAATGAATTCCAACGTTTACGCTTTATTACCATGCGATCTGTGTTTATAGGTAGGTACCATTGAAACAATGTACACTGGTAAAATTGTTATTATTTATGACATTTTGCTAAGTTTCGTCATTGCTATATGGATTTTTATATGTATAATAATACGCTGTTTGTTAAACCTTTGTCTTTATTTTTACTAGATTAGCATCTTGAAATTAGTTATTTTGTTTTGTTTACGCCATTAAACTAATTAAAGAAACAAAACACTGCACACATGATGGACGTTTATAATAACAAGTTTTCCAAACAGTTTATTCGCGTAAGTCCTTTACAGCGTAAATTGGAATTAGTAGTTTATGATACAAGGTTGGTAAGGAGGTTTTTAAAACGAGTTGACGCTTTATAAGCCCGAGCCGCAGGCGAGGGTTAATAATCGTCACGAGTTTTAAAAAACCTTAACAACCGTGTGCCATACTACGTTTTTCAATACATTTGCGAGAAAACATTATAGGTACTACTGAAATTGTAATCTTTACATATAATAAAACTGTAAATTCTAAATATTTGTGCGCGAATTACGCAAAAACCGCTAAACGAATTTTGATGGATTTTTCACAATTTAGTATGAGGTCCAACTTAAAATCTAAGCTATGTTTCATCAAATTCAGGTGGGTGGTACCAGGGAAACAGCTTGAACTCTCCGTAGTACTAGCTTTCATACACTAAAGGGGTCATTTTAAACTGGTTGTAATATTTTTCTACTGTCCACGCGGATGAAGTCGCGGGCGGAAGCTAGTAGAAATTACAAAAAACGTTCGTAAACAAAAACGCACGGCGCCGGCGTGCGGTAAAATCAACTTTCCGCACGCTGTACTAATCCGTAAAAAAAACGCACGGCGTGCGGTAAAATCAACTTTCCGCACGCTCGACTGTTATCGTAAACTTACATTTTCAAGCAACTGTATTGAAATATTTATTTTCTGGGTTATTACTTACTTTAAGTGCTTATTCACTGTAAAGAAACTTCGCACTATAATAACTAAAGGGATGATTTCTAAAAGGAGCTTCAAACTCGATCTAATAAGTAATTCTCAAGAGATAACGGCTAACCCTTTAACTTTGCGGTCAAAGTTGGTTGTCATTTCTTTTATTATATTTTTTATGAAAAGTACCTTTTTTGTAATAGTAATATCCCAAGAAATCTTGCAATTATTTATTTACTATAAACTCTTTGACCGTTTAGATTATTCGCTATGTATATTTTTTTAACAAATTTAATAAACATTTTAGACAGAATTCTAAGCGACCTAATTTTTTTTTCAATACACCTAATGTACACTTAAAAACTGTGAATGTTCTAAATTGGAAAGTATCTTCCCTAGGCTTTAATTTTACCACAATTTTTGTACGAAATCGAGAGAGTATCGCGAATCAAGTAGTGACCTCTCCCTCAACTCAATGCTCGTGGTTTACCATGGCCTGATGATGTCAAGTTACAAAACTAAACTTTGAAGTTTCCCACTTTTACTTTACTTACAATGAGTTGATTATAGACATACCTACAAAACTCTAAAGTGGAACTAATCAGTGGACTCTAACTAACCTTAAAAAAAAATATTCCATTCAAGTTCGCCAACATGGGCTGGGAAAGATGTCATGTGTTATACTTACTTTGATAACGGAATCACAGCTGGATAGACCATCGGTACATGCTTATTATCATTAATAAGCATTTGTTACTAATTCCAAGTCCAAGTATGAAGATAGGTAGTAGTAGGTATAAGTAATTATTATGTCAGTTTTAATCGTCATATTATCGTACAAGCCTTGTTTAGTTGGTTCTAACTGTCAGATATTTAAAATATGAAATAAAATGAGAACTTCCAAGGAAGTTCCACATTCAATCGGCGATTTTTCTACCGGTGAATGGGTGAATACAATTTCCACTTTCAACCAGTCAGTATAAAAACATAATTTAAGTACGTATAAGAACCTATTATTAAACCATAAGTTAACCACATAATACCTATCTTACAAAGTAGTATATAGCGGCATCATCAATAATGTGAACTTGGGTATTTAATACACACACTTCGTAACTAATGTTCAAAATGTGTAAAGGTTATCAGTTTTCAAGTCTGACATAGGTTTTAATATTCAAGACCGTTCTCCTATCGCTGAAATTTATGAGCGAAAAATCTGTAATGATTAAGTAATTTATTGCAACCCTTTATCTACTTTTGGGTAACAAAATGGCTATACCATCGCTCGCATTACAATATTATCATTTAAATAGTTAAACTTTGATTATGTCGTTTCCATTCTCCGTAATTACATTGGAATAATAGAGGACAGGATTTTTTCTGAAATGCCAGGAAAGCGGTAATAATCTTGAATTGTCATGGAATTTTGAAATCTCAAGAAGAAAGTGTAAGTGATGAAAACACATACGAGGGTGGATTGATAAGTCCATGACTTTTTAATGAAGGAAGACTTTTTTTCGGAATATTTTGTTTTTTTCTCTCTACATAATCGTATTGTAGCTCTGCGTATTCAGTCCAACGAAGTTCCTACCTCTTTAACCCATTATTTTTTTCTTTCATCGCCTGAAAACTGGTAACTGAAATGAGCGGCCATTTCAGACGCCACCTTTTGGCTTGATGAAAATCTTTGCCCGCCAAGACATTTATTCATGTTTGGAAGGAGAAAAAATCTCACTGGGGTTGAATGAATCTAGAGAATAGGAAGTATTCATCTTCATTCGATGAGTTTTGATATCATGAGTGCCGCCGAGAGGGTCGACAGGGTCATTAAGAAAAGTTAGAAAAAAATGTAGTGTAAAGATGCCTTAAGGAGTTTCCTTTTAAGACACAAAAAAAAATATGAAAAAAAGTATTTCTTCTTTTCAAAGTCATGGACTTATAAAAACAACCCTCGTATTTGTTGATCATTTTAGTGAGAAACTTAAAATAATCTAAAGTTAACGAAATAATAATAAATGAGGAAAGTAGGAGTACAAATTATCAAAAATCAGGTGAAGAGTCAGGGAAATCTAATTATTTGTAACCCCTCGCCATTAAATATTCGTATCCAACAATGTCGGCTAAGCTTCGATCGTAAAATCCGAGCTGGCATATGAATATGAACTAAACAGCAGATATTGCAATTGTTAGATAAAATGTAATACTTAGTAGTAAATTTCATTTACGCATTGCGCTTTTGTGATAACAGAGAGTTTGTAAAAGCTTATGATAAAGTTTTATAACTTTAGTTGCATTCACTTCATTATTATTTTTTCAAGTAAACTTCGGGCACTGTCTGAGACATAGTAATGTTTGTGAATACAGTGTAAAACTTATTTTTCGCTGACGATGTCGCTGGAATAAAAATTATTGATTGGGTCAGTAAATCAATAATTTTTACTCACTGTTAAAGCTGTTTCAGCTCCTATTAAATCCTGAAGAATAGGTATTCAGTGACTCTTCAGGATTTAACAGCGTTAATATTAAGTTATTACTGTAGTTACAATCGTTAATCAAATCTAAATCCACCCACAGTTGAATATTTGCTCTACAATAATTATTCAATTTAATAATTTTGGTAGCTATAAGTGAATTATGATTCAAGTAGTTTAACGGTTTTAAGGCGAGGCCAGTTCACGAAATTTACTTTTTCACTATGTCTTTAGAATAAGGTTGAATATTGCATAACTTTAATTGACGCTTCGCCAGAAATTTGACGAATTCTAGTACATTTTTATTGATTTCTAAAATACTGGAGCATTTATTAAAAATGTACTCGGTTATTGTGTTAGATCGATAAAAAAACTATCCTTTTTGCATAAAAAATCATATCACTGTCGTTGAAAATTACGAAATCTGACGATTTGAAATTTATTTTTTATAAGTTTTTATGGTGTTATTCAGGATTTTTTTACAGAGTTACCATGCCATTTTTCAATATTCTGATCGGTTAATTTGCTTCTTTGTTTCTTTTTCAGTAATTTTTGTGAAGTTGAATTTTACATCAGTTCTTCACATTGGATGTTCAAAAATCAGACTTTTCATCAGATCGTGAACTGGCCTCGCCTTAAGGGAACAGATGAACATACCTACATACATTCATACCCAGCACATACATACATAATCCTTCTTTTTGCTTCGCCGTAGTCTGGTAAGAATATGTATATTTTGCTGGTGTGCATTATGTTTTCTTATTCCTATTTCTAAATTCACTTACGAATTGTAATAATTACTAAATCATTGTTGACTGTTGAGGCCGATTTAAAGTATATAGCCGAATCATGGTTAACAATAGCATTTGTAGCATTTGTTGTAAACAAACACAGAGTATCCCGCATGCCCGCTCTCCTTAAGGATTAGAAGATATTTTACTTTTTACCGAAGCTCCAGGCTTAATAGAAATGAGCCGAAAAGAAACGAAGTCAGGGTTGCCCAATCACGTATCATGATTGATCTGTACACCTACGCTAGTAGTTTGGCTCAGTTTGACATCTAATTGCGATTTAAAAAAACAACCACTATTTTATTTATAAAAATAACTATTTTGTTATCTTTCAGCCAATGCAAACCGAAGCAAAGCGAGGGCGGGTCGCTAGTATGGCTAACAACATAACATATCCAGTCTAGTAACATATCCAGTCTCTGAATAATTATTTATAATGTCGTTCTAACTTTTATATTGTATAAATATCAGGTCATGCTGTTACATGTGTAAAATACCCTCACAATAGTGTTTAAGTCAAATAAAAAAAATGAAGTAGCAGTATTTTAATATTGCTACGTTCTTTGCCACTGGTTGGTTCATTTCTAAATACTTTTATAATTTTTTTTTTTTAGATTCATAACCTATTAAAATTTATTTATAAATAAAAAATTTCCCCATCAATATTTAAAGAAATTATATCCTACAAGAGAAACCTAAGATAAATTCTACCATGTAAAATCTTTATTATCATTTACTTACAACAAAGTTTAATCTTTTTACACACATAACCTAAAATCAAAACACGTAAACTTACCACAGGAATTTCCAACACCACAAACAAATCAGCAAACTCAACTCCAACAACTGGATTCTTTAGTATACTTTCGATATCCGTGGGCGAAACTTCGCGGCGATAACCCACGTCACCGCGTGACACGTCCGCACTCCGCGAAGATTCAGAGCCTACTGAAATTAGGGTTCGTTCGTTTTGAACTGAAACTGTTGCGCTGGGTACCAAACATGCGCAGAAGGAAATTTCAGAGATCCAGCTAAACGCTTTACACTGAAGACTCGTCAAACGTTTAAGTAAGATATCTATTTGAAAAGTAGCAATGGATAAAATAACTTTAATAGTAGTTTATGATACAAGGTTGGTAAGGAGTTTTAAAAAACCTTAACAACCGTGTGCCATACTACGTTTTTCAATACATTTGCGAGAAAACATTATAGGTACTGCTGAAATTGTAATGTAATCCATACATATAATAAAACTAAAAATTCTAAATATTTGTGCGCGAATTACGCAAAAACCGCTAAACGAATTTTGATGGATTTTTCACAATTTAGTAGATTGTGGTCCAACTTAAAATCTAAGCTATGTTTCATCAAATTCGGGTGGGTGGAACCAGAGAAACAGCTTGAACTCTCCGTAGTTCTAGCTTTCATACACTAAAGGGGTCATTTTAAACTGGTTGCAATATTTTTCTACTGTCCACGCGGATGAAGTCGCGGGCGGAAGCTAGTAGAAATTAAAAAAAACGTTCGTAAACAAAAACGCACGGCGCCGGAGTGCGGTAAAATCAACTTTCCGCACGCTGTACTACTCCGTAAACAAAAACGCACGGCGTGCGGTAAAATCAACTTTCCGCACGCTCGACTGTCATCGTAAACTTACATTTTCGAGCAACTGTATTGAAAAAATATTTTACGTACGGTAAACGAAGATCAAAAGACAACAATTTTTAATATATGAATATGTTCCATATACTTAATACCTACGTAATTATATTTTACCTAATGTAGCAGCGTACACAGATTTTTGTGGACATTTTATTAGCTTGTTCTTTTTTTAAGCTGAAAAAGTCCCCAAAATACTCGTGTTTGAAAAATACTGGACAATACTAAACAATATAATAGAAAAAGATCGACTCGCACCAGATCAATTCTCGGACGGGAAAAAAACAGGACAAGTTAATCTAGTTTTTCAACTTTGAAAGAATTATTGGAACTCATTCCCAGAATTTTCTAACATTTATTGTATTTTCTTATTTACTTCGATAAGTAACAATAATTATTTTTTATCCACCGAACCTTAACTGAAAAACTTTGACCTAGAACGTTTTTCAGCATTAAATGCTAAACTGAGGTCGGCTATCGCCAAGGCGATCTGACTTTTGACATGGCTATGTAGTACACACAGCTTTGTTCGTTCCTTCCCTCGTCAAGCTTACTTAAATACCTTATGAAAGCCGTATTTAAGGGTAGGTACGTCCAGATCTGGCGAATGCGCCTGTTTGCGAAAGGTTTATGAACTGCACGCGCGCATTATGTTTATTATACTCAACTGTATCATTAGCTATACACCTTATTTCTATCAGTGGAGATTTATAAATGACTCTTTGTTGCTATTTTTTTTATGTAAAATTATGTTTGTTTATGCTTTCAGCGCACACGCTATCGCGCGCACTATATATGCCAGATCTGGATACACCCTAAGCAATTAAATAAAACCAAAATAAGTCGATTCCTAACTAAGGTTACATGAGAATGCCATTGAAATTTTCTTTTCTTTTTGATATTGAAATTTAATTAACTTATGAAATTTAATTAACTTAATTACTTATAAGTACTTAAGAAGCATCATAATTTCCAGATGCCATATTTTTTTTGTACATTGAAGACAGCTTCTTTATTTGATCTATTATTGTTCAGATAATTAAGCAAGTAGAATGTAAACAACTGCAATTTATTTTTAAATGAGTATTGACAGGCGGGAGGCAGTGGACTCATATCTCGTAAAGAACTCTTTACGATCTTTTGTTTTCAGTAATCAGGTAAGCTTTTACAAAAAATCGCTCAGCAATTAATAGCTCGTGGGCGGGCACGCTAAAGCAGCCTAAAATTTTCAAAAACTATAACATGGTCTAAGTCTAATGTTCGGGAGATTATAGAGTCTGCATTAGATTGATTCGTCATACCATAATCATGATCTAAAAATATTGAGTCAATAACCCACCTTATACCTACGCACTACGAACCATTTATACATAGGTAATTCCATACGTAAACGAAACAAAACCGTGTACGCCTACGGACATGCTAAAAAAACCGGCCAAGTGCGTGTCGGGCCACGCGCAGTACAGGGTTCCATCACAGGTGGGTTCCGTCACAGGTGGGTTCCGTAGTGACCTACCATATGGTTATAATAACTTCAAGGCCCGGAAAATTACTTCTTAAATCTGCCTCATAAGTTTATTGATTGCACTAACCCTCACTGTATCTAATACTGTAACTTAGAATGTAATACTTGTTTAAATTTAATTTACAAACGTATTAAACCTATTAATTTAAGGCTCTAGTTAATTCATACTTAAAAAAAAATTTGAACTTAAATAGAACTCTAGGTCTGTTTATAGACATTTTTTACTTAAGCTAATACTTTTATAAGACTGTATGATTCCTTTAAATAAAAAAATGAGACACAATAGATTTCTATTGTTGTCCAAATTACAGCTTTCTAGTACTAATGCTTTGAGCTGCCGCTGCCGTGGACAGACTCCGAACAAACACGGGTCGATTTCCCGGTCAAATTCAGTCGACTATAGCTTTTTACCGACGATCGCTTGTAAATCGCTTGCTAATTGCAATGAGGTGGCGTTTCGATTTTACAAGCGATTAAAGCGCTAATCAACTAAAATCGACCAGAAAATTGACCCGAAAATCGACGCGTGTAAACACCCCCATATGAAACAAAATCGTACGCCTACGGAAATGCTAAAAAATGTCAGCTACGACAAAATTAACATTAGCCCCGTACAGTACAATAACACAGCACTTTAGCGGGCCTCTAACAAAATTGTCACTTCCGTGGCGTAATGGCCGTCGCCTAAAATGTGAGAATATCGGAGTTAATAATCGCTACACGTTAATTTGTTCCGCTGAACGGTAATTATAAGCCTGAAATATACACGAGGCTTTGGGGGACCGATGTTTCAAGGATATTAACGAAGTTGAGGACTGGAACGACACGAAAATGCGTGTAGCTCTTTTATTACTCAATCATATTCGAATAAAATTTTGATAGAGATATTATGTTCGTAAAATTATTTTAATTCTGTGAGTTTGTATTAATTACAGAGTTTTTGTTATATAAAATTGTAATTTTGCTACAGCCAGTTATGCGGGTCAATCTATACAGCACGCAGTGCCGCCTTACGCGAGTGTATTTCGTGACTTCGAAAGACAAAACTGCGCATAACACGATCGCGACAGTTTGTTACTGCCGCTAACTTGATAGCGACGGAAGACGAATGAGCTTATCGTCATAGGGACTGAACTTCACTGCGGCTTTTATTTTCACTGTTATCAGCATAATTAAAGTACCCACCTGCTAGGGTTGCCAACCCTACTATATATAGTATATATAGCAATATTATAATATAGTACTATCCTACTTAAACGAGGGCTCGACTACCATATTTTTGAGAAAAAGTATAGCAGACAAAACTATGTATTTTTGAGAGAAAAAAATAAACGAGATTAGGCATACAAAAGCAGAAAAAAAATTCATTATAAAAATACAATCTATTTTAATCCAACTGCTTATACAGGGTCTTTCTAAACTTACCATCCAAAATATTTCTTGGAGAAAGTTGTTCAGTTTCATGGACTGGAGACATCCTTGAAATTTGGATGGTAAGTTTAGAATAACCCTGTTATTCTTTTTCGCCTCGCCATCTACTATATTTTTTTTTTCTTTATTTTTAAAGGAGCTTTTGTAATAATGTTACATGTCAGCCCCATCGTAACTATAATTTTATGTGGGGATATGCAGATAAATTAAAAAAATTATACTAATTAACATTAGGTATTCGGCCTTAAACTGATGCTCTGTGCTGCGAATCTGTAAGTCAACACAGCTGCTTCAGACGTAGGGTCCGAAAGCGAACTATATTTTTAAATAATGAAAAATTGAAAATACTCAATTTGATGCAACAAAATTGGCAAAAGTTAAATAACAATGTTCTTACGTCAAATGCAATCGTCACATTGCCATTCGCCAACTGAACCACAGCATTATTGTCGTATATGTTTGTCGCATTCACAAGTTGTCGCAGTAGCACAGAATATTTAATAGTACTAACGTGCAGTAGCGTTATATCGGAGTAGGATGCGCCGCAGTAGAGTTCAATCGCTATGACGATAAGCGCAGTCGTCTTCTGTCGCTATCAAGTTGGTGGCAGTAACAAACTGTCGCGATCGTGTTATGCGCAGTTTTGACTTTCGAAGTCATAAAATACACTTAAACTTGGCAAGACCAAAATGGTTTACAGGGGAAGCACATTAGACAGTAGTCGGAATTGCGATTCACATTTTAATAAATGCTAAATTTAGCACGCTTTGCTTCTTCTATTAACTAGCACCGTCAGGAGCGAAGCTTATTATACCTTGAAAGCCTGCCCTGAAATAAACACGTGAACTGAACCATGTTTGTTCGGTTCTTTGACAGTTGTTTACTTAGAAACATTGTAAAATACTAGAACGACACGAATATAGTGCGACTATCAACACAGAATATTATTGTTTAGTTTATTATTCAGTAGAAGAATCCAAGTCAGATTCCCCGATATACAGGAACCATAAGGAATATTAAGTTTATGTCAGGAACATCGGACATCCATGTCAGCGATCCAATTACTGATCGTGTGTTGTTTTGTTCTCATTGTGTTTTTGAATAAAGTTTTTAACGTTTTTCTCGAGCGTAGTTTTTAGTTTTTAGTACGTTCTTGGTATTTTTAAACAATCTGTAAAGATAAAATACAGTTCAAATTGAAGTCAGATGTTACCGTGCGGTCACACAGCCGAGCAGATCCGTATTTACAGGATCGTTTTTACGGATTCGTCGATCCAATATACTGAGTTGTGTGTGAACACACTCGTTGAACTATATTCTCCATCGCCGAATAATAACAGGTACGACTATCAAATTGTAGTTTTTATAAGTAGCCTGAAAAGTGGACGTTTTGGGAAATGGACATATTGGGAAGTGGTTGTTATGGGAAGTGGTCGTTTTGGGAATAGTCATTATGGGAAGTGGACGATCTGGGAATGGTCATTCTGGGATGTGGTCCTTTTGGGAAGTGGTCATTTTAAGAAGTGGACATTATGGTCCTAAAGGATTAATACGGACCTGTAAAACGGATCGCTTTGTGAACGGGCACTTAGGTGTAAGTGTGTTGGTTACATCCGTTTTTAATATACCATGTCCATCAGTCATTTTTGATGTCCCCCACTACTGGGGCACAGGCCTTCCTTGTGGGTGGTATGGAGGATGGGCCATAACCCACCACGCGGGCCCAATGCGGATTGGTGGGTATTAACGACTGCAAATGCAGCCGGGACCAACGGCTTTACGTGCCTTCCGAAGCACGGAGGAGCTCGAGATAATAAATAAATTTTTGGTCACCCATCCCATGACCGACCCTTGCGAACGTTGGGTAACTTCCGCAATCGCTGGGCCAGGCGCTAAACCACTGCACCACCGAGCACCTCCATGGTTATGTACCACCTCCATGGTTATATACAATATACCATGGTTTATTATCATTATTTGTCAATCAAGTTTAAGTGTCAACAACCAAATGAAGTTTCGGCAGGAAAATCACCCACTTCACCAAATACTGTTTCTATGCTAATGAATTACTTAATTACAAAAATTCTTCTCACACAAAAGCGGCACAGAGACCAGAACTCTCTCGGGCACTCTCTGTCGTTGTCTTAAAGGTCAGATTGCTACAGCAGATTATAATAACGATAGTCGACAATACTTTTTTGGGGCCAAAATCCGGAGTTATTAACATCGGGTGGCATTTAATCCCCCAAATACGGTAATTCTGTGAGTCGAATTGAATGGGGCCAACTGTTTAATTATGTTTATTCTAATTTAATTTCCGACACTTCGTATTCCAGGATTGCTAACAACGATATATCGCCGCTGGATTGGTCATCCCAGTCATTTGATCATTATAATTGCTTTTAAAGAAACTAACGTCAAAGGGTTAAACTAATAAACAGCTTGAAAAGAGAATGGAAAGATGCAATGGAAAGTTTTCAATTTTACAATTCTATCAAAATTAATTTTACTCTCTCATATCTCTTTTACGCTCTACTTATCTCTTTCATTCACTGAGAAACATCCTTGATAAACCACTCGGTCATGTCCTCTGTGCTCTTCGGCATCGGAGCCGGTCGGTCGTCGCTGGGCAATTAAAAAAAAATCTATCTAGTGATTTTTTTTCGAGCGGGGCGGGCTGAAAGAGAATGGAAAGATGCAGCACCCGTAGCATGACCCCGTAGCATGACTCCGTAGCATGACCCCGTAGCATGACCGCGTAGCATGACTTCGTAGCATGACTCCGTAGCATGACTCCGTAGCATGACCCCGTAGTAGCATTACTTCGTAACATGACCACCGCAACACGATATTTGATGTAGCAGCTATCGAAATTTGATTTTCAATATTCAAAATTCAATAAATTTTAACACATAATGATTAAATTCGGTGGTCATGCAAAGAGGGCTGGCTGGTTGTCCAATATACACGCTGCAATTTTAATCATTCGGTTCCCGCAGTGGGGTGGTTCCACTCATGATTACAAGCAACTTTTACTATCGGGCCAACCTTCTTAGCGCAAAAAAAAAATCAGCTGTTCCATACATTAATGTCGAGTAGGTATTGCGTTTTTCTATGGAAGAGCTGATTTATTCGCGATATGAGGGTTGGCCTCATAGCAAAAGTTGCTTGTAATCATGAGTAGTTCCAACCCACTGCGAGAACCAAATGATTAAAATTTCAGCGTGTATATTGGACAACCAGCCAGCCCTGTTTGCATGACCACCGAATTTGATAATTATGTGTTAAAATTTATTGAATTTTGAATATTAAAAATCAAATTTCGATAGCCGCTACATCAAATATCGTGTTGTGGTGGTCATGTTACGAAGTCATGCTATGGGGTCATGCTACGGGGTCATGCTACGAAGTCATGCTACGCAGTCATGCTACGGGGTCATGCTACGGAGTCATGCTACGGGGTCATGCTACGGGTGTTGCATCTTTCCATTCTCTTTCAGCCCGCCCCGCTCGAAAAAAAATCACTAGATAGAATATTTTTTTTAATTGCCCAGCGAGTGGTTTATCAAGGATGTTTCTCAGTGAATGAAAGAGATAAGTAGAGCTTAAAAGAGATATGAGAGAGTAAAATTATTTTTTATAGAATTGTAAAATTGAAAACTTCACCGTTGCCGTCAAATATCACAAAAACTACCTTTTGATATTTTATGTTTATGAGTAGAGTGCTCAAGACCATTTTACTGTTGTTAGTTATTATTTAGTTTAAAAAAATAGATTTCTCAAAAAAATTAATGAGAATCGGTTGAGAAATGCAACCTGTAGAGGAAAACAAACGGACAGCCGGACAGTGGGACGCATTTTTGCCCAAGCAAACGGAGACGCTTCGTGCTCGCTCGGTTAATTAAGTACCTACTGTGTGAGATGTAGACCTCGCATTTATGACATTTTTGAACTTTTTTCGATGTTATTCTTTTTCGAAAAAACTCATGTGGTGGCATAAGCTTTCTGATAAGCCACTTAACAGAAATCTTTACTATGATCGTCATTAAGTTGTCTCTTCTTGATTTTCATCAGCAGTGGAACAAGCGCTTAGGAAACGCTACACGATGTAAAATATTAAAAAAGGACAATTTTTTTGTCAGCACGTAGAAAGACAGACGCGAGTTTATTTTAATTTAGCCGGCGGCTGCAGCAACAAAATAATTAAGTGAGAAAAATTCTGGCAACACCGCAGGGCTCGGGAAGTGAACTACTTATTTACTGGATCCCCGAAAATGGGAAATGTGCTTTGCAACTTTGAAATTAAACAGGGTTTTTTTAATTAATGAATAAAGTCTTTGCGGTTTACACCAGGATAGTGGCATACTTACTAATAATTTTATTAATGTTTGCTTGGAGAAAATAAAGCTAAAAAGAAAATGTTATTTGAAAAAAAATAAGAATTACATGGAATTACTAACAGTTCGGTAAATATACTATGTTTGTTACACCTACTATTTAGTTACATACGGCACGAACGACTTATCTTTTAGACATGCCAAACCCATCGTGACCTTATACTATTCTTTTGAAAGGAGAGGTAGCTATTGCAAAACCGTAACCAAGTGACAAAGTCTTTTTGCAATTTCTTGACTATAGGTTGGAGGCACATGAGTAAAGCCCTTTCTTTACTCATGTTCTGGAGATGGCATGCGATCCTTTTAGAATTTAATTACATAGATTCATACCGGTCAAAATTATAACCCTCCTTTTTTTGCCGTATTCGGGTAAAAATAACGTAAGTATATACCCACTTAAACAGTTCTTACTTTAGACTGAATTTGTTTTGCTTTTTAGACATCCTTAAAGTTAAGATGGATTAATAGTTATTTCCCAAAATGAATATTACTTATGTTGGTTACATAAATTTAGATTTTACCATTAAAAATTCTGTAAAGCTAAATGTTGTGTAAGTCTATAAGTTGACTAACAGGATCCAATGGCGAGTTCGTGTTGTTTTGTTACAAAAATACCATAATCCCACCAGCTAGTGCACGTCGCTAATCCTCGCTCGCCGCGAAATGAACTGACTAAGCCGGGGTGCAATCGCTGACACAATCGACATTATCATAAAATTTTGTTAAGGATACGATAGGACTATGACTGGCATATCTTTGTTATATAAAAGTCCTTTAAAAAAACCGGTCAAGAGCGAGTCGGACTCGCGCACCGAGGGTTTCCGTACCATCATTATAAATACACTGCAGAGTAGAATAATAAAATTATTATTGCAGAATTAGGTCAGCACCATCTTTTGGCCGATAGTGGAACATTTTATTCTTCTTAGGACAGCGCCATCTCTTGACCGATAGTGGAAATAATTTAATTTTTCTTAGGTCAGGGCCATCTGTTGTCTGGTAGAGGAACTGATGAATTTTTTGTTTGTTTTTTGTATTTCTAAAAAAGTGTGTTATATTAAGACATCGTTTTATTTTTCCTGTAATCTTTACATAAACTTCTATCACATAGAATTATTTCAGATTTTTTTCTTTGTAAACTTCGGAGATAAGGGGGGGAACGGTATTTTTTTACATTTTTCATCATAAGTCGAAAACTATGCGGCCTAAAAAAAAAGAAAAAAATATTTTAAAATGTGCAAACAGTGCTCTTTAATATGATAGCCCACATGCCCTAGTCGCTTTACTTAAAATTTTTAAGACCCCTTTTCAGTCGCTGTTGTATTTATTTCTTTCTTATTTGCAAAATAGTTGGACAAACGTCATCTTAAACTATTCCAAATTTCAGTTGATACCAGTAGTAGTTCTTGAGATATCCAGCTGTGACAGACAGACAGACTGAGTCACACCATAAGGGTTCCTTTTTTACCATTTTGGTACGGAACCCTAAAAATTGAAAATAGAAAACGCAAAATAAAGACATTTTTTTTCTACTATACTATAAGCATATTTTGACAGAATAAAGTACAAAGCTATGGTGTAAAATAATATTCGGACTTCTTCGAAGTAATTTAGTAAGTGGTTTTTTTCTATTTCGATTTTTACCACATTTCTCCTTCAAAACACTTACTATATATTTTACTGGGTAATTTATTTAAAATCTACTAAAACAATAGTCTAACAAATTCAATTCAAACCCTCCGAATTGAACGAATTAACATTAACAGATTAAACTTCTAATGAGTTTGAAACTTGCCCGATCATTATTTTTTTTGCGTCAAAATTACCGAAATATCGATAAAATATTTCAAGGCCGACGATTGCAGTCAAGTAAGAAGTAATGTAAATAACTACAACTTGTACTTTCCTAATAACTAATTGATGTCCCAAATTACAAAAAATATACAGATATCCTGTTTGTATCCTCCTACTTACTTATTGCTAAAAGGGTTTTAAAATCTCACTTTTTAAACTTTTCAAAGCGGTCTACTACTTCAAGAAAAGAACCCTGGGCACCTGGTTATTGATATTAATGGAGTACGCTTGCCCGACAAGATTAAAACAGTGTCCACGAGCTCGTTTTAAAACTGCAAACTCTAAGTTACCTGCCCCAAACAACAATTTGTCATAAAAATATTCTTTTACGACTACAACCTTTACACTTTTTGTTCACATGAAATAAAAAAAAATGTTCTCTCTATTCAGCCATTTTCAATAAGCACTTTTTTATCAAAGGAATGGTTGAAAAAACTTTATTGATTTAGAAATGAATTAAAAATACCTACACAAAGTTTTAACTAAGAAATATTGAATCACTTTAATAAAACTTTCATTGATATAAACCCCGGTTATTTTGGTTACACTGCTTTTAATATTGAACACGTTACTAAATAATTTTAAGCGAACAATGTATAATAAAACGCGTCTCGATCGCGCGTACATATCGGACACAGGTGGCCCTACCATGAGTTCATGCAAACTGTTCACGTTACCGTAAACTATCGGATATACTGCTCACAGTCAGTGCGAGTGAAAGAGACAAAGCGATAGTTTACGGTAACGTAAACAGTTTGCATCAACTCATGGTAGGGCCGAGGGTCTATGAAATAATAACGATGGCTACACCTACACGGTCGCCAACTTCTCCCCGAAAACATGTCACAGTAGAAATTTGTGCAAACCACTGTCTACTCTACATGATTGGCGACGTGTAGATCACGTTTATCAATATAGGTTCACGTCACGACCTCCAGACATTTTTTTTCCAAAAGGATGAATAGTTAAATTGTTGTAACATTTGATTCACCTTCAAAGCTGTAATACCATCAATTTAAATAGTTACGCAACACTATTTGAACAAAGAAATAAAATTAGTGACAACATTTCTCGATTGAATGCCTGAAAGAAGTCGAAATGTTTTCCTATGGAAATTATCCGATATTTGAATTTCAATTGTTGTCTAAAACTAATTTAACTTCTATTACTCGGCAAAAACCCAGAGATGTTCTCGGCACGATAAACATTATTTTAGATATTCCATTTTATTCAAAAAACTTTTAATTCAAACTGCGAGTGCCATCAGATTCTGTATTTGGTTGACGAGTTGACAGTCGTCATTTAAATTCCGTTTCGATTTATTTTCTGCGCGAATATTTATTTCGTCTGCCGCGTTGTTTATCAATTTGGAATTTTGGAATGATAGATAATCCGTGACTCATACTAATTTGATTGTTGATCTTGTTATCCTCGATATACTTAGGTAGGGCTAATTTTTCAATGCCTAGATAAAATTTATTCGCTTGATAACTTATTAAACTGCCAAATTGAGAATGTCTGTCATTCACTTGTCTGTCAAATGCTTTCATTTGTATTTTTAATACATGTCGCCGCGACGATTGATCAACGCTCCTGTTATTTATTTTTAATTGTTTCCAATCGATTGAACAAATTATGAGAACTTGATTTAAAAACACAAATTGTTATTTAGAAAATTAATTACGTAACTTTTATAAATCTATGGATTATTTTCATAAAAAATTAAGTGTGTTGATTAAGTAACAACTGTCGTATTTCCGAGAAATCCGAGTAAGTCACTTCTTTTGTTTATTTGCTTATTTGGCTTTAATTTACATCAAATAAGCTTTGTTAAATAAAGAAATGAATTTAGAAATAATTTAGTAATGCTTAATAACAGGCAAGGTAAATAAGAGCAATAGCAGCGCCATCTACGCGCGCTAAAACAGTAGTTTGCATTGGCGGGAAAGATGGCGATGCTTTTTGCTCGAGAAACTAATTTTTGATTCAGTTTGGTGTTGATTTTTGAGCTCTGCACACATGTAAGTTGAACCTTTATAATTATAATAAAAGTTGATTAGTTTGTTAGACTTGCTTTTATTTTCTTCTCATGAGTTTGTTTCACAGTATTTTAGAAACCAGTAACATTGAGGTGTTATCTTTTAACGAAGTTTAGATTCTTATAGTCAAAGAGTAAATTATTCTTGTTGTAGAATTGATGACTATAGTGATAAACCAATGACTCTGCTTGTTTTAAATGGTTAGTTTATAGCCATCCTTCGATAAGCGTTTGTTTTAAAGTATTTTAGGGATCAGTGATATTCAGGTGTAGCTTTTGAACGAAGTCTAGATTTCCTTTAGTCGAGGTTAATTATTCTTGTTGTAGAACCGATGGCTATAGTGATAAGCCAACGGTTCTGCTTATTTTAAAAAAGTTAGTTTTTAGTTTTTTTCCGATATATACTATATCTATGTTTGTAAAGCACCAACAAGCTCGCGCAAGAGGTGGGTTACTAACATCATAAACAACGTTTGTTCTACGACTTTTCGAAAAAGATAAAATAAAATGGACATTTCATGCAATACTCGATTAGATGTTCGGACATTTGAATGGATTTCTTTTTTGCCTTTTATCTGAAAAGTTATACAAGGTTATTTTTAGTTCATACAAAACCTCTCGTGGGGTTGATCAGTACCCTTAGCACGAACAGCTATCGAGAAAAAAAACACACGTAAAATTACTCGATAGACAATTCTCTATGGAAAATTTCATTTCGCTTATCGGCGATAGATGGCGTTGTACAAATTTCCAATACAAAATGTATCTATCGAATGATTTTACGCGAGTTATTTTTTTCGATAGCTGTTCGTGCTAAGGGTACAGACCATCAAACTGAACAACTTCCATTATGGGACCGACCTCGAAATCACGAAAAAAAATCAGCTGTTCCATACAAAATTGTTTAAAAAAACAAAAAACCAACTTCAAAAAACCTACCTCTAAAAAGCAAGAAATAATATTCGAAATAATAAAAATACGTCTATTGAAGTCGGGTGGGGCTGGAGAACAAATTCCTTTTTTTTTATTCTAAAAGCCCCAGACGTATTTTTATTATTTCGAATATTATTTCTTGCTTTTTAGAGGTAGGTTTTTTGAAGTCGGTTTTTTGTTTTTTTTAACATTTTTTTTTTAGTGTATGTACCTTGTAGGTAAGGTATATTATATATGTAGAAAAATCGGCTCAGCCAAACGTAAGATAATTGCGGAGAAACATACTTAAATACGGGTCAAACTGAGGACCTCCTTTTTTAAGTCGGTTAAAGAACTACACTTAAGATATCCCTCTTCCAACAAAAAAATAATTATCTTATTCAGTTCATAAACAAAAAAGTAATACGACCAATCATCGAGGTAATTCACACAAAATCATATTATTTTCGTGCTTTTTTCAAAATTACTTGAAAAGTACGGAACCGATTTCCAAATTTTAAAAATTGGGATCAACTTGGGAGTGTACCTAATGTAATCATGTAATCATTTCAATCGGTCCAGCCGTCTTCGAGTAATCGGTGGACATACACAAAAAAAAAACAAATATACAGACGAACATAGAACCTCCTCCTTTTTTGGAAGTCGGTTAAAAAGTACAATGCCTATTACTCCATCGAAATGTATGAAACAGCTGATTTTTTTCGCTATTTCAAGGTTGGTCCCATAATGAAAGTTGTTCAGTTTAATGGTCTGATCAACCCCACGAGAGATTTTGTATGAACTAAAAATAACCTTGTAGATCAAACGTTGTTGTTTATGATGTTCCTAATCTACTCCTCCGAGGTTGTTGATATTTTACAAACAACCCAGTTTGTTTAGTTTTTAAATTATTCAAAAGCCTCTTGACACCTCTATGTGCTGTGATGGAAATTTGTCAAAGATCTCTCAAGAATCAGTCTTCATAAAAATCTTGAAAAAAAAAACAAAGACTTTGACCTTCAATAACTTCATAGCTATTGATTTCCCAGGTCTATAAGACAAAAATGATCCTGATGATGGGCGGATAATACTTGCTATTATTACCTATTACACTGAGACAACATTTTCTAATTGTTCATTTGTTTTTTTAACAATTTCTAAACTCACAACTTTAAAACATTTAATCCAAGTCTAAAGTTTAAACTGTAGTCAAATAAAAGCTTAAATAAGTACATTTTGAGCAAAATCACCAATACTGAACGAACGAAAGGTTAACCCCAAAACAAAATACTTGGCAATTACTGGAAATTTCTTTAGACCCAGCCATTTGGTGCGTTTACATTCAATATTATCACAAAAGAATTTTACTTCAATAAAATGGAATTGTCCACAATTGAGGTTATAGGCGTGAATGTTTCCGCGAAAAGACTTGGGGGCAAAATTAAAGAATATTCAAGTGACGCCCGCGGGTATCGTCACACACAGAAGCGATCTTGTGCGGTTGTTTAAAAGAGACGCGGCTTCCTGCCTCTCGGAGGTGATGTGGTGTAAGACACAAGAAACAGTAATTCGTTTCAAGAATTGATTATTAGAAAAAATAAGCAATTTAACGTGTGCGAATGTCATAAAATAAATTCAATTAAATTCGCAGTTTGTCCTATTTATTTTTATAGATCACAGCTTTAAGGCCATTAGCTACCTCACAGTGGCGATTGATTGCTCGCTAAGTACCTACCACTTTTGGCACTTTTGCCAACTACTACTACAATGAACTATATTTTACAGAGGTTATAGTTTGTAAATAAACTATAGAAACTTGACTTTATTCTCCACGTTTGAATTTTTGATACATTATGTTATGTACTTAGCGAGCAATTTTAATTAAGATGAGGGCGCCACTTGAGGGTACTAATCACCTTAATATTTGAATTAGTTCAAAATGCCTATATGCACAGCATAAATACTTTGCATATTTATTTGTTTTAACTTATTTGTGTTTTTTTTTTAAATTAAAAGCTTCATTTATTGTCATTTTAATTACCTAAATATGCAATTACAATTTCAATAGGGATTATTTGTTGGTGTCTCTACATCGGTCTGGCATTCCATTACGAGCATCGATGGCTTTGAGGTATCAATGGCAAACAATAAAGATATATATAGTGAGTTTGCATTTGGCCTGCGGCCGACCGATTATGTTAAATAGCGTTCGGTTAACAGGCGTTTACCAAATACTTCGAACGCATTTATGCCGAATAACAGCTTACACTAGATTTGACGCCAAACCAATAACAGTTAACATTATTAATATATTTTGTATGCATGTAAATATCTTCTTTGTTTGTGCCGCATTCGCGCTTACCTGTTTACTGTTGGTTGACTGGTAGAGAATGCTTTTAGCATTAAGTCCGCCAATTATACCTTACTTTATGTATCTGTACAATAAAGATTTATAAATATGACCGACTACGAGCTGCAAAGGGTTACCAGATGATACCTATAAAATCCTGACAAAAAATCCTGATACTTACAGCTATCTACTAAAAAGTCCATAATGGGCCAATAAATACATTTTCTTGGTTTCGACCTTTTAAATACTTTTAATATACAAAAAAAAACATTTTTTAAGGCCAGCCAGTGAAAAACTTTTAGTTTTCGGCTTTTATGTTTTAGTAGTGTTGATGATGCAAATGTACCAGTTGATTGATACCAACGAAAACAAAAAAATGAAGCATAATTTCAAAGGTTTGTTTAAGTATAATTTGAATAATCCAAAAAATCCTACATTTTGTAATTCCAGCCGGAATTCTGACAGGGACCAAAAAATCCATGACATGTCAGGACAAATCCTGACGACTGGTAACCCTACTATTCGAACAATGTAAAAACGGCTTAACACGCTACAGATCGTGACTTATGCCCATCGCCAAAAGAAACATCAGCAGCAGGGCTAGGAACAAAGGCACTGGAGGGCTGCTCCACTCTCTTTGTCTCCGTAACATTGTCAAATTTTCAGGGACGGGGTGAGGCGACTCCATGCACGCCTACGACTTGAACATAGCCACCGATATATACCGTTAATGGACATCATCCATGTTTCATACATTTTTGTCCAAATATGAAAGTTTAATTGTGTTGAAAATCTGTCTGTCTTTTCATACATTTTGACACAAATGTTAAGCGGTGCTACAGCTTCGGTGCCATAATAAGAAATGCTTAGGTGGACAGAATCTATCAGAATAAAGCACTTTTGCATTTTGGTCGGCACTTTCACATTTGGACCAAAATGGATGATGTCCTTTTAGGTATATCTGAAAATGAAATGGGAATATCAGACCACGTTTCTGAATATGAACGTGCAGTTAAAATATAAACATTTATAGTTTGAAAATATCGGAAAAAATCTAATAGCAAGATGCGTGCGTAGATTCATTCTTTTCGTTATTTATGTAAGTATGATTACGCGCGTGATATCAGTAAAATTATGGGACATAAACCAACCTCAATATTATTAAATATTGAAACTTTTAACAGTACAGAATAGGGAAGAGATACACTCATTTCATTTTTAAATATATTTAAAAATTAACCGTGTAAATGCCACTTTGGTGAGTTATGGGTAAATTTAAGTAATTTTAAAGTAGTACCTAATAATAGGCTAGTTGACAAAATTTCAATAACTGCTTAATATTTTAACTTATTAGGCATTTTATCGAAAAAAAAGGTTTATTTATTTTTAATCGAGCGTTTACATTATAAATTTCGCGTTTTAAAAAAACAATTTTAATTTGGTTCCAAAACGCACAAGACTGTCATGGCGTCTTGAATGACGTCACGCCGTGCAAAACAAACCAAAGAGCGATCGTGTCTTCGTACGTTATAGCTAGTTTTTATCGTTTAAAAATGAATTTCTCATATTATAAGTACTGTATAGTGCCCCAGTGTGATAGCACAACTATAAAAACGTCAAACCAGTTATTTATATATGTTCCAAACAATGGAGAAATACGGAAAAAGTGGCTTAAACTTGCGTTCGGTTGTGGTTAGGTTGCACTCGGAGTGTAGGTTTGGAACGCCCCTCCGGTAGTGATACTCGAAACGTCAAAGACAAGATTGGAGTTTCGCACGGCGTGACGTAACGCTTTCTGATTGGTGTTCACTGTCACGTGACTAAAGGTTTCATTTTACGAAATTTATTTTTTAAAAATATTATTAATCTTTAACGCTTTTAATAATTAAAATTGTTTGTTATTTTCTCCTAATATAATTAATCATTATAAACCCCTATCCATTATATTTATTCTTAATGGAAACAAGCCTATTAAAATTGTTTGTTATTTTCTCCATAATATAATTAATCATTATAAACCCCTATCCATTATATTTATTCTTAATGGAAACAAGCCTATTATTTAAGATCAACCACTCATTTAATCCAAAAATTAAGCAGCTATTTAAATAACAGATAGATAAGAATATAAATATTCATGAGGCGGAACACAATATGCTCATTGCTCATCGAGTCGAGTGCACATCACGCAATATATTTACCGGAATTAAACCCGAGAAATGAAACAAAGCAAGATCTTTTGTATGGTAATTAATTATGTTTTTTTTTTATTTATTTAATTAACAAAATACAAATTAAATATTTGAAAAACACACCATAAACCACAGAGATTTGTCTGGCGCGCTACAAAGTTGAATTCGCTACAGCACGAAGCAGTGATTTAACTATAGATTCGTAACGTAATACAATATTCTATTGTCTCATAAATGTATTTGCTAATTCATGGTAAGTTATAAATCTTCTATCAATGAAACTAAACATTCAGAGTCATAAAAATCATCATCATCCCCCTACCCTTATCCCAATTTATTTGGGGTCGGTGCAATTCAGAGTCATAATAAAAATATGCTTAAAATATTCTAAAATGGCACGTCGCTATCGAGTTCGTATGAAAGGGTAATTTTTTCCGTCGCATAACTACACATACCTATATCTTAATACATTTATTCTGACATAATTGCTAAGACATTATTGGAGGGACTGATGTAAATCGAGAAACAATAGATAGCATAAAACAATGGATTCCACTAATATTTATGGTTTGACGAAGAAGATCATCGCAATTGTTTTGCTAAATATTAACAAACCGGCCTGTTAATGGGGCAAGTGAAAATGACCCTAATGCTGAAGCTTATAAAGGTTGTGTTTGCTGAAAACGGAAGCTGGCTATAGAGGCATGCCAGTGACGTCCTTTTGTGAAGACTTCCGATCTTTTGTTCAGAGCACCTTTGTGTGATTGTCTGTCTACAACGGAACGGAACACTTATTAATTGGCGTGTGGTGATAATTAAAAATAAATCTTTTAGATTGTAATAAGCTCACGAAAAATATCTTCTTTTGTTTCTTACTTTGTTTTTATTTTCATGTAGGGCATGAATTACCAAATTATCAAAATTACCAATCCATTACTGAAGCAATGGTCTACTCATCTTGTATGAGGTTCATACCAACAATATTAAATAAAGTAAATAATATTTTTTTTTAAATATATCCCAAACTACCCTTAAACCTTTTCCTTTATCGATTTTTTGATTCACACAAATATATTTGGCAAGTAAAATTCTCATCTATGCATATTTCTGATTTTCGTCAGTATCTACTTATATTAATTTCCTTCTCAAGTGGCAATACTTTATCTACTTGAGAAACGAATGATATCTCAAGACTTGGACGCTATATTATACATATAACGTAGGCATACCTATAAACATGTATTCTAATAAAGACATGATGATTAATCTCCAATATAGGTATTACGAAGTTGAATCTCTTTATACCTTAACAATTATTTCAAAGACAATATTAAATAGGTAGCAAAGTTTCGAATTTCAAAGGCAATTCGAATGCTATAACTATTCAAGCGTGTATGAACTCTCTTCCAATAACCTTAATCGTTTATTAGGGGATACGTGTGAAGGGCAGCATGTATCGCTTTGGGTGGATAACATTGCGGGGTTTGTTCGAATATTCAAATTGTGATTTCTTACCTTGTAAGGATTGGTATTAAATTGGGTACAAAGTCGTCGACACGTATGTTTTTAGACTATTCTGTTGAAGATGGGATAGCGATTTGGAATAACGGACGTATTAACTAAAATTCCTACCAGATTGGCCCCGGGCTGACCCTCGTCCGATTGGACATGGCCATTATACATTGAATTTTGGACGGCCTCATGTTACGGAGGCTCGTCGGGGGAACAACGCCAATTTAAACTGTGTCAAATGAAAACAACATTTTCGATTGCTTAATTCGAATTTAATTTGGTGGAGCATTTAGAGGGATAGTTAGAGACCAATAGGAGCTGCTGATTTAATTAAAAGTTGGTAGGTTTTCCAATATGTGACCAACTTTTGAAAAATCTTCGGATTGATGACGGTTGTGGTGGTTCAGTCCAAAACTGAACAACTTTCTTTAAGAAACATAGGGTCAAACATGTAAAAAGTTTAAAAAGTTTAATAAGGGATGACCAACATTTTGAGGCGTATTTCGACAGTCATGTTTTATGGAGAAAGTTGTTCAGTTTCATGGACTGGACTCACCCCTAAAATTTGGAGAGTGAATAAAAATACAGCCTGTACATATAGTATGTGTGAAGAATAAGGCATACCTAATCTAATACTCTAAGAAAAGACGTTCTCAGAAAAGCTGTTCTAAAAACATCTCGATACTCTTAGATTTCCTTAACATACACGTTGTATTACGAAACAAAAGCAGTATTATCAAAAACATCTTAACAACACTATATTTCGAGGCACTCTCTCTTCCCGTTCATAGCGGTGACTTCATACCAACTTAAATTAGACTATCACAAGAAACACCACAAATGCCTAACAATTGATCGAATTAGGGCCTTGAATTGAGGCCCTCACTTTGATTTCCCAGTAGACCCGAGATCCGACTGAATCTTACCCTTCTCTCATGATATACGCTCGGTATTAAACAGATTGATTTGGAAATTACAATCGGTCCAACTTGTGTGCGGAAATGGTTGGCTAATAAATGAATGCCAGAAACGATGATCGAGGAACAATAATTTTATATCAAAATAATAACTGTTTTACTTACATACATTACATAAATTGTATGAGTGTTCTTTTGTCTGAGAAAGAGAAAGCCAGTGATGGAGATCCTGCCTGGGATATTATCCGATAAACTAAATATTTTTGAATACAATAGCATCGCTAGCTTCGTCTCAAAACATGACAGTTGTTATTTATCTGTTGTTACTAGGCATAACATCATTTTTTTTTTATTATTCATGTTTTCGTTTATAACCGACTAATTTAAAAACTGACTGTGTTAGCAAGCTAAGATGGAAATAGTGATGCTACATAGTGATTCAAAATCCGTTACTTCGGATTTTTTATTTTTATTACCTCCTCACGTAATCAAACAAGGAGCTATTAAAGAAATATTATCAGAAGAAAGAAAATACATTTATTTTGAAATATAGTATATCATTACCAACAGCACGATGCCTTTTGTTGGGTTCGGGTAACTGCAAAACAAAAGCAAATATTTGCAATCATCATCATCATCATCATATCAGCCGCACAACACCCACTGCTGGGTATAGGCCTCCCCTAAGGATCTCCACGACGATCGGTCCTGCGCAATAATAGTGATTAATCCAATAGGTCAGTGTTTGTATTTCCAAGTGTTCCCGTGTTCGCCTTGAATTTGAATGTGTATTAAAATTAAATACTTATTTGGATTTTTAACTGACTTAGGTACTACATAGTTCCTTTCTGCATTTTCAAATATTTCAAGGTATTTTTGACTAACTTACTTTTACTTTCTTCATTTTCAAAGATTTTAAGTCGTATCATAAAAGAAGTTAGTTGGTGCAAAAATTGTGAAACCTTCCAAAGACCATCAGCATTTTGCGTTTTACCAAAGAGCTTCCAATCATGCACACTTTTGATAACTTACTACTTTAATTCAAGAAGATTATGTTATCCACGGACATTTCTAAATTAAAATTATCCGTTACGTTACGGCCGAATTTATTTGCCAACACTAGCGAGGCTAAAGAGAACCAATTAAGTGAAGCCGATGTTCGATAGCAAGCGACTGTCAGGGCCGTCTGTTCCAACTCCAACACCAGATGAAACGGAAAAGGTCCAATTTTACGTTTTTACGTTACGATTGCTCTTCCTACTGCTAGATGAATGAGGGCTTTTCAAAAAGACAAAAAGCTGAAGGTATGTTTTTGTTTTGTTTATTTAGAAACAAACGGTCGTACACATACATTTTTACAAAAAATACAAATTACAAGTTACACAAGACCTATAGTTTCCTTAATGTAACAATGGAGTGCAAATCATTAACACAATATTGATGTTTAAATGTACTTAGAAAACAAAACATGCGATGTTATATAATATAGGTAAGTCATGGGTAAGTATTCTATATTGCCGATTTTTATTTTAGTTAGCAATTTATACATAAAAAAAAAAAATAAAGATGCAATTTTACAAGCTATATTACTTCTCCATACAAGATAATTGATAAATTCAACATTTTGACAAGTCAGAAATGGGTGTCCTTCTTTACGATTTAGTTGAAATAACATTGTATGGATAGGTACCTACACAATAAAATTCTTGAACACAAAAAATATATAAAATATATAATATAATACTTATTAACATACTCAAACAACCCAGACACTAAACCTCTTTAAAGGCATTCTTAATTTCACGTATCGAGGAATTGAATATATCTATATTTGTAAGTTTCTTAATTTGGTCAAACATTCTGCATGCACGTCTCGTAAACATATTATTTCTGATGTAACATGTTCTGCTATATGGAATGTGAAATAAGTTTCTACTGCGACAACCACGTTCAAGTCTGCGAGGTACTCTTAGATTAATTTTGTTAAGTAAATTAGGGGCATCAACAAGGTTATTTAGTAATTTATATAGTAAAACAGCATCGACACAATTTCTACGGTCTTCGAGAGTCTGAATATGATAGTTAGACAAAGACTGTTCATAACTAGAATGCGTGTAAGAATTTCGATAATTTATTGACTTAATAAATTTCTTCTGAATCCTCTCAATTCTGTGAATATGTTTCTTACAGTATGGTTTCCAAACCGCACTGGCGAACTCTAATCGGCTACGGACAAAACAATTAAAAAGTGTTGTATATGTATATTCTTTTTTAAATGGTTTACTAACACGAAGGATAAAGCCAAGCTGTTTAAACGATTTGCTTATGATTGAGTCAATATGTGGCAAAAAAGAGAGCTTTATGTCCATTAAAACTCCTAAGTCACGTATTTGCTCAACTCGATGTAGTGTTTTATTTGCCAGTGTATAGTTGAAATTGATGACATTGTTTTTACGCGTGTAACTTATAACATGACATTTTTCATAGTTAAGAAATAAATTGTTGACTTTACAATAATGCTCGAAATTAAGTAGATCATTTTGCAACAATGTGCAGTCATTAGTGTTACGGATAATTCTGAAAATTTTTGTGTCATCTGCGTAAAGTAAAGTGTTAGAGTACAAAATGCTATCGGTTATGTCATTGATATAGAGTATGAATAATAAAGGGCCCAAATGGGACCCTTGCGGTACGCCAGAATGTATATATTTGAATTCAGAAGAATATCCCGAGATTACAACAGCCTGCTTTCTCTTTTCCACATAAGACTTTATCCAACGGAATAGATCACCGTGTATACCGAGTTGCCAAAGCTTTTTTAGCAAGGTATTGTGGCATATTTTATCAAAAGCCTTGGCAAAATCAGCATACACGGCATCTACCTGGTATCCATCGTTCATAGCTTCAAATATTACTTCAGTAAAACTGAGTAAATTAGTTTCAACAGAACGACCTTTGTAAAAACCATGCTGGCTAGCAGAGATATGGCGGCGAACGACGTTCCAAAGTTGGTCTGTAACTATTTTTTCTAAAATTTTTCCGAAATGACTCAATTTTGAAATGGGACGATATTTTTCAATGTCAGAACTAATTACACCTTTAGGTATCGGAGTTACCCATGCCTGCTTCCATATCTCCGGAACACAGCCTTCTTTCAATGATTTTGTAAATATAATAGTGATAGGTAATGTCAAAGATGAAGCGCATTTTTTTATAAATAGTGTAGGGATGGTATCAGGGCCTGCACCTTTATTTATGTCTATTGATTTTAAATATTTAAACACTAGGTCGGTATCTATTTCTATGGAGTGAATATCAATAACAGGGTCGAGTGGCGGTACAGAATTTTCTAAATCAAAAGATAATTCATTGGACTTTTCGAAGACTGAGTGAAAGTAATTGTTAAATAAATTACATATAAGCTGGCCATCCGAAACTGTGGATCCATTATAATTCATAGATTGGGGCAGTCCTTTATTAGAGGAAATTGATTTAATATATGTCCAGAAGTGTTTTGGATGTGTATTAATTTTTTGTTCAGAAAATGACATATGATTATTGTAACACTTCTGCGACATTTTCTCAGCGCGTTTACGGAAATTTTTAAAATTCTGATAATCTAAGGGGTTGTTATATAATTTCCACAATTTATGATATTTGCATTTTTCCCTCAAAAGTTTTGTTAACGCCCTATTTTGCCAGACTGGGGCCCTAGTTGAAGTACGAGCTCGATGCAAGGGAACCAATCTAGAAATTAACTCATTAATTACCTCATAAAATTTTGTTACACAATTTTCGGTATTTAAGTCTTGAAATAATTGAGGCCAATCTATCTTAAACAATTCCGTATTAATCATGTCATAATTAGCACATTTAAAGTTATAAAAGGAGCGAGGTGCTGGTTCTAGCGAAACTGAGTAATTTAATTTTAATTCGAATAACAAAGACCTGTGATGTTTATCTTCGGCTGTAAGAGGGTGGTCGCAGGCAGTTACACTACAATCTGTATTGGAAAAAATAAGATCCAATATGCGATCATTTGAGTTAACAACTGAGTTGTACTGTTTTATGTGAGAAAAAGATATAAAATCGCTTAAAAGTTGAACTGCAAAGTTACCGCTACTAATTAAATTCATTACCTGCGAATCCGATTTTTCCCAGTTAGCATTAGAAATATTAAAATCGCCGGTAATTAAGAATAAATCATTAGGTCGATCTATCATAATTTGACCAACGATATCAAAAAAAGAGGCAAGTGTATCTTTAAAGCCAGGACCCTGAGGTAAGTAAAGACATACAATATTTAAGTGAGTCGACTTAGATGTAACCGCAGGCCCAAGCGTTGTGGTTACGTCATCGGTAAGCGGGATTGATACCCACAGGCAGTCCGAATGCGCCCGAGAGGGCACCGGCCAGTCGCGGCGGAGCGGGCGCAGTGCGGCGCGCACAGCTACAGCCGCTCCGCCGCCCAAGGTCGCCCCGCTCTCGGAGGCAGAACGATCGCAGCGAAATACACAATATCTTTCATCAAAAAATTCGCGGTCATAAAAATTTGAAGTAAGCCATGTCTCGGTAATACAAATAAAATCATATTCAGACTGAGACACATTTGTAAAGAAACTTTGCGATTTTGTGCGCAAACCCCTTACGTTCTGATAATAACCAGAAAAAACAACAGCCATTTTAAATTATAACAGAAAAAGTAATATAAATATGTTTAACAAAATACAGTAAACATAAGTAATTCTCGCAAACATGACGTAACGATAATAGAATGCAAAACATAAAGCAGAAAAACTTAGTTGCACCAATTACATGTGATAATAATAACAAACAGAATATTCGGTGAAAAAAATAGCTATTTTTAGTTTTCAGAATAACTAGGGTTTCATATAAATTAATTGTGCATGAAATAGTTATATCCAGGAGGGTAGACAACGATATAAAGAATGCGAATTTAATGGTGGGCTTTTTATATAGTAATAGACTTACGTATAAGTATATGACCAACGAAAACGACTTTTTCAAAGTAAACAGGCACTTAAAATAATATAAAAATAGTCACTGCAGTTTTTTCAAATCACTTTCATCCTTAATTAATCGTACTTTACTTCCGTCGTTCTTACGCATGAAAATTTTGCAGTCACGGACCCACAGAAAAGAATAATTTAATTCTGATTTTAATTCTCTGGCACGTTTCAGGAGTAACTTATTAGTGGGGGTCAGATGATCAGATATATAGACAGCAGAAGCAGGCCCGGTCATATTGATGTCGGTGGTGGTTAGTCCACGGCGCGCACGCACCGCCGCCAACAGCTGGTCCTTACGTATACGTTGAGTGAAACGTACAATAATAGCTGGCGGACGGTTTTGTTTCTGTGAATTATTTTCAATAGTTTGGTAACGCCGCACGCGGTGAATTGTATCCATGTCTCCGTCTGCGATAGGGAATCCAACTCGGGAACATATATTATGGAAAATGGTTTTTAAGTTTTCGCCCTTGGAAAAGGGTACACCCGATATCTCCACATTATTCATCATAGAATACTGACGGTTACTATTATTTTCTAACATCAAGGTTTTAATTTTCTCACTATCAACACTACCAGCTTTCTGTAAAATATCATCATTTTTTAACTCAATGGAAGATACACGGTTTGTAAGTTCTGACAATTCCACCTTTAATAGATTTTGATCCTGAATTAATGTCTCCGTCAGCGATGAAATGCTGCTTATGTGCTCCTTAATGTCGGTTAATATTTCCTGTCGCATTTTAATCATGTTTTCATTATGCGTATTGCTGAATGATTGCATAAGAGACATCATGTCCTTTCGGAAATCTGCAAGTTCTTGGGTCATACCACTACAGTTGTGTTCCTCTGGTTGCTTCCGCTTGCGTATAGTAACAACATCATCCTTCAAGTTGGAAAGATCAGGATTCGATCCAGTTCGCCGACTGGGGCTATTAGTAGATGATCGGAATATGCTCATGATTGCGTTGCGTTAAACAACTTTTTTATAACCACAACAATAGTAGATCACCACAGCCGTGAAGCGAGACGAAAAATAAGAACCCGTCTCCTTTACCCGAAGTGCGCGGGGAGCAGTGTTGCAGCGACGCCGCTCACGAACCGGTGTAAACAATAGAAACACTTGGCAGCAAAAAGACAAATGACACAGTCTTCTAGTAAATAAAACTGAACCGTATTAGCATAGATTCTAGGTCGAACTTAGAATGCAAGAGAAATTAAATATTTTGCAAAACTATGAGAATGATTAGCACACGTCTGCTCTAAGCAACGGACGCAACGTGGAAGGCTCGATAGATGGCGTTGATAAAAATATATGTCTGTGTTTTTTTTACTAGTCTTCGAAGAGTACTCAGGTAGGCAGGCATATACTATATCTATGGGCAGATGTAATCCTAAAATGTTTCTCTTTGGGAAGATGTCGACCAGCGAGCGCTTACTTTCCTCTTTGGTACAGGCCGTTTATTTTTAAACTCATCTCTTTCCATCAACTCAACGCCATCTAGTGAGGCAAATAGTTACTATTTCTATTTTTTAAATGTCACTGAAAAGCTCTCATTGGGTAGTGCCATAGATATAGTATATTAAAAGGGGGGTAGTGCTGTGTGTGTTTCATAGTGCAAAACACATTCTTTTGTTTCCGATATATCAGTAATTGTTCATTAATCTTCTTTTGTTTTATCTTCGACAGTCTTTTCTTAACTCCTTGGTATGCAACACAATATAACTTAATAGGCTTCTCCACTGATATTGGATCACGTCTCTGCTTGGTCATCTTAAGGTGGTACGGTGAGCTCAGTAGCGCCACCAATGGAAATAAATCATTTACGTTGTATCAAGGGCTTAGAATAAAAGTTTTAGATATTTTGCGCAAATAGAATAAGAAGAAGATTAAAGTGCAATTTTTTAAATATTTTTTCATGGCCTCAAATATAAACAATAAGTTATGAATGTGGATATTGCTAAATGTGGCCACTTTTGGCACTAGTGACATGCACGACACGACATATTGCTTAAGTTTGAGTTCTTGAAACTATATTTAGAAAATGCATTTTAGTCTTTTATTTGCGCAAAATCATCAAAACTTTTAATCTAAACCCTTGATACAACGTAAATGATTTATTTCCATTGGTGGCGCAGCGTCAACGAAATGCGGAGCTAATGCTTAAAATACCTTCCAGTAGTCTGAACCCGAAGTAGTCCGGCGAATCTGAATAGCTAAGCGGTGTTTATATTATTATTTCACGTAATAATGATTTTTTACTGTTTCCAAATACTTTAATACGAATCCGAGCTTTCGAAGCTCGTTTAATAAATAGGTACCTAATTGTTAAATTCAATTTTTTATGAATTTACGACTGCTAGCATACCACAGTGCAACAAAATAGAAATTATAAAATGATTTAGTTGTAATTTGAAATTGAATTGAAATACGTAGTCAATCTCATTATACCTAAGCAGATTAGATACCTTAATGAAGATAATAAATATGTCTTCAAACATTTTATCTAATTAACCTTTCTTTGAGGGTAATTTTTAAATAAAATGTTATTGTTTCTATATTACTCTGTCCATTAAATTTGGTTTTTAAGTGCAATGTAATTGGCCCCCCAAAGCTAAGGGCAGAAATAAGGTTAATTGGGCACAATTAAAAAACGCCGGGAGGGAAAAATTGTTACGAAACATTTACGTAATAATAATGCTAGATGTGCCTTCAATAGAATATAATTATTCTGATAATAGGGATGATGACTAATGAATAAAATAACGAAATACTAATAAAAATCGTAAACATATAAAACTTTTAGAGTAGCTTGTATACCTCTTGGTTTTATATATTGCATATTATTTATTTTATGACCCTTCAAAGTTGGGTGGACAAGTCCATTTAAAAAGTATAAAATTTATTATAATAAATGATACCTTTAATTAGTCCGTAAAATGTATAGCAAATTTGTCTAAGAAACTATTTTGATAAACACAATATTGAATATAGCTGCCAAACAAATTTCCTACGCGTTGCATACAAATTACTTATTCGTGACGTGGAGCGTTTTTGGGCGAGTCCATTTGTGTGCATTTCACACTGTGATATCTCGGGCAGTTTTCATGCTAGCGAATTAATTCTTTTACCAATGTTTCTTTTTTTGAGAGGTAATTTATGTAACATAAAATAAAAAAAGTTGTCATCATCCCTATTAATGAGTATTAAGATAATTTCTGAATATTAAGTGGTAATTTCTATTTCAACCTAAAAAAAAATGACTTGTATAATTTCTGAGTACCTACGGTAGTAACTTCTATTTCAACCTGAAAGGTTTCGTCTTGTTGTAAGACCTTAAATAAATATCTTTTTTTATTAGGACTGCATTTAAAAGTATAAATAAATTTGAAATTTTAGGAGCTTATGCCCGAGCGACGCCTACGTCCTAGATGAACACACAATATCTACGACGGTGTTGGTCTCACAATTATCAATTCTATAATATAAGATTAGCTTAACATTATTTATTGTGAAACTGTTTGTTGACCCCAATAAATAAAAAAAAAATATCTAGGACGTCGCCCATGTATTCTTAGTTTGACTTTTAATGTCCCCACTGCTGGGGCACAGGCCTTCCTTATGGGTGGATAAGGAGGATGGGCCATAACCCACCACGCGGGCCCAATGCGGATTCGTGCGTGTTACGACTGCAAATGCAGCCGGGACCAACGGCTTAACGTGCCTTCCGAAGCACGGAGGATTCTTAGTTTACATTCATATTATTTAATACTTAGGTATGGAAAAAAATATGATTCAAAAGCGATTGATAACAATTAATTAAGTTGTAAAATAAAACTTGAATCGTTGATGTAAGTAGTTCTTTATTCCCAAGAATATAAAAAATTAAAAAAAAACGGCCAAGTGCGTGTCGGGCCACGCGCCGTAGGGTTCCGTAGTTACCTTATATACCATACCATATTTAATACCACTATCATTTTTCGTCTGTAAAAATAACTTTGTTTTTTACAGTGTTGGTATGAATGACAAAGTTATATTTGCGGTTTTGGAAAATATGATATATCTCAAAAACTAATTACTATATCTCGTTCAAACCAATTTTCAGTGAAAGTTTTTATTAAGATCTATAGCATATATTTTTTTTAGATTTTTCACTTACCTATTTCAAAAGTTAGAGGGGGGGGACACATTTCACCACTTTGGCAGTGTTTATCTTTCAAACGGTTGACTTTGAGAAAAATTGTCTTAGGAACCTCAATATCATTTTTGAAGACCTAAATCTATAGACACCCCGCACGTATTGGTATGAAGAAAAAAAAAATCAGTTTCAGTTCCATGTATGGGGAGCCCCCCTTAATCTTTATTTTTGTGTTAAAATCGTTAAGCGGTTAACAGAATACATCTAACTACTAAGTTTCAACTGTGTAATCCTAATACTTTCGGAATAAAATGGCTGTGACATACGGACGGACGGACAGACAGACATGACGAATCTATAAGGGTTTCTTTTTTTGCCATTTTGGCTACAGAACTCTAAAAAGTGGTTACAATTCGTATGCGACCATAGGGTTAATAGGTAGTCTAGAAATAGTGAAATGCTTTTAGCAGTTAGCCGCATCTAAAAGAGACCTAGTTTTCAAATGGAAATTTGAATGACATAAATCATGACATTAACTTCTAGTTGCTGGATTAAAAATATCCTTCGGTCTTTATATATACGGGAAAGTTTATCACGGCAAGTGTAAATGAACAACCGTGAAAATAAGGTCATGGTACAATTATTATAATATTATTTAGAAAATTTAATAGTTTACGATAAGAATATAAAACATTGCCTAGAAAACATTTTGTCGTGAATTTATCTTTCAATTATATGTGTCAGATAATGGTACCTACTTGTAATATTTATTATTTATTTATCATTTTTAAATACTGTGTAAAAGTAGTGTGGCAGTACCTCCTTCTATCTAGTTATTATTTTCACTAAAGACTTCAAAAACTTTATTTAAAAAAAAAACTGATGGTCCATCCAGTTTCGCTTAGACTCCACAGCTTTTGGTTTCCCAACATTCGCTCAGTCAGTCAGCACGGGTGCCAATTTAGTACCAAATTGAAACCTGTGTCAGCTTGTTTACTTCAAAAAACAACTTTTTTTTTTATATCACGGATTTTTTTAATCCGTATTTTTTCCCTAATCTTTGAGAGTTTCATTAAATTACACTGAATTAATTATTAAATTCAAGAGAATTCGTGACTTAAGGTAGCACCCTGAGCGAAAGTGGCGCCGCGGTGAATATTATTTAATATTATTATTCTAATACACAATTTTAATAATGTTTCACGTTGAATTATTAGGGCCCACAGTCTAGTATTTTTAGACGGTATCGTTACATTCCCTCGTAGTCACTGCTAGAAGTAGATAGCAAAACTGCTAAAAGTGGCCGTTTTTGACACATTTCTATCTAATTCTACGAATGACTACGAGGGCATGTAGTGATACCTTCTAAAAATACTAGACCATGGGCCCTAAAAACTGCATGTAAAACATTATTAAAAAAATCTATTAATAACTTATTAAATAAAAACCTCTGAGGGCGGCACTTTCGGTTTTTGGACTCAGCAGAATTTTGGCACAAAGATAGATGTTAAGCTGTTCCACGTTATGAAAGAATAAATTCGAATGAATTATTATAATTATTGAGATTTAACGGGCACTAGACGGATGAAATGGAGCAGATGAAAGGCGTCCGTCGGTTGATTTATAGCCACTCCGTTACAGGACAATAGCAAGACAGAACGGTCAAAATTAGGGATCGTGATAATAATTATGAACTATTCATTATTATAACTATTTGGTATACTACCGAATATTTCAATATTCCGGATATACAGTCAGCGTCAAATTTAATTGAGCGTCTAGAGTAGTCAAAATGATCTGAAAAACATAAAAGCAGTTTGATATACGCAGTAACAGCACCTTGTGTGCTTACAACAATATGAAGATTCGATCATATTGTTGTAAGCACACAAGGTGTTCAAAATATATTTACTACTCATTGTTTCATATTTATATTAGCAGTCACAGTGTTCAAAATTATCTTGGTAAACAAAGCACTGAAAGTTATCTGTAATAATGCATTATACACAGATAACTTTGATTATGTATAATGACATTATACATAATCACAACAATTACACACAATGACACAACATTACACAATTTCATTGTATAATGCATTATGCATAGATAACTTTGGGAGCTTTGTTTGCTAAGAGAATTTTGAACACCCTGACTGCTCATATAAATATGAAACAATGAGTAGTAAGATATTTCGAACACCTTGTGTGGTTACAACAATATAATGATTCGTACTGCATATATCAAATTGCTTTTATGTTTTCAGATCATTTTGACTACTCTAGACGCTCATCTCAATTTGACGCTGACTGTACCTGTGTGACATCCTCGCATTCGAACTCACCTCTGGCGATGCATTTGGATGAATTATTTTGAATTTAAATCAACCTTCAAAACTCCGGGTTAAAGTTATGTTTCTATCGATCTTTCACAATGTACCTATCTATATTATAATGCCTTTATCTTTTTTTACATGCTCTATTACTAGAATTAAACTAAAATTAAGTGTCAGGCTCATGTGTGTATGCTCAAATGTTCATATTTCATTACGACTAACAAAAACTATATCAACAAAAGTTTTCAGCGAAAACATAAATTGCTCGTAAACCAACTAAATTTGGAGTTTCGTCACATTGTGCCAAACAAAATAACGACTAACTTTTCCTGTATTTTTATGAACAAAATAACAATGCACGCCAGTTAGGATTGCGAACGACCTTATAAAATATAACCACAGAGGGCGGTTGTAAAAAATAACGCCACCCTTTTTGAATGAAGTATGAAATTTTGCTTGCGCCACACAAAAGACGGGTTCACTACAAAAGTTTCGAATGAAAGCCTTCCCGGGTGGTTGACAGCCCTTAGCGGCACGCCTGCCAGACAAGTAATTTCTGTTTATTATGGCTGCTAGCTGCTAGACCATAATCTCGTTCGAAGAAGCTCTATTGTGGCTATTATTGTTTTCATGAAATCTAATGAAACAAGGAGAAAATTCTATGTGGAGTTATGTATGACTCGATTCATTTCTCACAATGCGGGTAATGAAGAATTTTACAATTTTTTTTCGGAAAATTACGTATTCCTTAAGTTCGTAAAGTTTAGTACATTTGTAGTTTTAGTAACTAGACTTAATTTGTCTAGACTAAAATCGCCAGATCTCTCTATAAAAAATAGACATATGGAAAAAAATAGTTTTTAGTTTATAAGACACTGCAAATGACTTCAAACATTTCAAAGCTGCAAAATATTTTTTCATCCGACCTTTTACCAAATCTATCAGACACGTGTTATAAGATCGAACACTATAGGTAAATCAACAAACAGCTCACTGTGGCATGAATGCAACTCCCAACTTGGGGAAATTAATAATTTATTGCTAAACTTGAAGCACGTTCGCGTTTCTTACTTTGCTCATTATCATAATTTTAAGATGTCATGTCGCTTAGAGCAAGTCGGCCGAGTTTATTATTTCGACAACTTTTTGTTTTAGAATTTGTTTACGGATTCGGAGTTTAGTCCTCTTTGGTTGGTAGCTGCCGGATTATGTATTCCAAGGACAGTTTTCAATTTTGCTATTGGGATTCGGTTTGAAGGCCTTAATCTGTACTCTAAATATTTAGTTAATTTTATATTCGTATCAGCTTCCATTGGAAGGTTAGAGATGGTCGATCATTCCAATCATCCTATTATTATAAATGTCAAAGTTCGGATGTTTGTGACTCAATCGCGCAAAAACGGCTAAGCGGATTTGGATGAAAGGCACACAGATAGTTTATAGCCTGGATTATTTTCTGCTTGTTATCCCGGTCAAAGGTTCCCTAGGATTTTTTCCAGAATATCCACGCGGGCGAAGTCCCGCCCGCGACTTCTAATAATGACTATAATAGCTGATCTAATAATAAGTTATGAAACAAACAATTAACAAATAAATGGGCTTTTTTTATGCACAACGGGATAGTGCTTGGCCTTCACCTCACTTGCGGGGCTAGGATGCGCGCCGTGACATATAATTTTGTCGTCGCATTATCTCGTGCAAAATATAGAGATATGTCTAATATGTCTAGGGAAAATGACAAATGAATCGACATCGACAACTTTTTTCGTCTCACCCACGAGATATGTCATGGCGCACATCTTAGCCCTGGTGATGTTAAGTGACGATAAGGCTGAAAGTGGAAGCGCACTACACCCGGAATCCTCATCACTGAGGAACTGGCTATCTTACCTCCAACTGCTGGAATACATCAATATTTAAATTGTTGTAATGGCGTCAGACTTAGGTAAGATGGTGGTAGCTAGCCAGGCGGACTTAAAATAAGCCCTACCACCAACCAGATACAAAGCTACCTACCTACTTCTTAAACGATAAAACAAATGACAATGATTTTATATTCATGCATAGCAAAGTTTATAAACTATTAAGAAAAAATACAATTACGGAAACGTCAATAGCTACTTGTATCTAATGATTGCTAGAACCAGATAAAAACTTCATTATAAAATTTGTCTCAGTACTTTGAAAAATTCAGTTCGGATAAGTAAGTGCCCTTCATCCTCTCCCCTGAGGGAGGGCAGTCGCTTCGGTCGAAGGTTCGTTGCCTGTCCGGGCACGAAACCAGATGTCAAAGGCGGTTTTTAGTCAGTACGAGTCTGACATAACCATCATAGCCGGCTATGTGGTATCCAATGGAGGATCTTCCGCGGGGGGAAGGCCCCCGCTGGGGAGGGTAGCTCCGAAGCCATTACACGGTAGGTTTTGCTGTCAGTTTAACCACAGTCACAGCCGTGACTGACGATTAACCTACCGTGTAATGTAGTGACTGATGGTTGCATGAAGTTGATTTCTTCATTCCATCAGTCAGTCAGTCAAACGTAATTCATGACTGATGGAATTTGACTGACGCTTGCATGAGCATGTAATGGCCGCCTGTGGTTGAGAGCTAAAAAAAACACAAATAAACCGTTTTCAATCCGATTTCGGTGCTACAAAGCTTTGATTTGTGCTTGTCGGGAGTTCGTCAAACTCGATGTGATATTTCATTTTTCTCTTCAAAAACGACACGCATAAATTTTAACAGGTATCTCCTCCGAGGAATACACTTCGTTATAATACTAAAGAAGATGAAAATATAAATTGATTATTCTAAACGGTTCGAACCTCAGAGTGCTTAGTGGAGTTTTTTATTTAAAAATAAACCCAGAGGAATACCACTTTCTGAAGGCAGGTAAATAATTTTAAGAAAGAAAATTTCGGCTTTTATTCAAAATCAACACCCATTATGGAGAATTCAAATAGGATTACAATTATTATTCGTTCGACTTTTAAGTATTTTTAGGAATTTCAGTGTTAATAAAACGTTTGAGGTCAGACTATATTTTCGTATAAGTACTTTTATTTAATTGTTCAAGAATTGTTTAAGAATTCACAAGTTTCTGAGGACTGATTTCTAAAAATCTAAAAATGTAATAAATCTCTGAAATTTCCATACAAAAAGTGATGTATGTAAATACCAAGAGCTTTTTCACGCGTAATAGAGATCTACTTTATCTATTTATCAAAACACACGCAAGTTTAATAAATATGAAAATGATATTATACTATTTAAACAACTATTGCAAAATTTTCGGAACAAAGTCACCTCAACTTTCTCAAATACAATGAAAACTCATTTTTCTTAATTTTTTTCGCTAATAACGAAGTGTTCGCTGTGTATTGCCGGCGAACACTGAGTGATGGCTTGACATTTATTTCCTAAATAAATCACTCCGGCATTGTTAGCTTCCTTTATGAAGAAAGATAAAATATTTCCTCAAGCGAGACGGGCATTGTGGCAAATGCCGCGGGGCGAGGAAGGTTCGCCGCCGACGACGGCGCGAGCTACAGACGATCGTGTCGTTTTTTAATGCGACGAAAGGTATTGACACAGCTAGTATATTAGTCTTGGGAAGTAGGGTAATGTTTTTCATATAATTGTCTCATAGAGCAGGTATGGCTAATAGGTCGATCGCGAAGGCAATTTAATTAGCTGGCGAATGTTAAATTAACTGAATAGAAAAATGTGAAAAAATATCATTTCAAATTTAATAACATCTGTACACTGAGAAAAATGTCATTTTGGGGTAATCTTAAAATATCGTGGCGTACGTTTAAATTAAGTGCGTTGTCCTAAAATAAGGAAATAATAGGTTTATATTACGCTATCTTGAAACGTGTTATGATGTAGTCGAATTATATGGTTAAATAAGGCAATATTATGACACTTATCATCGTAAAAATTGGTCATCATAAATAATATTATCTTCTTAATATTATAACACTATGTAATAGAAAATAGCCCACTGTCCTATAAATATGTATGATAATCTATAAATAAGATTATAATTCTAAATCACAATGAAAGTGCCACCTTCCATAAAAAGATGTCATAGTATTTGAGAAGAAGCATCTCTAGAATACGGTGACGTCCCCTTATAGTAGTATGATAAAATTATGTGCTAGTTCCTTTTATTTTGAGATTACCTTCACTTAAAATATAAGGAATTGGCATCAAAATTTAAAATGAATCCTACAAAAATACGATTACAGAAACTTATTTAAGAGTTTTGGCCAAAATATTATATCGTAAAAATTGGTCATCAAAAATAATATTATCTTCTTAATATTATAACATTATGTAATAGAAAATAGCCCACTGCCCTACAAATATGTATGATAATCTATAAATAAGATTATAATTCTAAATCACAATGAAAGTGCCACCTTCCATAAAAAGATGTCATAGTATTTGAGAAGAAGCATCTAGAATACGATGACGTCCCCTTATAGTATCAAAATTAAAATGAATCCTACAAAAATACGATTACAGAAACTTATTTAAGAGTTTGCATCAATTTTTGTATGATTCCTAAAAAATACGATGACAGCACGTAAATTCATCGTTCATTTACTCATCGACTTGTCGTTCGTTTTGTATATTCTCTCCATTCAGTCAGTCGAAGTCGCAGAGTCGCAAGGACAGTTTTTAGCGTGTACAGAATTTATTTATATTTGACAATTTTTTTAAATGTGAGTGAGTGCAAAGTGCAATACTTATGGATAAAGCAACTCATGACTTGCTAAAATAATGGAATCTAGCTCAATACTTATATACAACGTTTTGAAGGTAAGTTGCCAAGCCTATGTTGTGCGCGTGCACACTTTATTGGGGGGGAAGAAAATTAACTTTTTATATAAAACGTATCATTTTGGAGGGCAAAAAACGTATTTGGGGTAAATTTTAATTTTCTCTTCATATAAAGTGTACTTATCATTTGAAGGAAAAAAACAAATGATCATATTATTGCCATTGAAATGGACCTAAAACATTGAATTCTTATCACAAATTACATGTTTGATTTTAGCTTAAAATCCGGCGGTCTCGACAGCTTCGAAGCTCAGCAGAAGCTGAACACCACAAAGCACAAGTTTCTTCGCAAAAAAATAACAGACACACTAGCAGTTTGTGACGGTAAGGATTTATGTAATTATTCTGGTCTGTCCTCGTTTGACAAAAAAATAAATTAATAATAATGTGTAGTGTTATATACAATAAGCATTTTTTTTTCCAGATACAAAACCAGAGACTAAATTTCATTGCTGTCATATTACTCCTCGGTTGCTTATTTAACATACCTCCTGCGGCTCCTGCCCGTCGCTCCAGGAAAGATTGGCAAACATCACGAGCAGAAATCTTGGAAGGATTTGACGGAGACGGTGGGTGTAACCCACAGTATCTTGCAGAATGCTGGGTGGTTCTTATCTTAAGTCATTGAAAGCGAATCATGATTTTACTTATTAAATTATTTTGCATATTTTATGGATTTTCCTAAAGATTGTTCTTAGTGTCATGAGTATAATTAGGTACTTAAGTAAGTTGTGACATGCTAAATAGGTATTTATTTTTAACTATGTAAATTATTTTTGACTGACAAATACTGTGATTGTTATAAGCATAAAGGTACGGGATTATAAGCATGGTGTATTAAGCCGAAAGGGGGGCAATGTACTCATCCATTAAATAACTTTTACTATCGGGTAAACTCTGAAATCGAAAAAAACTGCTGCTACTTAAGGCGGTTGTATGACCGAAAGTGGCGCCCTCAGAGGTTTTTATTTAATAAGTTATTAATAGAAAATTATTTTAATAATGTTTATCGTGGAGATTTTAGGGCCCTTGGTCTAGTACTTTTAGAAGGTATCACTACATGCCCTCGTAGTCATTCGTAGAAGTAGATAGCAAATGTGTCAAAAACGGCCACTTTTAGCAGTTTTGCTATCTACTTCTAGCAGTGACAACGAGGGAATGTAACGATACCGTCTAAAAATACTAGACTGTGGGCCCTAAAATCTCCACGATAAATATTTTTAAAATTGTGTATTAGAATTATAATATTAAATATAATTCACCGCTGCAACACTTTCGCTCAGGGCACCACCTTAAGTAAATTTCGTCGAATTATGTTGTGCCCAAAGTAAAAGTTGTTCACCATAATGAGTACAATGAGTCCTTTTTTCGGATTAGTACACCGTAAGCTTATAAGCCTGTGTTATTATAATTAAGTACTATTATGTGCTCAATTTGCGAATAAGTAGGTACATTATTTTTGGTGTCTTTTTTTCTGTTGTACAATACATTTATTAATAAATAATTACTTATATAAAAGTAAAAAAAAATATTGTAAAAATTAACGTTACTTACTTTCAAAAAGAAATATTGATATTGCAATAATTAAAGTTACTTTCAAAAATAAATAAAATTACTCTTGATTACTATTTCTGTTTTTTTTATACTCGTGTCTTCCTGTTCTCTTTAAGTTTTTAATGCAATTGCATATTGCCAAGTTATGAAGGTACCTATTACTTTTTCTATATTTCACATGCTTTAAATTGTTATTTTTTACTTATGCGTGATCCTCTTTTTTTAAGTATTTTAGGAATGTGAATTAGGTAAGAAAGAAGTAGTAGGTACAGTCATCTTTAGATATATTGTAGCAAATAAGGTGACTCATATCCTTAGTTAAGTCCAACCAATTAAAATAGTCTTTTCTTGTGTTTTGGGTAAGATCCTACAATTTAGCAACGATTTTCTCATATCTCCGGTTATATCCTATTACTTTACGTACCTACTATTTATTATTAGGTACATCCTCTTACCTTGGGTTATCCTAGTACAGGCGCCATCAGATATACTGTAGCAGAAAAGGTAATCAAATACTTCTGAACAGTTTAAAATATCAATAAATTCCATACACTTCGTTTACAATTTGTATGGAATTTATTGATATTTAAACTTTTCAGAAGTATTTGATCACCTTTTCTGCTACAGTATATCTGATTTCGACTGTACTAGGATAACCCAAGGTAAGAGGATGTAATAATAAATAGCACGTAAAGTAATAGGATATAACCGGAGATATGAGGAAATCGTTGCTAAATAGTAGGATTTAACCCGAAATACGAGAAAAGTATATTTTAATTAGTAGGACTTCACTAAGGATATTAGGAAGTCACCAATAAATAGTAGAAAACAACCGAATATATGAGGAAATAATTTCTAAATAGTAGGAAAAATATTAGGACCTAACTGGAGATATGAGGAAGTCATCAATAAATAGTACGAAAAACAATAGGACATAACTTGAGATATAATGAAAGAATATTATATTTTTTTGACATAAGAGGATGTCATCGAGAAATAGTAGGAAAAATAATAGGATATAACTCGATGTATAATGACAGTAACCATAAGTAGTAGGAACGAGCATACAATTTTTTATATTGTAGGACGAGCATACAATATAAAATATATTGTATGCTCGTCCTACCAAAGGTATGGTGACATGTCATCTTAAATACCGTTATCATCAGCAACAGTAGTATCATCGTACTTTTTGGTGATATCAGTATACTCCGTGCTTTAAGTGAATCCATCTTATTTTAATCTGAATTCACGTCATTTATGATGGGCATTTTTCTCAGTGACCCATAGCACGAACAGCTATCGAAAAAAATAACGCGCGTAAAATAGTTCGATAGTGCAATTTTGTATTGGAAATTTGTACAACGCCATCTACCGCCGAATAGCGAAATTAAAATTTCCATAGATAATTCTCTATCGAGTAATTTTACGCGCGTTTTTTTTCTCGATAGCCATTCGTGCTAAGGGTACTGAACTCTACCTTGCAGTCGACTTATACCTAAACGAATATTTTTTAAACACAAGTAGACCTCACAAGTCATAAGTTTGGAAACCCCTATAAAAAAAACCCCCTGCCATAGTATCTTCGTCATTTGAGTCCGTAAAGAAAAGCTTTTCTTTTTCAAAACTATAAGTTTTCAAATTATCTAATTGGCCTAAATTAGTGAGGTAGCTTTAATGTGTATTTTTTTAATAAATCAGGGGCATTCCACACAGAACGTGCCAAATGTGTCTCTCGCATTTTTCGCAATGAAAATAAAATCTATAAAAATTCAAATCCTTGTAAAATGATAACAATATTTCGCATGTCTGATCATTCGCATATTATCATGAGCATTCCTGACGATCAAGCAAGATCCATAAGCCAAACCATCTAAAACGAAGTAGTAAAGTTTCTCCCTTGGACCTCATACAGGTTTCCATTCGCAACCCTTCAACAAAGGCCTCACTGAATTGAAGGATATTTACGTTGTAAATTTACTATACTTACATAAATATCATGTATGCAGTTTACATGAAGCTTTCTCATAAAAGGGAAACCAAAACTAAAATCGTTCACCCGTATTCGCATTGGTTAAACCTTGGATTTTTGCGTTAGAAAATACTAAAGTGTTTTTTTAATCGTATCCTATGTGACATTTTTTCGACGATTCACAAACCATTTCACAAACAGTCTGAACTGAAATTTCAATTTTGTAATTACTAAGTACTAACTACACACATTGTTTATTATGCACAGAATAAATAATTTCGGGTCGTCCGTCACACGATAATTTGTTGCTAAGCTAAGCATTAAGCGATTAGGATTAAAAGTTAAAAAAGATTACTCGCAAATACAAACTTTGACACAAATCTGCTTGAAGCTTTGTTTATTTAGAAACTATTAAATGTAAAAATCAAGCTGTTCTTAAACAGCTCCTTGTCTACCTAAACAGTGGCAGGTTCAGGTTATTAAGTGCGAATTATAGCGTGACAAACTTATATGTGGAGATTTGTAAATGGCGTTGGAAAAGGAGAATGCCATAAGAACACCCAGAGGCATTTATGCCTATGTTTAAAAGTAACAAATTAGTAGCAAAAATGCCACAGTAATATTTTGTAGAAAACATTTCCGATAGAATAGGACAACCAAGAGTCCTAAAAGTATTTTTAGAATTCAATAAACTTTTACAAAACATTAAAAAGTTGTCTTACAATAGTTGTTGAACTGCCAAAAGATTTTCCCAATAAAAAGGCGCTGGCCTCCCTGGAAAGCGACCCAATTTATTTGAAAAAAAAAAGTTTATAAAATACAAAAACCATAAAACACCAAGCTGACTCCCATTAACTCCGCGGCCAAAGAGCGAACAAGTTGAATAAACTCGTTCAAAAGTTTTTTTTTTCAACCGAAATATCGTTATCGTGTGTCGTGAACACTTGTCACGGGCCGCACCGAATATTTTTTCCCCGACGCGTCGATAGTCGAACTTTCGATCGAGTTTCGAAAATTTTGACGTAACTTTACGATTAGATAAGGTACCGAGTTAAATCCGATTGGAAAGTTTCCATTCCGCGACGTCGTGAAAAGATTACGCCGAACCTTTGGAGTTCTAACTGAGTACCGTGCCAGATTTCACTCCCCTGAGAAATATTAAAATGATGCTTGTTTTTCTTTGGTGTGAATATTGAGCCCGACAGTCTAAATTGCGAGTTTGAGAAGCTCTGTGCGGTTATGAAAAATTGTCCCTTTGATGTCGAATGTTGTTACCTCATTTACGACAAGGGAATTTAGAGGTTTCAATCACGCCACGTCTTTTTGTAACACCCTTTTTATTTTGGGCATCAAATTGTTATGTAGGTAATGTGACATTTAAATACCTATATAATATCGAGCAATATTAGCTTTGTCCGCTTATTATAACAAATTCAGGCGAAAATGATTTTTTTACTAAAGCAAAATAGACTCCGAGATTGTAAGGTAAATAAAATTTGCCTCTCTGTAGTCTCAAGTTACAGTCCTTTTACTTTAGTGTAAATACTCTTATAAGATGTGCTTGCTTATACATCTTTATTTATAGTTAATTTAAAGCTCATGCTACACTGTAAGTCCAGCAACAAAGTACTTATTTACTTTCACATTCATGTAACAGAAATTGCAGCTTGCAAAACTCTGAGGATTAAATGTGGTGGCCCGAGGCTTTCGATGTAAGAGTTGTGTCGATGTAAAGAGACCCGAAACTGCCGTGTATCTACTGTTTTAGATTCTGCCAACTTTATTTTAGGATTGCGTGTTCGTTCGTGTTTTTGCAAACCACAGGTGAAGTTTGGGCCTTTACCTGGAGTGCTTGTTAAAACTCATAATGTTTAACTCACCCGCAGGGAGGGTTGGTGGTAGGGCTTATTTCAAGTCCGCGTGGCTAGCTACCACCATCTTACATTAGTCGGACGCCATAACTACAATTAAAAAATTGTTGTGTTCCGGCAGTTAGAGGTAAGATAGCCAGTTCCTCAGTGATGAGGATTCCGGGTGTAAGTTACAGAGTACATTCGGCCCTATCGTAGTAATTTAAAAAAAACGATAGAGGTTTCTTCATGAATTCAATTGAAACTAATTCATAGAAAACTTCGTAAATATTGAGAATGATTAATATTATATGTTGTGATTTTTTTAGATAGTAGTAAAGCTCAAACTTTTCCAACAAGATAGAATGTGTATTCCTTTACAGGATTTGCTCACTCCGAAGTTCAGTGTTTATGTTCAAACTGTTTCACTTTGTTCCCACGTACAATTACGAAAAAACTAAACGACAACTTTTTGTTTATCTTAGTTAAACTTGATATTTTTACAGAATATTGTAATAAACTACCTTTTCAAAATAAATAAATAATATAAGTATTATTAATATGCTTTTCTTCGTATAAATTCATTGAAAGAAATCGATCAGCATTCAGAAAAATATCTTGAATTTAAAACGCAAAAAACAATCCAAGCAAAAAAGAATGAGCAGTTCTCAGTACCTATCTGATTTATTTACCATTACTCTTGCCATGTCAATTAAAAAACAGTTAACTGAAACCCCTTTACTGAAAAGTGGCATAGAGTAAATAGCTCAAGCAGTAAAGCAACTACACACATAATACATTACTTATGTTCAGCACGTCCAACAAGCGCACTCTCACAGATACACGTCAAGTTGCTACGAGTCTACTACGAGACTACGAGAGCTATACGCGACTACTCTAGCCGCGAGTTGACACGTGATTTTAATTATATTGCTGTCGATATTGCAAACGTTACTACAGTGCGGATCCTTAAGGCCAGTATATTCCAAAAACTCTGTCTCTGTCTTTTTCTTTACGTGTGAAGAGTAATGAAAATAACCTCACTTTTTCATTTTTTCAATGTTTTTGTTATTTTGAGCATAGAGACACTTTTTGAAAAAGTAACCGTTGAATATTCTTCAATATGTCATTACCTATTTTTCTATATTTTCGTGAATAACGGATTGATAAACTTTAAGTATTATCCAAAAAATATAAAATTAATGAAAATTTTCTTTGTGAATTGATTTGTTTGTTAGTTAGTGATTGATTTTTTATTTTCCCGACGTTTCGGCAGCTGCAAAGGTGCCGAAACGTCGGGAAAATAAAAAATCAAACCAAATACCAACTAATTACCAAAGTACTTCCAATAAAACCGCGCTAGTATCCGTTAAAAATGTTTTAATTCATGTCTAGTGAGCGCGAAAGCTTGAGAAGTGAATTTTCTTTGTCTTTGCATATTTTTTTAGTCGAGTGAAGATACGAATATCGTATTTTTAACCGTAAAATAATCAAGATCGTTAATAAACTTCAACATATATTTTTATCTGCTCAAAATAAAGAATATTTGATTGTTTATCGTTGAATCAAACATAGGGCAAATTCGATAATTTGGAATATACTGGCCTTAACGAAAAATGTATAACAAAACGCGTGTCAACTCACGCGTAAAATCGCTGGACAGGGTCTATGCGAGGTTTACAGTACATGCAGTGCTACGTCATGTCGACACAAAATAATGTAGTAATTTGTGATGTCGGGGGCCGTTCCGGCTAACTTACATGGCTATCGTAATCGCTTTCATTTGCAAATGGATGTGATACATTGCTACTTTTCTTTGGTAAGTTTTTATTTATGCCAAATAGCAATGTATCACATCCATCTGTCAAATGAAAGCGATCACGATAGCCATGTAAGTTAGCCGGTACGGCCCTGGTGGCACGCTCGTTCTGCCCGCCGCTATGCACTATCTACCTACGATCATTTTTTAACGAAAAATGGGCTTAGTTGAGATACTGCTTTAGCTATACACTATGGCAGTATAGCAGTAGTATACAAACGGCAGATATTCGTGCCCGTGAATAATTTGCTTCACTCCAATTAAGAATGTGCTGAGGCGCACCACACTTCGCACGATTGTGTTATTTATTCGAATGCTAATTTGAAAGGTGTTGTGAAGTGACACTATCCCGAAATATATCCTATAGAATCTGAGCTGAGAGTCGGAGAAGGTTTGTGGGCGTTCGTGACGGTATAAACGACTAATTAAATTCATTTATGCTCACGCTATTATTTACTGGAAAGGTTTATTTAGGTCTTTTTCGCTTTATCTATTTTTAAGATTTCCTTGAGATTTTTTTTTCTTTTCATGTAAGTACTTACTTAAAAAAAATTATTGCTTCTTGATAAAATACTGAATATGTTTGTCAGACAATGACTTAATTAGTTTTTATAAATACATATTGTTTAATTAATACTGAATTAAAGAAAATAAAAAAAATAGGGTTCCGTACCCAAAGGGTGAAAACGAGACCCTATTACTAAGACCCCACCGTAAGAGTCCGTCTGTCTGTCTGTCACCAGGCTGTTTCATGAATCATGATAGCTAGACAGTTGAAATTTTCACAAATGATATCCTATTTGTTGCCGCTGCAACAAATATTGAAAACAGAATAAAATAATTATTTAAAGGGGGCTCACATACTACAAACGTGAATTACATGCAAAAAATAATAATAAAAATAAAAATCTTCCTGCGCGAGTCCGACTCGCACTTTTCCGTTGTTTTGTTTTGATGCAGTTGTTGCAAAACATAGTGAATCATCAAAAAAAATGAGATAAAAACACAGTATGGATATAACAACAATGTGTTTAATAGACAATTTTTAGTGTGCATTTTTTTCATAAACAATTTTTTTTTTACCCGACTGCAAGGAAAGGGTTATTAACAAGCAAAAACCCAAAAGTAACTGTACTCGCCAAGTACGCAGGTACGTACACAAAAGAGTGAAAAGTCACAATAAAATGTATTTATTCGCACTAAATTCAGCGGCCATATCGTAAATTCGTGGGACCCTGTTCTCCAGTATTATGGCCCTCGTTTTTTGGTGGACTTTGTTGCAACGGGAAAAGCTGCACAATTTATAGACGAATAAATTCCTAAATTGCAAAACTACTTAGAGGCAGAAAATGTTTTCAGTTACTTATTTATTTTCTCAAAAATTTTTAGTAGTAAAAGTTAGTTGTAAATTCAAGTACCTAGCAGCAGAATAGCGATTACCTAAATACAATCACCTTTCTGTCGCATATTTACTGATATTAATAAGTTCCTGGCTAACCAGTCTAAATGCGATGTGCTTGCGGATGAGTTGAAGTTAATCTCAAGAATTTATTATATTGTTTTGTGAGAAGTCAGAACCAAAATCTTAATTCCTATTATTATTTTATTTTATTGTTATTTCTCCATCACCTTTTCTTTTATTCACTTCTCAAGCTTACGCGCTCACTAGACATGAAATAAAACACTTTTAACGGATACTAGCGCGGTTTTATTGAAAGTACTTTGGTAATTAGTTGGTATTTGGTTTGATTTTTGATTTTCCGACGTTTCGGCACCTTTGCAGCTGCCGTGGTCACGGGGGACTGAAGCTACTTGTGAGCCTACCCTCAAGCGATGAATTTTTTAGAACGTTCAGAAATTAAAATTTATCAAATTTAATTAGTTTAATTTTGGTTTGGTTTTAATTTAATTTTATATGTTAAAAAGAGAGAATCTACTGAAACTACTACCATTTCAAAAACCTTTTCTTTTGTTGTGTAATTTACTAATTACTGTAAGTTACTATCTGCCGTTATAATTAGAACAAATAAATTAATTTAAATTAAATAAATAAACAATCGTTCAATCAGACATTTATTAGCCTCACATTCCTCACAATCAAGAAGTGTCATCAGCTAATGTGGCAGATTTCATGCGTGACACTTGCTGGCCAGTACTAGCCAGTTCTCGCCAGCCAGCCATACTAATGATGGCCATGATTATCGTGTAATTTTATTTTTTATCCCTTTTTAATTACCATCATCGTCTGTTTGATTACAGTCGTCAAGTCAGTTCTGATCCATCCAAAGCTCACAAACTCAACCCACGGAGTAAAATACATTATTAAAATTTGTTCTTCGTTTATTCTGTTGTATTTCGTTCATTTAATTAATAATTTATATTCAAAGACACTGATTGCGCTTTGTTGGGGCACCTGTATTTTAAAATCAGTTATAATTATGACGATAACAAATACCAAACCTCCAATTTGGCTTTCCCAATTTTCTAGTGTAATAAATAACAAGCGCATATTTTATAAGCTTTGTTTGCTAGCTCTTGTATAGCATACTAACGGAAAAAAACATTTGTAAATACTACACTCTACACCTCTACTACATACAGCTTTTCAAACTGTACCTACATGAGATTTCATCAAAACATCAGTACATGGTAAAAAAATCTACCAACTCAATCTCGTCTAAAGTAAAAATGTTTTACTAAACGCGGACCCACAGGCGCTCCGGTTTTTTGCATGATAATTTATCGCTAACCAATCCTTTCTACGGTACATAACAGCCTACCCAAGGCTATTGCATTATTAATAAGACTGTAAATTTGAAATTCTTAATGGGTAAGGAAGTTTTACAGTACTAAATCATAAGCTAGTATAGATACTCTGCTTTGAGGGCCACATTGTCATGCACCCCTTGTTGGGTGTTTAACTGTGCGTGAATATGATGACTTCACATTTTTTCCGCGGCATATATTACTCATTGCTGACTTGCAAGCTGTACCTACTTAACGTATACGTTTAACCCTTATAGGTTTCACCAATATCATAGGGTTTAACAATATAATTTGACGATCCGGAGATCGAATCGATTGAATATAAGGACATTGTTTGTATGATGCTCATAAGAATGCGTATCCCAGAATATTGGTTAACTAAATCATTCCAAACCCTATTAAGCTGAATCTGAATCTACAAAGTCCATACGAAAATAGATACATCTCCTGATTGAAATCGTGTGTTTTGCTTTTAATCCGAAAAAAATATTTCATTGAATGGAATGCAGCAGCTTGGTATTTTTCAGATACTTATATTCAATGATATACACAGGAACGAATATTTTAATTAAAAGCTGTATTCTCAGTGTTTATACATAAAAATTATATATCAGAATAACAATGAACTGTAACTGAATGAAAAATTTCAAAGATAAAACTGATAGGCTAAACCAATGTCAAAAGCAAAGTTATCAGACCTAAGTAGGGTTACCAGATGGTTACCTATAAAATCCTGACAAAGACAAAATCCTGATTTCTACCAAATAGTCCTGACCATAGACTCAGAAAAGTTTTCGTTTAAGGTCCTGACATTAAACCACAGACTATACAACAAGTGCGAAGTTCCAGTTTTGTTAATTATTTTTTGCAAATTTAATGTACCTAGTTGATTGTTACCAAAGAAAAAAAAAGTTAATTTCTAACTATAATGCAAATAATCAAAAAATCCTGTCATTTTCCAACTCCGACCGGAATCTTGACATGGACCTAAAAATCCTCACATCTGATAACCCTACACTTATGCCACCTGCGTTGGAAACAAATTGAGAAAAGTAATTTTCTAAATTGAAAATAGTGAAAAGCGCACACAATTATAGATTGATGGAAAATGTCAAAGAGTCGTTTCGGCGATTCAAACAAAAATTAATAAAGAAAATATCAAAATGTATGAAACAGCTGATTTTTTTTTGCGATTTCAGAGTTCTCATAGTAAAAGTTGTTCAGTTTGATGGTCCCTATCTACCATATTCGGCTTTATAAAGCTTTAACCAAACACCTTGTATACAATACAGCTTTTGCACGTCTGAAGTAAAACAATGTAATTGTGGAGAAACGTTGAATATGATATAAGGAAAATATACTATTAAAGATTATTATTAAAAAATTACCAAGTCTTACACATGTTGTAATAATATTACAGTTCCACTTACGAGGCGGGAAAATCAAGGGGCACAATCATTCCTCGAGCGTAACACTATTACCGGCCCCTCAACATACAAAAGAATGGGCCCTGCAAAAGTTAAGTAATTATTTCCTTCGTTAAGTAATTGTTTTTCTATATCGGTGTTCTGTTTCTTCATTTTAATTATAGCAGAAGTACGTGTTACGGGTAATTGAGTAGAACGCTCACTAAGAATTCCATTATTGCGAACAACAAGAGGACGGCTAATGGAAATTAGCTTCCCCCCACTAATTACCATGAATACGTTTACCATAAATCAACGGCGTTTTAAAAAACATGACAGGCGGAATAGAAAATACACCCAAAGTGACAGGGCTACTCCCACCTGACGTCTTTATTAAGTTCGCTCGTAAAATGAGCTGGCTGATGGTCTTTTTCCTGACATGTGGATATTATGGTCCTAAAGGGTGGATTTGACCCTGCGTGAATCAGTGTAACCTTTATGCCGAGGGCTTAAGCCATGTTCGTTGCCAACCCTTAGTACCTTGATATTATCAAACGACACAAAATCTTGTACTGTATATCGCTAGTATATTATTGTACTATGATGTGATCAATCCAATGGTGACACGCATGTGCGTGGACATATTATTATAAGTACTTAGATTGATTAGAAAAATCTCTGTTTGCGTAATGTGGGTAGGAATAGGAAGACTTCCACGATCCACGATGGAGATATTTCTAAATAGGTACGGGTTTTTTCCTGCCTTACTTTCTGTTTGTTAATTTGAAAGATTGATACCTAGACTTTTTTCATCTTATAGTTAAAAAAAAAATATTCTGTAGCTCTCATAGAAAAGAGCACCGAACCTATTTATACACCCAAAACTTACAGACTTAACGGAAGCAAACCGCTTATGCTCCTTTCGAGTTGAATATGAAATTGTTTCAGTTTACGGGTCGCGGCGGTCCCACTGCAGACTAGAGCAGGGGCCTTATTTTTGAATCCTTCGACTGGCGTCGAGCGCTTGGTTTCTACTGATTTTCGTTCGACATTTGACTTTCCATATTTTTGAATCGCTCGACCGCAACGAGTGCCCCTACCCACGTTAACAGTCTAGCGATACGGTATGGCGAGCTATATTCTTTTCTACTAAAAAGCAAATATTTTTATTTAACAGCCAATAGATGGATATTACGTTCCGTTTTCGTTGCGGTAATTACCAGTTTTCTCTAGATTCTGCGTGGAACGGATAAAATCCAACATTTCGTTTCGGCAGCACCGGAAACAACGATTCAAAAATACGGAAAATCGGCGTCATGCGACTTGGAAGACGAGTGTGACTTAAGTCGCATGCGACAAAACTATGTCAGACGAGCGATTCAAAAATAGAGCCCGAGATCCATTAACTTACATATTTTACACATGTCACCGACATTCGCGGTTGTAAATCTCGACAAATATTTGTACTACTCGTGTTCGAGACAGCCGAGATTGTAGTCTCGAGCTGCTTTAAAGTGGCTATTTAATCTGAGACAAGGATTGTCGGAACGGTTTTGAAACTTAACGTGACTGTACTGGGATTGATGTGAAATATAAAATTATGTTGCACGATGAAAAGTAAGATGAAACTTCTAAAATAATAAACAATTCATTTGCTTTCAGAAAAGTTTTAGATATATATATTTTAAAATAACAGAACAATATGTTCTGTTATTTTAAAATAAGCGTTTGTGATTTTTTTATTGGCACAAAGCTTATATTAATAATTTTCTTTCACATTAGTTTAACGCACACATTATGTGTATTCGTTACCTTCTATAAAACAAATGCAAAAGGAACATACAGAATATCCACAGATAATAATATCAGTACAGTACCGAATCATAATGAAACTGTACCATCAAAAATTCAGAACGCATTTCATTTGATATTGCAAAGCTCAATATTCTCGAACAGAAATCCATTTTCACATTTTAATAACTCCGTTTTATAAAGCGAGTCCTTTTAAATTAGTATAAAAAATTGGAATTTAAGTTCAATCTCATTCATAAAGCACTCACATAAGTCTCTAGATAAGTCGGCTTTATTATTATTTTGTTATGTTATGTTGACAGATAAAATAATAACTAAGTATCTTATTTGACTTGGTCACCGACTAGAGTTAACTGTTCAATCAATATACAAGAGCGTCGCCAACTGTCCCCCCCACCCCCCTCCCCCTCCTAGAGGATAAAAAATATAGCCAACTGCAAAATAACCTAAGTTCTAAGGCCGTGCAATTGACTTGCTTTGCCGATAAATCCCGCCCCATCTCATAACTTCAATAAATTCACTAGGTGCTCTTGACTGTACCTAGGTACAATTCATATTTTTCTCATCCTCTTTAAAATAACTTGCCCCTTCCCCCTTGGGCCATGGGCTGGCGACGCTCTTGTCAATATAGTTTGTTAATCAGTGGCCATCGTTTAGGCATCGCTCGAAGGATTGCTCAGCTGAAGTGGCAATGGACGGGACACATAGCGAGAAGAACCGATGGCCGTTGGGGCGGAAACGTTCTGGAATGGCGACCGCGCACCGGACGACGCTCCGTGGGTAGGCCCCCGACAAGGTGGACCGACGATCTGGTGAAGGTCGCGGGAAGCCGCTGGATGCGGGCAGCGCAGGACCGATCGTCGTGGAGATCCTTAGGGGAGGCCTATACCCAGCAGTGGGTGTCGTGCGGCTGATATGATGATGATGATGAATCAGTGGCCATTCCAGACTTTTTTAATGAAAGAAGTCGGTAAAATAATCAATAAAACAAAAGAGTTTTCTTATCGTTATTTTTATTAATTTACTTTCATGTATTTCTACAATACTCTTCTAACTGCGTCGTATTCATAACTTACAGAAAACTGTAAATATAAATTCAGTATAATTGCATGTCTTTCATTCTCATTCACCACCACAAAACATCAGAAATATTATTCAGTCTTTTAAGCGAGTTAAATAAGCGAGTGCATTGATAATTAATCATAAAATTACTTAACTTAAATATGTAAAGAAGTTTTATTGTTAATGAAAGAGTTGCATAAGTAATAAGCATTTGGAAAATAGGAATTCCTACTCTTCAAAATAAAGATGAATTAGACCTGACAATTTACTATTTTTTTAACATAATATTTTAACTTTTATGTTACAATCACGGTTGACGTTTGAACTTTATATTTAATTTCGAATTTGTATTTTATCCATATTTTATATGCATGTTGAATTTTAGGTGAATTACGTTTTTGATAGAATTAAAAAAGATATACCTACTTAATTATAATACTCAGATTCCTTACTTCTACATTTACATATACCTACCTATTATCTTTAATTCTATTCTAACATTACAAATTATATACCTACCAATTTAAATAAGTGGCAAAGATAATGGCTTCGCCAAAATCGTAAGAGGTTCACAATTTGTACAAAAAGTTAAAAATAAATAAAAATGTCATTACTTAAATGCTGGGTCCATCACAACCTTAAAAGAAACGAAAGATCTACAGAAAATATCAATAAATGAAATAATTACATATTTAATGAAATAATAACTAAACAACTTTTGTAACAAAATTAATAACAAATATGATTTATATTAAGTACATATTGCCATATTGCTAAATTGAGGTTTTGTAATTAATATGTATTGAGATGAAAAAAGACATTCGCATTTAAAAGAGATATTTTCCTTTTATATCTTATTTGCGTCATAATTATAGGGGCTATGATTTGAAAGGATCAGAGGGCCTATTACAAAAAAGAATCACGATAGTCGGACGCAATTCGTCGTTCAATTTACTTGATATTGAACCTTATTCATGAGTCAATAGTGCTACGAAGTAGGAGAATATCGTACGCTTATCGCGACATGTTTTTTTGTAATAGGCCCTCATGCCTCAGATGTAAAGGAAATCATGTCAATATTTTATAAATAAAATTCGTTAACTAACTGCTACTTTGTATTATCTAAACACAAATTAAATTATTCCTTCACTAGATGTTATTCACCATCAAAACGTTTGATTTGTGTTTGATAAATAAACAATAATGGAATGAAATTCTCTATTGCTTTCGAACGGTAGCAATTATACCATCCATTAAAGAGGGTACTTTACACAACGTCCAAAATCGTTTCGTCACTTAATTTTTCCAATGTCTTATACTAAGTAACAGTATACTTAAGTAGTATTTTGTACTGATTTAAGTTCTTTCACGTTTCGAATATGGCTTCTCTTTTTATATCACATTTTAAATGCCAATTTAAATTACCATTCTGGTAGTAATTTTATAGAACGGCAACACAAAATCTCCTTTGCCCATTTGTCTTCTCAGACGTATTGCCGCTGTGTCGGTCCGTTTTTTCTGGAATGCGGTAGTGTATCGTCGTTGCTACCAGTGTTGCCACAGTTATTGTTATGTAGGAACGACATTTCTACTCCTCCATCGCCTCCCTAAACAAAATTGTATAAACGTAAGATCACATTTTCTTAACAAGTAAATACGTAATTAGATCATGAAGAAGAGATTAAATCAAGAAGACTCTATATAACTTACTTCAGCGTGCATAGGATTGGCAGTGATTGTGATGGGGACCTTAGCTTGGATATAGCCGTTTCCGGTACCACTTTCTGGTACAGACCCTTTTTCCTCTGCAAGCAAAAATAAAAATTCATTAATTGGCGACCATACCAAGCAACACGAAACAGGAATCATCTTGCAAGATCTGAAAAGTTCTGTTTGGCTTCTCTTTTTTGAAAAATACAGAACAACTCTTTTCACGGTCGAAATACTTCGTAGATCATTCATATGTCACAACATTTTGTGGTCAACATTTTGAAGCCATTGCTTTACGTAATCTTTAGCTTTACGCTCAAGATCCGTGCCGGGATTATAATAAGTACCTACCTTTAATTACACCATATCCAGTCAGTTATAGAACATAGTGATTTTGCCCAAAATACTGGAGCTTACGTAGTGATCGTTCTCCATATAGAGCGTTTAACTACACTTACTGTAAGCGGGCGGGCGCTTCGCTCTCCGGCACAGGAACAGTATGACTGCTAGCAGCACCAGTAACGCAACCGCCCCAAGAGCCCCGCCCGCCGTCACCAGCGGGTCGGGCGCTCTAGTAGAGCCCTCCACGTCTGCCACTGGGGCCTACGTAGAGGTCGTTCTCCATATAGAGCGTTTAACTACACTTACTGTCAGCGGGCGGGCGCTTCGCTCTCCGGCACAGGAACAGTATGACTGCTAGCAGCACCAGTAACGCAACCGCCCCAAGAGCCCCGCCCGCCGTCACCAGCGGGTCGGGGGCTCTAGTGGAGCCCTTCACGTCTTCCAATGGAGCCTCCGTTGTGGTCGTCGGGGCGTTCGTCAAGCGAAGTGTTTTCACGTCCTTTTGAAGAAATAATAATTCTAATATTAGATTAAAAACGCACAAAAGCTCACAGTTATTTTGATTCGTTTTTTTATGTACCAAAAGGTTTATTCACCATATTAAATACACTATACATGCGTATACATACTATACATGCATATACCTAGATACTGTTAAATACATAATATAGCATCTTAACCATCTTAAAAGCGACAGTTTTTTTTCGGATTAGATTGCTGAAAATAACGACTAATTTATTTAGTAATATTTACCTAGTTATTACCAAATCGTGATTATCTGAATTAAATGCCTTTTAGCCCCTTTGAGCCGTCACTATACCAACACATTTTACAAAATTAAGTTTTTAGCGTGATCAGCTTTTCAAAATCAAGGACAAAATATCTTTATTCAAATAAACTTAATATAAGCGCTTTTGAATCATCTATACTTTCCTTCCACCATATCCATCTTCAAGAAAAACGGGCGCAAGACAATTTAAAGATTCTATTAAATAAAGCTCCAGTTTCCAGTCATTCAAAACTTACCCTTATGCTGCTAAACTCAGAGGCCGCCTGGGTGGTGTACGATCGTATCTTGAGTTCGTACGCGATGTCAGGCATAAGATGTGACAACACTACGCTCCTTGCGTTGCCGCTCGGAACGGCAGCCTTATCGTAGAGACCAGCCGAGGATAGCGCTCGGAAGTACACGTAGAATCCGTCTACTTGGATATTGTCGCTGCCTGGCGACCACTAAGAACAAATTGATACACATCAGAACTTGCAACGATTTGAGGGATCTACACTTGTATATACACAAGTTGTTATGGAATAACGTACGTCGTGCTTTTACTTGCACCGGAAATAATGAATTACCTATGTTTGCTATTGTTCTACTGGTTAATATATAAAAACATGATTCTCTTTCAATTCAATCTCCATTGATGAAATTGGTACTTGCTTGTTTCTTAGGTTAAACTTGGCTACTAAGTCTACTGAACCAATATTCTAATTGAATTTCCTTCCAGCTACCTACGATAAGTATATGAAAAGTGTAACAAAGTTTTAACAAGGTCGTTTTAATGCAGGGTGATTTTTTTGTGTCGCTTAGACCGTTAAACTGAACAACTGTCTAGGGATCATCTTAATCAGAGCAAAAATTAATCAGCAGTTCCATACATTTTGGTCGAGTAGATATTGATTTTCTATGGAACAGCTGATTATTTTTTGGTCCCATAGACAAAGTTGTTCAGTTTTAAGCCACATCACAAAATTTGTGCACTGTTCAAAAAATCACTCTGTATAGACAGTGTTGCAGGGTTAGTTAGAGAGTTTTCGTTAACTTCTTCACTATCGTTGTATTTAAACAACAGGTAAATGATACTTACCGTCCAATTAAGCTGTACGGCGTGGGGGGAAGTGGGGGCGGCGGTAGTGAGAACAGGCGCTCGAGGTACAGAGGTGACCCCACGTTGGAGGTAGAAACGGCCGCTGCTCTTCCCCTGCTTATTGTCTTGGTTCGAGTACACTGCTGCTATGCGGAACCTGCCAAAGGGTAACGCTGTAGAGCAGAATAATAGAACACCTATCCTACACTACATACGAGGGTGGATTGATAAGTCCACGACTTTTTAATGAAGAAAGACTTTTTTTCGGAATATTTTGTTTTATTTCTCTACATAGCTCTGCGTATTCAGTCCAACGAAGTTCCTACCTCTTTAACCCATTATTTTTTTCTTTCATCGCCTGAGAACTGGTAACTGAAATGAAGGCCCATTTCAGACACCACCTTTTGGCTTGATGAAAATCTTTGCCCGCCAAGTCGTTTATTCTTGTTTGGTAGGAGAAAAAATCTCACTGGGGTTGAATCTAGAGAATAGGAAGGATTCGCATCTTCATTCGATGAGTTTTGATGTCATGAGTGCCGCCGAGAGGTTCGACAGGGTCAAAAGAAAAGTTAGTAGTCGCTTGAGCTTTTTGTTTCCAAATGTAATAATCTTTTGCCGAATTGGAAAAATTTAGTGTTAAGATGCCTTAAAGAGTTTCTTTTTAAGACACAAAAATAAATTAGGAAAAAAGTATTTCTACTTTTCAAAGTCATGGACTTATCAAACTACCCTCGTAGCTTCTATTTGAATTGTTCAACCACGATTTAGGTACAGTCGATAAAGTTATGACCTTCACAGTTTGAAAACAAATTCGCTTGCAAGGATGGCACTAAAAGTTGGTCTTTTACCTGCCTCCATTATTTTTGGCTGCCTGCCTCCACGGCTTTTGGGTAAATGCAAGACAATACAGACCACTTAATCTAGAAATTAACCTTAAGGTGTTCAGCCAATAACTATATGTAAAAGCTTGTACTATACAGATCTTATTGCCCTATTTAAATTGAATATAAGGAATCGTGTCCATCCATCTAGATTCTAGAAAAAATTGTTTAAAAAACAAAAAACCGACTTCAAAAAACCTGCCTCTAAAAAAAGCAAGAAATAATATACAAATCATTAGATACGCATTATCATTGTTATAATAAAACACGTCTATTAAAGTCGGGTGGGGCTGGAGTACATCTTCCTTTTTTATTCTAAAAGCCCCACCCGACTTCAATTGACGTGTTTTATTATAACAATGATAATGCGTATCTAATGATTTGTATATTATTTCTTGCTTTTTTTAGAGGCAGGTTTTTTGAAGTCGGTTTTTTGTTTTTTAAACAATTTTTTTATTTTTAGTGTAAGTACCTTCTGTATTAGGTAGTGTAGGTATATTATTTAGGTAGAAAAATCGGCTCAGCCAAACGTGAGATAATCGCGGAGAAACATACATGCATACAAACTGATTACCTCCTTTTTTTGAAGTCGGTTAAAAAGACTACACAAAGGTATCCCTTCCCCAACAAAAAAAAACATCTAATTCGGTTAATAAGTAACATAAGTAACACAAAATTGTCAAGTTAATTGATTTAATATCATAGTATTTTCAGGATTACATGTAAACTACGGAACCGATTTGAAAAAAAAAAAAATGGGACCATCTCGCAAGAAAACTCAATCGAACAAAAAAAGAATTATCTAAATCGGTCCATAAATGTCGAAGATACGCGCGAACAACGATAAAAAAAAAAAAAAAAAAAAAAAAAAAAAACGAATTGAGAACCTCCTCCTTTTGATGAAGTCGGTTAAAAATGGAGAAAGAACCTTTTAACTTCCATAACCAAATTGAGAAAATCAAAAAAGTAAAAAACTTAAAACTGAACAATAATCTGAGGCAGACGTCTAAAATTCGTATATTATTATTGTGCTTGTAACAAAGTCTATTTACCAACTTTTAAAAACTCATATTATTATTATTCAAGACATCGCCGCAGTGTTTCGAAATGTTTCGCTTACAAACCATAATTAATTCCAAGGCAAAGTTGCATGAGGCAATTTTAATAATTCGCCTTATTCATTCTCTTCATTAGTCGCTCTTCATGCAAGCCAATCAACAAAGTACAATGTTTACCTTTCCCCAAAGTTGTGCGATAAGCGACGAACTCTGGAGCTTTGTTGCAAAATATAGCCTTCAACCCTTCTCCTCTCCAGACTTTGCCTTGTCATATTAGGTTTCTAACGAGGTTCATAATTTGGGGTGTATAATGGGTGCTAATTATTTTCAAAGAATTTGGTCTCAGTTAACAGGTTATTTTTTAGTTAGAAAATCTATAATGATCTTACCTCATTAATATATCTACTCGTTTCTTGTAGGTCCCACAATAAAAGATTGGTTTGTGGTTTAGTACTCCTGGCGAAGCGATTCTGAGGTGCCTGATTTAGTTCCCAGATATTATCTGGGAACTAAAATATTCTCTGGAGTTTGGGATTTGGGTATTTTGACTTGAGAATGGATTCTACTTTTAAGATATAATAATAGAGCACTAAGAGAAGCATCAGCAAAATAAACCTCTTCGCGAAATTTTGGCTCGATTTAACGAATTTTACTATGAAGACTCCAAAGTTGGTAAAAAATTAAAATGCTCCAGTGACAAAATAGATTATTAATAGTTGATTATTAGAATCCACAAGTACGTAATTGCGAAAAAAAATACAGGGTTTATAAATTTTTTAAACTACTAACGGCCGAATACTCAAAGGCTTCTTAGCTTAAATCTTAAGTTAAGGTCTCCTTAACTTTAAGGAAGCTGTCAGTTTCATAGAGTTTCTGTCAAATCTGACAACTTTTTTGAATTTAATGTGGCCTTAACTTTAAGATTCGTTTACGGCCGAATACTCAAAGGCTTCTAAGCTTAAATCTTAAGTTAAGGTCTCCTTAACTTTAAGGAAGCTGTCAGTTTCATAGAGTTTCTGTCAAATCTGACACCTTTTTTGAATTTAAGGTGGCCTTAACTTTAAGATTCGTTAGAGTATTTGGCCGTAAGTATTCTTTTTTACTTCAGGTTTTTTTTGTATTTTCACCTAACAACCACATGAAAACATCTACGGAAAATTCGAAGAAACTTTCGACACGTACACTCATTTCATCAGGCTTCTCTCGAATACAACTTCTAACAATATTTCTATCATGCTAGCTGAAAAATTTCGCATTCTTGCGAAACGCATTTCTTCATAACATGTTCCTACCATTACTAAACATAGATTTTGGTTTCTGTTACAGCGTCCGATTGAAAAGTAAAGTATGACCTATTATAGTACATTATACTCAGATTCGTCCTTGATATTAGTATATTAACACATGTAGTACCGCTTTTGCATGTATCACCACTTAGCACGTTATTTTAAAGTAATAACCTAAAAAACCTGAAAAGAGAAGGTTTTTGACTTAAAATTGACAGATATTTTGACATTTCCGGTCAGAGCCCTCCTCGTCACTACTAGCCGCCAACCACTTCATTCGTTTTTTCGTGCTTCGCCACGGACGCACGTATACAGTCTCAATGTGAGACTTCTTTAGAATTATATTTTTACAGTGAAAATTAAATTTTATTTAAAATGCTTCGTGAAGAAAGGAAAAAGTTTTCAAGACTGAAGAGGACAAGAAGAAGTCAAGACGGAGGAACACTATTCAATGCCGTTTACTTGGTTAAACCTGCTTACCTTTATGAATGCGTAACTGCCACACTGGGCATTTTACCATTATTTTAATTATTTGTCTGATGCGAACTTACCATACCGGGTATTTTCTGTCAATTTATTTATTTATCTGATGCGAACTTACCATACTGGGTACTTTCTGTCAGTTTATTTATTTGTCTGATGCGAATTTACCATACTGGGTACTTTCTGTCAAAGCATTGTGTCTAATAAGACATCAACTAAATATCTATTGCACTCGAGATAGTTATACTGGACTATTTCACCGCATAGATAGGTTAGACAACGCAACTGCAACAACTACACCAACTCAAAGTGCCGTTGACGACGCGACATTGTAAGAAGCAGACTACCCTCAAAGTTTGCCACGTTGGAACCGCTGCCGAGCACCAATCGGGTGACTCCGTCGTCCGCTAAATCCACTGCCATCCACCTTCCAGGCAGGCGGCCGCTGTGCTGTAGCTGCAACAGCAGCCCTGACAAGAGCGTTGTTCATCAGGTATGAGTTATGATATCATGATATTCTTGGTGTTGAGTTGAGTTAATCTCAACGGTATAATACGAGTACCATCGGTACTAAGATAAATTTATTGTTTACAAAACTGACAGAGCTCGCTATAAATGCTAAAACTTAAGAACTTAATGGAACCAGATATTGAGTTGTACAGCAACTAGCTCATACCTGATACTTCACACCTTTTATATAAAATTGCTTAGCTGCTGAAATAGCTAGCTGCTGGCATGCTGATAGAAATTTCAATGAAATAAAAATGGATTAACAGAATCCTTACATTTTATTGTCTATAAATGAATAAATCATAATTGCAGTTAATGTTTGTTGGTATACAGTAACATTTGCCTAAACTAGAACACCTTGTATTTCAGGCGGGTAGACCTAACATGTTGAAAAACCTGATAATCACTACCTAACTATTTAGTATGTTTTTTTTCCTAAGCTTTGCCCTTGTGCAAATTATCTCTATTACTTTTCAAATTTAATTTTTGTGAGTGTGTACAAAATGGTGTTTCTGAAGTGAAAATTTTTTAGCTACAAGTATCACTTATGTTTAAGGTATAGTATTATGTAATCTGTGGTTAAGACAACTTTCCAATACAAAACTATACACATCTATTTTGTGACAGTAGTTCGCATTTTTTACATTATTACATTATGGCATTACGACGTTCGGTTATATACCGTACACGGTCAACTCTAGTGTAGCTGCGGCTTTTCGCTTAAACGGCCACCGACAGTTCAGTCGAATATGAATGATGCATTGGCCACAGGCCTGATGTGAACGATATGGATCAACGAAAAAACTGTAAGTAAATCGGGCGCACTACTCGATAAAACATTTTTCAAACTGATTTATATATTTAATTAACTTAAAAACGACAAACGTAAGCAGGTATGCCACATGCTTCATCTCCAACGGCAAACAAACAGCCAGACGCGGCGAGGAAGCTCCATCAGCGATTTGTTTCGTCAGTCACATCACAGCAGACTCGCAGACGGGCGTTACGGCCCATCCAAACAGTTGCCGATGATGCATTCAAATTAGGATATTGTATTCGTGAGGGTGCGTGTTGGTGTAGCATTTGTCTGTATTCAGCGAATACAGGCAGTAGACGCCAACTACAGGTGCAAAGGTCGACTCAATAGCTGGCGCCGGCTAATAATCGTCTATGTGTAAATACTTACCATTTAGCCGCGCTACGCAGGGCACCTAGATTATTATTATATATTTTTTTTTTATATTTTTTATGAGTCTGTTTAATGATTCACTTTTATACCATCTCCAGAGATATAATATAGTCTACCATTAAAATGACTAAAATTCTGGCAGTTATAATACATATAAATAATAGTTTTGTTTCATTTTGTTGAAGGTTCAACAGAATGTGATCTATGTTCAAATAAAATAAATAAAAAATAAAAAAAAATAAAAAAAACAGGTTGTCATATCAGCCCCCCCTACTATGACTGTCAAAAGCTCAAAAGTAATATCGAAGCGATGTTGTGATAGAGATGGCGCTATACGCGATGTATAGCTCTGTCCCTTTAACAACATTACTTTAAGGTTGTTATAAGAGCTCAGAGTACGGCCCCAGGTTAAGTTAAGAACTGTTTAAAAGTTAACTTAGCTTTTAGAAAAATGTACGTACTAAAAGTACGTAAAAATAATAATAATATCACAATTAAAAAATGCTTATTGTTCTAAAAAAAAAAAAAAAAAAAAAGGCAGTCTAGAGATCACATCACCTATAAGGTTTTAATATTGATAAGGAAAGTATTAGAAATACAGGAACTAAAAAATCATAAGTTTTGGTCATTGTAGTGCCGATATTTTTATTACAAAACTACCGCCGCCAGCTATGACGTTTTTTAAACAGCATGAATCTGTTATTGAACAATATCTACTATAATGGACTCAGAATTGAAGCTCATCTTTTTATATACAATGTTTTTCTTTTTTAATATACAGCTACCGTCACAACTTTCCATTATATTACAAATGTAATGGCAATTATGGTCTTCACAAGACAAACGTTCATAAAACTACAAAAATCACTTATTTATGACCGTTTTTATGAATTGATTAAACTGGTAGATACCGGTATGTCATCGTATTATTTACTTAGTATAATGTCATCGATACTTACACCGAATTAGAGACTACATAATTGTAGACATATTTTCTTTTGTGCCTTTCAACAACGGGGTGGACTAGGGGACACTAGTGGTCACACCAGGAATAAAATTGCAAAATAATTGCAAGTTTTATGCAAATAAATGATTATGATTATGATTATTGTCAATTATCTATAACATGCAGCTCATGATATTTTCATTGCAATTTTTCTTAAGGTATTCAGTGCGGGGTGTTAAGTATTCTAGATTTATTTTGATGCTAAATAAAAATTATTCAATTCATTAATTTAAAAAACTAATCACTAGTTTTGTTTTCCAGATTGAGATTGAGTAAATTCGAATGAAAGTCGAATTAGGCAGTAGAAATAAAATGTAGTAGATTATATATATATATAATATTATATATATATTCTTTCTATTTTTAGCATTTGGATCCCAAAAACATTTATTTTATAATTTGAGATTTTAGCATTCACAATGCTATTTTGGTTTAGTATTGTACAAAGTCTATTCTGACACTAAGCTACCTATTATTTTAATTATTTTCCACCAGTTTCTTAAGCTAGAGGTGTAACGATTGTGCCATCATGATCGTCACAATCTTGACTTGAGCCTTGGTTTGGTACCTCTTATTCACAATATGGTACTTCTTTGTATCTCTTATTCTAATACAAAATATTAACATCCTTTAACTTTTAATTTCAGAGACGGAAATTAATCGCACAAATAAATTGGTTTTAACAACATTATCAAGGTGGTATTATTTTACAGGTATATTGTTTATGTTATTATTGAAGCTGCTGTCTGCTAATGCTATCAGGAAGTACAGAGATTGGTAACAGAAACGGTTCGATTATTTAACAATAATATTGACAGAATAAACTCATTTTTTTTACAGAAGTGTATAACACAAATTATCAGTATTGCATAATATTGCGATCATTATTAAATTGAGCTAATCTCAAGGTTTGGTAAAGAATCTAACTACGCCTTTGCGTAGGCTTCATTGTTCAAATACAATGTTTAACTAAGATTACTTAATTATTTTTATTAAATATTTTCCAATTCTCTTCTTTTTTCAATTTTTTTATTTTAAAAGTTTAACTTTGATTACCTTGCCCATTGCACAAAGAATGCAAACAATACAAAAAAAATATATATACAAGAATGTATTATATTAAATATAATAAACAGTTCATAATCACTTCTTATTAAGAAAGAAATTAAATTCTTATATTATTATGACAAGTAATGTAATTAATAGATTGCTGAAATAAAACATTTAATGATAGTGGAGTAGACTCGTGTCCAACCAATTTTAGCACTCGACGTCACCGGCCTATACCTTTATAGCCCTAACAAAAAATGATATTATAGATGTTCCAGGTAATACGGCGGGATGGTCAATGACTCCACTATATTCGAAAAATATTAAAACATATTATCATCGATAATAATAAAACTGAGTTTTCCAAACCAACCTTGCATATTTTTTTTGTACCAACCATCTGTAGGTACTGTTTTTAATAATAATCATGTAAAACGTTCAGAGTTATGTTAAATGGTATTCTTTTCTTTTTTAAAAAGACTCATATGCAAGAAATGATATTTCCATTTTCTTATTATAATGCTTTCAACATCTACATGTGTTAATATACTAATATCAAGGACGAATCTGAGTATAATTAATGATTAAACGAACTTACCTGTAAGTGAAGTTCTATCATAATTATACGAAGGATTCGTCCGAAGATATTAGTATAGAATCCCACCCTCCCTACTCATTATTGTAAATTACAATAACTATCTACCCACTGAAGAAAATGAGGAAATATCATAGAATTTGGACTTTAAACTAAATGAAGTGGTTGGCGGCTAGTAGTGACGAGGAGGGCTCTGACCGGAAATGTCAAAATATCTGTCAATTTTAAGTCAAAAACCTTCTCTTTTCAGGTTTTTTAGGTTATTACTTTAAAATAACGTGCTAAGTGGTGATACATGCAAAAGCGGTACTACATGTGTTAATATACTAATATCTTCGGACGAATCCTTCGTATAATTATGATAGAACTTCACTTACAGGTAAGTTCGTTTAATCATTAATTATGAGACAAGTTAGCTTAGGTTGCTCATTGCGCACAAGGCTGTGGGTTGCAGCCCGAGCCGTAGGCGAGGGCGTAACTCAGCCGAGTGTGCAATAAGCAAAAGCTTACGAGTTTCATACGACGTTTTTCAACACATTTGCGAGGAAAAAACAAAGTAATTTACCACACAGCAACAAATACGACAAAAACAAAATAATTATGACAATAAAATTATGGGAAAAGGCGCGCAGGATTTATTTTGTTTTATTCACACGCCCAGCCCAACCCAAGAATATTTTTCGAACAAAGGGGTGAGGAGCATACAGCCTACTTCAAAATTATAATTTTAAGTGATAAAATACAAATATTTTAATATTTTATAACAAAATATTGTGAATTATGAATAATGTAATAATAATGAATATTTGTTTGACTTAATTAAGGACTTAACATTTATTTATTCCAAAAATCTATATGAATTTCACCGGCAACAGCATAAAACCTCTTTGTTGTTACTAAAAAAAATAACTGTATTACCCGGCTTAATTAGGAATGCTCTGTTTACTCGCATAGAACTTGCAGTAAGGTACTAATTTAACTTTGTAGGGTTAATTCTATTACGTACTAGTGTTTTATATATTATTGCACGCGTTTGTTATAGGTCGGTTTATGGCCCTAAAAGCGATGTATTAAGGCTCACTTTACGAGCAAGTGTGTTGAAAAAAATTTATCGGCACAGTTCTTTCATGTCACACCAAGGTGTTTGTAATTCCGGAAAAAGTTTTCACTAAGCAATGGAAAAAAATAAACAATGAGTTTTTATTCGATGCATTATATATTTTGTATAAAGTGTTGGAGATCTAATTTATATTGCACAAAGTCCGTACTCCCATCAAAGTTTCGCGTATTTCCTACTCCGGATTCCGGAAACCTATTTACGGAAAGGCTTAACCGAAGAGAGAATGTTTGTGACAGTTGTACCATGCTGGTCTGGAATATTGATATTGATAATTGTTTTGGGAAGCCTGAAAGTTTTCTACAGAATTCCAAACATTGATTTACAATATCTGTAGAAAAGTGATGCACAATTATTAATTTTTATACTTATATATAGGTATATTCATAATGCTTCAATGATCTTTTGAAATCTTGGTAGCTCAGCAGTCTAAGCAGTTGTAAATAGTGAATCGTGTTCCACTTGGGTCCAAAATACTAGTTTCTTAAATATAAAGGTGGAACCAAACTATTTAGCAATACTGAAACAGATGATAGTATTGCTTAAACTGAACAGCTTTCTGCAAAGAACATACCTAGTTCGAAAAAATATTTCGCCATTCCATAGTAGGTAAGTCAGTCAGCTGATCATTACATTTTGTATAAGATCATGATTTTTTCGTTTTTTGTGTATTTTTTAAGAAAGTTGTAAAGTTTAAGCAATACTAACGCCTGTTTTAGTAATGTATGTACAGTGGTACTTATATCTCTTGACTATTCTGTGGTAATGTAACATAATTTGGTTTCACCTTAGATCAAAATACAGTCGAGCTACTTCATCGTCATCATATCAGCCGCACGCACGACACCCTCTGCTGGGTAATAGGCCTCCCCCGCGTATCTCCACTTGGCTCGGTCCTGCTTGGCCCGCATTCAGCGGCGCCCCGCGACCGCGCCCCCTCACGCCGGTCCACCTTGTCTGGGGCTTACCCACGGAGCCGAGCCCGGTGCGCGCGAGCCATTCCAGAACCGCCCCGCACCCCGCCTCAGCCAACATCGGTTCTTCTCGCTATGTGTCCAGCCCACTGCCACTCCAGGCTCCAGCTGTCAAGCTACTTACTTGTAATAAATGTTGGGGTGTAAAGTGTCGACTTCGCACGCATGTATGTGAGGCAGCAGGTCCCAGATGCCCGTCTGCCACGACATGTCGCTCACGTTCGACACTTCTTTGTATTGCACCTGGAATAGCTTGCGCGTGAGTAGGTATATTGAAGAAAATAAGTTCGGGAAAACTATGGTAAAATGGTTTCGGAAATTCTAATATTTTATTGTTTGTTTTCGTAAATCAAAAAAGATTACATCGCTAACAACGAGTATTCTAACAATAAAGGCACTTTTTGTACAGTTGTTTGTTAAAACTATTATGAATTTCAGATTAAATACTAAGGCTCAGTTGCACCAAACTAAAGATCATTTAACAATAAAAGCTTGTTTAAGTACCGGTTGAGCACAAGATAGCCAAAAAAAGAGGTTGCCAGTCAGTATGATGTCCTTTGACAAGTTTGACGTGACAAATAGTCAAAAACATTATCGTTTGACGATATGCACCAAAACACGCTGTCAAAGTTATAGTTATCTTCAAATGATAATGCTACCTATTTGACACGTCAAACTTATCAAAGGACATCATGCTGGCTGGCAACCTCTTTTTTTGGCAAACTAGTGCTTTACCGGTACTTTAACAACCTTGTTATAGTTAAAGTTACTGAGCCTAAGAAGGTCGAAGAAAATTGCTTACTGTATATAAAGTTTATTTCAAGGTCATTTTTATAATTTTACCAAAGTATTAGATTTACACAAATGTCGAACTCTTCCTTTTCTCAAACACACTTTAGGTGTCGAATCGTCGGGAAATAATTACTCAAAAAAATTCGCGCTTGTATTGTGTTTTCTTTTGCAATGTTAAATTACCTTGTAGAACTGTATGGGCAGGCCATGGTTTGGATGAGTCCATGACACCATAACGCTGGTGTCAGACAGTCGCGTAACGTTCGGCTTGGACGGAGGAATCATTGAAACTGTGTAACAAAACAACATATTTTTAAAATCAGAATTTACAAGATATTCCTCTAACCCGGATAAAACAAGATAAGTATTTCAACAAATTACTCACTGGCATACTTCAAAATACAAAACTGTTGACTAAATAGTAACTGTATCAAAGGGTTGGCAAATCCAAGTTCTATTGAGAATGGTCACGCGTCTTGGGTATAATACGAGTAGGTAGTTTAATTTCGTCAAATGATTTAGCATTCTCTTAAATCGATTGTGTATTGACATTTTTAGTATTTAATGTGTTCACTGTAATATTATTTTTAATATTAATATTGTTATTACCTTTGTGTTTTCTTGGGTTTTTTCTAAAATGTCTTTTGGGCAACTGCGAGGAACTGTGTAACGTCTTTGGAACTTCTGCAGAATAATCCTAAAACAAAGAGTTAGAGTTAACAAAGAATAGGTACCTTGGTTGGACTTACAATATGAGAAATCTCACTCATATAATAAAATAAAAACATTTTGATACTGTGTTTTTTGCAATATTTTTCCCTACTTTTTAAAGTATAAATGCGAAAGTAACTCTGTCTGTTACGCTTTCACGTCTAAACTACTGAAGAGATTTTAATGAAATTTGGTACGGAAATGGATGGGACCTTGGGGAAGGACATAGGCTACTTTTTATCCCACTGCTGGGCACGAGTCTGCGCCCGCACGCATCAACTTGTCTAGAAACTCACCATGTCTTCTGATATCTGCATTGGAACAACAGTGAGCAGCGCAGCGTCGTACGCGCACCCGAGCGAGTTGCAAGCGAAGCATTGCACTACGCCCGCGTGACGTTTCTCCGCCGGACGAATGTACAGTTCTGTATCACCTGTGATGGTAAAGAAAATGATAGTCACAGATCACCTCCTAATAGATACGGCAAACAAGGCGACAGACGCGCACAACTATAGTACTTGCTTTAGCTAGCATAAACGGGCAAGCTTGAACGACCCGACTTCAGTCCCGACCAGACCAAGCCTATGACACAGAATATATAATAGTACTAACGTCCTATGATATAAGCACGGCCGAGTTCATTACAATTTCGAGAATCGTTTTGTAACCAAAATATATTTTTACATCATACTGCTCGAAAACTACGATTTACTAGTATGGTAAGAGGCTGTGTAAGTTATTGGCATGTGCAACACAGTGCATTGTTTTTTTTTCCATGGTAAAGTTTATTTTACAATTAAAGCATTCACCATATGCTTGACTTGTAAACTGATTTGAAAATGGAACATTCTATACTAAACAGTGCACATGCCTGGTCAACCAGTATACCTACCTTTTAATCAATTGTCACAATGTAACTATTAATTTTAATAATTATTTTTTATAAATTTTTTCTCTCTAATAAAAAATGCATTTTGTCATACCAATATAAATGTTTTATTTACCTCGCTTGAAATTTTTGTCATACCAATATAAAGTAGTATGCTTACCTCGGTTGTAAGTAGCTATTACACCCTCGAACTATACTCTCTTACGTCCCTTGTGTAACAAACTACTATTACATCATACTTCTCGGAAACTAGGATTTACTAGTATGGTAAGAGGCTGTGTAAGTTGGCATGTGCAACACAGTGCATTGTTTTTTTTTTCAGTAAAAAGTTTCGTCATTTTAATAAGAAAAGAAATTGGTTCACTAAGGAGTTTTGCATAGCTTGAATGGTACAGTGTAGGTACTTTACAATTAAAGCATTCACCCTATGCTTGAATTGTAAAGTGATTTGAAAATGGAACGTTCTATCTAAACAGTGTACATGTCTGGCCAACCAGTATCACTACCTTTTAATAATTGTAACAATGTTACTATTAATTTTAATAAATATTTTTTTATAAATATTTTCTCTCAAATGAAAAATTCATTTTGTTATACCAATATACATGTTTTATTTACCACGCATGAATGATGTAAAGTAGTATGCTTACCTCGGTTGTAAGTAGCTATTACACCCTTTGCGAGCTACGCTCGCATGGGCGCCAAATTGGATCTTGTTCTGTAATAGCTCTCTTACGTCCCTTGTGTAACAAACTACTATAAATGCCTTCCTGTGCAGTGTAATGGTGTGGAAAGTCTGCTAAGATGTCAAGTTATGAAAAAGATGCCATAACATTTCACCGGTAAAAAAATCTGCACAGTAATTTATGCTAGCTAAAGCAAATATGTGTTGTGCGCGTCTGTTGCTTTGTATGCGGTATCTATTGGGGGGTGATCTGTGTATTTATTGCTATAGACCCCACACGCTAGATCGAAATCACCTTCCACAGATAAAAATATATTCTTAGTTCTCACCAACAGTCCTATTGCTCTTGGCGCTCTGTATAGGCTCGGAGTTCAGCAGCCATGTAATGGTGGGAGGAGGCTGCCCATAAGGCACTCCGCATGCGACATGCGCCTCCCCCCCTTCGGTGGCGTTCGCGTTTGTTGCCTCCCCCTCCCAGTAAGGGGCTTGTAGGGCTATAACCTTCCATGAGCGACGGATGCCGTTGGCTGAGCAAGAGTATACATCCTGGGGGAAAATGTTATATGTTCACATTTTATTTAGACGAAGTTATAAATAAAAAATAAAAATAAAATCATTTTAATACAACTTTTCAAAAATTAATTGCTTCAAATTCACCTCATCCATAGGTGTAAACGGGTCAATAACCAGCGTATGGTTGTGTTTGCCCTGCGCCAGCGCACCGCGTTGCCTACTCCATGTCACACGAGGTGGCGGGGACCCTACTGCCCCACACCACAAGCGGAGCGGTTCCCTTGGCTTCACTGATACTGTTAGTACCCCGTCGTTGTCTGTAGTGCCAACATACTCTTCTGTCTCTAGGAACCTGTGAAAATAAAAAAAAGTAAACCAAGTGGACAAGATGACTTTGGAAACAATTTTATCCCAAAGAACTTTTGAATTTATCCTCTAGGGACCGCTCTCGACGTTGAGAACTATCGAGATAACAGCAACGCAAGTATGATTTCAAGATAGCTCTCAACGTTAAGATCGGTTTATAAATACGGACCTTAGATTTAAAAATATCCTTATATGAACAACAACAGTGGAAAACCTCGTTAGCTCACATAGTAAAGTTTAAAACTTACTTCACTTCTCCGCTCACGCTGCGGTCTACCCTCAGGTGGACCTTCTCGGGCAGATCCACAGTCTTATCAGAAGGCACGTTGGTGGCAGAACAGCCGTAAGTGCCCGAATCATCGGCCGTGGCATTGTGGATGACCAGAACCCCATGGGGAGTTTCTATTGGTCTTTTGATACCCTGAAAGAAAATCTGCGTTTATCTTCTTCTTTACACGTATCTATTATACGAGATGTTTTTCTTCTCTTTTCTTTCCATAAAAAAATAGGGCCATGGTTTCTTACTGTGAGAGATCACTCGTGTGACCCTCGTGTTGGATCTCAAAACAGTCGGGTTCAGTTAACTAAAGATAATCACTAATAGATGAATACGTACCCTATACTCTTTCCACCAGTTGATGACAGCAGGGGGCTCTGAAGCCGGTTCCCTGCAGTGAAGCGCCACTATGTTATGGGGGGGCACCCTGATGACTCTCGTGTTAGTTCGTAGACCAGTCAGGTCTAGTTTAGCGACTGACAGCTTTGCTGGCACTGATACTAGGCTGACTGCGCCGTACCATACCACACACTGAAACAATATTTTAATTGAATGAGAGAATAGATAGAATAGAATAGAATAGAATAGAATAGAATAGAATAGAATAGAATAGAATAGAATAGAATAGAATAGAATAGAATAGAATAGAATAGAATAGAATAGAATAGAATAGAATAGAATAGAATAGAATAGAATAGAATAGAATAGAATAGAATAGAATAGAATAGAATAGAATAGAATAGAATAGAATAGAATAGAATAGAATAGAATAGAATAGAATAGAATAGAATAGAATAGAATAGAATAGAATAGAATAGAATAGAATAGAATAGAATAGAATAGAATAGAATAGAATAGAATAGAATAGAATAGAATAGAATAGAATAGAATAGAATAGAATAGAATAGAATAGAATAGAATAGAATAGAATAGAATAGAATAGAATAGAATAGAATAGAATAGAATAGAATAGAATAGAATAGAATAGAATAGAATAGAATAGAATAGAATAGAATAGAATAGAATATTAAGTCTACTCAGGAGCTCGGTGGCGCTATAATTTAGCGCCTGGCCTTGCGATTGCGGAGGTTAAGCAACTTTCCCATGTCATTCCTCATGGGATGGGTGACCAAAAATTTATTATTTTGTGCATTGTGCATTTGCAGTCGTTAACACCCACCAATTCGCTTTAGGCCCGCGTAGTGGCCCATTCTCCTTATCCACCCATAAAAAAAAGCTTGTGCCCCTGCATCAAAAATGGTTGATGGTCAGAGTCTACTAATACTAACCTGGTACAACGACGTGGTTGTGTCCTCATTAACGGTGATCACAAGCCTGGTAGAAGTTTTGTCCGTGGTCCCATTGGCTTCCCTCCACCTGGCATCGTCCACCGGCCGCCAGCGCCACGCCAGCTTGTCCCCGGGGACGTTCACCACGCACTCGAAGGCCACCTCGTCTCCAACCGGTGCCGCGACCGACTGAGGGAACTTCTTGAACCTCATCCCTATGTCTGGAAAAAAGAGATTTTATTTAATACTCATCGTCGACATAAAACTACAAGTCTACTGCTGGACTTATGGGTCTCTTCAATAGGAGCTGTTCTTAAAGTGGGGTCCGTAGCATGTGTCTCAGGGGTCCGCGTTACCCCTTACCAATGAAACTACTAGTAAAAGTTATTTTTTACTATAAAGGCTGTTTTATTTTCCAAAAATATTCTTGGTTTTTTTAATTCTAAAAGTGGTCCGTAACTGCAAAAACATAACCCTCTTGCAGTCGGGTAAAAAGTTGTCATAATCTCCATTCTTCATCTCCAATCTCCAGTCAAATCGCAGTGCAGTAATGGACAATTTTCATCAGAAAACGCTGTTCTTTATTTTTTGTTTCACGGATATATTAGCTATCTTTTAAGTTCTAAAACTACGACACCATCAAGTGGGAAAGGTTTGGTCCGGACACTACATGGCTAACTACAAGACAGAATACGGTCTATCATTTAACTTATGCCGAAAACTAAAATCATCTTTAATCTCCTACTGAAGTTACTTCTGTCCATCAGCCATTTTTGATGTCCCCACTGCTGGGGCACAGGCCTTCCGAATGGGTGGTAAGGAGGATGGGCCATAACCCACCAAGCGGGCCCAATGCGGATTGGTGGGTGCTAACGACTGCAAATGCAGCCGAGACCAACGGCTTAACGTGCCTTCCGAAGCACGGAGGAGCTCAAGATAAAAAATTTTTGGTCACCCATCCCATGACCGACCCTTGCGAACGTTGCTTAACTTCCGCAATCGCTGGGCCAGGCGCTAAACCACTGCGCCACCGAGCTCCACTTTACTTCTCCAAGTTACTTCTGTAGGCTGCACAAAAAAATATTCAGAGCTTGTTAAAATTAAATACAAACATCGTCATATCTTCTGTACGAACTGAAACCTATTAATCAAAATCGCGTTATGGATATTTGAAAGGGCATAGAAATATTGTTATGGTGTTTTCGCGAATATAAACTCGACCACAAACAACGCCGCGTTCCGAGAAACATGAGTAAGGGTACTTTAGCTCCTAATGGATCTTGTAAAACCTGCTTTTAAATTTTCGGGGAACGAGAAATAAGAGCATGTTTTACTCCAGCATATATATTTTAGAATAAACCTGCTACTTTTGTTGTTGGTCTATTCTCAAAAATCTATCTGCAGCAACGTTTTCAGCCCTTTCGGGGTGATTGTTAGAATTTGACCCGTTGGACATTTCCCAACCTACGAGTATTATTTTCCTTTTTTTTAATCTATAAGTACTTAATATCTTTCATAATACACAAAATTTAGGTAGGTACACCTTTTGGTACGTTTTTAAAGGTAACATTAAAAAAATGTAACGTAGATGGGTAAGGCCGTAGATTTTGCCACTTTTTGTCAAAGTTTCCGACTGTCCCCTGTCTCCTACATTTTTCAATCTAATTGTGTCCTACTAGATATTAATTAAAACTATTTAAGCTTATTAGTGACCGGCGTTATTAGACTTTATCTATGTAAGTATTGATAGAAATAAATAAAATTGCATTCACATTAAAAGGGAGAAAATATCTGAGTTTTAGTTTGTGAAGGTATTTTAGGTTTTGTATATACCTATCTAAACTATGTGAAAACGCTTTACAATACTATGTAACGTTTTATGTCACTTTTGTGATAACGTTACAAATTATTTTTATTATTACTTTATGTCACTGTGTCAAAATCCTCCAAAAGTGTTCCAGCGAAAAACTAGTTGAAACTAAACAGTCTCGTGGAATAGAACAAAACAGCAAACGCTGCTACCTTTTGTTGCAAACTCCTTTAGACCTGTATCTGTATCATGTCTGTATATACATTTAAATTATTTTCTTCCGTAGAAATGTAAATAGGATATTAATGTCAAATAAGTAATAAAAAATACAGATTTTTACTTTATTCTCTAAGTATGGGATGTTGTCACACGCATGGCCATCAAGAACTTTAAAATCATCATATTTTCCATCCTTCGAAAAATCTACTGATTGTCCATTCAGCCGTTAATATTTCTTTGTTTCTTGTGTTGATTGTTATGTTTAAATTTAAGTGTGTTTTTGGCATGGGGTTAATATACCTGACGGGTATATTAACTTTAAATTTTTTGGTCATTGTTCCGTGACATCACCAAACCGGTTCCGACGGCAGATCAGCGTTCGGTTAATAAGCATAGCATTATGCTGAGTCGGGACCGATTTGGGACAAAACTAAGATAGCCTCTGTTTATTTTATTTATTTCTTATGTATTCTTGTTTTGTATCGAATAAATGTTTTTCTATTCTATTCTACTCTTTGCACACCTTTCACTATCAAATGGCCCTAACAAATGGATGAATACTCTCGCGTGACTCTCGTATTAAAAATTCAAAACCATTCGTAAGCAAGCAAATCAAATGCGACCAAAAGCAAGCCGGCCGAAAATAATAAAAAAATACCCCCGATGGCCTTGATACCTCGTTACCCACACATTTAGATGGCACGCCCGATTTATTTCGAGGCTACAATCAAACAAATTCCAACCTTATAGCTTCCACATAATGTTGTTTAGAACAGCATAAAAGTCATACAATCACTCATTTTAGTATGGTCAGTCATTGACCGGTCGCCGGAGGTATTAAAGACCTCATCTTAATCCTGACTCAAGAGTCGGAATGTGGCCAATTACGAACGAAAATAAACTGAACAACATATTTTTATGTGCAACCAATGAGCAATGTAATAAAACCAATCAAAATCTTTAGCCCCGCTGGGTCCACACTTATACTATTTTACACGGATCGTCTCTACATTAGTATTACCACAGCTCATGCCATACCCACCCAAACTCTGAAATCTGACACGCCAAAATGATACAAGGTGTGGAAATTCAAGATTTTCTTTCTGTTTCGTTTATTAAGTGTAAGCAAAGCAAACCTTTGTCCTTCGAAAACCTGATTCCAGTGGCTGATCGTAACTATGGATAGAAGATACAAAATAATAATTCGTAAAACACCCAGTTAAAAAACTCACAGCTAGGTTTACACTATTAAGTGCTAATTTATCTTGTCATATTACCTATAACGACTATCGGTAAAGGAAAAATCTGATGGAATTTGAAATAACACACAAAAAAAATTGTTTCGTTTGTGAGAATGAATTATAGTGAAATAATTAAGTTAACATTAATCAAATCGTATAAAAAGTTCTAATCGGGTTCTGTCTTGCTTCTATAAGTACACTTTTTTAAAAGATTATACTAAAACTGTTTAAAGTTCTCCTTAAACGATGTTTAACTTGGAACATGAAAAATTTTATTCTCCTTTAGGAGGCACTTTTAACTTTTTAATGTACCAAAGTTTAGTCACGCTCAGTCACGCATTCACGCGCACGTATGAGATGAAATCATGAAAAACAAATTTTGTGTGTTTGATAAAGAATCAGTTAAGGCGGTTGTATTGTAGTGGCTCAAATCCTAATTTGTATATGTGATCGTCTAGTTATAATGTTTTTCTATGTATTTGGTGGTCTTGGTGAAAGTCGATGTTACTGGCATCTAAGTGATCTGCGAATCGTGTTTATGTTTGTACTATTTAGTAGCTGCGTGTGAATGGAACGGAGGCTCATCGAGATAAATCCATCATTCCGCAGGCCTATGGTTTTAAATAACATTGCGAAGCTTGTTAATATTAAAATGCAAATTGTTTTAATCTGATCGCGACTTTCGCCTCTCCTCTACACTAATTACCTAAGCTATAACCAAAAGATGTCTGCTCATGATGTGGATTACACTCTGGTCGTTTAATAGCGCCTACAAAACCTTCTAGGAAAAACCCTTCTGGGGTTTATTATTTGGGGAACGTCAGCCATCTTTGTTACGCTGCGGAGCGTTTGTCAGACATCTCCAGGATGTGGACATTTATTTACTTTACTTTATAAGGTGTTCGCTAGACACCTTTCCCCATAAAACCATGGTAAACTTTATTTATTCATATTTGTATTAATTGAGAAAGTTCGATTTGGCCAAATCGGGCGATGGCTGAACGCTATGAAAGTGCAAATGTGACGACGACCCAGAAATGCTTCTACCCGTTCACTGGATCCACACGCAGATAGCCTTTAGGCTCAATAAGGCTGAGCTCGCGAGTACCGGCCATAGCATCCCGTTCAGTCAAGTCTAAGAGAATAATCTCTTATAGTCAAGAGCCCTCATTCGATTAAAGTCAGTGGGTAGAATGCCTAGCTCGCAGCCTCAAGCGGTCAAACACCCCAGGATCTAAACATCCTGTACAAGTTCAATTTCATCACAGATCACCTAGTATACCTATCCCTATTTCCTATCCTAAATACAAGTCTATAAGTGCACCTAACAATGTCTATGTCCTGTGTAGAGGCAAAATGTACTTACACATTATACCTATTCAACACTAATACATTATACTTCCTTCTGCTCAGCTCCTGTTGTGTCTCTCGTCCAAATTCAGCAGCTAGACTCCTTTACTAACACGTTTAAATAAACTACCTATACACAATTAACCTCAACGGTTTGAATGTAGTCTCTTCCTTAGTCTTTAATCACTCCCTACTATCCCATGTTTATTTAATTAGGTATATGTATAGAAATCTACCTAGACCTAGACTGAAATCTAACGAATTTAGCTCATAGAAATCGTAATTCAACTGAAAGGTATATGTGTGAGAACGCAAAGTGTTAAACGAAGCCAAACAAACTAGCTCAAAGGTTCTTCTAAGTATTTCTTAGTATTTAACACGAGTTTGACTATGCCTCACACTGTGCCTCCTCTTAGGAATCTTATCTCTAAGCAGTAAAACATATAATTATGGAAAAAAAATATTATTTATTTAAATTAAATGTGTTTAGTTTAACTTCGAAATAGCAAAAGAAACTGGTTTGATTATTTAAGCTGTCACCTATAGGTTGCTATATAATGACAGCTAGATTTTCAGCTCCTATCTTAAGACCACACTAAATAGAGAGAAAGCGAAAATCCAAAGAAAAAACTCTCTAAGGTCATCTAGATTCACACTTAATTTTAATTAAACACACACTAAAGTTTCAATAGTTATCTTACAAATTAAGTCTAAAGTGATATACGAACACATTTATAGAACTAACCTGATACATTGATTGAAAAATGGAAAGAAAAAACTATTTCACATATTAGTCTAATCTAGACTTGATTATTAACATTCATAATAGATATTAGTGTTTCGTATTCCACCAGGCTACATAAAGTTACAGTCTCTAGAGCTTTAATTAATACTTTCACGTTAACCATCCTTATCTCTGAGATTAACTATGTATCAAGAAAACGCAATCCAATTCAATCTAACCCGGCTCTTTGCATTTCTATCTCATTTGGTAGACCATCTTGCAAATACCTCCGTCTATTTAATATTCGACGATTGCAATAACTGAATATCTTATATCCACAACACCCTAATACAACTATTGCGCATATTAAAGTCAACACAAAAATGAGGTGTTCTACCGAGTTCCATTCGGTTATTAAAGCGAAACCCCTAGAATGGAGTTGTTCTTCGTATTGATACATTTCTACGTTGTATACGATATTCTGCTCGTTAATCTAGAGATTGTACCTTTATTGACACACGAAATAAATCACAATGTACACAATTACATACCCCACTCGACGTTGTTTGGATTCACTTTGTAAAATAGTTACACTTGTTTTAATATTCAAATCTACAATTTACTTAACAAAGTTAGTATTTATTTAATAGTTAACTCTTTAGTCTTTATTTCTCACACAGTTAGTTACAATGGAGTCACGAAACTCCCAATCTACCACTCCTAAAATATTAAAAGCGTCTGCGTCCTACTGTCTGTCTTAGCGTCTGCCTCCCGAAACCCAGTTGCATCGTCGTTTTATCTCTTCCATTCCTACTGAAGTTTTTCTCCGCCCGCTCTACGCCCATTTAGACCCCTCATTGGTCAGCTTGATGCTTGCAATCTTCACGGCGACGCCTACGCACCATTTCTCACGATCCGCCCTACCAATTCTGAGAACTCAAGTTTTTTTCCTTCCTTCGACTACTTCACCCATCTGTAACACATTTAAATCTACCAAACTCTTAGAAATCTGTGCATTTCAACTAAAATTGTCCATCATTCACCAGTTTGAATAGTTTGTATGACAGTTGAGCGTAATTTACGGCCTACCCAAGACTCCATTTGTCTTAGTCCCCGCTGTGCGCTAATAAAACGTGTCGCTCTTAATCTATTAGAAGAAATATTCGAAACAAAATTTTTTATTCCTAGTTTTGTTTTACGAGCCCGGCCCTCACATCTGCTAATAATACGAATGCCATCACACATTCCCCTAAATAGAATCTTAAACACCTACATCCGAATGTACGGTCGTTTTAAATTATATTTCCTATCTGTCCACATTTCCAAACTTTCCCACGGTATTCGTTCAGTTCTCACGTTCCCTTTCTATAGCTCTTATCTGTCCATTGTATACCCAAGTAGGCAATAAACCCCGATACTCCGCCTCCTTTGTTACATAAGTATGGCGCCTCACAAACCATTGTCCCTATTTTTTTCCTTTTATTTTATTTTTTTATTATTTTTACCTATTCACATAATAGCGAAACAGGTGTATCGCATTGTAATTCCCTTTTATCTTGTTTGTTTGTTTATCTATTAGAGTGTACACGTTGCTACTGGGAATAGCACCAATGACGTATGGTCCTTCAAACAAACGTGCAAACTTCTTAGTCACTTTTTTAGATGCATCCGATTTCGCAAACTTTTTCAACTTCACTAGATCACCTATGTCAAAACACACTAGTTTATGATTTTTGTTATAATGAAATTCTCTACTCTCGGCTGACTTCAATATGTTCTGTCTCGCTCGTTCCCGAACTAATTCTAATGGCTCTTGTTGTAGGCCTAACCCTACTCCAATAATTTTGTCGTTATCCGTAGATAAGCGAGTTCTTGTACCCCATACTATCTCGTTAGGTGTGTAACCCGTCGTGGTGTGTATAACTTGATTGTAACAATCCTCTATTTTCGGCAATACGTCAACCCAAGAACAATGTGATTTTTCACAATACGTCCTAAACATTCTTCCTAGCTCTCTATTGACCCTCTCCGTAGAATTAGGTCGCGGGTTTCTGATTGAGGTGTGCGTTAGCACGATGCCTAACTGTCTAACACCTGACTCAAAAATCCTTAATGTGAAATTTGCACCTCTATCCGAACATAAAACCTTTATTTTGACCTGTTCGTGAAATTTTCTAACACAAGTTAACGAGGCCCTGCCACTCGCCTGTCGTAATGAGTATAATCTAATTAATTTGCTGAAGGCGTCCTGCATAACAAACACGTACTTATGACCAAAGCGTCCTGCCGGTATTGGTCCATAAATGTCACAAAATACTCGTTCCCCTATCTCCCTAGCTATCACCGTCTTAATTGGTCCTGAGTGTGCCTCCAACGCATGTTTCGATTTTTGACACACGCCGCAAGCCCTAACTACCTGTCCTATTTTGCGTGCCATATCAGTGAAGTAGTAACGTCGCTTCATTAACGCAAGCACCTTGTATCGCCCAAAATGTCCTACTTCCTCGTGTATACTAGTAATCAATTCCGTTTGTAAGTTCTCGGGAACATATAATCGCGACCTACCCGAACCTATCTCTATCCTATAGAGAATCCCGTCTATTAGTCTGTAATGTCTAGCCTCAGACTCGCTCTCAGCTTTTATACGCTTAGTTATTTCGCTAACAACACGATCACGCCCCTGATGTTCTCTTATCTCTTCCCACTTATTCTTTATGAGTCGTCCAGTTGGTATTTCAAACAAATTCATTTCCGGTCCCACAGTTTTATTAGTCAAGGTATCGGTGGCTCCACTTATATGTCGTGACAACACGTCAGCTACAGTGTTCAGACTACCCTTGACATGTTCAATCGTATAATTGAACTGTCCTATATAACTTACCCACCGTATCATGCGAGCGCTTAGTAATTTACACGATTGTAGAAACGTCAAACTTTTATGATCGGTCCTAATTACTAACTGAGCACCTCTTAAATACGTTTCAAACTTTGATAGACTATAAATTATGGCCCACAGCTCTTGTTCAGTGACTGTCCATCTGCGTTCCGTTTCTGATAATGATTTACTACAAAACCCTATAACTCTCTCTTCCCCCTCACTCGTTAGTTGGTAGATGTATCCTGCGACACCTATATTCGAGCTGTCCGTTTGTAAATAATATATATCCTTCGGGTTTGGATGTGCAAGAAGCACGGTATCTACAAATAAAGTTTTCACCCTTTTAAAACAATCGTCTACTTCCTGTGTCCATGACCATCTTTTGTTTTGTTTCAATAGGTCACACAGAGGCCTAACCTCCTCACTATACTTTGATATAAATCTACGAAAATAGTTTATTAATCCCAGAAATCCTCTTAATTGTTTTATGGTTCGAGGTGCGGGGAAATCCAATATCGCCCTTACCCTATCCGGATCCATTTGTACCCCTTTGGTATTTACAATGTGTCCTAATAACTTTACCTCCACACATAAGAATTTACATTTTTCCTTCCTACTCGTTAGTCTAGCTGCCTCTAACCTGCTCAGTACTTGATCTAGGTGTTCTAGGTGTAACTTTAGGTCCCCCTTAGTGAACACTACTATGTCATCTATATAATTTATACAAAACTCGCGCACCCCTTCTAGTACCGAATCCATAGCCCTCGAGAAACCTGCCACCGATGTCTTAAGTCCTTGAGGTAAAACACAATACGTATAGGTTTTCCCCATAAAAGTGAACCCTGTATACTTTCTAGAATCGGGATGTAATGGTATCTGAAAATATGCATTATTGAGGTCAATAAGGCTGATGTAATTAACCCCATAAAAGGATTGTATGATTTCTGATGTAAGTGGTGGCGCTCCCGCGTCCCCCACCATCTTCTTATTGAGTTCGCGCGCGTCTAATAAGAGTCTAATTGTTCCGTCTCGCTTTTTTGTAAAGGTAAGCGGACTACAACACGGTGTCGCCTCCTGACGGATAACTCCTAAACTCTCTAACCCATCTAGTTCTCTTTTTATCTCCTCCCTATATGCTAAAGGTATTGGATAACTTCGCTTTATAAAAGGCGTGTCGTCGATTAATTCAATAACATGCTCGTATCTGTCCGTCAATCCTAATTCGTCGGTAAACACTCTACTATATCTGCTTAAAACGGGTAACAATAGTTTCTTTTGTTCGTCATTTAAACCCATCTCGTCCAAGTAGGTAGCCACCTTTCCGCTATTGTTTATTTTCTCGCTCGCCTCACTATACACCGCCGGTTGGGCGTCCGTTTCTAACATCGTATTTATCATGTTTGCATTGTCTCTCCCGCCTAACCGTTTTAATTCGCAACTCGAATTTATTTTGACACTAGTCCTGACTCCTAAGTGCTCAATTGATAACGTCCTTTCTCTGCCACACTCCACTATCCCCTTGACACGTTCCAACCAGTCGTATCCTAATATCATTGACCTAGGAAGCCTATGCAGAATTAACATTGACGCTTCAATGATTGTGCCACCCAAACCTAGCTCTATTAGTACCATACGATTCGCACTTTCACTCCGTGATCCAAATGCTCCCTGCACCTGTATAGCCGGGATAGCGATCTCGGGCAAATCACCTCTCTCTTTCCGAATAGAATCGTGTAGTTCCCTAGTTATAGCGCTTATTTGGCTCCCTGTGTCTATCAATGCACTTATACGCATCCCGTACACATCCACTCCTATCTCGGGTAATCTAGGCAACGAATAATCAACACCTAAGTAATCTAACTCGTCTAGCTCATGTGATATCGACAAAACCTCTCTACCCCTGCTTGTACAAAGATCACACGCAAGCCCTTCTTCGTCACATTCTATCACATGATTGAATTGATTTTCCAATAAGACACCTATGCTACACGCTATTGCTCGCAAACTGTTGCTACTCACTGACACTCCCCCGGTCAATGGCCTCTTCAATCCCTTTCCGTCTGCTCCTAAACCCTGACCTGGCTCCCATCCATTTTTAACTAAAATCTTATACGCTATATCGTCTTTCCTATTTTCTGAAGTCCATTCATTCCCCTTCCTACACTTTGATAACCGATCGGACTCCGCTTGTGTAGGGGGTATTAGTTTTTTGTTTTATCCTCCCTCACAGACGTTGATAATGTTGACCCCTCACCTTCCTTCATGAATGTTATAGCTGGCCTAGTATTTATTTCACCCAACACGTTCGACCGTGATGTATTCCTATTAGAATATGATCCGTAACCTATCCTGCCTCGTCGGTGAGCCCTTCCCCGAGTCGAACCGCCTCTGCCTCGCCATCTTTCCGCTAAAATCGTTGCCGCAACTGGATAATCTGTCTGTGTCCTACTGTAACGACCTCTCTGATTATTTCCTCTCTCTCTAGCATATCTACCTATCTCTCTCTGTCCCACAACTACATTTTGTTCGATACTCCTAAGAAAGTTCGCGCCTTTCATAATAGTGGGTTCCTCTGCTCTCGTAAACCACAACCGTTGAACATCCAAAGGATAATGACGCATTATCGAATTTACTAAATCCCTTTCACTAAAAGATATGGTCAAGGACTGCATCGACTCAACATATTCAGCAAAATGTTCGGACATCGAAATTGCTGATTCACTTGTGTACACCGTGTTAATCAACCTATACCTAACGGATTCTTGTATTTGTTCAGTCCAATAAGTCCGTCTAAAGTCGTCCTCAAAATCACTAAAAGTATTCCATCTCCTTGAGTACATCTCCATCAATTTTCGTGCATGTCCCGTGATGCAACCTAGCGCTATATCAATTTCGCGGTCCTGTCCGTTCACTTCTCTAATATATTTTTTTAATCGTTTCAAAAACGCAATAGGGTTCGTGAATGGTTTTCCGTCAAAACTCGGCTTCGCAACTGAAGGCTGTATGACGTATAAGTTTCTAGTTTCCGAATTCGCGACACTACCACTAGCTATTGTGCTAATCGACTCTTGTCTAATCGTCTGATGACTATTTTGCACATTCCCGCTCGACTCTATCCTCTCGTTTAATCGCTCCGCGCTCAACTGCCGTAATGTATTTTGAAATTCATCCATTCTTTGTGACATCTGTTGTAAAGTTATGTTATCTATATTTCCCGTTTGTTCCCCTATGCTTCCGTTACTCTCGCGACTTTCCCCTGTCCTATCTTGACCTCTAACCCGTCTCTTACTGCGCCTAGGCATTATAACGTTACTTAACTCAACTGCCGACAAACTAGTTTCGATTTAAACTTTCCCCTACTCCTAAATGCACAGATCGTTCTTTATGAGAAAGGTAGATAGTACCACATGTGATTAAAATACTCATGATAACAGACTTACATTGAAATGTAACAATATCTTGAGAATCTGCTCCCGCCTTTGTCTCCACCTAAATCACACATCTTTATTATGCTAACCTTTCTACGTACAGTCAAAATCGTCAAACGCGCTGCTATGCTTTGAATAATATTGGAAAGTATTTTTATTTTACTCTTTTATTGTTTATTTTGTTGGGTAAGAATTCTCCACGTCCTTCCCTTTTGTCTTTAATGTACAACCGTCAAATTTTACTTCAATGGACAACAGCAGTTAAGTTGCAAACCAATAAAACATTACCCTAAGGTTTCTTTTGTCTCGCTTCCCATTCACAAGCTCGTCAGACAGGCTTTTGTCTTCCGTGAACAACTAACTTGGCTATACAGTTGTCTAAAAATAAATTCTTTTAATTTTATAATTTACGAAATAGGTATGTATATATTTTTTTTTTTTTCGATCTCGTTGATAACATTATGACGAATTCTGACTGTAACTGTGTCTTTCCCCTACATTCAAAAGACATGTAAACAGTTTAACACAATAAAATAATCACACCATGCACATAATTAAAATAATTATTCCATGCACAATTTATCTCGCCTCCTTGTTTCGCATCACGATGTCTCGTAACATCCCTGTAAAAGTATTCCTTTCAACTGACCACGATTTCTACGTTGTGTTTATTTTATTTATTTTTGTTTTATTTATTTATCATAATTATTTGGTCCTTTTGATCCAATCGTATCGTTATTTCGAATACGTATTTGGAATCCTGGTCACGGCACCATTTTCTGTAGTGGCTCAAATCCTAATTTGTATATGTGATCGTCTAGTTATAATGTTTTTCTATGTATTTGGTGGTCTTGGTGAAAGTCGATGTTACTGGCATCTAAGTGATCTGCGAATCGTGTTTATGTTTGTACTATTTAGTAGCTGCGTGTGAATGGAACGGAGGCTCATCGAGATAAATCCATCATTCCGCAGGCCTATGGTTTTAAATAACATTGCGAAGCTTGTTAATATTAAAATGCAAATTGTTTTAATCTGATCGCGACTTTCGCCTCTCCTCTACACTAATTACCTAAGCTATAACCAAAAGATGTCTGCTCATGATGTGGATTACACTCTGGTCGTTTAATAGCGCCTACAAAACCTTCTAGGAAAAACCCTTCTGGGGTTTATTATTTGGGGAACGTCAGCCATCTTTGTTACGCTGCGGAGCGTTTGTCAGACATCTCCAGGATGTGGACATTTATTTACTTTACTTTATAAGGTGTTCGCTAGACACCTTTCCCCATAAAACCATGGTAAACTTTATTTATTCATATTTGTATTAATTGAGAAAGTTCGATTTGGCCAAATCGGGCGATGGCTGAACGCTATGAAAGTGCAAATGTGACGACGACCCAGAAATGCTTCTACCCGTTCACTGGATCCACACGCAGATAGCCTTTAGGCTCAATAAGGCTGAGCTCGCGAGTACCGGCCATAGCATCCCGTTCAGTCAAGTCTAAGAGAATAATCTCTTATAGTCAAGAGCCCTCATTCGATTAAAGTCAGTGGGTAGAATGCCTAGCTCGCAGCCTCAAGCGGTCAAACACCCCAGGATCTAAACATCCTGTACAAGTTCAATTTCATCACAGATCACCTAGTATACCTATCCCTATTTCCTATCCTAAATACAAGTCTATAAGTGCACCTAACAATGTCTATGTCCTGTGTAGAGGCAAAATGTACTTACACATTATACCTATTCAACACTAATACATTATACTTCCTTCTGCTCAGCTCCTGTTGTGTCTCTCGTCCAAATTCAGCAGCTAGACTCCTTTACTAACACGTTTAAATAAACTACCTATACACAATTAACCTCAACGGTTTGAATGTAGTCTCTTCCTTAGTCTTTAATCACTCCCTACTATCCCATGTTTATTTAATTAGGTATATGTATAGAAATCTACCTAGACCTAGACTGAAATCTAACGAATTTAGCTCATAGAAATCGTAATTCAACTGAAAGGTATATGTGTGAGAACGCAAAGTGTTAAACGAAGCCAAACAAACTAGCTCAAAGGTTCTTCTAAGTATTTCTTAGTATTTAACACGAGTTTGACTATGCCTCACACTGTGCCTCCTCTTAGGAATCTTATCTCTAAGCAGTAAAACATATAATTATGGAAAAAAAATATTATTTATTTAAATTAAATGTGTTTAGTTTAACTTCGAAATAGCAAAAGAAACTGGTTTGATTATTTAAGCTGTCACCTATAGGTTGCTATATAATGACAGCTAGATTTTCAGCTCCTATCTTAAGACCACACTAAATAGAGAGAAAGCGAAAATCCAAAGAAAAAACTCTCTAAGGTCATCTAGATTCACACTTAATTTTAATTAAACACACACTAAAGTTTCAATAGTTATCTTACAAATTAAGTCTAAAGTGATATACGAACACATTTATAGAACTAACCTGATACATTGATTGAAAAATGGAAAGAAAAAACTATTTCACATATTAGTCTAATCTAGACTTGATTATTAACATTCATAATAGATATTAGTGTTTCGTATTCCACCAGGCTACATAAAGTTACAGTCTCTAGAGCTTTAATTAATACTTTCACGTTAACCATCCTTATCTCTGAGATTAACTATGTATCAAGAAAACGCAATCCAATTCAATCTAACCCGGCTCTTTGCATTTCTATCTCATTTGGTAGACCATCTTGCAAATACCTCCGTCTATTTAATATTCGACGATTGCAATAACTGAATATCTTATATCCACAACACCCTAATACAACTATTGCGCATATTAAAGTCAACACAAAAATGAGGTGTTCTACCGAGTTCCATTCGGTTATTAAAGCGAAACCCCTAGAATGGAGTTGTTCTTCGTATTGATACATTTCTACGTTGTATACGATATTCTGCTCGTTAATCTAGAGATTGTACCTTTATTGACACACGAAATAAATCACAATGTACACAATTACATACCCCACTCGACGTTGTTTGGATTCACTTTGTAAAATAGTTACACTTGTTTTAATATTCAAATCTACAATTTACTTAACAAAGTTAGTATTTATTTAATAGTTAACTCTTTAGTCTTTATTTCTCACACAGTTAGTTACAATGGAGTCACGAAACTCCCAATCTACCACTCCTAAAATATTAAAAGCGTCTGCGTCCTACTGTCTGTCTTAGCGTCTGCCTCCCGAAACCCAGTTGCATCGTCGTTTTATCTCTTCCATTCCTACTGAAGTTTTTCTCCGCCCGCTCTACGCCCATTTAGACCCCTCATTGGTCAGCTTGATGCTTGCAATCTTCACGGCGACGCCTACGCACCATTTCTCACGATCCGCCCTACCAATTCTGAGAACTCAAGTTTTTTTCCTTCCTTCGACTACTTCACCCATCTGTAACACATTTAAATCTACCAAACTCTTAGAAATCTGTGCATTTCAACTAAAATTGTCCATCATTCACCAGTTTGAATAGTTTGTATGACAGTTGAGCGTAATTTACGGCCTACCCAAGACTCCATTTGTCTTAGTCCCCGCTGTGCGCTAATAAAACGTGTCGCTCTTAATCTATTAGAAGAAATATTCGAAACAAAATTTTTTATTCCTAGTTTTGTTTTACGAGCCCGGCCCTCACATCTGCTAATAATACGAATGCCATCACAGTATGACCGAAAGTGGCGCCCTCAGAGGTTTTTATTTAATAAGTTATTAATAGAAAAAGATTTTAATAATGTTTATCGTGGAGATTTTAGGGCCCATGGTCTAGTATTTTCAGAAGGTATCACCACATGCCCTCGTAGTCATTCGTAGAAGTAGATAGCAAATGTGTCAAAAACGGCCTCTTTTAGCAGTTTTGATATCTACTTCTAGCAGTGACTAGGAGGGAATGTAACGATACCGTCTAAAAATACTAGACTGTGGGCCCTAAAATCTCCACGATAAACATTTTTAAAATTGTGTATTAGAATTATAATAATATTAAATATAATTCACCGCGGCGTCACTTTCGCTCAGGGTACCACCTTAAAATCTAAAGATACTAATATATATCCGAAATAAACATTTGATAAGTGCTAGAATTTTATCACTCATCTCGAGTTCTATGTAGAGCGAAGAACATTGCGTCGTTCGTAATTTCATACGTATAATTTGATACAAAAGCCATTGTTATTATATTTTCCTTTATTTCGATGTATAAAATGGAATTAAATATGAAATTTTTCAACACACTTGCTCGTAAAGTGAGCCTTAATACATCGCTTTTAGGGCCATAAACCGACCTATAACAAACGCGTGCAATAATATATAAAACACTAGTACGTAATAGAATTAACCCTACAAAGTTAAATTAGTACCTTACTGCAAGTTCTATGTGAGTAAACAGAGCATTCCCAATTTAGCCGGGTTATACAGTTTTTTTTTAGTATCAACAAAGAGGTTCTATGCTGCTGAAAATTCATATACATTTTTGGAATAAATAAATGTGTAAGTCCTTAATTAAGTCAAAAAACTATTTATTATTATCAAATTATTCATAATTAACAATATTTTGTTATAAAATATTAAAAGATTTGGATTTTATCACTTAAAATTATAATTTTGAAGTAGGCTGTAATGGCTGTATGCTCAAAGGGGTGACCCTTTGTTCGCAAAATATTCTTGCGTTGGGCGTGTGAAAAAAACAAAAAAAAACCTGCGCGCCTTTTCCCATAATAATTGGGTGCTTCTTCGAGTAAGGCATTCTTTGGTGATTTTCGTGGCAATTTTCAAATCCATTTTTTTTTTAAATTTGATAACAGATTCTTAAAATATACGTAAAATTAATATTTTTAATTGAGGAGGCACCTCAGAGAGCGATATACTTACAGAGTTAACCGAGGTTAAAAAAATAGAGGCCACGCAAATCACAAAATACCCCCACGAAAATGAAAATTGTAATTTAACTTTTTCAAATGAGTAACTTAATGTTACTTCATATGGAAAAAAAGTTATTGTTTTATTATAAGGTAAAAAATAGGTAGATTACTGTGGCAAAAATCGTTTTTTATCAGAATCGGTTCAAAAATGTTTATTATTTATTAAAGAAATTACAAATATATAACACAAATTTAAACATATATTATAATAATTATCAGTAGGACGGTTAGTTATAAAGTTGTCGTGTATGTGCCGGCTTAGAATAGCACTACCCCCTCTCATCCCGTAGGTATCGTAAAAGGCGACTAAGGGAACACAGCCATCAGGATGGAGATGGGCAGCAGCGTCTCCAAAAACCTTGGCCTACTGCGATCGCCAACCCACCGAAAAGGCTTTATAGCAGCTGCGGCAGGTAATACAGAAAACCGAGGAGTATAATCTGCCACTTTGTTTGGCGTTCGTGGACTATGAGAAAGCCTTTGATTCGATTGAAACCTGGGCGGTGCTGCAGTCTCACCAGAGGTGTTAAGTAGACTACAGGTATATCGAGGTGTTGAGGTACTTATACGAAAATGCCACCATGTCGATCCGAGTATAAAACCAGAGCACAAATCCTATCCAACTGCAGCGAGGTGTGAGAGAGGTTATTTCTGTTATTTCTCCGAAACTGTTCACAGCTGCGTTGGAGGACATTATCTTTAAACTCTTCGACTGGAAAGGACTTGGCATCAACAATAATGGCCAGTACCTAACATACCTTCGTTTTGTCGATGATATAGTTCTTATAGCTGAGACCTTGGAAGACCTGAATGCAATGCTCGAAGATCACCGTAGTGCTTCCCAAAGAGTGGGTCTCAAGATGAACATGAATGTTCAGCGGGCACAACATGGGTTGTGCCCACTCCAGTTCATGTTGGGAACACTACACTTGAAGTTGTTGACCATAGTTGAAGGTAAGTCCAACTTCGAGAAAGAGATCTCTCGTCGAATCCAACTCGGATGGGCAGCATTTGAGAAGCTTCGAAAAATCTTTGCGTCCGATCTACCTCAGTGTCTCAAGATGAAAGTCTATGACCAGTGTGTGTTGCCAGTGATGACTTACGGCAGTGAAACGTGGTCGCTAACTATGGGTCTCATAAGGAGGCTCAAGGTCGAGCGGCGTGTCGAGCGGCTCGCACACTCGGCTGAGTTACGCCCTCGCCTGAGGCTCGGGCTGCAACCCACAGCCTTGTGCGCAATGAGCAACCTAAGCTAACTTGTCTCATAATGTACTATAACAGTACTGTAAAGAGCCAAGTACCTACTTGGAATACAGTTCACATTGTTATTTAACTTGACCGAATATCACATTGTTTTAATTGAACACAAACACCCAAACAACGAGAGAATAAATTAACGTAGCTGAATCGGAATACATATTACAAATAAACTCGATTTTCACAGAAATGAAACAGACAATTACTTATGTGATTTTAATGTTACAATGTATTTTTAAAACTACTTTCGACAAAATGGTTTCCTAGTATAGCTTATGAGCAGATACTTGCTTATTTGCTGCTAAACATCCTACCAATATTTCAATGAAAATGTTTGATATTTGCCAACATCATTCAACCGATAATCGTTTACTTTAAAGTAAAACAATATTTCACCTTTATGCGTTTTAACGCGCTTTTATTAGGTTGCTTTCTTATTAAGGTTTAGTACCGAAATGGTAAAAAGGACTTATGGTGGGACTCTGTCTGTCTGTCTGTCCGTCGGTCACAGCTGGATATCTCAAAAACTATAATGCTATCAAGATCAACTTAGAAATAGTTTTAGATGACGTACGAGTATGCCCAACTCTGGAATAAAGAAACTCACATACCCACAAACATGCATGAACCCTGAACACATAATACTCTCTGTTTTTGGGCAGTCGTGCAAAAATTACTTCAGTTTTAGAATAATCACATTTTAATTGAATCTGAACAATAAAATTCTATCATTAAACATAAAAAATATGGAAGGCTTTTCAATCGCCAATTTATTCCTTATTATTCATTAAGGATTAATTAACAAACTTTAATATTTCTAGTAAACTTATGTTATTTTATTAGATTTAAGTAGTTGTATAAAGTTTAGACTGTATTAGATTAGTATCAATCAAGATTTTTCTTTGAAAGTTGGCAACTTTATCAAGTTTTTTTTCTCTCCTTTGTCCTTAAAGAAAATAAAAGTTTTAAAGTTTTCATCGTTTATAGCCTAGCTTTCTATTAAACAAGCTGTCACCGACCATGCTTTTTCTTCTTATTGAAAAGGAATTCGATGTAAATATACAATTTGAAAGCCCATGTGCCGACATTTTGTTACAAAGCGTTGGACAGCGGGCGATGAGAGACTGTCAGACAGAGTTGGTTCAAGGAACTTTACACAGCACAAGTTATTTTTTGTTTACTGACACTAGCCCCTGTCCTATGTGTGTGTGACTACCTGCAGTATCCGGGAGCTACCCGTCACGGCTGTTACTATTCCAAAATAAACGAAAAAATCCTATTCGAAGCTTAACACCTTATTCATAACCGCTTTTGAGGTGTCCTTCTCGAAATTGACCATTATGCGTCAAGCAATAGAATACATAATAAAATCTTAAGCCGCATTTTTTATCCGTTGGGGTATAGGCCGTCCCGAGAAGGGACAGGTCCCATCAATTTGTCTGGGAATGAAATAGTAGATAATTGCGTAGGCGATTAATTTTAATGAGTAAACAGGTCCTATTTTACACGTTTTTTCGGAAGGCTTGTTAACTACGTTTTGAGCTTAGCCACCGGCACTAATTTTGGAGTTAGGCCTCTTAATAGTTTTCTTTTTGAAGTGGCAAATGTTTATTAGTGAAACAATTTACGGGCTGAGATCTCTCCATCCAACACATTTTTTCATTTATTTTCGTAGGAAAAGCTGTAGGCACTTTTCGCACCACTTTCCTTATTCATAATTTAAATTCGTCTTGTAAATTAGAAAAGCTCGTTTAAAAACATGAGTTAAAACTGAGTACCATGGGCAACAGCGTCTAAGGTTAAAATTGCTTGCACGTCGCGCCGTCACAACATACGTTTAGTTCGTGCAGGGGCGATACTCACGCACACGAATTTTGTTGCCCACGAAGAATGCCCTAGATGTCCGGTCAGAGTCTCAAAATGGCACCTCAAATAGCGTCCCACTTACAAACTGGGCGCTTATATTGCACAAAGTAAGTGATAAAAGATGTGTTTTGTACAAAATAAGTGATATAAGCTCGGTAGCGCAGTGGTTTAGCGCCTGGCTCAGCGATTGCGAAAGTTAAGCAACGTTCGCAAGGGTCGGTCATGGGATGGGTGACCAAAAATTTATTATCTCGAGCTCCTCCGTGCTTCGGAAGGCACGTTAAGCCGTTGGTCCCGGCTGCATTTGCAGTCGTTAACACCCACCAATCCGCATTGGGCCCGCGTGGTGGGTTATTGTTTTCCTTATCGACACATAAGGAAGGCCTGTGCCCCAGCAGTGGGGACATTAAAAATGGCTGATGGACAAGTGATATAAATGTGAGTTTGTAAAAAATAAGCGCAAAGTATGTAAATGGGACGCTATTTGAGGTGCCATTTTTGCGTACTGTTTTAGTTCGTGAAGCGTTATCTATTAGGATATATCCTTGATCAAAGCTAACGAAGAGACGCTGTTGCCCATAGTACATGAATTCGAACAAAGGCCTGTTCGAGTGAATTGTGTTCTGAAACGGATTTTATAGAACAAATTACTGGATTATATTATAGAAAAATCGCCGAGCCTGTCCCGCGTCGGATCGCTGTCAAACGCGTTTGGCTTTACTGCACTGCACTACAAAGCAGACAGACCGCACAATACGAAATGGAATAAGCCCGTTCTTTACTTCCACATAGTGCGCTGATTCACAAAGAGCAGCACCAAATAATATATTTAGCCTGCTTTATCTTATACAATTTTTGGAATATTTCAAAGGGTCCTTCCTCTCTTTAACTTTGTCAGTGTTCGATGATGACAAAAGAAAACTCAAGTGGAAATTTGTGGGAAATTCATTTTCCATTTCCAGAAATAAACTAGTGGCTTTATCTATAGAGCTGAACTTCGAGCAATACTCTAAGGAGCTGAACACCTCCCGTTTGTGTCCTTTTTCGAAATGTCTGAAATATGAATTTCCTCATATCTCCGCCATTTCGAAAAACTGAATCGACTAATAAATTACTTACATCAATTATAATTTTAGAACCTGCTCACAAAATTTCACGAGAATCGGTTCAATCAGTTGAGAAATGTGACAGACGGACAGGACCGTAAACTACAGAATAGATATAAGTACTACCGTACAGAAAGCACACCCTCCGCCACGCCCCAGAATAAATTACCTCACCCCACCCCGCGAGTTCGTATGTCGAATCGTATGCTCGTTTAATCGTGTTTGTCAACGTCAACTTATTTTTATAATACCTACTTAAATTTTAATCATAATAATTTATTTTGGGTAATTATATTCAGAAGTTTTGCTTATGAAATTTTAAGTTATTTAAGTTACAAGTAAAATAATAAATTAAGATTTTCAGTAGGTATAATTTCCTTTATAATATTAATACTAAACGCACAGAATACATAATACTTAGTACAAGTCTAAACGTTTAGTTTACTTACCAGCCAGCGCTGGCACGATTGCTGCAACCAGCAGCTGCAGCCACAGCGCCGACGTCATAGTGGATCACCTGAAAAAAAAACAAATCATTTTTTTTTCAATCTTTCGGGCAATAGCCATCACATATAGGTAGGTACACTGATATCTTACACGTCAATCTTATAAAACTCTTCTGTATTCGTGTGGGTTAAAAAATTAAATTAAAAGAAAGACAACAAAAAGATAGATGAAACATAAATCTATCATAGGTAAATCATTATTATTAGTTAGTGACTGTACGTCTTGACAATTTAGGTATTATTTATTGTACTACTCAAACAGTTCAATAAAATAAGTGAATTAATATACATAATATATTTGTCATCAAAAAACATGTGAAAACTAAGCCATTCTGGCTTAGTATTAGTTGCCTCACTTTGCATACGAGGACACTGCTTCTAGGTGTTATTATTCTAAGATAACAAAATATTCCATTCGAAGTTCACTTCAGCTGTGCTTCAGATGATCTAAATGCCTTACAAAGTATTCCTGTATACAATTAAACCCTAAATGAAGAATAATTTCAAAGCCTTGTGTTAATACTGAACAATGTAAGGAATTCAGATATTGACTACTGGAGAAAAATGTTAAACAAACCAAATAACGTGAAACACCGTTTTCATGGTATTATCACGTTATTGTAGCATTCTTTTTTAGGGTTCCGTACCAAAATGGTAAAAAGGAACCCTTATGGTGTGACTCAGTCTGTCTGTCTGTCACAGCTGGATATCTCGAGAACTACTCATGGTATCGACTGAAATTTGGAATAGTTTAAGATGACGTTTGCCCAACTATTTTGCAAATAAGAAAGAAATAAAAAAATAAATACTTTTCGACTTATGATGAAAATGTAAAAAAAATACCGTTCCCCCCCCCCCCCCTTATCTCCGAAGTTTGCAAAGAGAAAAATCTGAAATAATTCTGTCATAGTAGTTTATGTAAAGATACATAAACTACAGCTTGACCATAAAGAGTTGACAAAAATTGAGGGCGCCACTTTCTATGTAAACACGTCAAAATCACGAATAATTTGGCAACACTGACTATATTTTGTACTGAAAAATTTTAGTTCCATTTTATTTAATTTCATCTCTTTATGGCCAAGCGGTACTATGACAGATGTATGCAGGAAAATAAAACGATGTCTCAATAAACACACTTTTTTAGAAATTCAAAAAACAAACAAAAAATAATTTGTTCCTCTACTAGTCAACAGATGGCCCTGACCTAAGTAAAATTAAATTAGTTCCACTATCGGTCAAGAGATGGCGCTGGCCTAAGAAAAAAAATAGTTCTACTATCGGCCAAGAGATGGTGCTGACCTAATACTGCAATAATAATTTTATTATTCTACAGCTGCTCTGCAGTGTATTTATTATGATGGTACGGATACCCTCGGTGCGTGAGTCCGACTCGCACTTGACCGGTTTTTTATTTACAAATATAGGGAACGCTTACCAGCATAATGTTATTTTGAAATAAGAACACGCGTCGTGTCTCCAATTTCAAAACATTCTATTTATGAATGGTTTTCGGTCGGAAATATAGGCTGGTAAGAAAACCGTTTGCTTGATGGCCTTTTGTTTTGCAAATGGTTGGTTACCGTTTTAAGAAATTAGAAATGTGCACCACGGAGTATTTATTTCTAAACATCGATAGGTATGGTCGGCAACGAAAGTCGATTAACACTTTAGTACTTTGTACCAGCAACTTGTTTGACAGAGATGTCCTATAGTTTGAAGCGTAAGCCAAAAAGTTACTATGACAAAGTAATAAAATGTTAAGCAACTTTCGTTGCTGACTGTACCTGCTTATTTATTGTTAATACAAGTTATATCTACATACCTATATAAGCATTTTCATTTTTATTTTAGTACGGTTTTCAAAAGGTATTTGAAATTACAACAGCAAAAAATATTTAACTTGCCCCTTTGGAAAGCAGTTAGGTGATCATTCAATTAAAATGGAAATATTTGTTTTTCGTTCACCAGTTTTGATCCGGCAGGTAGGTACGGTAATTTACATGTGAGTTATTATGTGGTTTTAATAAAATTTCCATAAGCTGAAATAATACTTAAAATTACTATAGAAAAAAAAAACAAAAAACCGACTTCAAAAAACCTACCTCTAAAAAGCAAGAAATAATATTCGTAATAATAAAAATACGTCTATTGAAGTCGGGTGGGGCTGGAGTACAAATTCCTTTTTTTTATTCTAAAAGCCCCACCCGACTTCAATAGACGTATTTTTATTATTACGAATATTATTTCTTGCTTTTTAGAGGTAGGTTTTTTGAAGTCGGTTTTTTGTTTTTTTTAAACAATTTTTTATTTTTTTATTTTTAGTGTATGTACCTTGTAGGTAAGGTATAATATATATGTAGAAAAATCGGCTCAGCCAAACGTAAGATAATCGCGGAGAAACATACTTAAATACGGGTCAAACTGAGAACCTCCTTTTTTAAGTCGGTTAAAAAACTACACTTAAGATATCCCTCTTCCTACAAAAAAATAATTATCTTATTCAGTTCATAAACAAAGAAGTAATACGACCAATCATCGAGGTAATTCACACAAAATCATACTATTTTCGTGCTTTTTTCAAAATTACTTGAAAAGTTCTGAACCGATTTCCAAATTTTAAAAAATGGGACCAACTTGGGAGTGTACCTAATCTAATATCGTTTGAATCATTTCAATCGGTCCAGCCGTCTTCGAGTAATCGGTGGACATACATAAAAAAAAAAACAAATATACAGACGAACATAGAACCTCCTCCTTTTTTGGAAGTCGGTTAAAAAACGATTCGTTACGCTCGTCAGATGGGACTTGAACAAAGATTTGAAAGATTTACTTTGTTATACTTTGTTAAATAATATTTAAACCTATACGACTTGACATGATTCAATTTTAAAAGTTTCACTTTCGTATTTTGCACTCATAATTCTCATAAATATAAAGAAATGGAACGGCTTCGTGGAAACTGGCACTTCAAACAAATTTTATGGCTCAAATGGCACAGTGCCATGTCGATATAACTTTTTTGAGTTGTTGTTGTCATTACAGTTATAGGTATACAGTAATCGTGAACGAGTCAATCATCTGCGAAATGGAAACTAACTTTAGTGTTAGACAAGTACAAAAGAAAATAGATACTTAATGAGGTAATACTTGTGCCTTGCATTTGGTATTATACCCAAAACTAAATAATTTTGCAAACCATGGTTTCGCACTGAAAAAGTACCTACTTATATCCAATAAAACTTAAATTATTGCTGAAATTCATTTAGGTAGATACTTATATGTTTTCGTATGGTTCTAAAACCTCAACGAGACTTTAGCGAGCTCAAAACATAAGATATACAACTTCTCAACTTTTACGACATCAAACACTAAAGAACCAATAATTATAGTTTTTATTCATGTTTATCGTACTTACATATATAATTATATATTTATCTAATGCATAATATATTTATAGTATAATATTCATATACTTATAGTATTATTTATTTCCTTTTCCATTTTTATTTTTGAGAGTGAGGCTTCCCTTGGGTACTTTATTTTTCTAAGTTTTTTTTTTTTCTAAGTTTCTAACTTCTTAAATTCTAGTACTTACTTACCACTTTGGTACTGATTTAAATAAAATAATAAAAAATGATAATAATAAATGTATCTTGTCACGCTTATTCGAGCGCAAAATGTTAAACCGTTGGATAGTCGTAATTGGCCTACACAATTGTTAAATGTGTTTGTAACTTTAAATGATATCGTGCTGTGTACTGTCCCTAATAAATAAAATAAAAAAAAACCGAAATGAATCAACTTCTTAAATAGTTAATGAGACTTTTCTCCTCGAAAAACATCTAAAAACCTAATTCTAATGCAACAGAACACCACAAAACCTTAGGCATGAGAAAACAGTCTTTAAGTGAGGGAGTTTAATAAAAAACGAAGCCAGCGACGCCGACGCCGCGCCAGTACAAAGCGTAAAGCGTCAACTCCGCTTACGCGCCACGTGTTACGTGCGGAGAATCTAAATGGGTGTTCTCTGCTAAAATTTACGACTGCCTATTTGAATATAAATATACGCTAAACCGTTGTTTAACCGGTCCCGAGTGAACATCGATTAGTATTTTAACTGCTCTTTAGATACATGAATCGATCGAACGATGCCGATCTCTCGGTCACTCATCTTGAAGGTAATGATTTACGACTTGATAAGATGCTGTAGCACTATATCAGACGCAGATGAGATGAGGTATTATAATGAGGAAATAGATTTGACTACTGGTTAACACATTGATTATTGTTATCGATAAATGGTTTAATTTGAGAATTTGGTAAAATTGCCATTTTACTATCGTTTTTTGGTTTCATAAGTCGTTGGACTTAAACTGATCACAATGAATGTGATAGAATAACCTTACTTAAATTATTTATCTGAATGGGAAATTAATACCTACATGTCGTAAGAAGATTTAATTTCAAAATTCTCTTAAGCTCCGGATAAAATTACCCTGTGCAAGACATCACAGTTTGACATCAAAGCACAAGGCGATCAAAGAAATTCATATTCGAAGGATTACTGGGTCCGCATATTTCACGTTCCACATAAAGATTGGATGGCTAAATCCTCAGAGCAAAAATAGTTTATCTCAAAAAAATAACTTTGTAACCTGTGTTTGTGGTCGGTAGGTAGGTATCTACTCTAGATTTCTTAGCAGGTTATGAATAAACTACTTGCAGGAAAAAAAAAAATTTATCAGTTTTGTAGCCCTGTTTTTTTCTTATAGCATTTTTTGTTAATTATAAATCACTAGCCGTATTAAACTCTGCCAAATAAATATGACAGTCACTAACTACAAATCAAGATACATTCAATACAAGATATAAAATAAACTTCTCTTAATCAAAGTGAATTGGTAGCTCTGAATTCAACAAAAACACAATCATAAATGAAAGCACTAGAAAATTAAAAGGCATGGCATAACATAGAAGGTCAGAAGATACAAGTAAATCATCGCGCCGTTTATTTATTTAACAGCACATAAATAGGCCGCCGGAAATATCCGTCGAATAAAACATCAACGACAGCCATTGTATTGAACTTATGTATTCTGTGGTATTGACGTTTGCTTCTAATCCCGTGTAACGCCCATTATATGCCCATTATTTATTCAGTTCACACACGTCGACGGTATATGACAGAGTGACATATCCTTGCAAAATTCATACACCCACTATGGAAGTTCTCTGACGGCTGACGTCCTGATTGATAGCTGATTAGCTGATGGCAACAAAATTGACAGGTATATTGTTGACTCTAACCGTAGATACCATAGATATATTAGGTAGATACCGATTCAGTTGTTATAAGAATGCCACAATCGGCGGCTAATGGAATGCTAAGTGGATTTTAATAAGTACTTACTGTATGCTTTCCAAGAGCTGACGTTGAAAGCGCCGTATTTGACGTTTGTGACAGTTGATGTCCCGACTACTGATAACGGTCTGACACTATGTTTAATTGGAGTGAACAGTATTGGCGGAATACAAGATTTATTAGAGACCTTTCTTGACACCCTTAAAGGGATTCCTCCCTGATCGGAAGGGATGAAATGAAGGATATTGATATGTGCTATTAAATGTACGATATCAACGTCGACTTCGTCGATAGAACCGTAACAAGCCTCATATTAAGTTATTTCTTTACCTTAAAATAACAACGTCATTCTTGTCGTAAAATATTGTTTTCACGTAATTTGTGTAAATATCTTAACTATAAACGTGCTTTCTAGTGTATTTTGAATTATCAACTTCAAATCGTGGTTATTACATTGTGCTCTCCGAGTGCGTTTTAAACACTTTTCTATTAGCAAATAAATAATAAAATAAATAAATATAGATTCTCCCGAATTGTTAGGTAAATTTTATATAAATACACCGAAAAAATTTACGCGTTCACACTAAGTTACTTTATGTACCCCGCCCTTAAAAACTAACTATTTAAAGAACACATTTGTTAACAGGGCGCCTAGGTCTTTCAATTCTGCTAATGATAACATAGACTTTGACATATTTAACACAAGCATACCCGGATTCAAAAAGTTGTATAACAATGGATTTTTTTAATAATCTTTAGTAGCTGATAGTTTTTTGTAACACTTATATTACACGATATCGACTTGCGTTTAAATATAGTTATTGTTTTTCCTATAGGTGAAAACTTGTAATTGGCTTTACTGTAATTACAATGATATACTAAAATCTGTAGTAGCTGTAAGTTTTCCTCGAAAAATAAAAATAAAATAAATAAAACTTGGCTTTAAGTACATTTCATATTATTTCTGGAATAAGGGGCCGATTGACGAGTATGCTCTAGTTTTAAAACGGCAAGATTTACGACGTTGTCCGACATTTCTGTAAATAGTCGAGGCTTTACTTCCCGTTATTAAAACCGCGGTACCCATATTGTACAAGCGAATGTCTATACGATGACCAAATAAATGGTGGTGCACTCGCCCCCTAAGGCTGTTCTGACAAAGTATTTTTCAAACATAATCCCAAAATGGGAAAAACATAATATCGACCACAGAACTGCGATAAATGTTCACTGTGTAAGATAGAAATTTTTATTATGATTTCATTTTAATTTTTTATTCTTTTTAATGCGAGAATCGCATAAGAGAATAACATCTCAAGTAGCTTATTCTTTAGCTGTTCTTCGTGGATAAAAAAACAATTTACTTAAGTACATACCTACTCCACTAATTTTCCAATAGATTTCAGACTAGATAATATGATTCGCCGGTGTGAGATTGAATGGTTTTTTTCAGAAACTTTTCAGAATAAACACTTTCTTTTTTATAAGACATTTTCGTATAGCAGTCTAGCCCTCTTTATGACTCTTGATGGAAATGTACTTAATTATATCAAAAACCATTTTTATCTCGCAAAAGATGAAATTACTTTGCTTCTCAAATAAAACGTCAGACTATATATAAATCCAACGAGAAAAAAACAATTTGGGCGCGTACTGGAGACATATACGAGTATATTTAATCGAACCGAAGTTTCACATACATAATAAATACTTATACATACATACAGTCAGCATTATACCAAATTGTTCTCATTTTCTAAAACCTGGGAATTTTCTATGATGTTGTCATCTAGTCTAGGTAGAAAAGAAATGAAATGATAAATTCTTTATTCAAATAAACTTAGATGGTGCTTATTTTTAACCGACTTCAACAAAAGGAGGAGGTTCTCAAATCGATTGTACGTTTTTTTTTTTTTTTTTATTGTTGTTCGCGCGTATCTTCGCCATTTATGGACCGATTTTGATGATTCTTTTTTTGTTCGTTTGAGTTTTTTTGCGAGATGGTCCCATTTATTTTTTTTTCAAATCGGTTCAGTACTTTACAAGTAATCCTGAAAATACTATGATATTAAATCAACTACCTTGACGATTTTGTTATTTATGAACCGAATTCGATGATTTTTTTTGTTGGGAAAGGGATACCTTTGTGTAGTCTTTTTAACCGACTTCAAAAAAAAGAGTTATTCAGTTTGTATGTATGTATGTTTCTCCGCGATTATCTCACGTTTGGCTGAGCCGATTTTTCTACCTAAGTAATATACCTACACTACCTAATACAGAAGGTACTTACACTAAAAATAAAAAAATTGTTTAAAAAACAAAAAAACCGACTTCAAAAAACCTGCCTCTAAAAAGCAAGAAATCTTTATTTATAAAATCGTAAACTGAATGACTGACTGACTGACTGTACTATCAACGCACAGCCCAAACCGCTGGGTCTAGAGACTCCAAATTTGGCACGTAGGTTCCTTATGAGGTCTAGGGGTGCACTAAGAAAGGGTTTTTCAAAGTTCACCCCCTAAAGGGGTAAAAAAGGGGATCAAAGTTTGTATGAAAGTCCCTCAGTTTTAAAGCTAGGGTCTTCAAATTTTGTGTTTAGACTGACCATTGAAAATAAATAAATACGGGTCTCAGCGTTTTTCAAAATTCTACCCCCGAAGGGGTCAAAAGGGGGATGAAGTTGTGTATTGAAGAAAATCCTTTATTTTCGAAGTAAAAATCGCTAAATTTATAATTTAGGCTTATGGATAGACATCTAACGCAACGTATATTGTTATTGTTAGTATTTGAACCCCTATTGGGATGAAATGGGGGTGCAAAGGGGTAAAAAACACAAAAATAGATATGGATGTCGTTATTGGGGTTTTCGGGGATGAACACGGTGGACATGATTTAACCCCTAAAGGGGTAAAAATGGGGTTTAAATTTTGTATGGAAAAATAATATAACATAGACATTACAACTTTAAAATTCGTAGGAGCATGTCTAAAAATAAATAGGCAAACACATATTTTGTTATTTTGAAAATCCTCCCTTAAGGTTTAAATGGGGTGAGTAAACATAAAAATCAATATTGATGTCGTTCTTGAGGTTTTATGGGAAGGTGATTGCGAAAATGAGATTTATTTTGAAGTCCAACACGGTGGACATGATTTAACCCCTAAAGGGGTGAAAATGGGGTTTAAATTTTGTATGGAAATATAATATAAAATAGACATTACAACTTTCAAATTCGTAGGAGCATGTCTAAAAATAAATAGGCAAACACATATTTTGTTATTTTGAAAATCCTCCCTTAAGGTGTAAATGGGGTAAGTAAACATGAAAATCGATGTGGATGTCGTTCTTGAGGTTTCATGGGATGGTGGTTGCGAAAATGATGATTTCATGGGATGGGTGGTTCCCGTTCCCGTTCCCGTGAACGGGAACGGGAACGGGAACGGGAAGCCGTAATGCGTAAAAATGGCTGTTCAGATCCTGGTTGAAGGTTCCCTAATGATTTTGAAGGTTCCCTAAGGATTTTCTCTAATATCCACGCGGTCGAAGTCGCGGGCAGAAGCTAGTAATATACAAATCATTAGATACGCATTATCATTGTTATAATAAAACACGTCTATTGAAGTCGGGTGGGGCTTTTAGAATAAAAAATAAGGAAGATGTACTCCAGCCCCACCCGACTTTAATAGGCGTGTTTTATTATAACAATGATAATGCGTATCTTTTTTTTTTTTTTCATTTATTATTGTATAAAAATCATTACATTCATTGTTATTAACAGCGTAAAGAAATCCACAGAGGAAATCTAATGATTTGTATATTATTTCTTGCTTTTTAGAGGCAGGTTTTTTGAAGTCGGTTTTTTTCTTACCACTCGAGACTTTTTAGCTAGATAGTAGGTATTTGAAAACTTTGACTGTTGTTCAAACATTTTTGATAACTTTAGATGTTCCTTTTTGTAATGGAGCTAACTGTACGTGGTATCTTTGTTAAGGGAAACGCAAGGAACGATGGGAAACGTCCGAAGCCACCTTCAAAAATGCCTTTTGATTGTCCTTCACAAAGGATCCGCTTTAATTGGAATTGTCAGTTCCAATCCAATGAAGGTTGCTCATCAAAACAGTTAAAACAGACTATTTGAAATAATTACACATTTGAGATCATAGCGTCCTTTGGAATAATCTGACTGATAACATAATTGATAAATGGAGAAAATCAAAAGCAGAAATTCAAAAATTGAGGAAAAGATCGATTGGAAAACAATTATTAGCATGTCGTGACGGGGAAAACAATGAGTAATTGAGGTAGTTAATGTTTCTGATATAAAACATTTCTACGGAAACAGCAAGCTTATACATCAGTTATTTTGGAGGTTTTGTTTTTTTTCATTGTTTACGCTACGTTCTGTTCAAGAATCGTGGTTAAATAAAAGAGGAATATTTTTTCTCTTCATTATAATAATATAATAAAGATAAAAAGTTGTCTATTCTCAGTTCTTCAATTACACGGAGTTAAAACATAAGAGTCTAAACCAGAGAAGCATTTTCATCACAAATCCTTCGAGACAAGTGTGAGGCCCGCATGCCACGCCGAGTCGCGTAATAAAAATATCGTTGTTTTCCATTCCTTTGAACACAACTTTATTATGGTTTTTATATGAGTACTTATGGAACGTAATTTTGATCCAGCTTTTGTGTTGAGCTGCGCTGTTGTGGCCATGGCTATGTTAATTAAACGGTTCGCCTTTAGAGATATTCTTTATGGCACGCTGGAATACAATTTGGGCACTTACTTTTACTGCTGTTATTGTTCATAGCAGCAAGTGCCCCACAGTGAATAGAAATGCTACTTTTAATAAGTAAGTACCCTTGCAATTTTTTTTTGTTTACGATAATATTACGAAGCTTTTATGCAAAAGCTTCAAATAAAGTTGCATCTAATATTTTTTTGTGATTTCGTCGGAGAGTAGGTACTTTTAGAAAACTGCCATCTGAGCCGTACCTAACTTTTTTCTACTTATTTGATAGAAAAAATCACTTTAAAAAATTGTTTAAAAAAAAAACAAAAAACCGACTTCAAAAAACCTACCTCTACAAAGCAAGAAATAATATTCGTAATAATAAAAATACGTCTATTGAAGTCGGGTGGGGCTGGAGTAAAATTTTTTTTATTCTTAAAGCCCCACCCGACTTCAATAGACGTATTTTTATTATTACGAATATTATTTCTTGCTTTTTAGAGGTAGGTTTTTTGAAGTCGGTTTTTTGTTTTTTATAAACAATTTTTTAATTTTAGTTGCGTTAATAAGCGAACACGCGGCTCGTGATCGCCAATAGCATAGGTGCGGCTCTACAATGACGAACGTACGGCATAAAGTATACGACAGTTACGAAAGATTGGGAGCTTAATCAAGTCACTAAACTTTGATTGTTGATTTCTTGACATGCACGATCAAAGTTTAAAATTTTTATACATACATACATTTAAGACTATTTTGTTTTGATGAAAGAAGATGGCAAGATAATTTCAATCTTTTCTATCTCGGCAACACACGCGCATAGGTACAGTGTGTTGCCGAGCCAGTGACGCCTGTTACGGGGAGAAAACACTACAGCAACTATCTTGTAGTTGCTATTTAGAAAATAAATATATAAAAGACTTAAAAAATAGTTTTTTTGTGAAAGGTACACTATTGTATCTTCTGCTTTAATTATGTAAGGTACTGGCGCCCTGTAAGGCCCGCCTTATTTCAAAACCTTGAGAAATCGTCAATTTGGATATTATAAAGAAAAAACATCGATATAAAACTAGGGTGTTTTATTAAAAAATATAATTAATAAAAGAATGCGATGTTATTTCAATGTTAATAGAAAAAAAGCACCATTTTTAAAAAGTCGGTGTTGGGCCATCTTGGGAAGGTGGTCACCGAAAAAGGCCCGTAATATATTAATGTAAATCTACGCTTAAACAGTATCTAAATATTTTTTTCTTTTAATACTGATCAAGAAATACAGTTTTCATATAAAACTAATAACAAAAGTCTGAAATATTGTCAAAATTTTGGCTATGGGCCATCTTAAATCTATTAAAAATTAAAGTTAATTTAAAACAACAATGCTTTTCTTAAATTGAATATATCACACATATAGAAATTTATCAGAATAGTAGGTAACAAAAAAATAATCAATAAGTTCTTTATTCTGTGATTAATTTTCGTCGCCCTTGGTACGTGGGCCGAGTTAGGGGTATTGAAAAATCGACTTAAGTTTACTTCATTAAAATCAAAAACTAAAACATGAATCTAGCAATAAAAGTAATTTAATCGATTATTTTGATTATAATTACTTATTATATATTTGATTAATTGCATTTAATGCAAAAAAACATAAACTAGAAAATCATAATTTAGTAACAATAAAAAAAAACATTCAATTCAACACCAAATTCTTAACCAACCAATTTTATATTTATGTTATATTTTATAAATAGTTTCTATAATACTCAAAACACTTTTAATTAGAAATTAAAAAGTGGGCTATCTTTTGGGCCAATGTGGTGGGCTTTCATAGGAAACCTTACCCCAGTTCAATATAAATTGCAATAAAAAGCAAGAAAAATAAGCAAGTAATAAAACTTACCGTTAACTTAATGGCAAAAAGAATAATTATATTGTTTAATTTGTCAAAATAAAAAAAAACTACTAATTTTTGCAAATTTTTAATAAAGACTTACATTTCTGAAGTTAGAAAACGTGAACTAGTTAGACGCAACACAGAAAACTGTTTGCCATCCAAAAAATGGCAGCTTGCTGACAGTCGGAAGAAGTTGCAATATTGTCTATGGCTTTAGGCGCATACACCCACGGATTTTTAATTAGTTTGGACAGCCAAAACTGTTATTTTTTTAAGGTGGGCCATGATTGGAGCCGGGCCATCTTTGGTCACAGTACCTTATTATCATCATTGTCACACGCACGACAAAGGGCACCTACTATGGAATAACGGATATTCGGTTTCTCATAAAAAAATCGGCTCAGCCAAACGTAAGATAATCGCGGAGAAACATACTTAAATACGGGTCACACTGAGAACCCCCTTTTTTAACAATTTGACAAATCCCGTGATATTTTTGACAAATCCATTTAGACTGTGACTAATTTCTGACATCTTGATTTTGAGTACCAATTTGTAGCAGTTAGTATCTTTTCAGTTAAATGTATAAAAAATACTTTTTCAGATCTACAATCAGCACAGCTAATGACGAGAAAAAAGGTTTTTTTTTTTCATAGATATCGCATCGTTTGGCATACGCGAAGTGCACCTTTAAAAGAACAATAAATAGCGAATGCAATAAGTGCAATATTGCGAGCAAGTTGCCAACGATATCTGTAGGTCGTTCATGGATCATTCGAAAATTACCGTACTGCCAAAAATTTTGTGTTGCTCTTTTGGCGATGGCGATAATTAGGTATATACTCTCTCTTTATATAATTATTTCCGACAGAATTTTAATAGTTCTAAATAAAGTAGGTACCTACCTATAATAAGTGTAGGAGTATTGTTTGCTCTCGCGATAGACATTTACATACAAATTGCTAACTCTAGCTAGAGGCCTCTGTTTCGGGATAATTTCCACATACAAGGTTTAACTAATAACCAAATAGTAAGCCAACTATATTCAGCATTTAACTCCTTAAAATGCTACTACATGCGAAATGTAATAAATTTGCATAACGACATACTCATTGAATGTTTTCAAACGATAAGTCATATAATATGAAAAACCGGCCAAGTGCGAGTCGGACTCGCGCACGAAGGGTTCGGTACCAAAAACAGCAAAAAAAAAAACACCTTTGTTGTATGAGAGCCCCATCAAATATTTATTTTATTCTGTTTTTAGTTTTTGTCGTTATAGCGGCAACAGAAATACATTTCAACTGTCTAGCTATCACGTGGTGACAGACAGACAGACAGACGGACAGCGGAGTCTAAGTAATAGGGTTTTTACCCTATTGGTACGGAACCCTAACAAACCCTGTTTTTTAATTTTAGATCATCTCACTAAGGTAGTTTCGTTGGTAAATTGTCAGCTGAATAACAGAATAGTGTTATTAGTAGTTTATGATACATTAAAGTTGGTAAGGAGGTTTTTAAAACGAGTTGTCGTTTTATAAGCCCGAGCCGCAGGCGAGGGTTTATAATCGTCACGAGTTTTGAAACCTTAACAACCGTGTGCCATACTACGTTTTTCAATACATTTGCGAGAAAACATTATAGGTACTACTGAAATTGTAATCTATACATATAATAAAACTTTAAATTCTAAATATTTGTGCGCGAATTACGCAAAAACCGCTAAACTAATTTTGATGGATTTTTCACAATTTGGTAGATTGAGGTCCAACTTAAAATCTAAGCTATGTTTCATTAAATTCAGGTGGGTGGAACCAGAGAAACAGCTTGAACTCGCCGTAGTACTATAGCTTTCATACACTAAAGGGGTCATTTAAACTGGTTGCAATATTTTTCTACTGTCCACGCGGATAAAGTCGCGGGCGGAAACTAGTAGAAATTAAAAAAACGTTCGTAAACAAAAAAAAAACAACTTTCCGCACGCTGTACTAATCCGTAAACAAAAACGCACGGCGTGCGGTATAATCAACTTTCCGCACGCTCGACTGTCATCGTAAACTTACCTTTACGAGCAACTGTATTGAAAAAATAATAATATCATGTGCGTGAATATTATTGACATAGGGTCCTTGCATTACAAAATGTGGTAACAGGAATAAATCGATGGCCGCGTTGGTAACTTGAGCCGTGGCAATCAAGGGTTTCGGCGGCCACCTCAAATAATAGGTGCTGACTATTGATTTAACAATTATTACCAAAGTGTGGCACGGTTCACCAAATTGTTTAACCACTGCCTCTTTATAATTATAACAAATTATAAAAACATTAATGAAAAATATCTCAAAAATTAACGCTACCTATTCAAAGTAGCAGTCTATTAGATATGGTAAAGTTAAATAGTACCTATATACCTTAGTACGAGTATATAGCGGTACCAAAAGGTACCTGGGGCCTATTCGTGCTAATTTTCAAGTACAAAACCAAATTTTTAAATTTGAGATTTTTGCATTCACAATGCTATTTTTACACAATACTAAATAATATACTAGAAAAAATACGACTCGCACCAGATCAATACTCAGACGGGAATCGAACCCGCGACCTTTGGATATCCGGTCCAATGCTCTGACCGCTGAGCTACCGAGTCACTAGTGACATCGCCGAATTTCATCTAGTATATCCTACTCTTACGCTGCAAGCCAGCGTTATTTCATCAATGTGAGGAATTACCTCGACATTCAATTGAAATATCTTTCCAGATATTTGCCAATCGATTAAGATGAAATAGCTATATAATTTTTAAATTTGAGATTTTTGCATTCACAATGCTATTTTTACACAATACTAAATAATATACTAGAAAAAATACGACTCGCACCAGATCATTAAAAAAAAATATATAATAGCTATTTTATCTTAATCGATTGGCAAATATCTGGAAAGATATTTCAATTGAATGTCGAGGTAATTCCTCACATTGATGAAATAACGCTGGCTTGCAGCATAAGAGTAGGATATACTAGATGAAATTCGGCGATGTCACTAGTGAGGTGACTCGGTAGCTCAGCGGTCAGAGCATTGGACCGGATATCCAAAGGTCGCGGGTTCGATTCCCGTCTGAGTATTGATCTATTGCGAGTCGTATTTTTTCTAGTATATTATTTAGTATTGTGTACAAAACCAAAGCTAAATCGTTACCGTTTCAGTTTCGTTTACAGAAAAATACTCGCTTTAGTTTTGTTAAAATTTTTGAATACTCTGGCTAAGGAGTCTAGGACTACAATCTGGGACAATTTAAGTGAAAATTATGAAGCTAAACCAAAGATTTTTAGGTAAATATAACCTAAATGACAACGTAACGTTTTTGGTTTTATCGTTCAAAATTACCGCGATTGGGCTCCTGGTAGCAGAGTGCTAATATAGACACAAGTTTCGGATTTCCGGAAATTCCGGAAGTTGGGTCTATATACCCTTAGTTTGTAAACATTTCTGGTCTGGTCATTTCATTCTTAATCTTATTTCATAACGAACGTGTTGTAGCAATTTAGAGACATTATTTTAACGTGTATCATAACAGCAACAGTGAATGTTATTTTTTTCTAGTTTTTTTTTGTATTTATATATGTGTACTTTCAATGAATTTCCTACCGTTCGAAACAGCGTGTTATAACGTATATATAACGTACCGTATTGACTGCACATAATTCCATCGAACCGCCAAGTTTTCGTGATTAAATCGGGAAACTAATAAATTGATTAAGCCAACTGTTTAGTGGGCCTGGAGTTGCGAGACATGTAAAAGCTCTGTCCTAATTCAGTTAAGCATCTGCGACGAAACTTTGTCTACCGTTCAACACGCTGAATGCAACTTTACACAAAATGACCTAGCTCATTACTGGTAGTAATAGTAAGTATTATATTATCTGTGGTACTACAAAAAACCGATTTAATTTTAATTTTAATAGAGAAGGTTGATCGAACTTCGATTCCACGATTTTCGTTTGCTTACTTGATTCGATTCGTCTCTCAATTTGCGTAGCACGGCTTCTTATTTTCCAAGAAGAAAAGTACTCAACCAAACAAATAAAACCTAAATGACGTGCATTCGAAGAAAACATAAAAAAACACCGCGACATCGTAGCCCGTCCGTCGTCATCGCTGTTTTTTATAGAAAATTAATAAATCAAACAGCCAATGAAGAAACAAACGAAATAACCTTACATAATCAACCCTCTACCAGTAAAAGTAAACAGGAGATGTTTGTTTATAATCAAGATGTCTAGCAGACATTTATTATAACTAAAGCGTTATTAAGTCGACTTAGCTTAACTTTACGCAGGCAAGCAAATTAATTAAACTATTTTCTGATAAAGAGTTTCTATTGAACTAAGTTATAGTTACTTTCGAGTTTGTTCTAACACAGGGCAACTCAAAGTGTGGTTCGCAAACACCCAGAGAGGTTCTCCAATTTAATCGTAAGGGGTCCGCTATAATAAAAACGTCATCGCGACAATTTTCTTACGATTTTCTTTATCATGAGCGTTGCAAGGTAGGGGGAAGTTCTTAAAGTGGTTAGCAGTGGCGTTTGATAAACTAAAAATGTGAGAACACCCTTTCAAACAAAAAAGAATCATCTAAATCGGTTCATAAACAATGAAGTTATGCCTGAAAATCCGTAAAAACTCCTGCGATTGTATAAGCTAAATAATTTTATTACTAGCCAAATCACTGTAAAAAATATGGGACTACACTTGAACTATTCACTATTCAGATAAAAAAATATTGTAAAAACCGGTTAACAACTTCGTTATGGTAAAACATAAATTAAAAAAAAAAACAAAAAAAACCGTCGCATTGATAACTTCATTGTTTTTGAAGTCGGTCAAAGAGGTTCGTGAAGCTAATAGTTTGAGTAGCCCTGTTTCAGATTCGTAACTCCTACACTTTTGGATGCTGATGTGGAGATAACCAAGTGAGTTCTCAGTTGACCTTTACTTAAACCTGCTTGAATTGTTTTTAATTAAGAACCATGTTCTACTGAGGCAGTCTATTAAAATTAATTATCTTATTAGTATTAATAAAATCCAGTGGTGCTTTTATTTGTGAATGTCAGTCAGAAAAGACTAAAATAATGAATATTTATATATAGGTAGCCGTTAGTTGCCTAGCAAATAATAGGTACACATTAGACAAAAAATATTTTTGTTGAGTGGTAATTTATCCCAAAATAATAATAATAATAATAATTTTTTTTTTTTCATATTCAGATATTACAATCCATAATCCATTATTAATGAGGCCTTGTAATAATTATAGCTAAACGGAACTCATCAAACAAGGTAAAGTCATTTCTTTCATTTGCTTGCTTGTACTTGAAGAATATAACTATATTAAGGTAACAAAAAAATGATTTGCTAAAAGCTAGCAGCAGTTTTCCAATGGAATATTTTATGTCAGCAAAATAAATTATTTTACTCGAATGACTTTTCACATTACACGCTATATTTGTCAACATTTTTCAAAGGTTTCAGTAGAATTCGTTCCCAAAATAATGCAGTAATATTATTTTTCTCTGTTTGGATACTTTACAGGATTCCTTTCGAATGAAAAAAAATATGCTACACTCAAACAATGTAGCAGGTTTACTTTTATGTTACGCCCGCAGAAATACTTACTCAAAAACACTCCCCAAGTTTTTATGATACCTCCGAGCTCCATACACATCATTGTAATGTATTATTACTCCATACTTTGAATAAACATAATGGTGTGTACTCCCCAGTAGCGTACATAAGTACAACATTTTAATAAAATTACCGAATAAATGTTTACCATTTTCGTTTCTCATAATTATTATTACTTAGCTATAATAGCTACAGTAATAAGTTGTTCAAAAACGTAATATTGCTGGGTTGTTTGAACATGTATTATGTTTAATATGAATGAAAATTTGTTTTTTTTACAAAGGGTTGGCAAGTCCACACGGTAAGATTAAGGGCCCTATCTCACTAGGATACCATGGTTGCACCACAGGTAGGGTTGCCAACATGTCTGTGGCAAAATATAGTATTTTTCAATAGGCAAAAATTTTTTTTACTTATTTATTTTTATAAAAACTATATTTTTTCAGTTTTTGCATTTTTCAACAAGTTTTGGATATTTTTGGAGTCTTTTTTGTATCTTTCGCGTTTTAATCGCACTTGAACTGAACTTGACGCACTTTCGTTATCGCTACCTTTCCATAGCTAATTTATCTAGAACTAAGACTTGAGTTTTATTTCTCAAAGAAAGAATAATGTTATATTTTGCAGATGATTATCAATAAAATCTTAAAACAAAAATAGAGCAGACCAACCAATGACCAAACTATCGTTTGAAGCTTTTGAATTTGACATTGATGCAATAAGACAGATACTTTCAGAATTCAGATACGATATAATATACACTACACACTATCGAATCAGACAAAATGAACGATCACAAATTAAAAAATAATAAGATTTGTTTCTTAGCATTCGATGTTAAAAATATAGTATTTTTGCGTACTATATATTTCTTCAACAGTATATAGTACGCAGATCCGAAATATAGTACAATACTATATATTATAGTACGGTTGGCAACCCTAACCACAGGATACATTTGCCGCTGATGTCCTAGTGAAAGCAATGCTTCAACCCGCCACAAACTTTGATTCCAATTCTAATATTCGTGGGTGTTTGTTTATGATTTTCTTGCTTAAGACAACAGAACTCTTGACCTAAATCGAAGTAAATACTAAAATATCAAACCTACGCAGTCAATTACCTTACTTAAATTGGGTACTTAACTACTTATGTTGACTGTATCAAATCTTATACGTAGAGTTAAGTAAGTGAATGATTCACTTACCTACAATAAGTACCTAGGTTTCTACGTAAAAGATTACAAGAAACAAATACAATTTTTAATTATTTTTCTTTTAATCTATGTATATCCTATCTTGGAAATAGATGTAAGTACAAGCACAGAATACAATATAAGTAAAAGCAGTATTATATTATCTGTGGTAAAAGGTACAAGGTGGCGGCCCCCGATATACAACTGCAAAACATCTCCTTTTTTGTAAATTTGTTACTAACAGTATTATTTCTTGTATTTTGTGAAAAATTCGGAAAATTATAAAAAAAATATATAGTCAGGTGGGGTAAGTGAAACACCGGGGTAAGTGAAACACTTCTTAGCCTTTATATTCTTTTCGTGATTTTGTTGCTTATTGCAAGTCATTGGATATTTATATTCATACCGTTAAAGGCTGATTTAATTAGGAGTACATTGCCTACACAGCTACTTTAATTGCGAGTTTTATAGCTTTACTAAACCTTGTTAAATAAAAATAAAGTATGTTTCACTTACCCCACCTGACTATAATAAAATTATAAATAATTTCCCTTCACGTATCTCCAGCTAGACTCGCACTAGTAACCAAAAGTTTCGTAATTGAGCTACATTGAGACTGTAGACACATTTCTCCGCAACTAACCTTTCGCTGCTTTATAGGTATAATCACCATTATAAATTATGAATACAGTTCAGAACTTTGTCACTTTAAGCTATTGTTTTTTTGAACAGAAATCACAACTACAACAAAGTGACGAAGTTCTAAACTGTATACATATTTTAGGACGTGACTGTACCTACATCTCCCACGTACCTTGCGACACGTGGCGGTTCGACCTGAATACAAGCTTTCGCTCTTATATCCCAGTATTTATATAGGTAGGTAGTTATTTTGACAACACGTTTACAATATAGTCGGAGACAGGAACAATGCGATAAGACGCTTTAAGGCTATACCGGAAATGTTAATATTCTTGTTATGGATTTTGTTGTGATAGGACCAAAATAAATTTTAAGTAAACAAATTATTTATTTATTGGAATACAAAACTTTTAAAAATATAAGTATAAGAAATTTCCTTAATGAAGGTACCAAAGGGCATTTTGAATTACAACTTGTTATACTATTGATAGCAAAATAACTTAAGTACCTAGGTATTTATTTCTTTCTTAAGGAACTTGACCAAACTTTTTAATTTTTACCGGTGCCTACTAATCACTTTATTTATCGATCGTCTATCACAATTAATGTTTTATACTTTGTCTACTATTGATATAAAATAATTAAGTGTTGTAATGTAAGTAATTAGGTTGTCATAAACCACTTTTGAGGATTCTGCATTTTTTTACTATCACCAACATAACTGCATGTCTATTATACTTAAGTCTGAAATCGAAGTACCTACCTATTAATTACGGAACAGGTCCACGTGCTAAATCTGATATCTTGGACCTCCCTGAAGGCCCTTAGATTTGATAAGTGCCGTCAACAATTACTTTTTTCCAAACTTCCTAACGCAATAAAGGAAGCGGAAAGAATAATAGTCCTTTCATTTTAACCTTCATTATGAAAGCCACCCCTTAAAATTTTTAACTTTTAAAAATGTAAGTTGTCTAAAATCATTTTCAGTCTTACTTTACTCAGAACTTAGAATTCTGGTGTTTGAATACACAAAATAAATATTCACTGCTATAATGTTTGATTTGATAACAACTGGTCGAAAAATCACGAACACAAAGTTTCATAAAATAATACTAAAAAATATACTTACCTATACTAGAAACAATTCAACTCGTCTTCGTCACCAGAAGTCGTCTTTTCGATTCCCGTCTAAGAAAATGAACTGGTTATGAGTCGATTTTTTCTAGTATATATGAATTAGTAGGTACCTATTAAGTATTTAAAAATAGCATTGTTATTGCTAAAATCTCAAAATTAAAAACAAAGTTTATTTTTGCAACTTCGAGAAAACTTTTACATTTATGCTGTTTTTTGCAGGATCTCTATAACATAATCTAGTTTCATTCAAACGGTTTTTTATTTCTTTTTATTTTATTTGGCCTGTTAATGGATAAAAGCACAATAAAAGTATGCAAAGGCTTTTATTTCAACTACTCTTACCTACCTACGAATAAAACACGACTTTATTAAATTAATTAAGGCATAATATGTGTATATCATAAATATTTGTAATGCCTTTAAACGTGAAAATTGTAAACCATTTCGTTTCTACGAATACAATTAAATGTCCATTTTCCATACGTATTTTAAGTTTTCAGGATGGTTAATAATCAGTATGGGTTGGATAAGAATAATTTCCACTCGATAAACACATTGAAGATCGAGTCTATAATAGATTTACCTAAGGTAGCGCTTTAAACTGGAAAGGCAATTACAAAATTCACAAAAAAAAGTTGATGCAAGCATTTTAGTAGCTAAAAGAGTCAGTACACCCGTCTCATTAAGTACTCTGTGGAGAACATTTCCACGCACGTGCCAGCGACCACCACGAAGTAGGAAGTGGCACTCATTGACAGTTTTTTTCCTTCGACAGCTGCGTTATTTCGATGCTAGCTGTGAAGTATTTGATGACACCGTCAGAAATCATTAGAGATTTAAATGTCGCAGGGAAATGATAAAAATGGCGATTTGATCAAATCCCTAAGGGATGTTATAATGGCGACTGAATTTTAACATTGAGAAATGTTAAAATTCAGTCGTCATTATAGCATGATCATTATAACATTATGAAATAAATAAAGTGATTTGATAAATCTCTGAACTGCTTTAGTGAAATGTAAAAAAAAAGAAAATTATAAACGATTGGCTGTCAAGAAACGCCCTTCAGATAGCTACAGAAATCGCAGTTAAATTATCGTTATTTGGGGGGCATAGGTTCAAAAAGTGTTCCTGTGACAAATCTAATATACTTAGATGCGCCTGTAAATAAATAATGTCCTTTGCATTGCAACTCTATAAAGTGCCACAAACCCACGACTTGCTTGAACAATTTTATTTTGTTATTTCACTTAAGGGGCCATAATAGGAAAACACGGTTTGCGCGGGCCATATTTTTATATATTTTTTTAAGAAAGATAATTGTGCTAAAGATTATGATGAAAAATTGATTAAAAAAAAAACAAAAAACTGACTGCAAAAAACCTACCACTAAAAAGCAAGAAATAATATTCGTAATAATAAAAATACGTCTATTGAAGGCGGGTGGGGCTGGAGTACAAATTCCTTTTTTTTATTCTAAAAGCCGCACCCGACTTCAATAGACGTATTTTTATTATTACGAATATTATTTCTTGCTTTTTAGAGGTAGGTTTTTTGAAGTCGGTTTTTTGTTTTTTTTTAAACAATTTTTTAATTTTAGTGTTGGTACCTTGTAGGTTAGGTATATTATATATGTAGAAAAATCGGCTCAGCTAAACGTAAGATAATCGCAGAGAAACATACTTAAATACGGGTCAAACCGAGAACCTCCTTTTTTAAGTCGGTTAAAAAACTACACTTAAGATATCCCTCTTCCAACAAAAGAATAATTATCTTATTCAGTTCATAAACAAAGAAGTAATACGACCAATCATCGAGGTAATTCACACAAAATCATACTATTTTCGTGCTTTTTTCAAAATTACTTTAAATGTACTGAACCGATTTCCAAATTTTAAAAAATGGGACCAACTTGGGAGTGTACCTAATGTTTGAATCATTTCAATCGGTCCAGCCGTCTTCGAGTAATCGGTGGACATACTTACACAAAAAAAACAAATATACAGACGAACATAGAACCTCCTCCTTTTTTGGAAGTCGGTTAAAAAATAACGAAAAACATCGAAAAAGTGCAGAAGTGAGGTTATTTTCCATACTCCATACACATAAAGAAAAAGACAGAGACAAGTGATTTCGCGTAAGCCTTATTAAGGAGTTCAGGGATTTCATCAAATCACTTTATTTCATAAGGGATATGTTAAAATCTTATTATTGTAATTTTAACTTCTGCAGTGATTTGGTCATATTCCTTAGGGATTTAATCAAATCACAATTTTAAAAATTTTATCTTTTCCCTGCGACATATAGAGATGGATTTCTGCCATGCATCACGCTTAGATAATCGTAGATCACGCTCCATCATGCCATGTCACATGTGTGTCCATCAGCCATTTTTGATGTCCCCACTGCTGGGGCACAGGCCTTCCTTATGGGTGGTAAGGAGGATGGGCCACGTGGGCCCAATGCACATTTGTGTGACTTGACTGCAAATTCCAAAATTGTATACGTAAAGTGCCAGTTTTGTATAGAAAACATTTTACATACATTTTATTGCATGTTAAGTCGTTTGTGGGAGCGGGCACGCCGCACGTTATCAAGAAATAGGTCCAAAAATCTGAAAATGCGCAGTGTAAATGAAAAACAATTTCCAAACAGATATGGAAGACTAATCATTTTTACTATTTTTGCATTGCTCTGTTGCAGTCTTGCAGAGAATAATAAAAAATCTAATAATTTTGTATAATAAAAACCGGTCAAGAGCGAGTCGGACTCGCGCACCGAGGGTTTCCGTACCATCATACATAACAGACCATACAACAAGTAACTGTGCATCATAATAAATACACTGCAGAGCTGTAGAATAATAAAATTATTATTGCAGTATGAGGTCAGTTCAGTACCATCTCTTGGCCGATAGTGGAACTATTTTTTTTCTTAGGCCAGCGCCATCTCCTGACCGATAGTAGAACTAAATAAATTTTTCTTAGGTCAGGGCTATCTGTTGACTGGTAGAGGAACTAAATAATTTTTTGTTTGTTTTTTGATTTTCTAAAAAAGTGTGTTATATTGAGACATCGTTTTATTTTTCCTGTAATCTTTACAAAAACTACTACTATTACATAGAATTATTTCAGATTTTTCTCTTTGCAAACTTCGGAGATAAAGGGGGGAAACGGTATTTTTTTTACATTATTCATCATAAGTAAAAAAAAAAAATTGTTTTAAAATGTGCAAACAGCGCTCTTTCATATGATATCCCTTAGTCGCCCCACTTAAAACTTTTAAGACCCCTTTTCAGTCCCTGTTGTAAAAAAACTATTAACTTTTTTATTTCTTTCTTATTTGCAAAATAGTTGGACAAAGGTCATCTTTAACTATTCCAAATTTCAAGTTGATACCATTAGTAGTTCTCGAGATATCCAGTTGTGACAGACAGACAGACTTAGTCACACCATAAGGGTTCCTTTTTACCATTTTGGTACGGAACCCTAAAAACAGACAAATGCATTGCTTGAATGCATATTATAAAGTAAGGTATTCTTTCGTTTATCATAATTTTATTTGTAATAATTTCATTTGACATAATGATCCTCGGTCATAATATTCATTTGTAATAATTGCTTTTATACTAACAACGTATGAGATAACAATCCGTTAGCCATACTTTTCATTTGCCTTAAAATTAGGTGCCATAATAAGTATATAATATATAGTATATAATAAGTACATAACAAGTGTCATAATGATTAGTTCCTATAAATATTATTTCACATAATCAATAATTGACATAATATACATAACTTATAACGTATCTCTTCACCTAAACGTGTATTGTAAGTATGTTGCTGGCACACTGCCTCTTTTAATAAATAAGTTATCCTTTGTAACAAAGGTTTGCCTGGAAGAGATCGCTTCCAGCGATAAGGCCGCCTTTGCCCACTATAGCTTTAATGTTTTTTTTGTAATTATTCCTATAATTTGTGAGCAATAGAGTTTTATCTATCTTTATCTATAAATAAATATATTTTATAAATAAATATATCCACCCATAAGGAAGGCCTGTGCCCCAGCAGTGGGGACATTAAATATGGCTGATGGACAAATCAAATATGAGTTAACAATTTTATTTTAGGTTCACAATTTTGTCGTTTTAAATTGAGATTTAAATAGAGAGCCAAAGCTCTCTAAAATTCTCTATTAGTATAATAAATAAATTATCTTGATTGGTCAAAATCTTATTAATTCTTTGATAAATATGAATTATACTAGCTTCTTTCATTATTTCTTTGCTGAAATAAAAGAAAACAAGGTTTGTTTTGCCAAATATTGTAATAAGTAAGTATTATGGAAAATCATTGTTATGGATAATAACATTATTTTAAATGAAGAGTATGGCAAATAAAATGATGTAATAAGAACAATATGTCATTTGATTGTTTATGACCAATGAAATTAGTGAAAATAAATTTATGTCATTTGTTAGTTATGGCAAATAAATCATTATGTTTAATGAATTTATGGCATATGCAATTATGGCAAATGAAATTATTGCATTTAAAATTAGGGAAAACATTAGTAAACCATAAAGTAAAAATAATCCCTAGAAATGTAATATAAGTAGGTATAAGTCAATGCTAAAAGTATAATTCTACAAAAAAAAAACACTGAAATGCCTTTTGTAATGAAAAACTTTTATGAAAAACAAGGCAGGGGCGACCGGATTTATTTTTATCGTATTTGTAATATTATTTTATATTTTGTGTTTACACAAATGTGTATCAATGAAGTATATGAATATAATCAAATTAAACCAAATTGATTTGTATTTTATAAAACATCAACCAAGTAGGTAATTCCTTGTGTTTATTTAAGTTTAACTTATACGGTGACATCACTTCATTCTCGCTCTAATGAGTCTAATGAATGAACAAAAACTAAATGAAGAGTTAAAAATATATCTGGAATCTACGTAATATCAAGATGCTTTGAAAAGGTGATAATCCTAAATTCCTCAAATTTTACGAAGCAATTAGTGGAATTTATTCATTATCCCGTCTCTGTTGATGAGGTGGGCGTCATAATTTGTTTTTATCGCTATTCATAGGCTTCCAGTATTCAACTAAGCTACTAGCCGTTACCGTCGCCATTCATCATTTTTTTTAGTGTTGGTGTTTCTATTTATTCCAAATAGGAATAGTTTCGTACGAGGATCTTATCTAGACAGAAATAAGTTCGGTTAACAAATGCAGTTAAACGTGCTTGCAACAGGAGTTGAGAGTATTTTATAAATACTGAACAAACAACAGTCGTTAAGTGCTATCATTCACTTGCAAAATGTGCACAAAATGTTGTAAAACAATTATTAAACTAGGTAGGTAACTAACTATCAAAGTCTGGTTTCATTCGGCTGCGTTTTAGAAACCCTAGGGGAGAAAATTTAATTTTGCATGATAAGTTTGCATATCCACTTAACTCGGATATATGAACTCTAATAGTTTTTATTGTAGGTCTTAGTAAATTATGCTAGTAACTCATAATTCAGTATTTCGTAGAATTGATAATTTAGTACTTGCTGTACTTAAGCATTTTAATAAATCTGCATACAAAGAAAATAGACTGACCATAACATTTAAAAAATTACAGTAAAGATTTAAGCGCTTATTACACCATCCTGAATGTCGGACCCGGAATTTAGTGTCCGATTTAGGACGAGAAATTCAGGCGCCAATTAGACCGTCCTGAATGTCGTATCCGATATCACAGCTTTACGATCATACAGTAGTTAAACGAATGTTCTTGTAGCTGTAAAAATACAAAGCTAGGTATTTACCTATTTAGGAGGTATATGTAGGTAGCTAGGTAGGTACGTGTCATTTTCAACGCTAATCTGAACTAGTTTTTAACCGACTTCATCAAAAGGAGGAGGTTCTCAATTCGATTGTATACTTTTTTTTTTATCGTTATTCGCGCGTATCTTCGACAATTATGGACCGATTTTGATGATTATTTTGTTGTTCGATTGAGTTTTCTTGCGAGATGGTTCCAATTATTTTTTTTTCAAATCGGGTCAGTAGTTTTCAAGTAATCCCGAAAATACTATGACTTTACATCAACTACCTTGACGACTTTGTTTTTATGAACCGAATTAGATGATTGTTTTTGTTGGGAGAGGGATACCTTTGTGTAGTATTTTTAACAGACTTCAAAAAAAGGAGGTATTCAGTTTGTATATGTATGTACGTTTCTTCGCGATTATCTCACGTTTGGCTGAGCCGTTACGGATTTTACTACCTAAATAATATACCTACACTACCTAATACGGAAGGTACTTATACTAAAAATAAAAAAATAAAAAAATGTTTAAAAAACAAAAAAACCGACTTCAAAAAACCTGCCTCTAAAAAGCAAGAAATAATATATAAATCATTAGATACGCATTATCATATCATTGTTATAATAAAACACGTCTATTGAAGTCGGGTGGGGCTTTTAGAATAAAAAAGAAAGTTGTAGGTACTCCAGCCCCACCCGACTTTAATAGACGTGTTTTATTATAAAAATGATAATGCGTAGCTAATGATTTATATATTATTTCTTGCTTTTCAGAGGCAGGTTTTTTTGTTTTTTATATTGATGTAGGTCAAAAAAAAGCAAATCACAGAGTGACAACCCTTATATACTTTTAGTCGTTGCGCCAACTGTCTATCTAGACGAACGGCGCGGCGGATATTTTTTCGCCAACATAAAAGGCGTTGACTGACTGTACTATTTATGCTGTGGTACTACTGTGTCGGAGCCGAGCGTCCTGAATGCGATTACACTGTCCTAAGTGCTTCCGATTTAGCATCCGTTATGTCGGAGACAATTTCTATCCTAACTAGGATCCTAAATCGGATCCTAGCTTCCTGAATGCAATTACACTGCTCTGAATTTAGGAGTGACGTCATATCGGGTCCGACATTCAGGATGATCTAATTAGCTCTTTAAGGGTCGCATAAAGTGGCCTAAGTAGACTTTATATTTATACATTCCATGACATAGTGACATATTACATGTCACGGTCTACATATCAAATTGTTCGTGTAGTGTATTTTAAAATCTGCGTACGTTCCTCAAATCACGTATGCATCTTCGTTATCATTGTATTTTAATTTATTTGCTTGGGGCATGCGCACGCGCGCATTTGAGCGCGGTTCGTACACTTGTATCGCGTCATTCGATGATCGAGACGCGACTGACAACACCAATAAGGCGTGAGAATAAATTAAAAAGGCTGATTGATTGATGATGACCGTCGCAATCGTCAGAAATAAGTAATTTTCATATCGCTCAGCTCAATCAAAGGTTATTTTTGATAGACGTAAGTAATATAATATATCAATATTATATTACTTACGTCTATCAAAAATAACCTTATAATAATAAATAATATATTATCATATTATATATCAATATAATATGATAATATATTATATATATGTATGTTTATAATATATATACTTATCATATATTTTTGAGGTACACACTGTCTGCCCTTCTCATGTTTTTTCCTGTCCCGGGCCTGCTGGAAGAAATTTCAATGTGAAATAAGTTGTGCCCTTGTACCTACCTACCTACGTACAATTCTTCTGTCCATTTCTTTTCCGTTTGTAATTGTGTGTGTACAGAACAAATAAATAAATAAATAATTTACTTAATATAAACCACAGATTATGTAAGTATGATATTGTGTTAGGAAAGAACCCTAGTTTATAGGCAATAATCGTCGATTATGTATTTTTTTAATAATTAACAGAAACTTATTAAATGTAAGCTTTTCATTAGGGTGCTTCTGAAAATACGATTTTTCAGGCATCTGAATGCACCTGAAGTGAAGTTTTGTAATTTTTCTATAAGCTGCTTAGATTCAAAAATTAAGGGAATGGAATGGAAGTGAAGAAGAAAAGGAAGATGTAGATTACTATATAGATGCCTTCGCAAAGAAAGTCACAGAAGGCTAGGTACCAAAAAAAGTTGTTATAATATTTCAATAATATCTATTTACATAGTAGGTAAATACCTAGTACAAAGTGTTACGGTAGTAAAGACGGATACCTATCAACTTTTTTTTCAAGACGTAAACTAAAAAGAGCTTTTGAAAAAGGTTGAAATCTTTGGTTGGTTTGTTTCCTTAGACGCATAAATACCACATACGCAAATTAATAACTCGAAATTTTGTAGCGTTTTGCGGTTTGTAGAAAAAAATACGCAAAATACTACCTCGGACTTAGAATTATTTCACTTCTTTTTTCGATAAAGGTAAGGAAGGACAAGACAAACAGCAATATCTACAACACCTTGTGAATAATTATGATTTTATAACCGCGTCACAGAATATATAATAGTACTAAACCGCGTCATCTTTTACCTACCTACACCCTGAAAAGATATGTAGATACAATATCTTAACTTAAACGAGGACTAATTTCTTAGGAAAATAAGAAAATAAATAATACCTGCTTATATCTTTGGAAGAATTTACTTATTTACACCGGAGCTTATTAGTGGTGAGCGTAGAATAAATTCCCAAGTTATTGACGGTTTTTTTTTATTTTTAATCCGTTATTTATAGCTTTGTTTAGTTTGAGGAGACGTGATTGGTGTTATTTGTGCAAAATATTTAATGTATTATGAATGTTATCAAAGCATATTGTTCATAATCATCTGTAAAAATTTCAAAAGAGAGTGTCTTTTGAAATTCTTACAATTTATACGTAAGTACTAATTAATTACATATAAAATAGTTTCTTACATAAGTGTAAGTAGGTATAAACTCAGTATGCATTCAATAGACACAAGACAATGGTCACACCTTTTAATGTATAACTACTTCGAGTGCCTACAAGACCACATGGCTATTGAAAAGTTGGGTAAGTTAAAGTTCTTTTTCAGTATCAAATGTCTAATAATGTTGAGTCTTAATTTCTAAATACCGGCAAAACAAATAGGCACCTACTAAGGTAAGATAGGATAGCATAAAGTTCTCGCTTCCATTACAATAAATTACGTGACAGTCTTTATCTATTCATACTTAAAGAGTTCAATTTAAAAATAAAATGAGAGCAGCTTTTTCGATAAAACGGGCCCGCAAGGTGCGCCTGGGCCGAGGTGCACTGCATTCTTCCGAGGGACGGGAGGGAACGGGCTGCATTCTTAGTTATTCTTACCGTTCCACAAGAAAATCCTCAGAAAACTTAATCAGCTCACAAATTATAACACACTTAGCACATAATTAAACACCACGTAAATAAACTAACATACAACCACTGAAGAATACAAGTTATTTTGTTTACATCATTGTCGGAAACGATTTTCTGCATACAGACACACGACCGGGAAGCCGGCTTATAACAAGCAAACTGGATCCATTTGGTTTGTCCGTCTGTGACGCGGAATGCTATGCTCCATCTCTGTCCTCACTAGTGGAACAATGGAGCTGTCCTTTTCACTCGTTCGGAGAAAGGCGCCAATGTGCGGCGCGGGCGCCGACTCCTTCCTTCGGGACTTGAAAAAACAAAAGCTCTTTGGAAACAAGTTACAGTAAATGGGGCTTTAGGTGCCTGTCAAGATATTGTATGATTTAACATTTATTTAAGATGAACGCACGACGAACTCGTTTTTGAAAAGTGCAGACAATTTATAACAGGTACCTAGTTTAAGATCAGTTTTTGTTGCAGACAAGCCTGCATCTCGATTCTAGAATCTTTGTTTCAACTTTTTGCTCACCGTGAATGTTCTCGTTTCCTTGCAATATTGGAGCAACCTGTTTTAAAATATCATATGGTTCTTGTCATAATGTCATTGACTAATATAAGTTTACCAATAAAACAATATCGCTATTGAAAGCCTAAACACCTATACTTGCTTAGTATGAAATACAAAATATCCTGCTCGAAGGACCAACTAACTTCAAAATCGTAGAACAAAAATCTTGTAAAAATATTGCTGAACACAAAGGATAACTTCCATAATACGAAACTTGCAAGCTTAGCGATGTAGTGGATGTGCGAAAAGGTACTTAAGAACGGCTGGCCCAGGCACATTCTTCAATAAATGGCTCTCTTCAACTGAGCAATCTACCAATACAACCGTATCCTGTATTCTATAGAAATTTACTTACAATTAGAGGCAGGTAACGCTTCTATTCGTTATACAAACAATATGTTATCTGTTATCCATATAACTTATGCTTTGGAAACATCTGTCGGTACATGTAGATACTAAGACAAACGAAATAGACGAAAACAACAATCGTCAAAATATTGTGTCTTTCTTTTATCAGTTTGCTCTCAGTTAAGTATTAATTAGCCGCGCCTTGATCAAACAAAGGATCATGCTGTAATGTTAAGAAAAATCAGCTGACGACTGAGGTCAACAATTATCTTATTTCACACTATATTAAACGCATTCTGTAACTAATTGGCAAACATGATAACAATAAAGGAAACCAACAAGATAGTTTGTAGATATACTTACCTTTTACAAAAATATTGTGTTGTAAAGCAAAACTATGCGATACGACTGAGATTTTTTTGTCATTATAATAATTATGAAGTTTGTAACAAACAAGTTTGAATATAATGTTGGATATCTAATGGAGGAAAACAGGAAATTTGTACGCTTATTTTTCTGAAAAACATTCAGATTTGTATAAAAGATCGTGTAACAATGTCGTAGATAAAACAAATTAAAATATATCATTCGCCATTCGGAATGTGGAAGCTTACGCAAATCCCCACTTGTGTTAATTTAAATGCCAGATTCCATGTACGAAGGCATTACGTGCCTACTTGCTGGCACACTGGGAAAACTCCTTGGCATTTTCACAACCAAAGAGCACTTTTTCATCTTCCTAATGTGACTTTTATAGGTAAAGTTAACACCACTGCACGGAAGTAATGATTATTACCGTGATTATGGCCACAGAGGAAATAATCACTACGTGGCTTTCAATGTAAAACTTTCATAATTGATTATATTTTGTGGATCGATAGTATGATAATTGATAGAATCAAAAGGTCTCCACTTTTGTTGATTTTATAAAAAACGACAAAAACCTGTATCTCTAAAGATACGCATATTTTAGTGTATGTTTTGCAGTAAGTGGAGTAAAATTCAGTACTTACTTAATGCAAATGCTATGTTTGTTTCCATCAAGTGGGGATTCTCAGTCATTTTATACTAATTATGTGGTCACCTTCATCTTTGACGGTTGCTTTCAGCGAAGGTATCTGCAACCTGCAACTAATGGACATGAAATAAATCTTTTTAAACTTTTGAAATAAAACTTTTTTAAAATTAATATGCAACTTATGGACTTAGGTAGAAAATTTGCAAAAAAAAACAGCTTGCAAGACTGGGTAAACTTTTTCGGTTAACCGGACTAACAACCGAACTGAATGGTACCTACTGCAACTAAAGGTAAAAGTATGTTCTAGAATTTTTCTTTTTCACCTCCTGAGGTCTCTTTTCTAGCTTGAGTAGAGGATATAATATCGTTTGCTAGGTGAAAATCAATGATGATCTAGGGATATCCTTTAGCCAGGGTGAACCATCTGAACCTCTAGATCATTTTGATAAGCGGAGCAAATTTTGTATGTGACGGTCACATAATAAAAGACACCAGTCGATTTTCATAGAAACGAGGTAACTTTGAAGCCTTGATTCTCCGCCAAGGATTGACCTAGCTGTGATCTGATGATCGGGAGTTTTATATTGGTATTCTATTTAATAGAAGACGAATGTAAAGCTTTTGGCGTTGGCTTGTCGGACCATGTACGGAGAAGAGTCCAGGACTAGCCGGATTTACTCCCAACATCCGGAAGTCTATAAAAGAGTCCCCCTGCGTCAAAAAAAAAAGCTGTGATCTGATGATGGCCATCCAGGGACTGAATGGAGGAGACGAACTACTGCAACTAAAGGTTCAGATCGCTATACCTACACACCCAACTGATGTGATCAGCATTCTCAGAGATATAAAGGATATGTAAAAAAAAATTGCACATTGATGTCTTAGGTTTTTGAGAAATGTGAGAAAAACTAAAAAAAGCTCACTAATTTCGGATTAAATAAAATTTACTTTAGTAATTTTTTGTATTAAAGTTAAAGTTTACATAGGTATAGGTATACTTAAATTTTTTTTTACTTGATATGTGATATTATTAGCTTTCGAAAAGCATTTTTTTTATAACTGTAGGACTTTTAAATCCGGAGAAATTATATTTTTCGGTAGGGCCATCTAAAATAAAAAATCAAATTTAAAATGCCCGTTCTTTCAACAGGAGAGGGGATAGGCCCCAACATGTGGGGGGGGTTTGTCAATAAAATGTATCATATTTTCTGCCTTTAAAAGCTCCGACATCGCTAACCAAACATATTGTACCTATAGGTAACTCACTCCCATACAAAAATTCCAGATGGCTTCTCTTCTTTAAATGGTTTAACTAAGGGTTGAGAAGGTTCACCCTGCCAAAGGATATCCCTCGATTACCAAACGCCGCCGTATAAGTATTGCACTTTTATTTCGAGAGCAGACGTCGCCCGCCACTAGTAATTTACAAGCATTTTGCCTTTTTTACAATTTGCAATGCAGTTTTAACTTCTCAAAACAAAAGTGGAAATAGCCAATGGACACTGTTGACTCTGTTTTGAATCGTCGCTTTTATTAACCATTGATTTCTTTTGGATAGCCGACTATAAATAACAAGCATTTAACTAACCAAGCAACTAGAATCAGTAAAGTGGATATTGCCACCTTTGTTTCTATACCCCTCAGTTTTTCATTCATTATTCTTTTTTATTTTCATTCCAACCAAGCTTGTGCAAAGATGCTCATCTATAGATCATCATCGTATGTATGTACGTGATCCAAATAAATATTAATCTACCAAGTATCAATGGCAACAGAAAAATATAAACACGTCCAAACGTAGGCATTGCATACAAAAAGGTAATTGTGTATATAGGTACAACAGAACAGTCCAGTCGGTAACAAAAACCTTGCTTTTAATGGACCATTCTGAAGCTCCAGAGTTTGCTACACCACATTCCAGCCGCGAACAGCGAACGGACGGTTCGGACTGTATCCATTTTGTTTCGTTTCCTCTTTTTACGTCCGACAACCAAGTTCACATTAATTTAAAGCCTCTTTAATTTCCAATCTCAATAACGGACGATAAACATCATTCCGATGTTCAGTGCGGCGTCCGTGATAAAATTCGGAACATTAAAGAACGCAATTCTCTGCTCGGAATTCGGAATGCAATAAAATAAGTATTATAATAATAATAGCATACGAGTTGTTAAGAGAAAATATTTAAATTAAAGACGATTTACGATCAAATTCGCGGTTCGAAAAACTGGTTAGAGATGTAGCTAATCTCGGTTCTGGAGGTTCTTCACTAAAACTGGACTATCATAAAAGAATAATCTATAATAAATACGATTCAATCTTATTGGCCGTTGTGAAGTTAGCCACTATGCGCCACTATACACTCACTCACTAAGTATCTATCGAATTTGTGGTCTGTGCATGATGTTCACCGAAGTTTGAATCGGGCTATATAATCCGCGCGCGATGAGAATGGTAAGGGACCTTGTCAAAGTGAATTGAAAATGACTGTAAAGCAGTAATGTACAGCGCCGCGCTGCCGCGTTAGCGGTACCGTGCGCGTCTCAGTTCCAAAAGGATTATACCATTCTCATCGCGCGCGGGTTATACCACAGAATACATAATAGTACAAGGCTATACCTAAGTTCGGTACCTATTTTAAGGCCCTAACTAAAGGCTCTTATCACAATTTAGTCGACGAAAAAGTACATTCAGTATACAATCAATGTAGGTAGCTCTAACTATAATTACTTACATCCTGTTACGACTATGAAATAATTAATCCAAATGATTCAACATACTCAGACTCAGAACTCAGAACAAGTAGTTAAGGATATGGGCTCGAAACCAAAACGGGTGCATATCCGTAACGAAATTGGCTACCTACTGTACGAGTGTACAGTACGTGTCTTCGAAATTGGTGGATTCAATTAAAATACAACTAAATTCCTCGTTCAAGGAACGGAAAGCTTCCACCTCTTTAATCCGGCATGGGTCGAAACGGCAGTGAACGATAAAACGCGATAGTATCGCTTTGTTATAATTTGGTTGTACGGGGGGGAAGGTGTACCTCTAGCCACAGCATAGTACAAGTCTCTAGCTAGTCTATTACCCGCCATAATACCCTATAAACTTCGTATATATCTTGATTGACTTCTACCATTACAGCGGATCGAATCCGCTTCTATTAAACTTTGTTAAGCGATACTTAAGTTAGTAGCACCACCGCGCGCTGTCAATGAAACTTACGGCCGAATACTCAAACGCTGCTTAACTAAAATCTTAGCTGAGGCCACCTTAAGTTTAAGAAGCCATTAGATTTAAGTGAAATACTCAAACGCTTTTTATCTGTTGGTAATGTCTGCTTAGCTAAGGACGCATTAACCATTTGCAATCTGGTAACATCACTGAGATTTGCAAACCGTTTCTTTGCATGCAATCCATCGATATCACACCTGGCACTACGTAATCAAAGTTATCTCAAAAATAATAGCGTGCAACGGAACAATCTCTCTCTATGCCACAGAAGCTCAATGTCGATACGACAATTATGTCAACTGTCAATAAATACTGACTGTCATAATAAATAACACCTTTAAACCGCCCAATTTATTTATTTTACTTTAAAATAATCAAACAGGAAAACGTGACTGGAGAATAAAAAGAAATGATAACGAAGAAAAGGACATTTTTAAAATATTTTTTCAAAATAATAACCTCACAACGCAAAACAATAGCGCCCTGCACACGTAAAGTTTGGACCGCGCATCTGGGACTGCGTTCCAAACCTGGGATGGATCTGTGCGGTTTGGACTGCGGATCAAACTGTAGTGCTATTTGTCGTGCGATTTACGATGAACGGTTTGGACTGCCGGCGAATCTTACATGTTAAGGCAAACGATCCGAACTGTGCGTGTAAATTGATTTTCAAGAGTTTGGACTGCAGTTCTCTCATAAATTTTAAAAGTTTTTCATCAGTAGTATGAAAAATGGATACTCGTTTGGTCATCGCGTTAGCCGGCTTTGTCACTGGAAGTATTTTATGAGCGCGCAGCAGATACTTGTACTGCATTACCTATGTGTCTATAGTGTGTTTACCTGTAATTTATACTTAGCATAATAGATATAATTACTTATAAAAAGAAATATTTGATGATTAAGTATTAGATGTTTCTCATTTTTTACCAACTTAGATAACTCTTTGGCAAAGTTATCTGGTGTTTATTGTACAGTAAATTACGAGCTCCTAACAGTTTGTAATTTTTTGTACAATAAACATCAGATAACTTTGGCAACTAATTTTCATTAAAATATTGACTAGGTAGGTAGGTACATACCTACCTACGTATACCTATAGCAGGGGTGCCCATACTTTCTCTTAATGAGATCGACCTAGCAAAAATTTATGACAGATCGACATTTTGACCGTTTAACCCACCAAATATTTAAAAAAAAAATTGCATAAGTAAAACTACATTGGGTTCAAAATGTCAAATCTGTTATCCTTGGCGATCGACCGGTCGATCGCGATCGACCGTATGGGCTCTTTGACCTATAGCGACGTAATTTACTTCATGCAAAAGAGATGGCGCTGTATGCTTGTATCCGGTTATATGCAAAAAATAGGCGAGTTGGCCATCTATAACCACCAGTATCATATGTTTCCCGCGTTCCGAACTTTACGTGTGCAGGGCGCTAATCACCTTGACGTGTGATACTTGAGGTACGTCCGAGCTTCCTTAAATTAAGAGCGACCTTAATCAACTTAAGGCGGCCTCAAATACCTGTCAGATCTTAATGAACGTTTGACGGCCGAATACTCAAACGCTGCTTAACTAAAATCTTAGCTGAGGCCACCTTAAGTTTAAGAAGCCATTAGATTTAAGTGAAATACTCAAACGCTTTTTATCTGTTGGTAATGTCTGCTTAGCTAAGGACGCATTAACCATTTGCAATCTGGTAACATTACTGAGATTTGCAAACAGTTTCTTTGCATGCAGTCCATCGATATCACACCTGGCACTACGTAATCAAAGTTACCTCAAAAATAATAGCGTGCAACGGAACAATCTCTCTCTATGCCACAGAAGCTCAATGTCGACACGACAATTATGTCAACTGTCAATCAATACTGACTGTCATAATAAATAACACATAAACCGCCCAATTTATTTATTTTACTTTAAAATAATCAAACAGGAAAACGTGACTATGGAGAATAAAAAGAAATGATAACGAAGAAAAGGACATTTTTAAAATATTTTTTCGAAATAATAACCTCACAACGCAAAACAATAGCGCCCTGCACACGTAAAGTTTGGACCGCGCATCTGGGACTGCGTTCCAAACCTGGGATGGATCTGTGCGGTTTGGACTGCGGATCAAACTGTAGTGCTATTTGTCGTGCGATTTACGATGAACGGTTTGGACTGCCGGCGAATCTTACATGTTAAGGCAAACGATCCGAACTGTGCGTGTAAATTGATTTTCAAGAGTTTGGACTGCAGTTCGGACTGGCGCGTGGAGCGTTATAAATTTTAAAAGGTTTTCATCAGTAGTATGAAAAATGGATACTCGTTTGGTCATCGCGTTAGCTGGCTTTGTCACTGAAAGTATTTTATGAGCGCGCAGCAGATACTTGTTCTGCATTACCTATGTGTCTATAGTGTGTTTACCTGTAATTTATACTTAGCATAATAGATATAATTACTTATAAAAAGAAATATTTGATGATTTAGTATTAGATGTTTCTCATTTTTTACCAACTTAGATAACTCTTTGGCAAAGTTATCTGGTGTTTATTGTACAGTAAATTACAAGCTCCTAACAGTTTGTAATTTTTTGTACAACAAACATCAGATAACTTTGGCAACTAATTTTCATTAAAATATAGACTAGGTAGGTAGGTACATACCTACCTACGTATACCTATAGCAGGGGTGCCCATACTTTCTCTTAATGAGATCGACCTAGCAAAAATTTATGACAGATCGACATTTTGAGCGTTTAACCCACCAAATATTTAAAAAAAAAATTGCATAAGTAAAACTACATTGGGTGCAAAATGTCAAATCTGTTATCCTTGGCGATCGACCGGTCGATCGCGATCGACCGTATGGGCCCTTTGACCTATAGCGACGTAATTTACTTCATGCAAAAGAGATGGCGCTGTATGCTTGTATCCGGTTATATGCAAAAAAATAGGCGAGTTGGCCATCTATAACCACCAGTATCATATGTTTCCCGCGTTCCGAACTTTACGTGTGCAGGGCGCTAATCACCTTGACGTGTGATACTTGAGGTACGTCCGAGCTTCCTTAAATTAAGAGCGACCTTAATCAACTTAAGGCGGCCTCAAATACCTGTCAGATCTTAATGAACGTTTGAGTATTCCATTTTCGATAGTTTTTGCAGATAAGCGGTCCTTAACTTAAGGCCGTCTTAGAAATTGAGCGGCTCTCAAATTTTGAATTGAGTATGAGTTAAGGCGGTCTCAACTGTGTGAGGAGCTCTCAACTATTTAAGCAGCGTTTGAGTATTCGGCCGTTATCGATGTCTTACGGTATTGTTTCGAAGCGAAGCGATAGCGAAAATTTGCAAATGTTACTTTGGCTAGGGGGCCAGATTTGACATTTTGCACCCAATGTAGTTTTACTTATGCAATTTTTTTTTTAAATATTTGGTGGGTTAAACGGTCAAAATGTCGATCTGTCATAAATTTTTGCTAGGTCGATCTCGAGAAAGTATGGGCACCCCTGCTATAGGTATACGTAGGTAGGTATGTACCTACCTAGTCAATATTTTAATGAAAATTAGTTGCCAAAGTTATCTGATGTTTATTGTACAAAAAATTACAAACTGTTAGGAGCTTGTAATTTACTGTACAATAAACACCAGATAACTTTGCCAAAGAGTTATCTAAGTTGGTAAAAAATGAGAAACATCTAATACTTAATCATCAAATATTTCTTTTTATAAGTAATTATATCTATTATGCTAAGTATAAATTACAGGTAAACACACTATAGACACATAGGTAATGCAGAACAAGTATCTGCTGCGCGCTCATAAAATACTTCCAGTGACAAAGCCGGCTAACGCGATGACCAAACGAGTATCCATTTTTCATACTACTGATGAAAACCTTTTAAAATTTATAACGCTCCACGCGCCAGTCCGAACTGCAGTCCAAACTCTTGAAAATCAATTTACACGCACAGTTCGGATCGTTTGCCTTAACATGTAAGATTCGCCGGCAGTCCAAACCGTTCATCGTAAATCGCACGACAAATAGCACTACAGTTTGATCCGCAGTCCAAACCGCACAGATCCATCCCAGGTTTGGAACGCAGTCCCAGATGCGCGGTCCAAACTTTACGTGTGCAGGGCGCTATTGTTTTGCGTTGTGAGGTTATTATTTCGAAAAAATATTTTAAAAATGTCCTTTTCTTCGTTATCATTTCTTTTTATTCTCCATAGTCACGTTTTCCTGTTTGATTATTTTAAATAAATTGGGCGGTTTATGTGTTATTTATTATGACAGTCAGTATTGATTGACAGTTGACATAATTGTCGTGTCGACATTGAGCTTCTGTGGCATAGAGAGAGATTGTTCCGTTGCACGCTATTATTTTTGAGGTAACTTTGATTACGTAGTGCCAGGTGTGATATCGATGGACTGCATGCAAAGAAACTGTTTGCAAATCTCAGTAATGTTACCAGATTGCAAATGGTTAATGCGTCCTTAGCTAAGCAGACATTACCAACAGATAAAAAGCGTTTGAGTATTTCACTTAAATCTAATGGCTTCTTAAACTTAAGGTGGCCTCAGCTAAGATTTTAGTTAAGCAGCGTTTGAGTATTCGGCCGTTATTTTATTAGTTAGGCAAGTACTTATTATTATAGTTTATTATCTAAACTATGTATTTTGAGAATAGTTTATTATCTAATCTCCGTATTTTGAGAATTAATGTTGCCTTCATTTTCCATCTTTTTTCAATAATATGCATTTGTTGCCTTGTCCTCATCAGCAAATTAAATCATTTTTACACCTAACGAGATTACAAGAATATTAGGTAATTTACGATCCCATATTTTATGAGGAATTAATAAAAACGTTGGGTTAAGTAGCTAGGTACTATAAATAAAACGTAAATACTTCATTCATTGTATATTTATTTTTTGCGACTGGGTATTGAACAAATCTCACTAAAGGAGTTACATTTTTCAAATTTCATTGCTACAGACCTCACATTTGTTACAATTTCATTGTTCAAATTCATTTTATCACTTAAATCTTACATCACATTATAAATAAACACATCTTTCATATTAACTGCAGATTGATTAAAAATGTAAATTCATAGATAAGTACCTACTACAATGCTGTAATTAATTCTATTATGCACGGCACCACGATGTGTTTTAATCTTTTGATACTTGCGATGAGAGACGGACGACAATCAAATGAGTGTCTGTAGCGAAAAATGGTTTAATACTCTCACAAACTTATAGCCATTTATATATCACATAATAGTTAACTACAATAATAACATTATCGCGTCCTTTGGATCAGGGGCCACTGCAAAATCATAGAAAACGTAGAGAGAAGCCGCTCTCGTAAAAAATCAACGAATAAAAAAATTAAAGTAACAATAACCGTACATCAATCATTCATTACAGTTGGAATCAAGACGTGAAAGGCGGCCACATGTTACGACTTGAGATAAAACTTTATGACATGTTCGCTTTTCGCACTTCGACAAAATATTACTTTGTGCTACAATTCGTACCTAAAGTGCCTAGCTACTGCATAAATCTACTAAATTCATAAATAGTTATAAATAAAATCTACTACAGTTCTATCTGTGATATACACAACAGTTCTAATATACAGTATGAAACCTTTCCCACTGGTCATTTACACTCCGGCCTAGGGCTTGAAGTCCGGAACTCCGGTTTTGGTCTAGCTCCGGAGTTTCGAAGGATTTCAGCATCGTTTTGTAAAACCGGAGTTTCACAACCAAAATCGGAGTTTCGATTTTCGAAAATAATAATAGAAAGCATTTTAATCGCCGTGGCCCCTGGGCGGTGTTGCAGTCTGTCCAGAGGTGCCAAGTGGATTACAGGTATATCGAGGCGCTGACTGAGGTACTTTACTTATATGAAAATGCCATCATGTCGATCCAATTACAGAACCAGAGCACAAATTCCAATCCAACTGGCGATGTGTGAAACAGGGAGATATTATTTCTCCGAAACTGTTCACAGCTGCTTTGGAGGATACTATAAGCTCTTGAACTGTAAAGTACTTGGCAGCAACATTCATGGCGAACAACACACCTTCGTTTTGCAGATCAGTTCTCACAGCTGAGGCCTTGTAAAACCTGAACATACTCGTAATGCTCGAAAATCTCCGTAGTGTTTTCCTAAAGAGTGGCTCTTAGGATGAACATGGATGGATGGATGGAACATGAACATAAGATAAAAATCATGTCATGTCGAATGTCCATGTTGTATTTACCCACTCCTTCATGTTGGGAACAAACACAATACTCGAAGTTCTAGACCATTACCTAGGACAGACAGTCCAGTTAAGTACAACTTCGAGAAAGATATCTCTCATTGATAGTAGCTCGAATGGGCAGCATTCGGGAAGCTTTAAAAAATCTTCGCGTCGAACTTACTTCAGTGTCTCTAGACTAAAGTCCTTGATCAGCGTGTGTTGCCAGTGATGACTTAAGGCAGTGAAACGTGCTCGCTTACTATGGGTCTCATAAAAAGGCTCAATGTCAACCAGCGACCCAGCGTGCAATGGAGAGAGCCATGCTCGACGTTTCCCTGTGTGATCGAATCAGAAATCAGTAGGAGATCTAAATTAACCAACATCTCTTTAAGGATTGATCTGAAGTATCAGTGGACGGGGCACTTAACAAGTAGAATCGATGGCCATTGGGCAAGAAAGGTTCTGGAATGGCGACCGTCCACAAAGCGCTTCGTGGGTAGGCTACTGACACAGGCGCGGGTCCGCCGTTATGGGCACTATGGGCATGCCCACAACACAAATCGACTTGTGACTTGTGACGTCACGTCATCGTAAAAAACTAAAAAAATAAATAAAATGAATCGTGAATCTTGCGTGATTCGGAACGCAGCAAAGATTTATCTGGATGAAACTAACTAAAAATCGCGTTTTTTGCTATAAACAGGCAAGATTACAAGGTTATCTGGATGAAACTGACTAAAAATCGAGCTGCGCGGACGTTTACTTTGCTATAGACTTGCCTCAGGCTATTGGGCATTTATTTTGGCCCGTTACGGTTTGCAAAAGTACTAAACCTGCCCCTCCACAAAATTGTGTTGGACACTCCTGCCATAGTAGATGCTCCTGCTCTAGGGTACCCGATAATATAAACAAGGGCGCAGTTATAGAAGCTCGCACAGGGCGCAGAAAAGGCTATTTATTATTTCATGAGTCATGATTCTTCATGAGCGAGTTCGTACTCCGACTCGCACTTGGCCGATTTTCGGGTGGCTGTGCCCACAATCTTTTTTGAGGGCTGGATCCGCGCCTGTCCTGACAAGGTGGACCAACGATCTGGTGACTAGTGAAGGTCGCGGGCTCGCGGGGCGCCGCTGGATGCGAGCAGAGCAGGATCGATCGTTGTGGAGATCCTTGAGCGAGGCCATAACCAGCAGTGAATGTCGTGTGACTGATATGATGATGAACCAACTTATTAATTTATCGATGAAAAAAGTATATCTTGATTTTTGGTTAGTTAATAACCTCTATAAACACGCTAAAAATACCATTGCAATTTTATTTAAATAGAGACTGAAAACTCCGGAACTCCGGAACTCCGGAGTTGGAACTCTGGACATCGAAACCAAACTCCGGAGCTGAAAAAAACTCCGATTTTCAAGCCCTACTCCGGCCCTAGCGCATGTCTAAGTGACTGCATCAATTCATTGCCCAATACCCTCTTAAACTTCGTCTAATACATAAAATCCACCCGTTCAGTCCATTGCACGCCTGCAACTGCGAAATGCGAACAAGTCACACAGACTTTCGAAATAAAAAATAAATTAGACTAATTTAAGTTACTCCCACTCTTTAATATTATAATTCGGAATGTTCGTCTTGGCCGTCTCCCAGTTGTAGCGGCGGCGCCGTGCTCTCTCCGCCGGAGTCTTTCTCAGACTCCTCTTCGACGGTAGTCTCCGTCTCCACATCAGCAGTTTCCTCTTGAGTCTCCACCTTCTCAGATTCAGGCTCTATAACAGTCTCTTCAGTTTTATTATCCTTCTTAGCCGGTTTCTTAGGACGCCAAATCTTCATCTTATTTAACAAATATTTAACCTCTCTATCCAAATTAGCCATTTTTTCTCGTATACCGTCCACAGTTAACTTGATATCATCATTTTTCTTCAAAGCATCTTGTTCTGCAATAGATTTGTTAAGCCAAGTTTCAGTTTCAATAATCTTCTTTTCTAGAACTTCGATTTCTACTTCTGTGTATACATCACGTTCAGAGTTAGACTCTTTAGTGAAATTCTTGGCCATTTTGAGGAATTCCTGGGAACTGTTGAGCATGTTACGAATAGCTGCAACGGCGTCAGGTCTTTCTCTGTGTTCCCAATGTTTGTACCAAATCAGGTTAGTCTTTTCCGTAAGCGCAGCTAATTTTTCTTCAAACAGTTCAGTCTCAGATTCATACCCGTCATCGTATAGCCACTCGGAGGTCTCACTGCATATTTTCTTTATTTCCTGGATTTGTTCTGGGGTTCCACATTCCGCATATTCTTCCATGTCAACTTTCATTTGAACATCGACAACGAAAGCCTCCAAGTTGTTCAAAGCCGTCTCCCTTTGAACACGTTTCTTGTCAATAGAGTTCAATTCATTGATCTTAGTTTTAGAGTTCTTAAATTGTTCTGGGGTGAGTGGTTTCAGGTTAAGTATCTCTTCTTCTGTAGCAATAGATTCTTTTAATACTATTATTTTAGGTTTGGGTTTTTCTGTCTCAGTAGCATTTTGTTTGTCAGTAGTTGTTTGATTGGTTTTCATTGTGTCATTCTTATCGGCTTCCTGAGCTCCATCTTCGGGTTTTTCCTCAGCCTTTTCTGGCGTCTCCGTATCTGCTCCGAATAGTTTGCTAATAGTACTACCTATTTTAGATAATGTGCTATCTTTATCTTCGTCTTCTGTGACAGTTTTTTCAGCTACAAACTCTACGTTTACTAAGTTAAGAATGCCCGAATCATCCATATTGAAATGTGCTTTGATTCCTTTATGTTCTACATTATCGCCAGTGTGTTTAGACAGTGCAGCGCTTACTCCGGTCAATACAACGTGCGTAAGGTTCGGAGATCCGATGTTAACAAGTTCGTTTGATGGAATATGCTCCAATTCCGCATAATTGACATTGAATGTGAAGTCAGTAGTATGTTTATTGAAAGTGATTACCTTCTTTTGCGGGTAAGGATTCATGGGGCCAAAGAGTGTTCTCTTAATCTGTAACAAGAAATGTAATTATTTAAAAGACATCCAATATGTAACAGTTAAATAAATACAATATAATATAACAAATAAATAACATATAGTCACGGTTGCAACTAAAGACTAAAGTTTGATTTGTCTTAAATCAAGTAAACAACAGTACTACCTCTTCCTGGATATTTTTTTGGTTTTACTTTGCAAAACTAACATTTTTTAAAATAGATTGTTAGATCATTATGTTGACCAATTGTTAAAGCCTAGACGCCTAGTGGTAAAATAGAGAAACTCACCAATTTGTCAGTTCCATCGACGTGCCTAGTAAACGTCACTTGTATGGGCAGAACGACCGCGTCGCGGACGTTCAGTGCAGCCACTTTGTAGCCGGTAGCTAAGGACGCCGCCCTATGAACAAATTCACACAAAAATTTTAAATCACTATCACTGTAACCATCAACCCCATAGCGAGATCACAAAAGCTTATTGATTTCAGCGAGGTAGTTGGACGAAACGCTCTGGCTTTTGTAGTAAAAAATACACTTTAAAACCCAGAGCGGTTCGGCCGAGTCGTCGGCAGAGCTCTACAGGTTATTAGAATGATGTTTCTGTAAAAGCAAGACTACAAAAGCCTGATGATTTCGGCCAGGTAGTTGGTCAAAAGGCTCTGGCTTTTGTAGTAAAAAAATACACTTTAAAACCCAAAGTGATTCGGCCGAGTCGCGTTTTGAACCCGCCCTAAACATTAAACGAACAAACTTTTAACATTTCGGTCGAAAAATATGTCTTGAAATGTGTTTTTTTATTTCGAAATACGGCCGCGATTATCGAACCTGCCCCCATAATTTCACGAGAAATGCGTAGAGGAGAACAAACGGACAGACATACGAAAGCATTTCTGCCCAAACTGAAGCTCAGACGCTTTGCACTCGCTCGGTTAATAACGATAAAACCTTGTCCATCAGCCATATTTGATGTCCCCACTGCTGGGGCACAGGCCTTCCTTATGGGTGGTAAGAAGGATGGGCCATAACCCACCACGCGGGCCCAATGCGGATTGGTGGGTGTTAACGAATGCAAGGGCAGCCGGGACCAACGGCTTATCGTGCCTTCCGAAGCACGGAGGAGCTCGAGATAATAAATTTTTTGGTCACCTATCCTATGACCGACCCTTGCGAACGTTGCTTAACTTCCGCAATCGCTGGGGCAGGCGCTTAACCAATGCGCCACCGAGCTCCTCGAGCTGAACGAAAACCTTAGCAAGATCATTCTACTTAGTTACCTGTACACAGCGCCCATAGCAGCAGCCTCGTCAGCGTTGATAGACCTGGCCGGCTCGTGGCCGACCGCACTAGTGAGAGCGTTTCTCACAGCGGGCGCTCGCGCGGCGCCGCCCGCTAGTATGAGCCTGGCGCCGACCCCCGCGCCCCCCGCTACGCTTATAGCACGTTGTACTACGCCCGATACACGCGGCCAGAGGTCGCTGCAGAGCTCTTCGAATTCGGCGCGTGTCACCTATGAGAATGACGAGGCTCGATTAGGTTTTCTTTTGTTTACAGGAGCCTAATCGCGCTAATTTTAAACGATAAAACCAAAGCTAAATCTTTACAGATTCAGTTTCGTTTACAGAAAAATACTCGCTTTAGTTTTGTTAAAATTGTTTAATACTCTGCCTAAGGAGTCTAGGATTACAATCTGGGACAATTTAAGGTGGTACTCTGAGCGAAAGTGGCGCCGCGGTGAATTATATTTAATATTATAATTCTAATACACAATTTTAAAAATGTTTATCGTGGAGATTTTAGGGCCCACAGTCTAGTATTTTTAGACGGTATCGTTACATTCCCTTGTAGTCACTGCTAGAAGTAGATAGCAAAACTGCTAAAAGTGGCCGTTTTTGACACATTTGCTATCTACTTCTACGAATGACTACGAGGGCATGTAGTGATACCTTCTAAAAATACTAGACCATGGGCCCTAAAATCTCCACGATAAACATTATTAAAATTATTTTCTATTAATAACTTATTAAATAAAAACCTCTGAGGGCGCCACTTTCGGTCATACAACCGCCTTAAGTGAAAATTATGAAGCTAAACCAAAGATTTTTATGTTAATATAACCTAAATGACAACGTAACGTGTTTGGTTTTATCGTTCAGAATTACCGCGATTGGGCTCCAGGTTATGAAACCAGGTCCACTATATGAAAATTTCGAAAGTCCTGACAAAAAGCTGGACATTTCAATAGTCCGGACATTATTATTTTATCACAAAGTACTGACTGACAGTAACAGATGTATACCATCAAAAATGACATCTTCCGCCATGATGTATTTTTGTTGTGTGCTTAAGTTTTAATGCACAAGATAAAATGGTCCTTCCAAAAAAACAAAGCGATTTTAGAGAAATCGGATGATTGGAAACTGTGTATCGTACGTTAGTACTATTATATATTCTGTGGTATCGTGTCTTTACCAATTTTTTGGTATACTGTACATGGATGTGGCCCAGACTTAATACATTTTCGCCTTAAAATCCGGACATGGTGTACGCAGTGACAAAAACCGCAGGGCATGTATGAAAAGATTGATGGATGTGAAAGAAGCGAAAGAAGTGTGTAAGGATCGTAGCAGGTGGCGATCCATAGTCTCTTCTTACCCCCATGGGAAACAGGCGTGAGTGTATGTATGTATGTCCGGACAAATCCGGACGGATGGTAACCCTAGTTTTACGCAGCTATAAATATGAGTTACTGTGAAAACCGTTTAGTTTTTACAGTGTTTAATCAAAAATATCATAAGTATTGACTTAAACTGAAGATAATTTCAGATAAATAAAAATATAAGCTTTTAATAAAAGTTGTATAAGGCAACTTTTGAAAAACCTATGGTTATTGTACGAAATCAGCTTAACAACATATTACGTTAGTATTAACTAATTTAAGGATAAACAGAACAAAATATGTGAATTCAGTAATACAGCAAAATATTATAAAGTTACTTAAAATCATAGGTATGTCATAATAACAATAAAAAAAATATTAAATGCTTACCAATTGCTTGAAATCTTTATCATCAAGAAGACTTTCTATTTGTGCATAAAATTCGGAGTTGGCTGACAACACAATCTTCAATCTCTCTGCTTCCCGGAGAAGCTTCTCCATAGAACGGGGCGAAGCCCTAACGTCACCCCCGCCTTTAGCTTCCCAGGCCTTAATTAAGTGTTCACGGAGACGCAATGTCATCTCATGACCTCCAAGAGTTCTGCAATTTAAGTTTATTAAAAACTAACTATAAAAAATATAGGATTACTGACATGTCTTTATCTTACTTAGGCTCAAAAGTATGTTGTCTTAGAAATTTAATCCCTTTTAACACCTGGAAATGTTTGATGACATGTTTGATAACATTTTACTAATATAATTTCGTCAAAATTACTTTAAGGCAATTTTTCTCAATAGAAGATCACTTTTAAGGGCCACATATTCACTAAATAGTAGTTCATCTATCAAAAAATATATAAAATGTAAAGGACTCCCTAAACCAGTCTTTCCCAAAGTGGGCGATAACGCCCCCTTGTGGGCGCTGCAGGTCTCAAGGGGGGCGGTAAGAGACCCAGAAAGAAAATGGGGGCGTTGTGTAGAGGCGGGGGGGGGGGGGGGGGGAGGGGTGATTTGTAATTTTATTTAGCTAGGAGGCCTCTTAAACAACGACTGCAAGAGCTCTCGACTCTCAACAACAACTTGTGAACATCAACTAATATGAATTAAAAGATTGCTCAAACTCGGTTCTATATTTCTCTCCGCGTAGTTCATATATCTGTCCTATTTTATTGAATATAGAAAAAATGAAAATCATGTCAATCGGTCGCTCCGTTTCGTAATGAAAGTAGACACAAACAAACAAATAAAAAGGCAACAGACACACTTTCGCATTTTAATAGTTATTAGTACTCGTAGATATCTATCATGTTTTAACAAGTTTTTGTTAAATAACCCGAATTGTGCATTCCTGTATCAGTCGGCTGGTTCATTGAATACTTGTTCGGACTTGTTGAGTACGATTGAGCGTCGAATGAGTTAATATACATATATAGGTCACAATAATTAATTAATTTAATTTGAAGTTATAGTGGTTTTTAAATAGGTAAAAAATGGGGGCGCTAAAAAATATTTATTCTCAAAGTGGGCAGTAGACAAAATAAGTTTGGGAACCACTGCCCTAAACGATCAAGCATTTCTTGTCAAGCACGTATACGTAACCTACCTATATGGGGGCGTGGCCTACTTTTGATTGGTCACAGTGATCTATCTATTCTGTGGTGCTTGTCAAGCATCGCTCCTAGACGATCAAAATGTGATTGACAAGCAGAAATATTTACGTGCTTGACGGGAAATGCTTGACCGTTTAGGGCAGGGATGCACAGACTGCGGCCCGCGGGCCACATGTGGCCCGTCGGCAATATGCCAGTGGCCCGCCAGCAATAATATTCCCTCGTACTTACCTATATTTGAAAAAACCTTTATGGCTATTTTAATTTTTTTTATTTGTGCTGGTGGCCCGCCATTAATTCATCATTTTCCCAAGTGGCCCATGGTCTCAATAAGTATGTGCATCCTTGGTTTAGGGGGTCCATAACAATCGTTATGTAATACAAATAATAAGTTTTTAGTTGTGTGCAGCATTTTGTGGTTACTGCTACTATGCAGGTCTGAAAAGTAAACATTACAAACCTGTCAAAGCCGACACCCAAAACCTGCAACTGTGGAACTGTCTCGACATAACCCCTCTCTTTTATCTTGACAGTTTTGTACTCTACAAGAGCAGCCTTAGTGGAGGCAGCCCCCATGTCAAAGAATAATGCATGCCAAGCTGTTTCATTGATTTCCTAAAACAAGAGAATAAATATTTTTAGAACAATATTAAGTTTTTTATTATAATTAATCTAAATAGTTAGGTATTTTTTCATAGTTGAATAATAAAGTTTAAGGCTATTTTATGACTTTTCTACATTTACAGAATAAATACACTCAATTGGAAAAAAATGGGCACCCACATTAGTTTCATAAAAACGTGCTCACTTCAGTTTCATAAATAAAAAAGTTTGAGCACATCTACAATATCTAGTATGTCTATGGATAAGTTGGATGTTCAAATTTGAATAAAAATGTCAAAAAGTACATACACTTATAAATTTCCTGAAAAACGAGGAAAAACAAGCTACTATTCAAGTACCATACAATTTTATGTGGAATAAAAATCATGCAATGTTTTATTGTATATTTGAGTAAACTGAGATGTGTAATTACTTCTTTGACATTGTTATTTGAAGGTTAAACATCCAACTTATGCCTCGACATTTTGATCTTAGTAGATGTGACCAATCTTTTTAGGGTTCCGAAGCCAAAATGGCAAAAAACGGAACCCTTATAAATTCGTCATGTCTGTCTGTCTGTCTGTATGCCCGTCCGTATGTCACAGCCATTTTATTCCAAAAGTATTGGATTACACAGTTGAAACTTAGTAGGTAGATGTATTCTGTTAGCCGCTTAACGATTTTAACACAAAAATTAAAAAAATAAAGATTAAAGGGGGGCTCCCCATACATGGAACTGAAACTTTGAAATAGGTGAGTGAAAAATCTAAAAAAAATATATGCTATAGATCTTAATAAAAAAATTCAACGAAAATTGGTTTGAACGAGATATATTAATTAGTTTTCGAGATATATCATATTTTCCAAAACCGCAAATATAACTTTGTCATTCATACCAACACTGCTTCGATCAATGTAAAAAAAACAAAGTTATTTCAACAGACAAAAAATGATAGTGGTATTAAATATGGTATATTATAAGGTAACTATGGAACCCTACGGCGCGTGGCCCGACACGCACTTGGCCGGTTTTTGTATATTTATTTATTTATGAGACTGTGAAGTGAGCATGTTTCTATGAAAATAATGTAGGTGCCCGTTTTTTTGAAAATAAGTGTAAAAAAGGTACTTTAACTCGTCAATGCCAGAGAAATTCATTTCTCGGGCATTGACGAGTGTTGTGTTTCACACAATATATTTTCTATTGATGTCCGGGCTATATGATTATTGGCTCGGGCGTTGATAAATTAAAGAAAAGAAGAATGTACAGACAATCGATGGTTAAAAAAGTATATAGATGATGTTTAAACTCTAACCTTCCTTCTAAATATTCCATAGTTGATGGCAATGCCAGTGTAATCATTGATCAGCTGCAAAACATTGAGGCCTGCAAGCACAGCAGCCTCCTTCATTGCTCGACGCTCAGCTTGGTTGAAGTAACCAGGGACTGTGATCACACATTCACTAATTTGTTGACCTGAAAGTGTGAAAGCCAAATAAAATACTATCTTTATAATTACTTCTTATGATGTTTGCTTTTAAACAACTATTCAGCTCTACTTTTTATTAAATTCTTACATCAAATTGTTTTGAACCTTATTTTGTAAATTAGAACGCTTACAGATATAGGCATTTTAGTTAGTGGTTGATTCGAAAGAAAGAGTTAAGGTATCAAATAAGTAAAACGAAAGCGTGTTGTGGATTCACGCACTATTTTAAGTGGATTTTAAAGGCTCAAGCAAAAAATCGAAATTTATTATTTTTGTGATTTTTTATTTTTTGCAAAAAATCATGATTATTTTCCAACCCTGAATGGGGCCCATGGTGCAGCGCTGCTGTCGCGTGGCTATTACGCCTATATGTGAAAGCGCTCTTACTCTCAGCCTGCCTAGCATGACCGATTTATATCGCGTGATATAGCGTTTTACCACGTTTAACTGTCAAAAAGACAAAGGAGTTTGACAGTTGAGTGTCGATAAAATGCTATATCACGCGATATAAATCGGTCATGCTAGGCAGGCAGAGCTAAAATGTTATATCAAAATGAATCTGTAAACATTGGCAATAGTGATATTAATGAAACTTGAGATTACTTCATAAAAACATAAGCCATTAGTAAAAAAAAAATTGAAAATCATAAGGTTGCTCACCATGGTTGACCTCAGCAAACTCTTTAGCCTTAGCTAGCAATTGAGCTATTAACTCTTCAGGTGAGAACCTAGTCTTCTCATCATGGACAAATTCAATTGTGCCACGCTCTGATTGAACTATTTCATAGTATGGGTACCTTTCCCTATAAATAAAATAATACATTTTATTTTTTAAGAACAATGACCACTTTTTTAAATTAGGGTTGCCACCTGCCACTACATAATTTAAGGGTTACCAGAATAAAAAATACAGGTTTTTTACCAAGGAAACTAAAACTGCTGTTTTTAAGGAGATAATTTATACCCAAGATTCTTTTACCCTGTATTATATTTTCGCAGTAATAACGGGTTTCTGTATTATCTTAGCTTGAAAAACAGGGTAACCCGTAAAATACGGGGCATCTGCAGCCCTACTGCCCATACAAATGTTGACCTCTAAAATTGCTTTTTAAGCAGTGTATGTTAATGATAATAAACAATTATATTTGAACAGTTGCTATGACTGTAAAACATATGTTCTAGTAGTAATTATTGCTAATCTTTATTATTAGTTTTCTCTATTACTACATTACTGACTTTTATTCTAGTTAGCAATTAAGCAATTATTATTACTTAATATTAATACATTTCATAATTCCACACCTAGTCTTATTTTACTTTGTAATGTGAGAACACAAACTTGACAACTTAATTTTAACTTTAAGAAGCTAAACCTGACTCTCCGACCAAAGTCACTAGCATGCAGTCGCTGCAGGTATACATATAGGTTGTGCTCATAATACAATGATACACATAAAAAGTTCAATATACTTACCTACATCATGATTTTAATAATTTACTGTCTAGTTTACCAAATACTTGGTAGTTTAGCTCAAAGCATAAAATAAATAAAATAAAAATAAAAATCACTGAGACATAAACCACACTGACCTGTAAGCTTGAACTATTGGATGATCATATGGTTTCCCAAGCAAATCTAACAAGTATTTATAAGAGTTTTTCGGAAATCTAACGCCGACAGTGACGGCGTCTTCCCCGAAAGTTCTTACGCCATCCCTGAACGCAACAACAGCCGGTGTCTTTCTCTTGGACTCCTTATTCAACACAATTTCCATTGGGACACCAGGTGACACGATACCAATTTTCATCCATTCTGAGCCCAAATCGATCGAAATGACTGCCGCTGCATCCGCCCTTTGAATCAAAACTAGGGGTAATAAAACTGTACATAACACTCCGTACATTTTCTGAAAAAGAGAAAAACCGGGGTTTTGTCAGAACTTTGCAGTACACATCAGCGATTCTAAAATAGGTTGTCACATTGACCACTGCTCTAAGAAAAATTATGCACTTACTATATTTATAGCCATCTTATTTCAAGAAATGATCATTTAGGATAAATCTCAAGATAACTTTAAAATGTGAAGAAACTATTTAGTCAATTGTAATTTCTCATAAGTGGCCCAGCTACTTTGATCCACGTCAAGTTAACGTGTTTTCTTCTTTTTGGTCGATTTCGATTCGATGATGACTGACATTATTTATTGCCAGGTAAAAAAAAATCCAAAGGGCTGCGTTCCGCGTTGCTTTGGGTGTCTTCTTTCTTTTTTTTTGTGGCTCGAGCCAATGTCAAGTTGGTAAAGGTAGGGAAACCAAATATTTTTTAAAATATAGCAGATGATCGAAATTTAGGAAAAATTTAGGATTAGGATAAGGATAATTAGTGAAATCAATAGATAAAAAAGGATAATGAGTAATAAAATACATAAGGGTAAATATATTAAGATTATAATTTAATATTATTTTCAGTAAAAAAATTAGAAATTAAACTATTTGTATAGTTTAATTTCTATTTTTTTTACTGTGTCTGGATTTATGCAGCTCAGAAGGAAGAACTCGGAGGGATACAAGGGAATTTAAAAAAGAGGAGCAATCATGAAGCGAACATTGAAAGAAAATGTGATTCCTCGTCACCAGCACCACAAGCACAAACACTGTTGTTGCAGGGTGTAGTTGTTTGGTTAAAGCATAGAGCAACACGGCTTCCATAGGGAAGGGCGGAGCCAGCGATTATTAAGACTTGACTTTCCATGGTTTTTCGTCAGTCAGGTCATCATGTGACGGTGTACTAACTAACCGTTGAGGTCATAGTACGAAAAAGTAAGGCAGTTCAATATAAGCCCGCTATAAGAGCTCATAGTAAGGCCCCAGTGCAGTATGTGCTTACTTTCCTCTTTGGTGAGTTTGGTAGGCCGTTTATTTTTAAAAGCCAATTTGACTCACCTCTTACCATCAATGCCATCTAGTGAGGCAAACAGTTACTTTTTTTTTAATGTCAATTTGAAAACCCATCATTGCAGCAATGCGATCCAAAAAAACTAACCATCACACTTTAGTACTGTTAAAACTACGAGCATTAAACTGTGCGCATTTTACCGATTGGTCATGCACCCAGTGACAAGCTACTTGGCTTGGCGTGCGGTTTAAAATGGATGAGTGGGTCTTCAGCTTCCTCATAGGCTATAGAGAAATTCTAAGCATGCCATATTTTAAAGCATAATAGGAGCAATCAAACTTCCAAACATAATAATAGCAGCCATCAAAAGCTCGTTACCATGAGTTGTTTTATGTGTGCGAGCTGGCGACACGTGTCTACAGCTTACACATGCCGTTAAGGCAAACCAGTGAGGTTAGGGTTTTAGACTATAGTCAGAAATTTAGAGCATAATTGCAGCAATAAGGTCCAAAAAAAACAACCATCACACTCAAATACTGTTGAAACTACGAGCATAAAACTGTGTGCGAGCTGGGGACCCGTGTCACTGGCTTGCACAGCTGTATTTTCGTAATTATATAAGCTACGATTATGTACTATACCTCAAAAATTTCAGCCGAATTGCAGCATCAGGCTCCAAATTTTTCAAAACTCTAACTCGAAAGGTTTTTGAGCTACGAGCCGATATCTATGTGTAAGCTGGAGACCCGTGTCGCCGGCTGACACATGGTGAATTGCTGTAACGGTATATGTTAGAGCTTCGTTTTAAAGATCAAATGATATGTTATAATTGCAGCACACACGAGGCATAATTTCAAATCTCTGGGCCTCTTATATTCGAAATTATAAGCCAAAAACCGTTTTCCCGCCAAAAAATTCAAAATAATGGCTCGGATGCGGCTAATCGCGCCGTTGCCGTTCCGTGCGCTACACTATTGCAATCGAATTTGAACCTAAGAGCTAGTATTTTTTTGAGTCATTTTAATTTGTGCTCTCGATCGTTTTAATTTCTGTGCTGAGAATTTTAGTCTAAGAGGTAGGAGCCGATATAACTGGTTACCTAATTTAATAGAAAAGCAAAGTCTTTTTATTTAGGAATGTTTATATCGCTAAGGTATGTACTTAATTTTATTTTATTAACACGTTTTTATTAGGTTACTTTCTCGTTTGTTTGTTCGTTTGTCCATAAAGTTACTATATTGATATAGATAATATTACTATATTGAGTGCTTTTACCCGCGTTTTTTACCCGACTTCCAAAAAAGAAGGAGGTTCTATGTTAGTCTGTATTTTTTTTCCAAACGTTATTACATTAGGTAAACTCCCAAGTTGGTCCCATTTTTTAAAGTTTGGAAATCGGTTTAGTACTTTTCAAGTAATCTTGAAAAAAGCACGAAAATAGTATGATTTTGTGTGATTTACCTCGATGATAATATGGTCGTACTACTTCTTTGTTTATGAACTGAATAACATAATTATTTTTAGAAAAGAGGGATATCTTAAGTGTAGGTGCTTTAACCGACTTAAAAAAGGAGGTTCTGAGTTTGACCCGTATGTATGTTTCTCCACGATTATCTTACGTTTGGCTGAGCCGATTTTTCTACATATTATAATATACCTTACCTACAAGGTAACTACACTCAAAATAAAAAAATAAAAAATAGTTTAAAAAAAACAAAAAACCGACTTCAAAAAACCTACCTCTAAAAAGCAAGAAATAATTTTCGTAATAATAAAAATACGTCTATTGAAGTCGGTGGGGCTTTTAGAATAAAAAAAAGGAATCTGTACTCCACCCCCACCCGACTTCAATAGACGTATTTTTATTATTACGAATATTATTTCTTGCTTTTTAGAGGTAGGTTTTTTGAGGTCGGTATCATTTTAGTTTAGTGCCGTAGAAAATAAAAACCATATTTGGTTGCACTTTTGTCAGAGCGTGCGCGCACAAGTCCGTTACATTACAGACGTCGTCGACCAGACTTACGCGTTTAAATGTTGAACTGTTTTCATTTCTCCGGTGAACAAAGTACTCGTCAAGACGATTCAAACGAGCCCAAACTCGATGAGGTTGCATGGTTATATTACAGAGTTCCAGTGGCCTTCTTCCGGCTGCATCATCAGACCCTGAACACTATTTTCCTACAAAGTACTCGGCAAGAGGAATCAAACGAGCCCAAACTCGATGGGGTTGCACTTTTTCAATATTGAGTTCCTATGGCATGACCTTCCAGCTTCATTATCAGACCCTGGACCTCACCTCTTATTGTAGTACTCATCAAGACGATTCTAACGAGCCCAAACGCGATGGGATTGCATGGTTTCATCATAGAGTTCCTGTGGCCTTCTTCCGGCTCCATCATCAGATCAGCTCAATGGCACCATAATACTGCATTGCCTTTTAGTTCTGACGTATGTTTAAAGTTTTAAGTCTTTAGCTCATCGGGAAGCTATAGTATAAAATCGTTCGCAAACTTTATGGACAAACAAACAAACGAGAAAGTAACCTAATAGAAACGTGTTAATAAAATAAAATTAAGTACATACCTTAGCGATATAAACAGTCCTAAATAAATAGACTTTGCTTTTCTTTTAAATTAGGTAACCAGTTATATCGGCTCCTACCTCCTAGACTAAAATTCTCAGCACAGAAATTAAAACGATCGAGAGCACAAATTAAAATGACTCAAAAAAATACTAGCTCTTAGGTTCAAATTCGATTGCAATAGTGTAGCGCACGGAACGGCAACGGCGCGATTAGCCGCATCCGAGCCATTATTTTGAATTTTTTGGCGGGAAAACGGTTTTTGGCTTATAATTTCGAATATAAGAGGCCCAGAGATTTGAAATTATGCCTCGTGTGTGCTGCAATTATAACATATCATTTGATCTTTAAAACGAAGCTCTAACATATACCGTTACAGCAATTCACCATGTGTCAGCCGGCGACACGGGTCTCCAGCTTACACATAGATATCGGCTCGTAGCTCAAAAACCTTTCGAGTTAGAGTTTTGAAAAATTTGGAGCCTGATGCTGCAATTCGGCTGAAAATTTTGAGGTATAGTACATAATCGTAGCTTATATAATTACGAAAATACAGCTGTGCAAGCCAGTGACACGGGTCCCCAGCTCGCACACAGTTTTATGCTCGTAGTTTCAACAGTATTTGAGTGTGATGGTTGTTTTTTTTGGATCTTATTGCTGCAATTAGGCTCTAAATTTCTGACTATAGTCTAAAACCCTAACCTCACTGGTTTGCCTTAACGGCATGTGTAAGCTGTAGACACGTGTCGCCAGCTCGCACACATAAAACAACTCATGGTAACGAGCTTATGATGGCTGCTATTATTATGTTTGGAAGTTTGATTGCTGCTATTATGCTTTAAAATATGGCCTGCTTAGAATTTCTCTATAGCCTATGAGGAAGCTGAAGACCCACTCATTTAAAATGGAACTATACTGTCACCACGCAAGTTGCTAATCACCCCAGTGGGCACACTGGAGCTGTCAAATTACTGCACCGAATTAAAAGTCTGAGTATAGGAGTTTTTGGTGCCATTTTGTCGGGTTCAGTTCGGTGGCTATTTTAATTATTTGCAAATTGTTTTATAGTGGATATTGTGTCTTAAAATTGGTGCAGTTTTTTGTACAATTGTCTACGCATCTGAACAATATGTGGGATAATTGAAATAGGTCTAAATAAATAGATCTTGGTTGTGTGAAGCTGAGACTTTTATTGTAGTGGTGGCACAGCATACATAATAGTACAAGTGTGGTGGCTACTTCGGCAAAACTTACCGAATAAACTGTATAGATATATTAATTTGATGCCAAATGCTCCAAGCAACAAGTATTGGAATGCGATGCACCCGCATTCTTATGTAAACTGAAACAATACCACCGAATCATTTAATGGAGCCCCTAGACGATCAAGCATTTCTTTTCAATCATTTACATTGCATTTACCATTTGGGGGCGTGGCCTACTTTTGATTGGCCAAGGTAATCTATCTATTCTGTGGTGCTTGTCAAGCATCGCTCCTAGACGATCAAAATTTGATTGACAAGCAATGCAATGTAAATGATTGACAAGCAATTTTGATCGTTTAGGGGGTCCATAACACTTGACACTGGCAAAAATTACTCCCTGAAGTGGAGTAGATTGTCATAACAAAAATAAGGAGAAGACGAAAATAAATGGAACTAATTTTGACAGTTGTTATTTCATGGTAATATGCATAGATATTTAAAAGGGGGTAATATGGCTTAGTTAGTTTAGTTTCTACTTATTAAATATAACAACGACAGTAGCGTCACTATTGGGTGCTAATTTAAAATTGTCACACTGCATCTGCACGAATAGACAAATAGAATGAGTGGTATCCGATTATCAAATCATATGTTTATTTATGTAGGTTACTCTTTTAGTTTATGGTTTGATTGGGTGTTGAGAAAATATGTTTGTTGCGTGTGTTGATTTTGATTTCAAGTACGGAGGTCGCGGAATGCCGTTTGTTATTGTAACAATTTTAACAGTGCCCAATTAAAAGCATCAAAAAGGTAAGTCTTATCGAAGCTAAGCTTCATTTAGTTATTCTTTTTTATTTCAATAGCAAAATGTACAAAGCTAACAAATTCAATTTGAGATAATGCACTACAAATTATATTTACTACGCATTTTAAAGCATAATAGGAGCAATCAAACTTCCAAACATAATAATAGCAGCCATCAAAAGCTCGTTACCATGAGTTGTTTTATGTGTGCGAGCTGGCGACACGTGTCTACAGCTTACACATGCCGTTAAGGCAAACCAGTGAGGTTAGGGTTTTAGACTATAGTCAGAAATTTAGAGCATAATTGCAGCAATAAGGTCCAAAAAAAACAACCATCACACTCAAATACTGTTGAAACTACGAGCATAAAACTGTGTGCGAGCTGGGGACCCGTGTCACTGGCTTGCACAGCTGTATTTTCGTAATTATATAAGCTACGATTATGTACTATACCTCAAAAATTTCAGCCGAATTGCAGCATCAGGCTCCAAATTTTTCAAAACTCTAACTCGAAAGGTTTTTGAGCTACGAGCCGATATCTATGTGTAAGCTGGAGACCCGTGTCGCCGGCTGACACATGGTGAATTGCTGTAACGGTATATGTTAGAGCTTCGTTTTAAAGATCAAATGATATGTTATAATTGCAGCACACACGAGGCATAATTTCAAATCTCTGGGCCTCTTATATTCGAAATTATAAGCCAAAAACCGTTTTCCCCGCCAAAAAATTCAAAATAATGGCTCGGATGCGGCTAATCGCGCCGTTGCCGTTCCGTGCGCTACACTATTGCAATCGAATTTGAACCTAAGAGCTAGTATTTTTTTGAGTCATTTTAATTTGTGCTCTCGATCGTTTTAATTTCTGTGCTGAGAATTTTAGTCTAAGAGGTAGGAGCCGATATAACTGGTTACCTAATTTAATAGAAAAGCAAAGTCTTTTTATTTAGGAATGTTTATATCGCTAAGGTATGTACTTAATTTTATTTTATTAACACGTTTTTATTAGGTTACTTTCTCGTTTGTTTGTTCGTTTGTCCATAAAGTTACTATATTGATATAGATAATATTACTATATTGAGTGCTTTTACCCGCGTTTTTTACCCGACTTCCAAAAAAGAAGGAGGTTCTATGTTAGTCTGTATTTTTTTTCCAAACGTTATTACATTAGGTAAACTCCCAAGTTGGTCCCATTTTTTAAAGTTTGGAAATCGGTTTAGTACTTTTCAAGTAATCTTGAAAAAAGCACGAAAATAGTATGATTTTGTGTGATTTACCTCGATGATAATATGGTCGTACTACTTCTTTGTTTATGAACTGAATAACATAATTATTTTTAGAAAAGAGGGATATCTTAAGTGTAGGTGCTTTAACCGACTTAAAAAAGGAGGTTCTGAGTTTGACCCGTATGTATGTTTCTCCACGATTATCTTACGTTTGGCTGAGCCGATTTTTCTACATATTATAATATACCTTACCTACAAGGTAACTACACTCAAAATAAAAAAATAAAAAATAGTTTAAAAAAAACAAAAAACCGACTTCAAAAAACCTACCTCTAAAAAGCAAGAAATAATTTTCGTAATAATAAAAATACGTCTATTGAAGTCGGTGGGGCTTTTAGAATAAAAAAAAGGAATCTGTACTCCACCCCCACCCGACTTCAATAGACGTATTTTTATTATTACGAATATTATTTCTTGCTTTTTAGAGGTAGGTTTTTTGAGGTCGGTATCATTTTAGTTTAGTGCCGTAGAAAATAAAAACCATATTTGGTTGCACTTTTGTCAGAGCGTGCGCGCACAAGTCCGTTACATTACAGACGTCGTCGACCAGACTTACGCGTTTAAATGTTGAACTGTTTTCATTTCTCCGGTGAACAAAGTACTCGTCAAGACGATTCAAACGAGCCCAAACTCGATGAGGTTGCATGGTTATATTACAGAGTTCCAGTGGCCTTCTTCCGGCTGCATCATCAGACCCTGAACACTATTTTCCTACAAAGTACTCGGCAAGAGGAATCAAACGAGCCCAAACTCGATGGGGTTGCACTTTTTCAATATTGAGTTCCTATGGCATGACCTTCCAGCTTCATTATCAGACCCTGGACCTCACCTCTTATTGTAGTACTCATCAAGACGATTCTAACGAGCCCAAACGCGATGGGATTGCATGGTTTCATCATAGAGTTCCTGTGGCCTTCTTCCGGCTCCATCATCAGATCAGCTCAATGGCACCATAATACTGCATTGCCTTTTAGTTCTGACGTATGTTTAAAGTTTTAAGTCTTTAGCTCATCGGGAAGCTATAGTATAAAATCGTTCGCAAACTTTATGGACAAACAAACAAACGAGAAAGTAACCTAATAGAAACGTGTTAATAAAATAAAATTAAGTACATACCTTAGCGATATAAACAGTCCTAAATAAATAGACTTTGCTTTTCTTTTAAATTAGGTAACCAGTTATATCGGCTCCTACCTCCTAGACTAAAATTCTCAGCACAGAAATTAAAACGATCGAGAGCACAAATTAAAATGACTCAAAAAAATACTAGCTCTTAGGTTCAAATTCGATTGCAATAGTGTAGCGCACGGAACGGCAACGGCGCGATTAGCCGCATCCGAGCCATTATTTTGAATTTTTTGGCGGGGAAAACGGTTTTTGGCTTATAATTTCGAATATAAGAGGCCCAGAGATTTGAAATTATGCCTCGTGTGTGCTGCAATTATAACATATCATTTGATCTTTAAAACGAAGCTCTAACATATACCGTTACAGCAATTCACCATGTGTCAGCCGGCGACACGGGTCTCCAGCTTACACATAGATATCGGCTCGTAGCTCAAAAACCTTTCGAGTTAGAGTTTTGAAAAATTTGGAGCCTGATGCTGCAATTCGGCTGAAAATTTTGAGGTATAGTACATAATCGTAGCTTATATAATTACGAAAATACAGCTGTGCAAGCCAGTGACACGGGTCCCCAGCTCGCACACAGTTTTATGCTCGTAGTTTCAACAGTATTTGAGTGTGATGGTTGTTTTTTTTGGATCTTATTGCTGCAATTAGGCTCTAAATTTCTGACTATAGTCTAAAACCCTAACCTCACTGGTTTGCCTTAACGGCATGTGTAAGCTGTAGACACGTGTCGCCAGCTCGCACACATAAAACAACTCATGGTAACGAGCTTATGATGGCTGCTATTATTATGTTTGGAAGTTTGATTGCTGCTATTATGCTTTAAAATATGGCCTGCTTAGAATTTCTCTATAGCCTATGAGGAAGCTGAAGACCCACTCATTTAAAATGGAACTATACTGTCACCACGCAAGTTGCTAATCACCCCAGTGGGCACACTGGAGCTGTCAAATTACTGCACCGAATTAAAAGTCTGAGTATAGGAGTTTTTGGTGCCATTTTGTCGGGTTCAGTTCGGTGGCTATTTTAATTATTTGCAAATTGTTTTATAGTGGATATTGTGTCTTAAAATTGGTGCAGTTTTTTGTACAAGTGTCTACGCATCTGAACAATATGTGGGATAATTGAAATAGGTCTAAATAAATAGATCTTGGTTGTGTGAAGCTGAGACTTTTATTGTAGTGGTGGCACAGCATACATAATAGTACAAGTGTGGTGGCTACTTCGGCAAAACTTACCGAATAAACTGTATAGATATATTAATTTGATGCCAAATGCTCCAAGCAACAAGTATTGGAATGCGATGCACCCGCATTCTTATGTAAACTGAAACAATACCACCGAATCATTTAATGGAGCCCCTAGACGATCAAGCATTTCTTTTCAATCATTTACATTGCATTTACCATTTGGGGGCGTGGCCTACTTTTGATTGGCCAAGGTAATCTATCTATTCTGTGGTGCTTGTCAAGCATCGCTCCTAGACGATCAAAATTTGATTGACAAGCAATGCAATGTAAATGATTGACAAGCAATTTTGATCGTTTAGGGGGTCCATAACACTTGACACTGGCAAAAATTACTCCCTGAAGTGGAGTAGATTGTCATAACAAAAATAAGGAGAAGACGAAAATAAATGGAACTAATTTTGACAGTTGTTATTTCATGGTAATATGCATAGATATTTAAAAGGGGGTAATATGGCTTAGTTAGTTTAGTTTCTACTTATTAAATATAACAACGACAGTAGCGTCACTATTGGGTGCTAATTTAAAATTGTCACACTGCATCTGCACGAATAGACAAATAGAATGAGTGGTATCCGATTATCAAATCATATGTTTATTTATGTAGGTTACTCTTTTAGTTTATGGTTTGATTGGGTGTTGAGAAAATATGTTTGTTGCGTGTGTTGATTTTGATTTCAAGTACGGAGGTCGCGGAATGCCGTTTGTTATTGTAACAATTTTAACAGTGCCCAATTAAAAGCATCAAAAAGGTAAGTCTTATCGAAGCTAAGCTTCATTTAGTTATTCTTTTTTATTTCAATAGCAAAATGTACAAAGCTAACAAATTCAATTTGAGATAATGCACTACAAATTATATTTACTACGCATTTTGGATTTTGCTCCCTCGTGACGAAGTCTAGTATTGAGTCCACATTATACCCCTTGCATGCACGCTGTATGCATACAGCGTAATGAAGTATCGTTTACATGCGGATCTAAAAATGTGACAAGACGCGCATGGGGGCAACTGAGACGCATTCGGTGGCGCTCCTTCTAAATATGGAACGGGTGGTCAACGATTGTAGCGTCCTGCGCGTCACGGCTAAGACTTGCCTTGGTCCCTGTAGTTATGTAATGTCCCTCTGAGAAGGTGAGAGAACGAGCATGGGATTTGTTGCACGCGGGCGCTTCCACGTCGGAAGCTCGCAATCGCGCACGCGGTGCGTCGCGCTGGCCGGAACCTCAGTTTCCTAGCAACACGTTGTTGACGCCACTGCTACCAAATGAATGAACACAAAAACAATTAAATTGTGTGTGGTAAATAGTGGTTACATCACCCCACGTTAAAGTTCGCATTTTTTTCTGCTTACGTTTATAGAAGCATAACTTTAACTTTTGTGCTCCTCTCTAGTGGAATGAAAATTTAAATATTAGTTTATTAGTGTAATGCAGTTTTCACAATACCAATATCCTCAAGTGGTGGTTGAGTATTACATTTATTTTGTTTTACTGAAAAATAATGAACTCTATTGAGTTCAATATTGATCGAACAGTTTTCTAATGCTATACCTGCACAAGCATTATTTTACTTTGCAGAAATTATGGTCAAAAGACTTTATACTTGAAAAGCATTATTAGAGCAAAATTTGTATGTTTGCCAAATTATTGGAAGTAGAATTCCCGGGACTTGGGAATTTATAAACCCTACTCATTAGCAATATGTTCATTTTTTAACAAGTATTTCTAAGTAAATGGCAATTAAGCTTTTATTAGTAATCTATACTATTAAATTTCTTAGATCTTAAATGTAAATTCCAACAAATGATACTGGCATAATAATCATATCTCTGATATCAAGGTTGTTGTGTAATCTTGGCAAATATGATAACTTCTTCAGTTCTTATTACATATTACACTTATTTTAGACAAATGGGTTTTTAAGAGTTATAAAGATAGATTTATTTTGGTATAAGTACCAACATGAATGTCAATCAAATTCATAATCACTTGTCATCATTAGATGTTGAATTAAGTATTCAAGTAATAAACAAGTAAGAACAACAACCTAACATTTATTTAAAAATATTATTCAAAAATCCAAATTTTCATATTCTTACAGGTTATTCATTATGTAAATTGTAAATATAAAGCTGAAATTAGATATTATTTGCAGTAGAGTTTCCTGGTATTATTAATTGTTTATAATCCTTGAATCACATGTCACCACAGTTTTGAAGGATATTCACCTGATATTTCCGTTTTGTTTTAAGGCATAATAAATAATATGAGCAGTCAAAGAATATATTCAGGCACTCAAAGAATATATTCTGGAAGACCACTAATTAGTTGTGCCACTGTGATATTTCCGTTTTGTTTAAGGCAAAATAAATAATATGAGCAGTCAAAGAATATATTCTGGCACTCAAAGAATATATTCTAGAAGACCACTAATTAGTTGTGCCACTGTGTGTAACTGTAATTTTTTTATGGTGGATAGGCAAGCGCTTGGCCGCTATCACGCCCGACTGATGGTAAGCGATGATGCGATCTACGATGAAACGAGCTTGCCTAGAAGATACCTATTTACTCGTGACTTGAAGGCTCCCAGATTGTACCTATCGAGAAACACAAACTAAGGCAAGGAGTTCCACTCCCTAGCGGTACGGATAATAAAATTTGAACTTTGAAGCAAAACTCTTAGTGCGAGTCTTTGGAATATCCACCAAAAAACGGTGACGCTGAATCGTTTGTCTGGTTGTCCGATAGAAGGGACGGGAGATGGCGGAATTACGTTGTGCAATTCCACTGCACACTCGGCAAAATGTATCCGATAAAAAAAGATAAGCTTACAACCTGAAATTGCTAAAAGGAGCTTTTCTCTTCCAGCTAGGGTTGCCAGGCGTCCGGCTAAAGCCGGACATAGGTAGGCTTTTTGATTGAGTGTCCGGCCAAATTAAACGGTGTCCGGCCTGTCCGGCTTTTGTTAGGCTTTTTTACATTTACCACTCACTCACGCACGTGCTCGTTCGAGTGAGCGGCGCGAGGCGAGACGCAGAAACGACAATTATTACTAAGACACAAAATCCTTAATAATTTTGGGTGCCTGGCTTTTTTACCCAAATGTCCGGCCAAACTTGCTGGTCTGTCCGGCTATTAGGTTAGACGACCTGGCAACCCTACTTCCAGCATTAGCTTTTTCTATTTGCTGATACATACATTATACTATAAATAAATAATGGAGGCCTGTTGCACGTTGCACCATTCTTTGTGTTCCCCTTTATCACATCAACACTCTTGTGTATTTAAATAAATACTCCATGCCAATCTTATTGCTTTCCCCCATAAACAGTAGAAACAGTTACTTTTACTATTTAATTGTCTAGAAATAAAATTACTTCATTATTTATTGTTAAATAATTCCGAAATAATAGGCGGACTCGGCGCAACATGACATAATATTACAGAGTGTCGGTCGGTCGGTCACTATGTCAACTACCTATCGCATTTCTTCAAAAATATCACGCGTGTATTTTTCGATACACTCGCGTGACGCGACGACGCCGACGCGACGCGCCGAGCCGAGATAGATAACACATTACTGCGCCGCGTCTCAGTGAAATTACGTTATATAAAAAAAATCGTGATTGCTTATGCGTCTTTAGCGGAAGTTGGCTATCGCATCCCTCTATTGCTGGTTGCCACCACTTCGATCGCCACCACTGGTGGCAATACGGTTTTTTTAAGTGATTGTCACTCAGGTGCAAAGCCTTCAAAGATAAATTTTTTTTACTGCCTTTCAGCGATTATTGCTATGAATAGGTACTTAGATCTCGTAAAGTGGTATCTACATATAAAGTTTCAGTTTCTGGCTTTCAGTGCTAAGCTACGGCTAGTTGAATTAAATCACGCTTTCACGCTCGGCAGTCGGCACGATTCCTTGTGTTATAATTATGATATGAGGATCTGCTTGCTGAAGTTCTGTATAAATGAACTATTAACAAGGTAGACGCAGTCTTCAGTTCGCATTGTCAAGGTCACATTGACTAAGTGATTGTACCAGTTGGTACGTATGACACGATAAATTATATCAATATTCAGCGTTTTCGCTAACATTTAACGTCGTAACGTAACTCATACGAAGACTAACACTTTATTGAGAAAAAAGTCAAAAAGATGGTTTAGATACTTACTTATAAAACAATCGTATAAGTGACGTAACCGATTTGTTATTTTCAAATGTTTCCGTAGACTTATTTAGCCCAAGGTCGGATGCTCGTTGATGTGCAGCGCTAAATGGATACGAAAAATGCAAAAAAAATAACATTAATACCTTTTATTTAACCCCAAATGTTTTCCCTAAATCAAGCATTTCCTCAATTAACAACGTTCCAAACCTAAATTAAAACTTTCGAGAGCTGTGCAGCTAACTAATAAGATTACGATAAGTACCGCGGTTCATCCAATTTAGAGTTTCTTACTAGGTACTACTTACTTCCCTGGATTCATTTAGTTTTTACCCTACTATAAATTACGTAAGCTCTGCACAACAACAGTCGGAACTTCTTTTTCTTGTAATTTCGAACAACTTACAACTATCTACTAGTCCATTGATAGAATTCATTAATAAGCACCATCAGCTTGGAGATTCGACACGACAAAATCATTTGTCCAGTAGTAAAGGTACAAGTTGTTAGTCGACTGCAGACAGCAGCAAGCAGCAGTCGTCTGCTGCTCTGGTTTCTATGTATTTCTATGACGACGACGTGTCGCTAGCTACGGAAGGTATTTCATAGAAATACATAGAATATGCATAGAACCAGTAGTGTCGCGGCGACTCGTCTGCTGCTATGCTACTGCGTGCAATCGGCTACGAACATACGGCCGTCGTGATTTGATCTCCTTTATGTAGGTATAGGTACGAGGGTGGATTGATAAGTCCATGACTTTGTAATGAAGAAACACTTTTTTCGGAATATTTTGTTTTATTTCTCTACATAATCTTATTGTAGCTCTGCATATTCAGTCCAACGAAGTTCCTACCTCCTTCCTAAGCCCGCCAAGACATTTATTCATGTTTGGTATATAGGAGAAAAAATCTCAGTGGACTGAATCTAGATAATAGGAAGGATTCACATCTTCATTCGATGAGTTTTGATGTCATAAGTGCCGCCGAGAGGGTCATTAAGAAAAGTTAGAAGTTGCTTGAGCTTTTTGTTTCCAAAAGTAATAATCTTTTGCCGAATTTGAAAATAGTACATTATGAGACAAGTTAGCTTAGGTTGCTCATTGCACACGAGGCTGTGGGTTGCAGCCCGAGCCGCAGGCGAGGGCGTAACTCAGCCGAGTGTGCAATAAGCAAGAGCTCACGAGTTTCATACGACGTTTTTCAACACATTTGCGAGGAAAAAACAAAGTAATTTATCACACAGCAACAAATATGGCAAAAACAAAATATGCTAATTATGGGAAAAGGCGCGCATGTTTTATTTTTGGTTTTTTTTTCACACGCCCAACGCAAGAATATTTTGCGAACAAAGGGGAGAGGAGCATACAGCCTACTACTTATACTTCAAAATTATAATTTTAAGTGACAAAATGCAAATATTTTAATATTTTATAACAAAATATTGTAAATTACGAATAATTTGATAATAATTATATATTTATTTGACTTAATTAAGGACTTACACATTTATTTATTCCAAAAATGTATATGAATTTTTAGCAGCATAAAACCTCTTTGTTGTAAAAAAAAATAACTGTATAACCCGGCTAAATTGGGAATGCTCTGTTTACTCGCATAGAACTTGTCGCATTGAACTCGCATAGAAATTAGTACCAAACTGGTACTAATTTAACTTTGTAGGGTTAATTCTATTACGAACTAGTGTTTTATATATTATTGCACGCGTTTGTTATAGCTCGGTTTATGGCCCTAAAAGCGATGTATTAGGGCTCACTTTACGAGCAAGTGTGTTGAAAAGTTACTTATTACCTCGTAGTGTAAGAAAAGGTAGGTTTAGTGTTATGTCAATATCATTATGCTTGAATTGCTTGATCTATAGGTACGACCGTGACGGTTTGCTAGTAACAACTTTATGCTGATACATACAACTTATCAATCTTATCGTATCTGCACTGGACTGGACGTGGCAATTACCTGACCTGTCTTTGATTTGTTTGTACATAATAATATCCTCATAATAGGTACTCACCTGATTAATGTCTATCTATTCTATCTGATCAAGTCCACAGTTCAGTTTCAGGCTGTCTATTGACGCGAAGCAAAGCGGAGAAACGAGCAAATATTAACCAATAGGATTGCATACAATCTCCGCTCCGCAATCCTATTGGTATTTTCTGGTCTCTCCGCTCCGCGTCAATGGACAGGCAGCCTAATTGGAGAAAAGCACCATAATAATATACGTATGGTGCTTTTCTCCAATTAATAACTAATATAATATCGTATTAGTCGATATAAACATAATTATGATAAAATTGGGCTTTAAATAGAACTGGAGGTGAACCGTGACAACGAGTGTCACTCTAGTGATCTAGTCTGTCTTGTACTTCCGACAAATGGCTGCGCGTGGATATAAATAAACTGTGGCTTAGTTGCTAAATTAGCTGTGTACTAGTTCCGTGCTGTTGGTTGACACACTCAACTTTATTATTGTTCCGGACTGATAAGCTAATATATATAAGATATTTTTTATCTCGAACCACTCGAACTCCTCTTTGCTTCGCAAGGCAGGTTAAGCCATTGGTTCCGGCTGCATTTGCAAACGTTAACTAAATCCAAACGGCATTGCCCGCCTTATGCGCTCAAGATGATGGTTCAATCTCCTTTCTTATCCATAGGTTAGGCTTACGCCCCAGTCGTGGGGATATTATAATAGGTGATAACAACGATAATGATTAAACCACTTCCTCTACCTACAGATGGCGCCAATGCGCGGTGAGCGTGGTGGCTCCCCTGCCCGAGGCGCTCGCGCATCTCTGCCTCTGCCAAGGAAGCTCATAAGACAAATCGCTCGCCATGTGGCGTCTAGCGGACGCTCGCTGCGTCGCCTTGAGGTGTCCGGACGTGTTATAGACAATTTCGACGATATCGAGGATGCTTCCGACGAGTCTGATCTAGAATTGCCACAACACACGTAAGTAATATCTGCAGTAATTAAGCTACTACTAGCGATTAAGCCTGCTTTGTTTAAAGGTGTCACTGGATTCTTGAAGACAGACTATCAATACTTTTGGCTTTATCTCATTTAACACGTTTTTATTAGGTTGCTTTTTAACTATAACTTCGCATGGCGTCAAGAGATTTTCCGTTTATGTTATGATACAACTCAAGAACCTAATTTCAATCACTTTCCTGGTACTAATAGGTGTATTTCTAAGGCGTCTTCAGAGAGAATCAAGCGTTGCGCCACAGGTAGATTATCTTTGAACTAAGCAGGTAAACAAATAAGCTCTTCGGTCGAAGTATGAAGAACACCTTGTGACTGTCGATTCCGATAAGCGTTTGCAGATCGGCGCCGACGATTGCTTACTCCTACTTAAACACCAATACATACTTGGAAGTGGCGCCTGGCACTGATTAACACAATACATTGCCGAGTCCGAGCATCAATCTGTCGCGAGAACTACATTAAAAGTAACAATGATATATGGGTTGCCAAACTCTCTTTCGGCTGAGTATAGCGTTTTTCATAATGAGCTTTAAAAATACGGAAATTGTTTATTTTGTTATCTAACTGACCGCAATATTTTATTCTATATAAAAGCCAAAGCGTCAATCCAGAAGTTTTTAAAAGTAACAGTAAGAATAAATAAAATTTTAATGTTTTATTAATCCTCTGCTTTAAGTCTTAATCTGGTTCACTTCTACCATCAATAAATGCCACACATTTTTTCAAGTTTGGCGTGATAAACATTCGTTATCATTTCGCTAGGTTAGTGGGTAAGACAACTGCTGCTGATAACACCTACTGTTACGCAACTTGATAAGTTTGATGACATAGCCATAGCCACCTATATAGTTTAGCGCCAGAACCGAAAGTACAGTTTATAAGTTATTTTTGGGCTAAAAAATGTTGATATTGGATTAGATTAACACTGCTTTGAAATCGGATCATTCAAACATAAATATTTTAGAAGTAATGTACGTACAAATCGCCAAACGGACTTGTCATAAATACGGGAATGATAATAATTTACTGGTCTTCGTCTTCATCTCAAGTTACCATTTATAGCACAGCCCTATTATATGAAGCAGGATTTATAGAAACTAGGGTTGATGAGGATTCCTCATCCGCTCCCACGTAATGAGGAAGTTCTGCAATTTTAGTAGTTCCTCAACCATTACCGCATCCTCAGAATAAAAGTAAAAAATCCTCTTCTGCTTTTACGTGGAATTTAAGAGGAACAGCGTCAAAATTATTTTTCATGAAAATTAACCTCCCCATTGATTGTTAAATTGTATTGGAGTTTATAATAACTGCATTCTTAGTTTCATTTTAATTTCCAACTAAGATTATATAATTCTCGCTTTCTCTCTTATCTCATTACATCCTCATCCGCTTCCTCTTCCGTTTGCTCATCCGCATCCTCTTTCTCACAAATATATCCTCATTCACTATCTTTGATCTTAAGACTTCTTCCACCTTTCCTACTCATAATCACTTCCTCATCAATCAATCCTAAAAGAAACCTAAGATTTCTCACTGACAAGATATTAAAGCAAAAGATTAATTTTTAGATTTAGCATAAGTATAACTTGAATAACTTAAATAAAAAATTAACCTAACACAAAAAAAAATATTGCAGTTGTATTAATAGATGATAATTTGTTTGGCCACAGAGTTGCTTGCGGCGGTAACGCTGGCAACCTGCCTCCCGCGGAGCATGACGACGACCTTACCAGCCTCAGCTGGCTGCAGGACAGGAACCTGCTCAGAGGTAAACACCACGGCACAAAATATTAAATCTGTGTGTTCTAGACAGAAAAAAACCGGCCAAGTGCGAGTCGGACTCGCGCGTACCAAAAAATGGAAATAAATCACGTTTGTTGTATGCGAGCCCCTCTCAAATATATATTTTATTCCGTTTTTGTATTTGTTGTTAAAGCTGCATCAGAAATACATCATCTGTGAATTCAACTGTCTGTATCACGGTTCATGAGATACAGCCTGGTGACAGACAGACGAACAGTGGAGTCTTAGTAATAGCCGCAGGCTGATTATCTAAATAGAAACTATTTAGCGACCGCTTTCATTTGACATATATTGCTACTTTTCTTTGGTATGTTTTTTTTTTACCCCAAAAAGAAGTAGCAATGTATCACATTCATCTGTTAAATGAGACCGGTCTCTAGGTGGTTTCTAATTAGATAATCAGCTCGCGGATCCCGTTATTACCCTTTGGGTACTTAACCCTAAACAGTTTGAAAACACAACACAGTTGTATTGTTGCGCTTGGTAACTGCTAAAGTAGGGATTAAAGCCACAAGATAATATCCGCACCTGTAATTCTCTATTTTACAGGAATAAACTTAACCAAAGGGGATGTAGAGGACACCAGAATGATTGGCAGCCATGTAGTGATAAAGGTGAGCTTTATTTCATAATTATTTCATTTAAGAGAATTACTGCTCTATACTAGCGCCGCCAATGGAAAAAAAATCGTAGTGCTTAAATAAAGACGAAATTGTGAATTGTGTTCTTCTAGTATACTCCGAATGAGCTTTGTTGTACTTTTTATCGTTTAAACAATATTTTATAACCTGTCGTTTAGTTTATTGCTAAAAGTTGCCACTTTTAGCAATAAAACTCCATTAAACTAAATGACAGACTAGAAAATATAGTTTAAGCGACAAAAAGTACCACAAATCTTATACGGAGAACACTAGAAGAACACAATTCACAATTTCGTCTTTATTTAAGTACTATGATTTTTCTTCCATTGGCGGCGCTAGTATAGCGCATATAAACGGTCTTAAACCTGAAAAAATTGCAAAAAATATTTTGCAGTGACATTAATATTTAATCTTTTTTTACTATAAAATTCTATCATCCTACAGTGTGTGAAATTATTATGCATTTAATATTTCTTACTAACAATTTGTAGGTATACAAGATTGTTTGCTTTTTATACATCTTGCAGTCATAAATTTTTGTTTGTACAACTGTGCCTGATGATTGGTGGTTTTGTCGTTTAACTTACGTCAATTTGGAAAATGATTTTGTGGTGGCCTCGGTCAATTTTATTTACATATTTTGAAAGTTTATAATCTGAATTGGATTTTCACACGATATCAATTGCCGATACCCTCCACACGGACAAGTGGCCGGAGAGGCCGAGAGGGACGGAGCAATACAGGGAATGTTGTCAGTATGTCCCTTCTCTTTGTATCCTCCGTCCCTTTCTCTGGATCGTGCATGTGGAGATTGTGGAGGGCCCATTTTGTAAATATCGTTATCTCTGATAAAGCTTATAAGTTTGTTGCCCCAATTCTTGTAAGCTAAAAAAGTTTTGAAATACGAAAAAAAATATTTAAATGCACTTTACTTTTTTTTAAGTTCATTTGTATTGACACTTTACCTTATTCCACAGTCCGAGCCATCAAAAACGCCTCCGCCAGTAGCTCGGATGCCATCGCCACCGCGCACGCCCTGCAAAGCCCCTCCCTCGCCGCCCTCCCCCCCCGCCGTGGTCGCCCACACCAAGCCCCCGTACTCGTTCTCCTGCCTCATCTTCATGGCGATAGAGGCCGCCCCGGCGAGAGCTCTCCCCGTCAAGGAGATATACGCCTGGATCATACGACACTTCCCGTACTTCAAGCACGCGCCGCCGGGCTGGAAGAACAGCGTGCGGCATAACTTGTCGCTTAACAAGTGCTTCCATAAGGTACGATATAATATACGTGTTAAAAAATTACTAGAGATGGGCCGAATGTGGATTTAACCGAATTCGAACTTCGGCCGAACATTCGGTTTTTTTAATACCATGTTGTGGTTGGGGCAGGTGGTGGCAAAGGTATAATCTCCATTCTGCTGTTACTTTCATACATCTGTGAAGTCGAAGAGACTTTAATTTTTTTTTTTTTTTTTCACGCAACCGAATATTCCGAAACTTTTTTCTATTACTAAGGGAGCTTATTACTAGAGATAAAAAAATATTTAGCCAATTTGATTTTTTGTCGTACATTCCCCATTTATGAAACAGCAGATTTTTTTCGCGATTTCAGAGTTGGTTCCATAGTAAAAGTTTTTTCAGTTTGATGCTCCCTATCTGCCACATTCGGCATTAGGTGTTATTTATTTTTGTAACTCGTTGTGTTTGTTGAGGTAAGATCTCTTCACCATAAACGGAAAAACTTCCACTGAGCTAGATGTCTGTTGTCATGACTGTTTTTTTTCACGCAACTTTTGCAAAAAACTTTTTCCTATAATAATAATAATAAAAGCCTTTATTCAGACATTCACACATTAAATACATACATTTTTTAACAATCGTTTTTTATATTCATATTATTTAGTTATTTATAAAATCATTAGTATCTATTAAATTATTTGTCTGTTTGCCTTTCGTAGACAAAGGCCTCCCCCAAGTCTCTCCACCTCTGCTCCCTGTCTTTGGCTATTGTTGTCCATCCTCCACCTGCTGTAGCCCTTATTTCATCAGCCCATCTCCTTAGCGGCCTGCCACGCTTCCTTTTTCTATTTCCAGTAAACCAAGACATAATTGTTTTTGACCATTTTTCCTTTCCCCGAATAGGGATGTTGACAATTTTTTTTATTTTATGTTACATAAATTACCTCTCAAAAAAAGAAACATTGGTAAAAGAATTAATTCGCTAGCATGAAAACTGCCCGAGATATCACAGTGTGAAATGCACACAAATGGACTCGATCAAAAATGCTCCATACTAATGGCTTGCACGTTATGACGTCACGCCTTGCAAGTTTGTATGCAACGCATAGGAAATTTGTTCAGCAGCTATATTAAATATTGTGTTTATCAAAATGGTTTCTTAGACAAATTTGCTATACATTTTACGGACTAATTAAAGGTATCATTTATTTTAATAAATTTTATACTTTTTAAATGGACTTGTCCACCCAACTTTGAAGGGTCATAAAACAAATAATATGCAATATATAAAACCAAGAGGTATACAAGCTACTCTAAAAGTTTAATATGTTTACGATTTTTATTAGTATTTCGTTATTTTATTCATTAGTCAACATCCCTATTGTATATCCCGCCCATTTCAATTTGAGACAGAATTAGAACTACAACGATAAAGAAACACACAAGAACAAAAGACATTACAGTAACAATAACAATTCCTGTTATACTGACTGGCCTGATAAATAAGCTTATTCCTATAAAAAAATCGGCCTTTTTTTTAGACCTTTTCCTAGAAAAGGACAATGTAATTTTCTATTATGTTATGATATGACCAACAAATACTAATTTGATTTAACCGCATGTTCAACTTAGTGTTTATATTGTTTATCATTTCTTGTAGGTGGCAGCTGCCCCTGGCCTCGGCAAGGGCTCATTGTGGACAGTCGATCCTCAGCACCGAGCATCGTTGTTACAGGTTGGTATATATTTTTCTGATGCTTTTATGTAATAATTTCGTCTTGTATTACCAATTTTTTTATCTATGAATTGTTTAGATTCTTGTTTTTTTGGATGATTAGGTAGTTAAATTGAATAAATGGCGACTGGCACTATTTTTAAGGGAATTTCCCATTTGTTATCAGCAGGGGGTCTCACTCCGCGCTTAAACTTTTATATTAGCTTACTTCACGACTGACTCAGTCGAGCCAGCTCACGTGGAATATCGTAGGTCGGTTGAGTTGAGACAGAGCTACCCGACTAACATGACGAAAGAGAAGGTGCATACAATCATAAGCACGCAGCGCTGTCCAATTTGAAAGTGCAGCGAGAGCAGCTTATTATTTGATTGTCCTCGCGCAGATGGACTTCTGTACTTTTAGTACTATTATTATTATATTCTATGTTATCTATTAGTCACAATTATGACACGTGTTCGGTGCATTACATTGAATTGACACCGAACACCACCGTTGACGTCACGCTTTGGTGCATGCCCCGATCGCGACGGCAATGAGGATCAGTAACGATTTTTGTTCAGTGGCTTATCAGAAAGCTTATGCCACCACATGATTAACTGTGAAGAAATTTTTGCAATATCTCTTAAATCTGAGAAGCTATACGAGCTAAAACACTGTTATTTTGGGGGGTCGTTATGACGTCATCGCGACGTACGCGAGCGAACCTTATGCCGTACGTGATAAAGCACATATTGCATCGAGTTTGGCATTTCCTTCAAACTCAACCGTTTCTAAACGGATTTATTATGTTTCATAGCTATTAATATGAGGCTAGGGATGATTTACCTCCGGTTCATAAGGTCTTAATACCAAAAAACTTGAATGTCTAAATGACAAATTCTCATAAACACCTAATCCCAAAATGCCTGAAATCCGAAATGACTTGACTACCATAATGCCTGAAAAGAAAAATGGCGAATGATGTACAGTTGTGCACAATGGTAGAAGCGTACCTCAATAAGTGGTTGCATCATTAAAACGCAAATTCATTTGAAGTGTTACCATGCGATTTATTATAGCTATTCTATTACGCTGTTTCTGTTTGTCTAACTTTGGAAATAGGTTAAAATTATTATTTAAGACATAATAAACACAGCGCACTTCATTGATTATGATAGTGTTTTATATTTCGAATTCTAGATCTTATCTGGCTAATAATGATCATACCAACTAATGCCATAACTAATTAAAAAAAATGACAAGACAAAAACTCGTTGCTGTATTCCGAACTTGACTGTACCCATTTCGTGTGACATTTTGCAATTCAGGTATTAGAAATTTCAGTCATTCTGGATTTCAGACATTTTGGGATTAAGACAAATTAAGAATTAGGCAAAGTGGTAAGAGGACGTAATGACATGAGGTATAAATGAATCGGAGGGTATGATTTTATATTATATCAATAAAATTATAGGATTCAAACCTGTTACTGGTCCTCATTGATCGTGCACTAACTTTAATTATCATTGATTATAGTGTACAAAACCGCGTGATTTTTCGTTACCAAGAGCCGGGCCATCGAGCCCGTTTCTTGCGAATGAAATGCTATGTCAGCGCGTATCGCTGCAGATGTTCGGCCGGCAGCCGGTCCCGCCCCCGGCGCCGGACGCGCCGCCCCCGGCGAAGAACGCGCCGGACCCGCAGCTGTTCCCGTACCTCGCGCGCCGCCTCGCCGCCTCGCCGCCGCCCGCGCCCACCGCCGACGAGTACCTCGCCGCCGCCTCCGTGCTCACCATGAAGTACGGGCCCGGCGTGCTCGACCAGGTATGTGCGCCAGTGGGTCGACACTTGATCAACAAAAAAAATTTTATGAACGTACTTTGTGCCAACATTAAATTATGTAACAATCCCACCAATGGAAAAGGTAGTTAACCGTTTTGTCTTATTGTACCAGCCATGGCACGGTGATTTAGCCGCATTATACGTCAGTAGTAGGATTTTATTTATTATTTGGTAGAAACTACGTTCATAAATTGTGAAGTGCCTACTCTTAAAACGTAGTGAATTACTTGCCTGTACACATAGACTCTATCGGCCTTACCACAAAACACTGTTTAACAAGTATTTAGCTAAAACACTGTTTAAATGTGATGCTGTCACTTTTTTGACAATATTATTTGAAAGAGACAGCATCACACTTAAACAGTGTTTTAGCTAAACAGTGTTTTAAGATCTTTTGTGGTAAGGCCGTATGAGTACAGGCACAATAGCACAGTATTGCAGACGCCGCCGAGTACCTCGCCGCCGCCTCCGTGCTCACCATGAAGTACGGGCCCGGCGTGCTCGACCAGGTAATGTGCGCGTGTCTGTACACATAGCCATTTAACCGCCTCTGTGGTCTAGTGGTTCGCGCGCCCACCGCCGACGTTATTTATTAGCATAACAGCAGAGATATTCGATTAATTATTATTTGAATCTATTTTAGACCCAACACAACGTCTATTTTTTTTATTCTTATAATTTAATAAAGTTTAGATTTCAAATAGCGTTTTAAGTTGAGGAATTTCGAATTACATTTTTGTTTGGATTAAAAGACGAATTTTACTAAGTATGTTTTCATTTCGGAGAGGGGGGGGGGAACCCCCACGTTATTTCTTACTTTTTTTTGCCGTTACATTAAAATTAACGTTATTCCAATTAATAACGTTACTTTTTTACCAGTACTATTGTACCGGTAAGGTTTAACTGTAATTTTACCGGTACAATATTTTTAACGTTATTTTTACCGGTAAATTTACCGATAAAATGTTTTAACGGTATTTTTAATGTTATTTTTTTGTATCGTTATTTTTTTACGGTATATCAATCCCTGGTGTCTAGTCCATGAAACTAAACAACTTTCTCTAAGAAATATGGTGGCGAATTTTGCCACAAAATTTTGGTCATCCCATACTTTTGATTTGTATGGATAGTCGTTTTTTTACATATTTGGCCATGTGTTCCTTAGAGAAAGTTGTTCAGTTTCATGGACTGAACACAGCCTCAAAATTTGGATGGTGAATACAAAATGACCCGGTATACACTGTTAATTTTTAAGTATAGGTATCTTAAATTGAAATGGGGATTTCAGACCACGTGAATGAACAACTTTTACTATGGGGCCAACCACGGAATCGCGAAAAAAAATCTGCTGTTTCGTACATTATAGTCGAGACGATGTTGTACTTTTCTATGGAACAGCTGATTTTTTTCGAGATTCCGTGGTTTGCCCCTTAGTAAAATTTGTTCATTTACGTGGTCTGAAATCCCCATTTCATTTTTAGATACACTTAAAAATTATCGGTGTATTAATGAGCCTCTCTCCCCGTAGCTGCCCCCGGCGGCGCACCTGGTGATATCCCGGTGCGCGCGCGACGAGCACTCGTACAGCGGCGGCTGCGCGGAGCGCCGCACGGCCGAGGCGCTGCTCAACCTGGCCGGCGGCGGCCGCGCGCCCGCGCCCAGCTAGCAAACCACTCGCCACACTTAGCTGCGACCACACTATACTTTCTTATAGTTACTAGCAGATTAACAGACTTTCCGATTCACACTCCGACAAAAAAAAATTGTAGGAATGAAGTAGGGTAGTATGGAGAGAATAGGTAGCCACTAGTAGAAAGGCCGAATGGAAGATCTTCCTCCGGGCTGGGTACTGTTAGCCCGGGGACCGCGGTCCGACCGATGATGGTTGGCAGTTGTATATAGGTATATGCTGCGTCGCTGACTAAACTCCGTTAGCGAGATGTAGGTTTCTTCATATATTCTCCATACTACGAGGTGCTATTCCTTACTGATCTTTGTGTTTATTCGACACTAGCGCCATCTAGTAACACGGTAATGAATCTTTTTGCAACCGTGTGTACTATTATGTATTCTGTGACCGTGTGTTGGTAATGTGCGGCGTATAGGTAGGTGCCGCTAGAAATACAAATTACAAAAAAAACACCTAAAGATTATGGTATCAAACTGATCAACTTTTACTATGGGACCAACTCTGAATTCGCAAAAAAAAACAGCTGTTTCAATATCAAAATGTATGAAACAGCTATTTTGTTCACGATTTCAGAGTTAGTTCCATAGTAAAAGTTGTTTAGTTAAACAAGTTTATTATGGGACCAACTCTGAAATCGCGAAAAAAACTGAAGCTGTTTCAATATCAAAATGTATGAAACAGCTAAATTTTGTTCGCGATTTCAGAGTAAAAGTTGTTTAGTTTGATGGTCCTATCTACCATAATTTCAGCTTTAGGGGTTTTTTCTAACATGTATAATATGATCACGATATCTGTGCACCCTGGCGTCGATCTACGTTCTGTTATGCCATGTTAACACGAGCTTAGCTACTAATTCTTAGTACTTGTCACCAACACTAATACGTTCTATGTAAACATACTGACTAAGCACTTGTTCAGTATGTTTATACGCAAATTATTAGTGACAAGTAGCTGAGCTTGTGCAAACATACATATTACTAAAAATGAGAGAGTGAAGAACATAAGCTCACTTTTCCAAAAGTTTTTTTTTTCGGAGCGGCTTAGGGGGAAGCGGGATGGGATATCAGGAGTAGGAGCATGTTTCCTGCGGTGCACAGATATTTTGACCGTGTTATAGTCCCCAGCATGGATCTTGTAGAAAAAGAAATCGCGTTGCGATAATGATTGAAACCTTCTGCCGCTTCCATCAATTGAAATAGTTCAAAAAATATTCCATTGAATCTACCACGCAATAAACTAATAATAAACCCAATATAATTTAGCTTATAGCGATTTTGCTTTGAGCGATTGAAAGAAAGAAGCCATTTAATTTGTCAAGTACAAGATATTCGGTTTCGCAGTTTTCTAAAATTACATAGGTGGCTTTTCACTAGTAACTTAGCAAAATGTAGTGTGTTAAAAATCATGGCATTTATACATTGTTGTCTGTTTCTCTGCTACTACTACCTAACCACATATTTATTTGTCATGTTCAACTTAGTAGAATGGGGAATGTCCGAAAAATATCAAATTGGCTGAATATTTTTGAAGTCGAAAGAGACTATTTATATTTCTCTTAGGTACTAAGGGAGCTTATTCCTACCTATAAAAAAATATTCAGCCAATTTGATATTTTTCGGACATTCCTTATTAAAGTATGCATCATAGATAATAATTCAAAGTATGCATGTCGTTGTCGTCGTATTGCCAATAACGTCTCCTTACATCTGACAGCAGTATATCAAATTCAAATCATGTGTACTTGCGACAAAGATGTTAATATAGTTTAGTCTTCTTTTAAGCGTTGTGTGTTTCAGTTTTTAATTGGAGGTGATTATTATTTAAAATAGTTAATTTGTAGGGTTGCGGGTTTTAATCCTATATCGTAGTTGTTATAACTAAGTAACGCCAAAATGGCATTCTTGCATAAAGGTTGGCGCAGACATATCAGCGCGGAAAGGGATCAGCAAGCATCGCATCGCTTGCCGTCAAACAGGCGTGGTTGCCATGGTTACCGAGGCGAGAAGATGCCCTTACATTGCGTAAGTGCGCTATGCACTAAGGAGTTCCATATAAGAATATTGAACGGCCAGATTTCGCGATGCCGATCTCTTTTCGAGCTGATATGTCGGCGCCAACCTTTATTCTGCTCAAATTATTGCTTTTAAGGAAATGATGTTATTAATAAGTTACCTAAATATTCAGCAATTGGAAGTCTAAGGCAAAGCCCTAGAACGCCTTACTTATTAACATATAAGTTCTAAGAACATTTAATACAAAATTATTATGTCTATTGTCGCAACTATGTATAGACAAAAAATACCATAATCTAGTCCAATAAAGACAAACCATAAACATTTCGGTGACTATATAAAACTTTTAAAATATTTTAGATAGCATTCTTAACTTGAAGTTAATCGTTATCATTCTTCTTCACAGTTCATCACAATAACGATTTTTTGTTTCTTTGGATTCAAGTCGCCTAGAGTAAATTATTATATTTAATAGTAGCGACTACATAGTGATAGATGTGATACTATATAGTACGGAATATTATTTAAAAATATATATGTAGGCAAATAGCACTCCCTACTTGCATTTAGGTTCCCAGTTTAAGAATAGTCAGACTTTCATATTAATAAACTTTTTCTTGTAAGTAATGTTACTAAGAGTAATATATTTTCGGTGTTGCCATATTTGTCGTTCTATATGTATATTATAGTGTGTTTTAGCACCTATATGAAATGTAAATGCTTAAAAACTGTAAAACGACGAAAATGTGGTAAACCATAGATTTAAGTTTCAACTGATATTTGTCTTTTAGCTTCAATTTCAATTTATTTTCAATATCAGGTATTATAATGAGCAATATAGAATGTAATTAACAGATAAATTAAATATTGTTTATAATAATGTATGATCTGAACATAAACTACAAAATGCTAAACAGGGCGAGCAAAATGTATTGTTATCTATTCAAGTTTCATTCAAAAGTGATACACATATTATTACAATTTATCAGTTTATTAGGCTAGATGCATTAGTGATAAGAAAACTGTTTTTTGTGTTCAAACTAAGTGATCTTCTCTTACAGTCGCCTACAATATTAATGATCGAAATATTTAATATTTATACTGTACTTATAATATTTATTATAGCTAAGCGTATCTTGCTAATGTTTCTTTCAATAACCTAGATCAGACGTTCAAGTGATCGCCTAGTGCTAGTAAAATTTTCTTAATTATTCAGATAAGTAAGTTATTAATTTTGGATTGATCTTATTGTGGTAGAATTTAGTGTTATCTTGTATTGTCGAGTGTGTAATATAATATTTCCTGCCGGTTTCTCGAAACAGGTCCAATATGCCATTAGTCAAAAGTCTCGAATAAACTTATGGGTGTCCTTTATGCACTGGAACGATATCTTGGTATATTCCTTGTTACATTAATTAATCAATGATAATGCCGATGTTGGAATGTTTGACTAGCGATCTTTATTAGAGACTTTTAAATGGTGACCAGGACTCTTCTGTGCGTACTAATAATAACGACATTATACCAGAATATATATCTGACACAGGTACATCTATAAAAAATATCTAAACTTTCAAATAGACTTAATTTTAATGATGATAATTGTACAATGGTACGATTCGAGGTGGTTCTTAACTTATCTCAAGTGCCTGCTAAAATATTGTACCATATTATGCTTCTATTCTATCATTAATTTTTCTGGAAAATTAAGAAAGGATCGGAGAAAATGTAAATTAAGCTGAAATGTACCGGATATTTTGCTAATGAAGTTGTGTAAAACTGTAAACTCAAGTGCCAGTTTCACTTTTAGTAAATATTCCGGTACTACAAGATAGCCTTGAAAAAATACACCAACTAGTGATTATGGATAATGTTTAAGTCTTGCCTGAAGGTAATAATGTTTGTTTTTCTTGAAAACTATCAATGTCAAAAAGTTTCTAAATTATTCCGAAATCTCTAACACTGCAAGCTATGAAATAACAAAATAAAGTTCTTTTGGTGGTTTAAGTGCATAGAGTTTTCTGTACTCTATGAACACGAACAGTTTTATGTTCAATGCAAACCGTGGTTTAATTATCCATTAATCATTGAGTAGACTGATTGTGATGACTGATTTGTGATGAAGCAATATTATTTGTTAGTGAAATGGATATTTTTAATTTCTAAAACCCAAATAAGAAAATCGATGTTGGATGTATTTATTTATAATCTTCTGTGGGAACTTATTTTACCACGGGTGCATTTTGTCAAACCAAAATATCGTGTGACTTATGTTTCAATGACAAATCTTGTTATAGTTTGCGGCTCCAAAAGTTGAATAATAACGATCCCCTTTTGAGTAGGATCCGCAGCACAATTTCTAATTAGACAATAAGAAATCATGGGGAATTTATATTGGTGAATTGGTATAATTTGTATTTGATATCAAAATTGACACAACTCGTTAAAATTACTTTTATGTTCAGTACAACTGTCTGAAAGAATATAAAAGAATTTTAGGGAGTTTAAAATTATCGAAACTCTTTTTTAAATAGTTTCTGCAGTTCTTAATTTAGACATAATTCAACGAGTTTAATTAATATATAATAAAACGTTGTTAATAATTTACATTGTGTACCTATTAAAAATCTTTTCCGCGGTACTAAAAGTACGTGGGTAGTTGTTATTGTTTGCTTATTTTTTCTACTATGTGTATGTTTCTGTAGGCAAAGGAAAGTTTGATGTGTGCCAAATGTTACAAAGAAACATATAATTACCATGTAGCAACAGATTCAAATACAAGTAATATGGATGTATTTATATGATAAATAAAATATATTATACTAGGTAGATTAGGTTGTAAGTGATATTATGAATAATATAATTATTATTAAATTATGAAATACATACATTTTTGCTGTATTTAGGAGCGTCTTCCATCTTACTCATATTGTTTTCTCTTAGGTAAAACCAGTAAGAGAAATTTTCATGGAAACTGAATCTATTAATCGAGCCGTTTGCTCTAAACTAATGTAAAGCTTAGATATTGTTACTCGCTATAATTCACGAATACACTAGGGTAGGAGGTACTCGCATAACGTTCTGAGTAGTTCTATTTCTATGCTTATAATTGGGTAATAATCTTCAGGCTGACTCGCTATAAAGTTTAAGCCTGTGGATCAGACGCGCTTGGATCATTGACGGTCTTCACATGAAAGTTTCGCCCTTACTGTAGACACTAGCCTTTCTTTCGGTGGTATAAGGAATGTAGATGAAAATTTACAGCAATAATTAGTATCTAATAGTAGTATTTTGCTGGTAGATGCTAAATGATGATAAAATTATGTGTGATAACTCGCAATTTATTTATTAAGCGTAGTAATTTTAATCTTAATTTTGTGAGCGTAAAAATATTTCGTTGCATAATCTATTCTAAATAATGACATGTCTACGAAAATAGTTTTTATGAATGCAAAGCGAATTTTAAAAGTTATTATGATATTATATTTGCCGCGGCTCATTTTTACTATATCGGGAAAAAGAAATATTTTTATCAACTAATTTATTTTTAGGTTAATAATGTTAATTTTATTATAAGCTGTGTTTGCCTGTAAAAATGTTTCAAACAAATTTTATCTTCCTATATATTTGTTTGGAATGTAAGTACTATGAACTGAGGTGTGTGTGTGCCACTGCAGATATTAAATGCATAATATTTTTTTCTTGTTGGAATTTGAAATTTCGTGAAAGTTACCTCGATATTATCGTATATCTTAGCATGGTGTGTTTAGATATATTTTAGCAGTGGTAAACCGTAAGCCCCCAGACGTTTTAATCAAGCCACACCTTAGCTATATTAATAAGTCCGAACTATATTTAAGTATAATATTATTGTTGTTGTTGATATTTTGCTGGCTTTGAACGACACCACTCTTTATTGCTATTGTTAAAAGTTATCGCCAAATTTTTATTTGTCCTAAAATCTTTTGTCTTTGTACATATCCATTAATAAAATTATGTACTGAGAATTGCGTTTTATTTATCGAGGATACACACATACATACATTTCTCATCGAAACTTAACTGTCCCTACCCTATTAAGAACCTCAAGCACGAACTGAAGTTTTTCAAAGAAAGCATCGGTTGATGTGATAAACACACCTCTGTTGTACAACAAACAAGGCTTGGCGACTAAATCTATATAATTATTATTCTCTGTGGGAGCTACGCGCGAGTGACTCGTTTCGTGATACAATGTAGGACCAGTGACAGTCGTGAGTCGGTCAGCAAAAACAAAAGTTTTTTTTGACATTTTCTTACGTTTATATCGGTGGTGGTCCTTTTAATATACTATATCTATGGTGGTGGTGGTGGTTAACCTTCTCCATCGAGTGGTACTTTGGTGACAATGTGATTTTTTTTACTGAGCTTCGAAGAGTATCAACACCATCTAGTGAAGCAAATAGTTACTATTTCTATTTTTTAAATATCACTTTGAAAACCCTTCATTGTATTAAATACCTTTTGCCAACCACCACTCACCAGCCCTGCCACAACCACAACATGGTATTAAAAACACGTTTTAAAACGGACTAAATTATTACAAAAAAAATCGGACTAAAAAAACATTAAAACGGACTAGTAAAAAACAGACTAAAAAAGTAAAAAATAAATTCCTCTGTAATTTATTATAACCCTATATGTACCTACAGAAATTTTAAACCTAAAAACGTGGGGCGCATGCTAAAGACTATAGATAATTTTTAAAAAATGCGCCCCACGTTTTTAGGTTTAAAATTTTTGTGGGTAGGGTTATAAATATTTACAGAAGAATTTATTTTTATTTCATTTTTTTGATATAGATGAGGCAACATTTTATATTACAAACCTCATACAAGTAGCTGCCTGGCGCTCCACTCCTTCACTGAGCTACAGCACCGAAAAAAACAACGTCCCACTGGAAATACGAAACAAGCTCCAAGAGAAGAGAAAACAAAGAAGAAAACTTCACATGACGAGATCAAGTACAGACCGATCAGAATACAACAAAATTTCAAGAGAATTAAAAGACCTAATTAATGAAACCAATAACACAACGTTTTATCATCAAATATCGAGTCTATCATCTTATAAAAAGGATAATTATTCCCTATGGAAAATAACCAAGAACTTTAAAAGACCACAAAACCATATTCCTCCTATAAGGAAATCCCCTAGTGACCCCTGGGCAAGAAGTGAAAATGAAAAGGCAGAATTATTCGCAAATCATTTAAGCGAAATATTTACACCCAATCAATCGACTATGGAGGAATTTGAAAAGGAAATTGATATAGTTATCGAAAGTGACCAGCAGTTGACCCCACCACTTGCACTGGTAACTCCTAAAGAACTTGCACGGACGATTCATCTCTTAGAAAATAAGAAGGCGCCAGGTTTTGATTTAATAACTGGTGAAGTGCTTAAAAAGTTACCCAGAAAAGCTTTGGTTTTTCTCACAATGTTATTCAACGCAATCATAAGAATATTCTACTACCCGAAACTCTGGAAAATATCACAAATCTGCATGATTGCAAAACCAGGAAAACCGCCAAACAATCCCAGTTCGTATAGGCCAATAAGTCTCCTACCGATATTGTCCAAAGTCTTTGAAAAAATTCTACTTAAAAGGCTAAAACCAATACTTGAAGAAAATAAGATCATACCTGACCATCAATTTGGCTTTCGGGAAAGGCATTCAACTGTGGAGCAAGTCCATAGAGTGGTTCACAAAATCAGACAATCTCTGGAGAAAAAGGAGTACTGCTCTGCTGTATTCTTAGACATACAACAGGCCTTTGATAAAGTCTGGCACAAAGGACTGTTGTACAAACTAAAGACCCTTTTACCAAATCCATTTTTTATGATACTGAAATCCTATCTAAACCAAAGGCAATTTCAAGTAAAATACGGAGAAGAACACTCAAAGCTATATAACATCAATGCTTCAGTACCACAGGGATCAGTCCTTGGACCAGTGCTTTATTCAATATACACAGCAGACCTGCCTACAACAGAGGATGTTGTTACTGCAACATATGCAGATGACACAGCATGCCTGGCTAGTGATACCGACCCAAACGTAGCATCACTCAAACTGCAAGAACAACTTGATAATATCGATAGTTGGCTACAGAAGTGGAGAATCAAACCTAGCGTAAGCAAATCAACACAAGTCACATTCACACTGCGAAAAGGTGACTGCCCACCAGTTCATATGGATAATGGCGTACTACCGAGCAATAATAGCGTAAAATATCTGGGGTTACACCTAGATAGAAGATTGACTTGGGCTAATCATATTAAGGCAAAAAGAAAAGAAGCGAAACTTCAGTTCCAATCGCTGCAATGGCTGTTAAATCGTCAATCACCTTTGTCCCTAAGTAACAAACTTCTGGTGTACAAAACAATCATAAAACCCATTTGGACATATGGTATAGAGCTCTGGGGCTCGGCGAGCAACTCCAATATAGAGATACTCCAGCGATTCCAGAACATTGCCTTGAGAACACTATCTGGTGCACATTGGTTTGTTAAAAATACTGAAGTACACCAATACCTGGAGATATCAACTGTGAAAGAAGAAGTCAGCAAATGTAGCAAGAGATACAAACATAAGCTAAGCTCACACACAAATGAACTGGCCAAAGAACTCCTTGATGAAAGTGCAAACATAAAACGCCTAAAAAGATGGCAAATCCTGGACCTAGACCACAGAAGTTAGTTCTACAAACATATACAGTTGCCAACCAATGGGATGGCACTTACAATTGACTACTTTGGAACCTATCTGATTATGGCTGAGGAGCCGATGGCAGATCAAAAATGAACAAAAAAAAAAAAAAAAATTTCATTTTTTTCTATTATTATGGGAGCTTATTCCTAAAGCCTATAAAAAAATGTTCAGCCGATTGGTGGATATGGTTTTTTTTTTCGCATTCCCCATTAGCTCATTAGCCCCCCAGTTACTCTTTCTTACTTCCAACTTCAAACCTCCGTGTTTCTGAGACACCAAAATATCTTTTGAAGAAAAAATAATTCGAAGAAAACAATCCAGTGCCGTATCGACTTTATTATAAAAGAACATAAAAGCGTGGCTCTAAAGGCCTAGTAATATACAATGTTAATATTTATCTTACAATAATAGTAATATTGAGTTAAACATCTATAATATCGATACTTAAGGCGCCGCCAATACATTTATTTTTATTACTCGTAAACCAAGTCAATATTTAAAAACCGGCCAAGTGCGTGTCGGGCCACGCGCCGTAGGGTTCCGTAGTTCCCTTATATACCTTACCATATTTAATACCACTATCATTTTTTGTCTGTAAAAATAACTTTGTTTTTCACAGTGTTGGTATGAATGACAAAGTTATATTTGCGGTTTTGGATAATATGATATATCTCGGAAACTAATTGCTACATCTCGTTTAAACCAATTTTCAGTGAAAGTTTTTATTAAGATCTATAGCATATATATTTTTTTATTTTTTACTCACCTATTTCAAAAGTTGGAGGGGGGGGGGGACGCAGTTTGGCAGTGTTTATCTTTCCAACGGTTGACTTTGAGAAAAAATTGTCTTAGGAACCTTAATGTCATTTTTGAAGACCTATCTATCTATAGACACCCCGCACGTATTGGTATGAAGATTTTTTTATTTTTTTTTCAGTTTCAGTTCCATGTATGGGGAGCCCCCCTTAATCTTTATTTTTTTTAATTTTTGTGTTAAAATCGTTAAGCAGTTAACAGAATACATCTACCTACTAAGTTTCAACTGTGTAATCCTAATACTTTCGGAATAAAATGGCTGTGACATACGGACAGACAGACAAACAGACAGACATGACAAATCTATAAGGGTTCCGTTTTTTGCCATTTTGGCTACGGAACCCTAAAAAAGCTAAGATCATGCCATCCTAAATTGTCGTGTCCGTTACGCCAGCAAGAAAGTAGCTTCTAGAGAAAAACGAGTTTGATGAATAATTTGTGCGTAATTCGGTGTAAATGTGCGACAAATAAAAAAAAATGTGGGCCCCATACTTTTGGAATAAAACGGGAAAAACGAATCCTGCTGGGGTAACGGTGCTCCAGCAGGAAGAATCTAAACTAATGATCGGAGAGAAATAAAAGATATATGGGCGGGTAGCTTGATACTAGCAAGAAATGTGCGCCAAATATATAATTTGTGGGCCTTACAGTTTTGGAGATATTTGATTTCCTGCTGGCGTAACGTTTTGCCGAATCCCAGATCTCGGAAACTACTAAATGTGCGATCTTACAGTAAACACATATAAGTAGCCCCTAATTTGTGCTATTTGTGCGGTAGAAAACATTTCAAAAATATTCACAGATTTTGAAGTAATCAGGCATTTTCTGAAAACAGAAAAAAAATTCTAGCTCCTAAACTACTACATAAATAAAGAAACCAGAAACAGTGTTCTATTCTTCTTGTTATTTCTCATTACCATAAAAAGTTTGAAAATCCCACATTTACGCGTTTTTGAATAATACCCATATGAAGGTGAGACTGACCAAGTCATGACTTTGACGGTCAGCAGGATAAAAATATCAGAGATTATTTAGATCCTAGGCCAATGAATAATTTGTGCGGTTACTGAAGTACACGCTCTGAAAATTTCAGCTTAAAATTTTTCGTATTTAAGTAAATATCAATAAAAATCTGAAACAACTGTCAGTATTCCGATTAACGGACCAAATTCGATAGACCACTAAAAAGCGACGCGTTCATACATTTTGATGACCTCCTTAAATTTGTTGTCGAGCAGGTTTGTACACGTCACGTCTGCGTACACTTAAGTAAAAAAGTGATTTGAGTGAGTGCTTTTGTTTTAATAAAAAATGAAGTTATATCTCTTTTATTTCATTTTTACTTGAATTGATAGAATTTTAACATTATTTTATTCAAAAAATAAAGGATGTTTTGTAATTGTATTTCGTTTTTTTATGCGATTAAATTGACAAAAGACAGTGATCCGCTGCATCTTCACTAGAGAATGTAGGTAGGTACCTACAGCCGAGCGAGTATTCTTTTGTGTTGGCGAAAAAGCCGCTGTTCGTCTAGACAGGTGACGCAACGACTAAAAGTGTAAGGGTTGGCACGTTGTGATTTGCCTTTTTGAATTTCAAAAATAATTAGGAAATATAAGATAGTCACTTCAAAATTCTTGTTTCATTCTTTGAATTAATTATTGACATATTTTCTAGGAGGTAAAAATATTTTTTTTTATTTTCAATTTGTCTCTTTCTTTTTTTTATGCTCTTCAAATAAGGAAAAAAAAGTTTTTCTTAGTATTTTCTCTTTTTTCTTCTTTCATCATAAATGCGAGGAAATAATGGAATTTATATGTATAATTATTTCAATAATTAATAATAATTTCAATTGTAATTCATTACTAATTTAGGGTTAAATAAGTACAAAATAAATATTAAATAAGTTAATAATAATGAAAAAATAAGTTCCAAGATGGCGGCTGCCAACTTTTTTGTTTATGGGCCGATTTCAATGAAACTCGGTTTTTTGTACCATTTTGACACGAAAATAACAACGCAATGTTGAAAATATTAAAAAATCCAAGATGGCGGCCATCTTTTTTGTTTGTGGGCCGATTTCGATGAAACTTGGTTTTTGGTACTATTTTGACAAGAAAATAACAAAGCAATGTTAAAAAATGCAAGATGGCGGCTATCTTTTTTGTTTGTGGGCCGATTTAGATTAAACTCTGTTTTTGATACTATTTTGACAAGAAAACAGCAACGCAATGTCAAAATATAAGAAATCCAAGATGGCGGCCATATTTTTTGTTTGTGGGCCGATTTCGATGAAACTCTGTTTTTGGTACTATTTTGTCAAGAAATTAACAAAGCAATGTTAAAGCAATAAAAAATTCAAGATGGCGGCTATCTTTTTTGTTTGTGGGCAGATTTCGATGAAACTCGGTTTTTGATACTATTTTGACAAAAAAACAGCAACGCAATGTTTAAATATTAAAATCCAAGATGGCGGTCAACCTTTTTGTTTGTGGCCCGATTTCGATGAAACTCTGTTTTTGGTACTATTTTGACAAGAAAACAGCAACACAATGTTAAAAATATCAAAAATCTAAGATGGCGGCCATCTTTTTTGTTTGTGGGCCGGGCTGATTTCGATGAAACACAGTTTTCGGTACTATTTTGGAAAGAAAACAGCAACGCATTGTTACAAATATAAAAACAAATCCATGATGGCGGCTATCGTTTTTGTTTATGGGCCGATTTCGATAAAACTCTGTTTTTGGAACTAAAAAGATAGCCGCCATCTTGGATTTTTTATTTTTTTAACATTGCTTTGTTATTTTCTTGTCAAAATAGTACCAAAAACCGAGTTTAATCGAAATCGGCCCACAAACAAAAAAGATGGCCGCCATCTTGGATTTTTATATTTAAACATTGCGTTGCTGTTTTCTTGTCAAAATAGTATCAAAAACCGAGTTTCATCGAAATCGGCCCACAAACAAAAAAGATAGCCGCCATCTTGAATTTTTAAATTTTTTAACATTGTGTTGCTATTTTTTTATCAAAATAGTAGGTACCAAAACCGAGTTTCATCGAAATCGGCAAACTTACAAAAAATTTGGCCGCCATCTTGAATTTTTTGCATTTTTAACATTGCGTTGCTATTTTCTTATCAAAATAGTACCTACCAAAAAGCGAGTTTCATCGAAATTGACCCACTAACAAAAAAGTTGGCCGCCATCTTGAATTTATTAATTTTTTAACATTGTGTTGCTATTTTCTTATCAAAATAGTACCAAAAACCGAGTTTCATTGAAATCGGCTTACTTACATAAAAGTTGGCCGCCATCTTGAATTTTTATTTTTTTAACATTGCGTTGCTATTTTCTTATCAAAATAGTACCAAAAACCGAGTTTCATCGAAATCGGGCCACATACAAAAAAGTTGGCCGCCATCTTGAATTTTTTACATTTTAACATGGCATTGCTGTTGTCTTGTCAAAATAGTACCAAAAACCGAGTTTTATCGATACATACATACACATACATATACCTACTCACGCCTGTTTCCCATGTGTTTAGGCATCGGCCCATAAACAAAAAAGATAGCCGCCATCTTGGATTTTTATTTTTTTACATTGCATTGTTATTTTCTTATCAAAATAGTTCCAAAAACAGAGTTTTATCGAAATCGGCCCATAAACAAAAACGATAGCCGCCATCTTGAATTTTTAAATTTTTTAACATTGTGTTGCTATTTTTTTATCAAAATAGTAGGTACCAAAACCGAGTTTCATCGAAATCGGCAAACTTACAAAAAATTTGGCCGCCATCTTGAATTTTTTGCATTTTTAACATTGCGTTGCTATTTTCTTATCAAAATAGTACCTACCAAAAACCGAGTTTCATCGAAATTGACCCACTAACAAAAAAGTTGGCCGCCATCTTGAATTTATTAATTTTTTAACATTGTGTTGCTATTTTCTTATCAAAATAGTACCAAAAACCGAGTTTCATTGAAATCGGCTAACTTACATAAAAGTTGGCCGCCATCTTGAATTTTTATTTTATTAACATTGCGTTGCTATTTTCTTATCAAAATAGTACCAAAAACCGAGTTTCATCGAAATCGGCCCACATACAAAAAAGTTGGCCGCCATCTTGAATTTTTTACATTTTAACATGGCGTTGCTGTTGTCTTGTCAAAATAGTACCAAAAACCGAGTTTTATCGATACATACATACACATACATATACCTACTCACGCCTGTTTCCCATGTGTTTAGGCATCGGCCCATAAACAAAAAAGATAGCCGCCATCTTGGATTTTTATTTTTTTACATTGCATTGTTATTTTCTTATCAAAATAGTTCCAAAAACAGAGTTTTATCGAAATCGGCCCATAAACAAAAACGATAGCCGCCATCATGGATTTTTTTTATATTTGTCACAATGCGTTGCTGTTTTTTTTCCAAAATAATACCAAAACCCGAGTTTCATCGAAATCGGCCCACAAACAAAAAAGTTGGCCGCCATCTTGGATTGTTTATTATTTTGACATTGCATTGTTATTTTCTTGTCAAAATAGTTCCAAAAACAAAGTTTCATCGAAATCGGCCCAAAAAAATATACCAATATAAACAAATTCACCAATGTGCGGCCTAGGGCATGGAATACCGGAACGATTTTCATACCGGTATTGATACCGGTATTGAAATTTCAAATACCGGTATACCGAAATTTCGGTATTTTTTTAAAATATTGCTAGTTATTGTTTGAATGATTCAAAGAAAGATTATTAAGTCTTATTTGCGGAAAGTGATTAAAGCTATAATGTCAGAAACACTCAAACTATTTACCAACTCCTTAGAAATAACAAAATGAGTTATTAAAGTACAGGTAATTAAGAATACTAAAGAAAATACGTTATTTGATCCAAGAACTATTTATATTGTTTCATTGGCACAAATATCGCAATCAAATCCTTAATATTAAGAAAATTATAAGAAAACATGTTACACAGGCGCAATCTCGCATCGCATCTCTAGTAAAACAGTTCTTTTTGTTCTTTGAAAAGGGTGACAAGTCCCTCTTAAAGAACTACAGACCCATCTCACTTCTGAGCCATGTCTATAAGTTGTTTTCAAGAGTCCTTACAAATCGTCTCGCTCGCAGGTTCGCCTAATTCCAACCTCCCGAACAAGTCGGGTTCCGAAAATGCTTTAGCACTATAGTATAGACCACATCCCTAGTGCTATACAGAAAACCGGGGAGTATAATCTGCCACTTTGCTTGGCGTTCGTGGACCATAGTCCACATTACACTAACATTAACATTATAATCGTGTTCCAATCAAAGGCTAGGATTGGATAGAAACCTGGGCGGTGTTGCAGTCTGTCCTAAGGTGCCAAGTAGACTACAGGTATATCGAGGTGTTGAGGTACTTATACGAAAATGCCACCATGTCGATCCGAGTACAGAACCTGAGCACAAATCCTATTCAACTGCAGCGAGGTGTGAGACGGGAGATGTTATTTCTCCGTAACTGTTAATAGCTGCGTTAGATAGAGGACATCTTTAAGCTCTTAGACTGTAAAGGACTCGGCATCAACGTTAATGACCAGCACCTTCGTTTTACCAATGATATAATTCTGATGGCTGAGACCTTGGAAGACCTGAACACAATGCTCGAAGATCTCCGTAGTGCTTCCCAAACAGTGGGTCTTGGGATGATCAGGTTGTACGCGCTCCACTCCTGTTCATGTTGAAAACACTAGCCTTGAAGTTATTGACCATTACGTATACTTAGGACAGGCAGTCCAGTTAGGTAAGTCCAACGGTCTAACTTCGAGAAAGAGATCTCTCGTCGAATCCAACTCAGATGGCAGCATTCGGAAAGCTTCGAAAAATCGTCGCATCCGACTTACCTCAGTGTCTCAAGACGAAAGTCTATGACCAGTGTGTGTTACCAGTGATGACTTACGGCAGTGAAACGTGGTCGCTAATGGACCTCATAAGAAGGCGCATGGTCACCCAGCGTGCAATGGAGAGAGCCATGCTTGACGTTTCCCTGCGTGATCCATAGGTAAACTAAAGTAACCGACATCGCTTGAAGGATTGCTCAGCTGAAATGGCAGGGGGCGGGACACACACACACACACGGGGGCGAGAAGAACTGATGGCCGTTGGGGCGGAAAGGTTCTGGAATGGCTCGCGCGCACCGGACGACGCTCCGTGGGTAGGCCCCCGACAAGGTGGACCGACGCGGGAAGCCGCTGGATGCGGGCCAAGCACGACCAATCGTCGTGGAGATCCTTGGGGGAGGCCTATGCCCAGCAGTGGGTGTCGTGCGGCTGATATGATGTTGATGATGAAAACATAAGACGAATAACTGAAAGCAATATCATTAAATCCCTTTTGAGCGAAGTACCTAAAATGCACGATGCCTATGATACTGGCTAGCATGTAGTGTTTTGCGTAGGTGTTTTTTTTATCGTGATTATTCGTGATTCGTGTCAGATAAAAACTCATCTGCAGTATGAACAACACTATAAGCTATAGAAATCGAGCGTTTTGCATAGTCTTTAAACACCGTTGCAAAAATAGATCACTATTTTCGAAATACCGAAATACCGGTATTTTAACCTCAAATACCGGTATCAAAATACCGAAAAAAATTACCGGTATTTCGGTATACCGGTATCATTTTGGATTCCAAATCGTGCCAAAAACACTTTTTCATGACACCAACATCAAAAAATTGCAAACACTACTTTCAATAATAATATAATTAATAATTACAACCCAATCGAAAGCGTAAGCCCTGTCGGGATAGGGCCCGAGATACATACATTGCCAAAGTATGGGCTCTCGGACATTATACTTTTGGAATCTGCTCGTCTTTTTTACTTTAATAATTATGTTGTGAAACAGTGGATAATTTTTACAAGTCGACAATTGTCATGCAAACTTGACTCGGCTCCAATCTCATGTAAAGAATCACTGACAAATCTACAAATATGTCGACTTGTAAAAAATATCCCTGTTTCACAACATACCTGTCCCTAATTAAAGTAACGACAAATGTAAAATTAACCGACATATTATGTCACTGACATATGTCGACTTGGTGAAATAGGGCCCTGGACGTAATGTAACATATCAATGCTATATACTACTATAGGCACAGGTATGAATAAAGGCACAAACTATGTATTTACATGTTAAACACTATTTACTCACATTGCTAATGAAAAGTTATGAACGCGACTGTACAAACATTTTTTCTGCATAATACGACACATTAAAGGAGGTCATCAAAATGTATGAATGCGTCGCTTTTTAGTGGTCTATCGAATTTGGTCGGTTAATCGGAATACTGACAGTTGTTTCGGATTTTTATTGATATTTACTTAAATACGAAAAATTTGAAGCTGAAATTTTCAGAGCGTGTACTTCAGTAACCGCATAAATTATTTATTGGGCAAGGATCTAAATAATCTCTGATATTTTTATCCTGCTGACCGTCAAAGTCATGACTTGGTCAGTCTCACCTTCATATGGGTATTATTCAAAAACGCGTAAATGTGGGATTTTCAAACTTTTTATGGTAATGAGAAATAACAAGAAGAATAGAACACTGTTTCTGGTTTCTTTATTTATGTAGTAGTTTAGGAGCTAGAATTTTTTTTCTGTTTTCAGAAAATGCCTGATTACTTCAAAATCTGTGAATATTTTTGAAATGTTTTCTACCGCACAAATAGCACAAATTAGGGGCTACTTATATGTGTTTACTGTAAGATCGCACATTTAGTAGTTTCCGAGATCTGGGATTCGGCAAAACGTTACGCCAGCAGGAAATCAAATATCTCCAAAACTGTAAGGCCCACAAATTATATATTTGGCGCACATTTCTTGCTAGTATCAAGCTACCCGCCCATATATCTTTTATTTCTCTCCGATCATTAGTTTAGATTCTTCCTGCTGGAGCACCGTTACCCCAGCAGGATTCGTTTTTCCCGTTTTATTCCAAAAGTATGGGGCCCACAAATTTTTTTATTTGTCGCACATTTACACCGAATTACGCACAAATTATTCATCAAACTCGTTTTTCTCTAGAAGCTACTTTCTTGCTGGCGTAACGGACACTAAATTGTCTCTATTATTTTTTTAATAACTTTTCGACAGTTTTTAATCTTTCTGTAAGTTTTAAAATCCATTTTAGCTCAAAGTGGCACTTTTGGCTAGAATGGATTTTAAAACTTACAGGAAGAATGAAAACTGCTAAAGACTTATCCAAAAAATATTAGAGACAATTTAGGAGGGCATGATCTTGGCTTTTTTTAAATATTGACTTGGTTTAAGAGTAATAAAAATAAATGTATTGGCGGCGCTAGTAGTAGGTACTACGGCGCCTTAAGTGCCGTCGGTTACGACAATCTGTCTCTTATTTATTGTTTATTATAAAATCAAAATTTCCTTCTTTCAAGAGAAGTATATCTGTCTTGCTTCAGCCGGCGCTTGCTCCATCGGACAATACGGGCATTTCAACCTGGAAAATATTGACTTCTGTAGTTACCTTCAAATACAGCGTGAAATTTTAATAATTTGGTTCCTGCCGTGGGGTGGTTCCACTCATAAGGCTGTTACAGCTGATAAGTTTCTTGCGCCCGTTCTTCTTGTCAGCTAAAAAGTCTGGAACGGGTGGTAGGAAAATATAGACGATTCAAAAGTACTTAATAATTAAGTTTATTTGAATAAAGCTTATTTCACTTTCACTTTCATGATTACAAGCAACTTTTACTATGGGGCCAACTCTGATATCGCGAAAAAAAATCAGCTGTTCCAAACATTTAGGTTGAGTAGGTATTGTGCTTTTGTATGGAACAGCTGATTTTTTTTCACGATTTCAGAGTTGGCCCCATAGTAAAAGTTGCTTGTAATCATGAGTGGAATCATCCCCTTGCGGGAACCAAATGACTAAAATTTCAGCGTGTATACTTATCTTCTACGACATACATTATTCACAGAGCTGCCGCACATGGAGCCACTAAACGCGACCACTGTGGCTCAGTCAACGCAGCCACAAGTAGCGAGCGCGGGCGACTCCCGCAGCTTGTGGCTCGAACGCTCAGTTTGCGCCGATACTATACAAAATGTATTAAAAAACTCGGCGAAAGTGGCGCCGCGGTGAATTTTATTTAATATTATAATTTTAATAATGTTTCACGTGGATTTTTTAGGGCCCACAGTCTAGTATTTTTAGACGGTATCGTTACATTCCCTCGTAGTCACTGCTAGAAGTAGATAGCAAAACTGCTAAAAGTTGCCGTTTTTGACACATTTGCTATCTACTTCTACGAATGACTACGAGGGCATGTAGAGATATCTTTAAAAATACTAGACCATGGTCCCATCTTTTTCTATTAATAATTTAAATTAAAACCTCTGAGGGCCACTTTCGGTCATAAAACCGCCTTAAGTGGCCGCGACTAGTGGCTCAATGTGCGGCAGCTCTTAAATTGATTTGGCGATCAGGCCTTCTAATTCTATATTCTATTCGCGATTCTAATTAAACCCCAAAACATATATGATCACCGATAAGAGATTTATCGATACTTGGCTGTCAAAATACTATGGATTTTGAAAGTTCCGAGTCGATAAATCGCTACCTATTTCATTATAATGTTTCGGTGGTCATGTTACAGAGGAAGACCTATCTGTACAACAATTTGACTAAACTTTAATAATTATGAAAAAGTTTCGAAACCATCTTACAAACGACTCCAATCCCCACCGACCCAACGCCTCTGTTCCCATTCCCATGTCTGTTAGACCGTTAGGGTTTTAAAAAAAATTGGTTCAACCGATTGGTCGGTTGAGCCAATTTTTCGGTTGAGCCATGTAATGTCAACCGTCCCCATGATAATTGCAGGGGTCGGTAGGGCCAGCGAGATTTGTTTTGAAAATCTCAACGGTTTCCACGTGTGGTGAGGACAGAGGCGTGTAGTCGGTTGGTAATGAACCAGAAGCATTACCTCTTAACCTAACTATAATAAGCCCACCACCAGAATAAGATAAAGAATTGACCGCACTTTACTGACTTGGCACCCATGGCGAGCTTGTTGAGGGCGTCGCGCGAGATCACGTGCCCGCACAGCAGCCGCATGGGCGGGTTCTGCTCGGACGCCTGCTGCCGGAGGATGGGGCACGCGAACACCGAGTGGTACCCCCCACCGTCTTCACCTAGGTCCACCTGGGGGTATAATAAAGTTATGTACAGACGACGTAACAAGTTGATTTTGAGGAACTCTGTAATAAAACCGCATACAACCTCCATCGGATTTTGGCTTGGTTGATTCGTCTTGACAAAGAATCCTTATGGAAGATGGGTGTCCATGGTCCAAGGTCGGATGATGGAGCCGGAAAAGGCCACAGGAAAAAGAAAACCCAGCAGGTCTACATCTAACGTGCGGGTGCGTCATGTTGGCGCGGATGTCGTAGCCGCTACTACAGCCGGCGGGTAGTCACCTCTAGCGGCAGCTCGTCGTCGGCCCAGGCGGCGATCACGTGCGGGTGCGTCATGTTGGCGCGGATGTCGTAGCCGCTACTACAGCCGGCGGGTAGTCACCTCTAGCGGCAGCTCGTCGTCGGCCCAGGCGGCGATCACGTGCGGGTGCGTCATGTTGGCGCGGATGTCGTAGCCGCTACTACAGCCGGCGGGTAGTCACCTCTAGCGGCAGCTCGTCGTCGGCCCAGGCGGCGATCACGTGCGGGTGCGTCATGTTGGCGCGGATGTCGTAGCCGCTACTACAGCCGGCGGGTAGTCACCTCTAGCGGCAGCTCGTCGTCGGCCCAGGCGGCGATCACGTGCGGGTGCGTCATGTTGGCGCGGATGTCGTAGCCGCTACTACAGCCGGCGGGTAGTCACCTCTAGCGGCAGCTCGTCGTCGGCCCAGGCGGCGATCACGTGCGGGTGCGTCATGTTGGCGCGGATGTCGTAGCCGCTACTACAGCCGGCGGGTAGTCACCTCTAGCGGCAGCTCGTCGTCGGCCCAGGCGGCGATCACGTGCGGGTGCGTCATGTTGGCGCGGATGTCGTAGCCGCTACTACAGCCGGCGGGTAGTCACCTCTAGCGGCAGCTCGTCGTCGGCCCAGGCGGCGATCACGTGCGGGTGCGTCATCTTGGCGCGGATGTCGTGCAGCGCGGGCAGCACGCGCGCGCCCGCCAGCACGCCGCCCGCCAGCGGCGACAGCGGCGCCAGGCGAAGCAAGGCGCACGACTCGCGGATGAATAGCTCCGCTGCTTCCGCGCCTGCACAAAACATTATGTTTACCGACATTTTATAAGAAAAAAAGTGTAAAAGTTGTAAAATAAAAAGATTTCGATTCTTCTTCTTTCTATGTTTTGTTTTGCTTAGATGTTTTTTTCTCCTACAGACTCTGCTCTGTTATTTCAAGGCGTATTGTAAAGTACAATACCGAGGTATAGAGGTAGTTAGTAATTTCTGCACAACGCCGCCTGCAGCTGTGTTGTGTCGTATAACAGTGTATTTATTATACTGAATGTATATTATTATACCTACACTATTAAATGTACCGCATTCGTGGCTATCTGTTCCCTAAGGGTTGACTGGGAGAGAATGCTTTTAGCATTAAGTCCGCCTCTTGTACATCAATTTATTGTAGTACAATAAAGAGTTTAAATAAAAATAAATAAATAAATAACCTCCCTACAACAGCGCGCACACTCACCTAGCGCCGTGGGGTCGAGCAGGTGCGCGTAGTGCGCGGGCGCGGGCGGCGCGCCGGGCGTGCACCACGCGAGCGCGCATACCGCCGCCTGCAGCTGGCGCTCGTGCCGCGCCGCGTGCGCGGGGAACTGCGCGCGAGCATATTCTATAGCCGCCACTACTCCTTGCTCGCAGGCTAGCTGGGGTGCAACAACATTCAATAAAGTTAAAATTTCAAACTGGTAGGACGACCTGCACCATAATAATTATGAGACAAGTTAGCTTAGGTTGCTCACAAGGCTGTGGGTTGCATCCCGAGCCCGAGCCAAGAAGAGAGAGAGAAGAAAGAAGTTTCATACGACGTTTTTCAAAACATTTGCGAGGAAAAAACAAAGTAATTTACACACAGCAACAAATGCGACAAAAACAAAATATGATATTATCTTATGGGAAAAGGTGCGCAGGTTTTTTTTTCACACGCCCAACGCAAGAATATTTTGCGAACAAAGGGGTGATACAGCCTACTTCAGAATTATAATTTTAAGTGATAAAATGCACATATTTTAATATTTTATAACAAAATATTGTGATTATGAATAATTTGATAATAATAAATATTTGTATGATTTAATTAAGGACTTGTTTACACATTTATTTATTTCAAAAATGTATATGAATGTTCAGCAGCATTAAACCTAGGTAAGACAAACATAAGTTCTACTAATGTTAGCAATGTGTTTGAAGACTTAATTAAATTCTAAGGAGTTTGGTTTGATTAATGTTGACATACTATATTTATTTTATCACTATTATATTTTGCATGCAAGCTCCTGGTGAATGTGATGTGACAATATGAAATATATTAAGACCTTATGTACTGTTGATTCTTGATTCTTGGTCAATGAAAGATGAGATTAGGTTGGAAACGGAACTAATTTTGCGCCTTATTTTAAGGTTCAGTTTCCGATAACTTATCATCTAAACATTAATTTAACAGGGAAAGTGGCGCCGCTATTTCAATCTCATCTTTCGTTGACCAGACTCTAAGAAGATTAATGGGAGGTTTTCTGGAAACTCCGACAGTAAGTCATTGATGGTATTATTTTTGTTGTAGGAGATCTCTATATATTTATTTTTGTTATTTATATTATAAAAATATTACTTAAAAGGTTCCTAATTTGTACGGATAATTCGAACTTGAACAGGTGGTTTTGAAGTACCATGAAATATAGCGATAACTAACGGTTAAACATTTTTTTCGTTTATCATGCACAATATAGGCCAAAATTGGTCCTTTGTGCTTTTGGCTAGGTATAGGCAAACCATCAATGTTGAATGTCAAAGATAAATTGGTAACTGAGTGTTACTTTGAGAATAAACTTGAGTTATACAATTACGTAGACCGTTGTAACAATATTTTCCATCACCCATCGCGATTATGTTGTTTGTCCTAGGAGTTTGTAATAGACTTCTGCTATCTTTTGGCAAAAAATCAATATTTGGAATGTGTCTCAATATGCCCAATAATTCATTCAAAGCGTTTTGGCGTATTTGATGCTGTAGTGCCCATTGTTGAATTTTAGATTTGAAAGAAAATATCTTCCTGTTCGGTGATATCAGAATCTGATTGATTATCATGATAGTAGTTAGATGATGATTGACAAAATAAATCCATGTCATCTCTGAGATTGTCTGAAGGACTAACAACATCCGGTATTTGAGCAGTATTGACGCTATCATCAGCTTTGCAGTGTCCGAATTTGTAATAGTATTCGATACTTCAGCAGTATGGACGTAATCAGCATCAATAGAATTAGTGGTAGAATTATGTGCAGTGGATTCAACATCTAACATGCGAGCATTTTGATGCGAGTTATTTTGCGAATCTCCATCTGGACGTAGGTACATCAGGAGAAATGGTTGATATTGAAGGCAAATGGTCTGAAAGAAAATGCCATTTATTTATTCTCTAATACCTAACGCGACAAAAAATAAGTAAATAAGTAAAAGAATAACATGAATGATATTAAATAATTATTAATTTCACATTCATTAAAAAAAAGTTGAACATTTAACTAACCGGCGCGTTCTTTTTCTGAAATTATTTTTTTATTGGTAAGTTTTCTGTAAAACGTCGACGAGTGACGATACTGACGATAACGCTTCGGTTTCCTTTCGCTCATTGTACCACGTAACAATTATTCCCAAAGGGCGTCAAAATGTTTGAGAATCAGGATGTTTTCGTTGTAGGTTTTCTTTTTTTTAATATTTTTTTAGTTTCGTAACATCATCGTAATTTGTGCACACAAGAAATAAGTAGTAACTTTAGTTTCAACAATGTTACGACAAAGTTATTGTAAATTCTACACTTAAATTTAAAGTCGACACAATGTGTAAAGAATGAATTGTGTAACATTAATGACGTAATTTGTAGACACTGCGACAAAACATAGTTACTGTAACATTAATTGGCACAAAATGTCGCCGCTGTTCCTACACAGAGCAACCAAAATCCACACAGTTTTTACGTTCCGTAATAGTTACAACACTGTTACGGCATATAAAATTATTGACATTTTTGCGACCGAAAATGGTTGTATGGGTCTTTGTTGTTATAACTGTATTAGCCGGCTAAATTGGGAATGCTGTTTACTCGCATAGAACTTGCAGTAAGGTACTAATTTAACTTTGTAGGGCTAATTCTATAACGTACTAGTGTTTTATATATTATTGCACGCGTTTGTTATAGCTCGGTTTATGGCCCTAAAAGCGATGTATTAGGGCTCACTTTACAAGCAAGTGTGTTGAAAATTAAATAATGATTAAGTACCACTCAAACACAATATTTAGTTTATGGTACATGTCTCCTTTAGAGACAAAACGCACTGTCGACAGGTCGACGACGACGAGCGACGAACTGCAAAAAAAGGCTGCAGCAACATTTGCAGCTGCAGGAAGGCTGGGCTAAAGAATAAATATTTATTCTTATGCTCTATAGACGGGATTCGAACCCGCACCCTTGGGATTATGCTACCGAGTCGCTCGTAGTAGTAGTCGAAAGTAGGTATTGTAGGTATAAATTGTGATAAATTCTGACACCAGCAGAGTAATTTGATCTAATCTATATTAATTGAGATATCTGCACTGAACACTACACAACACTACAAACCATTTACCAAAATCAACTTATCAAAGTGGGCGGTTACGAACGAACTGGGTGGCTAAGAATCAAATAAGCGTCCCAGGTCCAATTTAACCCTGCGAACCAACCACTGAGGGTCTAACTATGTGGCCGCACAGCGTAATAATAGTGCTTTTGGTGTTTTACAAATTCCTTGTAATACGTGGTGAATGTCCTGCTGACCGGCAAAAAAACGACAATTATGAAGCAGAACTATTAAAAGACTTGTTCTGTTCTTACGACAACGATTTTCGGCCAGTCCAAGAGCACAACCAAACCGTCAACGTTGAAGTTAGAATGGTAATCACGTATATTAGTTTCGATCAGACGGAAGAAATGTTCACTGTTCAAAGTAGACTACAAATGACATGGCGTGACGAATTCTTGAAATGGGACCCCTCTAACTATGGCGGAATCAAGGAAATCCAAGTACGCAGTCACAGAATCTGGGTACCACGCATTGCTTCGTTCAACTCTGATGCATCAGGATCGTCAGATGCGTTTTATTCGAAATGTTTAGTAGAATACAACGGTACGGTGATTTGCGATCCTCATGAGCCACGTTCAGGCCTTTGCCGCACCTGGTTGAGAAAATGGCCATACGATAGACGAAAGTGCACGCTTTATTTCGGTTCATGGATGCATGCCGGAGAACAGATTAATTTTACTTCTCCAGCTAAAAATGCAATCATATTTGAAAATTACGATGACGTCCCCGGTTGGAAGTTACTCAACGTTTCCCATGTAAGGTTGCCAGGCAAGAACCATTGTTGCCCCAACGAATCGTATCCTTTGCTTAAGTACATATTTCAACTGAAAAGAAAGGCTAGAGAAATCGAAGCAATAGTTGTTGTGCCGTCTATAATTTTGGTTATAATAACATCTGTGACTATATTATTAGATGTCAAAGAGGACATAAGGCTGGCGTTGCAATGTTTCAGCTTATTCGGTCACTTAATATTTTTGGACATTGTTGCTTATCACTTGCCTAAACAAAACTTGGATAAGCCTATCATACTAATATTCATTCGTGATTCGATGGCAATGTCGTTGGCATCAATAGTATTGACGCTTGTGCTGACGCCTGTGCGCGAGCGTGCGGACGCCCCTCCTCTATGGCTGACGAAGCTGGCCCGACTGGTAACCAGTGGACCCGGCAAGTACGTCATCTTCACGGGATTTGAACCGCCGGACATCAACGATAGGAGCACTCGCACTGAACCACCAGAACCAGAACCAGATACAAACGAAGGACAACTCAATGATGCTTCCATTTGGTTGACATTAGTTAATTCACTTAACAGTATTGTTTTCGTTATTTACATTGTGGTTTATATTACACTTCTGTGTATTTATATCCCAGAAGAGTGATGATTAATATATTTGTCAAGAATTTACTATAATCTTTGCTTCAGTTTTATCTTTTCACAGTTATTAGTTTATTACTTTCTTCCAATAAAATTTTGTTCCGCACGCTCAATCCACATCTGCTTTGTGTATTTACCAATTTGTTAATTAGGCTATGGAATGAATAAAAATGGATGCCACAGAATAAATGGCACTCACTAGCCTAACCAAACTAAACAAGTGTTTAAAATTGCGATCTACAAAACCATAACAAAGCTATTATACAGACGACAGGCATTGTGATTCTTAATCTACTACAAGACCAAACGTGTGAAATAACACCTAACATAATAAAATAGAAATATCATCTACAAATACATAATAATAAATCAAACAAAAGTTTTCTCCTTACCTTCAAAGCTTGCATCCTGTGTAGTGTAAACGGCAGCGGCGAATGTGCAAGATCCTGGCCACGCTGTTCCGCCCATTGCAGTGCTTGTGTGGGATCACCTGCTGCCAGCGCTGCCGCGCACCGCTGCAGCAGCGCAAACGTGCACGTGCGCTCCACTGCTAGAATACCAGTTTCTGTCACGAGGGTGTCACCTACGTCTTCTAGACCCTGGAATTTAATTGTTTTGTTAGATAAAGAAGTAATGAAAGCTATAAACCTGACCAACAACACATTCTAGACTAGAACAAATTCAGAATGCTAGCACCAGATCATAATGGGACAGGTATTAGTACTGGTATTTCTCTATCAATTCTATATGAATAGTGACTGATAAATTAACTAGTGGCTCTGTGAGCTGTGGACCTCGCGCGTCAATGTTAAAGGGCCGTACAACGTCAAATACACAATCATATTTTCACACAGTATTACTTGATAAATTGTACCCAAAAAAAATTAGTAGAAAGTAGATTGCAGTACCTACTCAGTTCTTTATGTAATTGGCAGAAACATGATAGGATGCTGACCGAACTGATGGAACGGCATTAAAGGACTTTTTTAAAATCGCATTCGATTCGATACAAATACATAAATACGTTAAATTTCATGATCTTCCGTTTAAGATGCTGTACAATCACAGATGATTTTAAGAAGTAACAAAAAAAACTTACTATTAATGAAGTAAGCATTATGAATGGATAAGTCTGTTTTAATGAATTACATTTAATAATTACATATCTCAACAAAGCCACACATTTTCTTACTAAATATAATGCAATTAGTAATAAATAAATAAATATAAATAAATAAAATTTATTTATTTTCTCCAACAATCTACAATTTGAACATAATTTCTAAGAGTACAGCTAAAATAATAACATAAGATTGCGAGAGAACTGGTACCTGAACTAAGCAAGGCTTGTGTCTCAGTGCACCAGTACCCTCCTCCTCGTGATGTGACCATGAAATACACTACAATGTCTCAATTATGAAGTTATATACTATGGAGAGATTATATAGCTATTACACTTTAGTTTAAATATAAAATTAAATTTAAATTAAAACAATACTTTAACAACTAAATTATACAATTATGATGACTTATTCAATCGGAAGTATTAGATTTTCAGTGTCATCGTAATTGAGGTTATGAAGGAAGGAAGTTACACATTTTTTGCAGAAGTATTTCGTAAATGAAACAATGTTAAGTTTATGATGGAGTCTATTATACAGGAATGGGCCCATAAAACAGAAAAAGCGATGTGAGAATTTGGTTTGAAATAATGTTGTGGGAGCGGCTAAGTGGTTTCGGTGAGAGCGAGTAGCAAAAGAAATATGATCAATGTAATGATGCTGCTTGAGAACAGTGTGCAAAACGTAAAGTTGACGGACAGACAAGAGTTGACAGAACTGATAAAGATCGTATGTTGAGTAGCGATAGGGTAAAAATGTGCATACCTTAAGGAGAGCTCTTTGAGCACGTTCCAATCTTATCATATGTGTTTTTGCAGATCCACCCCATGAGGTAATGCAGTAAATTAAAAGGGACTGACAAAGTGCAACATAAACTAATTTAATGGTATCCGGATCAGCTACATGCCTCAAATTTTTAAAAACAAACATTAATTTACGAAGTCTTCCTGCTGTAAGATTGATGTGTTGTTGAAAAGTCAGACAATGATCGATCAGAATACCTAAGTATTTAATTGAATCAGTCTTATTTAGAACAGGGCACGAACAGGAGGCAGTAGTCGAGGAAGAATTGTGGGTGCATGAGTGTGCAGTAATTGACATGTTTTCTTCTGTAGATAAAGAAAATTGCCTCATAGAAAATGTCATATATTGAGTTTTATTTGCATTGAGGGTTAACAAGTTAGTGCGGAGCCAGAAATTTACCAAATCGAATCCAGCCTGTGCCAATTGGTAAGCACCCTTCCAATCTTCCGCGGTAAATATTAAGACAGTATCATCGGCGTATGAGATGATTTTACAGTTGGGGATGTTAAGGGAACAGAGCTCATCAATATAAATCAGAAACAGGGTCGGGCCAAGGATACTGCCCTGAGGGACACCATAATCAATAGGAAGGTCGGAACTGGTTGTGCCATCGATTTTAACCCTTTGGTTACGATCGGTGAGGTAACTTTTGAAGAGTTGAAGCTGGTTACCTCTGATTCCTATGTTTTCCATCTTCCTCAATAGCAGGGGGACCGAGACCGTGTCGAACGCTTTAGCAAGATCTAAGAAGATCGCCAAGCATTTTTGACCACTGTCCAGAGCCCTAACAACCGAATCTGTAAGGTCATGAACAGCGTCCGCAGTCGATCTTCCAGAGCGAAAGCCGTATTGACTTGGCGACAAAGCGGACGTCGTCTCAAGAAAACTCTTGAGGCGCAGATTGAGAATGCGCTCCAAAAGTTTAGCCAATGCAGGTATGATTGCAATTGGGCGGTAGTTGTTCGCACTGCCTCGGTCCCCAGCCTTAAAGATTGGGTGTACAATGGCCCTCTTAAAGGCAACAGGGAAAACACCTGTTGAGATGCTTATGTTGCAAATATGTGTTATTATTGGCACTAGTATAGATTTATAACGCTTCAAAAGTGCAGTTGGAATATCATCCCAACCCGCTGCACAATCCCGTTTCAGAGAATTAATAATGGATTCAACCTCCTCGTCGCTGGTTTCTAAAAGAACAAAAGATTGAGATCTAGAGGATGTACGGCTCGTTTGGTTGGTGGATTGTGCGCTAGGATGCGAAGTCTGGGCAATATTAAAAGCAAGAGTTTTTCCGATAGTGGAAAAATAAGCATTAATGTGATCCGCTGACTCTTTAGGAGTAGATTTAATATTAAGGAGTTCGGCAGATGAGGATCTCAACAAAATATTTGTATTAGTGGCTTCACTTATCGCCGTCCACAGCTTTTTTGAGTTTTTACCAGCTTTGTTTATGCTTTCCTTATTGAACTCCCTCTTAACCTTTTTAATAAGGACATTGCAATAATTACGGTAGCGGACATAGGTGACTCTTAGGATATCATTTTTTGGGTTGTTTTTAAGTTTTTTGTGCATGTTGTCTCTGTTTTTAATGCACCTCAAGAGACCTGGAGTTATCCAGGGTTTGATTATTCTACGACGTCTTGGAATAGTAAGAAAGGTGGAATTATCCAGAATGGTTGTTTGCAGCATATCAACCAGCAGATTAGTGGCTAAGTCCGGGTGATTTAGTTTCAAAATGGGTGTGAAATCAATAGCCTCCATCGCCTTCGATAGATTTTTGTAGTCAATTTGCCTACTCGTTTTTACCTGGGTGATTGTTTTGGTGATATTTAAGTTTAGTAGGACGGCGTCATGGTCGGTTAATGACGAATTTATAACGAAGATATTAGCTGGATAAATAGTTTTCAAAACAACACACACACACACAGTAATATACAAACCCTACATTTTTATACACTTTTATACATTTTAAACACTTTTATTATTGTCCACCTATGTTCTATAATCTAACAGTACATGTATGCAATCATGCAATTTGTTGCCATTTTAATTTGTAATTAAACAATAAATGAAGTTATAAAAACCTGTCTGTATAAGTGTTGAGCGATAGCTTGTTCCATAATCGGTCTGTTCACGTCACCGCAGAAAGACTCCGCTCTTGGTGCAACAGAACCATAATCAGAGACAAAGTGTCTATCAATTGATTTGCCCACTCTGGATACAGTTGCATGCAACTCACGGTGTTCTGCAAACATGAAAATGAGTTAGAAACGCCTTTTGACTACCATTTCTCATATGCTCATAACTTTGAATCTTTTTTTTATTTTTAGTTTTCCCAAAAAAAATATGGTAAATTAATCCACATTTCAATACATTTTCATTAAACTGCTTAACCCGTCAATGCCTGGAAAGTGAAACACAATAGATATTTTTATTGTTCACATGGGCATTGATGAATTAAGTTATAATGATAATTCGTTTCTATATTAATGTAATTGGTTTCTTAATATTTATTTAATTAAAATTAAACCTTAATTATCAACCAAAGGTAATGTTATTACTAGTGTATAAGCAACCAGTTTTTATAAATACCTGTTGACATTTGGAACACAGTTTGTTTAACTCTGGCTGCAAGCTCGCTGGCTACCATGGCTTGTGTTTGTGATAAGGGGGTATTTGCTGGCTCTAGAAGAATTTAATAAAAAGTGATATACTAAGAGCTATAGAAATATGTTTACAATTCATAGAGCAACTAATAGTTAGTGTGCCATTACTATCATTATTAATTGGTCCCAGCACCTGACAGCTGTTCAGCGGTGAGGGTGAGAGTAGTTGGGCAGCAAAGGGGATGTAAAAGTAATTTTTAAAGGTGTGCAATTTGTAAAACTCTGGATTTAGTGCGGTACTATAGCTAATTACTAATTATGTATTTAATTCAAAAAGAACATCGCCAGGCATTTTGGTTAGGGGGGAATAGTGGCAGGCGATCTCCAAGGTGCATACAAAATTTGCCACCGGACACTACTTCTTTGACGACTAAAAGTTAAAACGCTTGGCAATGTTATATTCGAATTAAATACATAATCAGCTATAATACCACACCAAATCCAGAGCTCTATGTATAAATTGCACTTCTTCATTAATGATTATTGGTCAATTCATTGGAAACTTACAACAAAAATTACAATCAAATCTTATACTCACGTTTAGCTATTTCTTTTTTAAAATTCTCAACTTGCTGAATAATATCTTGTAAAACTTGATCGGTATGATCATTGAGAGAAGTAAATTTTGAGATGGCTTTGTCCAAATCCTGTTCCACGCCACCACACGAATCCATTATATTTATTTTAGATATTCTTCAATATAATACGTATCTACTTATCCACATTAGAAGTGAAACGGAGAACAAAGACTTTATTCAATTCAACAAATAATACTCAAATGAAAACAACAGACAGACATTTTGCACAAAAAATCACAACACAAACGTCAAAAACAAAAAAATGACAATTGGATGCATTCCAGCAGGCTAATCGCTGAGTCAGCGATCGCCATAGAGTAGGTACATCGCGTGGATACAGCCCGTACCTATCAAAGATACGCGGGTCTACCGGCTAAAAAAATGAAGTTAATGTTAACTGTAAGTATGTGATACATTGCTACTTCGTTTTGGCACAAATAAAAACTTACCAAAGAAAAGAAGCAATGTATCACATACTTACAGTTAACATTAACTTCATTTTTTTTAGCCGGTAGACCCGACGGACGGAGCTGGAAACACTGACTGTTTATGCGTATTGGCACTAGTGTAGCCAGAACAGCCCCAAGGGGCCGATTTTCAGCCTTTCTAAACCTTTGGCAACCTTCGGCCTATTTTTGACCTTTTCACCGCCATTTGTGTGACTTTCTTCAGTCTTATCATATTATTATATTATACATAATTTTGCACTGTTTATAATTTTTGGTACTGACTTTAAAAAAGGAGGAGGTTTTAATTTTATTATTATGATTATGAAGATTCGATTCTTCACAGCTATGCTGAATTTACACGGTTAACTTCTTTGATGAATTTTGGATGAATCACCCATCATGTAAACATGAAAGTGAATCATTCAATGTAATAGATTAGTATTTTCATAATAGTTCTGCGCCAATAAACCAAACCGATTAATGTAATTGCAGCATTTGTAATGAAAACCATTTTTTTCTTTTATGATTTTCCATTTCAGCCTTTCCTGCAAAAAAAAAAGCCCTTTTCAAGTTTTCAACAGAGCTTTCGGGCCTTTTTTAATTTTAAATATTTGCTGGCAATACTGCGTATTGCACAATTTTTCATTCATTTGGAGGTTAGTTTAATTTTTGGAATTTATTGAAAATAAGCTCATAGTTATTGCAGATATCGACTGGTTTTATTACCACCATGGCTCAAAGTAAATTAAACGACATGGCAGGAAAGTTTGCAAAAGGTGGACCGCCTGGACTCGGCATAGGTCTAAGAGTCGTAGCAGTGGTCGGCGCGGCTGCCTATGGTATCTCGCAGTCCATGTTTACCGTGGAAGGTGGCCATCGGGCTATTATGTTTAACCGAATAGGAGGAATCCAACAGCACGTTATGACTGAAGGGCTTCACTTTAGGATACCGTGGTTCCAGTACCCCATCATATACGATATTAGATCAAGACCCCGCAAAATTTCATCACCAACCGGATCCAAAGACTTGCAAATGGTTAACATCTCGTTGCGTGTTCTCTCCCGTCCTGACGCTAACAACTTGGCTATCATGTACCGACAACTCGGCACCGATTATGATGAAAAGGTTTTACCATCAATTTGTAATGAAGTGCTCAAATCTGTTGTGGCGAAATTTAACGCTTCACAGCTAATCACGCAGCGCCAACAAGTTTCACTATTGATCAGACGTGAACTTGTTGAACGTGCAGCTGATTTTAATATTATACTTGATGATGTCTCTCTTACTGAACTTAGCTTTGGAAAAGAGTATACTGCCGCAGTTGAAGCTAAGCAAGTGGCCCAGCAAGAAGCTCAGAGAGCTGCTTTCGTTGTTGAAAGAGCTAAACAGGAGCGTCAACAAAAAATTGTTCAAGCCGAGGGTGAAGCTGAAGCTGCTGAAATGTTGGGTAAAGCTATGGGAATGAATCCTGGCTATCTCAAACTACGCAAAATCCGTGCTGCACAGAGCATTTCCAGAATGTTAGCTCAATCCCAGAATCGTGTCTTCCTCCCTGGCAACAGCTTAATGATTAACTTACAAGATCCTACCTTCGATGACCTTTCGGAGAAACTTACTAGAAAGAAGTAACAATCAGCTACGGGAGAGAGTGATAGTGAGCAAGCAGCAACCACTCTCACCGATCAAGAGGAAACTACTGTCATTATAAGTGGTGCTGCTTCAATTGCAGTCTAGCAAGCATATATTATGTATTGTGAGCATTTAAAAATGTGTAAAGTCGAGTAATATTGTGTATGCTCTTCCTTCTTAATGTTGCATTTTGTGTTATTTAGTTGTAGGTCTGTAGAGTGTATGGGAATCAGATGAATAAAACAACCTTTAAAAGCAAAAGACTGTTTTATTTTAAACTAGCAATGTGCCAACTTGGTTTATTTCCAACTCGAGTCAACTTGTTCAAAATTTGCATGACTTGGTATCAATTTATTCAACTCGAATTAGCTGACCCGAGTTGGTGGATCAATCTGACACCATATTTTCCTTTGGTTCGTAGATCGTAGCCATGAGCGAGTCAGACAGAGTTGCCTGAAACTAACGGATTTTTTGTGTTTCAACCTTTGTGTGGACCTCGACCTTTTCGAGCTTTATTTTTTTATGAAGATTTGGGATTGGGCACATAGGGTAAGTTTAAAGAAAAAAAAACGGTTTAATGGGTCTCCGTTCCGGGTATATGTCCGAATCTTTCACTCTGCATGCTTTTCGTCTCTGGAACTGTCTTCCTGAAGCTACCAGGAAATCACCCAGCCACAGAATACATAATAGTACAAGTACCCAGTAAGTTTTCCTTTAAAAAGAAGGTTAACACTTTTCTTTTAAAAGGCTTATAAATGAATGTGAAAATCATCATCATTTTCTTTTTTTTATATCTTAAAATTATTTGGATTTGTTATAATAGGTACCTATGTATATATATTAATAATTATGTATTATTGTTGTAGGCGTATTTATATATTATGTATGTATGTATTTATTATATATATATACTATTAAATGTAGGTACCGCATTCGTGGCTATATGTTCCCTGAGGGTTGACTGGGAGAGAATGCTTTTAGCATTAAGTCCGCCTTTTGTAGGTACATTATTTTATTGTAGATTAAATAAATAAATATAAATGGGGTAGGGAGCAATGGTGCATGGCTTGGTAAGCTACTCGAGTTTGTTACTGTCGGACTTGGTTACAATTACTGGCAACCTGAAAAGTTACATGATTTTCTCTCTTCTAGATTTCATTTTTTATACACAAGGTCAAACAACAGTAGGTAAGTATAATAATATACAATAGCCAGTGATTTGTAGATTAAGATAGCTATTTTAGGTGAAGTTTTAAAAAAATATAAGAAAAATTTCAGAACATCTAACTTTAATAACAATAATTTATTTTAAAAATCCATTTCAATAATTTAGATACGACTGTACCACTATCTTGTTTATTTATTTCTTGAGTGCAGATGGTTGTGGTAGTCTGAATTTGGACATTTCGATTTCGGCTTCAAAGAAACTCATATTGTCGTAGCAAAAGTATTCGGGCACTTTGTAAGCACCAGACTTATTGGGTTCGACTCCTGGACCCACGGCCTGTGAAGCGGGATGAATAACGGCGCTGCTAAGACCAGGGACATCTTTCACTGCAGTTGTCGTCGGAGGAGTTGTCTTCTGGGTTTGATTCTGGATGTTGTCATCACCATAGTATCTTAATAATAATTTCAAGTTATTATTTCTTCGAAGAACAATAATTCTAGAAATCATTATTGTTTTAATTAATTATTAAGTTACACAACACTAGTGATGGGCTGAGCGAGACAGGCCCGCACGCAGCTTACGTATAGTATTGCTTTCTCTGTGGCACGCAGGCATAGAGTAAGATAAAACTATAGTATTGCTTTCTCTGTGGATAAATCCCGCAGAGGGGGGACACTCGTGACTACGTGACACCACTCCCATACTAAGGCCGCGTTCCGAATCACGCTTACAGCACTGTGAGAGCGCTAACGCCAGGGGCCTTACTATGAGCTCTTATAGCAGGGCTTATATTGAACTGCATAGCTTTTTCGTACTATGACCTCAACGGTTAGTATGAAAGCAGGCCTTAAGCAGTCCTGTTTAAGGCCTGCTTTTGAACTGAACGGTTTCTTATTTGCTGATGGTAAGCCCCCTGGTTCAATTCATGCTTACAACGCTCACGTAAGTTGAAGTGACGTCATCTCATGTGCTAACGACGCTCAGCGTATTCCACCAAAGCACTGTGAGCGTTGTCGGTGTAGCTGTCAAATTTCGTTGTCAAAGTTCATTCTATCAAAAAATACGTGGTTAAATTGTGAAATTGTTGTGGACGTTGTGGTTATTATTTGTGATTTTTACAAAAGATGGCTGAATTTATTGCAAAAGATGGCTGAATTTATTGATCTGCAGGTGTTTGAAGATACGAACGAAAAAATTATATTAAACTGATGTTGAAAGAGCTAGCAGCGGTAATAAGTATTTTGAAGCTTTGATGGTTTATAATTGGTAGGTAAATAATTGGTTTGAGTGAAAGAACTTTATTCGTATTTATTAAAATACCTATTCCTTAATAAATATTAACTTTACCGAAATAACAACTTTTTGAGGTTACTTTGTTTTTACAATCCAACGATAGCGGTGTTAGTGCTCTCACAAAGCGGTCCGAATCAATAGTATCCTGGGGGCTTACCATCAGCAAATAAGAAACCGTTTAGTTCAAAAGCAGGCCTTAAACAGGATTTCTTAAGGCCTGCTTTCATACTAACCGATGAGGTCATAGTACAAAAAAGTAAGGCAGTTCAATATAAGCCCTGCTATAAGAGCTCATAGTAAGGCCCCTGAGCGTGCTGACAGCGTGCTAATGATTTGGACCGGTATAGAATGATATCACATGCTGTGAGCACTGTTGGCGTGATTCGCACTGTTGGCGTGAACGCGGCCCAAGTGACATTATTGTAAAGGACCCCCTAAACGATCAAAATTGCGTGTCAATCATTTACATTGCATTGCTTGTCAATCACATTTTGATCGTCTAGGAGCGATGCTTGACAAGCACCACAGAATAGATAGATTACCGTGGCCAATCAAAAGTAGGCCACGCCCCCAAATGGTAAATGCAATGTAATGATTGACAAGAAATGCTTGATCGTCTAGGGGCTCCATTAAGGAAGTGCCTTCATCTCTCGTCGACGGAGATTATTATTTCATACAATTCTTTTTTATATAAAGTACTCCCTCAACGATCAAGCAATGCTTGACAAGCACGTAAATGCTTGTCGAGCCGTTTATGGTATGGGCATTATATATTCTTTGGTTTGGGGAAAGACTATGATTTTTTTAAAAGTCAATAAGCCGCGATTACATACGCCGATTTAGCATACCAATTTCGGGTTGCCACTCGTACTTGACAATAAAATATTGTATAATAAGTTCGATTTTAAAAGTGAATTTACCCTATAACGGAAAGATAAACATTGTATAAGAATGGAGATGAGAATTGAAAATAAATAAAACATAAACAATGTTGACCTTTGCGTTATTAATTGTTTAAATTAATTGTTAAAATTTAACTTATTATGCGGGTGGCAACTCTAAATTGGTATGCTAGATTGGAATATGTAATCGCGGCTTTAGCGAGAGTACATTAAATACGTATGTAAAGGTAGGTATACTCTTTTTATCGAAACAAAATTTAATTGTCAATTTTGTAATTTTCAATTTTGCAAAAAACGTTCTCCTGTTTTGTTTATTTAGCTCCGTTACCCACCGTTTCCCATCAGAGGATGAGGACTGGGGCCTTACTATGAGCTCTTATAGCAGGGCTTATATTGAACTGCCTAACTTTTTCGTACTATGACCTCAACGGTTAGTATGAAAGCAGGGCTTAAAAAGCCCTGTTTGGCTTACTTTTACTTAATAAATCAGCTGACAAGGTTAAAAATAATGAGGTGCTGCAACCTGCACTTTCGCCAGCAGGCTAAGGCCTGTAGGGGCTGTAGGCGATTAATACCAGGCGCAGTCCCTTCTCTTCACTTTTCACTTACCGGCAATTCATCGTGTAAGTTTTTTATGTAGGTACTAGCAAAGATATTAGAATTAAAAAGATGTGTTATGTCAGTATATGCGACGCCATGAATTTGTCCGCAAGGCGTATATACCTGCCTCGTTATAACACACTAAATAATACGATATTACACGGTCAAGGTAACTCGGCACTTTAAGTCGATAATTTCGTATGGTCGCATAGGCCGACTTAACTTGACCGTGTTGTAAAGTGTGAACAAGATAGTATGATTATTTACAAGAGCGTAAACGAGACAGATACATATTGCGCAATGTCGTCGTGAATGTCGCGATACTAATCATAGAATATCGTTAAATGTGTCACAGAAGAGACATTCGATGGTTTGATGCCTATGAACTATAATGATGTCTGAATAAAATATTGAATCATTTTACTTTAAGCGATAAAATAAAAAAGCTACTAATAGTCATAATTAGGGATGTGCAAGGGCTTAAACCCAAAGGTTTAAACCGGGTCTTTACGAGTTTAAATCCGATTTCGACCCAAAAAGCGGGTCGAACCTATTACCACTAATATCTTGGTTTGTTTTTGGGCACAATAAAATTTACCTATTAGTTTCTATTGCTAAAATAACAAATAGTCTGTTGCGTAATGGATTTCCACTTCGAAAAAAATATTTTTTGTAACCAAAACGAATTTTTAAAATATATGTAACTTCGTAAAACTAGTAAATTTAAATAGTAAAAGTGTTCAAATTAGTAAGGAATTTAGCTTTAATTAAATATGGGCGATAATAAATTCCATGTCACAAGGTTTAGGTAATCCTTACTAATATTAAAATGCGAAAGTCCGTTTGTTTGTTACGCTTTCACGTCTTAACTACTAAACCGATCATCATGAAATTTTGCATACACGTTGTCAGGGGTACAGAGAAGGACATAGGGTACCTTTCATCCCGAAAAAAGTAATGATCCCGAGGGATAACAAAAAACCATTCCACGCAGACGAAGTTGCGGGCGGCCGCTAGTATTTTAATAAAATTCAGTGGCATTTCATTTAATACATCGCAATTCATTTGCTGGAAACCTATAAAAATAATAGTAAATATATAATAAGTTAATGAGGGCTTTTCAAAATGACATTTAAAAAAAAAACAGTAACTATTTGCCTCACTAGATCGTGTTGATACTCGTCGAACCCTAAAAATAGTAACTATTTGAATCACTAGATGGTGTTGACACTCTTCGAAGCTTAGTAAAAAACTCACATTGTCACCTATTTTTATCAACGCCATCTCGATAGATCATCTGGCTCGATAGCCTACAGTTTTTTGTCATTGTGAAAAGCCCTCATTAATTATTCATCTCGTGGATAATGCTTGAGCAATGTCGTGGCATTGTCCGTTCTGTACATTTATAATCTATGACAGACATCTCTATCACACTCGGTAATCGGAGTATTTGCTGTCGCACTCAATCTTTTTAGGATAATATTTACTGACATTTTGTATTTCTAATGTACAAAATTAGTTAAAATATAATACTTACGCATGATATGTGATCCCTAGACTTTTGGAAGTCTTGCTTGTGTAATTAGTACAAGTTCGCATTACGCAGGACGGCATTTTTACTGTGTTTCGCGGGAGCACTTCAAAGTGTCAACGTTGCCGATGCTTTTGCGAGACTACACTCAGGTGAGCTAATTAGCCAAGTTTAAGACTGCCAGTGTTAAGGCGCAGGTAACCCATCTACCTCTTTTTAATATTCTAATATCTTTGGGTACTAGTACTTGATTTAGGGTTCAGTGGAAACGCACCCTAAATCAAGTACTAGTACCTACATAATGTAGACTTGTGGGAATGAGACCAGCGGGTCTACCGGCTAAAAATAATGAAGTTAATGTTAACTGTAAGTATGTGATACATTGCTTCTTTTCTTTGGTAAGTTTTTATTTGTGCCAAAACAAAGTAGCAATGTATCACATACTTACAGTTAACATTAACTTCATTGTTTTTAGGCGGTAGACCCGCGGGGGGGTTATTCACGATTGTCGGAAAGCAACTTTCCGTATCGAATCGGAAAGTCTCCCGAAACACGCGATTCACGATTGTCGGATCGAATATTTTTGACATTACTTTGTCGATTGAATTCGATTTAGTATCCGAGAGCATATTTCTATCGGAAAGAGATCCGAACAATATAAGAAGGTAAGAATGAATGTAAAAAAACATTACAGATGATAAATAAAGGTAAAAATACTTGAAATTTAACAACATTCGAGACCCTAAACATCGTAAGTAAATAATATTTGAATTTTTGTGCTGTACCTATAGTTTCTAGGTTATATTCTATGAAAATGAAATGTATGAAAGTGAGACTAATTAAACGCTGGTCGTAGGAGACTCTAGGGTTCTAAAAAATATTAGGTATTATTTTTGAGTCCATTGTGGTCAAATATAAAAACTAAGCATTTTTCATCACTCACTGATTATTCCATTACACTTTTTTTCCAAATCAAACAAAACACTTTGAAATTTCAACTAAGTAAACACAAGTATTGCTTTCTTTCTCTGTGAGTGAGTAAACAAACACAAAAAGTCAAAAACATAACCTCTACGTTTGTTTACGTTACGTTTACAAAGAATGTTACCATGTAAAATGAAATATATTATAATATATTAAATATTGCAGATTAATGATGACTGTTAGTTTTTTTTAGATAAATAGGATAAATCTTGTGAAATTTCAATGTTAATTTTAGTAATTTATTACGTAAAACTTTAAAAATATCAATGTTATGTTATCGAACTTATTTTTTATCATTTCTACCAAAAGCTACAAACTTTGTAAATGCATTTCACAATGACTAAAAAGTCAACGTCGGAAAGCGAGTCGAATGCTAGTCGAATGTATTTGTGAATAGCAGTTTTCGAATCTATCGGAACGGAGACTGATTCGAATCGAATGCTTTCGGGTAGATTTCCGACAATCGTGAATAGCCCCGCAGGAGACTTGTGTTTAACTCTTTTACTAACTTCTCACATAACTAATATAAATAACAGACATTTAAGTAAATGCTTAACTAAGCTTTACTATCACTTGACGGTACCACGGATCACAATAGACTGAGTCAAACCTATAGCTGTCGCGCATGTGCAAGGATTGACATAATAACACTGACATTAATATTCGAACGTACCATAGACCTTCCATCGTGAAGGTCCGATACTTCCCTCAACACACCCCCTCAATCCGCTGCACATGCTGACCATCCTGACCTAAACCAGTTTTCTAACTTCCTGTACAGCACTACTAAATTTCGAATTATCTGCCTATAATCATTCTTATACAATCTTAAATCCTACCAACAGTTACATTAACTAACACAGACGACAGAATTTCTACACAGACAATCCAATTACACAATCCAAACCAGACCTAACTAACTCAACCAAAGAATTATCAAAATACAATACATAATACAATACATACGGATATCAAAAACATTCTGTTGCTTTTAAATGATGATTCATTTACTTTATAATCCTTTCTAATCCCACACCCCCTTAAATTAATCATTATTTAAAACACCCCCTTAACGAACAACAAGCACCCCCTTAATTCTTTAATCTATTCTACCTTCCACTAAACTTCTTCATAAATACATAAATATCTCTCTCTTCTATTTCTTATCAAAACTTCTTTCCAACTCTCCATATTATAAACTCCTTCTCTATCTCTTCTATATAAATTCTCCTTCTCAACATCGACTATATAAATTCTCCTTCTCGACATCTTCTTTATAAAAACTTCTCCTTCTCAAACTACTTCATCCTTAAATTCTCCTACTCGACATCTTCATCAATACAAAACCTTCTCCTACTCGATATCATCTTCTTTATAAAACTTCTTCTCACATCATCTTCATTATAAAACTTTACTCCCACTCGACATCATCAACATTATAAAACTTCTATTTTTCTCCCACTCGAATCATCATCATCATTAAAAACTTCTTCTATTTCTCTCCCACTCGATTCATCATCATTAAAAACTTCTTCTATTTCTCTTCCACAAAGAAACCTCCTTCTTCTTCATCATCATCCTGCTCGATCTCTTCATCATAAAATACTCGCCAAAAATACATCTTCAAAATAAACTTGTTCCAAAAAAAAATTCTTCACATAAAAATTCCTTTCAAACAATTTCCTTTCTTCATTTTCCTTGTCATTTGTTTCACCGTCATTTGTTCCACCGTCATTTGTTCTGTCTTCATTTATTCGATTGTCGATTGTTCTACCCTCTCTTGTTTCTCTAAAGCTTCTATTTCTTCTATTTCTGCTTTCTCCAACTTTTTATAGTTTTGAGGGTTTTTTTAATTTATTTATGTTTTTCATGGCCAAAAGTGTAATTCAGAAAATTTCATATAAATTCAGGTTGAAATTCAGATTCAAATAAATTTTCTTCAATGTTCTTTTGTTTTCCGGCCATACATGTCAACAACAAAATTTTATTTTATTTGCCAAAATATTTTTTCTGATTTTATCTTTTCAAGGATTTAAAACACCATTATTTTATTATTTCTAAACTTTTCATTTTATTTGTTGTCACTTCTTATCTGTTTTTCAACACTTTTACTAAATTTCTTTACAAATTACAAATTACAAATTTCTTTATTTGCCATAAATAGGGTGATACATAAATGTGGTGTTAATATAAAATAAGGGATAAGATTCTTAAAGCCTATTTAGCCGTATTCAACAGCATGCAAACTTATATGGTAATTAATCACTAAATAATGATACATTTCATAGCATCGATCACACTCAACACAACAAACAATTAAGATTTAAATTTAAAAAAGTCTTCTATTGAATAAAATGTATTGTTAATCAGCCATTTCCTTAATGAAACACAAAATTTATTATATTGTAATTGTTTTATGTCATTGGGTATTTTATTGTAAATTTTTATACACATCGAATAACTGTTTCTTTGGAAGCGCTTTGTTTTTGGCACGGTATTAAGAATAAGTTTATTCACATTTCTCAGGTTTATTTGTGTTACATCCTTTGTCCGCATAAAAAAGTGCCCATTTTGCTTAACATATTTTCCTATCTCCAATATATAGAGACATGGGACTGGCATAATATTCATTGATTTAAAATATGGTTTGCAAGATACATCCGGTGCAATGTTGCATATGGCACGGATGCATTTTTTTTGTGCGACAAACACTTTTTTATATTAGTTCCATTACCCCAGATTAGTAGACCATACCTTATCACCGATTCGACATAAGCATGATATGCCATGATCGCTGTTTCTTTATTTGTCAGTAAAGCAAGCTTGTACAATGCAAACACAAACCTATTTATTTTACGACACACTTTCTCTATCTGGTCTTTCCACATTAATGTCACATCTATAATTAAGCCTAAATATGTCACATTAGTCGCATTCGAGAGAATTTGTCCATTTATGTCAACGTTAATATTTTGATTTCGAAAATTATTAAAGTTAATTAAGCATGTTTTATTTAAATTAATGTCAAGATTATTTTTATTAAGCCATTCAATTATATATGTCATTGTGTGTATTATGTCTACTTTGTGTTGTTCTATGTCACTATTTTCGTTAGTCGTTACCAATACTGAGATGTCATCAGCAAACAATATCAGTTTATGCTTTGTAATGCTATATATGTCATTAATGTAAATCAAAAATAATAGTGGTCCAAGTATACTACCTTGGGGGACCCCTATTTTATTAAACTCTAGTTTAGATCTGGATACATGCCTAGTATATTTCGTATCCAATTGCTCTATTTCAACACATTGTGATCTATTTTCTAAATATGATTTCAACCAATTGTATGCAGGACCCCTAATACCATAATTGTCTAATTTTTCTAGTAGTTGACTATGCAAAACGCGATCGAATGCTTTTGACATGTCCAGAAAAATCACGGAGGTAAATTTCTTTTCATTTGTGTTTTGCAAGACATCATTAACCAGATGAAATAAAGCTTGTGTTGTTGACTTGTTTTTTTGGAAACCATATTGATTCTTGTTTATAACGTTAAATTTATTAAAAAAGGATACAAGTTGATCATACATAGCCCTTTCAAAATTTTTTGCAAATATTGAGATTAAAGTAATTGGTCGGAAATTTGTCATGTCAGTGTTGTCACCTTTTTTGTATAACGGTTTGACAACAGCTACTTTCAATCTTTCTGGAAAAGCACCAGCTTCTAGAGAAAGATTTACCAGGTACGCCAGAATTGGACTGAGTTGTTCTTTGCATGATTTAAGTACTGCGGTACATACATTGTCATAACCTTCAGAGTGGGTATTATTTAGCGAGGAGATTAATTTAAGTATGTCATTTTCATTTATAGGTTTAAGAAAAATTGAATTATGAAATAATTGACTTTTGTTACATGTATTTTCTGTATTGTAGCTTGATTGATTGGGTGCGTTAATAAAGTATCTATTAAATTCTAAAGCTATGTCAGAGGGGTCAGTTACATCATTGTTGTTAACAACTATTTTATCAATATATTTTTTTGTTTTAATATTAGTTGTCTCGTCTTTTATTAATGTCCATGTTGCTTTGTTTACATTTTTGCTATTTGTGACGTAATTTCTGTGGGATATTTTCTTAGAACTGACAATACATTTTTTGAGTAATTTATTGTAATTCATATATTTAATTTTATCAGTTGGTTTCTTACTTGTGTAGTATTTGTAACGTAGTAATCGTTTTGTCAAACAACTTTTTTTTAGTCCTTTTGAAATCCAAGGGAGTTTTTTTGACATCTTAACTTTAACTCTGATTATAGGAAAACAAAGGTTGTAAAGAAGGCAGAATATGTCATGAAATTCGTTAAATGCTTCCTGTACGCTAACGTGTTTATAGACTTCGGCAAACGATAGACCTTGAAGATGTTGCTTAAATCTATTAATATTTTCTTCAAAATAAATTCTTTTATTAATAAATATAGTTTTGGGGGTTTCTACTTTCTGTATCACTGCAAATTGTAAGATCTGAGCAGTATTGTGATCAGAGAGGTACAATGGGAGAACTTTTCCTATAGCGTGTGTTATATTACTTATTATTAAGTCAAGGCAAGAATTTTGACGAGTTGGTTCTGTTATATGTAACTCAAGATTATACCGAGTCAAAATTTCCCTTAAATGCGTCACATTTTTATTACATTCGAGCATATTAATGTTTAAATCACCTGTGAGTATGATTTTTTTTATTTGGAAATTTTAAAAAACATCTGTGTAATAATAACTCAAGTCTCTCCAGAAAACATGTAATATATCTTTGTACCCTAGATGGTATTCTATAGACACAGATAACAACAATATTATTAGAAATTAAATTTACTGCGCAACATTCAAAATGGTATATCATAGCAAGGTTATCGAGAGTGTTGATTTTTTTGTATTCAATTCCCTTTTTTATTAGTATGCAGGAACCTCCCCTTTTTTTTGGTCGTGAATAACTTGATGCCAATTCAAAGTTATTGACCATAATGTTATTTTCCTCACCACTTTTAATAAATGTTTCTGTGAAGCACAATATGTCTGGTTTGATTTCCTTACCAATCTCTGAAAGGGTGAGCTCTATTAGTTCCTTTTTAGACTTAAGGCCTTGTGTGTTCTGATGCAGTAGTGTAAAATATTTATGTTTTTTGGGAGCGAAAAAAATTTTCATGTTGAGGTTGAGAAGGTGTGGAAAGTTTTTTTGGGCTAGTTGATATTGCTGCATCTTTATTACAATTAATAACTGATTGATTAATGACACAGTTATTCGATTGTATTTTTTTGAAGTAAAAAGGAATCGTTCCTTTTTTCGGGCTGATGGCAGGCTTTGCGACAGGTTTCATATTATCAATATTTTTTTTTATATTAGATGGAGTTAAGAATTGATTCTTATATTCAATGTGATCGACGTATATGTTAATTTTATAGGCTATATTAAATATGTAATTTTTGTGCTTTATGTAAGAAAAACCTAAGTCAATGTTAGTACAGTTTTTGAAATGCTTGGTCCATAAATTCAAATTATAGTTCAATGTTTTCTCGTTAAGATATGGGTTGTATTTTATAGGTGCTATTAAAACATGGGCTTTACTTAAATTATTGAGAGCTATACAAATATTAGAATGTAGCTCATGCATATCCTTATCATGACTACCACAACCCAGAATGATTATATCGTATACTTTAGATGAAATTTGTTCACATAGTTTTGTTTACACTTTCGTTGTACTTTATTTCCCTTGGTTACACTATTTTGTAAACAAACGCGTTGCTAGGCATTATACTCAGTTACGTTATGTCTGAAAACAAAGCTGAAAAGTAAAGTTTTCTTCTTTCTTCACTCCCGGTCTCTACAGTCTTTTGGAGTGGCCCATAACCTGTAGACTTGTGGGAATGAGACCAGGAGACTTGTGTTTAACTCTTTTACTTACTTCTCACATAACTAATATAAATAACAGACATTTAAGTAAATGCTTAACTAAGCTTTACTATCACTTGACGGTACCACGGATCACAATAGACTGAGTCAAACCTATAGCTGTCGCGCATGTGCAAGGATTGACATAATAACACTGACTTTAATATTCGAACGTACCATAGACCTTCCATCGTGAAGGTCCGATACTTCCCTCAACACATAATAAGTTTTACTGGACCCTAAATCAAGTACTAGTACCTACATAAAAAACTAAAAAACAACATCATGTAAATTGTTTGGGGTTGGCTTTAGAAATGGGGCGCCTGATTTTGGAATTTAAATATATCGCATTGTGTAGAGTTTCGTAAGGCCTTTTATTCAAATGATACTATACTCCCGGCGCGGTGTATATTTATTTTTAATATTTTTATTTTAGTGTTTGTGAAAATAATATTTTTTTTTACATTATATTTTTTCAGGCAACCAGACCCATCCCAGTTCCAGACCCATTTCAATTCAGATCTATGGATCGATACAATGGATTGATTACGATTACGATCCGCACCCGTACCGCCTAACTCAATCGCTTTGACTCTGGCTTTGGTTTATGACGTCAGTGCACAGTCCGTCCTTGTCATCGTGTTATGATATGACAAGGACGGACAGAGCATTGCTATCGCTCTGGCTAAAGCTTTGAGTTAGGCGGTAGGGCCCCCGGAATTTTGATACAAGGTACCCGGATCGAAAATCCCTAGCTCTAAGGTGGTTCGGAACGACCAAGAAAGAACTTTAAATGTCATTAGAGTTTGGTCAACGAAAGATAAGACTCGGTTGGAAATGGAACTAATTTTGCGCCTTATTTGAATGGACCCCCTAAACGATCAAAATTGCTTGTCAATCATTTACATTGTATCGGCTTGTCAATCACATTTTGATCGTCTAGGAGCGATGCTTGACAAGCACCACAGAATAGATAGATTACCGTGGCCAATCAAAAGTAGGCCACGCCCCCAAATGGTAAATGCAATGTAAATGCTTGACAAGCAGTTTTGATCGTTTAGGGGGTCCTTAAGGTTTTGTTTACAATAACTTAATCTCAAAACGTTAATTTAACAGGAAAAGTGGCGCCGTCATTTCAATCTCATCTTTCGTGACTCTATTAGTACAAAGTCTTCGTTTTCCATTTGGAATAGGAATAATTAAATCTTTCCTTTATTCTGAATCAAATAAAAATTGTTTTTGAGCAGCTACCATGAACTATTTATATTGCGCGTTGAAAAAATTGCCCGTTTGAACGATCCCTAAAACTTTACTTTCATGACATAGCGATTAGTCTGCTAGAATGTATCCAATATTCTGGTCTACTCTGTCTTCCTTCATGCATGATGGTCTATGGTTCTTTTTCACGACTGTTTTGGATAATTTGCCTACCTTGCTTATTCCGCCGAATTTTCGGAGAAGACATGGAATAATGGTTTAATTTTAGTGTCCACTATAAAGTTCGAAGTGTTATTATGAATATCACTCATTTTTAAATCTACCAGTGTCCAAGGATTCATCAAAACATAGATTCAGCCATTTACATGAAAGGCAAGTACAAAAAAATTATACGTCTTGTTTTTTTATTTCAGATAGCAGATATAATTTGCCGTGATCTGAATTGTGTAAAAGGTGCATTATTTTTAATTAACTGGCATTTTTTTGTAGGTTTATGTTATAAGATGAACAAATTATGCAAACGTTGTAGCTATACGGTATTTCACATAGGTACTTACTATATGTACCTACCTATCTTTGCCGCTATTTTCTGTTGTATATTTGTGTAGGTATTATTATAACCCAACCGAGTTTGCTAGGATGGATATGAGTTTTGGTTGGTTGGTCCTGCGTTCCATTTCGCATTTGAGAGGTTCGATTAAAAAAGTCTGTGTAGCTAAATCTAAAGATTTATTATTTTACTGACATCGATTATTATTGCTTACACAAAGTTAATGATGTTTTACATTATAACATGATTTTCGTCTTATTTTTGGTAATAATCTAATTAGAAATATTTCGCTATCAAAATTTTGTCAACATTTATGTGTCAAATGAAACGTATTTAGTCTATGGATTTTTAATGCCATAAGCCATTTTTATTTGGCGTTAGATTTATTTTAATCGCCTTTTCTTTCTTTCTACTCTGGCGTTTACAAAAGATATTTTGTCCCAATATTTTAGTTTATTTAGTAAAATATCAGCAAAGCTATTTTCAAGTGAATGTAAAAAATAGCAACCGGTTCGTGAAATGGCGGCCGAAGTGCCAGTTTGTGATGTGCTATGTGAGGCGATGGAATATCTGACGAAATTGGGGTCAAATCTCCGGGCTCGATCGGAAAGTCTGAAGGAAAAACGAATACGTAAAGATAAATTGAAAAATTCTCATGCAGTGCAGAAAGCCGCTGACAAAGTACTTCTTATTTGTGAATTATCAAAGAAGTCTCTTGAAAATGTTGAATGCGGTGTGCGTAAGGTTCTGTCAATATTGAAAGACAACCAAATGTCTCCCGCCAAAGAAGAGCGTAGGTCGAATTTGCCTTTGACCAGTAAACATAAAGAATATCAATTTATTACAGTAATGTCTCGTAAAGTGAGAATAGCTAAAAAGGTTCCAGTGAAGCATTACATGTCTGTTAAGGTTTTGGCGCGTAATATGCCGAAGTCCCTTCAAGATAAGTATCCTGTTTATCACGATTGTAAATTATATAGACACAGGAAAAGACTAGAAAGTACTAAAGAATCCAGTGAAAAATCTAACAAAGTTGTGAAACATAGTACTAAAGAATCCAACAAAGTCGAGAAAAATAGAACTATTGAATCTAGTGAAGAATCCAACAAAGTCGAGAAAAATAGAACTAAGGAATCCAATGAAGAAAGGTTGATTTCAAAAGAAAAAAATGAGAAGACAACATTAGAGAAAGACATATGCAACACCACTATTTTGTTGCCAAATGAAGTGGAAGGTAAATCTGAAAATATATTAGACATTGAAATTGGAAGTAATAAACTCACACGTAAGAAGTCAGCTGGTAGTGATAATGGTAGCAAAGATGCTAAAATAAACATTAATTCCAGTAAATTAGAAACAAGTATAAATGAAGGTGAAAATACTAAACGGACTAAAAAACATAGTAAGAAAAAGTTTAAGCATATACAAGTTATAGATGACAGTTCAGAAAACAGTAATGATGCCCAAGTGACAATATTAGATAGTGATAATGAAAGTGATACAAAGAGAAAAGAAATTGAAAATGCAAAAGAAACAAACCGTGATCAGCAAACTTCTAAAAATTATGACCTTAAACTTTCTAAAAGCTCTGTACATGAAAATACAGAAAATGATTTAGTTGAAAAGGTTGAAAATATGGAAGAAACAAACCGTGATCAGCAAACTTCTAAAAATGATGAGGTTAAATTTTCTGAAAGCTCTGTACATGAAAATACAAAACATGATTTAGTTGAAAAGGAAGTGCCTGAATCTAATCGACCTTTGATAAAATGTGTCAGCATCATTAAACTTCTCAAACCTGATATCTTGAAAAAGACTGATATCAAGTCTGATATCTTGGAAAACAATGATGTAACATCACAATCCACTGACAAAAAGAAAGAAAAACTAAAGAAACATCAGAAGCTAAATAGTATTGATAAATATTTAAAGAAAAAAGGTAGAGAAAGTGTTGATAAGAATAAGAAACTTTCAGAAAAATATTCATCAAGTGACGAAGAAGAGTACTGGTCTATAAAACGAAAAGAAGTTAGTAACTTCCGATCTAAAAAGTTTAGAATCAATATTAATAGACTTCCTCCAATAACAGAGAATTTTTTGCAGTCACATAACTTAAAGAAAATTACGCAAAATAATCAAATTATTTGTGAAATTAATAAAATAGAAAATAAAACTGCTACTGGCTCTGTAGAGGAAAAAAGTTCTATCTCAGAAGAAAATGTGATGCCAGTTGAAAAAATAAATCAAGTAAAGAATGCTCTTTTGAATGAGTCTGATTCTGAGACAGACAGCAATGGGAAGTCACCCATCAATGTCCAAGAGATTGTGGAATCTGTCAAAACTGCTATAATAGACTTATCAGTTGATGATCATAATAGTTCTGAACGTGAAAAACAAAAAATATCAGATAATAAAGAAGACAATCTAGTAGATGAAGTAAGTAACAAAAAAGAGCGTCACACACAAAATGATTCTGACAAAAGTGAAAAAAAAGATAAGAAAAAGGAACACTTCAAAGATAAAAAAGAAAATTCCAAAGATATGCTTAGCTTTGATTCTGAAACTGATACAAATACAAAAGAAGATAATATTGATAACAATACAGATAAAGATGGAAAAGAGAACAACTGTAACCAAGTAAAGGAGTCTCTCCTCAATGAATCTGATGAAGATAAAAATGATAAAAAAGTAAAAAATAAGCAAAAGAGCAAAGAAGATGAGAACCTAAGTAGTATAGAGAAAGCAAAAGATACTTTGCTTGTTGAATCGGGTTCTGACAATAATGAGGAGTCAAATAATATGACATCAAAAAACAGTGAAAATACTGAATTTAAAGAATCAAGTTCTAAGTCACCTAAAGAAAAAGATAATCTATTAAATACAAAAGAAGAAAATATTGATAACAATACAGATAAAGATGGAAAAGAGAACAACTGTAACCAAGTAAAGGAGTCTCTCCTCAATGAATCTGATGAAGATAAAAATGATAAAAAAGTAAAAAATAAGCAAAAGAGCAAAGAAGATGAGAACCTAAGTAGTATAGAGAAAGCAAAAGATACTTTGCTTGTTGAATCGGGTTCTGACAATAATGAGGAGTCAAATAATATGACATCAAAAAACAGTGAAAATACTGAATTTAAAGAATCAAGTTCTAAGTCACCTAAAGAAAAAGATAATCTATTAAATACAAAAGAAGAAAATATTGATAACAATACAGATAAAGATGGAAAAGAGTACAATAGTAACAAAGTAAAGGAGTCTCTCCTCAATGAATCTGATGAAGATGAAAATCATAAAAAAGTAATAAATAAGCAAAAGAGCAAAGATGAGGACCCAAATAGAATAGAGAAAGCTAAAGATACTTTGCTCGTTGAATCAGGTTCTGACAATAATGAGGTGTCAAATAATATGACATCAAAAAACAGTGAAAATACTGAATTTAAAGAATCAAGTTCTAAGTCACCTAAAGAAAAAGATAATCTATTAGAGTCAAATGAAAACAACAATGACATGAAATCAAATGCTGATGATCAGTTACAGACTACTCGCAGCAAAAAAAGAAAAAGTAAGGATAACACACCAGTGAAATTAAAAAGAAAACGTATTATGGAAAGCATGCATGCTAAAAAGATGTTATTAACCTATTCAAGTTCTGATACTGAAGATGAGCAGCTGAAAGATGCCTTAAAAGGGATCAAGGATTCATTATTAAAAGAAAAGTCTTCAGATGATGAAAATGCTGGAAATACAATGGTGACTAATGAAAGTTCTGCTACATCAGAATCTGATGACAACATATTGAGAAAGGTGAAAAGAGCCAAGAAGTCTAATGATGATATCAGTAGCAGTAAAGTTCACAAAAAAGCTAAAGCTGGTTCAAATAATAGTGAGAAAAGCAAAGAAAGTGCAGATGAGAGATCGGACTCCAGTAGTGCAAAGGTTAGGTCAAAGCCATAATAAAAAGTAAAATAGTTTCAGTGACAGACCAAACAAATAATTTTTGACCTAATCAAAACTGATTGTCTGGTTTTTATGCCCAACAATAGGGAATATGCATATTTTTTTTGTATCAAAATCAATAGTATAATGCGTGAGAAAATCAACTGTAAAATTAAAACTTTTCTTTTGCGTTTTTTTCTCGTGTTATAGTTACTTGAAGTTAGCACGCAGCAGCACCCGCCAAAAACGCTCTATACAAAAAATGGTCATGTTTTGTGACATCATCGACTTTGATTTCAGGCGCGTTTATTATGGAGTTAGCCAAGAATTTTTAATTATCGTAATTTGCGTTTAAGTGCATAATTATGGTGGTAGGCAGATAATTAGAAACACCAGTAGATTTTCATACAAACAAGGTAACTTAGATGCCTCGGTTCTCCGCCAGGGATTGATAGAGCTGTGATCTGATCATGTCTATCCAGGGGCCGTACCGGCTAACTTACATGGCTATCGTAATCGCTTTCATTTGACAGATGGATGTGACACATTGCTGCTTCTATTTGGCATAAATAAAAACATACCATATAAAATAGCGATGCGTCACATCCATCTGTCAAATGAAAACGATTACGATAGCCATGTAAGTTAGCCGGTACGGCCCCAGGGAGTGAATGGAGGAAATCCAGATGGCTATACACACCCAACTGATCTAATCAGCATTCTGAGAGCTATTTGGATATGATTAAAAAAAACGCGAAAATAGCATTAAAATGTGTGAAAATCCTGAAACTGAGAACTCTGATCCACACCACAGCTCTTAGAATGCTTATCAGACCAGTTGAGTGTGTATAGCGATCTGGATCTCCTCCATTCACTCCCTGGATAGCCATCATCAGATCACAGCTCGATCAATCCTTGGCGGAGAACCGAGGCTTTGAAGTTACATTGTTTGTATGAAAATCAACTGGTGTTTCTAATTATCCCTCCACCACTATATGTGTCATAAATGAAAAAATGAAATTGTTATTTTTCCCTGATTTCATCATGTGATAAAACTAAAATAATACTTTTTTTTTCTGTTCCATCTTGTTTTTATACGTGTCCGCAGCCATCAAGCTCAAAGGACATCATCCATGTCATGTTACATACATTTTTGGTCCAAATATGAAAGTGCCGGCCAAAAGACAAAAGTGCTTTGATAGATTTTGTCCATCTAAGCATGTTTTATTATGGCATTGAAGCTGTAGCACCACTTCACATTTGTGTCAAAATGTATGAAAAGACTGACGTTTTGAACTTATTTAAAATCAAGTATAGCGGTGCTACAGCTTCGGCGCCATAATAAAAAATGCTTAGGTGGACAAAATCTATCACAATGAAGCACTTTTGCTTTTTGGCCGGCACTTTCACATTTGCACAAAAATGGATGATGTCCATTATCACAATCGGTGACATGCATATTCCCTATTGTGGCTAATGCATTTTTATCACATTGTAGCCAAATTTTAAACTATGCATTGTTCTGGTTTTTATTCTGGTAAGATTTTAGATCTCACTGGGTGGTACAAACTAGCATGATGTCCTAATTTACCAATTTCTTTCTTGGATGTAGTTCAACGTCAGACATAGCTAAAGTTAAAATGTTCGGTCTGACACATAAAATTACTAATGTTTAACTTTTCATTGTATACATACAAAAATACTTTCCATTGACTATAAAAGTCCAAAGCTAACTTTTATATTATAATTAATTAATAAGATAAAGTTAGAGTACATCTAGGTTTAATATTATAAGTATGACTTATTGGACTTGTAAGTGCAAAGCCATTGTTAGGATTGGCATCATTTGATTAATGATTGAATTATATATTACTATGAGTTATGAATATGGTGTTTGATTTGAATAGTTTGCAAATAAATTGTACAGGCTGACAAAGCACTTATAAATGCCCATTCTGTGATTAAGAAAGATTAATTTACAAAACTATACAACAATTACTTACATATTACAAAAAATCTTAAGGTCATTTAATGAAATGATATAAAAAACTAATTACAGATGGGGCGGTCTAAAGCCCAGCCAGGTGGTAGCAGCCATAGTTCAGACAGCCAGGAAGCAAATGACAAAGATATTGATGGGTAAATATAAATTCAATAGGGATCTCTCTCTTATCTTAGGATATATAATAGGGATAACATGATTCAAATGTCAAGCCAGAGTAAAAAAAAATGTATTTGTATTACATGACTAATTATATAAGTGCATCATCATTAATATGTCTTAAATAATTGGCTGTAATCTCTTGAGATAAAACAATTTGACAATCAAGAGCTGAACCCAACTCTTCATTTTATCATAGGCTGCCCAACACCTGAAGTTCATTTTACATAACGCACAGGCATTTTGATTACATGTTCACACACATCAGACTATACATGTTGACCTTGGGATCGTCTTTATGCTGTACGTAATAAGAGCTGTTTTCGTAGTTTAACCACAGAATATATAATAGTACTAACGTACAGAAGTCGGACCCCGCGAGGACCATCAAATAATAAGCTACTCTCGCTGCACGGCAATAAAGTACAATTTCAAACTGCACAACGCTGCGTGGATAAAATTATATGCACCTACGAAGAAGAAAGAGAGGCGTCTCTTTCTATCGCATAGCTCTGTCTCAACCGACACATTTCGGGGTTGCTACTCGCTAGTTACTGATATCATAGAAAACATTCGTTATGCCCATGAATAAACAATGAAATTACTATAATAGGTACCTACTTATAAAATAAAATAAATCTACCTAATAGGTGAGCTGAGCATATTTAAAGAGCATAAATAATAAGTATTTCTAAGTAGTTAGAGAAGCTCGATGGCGCAGTGGTATAGCGCCTGGCCCGACGATTGCGGAGGTTAAGCAACTTTTGCAAGGGTCAGTTATGGGATGGGTGAAAAAAAATAGTATTTTTTAGCTTTTTTCTTTACTGGTGCCATATTTCGAACTTCGATACAACTAAGTATGTAAATATGTATACAAAAAATACTACTTGTGAGTGTGTGCTACACATCTGCGTGCGGCCGAGTTAAAAGGAAACGTTTATGTGCGTGCTCATGAAATACATTAAGTGATGACGTTTTGAAGCCATTGTTTGTTACGAAATATACTCATCAACTTTGTCTAGGGATACAGGTGTTATTTTCATACAAACGAGGTAACTTTGAAGCCTTGGTTTTCTGCCAGGGATGTACCATGCTGTGATCTGATGATGGCCATTCAGGGAGTGAATGGAGGAGATTCAGATCGCTATACACACCCTACTGATCTGATCAGCATTCTAAAAGATTAGAAATAGAAATATTTTTTATTTAAATAGACTTACTTCCAGTTTTTTCCCTACCACCCATTCGGGACGTCTTTTGCTGACAAGAAGATGATTGATGGGTCAGAGTTCTCAGTTTCAGGATTTTCATACATTTTCATGCTATTTTCGCGGTTTTTTTAAACATGTTCATTAATCTTTTAGAATGCTGGTCAGATCAGTTAGGTCTGTAAAGCGATCTGAATCTCCTCCATTCACTCCCTCGATAGCCATCATCAGATCACATCACGGTATAGTTCACGTATAACACGTAGGTGGACCAGACGCACGTAAAGAGCACAGGCTTTTTGCTTCCGTCTGCTCCACATCATGCTGAGTGTCGTCTTACCAAGCACGCAGGCGTATTTAGCGTAAACAAAACCAACTAAATGCTGCGTCTAGATTAGCGATTGGCTCGTATTCCAGACCCCGTGGTCACGGGGGACCGTGGTCAGTCCAGTCGTGACCACGGCAGCTGCAAAGGTGATAATAAAGGATTTAAATTTGAGTTTGATTCTAACGGGTGTAACAAGACCCTCAACGAAGCCGAAGTCCACGCATTCCGCCCATCATCAGGATCATTTTTATATTTTGGATTATACCTGGGAAAAAATAGCTACGAAGTTATTGAAGGTCAAAGATTTTTTTTTTATTTTTTTTAAGAAATCTTATTTTATTCGTTATTTTTCTTTTTTCTCCAAAGAAACATTTTCATTTTTTTTTTAATTCGTAACAAACAATGGCTTCAAAACGTCATCTCTCAATGTATTTCATGAGCACGCACATAAACGCTGCCTTTCAACTCGGCCGCACGCAGCTGTGTAGCATTCACTCGCAAGCGCGGCCTGTTGTACGCGCTACATTGCGTGGTAATGCATGCAATGCTTTTTAAACACCAAAAATTAAAACAGTTTCCCAGCAATAATTTTGAACAGAAAGGGTCCTGATGATGGGCAGATTACGTAGACCTCGGCTTCTTTGAGGGTCTTGTTACACCCGGTATAACACGAGCCATAATATGCGTCTGTGCAACGCATTTATGTGTGGACACAATTTTACACTGCACATTTTCACGTGAACATTATGTATGAACCATAATGTTTGTTTCGTGATCACGCACGTCCCTGTTAACGTGACGTGACGTGAACAAGCTCTTACAAATCTATCTAATCTAACGCCAAATAAAGTGAAATCATAATTATTGGTTTATTTATTTCATTCTTCATTTTTTGTATCAATAAATAATAGCAATTATACTTTGCTTTCTAAACACCACGCAATTTTGTAGAAATAAGTGTAACTCGTTTACTGCCAGTATAGTAATTCAGAAGTGCATTAAATCTAAAAGGAATATTATTCATAACAGAACAAGGACCTTTCATTAGCGTTATGCTTATATCGGGTATGTACAATCGGCAACTCACGTGCTTTACCACTTCGTAGAAAAAACATGTGCGCGCGTATCATGCACAAACTAAGGCCCTCCGGTGCGTCAAGCGGGATCCCGCTGCGGGTACACGGCGCGGGAATATAGATTGCTGGTTTTTAACGGACAGATGCTTGCGCAGTGCATGAGTAAGCTCAACTAAGCTCTAATCTATGTCGCCCCGCGCGCGTGTCCCTCTTAACACAGCGGAGAGCCTAAACATATGTTAGTGACGGACGTGACGTGCAAGCGATTAACCTTAGGTAGGAGTGATGTTTCTGTATTATGGAGGGAGTGGTAAAGCGGAAGTGTTGTCGAAAGTACTACACTCACAAAGCACACTCTCTTTTACCATGTGTTTTTTATTATTATTTTTAGGCTCACAAATATCGAAAGTCTCAGTCGAAGACGACGGCGCGATTCGCCTATCACTGATAATACAGACTCTAACTCTGTAAAGAGAAAGACCAGGAAAATGGCGAAGGCTCCACTAATAAGCGAAGAGCACTTGCTCAAAGCTGACAGTAGTTCGGCGTCTGCATCCGGCGTCGAGAGTGATGGTGGCGAGGCAGAAGGTAACGTTTCACCTTTAAACATAAATAGTTTCATATTAGGGTGGGTGGCGAGGCAGAAGGTAACATTTCACCTAAGTCAGTGGTTCTTAACCGGTGGTCCCTGGCTTAAAGCACCAGAAGTGGTCCGCGAAGCCATCCTTATACAACAACCCTTCATTTATTTACTTACACTTTTACTGTATTTTGTGGGTGGTGCATGGCAAGACAGAAATTTTGTCAAATGGTCCCTCCCTCACCTCATCACTAAAAGGTTAAGAACCACTGAAATTTATTGTAAATTAAATATATTGTATGGCAAATACGAACTTTTATTGATAACAATTGATAGTAAGTTGGAGGTAAACAAAATCCAGGGGGGGCAGCTGCCCCTCCCTGCCACCCCCCTCGGTACGCCCATGCACGACGGCATCCCGATTCGGAATTCCGAACGGAATATCGATAATGTATGAAAAATCCCGCATGTGTGTGGTAGGTCCATAGATTTGTATGGGTTAGCTGCGTTCGGAATTACGTGTGTAGCCACTTTAAAACGGTTGTATTGGAAATACAAAATTTTGTATGAATGAAAGGCCGCTTGCGTGCACTAGATGGCCAGGTTTGGGTCTTAATAGCTGACCGCCGCCGATTAATACGAGCTAAAGTTGTTTTATCTTGGTTAGATAAAACATCTGTACTCGTACACTAACTGTACGACTCTATTTTGTATAATCTTAATTTGAATCTCATTCAATAGATCTTCCGCCGGTAACATTATCCGGCTTGAATGGCTCCGGGATAGATCACCTCGCTAAAGATGACTTGCTCGGCGACAGCGATACGTCCAACTCGCACAATGAAAAGGACGAGGTATTGTTTTTAAAACTTTCTCCAAATGAATCTTGATTATTGATGATGAGATGAGTTATCATAATAATCAAATTATTTTTTTCAGGCAAATAAGAAATCGGAATCGGAAGAAGATCACAAGTGAGTATACTTGAGCACCTTCTCAGAATGGGGAACATGCATAAGTTTTTGATTTGATAAATGTAATTTATTTAAGATAATTAAGTCTTAAGAAAATGTAATTGAGCGACATGTTCACTCAGTGATCAAGCTCGTTAAATAAAGATTAAAAAAAAAAAGATGATTAAGATTTTGATAAATTTGAGCTTGATCGCTGCGGACACGTATAAAAACATGATGAAACGGAAAAATAAAAAATAAATGTATTAAGTACCTATTTTAGTTTTATCACACAGGGGAAAATAGCGATTTTTTTTTATTTTCGGATATAATACACTTAACAGTCGGATAGAATACAAATAAGAAATAATATTTTGTATGACACATTATGTACTTAAACGCAATATTTAGGGAGATATTTGAAAATTCCTGGCTAACTCCATACAAACGTGGCATAAGTGACGTCACAAATGTTGACCGTTGTATAGAGCGTTTTCGGCGGGTGCTGCTGCGCGCTAACTTCGAGTGAATATATCACGAGAAAAAATTGGAAGAGAAAAGTTTTAATATTACAGTTGATTTTCTCATGCATTTCTCATAACTTTTGATTGTGATAAAAAAATATAGATGCATGTTCCCTATTACAGGTTGTGCGTTTGAGTTGTGCACATTTTTAGCAACATTCATCACCATCAGGATCAATTTTAACGTCCCCACTACTTGGGCTCAGATCGTTCTATGAATGCATAAGGCCGTGCGCACTTTGGTTGCGTTTTAGGGCTCCGTTATGCGAAATCTTTTGTCCCTGTCTTTTTCTTTACGTGTTAAAAGCATAGAAAATAACCTCACTTCTGCACTTTTTCGATGTTTTTCGTTGTTTTTTTCATCATAATCATAACACAGCACAATAACTTTCTTGAAAAAGTTATTGGAGCAACATTATTTACGCCAAAAATATGACCCGCGGACCCGCGACAAGCGCTTTTCATGATATTCTGATTTTATTTTACGATCATCTGTGAGGTTTATACGCAATTTAATACTTGTAGCTACTAGATAATCTCTTTAGCTTGTCGTATGTTTTTTTTGTGGCTACAACTTTACGTTTTCTATATAAAAATATGTCCCGCGCAAACCATGTTTTCGTATTATGGCCCCTTAATACGAATTTAGCTCGTACGAACATTCCAACCTTCCACGTACTATGGGAGATTGGGAGTGCCCTCACTGAGTGCGAGTACGCTCTCATAGTAAAAAAATTCGTACGAATTTTATTCGTACGGCTTTTCGTAGAACGCATCCCAAGTGCGCACGGCCTAACACTGTGCGCCCTCGAGCTCTTTGCTCCTATCAAACAAAGCAAATTCAAATAACTTCTCTTTGTATTACTGTCTCACAATATTAACCTAAGTAATTTTATTAAATGAAGGAAGCGCTCATTGCGGAACTTGACAGACTGATCGTACTCGATCACGTTTGTTAAGCAACGCTCGGTCCGGCCAGGTGTCGGATGGGTGACCGTTAAGTGGCATTACAACTGAGCGCTTCCGTGCGTCGGAGGGCACGTTAAACCGTCGGTCCCGGCTGTTGTCATCTGATAACAGTCGTTAAGCCAAGTTAGAGGCCTTACAGGCGGCTTGATAAACTCTAACACTAGAGCTGGCCACTATTCCTCATTCGATAAGAAGAAAAAGTAATTTTATTTTCTGCAGTCCAAAATCAAAGCGTCGCAAAGCAAACGCTATATCATCAGACTCTGAAGTCGGTTCCTCTCGTAAGAACAAACGAGATGCGAGGGACAGTGACTTCGAAGACTCCGAGGCGGAGAGCTCGGGGTCGGCCAATAGGAACAAACGGAAGAAGAAAGCGAAAGACAGCGATGCGTCTGACGGATCCTCGTCTAATGACGGCAGGTAAATAGCGCGTTCAAAATAGTCAAAGTTACATAAAACGGACTTTGTAAATTAAAGACGTAGGGTAGGATTGAAATAAATTTTAGGTTTCACAGGTGATTCCAGTGCGCTATGATAGCGCACCGGAATAGGAGGATAACTAACTAAATGGCTAGTCTCCTCAGCATTATTAAATATTTTTTTCATTATTCTTTTATGTCGTACAGAAGTTATGTTTGGTTGATCAAGAATAAATCAAGAATATCCTAGATAACGCTTCACGATCTAAAACAGTACGCAAAAATGGATGTGCGTGTGGTGTGAGTGTTCCTATCCTAGAAATTGATTTGACCATACGAAGATTTTAAGAAATAATTGTGAAAACTTGATGGTGAAATCGAAAAATTTGTGAAACCTATGTAGACTAAGTTATGGTCGATTATATAGAACACTCACACCGCCAGTCTCGCGAAAACGCCATACTTGATATCATAAAATATACTAGACGTATGTTAATAAAAGATATATGGAAAATTTGTGTTGAATTTGTGACAACTATTCACAAAATAATCAATTCATTATCATGATTAATTTGGATTTTATAAGGGTTTTTTAGGAACACTCACACCACACGGTGTGTGGTGTGAGTGTTCCTGAAATTACTAACTTTAACTGAATAATATTGAAATTTTATTATTGTATATGATAATTTGTATTCAGAGTAAATTTGTGACACATAAATCTTGTCACAAAACGTGATAGATCAAGAGCAATTAAACATTTTGTTTCTTTTTCAATGCTCGTGTGAGTGTTCCATATTTTGGCATTTATTTGATTATCCAGACCTCGTATACGAGTGGAGGCTGCAGCCAAAATTGTGAAAAGTTTGTTCTTAAAATTTAAAACATCTTCTATTTCCGTAAGTGTTATACTTTAATAGTTATATATTTTTTTAACATTTTCAAAGGAATATTTTATGTAGGGTGGGTATGCTTTTTTATTTTGTCGGACACAATTTTCGTCTACCCTCGTATTGGCTAACCTTTACTCGTAGTTTGGCGTTGTAATAATTCTATTTTTATTGCAGTCTGTTGTTAAATTCTCCAGTGTTTCTGTTTACTAATAACATGTAATCATGTAAGTTATTATATTTTTCTATAGGTACTTTTTATTTATTTTATCTAATACTAGCTTTTGCCCGCGACTTCGTCCGCGTGGATATTCGGAAAATTCCTAGGGAGCTTTTGACCGGGGGGTAATTATGTAACTCTGTTGCAATCAAATCTGGCAGAATCTGTGTGCCATTCCAAATCCGTTCAGCCATTTTTTGCCCCCCCGACGCAAAAAGAGAGGGGTGTTATAAGTTTAACGTGTCTGTGTATATGTCTGTGGTATCGTAGCTCCTAAACGGATGAACCGATTGGTAGGGTAACCATGACCTGATCAGCCGTTTGAAGATCATCAGCTCTTTAATAGTTGATGAGGGGATCTTACTAACTTCCATATATCCTATCGATTTAAAATTTGGTACAGTATTACTTTAATGAGCTTTTGATGAGAGGATCTGACTACCTTCCATGTGTCCTATCGATTCGAAATTTAGTATCATGTTATTTCAATGAGATTGGAAGTATTTAAGGTAAGGTAACCATGACCTGATCAGCCGTGTGTCGGGGGTTGATTGAGTAACAAACATCTAAACATCCAAAACATTAAACTTTCACATTTTTAATATAAGTAATTCCCGTTCTCGTTCCTATTCCCGTTCCCGTATTTTACTTAGGGGAAAATTTTTACAATAATAAAGATGATCCTGTTATTTTACATTCTCTGTCATACGGACTTTTAGACTTAAATAAAAAAGTGACTCTGACATACAGACGGACAGACAGACAGACATGACGAATCTATAAGAATTCCGTTTTTTGTCTTTAGGCTAAGGAACCCTAAAAAGATGTTTTTTTAGAGCCCAATAAAATGTAATACCTAGGTACTATAGCGTAAGTAACAAAATAACCGTTACATAAAGATGCTGGTAACAATAAACGCAACCCATAATTGCATGTTATCAACCATAAATATATTTTTTTTTACATTTCGTGTTGTATCTATTTTTGTAATAAAATGCTTAAACAAAGGTTTTTTCCCGCCTTTTGTTCATAGGCATGGTCACCCTACATAAGACTTTCCTTTGAAGATGTAAAAAAAATGATAACTATTAAAGTATAACACTTACGGAAATAGACGATGTTTTAAATTTTAAGAACAAACTTTTCACAATTTTGGATGCAGCCTCCACTTGTATACGAGGTCTGGTTAATCAAAAAAATGCCAAAATATGGAACACTCACACGAGCATTGAAGAAGAAACAATATGTTTAATTGCTCTTGATCTATCACGTTTTATGTCAAGATTTATGTGTCACAAATTTACTCTGAATACTAATTATCATATACAATAATAAAATTTCAATATTATTCAGTTAAAGTTAGTAATTTCAGTCGCGGAAATTTCTAAAAAACCCTTATAAAATCCAAATTAATCATGGTAATGCATTGATTATTTTGTGAATAGTTGTCACAAATTCAGCACAAATTTTCCATATATCTTTTATTAACATACGTCTAGTATATTTTATGATATCAAGTATGGCGTTTTCGCGAGACTGGCGGTGTGAGTGTTCTATATAATCGACCATAACTTAGTCTACATAGGTTTCACAAATTTTTCGATTTCACCATCAAGTTTTCACAATTATTTCTTAAAATCTTCGTATGGTCAAATCAATTTCTAGGATAGGAACACTCACACCACACGCACATAAAAATGGCACCTCGAAATAGCGTCCCACTTACAAACTTAGCGCTTATTTTGTACAAACTAACATTTTATATCACTTATTTTGTACAAATTATGCGCCCAGACTCTGACCGGACATATAAGAAATTTTTGATCAAAGGTAAAAAAGGCATAACCTGTCCGCGGAATGCTTTAACAACTTTTTAGATAGTGATATAATAATTCATCATAATTTTATCATTTTTATTCTAATTTTCCAATTTGATACAAAATAATATTTAAAGATATGATATGGTTATGATCAATATTATTTAACATGATGACTTAAATCTATAAACTTAAAAATGATAACATTATATTACAGTAAAAAGAAACGGCGCCGTATAAAGCAGTTAAATGACAGCGACGAAGCGTCCGGGTCCGACACTGAGAATGAAGGCAGGAATAAGCCCTCGCACAGAAAGAATATTCGTAAGGTAGCTAGCTAAATAAAAAATAAGGACACATAAATAAGTCTCTAAGGGCCGATTTATCAATCGCCTGATAAAATTTTAACCATGGAATAAACCTATAAACTTTTGATAAAACTTGATATAAGAGACATTAGAGTAGAAAGGATATAATTTATTCCATGGGTTAATTTTTATCCCGCAATCCGCGATTGAAAAATCAGGCCTAAAAATCCAACGTATCAAACTTAAATGTTATTTTCTTAGGTAATGGGTAAAAATCAATTGGAAGAAGCCACTAAGAAAGCTGCAAGACAAGAAAAGGAAAGAATCGCTCGTATTGCTGAGAGGCAGAAAGTGGTGAGCTATACTTATTTTTTATTTACTTGTAACATCAAGGAACACATATACAATACATTATCTATTGTCACAAAATATAGTCTGTCTTCGATTATTGTTTTATAACAGTCAACAGAAGCGCCACTCTCTACACTCCACTCTATTCAAAAATACTTCCATCATTCTTTGTTGCGCTATCTATTCTATAACTAGCTTTCCGCCCGCAGCTACTTTATTATTATTCCGTCCCATCTATATCTGTACCAAACTTCGACAAAATCGGTCCAGCGGTCTAGGTGTGAAATCGTAACAGACAGACAGCAGTTACTTTCGCATTTATAATATTAAAATTAAATATGGATAGGTAGATGCTACAGTACCGACTATGGGCCAGTTTGGTCCAAGATTGCCTGTATTTACGTAACGTCTATGTGTGTGTGTCTAACATTAAGTGGTGTTACATTTACTATTGCAGTATAACAACTTGGAATTTGATGAGTCTGGTAAACCTGATGAGGTAGTATTGGAAAAAGTGATCCTCGATTTTGATCCAGAAACTAAAGAACCATTGATTCAGGTCGATAGAGGACTTGTGAAGAAACTCAAACCACATCAGGTCAGTATTCAATATAATCCTGATTTTTAATTTATGGAACGGAAAATTAATAGTCTTATTTTCTAGAGTATAATTTAGTCAGTCCAGAATAAGAATATATCATGTTTCATTTAAAGTTGATTTATAGAACGCTCTGCGGTCACATCACAGCGAGTCGACAATAACGATTAAACGATGAAATAGTCGATCATAATTTCTACTTTTTGTTCTAGGCCAATGGTATAAAATTTATGTGGGATGCGTGCTTTGAAAGTGTCAAAAGAATCAAGAAGGACATAGGATCTGGATGCATTTTAGCCCATTGTATGGGTCTTGGAAAGACTCTACAGGTGACGTATTTAAAGTTATCCTTATAATTGATTTACAACAGCTTTGTTAAAGATAAGTACTGTTTTGACATGAAGATTATAATAATAGTTTTCAACACACTTGCTCGTAAAGTGAGCCCTAATACATTGCTTTTAGGGCCATAAACCGAGCTATAACAAACGCGTGCAATATTATATAAAACACTAGTATGTAATAGAATTAACCCTACCAAGTTAAATTAGTACCTTACTGCAAGTTCTATGCGAGTAAACAGAGCATTCCCAATTTAGCCGGGTAATACAGTTTTTTTTAGTAACAACAAAGAGGTTTTATGCTGCTGAAAATTCATATACATTTTTGGAATAATAAATGTGCAAGTCCTTAATTAAGTCAAACAAATATTTATTATTATCAAATAATTCATAATATTTTGTTATAAAATATTAAAATATTTGCATTTTATTACTTAAAAATATAACTTTGAAGTAGGCTGTATGCTCTCACCCCTTTGTTCGCAAAATATTGTTGCGTTGGGCGTGTAAAAAAAACAAAAATAACCTGCGCGCCATTTTCCATAATTATCATTATTTTGTTTTTGTCGTATTTGTTGCTGTGTGGTAAATTACTTTGTTTTTTCCTCGCAAATGTGTTGAAAAACGTCGTATGAAACTCGTGAGCTCTTGCTTATTGCACACTCGGCTGAGTTACACCCTCGCCTGCGGCTCGGGCTGCAACCCACAGCCTTTTGCGCAATGAGCAACCTAAGCTAACTTGTCTCATAATGTACTATTAATACATAACTGAATTTTTTTAAGTATGTTCTTTGTTAAAGCTTTACCATTAATATATCAGTTTTTAAAACAAAAGTGTATCTTATTGTATGTTTCTTTTCAGGTGGTGTCGTTGACCCATACACTCCTTATTCATAGTGAGTTGACAAAGGTCAATCGAGTGCTGGTCGTATGCCCGCTGTCGACAGTTCTGAACTGGGTCAATGAATTTAATATGTGGCTCAAATATTCCGATAGTGATTACGAAGTGGATGTGTACGAGCTCTCTAGGTAAGTCGAATCAGTGTAATGTGCGAAGATCATGTCATAGTAGAATCAAATAAGTAGGCCAACTCGAGCCTCGAGCGAGCGATAATAGCCTAAACACGGCTGTCGCTAGTTTATTCAATCGTCAAAAATGCATAGTCAATCTTTATGTTATAGGCAAACGCCGAAGTTCAGGCGCTCCTAGGTGTGACTTGTGAAACCTCAGGTTTGACAAGAAGCCTTAGTCAAAGTCCAAAACGAGAGAACGAAAGAACATTGAGAAGGGCAGACAGTGTGTACCTCAAAAATATATGATAATTATATATTAATATGTATATAATATGTATAAATACACATACACAAATAAATAAAATAATAAATACCTACATTAAATATACTACACAATAATAATTAAAGTGAGGACATAAATAAATCGAACAATTCTAAGAACAAGTTAAATGGAACTATAGGTCTTTTTTGAATCCATTTAACATTGCAAAATAATTGTATTATGACCGTTTGTTTCCTTAATAAATAAAAAAAAAAATAAGCAGCGAGCGCGGGCGACTCCCGCAGCTTGTGGCTCGAACGCTGCCAATCGAAATGCCTGTATGAAAATTTTTAAGGGCAGCTTGTGGTCGCGTTTAGTGGCCGCGGCTTATAAGCTCAATGTGCGGGTGCTGTAGCGTTCCCTTGTTGTACAGATACAAGCAGAACTCTGAGCGCGCGTTCCAGCTGCAGCAGTGGCTGCGGCACGGCGGCGTGTGCGTGCTCGGCTACGAGATGTTCCGCAACCTCTCCGCCGACAACCCCAAGAAGTTCAAGAAGAAGATGCTCAAGAACTTCCAGGAGGCGCTCGTGGATCCGGGTAACTATTATATAGGACAGATACTAGGAGAACGTGTGCGTGCTCGGCTACGAGATGTTCCGCAACCCCAACCCCAAGAAGTTCAAGAAGAAGATGCTCAAGAACTTTCAGGAGGCGCTCGTGGATCCAGGTAACTATTATATAGGACGGGTACTAGGAGAACGTGTGCGTGCTCGGCTACGAGATGTTCCGCAACCTCTCCGCGGACAACCCCAAAAAGTTCAAGAAGAAGATGCTCAAGAACTTCCAGGAGGCGCTCGTGGATCCGGGTAACTATTATATAGGACGGGTACTAGGAGAACGTGTGCGTGCTCGGCTACGAGATGTTCCGCAACCTCTCCGCGGACAACCCCAAGAAGTTCAAGAAGAAGATGCTCAAGAACTTCCAGGAGGCGCTCGTGGATCCGGGTAACTATTATATAGGACAGGTACTAGGAGAACGTGTGCGTGCTCGGCTACGAGATGTTCCGCAACCTCTCCGCGGACAACCCCAAGAAGTTCAAGAAGAAGATGCTCAAGAACTTCCAGGAGGCGCTAGTGGATCCAGGTAACTATTATATAGGACGGGTACTAGGAGAACGTGTGCGTGCTCGGCTACGAGATGTTCCGCAACCTCCCCGCGGACAACCCCAAGAAGTTCAAGAAGAAGATGCTCAAGAACTTCCAGGAGGCGCTCGTGGATCCGGGTAACTATTATATAGGACAGGTACTAGGAGAACGTGTGCGTGCTCGGCTACGAGATGTTCCGCAACCTCTCCGCGGACAACCCCAAGAAGTTCAAGAAGAAGATGCTCAAGAACTTCCAGGAGGCGCTAGTGGATCCAGGTAACTATTATATAGGACGGGTACTAGGAGAACGTGTGCGTGCTCGGCTACGAGATGTTCCGCAACCTCTCCGCGGACAACCCCAAGAAGTTCAAGAAGAAGATGCTCAAGAACTTCCAGGAGGCGCTCGTGGATCCGGGTAACTATTATATAGGACAGGTACTAGGAGAACGTGTGCGTGCTCGGCTACGAGATGTTCCGCAACCTCTCCGCGGACAACCCCAAGAAGTTCAAGAAGAAGATGCTCAAGAACTTCCAGGAGGCGCTCGTGGATCCGGGTAACTATTACATAGGACAGGTACTAGGAGAACGTGTGCGTGCTCGGCTACGAGATGTTCCGCAACCTCTCCGCGGACAACCCCAAGAAGTTCAAGAAGAAGATGCTCAAGAACATCCAGGAGGCGCTAGTGGATCCAGGTAACTATTATAGAGGACACATACAATGATACTTAAACAGGTCATAGTGTTGCTTAAACTGAACAACTTTCACCAAGGATTATAGGTCGAAAAATAAAAATCATACTCCCACACAAAATGTATTGGTCAGCTGACTGACTTACTATGGAAAGGCATAAAAAAATAGTTTGTCGAAGTTGTTCAGTTTAAGTGACACTATCACCTGTTTTAGTATCATAACATCATTTGGTACCACCGTATATACACAAACAAACGAACATGTGAAACGTGGAGAACAGATACAGGGAAACTCTTTGTCGTACCGTACGTAGATTGTATGTCTATTTTACTATCTTTACTCAGTGTATTCCAACAAAAGCATTACGAACTTATTTTGCCAAAAAGGTGCTGTTCTCGTTTTAGACAGTGATTTCAAAAAGCTTTCAAGAAAACGATCTCGTGTTTTTAACTCGTACGATACGTTTGTTAGCCATTCGTTTAAGCGTTAGTTATTACAACAATCGACAAATATCATTACTTATTTCTATTAAAGCTGATAAGTTTCTTGCGCCAGTTCTTCTTGTCAGTCATAAAAGTCTGGAACGGGTGGTAGGAAAATATAGACTATTCAAAAGCAGGGACCGGAAAACCCCTTTTTTTGGTTAAGCCAATTGTTAGGGAAACTCTATTAAAAAGTTTACCAAATGATAAGGTTTCCCTTTCGATAGGGTTAGTCGACGATATGCTTACCGTATTGATAGGGTTTTTGAAAACAAGTCTATGAAATACCCAATCAAAAACCCTTTTAACGGTAAGCGGTTCATGAAATACCTAATCAAAACCCCTTTAACGGTAAGCGGTTCCGGTCCTTCGGCCAAGCTGGGACTAGGTATAAATTGCTTGAACACGTTTTAAAACCCTTTCATAAAGCCTTAATAGGGTTTTCGGATTCGGTAAGTGCTTACCTGGGTTACCCTTTCGATAGGGTTACCGTATTGATAGGGTTTTTGAAAACAAGTCTATGAAATACCCAATCAAAAAGCCCTTTAACGGTAAGCGGTTCCGGTCCTTGATCAAAAGTGCATTAAGGCGAGACCAGTTCACGATCTGATTTGTTTGAAAAGTCAGATTTTTTAACTTCCAATGTGAAGAACTGATGTAAAATTCTACTTCACAAAAATTACTGTAGACTGAAAAAGAAACAAAGAAGCAAATTAACCAAACAGAATATTGCAAAAATGGCATGGTAACTCTGTAAAAAAATCCTAAATAACACCATAAAAACTTATAAAACTAAATTTAAAATCGTCAGATTTCATAATTTTCAACGACAGTGATATGATTTTTTATGCAAAAAGGATAGCTTTTTTATCGATCTAACACAATAACCGAGTACATTTTTAATAAATGATCCAGTATTTCAGAAATCAATAAAAATGTACTAAAATTCGTCAAAAATCTGACGAAGCGTCAATTAAAGTTATGCAATATTCAACCTTATTCTAAAGACTATGTCTTTAGAATAATTATTCTAAAGACTATGTCTTTAGAATAAGGTAAATTTCGTGAACTGGCCTCGCCCTAAGTTAATTTAAATAAATAAAGCAATTTTGAGTTGACAACTAACCCATTTTTGGTACAGGCCCAGATCTAGTGGTATGCGACGAAGGCCACCTGCTGAAGAACGAGAAGACCAGCTTATCGCAGTCCATGAACCGCGTGCGCACGCAACGCCGTATCGTGCTTACTGGCACGCCGCTGCAGAACAATCTTAAAGAATGTGAGTTTTTTATTCAGCCACAACCACAATACAACACAAGATTTGTATGAACGTTACTTATCATAGAATTTATGGAAGAATAGTATAGAACTTCGAATGAAAAGTGTTTATAGAATAATTTTAATCTGTTTTTTTGTCTCGTAAGAATCATAATTATTATTATGTTTGGGTCTTTTCTTTAGAAAAAGTTTCTACTAAATAAGTTTTAAAATTTTAAGGCGGTCCGTTGTGCAAAAAGGCTATCACTGTCATAACAAAAAAGAAAAAATGTTACAAACATGATGTAATAAAGAATTCCTCGTAAAATCTTGTATCGATTTTATCAATGAGCTGGTGAAATTGAATTGAAAAAAGAGATCCAACTCGCCGCTTAAACTAGATTACGCTAAACGATGGTTGTTTTGCTTGACTACTTCCAAATTCAAAATTGCTAACCTCCACTTCTACTTTCACAGACTACTGCATGGTGCAGTTCGTAAAGCCTAACTTACTGGGCAAGTACAACGAGTACCTCAACAGGTTCGTGAACCCCATCACCAACGGGCAGTACACCGACTCCACGGAGCACGATATCAGGATCATGAAAAGGAGATCACATGTGCTGCATAAGATGCTTGATGGTGCTGTTCAGGTAAGGTGGCACAAAAAAAACTTGTTTAATTCCTTTGGGAGCTACAATGCCACAGACAAATACTCATTAAACTTATATATAACAACCTGTTGTTTATTGATTTTTTTTTTAGATTTTAGGCATTCACAATGCTATTTATATATATTTTTATACACTATAAAAAATCAACTCGAGTCGATTTTTTCTAGGAAATTAATAACCTTATGTTTTTTTGGGGGTGAAAAACAACATTGATAAAAAAAAACCTTATCATTTCTTAGGCCCAAACAGACCAGACCACGTACTTTGAGTCGGCCTAACGCGACGCGGACGTGATTTTTACTATCTATCTATTGTAGAATATTATTAAGATTGGGCTGTTTTGGATGATTTTTATATGTTGAAAAGTTTAACTTACGGTTTTAGGTGTCAAACACTACCTATTCATTTCCAAGGCCCGCATTAGTGTTGTAAAAACACTTTTTTTTCTAACATGAAAAAAAAACGTGAAAAAATACATGAAAAAAAACGTGTTTTTTTCTGGAGCATGTTTTTTTTTTCAAGAGTACAGTAATCAAAATTCCCGTTAAAGATTAATACTTATGAACTCAAATTAAAGTTTTCTGTTTATTTTTGAACCTACATTACTTTTTTGTTAAAAAGTACCAAGTTTACAACAGTTGGCAGCATTTAAAGACGCGCACAGTAAAATCTTCATTTGGTTTGTTTTTTTTAAATACCTATGAACATAGTAAGAACGAAGAACAGTGTCTCCAGATTGGGGAGCTTCCCCATTGTGTGGTAAATTTTCATAATTGGGTAAAAAAAGGAAATCTGTTCTTCATACAAAAAGTAACATTTTGGGGAACAAAGAATCGCGTTGGGGGAATTTTTTTAATCTTCTCTTCATACAAATGTATCATTTTGGGGAAAAATTAAATGAGATCTGGGATAAAATTGAAATTGACGAAGAATAAAAATCTAATATAATTATTGATTTAATTAAATAAATCATTTTTTTCCAAAGATTGTGTTCTTGAAAAAAAACCCAAATTTAGAAAAAAACAACGGTGCTGTGTTTTTTTCATGTTTTTTTCAACATTGTGAAAAAAAACAATGAAAATGTTGCATCACTAGCCCGCATTGATGACGAACTTTTAATTAAGTACGCTCCAGCTCCAGTCTAAGACATTTTCCTTTTTGACAATTTTACTATTTGACTTAGAGAATATGGCTGTTAGGCTGTTGATTAAGATTTCTATATGCAGACAAGTTCACGAAATCATGTACCGACCGAACATCAATCTGTTGTCTGCATTGTCTCTAATATTAATGATTAAAATTTTTTGTTTACTGTTTTATTGTATTTAAGTTCTTTTGAAGAATTTGTTAAAACTATTTTTTTCTGTTTCCCTGTTACAGAGAAGAGATTACGGCGTGCTGGCACCTTTCTTGCCTCCTAAGCATGAATATGTACTGTTCATCACATTATCAGAAGTGCAGGTTAAGCTCTATCAATTCTATTTGGATAACTATTCCCGGCGGTAAGTTTATACATCTTTCATTTGTACAAAAAGATTTTTGTTTTATGACTATAGTAATTGTAAAACTGTTTTATTATAAGAGTACTTTTTGTTTATTGAAGAATGATGACATTATTTTTATCAAATTGCTTTAGAATTTTTAATCTTAAACGATTAGGAATCCAATTAAGAAATAGTAATTAAATATTTATTTGTTTATAATACAGGCCTCTACCTGGCAAGTCTTCCGGCTTCCTATTCCCTGACTTTCAATCGCTGCAAAGGATATGGACACATCCACTTGTGCTCAAATATAACTCTGAAAGATACGAGATTATGCAACAGAAAAAGGTATGTGCACTATTCAACTTGTTACAAAATAATCCCATTAGGGAGCATTACTGAATATGGTAGATAAGGACCATCAAACTGAACAATTTTTACTATGGGACCTACTCTGAATTATTTTCAGATTGGTTCTCGATTTCAGAGTTCGTCCCATAAAAAAAGTTGTTCAGTTTGATGGTCCCTATCTACCATATTCAGCATTAGGGGTTATTTTGTAACACATTGTATGTTATTTTGTTGTAGGTTTTAGGCTTTAGAGATAACTTTATAGAAAAAAATCTTAAGTATTTTTTATTTGGATGTTTGTTTTATAGAGGGACAGAGAAGAGGAAGAAGACTCTGAAGGATCACTGGTAGATTTCATTGACGATGATTCAACACCAGACGTAAGTTTCTATACTTTAGTCTATTTAAACTTAAATAAATGTATTTTGTTTGTTACTAAAACAGCTGTTTTCTTAGGAAACGTCTGAGGACGAATCTTTGGGTGATTTATCGGACGCGAGTGACGATAGCCGTAAAAAAAGTAAAAAGAAGAAATCTCAAAAGAAAAAAGCCGCGAAAGAGTCTAAAATTGCATCGCGAAGAGCGACCAGAGCTAATCCAGGTAATGTTGTAAAGCTCAACTGAATTCCTTAAATCACTTCAGAAGGCTTTTTAATATAACAATTTACATGTATATTTTTTTATTGCATTTTTTTCTTATACAATAATTTTCTTTACAATGTTTGAAGCATTAAATGAAATCCTGGGTAGGTCGATACATTTGCTTTTAAATGTACTTAAAGTCATCATCATATCCTAATCCCAATTTATTTGGGGTCGGTGCAATGCGTCCTTTTCCATTCCTTCCTGTCACTCGTCATCTTCTTCATTCATATCATTCCGCACACAATCCATCCTTCTTTTCTGCGACCTTCTCCTTACTTTCTAGCCCTCAACATCCATATCCATCACTTAAAGTAAACACTATTAAAGGAAACAGACTAATAAATAAACACAAACAGTGGAACTGGAAGAAGAAGAAGCAAACAACGACGTAGTGGAGTTGAAAGCGGAAAACCCAACGGAGTGGTGGATCAAACTGGTGACAGACGAGGAAATAGACGACGTGCGCAACTCTCACAAGCTGGTGCTGCTGTTCGACATACTGCGCCAGTGCGAGGCCATCGGGGACAAGCTGTGAGTATAAAGGTCAAACCGCACTACAGCGGAGCGGCGCGGCGCGGACCGACGCGGACAAATATTATTTGTATTGATTGCAATGATACTACCGCACTATAGCGGCAGAGGCGAGGCGCGGCGCGGCACGTACCGGCGCGGCGCTGCAGACTTGGGTGCGAAAGAATATTTTGTCGCGCCGCGCCTCTGCCGCTAGTGCGGTATAGCTCGCGGCGCGGCGCGGCCGAATACTCTTCATAATCGAGATTCAGTTCAGTCTACAGAGGGTTTTTGGAAATATCTATTTCTACTGATATTTCAGTGTACAACTTTTGATCATTTACAAAGTGATATTTTACGTGATCATTTCATAAATCATCATAATCATAACTCATCATAAATAAATTAAAAAAAATATATAAGGTTGTACAGACTCAGTATTTGTAATTATTTTATGGAACTGCCTGGTCTATTTGTAAACTATTATAACCATGTAAAACTTGTATATGACTGTATATTTCCTGAATAAATAAAAATAAATAAATAAAATAAAATAAGGTTGTGTTGTTAAATCGTTCCTAGAAAATTCGTTCTAGGGAACGCGTGACCGAGCGTTCCCTTTTCGTTCGTGCGTCCAACTTCAATGAAATCTTGCCACGTCTGGCATATTGCGCCGCACCGCGCCGCTCCGCTGCCGCGATAGTGCGTTTAGGAGAGGCCGCGCTGCTCCGCTGCAGTGCTGCGCTCTCCGCTGTAGTGCGGTTTGACCTTAACCCATATATGCCCCTTGATTCGAAAACGAAATGGACCTCCTTATGCCCAGAACTATTTTAGACTTCTGATTCTTGTAGTTTTTGGATATGTTTGTGCTAAAAGATCTTTATTAATTAATTGATTGATTAATTACCAACCTAAAAGTTCAGAATAGTCCAAACATTCGATTACAATAAGAAGAAAGTACCTTATCCCTAATATAGATGGCGGTTGGATGCACTTTTCGATAGAAATGTAGAAGTAAATGACCTTTAACGCAAGCTCTATTTTTGTTTCGTTTTCGACTCAAGGGGCATGAAAGGAACCAAATAAAAAATAGTTCTGGGCATATATGGGTTAAGAGCTGTTTCACATTATGTCGGACCGACAATTTTACTGATGGCCGACTATCTACTTTTGCTGTTCACATTAAGCTACCGGGCCAACCTAATGTGTTGTGTACCCAAAGCAGAATGCTAATATTATATAACTACCGGCACGTAACTTGGCAAGACAAGGATGAGTCAAAAGATGCGCAGCAGCTATAAATCCTAAACTCGGCGCATCTTTTGTCTCATCTTTGTCTTGCCAAGTTATATGCCGGCACCTATATCCGACTCAACAGAAATCGTGGTTGAACGTCCGGTAAATATGTCGTCGCCGACAGTTTAATCAGGTCGTCTCAATGTGAACAGCGCTATTAAAATACATATGCCAATATGCATCCGTCACCTTTGTCGTTCCGGTAAAACTGACGGATCGACCGTAAACTCGCTCTAACCAGGGGGACTCACTCCGCGCTTAAACCGATATAATACCTTACTACTCGCGACTCACTCAGTCGAGCCAGCGCACGAGGGATGTCATGTGTTGAGACAAAGCTACGCGACAGAAAAATAACCGCTTCGGAGGTGCTTAATATGGCACGCAGCACTGTGTAATTTGAAATTATACTTTTATGCCGTGCAGCGAGAGTAGCTTGTTATTTGATTGTCCTTGGGGCGGATGAGCTTCTATACGTTAGTACTATTATATATTCTGTGGTATAACTGTCATATGACAATTGACAACCAACCGAGGGGTGGATCAAAGCTTGTTTTATTGTAATTTAAGTTATTCTACTATTCGATATAGTGTTCGATTCCCGTCCGAGAATTGATCTAGTGCGAGTAGAATTTTTTTCCAGTTTTATTTATTCTTAAGTTTTTTTCTAGAATATTATTTAGTATTATTCTACTTAGTTTTAGAAATTTTACAAGTATACATGGTTAGGGGTTTATTGGATCGTTTTAATATTTTCTGATCATGACTTATAAAATTAAATAACACTGACACTTTAGTAGGCAACAGGAATAAGCTCTCCCTAACTATTTCTTGGTCTAAATATTACACGAAATAAATAAATACCTAAATCAATTATGTTGCTTGGCATCAGACAATATTAAAATGGTGTCTTTTTCAGAGAAACTTATTAATACCGAACCGATCAATTTTTTTCAGATTGGTGTTCTCTCAATCATTATATTCGCTAGATCTCATAGAGCACTTCCTTGGCAAGGTAGACGAAGCGACGCAAGAGGGCAGAATCGATGACAAACTGGGAGGCCATGTCGGTAAGTTACGATTATTTCCTTAGCAAGGCAGTATCAGAACTGGGGGTCAAGTCTGCTAATGTTATCGTCAAAATTGTGTTACAATGGTAATGCTTTTTGACAAACACGATTTTGACGTTAACATTACCAGACTTGACCCCCTGTATTGTCGTAACATACATGTTGTAACATGACTTGTGTTAATCTTAAATGACAAATAATATGTATTGTGTTTATTAGGTTCGTGGTCGCCAGGAATTGACTACTTCCGGTTAGACGGCTCCACATCCTGCGAGAACAGGTCGATCTGGTGCAAAAACTTTAACAGAGAAGATAATCCTAGGGCCAGGTTAGTGCCCAATTACGTATTATTTAAAGCTAACTGCTTGTTCAGACGTCGGCAATTAACGCGCGTTTAGACACGTGATTTTGGTTATACTGCTGTTAATATTGCACAAGTGCCAGTAACGCGCGAGACGATGTGCAGAACACAATTTCTATGTACACTATACCTTTTTTTCTTATTTCCGCAATAGAAATGCTTAAGAGCGTTTATGCGCTATACTAGCGCCGCCAAAGGAAAAAAAATTGTGCTTAAATAAAGACGAAATTGTGAATTGTGTTCTTCTAGTGTACTCCGTATAAGTTTTGTGGTACTTTTTATCGCTTAAACTATATTTTCTAGTCTGTCGTTTAGTTTAATGGAGTTTTAAACGACAGGTTATAAAATATTGTTTAAACGATAAAAAGTACAACAAAGCTTATTCGGAGTACACTAGAAGAACACAATTCACATTTTCGTCTTTATTTCAGCACTACGTTTTTTTCCATTAGCGGCGCTAGTGTAGCGCAGTAACTCCCTTAAGAGCCCGTAGCGATTTTGCCGCTGACTGCAGCTCTCTCGCTCCCACATCTCATGTTTTCTCAAGATTTCTTAAAACTGAGTTCGTAATTAAAAAATGTGTCTCGGCCACTTTTCGCAATATAAGATTACGGACATTTTAACATATTATTTCCGTTTCAAGTTGCTGAAGTACAAAAAGTTGTCGTATTTGCCAGTTCAAATAACTGTGAGTCAGCGGCAAAATCGCTACGGAGTCTTAAGTTGGGATCAGACGTTTTTTCTTGATAAATAAGCCCTTAAGGCTCGGCCTTAGGCTTACGCGGAAACATTTACCTGTCTTTTTGTTTACGTGTAAAGAGTATGGAAAATAACCTTACTGCTGCACTTTTTCCATGTTTTTCGTGGTTTTCCACCATTATTTTTTATCTCAATTATCTTTCTTGAATAAAAGTTATCGGAGCTACTTTACAGAACTTTTAAATTTGAGATTTTTGCATTCACAATGCTATTTTTACACAATACTAAATAATATACTAGAAAAAATACGACTCGCACCAGATCTTGGCTTGCAGCGTAAGAGTAGGATATACTAGAAGAAATTCGGCGATGTCACTAGTTACTCGGTAGCTCAGCGGTCAGAGCATTGGACGGATATCCAAAGGTCGCGGGTTCGATTCCCGTCTGAGTATTGATCTGGTGCGAGTCGTATTTTTTCTAGTATATTATTTAGTACTTTACAGAACGTTAAAGTGTATTTTAATGTAGAATTCAATACGTTTCCGCTATTATTTCCGCCAAAAATATGAACCTACGCAAGCGCTTTTATTGATACCGTTTTTTTTTTCAATCATCTGCGAGGTTTATACGCAATTTAATACTTGTAGCTACTAGAGAGAATCTCTTAGCTTGTCGTATGTTTTTTTTGTGGCTACAATTATACGTATTCTATACGAGGTGTTTGGTGAAAGCCTTATAAAGCCGAATATGGTAGATAGGGACCACCAAACTGAACAACTTTTACTATGGAACCAACTCTGAAATCGCGAAAAAAAAATCTGCTGTTTCATATAAAAATATCAAAATGTAGGTATGAAACAGCAGATTTTTTTTTAATTTAGAGTTGATTCCATAGTAAAAGTTGTTCCGTTTGATGGTCCCTATCTACCATATTCGACTTTATAAGGCTTTTACCAAACACCTTGTATAAAAATAAGACCCCCGCAAACCATGTTTTCCCATAATGGACCCTTAAACGTTAACTATGGTAATAACGGGTGTAACAAGACACTCAACGAAGCCGAAGTCCACGCATTCCGCCCATCATCAGGATCATTTTTGTCTTTTGGACTATACCTGGGAAACCAATAGCTACGAAGTTATTGACAGTCAAAGTCAAAAAAACATTTTTTTTATGAACTCTTATTTTATTCGTTATTCCCTAACTTTTGTTTACAGAAACATTATTAAAATTTTATGTATTTCGAAACAAACAATGTCTTCAAAACGTCATCACTCAATGTATTTCATGAGCACGCATATAAACGTTGCCTTTCAACTCGGCCACACGCAGCTGTGTAGCATTCACTCGCAGGCGCGGTCTTTTGTACGCGTTACATTGCGTGGTAACGTATGTAATGCTTTTTTAACACCAAAAATTAAAAGCGTTTCCCAGCAATAATTTTTAACAGAAATGGTCCTGATGATGGGCAGAATACGTAGACTTCGGCTTTGTTGAGGGTCTTGTTACACCCGGTATAATGTGTTACAATTTACTACAGATTGTTTCTAATATCGACGCGCGCGGGCGGTTTGGGCATCAACTTGGTGGCGGCCAACCGCGTGGTGATCTTCGACGTGTCCTGGAATCCTTCGCACGACGTGCAGAGCATATTCAGGGTCTACCGCTTTGGACAGAAGAAGCCCTGTTATGTATATAGGTTTTTAGCTATGGTAAGTTTTTGATAGATTTTTTATACTTTGATTTTGCTACTTGCTTTATCTTATGATGTAAACTAGCAAAAAAATGAAATTCGAAAATGATAGGATTTTAATTTGATTTCGACAATGCGAGTTGGATAACATGCGACTTGGATATTACGATACGAAAATACTCTTCCCCGACACGTAAAGCACAAAATCAATAATGCACTCCACATACCAAACACAGAAAATTTAATATGTCCTGACTATAATTATATTTTAGTACTGGTATCCTGAATCGTTTTCTACCCTACCTACCAATTACCATAAGAATAAATAAAACTGACTAGAACGGACTCTTCTTTGTCCGAGTCCCAAATGCCGCCATCACGTCGCTACGCCCCGCTGTCGTCCTGGGGGTCAAGTCCGCTAATGTTTTCGTCAAAAACGTAGATCAATGGTGTTTGAATAGTAATGCTTTTTGACACAGTTCTTGTTTCTTAAACCCAAAACTGAAACACATTGTGTTTCTTAAACTCATAAACTCATAACGGAAACACATTGTGTCTCGATTTTGGGTTTAAGAAACAAAAACTGTGTCATAAAGCATTACCATTCAAACACCATTGAACTACGATTTTGACGAAAACATTAGCAGACTTGACCCCCAGGCGTGTTGCCAGGGTTGCTTTATGTTAAATATTGCTTACGTTTAAAGATAATATCGCTAAAATACGAGTTTTTCTTTAGTTTGAAATCATTATTTTATTCTAATTAGTAAATACAAATATAAAATAATCACTTTTTCTGGGTAAGTAAGTACTTACCTACTCCTGAGTTTATATAAATAAAGTTAATACCTAAACATTTAGTATGGAAATTAAATTAAATTTTGAAAAAAAAAAGTACTTCTAAAACATTTTTCGGTTTTAATCTGCTCACTGTTTGCTGACAGTACCTACGAAAACGAAATAATATTTAAAAAATATTACTTACCTCATTATCATCTTTGGGCAAACTTATCGTTTTTGAATTGTTTGTACAACCAAACACACCACAATAACTTGACGCCATTGTTATTTGTTTCCAAGATCGTACGGAACGCACAAACAGGCAAACGCGCGTGCGGCGACGCCGGCCGTGACAGCCCGACTGAGTTTCCCGTTTAACGTGTAGGCTAATATCGTTACTTTGAGCCCATTCGGAGCGGGAGTGTCCGTTCTAGTCAGTTTTATTTATTCTTAAGCTATTACTCCGGATATTTTAGTCATTGTGTTATACATATATCCTACTCGGCATCACAATATGTTTGATTGCATTTTAGGGCACAATGGAAGAAAAGATCTACGAGCGCCAAGTGACTAAACAGGCGATATCCAAGCGCGTGATAGATGAGCAGCAAATAGACCGGCACTACGCAGAGAACGATCTAGCGGAGTTATACAAGTTCGACCCAGTCCCGCCCACGCCGCGCCCGCTGCCTCCCCTGCCTAAGGACCGGCTGTTCGCGGAGTTGCTGCGAGAGCACGAGGCGCAGGTATCTATAGTCGGGCAGTATATAGAACGACCTCTCGGAGTTGTACAAGTTCGACCCAGTCCCGCCCACGCCGCGCCCGCTGCCTCCCCTGCCTAAGGACCGGCTGTTCGCGGAGTTGCTGCGAGAGCACGAGGCGCAGGTATCTATAGTCGGGCAGTATATAGAACGACCTCTCGGAGTTGTACAAGTTCGACCCAGTCCCGCCCACGCCGCGCCCGCTGCCTCCCCTGCCTAAGGACCGGCTGTTCGCGGAGTTGCTGCGAGAGCACGAGGCGCAGGTATCTATAGTCGGGCAGTATATAGAACGACCTCGCGGAGTTGTACAAGTTCGACCCAGTCCCGCCCACGCCGCGCCCGCTGCCTCCCCTGCCTAAGGACCGGCTGTTCGCGGAGTTGCTGCGAGAGCACGAGGCGCAGGTATCTATAGTCGGGCAGTATATAGAACGACCTCGCGGAGTTGTACAAGTTCGACCCAGTCCCGCCCACGCCGCGCCCGCTGCCTCCCCTGCCTAAGGACCGGCTGTTCGCGGAGTTGCTGCGAGAGCACGAGGCGCAGGTATCTATAGTCGGGCAGTATATAGAACGACCTCGCGGAGTTGTACAAGTTCGACCCAGTCCCGCCCACGCCGCGCCCGCTGCCTCCCCTGCCTAAGGACCGGCTGTTCGCGGAGTTGCTGCGAGAGCACGAGGCGCAGGTATCTAGTCGGGCAGTATATAGAACGACCTCTCGGAGTTGTACAAGTTCGACCCAGTCCCGCCCACGCCGCGCCCGCTGCCTCCCCTGCCTAAGGACCGGCTGTTCGCGGAGTTGCTGCGAGAGCACGAGGCGCAGGTATCTATAGTCGGGCAGTATATAGAACGACCTCGCGTAGTTGTACAAGTTCGACCCAGTCCCGCCCACGCCGCGCCCGCTGCCTCCCCTGCCTAAGGACCGGCTGTTCGCGGAGTTGCTGCGAGAGCACGAGGCGCAGGTATCTATAGTCGGGCAGTATATAGAACGACCTCGCGGAGTTGTACAAGTTCGAAGTTGAGAGCACGAGGCACAGGTAACATCATATCAGCCTAGGCAAGGGTCTCCTCCAACGATCGATCTTAGGGCTACTAGCATCCAGCGGCTTTTAGTGATGTTGATTTCATTTATTTGTCTAAAACACGGTATAAAAAAGGTGAATTTCTCCTATGGATGTTTGTTGTTATATTTTTTATTTATATTGATTTATTTTTCAATACAAACAGGCAGAAAAGTCTGTAAGCGGTCACCATAATATCGAAAGACACGCCCTAAGTTTGTAAACTGAGCTTAAAGATATTCACAAAATCGTTTTTGACCTACAACTTCAATTTTTTGTTAAACTTAAACTCATTTAAGATAGAAAAGTCACGAGAAAGCTAAAGCTCTAAATTTTAATACAAGAATCTAATACATGATTTGTAAATGTAGTCCAGTCAACGAATGCACACTTTACAACTCTTCATTGACTGGACTAATGCGTTTTATTTTAGAAACAGCATAGCAAATAGGTAAATAACGTAATATGTTGTGTGTAGATATACAAGTACCACGAGCACGACTCCCTGCTGGAGAACAAGGAGGAGGAGACTCTGAGCGAGGAGGAGCGCAAGGCGGCGTGGGAGGACTTCGAGAACGAGAAGAATCGCCCGCCGCCCGCGCCCTTCCCCCAGACCTGGCCCATGCACAACGGAATGGGTACGAATATTGACATTTTGTCACTCTTGAACTATATTTTCTAGTCTGTCGTTTAGTTTAATGGAGTTTTATTGCTAAACGTGGTCACTTTTAGCAATAAACTAAACGACAGGTTATAAAATATTGTTTAAACTATAAAAAGTACAACAAAGCTTCTTCGGAGTACACTAGAAGAACACAATTCACAATTTCGTCTTTATTCAGGCACTACGATTTTTTTTCCATTGGCGGCGCTAGTGTAGCGCAGTAACCCTCATAACTTTGTTTACAGTTTTCTCAAGATTTCTTAAATCTGAGTGCGCAATTGAAAATGTGTCTCGGCCACTTTTCGCAATCTATAAGATTACAGACATTTTAAAATATATTTCAGTTTTTTGTTTCTAAAGTACAAAAAGTTGTCGTTTCTAACAGTTATTTGAACTGGCAAATACGATAACTTTTTGTACTTCAGCAACTCGAAACTGAAATATATGTTGAAAATTGTCCGTAATATTGCGAAAAGTGGCCGAGACACATTTTTTATTTACGCACTCGGATTTAAGAAATCTTGAGAAAACATGAAATGTGCGAGCGAGAGAGCGGCGGCAAAATCGCTACGGAGCCTTAATTTAAAATCCGTTTTTTTAGGAGTTACTTTTTTTGTATGAGCTCGGCACAGATTCTGACTACTTCTTTCTGGATTTTATAACGTGTTACAAAAATACAACTAATTCCGAATATGGTAGATATAGGGACCATCGAACTGAACAACTTTTACTATGGGACCAACTCTGAAATTGCGAAAAAAAGGCAGCTGTTTCATACATTTTGATATTTTCGTTATTAATTAATAATAATAGTTTATATAATAATAATAATAATAATTTATTTCATATTCAGATATTACAATCCATTTTGTTAGTAACAATTAACTTAAATCCTATGTTAGTATATCAGGGCAAAGCAATTAGAATTATATGAAACAGCAGATCTTTTTTCGTGATTTCAGAGTTAGTCCCTAGTAAAAGTTTTTCAGTTTGATGATCCGAAGAAAGGACAAACCTCGTAGGTTTATAAGCGTAAAGGCATCTTTAGAATAATTATTGTAATGTTATTTGGATAAATAAAAAAAAAAAAAAAACAGCCCAAACCGCTGAACCTAGAGACTTGAAATTTTGCACATAGGTTCCTTATGAGGTCTAGGGGTGCACTAAGAAAGGATTTTTCAAAACTCGCCCCCCAAGGGGGTGAAACAGGGGTCCAAAGTTAGTATGAAAGTCCCTCAGTTTTGAAGCTAGGATCTTCAAATTTTGTGGTTAGGCTGATTATTGAAAATTGAAGTTATGAAGAATTGAAAATTGTGTATTGAAGAAAATACTTTATTTTCAAAGTAAAAATAGGATCTTCAAATTTTGTGTTTAGGCTGACCATTAAAATTAATAAATAGTAGTCTCAGCGTTTTTCAAAATTCTACCCCCGAAGGGGTCAAAAGGAGATGAAGTTGTGTATTGAAGAAAATCCTTTATTTTCGAAGTAAAAATCGCTAAATTTATAATTTAGGCTTATGGATGGAAATCTCACGCAACGTGAAAAGGGGTAAAAAAAACCCAAAAAAGATATGGATGTCGTTATTGGGGTTTTCTAGGATGACGATTGCAAAAATGACATTTATTTTGATGTCCAACACGGTGGACATGATTTGACCCCTAAAGGGGTGAAAATGGAGTTCAAATTTTGTATGGAAAAATAATCTAAAATAGACATTACAACTTTAAACTTCGTAGGAGCACATCTAAAAATAAATAGGCAAACATATATTTTGTAATTTTAAAATCAACCACTTAGGGGTAAATGGGTGAGTAAACATAAAAATCGATATGGATGTCGTTCTTGAGGTTTTATGGGATGGTGATTGCGAAAATGAGATTTATTTTGAAGTCAAACAAGGTGGACATGATTTAACCCCTAAAGGGGTAAAAATGGGGTTCAAATTTTGTATGCAAAAGAATATAAATTGACATTACAACTTTAAAATTCGTAGGAGCATGTCTAAAAATAAATAGGCAAACACATATTTTGTTATTTTCAAAATCATCCCTTAAGGTGTAAATGGGGTAAATATGAAAATTGATGTGGATGTCGTTCTTGAGGTTTCATGGTATGGTGATTGCGAAAATAACATTTATTATAAAGTCCAACACGGTGGACATGATTGGACCTGGACATGCACATCCAGGGGATGGGGACAGGGACGGGAACGGGATACTAATATCTCTGGTTACAATTCTGAATATTATAAATTAGCTTCCGCCCGCGACTTCGTCCGCGTGGACATTCGATAAAATCCACATGTTTAATTTCATTAAATTCTGATCAGCCGAGTTTACGTGATTAGGCGAGTCCCCACCAAGCGAGCAGCCTCGTTCGAGGCCCGTGCGGCAAACGTCCTGCCTCGCGAACCCGCCTAATCACGTAAAAACGGCTGATCAGAATTTAATGAAATTAAAACATGTGGATTTTATCGAATGTCCACGCAGATGAAGTCGCGGGCGGAAGCTAGTTGAGAAATAAACTAGGAAAAGAAAGGCAAAAACAGATAAATTAATAAGAACTGTCTGTGAGTCTTCGCTGCGCGGCTAAACCGGCCGGTGCCCCGGCGACTCCGAGTCGCTCAGCGAGCGGGCGACCAATTGCGAACGCGTCCATATAAACTAGTAGAAATTACAGTCTCTGACGACTAGTCGCTCGGCAATCGGTCGACAGTGCATTTTGGCTCTAAGAAGACAAATCTAGCCGGAAAAGATGGAACCTAGACTTTCAGTTAGAAATTTTGTTTGATTAGTACATTAACCGTTGTGTTTGTTCCAGTCCCCGGCTTGCTAGCGCAGCAGCAGCAACAACTAGCGTATGCGGCGCTGGCGGCCATGCTGCGGAAGGACATGCCCAACATCAACGACAACACCATCCGGGACATGCTGCCGCACATATACAACTCCAACCCTGCGGTCAGTCGCACACCCTGTATCTAGGCTAGAGCGCGGCGGCCATGCTGCGCAAGGCATGCCCAACATCAACGACAACACCATCCGGGACATGCTGCCGCACATATACAACTCCAACCCCGCGGTCAGTCACACACCCTGTATCTAGGCTAGAGCGCGGCGGCCATGCTGCGCAAAGCATGCCCAACATCAACGACAACACCATCCGGGACATGCTGCCGCACATATACAACTCCAACCCCGCGGTCAGTCGCACATCCTGTATCTAGGCTAGAGCGCGGCGGCCATGCTGCGCAAGGCATGCCCAACATCAACGACAACACCATCCGGGACATGCTGCCGCACATATACAACTCCAACCCTGCGGTCAGTCGCACACCCTGTATCTAGGCTAGAGCGCGGCGGCCATGCTGCGCAAAGCATGCCCAACATCAACGACAACACCATCCGGGACATGCTGCCGCACATATACAACTCCAACCCCGCGGTCAGTCGCACATCCTGTATCTAGGCTAGAGCGCGGCGGCCATGCTGCGCAAGGCATGCCCAACATCAACGACAACACCATCCGGGACATGCTGCCGCACATATACAACTCCAACCCTGCGGTCAGTCGCACACCCTGTATCTAGGCTAGAGCGCGGCGGCCATGCTGCGCAAAGCATGCCCAACATCAACGACAACACCATCCGGGACATGCTGCCGCACATATACAACTCCAACCCCGCGGTCAGTCGCACATCCTGTATCTAGGCTAGAGCGCGGCGGCCATGCTGCGCAAGGCATGCCCAACATCAACGACAACACCATCCGGGACATGCTGCCGCACATATACAACTCCAACCCTGCGGTCAGTCGCACACCCTGTATCTAGGCTAGAGCGCGGCGGCCATGCTGCGCAAGGCATGCCCAACATCAACGACAACACCATCCGGGACATGCTGCCGCACATATACAACTCCAACCCTGCGGTCAGTCGCACACCCTGTATCTAGGCTAGAGCGCGGCGGCCATGCTGCGCAAGGCATGCCCAACATCAACGACAACACCATCCGGGACATGCTGCCGCACATATACAACTCCAACCCCGCGGTCAGTCGCACACCCTGTATCTAGGCTAGAGCGCGGCGGCCATGCTGCGCAAGGCATGCCCAACATCAACGACAACACCATCCGGGACATGCTGCCGCACATATACAACTCCAACCCCGCGGTCAGTCGCACACCCTGTATCTAGGCTAGAGCGCGGCGGCCATGCTGCGCAAGGCATGCCCAACATCAACGACAACACCATCCGGGACATGCTGCCGCACATATACAACTCCAACCCCGCGGTCAGTCGCACACCCTGTATCTAGGCTAGAGCGCGGCGGCCATGCTGCGCAAGGCATGCCCAACATCAACGACAACACCATCCGGGACATGCTGCCGCACATATACAGCTCCAAGCCCGCGGTCAGTCGCACACCCTGTATCTAGGCTAGAGCGCGGCGGCCATGCTGCGCAAGGCATGCCCAACATCAACGACAACACCATCCGGGACATGCTGCCGCACATATACAACTCCAACCCCGCGGTCAGTCGCACACCCTGTATCTAGGCTAGAGCGCGGCGGCCATGCTGCGCAAGGCATGCCCAACATCAACGACAACACCATCCGGGACATGCTGCCGCACATATACAACTCCAACCCCGCGGTCAGTCACACACCCTGTATCTAGGCTAGAGCGCGGCGGTCATGCTGCGCAAGGCATGCCCAACATCAACGACAACACCATCCGGGACATGCTGCCGCACATATACAACTCCAACCTCGCGGTCAGTCACACACCCTGTATCTAGGCTAGAGCGCGGCGGCCATGCTGCGCAAGGCATGCCCAACATCAACCACAACACCATCCGGGACATGCTGCCGCACATATACAACTCCAACCCCGCGGTCAGTCGCACACCCTGTATCTAGGCTAGAGCGCGGCGGCCATGCTGCGCAAGGCATGCCCAACATCAACGACAACACCATCCGGGACATGCTGCCGCACATATACAACTCCAACCCCGCGGTCAGTCACACACCCTGTATCTAGGCTAGAGCGCGGCGGTCATGCTGCGCAAGGCATGCCCAACATCAACGACAACACCATCCGGGACATGCTGCCGCACATATACAACTCCAACCCCGCGGTCAGTCACACACCCTGTATCTAGGCTAGAGCGCGGCGGCCATGCTGCGCAAGGCATGCCCAACATCAACCACAACACCATCCGGGACATGCTGCCGCACATATACAACTCCAACCCCGCGGTCAGTCGCACACCCTGTATCTAGGCTAGAGCGCGGCGGCCATGCTGCGCAAGGCATGCCCAACATCAACGACAACACCATCCGGGACATGCTGCCGCACATATACAACTCCAACCCCGCGGTCAGTCACACACCCTGTATCTAGGCTAGAGCGCGGCGGCCATGCTGCGCAAGGCATGCCCAACATCAACCACAACACCATCCGGGACATGCTGCCGCACATATACAACTCCAACCCCGCGGTCAGTCACACACCCTGTATCTAGGCTAGAGCGCGGCGGCCATGCTGCGCAAGGCATGCCCAACATCAACCACAACACCATCCGGGACATGCTGCCGCACATATACAACTCCAACCCCGCGGTCAGTCACACACCCTGTATCTAGGCTAGAGCGCGGCGGCCATGCTGCGCAAGGCATGCCCAACATCAACGACAACACCATCCGGGACATGCTGCCGCACATATACAACTCCAACCCCGCGGTCAGTCACACACCCTGTTTCTAGGCTAGAGCGCGGCGGTCATGCTGCGCAAGGCATGCCCAACGTCAACCACAACACCATATATTATGTCTTATGCTGCTACATTCATAGCAAAACGGTCTTCGTGAGATAAAAGAACATCTCACGAAGTCCGTTTTGCTATGAATGTTGTTAGGCATGCACATGCCATTATTTTAGTGTGCGTAATACGAGAACGTGCAGACGCACAGTAAAACAATGTGCATGTGCACGCCTAACACATCCATAGCAAAACGGACTTCGAAAGATATAACAACTTATACAAAATCTAATATCACCACTACATTTACAACGAGCTCTTGATAAAATTTTCACCGCATCTTGGATAGTCTCTGTGTTTTAGCAACTTGTTATGACACTCTCAAGTAAAGAGTTATTGACTGCCCTGATTATCAAAACTTTACAAGTATGCTTGACCAGTTTTTCTCATCTTTTTCAAAATAATTTATGCAAGACACTTGTAAAAATATACAGTCTCAATGGAGAGTCGCCGGACACCCTCAGAAACTCGGGATTTTCCATAGAGATTTTTTACAAGGTGTGATTTTTTGACTAACGAAATCACTAATACAAGGCTGAAAACATATTACATAGTTAAAGAAATCACATGTGTAGCGTGTAATTTAACGTGTTTTGATAAAAGGATTTGTGGAATAGTGAATGTCATTAGGAAAATGCTTGTAGTATATAATACAAGACTTGTAAGTTTTGATAAACAGGGCACCTAGAAGTTCAGTTATAGACCGTTCACTATGCGAGCTTTTTTAAAGTTTTTGTCTCAATTTGAAATACTTATAGTATTTTTAGGAAATGCTAATTTGATATCCAATTATACATCCTTAATTTTTAAGCATTTTTACTGAATATGTATGTGCAGTTAAAAGTTAAAATATTGAAAAAGATCTTGATTAATTGGCAAACTCACAAATGCGCGCATAGACGCTTTCATTCTTTCTATGATTTACGCAAACAATAATTATGCGTGTGAAGTCTGTAAATGAGCTCTCAATCCAGAAATCAGTAAAATTTTGGATCTAACAAGCCTCTATAATTATCTTGACTAATTATGAAATATTGAAACTTTTATCTGCACATAACGTACCTACTTGATTAGTTAAAGGATGAGTATACCCATTACTTTTTTAAATATACCTACTTACTTAAAAATTAACCGTGTTTTTTATTAGTTTAAAAAAAAATTAACATGGACATAAATGCACAGAGTAACTATTTGAATATTGACGTAAACTAATTTATTTGTCCAGATGTTCGGTGGATATGACTATGGCGTAAGTTTACACGTAGATATTTCTGTCCCACCTTTTAGTTATCCTTTTTTACGCCATATTTAACATAATCTGCATATAAAGATTCAACTTACAAGCTTTTCCTTTATAATAATCATAATCATTTATTGTGAAACATAGGTACATACAGATGTCATAATACATTAATTGTTCAGCTATGTCCTGCCATGATAGCATACAATGAAGGGTAGAATGAAATAATAATGATAGTAGGTACAAATTGATCATGCATAAGATAATTTTATTAAAATTATTTTGAAAATTGATTTAAATAAAATGTCAAAAAATATATATCATTAAATACAGTCAAAATATAATTACAATTTATGATAGGCTATTTTTCTTTTAAGCCTTCAAATGCAGAGTTTATTTATAGTAATATTACAAAGGATTAAATCGTATCATTGAATACATATGAATGATAATGTTAATGATTTTTAACAAAATGAAACATATTAAAATATAGTCCAAGCTTAAACATATGCATAAACATATATGAGTTACGAAACTTGTAAGTTGAATCAACGGTCCTTTTTACGTTAGCATGTCCTTTCCTAATTATATGTACGTTACGTAGTCTGCATGTCCTTGCCTTCGTCAAATACAAAGTAATTTTGTAGAAAAACATCGAAATCATTCGATTGTTGATGGTGTCTTAAACCACCAAATATTAAAGTAATAGGAACTCATGTCAAAAGTACTGGGGCCCTATTTTTGAATCCTTCGACTAGCGTCGAGCGCTCTTTACAAACTTAGCTGACCCGGTGGCCAAAACTAAGTACAGTAACTGTTATTTATTACATATACCTAGGTTAGGTTACGCCGTCACTGTCACTGTCAGATAAGTTTGTAAAGAACGCTCGACGTCGCCGAAGGATTCAAAAATAGGGGCCCTGATAATATGTGTTGAGTAGTTTGATGTAGTCATAGTAATGTTGTTTGTTGTATTACAGTTGATGCAGAAATTATCAGAGCTGTACAAGTACGCGCCGCCCGGGGGCATGATGAACCCTGGGATGATGAATCCAGGGGTGATGAATGCTGGTATGTATATTGTAGTTAACTTTTGATATTAAAGAAAATAAACAAGATTTAGTGTTATGAGATGGCCAGTTATTGCGGATCGTTAATATTTCATATTTTTTAGACCAAAGGGGCGTATTTTATTAATCAACATTTTACAATCGGATCTTTTTGTCTACAATTATACGGTATTATTACGGTATTATAGATTCAGCATCACTATTGGAGTTAATTACTTTTAGAATTCCAAGAATCTCCTCACGTTCTATTAATACATTTTATTATCCCCCATCTACTACAAACTACGCCAAAACACATTTATAAGACGCTCGTGTCGATATTATAATGAAAAATTGAAAAATGTTGACATTTTTTCCTTAGAGCTATCAACATTTAAACGAAAAGTGGGAGAAATAGTATTTAATAAAGAACCCCTTAAATAATAAAATCCTAATGTTAAATTTACTGCTATGCTATACTGTACTAATCGCTACCTTTGTACAGACTCAGTATTTGTAATTATTTTATGGAACTGCCTGGTCTATTTGTAAACTATTATAACCATGTAAAACTTGTATATGACTGTATATTTCCTGAATAAATAAAATAAAATAAAATAAATAAATATATAAATACAATCGTACATCTATCGCCGCTTTCTCCCCCCGTCACATCACGTCTGTCATCACATCACTCATCATCATCAGTCATCCATCACCCAAGGCTCGATATTAGCGGTCAAACTGTAGTCCGTAAGCTAGTGTTTTGTCACTTTCTTTTCAATGTCAAACTCAAATAGTTTGACAGAGAGTAACCATTGTGTAACTACATCTGCTATACAATCTTTATTAATAAGGAAGGGCGATAGATTATATAGATGGGCATTCATTCAAATTTCATTTCGAATAGCTCTTTGTTTTGTCAGTCGGTGCCACATTTGCGTGCTATTTTAGTTCGTGAAGCGTTATCTAGGATATTCTTGATCGAATCGCGCTATGGCTGTTATAAAAACGTCCATGATACGTTGTGGTAATCGCAGCAAGATCTACGATCTACCCGGCCACATCAGCGGGCTACGGTGAATATTGGCCGTAGCCCGCTGATGTGGCCGCGCCATGATTACTACAACGCGTCATGCGCGTTTTAAGAAGAGTCACACACGAATTTCGCGTTGTGGATTTTTGGCTTTGACCACAACGCGTTGTGAGCAGTTTTTTCGCTCGATGAGCGATTTCAGTGTTTGAGTCTTAACATATTTACTAGGTACTGGGGGCGGCGGCGCGGGCGGCGCACTAAGCGGGTCGAGCGGGCTGCAGTACGAGCCGCCATGGCAGCGCCAGCACCAGCAGCAGCAGCAGATGCGCCTGCAGCAGCTACTGCAGCATCAGAACGTAAGCACTCGGTAGTAATAGGCTGCAGCACGAGAACTTAATTATTATCGTGACTATTGATAAACTTACAAAGAACTTTTCCCACAGTCAATGGGAGCTAAGTACTACGCGGGTGGGCTAGGCAGCCGCGATCCGGTGGCGATGGCGTTGCAACAGCAGCGCGCGCGAGAGATCATGGCCGGTGAGGCGCGCGGGCGCCCGCGCGGCCGGCCGCCGCTGCAGCCGCGCGCGCCCGCCCCGCACGGCGCCGACGTCGTCAACCTGGACTCCGACTAGTGGTGAGTGTGCCACCGACCTCATACAGTAGGTCATGGCCGGTGAGGCGCGCGGCCGGCCGCCGCTGCAGCCGCGCGCGCCCGCCCCGCACGGCGCCGACGTCGTCAACCTGGACTCCGACTAGTGGTGAGTGTGCCACCGACCTCATACAGTAGGTCATGGCCGGTGAGGCGCGCGGGCGCCCGCGCGGCCGGCCGCCGCTGCAGCCGCGCGCGCCCGCCCCGCACGGCGCCGACGTCGTCAACCTGGACTCCGACTAGTGGTGAGTGTGCCACCGACCTCATACAGTAGGTCATGGCCGGTGAGGCGCGCGGGCGCCCGCGCGGCCGGCCGCCGCTGCAGCCGCGCGCGCCCGCCCCGCACGGCGCCGACGTCGTCAACCTGGACTCCGACTAGTGGTGAGTGTGCCACCGACCTCATACAGTAGGTCATGGCCGGTGAGGCGCGCGGGCGCCCGCGCGGCCGGCCGCCGCTGCAGCCGCGCGCGCCCGCCCCGCACGGCGCCGACGTCGTCAACCTGGACTCCGACTAGTGGTGAGTGTGCCACCGACCTCATACAGTAGGTCATGGCCGGTGAGGCGCGCGGCCGGCCGCCGCTGCAGCCGCGCGCGCCCGCCCCGCACGGCGCCGACGTCGTCAACCTGGACTCCGACTAGTGGTGAGTGTGCCACCGACCTCATACAGTAGGTCATGGCCGGTGAGGCGCGCGGGCGCCCGCGCGGCCGGCCGCCGCTGCAGCCGCGCGCGCCCGCCCCGCACGGCGCCGACGTCGTCAACCTGGACTCCGACTAGTGGTGAGTGTGCCACCGACCTCATACAGTAGGTCATGGCCGGTGAGGCGCGCGGCCGGCCGCCGCTGCAGCCGCGCGCGCCCGCCCCGCACGGCGCCGACGTCGTCAACCTGGACTCCGACTAGTGGTGAGTGTGCCACCGACCTCATACAGTAGGTCATGGCCGGTGAGGCGCGCGGGCGCCCGCGCGGCCGGCCGCCGCTGCAGCCGCGCGCGCCCGCCCCGCACGGCGCCGACGTCGTCAACCTGGACTCCGACTAGTGGTGAGTGTGCCACCGACCTCATACAGTAGGTCATGGCCGGTGAGGCGCGCGGCCGGCCGCCGCTGCAGCCGCGCGCGCCCGCCCCGCACGGCGCCGACGTCGTCAACCTGGACTCCGACTAGTGGTGAGTGTGCCACCGACCTCATACAGTAGGTCATGGCCGGTGAGGCGCGCGGGCGCCCGCGCGGCCGGCCGCCGCTGCAGCCGCGCGCGCCCGCCCCGCACGGCGCCGACGTCGTCAACCTGGACTCCGACTAGTGGTGAGTGTGCCACCGACCTCATACAGTAGGTCATGGCCGGTGAGGCGCGCGGGCGCCCGCGCGGCCGGCCGCCGCTGCAGCCGCGCGCGCCCGCCCCGCACGGCGCCGACGTCGTCAACCTGGACTCCGACTAGTGGTGAGTGTGCCACCGACCTCATACAGTAGGTCATGGCCGGTGAGGCGCGCGGGCGCCCGCGCGGCCGGCCGCCGCTGCAGCCGCGCGCGCCCGCCCCGCACGGCGCCGACGTCGTCAACCTGGACTCCGACTAGTGGTGAGTGTGCCACCGACCTCATACAGTAGGTCATGGCCGGTGAGGCGCGCGGGCGCCCGCGCGGCCGGCCGCCGCTGCAGCCGCGCGCGCCCGCCCCGCACGGCGCCGACGTCGTCAACCTGGACTCCGACTAGTGGTGAGTGTGCCACCGACCTCATACAGTAGGTCATGTCGTGGCAGACGTGGACCATGTACGCCAATCTGGGCGCGCCCAATAATGTACTCTATGGGCACGTCAGAAGACATACAATAACACATGGGGGCCGATTACGTAACTTTGTTGCCATCAACTCTGACAGAAATCGCAGTAACTATATAACTTAAACTGAGGTTTCAATCGAGAATTGTTAGCAACAGAGTTACATAATCAGGGGGCTGATTTAACTCTGTTGCAATGGCAGAATAATTTTGCTGATTCACAAATAGTCCACCAGTCGACGCACTACCGCTAACTTGGCGCTAGTGTAGATATAGACCTGTCATTTTGTTGTTTTCTAGTGTTTGTTAAAACGCTAGAGATGGTGCTGACCTAATACTGCAATAATAATTTTATTATTCTACAGCTCTGCAGTGTATTTATTATGATGCACAGTACTTGTTGTATGGTCTGTGTTAAGATGGTACGGAAACCCTCGGTGCGCGAGTCCGACTCGCTCTTGACCGGTTTTTTAATTTTACAAACATGAATCTCAGAACTTTTCTGATCGCATTTTTGTTGTTAAATATTTACAAAACAACCTTGTAATATTGTTTATCTTTGTTTTACAGGTAATCTGACAAGTGTATAGTAAAGTAAACAGACGTGTACAGTGAACGATAAAATAGGTGCTTCATATAAATGGAGCGAGGTGGACGTCCCTGGGTCTCGGAACTTGGCTACAAGAACAGAAGGGACCCGCGACGTCAAGCCAAAGGTGGACTGACAATGTGGTAGCAACGTAGCTTACAGTCTTCAGGCTTGCGCTCTGACTCCACATATCAAGCGAGAATCTCATTTTTTAAATATTGTTTTTCATTAGTTTGTTTTGTTACACTTATTATTATTATAATTATTTCAATTGAATTGTGACTTGCTATCTTAATTTAATTTAATTTTGAATATTTAAAAATGCTTACGTAATTACCGAATAATCGTGCTACAAAGGGCAGGACCTAAAATAACGCATCTGCAATAGATAACATCACATATCAAAGAATTTCTAGTTTTCTATCTTGTGTTACAGTTGAAGCAACAGCGGAAGCCTAAGGCGTAGACTTAAATGAACAGTGGACATATTTTAAGATCTACACTCACTGTGGTGTCTAGACTTAAAATGTGTCACTTGTGCAATTTGATTTATAGACATTATAATATTATCTGACATGTTTTTTTATAAAAAGCGTCCTGTGGTTTTGGTGTTTTAACCCATCGTTTAAATTTCAGTTTTAGACAGTGGATTTTTTACAAAGTAGACCAAGTTGCGTGTGGTTTTATCACCTTTTCATTAGATTGCTATTGCCTTAAGCATGGGACGCTACTCAGTGTCAGCATGGTAATTTTAAATTATATCTCTCAGTACAGGAACTTAGATGTAAGGTATGATACATAATATATTCAGTAGTTAGACGACTTCTCTGTTTCGGAGTATCATTAAGGTACAATGTAACAAGTTCGTTATCCACTGCACGATGCACCCGATATAATGTATTACAACAGTTTAGTAATATCATTACGCTATTGATGTAATAAAGACACCAACATGTATGTTGAAATTGATGTTATTAATTGGTTTATGTGTCTCTGCATATTAATTATTTGTCTGTAGTGGAATGTCATGTGATCTCTATTTTTGTAAGGTGCAAAAACTACATAATGCTTTTTTGTATGTATAATGACACGCAAGCAGCCATTACAATTTGTTATTATGATCTTTTTAAAATAATATGTTAGTTCACTGATCATTCAAACTTAATTGGATAATTATATTCCTATGATAAACCTTTAATAACATTATTTTCATGAAAAATTTTACATAATTCCAAAATTCAGACTTGCATAGAGATTTTATTTGAATATGTTGCTTAATTTAGTTTTTAATTAATATAAAATTAGATTTAAGTAGCAATTTGGTACAAGGTATGAAAATTATGCACATTTAATGTACGATTAATTATATGATTCACATTACATGTGAAAAGAATTCTTTTTAAACAAAGCACAGACCACTGACAGGTGCAGTACCTATCACATAAATATGTATTGTTTACCCGCCTGCCGAAAGTAAAGGTGGGTAATTAGCTCTTGTGTGAAAATAAATGAACAAGTCGGATCTGACGAGGATACCTATGTGCTCTCGCCTGTACATAAACATCGAAAATATTTACGTTTTCTAAGAACCTTGGTAAAATTACTAATTATTCCTAAAATCTAATTATTGGTGTAACTATGGTTGGGACTGTGTCACACTATGTAATATTGCTTAAATATGAAGAAATTGTTTCTTTGCAAGCATATAATTTCATAGTGAGTCCTACTCATATTTATTTGGCCTGGCTGGTATGAACAGGTGATTTACGGCCGAATACTCAAACGCTGCTTAACTAAAATCTTAGCTGAGGCCACCTTAAGTTTAAGAAGCCATTAGATTTAAGTGAAATACTCAAACGCTTTTTATCTGTTGATAATGTCTGCTTAGCTAAGGACGCATTAACCATTTGCAATCTGGTAACATCACTGAGATTTGCAAACCGTTTCTTTGCATGCAATCCATCGATATCACACCGGGCACTACGTAATCAAAGTTATCTCAAAAATAATAGCGTGCAACGGAACAATCTCTCTCTATGCCACAGAAGCTCAATGTCGATACGACAATTATGTCAACTGTCAATAAATACTGACTGTCATAATAAATAACACCTTTAAACCGCCCAATTTATTTATTTTACTTTAAAATAATCAAACAGGAAAACGTGACTGGAGAATAAAAAGAAATGATAACGAAGAAAAGGACATTTTTAAAATATTTTTTCAAAATAATAACCTCACAACGCAAAACAATAGCGCCCTGCACACGTAAAGTTTGGACCGCGCATCTGGGACTGCGTTCCAAACCTGGGATGGATCTGTGCGGTTTGGACTGCGGATCAAACTGTAGTGCTATTTGTCCTGCGATTTACGATGAACGGTTTGGACTGCCGGCGAATCTTACATGTTAAGGCAAACGATCCGAACTGTGCGTGTAAATTGATTTTCAAGAGTTTGGACTGCAGTTCTCTCATAAATTTTAAAAGTTTTTCATCAGTAGTATGAAAAATGGATACACGTTTGGTCATCGCGTTAGCCGGCTTTGTCACTGGAAGTATTTTATGAGCGCGCAGCAGATACTTGTACTGCATTACCTATGTGTCTATAGTGTGTTTACCTGTAATTTATACTTAGCATACTAGATATAATTACTTATAAAAAGAAATATTTGATGATTAAGTATTAGATGTTTCTCATTTTTTACCAACTTAGATAACTCTTTGGCAAAGTTATCTGGTGTTTATTGTACAGTAAATTACGAGCTCCTAACAGTTTGTAATTTTTTGTACAATAAACATCAGATAACTTTGGCAACTAATTTTCATTAAAATATTGACTAGGTAGGTAGGTACATACCTACCTACGTATACCTATAGCAGGGGTGCCCATACTTTCTCTTAATGAGATCGACCTAGCAAAAATTTATGACAGATCGACATTTTGACCGTTTAACCCACCAAATATTTTAAAAAAAAATTGCATAAGTAAAACTACATTGGGTGCAAAATGTCAAATCTGTTATCCTTGGCGATCGACCGGTCGATCGCGATCGACCGTATGGGCCCTTTGACCTATAGCGACGTAATTTACTTCATGCAAAAGAGATGGCGCTGTATGGTTGTACCCGATTATATGCAAAAAAAAAAAACGAGTTGGCCATCTATAACCACCAGTATCATATGTTTCCCGCGTTCCGAACTTTACGTGTGCAGGGCGCTAATCACCTTGACGTGTGATACTTGAGGTACGTCCGAGCTTCCTTAAATTAAGAGCGACCTTAATCAACTTAAGGCGGCCTCAAATACCTGTCAGATCTTAATGAACGTTTGAGTATTCCATTTTCGATAGTTTTTGCAGATAAGCGGTCCTTAACTTAAGGCCGTCTTAGAAATTGAGCGGGTCTCAAATTTTGAATTGAGTATGAGTTAAGGCGGTCTCAACTGTGTGAGGAGCTCTCAACTATTTAAGCAGCGTTTATTATTCGAGCCTAGTATTCGGCCGTTAGTTGTGATATTGCCTAATATGAAATTTTTGTATACGTTATTTTTTTAATTCAGTCACGGTCGTCGTGACTTTAATGTAGGATGCAGCAATTTTAGTTTAATTTTATTAGTATGTACCAGCGAGTGTGCTGGGAATGCTGGCGTTACTGCATTTTAAGGCTTAAAATTTTATAAGTTTTTAATTTAGGGAAAAATCTGGATGTTTTTATAATTGTATTCTTTTACAGATTCATAGATTTATGCTTATTATGTTATTTATAGATTTAAAACAAATATGTTTACACACAAACAGTATTTCAGTTAGAATTAAGTTTGTTACCTTATCACATTGTAAGGTACCTATGATTGTTTTTTTCCAATAAAAATAGTCTACTATATACTTCTAACAATATGTGGTTACTGCGCACCATCCAGTGATAACTGATATAATTGTTTCATTATTTATGTAATATATAATAGAATAACTGTAGAAATCTTCCTATTATTTTGTAGTACAATCAAAGTATAATAATAAATGATTTGGAAATGTGTAAGTTTGCTTTTTTTTTGTTAAGCATCCACCTACCTATCTTGTTTATTACATCCCATTAATTTAGCACTTTCCTTTTTACATACTAAATTCAATCAATGCCCGCGCGGACGACGCCCCGGGCGGCGTCCGGACAACAAACAACTTCAACAATAGAAAATCTATTATCTCATTTTCCGAGCGCGTTTTGATGGGTTGAGGCCCTCCGCTGCGACAAGCGGGAAACCGACAAACTCTGGTTTTTGTGCGACAAATTAACGGCTACACACACGAGTAATCAGATTTTCGCTACGACCTTCGGTTTTCGAGATCTGTGGGGCGCAGCTGTAGAGACGTCTCTACAGCTGCGCGACACGTATCTCCTAAACGCAAGACCGACAAATTACCGGCTACACATACGAGTAATCAGATTTTCGCTACGACCTTCCGTTTTCGAGATCTGTGTGGCCCAGCCGTAGAGACGTCTCTACAGCTGCGCCACACGTATCTCCTAAACGCAAGACCGACAATTTCCGACAAATTATCGACTTCATCATGGCATAGTCAAAAAAGTCATATTTCCAACTTTTTTTTTGTGGCCCAGCTGAAGTCCGGGACATACGAGATTCTCAAAATTGTACGGGCAAAAATGACAGGAAATCAAAAATGCTGTGAGCTGCCATTTTCAATCCTTTTTTGACTGCCGCAGTGTTATGCAGTGTGCGTTACCTTACCACAGTACCGGGTACCAGGGTAGCAAAGATTGAAAGGAGGTTAACTTAGTATACTGTGGAACAGGTGAATTAAGTCTACTTATGGTTGATTTCAATAGCCTATCCACAGTAGGAGATAGGCTTAGGCGCTAAATTGGAAGAGTTACCCCTAATTAACGAAATATCTCTATTAAAACTTCTAACATTCTGAGTTTCCTAACAGCAATAAAACGACAAAATAAATCTAAGTTCTTTATTCAGAAAAGTATGAAACACGTCATATTCAATGAATTAATTAGTAATACTTAGCAGTGGCGAGAGGTGAAATTATGGAGAAGCTGTTCAAAAAAATTATATTATTTGCATAGTGGATCAGTGGGGTGGGATTTCTAAAAGGTAAGCCGGGAGGGAATCTGCTTGTATGGACCCTTCGCCACTGATACTTAGTAACAAATTTTATAGTAGAAAATTAAATTTCAGTGTAAAAGAAGTGTATTAAGATACTAAACATTTAAGTTAGGAATTCCAGTCTTAGTACCCACAGTTACTTCAACATATTTGAGAAGCTTTCTTGATAAAAATGTGGCATCTTCTGGGTTATAAACATTACCAGTCAATAAATCTAATTTTAAGTCCGTATAAAAATTTACTAAATCACTTGCACTTATAGCCATATTGTTTACTGGCAGTCCACTTGCATTCACTAGAATAACGCGTCGGCTCCTTAGGTCTGGATGAACTTGACTCAACACCTTTTTTGTCCACTGCAAGCAAAATATTCTGCTAGTGTCCATTGCTAACACTACAAAGTCAATTGCAACTTTTCCAGTTAAATCTGATTGTTTGACAATTTCTTCCAGAAGAAATGAACGCAATACAATTAGTTTCCATCTAAATCTTCCCTTGGAATGAACTTCGACCAGTGCATTAGCTATCCGTTCTATTATTTCGACATTTGAAGACAGTATAGCAATTGTCAACGAATTCCTACAGCTAGTGGGACCTACCCAAGGGGCGATTTCCATTTCTTCTTCAAAATGGGACATTACTTCAGTGTTCTATTTCATATAAAAATGAAAAACTTTTCTGTAGACCGCTTTTATGTTTGTTTGTTTGAATTGAATGATTGTAGAAGCACAGATCACGTATGTAGAAGTTTTGATTTGAATTGAATTGAACAAAACAAACAACAAACAAAACTTAAAGGTAATGACAAATTCAAAATCATTTCAAAATTGTCAACACGTCAAAGTCAAACTACTTCGGCCGCGTTCCGATTCACGCCAACAGGGTTGCGTTCCGAACCTAAGCTCCGGCTCCGAGTGCAACCAAACGCTCAATGGACCCCCTAAACGGTCAAAACTGCTAGGCGATTGCGTAAAGTCAATCGTATTCATTTGACAGTTCATATTGTATCATAATATATGTCATCCCATACAAATTGCAGCCGATGGAATACGATATGAACTGTCAAATGAATACGATTACCTTACGCAATTCCACCCCTGCTTGTTAATCATTTACATTGCATTTACCATTTGGGGGCGTGGCCTACTTTTGATTGGCCACGGTAATCTATCTATTTTGTGGTGCTTGTCAAGCATCGCTCCTAGACGATCAAAATGTGATTGACAAGCCGATGCAATGTAAATGATTGACAAGCAATTTTGATCGTTTAGGGGTCCATTAAAATAAGGCGCAAAATTAGTTCCATTTCCAACCGAGTCTCATCTTTCGTTGACCAAACTCTAATGACATTTAAAGTTCTTTCTTGGTCGTTCCGAACCACCTTAAGAGCCGATTACACGGGTCAAGCTGTTAAGTAATTTAGTTAAAATTAAGTTGTCGGCCAACTAAATTTTCGCGTGTAAACAGCCAATTAAGTAGTAAGTAGTAAGTTGGCCATTAAGTGGGCAAGTGATTAAGTTAATAAAATCTAGTCTATTTTTTGGACAAGTAACCGCACCGCCCGCACCGCATGCCCCCCTTCTGGGCGCTGTACTTGCCACTTGCTGCCGATTTTCGGCATTTCTCCCAATTTCGGGAAATATGGACCGTAGTCGGGATTAAATCGGGAATCTACTTAATTCGGGACTTTTCGTTATTTTAAGTTTGACAGCTGTCATCTGTCAAACTTAAAACAGCAATATCTCGAAAAGTACTCATTCTAGATAGGTGTCTTTGAAGAAGTGAACGCCGATTTAGCATCCTAGTTAGGAAGCAATTTGGGGTTGCCACCCGTACTTGACAATAAAATATTGTATAATAAGTTAGATTTTAAAATTGAATTTACACTATAACGGAAAAGTAAGATAAGAATTGAAAATAAAAAATCATGAAAAATTTGACCTTTCTGTTATTTGTGCAAATTCACTGTTAAAATTGAACTTATTTATACGGGTGGCAACTCTAAATTGGTTCCTAACTAGGATGCTAGATCGGCTAGTTGATTACGTAAGGCCATAAGCGAGATCTTAATTTTAGATTATAAACTTAAATTTGACAGCTGTCACCTAAAATGAAGATCTAACTAAGACTTCTTCAAAGACACCATCAATCTAGGATGAGTACTTTTCGAGATATTGCTGTTTTAAGTTTGACAGATGACAGCTGTCAAGCTTCATCGTTTTTTTACCAGTGAAGTTAAAAAAACATGTGCAAGTGATTTTCGACCTTATTTCTAGCTTAGCATTCCGATATTATGGCCTTTCGTAATCGGCAACAATGGGCACACTGGCTACTTGCTACTTATTATTTAAACAGTGTGAACGACTTTTTACTAAATTTTAACTTAATTTTAAGTTGCCCATTTAGTTACTACTTAACAGCTTGACTCGTGTAAACGACTCTTTAGACTTTAGAGGGTCCATACGGCGTTCCAAACATTAGAGCGTGACGTTCGGTTGATACAACTTTCCCGTTCCAAACGTCAGGGGGGGCTCGCTTACCATCAGCAAATAAGAAACCGTTCAGTTCAAAAGCAGGCCTTAAACAGGACTGCTTATGGCCTGCTTTCATACTGCCGTTGAGGTCATAGTACGAAAAAGTAAGGCCGTTCAATATAAGTCCTGCTATAAGAGCTCATAGTAAGGCCCCAGTTCAAAAGCAGGCCTTCTTAAGGCCTGCTTTCATATTTACCGTTGAGGTCATAGTACGAAAAAGTAAGGCAATTCAATATAAGCCCTGCTATAAGAGCTCATAGTAAGGCCCCAGAGCCACAGAATAGTAGAACGTTGCAACTTTTTAACCATCAAAATCGGTGGTTGAAAAACGCCCTGACGTTTGTCTATAGAAAAAAATGTCAAATATGTCAATGTCATGTCAATGTTACTTGCTCAGTGATTTTGTGTTTTTGTTTTGATGTTTTTGTGTCTAATTTTTAAAATGATAATGGTAGATCCTCAAAAAACGGATTTTATTTGATTTAGTGCCCTTTACTTATCCAAACACTTCCTGTCCTGTATCAAAACTTACATAATTACATACATACATATTTACGAAATGCGTCGACGTGATGAAAATTTCCCAGATAATGGATTTGAAGCTTGGGGAGGTTATATGCAGGCTAAGATTGCAAAATTAGAAGAACAGTTTTGCCAAAGAGCTGGAAGTGACCAAAAGCTGACAAACCTTTTCAACAGTATTAGTATTTATGTCAATGGCTTTACTATTCCTTCTGCTGATGAGCTTAAAGATCTTATGTCTAAGCATGGTGGTATTTATCATATCTACCAAAAGAGTGAAGATTTTGTAATAGCATCAAACTTACCTGATACTAAAGTGAAGAATATGTCACTTGCAAAAGTTGTTAAACCAGAGTGGATAACAGACAGTATAGCATCAAATAAATTACTTGATTATAAAGATTATTTGTTGTATAGGAATTCAAGAACACAACAACAGATAACATTCCCCAAAACTGTTAAGGATAATAATGGAACAGTGTCTGAAGATAGTTCAAAAGTTCTAAGTAAAGAAAGTAATGGTAATCTATGCAGGATTGCATTACCTCCTGTCAGTACACGTGAATTAAGAGAAGAGCAAACAAGTCATTCGTCTGATTTAAATGGATTTCCAAGTAATGATACAAAGAAGATGCAAAATCTCACAAGAACAGCCGCTGATCCTAATTTTATATCAGATTTCTACAATAACTCTAGATTACATCATATATCACAACTTAGTGCTTGTTTCAAACAGTATATCAATGATTTAAGGGAAAGTAGTAACTATACATTTACTGCTCGACATAAATTAAAGGATAGGACTTTGCAAATGCCAACCAATTACTCACAGTTATGTTTTGAAAAAGATAAAGTGATAATGCATATTGATATGGATTGTTTTTTCGTATCAGTTGGACTGCGTGGCAGACCAGATCTCAGGGGAATACCTGTTGCAGTTACACATTCTAAAGGCAGACAAGTACATGCAAAACGGCCAGGTGTTGATAGAAATACAGAATTTAAACTGTATAGACAAAAATATGCTAAAAAATATAACAAAAATGGTGAAGAAGTTACGTTTGAAAGTAGAGTAGACAATATAGATGATGAAGGTGAACAGTTTGGATCAATGAGTGAAATAGCTTCTTGTTCATATGAAGCCAGAGCTAAAGGCATCAGCAATGGGATGTTTATGGGGGCAGCTCTAAAACTATGCCCAGATTTGCAAACAATACCATATGATTTTGATGGGTATAAAGAAGTTGCATATACTTTGTATAACACTGTTGCACAATACACATTGGACATAGAGGCAGTGTCTTGTGATGAAATGTATGTAGATTGTACAGAACTTCTTAAAGATATTAACATTAGTGTCCAGGATTTCGCAGATGCTTTAAGATCTGAAATAAAAGAGAAAACAGGCTGTCCATGTTCTGCTGGGTTTGGTGGAAATCGTTTACAAGCTAGATTAGCTACAAAGAAAGCAAAACCAGATGGACAGTTCTTTTTGACCGCTGATTTAGTAGCAGATTTTATGGTAGAGGTTAAACTTAAAGATTTACCAGGAGTTGGTCGACAGACTGCTCATAAATTGGAATCACTTGGGCACCTTACTTGCGGTTCTTTGCAAAGCTTAAGTCTAGTTATTCTACAGCGTCATTTAGGAAATAGGACAGGTGCACAGTTATTTGAACAATGTCGAGGTTACGATTCAAACCCATTGTCATACCTTTCTATTAGAAAATCTGTATCAGCAGAAGTAAATTATGGTATTAGATTTGAAAATAATGATCAATGCTTTGAATTCCTAAAACAATTATCTGCTGAAGTGCAAACTAGAATGGAACAATTTAAAGTAGTGGGAAAATGCATAACATTAAAACTAATGGTTAGGGATGAAGAAGCTCCAGTAGAAACCGCGAAATTTATGGGCCATGGGTTTTGTAACATTATAAATAAATCAACATCTTTAGCAAATGCCACAAATGATGCAGAAGTCATAACTAGAGAAATTATTTCAATATGCAAAAAAATTAACACTGACCCTAAAGAAATGAGAGGTATAGGAATACAAATGACTAAATTGGAGAGTATAACTGCAAAACAAAATAGGGGCGCTATAAGTAAATTTTTGTCTTCAAATAAACCAGTTAATGATAAGGCAGAAAACATGAATAAAAACTCAATACAAGTGGACCAAAGTGGAAATTATAGTATTAAGACAAATACTTTTGCTTCTCCATCTAAAAAGCTATTAGGTCCTTTACCATCAAAGCAAAGGTCTCCAGTTTTTGGAGTTACAAGATCACCTGTCAAACGAAGAGGTAGACCTCGCAAAAGTAATCAGTCAACATCCCGCAATCTTATGACTAAGTTTCTCCAAGGGCAGTGTATTCCCATTAAAGATATCCCTTACAAAGATCCAATGATAAAAAAAGAAGAGGTAGAATGTAAAGAAGAAGTCTTCGTCAAGAGAGAACTTCAAGAACAAAAATCTCAGGGATTATTAGGTCTTTCATGGCAAAAGGTTAGAGAATTACTCAGAGCATGGTTTGAGAGTGAACAAACTCCTCTGCCGTGTGATGTCAATATGATATGTGAATATATGCGTACAATGGTTGTGAATAGAAAAATTGATAAATTGATAATATTATTGAATTTTGTTAAGAGAAGGACTTTAGAAATAAACATTGAAAGTTGGACAGAAGTCTATGAACATGTTATAGAACAAGTGCAAAATGCAATGATAGCAGTGTATGGGAAACAATTGCATATTGATTAATAAAACAACTTATTACGTCATACAATTCTTTTATTCATCGTCACTTAGGTTTTATTGCTAACACTAAAAAATCTGTTTTAATGATACTTATTATTTGTTGATATTTTTGAACTGCCATGCCTTTTTAACTCATACGCATTTTTTTTACAATGCAGATACTTATCGTATTATTTGGCAATTCTAGGAATCACAGTAGTAAACAGCAGGCTACTAACACTGAAAACAAAATTAATACAGGCTTTCATAACCATTTTACAATAGGTATTTGTTTTAGCCTAGTATGTACTTTATCTCTAAATTTAAAGACATGGTATACTTTCCCAAAATGGCAGTTAGTATCACTTCCAAGTTTAGATAACAAGCACGTTTTTATTAGTAAGTACCTACATATTCATGTTTCTTTTCATATAATTTGAAGACGATCGATGTTATATGCATGAGTAAAGTTATGTCACTTTCAGATTAAGCCATCTTTTAAAAATGTATTATCACAGATGCTTATTGCAAAAAAAATATAGATAGGTAAAATAAAAATAAAAACATTTCTGATGGATTTTGTTTGACAAGAAATATACCTTGGTAATAATTTAAAATAAAAAAATAAGATTTCATATTAGTAAACTAATAAGTAGTTTCTATCTCTACTCAAGGTAGAAAATAATAAAATATGAGAACTTTTGTATGAAGCTTTCAGCTTGCAGATAAACTTAAAGGCTATTTAAATGTTTTGTGACAACCAGAGAATTCACATTGTGATTACAATATTACTACCTACAGACAAAGACAAAAATATACACTTTCGTGAAACAAAAAGTTATGTAGTAATCTTATGAAATTATAACTAAAAATATTTATTACTCACATTTGTTAGTATGCAGAACATAGAATAATTGGATTACTACACAAAAGGTCAATTCTATTTGAAATTCACTAGCAATAATTACTTCAATGGCATTCAAGGCTCTGATATATTGGTAGCATTTCTAAAAATAAAATTCATTTTCAACATAATAATGACCACCCCATTTGAAATAAACATAAGTAATTTGAGTCTATATCTTCGGACATGAAATTTTTAATATAATGAGCTGTGTTTCGGTGAGATGCAGAAATGCGACCAATGTTCAACCAGTGAGGCCATTCCAACGGCGTCTCACGCGTTCGATTTGACTGATATAGAGTGCTGCAGTTTGGCCTCGATGATGATTTCGTCACCAGACCTAATATTGTAGGAGTATAGCTGCTTTGTGGGGATTTTCATCTCCTCCGGCCCAGGGAATAGCTGTAGACGATAAACATTATGTTCCAAAGTTAGACAATTTCTTAGTTTTAAGCTGTTAAGTGCCTGCTACACGGCTGCAAACCGCATCCCGACCAAGGTGACGGGTTAGCAAGCGACACAGCTTGTTTCGAAATTTGACACCAAGGTCACCTTGGTCGGGACGTGGCTTGCAGCCGTGTAGCAGGCACTTTATTTGTATTCGCCTTCCAGCCTTACCTCCGTCTCCCTTAGTTCTTGGTCTACGTAAAACAGCCTCATCTTAGACGCAGGGAAGCCGGCTAACCGCTCTAATCGCGACTTCAGGTCCGAAACAGTTCTGAAACAAATAATTAGGTACCTGTATTAATTTAATTATGTAATATTATAGTTTTATTTTTCTAAGTACCTATATAAAATTATTTTTCACTATTTTAGAAGACTAAACTTATTCTTTCTTTATTTTATGCTTTGGCGGTTTCCTTCTGGATTTCGTCAGTGTCGAGTGTTGTGCTTAGTGGTTTTTTGTCGCGATTTGCCGCGTTTGTATTAACTTAGTTCGATGACAGGCAACAGCGTCTAGTGGTTTCACAATCTGCGCCCCCTTTTACCCAGACAATGTTAGGTTAAATGGCAGGTTAGAAGAAATATTTAACCCAAAACAATGACACGTGAGCTACACAGGCGGTGAGGTGGCCCGCGCCCCCCTTGGAAAGTGTCCAATTCGCAAAATGTCTAAAATCATGAAAAAGGAACTAATATGTCGCAAAATATGTTTTTTTAACCTTTTCGTGTGTCGATAAAAGTAGAAAAAAAAACTTTTTTATTGTTTTATTTCTTTACTTTTTCTCTTTTTTTTTCTTCGAAAAAAGAAAATAAAGAAAATGGACATTTTGTCAAATGGTCATTCTGCAAATTGGACATTTTGCGAAATGGACATTTTGCGATATAAGAATAGTGAATTAGCAAAATGTCCGGTGATTTCCGCGTGCTTCTTCACTTAATGAAACATTGCGATCCTCAACTCGCCTGCCAGGAGAGGCCTATGTCTCGCAGTGCAGTGTAACGTCACTCACCTGTATACGTCGACGGTGCGCACCTCGCTGGTGGTGCCGCAGGTGAAGGTGATCTGCACGCGCTTCTCGGGCCGCAGGTCCACCGCCACCAGCGGCTCCAGCCGCCCGTGCACCGCCACCAGCTCCCAGTACCTGCACATACATTAGAGAGTCGCTATTTGGTTCTGTAGTTCCATACCTACTTATCCCCTGTAGCACGACAGTAATTCAATATGAATTTAAATTAGCCCAGTCTACCTATTTTTATTTTATTTTATAAAAGATAGGCGAGCGCCTTCCCGTTATCATGCCTCTACGTACGATTTACGATGGAATATGCTTGCCTAGAAGATACCTATTCACTCGCGACTTGAAGGCCCCCAGATTGTATGTATGTAACTATCGGGAAACAGTCTCGGGCAAGGAGTTCCACTCTAGCGGTACGGATGATAAAATTTGAAGCAAAACGCTAAGTGGGAGACTTTGGAATATCCGCCAGGAAACGGTGGCGCTGATTTGTACGTCTGGTTGTCCGATGGAAGAAGGGAGATGGCGGAATTAAATTGTACTGTAGGCACAATTCTACTGCACACTCGCCAAAATGTATCCGATAAAAAACCGTAACGTTGCGTCTCGTCTATGCTCGAGGCTTTTGAGCTTACTACAAAAAAGATTATGTATCGCTGCCGATTAGTTTCCTGGCCCTCCGACAATGGATATAGGGCGGATGGTATTATAAATAGGTATTATAAGGTATTGAATTGATACCTAACAAAAAATGTTTTCTAAACCGTACAAATCGTCTAAAATGATTAGCATCCCTTACCTACCTCCTACTAATAAAGTCATTTAGGTAGTCTTGTTGTAAGTGAGAATACCGCCTACATACGACCATTCCATACCGTGAAATCACCTTCATCAACATATTTCAAACGTTTGCGCAATACTTAGATCCTTACCTTATGTACTAAATCACATTGTCATTAAATTATTTGTCCCTAAAGAGACATGACATTGATAACAAAATACGTTTAGTTCCACCACATATATCACGCTTTTGTAATGAGGTGAGATCTCTTTTTTTCTGTGATGATCATAAGGCGATGCTGAAGAGCTGTTAGAGAAAGAAAGTGATGTGTCAAGATTGAATTGAAACCCAATACGCACTGTCGTCGATTGGATTTGAAAACATGGGGGATCAAGCGAGCAACTTCTCGCTTGTCTCAATGGCGTTTTTGTACACTTGTGCAGAAAAGTTGCAATAGTATCGTTATTATACAGAAACAAACGAGGAAAAATAAAGGCACGTCCTTTGTTGCATAAACATATAAATGAATAAAAATAGTGTGTCGCCGGGCGACCAACAGTCACCGTCGCCGTCGACCGAAACAGTTAGTATTGGCTCTGATCGTCACCTGTCGGGTCTGTCGGCCTCGGGCTTGTCCATGTAGTGCCGTATGAAGGCGCGCTCAGCCGCGTCACGCTCCTCAGCGGGCACGGCGCCGCCGCCGTTGAGCGTGCGCACGTGCGGCAGCCGCGCCACCAACAGCAGCCGCCGCTCGTGCTCTGTCGACTCGCATCTCTCCCAGAGGGGCCAGCCCTGGAAAAAAATATAAGGATTTAGGGATTTTTATAGTCGTGTGATGTCTGGCAGAGGAGAAATAGCTCTACCCTTTCACGCTTATGGGTGTCTAAAGGTTTATAGGCCTACCTAGTAGGTACCTACACCTATCTCTACACGTGGATCAGAAAAGAGGCAGCAGCGTCTATCGATCAAAACAGTTCAACATTGCCATACCATCGACTAACAGAGAGATACGTTTTGCAGACTTTATCATGATGATGATAGACAAAACCAGTTACTACTACTTAGTATGTACCACAAAAAAATCATCTTTTGACAAGTAGATAAATAATAGCAAGAAGCACCATCAATTACTACCAAAACATTACTTATCATCAATCGACAAATTAAAACACGTATAGATGTCGGAGAGCAAGACATGTATCCGCTTGAATTAAAGCCACGTAAACTGGTGGAGCTCGGTGGCGCAGTGGTTTAGCGCCTGGCCCAGCGATTGCGGGAGTTAAGCAACGTTCGCAAGGGTCGGTCATGTGATGGGTGACCAAAAATTTATTATCTCAAGCTCCTCCGTGCTTCGGAAGGCACGTTAAGCCGTTGGTCCCGGCTGCATTTGCAGTCGTTAACACCCACCAATCCGCATTGGGCCCGCGTGGTGGGTTATGGCCTATCCTCCTTACCACCCATAAGGAAGGCCTGACAAACTGGGGTGGGGTACCTACACAGAAGACTAGATACCTTTTAATATTGTTGTGTCTGTCTGTCAGTCAAAGAGCCCGGTGCCCGAATTCCAGAAAAGACCCAACCGGGACAAAGATAGCAAGCAACACCTAACGATATAATAGCTCTACTAGGTACTACTAATAATGGCTAACCTCATCAAAGGTAAATTTCCAATACCAATTTGTTTTGCAATGAGATAAGTTCTCATGCTAATTTACTCAGATCACGTGAAAACATCGTGATATGACTTACTGAAGATGATGAACACCTGTTTTACCGTTCCTAGGTCAAGTCTAATTTAACATAAGGCCACAGAATACATAATAATAAGGCTGAGAAAATAACATCGCGGTTTTTCTCTTCTAGTACAGAGAACATAATAACAATTAGGATTAAGGTATTAATAAAACGCTTGATTTGAGTCACGACACTCACGACACGAATCAGGAATCGCAAGATAATTGGAGCTGAACAAAACAGCGAATCGGAATTATTTTTTGTTCGTCTCACTCACTCAAGGCTTCTTAAGGTTCAAGTTTCCTTGTAGGGCTACACTTCGCAGATTCCGCGAAGGTTTATTTTCTTATCTTTACAATACAGCATGGTGACTCAGCCTAATGATACTTGGTACCTATCAACGCAGGTACCATATCTTCGAGTAGCCAAACGAAATAACAATATTTATATGTGATTATAATACCTACTCTTCGGTACATAACCTACGTTTTGTTTTTTCCTTTGTTGCGTTGCGCGTGAGTGCAACCTTCGTAATTCTCGGCTCGGAGTCTCGGACACTAGTTTTGTCTAAATACGGAAGCAGGAACCTCTTAACACGCATTTGATCCTTTGAAGATCATTACCGCATACTTTATTCCTAGCCCAATGAGCTCATTTAAGCTTTGCGTTAAGGAAAATGGCTACTTTTAGTTTTCTTAAACGCAAACAAACCTAGTGCTGGTGATAAGATAACTTCTTTCATTTATTTTTATGCCTGTACCCTTTTTTTTAAATATAGACTCAGGTATTAAACATTTTTTAAACTAAATGAAGCCTCTAAAATAGAATAAATAGTTCCTAGGATAATTCGTCCTCATCTTCGATCATCAATACTTCTGATCGAAGGTCATCATCAAATCATCCCTTTGGTTAGAGGATATCCTCATGGAAAAACTTCTACTAACAGAGAGTCTAGCGCGGTCAAATCTTTACATATAAACTACCTAGGTAAATATTTTTGTTACAAAAGTGTTTAGTGGAATGAAATATACGCAGCGGAAGGCAGACTTTATGCCAATGATCGGCACAATTTATTGTACGTTGATGTTTTTGAAAGAACCTCCTTGAAGTATGTGTTACAAAACCGGCAACGTACGATGAATTGTGCCGATCATTGGCGAATATGTAGTGCTGGCATAACGTTTAACTTTTTTTCGAATGAAACTGACAGTTGCATTTGCATTCAAAAGTAACCGTGGCGTTCCATTTTGTAACGGTTCCGTTCTGAATCATTAAACTCGACATCGATTTCGTTGATAACCTGGAAGTCGTAAGCGGACACAATATGATAACAAACAAGTTTTTTCAATATCAAGAAAAATACCGAATAAAAGTTATGCGATTAGATTCGTTAGCCACGTTTACTTAAGAATGTTATATCTAGGTATTACAAAAACAATGATTTCTACGTCGTTTTAATAAAGTTTCGAACAAAATTAAGGCGCAGAAGTAAACTACGCAATATTATTAACAATACAGTTAAGTACTTTATAACAGATCCTACCTACAGAATACCTAATATTACACTCTACGTCATAGAAAAATCGCACCTCTTCAAAAATAAGTTTAGACTTGGCCACCTGCGATTGCTATGCTAGCTAACGTAGCATAAGTGTTGATTGATATATATATATTGAAAGTACATTTAATGAGCTTTCAAGTTATCATAATTAAACGCTTAAAGCGTCATTGCTTGCGCCGCCATAAAAGGGATCAATTCAGGAAATGCGGGTAATTTCGCTATCGAGATGATGGAGAAAACACACTTCAACAGTTCCATTAAAAAGGAATACCAAAGATGGATACTATGGATGGGCAATAGCCCATGAAGTTGCTCAAATATTGACAAAAAAATTGAAGCAATATAATGTTGCTCGGAAACTGAATCTCAGTAGTTGATTCCATTCGACGAGTATTCCAACGGTTTCTGGAGACTGTTGGCTATGTCCGAAGGGGAAGAAGTACACTTACGATTAAATTAGATAGGATTAAATTAACTTTGAAGAAATTGTTGAAATGGTGCGATTTTTCTGACGCCGAGTGTATAAGTTGGTTTCATAAAAGCATGGTTAGATTTTTTTTTCTTGTACTATGGGTAGGTACCTACTAAATAACGTATAATCATAATCATTTATTGCACACGAAACACAGGTACATTTAAAGTCAGATCCTGTATCTAAATACAGTTCCACTGGCTTCCACCTTTACAGGCGATATGCAAAAAAAAAACAAAAAAGTCAGACTGTAAGGCATCATCAAAGTTAAAAAAATTTAGAAATATATAGATATATAAATAAGTATAATTGACCATGACTGGGAAACAAATGCTTGTGATCATCACACTAAACTAACATCTGCCCCTACCAGGATTCGAACACGGGACCTTTGGCGCAGAAGATAGGATCGCAACCGTTGCACCAAGCGGTAACCCTATAGGTATCAGCTGTTGGATAGGATCTTTTTAACTGATCTTTCATTGCCAAACAAATAATATGTCTAGGTAATACAACGGTTTTGCTATACAAAATGAATAATAATATACCCATGTGGAAATCGATAGTTTTCGATCGTATTCGCATAACTAATCAACCGCGTAGAGACAAGTGTTCCGCGCGGTGAACCAGGCAAAGGGACAGTTGACCTACAGCCGTGGACACATTGTGGTAATTGAATGCATAGGTCACGTCACGACACGACTCACGCACGACCGACTGCGACTCGGGAAGTCGGGACACGACATCCCACCTCAAACACCTCAACTTGAAACAGATAAATCGAAGTAAGTAATTTCGTATTGTACAATTTGTTGAAGTTATTTGGAAGATATTGATGTTCGTGTGACATCATGAATTGGGGTTCGCCATTTTGGCCCGATTGGGGCTCGATTTATCTGTTTTAATTTGAAACCCGGCAGACTTTCCGAAGTTCGATGCGTTAGCCGGTACGGCCCCCGGGCGGCGCATGAATGAATTTCTTAATTTTTTTTTAACAACTGCTCCCCGAACATAGGGTCCAGGTTTTTTTTAATGAATGTTTTCAACTAGGTACCTAATTGCTAGAACTAAGTATAATAATATTATTTTCAACACACTTGCTCGTAAAGTGAGCCCTAATACATCGCTTTTAGGGCCATAAACCGAGCTATAACAAACGCGTGCAATAATATATAAAACACTAGTTCGTAATAGAATTAACCCTACAAAGTTAAATTAGTACCTTACTGCAAGTTCTATGCGAGTAAATAGAGCATTCCCAATTTAACCGGGTTATACAGATATTTTTTTTAGTAACAACAAACTTCAACAAAGAGGTTTTATGCCGCTGAAAATTCATATACATTTTTGGAATAAATAATTGTGTAAGTCCTTAATTAAGTCAAACAAATATTTATTATTATCAAATTATTCATAATTCACAATATTTTGTTATAAAATATTAAAATATTTGCATTTTTACTTAAAATTATAATTTTGAGGTAGGCTGTATGCTCCTCACCCCTTTGTTCGCAAAATATTCTTACATTGAACGTGTGAAAAAAAAAAAAACCTGCGCGCCTTTTCCCATAATTATCTTATATTGTTTTTGTCGTATTTATTGCTGTGTGGTAAATTACTTTGTTTTTTCCTCACAAATGTGTTGAAAAACGTCGTATGAAACTCGTGAGCTCTTGCTTATTGCACACTCGGCTGAGTTACGCCCTCGCCTGCGGCTCGGGTTGCAACCCATAGCCACAAGGCATGGGTGCAATGAGCAACCTAAGCTAACTTGTCTTATAATGTACTATTATCGAAGCTGCTCTACATCACAATGAATTAATGAGGTAGACAGTGAGTGAGTCACGTCACGATATGAAAATAATAACCATACTACTTACTCATTATTAATCTACGACTTAAAAATTGAGCTCCTTTTCTATTTGTCGACCCCACCGGTCTTCTTAGTTTAGCTACTGTGGATTGCACACAATGAAAGAAATAATCAGAATTGTTTTGTTTTAAACTACCTACCTACATGAAACGAGACAAAATACCATTATTAATTCTAAAGTCTATGTATCTACTTATGCATTTATATTATTCTTGCTTGAAACTAAGCGAATTCAATTGAAATATATAAGTAGGTAGGTTACGAATACCGACTTCAATAGAATTTGTAGGTACTGAATTTTCCCTCTCGAGTTGAGGCCTTTTCAAATCTTTACAATGGCTCCCACTCAAAAGGGAGATGCTTATATTACATTACATTCCATTATATCCTTCCTACAACACGTGTGTTTCCTGCTACCGTATGCAATTCAACAGTTACTGGGTCATACGAAGCGACACGCTGGCTCGAAGTCGATAACCATACATATTTTATATGCCCCAGTGCTACGTTCCGAGAAAAAAGGGGAGACTGATAGGATAAAACCTTCAATTCTATGAATAAGTACGTGTCTTTAAATCAAGTTTAATTGAATCATTAACGGCCGATTTCAATAAACCATCCTCAATAACAAAAGATTTGTTGCCTAGATATTTCTGTTAAATGACGGGAAATTTACAACAGTTGCCTTACTAGGCAACTGGATATGTTAACTACAGATCCATAGATAGTAGGCCTATCTCACTGAAGATTAGTTCGCTGTAGATAATGAAGATAATTATTGAAAACGGCTGCAAGCCATTTTTTTTTAAAGAAAAATAAGGTTGGTTGCCTGTAATTGCAAACAAAGCTTCTACCACTGTAAAATACCCAGTAATTCGTTTCGTCGATCCCCAATTCCAGATACAATATTTTGACAGGAATTTTAGGAGGTAGAGTAGAGGGCAAAGCCAAATGGGATTGGAGTGTCCGCCTGGGACTCCTACACAACCTATTTCATAACAAAGTGGAAACTAAAGCTGTTCATATACTACCTATAGCACTATATACAGCAGTATCACAGCTATATATATATATATATATATAGCAGTATCACAGTTGATTGAAATTTAGGTTGGCATTGGCATGGATTATTCTTAAGTTCCTATTTTATAAAATAGTGTTTGATAGAGTTTTTCTATTATAAGTATGCAAGCAATATTTTAACTAAAGCAGATTTCGTTAAACTGATAGCAAAACAGTATTTTTAAAGGTGAAGAATAATTTCTGCTTAGCTATATATTTTAAATAGAGAACAAGAAATCTAAGTTCCACTCACAGAGAGCTAAAGTGGATATCAAATAGACAGGGTTTGGAAACGTCTTCATTCTTCGTTGCGGCAGCTATTGCATATTATTTTAAAACTTATTTTTTTTATGAAATACAAACCTCAGACAGAACTTATCGACATGTCACGTGGTGTAAACTGGACTTTTCTTGACATGCATTTAATTCGAATCAATTCCAAAACTCGCAAATATGTGAGACGCAAAAGGCGTAGGTGGGTAGGATTCAAACGATGTCAACCGTTGTTCGTCTGACATGAATCATATTACACCTAATAAACTTAAAAAAAACAAAACATATTATGCTCAGACGATCCTCCAAAAATAATTTGATAGATTAAACTTTTGAACATCGCTTTTTCTAATGGAAACATTCAATTTGTTAATATTGGAAATTCTTTAGCGAATACCTAGGTAAGTCAAGATTAGACCGGACGTAATGAGTGCTCTGGCTTTCAATTGCAAAATATTCTTGCAAAGCCAGCAATATGCATTTCGTCACTTTCAGACAGAAATTCTTCTGGTTTGGGTAACGTGCAATCAAAGAATGAATTATGGTCATTTGTCGGTTCCTCTCGCTTTGTTTGTATTAAGTTCCATTAACTTCTCTTATTTATTGTTTACAGTTTTTTCCCAAAATCAGTTTAGTTGTGTTTGCCAACATTACGAATTAAATATCTTGCCATAAATTGGTACTTATCTGATAAATAATACCTCCAAATGTATAAAGTAATTTGTTGATTGTTAGAGATTGTTAGCACCAACTCGAAAATTATATTGTTTACCGAATGTTAAATGTTTTATCCGGTGACATGGCAAGGACGGCAGTCTGCAGGTAATTCAGCTGCAAATGTGAACGACCTAATGCACCCGATAAATTCATTGCAGTACGAACGACTTATGAATCTTATGATTCATCGCAACGGTCTTTTCCACTGGTTGGATTTAAACATTTTGTTGCTTTACAAAGTCTGTTGATATGATGTTCATACACTCACTCAACCAAACAAAGATACAACAAACGACACAATTCATTGTTAATTTTGATTCATTCCTATAACATCATCCACAAACTATTATAACATTATTGCTAATCCGTAACAACCAAAGGAATGATGCTTGCCTAATGGTTCATGAAATGCTTCTTATTCCTCTTATTACTAAATCCACTGTCTTCTCCCATGTTTATGACGAAATCGTCACAGATCGAACGCTACTGTTATGTCATGGTGACATCACAAAGTACCATATAGTCAAGGTAGTCTCACAGACGTCTACTTAAGCACACTTTCACATGTTAGTTGCGTGAATGTAAGTGCTATATTAGAGCTCAACTCATTAATATTCCTACTAGGCTATACTATCGATTAATGTTGGTGTTATACAGCTGTATTTTTTTAACGTAATTATTCAGAATCAAATGTTTTAACTACAGAATGGAAATCGTTTAAGTATCCCAATTTCCGACATTGTAGAAGTTCGCTGTCTATTTATAATAGAGTAGGCCTAACCTAAGCCAGCTGCGGATTTTTTGGTGATGAAATAGCAAATAATGTAACTGCATTGGAATTTAATAAGTTATTCTGCATAGTTCTCGTTATCTTGCAAGCATTCCCTATGTCAAATCAAATGAGAACTCTACATTCGACACAGTATTGAGATAAGAGCTTGTTTCAAAAACTTCTTTGGACTTACTATGCTGTTTGTTGATACTCGTATATCAATATGTTATTATTCCCATGGTCTTTATTCCTAAGCCCATGAGTGATGGAACCAACCATTGGCATATTATATTGTGCAACTGGCGCGTCAAGTAGGTCGCTAAATCGGGAAGACCTTCACCCGCATTACGAGATCCCGAGGGGCGTTGCGTTACGCGAATAAACAGTGATGGACTTACACTGAATTCCGATTACCAATAACAATGTAATAAAATTCATTATGGAGATTGTAATGATAAGATGAAGAATATCTACCATATCATATAAAAGGACTTATAAACTAAGAAACTTATGTTCAACAACATCTATAATGAATATATCTAAAAATATCCTTCGATCCACCGGTGGAGCCTCGTCTTAGGTTATCTTTTAATGCCACAGAATTCTCATAAGATTTTTATATCGTACACATAAGGACATTCTAACATTTCAATACGCACTGACTACAATATAAAGTTAACCATAATCTCGTTAATATCTTAGTGACCAGTCCCAATGTTAACTCCTCACTAGCGAACAATAGCTACAATGCGATCAGTGCAAAATTAGAAGAGTAGGTAAGCTGATGTGATTTCGCAAATTGGCACACATTAGTGACAGTGCACTCGACAACAAGTCTAGATTAGACGTTCGATATGTGTGTCGCTGTAGGAAGTAGATCATTGATAGATGGATGGATAGTCTACACACAACTCCACAATGATTGAAGATAGAGTAGGTAGGTAGTGAGGGAAAATTCACAAAAAATACACAAATTATTGAATAAAAAAAAACTAAATCTAAATCTAAGGGAGAACGACGAAAGAAATGGGAGCCTAAATGCTCAGAATAATCTCAGTTACACCAACGAAGCTCCATAAATGTTAAATTCCAATTCGTAGTTTACCTTCATAAAGATGTTTCGACTGTTCTGTTTCAACACAATAAGATTTCGGTCTAGTATGACATTGAAGCCGATTGCTATGTCAGTACGGATTAAGCAATCGACACTTGCCAATTTCCTTATGAATAGTGAACCAAAATCTATTTTTATAAAGTCGTCAATGAGATTTTTTATTCCGTACAGAATTTGAATAATAAATAAACTGTGTTGATTGATTACGTTGAAAATATGCTTTATTGTTAAAGTTTAGATAGGTTATCCTAAAATATATAACGACAGACGTAAAAAGTTAGACTGACTGAATGAAACAAATGAACTTACCTGAGCTCGTAAACTCTTCAAAGCTGGGAACTTAGCTAGTCGGTCGACCTCATCCCATGTGGAAAGATCCGTGTTGTTCAGATTCAGAAACCGGAGACGACTGGAATTATAATGAACAGTTTATAATAATAGCCTCTTACTTAGCACATACATGGAATTTCAATGTCAAATAATCGCAGTTCAGTGGGTCAGTGACAATAGGCGATAGAGAGATAATGGTCAAAGTTTCACAGTCGTTACATAATCATAAGATAATAGAACATTATGTAAGTATCACAGAATTAATTCTTTGGAATATTTGATCAATGATATTTTTTTATATAAGTAGTAAAACACATAAGTACCTACCTACTCTGAAATTATAAATAAAAATAATAATAAATAAATCGCATGTATCGTACTCGTTCATACCTCTAACGGATTTTGGCCGCTGCCTGTTAATGAGTGACTTAGATTTCGAAGAACAAAAAAGATACATATAATTTTCTGAATGATTATTAAAATTAATAATAATCACTTAGCCATTGAAAATAAATATTGATTTTTATCCAAGAATGTCCAAGAATAGTCTTTAACTTGAAACAATAGATGTTTTGCAACAGACAATTCCACTTATATTATTTGCTCATTACGTGCGAGGGTCATGTGGAAAGTCAAATGAAAAGCTACTTACGAGAAAGCATCGTGACTTTTCCTATTTCCATTACTATCGCAACACTTGTCGCACGGATCTGGCGCTAGCGTTGTTAGAGGACAGTCGTTGACCAGTAAGGTTTCTAGGTTAGGGAAGGCGTAGCCCAGCTTAGAAATTTCTCGCCAGCTGCTAATTGGGTTTCCAGAAAAGTGTAGTTTCTTTAATTGTCCGTGGACTGGTTCTGTCACTTCCACATTTAGTCGGGAGCAGTCTTCACATTTGTCCTTTTCATTGGCGTCCTTGCCGCTAAAATCTATGTACGAGTACTCGTTGAGGCTCAAGTGCAGTTCTTCAAGAGCTGGCAGAGCCTTGAGTAGCGCGTACACGTTCGGCCATCGCACGTAAGTGGAATTGAGGACTAGATTGCTGAGACTGTCCCATCGAGGGTTAAGCGCCTGCGCTGCTTGTATTTGGGCTGAGAGACGGTTAAAACTTAGGTTGAGGAATCGAACTCGCGGCGTATGCTCCAGTATCGCGAATATCTAAAACAATATGTGACGTGTTAAACATGCAGAAGAGAAGTAAGTATTTGCAATGAAATAAATACTCTTTTTCACGATGATACTGTTACCTAAATCAGCTAAATGCTAAAATTTCTATGAATGATATGTTCCTTCCTGCGCAATTTCACTTGTATGGATAACACATTATTGTGTGCGACTCTATTGGCAAAGTTACCTCTCTCCACTCAGTGAGTTTGTTATTCGCAAGGTCCAGTTCGACGACGTCCGCGAATTTGTCGGCTAATCCTTTTGCGTCTCCTGCGCAGTCGATCTCGCAGTCGTTGAGAACCAGCAGGGTGGGTACGCTGAGCCGCGGCGAGCGCTTGGGCACGAATATGGCAACTGGCATGTCATCTATAGACGGATTCACCTCACCCTTCGCGCCGTATTTGCGCTCTAGGGCTTCTAGAAGCGTCGGCATATTGTCTGGAACAATGAAAAGGCAATTAAAGCTTAGAGACACAGAAATTTAAATAAAGTTGCTGCCTGGGTGCTTATTGGTATTAGTGGTTTACTTGAAAACATTTACATAATCTATAACGTAATACTTGATGGATTTTCGTAAGCGTTAACATAACAGCCATAATACCAAGGGAACACAACATTTTAAAAGCCTTGAACCTAATGACATAGACCTTTGTCGAATGCTTACGCCGAAACTTGTCATGAACGTAAATAGTTAAACTAGGTTAAGGGTTTAGAAATTAATGATTCACTAATGGTCGTTCGTTCTTTAGTTGTATATAACGGTTGAAAGGAACGGCCGCGTGTTAACTACGCAACGAAGCGGAATCGTGATTACAAGGACTCTCCGACTGTACGCGCTGTGCATGGATTGTGGATCAAAGGCGGTTTCAAAATAAATTTGATTGCATTAAGTACTTAATTAGCGGCTTTTATAGCCACAGACATCACTGAGAATAAAGGTATATGATTCGATGTAGGCACATCAATCAATATTGATTTGTTATTAAGTGTAGAAATTGTAAAGTAGTTTTGTAACGTATAGAGCATTTTTAAAGCTTTTGTTAACGAGACAGTTCTTGCTATCATGCGTTCTTGGAAGAGATTGATACAAGCTAGACAACACAAATTTCCTAATTTACGTAACGGGTTGGGGTTGCGACTAGATGTCTATATAGTCTAGTACTTGAATTTAGTAGAGGCAACATTTGAACTGATAAAAGAAATCTACCAATAATAGCCTTGCACATTGGACGAAACGAAACGCATGAAAACATACAAGGATAACTCATTTTATCGCTTGATTAACAATAAACTCGACACCAGGCCGACTCCAGCCATGCGGATGCGTGTCGAAACGATACTATAAAACGCGGATCGGTCATCGTCGATATCGATCGATGTTTGCAACATAATCATGTTGAAACGAAAAGGGAAGCTAATCCAATAATTACAATGGTTGAAATCCTTAACTTTTAAAGAATACAAGAAGTAGAGAAATATAATTAAACTAATTTTGATGAGTCATCAACAACTTAAAAGTACAACGTAAAAGACTGCTACACCGGAACAATGAATCTAAGACATAAGAACCGTTTAGCCTTACCTCAATCTAATCTAAAACTCCATAGTTCGGGAGCACACGTTAACGCCATAAAAATATATAATAAACTCCCCAAAATAATTAAAGATGAAAATAATATAAATACATTCATAAGAAAACTGAAAGAGTATTTGTTTTTTTTTTTTTTTTTTTTTTTTTCTTTTGTCTGTTGCATCTGCGATCAGTCGTAGACTATGAGCAAATTTGATGAAGGTAATGGAATTGACGAGCGTAGTTCCCAATGGAGCTATCTACCCTTTATTTTCAAATTGACATCTCGTCCAGTTCTAATATATTTCGGCGTTTCAGTCGTGTGTCTCTTCTGCCGTACAAAAGCTGGCAAGCCAGTTCATTTGGATGGTTACTCAATCTCCTTTTGTAGGTCACTGTGGAGTTTCTAATCTCTTCCTTTATGGTAGACACTTGCAAATTCTCATGGATCTCTTTGTTTGTTGTGAACCATGGGACATTTGCTATATTTCTTAAAATTATATTTTGAAATCGTTGGAGAATGTTTATATTTGAGTCGCTAGCACTGCCCCAGAGCTGTATACCGTACATCCAACATGGTTTCAGTATGCTTGTGTAGATAAGGAGCTTATTGTCTATTGACAGTTTTGAATTTCTTCCCAGCAACCAATATAGTTTCTTATATCTAATGTTTAGCTGATCTCTTTTTGTTTTTATATGTGTCTTCCAAGTCAGGCGCCGATCTAAGTGCAAACCAAGGTATCTTACAGTATCATGATGCGGTAGCATATTACCAGCAAGACTGACTGGTGGACAGTTATTCCGTCTCAATGTAAATGTGACTTGTACAGACTTGCTAGCACTGGCTTTGATCCGCCATTTGTTAAGCCACTTATTGATTTCGTCCAGGCCTTTCTGAAGAGTTTCTGAGACAGAGATTGCGTCGCTATTGCTTGCCAGAATGGCTGTGTCATCAGCATAAGTAGCTACTGTGGTACCTTGTACTTCTGGTAGGTCTGATGTGTAGATGGTGTAGAGTATAGGACCAAGGACAGATCCTTGGGGTACCCCCGCCGTTATGTTATAGAATGGGGATGTGAAATTACCCTCTTTTACCTGGAATTGACGACCTGACAGATATGATGACATGAGCAAGTAGTAGCTATGTGAGATACTTGTTTTTAATTTACAGAGCAGGCCATCATGCCAGACCTTGTCGAATGCTTGTTGGATGTCTAGGAATGCTGATGAGCAGTACTTCTTCTGTTCCAAGGTATTTCTTATCACGGAACACACCCTATGGACTTGCTCTATAGTAGAGTGATGTTCCCTGAATCCAAATTGGTGGTCTGGGATTGTTTTGTTGACTGAGAGCATTGGCATGATTCTGCGTTTTAGAATCATCTCAAACAATTTCGAAAGCGTTGGAAGCAAGCTTATTGGTCGGTAAGAAGTCACTTCGTGAGCTGGTTTTCCCGCTTTATGTATCATGATTATTTGTGATATCTTCCATAATGAGGGGAAATGTTGTGTACGCAAGATCCCATTAAACAAAACTGTTAAGAAAGTGACAGCTTTTTTCGGGAGTTCTTTGAGAACTTCTTTCGTGATCAGGTCAAATCCAGGTGCTTTTCTATCTTTCAAACTTTTTATTAGGGTCCAGACTTCCCGAGTTGATGTTGGTTTGGGTGGTAAGTCGAGTTGTAGCACTTGGTTCAATATGCCTTGTACATGTCTATCATCCCCACCTTCATTTGGCGTGAAAACGTTAGATAGATGTTCAGCAAATACGTTCACCTTTTCTTGTCTGGATCTTGCCCATTGACCTGTGTTGGTTTTTATAGGAGGTTTAGGTACTTGAGGTCGATCTAGTGACTTCGTGAACTTCCAAAGCGAATAGTCTGTTGCAGCTGTAGCTGTCAATGACTCGAGTTGTGCTTGCAGGGTGTTATTTTGCAGATCGGATATTGCTGTTTTAAGTTCAGAAGTAGCTTTATTGAAAGCCGTTTTGTCCATCGGGTGCCTGCTTTGGTGCCACACTCTTCTCAGTCGCCTTTTCTCCAGAATTTTTTGTTTAATTTCAAGAGGATGGTTTGAGGAGATATTCTTTCTTGTCATATCTGGGGTACATTTCCAACAAGCCTCTTGTATAAGGCGCGTTATATATAAAGTTGCTTCCTCGATATCTTCTGGCGATTTCAGTGCCATTTTCAAATTTATCTGTTCTTCTATATACTCTCGAAAGGCATACCAATCCGTGTGTTTATTGCTGAGTGTAGCCTGAGTCTCGTATTCGATAAGAGTAGTACTGACCGTGAGAATAACAGGCGTATGATCTGAACTACCATCAAGACAAGATTCGGCTTTAAGATAATGTCTAGATAGACCTCCCACTATAAAGAAGTCTAAGAGATCAGGAACCTTGTTGGGATCAGTCGGCCAGTATGTTGGTTCTCCAGTTGATATCGAGTGTAGGTGATTTATGGTGATAGCATTCAGAAGTTGTCTACCTCTAGGTGTTATAGTTCTAGAGGCCCAGTGAGTATGTTTCGCATTCCAGTCGCCTCCCGCTATAAATCGGTGACCAAGTGTGGAGAAGAAAGCACTGAACATTGAATTGTCTATTTTGTGTTTCGGTGGGCAGTAGACGGAAGACACATTATACACAAGACCACATTTGTCTTCTACAGCGACTGTTGTAGCTTGAAGGTATTCGGTCTTGAATTCAGGCATTAGGTGGTGCTTAATTGTTTCTCGGATAACTACGGCTGTTCCTGCGTGAGCCGTTCCATCAGGATGGTTTGTATAGTAAGTATTGAAGCCCTTAAAATTGATCATGCTAGTTTTTGTGCAATGACTTTCTGTGATAAGTAATATATCTAGCCTGTGTTCATCGATCAGTAGTTGCACCTCTGCTTTGTTTGGTGCAAACCCATTTGAGTTCCAAGTTGCTAGTCTTATGCTATCTATTTTAACATTTTATTGATTAGTGTTGTCATGAGGCCAATCATGGTACTCATTTGTTGTAGGAGTAAGTCGAATTTTTCAGTTTGTTTGAGTAGTACTTCTTTTATGTCGTCACTGATTTGTTGTGTCTTTTCCAGTGTATTGTTTGGTGGATTCTCTTTAGTCTTAGCCGCTCTGGTTTTTTCGGCATAAGATTGTCTGGGCTCATTGTCTCTCTTGTCATTTTTGGCTGGGGATGTTGGAACATTCATTGGAATTATGGTTTCCTTTATGTTTCCGTTATGGAGTATTTGTTGGAAAACTGTTTTTACACTATGCAGGAGTTTTTCGAGTTTTGTAAATGATTATTCTCATAAATTGTATTGTACTATGACTGTGTTAAGTGCATTGATTCAAATACATTTGAAAATGTTATTATAAATTAAGTAAGTTCTTAATTTTATTGAAAAAATATTGTAGTGCCCTAACGGGGTTCATAATGATACTTTTAATATTTACCACCATGTAAAACTCATGAGACAATAAAGATATTTTGTATTTTTTTACTTTCAAGTCCGGTGAAGCATGTGCCTTTCGCATAATTACTTTAAGACACAATACAGGCCTGGCAATAAGTAATGCCAGGAGGAATATTTAGAAGGGGTGTTTCACAACAGCTGTCTGATAGTCGAGGCTCGAGACAGCGCCGTGACTGCATACAAGGCCGCTATGTGCACTTAACGTAGGTTAGGCACATAATTAAATTATTGTCTTTGTAACTGTGTCAAAACTAAGCGTTTGCAGAAGTCTGAAAATTGGATGGCATGAAACCATTTTTATTATTTTATGAGAATATTACTACATTAGATTAGATACCGCTCATTTATCTAATAAGAGATGATAAATATAATACAAACAATACATTTCAGTTTTCCATCCTTTTCCTTCTGTATCGAAAAGACAGGAACAGTTACAGAATGCTGAAATTAACTTTACTCCTGTCAATTTAGTTAAGTCGTGCCAACTGAATCGACACCATTATCTATTAATGCTATATTTGGTATTAATGTCAAGGCTATTAGGTACGACTGTACCAAAGAGTAAAGTAGTATTAGGCCTGTACTTTTTTATACCCAAGTTGAATAAGAGATCATATGAATTTCATAAAGGCGCTATAAAACATAAAATCCCGTTCTACATTTGAAATAGCGCGTATAATGTTATTGCACATGACTGCATGGCATGGTTTGGCAACGTTTGATGTCCAGCGTTGTGCAAACTATCATCACTTGGCATAATAGCTGTATAATGCGATACCAAATTAAATCTCTGTTACGTGCAAATGTTTCTACGTCATGATGACCACAAGTACCTACTTGAGAAGTAAGTAGCTCATTACATTAGCTCGACCTTGAAAGATATGTATGTAGTTTAGATACCGTTAATTTATTCTTAAAGTTAATAACAGTGATTTTAATTAAAACAAAAAAGTTGCAGAGAAACATAAGAATACAAACAGAAGCTCATGGATACACAAATGCAACTAAAATATGGCCCAACATTTATGTACTAACATAATGGTCCTTCGAGCCGGATGTAGAAAATCAAATTATTAAAGACATAAGAATTAAGTTTGCAAATTGTTAGCATTATCCGTATCACAAGTATGGACACAAAAGGCAATTAACAAAGCTTAATTAACGGTTTAAAGTGGAATATTCAATTGTTGAGGAAGGTTGTTCCGAAAGTGAGTTTCAAGGTTGCGTCGAAGTAGTCGTAGTTTTGCTTTTTTTGATTAGAAGGTGGACTAGGGTTAACATGAAACCAGGTAGCTATTCGGTCGTATACCTACCTAGCTACAACTAAATAACATGTAACTGGAAAATGTAAGCACTTCTTTCTTATCTGATTGAAAAGTAACTTGGATTACAATGACAATGCTATTTCAGCAAAACATAGGAGCTACATCGGTATCTTAAAGTTTTAATGTATTTATCGTGAAAGTATGAAAATAGTGTTTACGTTTGTTGTGTTGTGTGTGAGAAATATTGTTGTTGTAATGTAAGTGTGCTTACTTAGCTTACTCTACCACTAAACTAAACGTAAAGATCAATTTCCAAAACAAGCTGTTATGCTGCGTGCAGGACATTTTAATAATGAAAGTTCTTTCTTTGTCCAGGGTACAGAGACACACCCAGTCTCGACGGGTGAGGGCAGCGAACCAGTTTGTGAAATGAGTCTGGCTGATTCTTAAATAAAAATCGTCTGGTCTACCAGATAATCAATAATGCACTGGATAATGTAGAAAGGATGTGCCTTGAAGTCTTGAATTATAATATAGCACTTGTACTATGATATATTCGGTGGTATTATATTTTTAATGTATGAGCACGTTGGAATAAAAAATAGAAAAGTTAAAATTACTGTTCAAGAAACTAACCAATAGATACCTACACAGATCAAAAGGCGAATGTAATTTATAAAATAAAAATACAACTTTCTTAATTATTATTAACTATAATATGTTCAATTAGATAACTGAAGGGAGATAAGATAAGGGAAGCAGTAAAAGCCATTTCTTTTGATTCCATGTTGGGAATAATTCAGCCAAAAAAGTTCTACGATATCGAATGAAATTAAATTGATCCTAGGTGTCGATTCTGCTAATGTTTGTTAATTTGTTAATATTGTGTTTGAATTGACATGTTTTTTTTGCACAGTTATTGTTTCATAAACTCAAAACTGAAACACAATTAAAACACGAAATTATGACGCTACATTAGTTAGCAGAATTGACACCCAGATCATTATTAAATAAACACGACTTATTTTTATTCAAAGTTATAATTTCGTGTTTTTATCGTGTGTCTGTTGCGTTGTTGTAGTGTAGAGTAGAGCATCATAAAAGTTGAATAGTAGGTACCTACTGATGATGCGATGACGGAATTCAATACAACGTCCTTCATAACGTCGCGTCCATCAACAAAAAACTGTTTGCTAATTTTAGCGCGCAATAGCAACGAGACCGCGGATATGTAATTATGTATGTATTGCGCACATACAATACTTAAAACCACTGTGTTATCTGAAATACCTAGTCACCTAATCTCCTTAGAATTTATCAATCGTATTTATTTAAGTCACATTTTTTTATTAATGATATCACATAATATCATAGTCTATCAGTTGCGCATAATTACGACTACGAAACCCGCGATTGTATAGGTATATTGATATTGAATAATATTTATGTTTATTAAGATGAAAACATTATACTTAGCGGTAACAAGAGTATTTCTCCCGCGACCTGTATGAGTCTATAATATAATTTAAAACAAGCAAACTGACACAACTGTCGAGTCGAACAAAGTTCTCTTTTCATCCACCGTTTCCAACACATCCTGACTATTCCTGACTCGACTACTTTTTTCTTTCCATTCTACGCCCAACGCCATACAGTTCAAAGGCTTCATTTAGACTGTCAGTCGTCTTTCTCTTATCATTTTGCGTCATCATGGTCCACGTTTCACTGAGCTCCAGATTACTTACTACACTTTATATGTATTCTGACATCTGTAAAAATCTCGAAAGTTTTAATAAACTTTCCTTTGTTTGAACGTTAGAGCGCGAAATTCTGAAGTTGCTACGGGCACGTTGCACCACAGAACAGACAAATAACTATTTTGTGTGCTACGCTACGTACGGGTGTCTAAATAAACAATATTATTAAAAGAATTATAATGCCCATTTGCACTAAACTTAAGAATCGCCTAAGTTCTTGCCTAATTTGCTTAGGCTATTCCTGGCAAAAAATTTGGTTGCACTAACCTTAAGCCATTCCTAAATCCATTTAAGACATTCCTAACTTTATGACCTCGAATATGAAGCGCCCAACGCGTTAGGCGATACCTAAGTAGTATTTCTGTGTTACAGCAATTACAGCATGGAGGTTTCCTTAGCCTGTCCAACTTCGCTTGACAAACAGCGAAATAAAAAAGTATATTTATGTCATTATCTGTAATTTGTCAAAGACATTCTTCTTTTTATTTTTGGTTTGTCAATCTACTCTCCTCTTTAGGGAGTAATTTTTGCCAGTATCAAGCGTTGAATAGTTCAGTGTTTTGACAAATTCAAACAGCTTTTGTTTTTAAAATAATAGATCCTAAACAATCTATCATTTCAATCGTTCGTCATTCGTTTATCATTCGCTTTACTAGGCAATTCCCAAGTTTTGTCACAGCTGAGACAGAACTGTTAGTGCAAACCAAACTTCTAGTTAGGCTGCTCTTAAGCTTAGGTGTATCTTAACAAGGACTAGCCTAACCGAAGTTTAGTGCAAATGGGCACAAGTTTGGCAATGATTTCCTGGATAAGGAACTCGGGTCAGGTCGTCAATCTTACTTGTCTTTGTTAACTATAAACTAATTTAATTCAAGTGCGGCAATGCTTTGTATTTGATTGAAGGTCAAGCAGCTGTTTAAAAGTTGTGAGCAGTTTAAAAAGGTTTATGGCTATTGGTCTATCATTTTCGTATAGACTAAACCGAACAGACTCGCGACTGGCGATGGCGGGCGCCAGAGATCCTGTGATGATATCAACACAACATATCAACGTACCTACCTAGGTACTCTCTATTATTTGACCTTGATAGTTTAATCAATACTGTTGAGTGAGAGCATTGAGTAATATCAATGGTTGAGTAAGATACAGTCCGAAAAATTTTCGTTAATTATTGTGGAGCCCAACGTGGCACCCATAAAATGGAAGGAAATTGTCCATTTTGGATTATTTTTGATTTCATGAAAAGCTACCAGCGCAGATCATTATTTATGAGGGTCTCTCTCTATCCGTTTTTTCCTTAGCCACAGGATTTTATTGCAACGAATCTTCCTAAAGGTCTGCATAAAGTATTGCATTCATTTTTGGTGTTTCGTTTGTTCAATGATGAGGATAGTGAAGTTTTGCCATGTGGTGTGGTTGTTGTTGCTTATCAAAACTTCGCGTCATCATGATTTTTTCACGTTCTTCGTAGCTATTTCCGAATGTTCAAAGTGGCGGGAGATAATATAGGAAACACGGCAGGCAGGTGTGTCGTCGTTGTGATAATAATATGCGCGTAATTATTACTAATAGGCTTTTATTTGATGCCTTCTATTGATTGACCAATAACAGGCGGTTTTAACACGTTTTTGTTACGTTTTCGTTTATTTTAATTCACGTCGGCGGGCGTGCAAGGACAACAGACTATTTCTAAACGCAATAATAATTCTAAAAGATAGAAAATGAAACATGTACTTAATATTATTATAGAAAGAAAATACTTATGAAGTAGTTGAAAAATAGTTACAAGAGGACTGAAAAAAATAAATATATATGTGTGCGATCTTATTTACCCCTGTGTTGAAAATAATAAAAAAAAAATAGGTTAACAGCTAGACGGGCATCCCACCCGCTAAAGAATAAATGGTGATGAATGCTAGAAAGATACCTACCGTATGAAGCATGAAAGTGCGAGAACAATACACGCGAGAACTGGAGTGAATGAAAAATTAGAGATAAAAAGGCCCGGACCTCATGTCTGGGGAGCAGTAGCAAAAAAAAAAAAAAAAAAACGCAATAATGCAGCAACGCGGCTTACGCTTTTGATTGATACATTTTGCTCCGATCTTTGTATTATTTGAGTAATAATTAAGGACGCCAGTCGATTCTCATACAAACGTGGTAAATCCGAAGCCTTGCTTTTCTGCCAGAGATCGACCGAGCTATGATCTGATAAGGCTACCTATCCAGGGAGTGAATGGAGGAGATCCAGATCGCTATACACAATCAACTGATCTGAGCAACATTCTAAGAGATTATGGTGTATAGCAATCTGGATCTCCTCTATTCACTCCCTGGGCAGACATTATCATATCACTGCTTGGTCAATCCCTGGTGGAGAACCAAGGCTTCAAACATTCAAACTCAATATTTATGTGGAGTGGACAATGACTTCATTCGAAGGTGAGCCAATCAGCCAAAGAGAACAGAGATTGAGAACCTCCTCCTTATCACTTTGGTCATTTCAGCACCTTGGTCATTTTAGCATCTTAGTCCTAACGCTCTGGAAGGCTGTTTTGAAGTCAAGTTATAAAATAATTATCGACCACTTTACCTACCTAAAATACATACTTGTCTGCATATTGAAATCGTAGATTGTTTTTATTACCTACCTGGACTTTACATTACAAAATATTGGAGTTGAATAAGAGTAGGTACCTATACCTAGGTAAGTACCTAATAGGAAATTATATTTTCTTACATTTCCACAAACCAGCAAGAGAGTTACCTACCTACATATTTTTTTACTAAGTTACTACCTAGGTAGGTACCTGTTTAAAATCTGCTCAAAGTTTAAACCATTTGTTTTAATCAGTTTAAAATACCTTTTGTTTGCAGGACAGCGTAACAAAATATGGAACTAATATTATATATATGTAAGAAAACAAAGTTTATCATGAGAAAGCTGAAAGAACTGGGTCATGGTCTTTAAACCTAGATAGATAATGTGAAAATAAATAGATAGGTAATCTACAAGGTAATCACCTACGTATACTTAACTATTTTTAAAAACACATAAAATAGGAAAATGTAAAAATTTTAAGAGTAGAGGCGTTAAATAAACATAGAGAAATTATATGGTCATGTCATGCTATGTAATGCAATGCACATATATATAACAAATAAAAAAAACTGACCAAAAAATAGACAAGCTGTTCACTTTGACATTGGACCAGATTTTTAGTATTTAGTATTTATTTATATAAAGCACATGTTAAAGTATCACTTTCACATCAATAACTGAGATATTAGACAAAGTGTGATGGCCTGAAAAACATACCCTGTTAGGGTGTTGCTTATTATGACCTAATAATTATTAAATTAAAAATAAACACAGAGCAAAATAATTAACATAATAGATTGATATTTAGAGAGCTTCCCGAGGATTAATAGAATTATTTGAGCTTATCGCACATATATTCTTCAACTGAGTAATAACACTTTTTTATTAAAAAGTCTTTTACGATATTTTTAAATTTATTTTCATTTTTTTCTATTTTTATATATTTTATTCTTGGTAAGTATTGTTTTTAATTCAAACAAATAGGTACCTACCTAGCTTTTGGTACCCAGTTTTAGATTAAGTACCTAGGTACCTACCTATATTTTTTAATTCAAACAAATAGATACTTATTAAGTATAGTCTAGCTTGGATATTAGTTCCTCGTGTTTAGGATAAGAGAGGTACCTCTTAGAACCAGGAAGTCGTTTATGTTGTGTTGTGGCGTCACACGGCGAGGAAACTGGTTTCCATCATTAGGTTAGAATGAATGAATGCCTTTGTCTAAGTATAAATTTGTATCTTTTGAACAAACAACATTATGTATTAATGTAGATATAGGTAGATTGCACATGCACACAAGCTAGAGATTGTAAAAAAATAACAACTTACTTTTGGAGAAGCGCAAGTAGTCCAGTCAAAGTCAAAATCACGGATTACACATTAGCAGAACAACAATAAATGATTCTTTCAGCACCAAGAGCCCCACGCACTAAGTAAAGACTAAACGACTCTAAAGACTAAAGGACTGAAACTAGCTACCTACCTATTTCTAAGACAAAGAATAGTCAACACTTCAGAGTCCCATTCAGACTAATTATTATTGTTTCCTTCAACTTTCATAAACAGCTGTTCTATTGTTCACATAATTTTCCTGCGTGAAGTTATCGATGATATACGATACGAAATACGGACGGAGGTCGTCGGAGTTGTGTTTGCATCAATATACATCGCACAGTCGCACTAGTGTAGTGACTAGACTAGTCGTCGCAGTCGAGTCGCCGCGCCACCACAACAACTCGCTGCTGTGCTGTGACTGTGACTGACTGTGTCTTCTTTTGGTTTGCCGCTCCGCTTCCACTTGTTTGCGAGTGTGAGTGCAAAACAAGAACAAAAAATATTGACTGGTGAAGTGGGGATGAAGGAAGGGAAGGAGGTCAATGACGTTGGAACAACTGTGGTGCAAGAAAGAGATAGCTTGATATAAATTTTGTTTGTCAGAAGAAGAAAGCAAGACAACAAACAGCCAAGCAAGCACAAGCATAGTTTTTCAGAAGGGTGTGTAGGTAGTAGGTAGGTAGAGACAGCTTGCTACAAATTAGTAATCTGTGGTAGAGACGAGTATAAGTTTGAGTAGGTACCTAGGTAGAGTTTGTTTTCTATTAGGTACAAATAATAAAAGAAAAAAGTTTCCTTGCGTCTATATTTTTGGTGATGAATAAAATGGCAAAATGTTTAAAAATGCTTTGTTGAACAATGATATTAAATTCATTGTTGTTGAATGCTACCTACCAACACATTAACGACGAAATTTATTAATGAATAATTTGGTTGATTTCTATTCTTACCTTTGTATAGTAGGCTTTTTATTTATCACCGAAAGAAAGAAAAGTGTAATAAATAATGCTTTTAATTTCACATTTTACATTGCCTAATTTTTTTATAATAAAAATGACAAAGTCATTATAAAATAAGTCACTTTTGATTTGTCATAATTTTGTAAAGAAGATATTGCAGAATTATGCTCTTTGCGCACGATACCCTAGGCGACACGGCTAGATACGCGTGGTAAATACTGAAATCCATCAGCATTTAATCATGGGCCCTAAAAAGGGTCATAAAAGATATATATGTCGTAGAATAATTGTACAAACAGGATTTTTACAAAAATCCTAGTAGGTATCATTGTAAAATACCGGATAATTAGAAACTAAGACAGATTTCTGCAATCGTCCGAGTAATGTTTAGGATTTTTACAAAAATCCAGCGTACCTATCTTAGGTATCTAAATCGCGAATTACCATCTTTTTGCGCGCGCTGATTGGCTGACGTCAACGTTATGAACTGACGGATGTTCTGATTGGCTAACGGTAACATATCTGCGTCTATTGTTATTGTTGTGATTATTGTCAAATATTTCTCTAGTGTTTTGATCGAATTTTACGTTTTTTATTTAGGCCCTCCGCTGTGTCAAGCGGGATCCCGGCGCGGGTACACGGCGCGGGAATGTAGATTGCTGGTTTTTGACGGACAGATGCTTGCGCAGTACATGAGTAAGCTCTAATTTATGTCGCCCCGCGAGCGTGTCCCGCTTGACGCAGCGGAGGGCCTTAAATAAAAATTTGTGCTGACATCAATAGTGACATTAATGTACGATGTGTGAAGTGAGTGAATTGGATGTAATACAAAGTTATAAGGTTATATCCGAAAAAAAAACTTTTTTATACAGAACTAAGCAAGTTCTACAGAGCGCTTGTCAATATGGATTATGGTTGTGCAAAAACTTTCGAACGAATTAATGTTGTTAAAACTTCAACTGAAGAATTTAATTCGGCTAAATTACGAAATAACCCCAAAACCCATCAGCAATAATGTTATGACCAATCAGACTGAAAATGTTATAAATCGTCTCTTAGATTATCCAATCAGCATTCAAGTTTACGATTGTCCGAAACATACTAAGATTTTTACAAAGATCCTAAAAATTGCTAGGACGATTGCGAAAATTTCTCTATTTTTACAATCGACCTAGGGTTTTTGTAAAGATCCGGTTTATACGATTATCCTACGACATATATAATTAGGTAACTACAATAATTTACCATTGTTGTTATTGGGGTTATTATTGGGGTTTGTTATTGGGGTTATTAATTATAAAACATAATTATACCCCATAACAAAGGTTTTATGAAATAGGCCCCTGATTAAATACTGATGGATTTCAGTATTTACCATGCCGTCGTCTAACGAAAGGCTAAATACGTTATGGCGGGTCCATAGCGAAGTTTTTTTCGAAAACATTCAACATAAACACATACACAAAACTTTGTTTCTGAAACATGTTTCTCTACACATGCCGTCCACATCTATTGCGTGGCTTGTGATTGTGTCAAAGAGTAAAATAAATAATATATTGGGAATAAAATTTCAGTGTTGCCAATTTAGCATATAATGTTAGAACTAGAAAAAAGCGTCGCTTTCAAGTTAGACCCTATTTTCAGTCGCGAAATTTTAACATTCATCAAGAATGAGCGGTTTTCAACAGGCAGTAAGTAGTACATAAAAAAGAACTAGATGTAGTTGAACAACTAAGTAGGTAGCTCTTTATGAAAAAGGCAAAAGGATGAAATGTGATTACCTTTTTATTATACGTTTGTTGAGTATTGTGGTTTGTTGCGTTGTGCGTTGGTTGTCCGTTGGCGTGTTACGAAGAACTTTTCTATGACCAATTAGTGAGAAATAATATTTTAAAAATCTACCTAGTTGAAGTAGCGCCATCTATCGACATAAAATTATACTAAAATTCTCTGCTGTCAGAAAACCGCTCATTAAAAATTGAAGTTTGATTAGTATAGAAAAATTTTCGCTGCTCCGAATCTTTCGAAGAATTACTTTCATTCAAACTTGGCGCACAAAACGCTAGCGAGTTGTCAAAATGACAGATGATTATGATGGCATTACCCTGTGGGTCTACCGCCTAACTCTTTGACTCTGGCTTTGGTTTATGACGTCAGTGCACTGTCCGTCCTTGTAATCGTGTTATGTAGTTATGTATGATATGACAAGGACGGACAGAGTATTGCTATCGCTCTGGCTAAAGCTTTGAGTTAGGCGGTAGGGCCCCTTTAAAGACATAGGTACGTATTGACTTTTAAAGAAAAGTGAAAGTGAAAGTGAAATAAGCTTTATTCAAATAAACTTAATTATTAAGTACTTTTGAATCGTCTATATTTTCCTACCACCCGTTCCAGACTTTTTTAGCTGACAAGAAGAACGGGCGCAAGAAACTTATCAGCTGTAACAGCCATAAGTAACGATATTTACAAACTTGAATATATCGTTACCAGGGTAACATAACATAATTACAACAGGGTGACAGAATTATTGGCAACAACATACTTATTATATTACTTCAATAAAGTACTTATATTAGCAAGTTATGTGTTACCTACATCATTTCCACGCATTTTGATCTTTAAGATAATCGTCAACTTTATAATAACCTTTACCCATGAGCGTTTTTTTTAACATGGTTTTTAAATTAAGAAAAGAAAAGACTAAATCAGACAGAAGATGTGGAGGAGAGGAGGGTCTTTTTAAAAGACACATTTAAAACGCTTTTGAAAATAACGTGAGGTTTTTTTGATTAACGCGAGAAAACGGAACGTTGGATGGATACGCAAAAAACAAAAGCATAATAAAATACCTTTAGCAAAAGTTCTGAATGCTCTGACAAAAATTATTGGTGTCCGTAAAAAAGTGCTTTTATTTCTTTATTTTTATATTGTTTAGATTACAACAAGAAGCTTGAAAGTAAAAAGCTTCTTGGTTTAAAGGCCTCTTCAGTCTTCACCCACACTCGCGCACGAATCACGACGTGAAATCGCGGCGCGCATCGCTTGCGACTTGCGAATCACGGCAATACTGCCCCACAGTTCCACATTCGCAGAGGTTCGCGGCAGGTTCACGTTCGCGCACTCAACAAATATGGACACCGAAATTGCTGCTGCTGGCAAATATTATTTCTATTGATTGCAATGATGCTAACCGCACTATAGCGGCACAGGCGCGGCGCGTACCGGCGCGCGGCGCGGCGCTGCAGTCTTGGGTACGAAAGAATATTTTGTAGCGCCGCGCCCGCCACGCGCCGCGCAGCGCTTCTCCGCTGTAGTGCGGTTTGACCTTAAGTCATGAGCACGCACATAAACACGAGATGGCCCATCACTATTCGAGACCTTGGCTGTCACTTTCACTTGTCACTGTCAGGTCTGTCAGCTGAGAGCTGAGGCGTGTTTTCGTTCAGCGAGCGATTGCTAGCTGGCGCTACCGGTGCTGTTTTCGTTTATGCTAGTGACGTCACGCTGCTGCCGATCGGCAGGTCGCAGCTCGCAATCTGCAATCCTCCTCCAAAGGTGGTTTGCATCGCTGCTTGCTGTCATAGAGTAATTTATATGTCACTGTCAGCGGTATTGTTGTTGTTGATCGAGTATTCCAGTTCGGTAAATTATGTATATTATATAAAATCATTACAGAATTCTTCTGTCAGAAGACCTATTAAAGCACTTTTAGTATTTCGGTTCATTTTCACGTCGCGCCAAAAAAGTTACTTGGTTGGTTACCATCGCTTGATAAAATCCCGTTTTCGTTTCCCGCAGCACATGCGCAGCAGTTTGTGACGTCATGAGCTGCGCATCGCTGCGGCCGCTAGCTAAACGAAAACACGCCTCTGTCAAACTCGAAAAGTTGAGAAAGAAAAATGCGAAATGCGATGCGAAAGAAAATATCCTATAAACAGACGGAGAAACAATTTAGCAATTAGTAATTAATTGAATATTTTGTAAGCCACTTCTGTCGCTAAGTTCAGAAGGATAGAGCCACGCCACTAACACTGACCGTCTGCTTTAGTACCTACATAACAAAAATGAGGTAAGATGCTGCTTTTTGTAATATCTTTGGCTACTTTCTATTACAATTTGTTTAATTAAAACGCCTTCGGAAGTAGCGAAGCCTTTATTGATTTTAGCGGTACTTAAAATAACAAGCCAAAAGTAAAATCATTACGAAAAATTATTTGGTTATAGTTTTATAGCTATAGAAACATATACCAGTAACTGAAATGGCCCCTATTCTGTTTTAAGATATAGCGAAAATTTCTTCACAGTTGTTCATGTGGTACATCAGCTATTGTATAAAAGTCACTAAACAAAAATCGATGGTGTTCTCTATTCTCAACATGTACCTCTATCAAAAACAAACTTATTTTGTGAAGGTCATTCAATATAAAAAAATACATTTTATCAAAATTTCAAATTATTAGGACAAAATTTTTCGCATTGCCAAAAGTCCCAGCGGGTCTACCGCCTAACTCTATCGCTTTGACTCTGGCTTTGGTTTATGACTGCAGTGCACTGTCCGTCCTTGTCATCGTGTTATTATATGACAAGGATAGACAGAGCATTGCTATCGCTCTGGCTAAAGCTTTGAGTTAGGTGGTAGGGCCTCAGGTCCAGGTGGAATCATGAGAGGTACATAATTGTGTATGTGTTATGTATGGTGGTGATTGTGGTGAGCATTAGCATCATTGTCTCGTGGATGTTCATATTTTTATTTCAGTGTAATATTCCTATGTATATTATACCATTAATTATCAAGTCTTGAATGGGCCAATGTAGCCAAGCCAGAATAAAAAAAAGGATGATCCCAAAATGCTTGTGTGAGAAATATTTGATTTTGAGTCCGTACTATGACTTATACATTTCATTTATTAAACCTTTTTACGGCTAATACCCGAAGTGCGGCTAAACCTAGTTTTAGCCGGCTAAAACTAGGAGTAGTGTAGCCGACAGCTGTTGGTTAAAACTAGGTTTAACCGATCTGCTTTACTCCTGTAGGTCCCGAGTGTAGGTTAGAAAGCCTTAAATTTCGAGGTTTTTTTAACAGACGACAGAAATAACTTTCTTAATACCCCGTAAATTACTCCCCCTTTGTAGAAGCACTAAGAAGACTAGTAGGTAAGAAGGCAAGTAGAAATACAAAGATTTTAACTGTTGATTTGTTATCTTTTGTAATAAGTACTATTGTTTGAACAATTCATCATAGTTTGTGTACTTTTATACAAAGAAACAACACACATGCTGTAAACATTCTATGTGGCAATGTTCACACTGGCGCATTCCATGTGAACTTTTTGAGTTTTTATCTGATTGGAGGTTTTTATCTTCGATTATCTACCTGGTTTTTATAAATAAAATGTGTGTCCTTAGATCAACAGAAAGTTGATGACGTCACTCTGGCGGTAGGTATATTACTAAATAAAAAACATGGAGTTCCAGGTTTCACAAAAGAATCAGATTGACACTGCTAACCATGTTCGTAAAAACGTGTTACTTTTTACTACTTTAATCAATATTAAATATTTGCCAGTGCCCTATTCAAAAAGATTTCCTATATGAATTTGCTTTCTTCTTTGAGATGGTCTCCATATTTCCACATGTAGTTTTGCTTTGCCGTTTTGCGGCGGCGTTAGTTATGTCCTTTTCTGCTTTGTGGGGCGCAGCAGTGGTGCCAAATGTGATAAATCAGAAAAAAGCCTTAGATGCCATAAGTGGGTACACATGGCTGATCAAAATAGTTGATTATAAAATGTTATAAATTAAGGACTTAACACATCAAGATGTATCAACATTACATCGTATTTACAGAGCTACGTAATTACAGATATTCATTGTTAAACAATAACTTTATAGAATGTTGCAAAAGCTGATTATGCCCAGTTTGAAAGCGGTTGATCTGCTGGCAACGTCAAACAGTGGAGCACAAGCGAGACTCATGTCTTCAGCAGTAGAAAAGGGTTCTAATTTCTTCTTCAGACAGGTAAGTTCACTTTCTTTTATAAAAGTAACTCTGTTTTATTGGTTAATTTTTTTTAGACCACCAACAAGTAGTAGAAATAAATCTTTAGTATGGTCGTCCACGTGGAATTTTGTTGGTTCCCATGGGAATTTCGAGATTAATAGTACTTTATATAAGTTACTAGGTTGTCTATGTTTTTCTTCAAGGTCTACCAATATTTATCAAACATCATTCATAACAAATAGTCACTTTAGCATTAATAATATGACGTAAATTACTATTTTCCATTTTAAATGGATACAGAGGAAAATGTAATAACTTTTCACATTAAACCATTTTTGCTTGGCGTTACGAATTGCGTTAATCTCCAACTCAAAAAATATTTTATAATGTTTGAGGCAAACAAACAATAGTGATCGTTTTCAATTACAAAATTCAGTACATATGCTTAACTTGTAGGCAGGTACAGTACGAGGCAAATCTTGAAATCGGGTGGGGATTGCGCAGAACGCGTATTTTGGGTATGCGTAGCGGTGAGGGGCGCGGGCGGCGGGAGGGGGGCGCGCGCTATTGGTCGCTCGCTAGTGCACATGCGCGAACTTATCCCTCTCCATCGAAAAAGTGTAAAGATGTTTGCCTGTAGGCTTGTACATACTGGAATTGATGGTTACGAAGCTGCGTATAGGCAGGGCTCTTTCACTCCGCGCGCCAGTAAGAAGAGCAAATAAAATATTTTTTTATTTATTTATTAGAAATACCTAGTTTTTTTTTAAATTAGTAATAACTACTATTATTGTAATGAAACAAACAACAACAAAAAAAAAATATTGTGTCGGAGCAAGAGTCGCAATTTTTTTATTTAAACTATTTTGGGGAGTGCAACTTCTGTACGCTAGTACTATTATCTATTCTGTGGTATAGGTGAGAATCCGATCGCGTGTCATTAATACCCAACTCCGTTCATAGCTGTTCGATACGGTGAGCTGCACGTACACTTACCTGCTGGCAGACAGCGGGACGCGGGAGGCGGTGCTCATCGATCCGGTGATCGAGCACGCCGAGAGGGACGCCGAACTCATCACCGAGCTGGGACTCAACCTCATTTTTGCAAGTGAGTACCTATAGGAGGTAGGAGGTGAAAATCACGACCTCTGCTCTGGTACCACCAACTCAAAGTTCGTAGCAGCACTATTATGTATTCTGTGGTAGTACTGTAGTACGTACACGTACTTGGCAGCGGACAACAAGACCGCGACTCCGAAAGAGATGCCTTCCTCATTGCCGAGCTGGGTTGAATTCCAGCTCGGATAGACTAATATATAATTTATGGATTTAATCTTATCCTTGCAAATGAGTAATCTAGGTGGGAACTTTTCTCTGATATCAAAATTCAACTTAAGTGCAGCAGTAGCAGAGGTTATCAATCATTTTTAACATCTCTACTGTTAGGCCTCAGGCCTAGCTTATGGGTGGACAAGGACAGGCCATAATCTTACCGCGCTGTCTGTCCCGTTCGCACTGCACTATGATGTAACCAGAGCCTGTAGCCGAGGAGCTCGGTGGCGCAGCGGTTTAGCGCCTGGCCCAGCGATTGCGGAAAATAAGCAACGTTCGCAAGGGTCGGTCATGGGATGGGTGACCAAAAATTTATTATCTCGAGCTCCTCCGTGCTTCGGAAGGCACGTTAAGCCGTTGGTCCCGGCTGCATTTGCAGTCGTTAAAACCCACCAATCCGCATTGGGCCCGCGTGGTGGGTTATGGCCCATCCTCCTTACCACCCATAAGGAAGGCCTGTGCCCCAGCAGTGGTGACATCAAAAATGGCTGATGGACAAGAGCCTGTAGCCAATGTCACATTTACAAAGGGGTTCGGGCACTTTGGTCCTTATGACCAATAGACTTGAATCGTACATCAATGGATAGGTCTTTTAAAGGGAAAAAAAAAGTTATTATGAGGTTACATTTGGATTTGTTGTCCGATTCGAGATATCAGCTTATAAATATGTGTTTTTTTAGTATCTCGGATAGAACAGTCGCCAATGAAAGCCGCTTAACGGCGGCGGGTCCATAGAATATCAGGACAATATTTCAGGACAAGCGCCATACCTATCGTGCTCTATGAGAATATATACCTTTCTAACGATATACTATTTATATCTATTGGGTCCAGGACCAGAGTCCATACATTTGTGCCCATACCCCTTTTCGCTATCGCTTCGCTTCGAAACAGGTATTGATGGTTTTGACGTTTTAAAATTCGATTGTTAACGAAACATTATGTCAATCCCATACATGATTCGAAAGCGAAGTGATAACGAAGATTTGCATATGTTACTTTGGGGTCGGGATAGACATCACTTTCGATGCTAGGCCGCGCGGCAGGATTCTTACATAAAAAATATATTTTCAATTTCAGTGAACACTCACATGCATGCAGACCACGTGACAGGGACTGGCAAACTCAAGACCTTATTACCAGGCAGTAAGAGCGTGATTGGCAAGGCGTCCGGCGCCCAAGCAGACGTGTATCTCTTGGACGGAGACTTGGTGCAGTTTGGGGAACACCAGCTGTTGGCCGCGGCGACCCCGGGCCACACGAATGGGTGCTTCACGTATATATGCCATGGACAGGTAATTTACAGTTTAACTTCATTTAGATGCCACCGGAAATCGACCAAAACAATAAGAATCTGCGGTAGTGCAGATTCTTATTAAAATAGCTCGATTGGCTCTTGAAACCGGAGCAAGACTGCCGTGATTATGACACAAAATGATGGCTCAGCGTTAATCTGGCACAGTAGGTCTACCGCGCAAATGTCGTTGGCATCGCTATTTGCTTCATTTGACAGATGGATGTAACATATTGCTACTTTGGTAAGTTTTTATTTATGCTAAAAAGAAATAGCAATGATGTGTAACATCCATCTGTCAAATAAAGCCGACGACACTTGCTTGGTAGGGCATAATTGACATTTAATTTTGAATATGAGATTTCTGTTGACAATTTTGTAATTTATTGACGTCTTAAAATAGTAATAGGTACTTAGTAGTAATAATATTCACTATAGATAGCTGACACTTACTAACATTTGCATGCCTACAGACTTAAGGCAGAATATTGTTGAAACTTTATTAAAAACATTGTCACCAATCTCAATGTAATGTACACAATATTGTGCAAATAAATATTCTGATTTCTGGTTCTTCTCTGACCGGCTCCTGTTAAGCTCCGGAGACGTCTACTTTAAGTCTTTTTCCTTATTATTATAACATAAGAAAGATTATAATACAAAATGCATATATTATTGGAGCGGGGCGGTTTTGATATGGCGCTCCGCGAATAATGATGAAAAATTAACATGATGGTAAAGTTTTCGCTGCTGCGTCAACTCAGTTTATTACTGGAATCGAGCCCTGGATGCGATGTGTTCGCTAATTAGTAAAAGTATTGACGAAATCAGCTAATTGGCACTTTAGTGCCCAAGTAAGGTTGTTATCTAGTGGTTATCTTTATCTTGTCATTAGTGCCAGCAAAATAATGTCTTTAATACCGCCTGTTGATTGTATATCGTTTGAGCTGTTAGTAACAACACATATTGTTCGATATCTTGTTATTGAACGCTTATCAAGCTGCAGTTTACGCGATTGTGTTATCATCAATAAACAACGCTTTCGATCTTGCTACTTATGTGACCAAATACTGACATAATGCTTTATATTATAATAATATATTTAAAGAACGCCTTCGAATCGAATGCCTGATGATCTAGTGATAATGACTCAGTTTGCGTACTATTCTACCAACCAGATTTCATCCAAATCCATCCGGCAGTTTAGGCGTGAAGAGGTAACACACAGACACACAAACTTTCGCTTTTTAGACTTATTAGTCAACTCGCCATGTCGAATCTGGCCGACCGGCGAGTTGACGAATTTTGATTTGTGATATGCGTCAACTCGCCATCACAAAATTTAATAAATAAAGCTAATTTTATACCAAATTTCGTCAAAATCGATTCAGCAAATTAGAACAGTTAACAGACAGAGATTGTTAATTTAAACAATTATCTCAACTCTGTATGTCTGCCTGTTACGATTTAACGCTTAAACTGCTGAACCGATTTTGATGAAATTTGGTATAAAATTAGCTTGATTTATTAGATTTTGAGATGGCGAGTTGACGCATTTCACAAATTAAAATTCCTCAATTCGCCGGTCGGCCAGATTCGACATGACTCTCTAAACTGTTTAGTATAATGGCCCAGACTAAGTCATCCACGAATTCCCAAAGACCAGGATCTAGCTTGCTCATCGTACCAACATTCTGTAAATCACAGTATTGTTGGTTCGTTCCGGCCTGCTTCGCGGGCTGGAGCCTGGCCGGGGGCTGAACTATGGAGACCCCTGGGCCCTATATTATAAACGTGACAATTTGTCACCTGTCATGACGATTTTATATCCATTGCATCAACCGATTTGAAAATAGAATATAATACTCATAAGCTACACCGCGTTGTAAACCAAATACACATACCTACACTTAGCTAAACGATGTCAATTCAATTTAATTTAATACTTTTTTATCTGAGCGTGACTTTGTTCCTCGCAGACATACTTAGTAATAAGTTTTGCGAGACTATGTTTAAAGTTGTCTCTGTATTGTTTTTTATACGAATAAATGAATAATGAATAAATTGTCATGATATTTGGCAAATTACGTATCACGTAATTAAATAGGGCCCTGATGCCACACCACTAAATTTGTCGAATGTTTTCGATTTCACCCTGTATTTATTATTAAGGCGAGGCCAGTTCACGATCTGATGAAAAGTCTGATTTTTGAACATCCAATGTGCAGAACTGATATAAAATTCTACTTCACAAAAATTACTGTCGACTGAAAAAGAAACAAAGAAGCAAAGTAACCGAACAGAATATTGAAAAATGGCATGGTAACTCTGTAAAAAAATCCTGAATAACATCATAAAAACTTATAAAACTAAATTTCAAATCGTCAGATTTCGTAATTTTCAACGACAGTGATATGATTTTTTATGCAAAAATGATAGCTTTTTTATGGATCTAACACAATAACCGAGTACATTTTTAATAAATGATCCAGTATTTCAGAAATCAATAAAAATGTACTAAAATTCGTCAAATTTCTGGCGAAGCGTCAATTAAAGTTATGCGATATTCAACCTTATTCTAAAGACATAGTGAAAGAGTAAATTTCGTGAACTGGCCTCGCCTTAATACGTTGTTGCAGGGCATAGCGTTCACAGGTGACGCCGTCCTCATCCGCGGCTGCGGCCGCACCGACTTCCAGGAAGGCTCGCCGGAGACCCTCTACCGCTCCGTCCACACCAAGATCTTCTCCCTCCCCGGCCACTACACCCTGTACCCCGCGCACGACTACAGGGGGCAGACGGCCACCACCGTCGGCGAGGAGAAGAAATATAACCCGAGGTTGACGAAATCGATGGAAGAGTTCGTACATATTATGGACACACTCAACTTGCCGTACCCGAAGATGATCGGTAAGAAATATATCTTACTAGCTTCCGCACGCGACTGCGTCCGCGTGGGCTATCGAAAAATCCCTAGGGAACCTTTGATCAGGAGAAAATGTATCCTAATCCTATAGAAAGAGTTCTGCTACCGTATTCGGTAAAAAACAACTTTTATTCGAATTCCCAATCGCTTTTGAGAGACCAGCCTTTCTATTGTCTAATTTCAAAATCTATCGCAATCGCTTTCAGGATGTAACACATTGAAGCATCTTTTTGGCACAAATAAAAAGTTACCAAAGAAATGCAGCAATGTGTCACATTCATCTGTCAAACGAAATTTATTGCGATAGATTTTGAAATTAGACAATTAGCCCCCTGTCCCAATCACAATGAATGACTGTCAAAAGTAATATCGAAGCAATGTTGTAAATGAGATGGCGCTATACGCAATGTATAGCTCTGTCCCTATAACAACATTACTTTGAGGTTGCTATAAGAGCTCAATGTAAGGCCCCTGGTGACCCGTACCACAGGTTTTTTCAAACTTTCTTCGGGCGTTTAGTAACTTAAGATAACTATAAATTGTAGTTAGTTTCTATTAGTATTAGATAAATAAAGCCTATTTTTATTTTTAACCGACTTCCAAAAAAGGAGGAGGTTCTATGTTCGTCTGTATATTTCTTTTTCTTTTTTTGTGTATGTTCACCGATTACTCGAAGACGGCTGGACCGATTGAAATGATTCAAACGTTATTACATTAGGTACACTCCCAAGTTGGTCCCATTTTTTAAAATTTGAAAATCGGTTCAGTACTTTGGAAGTAATTTTGAAAAAAGCACGAAAATAGTATGATTTTGTGTGAATTACCTCGATGATTGGTCGTATTACTTCTTTGTTTATAAACTGAATAAGATAATTATTTTTTTGTTGGAAGAGGGATATCTTAAGTGTAGTTTTTTAACCGACTTAAAAAAGGAGGTTCTCAGTTTGACCCGTCTTTAAGTATGTTTCTCCGCGATTATCTTACGTTTGGCTGAGCCGATTTTTCTACATATTGTCGGCGGGCTGTGAAAAGCTCGTAAGTCGCAAAATTTTGTGAAAATCTCTTTTAGTTGTGTTTCGTGAAAAAACCTCGTAATAGATGTCTACGTCAATGAAACTCGGATTCGAAAATTTAATGCACATGCTAGGTTTTCACAGCCCGCCGACGATATATAATATACCTTGCCTACAAGGTACCTACACTAAAAATAAAAAAATAAAAAATTGTTTAAAAAAAACAAAAAACCGACTTCAAAAAACCTACCTCTAAAAAGCAAGAAATAATATTCGTAATAATAAAAGTACGTCTATTGAAGTCGGGTGCTTTTAGAATAAAAAAAAGGAATTTGTACTCCAGCCCCACCCGACTTCAATAGACGTATTTTTATTATTACGAATATTATTTCTTGCTTTTTAGAGGTAGGTTTTTTGAAGTCGGTTTTTTGTTTTTTTTAAACAATTTTTATTTATTTTATAGCTACTCATTCCAGAAACTTACAAGTCATTTTGACCTATAACAAAATGACCTATAACTTTCTCAGCAAGTAGCTCAAAAACAGTTGGGAGTTCGAACAAAGTGTACACAATAAAAGTTGTAGATCATTTTGTTCTCTGCCGCGCACCGTTTTAGATATATGTATAAACGGCCAAATACTCAAACGAATCTTAAAGTTAAGGAGACCTTAACTTAAGATTTTAACTAAGAAGCCTTTGAGTATTCGGCCATAAATCTTTAAATTTTAAACCCCTCACTCCGGCTCACGGACTATTTGTACGTTCACTCCCTTAAGGGGATTGTCAAGCAAACGGTCTTCATACAAACGGCGATAACGTTTCCCACCCTCTAAACCTTAACCAATTAATTTTTGGTATTTTTTTGAAATGCCTAAATACTAGGGCTGTACGTTTTGATTTTTTAAATATCTGTAATAGATTTCGAAATATTTCCATTTTAGTGATTTCGTACAAAACACAGAAGTGCCAATATTTTCAAATCTACAATGAATATTTTAAAAATCAAAACGTACAGCCCTAGTTTTTAGGTATTTCAAAAACATACCACAAATTCATTGCTGTAGGTTAAGATTTAGAGAGTGGGAAACATTATCGCCGTTTGTATGGAGACCGCTTGCTTGACAATCCTCTTAACAAGTTTCTGAAGGAATCGCTTAGCCGCCCACTCGCGCACTCTAACCCCCTTTTTCGACTGAACCATGGACAATTTTGCTACGCCGTACGAAGGATGAAATTTCTTGACGTATGGCTATACTGCCTTGAATGTGTTTAGCATAAATAAATAAAATAAATACTTACATGTAATAATGTTACTTCCTTTTTTTTTCAGATAAAGCCATTCCCGCCAACAAAGTATGCGGCCTGTACTAACACAAGCGCGGCATAGAGAAATAAATAGGTAATATTTAAAGTGATTAACGATCATTAATATACTATTAAAAAGAAACAATGGGCCCACTCTATGATTTTCCATACAAAAGAGCTAATTTCTTTAAGTATTTTTATGATAAATTCAATCTTATTTTATTTAAATTTGAATTTGTTCGAAAGCATGCAAGCAAAGCAAGCAAAGCAATAAAAATTCGCAACGAGTAACAGGGGTGACTCGTTGCGAATTTTTATTCTCATCCAGTAACACTGGTACGCGTATGGTGTGACACGTTCGGAAAAAATAATCGCATCGAGTCACACTGTTAGTTACCCGACGCGATTTTTTTTTCCGAACGAGTCACACTATTACCCGACGCGATTTTTTTCCGAACGAGTCACACTATACATGAACCAGTGATTACCAGTGTTACTAGATGAGAAAAAAAATTCGCAACGAGTCACCCCTGTTACTCGTTTCAAGTTTTTTTTTCTCAACCAGTCACAGTGTGACTCGTTTCAGTGTGACTCGATGAGAATATTTAATAATAATAATTTAACCCGTCAGGCGTCGAGCCTCAAAAAAAAAAACTTCCTGTAATGTCGAAGGGTGTGTAGGTATTATTAAATTTTTAGTCCCTTTGTTGATATTTATTGTAATAGCTTATTTTTGGTTAGGTTGTAGGATACATATTATATATCAATAAAAAGAGGATGAAATTGTCTATAAAGATAACGTTGTCTAATTACGCTAATCTACTTACATTTTAGTAGCATTAGTTGATTTTTATCAGCATCTTGTTTTTTGTTTATCACGGCACAGAACCCAGTGTTCAGAACACTAATTTGGTGATATATTATCACATGAGCACTACACTACACTAAAGGTTATGCATTCACGAGTAGATTTTACAAAAAAGTTTATTCAAAACTAAACAAAACACTTCACAAACACAAATTCACTGCGAGTCACAACGTATCGTAAACAATGGCGGAATGTTTGTTTTCTATGACAAATTATTTTCTTACTTCCAGTTTACTTGGCTCTGATTGGTCAAACTTTAAATTTGTAAAGTCTATAGGCCCAGAATGCCAACATAAAAACTTCAGCGCTACCACACCGCAAATAAAAATACGGAATATTGCCAAAGACAACAAAATATTCTGTAGACACACGTTGTTCTACAGGACGCGTCGCGCCATTTTTTTCTATAGACAGACGTTGTTCTATACGACGCGTGACGGGTTAATAATTTATTTATTTATTTCCAAAATTTACATTGTTTGGTGTATCATTTACAAAGTCTTCCACACTAGACAATGCCTGTCATGTGGAAGTCTTTATTACAAAATAAGCAATTATTACAATATTGGAAGTTGACTATTGCAGCTTTCGAACAATATCAAATTCAAATAAAATCAGATTAAAATTATCATTAAAATACCTTTCAGGAATTAGCTCTTTTGTATAGGAAAACATATAGTGGCCCCTATTTTTTTGAGCAGTAGGTATATAAGGTATTGTAATAAATAACGCCACATAAAGTAATCTGTGATAATGAAAAGCAATATTTCTATTATTAATAACGATGCCCGTTTCGTTAAAAGGTTTAACCTATATTGTTAACCATAATACTTTTAAAAAGTGAGCGTGATCAAGTTATGTAGGTATTTTTATAAAATATATTAGATACAGCTTGACCATAAAGAGTTGACAAAAATTGAGGGCGCCACTTTCTATGTAATCACGTCAAAATCACAAATAATTTGGCAACACTGACTATATTTTGTACTGAAATTTTAGTGCCATTTTATTTAATTTCATCTCTTTATGGCCAAGCTGTAGATTGATTACATAGTACTTATCAATTTTATTGAGAAATATGAATAAGAAAAGTTGTTTATAAAACCGTGATACCGTGATAGGTTTTTAATTATTTATTTTAAAAGACACTAATGGCATCGTATGTCGATTAAAAATGTAAAGACTCTTGTTATATTTTTTCTGGTTTATTTGACATAGGTACTATAGTAAAATTATCTTTATATTTTTTAAGCAATATGTAGTAAGAATATATCTGTATATTTTGAATATTATACTGTTTGTTTTAAGTCTAAGGTTTAACACCAATATGTTGTAATCATTCTTTTCCTTTACATTAAATTAAGAATAGTTTCAATATATTTTCCTTGTTGAACTGTGTGTTTTTAATAAAATTCTACTTATTTAAGCTATGGTGTTTTCTTATTTTAAACATAGCAGATAGATTTAACCGAGTAACCGAGCGCGAAGTGTCTTCGTTACAGCTTAGGCAAATTGGTTTCGTATGTCTGTCTTTCCGGCTGTCCGGCTGTCCTCTCACTGACCAGCATACATATAACAAATGCTAGTGGCATCCAGGCAGGGATTGATAACGTTATTTTTAAATGTATTTATTTTTAAAAATAACGTTTTTTCTTACTTTTTTTACCGTTACTTTTAACATTAACGTTATGTCAATAAATAACTTTACTTTAGATAACGTTACACTGAAATTAACGTTATTTCAGTAAATGACGTTAGTTTTAACGTTATTTCAGTAAATGACGTTAGTTTTAACGTTATTTCTTATTTTTTGTTACCGTTACTTTAAAATTAACGTTATTCCAATTAATAACGTTACTTTTTTTACCGATAATTTTACCGGTAATGTTGTACCGGTAAAGTTTAACGCTATATTTAACGGTACTTCACTTCATTCTGTGTTTAACTGTATTTAGAATATTTTGAGAATGTAATATTTTGAGAATGTAATGTTTTGAGAATGTAATATTTTGCGAATGTAATATTTTGCGAACAAAGGAATTAATTACCGGTAAAATAATTTTAACGTTATTTTTACCGGTAAATTTACCGATAAAATGTTTAACGGTATTTTTAACGTATTTCAATCCCTGCATCCAGGTTATGAATAATAATTTCTCTAGAGAAGCAACTACGCCTTAGTTCGCCATCTAATCCGCAAGGTGGCATGACTTAGCTTCTAACGTACCTAGGAATTTTGTAGAAGCAATGTAGGTGGCGGGACTTGCATTTAAAAATATGCAATATTTGGCAATAACAGCGTATTTGTATGCTATATTCAATTATTAGCACTTGGTCAGATTCGCAAAAGCTCGGTTTCTCATTTCGTCGGGAAACAGTCGTAAAGAAAAGTTTACTTGATAAGCACTTGTTCGGATTCGCAAGGTCAGATTCTGCTTGAAGTGGGAACATAAAGAAAACAGTATTAGTAGTTTATGATACAAGGTTGGTAAGGAGGTTTTTAAAACGAGTTGACGTTTTATAAGCCCGAGCCGTAGGCGAGGGTTTATAATCGTCACGAGTTTTAAAAAACCTTAACAACCGTGTGCCATACTACGTTTTTCAATACATTTGCGAGAAAACATTATAGGTACTGCTGAAATTGTAATCTATACATATAATAAAACTGTAAATTCTAAATATTTGTGCGCGAATTACACAAAAAACGCTAAAAAAATTTAGTAGATTGAGGTCCAACTTAAAATCTAAGCTATGTTTCATCAAATTCGGGTGGGTGGAACCAGAGAAACAGCTTGAACTCTCCGTAGTAATAGCTTTCATACACTAAAGGGGTCATTTTTTACTGGTTGCAATATTTTTCTACTGTCCACGCGGATGAAGTCGCGGGCGGAAGTTAGTAGAAATTAAAAAAACGTTCGTAAACAAAAACGCACTGCGCCGGCGTGCGGTAAAATCAACTTTCCGCACGCTGTACTATTCCGTAAACAAAAACGCACGGCGTGCGGTAAAATCAACTTTCCGCACGCTCGACTGTCATCGTAAACTTACATTTTCGAGCAACTGTATTGAAAAATACATTTTCTAGGCAACCAACAGCCGTTACTATGTAACAAGAGAGCTTTGTTGGTCAATAATTCACTGACTCGTTAACTGATCGGCGCTCGCCCGGCGGCGGAGAGGTGACACGATACAAATAATACACGGCGACCTTGTACCTTACCTTGATGTTATTAATTACGACGCAGAAGCTATACGGCTCGAAGGACCAACAATCAAAATATGTGGGTTTTCGTTTATCTATGATCGAAGTGGTGGGTTCTTTTCTTTTTTATACTGTGACATTAATTTTTCTTTTGTTATCACTTGCTTGTCTTTTCAAATAGCTGACTTTTTTAAAGAAAGAAAGAAAAAAACCCGCCTGCATAAAAAGACAAGTCAACTGAAAAGATATTAAATATTATAGGCAACATGTCATAATAACAATTGCAGTCGGAGGCATGCATAAAGAAAGTGACATTATGAATGATTTGAATTATAGATATGCCTCCGACAGACTCCGACTGCATGTTATTATGACATGTTGCCTTTAATATTTAATCTTGTTTCCATCTTTTCAGTTGACTTGTCTTTTTATGCAGGCGGGGTTTTTATTTTTTTATTAATTTTTTTATTTATCTCTTTTTAGTTATTATATATTACGGTCATGATATACCTTTTTGAAATCCTTATAAAAGCCCTTTAATTTGACACCCATATTGCAGTATTCTAAAAAAATATTGTTTATTCACTACGTATAGCACCGTTCAGCCGCCATGTTGGTTTTTGTTAACGCTACCTTCTTAAGAACATTTGGGCTGACAAGACAAATCTAACGATATCTTAATCATAGAAATCCGTTCAGCCGTTTGAAAGATATGAGGTAATAAAGAATATTAAATACAAACAAACTTACTTACAAGATACGCTCGAAAAACATAACGCAGTCGGGTAAATACTTGTAAGTTACCTCCTATCTGCATCTTCCACTTATAATAGCCAAGTTATAGTGATTGCCACTTCAACCTTGACTGGCGTCTCGTCCCCGGCGCGCAGTGCGGATCTGCTACCCGCAGTGTCCCAGCCATCGCCAAAAATCTTTACGTGAAATTAGCTCAGTCAGCCGGGCCAAAACCTTAACCGTTTTCATCTGTTTGTCATTTGATACATACTTATAGATACTTAAGTTTACAACGCTTTACCACAGAATACCATAATAGTACAGGCTTTACCCCCAGATCGATCCACAGATAGCCAAACTTCAGTATGAAGATGGCACGAGATGATGAAAGAAAGGGCCGCGGATGGTGTATCTAATTTTAAAGTGCATCAGGAGCCGCAGTTTTTAGTTTTCGAGACATATAAGTACTTATAAGTAGGTACTTTTTCAGCATTCTTTTCAGAGTTCAATTTCATTTTAAATAGATTGCCCCAGATAGGATGGTAGGATCGACTGCATTTCTTCGCATCGCAAATGCCCGCTCGGATAAGAATTTGTTTTTTTTATTTGAAACCAGAATGGGAGTTGGAAGTCACGTCCGTGCTTCGCAAATAAGCGGGGCTTCACATTGCATCCGTCGGTGCAGAACACTGCTGCTCGTAATTTATCTACTCTACAAGGACACACAAGAATTTAAGTGCAACAAGCATAGTAGAACTAGTAGAAGATGGCATTCATAAGCCTTAAAATATTAAAGAAGCCCGTGTGCAGTATACTTTTTACTTTATCTTCATTTCTATGAATAAAGATAAAGTAAAAAGTTTCCATTGTTCGTGGTATTTCTTCGTAGGAATCAACAATTCCCTGAATAATATGTAAGGTAAATGTCCCATACTTAGGCATGTTAAGGCTCTTACGACTTTGAGATTTTTTATAAATTTAACTAAACATGATATCAGTTTGAAATGTTTTATGTCATGAATATTGGTTTTTTGACAGTAATTCAATGCATAAATTATGTAAATTAGCTTGAATTCATTTTTATATTAATTTATTTGTAGACCTCTTGATTGAACCCTGTTTCGTAATACAAATTGGGCTCTGCTTCTAAGTTCGTGAGCTCATGTCCCCTGTTTCTCCTGATGTATAATATAAATAAATAATATAAAGATTCCTTGTTTATCGCGCCAGAAACAAAACTCACGAAATAATGTACTATCACGAAGTAATGGCCCTTTACCTTAAGTAAGGCCTGAATTACATTTATCAGCACCGATTCATATTTACCCAAAAAGTTTTGGACACTCATTAGATTGTATTCTGAGTGAAAGGCTCAATATGACTATCGCAAGTTTTCAGCGGCTATATAGTTATAGTGCTGCAATAGTTGTTTCAGATTTTCAGTTAGGTAGAGTATGGCGCAGATCCTACCTATGATATTATCACCGATTGCATCACTAAATATGCTGACAAAATCTTATACAAGTTAGTAAGCACCTACAGGTAAATTGTGATCACTATTGGAGATTATCCATTTAATATGCTACTAATGCAAGACTGGCGTCTCTTCAAGTCATGCACCTTGTGCACTTGTGATAAGAATCACTTTGTAACTTAATGAACTCTTAAGCGAGAAATTTCTCTAAATAATTCGATTCTATTTTCTTGTTTGACATTTCATTAACACTGTCGTCTAGGGGGTTGGATGCGAGAGGGTCGTGGCCGTGGCATTAGCCAAATGTCGAAGGGAATAATGGGTAAGTAGTAAGTACCTACATATATTGATATATTGTGCTTAAACCTTTATAAAGGTTAATTATAGTGCCGCATGGCCGCAGTAACATTTATCTATGAAGGAAATAAGTACGAGTAGATCTTATAGGTACGGTGGTTGTTACAAATTAGAACATTTCACACACAGAAATTACTGGGATCAAACTAAATAAGTATCGACTAGAATTGAATAGTACCTACTTATTTTTTCAGTTATTTTTAATACCCAGGCAAATAGCTGTAACCTATGGATGCCTTGCCAACCCGAATAAGATTTTCTTCCAATATAACATACTCTACCTTATATCTATTTAGATTACATATAATATCGGCTTGGTTGTATTGGGTTTTATTTTTCGCAATTATGGGGAAAAATTTAATTATTGCGGGAAAAAGAAAAACTTATTTTCATACAAAACGTTGATAACTACTACGTGATTTTCCCTAAAATGAATTTTGAGGAACAACGAAATCGTGTTTTGGAAAATTTTAAATCTTCTCTTCATACAATTTTTATTATTTTGGGAAAAAATAAGATGAGGTATTTGGGAATTTTGAAGTTCTCATCTAGGAACCCTGATCATCGGTTAAATTAAATTATAGATAGGTAACTACACTAGAAAATATGTGAGGCCAATTTTAAAGGGTTTGTAGTTATACTACCTACTTATAATACAGATCGATCCCTGCACGATAAGCTCTTCTATATTGCAGACTTATTGCAGCGAAGCTCTGCTCGAGATTGTATACCTAAGCTCTCTCGTTGGGGCTTAATCTAGTGATAAGGTTTCCTCAGCGAACTAAAATCTATGGAACAAGCATTGCGATTAAAAAATGGCACCACATGAAAATTACAACTAATTGGATGAAACCAACTAAAAATGCTGGCACTTAATTATCCGTAGACACTGTCTGTCTACGGTCTGTACCCTTAGCACGAACAGCTATCGAAAAAAATAACTCGCGAACACTGGTTGCTTATTTACCAAAAAATATGATACGTTATTTCTCCATATTTTTACTGCCTTCTTTGCGTCTATGCGTCATTTCTAATAAAATCTCTCTTTCTCTCTTTTTTCTACAATATAAACGGCAATTGAGTATTGTAAAGAACGCTAATATTTTCAGTCACCGGGTGCGTGGCTGGCCCGACTAAAGCTGAGCTGGATGTAATTTTTTGGACCCATGGTGCCATGATTGCAGTTACACTTCCATAGCTTTTAGTTCGCTGGGTATCCTAGACATGTAGGTACCACGGAAATCCTGCGTTGTCATTTTAATAGAAGGTAAACGTGAGAGTTTTATACTTAATTAAATTTGCTGAATCTTTTTCGTGTACCTAATGCTAAAACTTCTGAAAAATCAATAGAAACTGTCTAGGAAAGTATATAGACATCTGAAGTTCTGGAATCAAACCAAAGTTCAAGAGGATTCTAGTTTTTATAAGGGATCGCTGATTTTTAAGGACGAAACCTAGGTAAGTAACATTTTAATAAAGAAAAACTTTTTTACAAAAGCTTCTTGTATAAGTACCTACTTAAATATAATAGTATTTTCTACTCCTCGATTTAATAGCACCATAACCACAATTATGTACCTATTCTGTGCCATAACAATCACCCATATAGCCAAATTGAGAGGTAGAGATGGCCTATTTCATTGGTAAAAACATGTCAATAACGGTGAGGGCAGCGTTTAAAATGCTGTAGGTATTTGCTTTTTTTTAATCCAATCTTGGCATCCAGGATTAAGTTGCATTTTGACAAGCGTATCGTGTCCATAGCGATGTAGTCTGGCATGCTAGGTAGGCCGTGTGTACACACACAGGGATCGTGCACAAGGCACCGACTTGCCCTGTCTATGTCTACGGCACCGACGGCCGATCTGGCACATTCCGAGTGTGAGCATAATGGCACTCGACGTCTTGATAGATGTGAAAGGCTGGAGAGGATACGTACCTATTCATTCTCATTGATTGGATCTGATCGAATTATATTCCATGCGATGCTTGTTAAATGGAGTATTGATACCGTTTGGTACCTACCTTCTGTTGTAATCAAAGAAAATACGAGTATCTTAACGAAGAAGTCCCGGAAGCTATTAAAAAACCAATGGCCCATATTTTTTGCAATTGCAATAATTGAAAACGAGACATACATCATTATCATAAAATGGGATGAAAATGGTAAAAGTTAAAATCTCAAGTTCATGGAAATGGTGATCAAACCTTTGCGATATATAGGGCAAAATCTCAGGGAGACAAACAAATTCTAAAATAAAAAGAACAGGAGCCCAATCGCGGTAATTCTGAACGATAAAACCAAAAACGATACGTTGTCATTTAGGTTATACTTATTTACCTAAAAATCTTTGGTTTAGCTTCATAACTTTCACTCAAATTGTCCTAGATTGTAATCCTAGACTACTTAGGCAGAGTATTCATCAATTTTAACAAAACTAAAGCGAGTATTTTTCTGTAAACGAAACTGAAACAGTAACGATTAAGCTTTGGTTTTATCGTTGAAAATTAGCGCGATTAGGCCCCAGGTGGGTATGTAGAGTCAAATAGAATTTTAACATAATGAAAACGACATACTCAGGGGACCGCGCCTGTACATACTCGTAGAATTTCGTAGCCTACAACGTTTTATGATATGCTACGAATGCTACGATTCGTAGCATACTTTATTAATTTTCTAATGAAACCTACAAAACATAAGTTATAGCTAGCCGTATAAAGGGTTGCATCTAAGTACCTAAGTAGCTGTATTGTAAGATATCATGACGCATCGCGAACAGGCACGTCGATATTCCAGAACATTCCAGTTCCAGGGCATTCCATAATGTCTGTAGCGACTGAAAATGCGTTTCGGATGCAATCTCATCCATTTTCCAGACGGCTAGATTTGTCAACGATGCAGCTTTGGTTAGTGTGAGTTATGGAACCGATTATTTTACATTATAAGTAGGTAAGTATATGTTATAAATAAAGCAAAAGACATAACGGTTGAACATTAAAGTAAAAACAAAACTTTATTACCCCTAATAATTGTGTTTTAAAAAAATTACTCTATTTATTTCAACGTACCTATACAATAGGTTTTGCTGTCAGTCACCGTCAGTCACGGCCCGTGACTGACGGTTAACCTACCGTGTAATGGGGTGACTGATGGTTGCATGAAGTTGATTTCTTCTTTCCATCAGTCAATCAGTCAAACGTAATTCATGACTGATGGAATTTGACTGACGCTTGCATGAGCGTGTAATGGCTGCCTAAGAGGGAAAGGCAATATGATAAAACATACTTATAGAAAAAATCATTGAAAATGTCTTAAGTGCGTGTCGGAAGTACATTAACGAGTTTCAGGAGCAGGGGCGGATCCAGCATTTAAAGAAAAAAAAAGTTAGAGGCACTGATACTACCTCTATACAGGGTTATTTATTAAACACGTTCAACCTCGCAGGAGTAGATTACTACCATCATAAACAACAACATTTTGTTCTACGACTTTTCCGAAAACAGACAAAAAAGTCGACTCTCCATACAAATGTCCGAACAGCTGATCGAGTTTTGTATGAAAAGTCGATTTTTTCGTCTGTTTTTGGAAAAGTCATAGAACAAAATATGTTGTTGTATAAATATAATGTTACTAATCAAATCCTTAAGGTTGCTGGTGTTATACAAATAATCCTGTATTAAAATAAAACGGTAAAGAATTTAAACAGTTTTCTTTTTTAATTGTCATTTTCAATCTAATCCACAATCAATGTTTTCAGGCTTTGTTGGGGGCGCCATGGGTCCTGCCCCCCTGGATCCGCCCTTGTTCATGAGTAGGTAATTGCTTTGACACGTTTCCTGAAAGTGATTTTATGACCCTGCAAAAACTGAAATAAAAATACTGAAGTGAAATACTGCAAATCATATTTTATTGTTTTAAAAACACGATAATAAGCTTTTATGAGCATTATTTCTACTTACAATCATTCGGTCTGTATTCCCACGGTCCATGCCAAATAATATATAGAACGCACAAGGCAATCAAATTTACTGAAAACCAGCTCACTTGTAGGTACAAACAAAATAGGACGACGATTTTATACGTCCATTAAAATTTGCATAGGGACCGAAAGCGGACAAAAAGCTCATCAAACATATTACATCATAGCCATTTGTCGCGTTAGCTCTGTGTGATCAATATTCGGCCAATCATAACCCGGACGTCCGAACCGTGTCCGCTACGGCGGCGGCGCCGCCTCAGAACGAGCGTAACGATGCCGGACAACGTTTTACATTTACGTTACGAGGGGAGGGAGCATGAATTGTGTTAATACTCTGAGATACCCGCGAACTAGTCAGCTTTTGAACACGTTCCAAAACTGCACTTTTTGGCTCGCTCCTGCCAAGTGTTAACCTAGTTCTAGAATATGAAGTCGGAACATTGTGTAACTAAGTACGTCAAATATTAAAGCTTAAGATTATTATAAGTTGGAGGTTCATGTTAGCTAGATAGATTGCGGTGTTTGTGTATATTGTACAAAAGCGAGAGTGGGAGTATCTTGTTTACTCTTAGTTGAAAGCGAATTTGCTTGGAGATTTAAACCTGAGGTTAGGAAAGTAAAGCAAGATTTATGTAGGTCTTAGTATTTTATTTATTACATTTTATATGCCAATTCTTTGTTGCCCAACCTTGAAACTACTTTTTCGACATTATGACGTTTGATACGTATATTAGTATAAACTGTGTTTATAGTTTTATGAGCTTGGCAGAAAAGATCGAACACTTCCAATAAAAGGCTGCGCATTTTGGACAACTTGATTATTCAGTTATACTTACAATGAGTTTTTAGGGTCAGCTGTGTAATTTAGCAACATTTTACGCCTTCAATTACCATACCTTAACCTCTTTTCACTTACACATAACATTTTGCAATGACCTTGAATTGCAATATTACAAAAGTTAAAATTATATTGTACTAATACTTATACTGTATACCTACCTATTGTATATTTTTACATATTTGTTACATTATAATATTCTGTTCTTTTTGTACGTACTGCGTATGGTTAAGTACATTTTTGATGTCGAATGTAATTTTGATGTAATTATATCATGTAACTAGCTTCCGCCCGCGACTTCGTCCGCGTGGACATTCGGAAAATCCATAGGGAACCTTTTTCGGAAACGCCGATTTTGCGTGATTAAGGAACAAACATCTAAACCCACAAACTTTCACATTTATAATATAAGTAGGATTAGTAGGAAGTAGGATTCCGCCCCTTTCATCGCATAGTGCCAGAAACGCAAATTACCGTTCACGCTAACGACCATGTTTTCAACAGCAAACTACCAGCCGTCCGCGACTTCGTTCACGTGGACATTTCGAAAATCCCTAGGGATCCTTTGACCGGGATAAAAAAGGGCCCAATGCGGATTGGTGGGTGTTAACGACTGCAAATGCAGCCGGGACCAACGGCTTAACATGCCTTCCGAAGCACGGAGGAGCTCGAGATAATAAATTTTTGGTCACCCATCCCATGACCGACCCTTGCTTCCGCAATCGCTGGGCCAGGCGCTAAACCACTGCGCCACCGAGCTCCTCAATTATAACGCCTGCTTATAACGACCAATTTAAATTCACAAACTTACGCGTTTCTCTAAATGCGTAGTTACACCTTAAAATTTCCAACTAAAAAGTTTTACTAGACAACCTGAAATGAAATTCCACTTCTCCTGTCCTTTTGGCTAGCCTATGTGACATGAAGACAAATAGTTTCTCCGTCCTGTATAATAAAACTCGTGAGTTCGTGTAATATTGCGCATTTGAATTCTCCGTGGAAGTTGGAGACGTGATATTACTATGATAAAGGCAGTGGCTCACAAAATCAATAAACTGGCAGATCTTAGACGCACAGTTCTTATGAAAGTTTAAAAAGTGAATTTAATTAAGTAGATTCTGATAAAAATGAAGCCGACAAATCGAAATCAATAACTTTACAGACCCTAAAATAGTGGTTCTAATCAAAATACTTATAGTTTTGAAGGGCATTAATAAAGTATTGTTTAAGTGATTTTCTGAAAAAAGCGACACTGGCATAAAAGTTTTCCAAAATACCGACAGAACAACTTTTTTTTGCAGAAACATAGGTAAGTAATATTTCCTAAAATCAATTATTCGTATTCTGCAACGAATCGTTTTTTGACAAGAATCAGAGAGAAAACGTTATTAAAATTATTATGTTTTCACTTATAAGTGAGAGAGAGTTGATAGTTTTTAATATTTTCTTTTTAAACTTATAATAACAATGTCATTAATAATAATAATAATAACGTGTTGGACCCATGTCCCCACGCAAGCCTGGCAAAAGGACCGGGCTCCGGCCCGAGAGTTTCCAGCTGAGATACAATAATAATAAAGCCGCAGGGCAGCTTGTGGCGAGCTGTTGGTGAGTAGCGACACCACGGACCCGAAAGCTCCCGGGAGTCGATCCAGGCCCTCGTCCCCGCAGCAGGGGTGGACCCCAAGGGGGCCTGCGGACTCCCGCCCCTGGCTCGCCTTCAACGGCCGGCCAGGGTGGAGTCGTTAGAGCTATACGCTCGGAGGGTGGAAGTGAAACATGCATAAGACGCGAGTTGGCACACTGTCGCTTGTACAGTGGGTAGAAAGCGGTGCACACCTCTCCACACCCTGAGTCGCCCGCGCCGGTGTTGCGCCCCGGTCGGCGGTTGCTGACCAGTTTGGGGTGCCCATCTAGCGGGCGGCGAGCCACCTTCCGCCGACGGTTCGAGTTTGTGAGATGTAGGAAAAGGCGGAAGTCCGTAATCTCACCCCATAGCCCAGTATTCCAATCCACTATCCATTCATCCAATAGCCCATTTGTTTATTGTTATGTATTCTCACACTCGCAATAGTCTATGTACCTGCCGGGGTCCGCTTCCGTCTGCGCACTTTTGCGTGTAGTGGGGAGCGGATCCCGGCATGTGCATCACACACTTCACATTATATTAAAACAGTCTCAAAGGGCCTCTACGTGTTGGACCCATGTCCCCACGCAAGCCTGGCAAAAGGACCGGGCTCCGGCCCGAGAGTTTCAGCAGAGATACAATAATAATAATAGCTTTATTGCACACGACAAAAACAAAAACAGAAAGAAACAAAAAAGGCAAAAGAAAATATACAAAAGGCCGAAAGAAATAGTTAAGTTTGGCCATGATCCACAAATAGTAGGTTTTCTTTTTTAAATTTTATTTCATATAAGAGTTCGTTATTTCGTTATTTCATATAAGAGAGACTACGTTCAAAACAATAGTAGAAATCTATGAACCTTTCTCAGTAATTATCCTAGGTTAACCCTTAAAAGGTACGAGGAAAATAGTAAGAGAACAACAATGAGTGATGACGCAGTATCTCAGAGGGGAGATAACGACGAGTCCATGAGCCTAATAGCGGAGGGTTACATTACACCCCGGGCAGAGAACTTGCTAAATAAATAAATAACTTACTTAAATAAACTATTCGCAAACAGCTGAAGTAGAATAAACTTGACAAGGAAGAACAAAATGAAAAAGAAAGATCCTAATTTTTACACAATACTAAATAATATACTAAAAAAAATACGACTCGCACCAGATCAATACTCAGACGGGAATCGATAAAAATAGCATTGTGAATGCAAAAATCTCAAATTTAAAAATCCTAATTTTTTTCAGCACCTTTTTCCGGTTTTCAATATTAATTTGTTAGTTTTGAAATTTTCAAATGAAAAGTTTTCATAATTTCACCGGTAACCAGATAACCCAGACCGAATGTGGCGCCACGGTGAATATAGATACTTAATTATAGAACATAATTTCAAAAAGACAAAAAAGTGAAATTTTTGAGACCCATATTCTTAGAACGTATTGCTTCGTTGTTATTTCTAGAAACAAAAACAGTTTTACTTAACTACTGTTAAGTAAAACTGTTTTTGTTTTTGACACATGACTACGCGGGTTCGAATGGGATGCAACTTAATTTGTACTTAGTTCTAAATGTGTATATTATTGAGTCCTCATAGTTACCTATGCATCTACATCAGTTTAAACTGTACTTATTTATTTAACAAATTCTTTGCTAGCTAACGCTGACTTCAAAGTGATTGTTCTAATATTGCACATTATTAGGATTGTTCCAAAGCATCGAGTCGTCTTAATCTATTACCCCGAGCCCAGGATTCTCCCGACAGAGAACTAATAAATCCCTAATAATCCCAATTGGATTCAGTTCAAATCTTTTAAGGGAACAGTTGTTTTTGGGTCAAACGGAAAAGATTTAGATATATTTTTATTTCAATTACGATATCTTTTAGGTTAATACTAAGTTTTACATACTAAAGGAAAACATACTTACTCCTAGGTACCTACTTAGATGTTCTTGTTCAGAATTTAAACTCGTTAGAATGAAGTCGTTTTCCTACTGAAATATTAAAGAATAGTAAAAACAAAAGAAAACTGATCTCAGTAAAATTATGATTATTGTTTTATTTGAGGATGTTGCCTTGCGCAATAAATAGCGAGCTTATTTCTACTGTTATTATGTTTTTCAGCTAATTACAAGTGAACCGTTGATGGTTACGGCATACAGCCTGGAAGGAAGCAATTCAAAATAAAGATAATTAGGATCCCATTATGAACGGTTCACGGTTGGGAAAAAATGATGCATCATCGAGGAGCCCAGACAAAGCCGGACGAAGACGGCGTCGCGACTCACTCCAGACACGTCCTTATTGTGCGCTGCGTTAAAAAGTGTTTTAGCGACAGCGCGCGTGCGTTATCCTCCCACTTCCGTCCCTCTCAATCGTGCGGGTAACGTAGGTGCTTCTCTGTCACTCCCGGGAGGGTCGATCTATACCACGCTAGATACGAGTAGTGGCGTACAGCTAGTACGCAGGTTTGCCGCGTGCCGCACGAACGTCAGTAGAAGTCTAGTCAGTGCTAAGGACGAATCGCGGCCGCTAAAATGACGCGCGCCGTGCTTTTTTTAAGTGTTTTTGCCATATTTTTGGACGTCCTGCATGCTGGCCAGGTAAGCGCTTTATTTGCGACGTTTTAAACACGTATTTTCAGCGTAATGCCGCGCTGTTGGCTCGAGCCACTAAGTCGAAAATCGATTGAAAGCGGTTGGTAATGTTTTCACGATGCGTGTAAAATAGTGGCAGGCTGAAAGCGACGGATTGTTATAAAACTAGCCGCTACAATATATAGATTTGAACTATATTTTTTAAGTTTTTCAAGAGAAGAAAAAAATTGCGTAACACTTACGTAAAACTTTCTTTGATTAGATTCAAAAGGACAAATGCCCTAATTCAATTAAAGTTTAAGGAAAAAGGCAAGTATTTTTTAATTTTAAAAGATACAATTTTGTGCTTGTACCGGGTCATATGTTATCAGGGATAAAAATTAAGCAAAGCGCAAGCTAAATTCGAATTATGTTTAATGTATGGTATACTTGCACAGTCGGTAACATAAGTCACTTATCATTTTAGTACTTTATCATAGCAATGTCTCATATTTTGAAACAGTCAAAAAGTTACTATTGAAAAAGTACTAAAGCGTTAAGCAACTTTCGTTGCTGACCGTACATATTTGAGGTTCCCTTACATAAAAGAGATTAGGTTTTTGTATGAAAATCAAGTACTTACCTATTTAATTAATTAATTTCAGGGTAAGTATTAATTAGTGGTTTCTATTTTAAATTGATATAAGTAATTAACTTTGGATATTTTTATTATGTAACGAAAAACCATCTAACTATAATGTAATCTAAAAGCTCACTTAACTCATGATTCTCAAAAATCAAAGCACGGACTTACGAAACATACTACACTACAACGATTGTAATGTAACACTATTGAAGTCTAGTCAGAGGCAGAGAATAGTAGTTGTTATTCTTTTTAGGGCTCATTTTTCATGCCTAGCTACAGCTAACGCCTAGCTAAAGCTTTATCCGTTTTATAGCGTGTTATACCGCAATCGAAAATACTCAACACTAACTGTCACATTTTTAGAATTACTTTTGTCATCCGAATGCAAAGCGATAATAAAATTACAATTTCACCTAAAATACGTTTTCTATAGGAGCTTATAATAAACTTTTACGGTTTGTAAAGCTCGTTTAGTTTGATTAGTTATAGCATTGACTCATGAAGAATAACTAATGAACCGAATCATTCGGCGTCCAACGATGACGTGTTACGCCTGAAATATCACATCGGGGAATAAAAGCTTCCTTTGTGACTCTTGGTGAGAAAGCTGACATAGCTATCGTATCGTATTTTTAAAATTAAGCTACAATCTGACTCTATTGTAGAAATTGGTATCGTATGTTTAATGAACAGAGAAAAAGTTAACAAAATTAGCGATTTATAAAATCAAAATTAATAATCATGTTTGAAAACTTTTACTTATTTGAAATTTCGGAAAAGAGCTTAAAAAAAAAATACTTTTTTGAATTTTCTCCTTAGTTGGTATTTCCTAGTTATAAAATACTGAAATATACGTTTTATTATTGTGACCCTTGCCACGGCCGTGTGGTTGGCCCTGGACTATCGATTTGTCTTCTGTAGGTGGGTATATAAGTTAACAATACTATTATAATAACTTGATTTTAAAATTACTGTTATTTATGATTATTAAGGGCGAAGCGGAAATTTTCATCACTCACAAATGTTTTATTATCATGACCACAAAGACATTAAAAAAGACTTCGGAGAGCTTTATAAAACTTTATTGTTGTTACACCATGCGTAGTTACTGTACGCATGGTGTAACAAACGGAATCGATACAAAGAAACATCAAATAGAAGGGGGCAACGGCGTGCGTTGATTTTAAATTAGGATGTGTCGATAAAGATAAATAAGGAATGGCGCCGGGTAAGACTTCTGTAAATTAAGTTTGTGTTGATCAAAGCTGTGTAAAGAAGGCATGAAATTCACGGTAATATTGTTATGTATCCTTTTATGAGACGGCTTTCTCGAAGGTTGTGGAGATGATTGAAGGACGAGACGGAAATACAAGGTTAATATTATTAGGATATTATTTTATTATGGGATGTGTAATGATATGTTGTTTAAGAAGCTATGAGTTATCGGACTGATTCTACTCGGATCGGACATCTTTTTCTAAAAAAAACCCGCCTGCATAAAAAGACAAGTCAACTGAAAAGATGGAAACAAGATTAAATAAATGTTAAAGGCAACATGTCATAATAACATGCAGTCGGAGGCATATAATTTAAATCATTCATAATGTCACTTTCTTTATGCATGCCTCCGACTGCATGTTATTATGACATGTTGCCTTTAACATTTATTTAATCTTGTTTCCATCTTTTCAGTTGACTTGTCTTTTTATGCAGGCGGGTTTTTTAATTTTTTTAATTTATTTTTTTATTTATATAATGTACTTTTTTATTTTATTGTATTTTTTATAATTATATTATGGTCATGATATACCTTTTTGAAATCCTTATAATAAGCCCTTTAATTTGACACCCATATTGCAGTATTCTAAAAAAAAAATTTTTTTTTCACTACGTATAATAGCACCGTACAGCCGCCATGTTGGTTTTTTTATAACGCCACCTTCTTAAGAACACTTGGGCTGACAAGACAAATCTAACGATATCTTAATCATAGAAATCCGTTCAGCCGTTTGAAAGATATGAGGTAATAATAGTAGATTGTTATACAAGACGCTAAAAGTACCCATTGCATACGAGGTATTTTTATTCCCGAGCTTTAGCGAGGGAATAAATAGAAACCGAGTTACAATGGGATTTAGCGTCGTGTGTTACACTATACTTTTCACTACGATTGCGAGAAAATAAAATACAATATTAAATAGTTTATACCTACTTACTTCCGTAAACGAATCCACTCGTTTTTCTTTCCTCCACTTTATAAACTTTTTGTACAATATTTAAATAAATGATTTGTGCTTGACGGCAGAAGATTAAAATTATTTCTTTCCTATTACAGTCACAATTCAATAACAATTCAATCAGTTTGTAATTATAAAAAAATTCTAAAGATTTCGCGCCATGGTACCTTTTTTAATTTCTGCTGTAGCAGCTAAGCAACACAAACACGCATTCTACGATTCACTCTGTACACAGAGTTTAAATAAGTCTATGATTTTACCGAAGAGATGCTTTTAGTTCCATTTTCAAAAATAAGAATGAGAAACTGGGGGCCTATTACGAAACTTGGTCACGATAGTCGTCCGCGGTTCGTTCGTTATAGTTATTACAAATATTTTGAATGTAGCTAATAGACGTAAACAGCTTTTCGTAATAGACCCCCAGTATTAAGTCGAGCTAGTTTTTATTCGTGTTTATGAATAAAGACTTTTTCGTTTTAGTACGCTCATTGGTAATAGACAAACATTAAAAAAGAAAAAACTTTATCCCCTAGGGCTTATTATGCTATTTTATCTCGACTCTTGTACGTTACAATGACGCACTTTTTGAGCAAGAGGAGTGAAAAGAATATTACATACAAACATACGTACATACATACATACATACATACAAACATACAAACATACTTACAAGATACGCGCGAAACACATAACCCTTTCTTTGCAGTCGGGTAATAACATTATGTACTGAAATTAATAAGGACCCACTGAAATTTTAGAGTTTGTATCTTATTGATGTAGTAGGATAAGTAGCTTTGTTTTTTTAACATTAGGTAGGTATATATCATTTTTATTGAAACAAAATAAAATCATGAAGGGAAATTAGAATTGCATAGTTTATATTTTGATTTCCATTTAATATTGTTTTTTTTCATAAACAAGTCATAATAATTATTAAGGTGCAACTAATTTTGAATTAATTATCACTACCATCACCAACATAACTAAAATTCAGAGACTAGAGCAGAACTTGGAGGAAGATCCTAGAATAATAGACATTCCGAATTTTCCAGTTTTCTCACGGTAAAGGAAATTTGCCAGCTAGTCTCAAATAAAATGAAACGTGACTTATAGCGCTTATGGCATTCAGTCTTATGTTTATGACTTGAAGCTATAAAGACAGCTCCCACTTTATAACATACCGGTCCATCCCCACTATTTTTACGTCTGGATTTTATGAAAGCCTCTTTATTTTAGTGGGGTCTGAGTTAAGCGTAACAAAAGAAATGAGCCGAAAATTGTAACCATATTTTTATACGACGCCATTTTGTTTAAATGAATAATGATGCGATTAATTTAACAAGTGGGCTCAGCTGCACCATCTAACTTTAACAATAACAAGCTTGTTTAAGTACCGGTTAAGCACAAGTTAGCCAAAAAAAGACGTTGCCTGCCAGTATTTTGACAAGTTTGACGTGACAAATAGTTAGCATTATCATTTGACGATAACTTTAACAGCGTTTTGGTGCAACTCACACTTATTAGCCAAAACAAGAGGTTGTTCACACTTAGTGTGAGTTGCACCTTTTGGCACACCCAGTTGGTACTTTAACAAGCTTGTTATCGTTAAAGTTAGATGGTGCAACTGAGCCTTAGGTGACTAAATTCAGAGCGATTGCGGTACAAAATACATATATTTTAAATAAATTTAAAAAAGGTAACAAGTTGGACGCAGCTAATTACAGACCCATAAGTTTAACCAGTGTAATATGCAAGCTTATGGAGAAGATTATAGTTAAACATATTAGAGATTTTCTTTCACAACATCAAGTGATTGGACACCAACAACATGGTTTCTGCCCACGTCGGTCCACAGTCTCAAATCTACTGGCATGTCTGTCTTCATGGACACAAAAATTTAACAATAATGAACCAATCGATGTAATTTATCTAGACTATGAAAAAGCATTTGATAAAGTTCCGGTGAACAGATTGTTGCAGAAGTTGGAATTTGTTGGAATACGGGGGAAACTCCTTGCATGGATTGGTGATTTTCTTCAGCATCGTAAACTACGTGTTAGAATTGGTAACACATTATCCGAAGAACGTGATATATATAGTGGTGTTCCGCAAGGCTCAGTTCTCGGTCTGCTTCTATACATCATTTACACTTTTGACCTGCCACACTGCCTTGAATGGGAATCCAGTATCTTTGCGGACGATACTAAAATATTTGCCAATCCCGTTGTAGAATATGATCGACTCCAGAGTGACCTAAATAGGATTGAAGAGTGGTCTAAGACGTGGTTACTCACTCTGAACAACTCCAAATGCACCGTTCTACATGTTGGAAAAAAACCCACGCAAAACCTATAAGCTTGGCAACCGTGTTCTACAAGATGTTAAGACACAAACAGACATGGGGGTTATTATCTCAGAAGATCTCAAGTGGGCCAACCACATACAAACTATCACGAAGAAAGCCAATAGTCTGGTCTATCTTGTCAGAAAGGCCTTTGGAATACTTACACGTGATATGGTTACCCGGATATACAAGTCATTCATTAGACCCATTTTAGTATATGCCTTTCAAGTTTGGAATCCCTACTTTGTTAAAGACATAGACTTACTTGAACGTGTTCAAAGAAAGATTACAAAAATACCGAGACAACTAAAGAACCTAGACTATGAGACGAGGTTGAAATATCTAAATCTTACCAGCTTGAAAGATCGTAGAGAGAGAGGAGACCTGATTGAGACTTTTAAGATACTAAATGGCCATTATGATATTCCAAACTTTGACAAGATGCTGACACAGAAAAGTAACGCCTACTTAAGAGGACCCAGCTTCAAACTTGTAAAAACAATATCCAACAACAACCCTCACAGGCACTTTTTGAGCAACAGAGTGGTCCAAGCGTGGAACAATTTGCCAGAACAATTAGTCTCAGCCAACAGCTTGAACCAATTTAAGAATAGATTGGACAAACACCAATTTAAATAAAGTAGAATAGAGCAAAGATTGCAGGATACAGGCACTATCAGTTGCAACAACTGCTCGCCTGTTTAATAATAATATTAATAGCCCGTGAATTCCTAAGCGTACATAATAATATATTCTCGAGTGAAGTTAGAGCGGATTACTGTCTATTGTCAATTGTAAATAGAATATTGTGAACAATATTTTAAAGGTAAGTAAGTAATTATATTTTTTATTTTAATTTATCACGGGAACAGGAATGGAGATTTTTTAAAACCTCGATTTATTGATTGTCGTCGCATCATGACTCAAATCTCATAAGCGTAATTTTGAAATCTGTCAGTTTTTTTTATTTGTACATAGTTGTTTATAAAATATTTTTAATTATTTAATTTAAATTTAAATATAAAACCTAACCTAACCAAAAAAATAAATTTCAATCATCTGAGTTAATTTGCAGTAAGTCGAACATACTGAAATGACTAAAACACTCATGTGTGTTTTTCTACCTCATGATCATTTATTTTTTGCTTGATGCGCGGTACTTACGTAGGTAGCTAGGTAATGGTGTTTCAAATGTCTCCGATTCCAACCGAGTTGTTTATAAAAGGAAGCCAGGAAGTCGTAATACCAACCATTTGACAACAATACTTTTACAGTTGACGCGGAAAGAACTCTTTTATGTTCCACAACACAAGTCTGGTATAAATTACTTCCACCAGACATCCACGTGTACAGAACTTATCAGCAATGAAAGTTAATTTTATTTAATAGGATTCCTTTCTTTACTTCTTTTTTTATACTACTACTAAGTGAAAGTCGTTAATGAAAGTCGTATATTTTTAGTAAGCTTTAAATTAACTACCTTCTAGTCTTAACTAGATTTAATCTGGTGAAAACGGTCAATAACCTCTTCAAAGAGTAGTAAGATGTATTAAAGTACACTTGTACTTGGTTTTGTATGTACTTACAAAACCACATTACTGCATTTGTGTCATGTTTTTTCAGATAACGCTCAATATGAAATGATGGCATTTAAATTTCAGCCTATAAAAGCTTACGAGAAAAATCCATTACTTTGCCAGCAAAAAATACGAACGAACGTTTAACTGCAGACGAACAATTCAGACGATATGTATGTTATAAAAGTAGGCTAGCTGGTTTTGCTATATTTTCCCTTTAGTCCAGTTGTCAGGCAATTTTGCCTAGAAATAATTCAAAGAGTTTTGATTTCTTGTGCGTCAGATAGCACTAGGCTGTTAATAATACATTTGCGACCTTGAAAACTCCATTAGCAGTTGCCAAATTAGTATGAAATATATCAGTTTTGTAAAAGGCTAAAGTGAATTATCTATTCTGCAACATTAGTTTTTTGACATTGAAAATGTCTTTTCGTTCGCTCCAGTATAGGCTCCGATTTCACGAAAAAGTGTGATCCAATTATATCTCAGAGGATTGTGAAGATATGATATTCAAGAGACTCAAAAGACGCGTATTCACGAGAGCTGCAAGCTGCAAAAATAATTATTCGAGAAAATAAAAAACGAAAAAAAATATGGCCGAAATACTGGAAAAAAGGCTATTTTTTTTACGATTTTTTTATTTTGACGCTCGATATTTTGGAAACGAAGAATGATATCAAAATTTTGAGAAAAACTCCTCTGAACAATTTAGTCAGCTACAATTTGAGCCTAAACCAAAGACGATCGGGTTAAGGGTTTGCCCTGTAGCTTAACCTTTAACATTGAAAATGTTTTTTGATCGCTTCGGTATAGCCTTTAAATAAATCTTAGTTTTTTTTTATATTTTAGGTTATAGTAGTACTTTTCAATTTCAATAAAATAGTAATGTTTATAATGAAATATTTTTATATGAATTTCATACCAATATTGTTCATTGCTTTGCTGTGATTTCAAAGTATCGTAAGTACTAATTCAAACACAGGAATATATTTTTTATAAAATTCGAAAAATTCATTTTCAATGTACCGAAGGTCGTGAAAGACACGAGATCTGTGAATTTTTGATATAATCTCGTTTAAAAAATCCAGAATGCATTTTAAGTGTTTGTGGTATATAGCGATAAAATGCTTTAGACTGCATTGGCCACATTAACTCCCTCAGTGGTTGAGCCGAGGATTTAGAACAGTAACATTTTAATTCACCAGTCTCTTTAAAAGCTAAGGCATAAAAGAGTTTTCGAGTTAGCAGTGTTCTCGCGTTTGTATCGGGCTCATTCAGTTTTCTTTCAGGGATTTCGGCAGCTTAATAGGGTCTGTTAAGCTCATTGTTTAGAGCTCCAGCTTTTGTGAGTAGATACGGCTGATGAGGGTTCACTTGTTTAGCCGTGGAACTAGATTAATAGCGTTTATTTTTATCAGAGCGAAGGATCGGAGCCTTAAAGTCTAAACGGTTGATGTTGTTAAAGTCTGAGTGCTTCTCACTTTTGACGTAAAGCCGACTTAAGTGTTGATGTTTTATGGTTAGCTGTGCATGACTGGTGTGTACAGTTAGCTACTATTTGATTTCAATTATCGGGACGATAGAATATTGAACCTTTCTCCACAAAATTATTTTGGTACAAATTGTAGATTCAATGATTGACTTATGTTATGTAAGCTGAAATATGATGAATTTGAAACAATAAAAGTTGAGATTGCAAATTTAATGTCAAAGTTATGTGCTATTGAAATTCACAGAAGCAAGGGGAACTTAAGTAGAGTTGTAAGGTTTTGACATGTAAACTAAATCATGTCGTAATGAGTTAGAATAATAATTTTGTTTTTTTTTCATAAAATATCGATTCCTTTATCAAGTGCTTTCAACCGACTCTGTGGTTCGCCTACCTGTGTAAGACGCAGGGGTCCCGGGTTCGATTCCCAGGGTTAAATGTTACAATTTGTACTCGGTTTGGTTGGTGGCAGGGCTTATTTCAAGTTCTCTTGGCTAGCTACCATCATCATACCTAAGTCTGACGCCATAACATAAATTGAAAAATTGTTGTGTTCCGGCAGTTAGAGGTAAGATAGCCAGTTCCACTGTGATTAGGATTCCGGGTGTACCACCTTCGGCCTTATCGTCACTTTTAACATCTGGTGAGGTGAAGGCCAAGCACTATCCCGTTGTGCATAAAAAAGGTGACTTGATGTTATCTGTCTGTAGCTATAGATGGAGGTGGAAGTGGTATGCAGTAGTTTCATTACGGACTGCATGCTTTAGAGGAGCCATACAAACTACCCAGTTGCCTGATGCATCGTGTTCACTAACTTGTTTACCTTGGAGTTTGTGGAACTTCCCTATCGCATTTCGTGGTACCTACCTAGTGTAGTTAGAAACTTGGTACCTAAGTATGCTGTTTGCAGAACTAGATAGACTAGATACGGAATAGTAAACTCTAAAGCAGAAAGATCTGCCTACTGCGTTATGTAGGTATCGTTAAATAGGTAGTAGGTAAGTGTTCTTTTTAAAATCTCTTCTTAAAGTGAAAGATTCTGACTACCTGGTGATGGCTTGTACCTTTTTCTCTTTACTCATATTAATTAACGATTTCTATTAGAAACTAAATTACTTCCCATCATAATGATAATTATTAGGTAGAGAGAGAGTAATAATAAAAATATGATAGGTAGTCCCTTCATAAAAAAAACATCTAAAAGACATTGCTTAATTTCTAAGAACAGAATATTTCGCTTTAAATAATTTATTCCTTAGGATTTAATTGAATTTAGTAGCTGGAAAGGTCTTTAGATATAATCAGTAAATAGTTTTTCTTTTCTTTTCCTGGTATTATTTATTTATATACATTTTACATGACAGTCTTTTGAGGTTTACTATACAAGGACGTTGTCTGAGATGTCATAGGAATAAATAATAAAGTCAAATTAATTAGCTACGCAAAAAAAAAATATCTTCAATCTCAGGAAGCGAAAGATAGTCTCAAATAATTTGTAAGAAATGAAAAAATAATATAATATTATTGAATATTAGGACTTAAATAAAAAACAGTGCCGTAAAACGCATTAAAAAAAATGTTCTGTGGACAAAATATGAAGGGCGTTGACTAAGCTGTCATAGTTTATAATTTTTGAATTTTTAGATTTTAGGCATTCACAATGCTATTTTCAAATATCAACTCACCCGTATCCCGTCTGAGCTGCTACGGGTGAGTCGATTTTTTCTAGAATTTTTTCTATTAAAATATTTATCTTAAATCAATTAGCAATACTCATAAAACTATTTTCAATCTTAGAAAACGAAAGATGGTTTCAAATACTTATCGTTAGGATTTAAAAATAATGCAATTATATTTTGTTGAGGCACATGTGCCTAAAAAAAGGTGATATCATTAGATAGTGGTCCTTAGATATTGTCCTTTTTAGGATTCCATACCCAACCAAAGGGTAAAGGGACCCTATTACTTAAACTCCACTGTCTGTCTGTCTGTCACCAGGCTGTATCTCATGAACCGTGATAAAAATTTATGCCGCTATAACAACAAAACTAAAAACAGAATTAAGTAAGTAAATATTTAAGTGGGGCTCCCATTCTACAAACGAGATTTTTTGCCGTCTTTTAGTACGGAACCCCTCGTTCACAAGTCCGACTCACACTTGGCCGGTTTTTACCGATACCTTTTTACCATATTTATCAATTGGCTATATTGTTAATTTCACGAATCCTTCATTGAACTGTCAGTTAAAATTCGTAATCGAACTCAAAAAAATTTTTTTGTTGTATATATGACTAACTGCAACATAAAAAGTAACTAAGCAAAAATATGATTTTACTGAGCTCCTCATAACTTGTTACACCAGTAGTACTAAACTAGTCCTTAGATCCTTATAAGTATTAAGTAGTACCCAGTCGATAGAATGCGTTCCTGTGGGAACATATTCAAGTATCTGCTCAAGGACCCTGTATGTCCCTGCCAACATAGCTGTCTTCCTTTTAAGTGTGTTATTGATTAACATCTTGTAATTTGTCTTTAGAACGTATTTAAGTAGGTAGAATGAATCAGAATTCCAGAATTTTTAATCACCATCTTATTCTGGCTAATGCTCATAATATCCAAATTATGTTAGTCTTAAATTGAGTTGTATTGTGTTAGAATAGCAAGGGGAATAGTAACAATAGAAGAAAACTAGGCAGTCTTGCGTAAGTGTTCATTTTTAGGGTTGGTCCAACAAACAAGTGAACTACAATGAAAATAATAGTTTTTCATGCTTAGCTGTTTCAGAATCAAGCAATATATCGTCCAGGATCTCAGTAATCGAATGGTATCTGATTCTGCCAGTTGTCAGTAGATTTATAGGTCGGCGGTTATTGGCGAACTTTGACCTGACCCTCGCCGAACGTGCTTAGATCTCCGCAGTACCCCATTTATAGTATCAAGCACTATGATTCATCGTTAATAATAAAAAGTTTGCCGTAATTCAGATTTGAAAGCAATTTGTTCAGCTCCCTTTTTATATCTTTGGAACATGGATTTTTTTGGGAAAAATGTTGTTCAAGACTTCCTGATTTCTGACATCTTTTCCAAGTCTTGAGTCTTGAACATTCGTCTAAGTCAAACTATGGATTCGAAACTTCAAAATCTAAAGCTTTTGCAAAAGAACACCACATAAATAAGCTTGCTTGCTGAAATTATTGAATGAAGAAAACCTCGTGAACACAATTTTCAAAAATATATCTTTTATAATCCCTAGTCGACGGCAAGATGCGGCGCTGTCGCTTCCTGTAGTTAAGCTTCTACTAAGAGTTGGGCCCTAAAATTAGCGATTGCAAAATTTGAATTTACCAGTACTTTTAGTACTAAAGTGATAAGTATAGGCCTTGTCAGGTGGTAAAAGATTATCTTAATTCTTATTGTCGCCAGCAACATATTTTTAAGATCACTGCAAAAGAAATAAAAACAGCAAACTAAACGCTATCTAACTCCTTCGTCTTTCGAATAGCTTCTAGTGACATAGTTCTAAGTGAATAGATTGTTTTACGTACAATATAACTCTTTGTTCCTTTACAGTTTAAACTTGAACTTGAAGTTGAAATAGCAGTCAGTGAAAAAGTTGCATAAAATTCTGATAGAAGTGATACCCCTACCCAAATGGCCAACATTCAATGCGTTTGAACGCTACGCTTACTATTAAAGCTTTAAAATAATCAGTAAAGTATAAAATTAAGTGCTATAAGCTTGTCAGTTCCATACAATACATCAAAGTCTGTGATTTACATAAGTTTGCAACTTGTGATTTAATCGTCGATTGCTCAATTATTTAAGCTTTTATAGTATGGGAGGACCAAAATTTTTGTCGTTTTTCGACCCATGTTTCTTTAGCGAAAATGGTAAGTTTCATTGGTAGAACACTCCCTTAAGTCCATTAAAACGACTACAAAATGACGGTGAATTTTTAAAATCCAAATCCAATTTCGTGGCCTCATAAGCGTCTTCAGTGGAAGTTCCTACGGCAGTGTGTAAGTTACAGTCTTTTGTTAGCGAAGAATGGCCGCGTCTTGTGAGGGAAGCCTACCTACACAAGTACTTGCACTGAGTACGTACCTACAGGTACCTACATACAAACACCTTGCTACACGATCTATTTTTAATACCGCCTCTTCTCTCCGTAAGGCTATGTTGCAACTTAGTGCTGCTGACGTACAACTTGTTTTTAACTTCATTTGTGATGTGTTTTTGAAGGACTCGCTTTTTCTTGTTTTTGACTTTACTTGTATGTAATGTATAGATAGAATGTAAGGTGAGGCTAAAGTTAAGAGGGGATTAAAGATTGTTTTAAACCAGTAGTCGAATCAAATCATTTAGAGTCTAGTCGACGAAAAATGAGACGCGGTTGGTAAAGGAACTAATTTTGCTCCTTATTTTAGGGGTCAGTTGGGAAAGTGGCGGCACCATTTAAGAGGATTGTCAACCACGTGGTCTCCATACAAACGGCGATAACGTTTCCCACCCTCTAAACCTTAACCTACAGTAATTAATTTTTGGCATTTTTTTGAAATGCCTAAATACTAGGGCTGTACGTTTTGATTTTTTAAATATCTATAATAGATTTCGAAATATTTGCATTTTAGTGATTTCATACAAAACACAGAAGTGCCAATATTTTCAAATCTACAATGAATATTTTAAAAATCAAAACGTACAGCCCTAGTTTTTAGGCATTTCAAAAACATACCAAAAATCCATTGCTGTAGGTTAAGGTTTAGAGGGTGGGAAACGTTATCGCCGTTTGTATGGAGACCACGTGGTTGACTCTTTCGCGGCACCATTGTAGTCTCATCTTTCGTTGACCAGACTCTAATTATTTTATTATTTATTAGTAAGTTAATTTATTAACATTATTTGTGTAATCAGATAGAATTTAATACGTTAAGATAGGAGAAAAAGACCGATTGATGCCAAGTAGAAACTGGAGTTCTAGACTAGTTTGATCTAAAAATAAACAAGGCTACTGTTAAGGTTTACAAGCGTCCTTGGTAAGATGTTATTAGGACTTCACTAGAATAGGTTGATTACATTCCAAGGCAAGATTCAGAACGGGAGTAAATAGGGTTGCCATTGACAACTTGTCAATAAAGTCATGTATGCATGCGACAACGAACAGTCTTCTTCTTCTTCTATCGAATGAGGATTAGTGGCCACCTCTGGTGTTAGAGTTCATCAAGCCGCCTGAACTTGGCTTAACGACTGTTATCAGATGACAACAGCCGGGACCGACGGTTTAACGTGCCCTCCGAAGCACGGAAGCGCTCAGTTCTAATGCCACTTAAACGGTCACCCATACGACACCTGACCGGATAAAGCGTTGCTTAACAAACGTGATCGAGTACGATCAGCCTGTCAAGTTCCGCGATGAGCGCTTCAAGGAACAGTGAAAATGTTTCTATAGAACGCGATTTTGTTTGTTTGATAAATTGGACATATCTTTAACTTTCTTCGTTGCGTTTCGGTATTACAAAAGCAAAACAATATAAATGGGAAATTGATAGGGACAATTTCAGAAAATTCTTGTCAAATCTTTTCTTCAGTACCTACCTACTTACCTAACTGAAAGTAGACATTGCAGGATTTTAATTTTACCACCACTTATTTGAGTTATTTGGAATTTTATCGGAATAAAAAACAAACAGACAATTTAAAATTAAAAGATTCTGAAAAAATATAAGTAGGTACTTAAACTATTGAAATAAAAAATAAAAAATCTATTAAAAAAAATCTACTGAAATACAAATAAGTAGCTACCTACAAATAATGGATGCGGTCGATTGGTTTCATCAAATTAGGACTAATAATTTTAAGCGCAACGCAACCCTGTGCATTGCGGTTCCATTCAGGTCAACAAAAAAGAAATGCCACCTGTTATGAAGTTTTTTTTATTTGGGTAGGTACTTACTATAATAACTAGTTCTCTAGTAAACGGGGCTTTGCAGTAGGTAATCACTTGCGTCCTTATAAATAATCTTCACGTTATTAAATAGCTTTGTTTTTTGTCCTTGGGAATGTATTGAGAATATAGAGATTCTGCCCTTGATAACTTGCCTAGGTATAGTTATATTATATTCTATATTGGTTCAATAGTGTATTATTCAGTATATCGTTTGAGAGCATTATTTTACCTAAAATAATAAATAATAATATAAATAAAATAATAAATAATAATATAAATAAATAATAGTGATAATAGTGTTTCATTTAAGTAGAAACGAGAACAATTTAATGATACTTTAAACCCAAAATTAATGCAATGCAATTGCTAAGTATTTTTTTTAATAATTTACTCAAAATCTTTAAACATGCGAATAAGAAGCCATACTTTCATTTTACCAGTATAATGCCGTCATATCTACGTCATAGGCACAAAATGCCCAATGGAGCGTCAAATAGGCCCTTCTGCCCCAGTTGCCATGGCGACGACGGGCCTAAACACTGATAGCCCGACCCTTGCAGGATAAACTAATCTTGCACGTTTTATTCCAAGGCAGAGTCCGTGAAAAATGAATTTAGACGTTCGTACCTCTTCAAGACGAAAAGGATCAATAATTCAAAGGCTCTATTATTCTGTATTATCAGTCTTTGTTGTTTTAAATGTTGTGGAGAATTTAAACAGTAGTATTTTTTAAATAGGTTAGCTATTTTTACCCGACTGCAAAGAAAGTGTTATGTGTTTCGCGCGTATCTTGTAAGTAAGTTTGTATGTTTGTATGTATGTATGTTTGTATGTAATATTCTTTATTACCTCATATCTTTCAAACGGCTGAACGGATTCCTATGATTAAGATATCGTTAGATTTGTCTTGTCAGCCCAAGTGTTCTTAAGAAGGTGGCGTTATTTATTAGGTTGTAGTTTCTAGTTAGTTATTTATTATCTAATAATAAAGTAGTTAGCTATTTCATTTAAGAATTTTATCCAATTTCAAAAGATAATTATATCCACCAGCCAAGCACATATTTCAATATTGACATAAACAACGTGTTATTACCCGACTGCAAAGAAAGGGTTACGTTTTTCGCGCGTATCTTGTAAGATTGTTTGTTTTTTGAGTTTGTATGTAATATTCCTTATTACCTCATATCTTTTAAACGGCTGAATGGATTTCTGTAATTAAGATATCGTTAGATTTGTCTTGTCAGCCCAAGTGTTCTTAAGACGGTGGCGTTATAAAAAAACCAACATGGCGGCTGTACGGTGCTATTATACGTAGTGGAAAAATACTATTTTTTTTATTTAGAATACTGCAATATGGGTGTCAAATTAAAGGGATTTCAAAAAGGTATATCATGACCGTAATATATAATAACTAAAAAGAAATAAATAAAAAAATAAATAAAAATATTAAAAAACCCGCCTGCATAAAAAGACAGGTCAACTGAAAAGATGGAAACAAGATTAAATATTAAAGGCATCATAATAACATGCAGTCGGAGGCATATAATTCAAATCATTCATAATGTCACTTTTAGATATTTTCGTTATTAACTTTTAAATGAAACGGGCAGCCGATTTTTTTCGCGATTTCAGAGTTGGTCCCATAGTAAAAGTTGTTTAGTTTGATGGTCCGAAGAAACGGTGTTCCCATTTTGGGTTCATGTGCCTATATTACTATTGTTCGAACAATGCATAATTAATTATATTAGGAAAAGCACAGACGTTGTATCTTTGACGTTAGGCAGTCAAAGCTACATTAGCTGTCGTCACAGTTTTTGTGTAATAATAACACTCCCTTATTAATTAACCAGATATTGAAAAATCCGAATGTTTTATAAAAACCTTAATCCTTAACCAAACTTATGAACTATCAAAATACATGCGGTTTAAATCAGTCTTTGCGAAATACAAAAATGTATGCGTGGAAATTAAAAAAAAAACGATTTTTGTTCATTGTTATTTCGACAAATATTGTTTATATAATTTTAGTGAAATCTTTCTTCATTCATTTTCCTAAAACATTATAGGTAAAAGAGTGCTCGTAAAGAGTGCTTTTTATCTACGTTTAGATTGTAGATGTGTCTGCTAATGGAGTAACTAAAAGCTTTTACATTTTCGACTTTGCTTCAGATTGATAATAGTACATTATGAGACAAGTTAGCTTAGGTTGCTCATTGCACACAAGGCTGTGGGTTGCAGCCCGAGCCGCAGGCGAGGGCGTAACTCAGCCGAGTGTGCAATAAGCAAGAGCTCACGAGTTTCATACGACGTTTTTCAACACATTTGCGAGGAAAAAATAAAGTAAATTTCACACAGCAACAAATATGGCAAAAACAAAATATGATAATTATGAGAAAAGGCGCGCATGTTATTTTTTTGTTTTTTTTTCACACTCCCAACGCAAGAATATTTTGCGATCAAAGGGGTGAGGAGCATACAGCCTTCTACTAATATTTCAAAATTATAATTTTAAGTGACAAAATGCAAATATTTTAATATTTTATAACAAAATATTGTGAATTATGAATAATTTGATAATAATTATATATTTATTGGACTTAATTAAGGACTTACACATTTATTTATTCCAAAAATGTATATGAATTTTCAGCAGTATAAAACCTCTTTGTTGTTAAAAAAAAATAACTGTATTACCCGGCTAAATTAGGAATGCTCTGTTTACTCGCATAGAACTTGCAGTAAGGTACTAATTTAACTTTGTAGGGTTAATTCTATTACGAACTAGTGTTTTATATATTATTGCACGCGTTTGTTATAGCTCGGTTTATGGCCCTAAAAGCGATGTAATAAGGCTCACTTTCCGAGCAAGTGTGTTGAAAATAAATAAATTACATTTGTACGGCAAGTTAAAACAAATGAAATGTACGAGTGATATGTAATTTAAACTTGCCTATTAAGTTACTTTGATGATGTTATGAGTTTGTGTCTTTGTTCCTCTGAAATTCCAAAACCTATTCAGGGCGAACTTTAGAAAGTTTACACTCAAATTTGACTCATTTTGAACGCACAAAAATACCCACACGACATTAAAGAGATACTTATTTTCAAAAGGATAATACAAGTTTGTTCGAAATATTCACCAAAACTGGATTTGAATAAGTTTGTTGCCGGATACATGTTTGAACCATGCCCGTTGTTGTTACGTTATGCCAAAAAATTTTTTTTTTAATTTTAACACTGAAAGTTATATAATGTAACAATACTAATTGGTCTATTGGTTATGCGGCACCATAAATAATAAAAATCAAAGTTGAATATTTCCACATATCTGGCCTGGCGACCATCGCCATTGTCGTTCGCCGACTGTGCGCAGCGAAGCGTGACGTCATCACAATGGTTCGTTTCCTGCCGTTTCGGTTCATATGGCCTCTGTCACATGTAGATTGGTATTGGTGACCCCGCAAATGGTATCGTATCGATTACAGCTATCGGCACAGAATAGCTAGGTAGTAGTGCTATTACTATGCACAGAACACGACTAGCCCTACAAACGCTGCATATATGCACGGGTAAACCAAATCTTCTGTGAATTAAAGTATAAATTCGTTCGTTAGGTACCTTATTATAAATGATAGGCACCATCGTACATGTGAATCATTTAGGTCCTGACTAATCATCGAGAGTATCGAGATCCCTATACTACGATGTGTTATGGTTATGATATAAAATACCTACCTATTGTAAAAAAATATCGTAAAATTCGTAAATTATAATTTTTTCTTGCAAATTAAGCCAGTTAAATACTTAGTTCAACTTTATTCTGAGATAATACTTGAGATGCTCTTCTTATAAGAAAAGCATCTCCTCAAGATAGCTAATATAAATATGGCGTCGTTTTTTCCTGAGTAGTTCTCGAATTATAACACGATACGAAATCCACTAAAGATTTTCTGAAAATCCTTGCAATTTCTTAACTCCTTTTTGTACATTCGAAATCCTTCATCAATAATTTTTTTGATAAATTAATAAGTACCAAGTACTAAAAAGCTGTTTAGAATAATACAATATGAATTTCAGTAAATAGAATTCTGAAAAAGCTGCTCTTTGTGTGTCCTTTGCCATGTGTTTTGATCGAGTCAATTTCCTATTCAGAGATCTCACTCGATTGCATCTGTCAGCGGCCGACCTTATTTCTGAGTCCGTTATTCTTTGATTTGATTGCAGTTTTATTTAACTTTATTCGAAAGTATCGTTTACTGAAGAAATAATGGACCTTTTGAACTACGAAGGTTGACGTGATGAGTTATAATAACTCTTAACAGTTCAAAGAAATCCGTTTACTTTTTCTTTGTTACAGAACTATTGATACTTATAGGCACATTTGGAAAGTTTAACGAGTTCCTAGAAGGTTGAGATTTAATGATGTTTATACCATTTATGGCCCTGCGATTGCGGGAGTTGAGCAACGTTCGCAAGGATCGGTCATGGGATGGGTGACCAAAATTTTATTATCTCGAGCTACTCCGTGCTTCGAAGCCACGTTAAGCCGTTGGCCCCGGCTTATGCAGTCGTTAACACCTACCAATCCGCATTAGGCCCGCGTGGTGGGTTATGGCCCATCCTCCTTACCACCCATAAGGAAGGCCTGTGCCCCAGCAGTGGGGACATCAAAAATGGCTGATGGACATACCATTTATGACACCCATACATTTGGATTTATCGTTGAGGTAGAGAGTTGGAGTTGAATTAATTTTCTTAGTTTAGTCACACAATACATAATAGTGGTTTAGTCACATAGATGTAGTAGGTACTTTAATTACACTATACCTTACCTACTTAGACATAGACAATTTATCTGCATAATGCGAATGGTGTGAAAATCCACATAGTGATGTATCATATAATTAAGCCAGCCGATTAAACGGCGCGCGTTCCATTATTAATAATTGACAACAGTTTGGTTAGTTCCTTTAATTGATAGCGCATTAGGCGTTGTATAATCGGTTCTGCATTAGTCGAGTCGAGTGCTTAGTCGATGGATATCGAATACGAACTTAATCGGTTTGCTATCTGATTGGATGGCCACATTCGGGCCTTTCAGTTGGTTAAGGCCTCAATGTTTGAATCGGTTTTAATATCATCGCCATGTATACTTCCATTGTTATGCAAAAGTAATGTATGCAAAAGTCTGAAAAGCACTTACTTTCTAATTGGAAATGCTTTTCCAAATGAGATTCTTCACAGTTCACACCCGTCAGTTTTGAACGAAGGTAAAATGAGTTTATACAGAGCTGCTGGTATTTTAATGGAAATCAGAGGCCTTTCTAAACAAAGTAACATAATTATTATGTAATGTTGTTTTTTATGCACATGCACGTGATTTTATAGCTTATTCGATTTTTTATCAAAAGGTATTTTTCAGTTTAGTATAACTACACATAGGAGCTGAAATACAGTGCTGCATATGGTTGCACCACATTTATTGATTGGACAATGAAGCCTTGTTTCTATGAAAATGACGAGATGAGTGGCGTAAATGGCCCAACTAAAGACTTGAAAACACAATAGGTAGCTTCTACTCAGAGAGCCTTTTATGAAGACAGTATAAAGATTCTTTTAATACTATAGTAAAAGTAAAAGATAGCATTTATCTCCAGGTTCCTTGCGAAGGTAAGTAATAAACAACATTTCTGTTCTATTTGACAAACAGCGTCATCACCCAGGCGAGCAAGACAGTGTTGCCAACGCAATAATTTCCTTTACCACAGACAAACGAGAGTTGCACGTGTGGGGGGTTAACATGCATTATTATGAGCTCAGAAGTGTCGGCTTAAATCCACCAGCTGCCAGCAGAATACTGGCGGGAATGCTCCGTCTTACCATTTCAGAGCACGTTGGATACAATACAACTCAAAAGGATTTCTATGCATATGGAAAATAATGGAGCTTACATTAGTTAGACAAATATTTACGTAACACGTTTTAGAATTTTTATTTTTTATTAACTTGCTATTTTAGTCAAACATAATATAATTTCTACAAACAACTCAAAAGGAATTGAAAAACTACGTACGGAATTAACATAACTTCTACATAACTTAGCTTTGTTTTAGAAATGATTAAATATTTTCCAAAAATAATTATGTCTCAAAACCATCACTTTCTTACAAGAATGAAAAACCACTTAGATTTTTAAAATTAAATACTATACAATAGGGATGTTGACTAATGAATAAAATAACGAAATACTAATAAAAATCGTAAACATATTAAACTTTTAGAGTAGCTTGTATACCTCTTGGTTTTATATATTGCATATTATTTGTTTTATGACCCTTCAAAGTTGGGTGGACAAGTCCATTTAAAAAGTATACAATTTATTAAAATAAATGATACCTTTAATTAGTCCGTAAAATGTATAGCAAATTTGTCGAAGAAACCATTTTGATAAACACAATATTTAATATAGCTGCTGAACAAATTTCCTATGCGTTGCATACAAACTAGCATGGCGTGACGTCATAACGTGCAAGCCATTAGTATGGAGCGTTTTTGATCGAGTCCATTTGTGTGCATTTCACAGAAATCAGAAATCAGAAATCATTTATTTGCTTTTAAACAAGGTACACTGAAGATCTTATATTACTAATTAAGTTCAGCTCGTTTAGCCATCAGCAATAGCATGCAAATATTTATATTAAAAAGTAATGTAAGTAATAGTTATTATTGGTATTATTGACTACAATCACAGAAATTAATAATAAAATAATTCAATTCAATTCTAAGATACAATAAAATTAGGTAATTAATGTCAATATTACACACAAACATGTCAAATTAAACAATTAATAATAACAAAATTATAAATGTCAGATAAAAAAAAAAAATTATATATATAAGGATACACAATTAATTACAATGATTAATTAAGTAACATAATAAAAAATAAAAAAAAAATTAAGGTTCATTGTAATTTAAATATTCAGTGATACTATAAAAGGCTTTTTCGTTTAACCATTTATATAATGCTACTTTAAACCTATTAAAAGGTAAATCTTGAATTAATTTAGGTATTTTGTTATACAAAATTATACACATCCAGTAGCAGTTTTTTTTAAATCGTGTGCTCTTAGGAATAATATCTGATACTAGTCTATCGGAACTTCTGGTGTTACGTGGATATACATCTTTGGCTTTCCTAAAATAATGTAAGTGTTGTTTAGTAAATTTTGCAGCCTCCAAGATATATAGACATGGCAGCGTTAAAATGTTAAGGGATTTGAAAAGAGGTTTGCACGGTTCATCAGGTACAGCGCCACAAATTGCCCTAACACATTTTTTTTGAGCAATGAACACACACTGTGATATCTCGGGCAGTTTTCATGCTAGCGAATTAATTCTTTTACCAATGTTTCTTTTTTTGAGAGGTAATTTATGTAACATAAAATAAAAAAATAGTCAACATCCCTATTGCAAAAGCCGACAATGGTTTCAGATGGCGCCTAATGAAATAACCTTTGTGTGGTTCTCTGAGCCAGCTGAAACTACGTTTTTAATAATGCGCTGAATTTGGCGTCCCTGCATTAAAATTTATGATGTCCCGGACATAATTCCATGTTACTTTCTGGTGAACTGACCGCGCTCGGGTGCGGCCTAGATTTCTTGAGGACATTTTGCTTATATACAGAAACTACTTATATTAGAAAAAATGCTGACAGAAATAAATATGGACATGAATGAATGAATGAGAAATTAATTACACTTAAATAACTTGTTGTTGTTGTTTGGAAGAGATTTATTTTCAGCGAAAAGACTTAATTTATGTTTTAGATAGAGAGATTAACTATTTATTGGACACACATTAAAAAGGAATACAAATTAAATCTTAAGACTAATGGTGGGCAAAGGCGGTCTTATCGCTGAAAGCGATCTCTTCCAGACAACCTTTGATTCAGAGGATAGGTACCTGAGAGGGAATATAAAAACAGTTCCAACTACATACAAAATTAACTAAATAAAAAGAAAAGCTTATACCTATAGACCGAGCTCCCACTGCATGAAACCTTACCTCACAAGGTGGAACAGCAGACATGTGTTACAGTAATAGATATTACTTAGGAACACTGGATTTTAGTGGGTTGCCATCGCATATCCTGGAAGAACATAATTTTTTTTTTCGTTTTCGTACCGCTATTTTGACCGAAAATTACATTATGCGGTGGAAGATCGAAATGTTTACCCATCTAAAGAAAAACATTTGGAGGTCAAAACCCGCATGGGTTGCCAGCCCCTACCCTGGCAGGTTTCAAGGTCAGCCAAATTTTATGAGGCCCAAAAATGGAGTCACTTCATCAGGTGGAGAGATGTGTTCCTAAGTAATATACTGTAATACATGTCTGCTGTTCCACCTTGTGAGGTAAGGTTTCATGCAGTGGGAGCTCGGTCTACATAAATAACTACCTACCTATTCCTAATTTGTAAGCTTTAATTTTTGTTTATTTATCTGTAACGCAACGTGTTTGTAACGGTCAATACAAAAACAACATAGGTAACCAAGAGTTTTTAGTGACGATCTATTTCAAAATATAATATTTACAAATAATGTTCCATCTGAATTATAACGGAACCCAACCTTTTGAGGTGCCAATGATAATAGGAGGCTGTGTATACATTTACATTTGTTATCCCGAGTTCGGGACCTCATTAAATATGGCCGAGGTCACCCAGGGCCCATTTCGCCTTATAAATAGTGCAAATGGAATCTAATGCATGCCTATCGTGGTATACTACGACCCGACTGCCCTCGTTGTTAAGAGAATACCATAATTGTATTGTGGTAAATTGGAATGCATTGAACTATCTTGAGCTTTATGCAAGAGTATTATATTGTCTGTATAAGCAGGTATCAATTTCGTTTTGATTATCTTCATAATTTATTGTTATCCTTTATATATAATTATAACTTTGTTAATGAAAATCATATAGTATATAATAAATAGTTGTATGTAGCCTAGCTTCTATTCTCGTTATTGTGGCTGTAAACATTTCTTAATGTCGGTTAGAAATCTTTATCTTTTCATGGAACGAACAGTCAGTCCCTGAAGACATAGAGTAACTTCTTTTATTATTTAAAGTAAGTACTATTTTATACTTATATAATTATTTATGAATGACGTTATGCGAAAGTTGTATGGCGACGATTGAATTACATTTGGCGAATTTATTATTATCAGTATTTTTACTTTTATAAATATTAGACAACATCCCGTGAAGTAGCACGCATTAGTTTAGGTACCCTAATGGGCTAATGGGACATATGGGAATTGGAAACAACTATGCCAATTTCCACAATTGGCCTAATAAATTTCGTGAAGGAGTAACTTTAGTAGTCTACACTGAATGTAAGTAAAACGATATTGTTCCGGCGCTGAAGCGAATGGTATTCATAAAATAGGAATTTATTAAGCCAATCTTTGCTTCCTTTAGAAGATCTCTTCTTTAGCATTTGGTGTAATGTAACCAACGTAGTGGTTTCATCATCATCATAATATCAGCCGCACGACACCTACTGCTGGGTCTGCTAGGCCTCCCCTAAGGATCTCCACGACGATCGGTCCTGCGCTGCCCGCATCCAGCGGCTTCCCGCGGCCTTCACCAGATCGTCGGTCCACCTTATCGGGGCCTACCCACGGAGCGTCGTCCGGTGTTCGGTCGCCATTCCAGAACCTTTCCGCCCCAACGTCCATCAGTTCTTTTTGCTATGTGTCCCCCCCATTGCCACTTCAGCTAGCTCTTCTCTACGTAGGTTTATATTTATTCAAATGATAATTTTGAAGCAAAGCAATATCCGTAAAGCCACGTCAGCGTAAAAGCGAGCAGTTTCCTTTGACGACGTCATTACAAAGCGATGGCGTCGATTCGTCTATTCTGTTACGCTCGAAACAGGTACGTTTAATGAATTTATCTTGTCAGGGGGAACATTAACCAAGTTTAGGAACAAATTACGAGCATAAAGTTGTCTCGTGCCTTCCAAGTTCGCGCGTAATTATCGTGGCATTTGCTGGAACGCCCTCCTGAGCTCACGGCTTTTTATTGCTGAGTATAGAGCATATCACGGTACCGGTTTGGCGTAAACGAGCGAAGATAACCGCTTTATTACTTGACGAGCTGCCAGCGCCCGAACCGCTCAAGAATCAATAACGCTGCAGAGATTGCGTCGAAACGAGCGAATCGAATCTTCCAAATGTCAACGTGTATTCAACACTGCAAAGTTTCTCTTCTAACACTGTTTTATTAAGCGCCCCTTGATGCTGTAAAAGCTTCCGCAACTGTTGCTATTTCGTAAAATAAAACTCAAACATTCGGCCGGGCGATATCCTCGCTTTATCTAGGGAATCTACAGCTGCCACGCTACATTGTCTCTTGTTTTATGTATCGCCTCTCTTCGGCTTTATGTCGAGCCGTTTGTATTATGGGGACCCTTCCGCTTTATTGTTCTGAATTGGGTGATGCATCAGATAGGAGTCTTCGTAGTTGGTGTGAACAATTTAAGCAAAGTTTACGTTGTTCCAAAAGCATCTTTACCTTGACGTTGAATAGTTGCGTGAAAAATGGAGAAGAAAATAAGGTAGCGGTCGGGTTGGGATTAGCTGTGATGTGAGAGTACCAGGCTTGCAGCGGTTGCGAGGAGTGTCGCCGTGAAACGGAGCATGTAGGTTAAGGGCCCTCTGCGCTTTGTTAGCGCGCTCTAATCACTGCCGGCCCTCGACGGCACGCGACTCGAGTACTCGTGGCGCTAGCGTTTTGTCTCTGCATTCTGTCGTGCCTCTTCGTGCGTCATGCATGCTTGCCTATGTGGCCTTTTTAATATATTTTAAGAATTTGCAATAAAATAAAATTGCTTTTACTTTCTTTATCTTGTATCTTCTTTTGCTAGATGCAGCACGTGATTTGTGAAGTCGTACGTATCAAGTGTAAAACACTTCTTAAATTTTATACATTGGATATTGGCTGCTGTTCAAGGCTCTGATGTATTCATTCCAAATTATGTCTTCATTCTAAATTATGACATACAATTAATTTAGGTAAGTAACTATTTCAATACAACAAAATGAAAATTGAAAAGTACTTACCTACTTTTTGTCATTTCATTTTCATAAGTCGTAAAGTCCCTGTATAATTATCGTTTACAATCGCTGTAATATTATAAAGCGGATAATTTCGCAGCAGCTTTACAGCTCATTACTGAACATAATTTAACATTGTGATCGGGTTTCAGTAGGCACTAAAACAGAGTCGTTGAGGTCCTTTATTTTCGTAAACGGTAATTGCATCATGAAGAGAGTCACTGATCGCTAGAAACTCAGTTAAAAAGTTGAAGAGTAAGTATATATTCTTTGGGGGAGAATGGGGTCAAATGGATTTTCCGAGCGACTAATAATGAGGTGGGTTTTTGCTTGTCCCTTGATAGGGGGGATGGTGTGGTTGCCGAAGGGGGGAGGGGCGCGAGAAGACGGCAAAACTCATTTCCGGTCTGTCGACGGAAGCTCAGCCGGCCAATAAGTAAGGAAAAATTGTATTCAACGCTCTGTCGCTTTTTTAAATTGTAATTTTATATTTCCCCTTTATGACGTTGTTTATTAAATTCGACGTTTTACCATTCTTATGGTTTTACTACAATGGATTCCATGACAAGGCGTAAATAAGGAAAGTCATCGGTTAGCAAATAATGGATGGTGTGTGTTGCCTTTTATAGGGAAATGGATATTATGTCATGCGTATACTATAGGTAATATAGCTAGTATTTGCCGCAGTGAGCTGTGCAAAAAATGAGAAACATTAGAATTGGCGAGGTTATAGTGTGGGGTCTGCATCCCTTGGCAGACCTCCAGCAGGCTTGGCAACAACATATGTAGGACAACCGAATTCTAGTGCTATGCGTGCACTCGCCCGAATTTCCTCTGAATGTTTGAGGATTATTCATGACAAGATGTATCTTTCGCTTTGAGAAGTGCTGATGGTAAAAGATTTGATTACATAAGGGGTGTAGGTATACTCTTAGGTAAGGTAAGCACAATACAAAATACTGACAAATTCATACAATTGAAGGATGCGGAAAGCATTTATAACGTAACTATACCCTATAAAATAAGCTGATTGCGATATAATTGGTGTCGTTGTTATTTTTTTAAATAACTAACTAGTCCATCAGCCATTTTTGATGTCCCCACAGCTGGGGCACAGGCCTTCCTTATGGGTGGTAAGGAGGATGGGCCATAACCCACCACGCGGGCCCAATGCGGATTGGTGGGTGTTAACGACTGCAAATGCAGCCGGGACCAACGGCTTAACGTGCCTTCCGAAGCACGGAGGAGCTCGAGATAATAAATTTTTGGTCACCCATCCCATGACCGACCCATGCGAACGTTGCTTAACTTCCGCAATTGCTGGGCCAGGCGCTAAACCACTGCGCCACCGAGCTCCTCGAACTCCTCCATCAACTAACTAGGTACCTAACTAATTTAATAACAATTTGAATACAATAATTTTGCCGGAATACGAAGAAAAATTAGCACAAAAGAGTAGTTACTTTCAATGCTAAACAGAGCTTCAGTAATTTAATAATAATGTGAAGTAGAAAAGTTAGCGTGTGTTAAACTACTTAAACTTAAGACTTCTTTAAAAATATAAGCTTTATGGAATTCGTCGAGTACCTACTACCTACCTCTATGCTCTTATTTCAAACCGCGGACGTCAGCGTCGATTCTTCATTTTATCTGCAATTTTCTAGGCGAAGGAATTACATCGATCTGCCTTTGTGCTGCCAGAAAACGAATAAATAACAGTTTCCCGCCTTCCTCACGTTACCTAATGTACTGAGATAGAAGCCCGCATAGCAAAAAGCCCTGTCTCCGTGTGTTAGTGCCGAGCTAGCAACGAGAGAAGTTTCAACTTTTCTACAGCGATCGGTGCCGCTTTGCATACAAAGTTTACGTCGGTTTTGAATGCGACGCAATTTGTTTTGGGGTAAACAGGTTTTTGAAAGTATTGCCACAGAATATATAAGTGTCTTAATGGACTAACATCCATTACATAATACGAGTTGAGAGCATTTTTTGGCTACGTATCGATAAATGTTTGTTGAATTTTACATCAGGATTAAATTAAAATGAAATGGTGTGTATTCACCAATTGCATTGCGGGTTTTTCATAAATACATTCTGTGTTTTAATAGGACGATTATATTGTTTCAGGTACGTGATATTCTCCATCGCAGTAATTGGATGTTTGCGCGAGTCGTGTATAAGCAAAGTACAACGCAAACGAAATACACAGGCGCGACACTTCACTCGCTCGCGTTCACCATTTTCATAAATTTTCCCGCGGACGTCTTCGCGAATTTCTTCTTTCTTCTTCACAGAATCAACGTTCGTTGAATTATTAATTCAGTATGGGGACCCGAGTTCGGGCCGGGGTTTATAATTATTTTTAATTACGCCCGCGACGCAGGGCCACGTCGGCCATCTTGTTGAATATTCATCCAATGAAGAGATTCCTCCATTATTTTTCTAGAGGTCCTTTAACCCAATTTGCAGTAATGAGCCTTGTGGGATACCAACAATGCAGCCTCCAAATTAAATATCCAGTCGGTTTGGTTGTGTGTAGCTTCCGGTAATTAATTTATGTTTGTATAAACAAGCGCACAATTTAATTTGCATTTTTGTGATTGAGACTTTATACAAAGGAGCTAACCTTTTGATGTTAGATCCGTTGTTTTTTTTTCAACTTGAGAGAACTAATTGAAACTGTGTTGGATAAGCTTTTTTCCCAATATTCCTTAAGGTCTTTTTCATTAAAGTGCTTCACTAAGATTAACAAAATATTTTACAAAGAGACGAATACTAAAGAAATTACAAGTCACTCAAAATCTTAACTATATTTTAGGTTAACAAATTAAGCTCCGAATAGCCTAGGAGTGTCATTTGTCTTGAAGATTGATTGAGTGTATTTTTTCTTTAACAAAGTTTTTGTTCGGTAACCGGGTTGAATAAATCTTTTATCTTGCAAATTGATTCTCAACTTGAAACTTTTTTGCTGATAAAGGTGGGACTAAATATAAGTACTGCTCCTTTAAAACTGTAAGTACCTACATTACGTATGACTGAGTTTGAGAATATTAATTAATCAACCAATTAAATAGTGCAACAATATTCAAAGAATAGAAAAGTGGGAATACTTACAAATTTAGCAATAGCCCAATTATTCTCTTCGTTTCTTTGAGTATACAAGTAGGTATACCTATACAACACATTTCAAACATTCACTTACTGTATTCGTTCACCGTTCACACACCACACCATCGAACCTCGATGCGGTGTCTGTTACAAATGTATGAGTCACGTAAATATCGTCGCCGAGACGTTCGTTGCCGCGTCGTGCGAGATCCTCATTTCAGATCTCATCTGTCAGATGGACGTGTTGTTTTACTTTTTATTATCCTCATAAAACGGAGGCGTGACCCTGTTTAATAAATTTACTACGCAACCTACAACACCCCTTGAATAATAAGCTTCGTTTACAAACGGGCTTTGGAGCAATTTCTGTAACTAATTATTATCGTTTCTTGTTCGGAACGTTGAATAAACACTGTTGTAGCTAATAGATCTTATTAGCGGGATTATTTGTTTTGCTTTAGAGTTTTCGTTAAGTAACAATGGTCTTAGGTATATTCATTGAAAACGAACCAAGCCTATTTTTGTTAATAATAATGTTTTAAACATGATTGCCATTTGCCCTATTGTATCTGAAAACTTTAATATAAAGCTCTATCACCAGAGCGTAGACTTTCTTTGCCACAAAATCTAGGAAAATGTTAGAATATCTTGTCGCACATTCTCGGCGCATGTAAACGAGTTTCTTGGCACATTTTCCACGCGTGTTGAAGATTGATCAGGTGAGAAAATGAAAAATTATTTTATTTCCTTCGTCGGGCGCGGGCGGGTTATACCCGGATATTACTGGAATGATGCGATCCGGATATAAATCAGACTCGGTCTGAACGCCACTTTCTCTTCACACTATTTTTCTTGTTTTTTTATCGGACAAATTGCGGTCATTTATTTTTTTGTGGTTTTTATTCGGAGGAAGTTTTTGTTTTGATTAGTTAGACGATTGAGATGTGGTTATTGGGGAATATTTTGTTTTACGCATTGCGGAAAACTACCTTCAAAGTACCTAGCAATACTTTAGGAAGTACTTTTCCTTAAATATTATCATTTATTAACGAACAATCATAATGGGTTCTTTCTACGTATTTAATTTTAATTTAAACTTATTATTTTCATACGTTTTTTCAACGAATGGGAAATGTTGATAGATATCTAATATATCTGCGTCCGGATATCCATCCGGGTCAACCATCCACTTCATCAGTATTCACCCGGCCACTTTCATCAAAAGGCCGCATCACTCAGAATACGCCCGGGTATTATCTTTCCAGCATAATGCGAATCTGCGTCACCATAATCATTATGTCTATACTGATTTATAAAATAACCATTGACAAAAACTTTTAATTTTTAAGAAAGAAATCTACTTAATGTACCTAGTTATATAATGTGTGAAATATTCGTGTTGAACTTCTTTCGCACTAGATTTAGTACATTATTTACACTTGATTGAACCCGGGTTAAACGGATAATGGGATGGATTTGTATAGTGCTGCGCAAAATGATGACGACAGGATTATTTGTAAAATGTATTTGACTAAAGAATTATAGCACCATTATAGCACATACGTAAGTATAGGTACTTTGGATTTGAAAAATTATACCTATTTATGATGAATATTATTAATAAGATGGTGTTAATATTAGGTATGGAGAGGTCACATATTTTTTTACATATTTTAGTAGGTAAAACACATTCAATGTTAAGTTTCAGTTAGTTTCAGGTTCATTATCGTCTTAGTTTGGATGATATTTGTCGAAAAAAACAAACCGTGCCTACGTGTTTTGCGTTGTTTGTGCGAAAAACTGAAAAATAATATAATGAATTTGAATTCTAGTACTTATTTAAACCTTAATAGTTCACCAAACACACACAAGTAGCCACAAAGTTGCATTTCATTCTACTTGGGCGCATACTTGGCATAATGCGGCCATAAAATGCACCAAAAACGGCGCCATGTAAAAACGGGTTGAAACGAAGACGAGCAAAGCTAATAAAACCGGGAAATAAAACCGAGTACAAAGAGAAAACTCGTCTAGCACGCGCCCGCCGCCCGCCGCGCCGACTCGCCATTAGCGCGGAGCGGCAGCGTATTCGCGCGTCGTTGGGACAACATAAATGCCTCGAAAAACCTGTGTCCCAATTTTTCACACTAACGAGACTAGTGATTCTAAAAGGACGAAATTGCAACACTGTCTCTGTTGCACTTCGTACTAGTAGTTTTAGGAATGCAAGCTCGTGTCGTAACAAACGGATACCCATTTGTTAGCTTTCGACGCAGCTTTGTTACTGAGCACAGAAACGGACGATTGGAGCGGAAGAAAACGCAATGTTGTTTCCGAAATGTTATCTGCTACCTCTTTCGAATTGATTGGTTTGATTTGTGTTTTGTTTCTTTCGGATTTACTTTTGGATCTTATTTGGCTTTATTAGTCAACATGGATTACAAGTCGATACGATCACAGAATAAAATATAACAAATGGCAGTGGGTATAAGGATAATACTTAATTGCTTTGTATGTAGGTGTGTTTAAATCGAATTGAAAGTGCGCTCCCGAAAAAAACAGTCTTTGTCAATTTTATTATATAACCACTAGCGGCCGCCCGCGGTTTCACCTGCGTGGTTCCCGTTCCCGTGGGAATATCGGGATAAAAAGTATCCAATGTTTTGATCTAGGCTTTTTAATATTTGTGTGCCAAATTTCAACCAAATCCGTTCAGTAGTTTTTGTGTGATTGAGGAACAAACATCCCAACATCTAAACATCCAAACCCACAAACTTTCACATTTATAATATTAGTAGGATAAATATAAATATAGTAGGATAGGATAGGATTATGACTGTAACTTGTGGGCAATGTTAAGCAGTAGCTTATTCCTTGAGATGATGAATGAGAATGAGAAAATAAGGTAAGTATTTCATTTGCCCCTGAACTCAGTGTGTCAAAGGAAATTGGCACTTGGTATAACGCCGGGTGACAGGCAATGACCTTTCTGCTGACTGGGCGATTTGCGAATCAATTAGGCGAGGTTACAGGCTCTCTTATCTCGTGATGACGCCTCGGGTTCTTCTCATTAAAACTTTGCGCCGGGGGACCTTTATAACGGCCCCCGAAATGGACCCAGGACCGACTAATTCAGATCCAGTTTCGCCTTAGCTCGGACAAATGGAGTAGTACTTACCTGCATATTCTGGTTTTAAAGCGAAAGTTACAGTTGTGTGCGTATGAAGGGCTGTTATGTTTATTCAGTATTGCCTTTAGATTATAAATACATTATTGCATTACTATTCTTATACCTTTTTTATGAATGTAGATTTATTTGTACCTACATATCGTATGCAAACTTTTTATGTAACTGACTGTTTTAAGAACAACTTTTGTCTCCGCTACTAAACTCTCACATCTGTCTGCCGGCCGTCGCGTCGCTATACATGCCCGCACCACAAACCCGTAGACTTGATGTGAGAGACAAAATAGTTGCGGAGACAAAAGTTGCTAGTGCGCGATAGCTCTAAGTTTGCAAACTTCCTTTTTTTATATATTTTATGATAGTTTTGATTAAAACGAATAATTGTTTTGTTCACTACGACGCACACTCTTTCGGGCTGTTGGAATGGAATAGAAATTAGTATCTATGTAATTGACGTAAAATGACGCTGACCATAGACAATCACTGCGTTTTGAAATGTCAATTTCATACACCTAATGTCACTACTATTCTATTCGAATAATCGAAAAGCCAAGCGTTTGCCACTTGTCCAGACCCTGAGGCCACGCCTCTTGCAGATTACCAACACCACTCTTGTTTGTATTGTTTTTATTAATAGAAAGAATATTATTTCAAAATGTTTGTTCAAAATTTCAAGTTATGTTTGTATGAAAAATCAGGTGATTATAAAAATAATCTATATGCAAATCACAATAAATTGGATTCACGGATTCACAAAAGCGTAAGTGTCGTAATAAGTTTCAAGATTGGCTTTGTTTAATACCAACAATTACTTATAGATCAAAGTGTCGTGAGTTGCAAGCACTGCTCCGCTCAAGTCTAAATGCGTTTATGTAAGACTAAGACTAAGTAAATCAGGGGTGTCAAAGATACGGCCCGCGAGCCTCAGCCGGCCCGCAAGCCATCTCAATACGGCCCGCGACCAGAATCTATCCAGTGAGGATTTTAGACGGCATTCGATGCCAATACCTATTGTAAGATAATAAAATAAGATACCTCTGGATCCTCAAACTCAAGATAACTTATTTTTATTACCTTTGTATGAAAATAAAGATTTTAATTGTGTAGGTGTGTTTGAGTTTTTCATTTTGAGTCTGACCCGCGAACACACTCTTAACTTATAAATGGCCCTTTAGAAAAATCAGTCTGACACCCCTGAAGTAAATCTTTGATTTGGCTTCTATTACTTCGAAGCCACAGTGCCACCTCTTCTTTGATCTTTCGAATTTAGTTTTATGACACCTATCTATTGTTGCTGCGTCATCAGAAATAGCTTTTGTCATGTGTACCATGCATGTCGCACCAATTTATTGAATGTAATTACGAAACAAATATATTAGTTGATGTAAGTAACAAAGCACTTTATTTAGCTACTTCTAAGGCTGCCTGTACCAAATGCTACCAACATATTTTGTTTCGCTGCAACTTCAGGGCGTAATCTCATCCAATTTGCCGGTCTGCCGCTAACTTCAGCCACAACGTCGTTCGTCGCAACGATACCTAACCTATTCCCGGTTACGATTAAACTTGACGAATAAATCCGTTCCCCAACGTCCCGGTTAAACATTGTGATTGCGATTTAATTTGCATCAAGATGAATGTTAAAGGAAACATCTGTACCCTTAGCACGAACAGCTATCGAAAAAAATAACTCGCGTTTTGTAACATTCGATAGATAAATTTTGTATTGGAAATTTGTACAACGCCATTTATCGCCGATAAGCGAAATGAAATTTCCATAGAGAATTGTCTATCGAGTAATTTTACGTGCGTTTTTTTTCTCGATAGATGTTCGTGCTAAGGGTACTGGTTTCAAATATTTATGTAATATAACAAAAAGCATTGATTGCCAACAATACTCTACCTACATCGACATTTATGATGAAGAATAAGTTAAAATTTGTATAGTCAATTTTAAAGACCAATAAAAGTATTTTGTAACTAAAGCAGAATTTCATAATAAACAGTTTTCTCAAACAAGACTCATATCAATTTAATACCAGAGCAAAGAAGTAATTGGAAACAATAAAGTTATCAAGAAGTAAAACAACCAAAAGTGTACGTTTGCAGACTTTGCTCAGTTTCGTACTGATTTATATTTGTTTGCGACTGCTGGGGTTTGTATCATTTTCGTATGAAACTTTGCTTGCTTTGTGAGCAATTTGAAGTTGAGGAGGAAAAACAATTGAAAGAAAAATTTGGAGAAATTGTGGCGAGATGAAAGCGTTCTCTTAAAAAGTCTTTGAAATTGGAAAAAAGCAATTTGAAAAAAATAACATTGTGAATGCCCAAAATCTAAAATTTCAATAAAGTTTTTTTATTTCTTGATAAGAATTCTCCTGATACATACAAGTAAGTACTTACAAAAATGTAAAATATCTATCAACCTTCACTTTTTTTTTGGATTCAAATTGATACCTACATCACCACAACCGCAAACGGTTTGTTGTTTAATAATATTTTGAATTCCAAATCCATTTCGCAGATTATTTTGCTTAAAATCTTTTTTTTAAAGAATTTAGTTAACCTGGTTAACCTACCTTCTTACTTATTTCAACTTTCAAAGTTTATCGCCGTTGTAAAACTGCGTAGTTTAAAAATCGGGGTGCCCCTTAAATTGCATAACTTTAATAATCCTATTTTGAAAATCCATAACACACTTGACATTTTGTTAATTTGCATAACGATAATAAATAATTTCAAAAGCATAAAAACTAAAAATCCATAACTATCCGTGTTATTACAAAATACACTGTTTAACTTAGACAACTGTTTAAATGTGATGCTGTCACTTTTTTGACAATATTGTTTGGAAGAGACAGCATCACATTTAAACAGGTGTCTAGGCATACCTATTCTGTGGTCTAAGTTAAACTGTGTTTTACAATCTTTTTGTCGTTCAAATCTATAACAAGGAATAACTTTAAAATTCATAACAAGAAAAGCCATATCTAGTGGAGCTAGTTTTAATAACTGCACTATTTCAAGGAGCGCAGAGGGCCAGCCCTCATTAAGTCCGCACTTCACTCGTGAAATGCCCCTGACACACTGACTTTGCTTTTTCTTAACATTCGCGCATTTACTTGAAGAGATTTCAACCTACTTTTAATTAAAAAGTTAACACATTTGCACTGATTTTTAGGGAGATTTTAAAACAACACCTAAAGGCAATTTTGCTCTTATATTTAGTATTCTATCTGAGCAGCAAAATAATTATTGTTAAGATATTGTTTTTCATAAATTTCTGTATTTTTTTTCAAGAATAACGAATAAACTGAGTAATTAGTTAGTTATATTTTTAATGTTGTATTCAGACAGTGGAGGAAAATTTTCAGAATTTAATTAAATTCTCATTTAAAACGCTTTCATTTTGTAATCAGAGAATTTTTTTGTAAGTATTCCTTAAGTTAAATATTTTTACTTCGCGATAAGCGGGCTGTTGAAAGAAATAACTTTTCTTGTTAGATTTTCTCGTAGCTAATTTAAATTTTAAAAGATTGTTAGTAAGTATTGGAAATTTTGTATTTCTACGTCTTCAATTATTTAATTTTCGCGATAAACATTATCTTACGTTGATATTAGACCAAAAAACCTATTGAATTTTAAAATTTATTTTATTTGTATTTTTTATTATATAATTTATTCAACATTTGAGTGAATTTATGAAGATGCTCATTAAAGCATTTTAACTCATTCTGAGCATTTAAACTGTTCTAACACAAATTCTAAAACGCTAAGCTTGCTAACAAAGTTAAATCCCTATAACCAACAATTTGCAAAAATGCTAATTAGCCATAATAATTTTGTGTAGAACAGCGTTCGGCAACGAAACAGCATTAAATCGCTATATTTCACCAATTAAGCTATTAAGGCTCGGGCCTAGTGGCCTAATTAAACATTTACTTAGGAGGCCAGCTATTAAGATTGTAGGTATTCATTAAGGAGACGGTAGCAAGAGGAGGGAGAATGGCCCAGCTCAGGAGATAAGACGACAATAGTTATTCAAGAACTAACTGTATGTAATGTAGTTAATGTTGCTACATTTGGTATTATATCTATAGAAAATGAATATTTAACAGCCGACTTGCGCTTCTGATATTTAGATTAAAATGATATAACTTAGCACAAAACAATTATTAACTATTTACACATCATACACTCTAACTGTACTATTATTGATTAAATAATATAATTATCATGATATATATATCCCTAATACCAATAAATGATACAAGTCACCTTTTTTGCTGGCATGCTTGCCTAAAAAAACCACTTCAAAACTGATGAAATTTTCCTTTGGTTTAAAAAAGAATGCATGATGTTGATGGCTTTTCAATAAACGATGAATAAACGATGAACTTGCAAGTAAGAATATGCGGAAATAAGAATTAAGGATCTAAGAATAACGCATGAGAATTTCACGTAAAGTTCAATCGAAATATCCTTACTTCCTTATCCTTACTAATATTAGATATCCTTACTAATACCACCTAATACTATAAACAAGTAAGTTTGTTTCTTTATTTGTTTGATTGTTAGGCCTTCATGTCTTAACTACTCAACCAATCATCCTGAAACTTTGCATACACATTGTCAGGGGTACAGAGAAGAACATTTCATTCAGATAAAATAATACTCTTCCCGAGGGATAGCAAAAAAAACTTTCCACGCAGAAGAAGTCGCGGGCAGCCGCAAGTTGACAATATGGATAAAGTTAAACGCGCTATAAACTTATACCGCGGAGTTGCCCGCCGAGTTATACGTCCTCGCGGGAAATTAATGCTGTTACGTCGACTGGTTTCAAAAGCTGTTTCACTTTGTGCCATATTGGCTTTCGAGGTATTTCCCTCAAGTGTGAACGTATGAACTTGTAGGGATCAGCCGGATAACAGATAAAAGAGACTTAGGGCTGACTTTTCAATCCTCAGATAACAGATATCAGTCAGTTTAAATATTAACCAAATCTAATAAAAGTCATTCATAAATGTGACAGACAAACAAATGACAAGCATTTTCAATTTGGCAGTATAATACGCTATCAAACGGATAAAGCTCTATCTAGGCATTGAAAAATCAGCCCTAAAGAAATTGAAATAATAACTTATACTTTGTTTAGCTTTTTACATCACTATTGACTTTGATGGAGAACAAAAACTACTTTTTACCGACTTCCAAAAAAGGAGGAGGTTCTCTGTTCGTCTGTATATTTTTTTTTTATTTTTTTTTGTGTATGTCCACCGATTACTCAAAGACGGCTGTACTGATTGAAATGATTCAAACGTTATTTACATTGAGTAAACTCCCAAGTTGGTCCCATTTTTTAAAATTTAGAATTCGGTTCAGTACTTTTCAAGTAATCTTGAAAAAAAAGCATGAAAAAAGTATGATTTTGTGTGAACTACCTCGATGATATGGTCGTATTAACTTCTTTGTTTATGAACTGAATAGGATAATTATTTTTTTGTTGGAAAAGGGATATCTTTAATGTAGTTCTTTAAGCGACCTCATTTTGACCCGTATTTATGTATGTTTCTCCGCGATTATCTCACGTTTGGCTGAGCCGATTTTACTAATCTACCTAAATAATATAGGTATAGGTACCTACACAACCTAATACAGAAGGTACCTACACTAAAAAAATAAAAATTGTTTAAAAAAACAAAAAACCGACTTCAAAAAACCTACCTCTAAAAAGCGAGAAATAATATTCAAATCACTATACGCATTATCATTGTAATAATAAAAACACGTCCCGACTAAAAAAAAAAGGAATTTAATTTATTGAATAAAAAAAAGGAATTTGTACTCCAGTACAAATTCCTTTTTTTTATTTTAAAAGCTTGGGTTAGCGTTGGTCAGCGTTGGGTTATATTAAGCCTAGCATTATGTGTGAGTATGAGTCGGGACCGATTTGGGACAAAACTAAGAAAGCCCTGTTTATTTTATTTATTTTTTATTTTTATTTCTTATGTATTCTTGTTTTGTCTCGAATAAATGTTTTTCTATTCTATTCTATTCTATTATTTACACAAGGAGTTCGAATGTCGAGTATTTTTTGCACAAGGAGTTTGTATCGAGTATTTTTTGCCCAAGTTAGGTTGTATAGCGGCAGCGTTGAGATGGAGTTCGAATTGTGTTCTAAATTCAAATACCAAAACAATGATTAAGTAATTTTAATTTTAATTCACTGTTTTCAGTGAATAAAAAAATATAAGATTTTTAGAGGGGGAATTAAAACTATAGTGATCACTTGCTCAGTGGGGGGAATGGTAAAGAATTTTTTCACTTCTATGTTCGGCTACAACAGGCAACAACAATAACTAGTAGTTATTATATAGTAGTAATCGTATTTGCATTTTATTATATGCTTCTTGAAATATTTAGAGCAAGTTGATTAAATATTCAACGCCACGTAGCTGCCATCGCTAGCGGCGCTTATCTTAAGGACCCTCCGACGCGACGTCCTGCGCCTTCTGATAGGAGACCCTTCGACCGCACGCTGCCGTGCCGTGCAGCCGATTGCCAAATGGCAATTGATTATAAACTTATGTAAGACTCTTTGAAGATTTCTTGTTTACTTGTTTACGAAAGAAAACTTTTTTTTCAGTTGGGCTTATTGACGTTTTTAATTTCCTCCAAGCGACTTGAAAAGTTTTTTATTCCTGAAATGAAGTTCCTTGCATTTGTGTTTGTTTTTGGTTGACTGAGCAAGTTAAAATATCCGTCCTTGCATTATTGTGTTTGTTTTTGGTTGACAGAGCAAGTTAAAATATCCGACAATAATATACAAATATCCACAACAATAATTATATTCAAATTAGAAAAGAATCATCACATTCAATTTTTGTAGACTCGAAAATTGAATCAAAAAATAAGCCGAGTTGTATGTACGTCTGCGCTGCACTTTGAGACTGACTAAAGGGATTCATTGACATGTTTTCAAAAGGTTTTCAATAAAATAAAATAAAACTGGCTTTTGTATCAAGGATACTATGATACAAAACTCAGTTCAAAAAGCAGATTTCGTCAATGCAGTAGCGTGTATACGAAAGTTTAATAAGTACACAATAGTAATGTTGATTGATTTTATTTCATTACGGGATTTACGGGTAAGTATTGTGTTTGCGTTTCCGCGGATGGAAATGTTCTGAAGCTTATGAACACACACGAGTGAACGCAAAATCCGTTTGTTTGTCCATCTTGTGCGTCAACATTTATTTTTGCATTTTATTCTCGGTATAAAACAAAACGGGATTCATTGTTGGTTTGTGGTGCTGTTAAAGCAAAACTTTGACTACTCACGTACTTATGTATCAACATTATGTTAAATAAAATCAAGATAAAATTAGTGAGTAACCTAAGCCCAAGGTAGGGTAGGTTAGTCTGTTACTAATACTCAATGCCAATTATTTCAAAACTAAATAAATAAATAAAAAATAAATAAAAAAAAGTCTGTTTTAAAATATTGTTAATAACAGAACCCAAATATAGTCTTATACAAGATTGTCTGTTGATTTCTTTACGAATTAAGCTGTTTCAATTTAAAAAGGTTACAGCACTGTTCCTTAGCTATATTTCAAAGTTTACGTTTAACACGTATAACACCACTTTATTATATAGCGAGTGAGGCATCCGCCTACATAAGTAATTTCCTCCGTCCATCTTTCCTTTCTGGTGATATTAGCAAGCCGTATTTCTAGTTCGGGCGCTTCATTAGGAAACGCTGAAGGCATGATTCTCGAGAGCACGTCATATAAGATACAACGTGCTTAGTATTGGCACAATATTAGTGGTATTAGGTACAAGTAATACATTTTTTCAGAGTCGGAGTCCCTTTTGTCGGTTTTTCCAGCAGTTCACGATATTTTGGATTCTATCTACAATGGGGTAAATAGGACGGGTACTCATCAGTCGTTAATTACACATTACTCATTAAAATTACTGTCTGAAATATCGAGAGTACTTATTTGGTCTTAGCTGCAATCAGGGTTTACTCCCGAACGCAAGATCGAACTGATATCGAGTAAACGTCAAAACGGTACAATGGAAACCATGGCAACCGTTTTCAATGTACCAAAATAACAGATTTTTGACGTTTATTCGATCTGGTGTGAACTCGATCTCATTTTTCCGTCGAGTCGAGAGTACAGGGGCTGATTATGGTGACGCTTTGGAAATCGAGTGTCAAATTTTGTTTAATAAGTAGAGATATGAATAAGTTTTTTGCCGCTTTGTTTCATGGCTTACACCACACTACCAGGGCACAATAAAAATCAAGGACCGCTAACATCGTTAGTACGAGAGATTCTTATCCCTGCGTATACGCCCACGCGCGACGCCGTCAAGCCAGAGCAGCCGTTTCTGCTTAACTTTATTGACACCTTTCGATTTATGAGTTCCTGGTGGTTTTCGTGAAATATTGATGTTGAATTTAATCTTTCGTTTGTGTTTTGTGGTACTTATGTGAATACATAACATAAAATAAGTACAGATTCGCATGCAAAATGCTCATCACACGAGAATATTTGCACTTTGCAGGACCAGCATCCACGTAGGTACTAGTCATGGCAATTAATGCTATTTTTCATTAATTTCATTAGCATGCTAATTTTCACGTCTTAGCATGCTACGTGCTATTGCTATGCTATTTGCTAAAATCATATTTAATTTGATTATGAATTACTGTGATTTGTAATCTTATGTTATTTAATTTACTACAAAAACACTATATTCACACCTTTTATTAAGTTATTTACCTAATACAGTTAAGTCCAGTCTTTTTAATTTAAAGTATTTGGGAAACAAAATATCAATCACACGATCGATGTCAACGCAACTAAATTAATAACCTGACTGAACCTATAATAACCTACGACCTGACTGACCTACGCAACAAGTGCGAAACAATAATAAACAAAATCAACTATAGAATAATGGACCGTAAACACGAGCATTTCAGTTTAATTTTTAAGAAATTTCATTGGCGCGAATGCGTTTTCTCTTTTCACTCACTCCTAGTCTCCTACTCCTACTATTCATTAGTGAACTGTCGGGTCGCGTCGGTCCAGTCAAAATAATTCGCATCGAATGACATTAGCATTAGCACGCCGCACGCACGACAGTCAGTTTGCGCCGCGGTGCGAATCAGCACGGTCACGTATTTTACGCATGATAGCAGCAGGACGCGAACGCAGGCGATTGCTGCGATCGATGCTATGATTAGCAATAATTTATTTTAGCAACTACGATTAATTTAATAATTGCTAATGGACCATTAGCAATTAATTATTATTGCTAATGCTAATTATTCCAACACTAGTAGGTACTCGGGTTATTCGCGTCACTTAAGTTACTGTTTAATCTAATCAGCCGTTGAACTCTTTTGAATGCAGTAAGTATTTCAAAGCTTGCCTTAATGTTGCCTATTTGCTGAAAAAACGGGAATTATTCAGTGAAATAAAAAGTTCAATAAATAATTCAGTCCCTCATCATACTTGTTGGACAAAAAACCACGCAAACATATGATAATAGTCAACGTGAAATGCTAAATTGTCCAAAACAGCGATACTTTATTACCTGCATCCGCTGGGAGTTCCAGGTTGCGCGACCGGGCTGTCCCCTAGCGGAAAAAACGGCCAGAGGGTTGCGTATTTAAATTCGTTTATTTCAAATATTTTCCCGCGTTTGCACCAGTTCCTATTGTCTATGGTCAGTATGCGTTTTCCTGCTCTTTTGTTTTAGTTAGCAGTGCCACAGATAAATATATTTTTCAAGAGAACTTAAAAAAAGGTTTACATGGGGTGCGTTACGTTTAACGCGAACGACTCCCAATATTACTTTACTTTAACTCAATAAATGAACACATATTTACGTAGATGTGTTCAACATTGTGTTAACGCGATGCGGGAGTATAAAGGGTATAAATTCACGAGTAAGAGCATTCATAAAAAATTCACGTGCAGGCTTGTCTAAATCCTTGTTATTTATAACACCAATCTTCGTCATTTACTCCCAATTTTATTCTGTACAACAGGGGAATGAAAGCTATTCTATTTATGAAAAGGGTGTAACTTATTCTGAACTCGTCTAGATTTAGCTATATGTTTTCAAATAAGTAAAAGATCATGCCAAAATATGAAAAAATGGGAGGTCGACCAAAACTGCGCTTTAACTGCGCTTTAATGAAATTAGTGGCATTGTATAGCATTCTGCCTTTAAGTTATTTTGGTATAATATGATTTCATTACACTTTGGGATATTGAGAAATCTTAATTATTTTCGAGCATTTTGAGTGCAGAGTTGACAGCTCTGTTTGTCAACATATGGTTATTTATGACGTATCATTGGGCAGTTTTTGGCATTCTCTGCTTAAAAATTTTCATTCTACGAATACTATGTTCTTTTGGTCGTGTTCAAAAGAACTCTTGTTCCCAGGTTTTGTTCCTTTTAATATACTTAAAGGTTTCTTTTACCATTTTTATGCATCGTCAAACTTTCTCGAATCATATTCCTTACCAACATTTTAACGTTTATCAATAGCCTCGACAGCCTCGTCTTATGTATTTGAATTTTAAATTTAACTTTTTGATCAAAAGCGACAGCTATAAATAATAGTCCAAACAAAGAGTATTTAAACAAAATAAATGGGCAATGACTTGTCACATTCAGATATCAGATGCCGCAAACGGGTGCATTACTGGTGCAGTGACGCGGAGCAGCTACTCGGTATATCACATGATGACGTGCTGTCACCATTAATATGGAGCTATGGTGCTATTGATGGCCAATTCGGATTCCGAGGTCTTAATAAACCTATGATTACTTGGTGCACCTATACCTAACCTAGTAGGTTTATTAATGTCAAAGCCATAAAATTGACAGTTTCAAAGTTATGGCGCTCTGAAAACCATTTTCCAGGTTTCGTTTGTTTCGATGACTAACTATAAGTTACTTTGAAGCACTATACATTGAAAGCGTTGAAAAGAAAAGAAGAGACCATTTCCAGAGAAAATACTTGAATTTCCAGCTCTATAAAAGTAATTGACCTATAATACATGTCCCGGTCCCCAATTAACAAGAGATTTTTTAAATTTCTAAATACAATGGCCTACCTACTATTTAACTACTTTTATTACACTAAAGTTACAATTAGCTAGTCAAAACGCGACTTCAAGATCATTAACCAAACTACCACTTTTAGAGTGTGAATTGGCTTTTAACTTTCAAGTAATTAAACCCTGAATAGTCATATAACCATGAAGTTTTACGTTGGTCTAGCTAGATACTTAGCTTCAAGTAGGCGCAAATCATAGTGCAGTAGAGAAACTTGGCAACTCCGATTATATCTAACTCGGTCTGGGAAGTTGGGAGGTGCAAGAATTTCGATTTCTCTGGAAGGAGTTACGGTACCCGGGGAATTCGCACTTCATCGGGCCGAAGTCACGTGCTACCAAGATTGGCTGTCGGAATGAGTATTGTTTCTATGTTGCGATATGTTTCATATTTCAATGTATTACGTTTGGTTCTTTTAGGCGAGTATCTTTACGTATTTTTAATTTATATACGGAGGAATATTTTTATTTGCTTTTGAACGTGATAATTTTGTGGTTTTATGAGCTGATATTTAGGGTTGCGGATGTAGTAAATAAAAATACGTTTTTATAGTTAGTAATTGAGAAAGTAATTTCTTTTTATTTTGACTGTAATGATACTCGTATTTTGTGTCTAAAACACTTTAAGTATTAGGTAACATTTTTATAGCTTTATTTAGTGCTTAAGTAAGTATTATATTTATGCCATGCGGATTACCTATTTAATCCGACTTTTCTAGAGAAAAATTTATAAATACTGCTATTTCACTCTTTAGCCGTTAAACTCAAATTAACTAGGTATGTGCAAAGCAATATGAAAATTCCCAACTGCATAATCACGTCAACAGAGGCTCATAAATGACCTAAACTAAAACCGACTACGGGAAGCAGTGTGGAGGTAGGTATTTTTTGCTCAAAGGTGCATAGAGCCCACTAAATGAGAAATTCCTTGAGTACGTGCTAGCTACGTTGGGGTGTTCATTTAGATATCGATTGTCGATAAACACGGCTCTTGCAAATTAATGAAGAGGTCATGTGTAGATGTGTATAGCATCGTAATGTGCTGGATGAGCGTATCGTCGTAAAATGTGATTGCTTTTGGTAACTGGTAACTTGTATTTCATTATTATGTATTTTATGCCTGTCTTAGAATTACGAAACTATGATTTTTTTTTAAAAAAAAATCCGGTAATAAGTACCCTATTGAAATGAAAGTACAGAAAATTAGGTTTATGCTCTCGTTTTAGGAAAAATCTGTAATACCTAAGCTTCACTTGAAACTATCCAGTTCGGTACGTTATATTCTTAAAAGTTTTGCTCATTGACTGTTCATCGAATATGAAATTTCGACTTTATAGTGATTTTTTGTTGAAAAAATATTATATTTTTAATTCACAAACACAAAGGAGGCACAAACTTAATAAAAGTTGATTTAAGGCCCTTATAGCCGTCAACTAGCGCCACCAATTCATTAATTTTTATTACACGTAAGCCAGGTCAATATTTAAAAAAAGGAAACAACCATGCCTTCTTCAATTGTCTCTAATATTTTTTGAATAACTCTTCAACAATTTTCATTGTTTCTGTAAGTTTTAAAGTCCATTTAAACCAAAAGTGGCCACTGTCGTTTCAAATGCATTTTAAAACTAGTACAAAGAATGGAAAATAATAAAGAGTTATTCAAAAAATATTAGAGGCAATTTAAGAGGGCATGGTTGTTTCCTTTTCTTAAATATTTACTTGGTTTACGAGTAATAAAAAAAATGTATTGGTGGCGCCAGTTGACCTATATAATATATAAGCGCCTTAATATCCTGAATTTAATCGATAGAGAGTGACACCGTTCCATCCCTAGGGCGTTTATTCCACCCGAGAATTAATTCAGGCCCGTAATGGCTCGGTATTGGAGAGGCTCGAATTTTTCACGTGTTTCCATCCAGGAAAGTTAATTTACCGTCGGATTTGGACCACTTCCGAGCTTAGTTTTCTCTTAACCAGTATTTCGGATTCGATTTTTCCTCCCCATTCGCCTGCCTTTTCTCTAATGGTATGATTTTAAGAAACTATTTTTTTTTGTGTAATTTGTCACGCTGGCTTTACCAGATACCAATTAATAATATTCTACGAGCAACATTTCAAAGATAAATTAGTGTACTTTTTATTTTATGCTTAAGAGAATTTTGTGCAGACGTATTTCAAAGATGCTCATTACGTTTAAGTATTTGTCCGTAATTTTCTTTTAGTTCTTTTTCTTTATACCTATTTGCTCAACAAAACTGTAGTTATGTACCTCTTTGTTTCCAACTCCCTCAGTGGGTTCGTAATTGCTGTCTAGGCTATTATAAACGGCTTTTATAACAACTAAAACTTCTTGCAGAAGAAAAATAACTCGCCATTTCTTCCAATATTCGCTGAACTGTGAAGAAACTTTTGATACAATTAAGTGAACGATATCATGGACGATGACGATATGAAATTAAGTAGTTCCCGTCAAAGTCAAGTAGTGTATCGCCGACGACTGTGTTAGTGAGACAGATGTGCGTGGAAGTCGCCGGGTGTCGCGCGACAAGACTAACGACGTCGTCGCGACGTCGTGACGCCGTCTGTCGGGCGTTCCGTCGATAATGGATGCGCTTGTCTAGATCAATGGACATGCTGGCAGATTCTGTCCTGTTTAGATCACCTGTTTATTCTCTTGGTGGATTTATTTATGTATGAGATGTAGATGTACCTATTAGTATTTATTATTTGTGTGTATGATAACAAATAAGTAGGTTTTAGAACGATTCGATAATCGTTGCCCAAACTATCTTCTAAAACCTACTTTGATGGTGGCCTACTTTTGTGTTATGACGTCATCGTTGGCAACTCTTGATGTGTATGCTCTCGAAGTTATGGCTCGGATAGCCTATGGGCAAAAATCCCAAGGCAATGGCAAGGATTTCACGTAAATACATCTAAGTTTCAAAGTATCCAACGGCCGAGTTGTAAAATTTTCAGATTATATAACGGATAACGGAGCATTAAAATTTGCTCCTTGACTTTGGCCATAGAGGTTATTCATTAATGTTTCCAATACCTTCGTATTTGAAGACGAGTTTTTTTTCTTGTATGATTTGAAAAGTTTGTGATTTGTACACCAATGACAAAAACACTAGGTACCACTAATGGACATATAGTAAAACACGTTTGAAACTTCCGTCCGCATATTAGCCTTACAAATTAGGCCCTTGAACAGTCCTTCAGAACATCAAAGCCCAGTATCTTCGCATAAACGTCTATTATCCAAACAAATGGCGAGGGATCTGTCGTTCAAAGTTAATCTATTAAGTGTCCGCAGCGGGTTTACGGTTTATATGTAATATGGATATTTAGTTATATGGCAAACAAGCCTGCAGTTACAACTTAAAATCTAACCCAGGGAAGCACAGACTTATTGAGACCATGTGCCACTTGGGCAAATGATGAACTAATGACGGGCCACCAGCACAAATTAAAAACATAAAACAAGCCAAAAAAATTTTGTTTTTCAAATGTATGAGGGAATAATTATTTCTGGCGGGCCACTGGCATATTGCCGACGGGCCACATTTGGCCCGCGGGCCGCAGTCTGTGCATCCCTGATCTAACCCGTAGTGGGTGAAACCAGGGAAACAGCTTGAACTCTCTGTCTAATATTAGCTTTTATTGACTAAGGAGGTCGTTTAAAGTATATAGCTGCTTTATTTTTCTATTTCTATGTCCACGCACCCGGATAAAGTCGCGGGCGGAATTAATAATATCTTTAGAAAGTTTTTTTTTGCAAAATGTCTTTAATGCCATTTTACGGCCATTCCCGATTTGTCCCCCACCACCTTTGTAACTGGAGGATATCAGGAAAAAAAGATTTTTTTCATTCATTTCTTCCCGATTTTCCCCAGTGGTGGAGCAATGGGAATAGACCGTCCATACTTAATTTCTGGATGTCCACCAGTACGGGACAACGGGCATAGCTCCTTTTTACAAGTTGAAAAGTTGACTAAACTCCATTTACGACTGTAAAAGTTCTACAAAAGCTAGCAACTATAGTCTAGATTTCTAAGCTCGAACGTGCCTCGATCTGTCTTGCGGGCATTACGCCTAGATCGATAGTGCATTCGACTAAGCTTTTGCAAATAATACCGGGGTCGACGAACTTTGTGAAAGGTAGAAATCGGTTCGAATACTGAGCAATATAGCAATTTACATTTACATAAACCATAAGAATATTAAAGGGCTTTAGCGTCGAAGTCAAGACGTCTACACAATAAACGAACTCGTAAGTTTAATTGTAATTAATTGCAGAATTTGGAATACCTACCCATAATGGTTATAATTATTGTTTAAGCCATTTTAATTAAATAATTATACTCTTGATTTGCCAATCATTTTTACACGGTTATGTTGAGCACTAGGATTCCATGTGTTGTGGAATAATCTAGTTGTTTCTACGTCACTTTCAATTCGAGTAAAAGAGAAAATTGAATTTCGGCGCAAATTTAGCATTTAGTCTCTAAATAAAATGTTTCAAAGCAGAATTGTACTTATATACAACGAACGTCGATCGTTCGTCTAGTCTAGATGCGAGTTACTCCCTATTTTATGCAACATCTATAAAGGCATGCGTGGGCGTCGGTCGCGTAGGAGCCACTCATTTTATTCAAATGACGTGTCCTGCCTTCGGTTGCATGTCCCGAGAATGTTTGCAGCCCACTTTACATTTATGCTGCTATGCTTAACAGGCTCCGCGTGAATAAATCTGATAACTTATAATTGCTTAGCTTAGATGATCGTCCTTGGCAAATGCTTGACATTGAAAAATAGCAGTGACCTTAATGTTTCTTATTTCGAAAGAAAACCATCGAGTTTTTTTTATAATCAAAGCATTTAAATAACAAACTTTTCTTTAATTAATGTTCATTTTAAATATTAATAATTTTTTCCTTTGAAATAGGTAACAAAACGAATGAGGCGGTTTTTTTTATAAGATAAAAGTTTTATAATGTAACACCCACATACACCAGTTAATCTTCTACCCTTAAAAGACTAGGTAATACTGAACTGATATAAACAATTCCCAGGAAACTGCTCCGCACCATCTCCAGGAAAAATAGGGATTACAGATAAACTAATGTTTGCGAAATGGGATTACCTTTCCAAGGAAACCTAAACCGATTTCGCTAACATCAAACATTTCATCGGAGGAAGACGGAAATAAATTATACATGCCGGGTGTTCAGGGGAAGGGATTGGATGCGTATTACGTAGGGCTCAATTTATCGGGACCAGTTCGTGTGAAAGGGTCCGGTTCTGTTTGCCGAATTGGTTGTTGTCGTATTAGGTATACGAGCTAAATGTGGGATCGTGTACAATTTCCATTTGATTATTGTTAGTTTATGATTTGGTGTCTACGTCAGGAATTTAATTTAATTTTTATTTATTTATTAGGGATAATAAACAGCGTTCACAATTTAACTTATGATCTAAATATTTAGTAAAACAAATTTGCTAATTGCGAAGCCCACACCATCATCCGCGGGTTAATTATGTGATACTCAATTACTTACTAATTAATGTGAAAAAGCTAAAAAAAAAATACACAAAGTACATAAAACATTTTATGAATTTATTTTGAGACATAAACTAAAAAAAAATAACTTTTACCTTATGTACAAATTTTCAAATAAGTAGGTATACTAGAAAAATTCAACTCATCACCATATCATTTTCTCAGGCGGGACACGAACCCGCAATCAATGGAGTTATGGAGTCACTATAGTGGGATCGTCGAAATCCTTCAGTACTAATACATTTGGTACCATACTCATTCGAGTGGCTAGCGTTCATTCATCAATTACCCACGACCAAGAATTAATATTAATAATATTAAGATTCTTGCCCTCGACATTTATGTTTGACAAAAAAATATATATAAAGTAATAATTTAAAAAATATATATTTTAAGGTCAGGAAAATTTTGATCAATTACCTGGTAAATTATCAGCTAAATTAGTTAAGGTTTCAGTGGCAACTTTTTTAAATTTTGATTCTGATCAAATATGTCCAGATTCGGGAAAACTTTATAGGTGTCAGCGAGCCGGTGAAGAGGTGCGCGCGAGAAGTCGGCAAGTAGAACAGCAAGTAGAATACCTACTAAATTATAAATTGACATTCCCTGATATCTAAAGACTTCAGAGACTCATATGTTATGCAAAACAAATACCCAACGAAGGTCATTGCAGTGGTCAATGTCGATAGTCGATTGTCCAAGAATTTTCTCGCTAATACAGCTTTCGATATGAATTTAATTTAAAAAATATAAAAAATGACCTTAAGCGAAATTTCCTTTTTATAGAGAATAACAGCAGAAATCGCTCCACTTTCCTATATTTGATGAAGGACAATAAAAATCAAGTAACCGAGGCCACACGCCATTTGCGTTGGTTTTTACAATACTTCGGAGGCAGTCCCTGGAACTCTTTGTTCCTCGCCTTTGTAATATTGATTGACGAAGTACAAAAGGCTGTGAATACAAAATAGGTGAAACCCGAATTTCAGTATATTCGAGTGAAATAGAGAGCCATCTGACATCAATCACTGCCGCAGTGCGAATTGTCATGGAGATGACCTTAATGAAATTATTAATCAATACTGGGACAATTTCACACAAGTTCCGAGAAGCAATCACGACCGTTATTAAATTAAGTTTCCTTTTGATCAATCTCGAGTTGCGCTGTTTGTTATTATGGTGGTTTTAGTTGACAATCCTAAACCAGTTTTGTCAATTTGTATCGTTCATCTTTTCTTGTAGTTGTGTCCTCGCTAGATTCACAAATAAATTATATATTTTTTAGAAAATTTCGTGCTTGAGTCACAGAATATAATTATAATAGTACTAACGTATGCTTGAGTCTTGTTTTGGCCTAGTTAAGTAGCTATAGATTAGATGCATTCTATTTAAATTTAATCAATTCTTATTAAACTCTACGCTGATTGCTTTTGACTGAAATTGCTATCTAAATTTTGAGCACTCTACATTTAATTTATCTAAAGCTGACAATATTGAATCAGAATAAGTACTTACTTGAGTAGATCTCGAAACGAGGGTTCATAAATAAAAAAATATGATTTCATTTATATAAAGAACTAGGTACCTACTTCTGTAAAACCTTTTTTACACGACTGCCCCAAAAAAAACAGAGAGTGTAATGTGTTCAGGATTCATGTAGGTATGTTTGTTTGTGGGTATGTGAGTTTCTTTATTCCACCATAACTTCTAAATGCCTTTTTATTTATTTTATTCTTCATGAGTTCTGCATAATATGTAATTAAAATATTTTTTATTGATATGCCTTCCCAAGTTAACAATGTCTAGTTCCGTTAGTATTTTCAATCAGCAGTAAAAGCTCTTCGCCTGTATCTTTTTAGAATTGATATTGAGGTCTTATTAAACTTGTTATTTTTTAAACATCTTAACAATTCACGTAAACAAGCATTCTATTTGATTCGAGTGTTATCACAAATAAATTGACTTAGGGCAATTGTCTAGTTAACGACGTATTTAAATCGGTCCTTATCTGTAGTCATTAAAATGGCGCACTACAGATTCCCTGTAGAGGGTAAAGGTAAACTTGTGTTTGACCTTCCACGCTCAGGAGGGTGCCGCGCAACACCCCAGGGAAACTAAAGTACTACCCTGTCGCTTCACACCCTAGCCACACAGACATAAGATCCAATTTCAGCTGAAACCCTAGACGTCGCGACAGAGTAAAAACTACCCTTTGCCGTCGTAATTAGGTACATAATGAAACAATTTGTAATCGATCACGTCGTATCACGCAGCCGGGAGCGCACTCGAACAATACACTGTATCGCGACGTGTTACGGCGCCAGTTGCCGTGAAACGAAGTTTGGATCACGTACAGTACTCGGGACTTGTTGTTTAGCGTATAAAGTTGATATTTGCTAAGCAATTTTTGCGCATTATACGTTAAAGTTTGCGACCATGCCGTGTTGTGTTATTCGATCGTAAAATATGGCGGAGCCAACATAGTAGGATATGCTAATGTTTTTTATCGCATGTGCCCGGAATAGGCGTGCCTGATCGAGTTTATATATGACAGCGAAAGAACAAAAGAGGTTCTGCTTTGGATATTGGGTGAGCGAGGAATAAGGGCGATGTGGTGGCCGTTGACTGGCTAATGATACCATGTTGAGGCCGAACGATTGATGCATTAGTCTTAATCTATTATTTGGGTTTCTTTCATACTGGAACTATGAAAAATTATACTCAGAAATAGTTGTGAATAGAGTTAATCGATGGGGCTGCAGGCAATGGAGTGGAAAAGAAACATCCTTAGGAATTAGGTCAAGTGGATTAATAAATATTATAGGTAAGAGAAACATATGAAATTCACTTTTAGATGTTTTTTTCTATCAAAAAGATAAATTAAGCAAAAAAAATAAACTTGTTTATTCGAGTCGTCCCGTCCCTTGACCACGACATTGAAGCGCTCATGGCGGAACTTGACAGACTTAACGTACTCTATCAGGTGTCGTATGGGTGACAGTGGCATTACAACTGAGCGCTCGTGCTTCGGAGGGCACTTTAAACCGTCGGTCCCAACTGTTGTCATCTGATATTAGTCGTTAAGCCAAGTTAGGCCACGTTAGGCCAAGGCCTTACAGGCGGCTTGATAAACTCCAACACCAGAGGTGGCCACTATTCCTCATTCGATAAGAAGAAGACCACGACCCTGGAAAGATGTCGAAACGTCAGGAAACCCAAAAAACCAACATATCAAAAACTAAATTATTCAAAAATGACATCTGAATTAACCAATATACGCGCTCGGCTGTACTTCGTAAAAAGTGTTTTATTTCTAATAAACTTGTTTGTTAACTAGCTATTCGTCATCCCAAGGGTTGAGTTACCAAAAATGGTATATACTTAGTCGAATTTGCAGAAACAGCCAACTTACATAAATATGAAACCTTAGCAAAGATTATATATTTACGCCACTTGGCGCTGAGACCTTGCTCCCCAGGGGGGGAGCGGAAGTTTCCCAAGGACTTGTTCAAACTTATTTCGGCTCTTGGTGTGGTGACAGAATAAGTGAAGTTATATAGTTAGGCTGTGAAGCTGGTCTTGCCAACTAGCAGTTTAGTTTATTTGATAACTAACTACCCGCCCTCTTGCTTCTGTTTCTCCCTTTTTTTGCCAAATGCACCTTCCAACAACACCCAAAAAGAAACAACCAAACAAACCATTCCTTACCTCCATTCGCTTCAAAAGTCTGTTTCCATCCCGTTCGAGTTCCGTCCCGTCAATCGGTGTAAGAAAAGCGCTTGAATTTATTTTCGCACGCGTTATTTTTTTTTGCGACAACTCTTAAGTTATTCATTTAAATGGTATGGTATAAAAAGATAAAATAAAGTGCATGATAATTAACGTACCTATTTAAGTTGATAAGGATTATTACTGTACCCTTCTAAAAGCTTTCCTAATTACCGCATTGCGTGCCCAATTATTTAGAAGATTATAATGGATTGTGTTTTATAATATGTTGTGATTAAGAAATGAGACAAAACATACACTAATTGAAACGTACACTGATATTTTAAGTAACTAACATTTCAACGTTATTGATGTTACAGTTTAGGTTCAAATTCTTACCATATTGCTTTAAATAAAACAAATCCACAAGATAAGTATGAGTAGTTAGTACATTACGAAAATGTGTAAACGAATGAAAGATCAAACTGAGACTAACAATTCTGTGACATACAAAATATTGATGCAAATAAGTAATTTGAAATTGTATCTCTCCCTTCCATCTCTTAAACAACAAATAGGATGAGATCCGTTATAATGTCCCATATAAAACGTAACTTCGTTTTAAGGAAAAAAAAGTTATAATCTTCCGACAGCTCTCGAAGGGCGTTTTGTCATAACGACGCGACGAAGAAAATGAATAAAAAGCACCTTGCCAGCCCGGCCGAGTTGGATTGTCTCTTCAGGGTAGCAAAGCGCCCGGAAAATTATGCTCGTCAACTCGGTCGGGTTGCTTTTAAAATCTTTCTTTGTTATGTGAGTGCTTATTTTATAAGCCACCAATATCAAACCAGCGATGTTTTGTTCCACAAAATTGGCATTTGCCTGGAATTGTTTTCCAGGTTTTTAAATTCAGATTTATATTTTCGCAGACAGTTGAAACGTCGCGAACTTGTTTTTCTCTTTTGATTCATGAAAAATAACGAGATTTTCGATGAACGAAAAACGCTATCCGTTACAGGGATTGGTTTCTTTATTACATTTTTGGTTAGATGATTGGGGAAATAAATAATAATAGAATATTTTGAAATTAATATTTTTATTCAAATGTTACTTTTCTTACTGAATAAAAATTTAAACTATTTAGGCGCAGCTGGGCCCGAGGTCGTTCGCCAAGAAGATGGTCTGACCAAGTAAGAGTAGAAACCTCCTCAAGCAAATTCCATTAAGCAGTGAGAGCAACTATGGACCGAGACCGATGGAGGAAAATCGTAAAAGCAGCCGGTGACCACGATCCTCAGTTATGAGGGAACGATTAAGAGAGAGAGAGAAATTAATTTCACTTAAAAAATCATGTAAAAATTACCATTTTCTTAGACACATTAAAATAGTTTAATTTTCCTATTAATAGTTACACAATAGGTCAACACGTGATGCTTTCACAAAGTTAATTTCCCTGTACACAGGGCACGTAAACGCTGTGCTGAAAACGACAATGGCCGCGCAAAAAACTCTTCCGAGGGTTACAACACAATTTTAGCCATTTTATAAACTCATTTCAGCAAAGCGCTCAACTCGCCACAAAGTAAAATGTTTCATACCGGGATTTCACTTTGAATAGAAATAAGATGGAAAACGCCCGAAGAATAACGTTAGGTAGCTGTAAAGTTTTCCTTAGAATAATGAAATATCATGTCCACATGACAAAGACGTGAATTCTAAATCCCTAACATAAACTTTCTTAAATGCGTTTAAATGCTTTGCAAATCAAATATAACAGAATAGGTAGGTACTTTTTTCCTGAAATTTCTTACACACACAAAATATTTGTATTTTTTCAGCAAGTGAGGACAGGGACAGGGACTCAGTAATAAAGAAATTACATAAAACTTGCATTTCAATTTTCGAGATCAAGAATTTTATTATAATTTAAAGTGATTTGATAACTTTTAATTATCTTCTATAGGAATTACAAATGATGCTCTCATTTTTCAATGTAATTGGATACCATAATATCTTTTCTCAGAAATCTTTGTTATTTTATATAAATTTTAATTAAATTTTTGTTTTTCAGGTAAGTCGCCAAGTCCGGAGTTGGGCAAGTATTTGCTATGAATGCGGTTTAATTAAGGAGGAAAGGAACTTAGAGCGTTTGATCAGAGAGATTCCTGCGATCCTCTTCAAAGAAGATCTTTTGTAAATATTACAATCAGGATTACCTATTTTTGAAGTTATTTAATTGAAAATTAACCTATTTCAAGAAATTTTATATTTGAACATTGGGCGAACACTAACTACTCAATAGTCTTAAAACATTTTTACGGATTGGATCACGTATTTTATTATTTTAGGTTATTTCGTAGTTAACACAAAAAAAATTTGTAGGTATTATTCAATTATTATTTATTGTGTAATGTGGGTAGGTGTGTGGATGAAAATAAATCAGTCTAAGCCTAACGCCGGTGTTTGATTAACGTGTGCCCGTGTCCCGTTACATGACATGGCGCAGTCGGTTCGCATTCCAATTATCATTACGTAAAATATTGATCGTTTACTTGATAGTGATACCGGACCATGACAGATTCTCAAGAAGTGGATAAAAAGAATATATTGGTGAAATCATCGCGTACTATGGAAGCCGTACTTCAACCGCCGGAGCCGTTCCGGTTTGAAAATAACTTGCTAAATGTAACGTCGGGAAACCTAAGCAAAGATTGGGAAAGGTGGAAAAAGTCATTTTTGGTATATTATGAAGCCTGTGAATTAAATAAAAAGGATAAAAAAGTGCAAGTTAACATTTTGTTACATATTATTGGAGAAAAATGTCGAGAAATATATGACCAGTTTTCGGAAGAATGCAGTACAGTTCTGGTAGTGCTAAAAAAATTTGATGACTTTTTCCTTCCAAAAAAGAATTTAACTGTCGAAAGACACATATTTTTCACAAGAGAACAGAAAGAATTTGAGTCTATTGAGCAATATGTATTTGAACTAAACAAGATGGCGGCTAAATGTGAATTTAGAGATCTATGCAGTGATCTTGTGCGCGATCGATTAATTTGTGGTATAAGAGACGGGACAATGAGGGAACGGTTGTTACGAGAACCAGATCTGACCTTGTCGAAAGCTGTCGACATATGCAAGTTGGCAGAAATGTCGCGAGCGCAGGCAACGCATATCAAAGTAGAAAATACGGAGTACAATGTGCATGAGATAAAAAATGCCGATGATGAGACGATGAAGAAGGAAGTATGTTGGGTGAATAAGGGATATCGACGTTCTCCAGCAAACAATAACTGGCGAAATCGTGTAGGCAGTTACGATCAAACGCGTGTGACGCGAGACCTGCGTGGCCAAGAGCGTGGTCGTTTTACGGATAACAAGCCACAACAACCCTCCACATCTGGTCAGCTCCAGCACCGTGTCTCATCGAATAAGTCAAGTGGTGGTTGTGGTAAATGTGGTCGTGTGCATAAAATACGAGAGTGTCCAGCTTATGGATATCGTTGTTACAAGTGCAATAGGATGGATCACTACTCTAGGATGTGCAGAGTGTATGCAGTGCAGGGAGACTCCAGTGATCAGGTAGCGTGTCATTTGAAACATAAAACTGATAATCAATGGTCAATAAAAATAAAAATTTGTAATGTTTTTATAGATTTCAAGTTGGACACTGGGGCTGATGTTAATATTTTGCCTAAATTTTTTTTAAAACAATTGCAAATATTGGAAAAGGATTTAGTTAGAACTTCTATAATATTACACAGTTATACGGGAGATAATATTTTGGTGTTGGGCAAATGTTTCTTAAAAGTATTTTACAAAGAAAACACATACATATTGCCATTTATTATTGTAGATGTTACGTCCCCCCCGATTTTAGGTTTGAATTCATGTGAGGAATTACAGCTTATTAAGAGAATTATGTCGGTTAAGAATGTGGACAAAGATAGCCAGTTTATATTAGATGAGTTTCCAGATATTTTCAAAGGTATAGGTTGTTTACCAGGATGTTACAAAATAAGATTGAATGAAAATATTCAGCCGGTGGTCCATGCACCTAGGAAATTACCAATTACCCTTAGAGATAAAATTAAAGAAAAATTACAAGAAATGGAAAAAGACGGTATAATTTCCAAGGTGGAGGGGCCTACGGACTGGGTAAACAGTATGACAGTTGTAAAAAAACCTAGTGGAGATTTAAGGATTTGTTTAGACCCAAAGGATTTAAACAGGGCTATTAAACGAGAGCATTTTAAGTTACCTACTTTAGAAGAAATAACCGCGAGATTATCTGGCTCAAAATTTTTCAGCACATTAGATGCAAAACATGGCTTTTGGAACATAAAATTACATGAAAGCAGTACAGATCTGTGTACATTTAATACAGCATTTGGTAGGTATAAATTTTTGCGTATGCCTTTTGGCATTTCGTCGGCATCGGAAGTATTTCATAAAAAGTTATACGAACACTTTGATGACCTTGAAGGAGTTATTTTATTTGTTGATGACTTGCTTGTTCATGCAAGTTCTAAGGAACTCCATGATCAGCGCTTACGAGCCGTTTTAAAAAGATGCCAAGAAATAAACATAAAGCTGAACAAAGATAAATGTAAATTAGGGTTAACTGAAATCACATATTTAGGCCACAAAATATCAGGTGACGGTGTGCAGCCGGATAGTTCACATGTGCTGGCAGTCAAAAATATGTGCACTCCTAAAAATGTGAAAGAGGTAGAAAGGTTTTTGGGATTAGCGACCTATGTAAGTAAATTTATTCCTCAATTTTCAGAAAAAACTCATAGTTTGAGAGAATTGTTAAAAAAAGATACTGAATGGCATTGGGATCATCGGCATCAGGAGTGTTTCGAAAATATAAAAGAATGTTTGGTTAATCCGCCTGTACTTAGATATTATAGCTTAGAAAAGTCAGTAGTAATATCAGTAGATGCAAGCAACTATGGTTTGGGGGCATGCTTGCTTCAAGATAATTTACCTGTGTGTTATGCTTCGAAATCTTTAACGAAAACTGAGCAATCATACGCTCAAATAGAGAAAGAATTGTACGCGTGTGTTTTTGCGTGTGAAAAGTTCTATACATATATTTATGGCCGGGCAGACGTAACGATTGAAACGGATCACAAACCGTTGGTAAGTATTATCAATAAGCCATTGGCAGACGCGCCGGCGCGACTACAACGAATGTTGTTGCGATTGCAGCCGTATTCATTCAAACTGGTTTACAAACCCGGCAAATATTTATTTATCGCTGATGCATTGTCGCGCGCGCCGGTCGACACTGAGCAGCGGCAGCGGGAGCACAGCCCCCCTCCGCCGCCTCGCGACTACTTAGATGCTCAAGCGCAAGTCTGTTTTATAACAAATAGTAATTCACTTACGGATTCACATTTTTTAGAATTGCAAAAATGTACTAAAGAGGATTCTACTTTGCAACAATTATGCAAAATAATAAAGAAGGGTTGGCCCGATGATAAAAATAAAGTTGAACTTGTATTAAAACCTTATTGGGATTATCGACATGAATTGGTTAATAATTTCGGCTTAATATGGAAAGGTAATAAGATTGTTATACCGCAATGTATGCGCTATAATATGTTAAAGAAACTACATACAAGCCATTTAGGATTGGAAAAATGTAAACTTAGAGCACGCGAAATCATGTTCTGGCCTAATATGAATACACAGATTCAAGACTATTTATCACGATGCCAGGCATGCCTTACTTATAGAAATAAAAATATAAAAGAACCTTTGATGCCTCATGAGGTACCTCAGAGACCATGGCAAAAGGTGGGTACAGATATATTCAAGTTTCGAGGCGAATCTTTTTTGATTATCATTGACTATTATAGTAAATACTTGGAATTATTTAAATTAAATTCTTTAACATCCAATACGATAATTAAAAATTTAAAGAATATTTTTAGTAGGTTAGGAATTCCGGAAATTGTTATGTCAGACAATGGCCCTGAATATTCATCTTCAAATTTTAAAATTTTTTCGCAAACTTGGAACTTTAAACACGTAACTTCATCGCCTCGGTATCCACAGTCGAATGGACAAACTGAGCGTGTAATTCAAACAATTAAAAACATTTTGAAAAAGACGTCTTACGACGGCTCTGATTTTCAAATTGCATTTTTGGAATATTTGAATACTCCAATTAGCTGTGAAATACCGTCGCCAGCCGAGTTAATGTTCAATAGAAAGTTACGTAGTGTACTACCTTGTGATCCTAACTTACTATTTCCTAAAATGTACAAATATAATAAAATACCAGATAAATTAGAGAAGCGAAAAAATTTACAAAAACATTATTATGATAGGGGCTCGAGAATCTTAAAACCTTTAAAAATAGGTGACAAAGTTAAAGTCAGAATAGATGATGTGTGGAAGGCTGGTCTGGTCGTGAAGGTACTTAGCCCACGCTCGTATGCGGTAAAAATGGAAAATGGTAACATCCTGAGGCGCAATAGACGGCACATTATATTTGATTCGACTACACGAATTTTTAAAGCAGTAAATGATGACAGATATAAATATGATCAAATCGATGTAGAAAACGCATGTGAAAGCTATCATGGTACAACATCCAGCTCCAGTGTGCCATCTCCTGGGCAGTCATTGAATTATAATAGTTCTAATTATAGCACTCGTTATGGCAGGATAGTGAGGCCGCCTGATCGCTGGGGATATCCGGCAACGACCTAAGTCAAATGAAATGGAGTCGGTATGCATACATACGTACATAATACTTATACCTACCTACTTATTTAAAAATTAATATAACAATATGTAATAAAAAAAAAAAAAAAAAAAACTAAAGATAAAGCATGTACAAAACTGATAGGTATGATATGAATTGTATAAGATAATAATTTTATCAATGATTGTTAAAAATATAAATATAAAAAAAAAAAAAATAAAAAAAAAAAAAAATAAAAAAAAAAAAAAAAAAGTAACAGTATCAAAATTTTTCAGTTATATTAAGTAACTTAACAGTATCACAGTTTTGTTTATCATTTATAAATTGAGATATATTAATAATAGTAAGTAAGCACCTAAATAATTACATCTAATCCCACTAAGTCATGTCCTCATTAGGTCATGTCCTCACTAGGATAATTAATTAATTACCTATGTATACTTATATAGAAACAGCTAATAATTTAAAAATGAATGTCATGTAACTAATGTTTCTTTCTTCTTTTTTTTTAAAAAAAGGGGAATTGTAGGTATTATTCAATTATTATTTATTGTGTAATGTGGGTAGGTGTGTGGATGAAAATAAATCAGTCTAAGCCTAACGCCGGTGTTTGATTAACGTGTGCCCGTGTCCCGTTACATGACAAATCATTGAGGCTAATATTGTTGCTTTTGTTATTTTAAAAAGACCAACATATCCGTAGCATATACTTCTGCCCATATTCCTTTTTTACGACATTTTATGGGAGTGTTATGGCACACCCGGCCTGCGATTGCGCCCTTTAAGATTACTCCATAAGGACCGCTGACGGCGTCATATTTCATGGGGAAATCGTCTGAAAAATGTTTTATGAACCAACTGCCCGTTAGGTTCCGTTTCATGCATTTACTACATACTCGTGTAACTTTTAACAGCGTCGTATAAATGTAGAGCTTTTGTAGTTCATAGTAGAGACAACTATGTACACACGACAGCACATCAATTTAAACAGTTGAATTACGAAAACAGCTTTTACTACGTAGGGTATAAAGACGCTCTCAAGGCCAACATGTAAATCTATTCCCATCTAAGACCAAAAACTAATACCAAATGGTATTTGGTATAGGAATACCAATGGAATGATTTTACGCGCGTTATTTTTTTCGATAGCTGTTCGTGCTAAGTGTATAGATCAACATGTATAGTCTGTGCCATCGCCTGTACTTTTCTGTTATCCCTTTTATCATACGTATTATAATATAAAACAAAATCTCCCGCGCCGCCATCGCCACGGTCTCTGTTTGTCTTTCTGAACGCAATTAACTCAAAAACGACTGAACGAATTTCCATTCCGGATCAAAACTATTCTATTTGAACAAACCGTCGAAACACCTTCCGATGCAAATTCGAATTACAATTCGAAATTGTTGTCAGTAGCAATAAAAGTTGTAGATGGCGCTCTAGACCGGTGGGGGTTATTAAGCTATTAAGCAATGAAATAGGGCCTCTTATCGCGTGCGCGCAGGGGAATAAGCAAAACAAATCGGTACCATCCCCGAGCCCCGAGGCTTTAGGTGTGCGTCCGTAGTACGTCGACCCTGTCGGAATAGGTTTAGTACGTCTTCTAGCGCAGCGTGCACGGAAAAGCAGGCTTTCTGTGATTGTATTTAACTCTTGGATACTTGTGGAGATTGTTAATTGATCCTGTATAATCTAAAATTCCTTCGTTGATTTTCCTTCGTTTTGGATTGATTTGTATTGTCGATTAATGAAACATGCGCACACATTTTCTTTGAGAGCGTCCGTGTAGTTTGAGGGCCACTACCTCGAAAGTCAATAAAAGTATACTAATGATTTAGTGGACATTATAAAAGAAATGTGCAACTTGGAATAGATTTTGTGAAAGTCATCTTCACCGAGTTATTAGCTGAAGAGTCGGGCCCTCAGTTCTCACATGGAGGATTGAGGGCTGTTGCGAACAAACTATTAACATTACCTACAGTAAAAGTTTTAACGCCAAAATCTAAGTTAGTCCCGAATAAAAATTGAGGAAGTAAGATTTATCGCAAAACGCTTTCCTACTTTGTATAATCTTAGTTCAAAATGGGCCCTCAATCCTCCAACTTACAAAAACTCATTACGCATTTTTTTAAACTATGGGATTACGGCTGTTGTAAGTTTAGTATACTTTTATTGACTTTAGTGGCCCTCAAACCACACGCACACGAAATCGCTTTCCGTAAAACTCCGGTTAATCAAAAGACCTCAATCCAAAACAATTTTTTCATCATTTCTGAAAGGATCATGTCGAATTTACTGTGAGAGTTAGGCCACGGCCATGGCAAGCGCAATCATGGTTGGTGGTAGGGCTTATAATGTTTAAGTCCGCCTGGCTAGCTACTCTACCATCTTACCTAAGTCTGACGTTGCGTTCCGGCAGTTAGAGGTTTTATCGTCACTTAACATTAGGTGAGGTTAAGGCCAAGCACTATCCCCTTGTAGAAAAAAAATCATGATTGTGCTTTGATGAAATTACCGATGATTATGTGGGAAGAAAAATTAATTAAATTATAATAATACTAAATAATATACCTAGAAAAAATACGACTCGCACCAGATCAATACTCAGACGGGAATCGAACCCGCGACCTTTGGATATCCGGTCCAATGCTCTGACCGCTGAGCTACCGAGTCACTAGTAACATCGTCGAATTTCTTCTAGTATATCCTACTCTTACGCTGCAAGCCAGCGTTATTTCACCAATGTGAGGAATTACCTCGACATTCAATTGAAATATCTTTCCAGATATTTGGCAATCTATTAAGATAAAATAGCTATATAATTTTTAAATTTGAGATTTTTGCATTCACAATGCTATTTTTATACAATACTAAATAATATACTAGAAAAAATACGACTCGCACCAGATCAATACTCAGACGGGAATCGAACTAAACTACAATTAAATTATAATAATATTATAACGTTATTATATCCACTTCACTCAGAGAAATCTGGACCAAGGGTATTATAGAGTTGATGTAGTATATAGGTATGCCAGTAACTAGCTTCAGGAGACCAAGGTGTTACTCTAAGTTCTATACTAGTAGGTAGTGAAGTAATCCTATCCTCGTAAAGTGGATTTTGGATGTTAACTACGTTTGTAGTGGTAGTGGAGTGGGCATACAAGGCTTAACACACTGCACTGCACAGGCACAGTGGAGCCCAATAATTACGCCTAGAGGTAAGTTCTCTCACACTAAACAACTCAATCCTATCAATAAACACTTCTTGTTTCATTTTAGATAACTAATTATAGTTACTGTATGTACCATGTAAACTTTGTAGAAAATATTATTTTTTGTTCTTTTTTTTAATTTCAATTTTCTTAGATGCATATAAAATTCTACTGCTGCTTGCTGCGTGAAAAGGAAATAGTTTATAGAACAGTCATTTTATTTATTTATTAGGGACATAAATAGGGCTCAGATCAGAGCCAACGACCATGTGCTAAACCGGAATGGACGAGATGTTAAAAGTTCTTAATCTTCAAACAATCAATTAAAATTAAACCATTTTTTGAATGGACTAAAAAGGCAAGAAAGTCTAGAAATTTGTGAAGTCTTCATATTATTTCTTATTCGTAGGTAAAAACCTAACTTGAAAAAAATAATTTCTGAAGTTCCACAAAATTTTAAAAGATCCTCCTTAAATCTTGATAAAAACAGAGATGCATAATTGAAATAAAGCAGCATGCGGCTAGTGCTGAATTTACGACAAACAGGCGTCGGGACAGCGGCTTTAATGAAGCCTTTGTGCGTTCACACACGGCGGCTGGCAGAAACCGCAAGCTGCAAAACACTGTCACGCCAGCTATTTAAATTAGTATGCGCTGCCTAAATGAGAGACAAGTCTGTAAGAATATAATCTAAGTAAAGGAAGCAAGAACGAGGAGCTCGATGGCGCAGTGGTTTAGCGCCTGGCTCTGCGATTGTTGAGGTTGAGCCACTCTCGCAAGGGTGAGTCTTGGGATGGGTGACCAAAAATGTATTATCTCCAGTTCTTTCGTGCTTTGGAAGGCACGTTAAGCCGTCGGTCTCGGCTGCATTTGCAGTCGTTAACACCCATCAATCCGCATTGGGCCCGCGTGGTGGGTTATGGCCCATCCTCCTTATCCACCCATAAGGAAGGCCTGTGCCTCAGCAGTGGACATTAAAATTGCTGATGTCGATAGGAAGCAAGAATGATGATGATTGATGATTGATTGATGAAAAATATAGCTATTTTTAAAGGAAATAAGAGTCCGATTTCAGCTTTAAATGCAGCAATGTGTTCAATCTCCTTTGATTACACTTCGCCGATACCGTTTCGTATTTGCGATACTATTACGTTCAACTGGGCTGCTTTTGCTGACGCTACCGATATCTCATTCTAAGTCCAGTTTACGTCGCTTTTATGGGAGACGTAAAATTTTAGTGTCGTAAAATAAATTCGTCGAGATCTCAGATATTGTTTGACTGTTACCTTATTAGATAGATCGTCTGATTGGATCGGAATTTCTGTTACAGTACATTGGGAATCGACCTCAGACCTATAAAGGGTTTTATGACTGAGATTTGATTTTCTGTTATTTTTATTAAGTATTCTTATATTGATGTGTTTATTTTACACAATAAAAATGCCACGGTATATAGGAGAGTCAAAATTTACATACGAAACCGTAAAATTCAAACCCAAAGCTGGCTTATGCAGATTACATTCTATGTTCTAAGGTATTTCCTAGACAAGTAAACCTCTATAAGGATTACCTACATTATTTACAAAATTATTGCATTGAGTTATGTGATATTACTTACAATAAGTTTATAAATTCAATTTAGGAACTTGTAAAAATAAATTCTCACTTGCAATTGTCGTAAAAACAAACTTGGTAATTCTTGGAGTATGCTCCGGTATTTCAAGAGAGGTGTAGACTAATGAATCTCCAGGGAGTTTGTGTACAGCCATCCCCTCCCCTCCCTACACTTATCATTTATTTATGTGTTGCCAGATAAAAATAGAGGGGAGCGAAATTTATCTTAACTTGGTGACAGACAACGCCGAGATTTGCGCGGTTTTGCGGTTTTAATGCCTCTTGTAAAATTAAGTATTAAAATATGCTGATTTTAATGCGTAGATTATTTTTTTTGTTAGCAGTCATTAAAATTAAATGTCAGATTATGGTTCCCGGTAAACGATATGTCTTTATTTCGTAGGTATTATCATAAACGCATTAGGCACTTTTGATTTCTTGAAATCAATATCGAGCCTTAACTCTTCAACGCCCGGAAAATGAGACAATAGAAAATCTATGTGTCTCGGTCGCCAGCGACCGCTCCGGCGTTAATGAATTAACAATGTCCCCTGATATAATGAAGTCAGTAATCTACTACAGACAGAATACCGTTTATCTCGATGGAATAACGATTCTGTGTTGTCGATCATGAAATAGAGAGTTAGATATTAAATAAGGTTACGGTCGTTTTACCTACCTAGGTAAATGAGAAGTGGAAAGTTTCATTTTAATAAAGAAAAGGTTTATCGTGCGATCCTCTGTTACAAGTTCACAACCACCTAAGCGAAATTAGAAAAGTTAAGGTCGAATCCAGGGAAACGAATCTTCCCTCATCCAATATATAAGCAAAAACAACGATTCTAGCCTTGTAAAAAGCCTTGAGTGTTCACTCTATTTAGAATTATTTTAATACAATAATAATAACGCTTTATTGCACATACTAGAAAAAGACATTACAAAGAAGCAGACAATAAACATAGACAAATACACAAAAGGCGGCCTTACTGCTAAGTAGCAGTCTCTTCCAGTAATAATTTCAATAATAATTCTTCCAAAATTCTCGTCCTTTTTTGAAACGTGTGATTGGCACTAATATTAATAGTAGGCGGTCAACGAATCCTATCCACAGAGTTAGGTACTTATAAAAAAACAATACCTATAGTTTAACCCGCAACTGTTAGTGGCGGTACACAAATTGAGACATTTTTCGTCATGTCACCGGGTGCGGTAGTAATGTTGCTTGTAATTTAGCGCGACGCCCGGTCGGCCTCCCTAGGGAGTGATTAAGGTTCGGACCCTTTTGGTAGCGCCATCTATCGTGAGTTATGTGGACGCGACCGCCGTCGTAATTTGTAAGACATATTTTGAATAATAAAGATCCATAAAGATTCCACCGCGTGTTTGCTAGCTCATGAATAGTGCCTCAAAAAATAGAACACAGTTTGGAAGTATAAGACGAGTCTACAGAGCAGTTTTAACTAAATAACGATATCCAAGTTTAGATTATTCACAGCTTGTTTAACTAATAATACTTACACAGAGCCTGAATCACAGGTTTCGGGTAGCACCACCTCCTAGTTAAATTTTAAAATGGAACAGAATACGAATGAATGAAATTATTTGTCATCTATTATATCTGGACTGGAATAAGTACTCGTATATCTGGAACCCATGAAACTCAAAGGCCCTTATTTGTGAAAATTTGGTGACGTTTCTACGAGATATTTGCTTGTAGTCATTTACGAACATAGGCCGTAATATAATGTATCTTTTCAACACACTTGCTCGTAAAGTGAGCCTTAATACATCGCTTTTAGAACCATAAACCGAGCTATAACAAACGCGTGCAATAATATATAAAACACTAGTTCGTAATAGAATTAACCCTACAAAGTTAAATTAGTACCTTACTGCAAGTTCTATGCGAGTAAACAGAGCATTCCCAATTTAACCAGGTTTGTTTTTGTCATATTTGTTGCTGTGTGGTAAATTACTTTGTTTTTTCCTCGCAAATGTGTTGAAAAACGTCGTATGAAACTCGTGAGCTCTTGCTTATTGCACACTCGGCTGAGTTACGCCCTCGCCTACGGCTGGGGCTGCAACCCGCAGCCTTGTGTGCAATGAGCAACCTAAGCTAACTTGTCTCATAATGTACTATTTTAACACACTTGCTCGTAAAGTGAGCCCTAATACACCGCTTTTAGGGCCATAAACCGAGCTATAACAAACGCGTGCAATAATATATAAAACACTAGTTCGTAATAGAATTAACCCTACAAAGTTAAATTAGTACCTTACTCCAAGTTCTATGCGAGTAAACAGAGCATTCCCAATTTAGCCGGGTTATACAGTTATTTTTTTTGACAACAAAGAGGTTTTATGCTGCCTAAAATTCATATACATTTTTGGAATAAATAAATGTGTAAGTCCTTAATTAAGTCAAATAAATATATAATTATTATCAAATTATTCATAATTCACAATATTTTGTTATAAAATATTAAAATATTTGCATTTTGTCACTTAAAATTATAATTTTGAAGTATTAGTAGTAGGCTGTATGCTCCTCACCCCTTTGTTCGCAATAAAAACTCTTGCGTTAGCCTGTGAAAAAAAAAAACAAAAAAAATCATGCGCGCCTTTTCCCATAATTATCATATTTTGTTTTTGCCATATTTGTTGCTTTGTGATATATTACTTTGTTTTTTCCTCGCAAATGTGTTGAAAAACGTCGTATGAAACTCTCATAATGTACTATTATACTGCAGTGCCATAACAAACACTTTTCCATCTAGAAAGCTCTTCACAGCTAAACCAAACGTAACATGAAAGCTTTCCCTCCCACTTCCACCTGCAGTAAAATACTCCATGTTATTGCAAATTGGGCGTACTTAGAATGCTTAAATCTCTAAGCGAGCTCGCTTTATGTAGCTTCGGTATTGGGGGAAATCCGCTGATAGCTTGCTCGAGCAAATGAGAATAGGGTTATAGATTTCAGGAGAACAAAGAATGAATTAGAGATAAAGAGGAAAACAAGGAAATCACTGAACTGTAAATATTGTAAAAGGAATTATCATCGGCGTGGAAAAAAGCAATGCTTTTTTACCTCGGAAATTTTACTCCATTTTGGCTTAAGAATGATCGTTTAAAAGTAAGATTTACAATGAAACACTTTAAAATAAGTCGGTAGTTTTGGTTAGGTGTGTACTTAGCCTAAGTATGTCATGCTCTCTTTAATCATTTCTGCGGTGGTGTCGTGTGAGTGTGTGAGGCGGGTCGTTACGTTCCATCAAAAATGGTTGAGCGAAGCGATGGCTGGTTCACACGTCATGCTCGTGAACGGGTGCTGCCAGTGTGAATGGGTCTGCTTCTGACTACCTATCTTAACGCATATTGAATTGTATGAATAGTTTTTTTTTGTAAGAGCCTAGACTGTATAATTACTTAAAAAAAATTTGAACTTAGCTTGAACCCTGTAAATTGATTCATAATGAAATGTGTTAATTGAATAATAACGTCTAACGTCAAATATAACAATGTCTGGAAACGATATAATATATATTTGTAACACATTGTAGTCATAGTTACTTAATAATAGCTTTTGTAGAAATAGTAACCTCTTTTATACTCAATCATTTGTTTGAAATAAGTTTTAGGAAGAGCGGACACTTCTGACACAAGTGTTTTTACAATACTTAAAAGTCGTGTTCCAATAAATATTGTGTTATATTGATTGAGGAACCGTAATAAACGTATTTTTATTTATTTATTTTTTATATTTTATTTTTTTTATTTTATTTAAATATCGTTCCATCTGATAAAGCTGGCAAGTTTTTTGCGCCCATTTTTCTTGTCAGTTAAAAGACGTCATAATGGGTATGTGGGGTATAAGAATTGACGATTTAAAAACGCTTATTATGTGAGCTAATTTAAATAAAGATAATTTCAATATCAATTTCTTAATTGCCTATTTTATTCTGTGGTTTTAATTTAACTTGCAGATTCATAGCCTTTTAATGACGTGTAATCTTAGATTGACCAAACGAAGTGATTAACATTTAATACTATATTGATTTATTAATATCTATCCAAAAGGTCTTTCCAATTTCGCCATAATTAGAATTCGCCCTATTAGAAGTTTTGAACGCGCCCCGAACAATAGTCGATCGGTTGGCACTTCGCAAATGATCAAAATCGAACTTTGGCCAATAACAATGGTTTCCCAGTCCACTTTAGTAGTACGGAATTGCTTTGTGAGGATCTCATTCCCCGTTGTTATATTATGGATCTTATAAACTTAGAAGTTAGAATATTGGTATAGTAAGATGATATATACGCTTTTAAAGCGACGCCAACGTGACAACTCCATGAAAACGTTCGAAGATTGCGGTTTTGGAAATGTCACGTACGTAGTCATCGCAAAGAGGCGAAAAAATGTTAAACATTACTTATTCGTTAGACAAATATCTAAATTACGCTCTTAGGTTTTTGGATGATTCTTAGTCAGACTATGCTAGGCAATGTTTTACAATCAAACGCTGTCGCTTACAAGCAAAGACAGTATTTAAATAAAAAAAAGAACATTTATATAGATCTGAACCTGTGTGATCAGGATGATGAGTATTAATTATGTATGTATAAGTTAGCGTTCACGAGGTTTCTTTGGACCGAACAGTCATACATAGTCAATGCGATGTTGATCTAACCACGACCAGACCTTTTAGCTGATGAAAAACAAGCGACTTTGAACCTTAACACCTACAATTTTATTATCATTATCCTTTTGTATTGTATGAAATTACAAAAAAGCACGTGAGCATAGCCTCTAGGCACCATAAAAACTTTGACTGGCTGACTTTTTCTCATGTCACTTTATTTCAAATGGAGGCAAGACTTTGTTAAGGCTCTTTTGACAAAGATATTTTACGCATTTTCAGTACACTTGCGTAGTTAATTGTATTGTACAGTTATTATTTTATGTAAATGAAAAATCCGAATCGCATTACATAATTTGCGATATCGTCTTGATTCGTAGAAAAATGGACAATGACCTGACCACTAATGATACCACCTATTTAGGCCCTGTGCCTCAATAAAATAAAATCCAATAATATTGTATTATTTTTTCATTCCTTACGATATTAATTTGAAACCATCCTTCGTTTCCTTAGATTTAAATCAGTTTTATGAGTAGCTAATTGATTTGACTTATCTGAGTCAACGTCCTCCATATTGTCTAGTATATCTGACCTCAAAACACTAAAGAAAATGTAATATATTATAATACCAGGAAAATAAAATAAAAGAACAAGTTACCGATTATAGCTTAAGGCCTTTCCAGCTACTAAATTCCATTACAATGACTAGGGCACAAAAATATTTTAAAACAGATTGTTATGTGCTTAGAAAATGATCAATATCTTTTTATAGTTAATATGTTTTTATGTACAAAAATAATAAAAGAGAAGTTTACTTGTGAAATGTCCAAAAGTTTCACTCCTACTAGTTAGAGCTTTGATCTTTGCATGTGTCGTTTTAGAGCCAATCAAAGTAAAGTTTCGCTAAGGATGACGTGGGCAACATAACACGTTATAGATGCTACACGCAGAATATTTAGCTCGATCTTTTCGCGATATCCTTTGTGTTTCTTTATTATTCGAGATTACAAAGAGCTGTAGTACCAGCAAAAAGAGACAATTTCCAACCCCCGACTGCATGTACGGCTCTTCATTATTTCTCAAGCAACCCTTTCCCGCCATTTTGTCTGGCTGCCAGAAAAAAAGTGGAACACGTATTTTTGCCCGTTATCTTTTTTCCGCGAACTACGCCAAAGACATTACATTGGCTCTTCAAGTAATGAAACTTTTTGGTTGCAACGAGGCCAATCCGATAATGATGACATCGAATCCGAATCTGTGTGACAAACTTTTTTAAGCTCACTAACGTTATTTGTGGATTGGAAATCCTTCTTTTGTCTCTTTGAATAGAATGGTTCGGGCGGCTGCGACGAGGCATACATCTTCAATCCCGATAACCAGCGTTCTATCGACCCCTTGTTCAATAAGGAATTGAGTAGAGGTTAGTGTTCTAAATGCGCTTCTGCCAATATACACTTTTTAAGGATTACCTACTTTGAGTTATTAATACAGAATACGTTTTTTAATCGAGCGAAAGCGAAGCGTCTCCGTTTCAGCTTGGGTAAAAATGTTTTCGTATGTCCGTTCGTATGGCTGTCCCGGATAGCCGGACATCCCGGATAGCCTATCCGTATGTTCTCCTTTACAGGTCGCATTTCTTAACCGTTTCTCGTCAAATTTTATGAGCAGGTTCGATATTTGTGTGGATTTTTTTATCGATTCAGTGTTTCGAAATTTTGACGAAATTGCAAAATTGAAAATCATATTTCAGCCATTTTGAAAAATGTTCAAAAATGTCACATACGCGAGGTTACAGCTTTTAGACTTTAGAGCCACTAGTTAATATTTCGGGAGAATATCGTGTAAGTATTACAAAAGACTACATAAAACAATTAAGCAGTTTTAATATAAAAAAGAAATCAGTACAGACACGTGATATACGTGACGATGAAGGATACTGCAATGCGTGCTACGGTAAATACCTAGCAGACCTAATGACAATGAGTAAGTAGTTTAAACGGTGACGATACGCGAACTAATTAGTACCGTCGCGTCGGATCTCATTATTCATTGTCTGTTGCTAGTAATTTATTAGCGCAGCCCGTCGCAGGGTTATTGCAATACAACGTCACTCCGCTCAACTGATAGTCACGCTAGCTGTGTATCTATAATGCACTGTTAAGTATTAGGAGACATTAACATGTTTAAAATGTTCAAAACATTTTAGTGTGAGTTGCACCAAAACGCTGTCAAAGTTAAAGTTATCGACAAATGATAATGCTACCTGTTTGTCACGTCAAACTTGTAAAAGGACATCATGCTGGCTGGCAATCTCTTTTTTTAGCTAAGTTGTGCTTAACAGGTGCGTTGACGTGACAAATAGCTAGCATTATCATTTGACGTTAACTTTAACTTTGACAGCGTTTTGTTTTGGTGCAACTCACACTAAATGAGCATCCAAGCAATCGTGATATTTATTTTGTTTTCTTCCCCGTCTAGTCTGCGCTATCAACGCTTTATTTATTCTCTTATATTATATATATATTAATCTTTTAGACCTTTTTTAGACTTATAGTTTTGAGAAAAATGAAAAACAGCTGAATAAAGCACAAGAGATCATTTCATTTATAATTTCCATGGAAAGATTCACAGAATTTCAAAACTGGGATTTGCGACTGCTTACGAAGTTTGATGATAAGTAATAGATAAAGCGAAAGCGATGCATTCAAACGAGAACAACGAATGCGGAATACATGCCAAGTGTAGCGTGTAGATAAGTACCTACGTGAAACATTTTGAATAGTAAATCGGGACCAGAATCGGCCAGATGTAGAATATAACGCGAAATAATAAATATTAATAAGCCTTATTCCCACTGATACACTCAATACAAAATAAACACAGTGATAGCTTGCCGAAATAACTTGCTAATTGTATCCTAAATATTTTCATTTGTGATAGAAAGGATAAAATAGAAAATAGAGCCAAAGATACTTTTTAGATTGTTCGAACCAGATTTTATGCACATAACTAGTTTATTGCTTGTATTACAGTATTGTTCATAGGTACGTATAGCATGTTCATCGTACTGGCTTATTGCCTAAACTGGCGTTTGTGGCTTAATTAAACTTGCGTTCGAATACCGCTGTGTACCGATGAAAATTAAGCTTAACGGTTCATTTTGCGCTGAAATTTACTTTTGCCGAAACTAAACCTTATTCAATTTAATTGTGTATTTGTGTGTTCAATGTTGGGTTTGAACATAAGAATTTCTAACGATTCCACATACAATTGTGGGTTTAATATAGCAAGATCAGATAGATTTTTTATTTAACAACGCTAGCATTGACCTGTTTAAAAAAAATACTGCTATTAAAAGAATTAAAACCTAGTTCCGATTCCGATGTTAATGAAAGTTATTTATAATGGCAATTACAAATTATAATTGCAAAATTCATTTAAACAAATCAAACGCTCCAAAAACACTTTTAAGTATCTATTCTGAGACAGGCAGTAGTCTAGTATAATTTCCATTTCACCGAGAAAAACAGAAGCTTTGCAAACGAAATAGAAAAGCAGTTGTTCATAGAGGTGGGCAATTAGTGAAAGCAATCATACAAATGCTGCCTTATAACGATGTAATATGAATGAATGACTTATAAATAAAGTTTTGTCTTAATATAATGCTTCTTTTTGTACGAGGTAATATTTATTTAGTCAGATAAAAGCATTACGCAGATTTCTCGAAATTATGTTAGGTTAGGTTAGGAAAAATACCTACATGTCGATTTTTCGTGCCTCGAGGAAATATGTTAAAATTGGGTCAAACAATTTTTGAAATTGGATTAATTGAAGTAGGAAGCCGTATACAACGTATAGCGTCGATAAGTTACGTCTTAATTCGTAGTGTTTTATTTTCTGTTCGCAAATATCTATGCAGGTGTCTGTAACTAGGTTATTTTTTGCTGGAATTGATATCATTATTTTACTAAAACCGGGTAACTGTATTAGGGTAAAAAAAACTAACGATGGTCCAGGCAACAGTTTCTATCCCAACTGTAGGTATTACGGGCAAGAAAGGATCATAACACCGTTGATAGTCCACTCTCGTAGGAGGATCTTGCCACGATAGTATTTATTAATAAATATCTCCTTGTAACAAAATCACATGCACTACACAATAGATATAGACTGGAGTTATTAAGTTTTATCTGCTTTTGACGGGCGACTTGGCGAGAATCGCGGGGTATTTTTCTGGCGTGGTGGTGAAAGCCATAGATAATACACTATTGGAGAAAAGCTCCCGGGCGTGCGTTTCCTAACAAAATGTAGACTTTTGTGTGATATACGTAGTATTGTTGTATGGTCTGTGGTGATAGCCTACGAGTATGTACTGACTTGAGTAAAACTTGCAATTTGGAAATTCCATTCGAGTAAGTCATTACTTACTCGTTTATAATATACGAGGGTGAGCCGGTGAGTAGGCGTTTCGTGTTTTCTTCGTGAATAACGTACAACTAAATGGCTTTTGGTGATGCGTTGAAATAAAATATTATGATTGTTTTGTTTTGTGGTGTTTACAAAATAATAATATGTAAGAAGAATATGTTTCTTTTCATCGCAATTTATTGAGTTTGTTTTTTTTTACTGCATCGCATCGTTCGACCTTCTATTACGTACTCTTTAAAATTTTACCCTGCCTAGATATATGCTTGGATTTGTACCTAAACAGAAATAATATCGGCAGGTTCCACGTGGAGCGACGTCGCGCAACATAAATCTCCGTAAGGCGACATCGGGTTTATCTTTTTGTTCGCTGTCCCGCTGCCGAATTCCGCCAATCCGTTATACCGATTCCGTAACAAACTAAGAGAAATATCGCCATCCATTTTTCAGCTTCCAGATAAAGAAAAATTACATTAGAACAGATATGAAAGGAAACCATTTGCTTAAAGTAAAATAGGTACGATCTCACAAACCTGTTTGTGCTCTATTGTGAAATCTATTTCTGGAGGTGTAATAGTTTTCTATTGATTATGAGATTGATCACATTACTTTGAAGACGTTTTGTAGGGATTAAAAAAAGGTAAAAAAAACTTTTTCACTACCATTACTCTTTATCTAAATAAAAATATCTACTGTACTATGTTAACTAATAACATAGTATAATGTTTTGTTGTGTTCCGAGTTTAAGAAAATATTTAGGTTTTTGTAATTTTTTTATTTTATTTTTTATTCTTAAATTTTTTAAGGGGTTTTGTAATATATTGTAGTAATTGTTTCTTAATATCTTTATTTTATCTGGAATTGGTTTATTTTATAGTCACCATTAATAAATATATTTCAGTTTTGAAGACGGAAACTGGACTAAAAATACTATTTCTACGGCGAGTTCTTTAAAACAACGCTTACGGCAATTTATGATTGGCCATAAAAGCTGGTAAAATTCGTTTTCAAGTTATGAGCTACGGGCCAACTTGGGGGTAATTTACCATTTTACTACATTTCACCATTTTTTACCCGTGAATTTCATCACCTTTTTGAGAAGGCACGGACAAGTCGTTAAATATATTTATCTTATAAAGGCCATTATGGTAATGTTTATAAGAATGTCCACATTTTGTTAAATCAACATTTTTTTAATTTGATTGTATTGTAATTCTTTTTAATACCATAAGCGGAATTTTTTCACGACGTATTATTTAAGGCCTTAAGGGGTGTCAAATCCCAATATTCAATTCAAATTATTGAAAGATTACGCGCGTGAAGCTATCATGGAAAAAATATATAATGTACTATAAATAATACACAATAGATTTAATTGAAAGCATTTATAAAAATGTTACCACCTTGATGTAAAAAAATATTCCGTGGACCCTGTTTCTGGTCTTATTTGCAAAATTTCTCGGAAACAGAACATTCGTTTATGTTAAAACCAACCATAAAAATCGGCTATGTTAACACCTTCAATCTTAATTGAACAGTTTTTTTTAACAAACTTGAAAGCGAAGAAAAGTAATAAAAAAATGTAAATATTGAGAATTCGGTGCTAGTTCTCAATCTCAACGCAGCCGCCGCGTTGGAACGCGCACTGATTTGAACCCAAAGTGAGTAGAGTTACGTTCGATTTCACTCCATTACGGATCGACCCGCTCGGATTGACCCACCTTAAGGCCTTAATATGGTAATAAAACTTTGTTTCTACAAGGGTTGGCAGCTATCAGATCATTACGTAATCAACTTTTAATAATAATAATAATAATAATAACATTTATTTCAGATCTCACAAATCCATATTACAATTATAAAGTTACAAAAGAATACAATTAAATTAGATATCAAAAATTAAAAATCATCATCTTTCACAATTTACTTTTCCTCACTTGCATGTTAGTCAGTACATGAACCATAGAACAATGGTTCAAGTACTGACAGTCAAACCGACACGACAATGCCCTCAGTATGCTGTTGGGGCTGGCCCGGACCCTGCGCACCAATGATGTACATCGTTTGCGTAAGGTCGAGTAGAAACAGTCGACATGCGACTCTGCAAACATTCCTGATGCGCTGCAAAACCGCGGCAACCCCATCAGCACCCTGAACGCATTATTGTACTGAACCCGAAGCGAGTTGAACTGCTTTTGCGTATATGTCACCCACAGGCTGCTCGTGTAGAATGATGTGCAAAATGCTTTAAAAAGAGTGATTTTAACTTCCTTAGAACAACGAGCAAACCTGCGGGCTACCATATTGGCTCTCACAGACAACGCCCTTCGCTCCCTCTCTATGTCTGCATCGTCTGTCAGGTCAGGGTTTACCAAATGTCCCAGATACTTAAATTGCTCTACCCTTTTAAGTACAGTACCGTTCAATGTAATGGACGGCATTGTATCTGGACATTTGCCCCTGGCCCGAAAGACCATGCATTCACTCTTTCTTGCATTATAGAGCAGACCGTGACCATGTGCATAGGCTTCACAGATGCCCAACAATTTTCTCAGCCCACATACAGAGGCGCTGAGCAGCACCATGTCGTCCGCATAGCTAATGTTATTGACAGAGACTCCATCAATATGACAGCCGACACGTGTGCTGCTGAGCTCCTCTATCAGGGAGTTCACGTACAAGTTAAAAAGCCTGGGGGAGGTCAGCCCCCCCTGCCTCACCCCACACTCCAACCTGTACGGCTCCGATAACGTGTTTGACCATCGAACAAAGTTGACCTGGTTCTGGTACCAGAACTGGAAGATGTGTATCAGTTCTTGTGGCATAGAGATATCATTTAGTTTTTGCCACAAAGCATCGTAATGAACCAGGTCAAAGGCCCTCGAAAAATCCAAGAAACACGCATATATAGGTGTACTTCGATTGGTATAGTACTTGACAGTTTGCTTTAGACATAAAATTGCAGTCTCAGTGGAAAGCCCTGATTTAAAACCAAATTTTATTGAAAAGAATGAAACAAAATGAACATTTCTATTAGACTATGACTCCTCGAAAAAGTTAATACCTAATACTGGTTATAATGTACCGTTGTTTGTAAGAAAAAACCCTGTATTATAAAAAGTCAATTAATAAAATACCAATGGATGTTCGCAATTATATAACAAGTCTATTTAGGGATGATATCGTCAGTAGTATGGATTACACCCAATTTTTTTCTTTTGGTCATGGAAATATGGACTAACAAATTGTTAATTACTGTCGCAAACATTTTTTCGATGGGACCTAACAGTAGGAAATACAAAAAATATTAATGTGCCGGCACACGCAATTTCTCATTCAGGACTCATCGCGAATGATGACCAGGCTAATTTTAAATGCACGCAATAGATGAATTAATAATAAATGATTGCGTTTTTTATAACTTTAAGAGATTTAAATATAATATTTTCCTTTTTTTAATTGTTTATGAGTAAGGGTTTCTGTCAAAAAAGATATCAAAAATTATATTTACAAATTATAATATTTTATTTTTATTTTATTTATTTAAGACACAATAACAGACATCAGACGAAAAACAAATTTACGATAAAAAATCCTATACATTAGGTGCATGTCTGTGCCCAATTACAATTGTGCACAATTTTTTTTAAGAAACGACATAACAGTAAGGTTCTCTCTATCTATATCTACTTGGTAATTTAACAGTTACTTATTAATTTCAATACATAAAAGAAAGAATTTCGCTGAGAAAGAAAAAACAAGATCAAAATCAAAAATTAAAATTACTAAAATCTGGATAAGTACTTAAAATAATTAGAGACTGGGATGTGACATTAGAACTATATTTATTTATATGATATATATTATTCATGCATCCATCATCAAAATATTATTACTAGCTTATCCATGTTAAAAAATGTGTCGGTGTAAAAAATAAAAAAACCTTTTATGTTAACGTAATGCCGTTACGGCAGTGTGTCCTAGTCGGAATTTTGTTGCCATGTTGCGCATATCATTGAATTATGCCGCGAACCGAAAATGTTATTACTTTATACCGACTTTAAATTCTTCCAACCTAATTAAGATATGAAAGGAATACTTCGCCGTAGGGGGTATATTTAACATGTCTTAGATTAGCGTTGATATTAAATTGACACGTCCAAACCTTGAGGTTTAAACATGAGTTAAAGTAAGCTGGGCTTTATTTAAATTGGCTTAGAGTTTCACTATACTTCATCTCCTTTGAGGACAGTAGAGGAATTTAAAAGAAAGGGACTTTATGCATAATACTTAGAAAGCGATCTTTGCATTTTTCATGCAAAGTTTTAAGTAAAACAAAAGAGAAGATAGCGTTGAAAGTTTTAGAAAAAGAAAAGAAAGACCAGACTTCTAAATGTCGTGGGTTCGTTTCCCGTCTGAGAAAATTTGGTGTGAGTATATTATTTAGTATTGTATAAAATAGCATTGCGAATTAGTAAATACTTTTATTATAAACGACAACAGCTTGTTAATTAATCATGTATTAATTTTTAGTGATGACTTTATAAAAAAGTTTCACGGATTGGCATTGGAAATCGTTGCTTCGAAATTTAAAAATAAAACCAAGTGGTCGAATGTGATTCACCCATCCAACACGCGATGATTGCGTGTTGAGTGAAGGGTTTGCGAGGGTGCGGTTAACGTGACAACCCTCGAACAACATCGGCCTGCCTCGGGCTCGCCTAGAATTGATCCCATCCACGTTACGATTGCTGTATCGTAAAAGCACTCCGAAAATACTGGCTGAACATGCGAATTCCTTTGTTGATGTGAATATTGACAAAGGAATTCTCATGACGTGTGCTTTTTTATATACACGTTGGTATGCAACCTTTGCTGAAATAGTACATTATGAGGCTAGTTAGCTTAGGTTGCTCATTGCACACGAGGCTGTGGTTGCAGCCCGAATCGCAGGCGAGGGCGTAACTCAGCCAAGTGTGCAATAAGCAAGAGCTCACGAGTTTCATACGAAGATTTTCAACACACGCAAGGAAAAAACAATTTACTCATTCGTAACTGGTTACGAACATACATTTTCGTATGCGGCTGAAGGGAATTTACCTCACAGCAACAAATACGACAAATACAAAAAAAATATGAAAATTATGGGAAAAGACGCGCAGGGTTTTTTTACACGCCCAATGCAAGAATACTTTGCGGACAAAGGAGTGAGTGAGCATGCAGCCTACTTCAAAATTATAATTTTAAATGATAAAATGTAAATATTTCATAACAATATACTTATTGTGAATTATGAATAATTTGATATTAATAAATATTTGTTTGACTTAATTAAGGACTTACACAATTATATATTCCAAAAATGCATATGAATTATCGCATAAAATAACGGCGACAATAAAGCGGCATAAAACCTCTTTGTTGTTACTAAAAAAAGAACTGTATTACCCGGTTAAATTGGGATATACAGAAATACACGCAACCAATCTTATTTGGAGGCTAAAGCGAGACACAACATTATGGTATTTTTCGAAGCAGATTGCCTCAGTGTTTGTACCCGCCAGCAAAAAGCGCACAAAATGTAAACCTAATAAATTGCCTACACACCGAAATATGACGCATTTTGTCTTTTGTTACAGGTGAGTGAATTGAGAACACGCGATAGGGGACTTTACCCCACGGGGGTATATAAACAGAAGCGGACGCGATTTTTTAAATTATTCAGTTTTGCACGGGGTCCATAACCTAGATGCAAAAGATAAGGTAAGTACAGTCAATGAAAGCTGATGCTTAGTTGGCGTAAAATGAGTAATAAGTTATAATTATTCACCCTTTAACTTATTAAAAAACGTGTTAATAAAATTCATGTAAAAGGTCTGAATTGCTGATTGATGTGAAGACGTACAGTATTCTGAAAATAAATTATAACTACATATTTTAATAACAATAAAATAAAATGTAGAGATTGTAACAGTGATCTTATTGGGTTTAGTAGAAAAGTTTATTTCTATAACCCTAAGGGACAAACTAAGTATATCGCTAGTTCAGTAGGCGTATTATGTTATAATAAATGATTTTTCCACCCTTTCTCTATTATAGAGACTGTAGTCAACATTTGTATGAAAACTTTTAGTATAGTGTAGTTACCGAAGGAGGCGCTATGCCAAATTGCATACAAAATTGCTAACTACAGTGGCTATATCGGGTATAGTAAATTCAACTGTGCAAGCTCATAATACATGCACAGCTACGCCATGCCCGAAAGTATAGATAAAAAAAAAAATCGACAAATAAAAATCCACAGATAATAAAACAAATCAATGATAGCCACAACACAATACAATGAGAAGTGTATGTGGGTCGGCAGTCGGCACGCACGACTGGGTCAATATAAGTTTCCGATGGAGCATCCTGGCATCAAAGCGTCTGTCCGGGTGTCCGGGAACCAATTAAGTCCGCGCTGACACAGTGCACTGCTCGTGACGGGATTGCGAACATCTGTATAACGCGGCTTCACTGATTATTAATAGGAATCCTTTTGTAGGTTTGACTACCTATATGGTGAATGTATACCTCTATATATTATGATATCTGTGATGTGACATATGCCAGTGAGAACGATTTATATTTTTAATCAATTTTGTTTACTCATAAATTACTTAAGAACCTTCCACTAACCAGGATTCCCCAGACCAAACACCCAGAGGATCCCCGTAAACTCATCTTGTACAAGTATTTATTTTAATTTTTTCGAATTATTAAAATTTTTACTGCTGAGGTCCACTATAAAATATTTATTATCATTTTTCTTCGATTTATAATTTTCCGAAACTTTTATATTACCCGAATGAACTACCTACTTTTTAGGTTTTAAAACTTGTCAAAACACAATCGTTCATAATAATACGAACGGTACATTGTTATCATTGTTTAAACCGATCCTTTGCCGAGAACTCAGTTAACAATTAATTCATCACTGTAAATAGATCCCACTCAATCAGTGGGGATGAAAATCGGGACACATCCGGATGATTGACGAGGAGTTAAATGGGACGCTGTCCCAATGGGGACGATAATATCACCTTTGTTACCAAACGAATGTAGCACGAGGACACAGTCAATAAGGTAGCTAAACCAGTAGCACAACTAAACCTATTTGTTGATAGAATTACCTATATGCTATGTTGGAGCTTAATGTCAGTAAGCCTACATTTTTTGTTGTAAAATTGAGAAATTTTAAGTGCCTGCTACACGGCTGCCAACGACGTCCCAGCCAAGGTGACCTTGGTGGCTTACATCCGTGTAAATTTCGAAACAAGCTGTTGGTTGCTTCGGCTGGGACGTGGTTGGCAGCCGTGTAGCAGGCACTTAAGAGGGTTACTGCGCTACACTAGCGCCGCCAATGGAAAAAAAGCCGTAGTGCTTAAATACAGACGAAATTGTGAATTGTTTTCTTCTAGTGTACTCCGAAAAATCTTTGTTGTACTTTTTATCGTTTACACAATATTTTATAACCTATCGTTTAGTTGTCGTTTAGTTTATTGTTAAAAGTGGCCACTTTTGTGGTGGCTAAAGACCACTTTTGGCCTTTAGCTTATATATTTTATGTGACGAGCGAGGGTCTGTTATTGGTTATCTATCGCTTTCGGAATTTAATTTAAAACCTTATTGTACTAGATAGGAAGGAGTCAGCTTAAATTAAAAGCAGTGACCGCATATAATACCATGGATTTAATACCTTTCTACCATGGATAAAAGAGTATGAATTTATTTTGTTTCAATCGTTTGTCTTTCAAGGACTAATTTCTGAATTGCGTTTTACAAAGTCCTTTGAAGGAATTAAGGTTATATAACAAAACACGATATGATTGCGTTTGGCTTTTATGATACGGGATTTTTGGACACGCAAATTCTGAACTACTGAGAAAGAAGCAAAAACTCTACCACCAATCAAGCTCCTAGTATGTTGTATCCCACTCCTAGGTACAGTAGCCTTAGCAAGAACAGCTATCGAAAAAAATAACGTGCGTAAAAACATTCGATGGAGTAATTTTGTATAGGAAATTTGAACAGCGCCATCTATCGCTGTAAAGCGAAATTAAATTTTCCATAGATGATGATCTATCGAGTAGTTTTACGCGCGTTATTTTTTTCGATAGCTGTTCGTGCTAAGGATAACTACTTACTACCATACTTCCGGTACGTTCTCACAACTTACCATCGAAATACTAACACATATTTTTGCAATTTTTGTAAAGGTGAAATTTGGCCAATGTATTCTGTGATTTGGCAGTCATTGTAAGTTTTGATCGATTCCATTTTATTTCAGACAATAAAGATAATATAAAACTGCGCCATTTCGATTGATTCTTTCAGCAGTAACGGTTATATGCAAATATGGGTACAAAAACTAGTTCTCTCATGAAAAATGTAATCGTTACGAGCGAATCCGTTATTCGCTATTCTGCGCTATCGGCGCAACTGCAATCTATATTTTGATGGTTAGATTTTTTGCCGGTCGGGGCAATATTGCTTCGGTCCAATCAATTCTATGGATGGTATCTTTCAATAATGCTGCATACAAAGTTTTGTGGTAAGCTTATTTAGGTGACAGAGATGGTACCTATATTTCGAAACATGTTCTAAGTATGACGTTGTCTACTTGTCCTTATATATCATGAGAATTTTCAAAAGCCATGCCAAAATCTATTAAAAATAACGTCGTTAACAGTCTTTAGGGAAACGAAAACTGGTATTTTTCTCTCTTTTTAACCGACTTCATCAAAAGGAGGAGGTTCTCAATTCGATTGTATGTTTTTTTTTATCGTTGTTCGCGCGTATCTTCGACATTTATGGACCGATTTAGATGATTCTTTTTTTGTTCGATTGAGTTTTCTTGCGAGATGGTCCCATTTTTTTTTTTCAAATCGGTTCAGTAGTTTACAAGTAATCCTGAAAATACTATGATATTAAATCAACTAACTTGACAACTTTGTTATTTATGAACCGAATTAGATGATTTTATTTGTTGGGGAAGGGATACCTTTGTGTAGTCTTTTTAACCGACTTCAAAAAAAGGAGGTATTCAGTTTGTATGTATGTATGTTTCTCCGCGATTATCTCACGTTTGGCTGAGTCGATTTTTCTACCTAAATAATATACCTACACTACCTAATACAGAAGGTACTTACACTAAAAATAAAAAAATAAAAAAATTGTTTAAAAAACAACCACCCGACTTTAATAGACGTGTTTTATTATAACAATGATAATGCGTATCGAATGATTTGTATATTATTTCTTGCTTTTTAGAGGCAGGTTTGTTTTGAAGTCGGTTTTTTTTGTTTCATCAATATAAAATCGGGCAAAGTTTTTACTAAAGGTTTTACTGACGTAAAATAAAAAAAAATGTTTCATTAAATATTGGGTCGAGTTGTGATCGCAAACTTTCATTTCTCTCTCTCTATGTTTCCCTGTGTGTGGGTCCCTATGCGTGCGTTTCCCATTATTAATGCGAACACAAATTATGCTGAGATATCACAAAAATTTACAGAATTACGAGTAGGTATAACAAATTCTAAACCCAACTTTTCGATAAAATACAGGATTTTACTGTATGCCTGCCTATTGCATAATTTAAAAGTATTTATTCAGTACATTGCACCGACAGCTCGGATGTCGAGTAGAGTGTTATCGAGTACCTACAATACTCGTTGGCGTTCGGAAATTGCGGAGCATTTTGCTCGACTTACACCCTCGTATTCGAAGCCTACGCCGAAACTGAAAATCGTTTGTTATACATGACTGTCTGCGCTGGCACTCCTTTCAGGCATTTCTAAGCGCGCACGCTTTGTATATAAAACTAGGCGATATAAACATTTTGGTTTTCAGACTAAAAACAACAGGCGTTAACCCTTAGCCACTCACTGCTCACTGATTGTTATCGCGTTTTAATATGTTTGTACCGAACGAGGCAAACTCTCGTTTATTTTTAGCAGTGATGTAGTTGGAAATGCAAATCTGACGGCAATCAGTGGTTGATTGTTTTAGATTTGTTTTAGAAATGAGGAAAAAATTTGATATTTATAAAAAAATACTTATTTATTTACAAACTGAAACCTTAAAACAATAATTGATCCCTTTTAACGAAATGGAAAAATAATAACTTGAAAACATTTTGTTCGTTTTGTTTTACGCGTCAAAAAAAGTTTTGATGGAACCCGATTTTTTTTAGAAGGCATTATAAAGTTATGAAATTTCAGATTTTTTTTTAATAACATCATTGCTTAGCTGTGGTTTGTTGAAGCTGGGTTGTGTAAAATGACAGCATCAGTCTGTATTACACGTAAGCAAACAACATTTAGCCGCTCATTAGTATCTCTCGTATTTGTTGGATAAACAACATAACTAAGATGGGTGTTTGTGTTTACTGCGTTAAAGGGTAACAACACAGCTGTTAGTATGAAATAACGTTTTAGAAAAAGTTGTTTTATAAAGGAACGTTAAGATTGTTTTAGGCTTAAAGGATTAGTTTTTTTAGATTTAATTGGTTTAAATTTATTAAGTGGCTTAATAAATTAGGATAGAAGCTGAACTCTAGTTAATTCCGTTACTTATTTTTTAATAAAATTATATCTTTTATAGAAAAAAAAACACAATTTCTTCGATAAGTTCTTAAGAACATTTAAAACCATTGTATTGTTATTAAAATGAAAAGCCTAATCAAAGGAACAATTTCTAAATTTCTGAGCAAAATATGTAAAAGAACGTCTTTTGTTTCGAACAAAAAGCTAAGGAGCTGTCTAACAAACATTTTATTTTGCTTTCCCCCTTTAAACTTATTTTTATGTCAAAAATTTCAATAAGTTATGCACCTTTTACACGTGATGTTGTAGGTAATGCCCCCGTGTCACAGTCTAGACAAAGTATTGATTAGGGCATTTCCCCTGCACTGTGACTCACCCTTAGTCACCGAGTAAGCCCTGAGTCACACTTTCATTCAATAATAGCTTTTGAATTATTAAGCAGCGTATTGCAGTTGGTAATTAAAACTTTGGCACTGTCTTTGAATTCCTATTAATGTAAGTGCATTTCTTAATTGAATTCTGTAGCTAGACGCGAAAGTTGATGTGGCATTTGGTAAGCTTTCTTGTTTAGAAGTAAGTTAGAACCAAGTCTGTAAGGAACCAGCTGATTAAAGAAACTAAGATAAGACTTTTTTTTTTAATTCGATATAATGTTTTTACACTGTAAAACTTATTATTTTAGCAAAATTCTTTTAAATTGTTATTGAACTAGTAATGTCAATTACCTGTGTGTAAAATGAGAAGACAACCGTACTTACTTACAATAAGAATTACGAAATAAAAAGGATAAAATTTTCAATTAGATAAACCTTAAAAATAAATAACCCTTTTTACCTAATGCATTCCGTCTGTTTCTCTAGCTAGATCTACATTTACAAAATAAATAAATAAAGAAAACTCGTAAAAGGAACTTCACAAAACAATTTCCGTCGCAACATTTTCATCCCAACCATAAGTGTGGAACTTTTTTAATCTGTGGCATGGCGCCGCATATTTTTGTCATTCGAAAGGTTAAACAAAATATCTGACTGCTGGCGCAGTAATCGGATGTGCAGCGTGCAACGGAGCGTTCAACCGTCGGTAACCGACTGGGTTACCAGCGTGAGATAAACCGGCTATCATTTTTCGGTGCTATAGTTAAATCGTCCCCGCTGAAAAACTAACAGAACTAGAAAAATCCGGCCCGCGGTTACGGGTTTGAAAATTGGATTCACTGATGCATTTTTTTGGGATGCAAAAGCATCCATGGAGCATGGTAAAAACCTGCATTTGTTCCTAGCCTCAGAAATGCTTTGTTTATTTAGATGTATTCGATGAACTTTAGAAAATTTTTTTCTTTGAAAGTCATTTTTAGACAGTTTTCCATACAAAAAATAATAATTTAATCTCCTTTGTTGAACTTGGCAGAAAAACATAGCCTACGCATTTATGTATCTAAATCACCAATTGTATCAAATTATATAACTTTCCAGGAAATCATTTTCTTGGAAAACAAGGTCTGTAAAGATTTCTGGAAAATAATGGAAAAGCGTTATTTCAGTAAAAACAAGTTTCTCAGACGAAAAACCTCTTTTAAATAAGATAAATTGAGTTTCAAACCTTTTTTCCAAGGCTTGCTGGCTTTAAGTCCCTAAGGTTTCACCTGGTTACGTAAATAAACTTCGTTTACCAATATACCTAATCAGTACAGACAGTAAAAGTTAAAACGTTGATTAATGATATAAAAAGCTTGCTAAACTAAATCCTATTACTTAGGTACTAAACAAAGTTTTGTCATTAGAATTCATTATTCGAAACAGGAGCTTTTATCTTTGTAGATAAGCAGCGTTGAAAATCTGTTCGCTTAGAAAGCTCAGGTTTTTACCCAACTTCATACTTAACAAAGCGGAAAAGACTTGTGTGTCATTTTTTCATTAGTAGTGAAAGAAAGCATGAAACTGCAATAATCGGATGCAATTTCTTCGTTCAATTTACATGATATTGAACCATATTCGTGAGTTCAATACCGTAACGTTGTGATTTAGGTTAATATTTAATTTAACCTAAAAATCTTTGGTTTGGCTATAGAATTTTTAATTAAATTGTACCTAGGCATAGCTTTCAGTAATTTTAACAAAACTAAAGCGAGTATTTTTCTGCAAACGAAACTGAAACGGTAACGATTTAGCTTTGGTTTTATCGTTAAAAATTAGCCAGTTCTGTCTGAGATTGCCTGTACGTAATGTCAATGTGTGCGTGCACAGAAAACCGTGATTTATTTCAAGCGGCTCCTCTTTTATATTTTGTGCTGAAATGCTGCAAGTGATAATGAGAGCGAAGTGCCGCTCTGCGCCAATTACACGGTAGATGGAGCTTTCGGGATTTCCTTAAGTGCTCCTTCGTCAGTACTGGCTTCTTGATAAAGAGGTATTTGGTGCTAGTTTTCTCTCTATCATTGTGTATCCTGCTACATTAAAGTTAAACAAAAAATATAAATTGACTAAGCTTATACCTATAATTTTATAAGTTGTTTATTTTATGGGACATTAGTTGCCTGAAAGAAATGGATAAATAAAATAAAAAATATTTAATCCAAAGACAGTCAATCCTAGCCTAGACCATAATAAAGAAGCAATAAGTAATTGATAAGCGTAGCGTAGCTTTCGTTCAATATTAAAAATGTTTATTACATTTGGGTTATTTATCGAGTAGCTGTCTGTCAACGTTTAAGGCTATAACAGTAATATGGATGCATTAAATCCAAATTACTGTTTGACATTCAATTATGTATAGATCTGCAAAGTGCAAAAAGCTCTTAGCTACAATATAAACGATAGAAATGAAATAGGTACCTATGAAATATGGGTAAATCTAAGCAGAATATTTTTGTCGGTTCATGTGAAGTTTTTGTGATAGTTATAATGCTAAAGTTCACAACTTAGTTACCAATTTTTTGCCAATTTACCTGCGCCATGTCTTACGAAAGTTTTATATAAAGATGGTGTTTCCAGAATAACCAAGTTAAAAAGTAAAATTTATACGAAACCGCGCTTCATAAACCCGCCAGATATGTGAACATGACTTTCAGAATTATTATAGCAAGTTTCTCCTCAGTAACGAAGTTCCTGTGTTTTAGACAATTATCCACCGTACCTGTAACTTGAATTACTCTTGTTTAATTAAGTTGAATTAACTAAGGGTGTGGTGAGGTGGGAGACAGCTACAGTTGTCGCTTAGAATGTGTAATACCACCTTTATGTACTTAGCGTTTTATTGAAATAGTAATAAACAAAGGTAGAAGGAGATTATTATAAGATTAGTACCAAAGATTATACTGTTTATCAGTTGCATATTATTTATTAATAATATTAATAACAATTTAAAGTTGCAAAAACCTGCTTTGTTTTTTTTAAAGGCTTAGGCACGCGGGTCCCACGAAGTAGCCTGCTAAGGCATTCGAATTTGCCCCCCAGCAGCCGGCCAGCCCGGCTAAGGGCGTATGGTACGGATAAATCATATTCTTAATTTATTAATAAGGCTATAAAAACGTACCCATACTAACGAATATTTTAATCTGTGTTTGTGTAACACAGGGAATATTTTCAGAGTTTTAATTATTTAGAAAGGGAATTTTAAAATGGAGAAGTTTGTAGCTCGCCGCGAAATTCTCTATTCTCCCCAAGGAATTATTGTACGAAGTTGCCGCGTTACGACGAAGTAGCCTGCCTACCTAGGCTCAATTAGCAATTTTTATGTTAATTTGTTTTTAAGTCCCAGCTACGTTCCTGCCGGCCGGGATAAAAACGTATTGCCTTTTTATTACGGGAGAATCCCGGAATTACGGGAGAGTTGGCAAACCTAGTTGTATGAGACTTATCCAAAATATTTGTAATGTTACTGCTCCACCTGCGTTAACGTTAATATTAATGGCAATGTCCAACTACGCTTTAGCTAAGGCATTTAAGTAAATTTAGTACTGTCGTTTCTAAATGGCCCCATATGCGTAACGCCTAGATTAACGCTTTAAGTTATTCGTTAAGACGCAGGTGGAGCCGTAGCATAAGAGTAAAAAGTTGTTTAGAGTAAGAGCCAATTCTACCAAACGTCAAATAATCCCGTTTCGCGTAATCTAGTTTAATCGTCGAGTTATTATCTCATGTTATTTCAAATCAATTTCATCGGCTCATACAAGATTTTACGAGGTATTCTTTATTACATGAATTGCAATTATTATAACACTTTTTTTGTTCTGACAGTGACAGCTCTAGACCCGTTTAGTGACTTAATGTCGTTTAAAATCAATGGTGAAGTCTGCGCAACGATAGCGCAATTTAGTCGGCTATCCAAAACAATTGAATGCAGAGTCTGGTACAAAAGCATGTGACCGTTTAACTGATGTCAGTAGATTGTGGATCTAAACACACTACCCGAGTGGGACATGGCTCGTTAGACTACTGCACTTGTTTGCCTCTCTCGTGGAGTGCGTTGTAAATGTGCCCCTGGACTGGAATACTGACAAACATTTTGAATTTGGCAACCTGACGCAATGTAGTTGGATTGTGTTGCTTTGATACAAGTAAACGAAGTGTGGTGTGAGTGTGACTGGTGTGGGGCGTTTATCGTTGTTACCTTTTTGGTAAGTATGTTTAGGTTACTTAGTACCAAAAAAAAATACACACATCAATGGTCATCAATGGTTAAAGGTCTAAGGATCAAGGTGATTTTTTCGTACAAACGAGGTAACTTTGAAGCCTTGGTTTCCTGCAAGTGATGTACCATGCCGTGATCTGATGATGGCTATCCAGGGAGTGAATGGAGGAGATTCAGATCGTTATACACACCCAACTGATCTGTTAAGCATTCTAAAAGATAGAAGGAAATGTTTCAAAAAAAATAGCATTAAAATAGCATTATTTAAAATGTATGAAAATCCTGAAACTGAGAACCAGAGTTCTCAGTTTCAGGATTTTCTTGCATCCTAAAAGATAGCAGATCAGATCACAGCATGGTACATCCCTTGCTGAAAACCAAAACATCAAAATTACCTCTTTAGTATGAAAAAAAAACACCTTGATCCCTAGACAAATTTGATAAGTATGATTTGATCAAAAACCTTCTCGAAAAATTTGTTTAACGACCTTTTTTACTAATCGAACCGGGTGATTTCGAAATTTTTCGTAACTTCTAAATCTAGTGAGATTTTTTTATACTTACCTGTCTTTTATCAATTTTACTGGCTGAAGAAATATCAAGCAACATATCCTTAAACTATCATTGTCATATCTATCGGTCCATGCCAAGACCCAATAGAGATGACCGTTATTGATAAGGTCGTAATCCCAACATTTCCTATATATTCGGCGGTTTGTAATACGTTCACTGTTTGTTCAGTAGTAACATACAATAATCTATATGTTTATATACTATTGGAAGAAGTTCTCCCAAATGTTTGCATTGAAAGATAATTGGATTCTATATGTTTGTGCGGATTGTAGTACAATGCAATTATTGTGTGGACCAACCAATTATTGTATGATCTCTTGTGAGATTAAAATTAAATGCAAGACAATATTGCTTTGCTATGCTCGGTTTGTTGGTCGCAATAATATCAACAAATTCGTTTAGAAATCAGATTTGTATCTATTAACTATCGATTATTTTTTCAATGTGCTTTATAAAGCGAACACTATAGAAATACTGGTAAAATATCTATTCTGTCCAATAAACTAGACAAAGCCATTCTAAGTGAAATGAAGGGTTTAAGATTCAAGAATGATTCACATAAAATGAAAGTCACTCGGCCAAATTCAGCGTAATAATGAAATGTACGTGTTTAAATGGTTTGCTTTATACAAAGCGGCCGTATTTAAGATTAATAGTAGTTCTTTCACTTACACTGAAACGAAATTAGGTCCCGACGGGAAAAATAAGCGGGATTAGCGGGTACGCCCGGTAATTTACACATGGAGCGAGGAGAGCTTTTTTATTTCACCTTTTTACTGGAAAACCCTTGTGTAAGAGTCTGATTAATGTGACTCTCTATAACTTTTGGTCGTGAAAAGGTTATACCCATGGAGTATAAAAATATGCTATGGCATTTTTGCTTTTCAACATTTGAATTATTATGATAACGTGCTTTTTGTCCCTTAATGTTGGCTTTTACGTTGGCTCTTATTACGTAGGTGGAAGGTTTGTTTTTGAAGCGACACATCGAGACAGTATTAAATTTAAATCGTCCTGAAATGCTTCCATGTTTGAATGGGTTCTTCAAATGCTTACCCACATTGATTGTGTTCAAACAACAAAGAAAAAACAAAACAGAGATGTATAAAATAAGATTACTTAAGTAATTTCTGGCATTGCTATTAGTAATTTAATAATGTTGTAGGTATTGTAACGTCCTGTCAATCTACAATATACAGGGTTATTTGTAAAACACCAAAAACCTCGCAAGAGTAAGTTACTTACATCTTAACCCTTCAACGCCCGGAAAATGAGACACAGTAGAAAATCTATTGTGTCTCGGTCGCCAGCGACCGCTCCGGCGTTAATGAAATAACAACATATTTTGTTTCCTCAACTTTCCGAAAACAGATAAAAAATATCGACTTTTCATACAAAACTCGATCAGCTGTTCGAAGACATTTGTATGGAGAGTCGAATTTTTTCGGTTTTCGGAAAAGTCGTAAAACAAATGTTGTTGTTAATGATGTTAGTTAATCTACTCCTGCAAGGTTGTTGGTGTTTTACAAATAACCCTGTAGAACAAAAGAAAGTTAATGATACAATAAGGTTTTAGTTGCATTATTTCGATAGTTTTTAAAAATCCAAATTTGAACACGGCCTGTTTATGAGTTTGCAGTTACCTTTACCTATACCGATTCGATAGCGACAGTAGAAAGCAATTTTAAGGCAATTTTGTATGGCATTTGGCATAGCGCCTTTGGCGGTAACTACACTAAACTAAGGCTGAGTTGCACCATCTTGACTTAACCTTAACATTAACAGTACCCTTAGCACGAACAGCTATCGAAAAAAATAACTCGCGTAAAATCATTCGATAGATACATTTTGTATTGGAAATTTGTACAACGCCATCTATCGCCGATAAGCGAAATGTAATTTTCCATAGAGAATTGTCTATCGAGTAATTTTACGTGCGTTTTTTTTCTCGATAGCTGTTCGTGCTAAGGGTACAGATACAAACTTATCTGACCCAGTGGTCGAAAGTGGACCTAAGGTGTTATTACATATTGTTACCTAGGTTACGCCATGGACGACAGCGACGCTGTCATCAAGTCAGATAAGTTTGTATTTGTTAATGACATGTTAATGATGCAACTAATGTCAATTACAGTCGACAGACGTAAATAGGTACTTAATTGTTAAAATGTTTTCAGTAGGTATTACCGTAATTTCCATTCCGTTATCCGATAGTCTAACTAAACCCACATCAGGGTGTCCTATTTGCTCAATACTTAGTGAAGAGTAATGGCAACATATTTGTCAGCTCAGCTCCTACTTAATTACTTTGTAAACAAAATAAGACATAAACACATTGAAACATCCTTCTCCGCCTTAATAGTCACATTTAATTGAACATCAAATGGAAGCTAGATCGTCATTAAGCCAGTCTAATAATCTTGTTTCCTTAATGGTGTAGGTATTTAGTTCTGAGTTAGGTCATGTCAATGTATATTAATTACTTAAGTCTTGGAAGCTAGATGTCAGTTCGTCTTTGCTGCTAAATACATTGCCGTGGTGGTGAAGTAAGAGTCAAAGTCTCATTGTTTGGTAAGATGAATCAAATTTGTTATACCGAATACAATTTGCATTCTCATTATAAGAATTCATATTCACTCATATTAATATTATGATAGAGATGTCAGATTTAACAATGGCACCCACATTGCGATTGGCCTATTTCTTGTATGTCGTATTCCAAGCTTTAGGAAATTTACTTTTCAGAAATGACACAAACGTGATGTCTACAGCTTTATTTTTTTTATATTTATTACGTTTTTCCAGGCCAGTGTTGATAAGACAGTAAATAAACTTACAGTAGAAAATTATCACTAAATAATGTGTACGTCAAAAGGCGAGCTAACGTGGCTATAAATGAAGATATCCAACACAGTAATTTCGGCACCTCATACATTATTCCAACCACAAGCACTAATACAAACGCTGAACTGAAAATAAGTTCGTCTCTGTTTGCCATACGAAGGCTGGACGACCCATGCGCGGCTCGCTCGAATACAGTGTGTGGTTAGCTTTAGCACGAATTCTACTTTCATTTGTATTCCTTTTTTGTTCGATTCCACTCAAGATCTTTATTAAAATCCATACATTAATTAAGGTAGGAACAATCTGAGCCCACGTACGCAACGTATGCAACGCATTATTAAATCTAAACGGTAGAACTTGTATAACTAGAAACACACTTGTCATACGCAATGCTGTCACACGCGTCCCATGCAACGTTCGACCTGTCACGCCAGATCGGCGTGGGAACGTGGAGGGGATATTATACGCTATCCCACGCGTACGACTAGTGTGTTTCTAGATCTTTCGTTCGCAGCGCGTCAGACACAAGTTGGACGTAGCGGCATACACGAACAGCTCATTGATTTGGTTAGACGATATGAAGGCATTTATAATATTAAATGCATTGAATATCGCGATTCTATTTTTTTTTGTTCTTTTGGCGTGAAAATATACATTTAAAAATAACAAACGTAATAAATCGTTCTCAAATTTACTGTCAGACTCAGAAAACATTGTACACCTGAAGAAATTACAACAGCGTCTGATGTCAATATACGTCACATACGTGAGACAAGTGTGCACACCAAGTCTCCCACGTTGTGTAGCATACGTTGCATACGTGGGATCAGTTTGTCCCTACCTTTAGTGTTTAATGTTTCATTTCTACAAAAACAGCACTGCCGATAGGCAGTGCTGTTTTTGTATATAATAGATATATTGCGTATATACAATAGATATATTGCGTAATTTTAAAATCTATCGCAATTGCTAGGATGTGATACATTGATACTTCTTTTTGGTATAAATAAAATTTTACCTGAGAAATGTAGTAATGAATCACATCCATCTGTCAAATGAAAGCGATTGCGATAGATTTTGAAATTAACTACCTAGACAATTAGCCCCAAGATCATACAGAGGATAAGAAAATAAACCAATTTTGCTAATTTTAATCTTGATCATCTTCCATTAATTAATGTCACTTATTTTACAAAATACTTGTATATGTTGTAAAGTATCTAATAGCTTAGTCATCTTAATGATGGGATATTTAATTACGGAAAATGTCTCGTACATTTCATTTTGGAGAGTGAATTAATGATCTATGGATAATGATTTTATCTTTTAGGAAAATTTTGTACACTTATTGATGTCGAAGCACAATTTAGTAAGGGATGGTTATGATGTTTTTTCTTTTTATTTTAATAATTTATTGCATCCATGAAAAATACGAAAATGTTTCAAAAATAAACCCTGTCATTTTATTTTTATTCTTTTGTAGGTACTACTTTCCCGATTAATTTTGATTCTAAACGCCAGATGTTATAAAATTCTGCCTAACTCCAATATCACGTAAATTGGAGTTGGAGCCAAAATCGTTACACGAGCACAAAAATAAAATACCCTTTTCCACCTAGTACTTTTAATTGTTCTATTTTGGGGTGGTGCCAGCTCCCCCCCGTGTCTGGATAATGTTCTTTATGTGTAACATTATCTAAATTATGTTTGGAGGCCGGTGGCGCTGCAATGCGGCACATATTCACTTATTGGCACGCAAGCAGGGTTGAAAATAAAACAGTTTTTTTTATTTTATAAAACAAACAGTTCAAAGTGTTTTAAACAAGTGTTTTTTTTGTTTTTTTTTTTTACTTTTTATTTTAATCTATCAATTTCAAAACAATTAGACCTATAATATTTATAATTTATAGACTTTTTTAAATTCACTTTCTAATATCCTAAGTAAATATTTACAAAAATCTATTAGTTGATATAATTCTTTTTTATCTCTAATCAGGGGGCCTATTACGAAAATAAAATACGCAATGGGGTTGGTAAACTTTTTCAAAGAAAATTGTTTTATATTTTTTTTTGATAGCACAAGTTAGAAGAATAAAGAAAATAATATTATGATTTTTTTATTTTACCTTGTTAACCAAATATATTTTTTTATATTATTATTGCGATAAAATATCAAACATACGGCTGAACACGAAGTTCCTTTGCATTTACTGATAAAAAACTTAATTACAGATTTGACAGACAGTGACAAAGAGTAGTCATACCTTAAGCAACAGCAACAACATAGAAAGTCTTTGGAGCAAAGGCATTACCTACGCATACACCCGTAATAGTGATTTTTGTACTATGCTGTAAATTAAAAATTAAATTTTTTATTAAAAAATTAAAATGAAGCATTATAAAAATTCCGCAATTTGTTATTCCTGACTCCAAAGCCAAAAGCTACTAGTTTACCAACCCCATTGCGTAACGCAGTCACTTGGTCACGATAGTCGTCCGCAGTTCGTCGGTTGTGGCTATTAAACACATTTTCAAGACTAACCAAAGACTTTCGAACGAATGATGTCGGATACGCCAGAAAAAAAACTGTATATGCGATATCGCATACGCAAGTGCTTTGTAATAGGAAACAATCATAACGAAGCACGGACGCAGCTGCGTGTATCGCGTGAAACTTTTCGTAATAGACCCCCAGTGTTACCACCCCTTATTGCATGGATTTTACGAATTGTCTCAAAAAAATACTGGACGTAGTGTAAGCTCCAGAGAGCACACATAAAATAGGAAAAAAATCTATGTCAAGTATTTAACAAAATATTGTTCAAAAACTGTCAATGCCAAATATGGTATGTCATGCAGAAGTAGATGTATCAAACTATTTCCCAAATATGTCATTACATGTAGGAGCAGTTGGAATAAGTAATACAATATCAATCAATATTTATTTATTCATTGGGTACCTACTATAATTTCTGATATTTTTCATCTGGAATATTTACCACGTGCACTTGCTTACGTCTTGACATAATTATCTGTTAAAAAGAAAGTACCTTTATATGATATAGTATTATTTGTAGGGGGCAGGCAGCAGCGCTCCAGTGGAACAGAAAAATAGGGTTTTCTTCGTCAACCGTTTATTATTTTAGCACAACATTTCTTCAGGTATTGTTAGGACAGGAGCCTTTTGTGACAGTCAAAGCAACAGTCACATTTGAATATTATTGACAAACAATGTTTCTTAAATCAATAGGCATATTAAATGCGACCTATTTCCACATTATTTACGTATTTTAAACTATTTTATTATTTGCCTACTTTTTATTCACATATTCTATATATTTTTATAGTTTTACGTTTTTTTATTCGATGTAGGTAGGTATAGATTAATTTGATACATTTGCATGCTATGCCAAATATGGATTTATCATTATTTGTGTCATTCTGCATGCAAGCCCATATATGGAAATACAATAAGAAGCTACACTGCATGTTATCCCATATCTGGCCGGAACATTTAATGACAGAAATATTTGAAAGTATCCATACAAATCAATATCATTTATAATTTATTAGCTTGCCAGTAGGTCACCATTGTAGACAATAAAAGAAATCTAGTTTTTATAGCGAAAAACCACGATAATAGTAGATTGTTATACAAGACGCTAAAATTACCCATTGCATACGAGGTATTTTTATTCCCGAGCTTTAGCGAGGGAATAAATAGAAACCGAGTTACAATGGGTTTTAGCGTCGTGTGTTACACTATACTTTTCACTACGATTGCGAGAAAATAAAATACAATATTAAATAGTTTATACCTACTTACTTCCGTAAACGAATCCACTCGTTTTTCTATACTCCACTTCATAAACTTTTTGTACAATATTTAAATAAATGATTTGTGCTTGACGGCAGAAGATTAAAATAATTTCTTTCCTATTACAGTCACACAATTCAATCAGTTTGTAATTATAAAAAAAATCTAAAGATTTCGCGCCATGGTACCTTTTTTTAATTTCTGCTGTAGCAGCTGATGATTTCACCGAAGAGATGCTTTTAGTTCCATTTTCAAAAATAAGAATGACAAACTGGGGTCCTATTACGAAACTTGGTCACGATAGTCGTCCGCAGTTCGTCGGTTATAGTTATTACAAATATTTTCAATGTAGCTCCATAGTCTATTGAACGAATAATGACGGATCCACTAGAGAGAAACTGTCAAATTTACGCAATCACTTTGCAATATCGCATACGCAAGTGCTTTGTAATAGGAATCAATCAGAACGAAGCACGGACGCAGCCGCGTGTATCGCACTAAACTTTTCGTAATAGACCCCCAGTATTAAGTCGAGCGACTTTTTATTCGTGATTATGAATAAAGACTTTTTCGTTTTAGTACGCTCATTGGTAATAGACAAACATTAAAAAAGAAAAAACTTTATCCCCTAGGGCTTATTATGCTATTTTATCTCGACTCTTGTACGTTACAATGACGCACTTTTTGAGCAAGAGGAGTGAAAAAACACATAATAATGTTAGCTTCTTACCTCTTTTCAAATGTTGGGCTTCTGACTAATTTTTTTTTCTGTTTTACTAGTGCTGCACCTATTCAACTTATAGAAACGTCAAAGCATGTGTTCGGATATTTATTTTAGTGTTGCAAGAGAAAAAAAATATGTGTAAAATTTAAATGAATTGTCAAAAACTCATGATGCCTGATATGGCATGCTATGCAATAAGGGGTAGCATTGCAGCAATATCAAAAGAGAAAAGCATCGTAAATCGCGATGTGCAATAATATCTACGAAGAGATGGAAGCGAAAGCGATAAACCGGTGAGTGTGGGTGAGACAGTTGTCTCATAAATTCTAGTATCTGTGCCAAGCGGGAATTTTCTAGCTCCCTCGATCGTGAAAACAAGACTTAGTTTTGTAAGGTACCTATTATTTTACAAAATTGTTTTCACAATGGATGGAGTAAGGTCAATGTATTCACAATCCATTTATGGTGAATACTATATGAACCGCCAGGATAACAAATAAAATAAATGTTCGCGCTTTTTTATTAGCTTCTTCAATACGGAACATAAAACAATTGACGCGCGAAGAAAAATCGAATTCTCTTGTTTATTCAATTTTAATTTTCTGAAAAGCGTTTTTTTTGTTTAATAGTCCATCAGCCATTTTTGATGTCCCCACTGCTGGGGCACAGGCCTTCAAATCAAATCAAATCATTTTATTGCGAATACAGGTAGTAAGAGATATAACATAGTAAATTCGATCAGCCATATTCTGTCTTCTGACATGCAACATTAATATAAGCAGAGCCTTCCATAAGGGTGGAGTTTAATAATAGAATAAATTAAAAGAAATGAAGTTGGGTGGCAGTTGCGAGGTGCATAGGTCTGCAATCAGTGCACTTCATAGGCTGCAGTGCAGCAGTCCTCTGGGCGGGTGAAATTGCCAATTTCCGGAATCGACTTCTGCACCAGAACTGCTTGTTTTTACCCAGACGTTATTTATAAGCATAACAATTTTGTGTGCGTCATTTTGACCGAGGGTTTTAAAATTTAGTGTGTCCTTCACTTATTTGATAGAGTTTTTATAAAGAAGTTGAAATATATCAAAAAGGAATTTATAATAATGGTTCCTAGGTATTTAATTTTAGTTAAAATCTGTGAAAATATAAATGAGATTGGAATGAACTCAAATTAACATGCATAATTTCAGTAAACACTATTTAAATGAATGCGTGCCAGTTTCATCAGTTCTCGTTGTTTTATTTCAATTAGTTAATGGCATTAAACCTATTTTGCTTTTAACAATTTATCATTTTTATTTTACAATTTTAAGGCCAGTATATTCCAAAAACTCTTAAGGTAAGGTAAGTATATTCCAAAAACTCATAAGGTCTTTATACCCAGCAGTGGGTGTCGTGCGGCTGATATGATGATGATGAATGAAAATTTTCTTTGTCTTTGCAATAGTCGAGTAGAGATACGAATATCGTATTTTTAACCGTAAAATAATCAAGATCGTTTATGAAACTTATTTTATTTTATTGTTAAAGGTACAATAACAGAATACAAACTATTACATTGCAATCTACATTAAAAAGCACTTTTTAAATTTATATCCCAATAACAATTGTACACAGCATTGACACAGTAAACAAATATTTAATTAACTTAATTTAATAAGCTAAAAAGCTTTGAACAATTAATTTTAAAAATAATAAATGGAAGCAATACGAACAAATTCAAACATAATATTTTTATCTGCTCAAAATAAAGAATATTTGATTGTTTATCGTTGAATCAAAAATAGGCTAATTCCGGTTATTTAGAATAAACTGCCCTTAAACAAATTACTTGAAAATTGTATTTTAACAGAAAACGAGCATTAGAAATGAACTGACGCAATATCATATTCAAAAGTTTTTATATTTTTTTGAGAACCTACCCGAACTTAAATACCCGGTTTAGCAGTTTTATATTTGTTTCCCGCCTAAGCAAACTAATTCCATTTAATGAATGAGAATGTAAAATCAAAACACGTAGTTTTATCAAATGAGAGTATTTGATTTTTAGGCTGATAATTTAGGCTGTTCTTTGCCTTGTCCATCAGCCATTTTTGATGTCCCCACTGCTGGGGCACAGGCCTTCCTTATGGGCGGTAAGGAGGATGGGCCATAACCCACCACGCGGGCCCAATGCGGATTGGTGGGTGTTAACGACTGCAAATGCAGCCGGGACCAACGGCTTAACGTGCCTTCCGAAGCACGGAGGAGCTCGAGATAATGAATTTTTGGTCACCCATCCCAAGACCGACCCTTGCGAACGTTGCTTAACTTCCGCAATCGCTGGGCCAGGCGCTAATCCACTGCGCCACCGAGTTCTTTGCCTTAAGTGAAGTGATTTGTGAACATTTCAAGATGTGTGCGTTGCGGCATATTTTATATCTACAAGTGAATCGAGATCTATAGAAAAAACGCAATTATTTAAGTTTTACAAAATAAAACCTAACTTTTCAGATCCTCCGCGATTATTTGTAAAAGGCTAAGAATTACGAGAGTCAACCAACACACGTCCAACCAGCAAGCTTTACAAAAGCAAAGCTTTCAATCCATTACGTAAGTTGAAATATATAGATAATGGACAGTGGATTGTGCCATTAAGCCACACCGGTCCGGTCGTATACTGGGCTGGCTGAAAGCAATCCGTCCGGTACTCGACTATAAATTTAGGTTTTACATTGAGCTCGCTTGATGGGCCTTTGTGGTTACTGAATAAGTGAATAAAAAACTAGGGACTCTGTAGAGCTGTAGACCTTGCATTAGTAATATTTTTGAATATTTTTCGAAATGGCTGCAATATGATTTTTCCCAATATCTCCACCATTTTGAATAAAATAAAAAAACTGAATCGACCAAAAAATTACATACAATACAACCTGCTTACATTTCACGAGGATCGGTGGAGAATAGAATGCGACCTTAGAGGAGAACAGACAGACAGCCGGACGGACGGACATACGAAAGCATTTTTGCCTAAGCTGAAACGGAGACGCTTCTCTTGCGCTTCGCGCTCGATCGGTCAGTCACAATAGATGGGTCATTGGGTCAAGAGACGAAATTTGTTTACTTTCTAATTCTAATGTATCCAAAGTTGAGTACCTACTTATTCTTTTTTATATCACTATATAAATAAGCCACATAACTTTAATAATATACAATACAATAAAAACATCACAATATTAATTATTGACCTCCTAAATACAATTATTTAATTAATAAATTAGTCAAATAAGCCGCCCCGAGAGTCCCCGGTGCAAATGTCCCCATAACGCTGGCCGCGTTGCCGCGTTGGATGGCAATGGACAACCTTTGCACCAGAAACGACCCAGAGCGGGGCCCACAGGTTTTTTGCCTTAGCCGACGTCCCAAGTCCTATATATGTGTATATTATTATACCTGTGTAGGTATAATAATATACATTCAGTATAATAAAATATAAACATATTATAGCGGTAGAAACGGCAGGTTGTTGGGGGGCGGAGGCAATACAATTTGTCAAAGACTTGGGACGTCGGCTAAGGCAAAAAACCTGTGGGCCCCGCTCTGGGTCGTTTCTGGTGCAAAGGTTGTCCATTGCCATCCAACGCGGCAACGCGGCCAGCGTTATGGGGACATTTGCACCGGGGACTCTCGGGGCGGCTTATTTGACTAATTTATTAATTAAATAATTGTATTTAGGAGGTCAATAATTAATATTGTGATGTTTTTATTGTATTGTATATTATTAAAGTTATGTGGTTTATTTATATAGTGATATAAAAAAGAATAAGTAGGTACTCAACTTTGGATACATTAGAATTAGAAAGTAAACAAATTTCGTCTCTTGACCCATCTATTGTGACTGACCGATCGAGCGCGAAGCGCAAGAGAAGCGTCTCCGTTTCAGCTTAGGCAAAAATGCTTTCGTATGTCCGTCCGTCCGGCTGTCTGTCTGTTCTCCTCTAAGGTCGCATTCTAATAGTGTTATTAAATGTACAGCATTCGTGGTTATCTGATCCCTAAGGGCTGACTGGGAGAGAATGCTTTTAGCATTAAGTCCGACTCTTGTACATCATTTTGTTGTAGTACAATTTAAAATAAAAAATAAAATGTTTAAGCTGTCTAGTTTGTATGGGAGAACCAAAATGTTTTGTCGTTTTTCGACCCATGTTTAGTTTCATTGTAAGAACAATTAACGACTACAAAATAACGGTGTATGTGCCAATTATTTGCAAAAAATATCAGTATTTTTTATTCATATTTACATTAATTAATATATAATAATAATGTAATCTAACCTGTGGATGGATCATTTATTATAATGACTTACAATTTACATTTTGTTTCACTTTCCTAATTGAATTAATTAATAATTAATTAATCTTTAGTTTTGATTGCCTAAAATATTTTATTTCAAGCTTTCGTTACATTCTGATTTACTAAACAATATGTTTATTATTACTAAGAGATATTGTTCCTCAGTGATCTAATCAGTTTACTATGAAAATTACATTTAATAGTGGAAAATTATTCAAAGAATTTGAGCTTTAAGCGTGATTTGGCTAGTCTCGGCTCTATCAAAGGAGAGATTCAAAGGGTATTAAAATTACCTTTGATTTAAAGTTTCAGTTGAAGTCTTGTCTTTTTGTCCCTAAAATTAAATATAAGTTCATTTTCTCATTATTTTCATCCATGGGTCCATAATACAACGAAATATTTATTTTATTCAGAAAGGCACCGTGCTTGGCCTTCACCTCACCTGAATCCTCACCACTGAGGAACTGGCTATCTTACCTCTAACTGCTGGAACACAACAATATTTTTTAAATTGTTGTTGTGGCGTCAGACTTAGGTAAGATGGTGGTAGCTAGCGAGGCGGACTTGATAAGCCCAACCACCAATCAATGTAAAAAGGAAATCCTCATTTTGATTCAATATGAAGTTTTAATTAATCATTCACTTTTCCAAATATCCAGACCCGAGACGCCTGTTAACCCTCAATTTCTTACCAGTGTGGTTGATTAAGATTTTGGGTTTATATTAATAAATCACTTTTGGGAAGATCGATAATTTCGATACAAGTTGGCCTTCATTGGACTAATTGGACCAACTTTCATCGGTGAGTCGCGTCACGTAGGTACCTCCTTCAATAATTCACAATTAATTGCGAACGTCCCTATTAAAATTAAGAACATTAATTTGTTTTAATTAAAACTGAATGCATGAGCTACAATTTCATGCAACCCGTGCTCGTTTCATAATTTTAATGAGGACATTATTAATTTTAAAAGGGAAGTGGCTATCAAATAAGCTTTTTATTTTTCATTCTATTGTAAAGTTATTCATAAATTATCATTTAGGTTCGTTTTGTTTATTCCCCGAATTACCAATACCCGAACATCTCCTTTACCATTGTCTGGCTTTTGTACCATAAAACAATATTCATTCTACAAGCGCAACATTCGTAAACAGTAATCAAATCACATCATTGTTACTCCCGAAGCGATTCCAAAGCGGGATAGCATTAAACGGCTTTAGAGTAAATAAAGTCAACCGTTTACAGTGGCTGACACATGGCAGTATTAACCTTAGGGAGTCGAACGCCCCCGTAAAAAGGTTCGATTCCAATCGTAGCTTCACCCTTGTTCCTTTTTTTGTAACCCCCCGCGGGTGGGGGGATGTGCGCGCGCACACAAAATCAATACGGTCCGTGTTACGCACAATGTACGCCGCGAATGAGTTAGAGATGTCATGGTCAGTGTATCGATGTTAATCATCGGTGACCTCCGCACTCGATGCCAGGGTCGACTATAAATTGAGTTGTTGAAAAAAATTTATCTTTTGTAATGATAATCTGTTTTAGACAAGGATTATAAACTTTGATTAATCGCAAAAGTCTTATAAATTTCGCCTTAATATTTAAGTTCAGATATTAACTTTACAAAGTCTCGCCTGTAGCTATTATCTCCTCGATTATATAGCGGAAGTCGATTAGAGCGTCATTTTAATATTGGCGGGCTCGATGGAGTATTGTTCCGATAATAAAATCTGTAGTCGGACCCCCGCGGCGTCCAATCGCCCAGTAATAATGTTCCGGGCCCATCGATAAATTGCTGTCGTCTTAAATACTGCCCGTCGAGTGCACGCTACAGTTAATTTTTCGCTTTATTTAACTAAATCAATAAGGGGTGCGCTAGTGGTTTCAAAATTTCATAATCACAATCGACCAGATGTTAAATATTTGCTCTTATATGCAAGCAGGAATGAATAAATTACTATTGTTTACATTCTGAAATTTACCCCATAATCTCTAATTAGTATTGAATGAAAAACAATTAATAAGTATTTGGTAAAAATCGCAGAAAATTTTAAGATTTGCAATAACTAGATATGCTTTTATTAAATTTAAAATAAAAACAAATCTTTTTTTATTCTGCTCAAGAGACATAAAGAAAGGCTTTTTTAATAAAGAATATTTATAATAAAGACTTTCAAACACTTAAATTAGAAAAGATAAATTAAAGAAAATTAAAATTTTCAACCCACTTGACGTATGTAACTACACGGTTCTCTGATTGAAATATGATTAATAACACTTTTATCGATTTACTATTTGTTATCCCATCCCTAGCTCCGCGGCTCGGGTGATGATTAATTATCACTACATTTACGAGAATGGGACTTTGCAAATTGTCCATCATAGATTTTAATTCTATTTAAAAAAATAGTTTTTATTTAACCTTTAGGCACACTTGTACTATTATGTCTAAAACTGTTAATTTCCACGTAGTTAATTTCCATGTCGACTGTCATATTGAAGCTTATGGACTTTATAAATTGTATTTGCTCACCTATAATCGAAGCATAAGGTATTGTCAGTTTTATCTGCCGTACGACACCCACGGCTAGGCATATAATTCTTAAGTAATAAGGCTAATTCTTAAGTAAATAGGTATAACTTAAATATGGTCAAGAAGGAATTCCTTCTTGACCATATTTAAGTTATACCTATTTTGAAATACTTCAGTTTACATATTTGTTGGTATAAATGGCACGCTGATATTTAAGACCGGAACCTTATTAATTAAATGAGGCCGTGCTTAGAATTATTCTAGAACAAACGATAAAGTTAAAAAAAACTCAGTGGGACTGAGCTATGGAGCTTTCCCTAAAACCCAATTAATTTAGCCGACGGCCTGGTTTTGGCAGTGTACGTGATTATAATAACAAAAAGATCAATTTGTATTAGTGTAGGGGGTGGGTATGTCTAGCTAAGCATTGTGTTACAAATATCGCACTTACTAAAAAGATATAAGTTTTAATTTCGTTTACTCGGACCCAAGCAATTATTATTTGAACTTTCTTTACATTTACAAGGATGACGTATAACCCATGGGCTCCCTTTTTATTTAGATATTCATATTTAGATTTCTGTATAGGACTTTTCTACTTTCAAGATTTTTTTAATGTTATTTGAGTTGTTCAAGTTTACTTTTTGCCATAAACGGCTTTATAGTATCAAATTATCTCTTCAAATAAACCCTACAATAAAGATAAAATTTTCATTTTAGAAATTATCAACCGGAAGTCATCCAATCCCCCCTAATTTACTTATGAGAAAGCTCCTCATTTCTCTACTAAATAAATTTCAGGTTTAAATCTGAAGTTGTTTATGAGCGGCCCGGTCTCTGGAGTGTTAATCTGGCCGTAACAATTGGATTCTTACTTCAGGCGTCCCGTAGGAGATGGGACGAGCTGTCCCGTAAGAGAGGAACGACCGACCCTATTAGAACGGAAAAGGCGATTGTTGGTCTAACAATATTTAGATCTAATTCGTTTTGAATTTTAACGTTGGGGGAACGATCTTGGGTCAATCTAAGTTAAATCAAAACTGATTTTTGCTCGTCCTATAAATAAAAGAACCTTACACAATGGAGCTGTAAACGTAGTTAGGTAAGCAGTTTTTAAACACTTTTGATAAACAATTCCTTTAGAATTTTTATGAAGATTGTGGTCTAAGTGTTTCTTCAGACACATTGTATGTTGCATTGTAATGTCTGTAACTAGACTAAAAAGTACAAAGGTAAAGGTAAAAATGGTTGAGGGCAAACAATTGTGAATATTCGTGAACTGTCAACATAAACTAAGTTACTCAGATATATTTACTTAATTTACTTTATAGATTTATTTGTTCAATAAAAATAAAATGGAAACTGAAAGTTTGTCCATCAGCCATTTTTTGATGTCCCCACTGCGGGGCACAGGCCTTCCTTATGGGTGGTAAGGAGGATGGGCCATAACCCATCACGCGGGCCCAATGCGGATTGGTGGGTGTTAACGACTGCAAATGCAGCCGGGACCGACGGCTTAACGTGCCTTCCGAAGCACGCAGAAGCTCGAGATTATAAATATTTGGTCACCCATCCCATGACCGACCCTTGCGACTGAAAATTTACTTTGAAAATAATGAAGATTATTTTCTAAAACTGTAAAATTTTAACCACTACTAAACTCATTATCATCATATCAGCCGCACGACACCCACTGATGGGTAAGGGCCCAAGGATCTCTATAATCTACTAAACTCATACAATATTAAAATTAGTTATCATTATATTTTCCCAGTAATCACATCATCAATCAATTTTATTGTTCAAATAAAACGGCATTTACTCGTATGTGTGATATGATAATTGATATATTATTCATCTCAATGGGATTTTGGGTTCCAAACTCGTTCCTCACATGTCACCAAACTTGGTTGCTACTTAAGGGCTTCCAAAGTTCCGACTTTCCGTGACAAATACACATTCTCCTGCTATTGATGAGAAATCAATAGAGGCTTCGCAAACTTTATGGGAAGTCGCCGGGATCGTTCAAATATTGATAGCTTTGAGACTTTTAAAATCTTCTTTGTAAGACGGCACGTGAAAAAGATTTATTGGATACTTAAGTGTTTTGATACGATTTTAGTATACCGAAGCAATTTATTTTGTGAATGTGATAAGAATAAATTGCGTTTACTCGTATTGTATAATTTATTGTTCAAATTTTTTTTGTTTTTTCCGGTTTATACTTCAGCGTTTCTGTTCAAAGTTTATGTTGGATGGATGGTTTTCATGTCCTTTTTCTAGATCTCAGTAATCTGATTTTATTTGCCATAAGTAAAGCTTTAGATTTCATCGTTTGTTGCTTCCGCTTCTAAGCAGTTATAAATACAATAATCGTATTCCTAGTACATATATTTTTCTGCGTGCAAATCAAAATATATTTTCGACAATTTTATAAGTAATTGATTTTCGTTGTTATCTTTAGTAACAGTTCGAGCTCTCCTCGATATTATACATATTTCAATCAGCATTCAATTAATTATATTAGTGAATAGGGTGGCAAGGTATTTAATATTAACTGATGGTATTGGCAGCTTGACCAAACAAAGAGACAACTGGAAGATAAATCATTGTTAGGGACGGCACTGTTATATTTAGGGCTGTCAACAAATTAAAGCAATAGTCTAATTGATTAAAGTGTTACGATGATTAATGACCTTTTAGTTTTACGAGCCTGATAGCTGTCTAATAGGTCTCTTGATGAAAAACGACTTTGAAATTCTATTTAATCATTTTAAACTCAATTTAGGTAGATTAGGGTTAAACATGAATCTCTAGACTTTGTTTGTACAAAGGTACTACAAAAATAATAAAAAATATATCAAAATACTATAATAATAGGCGATCGAAGAAAATAAAATTTGAATTTCATCAATCAGAATCCAAAGACCAAGTTATATTTTGAAATCAAATAAAACGGATTGTCAACTTTTCCAGTAGGTGTGCATTTTTGCATTTTAATAGTAGATTGTTATACAAGACGCTAAAATGACCCATTGCATACGAGGTAAGCGAGGGAATGAATAGAAACCGAGTTACAATGGGTTTTAGCGTCGTGTGTTACACTCTACTTTTCACTACTATTGCGTGAAAATAAAATACAATATTAAATAGTTTATACCTACTTCCGTAAACGAATCCACTCGTTTTTCTATCCTCCATTTCATAAACTTTTTGTACAGTATTTAAATAAATGATTTGTGCCTGATGGCAAAAGATTTAAATTATTTCTTTCTTATTACAGTCACACAATTCAATCAGTTTATAATTATAGAAAAATTCTAAAGATTTCGCGCCATGGTACCTTTTTTTAATTTCTGCTGTAGCAGCTAAGCAACACAATCACGCATTCTACGATTCACTGTGCACAGAGTATAAGTAAGTCTATGATTTCACCGAAGAGATACTTTTAGTTCCATTTTCAAAAATAAAAATGAGAAACAGGTAAGTCGAGCAAGTCTTTATTCGTGATTATGAATAAAGACTTTTACATTTTAGTAGGCTCATTGGTAATAGACAAACATTATAAAAGAAAAAACTTTATCCCCTAGGGGTTATTATGCTTTTTTATCTCAGCTCTTGTACGTTACAATGACGGACTTTTTGAGCAAGAGGAGTGAAAAACATTTTATATAAGAAGTGGTACCTACTTACAATGTAGAATGTTACAATTTAGTATCAGTGGTAGTAGAATATTACAAAATGTAAAACTAAAGCACAAGCGTGTCGCTAACACACCAACTTCACAAACAGTAAATCAAAAGTGTGCTGCCACATGTCGTGTGTATATCATTTGTTTTTCTTTATACAAAAAACCACTCGTGCGTCAGCAGGATGGTCGCATTCGCCCGAATTATGGAAATAGGGTGCCCACGTTAGTATTCAAGGGTGGAGACAAATGCGAAGGCGTCAGGACCTCCGACCATTTATCATGCCTTGAGGAATCTATAGCGGGCTTATCAGCCACACGTCCTTTCATAGAAGTTACATAGTTCTTTTTCCCGTGAATGCGGCCGGATAATTTATTATTACCTATTATTATTCCGGACCGGAACTAAGCTTTAGTGGTGAGACTAGTAATGCAGTTAAAGGCACGTTTGCCGGGATTTTGCGAGATTAGAAAGAACAAAAGGATTTATAAAAAAAAAAATTGTTTAAAAAACAAAAAACCGACTTCAAAAAACCTGCCTCTAAAAAAAGGAAGAAATAATATACAAATCATTAGATACGCATTATCATTGTTATAATAAAACACGTCTATTAAAGTCGGGTGGGGCTGGAGAACATCTTCCTTTTTTTTTTATTCTAAAAGCCCCACCCGACTTCAATTGACGTGTTTTATAATAACAGTGATAATGCGTATCTAATGATTTGTATATTATTTCTTCCTTTTTTTAGAGGCAGGTTTTTTGAAGTCGGTTTTTTGTTTTTTAAACAATTTTTTTATTTTTAGTGTAAGTACCTTCTGCATTAGGTAGTGTAGGTATATTATTGAGGTAGAAAAATCGGCTCAGCCAAACGTGAGATAATCGCGGAGAAACATACATACATACAAACTGAAAACTTACCTCCTTTTTTTGAAGTCGGTTAAATAGACTACACAACGGTATCCCTTCCCCAACAAAAAAAATCATCTAATTCGGTTCATAAATAACAAAGTTGTCAAGTTAGTTGATTTAATATCATAGTATTTTCAGGATTACTTGTAAACTACTGAACCGATTTGAAAAAAAATTAAATGGGACCATATCGCAAGAAAACTCAATTGAACAAAAAAAAATTTATCGAAATCGGTCCATAAATGTCGAAGATACGCGCGAACAACGATAAAAAAAAAAAAAAAAAAAAAAAAAAAAAAACATACAATCGAATTGAGAACCTCCTCCTTTTGATGAAGTCGGTTAAAAAAGTAGCTAAACTTGATGATGATTAGAAAGAATAAAAAGATTTATAAGAAAGTAGATAAACTTGATGATGATTTAATACTTAAATAATATTAAAAACCAAAAATCTATAAGCCATGATACTCATCCAAAGAGGTCAATGAGCTTGTTACACACATATACTATTAAATTATTAAATAAATAAATAAATGGTTGGACAATTTCACACAGCGCCATCTAGCCCCAAACTAAGCAAAGCTTCTAATATGGGTGCTAGACAACTGATATACTACTTATATACTTTTTAAATATATACTTAATATACATAGTAACACCTAGACCCTGACAGAAATTAAAATTCATCATATCAATTTCTGCTCGGCCGGGAATCGAACCCGGGACCTCTTGCGTGGTAGGCGGCATGTTGACCACTGCACCACTCAGGTCGTATTAATACATACGCCTTTTGTACTTCATGTAGCTTACACCATACAAAATTAAACAATAGCGCATATTGCAGGCTCTTAGTTTGAATTAACAGCGCCATTTATCCATACAAGAGAATGCACATAGTGGCATTTAGTGCACAGCAAAATCCTTTGAAAGACTCGGAAATAGCGCGTCAAGAACATCCCATATTCCTTGTTTACCGAAGTGGCTTTATTAACCGCAGCGAAACTAAAATCCGACGCGAGAAATTCACAAAAATTGGCGGAATCCAAGACAGTAGAAAATTCCGTAATGCTCGCGAGTCTTCGAGGACTTAAGTAAAAAGTGTGAAGAGCAGTGCCAAGAGCGTTTAAGTGCGGAACACCGCTTGCCGCACGGCGAGGGCTGTGCACTTATTTAAATGCATTTTATGGCGCTGACGAGCAAAAATGAAAAGACACGTAGACGATGTTCTGAACAAGTCGAAGTAAACGTATTAAATAAGTGTTTCATGAAGCATTCGTGTTCTTCCTTTTAAGTAAGTTAAGACGAGTTCGGAAGCTTAGTGTGACTCTCTCAGGATTGTTGAGTCGTTGGCAGGATCTTTATAAGTTAAGGTGATTTAATAGAATATTGCTTATGTTAATTGTGTTCATAACTTATTTATTGTGAGAGGAATCACCAACATATGATAATTTATTAGCAACTATAGAACCATGAACCAGGCATTTTAATAAATTGTCTATTATTGTCTGGTATCAGCAGTTTTATCTAGGTATTTAGTTTTTTCCCCAAATTTGAAATCGTTGCATTTCACCTTACAAACACTTAATTTTGTTTCCTAACTAATAACGGTACTTGAAAATTTCATCCCACGAAAGCAACAGTCAGAATAGTGGAGTTGAAAATTAAAATTTTGCAGCCGAATTTATTCAAGACTCCAATTAGCATTAATTCTGGCAACCCTAGCAAGTTGTAGGCAAGTGTCTGTTGCAGAGAGGCATCTCCATGCATTTGAATAAAAAGGTGAGTTAAGAGAGAAGATTTTGGTTCTCCTGTCCTCGTCGGCGGTCGCAGTTTTATAGTTTTGTCAGTTCGTTGTTCCTCTGTCCGCTCAATCTTATAGTCTGGGGTTAGTAAATGAGGTTTTAAGAAAAAAAGATTATAAAATCGTTTGATGTATTTCTTTCTTTGTAGTTAGAAAATCAATACTAACAAGTATAATGTAGGCTTTACTGACTGAATTAGGCAAGTTTAGTTGACGTTTTCCGACATAAATTACACATAATTGATTTTGATATTTATTCGATTTTATTAGTAATATCATTACAAAAAAATTGAGCAGGGTTGTCTTAATCCCTCAATCGATTTCATAAATGATAATAATCAATAGACAATACACAGTTTTGGATAGCCTGATGTATTAACCGTACACGGTCCTTTAGATTTAATAGTCTATAGGCTTAAATTGGTCTTTATCGAAGGTAGCTAAAATAATAATTTCAGTAATATGAGTATAGAGTTCCAGACGTATTTATCAACGAATCAATTTCCCAGGGGTCTTTGAACGATTCGTCTGAGACCTTTGCTATTAAATTATGAGAAAATGTTTGGATATCGCAAATTAATTTTGTAAATAATATCTATCTGCGGTTTTGTGTATTCTAGAGTAAGTTTATTAACCAGAAGTTTTTAAATATACCTATGCTACCGTGGAGATTATAATGCCCGTAATCATAAACAGCTCTCAACGTTGAGAGCTATCTTGAGATCATACCTGAGATGCTGTCCCTATAAGAAGAGCATCTCAAGAAAATGCAGAAACATAAAAAATATCTGCCTATTAATATGTTTATGAGTTCACAACTATAAATATAATATACTGAACTTATCTAAGTCGCTAGCAGGCAGTTGAAATAAGCCTAACAAGTATAAAAAAACACCAACTTGTGCTTCGTTTGTACAACGTAGTAGAAAAACGAGCAACTTTTACTAACAACCAAAGTTGGGCGGGTGTAGGTACTCGTTACGAAATATACCGCGATGATTTGTCAGATGTAGTTACGCCTATTATAAACAGCTACTTGCTAATTAACGAAGGCATACGAAAGAAAAGTTTTGTTATTATAATCTGTAACATAAATCATATTTTATGATGAAACTCTAGTCTTCAAAGTTTTAATAACAAATGGACGATTAAAGGGCCTTAAGCGTCCTCGCAGACTACAGACTTTCTATCGGCTGATAGTTGGTTTTAATTTGAAGAGTCGGCCGATACCAAATCGTTGTAATGTGCGCACTTGCATACCTACTTCTTCATACTGATTAAGGGCCCCCGACCCAACTATCGGCCGACAGTTTGGTCTGTAGTTTGCGGGGACCCTTATAGTTTCTAATGTCGAAGTCTCATTATTCTATCGTAATTTGAGATCCATAGGATCTTTCAGCAACCTATGGCATTACCTCAAAAGTGTTAATTTTCTTTTAAGATAACCTTAATCCATGAAAACGTTCTGACTTTTGTTGTTAACTAAACCATCCTTCTATTTACTTTGCAAAATAGTTTTTTATGCAGAGAAAATACGTTGCACGGTTCTATTTTCAGTTCTCTGCAGTAGCAAGTTTACCCAAAAAGTGTAACAGACCCACCGTTGCAGTTATAGAGTTTAATTTGGCTTATACCTGTGATTAAAGTGACCGCAGCCACACGGTGGTGCCAACTGGCAAGCCCATAGCAACCGCAGGCTTTTGTATTGGTTTATCACCACCTTAAGATAAATAGGTCTGGCTTACCGCATCTATGCAGCCTGGGTATTAACCGGGACATTAAGGCGACATTAGATAATTATTTTAAAACATTAGATATTCATCATTATGTTCATAACATACCTAAAGATAATATACTTCCGTTAGGTATATTAACTTTATTTATTTTATTTAACCATTTATTTCAGGCTACTAGGCCCATACAATATATACCTTACAGACTAACATACATAATTATTAAATAAAAATAAAAATAATCTATTTGTTTACACGTATCGAAGGCGGCGACGTGTTGCGCAATGCAGTGTCCGGTATCCGACCGCGAAAGCGTCGGAACAAGACACCCTTCGGCCAAAAATCTTCTTTCATGAAGGTCGACAGATGTTCAGTCGGTACCCTCACCACGAATGAGTTGAAGTTCACATTGTGGCGTGACTCCAACCGCTCGACCCTCAGAATGAATTTGGTCTTTACTCTGATGTATTCTCCGATGTCATCAGGCTTCGTGCTGTAGTGCAGGCGAGATACATACACCAGCGTCGTCGGGATAGCCGGACGTTTATGGTTCATGATAACTAATATTACGTAGGTTTAGATGCTTAAAAAATCTAGGCCCGTATATCTAAACCACTCTTAACGTTGAGAGCTATCTTGAGATCATACCCTGAGATGCTGTTCCTATAAGAACACCTCAAGTATGATCTCAAGATAGCTTTCATTTCAACGTTGGGAGCGGTTTATAAATACGGGCCCTAGTATCTCTTTGAGAGCCTGGAGATCTGTAATTCAGGCCCTTCGGGGATCCTAGTGTGGACTCCCGTCTCTCACAAAGGTTTAATGTGTAAGCATTAGCTTATAGTTACGTATTATAATAAAATAATACTAATCCTTTGATGACAATCTTAGCAAAATAAATAATATATTTATTTATTTATGTAAAAAAAGTGGATAAGGTATTAAATGTGTCTATCGAAATTATATTATAAGTTTTGGCAAACGATGATAATGATTTTGATCACAATGGTTTTTAATGCTAAGTAATTGAAAATGCCTTATGCTATCTATCGATCAGCTGCATCAGGTGTTTAGTTGATGTTTCATAACTTTTCGGCTCCTTTTAAAGTTATGATCACAGGACGCCAGGTGACGACTCTAGAAAAGTTCTCGTTTCAATGAAAAAGAAACGTCTGAACGTAGGTATTTATAAACAAAAAATCAAATATGTAAGTAATACAAAATTGTATTGGGAACTATTGTTTCGTTATTTATAGTTATAAAATAGGTATCAAGTTTTTGAAACCTGGCCGACTCTGCATCGCTGCTGGTGCCAATTGGCAACGTGGATACAAACTCAGCATATTTTGTTGCAGTGTCGTAAATTCTATAACCATATTTCCTTTTCAACTTCTCAGATATTCAATAATTCGATGATATTTTGTAAAAATCAAAGCTAAGCAGATTGCATGTGTTAAAATTTCTTTTCACCTTTTCAGCACGAAAAGGGTGCTTATGGCGCGTAAAAACTCGCAGCAAAATCGATTTTTGCTGCGAGCGTGAGGCAAAGTGCTTTTTGATTTCTAACACCAACTTAAAAGTAATAAAGAAAAAAAAATAAAGTGACAAGGATTAGATTTGTAAAATTGATATGTCAGAAAAGGATAGATAAAGTGCTTTATGGTGTCATGGTACATGGATTAAAAAGAAAAAAAAGCACGGATATACCAAAGAGTTTTAAATAAGGATTGTTAAAAAAGAAGGTTGATAATTCGAAATAAAGAGTATGGACGAAATGAGGTCGTATGTATGAAATAAAAATAAAATAAGAAAAATTAATGAAATTTATTAACAAATTAGTGTTTTATGATTATAAATAAATAAATAAGATAGGATATTAATAAATAAGAGAAAAGCACGAAGTAATTTAAAACAAAACGACGGGAATCTAGATACTTTATGAATAAAAAATTTCAGCAAAGGTTTGATCGAACTATTTTTGTTAAATTACAAAAAATGAGTGCGTCCGATGTGCGATGAAGATAGTTGTCTAACTCCAAAATAGTTGAGTGAACATGTTTTTAATGCTGAATTTAGCTTTTAACTAAGAAAGTCACGTGAAAATTTTCTCGCTGAGCTGAGAGGTGAAAAGTTGTATGTTTTACACGAGACCAAAATTTTGTTCTGCCTCGTGCTTTTAAATCACTCACTGTGCTCAGTAGTCTATATTAGAATCACTCGCTACGCTCGTGATTCCATTCTAGACTACTTCGCTAGTTCGTAATTTAAAGTCGGAACTCGCAGCACAAATTGATTTTGGTCACTTGTATAACAGATAACTATTTTCTAATAGTTACGATCGTCTATTGTTCATTTCTAGATCACGATAACGACGTTTTAATTATTGATAAGTACACAAATATTTATGTTAAATACATTTTAATAACTTTAATTTAATACACATTTATCTCAAGAACTTCTTAACGCATTTGAATGCAGGTAAATAGACTTCTGCTGTTCAGTCAAACTGTTATTAAATTATGTTGTGCAAATTATAAAAATATCCTCTTTGTAAATGATCACGCTCAATAAATGTGCAATCTTCAAAGTTGTGTTTGTTCACGAGGTATTGTGTAATGAACACCCAATCATGTAACACCAGAGTTGGTCAAAGCGGGCAACAGACACAGTGAATAAATTGCAAATGGCATTCGTGGCAAGTTCTCCAATCCAGAAATGTCGGGGCGAGTGAGTGCACTTTATGTAATTTTCCCTTTCGACCTCGCAGATATTTAATAATGCTTTACAGATGATACTTGTAAAAATCAAAGTCACGAAGACAAAAAGAGGTTGTATGTGTTTTTGTCTAAGAATTACGATCGTCATTTGTTGTCTTCTCGGTCAGCGGCTGGCGCACAAAATACTACTCACATAACATACTCGAAGATTATTTGCAATTTTCAAAGTTATCTTTGATCACAGGGTGCTGTACAAGTATAATGAACGCCCAAGTTAGTGAATAAATTGCAAATGACATTTGCGGCAAGTTCCCGAAGTGTCGGTGTGAGTGCATTTCATGCAATATTGAACAGCCGGCTTGTGCCAGTATTGCAGCGAAATTGGATGAATTGTTACGGGTAGGTAGGTACTGTAGGTAGGTAGGTACACAAAGTTTAATTCAATATTCATTTCAGTAATAAATAGATTACGGGCACCTTTCAAATGTAGGTAGATATATGATAAAGTTTTCTGTTATAAACGAAATTAAGTAATGAAATTATAGTCACTTAAGTATTGTAGACGGACAGAATTGCAAACGGGTACGGGGTACCTACTGTACGTATTTAAGATCAATTTCTTTGATGTTATAAGAGAAACATAATACGACTGATTAATTTATACCTACGACTTTTAAAATCTTTTTTTTATCACTGTTACACCAATTCGTCCAGCCCGCTAGCCATGTCCATAAAAATTTTCAATAAACTACCAGATTCACTAAAAAATGTCAATGATGATAACAAATTCTTAAATAATTTTAAACAATTACTAACAAAAAAGTGTTATTACAACATGAAGGAATATTTAGAAGATGAAAATATAGAAATATGAATATTGTAGATAAAAAGTAAACTAAATTAAAACATTAAAATACTTAACTTAAATTAAATACATAAGTGCAATATAATTTAATAAATAAAATAATTTTTATTAATTAAGTAATAACTACTATTGTAATGAGACTAATATACTAATATAATATAATGATAAATAAGTGTTTGCTATCTATTATTGTTGTTGTGCCCGACAGGGTCCATAGTGATCTAAAATATTATAATTTAAGAACTACTGTAACACTGTGGAATGCAATAAATGATTTGAGTATTGAGTATTAATTTCTTCATATTTTGAAGTGTTACAAACCAGCCATCTAAATCAAACTTAACAGCCGTTTATAAATTATGATTGCCCAAGAAAGCGGTGTCAAGCATACAATTAACTAATAACGTTTAAAATAACGTCTGCAATAACAAAATTAACGATTGTCGTTTACTTTCCCGTGATTAATTTGTCGGTACAACGATAGGAACTCTGGTTTTAACGATAAGAAAGATTTGTTATACTATTATATTAGGGGACTATAAATGTTGCTTGTAGGATAAAATGTTTTGTAAATTATACTGTATGTAATTACGGGGTGTGTTGTCATGCAATATTCATAAAGTTTCAGATAATTTAGAACGTATTTTTGATATTATTACGATTATTACATAAGGTTGTTGGCTGGTAACGATATATTCAAATTTGTAAATATCGTTACATGGCTGTTACAGCTGATAAGTTTCTTGCGACCGTTCTTCTTGTCAGCTAAAAAAGTCTGGAACGGGTGGTAGGAAAATATAGACGATTCAAAAGTACTTAATAATTAAATTTATTTGAATAAAGCTTATTATTTTTTTTTTTTTTTTCTCTTTATTTATTTTGGGGCTTTTATCCATATGGATACGCCAGCCCCATTGTATCTTCTCACAATACGATACCAACGTTGTTGTAACTAATCTAAAGACAGTATTAAAAAGTAAGTGCTTAAAATTACGTTAGGTTATGGAAATGGAATTACTGTTGTCATTTTTTAATTAAACCACTTAATTTCTTTGCCGCATCTGCTTTAGGGTTTGCTAGAATACTTTGAATTAGCCCTACGTCCCTGATATTCAACTGTAATTCTTTGAACAGTAATTCCCTTTCTGCCCGGTTCTTGGCACAATCCAACAGTATGTGCTGTATGTCTTCTACCTTATTACATTCACTGCAGTTAGGAGAATCGACCTTTTTCATTAAGTAGGCAAACTTCGCTGATGGATAGTGTCCCGAACGCAGTCGTAAAGCCAGTTTAACATAATTTCGACTTAGACTAATGTCTTCAAACCATGGCACCCGAGAAGGCTCACCTTGTATAGACTTGTACCATAATCCTTTATCTTTGGAGATATAGTCAAAATGTTTTTTCCATTCTTCAAAAACTACGTTCTTATATTTACAAACATATTCGGATTGATCTGGTAAGTACTCGAGTACAGATCCCCCACTAGCTGCTTCTTTAGATACAAGGTCTGCCCTCTCGTTACCTATAAGACCAATATGCGCTGGAACCCATTGCAACCTTAGTTCTACATTTTTGGTGTTCAATGTGTGAAGGGCTCTTAAGATCTCATAGGCTATCGCAACACCTCTGTACCCAGAGGCGGTGCGAGCCAGATGTTGTAAGGCGCTTTTACCGTCAGACAGTATCTAAAGCTTATTTGACTTTGACTTTGAATGAGGGCTTTTCACAATGACAAAAAAAATAGGCTTAATAGATGGCGTTGATAAAAATAGGTGTCAATGTATTTTTTTTACTAAGCTTCGAAGAGTGTCAACACCATCTAGTGTGGCAAATAGTTACTATTTTTAAGGTTCGAAGAGTATCAACACCATCTAGTGAGGAAAATAGTTACTATTTTTATTTTTTAAATGTCACTTTGAAAAGCCCTCATTGCAGGGTAATTGTCAGTTTTTGGACTTATTTGGGAATCCGACCTCGATCCAATGAGGTTGATCCAAAAGTCTGAATAAAAAAAATAAATCCCACTTATTGATGTAGCAAAGAGGCGAGGTCCCCCAAACGGGAAAGTTTCAAGTTACTTTTCCTCTCTTTTCAGATTAAAATGATAATTTAAAATGATTAATGAAACTGTCCGCTGAAGTTTCAAGCCTGCGTCCGACACGTGATTACGGATGGTGTCAACATACCTATTATAATAACGTTTGTTTTGATCACAATTTTTTTTTTGTGGTAAACACTCAAACAGCGGAATTTTAATTTTAACCTATAATAACACCGTTTGTTTTGATCACAAAAATAATACTTTAACAGTTAGAGTACTTTTGTGGTAAACATTGGAATTGTAATAAAATATTATACTTATCTTTAAGCTCTTGGACTGGAAAGGACTCGGCATCAACATTAATGGCCAGTACTTAACACACCTTCGTTTTGCCGATGATATAGTCCTTATGGCTGAGACCATGGAAGACCTGAACACAATGCTCGAAGATCTCCGTAGTGCTTCCCAAAGAGTGGGTCTCAGGATGAACATGGATAAGACGAAAATTATGTCAAATGCCCATGTTGTACCCTCTCCAGTTCATGTTGGGAACACTACACTTGAAGTTGTTGACCATTACGTATACCTAGGACAGGCAATCCAGTTAAGTAAGTCCAACTTCGAGAAAGAGATCTCTCGTCGAATCCAACTCGGGTGAGCAGCATTCGGGAAGCTTCGAAAAATCTTCGCGTCCGACTTACCTCAGTGTCTCAAGACGAAAGTCTATGAACAGTGTGTGTTGCCAGTGATGACTTACGGCAGTGAAACGTGGTCGCCAACTATGGATCTCATAAGGAGGCTCAAGGTCACCCAGCGTGCAATGGAGAGAGCCATGCTCGGCGTTTCCCTGCGTGATCGAATCAGAAACGAAGAGATCCGCAAGAGAACTAAAGTAACCGACATCGCTCGAAGGATTGCTCAGCTGAAGTGGCAATGGGCGGGACACATAGCGAGAAGAACCGATGGCCGTTGGGGCGGAAAGGTTCTGGAATGGCGACCACGCACCGGACGGCGCTCCGTGGGTAGGCCCCCGACAAGGTGGACCGACGATCTGGTGAAGGTCGCGGGAAGCCGCTGGATGCGGGCAGCGCAGGACCGATCGTCGTGGAGATCCTTGGGGGAGGCCTATACCCAGCAGTGAGTGTCGTGCGGCTGATATGATGATGATGATGATGATTATAGTTATTATATTAACTTGTAAGTTCTTTTCACAGGAAGAAGGAAATATTTTAAACTCTCACATTTTTGTTTTTTCATATTTAATTTCTTACAAATTCAATAAAAATAAACTAGGTATTTGTAAAGATTATAAAACTTACTAAAGAACATAATTTGAAAAAAATGGATTGTAAAAAAAATTGAAAAAAAAAATTAAGTAATTTAAGTACATACCAAGAACTAATATTTTTTCGTCACTCGTAGCACTCGTCCTCTCGTAGTCAAAATGCTACGAGCATCATGTAGGTGTACAAAAAATTTAGAAGTAAGTAATGTATGTACATACCAAGAACTAATACTTTTTTGTATAATCGTAGCGTCACTCGTAGCACTCGTCCTCTCGTAGTCAAAATGCTACGAGCATCACGTAGCTAGTTTTTTAGGTTGTGAAATGTATTTCTTTTACGTAAACGTTTATTCTCAGCAAACACTGAAAAAAGTTATAGTACCTATCCATGAAATGAGTTTATTTACTTTAACTTTAACTTACTTTATTTTATAGAACGATTTACTATTGACATAAAACATAGTGCAAACTTTTATTTTCAATAATAACAGTATGGCAATGGTATTAAAGGTAAATAAATACCTAATCACACTAGTCACTATACCTCTACTTGTATAGATAGGTATAGCTAATAACATTTCAGTCACGGCAGGGGCGCCGTCTCACGTTCTGTAGTGCGAACTTTGATTTCACGAACGACGGTTTGCACTTAGCGCGGGTCTGACTTGGCTAAACGGGACATCTTGTACTTCTTTAAAGTATTTTATTATTTCCTCGTTCACGTGACTTGATATTAAATCTGGAAATGTGGAGGCTTTTTATAGTTTTGAACTATGTGACAATTGTCCAAAGCTGTACTGTCAGCAAAGCTATAAGCTGTACCCTTAGCACGAACAGCTATCGAAAAAAATTACTCGCGTAAAATCATTCGATAGTTAAATTTTGTATTGGAAATTTGTACAACGCCATCTATCGCCGATAAGCGAAATGAAATTTTTCATAGAGAATAGTCTATCGAGTAATTTTACGTGCGTTTTTTTTCTCGATAGCTGTTCGTGCTAAGGGTACTGAACACATTAAGGTTCATTTCTAGATTGAGTAATCTGTACCCTTAGCACGAACAGCTATCGAGAAAAAAAACGCACGTAAAATTACTCGATAGACAATTCTCTATGGAAAATTTAATTTCGCTTATCGGCGATAGATGGCGCTGTCCACATTTCCAATACAAAATTTATCTATCGAATGATTTTACGCGAGTAATTTTTTTCGATAGCTGTTCGTGCTAAGGGTACTGTATTGTCTTGCATTTACCCAAAAGTCACAAAAGCATCCTTTGTATAAAAACAATGCATGCAGGTCAAGACGAACTTTTAGTTCCATCCTTGCAAGCGATTTATTTTCAAACTGTTCTGCTCATAACTTTGCTGACTGTACCTCTATTAAGTTTTTATGGAAAAGACAAATTTTTGGTGCTTCATTGTAATATATCTAACAATACGCTAAGCTATTTATTTTCTGTGTAAACCACTTAATTTTTTTTGCCTAACTATATTGGTCAAAAATATACCTACTCTTGTATGTCGACATTTTTAATGTGGCTTTTCTTGTCTTTGTAAATGTGTTTTGGTGTAAACACGATTCCGCCAATGTCACACAGGTTATGTGCTTTCGTGGGCGTTCATAACAAACGTCTGTTACAAACAAAAACTTCCGTGACGTCAAACGAATTCGGTATTTTGGTATTTTTAAACACTCCCCCTTATTCTTAGACATGGAATAACAAGACTAAAACTGATGCCGGCACTATTGCTGAAAATAAAACGGGAACATTATCAGTTTGTATTATTATTTTATTTTATCAAAGACTCAGACGGTTAGCAGTAGCTAACAAAATAAGTTATTAACAATATTGGGCAAAAATGTGGTGGTGAATCACCTCCACACCATCCCACTAGATACGGCGAAGCATGAACCACATAATATTGTAGCCAAGTCTGCTCGCTGGATGTTCAGGATGCTGTTAGTGCTCCCCGGACTTTGCATACTACAGACGCGTACCTCATGGTTACGCAGAAACAGTCTACACGCGTCTCCGAGTACATTCCAAAAGAGCACAATAGTATTGGGGCAGCCCCAGCAGCACCCTGAATGGGGCCATAACATGAAAACATGGTTTGCGCTGGCCATATTTTTATATAGAAAACGTAAAGTTGTAGCCACAAAAAAAAACATACGACAAGCTAAAGAGATTATCTAGGAGCTACAAGTATTAAATTGCGTATAAACCTCACAGATGACTGTAAAAAAAAATCAGAATATCATCAAAAGCGCTTGTCGCGGGTCATATTTTTGGCGTAAATAATAGCGGAAACGTATTGAATTCTACATAAAATACACTTTAACGTACTGTGCAGTTGCTCCAATAACTTTTTTTCAAGAAAGATAATTGAGCTAAAATTTAAACATACGTGGCGTAAACGCTTAAACGTCACAGATCCAGAGGTTCTCAACTCCTCGAGGCTGTCAGTCAGGCTAACGAGCCAACTTGTACAATTTGGGACGTGCTTTAACTACCCTTAAACTAATGCCCTTACAACTATTCCAGGGCGAAACGGCCCACGATTTGTTATGCCAACCCTACGTTGAACTCCTGTTTTATTAGGCAATACCGCCTCAAAATTGCAATGATTAAATGTTGAACTTGTGTTGTGGAAATTAGTTGGTGGAGAAATGTTTAATTATACGGGGAAGAGAATGTTTCAATATTATGCACCAATTTACGCGTTGAGAACTCAAAAAAAAACTTGCATGAAAAATCATTTTTAGTTTTCCAGGTGACAAGAACTCTTTTACAGAACAGTTTTTCTTTGTACATGTGTATTATAGTGCTACTTTCAAGTCTCGTTTACCATAGTTAAACAAAGGTATATTTAGAAACGCAGTCCATCCATCATCCATTCATCGTCCGGTCATTGCTCCCTATGTTTACATCGATCACAAAGATCTAGTTCAAATGAAATTTCAGTGGGAAAGGAACGAGACGACAGTAATTTAATTTCTACTTGAGGAGATGCATTCTAGACGTAGACTTTGTTATTTGGGTCAAGCTGTACGTAGTGATTTGAAACGAGTATACACCCTTAATTTTTAAATAAGTATATCTAAAAATTAAATAGAAATATCAAATCAATTTACTGAATATATGCAGTTAAAAATTAATAATCGGAAAATATCGGAAAAAAGTTTGATCATCGGAAAATCTCTAGGAACCTTTGACTGGGATAAAAAGTATCTTTTGTTTTAATCTAGGCTATAAACTACTTCCAAATCCGTTGAGCTATTTTTGCGTGATTGAGCAACAAACAACCAAACATCTAAACATCCAAACATTTTACATTTATAATAATTATTAGCAGGATTTGTACTTAGTTTGTTTTTCAAACTCATTTTCCATTTAAGTATATTTAACACATAAAAAAATAGTTTCTTAGTACGCCTAAAACATTGCATTGCAATCAACTCTCCTACGCAGTCGGAGTGAATGGCCAAATGAAAATATACTTAAGGGGCTAAGCTTAGGGCTAAATGTTTACCAAACTATTTGGGCAATGACCCACCGGCTCCCAAGCTGCAGGGTATCGCCCCAAGAGGCCGTCTAGACGAGAGTGCCCACCACCGATGACTCACCTGCTTTTTGCAGGATGAGATCGATGATTAGGACTAAAGCAAAGTTTGAGGAACATGAATTTTATTGTTATTTTTTACCGACTTCCAAAATATCTAAATCTAGTTATCGAGAAAAAAAACGCACGTAAAATTACTCGATAGACAATTCTCTATGGAAAATTTCATTCCGCTTATCGGCGATAGATGGCGTTGTACAAATTTCCAATACAAAATTTATCTATCGACTGATTTTACGCGAGTAATTTCTTTCGATAGCTGTTCGTGCTAAGGGTACTGTACTTTTCAAGTAATCTTGAAAAAAGCACGAAAATAGTATGATTTTGTGTGAACTACCTCGATGATCAGTCGTATAACTTCTTTGTTTATGAACTGAATAAGATAATTATTTTTTTGTTTGAAAAGGGATATCTTAAGTGTAGTTCTTTAACCGACTAAAAAAAAGGAGGTTCTCAGTTTGACCCGTATGTATGTAGGTATGTTTCTCCGCGATTAACTCACGTTTGGCTGAGCCGATTTTTCGACTTAAATGATATACCTACACTACCTAATACAGAAGTTACCTACACTAAAAATTAAAAAATTGTGTATAACAAAAAAAAATACTGTAAAGTATAATAGGTAAACTTACTTTATATTTATGAGCTATCGAACGTTTGTCTATTTATATTAATATTTAAAGTAGGCAGTTCCTCTTGTTCTCATAAATACAATGGACTCTTTAAATCATGTGGGACTCATAAATATGTAAGCATTATACCTTAAAAGGCTACACGAATTAATTCTGAACATACACGGAATTTAAACTACACTGTAACCCTAGCACGTCGAGAAAAAAACACGCGTAAAATAACTCGATAGAGTAATTTGTCTAAGATAATTTTCATTTCACTTTTCGGCAGTAGATGGCGCTGTACAATTTTCCCATACAAAATTACTCTATCGATTTTATTACGCGCGTATTTTTTTCTCAATACATGGTCATGCTAGGGCTTAGAGTAAGACGCGTATATGCGTATATGTATATGCTCGAAGTGCTAGGGTATTGAAATAAGCTGATGTGAGTACACGACACTTAGTTATGTCGTGTGAATCTTTATTTCATTTTTTATTTTAAGATATTCGGGTTGACAACAGCTTAAAACTACTTAAAATACTACATGAAATTACAAAGAGTAAAGCCAAAAACGTCATCCTCCAATTACCAAAAAAAAGCATTAACAAAGTTACGAAAAACAAAAGTAAAGATTTTAAACAATTTTACAAACGAACCCAAGCAACACGTTTAAGATTATTATTATTATTAAATTTATTTAGGGATAATATTAGAATAAAATATATAAAGTTAAGTAACATAATAATATATATTATATATAATATATTATATAATATATATTATATAATTATAATATATACATACATATATTATATCTGCTATGCACAATGACATAGAGTACCCACGATAGTTACCCAAGAGGAACTCAAATCAAATCAAGTAGGCCTTAGCAGCTTAAATAATTGTTTTTTAAAAGAAGATTTAGAGCACACAAATGGATCAACACTACTAAATTCACCATTATACAATCGCGCAATACGTGTAAAGACACAGTTTTTGCCATATTTAGTATGATGGAAAGTCGATATAAGTTTTTTACATGACATCGTTAGCGGTCGCCTCGATTGCCCTGAGCTGCTCGCGGGTTTAGCGCTAAATGCACCATCTCGCCGCACGCGCCAGAGACCGATATCGAGGATTTTTCTTCGCTCCTCAAGTGAAAAAAGTTTATAGTGGTGGCAATTTTCCAAATAACTAGGGGATGCGTTGCGAAACTTCCAATTCAGGTGCGATAAAAATTTCCTTTGTATTAGTTCCAGCCTGTCAATATGTATAGAGTAGTAAGGGTTCCATATTACTGATGCATATTCTAGAATGCTCCTCACGTATGCTGAATATACAATTTTGAAGCTTTTGACACTTTTAAAACGTGTACAAGTACGTAACACAAAGCCTTGACTACGAAATGATCTATATCTTACTTAAAAGCTCTAAAAACACAGCAATGGTAATTAAAAAAAGGTTTCTCGACTAAAAAATAGTAACACGAGGTGAGCCTCGTATTTTATCTTTAGACTGCTTCATATCTGAGGATATGAAGCAGTCTAAAGATTTTCGCCCGCAGCTTTTCTCGAGAGTTCATTAAGTTAAGAAACGCTAAACTACCGAAGCTAAGTAAATGAGGCTGTGAAACCGCCCGAATCTAGGGCGGATCGAATAGACTCCGCACGTCTGCACTCTTAGGCCTAATTTTAACTTTACTTAGAAGAAATGTCTATTACACCACTAATATCCATGTTTGAAACAATATTTTTCATTTTCTTATTTAAAATTAAAATACCTATTAAATAAACAGTATCAGCATCGATGTTATGTTGAACTTATATCAATTGAAATCCATTCGTAACATTAAAAAAATGAGCTTTTATAAAAAGAGTTTTATTTTCACGTGTTCTCAGAAATTCTCTAATAAAAATATCGAAAATCTATCGATGAATGTTAAAAATACATTATAATGGTAGGTACTTATCTATTTTTGATTTGAAAAATATTTGATAAGCAACATTGGCAACAATATATTGGTAGAACTTTTATTGGCTACTCTTCGTTTTTAAACGTTCTTAGAAATAATAATAGGAACGTTATACCTACTAACATCTGTATTATTTTTTCAGCTTTAAAAAACTATATAATTTCTTCACAATATCGATACTGAAAGTATCGATGCTTTTCAGCACTACCCACGTTCCTATTTCTAGTTTGGATTAGAATCGCGTAGTTCTATTGAAGTTCGGATTGGAGTCCGCATGCGGGCTGTTCTTTGCTAATCCTACTGGAAATAAACTCCATAGAAAGTAGATCATTCATCCACTGGCTGTTAATAGCGTTGGAAACTTTCAAGCAAGTTTTATTTTTCTTTTTTTGAACTTAACGCAGGGATAAACTGAACGGAGTTTTTATATTAAGATATTACATTATTATTGCCTTTAATTAAGTTTTTTTATGCAAACGGGATAGTGCAAGACCTTCACCTCACCTGATGTTAAGAACTGGCTATCTTACATCCGACTGCCGGAACACAACAACTTTCAAGTTGTTATAATGGCGTCAGACTTAGGTAAGAATTAAGATGGTGATTGTTAGCCAGGCGGACTTGGAATAAACCCTACAACCAACCAAACCGAGTAGAAATTGTAGGTACCGTTTTTTTTCGATAGATCTTCGTACTTACTGATGTGCCATTGTCTGTACATGTTTGCTTATGTGGTAGAAGAAAAAAAAGATACGGGTAAATGGTGCCGGTTGGAGCCAAATTAGTTTAACCCTTTATTTGCATTGTATTTTTTTGAAACTGACGCAATATTATGTTCTTGTTTCAGGCCACAACGGGTGCTGAGCCGCAGGTAGCCGTCCTCTGCGAAGCGGGCAGCACCTACCACCCGCAGTACATGTCCGCCGCCGGCCGGTGGACGCCCGACCTCACCACCAAGCCCCACAACTGCCTCAAGGACAAGATGGAGATACTCGACTACTGCAAGAAGGTACGTTGTAAAAACTAAATAGGTTGGGAAATTAAGGCAGCAAAAAATACTTAGGTGGAGAAACCGACCGCAAAATTTCCGCGACAAGGAGACAAGGTTTTTGACTTTTCATGCAGTATCTAGCGCAGTCGGAGCGCTTCTGTTGTATTATACGAGACATTTTTTGGGTGATATAATTACTAGGTAGGATTTTGTAACTTGGAGGAATTCATAACTATATAAAATAAAATTAAGGTACCTACATACCCATAGATAGACCAAAAGTTTGAAATGCAGCACTTATATACGAGTATTGATTTTACCAACGTTAAAATTAAATTTTAGTCAAGACCTTGACCGTACGATCAACGTAAGTAGCTTAACATTTTAGTACCATGTTTCGCCCAATATAGAGTTTGGATTCTTTGTGAACAAACCTTAGTCGGAGTGACTACTAAAGTGTTTAGCTACTTCTGAATATTTCTAATAGTTATTATTAAGAATTTGATGAAAACAGTGTAATTTTCACCACAGCCCTACCACATTCTAGTAGGTTACTACTGCTGGACATAGCCAAGCCAGGGCATTTTTTTTCACGCTTTGCAGGAGGGTTAGAGATTGGTAACTTCTTCACCCTTAGTGGTGTTGCAAATTGCAACACTCTACCCTGCCTGGAAGCCACACAGCTAATCTGCGTAACCTTGGGAATGTATTCATCCATCCTATTATAATTAAAAGCAAGCAAATTCATATATTAGCCAATGATTGCCGAGTCCATAATACCCTTTGATCCAGTATCTGTGCACATTGCGAAAATTTAACCCAATTAGTGGTTTAATCGGATAGCAATCAAAGCTTCTTTCCCGTGGTATGACATCTGTGGTTTATGTCATTATTCACAATCCAAGCTTTCTAAACATTGCGGTCCACTCCATAACCAAACACAAAAGAAAATTAATTTCATATGACCAACAATATCATCATTTTCGTAGGACCAAAGATTATGTTTCACAGACCGATTTAATTGAGTGTAGGTGTAGTACCTCAAAATTCTGAGTAATTGGGATTAGATGTTCCATTTTCTTTGAGCTAAAAATAAAACAAGTATTTTCGTTGTTAGCCTTGTTTAATAATCATACGTCTAGTTGTTCAACCTACTTTTAGTGCTTTACAACCCCTATAACTCCAATGTACATTAAGGGCATAATAAATATTTTCAATTAATGCCATTTGACTTATATGCTTCATGAGCTCGATTAAAAAACCACGATCTTTACAATAATATTATTTGTTGTTAGTGTTGTAATTATTTTACGTACCTAGATGAAAAGGGTTATTAACTTGTTACCTACTCAGTTGTTACAGCTCTAAACATCTCTCTCAGGCTCTCTAAAAGAGACCATAAGATAGAGACACCTTTTGTATTTAGTGTTGGTACTGTGTTTAGTCACCTTCACCGTCACCTAAGTTTTAATTTTAAACAGTAAGTACTTTGGTTTCGTTGTTTTCATTCACGTTAACTTTAGTACCAATAAACCTAATAACAAATTAGCAGAGATAATCTTTATCTTCACTGCCACTGCATCACTTTGAATTAAAGCCTGAAAGCTTACACCTTATTGATTTGTAAGGCCCTTAGTTTCACCGGCTTTGCGGCTACCCCAAAACTAGAGACAAGCCCCGGATGTTGTGGCCGGCGACCGTTGCTTGCCCAATCATCCCTGATGCTGTTGATTGCTATTGACCGGACAGTGGATGTGTCGGTCATTTTCGTCCATTGTAACTTGAAAATAATTTTAGGTGATCCGACTTGTAAATATAATTTAGGATTTTGCTTTCTTGTATTTTATACAAATGGTTTTTCTGGGCTTCATCACCATTTTTATCAGGAGCTAGGAGGATAAGAGTCCATACAAGCCAATTACCATCGGTTTACCTTTTAGAAATCACACCCCACCGATCCACTATGCAGATCATAACATTTTTGTAGAATGGCTTACTTACCTTCGCCATAATTTCACCCCTCGCCACTGGTAGGTCTATACACGCTGAAATTTTAATCATTTGGTTCCCGCAGTGGGGTGGTTCCACTCATGATTAAAAGCAACTTTTACTATGGGGCCAACCCTCTTAGCGCAAAAAAAATCTGCTGTTCCATACATTAAGGTCAAGTACTTCGAGTAGGTATTACGCTTTTGTATGGAACAGCTGTTTTTTTTTCGCGATATGCGGGTTGGCCCCATAGTAAAAGTAGCTTGTAATCATGAGTGGAACCACGCTGTATGTTTTGAATTTGTTGCTTTCGAGTTAAATAACTGAATAAAGTATACAAACTCTATCTGTAAAGGTCTTTTAAGTTTGCCCCAGTAGTGCTGCGGTTTTGCCACTAGCCCTCCCGGATATTGTGGTCGGCGTCGGTCGCTCGCCCAATCATCCTGATGGTGTTGATTGTTATTGACCCGACAGTGGATGGGCCGGTCATTTGCCTGATGTTTCCTGAAAACACAATTACGTGACCCGCAAAAATATACTTTGAATATTAAGTCTAGAGATTGTTGACTAGTTCAATTGGCGAATGGCGACCGCTTTTTGTAACGGTAATGATCCTATTCAATTCACAATTTTCCGGGTTCACTTGTTTGTGTAATGTGCGTATTTTTTACGGAGACTTGTATGTATTGTAGGTAATTTAATTTTTGTGTATTTTATTACTTATTTAGTCACCACATTAGATGCTATGCATACTTTCAGACGAAATAATGGTGTGTTTGTCCCAAAACCTACCTATCATTATATTATTTCGTTTATATATTTTACTGCACTAGATACATAATTTTCAAAGTAATATCGATGTCATTGAAGTTAAATTCAAAGTAAATAGATGCGAATATCAAAAGAAAAACTGTTTATCAAAATACTTTTATACAAGAACATTAATTTTCAAGCTCAACGTAGTCTCCACTTAACAAGGAATCTTTTTACTCAGTCCCCAAGCAATTATTCCAACCATAAGGTGACGTTTTTCAAAGAAAATTATGAATAATTCATCAAATTATATTGCTATAGGAAAATTCTATTCGATGGCCTTGCTCTTGGTTATTACGGTACCTACCTTTCAATACGGCCTGTGTTATTTTTTCATTTTCTCACTGAGGTATACCTACGCGACGCGTTAATAACATTTAAGTTAAACGATATTCGGAGATAGCCTTTTTAAATTTTATGCAAATTGAGCCAAAAAAACCTGTTAAATTGAATCTCTTTGTAATGTCTATAGGTTATTTTTGATGCTACGAGCTTAGAGCAACACGGCTTCAGGAAGCTGGCGTTGCTCTAAGGCTACGAGCATTAAAAAAATAACCTAATATAAGGGCACAGAATACATAAAGGGTGGTAACAAAAGAACAGAATTTTACAACCAATTGTGATAAATACATCATTACACTCTGCTATGCCAACGCTGCCTGAACATCTCACAACTCTACCAGAATTTAGTGTTATTTTATTTTCTATAGACCTGTCTTTTTAAGTAGGTAATAGATTAATTAATTGTTTCGATTCCAACATCAGAATTCATATGATCTGAAAAAAGGCAAAGCAATTTTTATACTAAAACGGAAATAGAAGGTTGTTTACGTTCGATGTGTGTTCTGTGGATCAGTAGGTAGCAGCCTAAATTTGGGAGTTTATGAAGACAAATGAACCGTTTTTATGCATTAATGTTTGTTTTTCCTACCCAGGTGTACCCCAGCCACGACATCACTAACATCGTGGAGGCGTCCCACTACGTGAAGGTCAGCAACTGGTGCAAACTCGGCACCGGCAGCGCCGCCAAGTGCAAAGTCACCAGATGGGTGAAGCCGTTCCGTTGTCTTGGTATGTATTAATTAGAAGATTCCTGCAATATTAATTATATTGTATTGCTTGTTTTATAACTTAATCAATGTAGTTTAGGTTTGAAATTATTTTATCCAAAGAGCTTTTCCCTTTAGAAATACTGGATGTTACCGTTGGCACAATTTCTTGGATTGAGACACAGTACATATTTAATTTTTTGAAAAACTTATATATGTGGGTACTGTGATTGAGAGACAAAATTTTCCATCATCCTAAAATGCCAAGTTTAATATCGTAATAGAGGCTGTCTACATTTCACTATAGCTTGCTTTACTACAAGGTAGTCTGCCACCATCATTAGAAGTAGTACCATTTATAATCACAAAAGAATGGACAGTCGCCCCATAAACTACATAGACAATTTGCCGGCAGAAGGTCCATTCCAATCAGACGCACTGCTGGTCCCCGAGAGCTGTCTGTTCGACCACATCCACAACCAGAGCCGCTGCTGGCAGTTCGCCAGGTGGAACGCGACCGCTGGCCGGGCGTGCGCGCAGAGAGGACTCCGACTGAGGACCTTTGCGATGCTCCTGCCTTGTGGCATCAGCCTCTTCTCTGGCGTCGAGTTCGTGTGTTGTCCAAAGCATTTTAAGGGTAAGGACGCTTATTATGAAAAAAAAACTTGCTATCCACGAGGTCTGAAAACTTTTGCGATGCTACTTTATGTCTTTTATCACCTTCTACTTATTGTCGAATTCCAAGATTTTAACTTTTCTTTGCAAAAATCTTTTAAATAATATACAAAAAACATTTACGTTATCCATAGGTATACCTACGTTTGCGAGTGTGTACTCACTATTTAGTTATATTGTGTTTCAATACGAGAAGACGGTTTCTTAAACAAAGGTATCGACATGAAGGCTGAACCGGAATAGGTTTCGAGGGATATCAATTAACTGATCTATTGCTCTAGAGTATTAAAAACAGGTTGCTAATGGCGGTTACCTTAATTGAAAATGTTCCCCTTTTCATTAGAACAATTGACTGTCCATTATATACTTTATTTCTCTTCTACTTCTCTTTATTACTCTACTTCTCTTTATTGAAATAGATTCACTGAGAACAATGACATAATAATATATCAACTTTTTGCAACTAACATTATCCAAAACTATTAAAAACCCTATTACTTATATGTATAAAATAGTAAAGTATTCGAATAACAAGGTTAAAACTTGATCAATAAGAAAAACCTTCGCCCAACAACAATGATAAAGTGAATGTGGCGCCTCTAGAGCATTTATTTTGTTCAAGCTTTAATAATAAACATTAGATGATAATCATTATAATTTATTCCGATGATTTTACAGAAAATGTGAAGATGCATAAACCTATGGATGTTGGAGTGCCAGTGAGCCCTGGAGGTGAAGAGATGCTAGCTGCATCTGCTGCGATGGATGAACGAGATGACGACCTATTCGATGATGATGACGCTTTAGACGACGACGATGATGATGACACCCTCAACCTGAGCGATGATGACGACGATGACGACGCCGATGATGGTTAGTATGGATTTTCGATACTAAATGTCAAACAGCTTTTTATCCTGTTAACAATGGTAATAAATAGTTTTTTATGATTTTATGTGACATCAAACGGCAACGAATGAACGCAACGTAACATTTTTCCTAGATTAATATCAAGTTTTTTTTAAAATTCACAACAGGACAGTGCTTGGCCTTCACCCCACCTGATGTTAAGTGATGGTAAGACCGAAAGGTGGAAGCGCAGTAGACCCGGAATCCTCACACTGAGGAACTGGCTATCTGACCTCTAACTGCCGGAACACATTTTATTTTAAATTGTTGTTATGGCGTCAGACTCAAATAAGATGGTGGTAGCTAGCCAAGTGGACTTGAAATAACCACCAACCAAACCGACTACAAATTGTACCCCCCTGGGAATCGAACCCGGGACCCCTGCGTCTTACACGGGTGGGCGAACCACTAGACCACAGAGGCGGTTAAAATTAACTGATTATAATGTTTTGCGATTGATAGAAATGGATGAAGATGAAGACGCTGAATTATCTCGGGATGACGACGCAGAAGATGATGACTACACCGATAGTGATGATAACGCATGGCCTCGCCCTGAGTCTTCGGCTGCCCCATCTCCTCCTACAACGTCAACAACTACTACCACCACCACTACCGTAAGTCCAGTTCCGCATTTTTCCGTAGCCATCTCATTACGCCACCAATAACATTGTTCATTGGTTAGAGCGAGAATACCACTGTCGCTCGCTGCAGCCGGTGCTTATCTTCGTTTTAGTAAAAGCTATGAAAAAATAGATATGAAGAATGAATGATGAATCAATATTATTCTTTGCTCTGTCAAACTACCTACATATATTTCCGTAGAGTAATTTTTTTTATTTAATTGTTATTCGTATAACTTTCAGGCTTCGACGGCAACATCTGACCCCTATTTTTCCCACTTCGACCCTCGCACTGAGCATCAGAGCTACAAGGATGCCCAGCAAAGACTCGAAGAGACCCACCGTGAAAAGGTACTAAATTATCTATTCATTTCAAATTCAGACGCATACCTTCGGAATATGAATGAAATTACAATACAACAGCAACTTAAAAAGAAAAGACTTCAGCCAATATGTTTTCTTGTTCTAGATCACCAAAGTGATGAAGGAATGGTCGGAGCTGGAAGACCGCTACCAGCAGATGATGAGCAGCGACCCCGCCTCCGCGCAGACGTTCCGCCAACGCATGACCGCCAAGTTTCAGGCAAACGTGCAGGTAATTTTAATTTAGACCAACATCTGGAATTTCTCGTCTGACTATATGAATAAAATTAAATGTTTTCAAAAGTGCTACTAGTAAAAGAAATAAAGGAAACCATGCTATGCTAGTGCCTGATATCCTTTATTTTATTTACGAAATATCTTCTGACATTGTGACTCCATTGATTCATTATTTTAACTGGAGATAATATTCTAATATTTTCTTCTGCAAAATTTGGTGATAGGTCTATAATCCCCTAAGATTAATGTTATTGAGTGCTAAAATCGCTTAAACTAGATGGGTTTTGAATAACCTTATTGAATTCTTTCACAACAATTACCTATTACAAAGAGAGAATTTACGACGCCGATGCCGGTGTTGTTTTGTGTATATCCTCAAACGAGCACTTGTGAAACTCTTTCTATAAAATTCCATATTGTATTCGTACGATCACATTCTGGTTTCTCATGAACAGTCTCTCGAAGAGGAAGGCGTAGCAGAGCGTCGCCGGCTGGCCGCCTTGCACCAGCAGCGAGTGCTCGCGCACCTCGCCCAACGCCGCCGCACCGCGCTCTCGTGCTACACAAGGTCTCTGAGGGACACTCCACCTAATGTAAGTTTACATCGTTTCTTCAATCCAACAACGTGTTTACATCGTTGTTGTCTTCACTGCCAACAACTGCATGACTAACAATGAAGGTTAACATTAAATTTGTAGGCATCATCGGCGTCACTAGCCACTAGCACGAACCGTGATTCCATTTCCCGGTACTCCATTAATTAGAGTTGGTGTGATTTTTATTTTGTTCGGTATTCTCCAAGTGAATAGTCTTTCGAAAGCTCAAATGACTACAATTCCAGCGGAAAAATACTTAGAAAAGTTTATATCACAACGTACAACCATGGTGCAATTCAAGGGCGACCCCTACGAACAAAGATTGGATTATCCAGGTGGGCAACATTTTTTAATCTGTGGCGGTGCCGGGCCACAACTTTAAGTTGGGCTGGCTGGCCGGCGCGCAATGCCACCGCACGCCAGCCAGCCGACCGACCGCTGCCGCTGGTGGGCAAATTCAAATGCATTGGCTGGCCACGAACCCGAGTTTGGCTGGCGTTGATGTAATCAATATCGACTCTATGATACAATGAACGAGTGGGTGATGATCATGTATAATTGTTTGGCAGGCGCACCGCGTGCAGAAGTGCTTGCAGCGGCTGGTGCGCGCGCTGGCCGCGGAGCGCAGCGGCGCGCTGGCCGCGTGGCGCCGCGCCGCCGCCGCCGGACGCGAGGCTGCGGCTGCCGAGCGCGCCAGTGCTGCTGACCGACTACAGGTAACGAACGATCATTGCCCTGAAAAGTGTGATCTTGAAACTGGATTACTGTACTTGAAAAGTTGAGGTTCAAATCCAATACGATTTACTCAAGTTCTTTATCATTTGTAGCCAATCCTATAATTTTAAAGTACTTATTGATAGAAACTGCAGCTTCCTTGACTTTTGTTTAGACTGAATGGCATTATCTTCTCTGTTCAATTCGATGAAGACGACCTTTGATGAAATTAGAAACAAGATTGTTGTGACACGTGTATTGTTACTGATTGTAGGACGCAGACCGTGCCCTCCAGCGTGCTTTAACCGCTCTCCGCCGTCGCCCTCACCTGTATGCCAGCATTGGAACCGCTATTGAAGACTATGTTCAGGTAAGAAATCGTTTTTATACCTGTTAAAAAGTGATGGCCTCTTTCCATCCGTACAAGCCAGGACAGCCCTTGTCTTGCTCGTAATCGTTCTTTAAATTGGCGTATCCAAGTGCGAAGCAGATAGAGATATCATTGGTGACCTTACCATTGGCTTCTCCATACTATATCTTCGGAAAATATGACCGCCTTTTATTTTGTTCATCTATGACATCATCTTTTCCTTACTGCTTCCAGTCAATGCAATCCAAGGACGACATGGCCGTATCCCTAATGTCAATGACTCCTGAAGCTGAAGAGTTGTTGCTGGACAGAATCGAAGCAGAGGTGCAGCGCGAGCAGGCGGCGCGCGACCAGCTTAACGCCAAGCGCGACCAGCGGACGCGACAGAGACAGGACATACAGAACGAGAGGGCTAAGGTAAGGACAGAGATTATCTGTAATTGTACCATTATGTTGTATGGGTAGATTATATTACCCGCTTCGCAGTTTCCATAGGTTATCTTTATGCTGCTCACTAGTGCGAAATAATTGCTTGGTAACGACCGGCTCACTGATGCTAAAGAGTCACTACTCTTTAGCATTTTCACTAATTTGCCTAGTAGTTTTCTCGTTTTAGTGACAATGTTTCGATTAAAATATAAGTACCTATCTACCCTTAGAGTAAGACGCGCTTCTACCTATATACACGATACGTCGCGTATAACCTTTTCAAAAAAAGGAATTCTACCGAACTCAATAGAAAATCTAATATTCGTCACTAGTAGGTACCAGCTTAAACCATATGCGAAATACTTATGGAATGAAATCCTTTTCCAGACTTCCAACGGCGTGCACGAGATCGAAGAGTCCGACGATGAAGCCCGTGAAGTGGAGAGTGAGACAGAAGAGACTACCCCCGCCCCTCACACCGCGCCCCCCGCGCCCGCGCCCTCCGCCCCCGCCTCGCCGCCCGCCGAGCTAGTCGAACCAGCCGAGCCAAAGGACATCACCACTAGAGCGGCGTACTCGCAAGACACTACTACCACTGTAAGTTTAACAGTACCTTGAGTATTAAGGCCCTCCCTTTTTAATTTGAATGGTTAATAATAAACGTGCCTATCTATATGCTAACTTGTACATTACAACCTGTTCTCATCGCGACAGTCATTGTCATCATGGCTCCCCCGCTCGCTTACTAGACCTAGCATTCTATACCCAATGCAGTTAAAACGTAACATTGCTAAATTGCCAACCATGTCGCGGTTGAAAATTTATCGCAATCCACGGAACCACTGTCGTTGAACACGTTTTCAGTCAAGGTGAGAAGGTGACGCGGACAGAGCATGACATAAGCGACAAAAAAAGTTGAAAAGTAGAATTTATGTAGTGTAGGTAGGTAATCGTCTCAAAGATATTGCGGAATTTTCGAAATAGGATGAAAAGCCTTAAAATCTTTTGAGAAAGACCTTGATAAAAAAAGCTGGTAAGTAAAAGTTCTGGTCAATAATACTATATTTTGTTTTCGCAGGAAGTGATCACAAGCACGGTAACCGAAGCACCGGAGAGCGAGACTCCTGAGCCCAACGAGCCCAGCGAGACATCCAGCCGACGCTCCACCAGCGAGGTAAGATAATCACTTTGATGATGAAATGGTAGAAAACAATGTTTTAGTCGATCTTAAAATAAGTTAACAATATTATTCCGTTTACATTTTTTCCCCACTTTTTTATTGTCTTTTATTCAATTTACGACGGACTACACCGCTCAGGCTCGGTGTGTAAAACACCCTTGAAGGTGGACCGACAATTTGACGAAGATCGGACATCCAGACGCACTCCAGGTTACCACCCGTTCTTGGTTGGTACACCTATCCTTTTCTGCGTACCAAACGCTACTCAACATCGTTTATTATGCTCACCTCATCAGCTAAGGAATGGAATTCCCTGCCGGCGTCTGTGTTTCCGAGCGCATACAACCTGACTCTTTTCAAGGCCAGAATGAATGGGCACCTTCTGGGCAAACTAGCTCCATCGTAGACCCTGTCTTTGCTTTAGGGCTAGACTGGGGTCAACGCTGGCAGCCGCTGGACGCGGTCAGCGCTAGACCGATCGTCGTAGAGATCCTTGGGGAGGCTTATGCCGAGTAGATGGGCGTCGCGGCTGACATGTTGATGTTTCAATGTTTGTGTTCAGACGGAGGGTTCAGGTCTTCGAGCGGCGCTCGAGCAGGCGGAGGAGCGCGCGCCGCCACCACCTGCGCATGCGCTCAAGCACGAGTTGCAGCACTCGCAGCCGGTAAGCATATTCATAAGGTTACGTGATAGGTATTCGACCTTAAAAGTAGCTGGCCTTCAGTACAGTAGGCAATATCATACTCACTAGTGAAGTACAGATTCAACTAAGGTAGGTTGTGTGACAGAACACTAAGCTGTTTACCAACTTCTCAGTCTGCATTTTATCATTCTTGTAGTGTAGACTGTCAATTATTGTATTGGGTTCTGTCGATGAGAAGAAGAAAGAAGAAGACGAGTGGAAAATTAGATATGGGATTCAAGGTTTATGCATCCATGATAGTAACGGAAGTGTTTTTGTCTCTCTTCTAACTCTTGTCTAACTAGTTTGTGAATGGTTTTTTTATACTCAAACATACCTCTAACATTATTAGACCCTGTTTTCGCAATGTACTCTTACATACTAGTTCTCGACTCATCGACTACTATTCTGTATACACAGTCTTTTTTTCTAGCATTCATTTTCTTACAATAACGGGTGGTGGGATTTCCCGCCTATCTATGTCAATGTGGGAGGAGTTCTGGGTAGATTCGACTCGTACATAGAGTAGATTCGATTCAGTTGAAAACAAATTTATTTGCCTTTCCCGAAACTTTCAGTCATGAGTACCAATTACCAATATCTCATAATAAATTATGTATATTATGGCAGGGTTACACGATCCGCGGCACCGGCGCGGGTAACGGCGCGGGGGCGGGCGCGGGCGCGCTGTACCCGGCGCTGTGCGTGGGCGGCGCCGCGCTGGCCGCCGCCGCCTGCGTCGCGCTCGCCGTCGCGCGCCGCCGCGACCGAGCGCCGCAAGCGCAGGGATTCGTACAGGTGACCCACTATCCTACTAATCCTACTTCCTTACTAATATCAGGGATGCCAATTATGTCGGTTCAGACAGAGCTACGCGACAGAAAGAGAGGGTCGCTAGTAATATTATAAGTGTTTGTTACCTCTTCACGCCTAAATGGCTGGACGTATTTGTATACAATTTGGCACACAGATAGTTTATAACCTGGATTCAAGCATAGAATACTTTTTATTCTGGTGGTCAAAGGTATACATATAAATGAGCTGTGATGATTATGATAATAAAAATTATAACTATTGACGTTTAAATATTTGACAAACATAATGAAGTCTCCTGTACCAGGCTAGGCGCACTCCGCTCTTTAGGTACGAAGCTACAAGTAGCCGGCGTACAGGTTCGGTCGGACTAATTTTAGAGGGCCGCCGCGTGCCGGCCGGGTCGCACGTTAGCAACATTAGTTCGATTTCGATACTCATTCACGCGCCGCGTTCGGGTATTGTCGCGTCGTTCATTTGCATGTTTAACCAAAATGAAGGCATATTGCATCGCAATGGGCTGCCTTAACATTAATAAAAAGGATCCGAACCTTACATTTTTCTCTAATCGACATCGAAAGGTAAGAAGAATGCTCGTCTAGTAATAGGTAGATTCACTAGAAGAGAATATTATTATTATCTGTGATACCAATAAACCTAGTCAGTATTTAGTAGGTAAAAGTAATTTGTTCACATTAAAGCACACATTATAAACACAATATGTCCAACAGCCATTTTTGATGTCCCCACTGCTGGGGCACAGGCCTTCCTTATGGGTGGTAAGGAGGATGGGCCATAACCCACCACGCGGGCCCAATGCGGATTGGTGGGTATTAACGACTGCAAATGCAGCCGGGACCAACGGCTTAACGTGCCTTCCGAAGCACGGAGGAGCACGAGATAATAAATTTTGGTCACCCATCCCATGACCGACCCTTGCGAACGTTGCTTAACTTCCGCAATCGCTGGGCCAGGCGCTAAACCACTGCTCCACCGAGCTCCTCACAATGCTAACACAATAACTTGTAATAAATTAGGTATTCAGATTAATTATTATTTAAAAGAAGACAACCCTGAAGTCGTTAGAAGAAATAAGAGCTACGCGATAGAAAGAGAGGCAACTTCTAGGTGAATATAACTGTAGGCAAGGGAGCGGTGTGCGACCTGAATTGCACTGTATTGCGTCTGGGATAGAGTCGCTATTTATTTAAATGACTTTGCGGAGTGGATCTTCTGTACTTGTACTATTATGTATTCTGTGCCTGTACTTATCTAAACTATGCTTACTATCTAGACATCATACAACCTTCCACTAAAAATATTGATAAAATATTGAAAATTTTCAGGTGGAGCAGACCGGTGCAGTGGCCCCAACTCCTGAAGAGCGGCACGTAGCCAACATGCAAATCAACGGCTATGAAAATCCCACCTACAAGTACTTTGAAGTCAAGGAGTAAGCTTCCCCTCCAACCCCCACTTTACCCGCCCGCCAACACCCCCTCTCTCGCCCTACAACAAGCGAACAAGTAAGAATCTCTAGATGTGACACTTTTCTATTTAATGCCGCGACCTTTAAAAAACATCTGTAAAAAAATTGCAAGTCACGGCTCTCCTTCAAAACTAAATCGTTGATGTGTGTTAGTTTCCCTATAGCATTGGGTGTTTTTACCCTTATCCCTCTCCTTAATTATTTATGGAATCGATGTGTGTGTCTGAATGTATGAACAATTTGTAAGGGGCTTGGCGGGTGTTAAAATACTCCTCTGTTTATTGTAAAGTTCATTTTAAAATAAAGCTTGTGTGATTAGTGGACATAAAGGTAAACTGTATGTGTACACATCAAGTCAGTATAATATTATTGTTTAAGATTAGCAGTGATATGATTTGATATTTTATTGGTTATTATGATAATATGTTTCGTTTTGCACCAAAATATTTATTATTGTTTCTTAAGGTTAGATCTAAGTTTTTGTCTAGTGTCCTAGAAATCATAAGTGTCACATTTGTAGTTTTTTAAAATTAAGTTTTCGATACCGCAGCTCGTGCGGTGACGCACGAACGTTCCTCGATTCTTTGTGGTGTCGAGTCGTTTTGGTGACTTTAAGGTTTTTATGTGATCTCATTTCTAGACGTTTCTGTAGGTAGGTTAGTTTCCGTGTTTGTATTCGTACGTCACCGCAACGAGCATGAGGAATAAACGTCCATGGTACGCTGTGTACATAGGCTCCGCGTACAAATTCGAACCTAAATTACTTATTCTTAAAGCCCGCTTTCATTTCCTTTTCTAACGTAGGTAGATCATAACGTGAATTTTATGTAATAAATGCGAAAATATATTTTAATAATTAATGTGTACTTAGCCGGGGATGGGCGGCTTAGCCGACGCGGGCGAACGCTCTCTCTCTCTAGTCTCTTCTAGTCATTGGCTCTACATCTCTTCCGTTGTGTGTATAGTTTTGTTAAGGTCTCTATTCGGTGAACATCTCTATCACTCACTAGAACCTCTTCCTTCAGTTCGCCCGCGGGACAATACTCGAGTTCCCGACGTGAGAGCGACGCGTACTCAAAGTGTGCTTTCCGAGTAGAAACTTATGATTCTTGGATACTCGCAATAATCATAAAGTATATACTTAATTTATCTAGTCAATGTGGTATCGGTGAGAAGAAAAGGTTTACGACAGAACATGCATTAGTTGCCGTATCAAAAACGAAAAAGTTTTCCAAACAGGAAAAATGAGTTCTGTAATGTAGTGTCTTAAGATTCATAATCGTGTATGTAGATTCTGTCGTAAACCATTTTCAGGAGTAAATATACGGAGTTTAGGTTGTGTGCACACGTTGGGTACGCGGCCACCGAGCAAGTAAGCTTAGTGAGTGTATGTACGGTTAATATATAAGTAGATGTACAAAAAGTAATACATTATATAGATGTTTTAGCGTCAGATACATAGATATAAAGCAAAATATAATTATATATCGCATTCGTCCGTATAAATTAAGGGCTTGCGCTCGTGTCTAATCCCACGTACCACACTTAATGTTACGTCGTAGTTAAGATGTAATTCTGCCTCAGTATTATATACATTTAAGCTTATTTGTTACATAAGCTAATTTATATACACTATTTCTATTTGTTTACGGGCGTTGTGGCGTTGCTACAAAGGAAGTCATATCACATGCGCCACGGCTCTCGTTGCGGCTGTTTCGACAACGACAACGTCCGCCACAAAATAACAACAAACTTTTAAACTGTTGTAAGAAAACTAAAGTATTTGTACGATATTAGAGAATTGACCGTAATGGGTATGCATAAGCAGTTTTTGTGTAGTTCGTGTTAATTTATAATTACAAATGGCGTCGCCACGTTACCCAAAGCAGCCTCAACCAGACGCCCGCCCGTGGCTTGTATGGCATTTACGTAAGATACTCACTGTTTATAACGTAAGTCTCCTGCATCATCATAACTGCTGTGTATTTTTACTAACGTTGAAAAAACAAGCCGAACACTTATTTTTTTAACTAAACTTTTTGCTCAAAATCAGCTGTAATTCTCTGAAATGTAATGTTTCCATTTCGATTAGTACGTTCGTCGTTCGTCAAATCGATGTTGTAGTAACCTGGTTTATGTAATCCCCCCAATCACTGTTTCACGTAAGTATTTTGATAAGAACATACATAATAAATAAATGGTTTGATGATTTTTGTGTTTATCGTGCTGCATTTTTATTGTGAGTTCGAAGTTCAAATTGAATCAATAAATAGGAATTTAAATATTATTGTTTCATTGTTATGTTTTTACCATTTTTCCTACTGATACATTAAAAAAACGTCGGTTAAAACAACGGTTTGTATGCACATCACCAAGAATCAAGAGGTTCCTTTCTTTCATGAACTTCAGGTAATCACCACTCCACCCACTCACCAGTATTGTAAAAATATCTCTTAATTTATTTGAAAGTGTGAGGTCCCGGTGTTTTTTTTAATAATAATGCTTAGACAATTTCACACAGCGCCATCTAGCCCCAAACTAAGCAAAGCTTGTAATATGGGTGTGATAATATACTCTACTAAGATATTTTTTAAACATATATAAGTACTTATTATACATAGCCAGACCAATCACAGAAATTAAAATTCATCATTCCAATTTCTACCCGGCCGGGAATCGAACCTGGGCCCTCTTGCGTGGTAGATGCTGACCACTGCCCCACTCAGGTCGTCAAGTACAAGTAAGGTCTTGTACAAGAAATAGCCAGAAATCTGGCAGAAATGTTTATACTCTGCCGTGTCAAGTACATACAAAGGGATCTCATTATTTTAATGAAAAACAAAGTAATAAACATATAACATTTTTTATCTGCTGCTGAAATCTCTATCTTTGAAATGACCACTGTCCTCCCTCTTCTTCTGGTTAGTCTGGTCCTTCCAAATTGTTTTGGTACTTATTGCAACTGTGCATGATCATGATAAGTGTCAGGGGCCGAATCAGAGGCCAACCACGGAATCTCGAAAAAAAATCAGCTGTTCCATAGAAAAGTACAACATCGTCTCGACTATATTGTATGGAACAGCTGATTTTTTTTCGCGATTCCGTGGTTAGCCCCATAGAAAAGTTGTTCATTCACGTGGTCCGAAATTTTAGGGTTGCCAACATGTCTTTGGCAAATATTTAGTATCAAAGTATCAAAGTATTTTTCAAATTAAGCTATAAAAAATATAGTACTTACACTTAAAAAAAATATAGTAGGTACCTACTTATTTAATAGGCAAATATTTTTTTTACTTATTTTTTTATAAAAACTATATTTTTCAGTTTTTGCATTTTTCAACAAGTTTTGGATAATTTTGGAGTCTTTTTTGTATCTTTCGCTTTTTAATCGCACTTGAATTGAACTTGAAGTACTTTCGTCATCGCTACCACTTTCCATAACTAATTTATCTAAGACTTGAGTTATATTTCTCAAAGAAAGAATAATGTTATATTTTGCAGATGATTACCAACAAAATCTCAAAACAAAAATAGAGAAGACCAACCAATGACCAAACTATCGTTTGAAGCTTTTGAATTTGACATTGATGCAATAAGACAGAATATACTTTCAGAATTCAGATACGATATAGGCACACTACACGCTATCGAATCAGTCAAAATGCACGAAAGATTTGTTTCTTAGCGTTCGATGTTAAAAATATAGTATTTTAGCGTACTATATATTTCTTCAACAGTATATAGTACGCAGACCCGAAATATAGTACAATACTATATATTATAGTTCGGTTGGCAACTCCGAAATCCCCTTTTCATTTTTAGATATACTTAAAAATTAATGGTGTACTTACCTATTATAGTACATTACACTCACATTATAATGTACCTATTATTACAACGAAATCGTTTCGAGCAGAGGACTGCATGTTAGACTGTTTCCATCAAAGAATCTAGCAGAGGTTTGTATGTATAATGGTAAGTGAACGAGGTAGATATTTCTTTCTTCTGATGAAAAACAAAGTACCAACCAGTAGGTTAGTATACCTACTTAAGTAATTTAGATATTCCACAAAAAGGGTTCAAGGTGTTAAGATATTCCTCCGACTTGAACAAAGAATGACTTTGATTTTGGAGGTAAAAATTGGGAATCACGTGATTACACCCCATGCTTTGATTAGATCATGGGTATCCGGTTAGAGTGACATTGTTGCTTATATCACTATTTGCTAGTAGGTGTATATTACAATAATACTTAATACTAATATTCCTGTACCTACATTGTATTGTAGCATCAATACTGGTGTGTGAAATTTTTTGAGAAATAATAAAGGTGTTTTGGAAGAAGATGAAGTGGACAAGTAGGTACCTACTTACAAGAAGTGGTTTTGGGAGATTTTCATCTAAACTCCGCCTACCATTGCACTTTTCGTGCAAGTTACGAAAAATAGAAGTTATTAATTCAATTTGTTGGAGCTTTTAGTAAAAGCTCTAACAAATTAATTCAATTCATTTATTCGCAGATATAGTAAAATAAAGGCCTTTTACGAAGCTGTCTTAGGCCGGCCACACACAGACGGAATAATTCCGAACGGAATTTCGATAATGTATGAAGATTCCGTACGGAAAAATCCCGTATGTGTGTGGTAGTCCATTGATTTGTATGGATTAGCTGTGTTCGGAATCACGTATGTACGGAATTCCGTAACGGGATTACGTCTGCGTGTGGCCGGCCTTAAGCCGCGTTCCCACGGTGCGCGCTACCACGCACCGCACCGAGCCGCACGAGGGCGAGCACGGGCGCACAGGAGCAAACGCGTCGTCGCGCGTCGTTTCCCACGGTGTGTCGGTCTTGTCTGGTGCGCTCTCGTGCGTCTCCAGACGCACCGTGGGAACGCACCTTAAATTAACATAGCCGCATCAATAAACCTATCGCGGGCGACATCTCTTGAAAATCTTCAACAATAGGTGCGAAAGTTTCAGCAAATGCTTTTGGTGATGTTGATATAGAACGGAAGATGGCAGCACGATGCATCATGTTTGGTATTTATTTTTAACCGACTTCAAAAAAGGAGGAGGTTCTCAAGCCGACGGTTTTTTTTCAAATCTCCATACTAATGTGACTACCTAGTGATTTAGTTTTTGTTTTTTCCTTTTCTTGATAAACTTCTTTACTCCTAATGCTTATAATTACCTACACTACACCTATTTACTCACTTGTTTGTTAAAAAAAAATATCAAATATTAAGATAGATATTATTCAAATATTAAATATGTTATATGTTGAACCTCAGACAGATTAATCAAAGGCATACAATACCAAATCATGGCCATTACATTTTCCGGTACTATCGACAACATATCAAACGAGACAATTAAGTACGAGTCACATTCGTAAGCCGGTAACAGTGCATGTGATGCGCCACACAACATTATTAGATTACCATCCTGTTTCTGAATACTTATCGGTGGTTTATCGGAGGTTTAGCTTAATCGGAGTGGTTCACATTATCTGGTTTAAAGTAAATTTTATTACTTTAAACCAGATAATGTGGATGGAACTCCAATTGAGTTCCTTCAGAAAACCGGGAGTAACCCTGGTTTCTGAGGAATTTTATCGCAGGTTTAACTTAATCGGAGGGGTCAATATTATCTGGTTTTAAGTTATAAAATTAACTTTGCACCAGATAATGTAGACCCATCCGATAAAGTTAAACCTCCGTCCGATAACCTCCGATTAAGTACCTCAGAAACCGGGGGTAAGTCATTAGATTTAAACCACTCTTTAACAAATTTTCACTATTGCTAATGGGTAAATTAGTTTTAACACTAGGTAGAGGTAGGTACTATTACAATATATTCTGTGGTATTTTATATCATTCGTAATATTTGTTTATTTGTTTATTAAAAATACACTTGTAACCTTACAGACAAAATCCAAAACGCAAACAAGTCAATTACAGAAAACGATACATCAGCAATAAATAGCAAATCAATTATAAAACAATGTAAAAAAATCGAAATCAAAAATAAAATAGATAAAATTTAAATTAATTGCATGCAAATTAGAAACAAAATGTACAAGTTACAATTATAATTATTTAGGCATGTCATATTAAAATTAAAATAAAAACTTAGTAAAAACAAAATACCAATATTAAATACATAAATGTCAAACATAAAACCTATGATAGTACAATGTCGAACCCAATTAGGTAGATACCAGTGTTAATAGCAAGCATAACGTTAACAAAACTACATTTTATCAGTTTTCTCTAGTAAATAACGTAATAGATTCATAATAATGTTAGAAATTAATATCTATCGATCGGTCCGGAGACCTTAAGCTGTTAAGGCGCAGGACACCTTTAAGAAATCTTTAATCAAACGTTTCAACAGATTTTGCTTTAGATTGCGAGTAAAATAACATTAAAAACTTTAAGAATAGGTATAAGTATGTTTAGAGAGATTAGAGAAAGACCAAGAAAAAAGAGGACAAGGAAAAATAAATATTTAAATAAAATATTTACTTACCGAGTGAGTGGATTACCTTTCTTACACTAACGATGCAGATTTTATTTAAAACTCCTTTGACAACATGATCATAAAATAATTAAAATTAAAAGTAAATGTTTAAGATTTCTTTTTTTAACACCTTAAATATCTATTTTTAACCGACTTCAAAAAAAGAAGGAGGTTCTCAATTCGATTGTATATTTTTTTATCGTTGTTCGCGCGTATCTTCGACATTTTTAAAAACCTATTTTGATTATTTTTTTGTTCGATTGAGTTTTCTTGCGAGATTATGGACCAATTATTTTTTTCAAACCGGTTCAGTAGTTTTTAAGTAATCCTGAAAATACTATGATTTTGCATCAACTACCTTGACGACTTTGTTATTTATGAAAACACTACCTAGTACTTACACTAAAAAAAAAAAAAAAAAAAATTTAAAAAACAAAAAAACCCGCTTCAAAAAACCTACAATTAAAAAGCAAGAAATAATATTCAATCAATCACGCATTATCACTGTTATAATAAAAACACGTCTATTGAAGTCGAGTGGGGCTTTTAGAATAAAAAAAATGAAGTTGTACTCCCACACGACTTCAATAGACGAGTTTTTATTATAACAGTGGTAATGCGTATCTAATGATTTGAATATTATCTCTTGCTTTTTAGAGGTAGGTTTTTTGAAGTCGGTTTTTCACTTAATTAAATAAAAATAAAACTTTATCGAGGTCTATGCCCAACAGGGGTATTGTGCGGCTTATTATGACGATAATGATGAAAAACCTGAAACTTTAACCAAAATAATTGTATGGAACTAATGTAGTGTAGTACCTCGCCTTAAATTACTACCTACGCGTTTTGTGTTTACGTTTTACTGCGATAACTGCGTAGCTCATTTCTTTGTTGATTCGCAAATAAACAGTTATACCTACAGGGTTATATTTGTAAAATACCAATAATCTCGCAGGAGTAACACCATAAACAACAACATTTGATCTCCGTTTTTTTTCGAAAACATACAAAAAAAATCTATACAAATGTTCGAACAACTGACAGAGTTTTGTATGAAAAGTTGAAATTTGACTGTTTTTGGCATAAATATAGTATATTAAAAAAAACCCGCCTGCATAAAAAGACAAGTCAACTGAAAAGATGGAAACAAGATTAAATAAATGTTAAAGGCAACATGTCATAATATCATGCAGTCGGAGGCATATAATTCAATCATTCATAATGTCACTTTCTGCATGCCTCCGACTGCATGTTATTATGACATGTTGCCTTTAACATTTATTTAATCTTGTTTCCATCTTTTCAGTTGACTTGTCTTTTTATGCAGGCGGGTTTTTTATTTTTTTTAATTTATTTATCTCTTTTTAGTTATTATATATTACGGTCATGATATACCTTTTTGAAATCCTTATATTATGCCCTTTAATATGACACCCATATTGCAGTATTCTAAAAAAAAAAAATTTTTTTCACTACGTATAATAGCACCGTACAGCCGCCATGTTGGTTTTTTTATAACGCCACCTTCTTAAGAACACTTGGGCTGAAAAGACCAATCTAACGATATCTTAATCATAGAAATCCGTTCAGCCGTTTGAAAGATATGAGGTAATAAAGAATATTACATACAAACATACATACATACAAACATACTTACAAGATACGCGCGAAACACATAACCCTTTCTTTGCAGTCGGGTAAAAAGGGGGTTTTGGTAAAGTCGTCAAAAAGATTTGTTGTTGTTTATGATGTTAGTAATCTACACTTGTGAGATATTTTACAAATAACCATGTATATAGGCAAGGCCATAGATTACATTATTATACTAGAGAGGCAAGGCACATAAAGGCATTACAGAAGTAAGTAAGTATAGAAAAAAATAACCTGAAAAACGTGTCCTTGAGGTGTTTATTTTATAAACTGAAACAGTGCCAAGAATTAAAATAATCAAAATGTAATTTGAAAATTTTGCTTATTGTGTATTTTTTTTGAAACTGCTTAATAGATTGCATTTTATACTTATTAGAAGAAATGAATTCTACGTAATTGATTTTACGAAAATGACTACCAAACTTGACCTATTAGCACAGAATATATAATAGTACTAACGTCTATTAGTATTATTTATTCTGTGCTAGCCTATTAGCTAAACCCAGTTGGAGAACCCAGGATTAGAGTTGGCCCCATAGTAAAAGTTGCTTGTAATCATATGAGTGGAACCACCCTACGGCGGGAACCAAATGATTAAAATTTCACGCTGTATACAACTTGTCAGACAACGTGTATGTAAAATTTCATGATAACAAACGGACTTTCGCATTTATAATATTAGGATACTAAGGATAAAAACTTATGTAGTAACCTAATATTTCCTTGGACCCTTCTCTATCCGTCGAATACTGTTTTGATTATGGCCCGAGCGTATGAAGAGGGCTTGTTAGATCCTTGAGCCGTGAGAATAGTTTGCAGAACCAGTTTACCCTGAGCCCTGGTGCCGTTAGCTTCATTTCGAGGTCGCATCGGTACAATCCCCAATAAACGTGTGTGCAAACACCGACGATCGGTATACGGAACCAGTCTTACTTTATACTTGACTAGCTTGTGCCCTCGACTTCTTCCATATGGAATTTTGTTTTATGTGTGAATTTCGGGATTAATGGTAGGTACTTTACTTACTTACCTACCTCTAGGTCAAATTGATCGCTTTACCAAAATTCTTCTAAGAATGTTCGCAGCACAGGTAACAAAAAAACAGAGCTTACCTACTTTCAGATTAAAAATAATATAGGTTTGTATGGATTATCTTCATTTTAACGGTTCTTATTCATTTAAATAACTGAAAATATCGTTACGATATTTAAATTATTTTGATCTGTGAAATAAGTACCTATACTTACCTATAATTGTAAATTATTGAAAATATTAACAGAACAATTTTACACCTATTCTTATTTATTTAGTTCTACATTTACTTTATACATAATTAGTTTGAACTACTTATTATCGATATAATTAGATTATTTATTAACATTCATATTCTTTAAACGAATTAACCCAGTTAACGATAACGCAGTAGGTAATTACGCTACCGAGCAAACGATATTCTCTGGAGCCTAATGCCACCAAGAGATGGCGCTAGTTGCTTTATAGTGACTGAAAGTAAAATGTTCCGCAATAAAATAAAATTAATTGTTCACAGAGCGAATAATTAGTAATTTGTGGTTATATTTTTTCTTACCAAAATGATTAACAAACTATGTATGTGTTTTCATTAAGTAGGTACTTACACTTTTTGGGATTTCAAAAATCCCTGACATGACAACTATACAGTTTTCCCCTGTTTTCATGATGATTGCCTAAAATGTTTGACATGTCAGGAAAATTCCTGTCATCTGTACCCTTAGCACGAACAGCTATCGAGAAAAAAAACGCGCGTAAAATTACTCGATAGAGAATTATCTATGGAAATTTTAATTTCTCTATTCGGCGGTAGATGGCGTTGTACAATTTTCCAATACAAAATTGCACTATCGAATGATTTTACGCGCGTTATTTTTTTCGATAGCTGTTCGTGCTAAGGGTACCAGTAACCCTGGGTAGTTGTAACGAACGTTACTTCTCTTTCTGCTCGTCTCCTCATCACTGAGGGTTGCGACAGCATGAAGCCACTCGATGTATGAGGGCACTTCATGCTGTAGGACCTGTTTAGCTATCCGGATATTATTATAATTATGTCTGCAATTCTGCATGTCGGTTTGGCAGCAGTTGCATTGGTCCATTGAGTCGGTGATCTTCCGCGGCTCCAAATGATTCCTATTTTTTTTATTTAACTAAGTATGTATTTGTAAATTGTTTCATTTCGAAAGATATGCTGAGGTATTTTTTACCATGTTCTTATGATTTTTAAATTTGCGATTCTGGCATTCATAATGCTATTTTATAATAATACTAGAGAAAATTCGATTTGCACCAGATCATATTCTCAGGCGGAGATCGAACCCGCGACATTTGGAATCCGGTCCAATGCTCTTCTTCTGAACTACCGAGTCACACAAGTGACTGTAATGTGAGTGAAGTGTAATTTTCTTATGATTTTGGTTTCAATACAGCAAATACACACTTATTTTTATATTAACGTACGTAACGTACGTAACGTATACGTATTGTATAAAAATAGCATTGTGAATGCAAAAATCTGAAAATTAAAAACACACTTATTTTTCACTACGCGAGCTTGAAATATTTATCTACTAAAATGAAAATGTTTCTAAATAAAAGCTACCTAATTGAACAATAGAAGCACTGAGGAATAAATGAACATAATGTTACTTTCTATCTAAAGACAAGCAACACGAAAAAGTTCAAAGCCTAAATAAAAAGGGAATTGAAAAGATTCATAATTATCGTGACCTGAAATATCTTTATTACGCACAAGTGTCTGAAAAATCTAAAGCCAGCGTCCAGCGAAATGAAAAGTATTTGAGATAGTATAGGTTTGTAGAGCAATTTAAATTAGTAATAATCATTGAAGAATTTTGACACTTTTTGTTGCGAAAATGAATAGGTATACGACCTGCGTGGTGTAGTGGTCAATATGCCACCGGTCTACCGCGCTAGAGGTCCCGGGTTCGATTCCCGGCCGGGCAGAAATTGAATTTATGAATTTGAATTTCTGTGACGGGTCTGGTTGTTACTATAATTATATTAAGGCTAATACCCGAAGTGCGGCTAAACCTAGTTCTAGCCGGCTAAAATTAGGTGTAGCCGGCAGTTGATGGCTAAACCTAGGTGTAGCCGATTTGCTCGCGGCTAATACTAGATGTAGCCGGCTAAAACTAGGTCTAGCATGGGGTATTAAGAAAGTTATTTCTGTTGTCTATTAAAAAAAATTACCTCGAAATTTCTAACCTATATTCGGGACCACAGGAGTCTACACCTAGTTTTAACCAACAGCTATCGGCTACACCTAGTTTTAGCCGGCTAGAACTAGGTTTAGCCGCACTTCCGGTATTAGCCGTAACATATTATATTTGAAAGTAGTATATATATTGAATTTTTAGATTTTAGCATTCACAATGCTATTTTTATATTAAGTTACTTAATATAACTGAAAAAATATCAGAAAAAATCGACTCGCCCGTAGCAGCTCAGACGGGACTCTCCCGTCTGAGCTGCTACGGGCGAGTCGATTTTTAAGTAACTGCAGTATATTGTTTAGCACCGATATTACAAGCTTGGCTTAGTTTGGGGCTAGATGACGCTCTGTGAAATTGTCCAAGCATTTATTTATTATTATGTATCACCTAGAAGGGAGTGAAATAGGGGATGAAAGTTCTTATGGGAACGTTGGAATGGAACAAAGTCGCGGGCGAAAATTAGTTTAACTATTTTATTTTTAAAATCCTGTTACTTACAGTAGATTAAGCGGCTCTAGCCTGTAAGAGATAAGTAAACAACTTAAAATGAGCTTGATGTTTAAAAAAGCTTCTCTTTTTTGGTAAATAGTGAAAACAATAACACTTACTGAAGAAGTCCCTGAAATACCAATATCACTTGGATCGGAATAAGTAGGTACTCGTTATCAGATTGTTCCTCAGACTAAAGGAAAAATTCGCTAAAGGTAAATGAGTAGAGGAGAAAGGACTTGAATAATAAAAAAACGGACAAGTGCGACTCGACTCGCAATCCGAAAGTTCCGCACTATTTTTATTATTATGTCATATAATGGAGAAGAAAAAGTCATTAGGATTTATGATGTCATATGAGGAGGTCGATGGCGCAATGGATTAGCGCTTCGCCCAGCGGTTGCTGATATTAAGAGGCTTACTGCGCTACACTAGCGCCGCCAAAAGAAAAAAAATCGTAGTGCTTAAATAACACCGAAATTGTGAATTTTTTTCTTCTAGATGTACTCCAAATAAGCTTTGTTGTACTTTTTATCGCTTAAATTTTTTTTTCTAATCTGTCGTTTAGTTTAATCATGGGGTCTCATTAGGAACATCAGATGTGGCTTAGTTAGCAGGTACCGCCATCTAGTGAAGTAAATTTAAACTACGATTTTTTTTCCATTGGCGGCGCTAGTATAGCGCATAAAGTCTCTTAAGCAAATTTCGCAAGGGTCGGGCATAGGATGGGTGACCAAAATGTACTAGCTCGAGCTTCATCTACCATGCTTCGAAAGCCACGTTATGCCGTTGGTCCCGGGTGCATTTGCAGTCGTTAACACCCACCAATCCACATTGGGCCCGCGTGGTGGGTCATGGCCCATCCTCCTTAACGGCCTGTGCCCCAGCAGTGGGGACATTAAAAATGGCTGCTGCCAATAGAAAAAATCCAAATAAGAATAAGAATATTTATTTTGCTCGAAACACGGTGGGTGCACAATATGTCAGTTGGAAAAAGAATCAACGATCTACATGTTTCGCTGATTGTTCATTCAGTACCCTTAGCACGAACAGCAATCGAAAAAAATAACGCGCGTAAAATCATTCGATAGATAAATTTTGTATTGGAAATTTGAATTTAAATTGACAGTTTTTCTAATTTAATTTTTGCACTTTATGTCACCCGCTTAACATCGTAATCTCGAACACGTTCTCAGGTTGGCTGGAAGAGATCTCTTTTAGAGATAAGTCCTCCTTTGTGTACATATCTCAATTTATTTTTGTGTAACTGTTTTTATGAGTGCAATAAAGAGTATAATTTGTACAGCGCCATCTATCGCCGATAAGCGAAATTAAATTTTCCATAGAGAATTGTCTATCGAGTAATTTTACGCGCGTTTTTTTTCTCGATAGCTGTTCGTGCTAAGGGTACAGCATGCAAAAAAGTACAAAAAAAATATCAATTATGGAATGTATATCTAAATAATTCAATAAAATACAAGATTAAAATTTTGTTATTAGGCCAAAAAGGTGTAAGATATTTTGTGGCTTTAGGTTTAATATGGTTTAGTACTATTATAATATTCTGTATCTCTAGTATCATTTGCTACATGCCTGACACCGCAATCTTGCGCGTCGAATTACGTAGGTATGCTTTGATAAGATAACAACATTTTTGGCAAAAAAAACTGTAAAAACATAATTATCTGCTAACTAGAACTGCTTGACCTGGCCGAGATTCCAAAATCGTAAGATGATCAGTATTGCTATAAATAAATACAAAGGACATTCACAAGTCACATGAAAATATTTTTTCAATACAGTTGCTCGAAAATGTAAGTTTACGATGACAGTCGAGCGTGCGGAAAGTTGATTTTACCGCACGCCGTGCGTTTTTGTTTACAGAGTAGTACAGCGTGCGGAAAGTTGATTTTACCGCACGCCAGCGCCGTGCGTTTTTGTTTACGAACGTTTTTTTTTATTTCTACTAGCTGCCGCCCGCGACTTCATCCGCGTGGACAGTAGAAAAATATAGCAACCAGTTTAAAATGACCCCTTTAGTGTATGAAAGCTAGTACTACGAAGAGTTCAAGCTGTTTCCCTTGTTCCACCCACCTGAATTTGATGAAACATAGCTTAGATTTTAAGTTGGACCTCAATCTACTAAATTGTGAAAAATCCATCAAAATTAGTTTAGCGGTTTTTGCTTAATTCGCGCACAAATATTTAGAATTTACAGTTTTATTATATGAATAAATTACAATTTCAGCAGTACCTATAATGTTTTCTCGCAAATGTATTGAAAAACGTAGTATGGCACACGGTTGTTAAGGTTTTTTAAAACTCGTGACGATTATAAACCCTCGCCTGCGGCTCGGGCTTATAAAACGTCAACTCGTTTTAAAAACCTCCTTACCAACATTGTATCATAAACTACTATTTCAACACACTTGCTCGTAAAGTGAGCCCTAATACATCGCTTTTAGGGCCATAAACCGAGCTATAACAAACGCGTGCAATAATATTTAAACACTAGTTCGTAATAGAATTAACCCTACAAAGTTAAATTAGTACCTTACTGCAAGTTCTATGCGAGTAAACAGAGCATTCCCAATTTAGCCGGGTAATACAGTTATTTTTTTTTGACAACAAAGAGGTTTTATGCTGCTGAAAATTCTTATACATTTTTGGAATAAATAAATGTCTAAGTCCTTAATTAATTTAAATAAATATATAATTATTATCAAATTATTCATAATTCACAATATTTAGTTATAAAATATTAAAATATTTGCATTTTGTCACTTAAAATTATAATTATGAAGTATTAGTAGTAGGCTGTATGCTCCTCACCCCTTTGTTCTCAAAATATTCTTGCGTTGGGCGTGTAAAAAAAAACAAAAAAAAACATGCGTGCCTTTTCCCATAATTATCATATTTTGTTTTTGCCATATTTGTTGCTATGTGATAAATTACTTTGATTTTTCCTCGCAAATGTGTTGAAAAACGTCGTATGAAACTCGTGAGCTCTTTGTCTCATAATGTACTATTATACAATTATGCTTAAAAATAGAAATATAAAAATAGAATACTTACTGAACTTTTAAATTATGGCACGCTTTTGAAGAAACTGAATATTTTTAATAAAAAAATATCAATATAGCTTATGGAACACAGTTTATTAAATTATTGATTTCGTAGTTACACTGACTGAGATTAATTCAATCTGTGATTGTTGTGTTAATTGACATTTAGTACGTACGTCGGGAAAATCACAAATCAAACCAAAAATTAACAAAGTACTTTCAATAAAACCGTTAAAAAATGTTTTATTTTATGTCTAGAGAGCGCGTAAGCACAGAATAACTAATAGTGGCATAAGCTTGAGAAGTGAATTAGTTAGTAGGTACATACTTTTTTTTGTTTGTTTGTTTATTTTTGACATTTTCCACCACAGTTTGTAATTTTGTACGCCATGTTTATTGGTAGAATGCATCGTGGACTTATTTATCACAAATTATTGTAACATACTACATTCTGACAAATAAATGATTTGTAGTTGTAATACAAGGTACGAAGTTTTATAAAATTCAATCTATGGTGACAGTTGATTGTATTATATGGGTGGTAGGAAAATATTCAAGTGCTTAATTATTAAGTTTATTTGAATAAATATATTTTTTTAAATTTTACATAAAAAAGTAAATTTGTTCTGTAATAATCATAAAGTTAATATACTTAGGTTATTAACTTTATGGTAAAAATAAATTTGCAAATAATTTCTTGTCAATCTACGAGCAGTGAGCATTGAATGTTAACCTCTCGATTGCCGCGCGATAAGCTCGCCGTGCGCCTCGCCTTATCACCACGCGATAACAGCGCCGAACACTCGCACAGAGAAACCTATTAAACATTTTATATAGGTGTAATACCTATCAATATTAGATAATAGTTGAAGTTGAAAACCACAAGAAGTCAGCTTAATTTGTTTTTTTTTTCTTTTTTAATGTCAAGGCATCTTCGTTCCTCAAAGGTCAAAAGGATACTTTTGCCGATTCTTTTTAGATAAGTTTTTTTTACTCTTGTTTGAGTTAGTAAAGAGGTTTTACATACAGTCTCTCCCAATAACGAACGAAGGCCTTGCTCTTTCCTTGATTTTGCTACTTGCTACGATCCTATCCTGATACTTAACTTTCATACATTGGGGACACTTTTAGTTAAATAATATACTTACCTTTAATTAAAACAAATACCAGTCTTATCCTGTATTGTCACTAAACTTCCTCCAGAGCATCCCCACGAGGCCTGGTGCCCAGAAGGCTGGCAACATTTCCCCTTTGAATGGCGAGGCTTAACCTCTGGGCGAAAAAGTTGCCAGCCCTGCGGTCCCCGGTGGCCTCGCAGAGACGTCTGGAGAGTTCCTTTAAAAAGGATTTGGCCTCTGGACCCCAGGGGCCCATTGTTTTGTCACTAAACTTGCATTTATCGATATCAATGAGGGATTTTCCAAGTGTCATTTAAAAACAAAAAATAACTATTTGCCTCACTAGATGGCGTTGGTGGACAAGTGAAGTGTGAAAATTGACTTTGTAAAAGATTTGTGTTTTCTTTTTCCTACGTTTTCTACGAGGTTATTTTTAGTATAGAAACCTGAAAACTGTTTGTTCGGAATCAGTAATAGAATCGATTGCATTTTTTTATATCATGCTGAATTTTGACAAAATACTTAATATTTGTCCATCAGCCATTTTTGATGTCCCCACTGCCAGGGCACAGGCCTTCCTTATGGGTGGATAAGGAGGATGGGCCATAACCCACCACGCGGGCCCAATGCGGATTGGTGGGTGTTAACAACTGCAAATGCAGCCGGAACCAACGGCTTAACGTGCCTTCCGAAGCACGGAGAAGCTCGAGATAATAAATTTTTGGTCACCCATCCCATGACCTTTTTTGTTATATAGCTGTTAAGCCTAAGCATAGTTTAAGGTATAATTGATTTTTCAACACACTTGCTCGTAAAGTGAGCCCTAATACATCGCTTTTAGGGCCATAAACCGAGCTATAACAAACGCGTTCAATAATATATAAAACACTAGTACGTAATAGAATTAACCCTACATAGTTAAATTAGTACCTTACTGCAAGTTCTAGGCGAGTAAACAGAGCATTCCCAATTTAGCCGGGTAATACAGTTATTTTTTTTAGTAACAACAAAGAGGTTTTATGCTGCTGAAAATTCATATAGATTATTGGAATAAATAAATGTGTAAGTCCTTAATTAAGTCAAACAAATGTTTATTATTATTAAATTATTCATAATTCACAATATTTTGTTATAAAATATTAAAATATTTGCAATTTATCACTTCAAATTATAATTTTGAAGTAGGCTGTATGCTCCTCACCCCTTTGTTCGAAATATATTCTTGCGTTGGGCGTGTGAAAAAAACAAAAAAAAACCTGCGCGCCTTTTCCCACATAATTGCCATATTTTGTTTTTGTCGTATTTGTTGCTGTGTGGTAAATTACTTTATCTACACTCACAACGTAATGTTCCAAATATGAATTCAAAAGAGGTAATATAAATACGTACTTTATTTTCGTGAATAGGTAAAATTAAAAAAAAAACTCATTACGATGCAGTCAGCTGCATCATAAAATAACTTTTTTTTTTCATTACGATACAGGGCAAATCCAAGAAGAAGGTAGTGCCGTGATATTAAAAAAAAACAACGATATTTTCCCACATACTTTCCATGATTAAAATGCACTCTATGGTGATCGATGACTTATTGCGCGCCATTTTTAGAGCATTACGAAAAAAGTTATGAATTTTGATTTCAATTTTTACATTTTGTTATAGGTATACTGAATTTCGTAGGTGTTTTTTATTCTTGCTTAAAAATGTGAAAAAAATTGACTCTGCAAAATTATTTTAGATGCAGCTAAGGGAATGACTTATTACAAGGTAGGTACATAGTTAATACAACCAAAGTCTCTCTCTTTTCTAACGTTGACCTTTTATTTAGTAGGTTCAATCCCAAATGTATGAGTGTAGATAAAGTAGTGTATGAAACTGCACATAACTAGGTATTAAAACACTCGTGTGATACTATTAAAAACCTCGCCTACGGCTCGGTTTTTAAACACACACTCATGTTTTAATACCCCTCATTATGCATCAGTATCATAAACTACTATTGTTTTTTCCTCGCAAATGTGTTGAAAAACGTCGTATGAAACTCGTGAGCTTTTGCTTATTGCACACTCGGCTGAGTTACGCCCTCGCGTACGGCTCGGGCTGCAACCCACAGCCTTGTGCGCAATGAGCAACCTAAGCTAACTTGTCTCACAATGTACTATTGGAAAATGGAACACCTGATGCAGAACCATAATGGTCCAACTAAACTATAAGGAATATAAAAATAACGCCTTAACAAAAATTGTTCAGTCTGATGAGTATTTTTAAATAGATTAGGTACACTTTTCTTGTCAGTTTTGCAGTAAGTAATTTTATCTGCATAAAGTGTAAGTTAAAAGTGGTGACTCTTAACGTTCTTGCTCAATAAATCAAGTTAAATAAATAGGTAAATGAAAGTAAAAAGACCTTGATCTCTCAAAGGTTAGAGGCAAGCGGAGTAAAACTTATTAAACAGTTTTTCTTTTAAAGTCGTTGAAACTCGTTTTGTGCATGCATAACCAGTACGAATCAGTTTTATGTAAGCGCCAGTGTAGCTATTGCTATAACCACAGAATAAAATAATAAGTAGTACTAGATAACTAATAACAGAGACTAGATAACTTAGGAGATATCGCTTGGAGGGGCAGTGGTATAGCGCCTGGCCCAGCGATTGCAAATGTTAAGCAACTTCGCAAGGGTCGGTCATGGGATGGGTGACCAAAAATGTATTATCTCGAGCTCCTCCGTGCTTCGGAACGCACGTTAAGCCGTTGGTCCCGGCTGCGTTTGCGTTAACACCCACCAATCCGCATTGGGCCCGCGTGGTGGGTTATGGCCCATCCTCTACATAAGGAAGGCTTGTGCCCCAGCAGTGGGGACATTAAAAATGGCTGATAGTCAACTAGATAACTCGTAGTTATTATCAACTATTCGTGCATTTCAGTTATGTAATTTACTTATTCAGCCAACAATTTTGGGCGCGCGTTGATAGTGTATGATTATTTTAAACGTTTGAAATATTGACGCAGAATTAGTTTAGAGGCAGAAAAAATTAGGAATGAGCCGTAAGAGCACATAAAATATCTCACTCCATACAAAAAAACATTAAATATTTTTTTCCGACCAAACTATTCATTTTAGACAAAAATCACTTAAGACATTTTTTCATAAGAATAAAGAGCTCTATCGATTAGTATTTTTAAAAAATACAATTTGACGAAAAAATATTTAGTTGCAACTTGCGCGCGTCATAGCTCTGAAATGCAACCACTGAGAGCCGGCAGACCATATCATTTCAGGTAATAGGTACTAAAACTGACATTTTCTCTGATCGTTTTTTTTCGTAACAATGATGCATCTTGTAAGCGCTATAACTCGAAGTTGCAACCAATGAGAGCAGGCAGACCGACATCATTCACATTAGGGGACCACTCTACAACCAATGAAAATGAATCTAACCTTTTCCTTGATCGTTACCAAAAATCCCGTGACCGCTCAGTCTATTAAGCTAGGACTAACAATGTTAACATAAATAAGTATCTGCTGCCGAGCTAGGCGTAAGCCTGTATTACGGCATACAGCGCCAGACCCCTTGGACATGATCAATGTAAGTCCATTTTTTTAAGAAACTACTTAAAATGAAACATATAATATGTAGAATGAGTTTAATAAAAAAGTCTTGTGTTCCTTTCTCTCTACCAGCATGTGTTTGTGTGTGTGTGTTGTGTGTGCACGTAATATAATATTAAATAAAATATGAACTTATTAATGCATTTCAGTTACAGAATGAGTTTATTTATTTACTAACCTCTAGCAGTTTTTCGGTTTCATCATACTTCAGGGTTTTGAGCCATTTAGATGTAATAATTTTAAGCTTAGGAATAGTTAATGGATATATGTTTAGAACTTTATTAACTTCATTGTATACTATTGGACCGAGAAATTTTGAAAACCTATGACTAAAAGCAGTACAAAACCGATCATCGAGTTTACATGTGAATCCCCTACGAGTATTTAGTATTATTTATTTATTTTATTTATTTATTAATTTAATTCAGGCGACTAGGCCCATACAATATATACCTTACCTTAGTATTAAAGGGTCATATTCAATTTGAGTATGCTGTCGAATCATAAGGTTAAGAATATAAAGCTGACGGACTGTGAGAACGTCACAAAGGTTGTTGTTGTTGCAGTTGTTGCAATGCAGTTGTTGGAAAGAGAAAAGGTTTAAATGTACAAATTTTAAGTATTGCCCTTTGCGCTATTTCTAATCGCTTTAGCACTGTTTTTGCAGCTCCACCCCAACTTATTATACAATAGTTAAGCAAGGATTGACACAGTGCATAATAAATTTGTTTTAGGCGGTAGGGTTCCAAAATATGCCTTATACACTTAAAGATATATATTAATCTGCGTACTCTAGAGCTTACTAATTCTATATGTTCTCTGTATCTGTATTTAAAAGAAGACAACCCTGAAGTCGTTAGAAGAAATAAGAGCTACGCGATAGAAAGAGAGGCAACTTCTAGGTGAATATAACTGTAGGCAAGGGAGCGGTGTGCGACCTGAATTGCACTTTATTGCGTCTGGGATAGAGTCGCTATTTATTTAAATGACTTTGCGGAGTGGATCTTCTGTACTTGTACTAAGTATTATGTATTCTGTGGTACAGTTCGAATCACGAAAGATGACCACAAATGGCGCCCATCGTCGCGTCTTAACTCATGAAGATAAGACTTTAGACAAAATAATATTTCATATATATTTAAATAATATCGATAATCTATATAAATTATAAAATATTATTTTGTTTAGAGTCATTTCTTCATGAGTTATGACTCGAAGATAGGCGTCATTTGTGGTCATCTTTCGTGATTCGAACAATAACCTTAATTGGGTTCCTGAATTGCACACTAGATTAGCTTAATAATAATCGAGGCTTAATATCGTTTTCCGGTCTGTTACAAAAAAACTTTGTCTTGGTATAAAATAATGTTTATTACCATTTCAAAATTCAAATCAATATGCCATATGCCTACCTAAAAATCCTTAACCGTGGCCATTACCAGGATCAATTCATCTTGCAAACCATTTAATCACATTGATATCGCTCAATACTTAATCCTGACCAGTGTTAGAGACCCCCCTCTAACTTAAAAATATTTAGATGACAGATCTTTTGAATGGATGACTGCGGTCCAGGTTATACTGGTAGGTCGTAAATGTAACCCCCTGTTTCGCACAATGTGCCGTGCAAGGGGCCGGCACCCTAGAACCATGGGGCAAAATAATATGTATGGTGTCTCAGACAGAATGTCCGCTCTGGCCGTATTGGAAAACGCTATAGTCATATTTTGTTTTGTTGTGCTAGGAAATCACGCTCTGGTACTGGTACTAGGGCTCTGTCACTCCGCGCGCGAGTCTGAAGCGCTCGGCGTCCTCCGAGAGGACAAATTTCATACATCAGAAAAGATAAGACCTACGCGATAGAAAGAGAGGCAACTACTAAGTGAACGTTTTGGAGCGAAGAGAACGCTGTGCGACCTGAATTGCACTTTATTGTGTCGGAGCAAGAGTCGCAATTTATTTAAACTATTTTGCGGAGTGCAACTTCTGTACGCTAGTACTATTATCTATTCTGTGCTGGTACTACTAAATGTAGTCATAGTCATACTCATACTGTTTATTGCATCATGTTGGTTACATAGAGATCTTACAAAAAAGCAAAAAGTGCAAAAAGTGCCAAAAGTGGCCACTTTTTGCTCTTTTGCCTACTACTACTAGAACGAATTATATTTTACAGAGGTTATTGTTTGTAACTAAACTATAGAACCTTAGTTTAAATCTGTACGTTTGAATTTTCGATACATTATGTACTTATTATTATTACTTAGTGGGCAATAAATTTAATTTAATGAGGGCGCTATTGTAAGGGCACAATTAACACGGCATTTTATACAATCTTTGAAGATCTTCCGTGTTATTACAAAAGATTTTTAAACACTGTTTAACTAAACACATGTTTAAATGTGATGCTGTCTCTGTCAAACAATATTGTCAAAAAGTGACAGCATCACATTTAAACAGGTGTTTTGTTAAACAGTGTTTAAAAATCTTTTGTAATAACACGAAATATTTTTCGAAATGAATATAGCGATTTTAATGAAACTTCACACACTTAAGTAATATAGGTCTAAAAAGTTAGTTAAGAACATTTTTGGAATGTCTTATTTTAAAAAAGATAATTGGAAATGTTGTAGTTTGGGTTAGCCTGAGATTGTCGGTACGGAATATCTGTGTGTGCGTGCACGAAAAACCGTGATTTGTTTCGAGCGGTGTGTCTGTATACTATATTTTGTGACCATGGGGCATAAGTCTGATGGAGGAAACTGATTCAAATCACTCGATACACCGGCTGCGAACATACGGGTGGATCAATAACTTGCTGTCGCTGGACGCGATGATAATCTTGTAAAAACAATAATTTTAGGGTGTACTTACATTTTTCCAAGCTTTTATTTATTTTCGCCTGTCCGGTGTTTGTCCGTCTGTAATCAAATCTTTTCATGAATTAAATGACAGTCAAAAGTTTTCAAAATAAAAGCGTAGATGTTATTAGTACTATGGTACATATTTAGTATATTGAGTTCTACCGTATGAAGTAAATGATTTTACTAGATGTCACTTTAAGCTGTTTTAAACTATTTAGTTCTTTTTTACTAACTCTATTGTTTTTTTTATTGACATGTAGTTATTAAAAGCTTGTTTTATCAAAAATATTTATAAGTTACTTGTTTCTATCGAAACTTCACTGAATATAATTTATTCGTTCATCTATTAACGACGATAAATCGTGTAAGTTCAATTGTATTGAAATTCAAGATACAAATGTGGTGTGTTAAAATAACTTGTTACTTCTTACAATTGCACAGAAGTTTTTTTATTATTATTATTTATTAGGACCACCAGTGAAAATTACATTGAGTCTTATTATAGTAGATAATTATATACATTATAACATCGAAAATGAAAAAAAAATTATTAAAGGCGGCCACAACAAATTTAAATGAAGGTAGCTATTTATGCATCGTATTAAGTAATTACGTTAATCAGTCCAGCTAATCAGACGGACAAAATAGTTTAAGGAATTTGGCACACAGTTTCGTCCTACGTAATATTGGCTCACTTCATGATATTCATGCAAACCGCGCGTCAAAATATTATTAAATTTTAGATTTTTGCATTCAAGCTGTATTTTATCTCTGTGCCAAATTTCATCAAAATCGGTTCAGTAGTATAGGCGTGAAAGCGTAACAGACAGACAGACAGAGCTACTTTCGCATTTATAGTATTAATAGTATGGATTCATTCTTTGTAAATTCTTATAAAACCTTTAGTTTATGGTAACAGTATTTGCAAATGGCCGTTTTGGTCATCACTTGAAGTTACTTAAGCGTGTCAAATTTTATTGATGGGGGTTAATGAGCCATTTTCTAACACCAGCAGCCGATAATTATTTCGGTTACAATCTTAACTATTAAGATTAAGCACATAGATAGGTATTGTTCAAAGAAAATAGTGTGGAAGCAAGTTATATTTTCTTTTTCTGTCATTCTTTTATTTCATTAAGTACATATATTTTTTCAGGTTACAATTCAACTCGTCAAGGGCTGCTTTTTTCTCCCTGTATATTTCATACAGAGTCGTCAACATTGAAAAATGAGCTCCACTTTTAAAGTGAGGTCATTTTCCATCACAATAATTAACAAAAGTTTGTACACAATGGGTAGGTAGGTTGAAATTAAATACCTACTACATATCGGATAGGTAATTGTGAGAGTAAATAACTTTCAACTAGTTGAGAAATCAGTAATCACTATGTCTGCTACTCGAAAGTGCACCTAAGTAGGCAAAATTTACCATAAAATACTTGAGACAAGACATAAAAAATAACAATAAAAAACGCAATTCTTACAATTCAATATGCGTTAAGATAGGTACTCAGAAGCAGACCCATTCCCACTGGCAGCACCCGTTCACGAGCATGACGCGTGGACCAGCCATCGCTTCGCTCAACCATATTTGAGGGAACGTAACGACCCGCCCCACACGACACCACCGCAGAAATGATTAAAGAGAGCATGACATACTTAGGCTACCCATCCTAAGGCACTGAATTGAAAACTAATATCCAAAAGCTTTTCATAGGCCTTTACTTACAAAAACTACTGACTATAGAAAGCAAAATGATTGCAATAAAAAAAAAAAGAGAAATCAAAACAAGGTTTACTTGCCTATTAGTTTTATGTTTTGAGTAAGAAGTGCCATACATATTGATAACATCAAACAGAGAAAAAAAAATATAAATATACGACGCCCTTAGTACAAGCAGACGGAAGCAGACCCATTCCCACTGGCAGCACCCGTTCACGAGCATGACGCATGGACCAGCCATCGCTTCGCTCAACCATATTTGAGGGAACGTAACGACCCGCCCCACACGACACCACCGCAGAAATGTTTAAAGTGAGCATGACATACTAAAGCTACTCGCATTAAGGCGTCGTCGAGTCAAAAAGCTTACAATAAGTTTTAAGTAGGTAGGACAATTCCCTCAATTTTCACATAGAATAGAAAAATCTACGACCAGGCTGTTTTATCAATTAAATAATCTTTAACGGTATAGTATCCTTTTTTGAGAAGACAATTTTTTACATGAGACTTAAAGTTTTCAAATGGTAAATCCAAAATATTACTTGGAATTTTATTATAAAACTTTATACCAAGACCTATGAAAGAACCACGGACTTTTTCTAATCTATACTGAGGCATTACAAGTTTGTCTTTATTTCTGGTATTCCGATTGTGCCAATCACTATGTTTTGTATATAAGTTAATATTGCGACGCACGAAAAGTATGCAGTTTAATATAAATTGAGATGCTGCTGTCAATATACCAATCTCTTTGAATCTATCCCTAAGAGATGTTCTAGAACTTAGTTGATAAATAGCTCTTATTGCTCGTTTTTGTAAAACAAAAATAGTATTTATATCGGCTGCTATCCCCCATAAAAGAATACAGTATGACATAATGCTATGAAAATAACTGAAATACACTAATCTGGCAGTTTCTTCATCTGTTAACTGTCTAACTTTTCTAATGGCATAGGCAGCAGAGCTAAGCTTGCCAGCCAGAGCTGCGATATGCATATTCCATTGAAGTTTACTGTCAAGAGTAACACCCAAGAAAACTGTTGAATCGAGCAAATCTAATTTCTCATTATTGATAACAATTTCAGTGGGATTCGCCTGTACATTAGGTAAAGCGAATTTAACACATTTTGTTTTCTTAGCATTAAGCTGGAGATTATTAACATTAAACCAAGCAAGAACCTGCGAGAGTGCCCTGTTCACATCGTCAAAATCAGTTTTATTCCTGTCAACTTTGAATATTAAAGAAGTATCATCTGCGAACAAAACAATATCACAGATTTTTTCTGCAAAAAAGGGTAAATCATTTATATATATTAAAAATAAGAAAGGGCCCAAAATGGAGCCTTGCGGAACGCCCATTTTTACATGAGAACCTGACGAACTTATTCCATTGATATTAACTGTTTGAGTCCTGGAACTGAGATACGACAGTATTAATTTTTGAGCATTATTTTTTACACCGTAATGATTCAGCTTCAACAGCAGCGTGCAATGGTCCACGCAATCAAAGGCCTTGGACAGGTCGCAGAAAATGCCAAGGGCATTCTGAGACCCCTCCCAAGCCTCAAAGACATGCTTCAAAAGCGCAACCCCAGCATCAGTTGTGGAACGACCTTTCGTAAAACCAAATTGTTTGTTGTGCAAAAGTTTATTTACATTGAAATGACATAATAATTGCTCAAGTATTATTTTTTCAAAAATCTTGCTTAGGGCAGGTAATATCGATATTGGTCTGTAATTGCTAGGGTCTTCTTTATCTCCTGATTTAAACAATGGTACTACCTTGCTAAACTTCATAAGATCAGGAAATATTCCTTGATCAATACACTGATTAAAAACGTCTGCAAGATAAGGGGCAATAGTATACACAATATTTTTAATAACCTTAACTGATATGCCCCATAAATCAGTGGAGCTTTTCATTTTTAGAGAATTGAAAGCTTTAATAATATCTAATGCGTTAATACATTTAAAATTAAACAATGAATCACTTTCAGCCACATGTCTCTTTAGCACAGATACAGCAGCCGCTGATGAGGAATCCAAATTTGATGTAGTTTCTACTGGTATGTTTACAAAGAACTTATCGAAAATATTAGCAATTTCTTTATCTGAGTTTATTAATTCATTATTAATTTTAAGCGTTAGGCTATTTTCCCGTGCTTTAGTTTTACCAGTTTCACGATTTATGACATCCCAGGTTGTTTTAGTTTTGTTACTCGAGTTTTTAATTTGCTTTTTAATGCAGTTAGACTTTGCAACTGCATATAGTATTTTGAAAGTCTTCGAGTATTTTTTAACATGTTCTAAGAAACCTGGGCTTTGGTTCGTTTCTCTAAGTTTGTATAGTTCATAAAGTCTGTTTCTACTTTCAATCTTACACAGCTATCATTACAGGATAATCCCAATTCGACATTGTGGGCATCTTATTTTTTTATTATAATTCCTACTTACTATTACTTATATTGATATTACGCATGTGTAAAACTCCTTAAAATCACTAAAAGTACCGAAACTCGCGCCATGAAAATAATCTACCTATTTAAAAAAATATCTTTGGTAGAAAATAAAAATCTCTATACCTATTTAGGTATTACTTACGTCTAACCCCCGTATCTATAGACGAGTAAGTAATGACTTAAGTAAAACTTGTAATTTTTAAATGCTTCTCATATCACATTCACATGCAATATATAGTATAATTCATCTTAAATGACTTCTTAGTGCAGTTTTGGTCTATTTACGGTTAATTTATACTATAAAATACGTGTAAATATAATATTAGAAGCATTTGAAAATTGCAAGTTTTACTCGAGTCATTACTTACCTACTCGTCTATAGATACGGGGGTTAGTCTTTGCACTCATTATGGTAGATTTAGGTACTATAACGCAATTAACTTAAAGGAAAAGCCATTACTAAAAGGGCAGAGCTGTCAAATCAATAGACCCTTCAAACTAGATAAGTATTCACCGTTCCAGCGAAGTTCTTTTCCCTTCCTTTAAGTTATTATTCGTTCTCAAACTGAGACGAGATTAGAGTCGACCCATTTTCAGCGTAACACGGAAATTACAGCCGCTGGTCAATTATGTAAGTAATCGTTTGACTGTGAAACACACTTCACGAAAGTCTCTAAATAATAATTAGTTTTACGTTATTCCGTTATGCGAATTTCGTCTGTGTGCTTAGGAAGTTAAGTTGAAAAATAGCGTGCGACGCAATAAAAATGTGATAAACAATAGGCTTTTAGTTGAGATGAACGTTTTGAGTTCGGCCTTGGTATAACATGGGATTGATATGATTCGTATTGGGTATTGTAACTATTGTTTTTATGTTAAGTCAACAACAGTTTGACTTACAAACTTACTCGTTTTTGTTATCCGTCGTATACCTATCTTTTAGTTTGACTTTCATAATAGACTCTTCAAGTAGGTAGGTACTACTATAAAAACATTTTAGTTTATTTTATGTCAAGATGATGGAAATATATATTGTAGAAAAATGCTTCCACCAGTAATTTCACTTTCATTACATATTTTTTCATAACATAAGCTTAAATTAATAGCAATAATTCTAATATTGAATTGAAGCCCATATAATAATATCTACATATTTTCCTTCTTGTAAGAATCTTACTCAAAATTACACATATAACATTAGGTATGTTATCGATGTTATCACAATTTATTTATATAGGTTAATGTTACTTTTTACACTCTGTCATATAATATTTCTTCTTTGTTACATAATCTGATAATAATTTTGCAATATTTTTTCCCTAAAATCTTATACAAACAGTGTTATGTTCTCAGCACTGGTATTATGTAACGAAAACTTTGGCTACTAAAATCTATTTCTATTAAGAAGTTATAAAGAGTTTCTTTATTATATAAATTATATTTTTATAAAAAGTTCCACCTAAACATTTCTAGAAGACTAGAAACGAGTTGATAAAAAGTAAAAGATATATAATATGTATTTTATATACTTTTTGATACTTCAGTTTTTAAAATTCAAACTTTTAAGTCTCGATACTTTATTATAGGATGTTGGATTGCTAAAATGCGGGTTTATCCCCGGTCCGGTCTAAGAATATCCAGACACGTATTATTATGTTAAGTATTGAAAGAGTTTCTAACCTGCCTCTTATTCAAATTAATGGTTTTCTATTCGTCTGAATGCTAACGCTAACTTTAAGCTCACTTAAAAAAGTATATCAATCAAAAATATTAATGTTTTTTGTATTTAATTCACAAATTAATGTATTGTAAGAGATTGAGACGCTTACGTCATAGCTTACGTCATGTAATTTTAAAGTTTATTGGGTATTTTACTTTTTGATATTCGACACCTTGCCATTTTAATAAAGGGGCTGAATTCTTTAAAGTCTTTATACCTTTTACATTGAACTCAATTCCCAAACATAAAAGACAGGATACTCCTATCAATACAATGGCTCGTTTAAAGGAAAGGTAATGAATCATAGTAATTCCTCACACCGAGTCAAGGTCTTGTTATATACCCTATGTATGATGGAGCATTAGTTAACGTTTTCGAAGAAATATAACCTCATCGCTAGTTACGTCAATAGATTAATGTTAAGTGATTTTTTAATAGCTTCAATAATGTGAATCGAAAGAACTATCATAGATTCACTTATTATCTTTTAAATCTTCTTATACAGGTGTCATACGGAGGGAAATTACCTTAAATATTGGAGATAGGAAATTTTACTGTGAGAAGACTTCATTAGGAACTGCAATAAAAGTTTCTTAAAAAGAGCAGAGGTAGTTACGTTACGAATCAATACGTCATACCTAATTAAAACATTCCTAATGACGCATTCGATTAGTATCGTTAAAATAAATAGTAGATTGTTATACAAGACGCTAAAAGTACCCATTGCATACGAGGTATTTTTATTCCCGAGCTTTAGCGAGGGAATAAATAGAAACCGAGTTACAATGGGTTTTAGCGTCGTGTGTTACACTATACTTTTCACTACGATTGCGAGAAAATAAAATACAATATTAAATAGTTTATACCTACTTACTTCCGTAAACGAATCCACTCGTTTTTCTTTCCTCCACTTTATAAACTTTTTGTACAATATTTAAATAAATGATTGTGCTTGACGGCAGAAGATTAAAATTATGATGATGTCATGGAATGGAAAATGCAAATTATCTAACAAAATCTTACAGTATTGGGCCAATTCTATCTATCTATAATTATACACAAAGTGTTTTTAAGTAAAATAAACTTTGCAAATGTAGAGATCATATTTAAAATACCTACATAATTATTTAACATATTCTGTCAACTGAACAGGTGAATAAACAGTCAGCCTCACGTGTAGCATTTGACAAGCAAACATGAATCTTAATACATTAATATAATAGTTAACCTGTAAAAGTGCAAAAATTAACAAATACATTCGACATTTTGCCGATCGTCACGTTTCACGCGTGATGAGGAAAACAATTGAAATGCGTCATACACGTCACTGTATACGTCACCGTATATGCCGAGTAGGTATTCCACATGGTTAATTTATGGTTGTAAAAAATTATATTAATTAGCTAACGTAGCAAGCAAATGTTATTGTAGGTAATATAGATTTAGAAACCACATATTTTCATTGAAATTTAAACCGAATACGAAAAGAAAATTCAACTTCTTTATTCAAAATCCACCGGAAACAGCTGTTTCTAAAGACTTATTTTTTTGTATTGACAAGACCTACATTCTTGACCGAAGCCTAGTTGAATTGCTAATGCTATTAATACATTGATGATTAAATGTTAGGGAATATACAATAAACGCACTTTAAAAATAATGTTACACACATTAAAATGTTTAGCTATAAAAATAATTGAATGAACTTTAAAAATAATGATTTGCACTATAAATATGCTTAGCTTAAAATGAATTGAATCAACTACAAAAATAATGGTTTCCACTATAAATATGCTTAGCTTTAAAAATAATTGAATACCATGACCATAAAAATAATGATTTCCACTGTAAATATGCTTAGCTTTAGAATTAATACTTTGCACTTTAAAATAATGATAGATCTATAATTTAATACTATCACTACATAAATAATGGTTTGATCTTTAACAATTTTGTCAGCACTTTAAAATAATAAAAGATCTGTAATTTAATATTATCCCTAAAAAATTAATGATGTGCATTATAACTGTGTCCCAACTCCGAAACCATTTAGTTTCTGTGCAACCATGTCAGACTGACCACTGTTATAATGAGATGGCAAGATGATAACAACTTGTGGCATAAGGCATACACGCCAGCAGGTCGTTTCTGGCGTTGTTGGTCACAATACTCACAATGGAACCTAACCTCGGCTCCGCTATCGCTGCGCCCGCTCGTCGTCGCACCTAGTCGTCTAGTTATACTTAAAATTAATTTGTATGGTGCAAAGTATTAATTTAAAGCTAAGAAATTAAATTGTATAGTGCAAAGTATATTAATTTTAAAGCTTAGCATATTTATAGTGGCATCCATTATTTTTATAGTTCATTCAATAAATTTTGAAGCTAAACATTTTAAAGTGTGTTACATTATTTTTAAAGTGCATTTATATATTCCCTTTATAAAAACTGTTCAACATCAGTTCGGTAACATTATAATTATTAAAAATACTTAAGTATATCTTGAAGATATTAGAAAAATTATATTGAGAATATATGTCAGTGTTATTGGATAATATCATGAACTAAATACTTAACATTCATAAGGTTACACGTCACACGTCGGCGGCGGTATATTATATGATATTTTTCCGTCAAAGTAAAGTTTTACAGTGAAATATTTCACAAGACGTTATTATCTCGGGAGTACCTACCTAAAACCTTTCCTGGAAGCTATAGAATAATATATGTATGTTACTATAAAATTCTACGTTATGATAACATGAAGTTAGTTACCTTCTAGTTGTAATGTAACTAAAAAATAAATAATTCATATTGCAAAGCCCACAAAATAACTACAATAAAACTTTTAAAGTAATAATTGTTTTAAAGTTAAATTGTATCAAAGATAATATTTTATTAAGAAACGTATTGGAAAATAATTAGTTTATTTCTAAAACTTGGTTTCCACAATATAAATCTTAGAATCTTACTTCAGGTTGAATTTTCGAGTTATGGAGTATACCTAGAGTTAAAAGTCGGTTTATCGATCACTTTATGCTTATTTAATCACATAAGTAGTAATCAGTCCTTTTATATTTAAATATTATTATCAGACGGCCATGCAGCCGGTTTGAAGTAAAGCTGTGAAGTCACGTTTATACAAAAGATAAATGCAGCTTATCTTTTCGCTGTTTTTTGTGACAATGCGTTCTGACAATGGCGGTCGATAGCGTCTGCTAACAAAAAATATTTGTAAGTTTTATGATCTTTATGTTGTATGGAATAAGGGTCAGTAAAGTTAGCAATACCCCTTTATTGGCTAGGTGACTGCTTACCTTACCACCTTTTCGAATGCTTGTTTCTCACTTGTAATAAAAATAAAATACCAACCAACCAACACAAACAATAATGAAGTAAAACCAAAATGATTAAAGTAGAAATGGTAACTACTACATAAGTACACAATAGAGTAAAAGTAGCTTCGATGTTTTACTCCTCAAATCACGTTGCTATATAAAATCTTTATTTTCGATTCTACAGACATGTTAAACGGTATCGAATGCCATAGTCAAAACTTTTATCTGATGCGCAGTTCATCTTAAAGCAACCGTAACACTTCAAACGCTCGGTTTAAAATGGCTCAAATGTCGGAATTTATACGAAGTCATAGACTAGTAAGACTTGTGAAAGTTGAGTGCAGTATGTCTGGTCGACCGCGGCTTTTCAACTGTTGGTTCGTCACGCTATCTCTAAGGGCGAGATAATCGATCGCGACTACTCATCTACTCTACAGTTTTTAGTCCTCACAGGCATAGCATAGACGCCCCAATTTCAATTAAATTAGCGTTAAAGTATTCTGACCTCTATTCTCTTAATCTTTAGATCGACTTTTACGTTTCTCCAAGCATCGTTTAAAGTTAGTCATCAATTGTTAGTCATATACCTGTACTCTTTGTTGTTTATAAAATTGCACAATGAGCTAAAAGCGTATTGTAATTTGTAACAAGCGATTTTATTTCAAATGTGTTCCAGTTATTATAGATGTTTTTGTTCATTTAAGTTTATAAAGCTCGGATTATTATTTTTAACTAATCTAGGAAGATTTTTTACCCTTTAACTACCCTGACCGAAAGTGGCGCTGCGGTGAAATACTGTAATTCTAATACACAATTTTAATAAGACATGGATTTTTTAGGGCCCAATAGTCTAGTATTTTTAGACGGTATTCATTTCCATTACATTTCCTCGTACTCAGTGCTATAGAAGTAGATAGTAAAACTGTTAAAAGTGGCCGTTTTTGACACATTTGCTATCTTACGACTGACTACGAGGGAATGTAGTGATCCTTCTCAAAATACTAGAGTATAGACTATGGACCCTTTTCTACGAAAAGTTTTATTACTGCGTGGGGTTTTATATATTTATAGGTTTTATATTAGAACTAAAAAGATTGTAGTCTTTCACTGCAAAAGGGAAATTAACTGAACGAGCTCATTATGACTATCAAATCAAATCATGTTTATTCGATGTAAACTTTTACAGGCGCTTATCGACGTCAAGACAAGATATATGACAAACAATTGATGTAGATCTATGTTTACTTATATTACAACTTATTCATTTATAGCCAGTGGGTGTAAATCACCAGCACAGAGCAAAGATTCTATTTCCACGCATATTTATCTGCAATATAAACGGCAACTTTATAGTAGGCCTTCTTTATTAAAGCTTTCTTTATGAATATTTTGAATTTAGATTTTTTTTTACTATTTTTAATCGAGACCCTTTCGCAGGGTTCTTTGTTGGTGGAAGTACGAATGCTCTAAGAGAAACGGATTCCATAAGTACTCGTTCTTATACGCAGTGGAAATCGAGTTTTAGACACACCACACAATAAACACTGCAGTCTCTGACTAAAGTATTTATTTTTCTAGACGACCTCCGCGGTAGAGTGGCTCGTACACTGGTTTTTAAGGTATTGCCATCTCTGAGATCCCGGGTTCGTTCCCCGGCTGGGTCAATTTAGAAAACTTTCTTACTTTTCTGTATTGTTTTAGGTCTGGGTGTTTGTGATTCCACCGTTTTCTCTGATTTCCATAACACAAGTGCTTTAGCTAGGTATTTACTTTGGAATCGGAGCAATGTATTGTATTGTCATGTTGTCAAATATTTCTTACCTATCTATTTATTAATTTAATGAAGCCTTTATGTGCTTTTCACTTTACGGTACAAAAAAACTGTGCCCTAAAGAACATTTTATTTTTCTATCTATTTCAGCGCATTGCGCATTTGTAATATTATTTTATGCAATCTACAAGCATTTTACGAAATATTATTGCGTATGTAATTGAATGTGCAATTATCATTCACCCCTGTAGTTGCACAGATTTTTTTTTTGTACACTTCTTTTCTTCAAGTTCTCTTCGTTTTTGGTGTAAGTATTAATTTATTAATAGTTAATGTGGGTTCCTTTAATAGATTATGTACAGTCGTAAAAAAGAATTATTAAGCTTAGTATGCTTAAATTTAATTGCTTGTTTTGTTTACACATAGACATTGAGGAATGAAAAATTAAAATATCAGCCGCTTTGTTCCCTAATTCCAGCCGGGTACAGGATGTTCCAAAATAAAACAACCATGTTTGTATGAGATTAAAGAATATTCATTTGGTAACTCTAATAATGATAATAAAATACTAGAGGCTTTAAATTATGGTTCCCATAACAAGGCATTGAAACTTATACCTCTCCTGTAGATATTAATCAACTTAAAATATATAAATATATAAAAAATTGCGTAATAAAAAATAACTTTGGTTTAATATACATATAATCTACAAGTACGAGATCGTTTTAATTATTTGAAACCTTCAAAAGCATTTTCCAAGAAGTGAAATTCGATATACATTTTTTATATTGAATTTCTTTTCTGTTTCAATGATTGATTATAATGATGATAATAAGTATGATTTTGATTTTTATGTTTTTTTTTTACATCTAATATAAAAAAAAAACAAAACAATTAAAATCATATTTGAGAACACCCTGTATATTGCCGTAAAGTTTTGATGACCGGCTGATGTTAGGTTCATATGTATTTCCTAATATCAGCCCCTAATTTGCGGAACAAATAACTTAGGAATTAAACATTATTCACCCGGCTGTATTTAGGCCTTTGGGTGCAGGGTTAGTAATTCTAGTAAATAGCACTACAAATTCCAACCTAAAGACGAGCAAATTAAGATAAGATTGATTTCTTAAACGAAAGTTAAATACCCAACATCAGCCCCCGGCTGATAATAGAAAGTTATGGAAAATCACATAGTCAAACTCCAGCCCCCCAAATTTTTTCGAAATTAGTAAATTTAAACTAGTAATCTTAAAACGTTATCTAACTAATCTATTACTAGTATCAAACCTTAAAACCATAAAAAATAGCATCTTGCCCTTGTAAACACACTTCCCAAAGTTCGCATCGATCGATGTTTTATGCTGTTTTTCAAACATAGTCACCTCTACTCGGTCTCGGTGATCATTATTGCTCGTTGTGTGAATTGTAGGTGACGTGATGGGGTAATACTGATTTCCAACGTCAAGGATTAACTAGGGATGTGGTTTCATTAAACAGTTTCTAATTTTTATTGTTTTTGAATTAAAGCAAAGCAAAAACGTATTGGGGGCTGGAATTAGGGAGGGGGCTGGAGTTAGGCATATCCACCCTATCTTAGTATGATTGGGGTATAAGTAAAAACAGGTATATAATATACAGTCAGGTATATAAAAGTATTCTGATGACGTCGTTTTCTAGGATTTATTTTAAAAAAATACAGCTACTGCAATATTACAGATGGAATTTTATCTCTAACCACTTAAGTGTGTTCAATCACAAGGTATCAAACTATTTTCATTCATCATTATTTCGCTTCGTGGGAATCGAACCCTCGAGAATTGTGAGACGTCCCCTTTATGTTAAGGGGAAAGAACTTAATTTTGAATTGAGTAGCTAAATATTACAATTTTTGCAACTGCAAAATGATTCTTTAGTAAACAAAAAATGGGGTCTAATCGCGCTAATTTTCAACGATAAAACCAAAGCTATCGCTACCGTTTCAGTTTCGTTTACAGAAAAATACTCGCTTTAGTTTTGTTAAAATTGTTGAATACTCTGCCCAATGAGTCTAGGATTACAATCTGGGACAATTTAAGAGAAAATTATGAAGCTAAACCAAAGATTTTTAGGTAAATTAACCTAAATGACAACGTAACGTTTTTGGTTTTATCGTTCAGAATTACCGCGATAAGGATCCTGGAGTCTGGTCCTGTCTCCTGACAGACGCCTGGAAATGACAGAAGAAATAAAAAGAAATGCTTCAATTTAATATTTTATTATATTTAATCATCTCTTAGCTTAAGACAGGAAACATTTATAAAATAGCAGCTAATCACAATAATAAAATTATGATAACATTTACAAAACGTTTCGTAAGTTGATCGTTTTTAATGTATAAACCTTGCCTCAGTTGGTTGTAGTACAAAGTCGTATAAATATTGCTTGTTCGATTACATAAAGTTATCCAACTTAACATCGCGGCAAAATTATAAAATACCCAAATGGACAAAATCACAAAAGCTAAGGATAATAAGCTTAATACACTGTAAACATTCTTAAACATAATTATTTTCGAAACGTTCCCAAGTTAATTTCATTCATTGCTTGTCCATCAGAACATTTAAACAAAAACATTACCCGCAGTCGGGTAAAAATTAACTTGAGAACTTTGAATAATAACACCTAGAACATAAGTAGTTAATCTCTACAAAGCGCACTGTCAAAAGTGAGGCAACTAAAACAGCCAAAATGGCTCCGTTTTCAGATTTTTATTCTCCGTTATTACCTAATCATACCGAATAAGTACAAAACAGTTTCAATTTTCCTACATTAAGGAGATTAGTTACTATATTATTGGTTTTTAGTTACGATTAGGTAACGTATGAAGGATATAAATCTGAAAACTAAGCCATTTTGGCTTAGTATTAGTTGCCTCACTTTGCATACGCGGACACGGCTTCTAGGCGTTATTATTCCAAGCTTAAGAATCAACAAATAGGTTTAGCTTCAGTTTCATGTGATTGGTTCAAGGCGATATTATTGTGGTTTCGTGAGAATTTTAAGCTTCGCATTGTACTTTGAATATCGTAATTCTTACTACTAGGTATTTATTATTTCAGATTATTGATAAATAACCGTAGTATTAGCCTTCGGAGTACGTTAATGTATTTCCCTTTGAGAGTTAAGATTCGATCGCTATTCGTCTCGCATATTGCTCGTAAGTGCGAGCGAGACGAGCGGAGTTCGCGTGCTGATCCAATAATCTGATAGTCTTCAATATTCTGTTCTTTTTATGTTGAGCGCAAATAAGTAGCACATTTGCACATAATTTGCTAGCAATAGCGACCAGGAAGTTCCAAATGGGTCTGGCTAACTCAGTTTGCATATTAATTGTCTTAATGAACAACGTTTCATAGTTAATACCCTATCATAGCGAAGTTGATCTTGTAAAAGGTAACAATAATTGGTACCACAGCGAACTAAATCGATCTAATTTTAAATGATGACCGAATAACGCTACGAACGAATTATTTATTTTTAGAAATAACCAAACGCTTACTGCGCGTAGTCTTGTCGGGCTCATGAAATAGTTTCACTAGTACATACTTTGAATAAGTACACCGTTTAGCTATTCATATTCGCTGAAGGAAGATCTCTTTGTTCAAAATGTTTTAAGTACAGCATTCGTTGATAGCATCACGAAACCTTAATAAGGATATTTCTGGAACATTTATATGCTCCGTTGAATAACTAAAACTAGAGGCTCGGTAAGAAATAATTTATTTATGCACTAAATAAATCTCACAAACTCCGACATCATGGAAGCCACGATTGAAACTAAAAATACATTTGCCATGAAACAGTTTTGGTCACTCATGTGCTCGATATCTCTTACTCGACTATTATTTACAATTTAGGGTTTTTGAACGTGGCATTGTTTATATGAAAAAAACTACTTACAATTAAATATGTGCGTTTTATAGTTATTTAAACATTTTGTAAAATACATTTTATTTTTTGGTTGTATCCCAATTTAAAAACTATTGTTTGAGAACACGTCTGCATTATAAACGCATCTTCCTTGACTTAGTTATGATCTTACAGCGTGACAGCTGTTTTCGAGTATATGTAATACAAGCTCCTAACATTTAAAATTTTATAATACATAATGATTGTCAACAGTACATACAAACGCAAATCATATAATAACAATTAATCGACGTTCGTGGTGACAAATCTACTAAATGCGACTACAGTCGTCGGTTACGACTACAAAATCCGTATAAAATGGCCAATATTATATTGAAATCAATTTTTTCGAAGCTTTTTTTTAAATACATCGCAATTCAAACAAGGTTGGGGAAACTAGCACAAATACGACACACAGGCTAGGCTAATATCACAGGAGTGCTGGGAACGGCGCGGAGCTTCCCCCTCTCCCTGGGCGGCCCCCGCCCACCCTCCCCTCCACCTCGCCCGCGCCCCACCAAGTACCTATTTACTATTCAGAGAGGGCAAAACGGGCTACCAATATATTTTGCGACAATTAAGATTTCAAAAGAACTTCACCTTTGTTTACACAAATTGCACAACAACAATTGCACCATTAAATCCAAATAAAATTTAGCACAGGCAGTAAACATCAAATCATACGCGATACATAAACCTAAAAGTTCAACCAATCATACTATTTAAATGGTAACAAAATCATGATTGATCGGGTAACAAAAGTCTATAAACAAAAACGTTCAAAATTATATTAAACTATGAGAAATAAAGTTGAACGAAACTCAAAAGTCAGACTGTTTAATAAAATGCATGACCGAGCATTCGTGTTGGCGGCCAAATGTTGGCCAATGTCGATGCCGCTCACGCACACAGCCCCGTCCACGTCAGAGCACACGTCGCGAACTCGACAATATTTCCATTTGAACTAAGCACACGAATAAATCTTTCTCATACCCCCAGTTTCTGAGGTACTTGATCGGAGGGATCCACATTAACTAGTTTTAAGTAATAAAATTAACTTGAAACCAGATAATTGAACCCCTAAGAAACCGGGCAATACTCCTTAGTAAAACTATACGTATGTAATTAGGCAGTAATTTGCAGTCGAGTTTTGTAAGGCCAGCAAGTTGACGGCTACTCGCCAAAATGGCTTCAAATCGCGAACGAGCGGCCGCTACGTGCACTATGCATCGACATCGATTCATAAAAATAACTCCTATCCGATTCGGGGATGTGGAGCATGTCCACGCAACCGTTCCCAGTCGTTTTGCACTACATATTTCTTAAATCACTATCATTTATTTACTTACAATAATGTAACATTTTAATTTTAGCTTAACAATAATCATTCAATAAAAACGATTAACGTCCATAATTCTCGCTCTTCGCGTCACACGACGCGCGATAACGAAGCGTGTCCTCCGTTCGGTAAAAATAATCGTTGAACACTAATTGGACCGCGCCCGTCGGCAGCGCCTGAGCAACTTTCACTAAATAATAAAAACACGCTAACAAAGTAAGTACTCTTCTTAGACAACAAAGTATTTCCTAAACGTCCGTTCCAGATAAGGATTGATCACCGCCGAGGGTCGCGCGAGCGGGGTCGCGGGCTCGGGGGGGCAGGGCATCTCGGGAGCGCGGCGCGCGCGCATCACAGCGGGGCAGGCAGGGGCGCGGCGCGGCGCGGTCATGAGTCCAGCACCGTCAGCAGCCCCGGCGGCAGCAGGGGCACGTCCTGCCGTGGCATCTGCCGCGCTAGCTGAGCGCATCCGAGATTCGCGTCGCCGAGTTCTGGGATGGCGTCCAACAACGCTAAGCACTCATCCTCCACCGCGCGCCGAGCTTTCTTCCCGACCCACGATGAATCATCGCACTCTTCCCGCGCACGGCGCCGCCTCGCCTCCTTCTCCCTCCGCGCCTCCTCGCTCAGTCGGCAGTACGTGTTGTTGATGCAAACTGAGCGACGCAAGTCCCTCGCGGGATCGTCAATGTTCTCGAGCTTCTGCGAGCAGATCTCGATGACCCGCTTGCGCTCCTCGTTAGCGCGCAGGCGCGCGGAGATCATGGAGAGCTTGGGCCTTGCGGCGGGCTCCGTGCGCGACGGCCCGAACATGTCGTCCTCGAACGCGTCTGCAATCTCCGCTCCGCGCGCGCTCTCCCTCTCTTCTTGTGGCGTCATTCTGTAACAAATAAAACCATACATTAGCACTGCGAAGTACTTACGACACGTCATCGAGTGTAAACAACGGAACTCTAGAAACAATAACATCATTCGCGTCCGCTTACAATGTCTTCAAATTCCCCGACATAATCGGGTTATACCCATCGAGAGTATATTACTAATTGGGATTTCCATTAACCTGATTTATGGTACCATCTCCGATATGTACCTTATCAAAAAGGTACATATCGGAGAACGTGAACCGTTCAAGGAGAAATCATAATTATTTATTTCACAATCGCAAGTACTAGGTCAATCAAAGAACAATGCATCGACGCCTGTACGCACCAATCAGGTTCATAACTTGTTGTAATCCGTTCCACTCGCTATCGCTTCGACGAAAGACGACAAAGAAACAAATTTGAACAAAAAACAATATCGGATGACTATTAAACCCACCTCAAAGAAAAGTCGGGCGATATAATGAAAAATCCTGACATCAACATGGTAGAGTCACAGAGACCTTGTTTTGTTTAAAATATGTCACTCAATGTCACAAAGAGTTCAAAACACTGGCAAAATACGGCCGCGCAATTCGCTGGTATGCCCTCGACGACAAAAGTGATCAAGTAGAAGTGAAACAAAGATATGCGCGAGAGTGCGACGTGCGCGCAGCGCGGCGTTCACTGGCCGAATGACAACATACCTCGCTGTAGATAAGACATTGAAAAAGCCAATTGCGTCACATGAGTACGGCTACGTACGTGCCGAGAGGAAGCGGGTGACGTACTACGGCTAGCCGTCATTTCGGCCGACCACTCGACTAGTTGAATTAATTTCCTCGTTACACAAAAGTTCAGTGCAAGCCGAGTGCAAATATGGGTAGAAAACAGATTATGTGTTTATGAGACGCGGTTCGGTTCAGTTTAGAGGCGAAATTTTCTACGAAACTACGAATCAAGTTTAAACACATAATTATGCTCTACGCCCATTAAGATTTCATTTTATGACAATCAACATTTATGTACGAGATTTCTCAGAAATATTTTAGTTTTAAAATAATCATCGAATCATGATTGGAAATAATTGAATTTGTATGAAATTAATTGCCTTTTTCCTGAAAAACTCCGCACCTTTGAGTCTTTATTCAGCAGCAGCCTTTGCTACATTTACGTACCTACACGATTTTAATGTATAAAAGCAGGTAGAGAAATGTGGCCTTCAATAACAACAAATGGGTTTTCTATATAATAATTTCCTTTGGCGGAAAAGAGAATAAAGTTCCTTTGCAGAACAAGAGTATATTGAGTACTCTCAAGGTCTAACAATGCCTCTCCAACCTTTGCGTTGGTTTCATCAGAGCTTAGCAACAATTTTTTTTCTGTTACGTAAATGTTTCTCTCAATGAAACGTTACAGAAAATTACGCTTATGTTTTTCAACTGTATCATAATAATAATTACTAGACGATATTTATTATACTTGTTGTGATTTAAAAAAGAACTTGTCTTCATGTCTTACCTTGGGTTTTACTGCCTCCATTTGACAAACGGATATGTGACTCATTGCTACTTGTCTTTGATAAGTTTGTATTTGTGCTAAACAGAAGTAGCAAGGTATCACATCCATCTGTCAAATGAAAGCTTACCTGAACTTCAGTGTTTTTAGACGGTAGACCCGTAGACTTAGAAAAATTTTCGCTGCGCTCACACTGCCATTTTGTAAACCATAATCTCCGTCATGATAATAATGTTGATTGTTGATTCCGAGTCATGTACTTACTATTTTTTTTCATAATGTGTTAATTTTATGAAAAATGTAGTGTTATATTATTTTGTACTTGTATTACTTATGCCACAATAAAACGTTGCGTTTTGTTTATTTTGTCAAAAAAAGATATTTGATTATGAAACAAACAGCGCCGCCATTTTGAAAACCATAGACTCTTTCAATTATGATAATCTACGTTATGATAGTGTTGATCCCGGTCATGTATGACCTAAACATTTTCATTTTATGGAAAATGTAGAGTGTAAATAATCATTGACTTTTAATACCATTTTTTTACTTTTATTCTGGATAAAGCGTGTCGATCTCCATTATTTTAAGAAATAGATATTTTGATTATGAAAACACTGCCGCCATTTTGAAAACCATAGACTCTTTCAATTATGATAATCTACGTCATGATATGTGTTGAACCCGAGTCGGGTCATGTTTTTTTTTTCGAGCGCGCGACGACAGCGCTCGGTGTTGCCGACCCCTCGAGTTACGATCTAATAAATCTCGCTTGCCCTGCCTACCTGCACTTTCTTTTCTCTGTCTCGCAAGCCAGTGGTTTCAACCGATGCTCCTGCCGTCAAATGGTGGGGACATTTTTTGTTGTGACATGTCAGATTTTTTTACAGTGGCTTTTAAAATATAAAGCTTGTTAGTCATCAAAGTATTTCATCTTTTCTACGTTTTGTAAATAATATGGTGAAATATGAAAAGATTGTGTTTTTATTGAAAAAAATATTATTAAGCTACTTACTATGATAAAAAAAATTGTTCAAGCTTTCACAGAGATTTACTCTGAGGCAATTTTCCCAAAAGAAATTTCCACAAAAGCCTTAATGCGTTAACACCGATGGAACTTCAAGCAGCGCCCTTTCACTTTTTTCTAATCTCGGTTGCCGCCATGCCCTTAATTGCGTTAATAATGGCCAATTCTGTGACCAGCTTACGAAAAAGTTGAGAAAAACTGTATAAGACAATAGTCGTCAACACATACGTTTATTATAAAGCCATCACTATATATTATATCACAATATATTACGTTCGTTGTTGTTTACAGATCCTATTGCTAAAGTTTTTACACGAAGTTTTTAGAACCGTATTCACTTAAGATAAGATTTGTTTTCCAAAATTGATTCAATTGACGCATTTCATATTTTGAGATAAATGTTTTATTCCTTGAATGACGTATTCGTTTATTGAGGTTGACATAACACAATATCACGGGGTAAACAAAATTGTTACAATATTATGTGTATTGTAATTAAAAGTATTCATTTTTAGGGTTCCGTAACCAAAGGGTAAAAACGGGACCCTATTACTAAGACTCCGTCTGTCTGTCTGTCTGTCTGTCATATATCTCATGAACCGTGATAGCTAGAGAGTTGAAATTTTGAAATCACAGATGATGTATTTCTGTTGCCGCTATAACGACAACAAATACTAAAAACCGAATAAAATAAATATTTAAGGGGGCTCCCATACAACAAACGTGATTTTTTTGCCGTTTTTTGCTCGATATTAATGACGAGAACAGGTAGTTAGTTGAAATTTTCACAGATGATGTATTTTTGTTGCTGCTATAAAAAAAATAGTAAAATCAGAATAAAATAAATATTTAAGGGGGGCTCTCATACAACAAACGTGATTTTATTGCGATTTTTGGTACCGAACTTGGCCGGTTTTTTTTAAATAATTTTGTGATACTAAACCTATTTTATTTAGAGTAATATCTTGTTAATTTTTACTAAGTTACTTCATAAAACAAGTTATTCCTTTGTAGGTTAAAAGCTACAGCATTGCTGAAGTAGGGGGTTTTATTTAATATCTCTTTAATGTCTGTTACAGTATGTTTAATTAAATAAACTAATTAATTTTTCGTAACTTGTTGCTAACTCTGTAGATAGCTTACTTAGGTTAAATGATTTAATTATGCTTATGCTTACCTATATAATATTGTATACAAACGAGAAGCGATCTAATCCATTTTGTGTAGAGCACTAAAATATGGTTTTAATATCATTTTTTACTTAAGAGTAATGACACCACCAGCTTGGTCTAGTAAAATATCTATCTTTCTTCAGCTTACTACACATAAGTAATTATATTTTTGTAAGTGGTTTTCAGTTTGTATTATTGACGTCAATTGCTGAAAAAATAATTTGACTGAGTTGAACCTTCGTTTGAAAAATGTCTTAGGAGGAGTAGCACCATCTTAACTTAAGGTGGTACCCTGAGCGAAAGTGGCGCCGCGGTGAATTATATTTAATATTATAATTCTAATACACAATTTTAAAAATGTTTTTCGTGGAGATTTTAGGGCCCACCCACAGTCTAGTATTTTTAGACGGTATCGTTACATTCCCTCGTAGTCACTACTAGAAGTAGATAGCAAAATTGCTAAAAGTGGCGTTTTTGACACATTTGCTATCTACTTCTACGAATGACAACGAGGGCATGTAGTGATACCTTCTAAAAATACTAGACCATGGGCCCTAAAATCTCCACGATAAACATTATTAAAATCTTTTTCTATTAATAACTTATTAAATAAAAACCTCTGAGGGCGCCACTTTCGGTCATACAACCGCCTTAACCAGAACTTTAACAGGTACAAACATATCTGACTCGATGACAACGTCGCTGTCATTTATGGCGTTACCTAGGCAATAATATGTAATAACACCTTAGTTCCACTTTTGACCACTGGCTCAGATAAGTTTGTAGGTATCTGTTATGGTTAAGTCAAGATGGTGCAACTATGCTTTATTATTGTTTTTTCATTAGCATAGTAAAAGCCATTTTCAATGTCCCCACTGCTGGAGGCCTTCCTTATGGGTGGATAAGGAAGATGGGCCATAACCCACCACGCGTGCCCAGTGCGGATTGGTGGGTGTTAACGACTGTAAATGCAGCCGGGACCAACGGTTTAACGTGCCTTCCGAAACACTGAGGAGCTTGAGATAATACATTTTTTGGTCACCCATCCGATGACCGACCCCTGCGAAAGTAGGGCCAGGCGCTATACAACTGCACCACCGAGCTCCTCTTCGTCAATCATGTTTTTACAATTATAAAAAAAGAAACCGAGCAGCTTAGATAAACAAATGAAATGAAATAATAAAAGAACATAAAGCGGGATTGTTTACCTCTTTCCTTATCAAAAACAATACTCTTTCATGACATGAAAAGTTTTCGATTCAATTCCCATTCTTTAACTTTCTTTTCTTCCGGAAAACCGTAAAAGAGAATCTTACTTAACCAAAACGAAAGGTTTATCCTTGAGTTGATGTTGAATTACATGCGAAATTTCTAAAATATGTATATCTATTCTATAAATTTTACTTTTCTTGGTTTTATCAATGTAGTTAATTATATTCTATTTTATTTGTTGTACAATGGAAACGGATGTAAAGCGTAAAAGACGGATGAGGACAGTGCGGATTCTTGGTTACTATTCGACACAACAGATGGCGCTAACAGTATACAAAATGCGTAAAAGAAAACGTGATTTTTGCTCGAAAAATCTTAATTTTACATTAATACTTAATTAAACCCTTTATTTTCTTTATGAAATGTGTGATAAACTAAAGTTACTATGTGGAAAATTACTTTTATATAGAAAACGAATATGGAAATAATGTCAATATTCCATGAAACACAAGTGATACAATTAACACAATCACGAAACGCAAACTTTACAATACCCGTTAAGTATGTGTCATGGAAAAATTCGATCGAAAGTAGCAGACAATGGAAACGACGCAATGAGAATAAATCGGCTATAGTGGCAGACAGAATAACTACTCGCATTTTACAGCTATTGTGTGTTTTTGATATTAAGTTTTTCCGGCATTACCTACTCAGTTACAACTATATTTTATTCTATACAGGTTTGTTTTTCCGGTTGAAGAAAAAAGTATTTTTATAATATGGCATAGTTTTAGGACTTTTAAAAACTATACAGTAGGTATACGGTCATATTTTTCTAAAATGTTGATACTTAGTTATAATTTTAAACATAATAGTAATAGCTAACTTCGTCTAACTTGTTATAACACCATTATGTAATTGTCATTAGTCCCACATGTAACAACAATTACATATTTCGTGAGGTTGCCGTTAATACTTATCAAATGCCAAATTTACAACACTTTATCTAATCGCCAAACTGATTCAGATTAAATTCTACTACATGTGTGAGATTTTAGATCGTTTCAGTGGGGTAGAAAAAGTTTTAATAGAATAGATAAAAAAAATTGACCAAGTTAATCTAGTCTTTTACTGTTTATATACTTACTAGAAAATTCAGTCATTACCAAAACCAAAATATGAATTCTCATTTTCTATCATGTTTTCCTAAAGTTTTAATTTGTTTAAGTAAACGACTATTTAAGCAAAGAAGTTATTTAAATTGCATACGCCCCTTTCACTCCGAAACCATAGAGAGGCACTTGGCATCACGCCCAGAACTGCAAAAGTTATAATATTACATGTGAAAGAGATATACTTACTGCAAATCTTTCTCTTTTACGCTTTACTATTTGATTGAGTGGCATTGCATTGCATTGAAAACTACTTAAAAAAGTAATAGAGCGAAAACACTTATCTATTATTTACATTTCCGCAAAACTACAAAATGTAGAGCAAGAAGATTATATTTTTTGTAAATTCGTTTTTCTACAGCTTCCTTTATTGATAACGTGTTAAAATATAAATTTTATACAAAAGCATAAACAATGGTGTGGCATTCAAGTGGCTTCTTAAATATAAGTATTAGAAGTATATTCACAAGTATTCACACTGATGTAGAATAACACGTAAGATAAATAAATAGATGTAAGTAAATGAACAATTAGCACATGAAGATGGTTTATACGATGTTCGCAAATGTCATAATTCCCTTTTAAAACTTTTTTTATTGTATGGCAAATGTATGTACCTACCCATGAGTATAAATTTTTATTTGATACTTTATGCTTTAGTACAACCGGCCCCGGTGCTCGTTAAAATAACCTACAAAATGTTTCGTAACTAAGACATACCAAAGATAATCTTTAGAAATATCAAAATGACACTTATCGAAAGTTATTTCTAGCTTAAAAGCCTTTCACAGCGATTATATAACTCTAATATTGAGTATATCAATTAAATTTGTGTGGAGTGAATTTGTAAATTTTTATTGTTTCAAAGCACATGTACTACATTATATCATTTACTATACGTTTGAAAAGTTTTTATTTCAGAATTTTCATTAGCAATTTAAATATTTATGAAAAACATTAATGCCTAGAAGAATAGATTTCGATAGAGAAAATTTCACACAAAAAATATTTTTAGGGATTTGTTTATTACATATCGAAAAGATTGGGGAAAATGTTTAGATTTTTATAAAAAAAAACATAGACACCCCCGTATGGAGATGACCTATTTCCCTGTAATTTATCTGCAAAATTACAACGGAGTGTGACTTATCATGACTCACTGTATTAATGACATCAGTTTCAGAAAACAAATATCAGCAATCTTTTGCAATTATTTTAGCTCATGAAGTTGTGTAAGTTTTATTTTCTTAATTCAGAATAAAATTAATATGCATCAGTGCTAAAAAATTGGAGCTTTGAAACAACAGTCCAATGTAATGAATGAATGCCTTAAACTAATGATAGATTATGTGTATAATCTGATTAGTATACCTATAGATAAATCTAGAGTGAATTAAAAGGCAAGTTAACGTCGACCTTAAAAAAACCGTAACGTTGTTTGCAAAAAGTATCATAATTATTGTTCCGAGTCATTATGACAATCATATTTTTTTTAATCTTGAAAATTTATTTCTAAATTGTCATAAAATATTATTCGAAACATTTGAATTTCACTTTCAGCTAAAATTATAAACTTTCAAATTCATAATTGAAATATTATTTCAGGGAGATTTACTTAATGATCGGTTGTTTAGCTTTTAATTAGTGGTCAAAACACTAATGACTGAACCCAATATAAATTAGGGAAAAAGCCAGAATTTGTGCTTACCAGTTCGTTATCTTTGGGTATTTTATATTGCCGTTTAAAATTGCACAACAATTTTTGTTCCAATATTATCGGAGGACTTATTCAAGCCTTTTAATTAATTTGTTATTATAGCTGATTTATTTTGATATAAGTATATTTTAAAATTCTAATCACGTTTTGCTATTTTTACATTTACATTACATTTAATGTAATCTGACTAAATTAAGTAATTGCATTTTGTTTTCAATTACATATTTTTATAACGTTAACCGCAAGATGACATTGCGGTAAATTGATGACGTAACAAATTTATTTTAAAGAGTGAAGTGGGTGAATGTACACTAGGAATTGTATATATTTTTATAATACGAAATATAATTTTCTTAACTTAATTAATGTGTTTGAACAAATGCGATAAAATTTGTGTAAATAATCAATAATCAAATCATGTAAGTTGCAATTTTTTATATAAGTAGTTTTGTTATTTTTTAAGTTTTTAATATAACCTGATTAAATAAGTTTTTTAGATCATAATACATATATTTTAATGCAGTTAACCTGAGTTTAATCAATAAAGGAGAAAAAACTTATGTAGAGTCTGCTGCTATGACAAAGAAACAAGACAAGACACAAAGAAATATCTTTGACAACACACAATTTGAAGACCCTTAGTTTTCCATAGAACTTTTTTTAATAGCATAACTGAATAATCTCAATGCTCTAAATCTGAGAATCAGATCCAAGTTCTACTTTCTCTGTCGCTCGTAGTCTGTTGAAGCAAGACGGCAATAATCGGCGTAGCGTAGCGCACAAAAGGACCTCGGTCAGGTAGAAATTAAAAAAACGTGTTGATTTTATTCAACTAAACTTAGTCTAGTCTCATTAAATCCTGATTTGACAACTCAACAAGTACTTCTGTAAAGTGTGTCTACATTCTTGAAAAAAAATAGAGCTTTTTTTTGAAATAACAAGAGATATTCGCAAAGAGGACAGTTGCACTGAATTATATTCTCATCAGCATAAATCAAGGCGTACATAAGCGTCGATTCAAATACTTAAGTCATTTATTATACCATTTTGAAGCATTGCCCAACTTCATTAGGCACCGTACTTCTATCCACCAAACCAACTCAACTATACAACCGCTGTTATGTTAAGTTGTTAAGTCTCAGAGGGTAATTACTTTTGTTGTGATATCTGCTTTTGCCTTTGTTCAATAAAAACTACCGAAACTTACTACTGCACCAAGAGTTACGTCAAACTTTATTTGACTCTTAATTTCTAAGTTCACACACTCTAAATATTTGGCCAATTTTTTATCATTGAACATTATAGAAACAATGTAATTAATTTTAATTAAAATTTCTTTATTAAGAATTTCATTACAAAAGAAATGTTCAATAACAAAATAAAACTTGTAATATAAAAAGTTTTTAATAACAAAGCTTCTAAATTACCTTCTAAAAGAACCGAGTGTACTCCAAAAGATCACAAAAGTCCAATTGTTAAACAAACAAAACACGCCGCACTTGAATAATTTAATAATCGAACACAGTTAAACACATAATGCGAACCTCAACGGTTGGCCCAGTCACATGAAACGATCAACTTAACACTTGTCCAAAGAGTGATGCTACATTGCTGGCGGAGCCCGGAGCACGTCCGACCGCGACCGAATCTCGCGCCAAACTGCTTGCTATCCCAATCCCATACGTACGTAAGTTCTTGTGATTTACAGAGGGCGCGAGCAGGGAGCGGCCCGTTGACTCCCCTTTCTTGAAAAGGATACCTCATTATCATCACTCTAATCCATGAGCCTTTTGGATAACTTTTATATTTATATCTCCGCCGTTTAGCAACTAATCGAGTTACGAAGGAGACTTTAAAGATCACTAGTGCGTCGTGTCCTTAATTTGACTCTACATTAACGGTTAACAAGTGACTGTTGGGTCAATATGTGGGTGATATGTGTATTAAACAATTTGTAATTCACTGCAGTGTTGCTCTGCGGTAAACATAATAGTAACATATTTATTTAGTAAAGTTTCTAAGAGTCCATTTTGATATTTTTGATTTGTTAAATCAGATTACCGTTAAAATAATCAAAGTGTATCTCAAAGCTTAAGCATAGCATAATAATGAGTACCTACGCTTAAGTGACGAAGATCTAATAAACCTTTGTTTTTGGAAATTTTACTCCAGTTTTCTTTTGATGTAGGACGCATAGCTATATTAAATTGCAAAAGGAGATTAATCATCAGTATTTTGAATATCAGACAAATCAAAATGTTATTCAAAGTGAACACAATAACTCTACATTATTTTGAAAACATACTAGTCTTCAAACGAAAAATCTCAAATACCTATATTGGTAGAGCTTTGTTACGTTACGTGACAACACCCCATAAATTGATCGACTCTACATAACGAAAATTCATGACATTATTTTAGAATACCTACTTATTTGATATTTTTTGGTCGATCCACAAAGGGTTTCTATTAAGTTTATGAAATGTAATATTGTTGTAAGTTTTAAAATTATCATCACAATTTGTAATAAAAAGTTTTGCCTTTGTTAAAAAAAGTTATAGGTAATATTTTACTAGGCTATTATAAAAAATCATAAGAATTTGGATACTATTTTAAAAAAATTGGTGAAACATAATAATGAAGACAGTTTTTACTCAAACCAAACTTTTAAATCGAATTTTATTTTAACCGCAAAAATAAATCCTTCGATTTAAGAAACAGTTTTTTAAGTCATCTTTTGTCTGTATATCTTTTTGAAAAACTTTTCAATTTAAATTGATTTTTTGAAGTAAAATAACATAGAAAAGTTCATTTCGATCATTTCAAATATGTTTTTTTTTGTTTGTATTTCAAATTATTGGAAAGTTTAAAGTTAAACCTACTTTATCAGATTTTTTTAATGACGAAACAATTCTACATATAAAAAACGGCTTCTATTTACATGAAACAATTGTTAATTTATTTGCCCTTACTATTTTCGTCGACAATGTATTTTTATTTTCTATTTTTGTTAATATCCGACATGCATAACAAATAGATCAATCAGCCCATTGAATATGAGCCAAGCAGCTGCTCTGTTGACCCTCAAATTGCCATATTCAATCAGGTGAGAACACTCCACTTTTAGATTAAGTATAATAAAAATAAGTCGTCAGATCAAACCTTTTGTTGTGACTTATTATTTCAGTGGGAAAGCGTCACGTAGATTTTATATAACAGACAATCATTAAAGAGCTACTAAATAAATAAAATATTGGCATCTTTTCTTATCGACACAGATTGTAAAAAGTTGGCATTTCAAAAGTTTCATAATTTAAGAATACAATCTACAAAGATTCAGTTAATTTTTAAAGAAGTCAACAATGACTTCTTTAGAAATTAAAACTAAAATAAAAATTTAAAACAGGTGAAATCTATACTCGAGTTGGCCAACAATCCGGTCGCAAAGTATATCGATAGCGCTCTTGTACGAACTTCGTGGCTAACTGAAATTATTATTTGCAATACGTAACACTGTTGAACTTCGTGCACATTGCGGTACAAGTTACGTAATTAGGTAAGTACTTATTTTTAGTCTTGTGAAACTATTAATTCTCGGGACGTTTAATGAGGTTGCATTCCCAATAATATCATACAGGTGATAAGCAATAGTAGATTGTTATACAAGACGCTAAAAGTACCCATTGCATACGAGGTATTTTTATTCCCGAGCTTTAGCGAGGGAATAAATAGAAACCGAGTTACAATGGGTTTTAGCGTCGTGTGTTACACTATACTTTTCACTGCGATTGCGAGAAAATAAAATACAATATTAAATAGTTTATACCTATTTACTTCCGTAAACGAATCCACTCATTTTTCTTTCCTCCACTTTATAAACTTTTTGTACAATATTTAAATAAATGATTTGTGCTTGACGGCAGAAGATTAAAATTATTTATTTCCTATTACAGTCACAATTCAATAACAATTCAATCAGTTTGTAATTATAAAAAAATTCTAAAGATTCCGCGCCATGGTACCTTTTTTAATTTCTGCTGTAGCAGCTAAGCAACACAAACACGCATTCTACGATTCACTCTGTACACAGAGTTTAAATAAGTCTATGATTTTACCGAAGAGATGCTTTTAGTTCCATTTTTAAAAATAAGAATGAGAAACTGGGGGCCTATTACGAAACTTGGTCACGATAGTCGTCCGCAGTTCGTCGGTTATAGTTATTACAAATATTTTCAATGTAGCTATCGTAGTCCATAGTCTATTGAACGAATAATGACGGATCCACTAGAGAGCAACTGACAAATTTACGCAATCACTTTGCAATATCGCACACGCAAGTGCTTTGTAATAGGAATCAATCAGAACGAAGCACGGACGCAGCCGCGTGTATCGCATTAAACTTTTCGTAATAGACCCCCAGTATTAAGTCGAGCGAGTTTTTATTCGTGATTATGAATAAAGACTTTTTCGTTTTAGTACGCTCATTGGTAATAGACAAACATTAAAAAAGAAAAAACTTTATCCCCTAGGGCTTATTATGCTATTTTATCTCGGCTCTTGTACGTTACAATGACGCACTTTTTGAGCAAGAGGAGTGAAAAAGAGGTTTATAGGTGATCTGGATCAGTGCTGAACGGCTACTTACTCCAAAAGAATGCGGAAGTCGGGACGTCACAGTATCGTCGGTAACCCGAATATACTTCGGGTCGAGGTTCAATAATTGCGGCCCGCCAAGACTTTCACCTTCGACGCGCGCCGCAAGGCCGCCGACCACCGTTCACCGTAACTTCCGCGGCCCGTGCGGCGACAAGGGTTGCCGAGTTGACGCCGACAACACCGAACAGAGCCGGAGATGAACGCTATTGATGCTCCATTGTTTTCAAATTTAAAAACATAGTTCGAATTTTAAAAATATAAAAATGTTTGTTTCTTTTCGATGTTTTATGACGGCAAAAAGGTTTGCCATCAAAAAGTTTTCTTAATTCTTTGTGTGTTGCAACCTCCTTTTCTGTCGGAGCCAGACAGCCCTGTTCGCGACGCGTTGAAGCCGACTTTTGCAACATGATTTTCGGCGTCATACAGTGCAACGGCCTCAGTCAGACACCGCCAGAATAGCGGTTGGATTCGTTCATTACACAACGCCTTTTTTTCAAGGAAATGTATCTACCGATTTGAAGTAGCACAACGCTAATTGTAATGAGAATTGAGTGACGATAAAACAACGTTCTGTTAATTGTTATTTTAATTATCTACCGTCAATATTGGATTTTTTAGAAATTCTTACGTATCTAAAAGTATATGTTCTCTATTAGTGGTTTTTAATAAGTATTTTTGACACAGCTTGTGTAAAAATGTCAGTCCGTAATATCAGTATCCTAATGGCAAAACGAAAAAGTTGGAAAAATGTGGAATAAGTGACTTAGTTCACATATTCAATTAAAATGCACCTTCCGCCGTTTCAATAAAGCCTATATCAGTCGGCCGACCCATATTGCCGCTTGCCATCTCATTCCGCTCGTTAAATCGATGCTTTTAATACAAATGATCGCTCCACATTCATTACATTTAAATGTTTGGTTACTAATTATTCTGTTAAATATTTGCAGCTCAAAAGCTGAACTTGCGGTGAGTTTTTAATTTCAATTATTTAAATTTTAAAACAAAGCGTTTAAATAAGATGTTCTTTTTTTTTCAAAAACTTCCATCGGACGTGTGAACTTGTTAACATGTCATAAACAAACTGTTTTTCTAAGAAAACAGCAAATTAAACTCTATGAAATGATTAATAGTACCGAATTAGGTTTAAAACTACTTTTTCCCTATTTCGATTTGATTTCACTTCGTTGTTTGAGTAAAATAAAGTGAAATAAGTACAGTTTATGACATCATTACTTAGTAGTTGTTAATCATTCAAGTGGTTCCAAATTCTCCGCAAACAAAAGACAACGACCGATAATTTTCGAGGTTGGGACTTGGTCACATTTCCCGCGTTATCTCATGCAAGAATGTATTGTGACGTAGGCGATAACAGCTGTGCTCTATGATGGAATTATTATGAATTTTTTTTAATGGCATTAGATTGTTAATGATGTAAATGATCATGTTTTTAGCGGAACATTTTTGCATTTTCATCAGACACGTGACGAAAATTGTGACGTTAAATTTAAAATTTAAGGTTTTATGTTAAATGGTTGATAATTTTTTACAGTTTTTAGTCTTTTGAGTTAGTCGGTAATGTCGTAGTCATTACCAATGTGGGATGTCGTTTTGTTTGGAAATATCCTCAACAAACAATCGACTGATCTTGGATTGTTTTTCAACATTGGACAGTGCGCGGCCGAGACGCTACGTAATATATAGTTCGTTTTGAGATTCTTATTAATTCTGAGTTATTAACTGAAACTAACATTTAATTAGCAAATTATTTTTGACACAGAATTAACCCATTTATATTGACCTGTTTAATAAGCAATTTGAGATAGGTACTTTAACTTATTGCATTCTTTATTACTGTTTTAAAACATCTTTTTCTGATAACTTTTAAAAAGCAAAATCTATCGAAACTTCAATATCTTTTAAAGTTGCTTGAGTGCATACATATAAATTCATGAGGTCACGCTTTTCTCCCATATGGGTAGAATAGACAGATATCACTTATTGTATCAAAAAAAAAATTCAAAAATCTTTGAATGCAGTTTTACTTCTTTAAAAAAAAATCTTTCTTTAAAATTTGCCATCATCAATATTAAGGGTAGGTATTTTTCCTCCAAATACCGTCTTTTTCCACCCTGTACATAGGTATTTTTTACTCTTCATTTACTCTCATTTTTGGAAATAACTTACAATATCATAACTATATGGCAATGATTTACCTTTAAAAACATTATCGGTGAAATGAATAGCCGTACCGAATTACAATCAGCTCATTACAATTTACCACTAGATTCACACACATAATGGCGTCTGGCGCTCACTTTGTAAGGCTATAATACACTGGCTTTCAAAACTTAGTACCACACTTTTAAAATTGCATATTTATTTCTCTTATACTATAGAAGTAAGAGTTTTGAAATAAAAAAACGTTTAATGTCAAGAACATTGTCAAATATGGTGTTATTATGTCAAGATTTGAATTCTTTTTATAATCCTTTTTAGTACGAAAATATATCTTGTGTATTTTAAAAAATATTGCAATTTAAAATATGTGTTACTAAGTATTGTAGGCCAGTGTAAGTTAAAATTTTCACAACGCCCCATCCACGAGTACATTGAACCCGGGTGGAACGAATTTCACGGTACCGATATTATCTGTATCCCGAATATTTTGATGTACCTGCCTACCTATGTAACCAAGCCACAGACTGTCAACTGTTTGTCAAACGATTTAATTTTCACAAATTATTTTTTGACGTCATCGGTAGTGAAACCCTCCTAAAGTCCAGTTTTAAGGTGGCTGTACGACGGATATTAGCGACCTCAGAGGTTTTTATTTAATAAGTTGTTAATAGAAAATTATTTAATAAAGTTTTACACAATAAAATACATATAAAATATAATCATTTTTTTCATGTCATTTGATTTTACTATTGTATTAGAATAAAGTGATAAGTAATATTTTTAATACCGGAGTAAATTGTCAAAGTACAATTTTTACCTTTTTTTAATTTGTACAAGGAAAATAAAACATACGAAAACATTTCGATTACACTAAAACTACCCTTGAGAGGCATAACCACTGTAAAGTTACAAATTATGAATGGTTAGTTGAATAAGCCTTAATATTTTAAGTGCCATAACATTCTCATTAACATTTAATGATATACCATTAAAGGTATTAAGTATAGAATTGAAGGGTGTTAAAATTATGTTAGTACCTACATACATGATATTACCATTGAGGTAGTAGTGTACACTAACATAATGCCTCATTGCTTCGCTTAAAGGTATATTTAATCTGTTATGCCATTATTTCAAATAAAACAATAAAATTACAGTATTAATAAAAGGAGTGGAATTGGTTAATAATTGTTTAGTATATAATTTACTAATGTTTTTTAAGCATTTTGCTCTGACATTATGGCATTTTTTATTTTGTTCTGACATAGTAATACAGACATGTTACTATCAGCTGAGCTAGACAAAATTGAATAATATACTTGTATCGATTTAATTTCAGCATGGTGTCAGTTTCTTAAAAAATCCAATTTTTCTCAACAAAGAAACTTATCATCTGAAAATTCAGCTTCATGAAACACATACCATTCCGCGCATAAACAAAATACGATCGCCATAAAGTAATACCGCTTCATTCGAAGTACCGCAAGTTATTTCGAGGTTACTGAAGTAAACAAAGGTATCTTTGGAACAATAATATTGGTTTGGTACCTACAGTCGGCCTAAGAAGTAGCTGAACAACTTCGAACTTTGTCACGCCAACTTCTGTAGGTTGCAGCTGTTCTATGAACTCTATCATGTTGGTGTGATAGGGTACTAAACGTTAAGTTACTTTAGTTAGGCCGACCATACCTCACACACAAGGAGGCAGGGTTCATGGGTTTTTGCCCCGTCTAATAGTTAGAAAGTGACTGATCATTAATCAGATTAGTAAGTCATTAGTAGAGAACCATGTAACTATACTTAAATATTGAATGAAAACACTATAAATTACTGAATTAATTGTTGTGTTCATTTTATTCACTTATGTTTAGATGATTAGATTATTTGATTACTTTTTCAATACAGTTTGGCCAGCTATAGGTAATAATGGTAAAGTAATTCGGATTCTGGAAAAATGGCAATATAGTAATTCCTTATATTTTTATTTTTTACAGCTTTAAGCATTAAAAGTTTACTTTTTGTGTAAATGTTTTGAATAACTGTTAATTCCAGCCCAAATTTATTGTTACGAGTAAGTAAGTACCTATCATACGCTCTGTACGTAAGATTTTCTCGTAAAAGCGTTTTCCGAAAAAAGAGACACAATAGATTTTCCATTGTTGTGCGGCCGGCTTCGGCCGCTCGGGGTTTGATGAATTAAACTTATAAAATTGTTTTGTTTTTTTGTAAATCTAATATTTGGTAGCCATAAAATTTCTTAGGCATCTGATTTTCGTAGCTTTGCATATTTTTTCTTTTTTCATAAAATTTTAATCAGTTTTATCTGTGTTTTAAAAGATGGTTAATAAAAAAAAGAATAATCGATGATCATGATACCTTCATGGTGTTTAAGTTTAATGCCCTTTGGTATTTTAAATATGTAAGTAAGTAATGGAACGCCAAAAGCAGAGTACAATGGCCTAATGTTAATTCGCCTCATTATAGCAATGATTGTGCTAACTAGGTATTTAACAACGCTCCTCGGCAGTTTCCGTTCGTTTTAGTGTGTGGATGTAAGAACAATTTTAATCTGTCACTTATGTAAGGCTATTGCATTAGAGTGAGCTACCTATTTATGATTATTTATTAAGAAATTAGAATTATTTATAGGAAAATAAACCTAATCAGATTTTACGAGATCAAATTCAATTTGCAATAAGTAAGGTAGTTAATGATAGTTTTCATTCCAAATTTTATTTTCTGTCACTTATATTTACGATGAGAGAAGTGTGTTTTTATTTCCATTTATTGCAATGGTTTAATTCTTTAAAAAAAAGATGACTGTAACGGAATATAGACCGTATACAAAACTTTTATATTTTTCATCTTTCGCACGAATAAAGCTGCTATGTAAGTATAGGTAAGTGGAGCAGGCAATAAATTAAATTGATTAGTTGTAATAATATTTAGTTTTATTTACAACACTTTCATACCTCATATTCTACTATCTATGTTTGTAATTAACCAGTCGGTTTTTTTAAATGTCAAGGACAATAATAATTATAGTAGGTAATGACAAAGAATTCAATAAATATTTTATTTAAAAAGTACTTCTAGAGAACCTACCCAAATAGAGATACAAATAATAATGATTGATGACTGATAAACAACATGCTACAGTCTTCACAAACACCAATAAATCTTAATCACCTAAAATATTTATTAATTTCCCAGCGATAAACGAATGTTTCGGAACGGAAACTAATCGCACGGCCATTATGCGTTCCGTTACAACAAAAAGAGCAACGCCGATATCGGCCGAACCGATACGAAAATAGTCGAGCGTTCATGGCACCGATACCGAGGCGAGGCTGAGTGACGTCGACGCCCCGCCGATATGCTCCTTGATTATTAAAAAAAATTACTTCGTCAACCGACTCGATTATCTACGATCGGTGATGGATGGTTGTTTAACACAGTCATTTGTTTATTTTATTCCGATTCCAAAACTATTGCTTATCAGGCAGCATTATTTTGTTTTACAACTCATGAAATTAATCACATAATTTTATTCAAACAATTTGTATGAAATTAAAAGATATTAAAAAGGACATGATACTTATTTGTAATTTTTGCTTTGTGCTACGTTTGAGTCTCCGCAGATTGTACTTTATATCTTCACCGAGACGGAATTTGATTATACACGTGCCATGAAACATGAATAGAGGAACCTCACGTTTAGGTAATAAATAGGCTTTAAAACTTGGCTGTTTACTTGAAAACGTAGTAAATTTTAAATCTATCATATTGAAATACTACCTATTTGTATTAAAATTATTTTTTATTAATTGCATTGCATGTTAGTTTATGTATTAAATAAATGTTGTGCACAGAAAATTATCACATTAATGCTGAGATAGTTTAGTTTAATTTTACAAGAACTAATTTCAGTATCATCAGACTACGTTTAATACTAGCACAATACCATTTAACAGGTCACTAAACCAGATACTAAACTGCGTGTAATAAATCAATGTCATACCTACCTCCATAATAAATATTGAACTAAGCCAGCCATAAATAAAGTTATAAAGTAATTTGTATTCAACGACAATTCAAAACAATGATACACCATAAATAAATTAGGACTCAAAAGGAGATGTATTAATTCCAAAATCACATCTAAGGAATTAATTTAAAATTACAATGGCCCTGAAAGGTTTATGACCTGAAAAAAAATATTGGCCGCTTTTAAAAAACAATAGGCATGACGAATATTTTTTTATTTTATGTTACATAAATTACCTCTCAAAAAAAGAAACATTGGTAAAAGAATTAATTCGCTAGCATGAAAACTGCCCGAGATATCACAGTGTGAAATGCACACAAATGGACTCGCCCAAAAACGCTCCATACTAATGGCGTCCTAGTTATGACCTCACGAATAAGTAGTTTGTATGCAACGCGTAGGAAATTTGTTTGGCAGCTATATTAAATATTGTGTTTATCAAAATAGTTTCTTAGACAAATTTGCTATACATTTTACGGACTAATTAAAGGTATCATTTATTTTAATAAATTTTATACTTTTTAAATGGACTTGTCCACCCAACTTTGAAGGGTCATAAAATAAATAATATGCAATATATAAAACCAAAAGGTATACAAGCTACTCTAAAAGTTTAATATGTTTTCGATTTTTATTAGTATTTCGTTATTTTATTCATTAGTCATCATCCCTATTACCGATTTGACGTAAACGTTACAATACTACGATAAAAATTAGACGCCATAACATTGGGAAAAGTATTTTTAGTCACCAATGTCACTTAGTGGAATATTTGCCAAGGTGTCGTTGACTTTCACACGATCTATGACGATACTGACCAAAGTAAAATGTAATTATATTGTATCACATGGCAGAAATGCCAAAGATTACGCTTCAATTTTTCTTTTTTCATGATGCTCCTCTTTAAAATGCTAAAGCTAGGGTTTCCTACGATGATGGTGCCGTCATATTACGGCCGTACTTTACTGGTGTACGTAGAACGTTGTCTATGTAAATATTGTGGCGGCGGCAAAATATAATACAGCACGCCATATTGTTTACATAGACAACGTTCTACGCCGCTAAATTACGGCCGTAATACGACGGCACCGTCATTATAGAAAACCCTAGCCTTAAACCTTGATCTATGGTTGAAATTAAATTATTTGCTGATTTTTATTGTATGAAAAAGCTTTCTTCTTGATAAATATCTGTTCAAGTTCAAACTTTTTGAAATTGAATGAAGGTAAAACATGTGTGTCACATTTAATTTGCAGGCTTTGAAAAGTAAGTTAAAGGGGTAGTCTGATTGTTTATTTTCTTTTGTAATCGCAGAGTTAAAAAAATCATACCTATAAATGCTGATATTTTAGGGAGAAGTTAGTAATTATTTTTATTAAAACAGTAAGTACACACGACCGCACATTAAGTTTAACAGTTGACCTGCGTAAACAGGTTTCATTACGTGGGCATAAAGACGGTCTCAAGGTCAACATGTCACGCCTGATTTGCCATCGTCTGTACATTAAAGCGAGTGATTGTTAAAAATTGGTACCTCATAATATTTTCTTTAGAAGATGACGTGTTAATTACAATTATGTAAGTATGTAATTTAATGAAACGTTTTTAACGACATAACAAAACAAATTAAAAGAAGCTCTCTTGTATATCTACTTTAATAAAATGCACGGCGCTCATTCTATTCCCCTCTGGCTTTATGGGTAGTAAAATATAAATGTCTTGAAGAAATTATACAAGTATGTTTTTTGTGGCAAACCAGTTAAAGTAATAGATATACGTAAACGTATATGGACATATGAAACATATTTATCTTAATTACTGCTAACAGATAAAAAATCATTCGTTCATTTTATTTCAGGTATATATCTATTCAAACTGAAAAAATGCATTATATTCAATGACAGTAGGTACGTATTTTCACAATCGGTGAAAAATTACATAATATTCAAGAGCAGTTGGTATTTTCTAATCAGAGACTTTTAGCCACATGCAAGCTGACACACATATTTTATTATTAGTTTTTTTGTGTCATTACGACTTCAAATTAATACTTGTGTATAATTGTAAAAACCGAGAACAGATCAGACAAAACAGAGTTTCTTCATAACGAATGCGCCAGCTAAATCAGTATTTCCGTTCATTATTGCGTGGCATTCGATTGAAACCAATCCGCTCTGTTATAATAACAGAGAATGTATACTATACAGGCATTAACAGAGTAACTGCGCTACACTAGCGCCGTCAATGGAAAAAAAATCGTAGTGCTTTAATAAAGACGAAATTGTGAACTGTGTTCTTCTAGTGTACTCCGAAGAAGCTATGTTGTACTTTTCATCGCTTAAACTATATTTTCTAGTCTGTCGTTTAGTTTAATGGAGTTTTATTGCTAAAAGTGGCCACTTTTAAAAATGATATATTTATATGTTTCATTTATGATACTTTATCATACTGTTAAAGTAAAAAAAGTCAAAATAAGCTTTATTCAAATAAACTTAAGTATTAAGTACTTTTGAATCGTCTATATTTTCCGTCTATGTTGTTTGTAAAGTTTTGTCTACTGATGATTTACTGTGGGGGTCCACTACCTTCCTTTCCTACACTATAGGTATATATACCAGCGAGAAAACTCTGAGGAAAAGTTTTTCAAAACTCACGCTTGTAACGCAAAAAACGATTTTGCTGCGAGTTTTTGCGCATCAAAAGCGCCCTTTTCGTCCTGGAGAGGTAAAGAAAAATATTTCATAATTCGATTAAGTATATTCTATTAAATAAAAACAGTTTAACTATCTATCCATCCATAAAGCATTAAAACCTATACTACTAGTCACTGTAAAAAGAAACAACACCGTCTCGATGATAGTTATCTAACTAATAATAAAACATAAATTTAATGACTTAGTTCTTAGGTAGGTAGTAATCGTAAACTTTGAAATAACAGTTATTACTATAATTAATAACAAAACAATACTAGTTTAAATAATCAATGTCATTACGATATTAATAGAGTAGCTAAATCGAAATGCTCTCTGTTGCAATTCTTGAGTAGAAATATAAAATATAGACTAAAATAAAATTTTCATTTGAACCTTTTTGAAGAACTGTGAAACTTTTTTTAGTTTTGAACTTGTTTTGAAACAGGAATTAATTATAGATACTTACAGTCAACCACGCTATGAATGAAGTTCATATTTTGAAAACAAATTCGCTTACAAGGATGGCACTGAAAATTCGTATTTTATCTGCCTCCATTGTTTTTTCGCCTCATGACCGAGCAATGAAAGACAAACGACGTAAATTTTTTATACATGTATAAGATGGTTTTATTATCTCAATTTTATTACTTTAAATTTAAATGCAAGACAATACAGACCACAGAAACTTAATCTAGAAATAACGTGGTTGACTGTACAATACAAAAAATAAAGTAAAAATTACGAAATTCTGTTACGAATTGCAGCCCTGTATTCCTAAAGGGGAGGGCCCTTACAGGTAGAGAAAACAGTAAATTAAATATATCATAGATTACAAAAACACTAATTAAAACACCAATCAACATCTATAGAGAAGCAATTGAAATTACCTACTATTACTGTTTTCCAAGGAAATAGTTTGTATGGCAGTTTTTATTCATAAACAATTGATCGAAGTAAACAATACTTAAAGTAGCTCACAACTCCAAGTATAATTTCTTTGTACGTACTTCGTTATTCAGGAAAACATTTAGTAGGCGGATTCAGTGTTATGATATTGCCCTTACTGTAGGTTACCAAAAGGGCAAAGTTATATGAAAAAGGCTTGACTCGCCTACGCGATAAACATCAAGTATGATGTATATATATTTATTATTATATTAAGTATGTATATTTATTATGAGAATTGGATACGTTCATGCGTAAGATTACCAGAATCACACCGAATCGTGGGATCTTTAGGCTATCAATTTATTATTTTGCCCGGATATTAAGTACACTTTTATTTTTGGACGGAAAAAAATAATTAGTGTTTTTTATTTCACATTACATTAAAAGAACAGTAAATGTACTATTAAATAATCAAATCCTCCAGTATAACAAAAAAATATCAAGGTTTATCAAGGTCGGCAAATGTGACGCACCACATAATTACAATTGCCACCCCTAGCTTCATTCCCTTAACCCTAAACAGATGATTCTTCTTATTTCTGTTGGTAGTTTTAAGATAGGGTTATGATTGTGGTACAGATTACCTAATAGTTACTTTGTATTGTGGTCTTACGTAAAGTTAACTTCTTTCCCCATCCCAGATGTCTCAAATTAGCAAGGAAAATTCCAAACTTCAATCTTAAACATGAAACTCAATTGCACTTTTACGTGACTTTTCTTAAGATGATAGATATAATTATACTTATGTTAATTTGCACTTGACAAAAAATGGTGTTGAGTGCATGAGAGTTTGCATTGCAGATTGCAGACAAAATAGTTATGTTAATCGAAATTCCACTACATAACAAATAATAACCACACGATTTTATGTTATACAGGGTTATTTTTAAAACACCAACAAACTTGTAGGAGTAGATTACTCGTCTCAAACAACATTTGTTCTACAACTTTTCCGAAGAAAGGCAAAAAAACGACTTTTGATACAAAACTCAATCAGCTGTTCAGACATTTGTATGGTAAGCCGATTTTTTTGTTTGTTTTCGGAAAAGTCGTAAACAATGTTGTTGTTTATGATGTTAGAAATCTACTCCTGCGAGGTTGTTGGTTTTTACAAATAACCATGCATAAGGTAATTCGAGATGAAAACAATATTTACACTACTCTTTTAGAGTTCGATGTGTTTGTTTTGTCAAGTAATTAAAAAAATTATACAACATTTATGTAAATATTACAAATATTTTAATCAAAATTATATTATAACTTAAAACAAAGCCAACTTGTTACTTTCATCAAATATTAATTTTCATTCGTTGTCTATTACGTGTAATTGTCCCGCAAAAATTGAGTTTCATTCAGATTGAAATCAGTTCACTTCCATTCTACGCCGAGCGATCACAAAGTATTCTCACAGCATCACGGAAATATTGCCTGTGGCCAAACGATTTTCAACTTTATTTCTTAGCGGTAAAACTGAATACCCAATCTTTTCGATCAGACGGAGAATTCTCACGCGTTTATATTTTGTCCTTCGCTGTGAATTTCGACTTTATGTTAAGGTAGAACGACTCAAAATTCTTCGTAAGCGTTGTTGGGTATAAACTTATATTCAAACGACCCGTATATCGGTTTACGGCGCTGCTATACTGTATAGTATAGTCTATGGTAAGGGTATTAGGGAAACCATGGACAATTATTCATCGCGCAGACAACAGGTTAAGCTAATGTCGCTTTTGGTCAATCCAAATGTCTACGAATTTGGATTTATTCAAAAAGTTAATTGGGTATCTACTCCATAACACTTTACAGTGTCGTTATTCGGAATAACAATAACAAAGGATAAGCTCCGGACTCTTATAAAGATCAAAAGTATCGCTTAAGTTGTAAATAATTGAAAGAAAGAATCTAAAGTAACAATGTTTGCTTCAAAACAATACTTGACTTTACCAATTACGCATAAGTGGAAATAATTTAAAAGAGAACTAAAGTTATAGAACAAAAAATAATATAAGCACAAAGACGTCGAGAATAGGGATGTTGACTATTTTTGTTATTTTATGTTACATAAATGACCTCTCAAAAAAAGAAACATTGGTAAAAGAATTAATTCGCTAGCATGAAAACTGCCCGAGATATCACAGTGTGAAATGCACACAAATGGACTCGATCAAAAACGCTCCATACTAATGGCTTGCACATAATGACGTCACGCCGTGCTAGTTTGTATGCAACGCATAGGAAATTTGTTTGGCAGCTATATTAAATGTTGTGTTTATCAAAATGGTTTCTTCGACAAATTTGCTATACATTTTACGGACTAATTAAAGGTATCATTTATTTTAATAAATTATAAACTTTTTAAATGGACTGGTCCACCCAACTTTGAAGGGTCATAAAACAAATAATATGCAATATATAAAACCAAGAGGTATACAAGCTACTCTAAAAGTTTAATATGTTTACGATTTTTATTAGTATTTCGTTATTTTATTCATTAGTCAACATCCCTATTCGAGATGTTTGTTACATTTCCCCTTCGGGAACCTGTAATGGGCAAATGTCCCCATATGATTAGGGGAAGACCTGCCTATCGAGGGGTCGCAACGCAACAGTAAGGGCGTAAAACAATTTCCTTTGAAAGATTTCAGAGGTCAGTTTCCCAAGAGTAATAATATGTTAACAAAATAATCATTGATTTTAATTGACTTGCGTAATCGAATCGAATCGAAACACAAGAATTAAGAATTATAATAAATTAAATGGAGCGTCTACGAAAGTATAAAATTATTTCACTTGCGTAGATGCTCCGTTCTTGTATTGGTACAACTGATTATAAAAGGGTTCGAGTAGGTATTTACTGGCAAATATAAAACGCCGTAACACAAGCAGTGAAAATAAAACACCATCATCGAAATAACTGAAGCTGCTTATACCCTTTGTTACGAGGGAAGGATTTCAAGAAGTTTTAAGTCCCTTTAAAATTGTTCACACCATACATCCAACCTCGAACAACAGAGAAAACATTTTTATGTTAATGCTGCCGGTAATCGAGTTTGGAAAGTTGGGCAAGGTACATAAATTATTACTCTCGGTCAACATAACCTGACCTCCGCCATTTTTTCCATAGAGTATACGCCATGAACGTTCGACGCGGGAAACCGCAGTATCAACAATAGTGAACTAGTTCAAGAACAAACTTCCGAACCGTCGTCGTGTATTTAGATCCATTTACTTCGTCGAATACTCCAAATTGTAGTAATTATGTCACAAATTATCTTCAGGATTTGAAGTTGACTTTTGTAATGATTATAATACTCCAAATTGTAGTAATTAAGTCACAAATGATCTTCAGGATTTGAATATTTGACTTGTTCTATCTCACGAAGACCGTTTTGCTATGAATGTAACACATATTTTAGTGTGCGTAATACAAGAGCGTACAGACGCACACTAAAACAATGTACATACATGTGCACGGTCCTAACACATTTATTGCAAAAAGGACTTCATGAGATTGGACAACTATACTGAAAATGTCGATTTGACACTGAAAAAGATGTGAAAAAACATACATACATATCAGAAATTTTGGCCTGAAATCTAATAGCATTTATCTAACACTTAAAGCATTAAAATCCAACAGGTATTGATTATCCCAGCTTTTGAAAACTAACCATAGTTCGAAGGGGAATAAATGTTCCCCTTCGAACTATGGTTAGTTTTCAAAAGCTCGCAGCTGGTAACCAGTTACAAATATTCCAGACGAATCCGCAACGATTCCAGACAATTCCAGACTGAATATGCGTAAAGACGTCTGGACTGGGGTGATGTAGACCGGGACTAGACGCAGACCTGAGGTTAGTGCTCCGAAGAATGCACTCGATCGCCTACAAACTTGTTACTTATGATGAGTACCCCACTAACAGCGCGTGGAAACTCAATCATCCATTAAAAAGTAAAAGTCTGCATGCGTATTCAAAAAATGTAAAAATAATAAAAATGACAGTTTCTTTTTTAAATCACTAAATAGTTGTTCGGTTTTGTGGTTAAGTTTGTAAGTAAGTACCACAATATTTTATAAGTTGTAGATATCAACTTGACGCAAGTAGGCATTTGAAAGGGTGATATTAATATTATATAAATTGTCTTGTGACAAGTATGTATTAGGTCAATTTAAATTATTGTATTTATTAACTATGGCAGGCCTAAGATTTTTCACAATAATTTATTGTAATGTAGGTAAAGCTATTTTTTTCTCGAGACATCAGTGACGAGGGTTGGGTGATAAATTGTGTATTATTTATACAATAAATACTTTTTTTCTGTCATGAATTATTAATAGAACGAACGAACTTAAAAGAGTGTTAAAAAGATGCAGTAGGGAAAAAATATCTCACAAAAACAATGCATCTTGCTAATGCCAATTTTATTTTACCAAAGAGGTTCTGTAATAATCAATCAATACGTATTGAATACAAATTAACTGGAGAGGGTTTGTTCGTTTATACTCGATACTGGCGAACGTAAACCGACCTTCAGGCAGCTAGCGAAATAAAGTTTTATTTTAACACGCCGATAAGCAACTGTAATCTAAAATACGGTCCTGTATAAACCCTTTCACCTTTCCCACAAATAAATAAGTTGAATAATATATTTACAATTTGCTAATGAATAAGTTAGCTTTCGCATACTTAGTCATTCATTGAATAATTGAAAAAGAAATTGCCAAAGGGCCGAGTTTTAGCAAATTTAACAGCACCTATTATCTACACTTCAACACCGTAAATTAAACTGCTATATATACGTACAAAAAGCGACCGGACGGATCCTCGGATTTGTGGCGCAACTGCGAGATTACCAAACTGTTGGTCGACTGGTCGGTCGACGCGTACGTAGGATACGATCCGACTTCTTTGTCCGAAGTTAGAGATGTGGATTCGTTGATCGACTGGTTTGTGGATTTGAGGAACATCTGCCGATCGGTTTAGGGGACAGTCTTTATGAGGAGTCTGGGGCCCGAAGATGCCAGTGGCGAAGGGACGAGGGGCAGGTGCATTATTTCTCCAGGATTCAATTGAAAATCGGATGTATTAATACGCCACGAAGTGAGAGCTGTTAATCAAAACGCGTTTGTAAACACCCTTGTTTACGATTAGGATGTAAAGTAAGCTGTTTATTGCTGGTGCGAGCTAGTTTACGCGATTTACAATCATCTCGTTTAAACGTTTCGAAGTCTTTAATAAAAATGTTGTTAAATTGTTTTGTAGAGTCTTCGTTTTTGTTTATATTGTTTATTTGATTAAAAGAAACAAACATCAGACAATTTTACCTTAAAACTTTATTTAATGACTGTTACAAAAGCCATCCACAAAAGGAGTTTAGATAATTAAACGTTTATTCCTAGGATAAGATTGTCCTGTGAATTTTGTTAATTGAGTTATATTATACTTATATATTAGCTTGAACTAACATTTAAAATACTTTAGGACGTGTTATGTATGACTTTTAAAAACTTAATTTGATATTAATATTGTTATCATTTTCCAATATAAATATAAAATGTGTTGGGTAAAACTCAACAGCGCGATGGGTGTAGAGTTTTTAACCGTTTTTATTAAGAGTCAATTTTAGAAGCCAATTTTTTTTAAATTGTTAATTCGATTAGGATATACTTTTACAGTCTGGGAGCAAGCGAAGTTGTATCCAAACGAGTACTGTGCAGCCACCAGCCATCCTCTAATCATATTTTATGATGGTAATCCTTTCACTCACGTAAAATACAATGTGGTGTTCAATATTATGTGGTTCCTGTGAATCGGATATAGCTACCTCAAGCTATCCGAAATTTCAATTTCTCATAGTCCCGGTAGAAATTATTCTCTCAGACAGACTTCGAAGTAATTCCACAAAACAATTAATTGTCCAATCATTCTCTTTCGGAACTAAAGCGAAGAGTTACAATAGACTATTTATTTAGGCTAATTTAAATTTAATAATTCAATATGATTCTGATTTTTCTTTGCTTAAGTAAATACACGAACAGCGAGAGGAGTTTATTAAACGATATTGCTTTTTCATCGTGTCAATTACAAGAGCAAGCGATGATGGTTTAAAATTTGATTTTCTTAGAAAATATATAGATATTATCTTATTGTGTTTGTAAGTAAGCCTGTTTTATTCCAGTAGCTTGTTAGTTTTTACTTATTTAAGCAGTTAGTATCAAAGTTGACAATTTAATTTTAGCAATTTTTTAACCGACTTCAAAAGGAGGAAGGTACTCAATTCGACCCGTTTTTTTTGTATGTAAGTACACCGATTACTCGAAGACGGCTGGACCGATTAAAATGATTCAAACGTACACACGTACGTATTACATTAGGTAAACTCCCAAGTTGGTCACATTTTTTAAAATCCGTTCATTGTTCTAAAATATTTCGAAGATTAAAGAAATTATTTGTTATTTTACCAAAATATAACTAGGGCGCCATATTCTCAATAGGCAGATTACGCGAAAGTAGTTCGAATTCCGAACGCTGTCGGTGTCGTAAGTCTGCCCGACCAGCAGAACTCGATCTCCGACAAATTAGCCTAGTTCCTCAATCCGACAATTTTTCCTCTGCCACGGGGGACGTAACGGATCTTGTTAGAGCGGTGATCGACTAAGTACCTTTCACGATCTTGAGGCGCGGCGCGTCACTTTCCCCGCTCTAGTGAGTTTTTTCGAACGTAACGTCGCGATTACATCAATATAGCATGCGATCATTCCGCGTGTACAACGCACCTGTGAATCGGACCTCTCGCGCTTAGGCGGAATGCGCTGGGTTGCCTTTGCTTATTGTTTCGATTCGATGACCGTGGTAAAGATGGGCATTTGTTTTCTACCATTGTCTGTGGGGCTGCTCTTTTAAAAACTATAATCCAATAGATAGGATGTGTTTGCTTACTCCATAATTGAATCGCATATTGCAGAAAGGGCCTTAGTCCATTCAAGTTTACTTTAGGGAATTAAGTATTTTTTTTTTAATTTTATTATAAACAAACTTTGGTGGACTTGTATTAACACATAATAACATTAAGTACAAAAGTAAATAATATATTTTGTGTTAATACAAGTCCACCAAAGTTTGTTTATGATAAAATAAAAAAAATACTTAATTCCCTAAATTAAACTTGAATGGACTAAGGCCCTTTCTGCAATATGCGATTCAATTTTTCTTCACTACCTGATGCGTTAACAAACTTGTTATTTAATAACATTATGTAAGTAAACAATCGATACTCGTGAAACTGTGGGAAAGAAAATAAAAAGCGGAAAACTTTTGAATGTCGACATTTCGCAAAGGCGACTTTGAAATAATCATTGGCTCTGGTGGTTGCATAATTTTGTGAAAGATATAAAGGGTTGTTAACATTTTATTACATTATTCTTATAGCTCGTCTAATTCGTCTTAGGAAACTTAAAACATATTTAGGAGTGGTACATTACCAAAAGGAAATATCCACACATTTAACAGAAAATAGTTTATTTAAGTTCGAAATCGAACTGCCAGCGGGAATATAATTAGTTTGCCGCAGACAGTTTGAAATATGAGAACAAACATTACACGTTCAGTTTTTACAGATTAAATCAGTTTTTTATGCTGAAAGGCTGTTTCTCCAACAATTAATATTCGTAGCACTGTATGACAGTACTTTTTAATTCTTGTTTTGGTTTAGGTATAAAATCTAACGAACTTATCTAACCAACGAGACATTATGCTAAATTTTAAAATATAATGGTAGATAAAAAGCAATTATTTATTTTGTTTTTAAAAACTATTATAAAATCTATAAGGAACTGGCAGAGTTTAAAGAATTGTGATTGTTCTAAAAAAGGGTTTCCGGTGCATACATTTCATGTGTGACAGTTAACTTTAATCAATAGTATATAAACAAAATAAAATAATCATTACTTACTTACTTGCAAGTATTGTGTGTGGTAAATGCCCCGAGGTGCAGTGAGCAATGGTACCTATTCTGAAACAAAAAAAACCTAATATTAATTTTAAAATGTTGTCTGATCTTTATTAAGTATCCTTGTTTTGGTCTTGTATCTAAAAACTTAAAAGGTTTATAAAAATCTTGTACTTAGTAAGCCACGTAGGAGTCATATAATACAGAAGATCTTTTATATTCTAACTATATAACAATATAGGTACCAATAGAACATAGTATATATTTTTTTGTATTACTATTACATTCGTCTGAACTCAAAACCTTATTTTTATAACAACAATGTTTAATTCGCAATGATTCTAAGAACTGAAAAACCTGAAAACTCTATGTATTTTAGAAGAGATCGAAACAGCTTTGTTGCAGTAAAGATACAATGTGACCATTCATAATTCGATTGTTCAATGAGTAAATCGAGCATTCTATTTGTTTGATCTCGCTCCTCAACGTGGGAGAGCATATAGAACGAATTCCATTCAAGCGACCGACAAAGCTGCGATTTAGCCAAACGATATTCAACCTTATAGCTCCAAGATAAAGTTTAATAAGCCGACATGTTTAGAAGCATATTTATCGTGAAGTAGCAGTTACATCGAAAACGCAGCAAGCGTCTATTTTTGAAATCGATGCGGCGACCGAAGTGGACCGATAAACGGTAAACAATTAAAGTAAAATTGATAATTAAACTATTTTTTTTTAATTTCGTCACAAAATAACTTTAAGTGTTTTATTAATGCAGATAAACTAAACAAGTTATAACATGCACTCACTACAAAACTAAATTAAAACACATAAGTATGTAAATTAGCGCTTTTTATTTTGCTTTGTTTTTTTATTGCTAATTGAATTGAGGTCCTCATTGTATTGTATAGTCACTTGATCTCGTTTATCACGAATCGTTTTCGATAAGATTTGTCACATACCTACATATAATTTTCATAAAGTAATAAAGGCACTCTAGGTCTATAAGTTAAATAATTAATAGTTTAAGCATATTTATGTCGATGTACATGACTGTTTGTTGTCATTAAATAAATGAAAAAAAAATTGTGTCAATTACCTTGCTATAGGTACATAGCTTATAAACTGATAGAATAAACACACTCGTATGTGAAATAATATGTAATAAATAAACTTTCCAGTCATACTTTGTGATACGTATGTAGTGTTGCGCTTTCACTCAAATGCGTTGAAGCGTGTGTCTTGGTACGTACTTCACTACAACTTTATTGTAACAGATCTCACGAAGTCCGTTTGGCTATGAATGTTGTAAGGCGTGCACATGTACATTATTTTAGTGTGCGTAATACGATAACGTGCAGACGCACACTTAAACAATGTGCATGTGTACACGCCTAACAACATTCATAGCCGAACGGACTTCGTGAGATAGAACAACTATTTAATTGTATTTTGATGTTCATTCATACGATATGATGAAGTTTTAAAGTTTTTTTCAGTCAATTTCAATGGAGGTCCTTTGAAACTAATTGAAAAGCCAATGACTGATTTTGGCGCCTTTTTCTGCTGCCTGTTACATCGAGCACACTGATTTATTTAAGTTTTAAATAATTCAACAAACACATTTTATTATGAGTAGGTACTATATTCTAAACGCAGTCCGAGTGAAGTTAAAAGGGGTTGGAAGTTTATAGTAAAGTGATGCAAATTACTATTTGTCAAACGTCTAATATTTATAACTCTGTTCGGACTGAGTAAAGAAGTATAGTTTAATAATAAATTTTGCTCGTTATTATTCCCTAATTTTAAAAAAATGCGCAATTGGTGTAACAAAAAAAGTAAAAAAAAAGGCGCCACTGGTCCATATAAATCCGGCTTTGCCCTTTATTATATGACGTTTTGTTTATCTCTTTCCAACATAAAATAGTATTGATACGATTACCTAGCTAGACTATATACCTACGTATTTAATCAGTTAGGTATATTATTATTTTGAATTTAACATAAAGAAATTTAAATAAAAGAAAATAACATAAGTTTAACTTAATTGATGTAATTAAACAATAATTTAATAATGAAATTAAATATGTAAGTAATTTATCCATGTCCAAAAAGAGGGTTTTTGAAGTTAACGATTTGTTATTAATTTTCCCAGGCATTTAAATAAGTTATCAACAACAAAAAACATCATATAACAAAACATAGCTTTTGTTTACAGAAGAGTTTTTAAGTGCGGTAATCAAATTGTTTGACCTTTTTCGTTGTAACATTGTAATTTGTAAGAAACGTGTCAAGGTATGGTGCGTAGCTTCTCTGTTTACATTATGTTATGATGATAAGATTTAACAAGAAATTGTTAAACAGTAAACTGGCAACCATAATAGCTACCTTGTAGATTATTTAAAAGACGGAAAAACAATACAATTTATGGGAGCTTCTATAACTTAAGTTTGAAGGTCCCTCATTTTTCAAAGTTTAGCAAAAAGAAATATTTTATGGAAAACTTTCGCATTTTCAAACAAAGTGTGCTAAAACTTAAAAAACTAACCATATTAGGTAACATGAAATAAAATACTTTTTAACGGATACTAGCGCAAAGTACTTTGGTAATTAGTTGATATTTGGTTTGATTTTTTATTTTCCCGACGTTTCGGGAAAACCATATAACTACAAAGCACACAGCAAAGCATTTTTCAAATCTTTCCTAAAAAAAGAACACTAAACAACTGGATAAATATTTAAAGTTAACTCCATTTGTACGGCTTCGAGCCTGAAAGCCTGGAGTTATGCGAACTTGACTATTTACTTTAACCACGTAACCTATAAAGATCAAGTCTATGTTTATTCCCGGGAAGATAAATGCCCTTTCCAGTTGTTAAAGAGTTAACTGTGTGGTAACAAAGTTAGCCTAAAGGTCAGTGCTACGGAGGTCTATATAAGGATTTACTATAAGTTGGAAGCTTGTTAATCATCAATCTTATATTTATGATTACTTCACTACTTAAATACTGAAACTAAACTATCCCTTTACAGCTAGAGCTTAAATTACCCTCCACTGTCTGCACCTTAAAGATTTGAATTTAAATAGCTTCATGTATTACTCCCTGACATTTCAAAATAGGTGTTATAAATAGATAAAATTTCAAGCACCTGAACGCATATCCTCCTACACGGTTTTGTAAATAAACGGAATACCAACTATTCTGATATCGCCAATTTTAAACAGATAATGTCAAACTTTTCTATTTTTAGCAAATAATGCAAACAGAAATATTTTCTTTAAGCTTAACCTTTTACAACCGAGAACGGTGCGTCTTTTCTATTGGTGTAAAAAACTACCTTAGACGTGCTGGCCATAGATATACGAGATCTGTACATAATAATAAAATTTATTACATCGTGTATAATAAGCATAAGCCGACATACGACCGAATTTTTGTAGGAACTGAATTATGGAGACTTACGATTTTTTATGCATTTCTACGTAGGAAGTTTGCAGGCCATTTATAAAAGCCATTTATAAAATTTACAGTATCCAATAATCCTTGATTGAAAAAAGACTGTCTATCTATAAATACTTATCTGATATTTCTTTCAAGTTACAGGCTTGGAGCCGTGTCCTTTGGCCGAATATTCTATAGTGCATGAAGATACTCCGCCGACGAGGGAGGGGGCAGCGTCCCCCATACCCTCTCGCCCGCCACATTGCAGTAAATAAGAATATTAAGGAGAGAATCCCAAAAAAGGTGGGGCGTAATCAAGAAACATATTAACTGAAAATTTAGTGTTCTGTGGCAAAAGGCACAGTTTATTTTCGAATGTATACTGTTTTCATGGATTTTGTAATAGCTGAAATACTTACGGCCTTACCAGTAAAGATTTTAAAACACTGTTTAACAAGTCACTTTTTTGACAATATTGTTTGAAAGAGACGGCATCACATTTGAACAGTGTTTTTATTAAACAGTGTTTTGAAATCTTTTGTGGTATGGCCGTTCATTTTTAAGGGGAATTATTATTAAATACAAGCCAATGCTTATATTGTTCAATACCTATTCATATAGGTAGTCATCGGAGATTTAATTATTATGTTCATTGAAATTATTACATCCATGCATGTTGACTCTGTGTTTCCAAGAACTAACCCACATAATTATACTTATTATTTAAAAAGCTATAAATAATCAGTTTCTCATCGTCAATAAATTAGTACGACTTTGTAAAGCAACTAATGACTTATTGATGGTGCTTCGGAATCACATATAAAAATAAGTGGCATAATAAATTTTTACGACTCAGTGACAACCTTCTTCAATGAAGCCATAAACATTTTAAAAATAAAATCAGTCATTATTTTTGAAATTCGAATTCGAAAATCAAAAAGTTTTCTATTTTAGTTCTAACTTTTAAAAAATTGACAACCAGTGTAGCGTAAGCAAAAAGGTCAGTATTTTTCTTTTTTAACACAAAACTACCGTTAACGCAACTTATGACACGACGAGTAGTTGTAATTTAACCTCTCGGATGTAAGTACAATGACGTACAGAAGCCATGTGCAGCCGACCGTGCCTACACTGCTTACTGCTTAGTGGTATTAAAACTGTGCTACTGCTTACGAACTAGTACTAAGAAATTAGAGGCAGCGTTAACATTATCATAAAACTAATGGCAGATTTAATGGCACTTGTTGATACATACTAGTTGTATTATAATCATTATAATAGGAAAAATAGGTACCTACCTTACAATGTTAAAAGTAAATCATGAAAAAATATTTTTGCAGAAAAATAATTGCTTCATAACTTTGTTATTAATTTTAAATGTTCATTACATAACCATATAAAATATCAAAATAAACAAAGATTGTATACTAGTAATACTGACTAAACGAATTTAATCCACAAATTTATACCTTTTCTCGGTCATTTAGATAAGTTAATCAACATCAAACTTTTGGCCTTATAGCAGGATTTTAACCGCAATGCGTGGGTTTTTTACTGTTAGCGTGGTCGACTATTAGACATACTGGCTGACATTAAAATCTTTTAAAACGTTTAACAGCTAAATCGACGAGTCGGACCCTTCCAGTCGTAAAAGGAGTGAAATTATGGCGACTTCATTACGCCTACCGCGCGGCTTGTTTTAAGTTTAATTCGAACAGAGCACCATCCAGAAATCATTAGCTTTGTAATGATACAATATTCTGAACTGAATTCACCTCATTTGATAAGTGGATTTAATTGTTAATTTGAGAGAAAATGCTAACGCAATTAGGGTATATACTAGATGTTCGGCGGCTGCTCCAATTTCTTGTTGATTTTTTAGACTTACAAATATCGGCACATCAGCGTGCAGTTTTTATTTAAGTAGACAAACTGTTAAAGAGTATGCTTTTAATATTTTGGCATATCTACGGATTATCTCACTGGAAAACAACCTGCGTAGGAAAATCCACATGATCATGACAAAAAAAAACATAAAGGAAAATTTCGTATACTCTTGAATGAAAAATGTAGCTAGCATTTCCTTGTAACTAGTGTTACAATAGCGGGTGAGACAGAGCGGCCGCACCGTTAGTCCGCCATACTGGTCATATTTAACGACTAGTGACTAGACGCTATGCACTGCGCGGGAATTTCACTCATTCGTGCGCGCTCCACTCACACTATTAAAAAGTAATTGCGTTCGGGAGTTTTCCGCGCCGTCCCGTGTCATGTTTTTCTTTTGTTTTAATTATTATCTCGATTCTTTCACAGCTTTAGGACATAGGCATTATTATGTGGATCTTAGAGCAACGCCGGCTTCGTCCCGTCTTGCTCTAAGATGTGGATTAAGTAAATTAAATAAGATTACAATTTTTTTTTCTATAAAAAATATAATATCAAAAATATTATCGACTTTCCAAGAACCATAATCGAAATATCCTACCAATGTAATATTTATTTAGCATTGTAAATATTTTTGTAAACGACATCGATCCTTCACAAAAAGTCTTCAAATTCTTTGTGACTGATTGTAACCACATTTGTGTCAGATTGTGGACAAACAGGCAGCCACAGAAGGTATTATCTTATCTCTCGACCGATAACCATTTTTATAACGAAAATACCACTTTAAACTCTAAATACTTTTAATAAGGCAGAAGGCAATATTTTTCCAAAGTACCTATAAAGTATACATTGTGCAGTTCTGCTTTCATTTCGAAAAATTGCAAATAATTTTCGCAACTTAATGGAAATATTAAAACTACCATAGGTAAAACTATCTACTTTATAAGAATGTTTTAGTGACCTATTTTTCTCATAATTTCTATTCAATGCAGGAATGTAATAATAGCAATACCAATATACGTATTTTTATTAAAACAGAAGTAACTGCACTTTTACAGCCATAAAAGAACCAATTTTGGGGATAGGGAAATATACTTAATTATTTACACTTTTAATCAAAAAAAGGTAAGACACACACAGGTACAGATACATTGAAATAAGGTAAGTACATACTAATCAAATTGCGATAGGTATTCAAAAAGGAATTTACTTACAGTGATTTATTCATAGCTTGAACTTTAGCCTTATCAAGCAGATAACATTGTGTTTATTGTTAAACGAATATGTGTGTAATAATGGACGTATGATAAAATAATAGATTGCATTACTTAATGTCATACGAATGGTCGTATGAAACAAAAATCACATATTTGATTGGTGATTTGTTGAATTACTGGTTTACAATCTTAGAATAATAACACCTAGAACGATAGTTCTCTACAAAGCGCACTGTCAAAAGTGAGGAATCTAAAACAACCAAAATGGCCCCGTTTTCATATTTTTATTCTCCGTTTCAATTTTCCTACATTTATTAGATTAGTTACTAAATTATTGGATTCTAGTTACGATTAGGTAACGTATGAATATAAATCTGAAACCTCACTTTGCATACGAGGACACTGCTTCTAGGTGTTATTAAGTACTCTAATTTTACACTAATATAATATATAATATAGTAATAAAAATTGATATTTTTCTATTTGCTAACTCTACAACTTAATAAAGTATAAATAATACTATAATTCTCTATATTACGATATTCTAACGGAAAATCCAAAACTTACTCGCAATAAAATTGTTTCATGAAGATGGTAATGCCAGTCTATGTAACCTTTACGTGGTAAGAATTTCAATATAATTTCGTACTCAGGAGGTTATATAAGAAAAAAATATTGAAGTAATCTGGAAGTTCAACCTTTTCTTGTAAAAGCAATCATGAATAACTTCTCAAACAAATTGAATAACTAACAGTATAAATAGCCTGAGTTCCTACGCTATAAAATCAATACAATACACACCATAATTTGATTGTCGACGCTTAACAGCCACAATCCCTCACGATTATTTATTTTGAAAAACTACCCCTTGCGTTATCTCGCCCGCTCAAGCTATTTCTAGTCTTAAAGTAACATGTTAAGGTTAGTTTTTGTGTGATAGTCTGTCGGCGTAGAATTAGTACCACATTTTACTTGGCCAGGCGAGATGGGGTGAGGGAATGTACAACCAGCGACAGAAGTTGGTTGCTTAATTACTTCTTTCGCCCTTTCAAATATATAATGCTGCATTGAAATTATTTACGGACAGGTTAAGTGATTTAGCTGTGGCGCTTGTCTGTTTAAGTTTATCATAAAGGTAGTATACACATTGTATTCCTACAAGAAACAAATGAAATTTACAAATTAAATTAGGAGGAATTGAAAAACGGAGAACCTATTCAAATGTTTTTTATAATTTTATTCAAGTACTTATAAATGTCTATTTCACAAACGCTTTGAAACTAAATGAAGATAAAAAAATGTACAGACAAAATGGGACATTTATATTTTTATTTCTGTTGTTGTCCGACCTCATGCGGCCGCCTCGCGTTGAACGAATTAAATTAGTACGTGAATAACTTTAAGAATATGTAGCAAAATAGTGGAAGAAAACACCTATAAAATAAGTTGAAAGAACACCTATTTGCTTTTGATTTCGTTATTCATTTCGTGGGGCGAGGTCGGAGGATGAGACGCTAGTGTAGGGTACCCTTAAGTTTAAGACTCGATAAGGACACACTGCAGATCGATAGGACTAAAAAGTTCAGCTGGAATTAATGACTCTTCTTTTATTAAATACAGTTGAAGATCAATAGAACTTATGAAGAAAGTGATTACAATGATTAATAAACGATCTACTATTTTGTTAGTTTATGTTGGTATGTCGTTTAATTTAATTATATTTATAATTATTTTTTTCATTTTGTTACAGAACCATGCTGGTAATGTAAAAACTTAGTTTTTTTTATTTTCTAATACGTTAAGTAAGTTTAAGTACTTCGTACGTACGTAGGTAATGATGTGTCTAAGTTTTTACTGGTAACGTTAGTAAAAACTAATTAATAATGTCGATGTTCGGATAGCACGATTTTTAATTAACCTATATAAGTTTCGGAAAATATTTTCCTTCAAATATGAGTTTTCAAAACATAATTGTAACAAAACCATGCTAAATGTAGCTGAACGAATGAATAAGATCTGGCTGCAGCAAGCCAGAGCCGAAGTCCATTGCAAAAATTGTTTGTGCAATGTCTTTAAACACTTTCAAAAGATTGAAAAGTTGCAGACAATAAAAGTGTAACACAACGCAATGTGACGACAATTGGTTTTAATTCATTACCTACTTACTTTACTACATCAATATATATACTTTTTAATATTTCGTAATAATAAAAAAAGTTTAGCTCTTTATTGAATAATACGATACTTTTTTTATTTGTTTTCATTGTAAAACAAATAAAAATAGTATCGTAGACAAATCGTACTTTAATTTGAAGAAAAAAACAAGACTTTCCAAACAATTAAACGTTTCGTATCACTCTTATTTCCCTACTTTATCCCTAAGAGACATTTTGTCTCCCGACTTTGTCGCAAAACAGTAAAAAACCACCAACAGCTAATAATTACCTCTACTTCGATAAGAGAACGTAATGCGCATATTAAAGACAGTCTTGGCAACCGCAATGAAACGATAAGTCATTTCTTGAATAACAATCACATTACGACAATTATCCAACAATCCCAACCGACCAACTATCCATAACAATCCGACACAGAGCACGTCTTGGAAACCCTTTTGTGCGCAACTGTAATTGGAGGATTTTACAACTAGCGGGTAAGTGTGTGTACTTCACTTACGGAAATACGACACAAATATTTTTTTTATTTATTATTTCTGTACAAGTTTAAATAGAAAAGAAATGGACAGAAAAAATTGTACAATATTTGTATGTTTTCCTTAACCTAACAGAGTTACTTTAATACTTTTGCGTAATTTGCGCACAAATATTTAGAATTTACAGTTTTATTATATGTACCTATAGATTACAATTTCAGTAGTACCTATAATGTTTTCTCGCAAATGTATTGAAAAACGTAGTATGGCACACGGTTAAGTTAAGGTTTATAAAACTCGTGACGATTAAAAACCCTCGCCTGCGGCTCGGGCTTATAGAGCGTCAACTCGTTTTAAAAACCTCATTACCAACCTTACTTGTATCATAAACTACTAATACCGCACGCACTCTGCGAATGAAATTGACTCATTTCCAAATAAGCCAAAGTAGTTTTTTTTCATTTTTCGAGATAAAACATGATTACATAGTCGAAATGAGTCACTTCACATGCGGTACGAAGGCAAAGTTTCAATAGTTGCGATTCGTTGTTGAAAGAAATTGAACAATTTACTTTAAATAAAGTCGCCATAGCTCACACAACATCGTTGAATAATATGTTAATTTAATTTATTTGAACATTAACGGGTGATTTACAACCATAACATTAGGTACGACAATTTTATTCGAGTGTTTTACAGTCTCGCTAACATCAACCATAATGTTCCGCATATTTCGAATGTTTGGTCATCGTAAACCGCTCCCCGTCCCCGCTGCCCGTTATATTGAGAAGCCCACGATCGCACTCCTTCCCGCCCCACCCTGTTTTGCCGCGCAAACTCGGGGTTACCATATTTAGGGAAAATCTACTAAACTAGAGGAAAATTATGTTACTTCTGAAAAGTTTTTAATAATAAAAAAGACATTAACTACGAGTATTTGTAACAGGAATAGTGTGCGGATTTATTAACAAATAAATAAACCATTCTAAATTACAAAACTGAATTTTTACATTAGGTATCATGAAAATGGAAACAAAAGAAAATCAATCATATTTAGAACACTATAAATTTATGACCAAAAAGAAGCCACACATTACGTACCAGATGTTATAGGTCTTATTAACCTTTTTCATTAAATTTTTTAAGTAAGTCATCAACATCAAGCTATCAGGTTTTTGTCAAATCAAGGGTAAATATTTTTTCCTCAATAGAAACCCCGAAAATCCCGTTTCTCCCCACAAACGGCGCGTGTGCAGCGCGCCACCCGCATGTCTCGCTACGAAATCTTCAGGGATGTTACTAAGCTCCTTAACCGTAACCAAAAATATCGGATATCCGAAATAAAAAATCTATCCGTAACCGTAACCGAATCCAATATAAAAAAATTCGTATAATTCGGATATGGGCGGAGTCAAAATGAGACAAGTTATTGCAGGTTCTTTTGCCCGCTCGAGACGACACGACACACAAGTTTTATCAACTTTTATCTATTAAGCGAAAATATCCGAAACTAATGCGAAATATTTTTTTTTTATAATGTAAGTAACTTTCACTGGTGTAAACACTTACATTCGTTAAAAACTTTTCGCTAACTTAAATAGCGCTCGTAGGCGGTTGCTTTAACTTTCCGAGAAAATCCGATCCATAATTCGGGAAATGTATAGCTTTGTATGACAACTTAGGTAATATCTAAAGGACGGAAATTGCAACTTTAAATGTGACAAGTTTCGATCAATTTCTAAATAATGATTATATCAGATAAAAAATACTGTTTTATTTTTTAATTAAAGTTGTAGAATGTGATCCAGGCACTTCAACTTAGTAGTTTTTGCATGTTTTAGTAGATAATATTGCAAATATTGCAACCCTAAACTGTAGGGTTGGTATGGTGCCGTAATGAATGAATGTCGTTAGTATGGTGCCGTCTCCAATCAACGCGAACAAAGACAAGCCAATACAAAAATTAATTAACGATAAACGTGGTCGGCGATCGTCCCAGTTTTGACGCGGGCACTTTGTAGGTCGTCCATCGCGCACCGTGGTCATTCCCCTGCTCACTGCTCGGTTGTGCGGTCAACGCATTCTCAACCTTACGGCAAGGCAAGCCATCTGTTCGCATGCCGCTAGGCTGAATATCATCGCTGCGTCTGCCACTTTGTTAACAAGTAGGTTGGTGTTTAAATATTTGAATCTGGAAGAGGGATGTGGAACCAATGAGGTTTAGGGTAGTTTATTGTTTTTCAAACATTGCAACCTTTTTTGTTTTGAAATAGCTAAGTCTGGTTATGTTTTGTTAAGTCGCATGAAAGAGCAGGAACGACATAATAATGAGTTTTTTCAGTGTCAAGGCTTTTTACACTGGTGTGTTTAACTTTAAACGTCTAGAAGTAGAGTGGTTTTCGTGCACTCAATGCGCAAGGTCAAACATTAAGAAATATGTCATTAACGTTTGGTCTTAATTGCAAAGGAAAAATGATTACAATATTTAAACTTTATACGATGGATAAGGTATAATTAACTTGGAGCTACAAAGGTAATATTTTTCATTAAAAAGTATACAATCGAATTGAGAACCTCCTCCTTTTGATGAAGTCGGTTAAAAAAGACTTTATATATTGAAACGTTTTATATACGAGGGCAAAACTCAAGCTTTTAGGCAGTAACTGATTTTATGACTTTCCAACCATTTCCGTCGAGCTAATATCACGCCGAATTGAACAATTTGAACATCTATTTATGAATAACATGATAAATATGTAAATCAGAAACTAGACAGCCTGGTTCTCCATAATAAATACCGTTTGCTCTCCCCGAGGCGAGGTATCGTTCAAGTTGCTTCCAATAAATAAACGCCTGACCTTACCGGCCATCCTTCAATCTCTGACTCTAGAACGCGCCTGGTAGTCGGCGCTTTTTTTTGTTTATCTTTTTTTTTACTTTTAACGGCATTAATCTTCTTTCTGAGTTAAACCTTTTTAGGAAAAACCTAACAACCTAACTTGAGTCTAATAAAAAAGGCATTCCAAATGCAAAAATTAAATGAAATATTTAATATAGAATCCTCTTAGCACAAACTTAGGTGTTCACATACAAGTATTTAAAAGAAAACAACACATATAAATGCATATCTTTGAGGAATGTCTGCGTTTATCCTGTTATCAACAATAAACAAGTCATCATCAACTTGTAAATAGGCAAAGGACACTTTAAAATACAGCCTCGTCTGTCAATGCCATGAAACCTTCATGAAACAGATGGTATGATGTATTCATTAGAGTGAAACTAGAGTATGTAAATCGATACATCAATCGTATTTTCGATTGAGTGTCATAATGTGAACAAAATGGTGACATAAATACTTGCGTACAGTTGCATTCCGTAATTGAGTGGCTGATAAACGCAAGGCCGATGCTGGCATTGTTGTAAACTTGTGGCGATAAGTCTGTCTGCCGCATAACACGATCGAAATTGGTTTCTTTTTAGTGTCGCAACATTTTTTAGCCGCGTCACTGTTAATTTGCATTAGGCGGTAACTTCGTCCGCACGGAAAGTGAAATCGGTAACTCTGGTGACTCTGAAAAATGCCAACGGTGATGTTTTTATTTTATTTCACCATTCAAATGTATGAAAGTACATAGAACACAAAAGAGTGTAAATGAAAATGGTTGACATTTTCTCAGCTTAAAGAAATATATATATTTTGACAACACTCTCGTCGATCTCCAAAACTTAACTCAAAGTGGTGACCCCATTTAATTAAATAAGTTTAGATTGAATAAAGCTAAGGTTCTATAGTTTTTTTACAAACAATAACCTTAGTAAAATATAGTTCGTTGTACTACTTAGTTAGCAAAAGTGCCAAAAGTGTTAATTTTTTGCACTTGAGCGATATAGTCGCCTCGCATTAACGACACAAAAACACAAAGACTTTCACTTTATAATCGGAAGGTTAAATATTTTTAAGTATTCTTTTTGACAACATTAATTTATATCATTCAGTTCTCAAGTTACGTTACAAATAATTCAAATACCATTAGATAACGAAGGGAAACTATAAAATACCAAATATTATCCAGTAACTCTATATAAAGTAGTTAATGATGATAGCGTCACTTCCTTTTCTTATGGACTATTTCATCTCACACTGAAAATTGAACTGAAAACTGTTTCTTTTCAGGCACGCGCCAGACAATATCGTATTTGGTAACCAAATTGGTTAATGTTTCCAATCCGCGTTCGCCTTGCTCCATCTATCTTCACAACGTTTATGAATATTGAGCTACTTAGCTTCCCGTTCGGTTATCTTGTTCTATGTATTAATATTTCATCGCTATAGCAAGTGTATCAAACTAGCTACGCTTACAAAGCTTTCACAAAAGTTATTCCTGCACTTCTATTGGGTTAGGCGCGTTTTTTATTTTATGTTTGTGTATTATTTTTCACCTGTTATGAATTAAAACTAATAAAACTGATAAGTTATCAGTTTTGATCTTAAAGAGTAAAAAACTTAGCTTTTCAGTAATCTAATTAGACATTATTTTTTAAAGAACCTAGATGTCAGTTTATTTATCAGAAAAAACATGTCATTGACATGTCATACAATACAATTTATTTTTGCATAGGTTTTTATTTTTTTTATTTTAAGCATTGTAATATTTATAAATGCAATAACATATCGAATACCCGTCAAACTACTTTAAAATCGCAGTGCAAACCCCATTAGAGCCCATATCGCGTGCACAAGACGCGGCAAATCGTGCATATATTGAGTTCTTATCGTGAATAAACAATGATATTCGAGCTCGCGACTAACTGCAATACCTACGTTACACAACCGAAAGAAAATATCTAATGTACTATATTAAGCGTAGATATTTTTGATCCAAGATCCAAATCATTCAGACTGCCGGTGAAACAGCTTGCACTCACATAGATTGGGTGCATTTCAACAGACAAATATCTGAGTCATCGATCGCCATATTTTAACCATGGAAAGTAAAATTGTACATTCTATACAAATTACTTTCCATGGTTAAAATTTACTCTATGGCGATCGATCGATGACTCAGTTTGTCTGTTGAAATGCACCCATTAACTCGCATTCCCTTATTGCTTTAGTATTATATTTGTATGTAGTCTCTCACTATAAATTTAAATTTTAAGTAAGTACTAACATTTTTAAATTTTTGAAACAAATGATGTGTAAACATAAGCAGGATTTTAATCTGGTACAGAACTTTATTGTTAAATTTTTATATTTTTGTAATATGATTGCTATCTGTTTTGTTGTCCATATAATAAATAAAATAAAATAAAAATATAGGCAAAAAAATTGTTAGTTGACAAAATACCAAAGACAAAAAACCTTGTCTTAATAAAAAGCACATGAGATATCGATGAACTAATGATTTGTGGTAAGCTAAGTAATAAATGAGACAAAATTTATATATTTTTTTATTATATTTTTTTTCTGTGTCTAATAAAAGTTTCTAATTCTCAAGTATTCCTAAGATTTGCTTGGTTCAATACACACCTTCAAACGAATTTTGCTAATAACAAAAACAAAATATGCCGTCAACTTGTGTTATTTTGTTGACAGCTGTTGTTTATTAAATTAAAAACCAGCTTAATCGTCGTTTTAAAAAAACAAAGCTTATTGATACAAGTGCAGTGTTAATTGATACTACAATAATGTTTACAACATTATAAGTACGTATTATGTGGTTGTTAAAACCGATCTGTATAATATTGTATGTACCTATAATTGCATTGACGCTCATTGTTCAGCCATTTTAAAGCCTGAACAAAAGCGTCAATATACGAGTAATCCAGAGACAAACGGTTAGCTTTTTCGAGGAAAGGAAAGAGTGACGATTTTCACACGGCACTGTAATCAGTAATACAATTTCCACAATTTTGTAGATGATAAACTTATATGTTTATATAATTTTCAAGTATTTTTTGAAATATATTGCATTGAATATGATAGAAGAACAAAATAAAATGTTGGTTATCAATCATGCTAAAAATAAACACTGAAAACTTGTAATTATATACTATTAGAGCAACGCGGCTTCATACCTAATGTGATACGCTAGAAGACGAATTATAATATCGGGGATATTGAGCAAATTGCATAAAATATCATTCTTACCTATCTAAAATCCTTTATTTGCAACGGTAGACATACCTACTTTAAAGTGAGTACTTATTTAGTTAGGTACATATTTCTGGTAAGTATACTTACTTACAGCTGTTGTCTAGCACCCAATATTGCTTTGTTTGCATTTGCACAGGGCTAGATGGCGCTGTGAAATTATACAGGCATTTATTATTCTTATTATTATAAGAAACTGGTCGCACAAGGGCGAGAAATATAATCAAAAACAGGAGCATCTCGTGATGGCGAATTCTTGTAAATACGTAATGCGATGCGCGCTGTAGTTTACGTTCATAGCGCGGACCCACGCGGCAAACACCAACTTTGCATTGAAAAATAAACGTGTTCGGTTTAAAAAAAAAACGTTACTTACTTGCATTCGACATAATGAGACAAAATCACAGAGTACATACGTTTAATAGTATAATGCGATTAAATTGAAAATTATTAGACAGTGACCCGCTTCAACTTCACTCAGCAAATTAAAATACATTGTTTTGTTTTGTACCGCAAGCGCTTTGAAGTTGATCACTTATGTTGTATATTGTCAATTTGATCATTGTAAGTATAAATGTTCTCAATAGTCAGTTCTAAAATAGTTATCTCCGTCGAAAGAAAATACAAATAATATAGCGACAATTTAATTTTTAAAGGTTTTTAAATCATAATTTCTGTAAATTCATAAAAATGAGTTGAAGTTCATTTTCCTGGCTCTCTTAATTAGTCTGTTAATTGATATAAAACACCGAATTGCCTTCGCGAATGGCGAAAAATTTTCTCAAACAATTTTTTTTGTAGTCTTTCTTATTAATAGATATCAGACTCAAATCTTCTAAGCCCTGTACCAATAAACCAAAGTGTTTAATTCTTCGTACAACTTCGTTGTTATTTAGTGGTACTGCGGCGTAGGGCGGGAGAGCGCGCGGCCTCGCGTGGCGTCACTAAGGTCGCGCGCGCTTCCTACCGCGACGTAAATAGCTGTTTGTAATCAACTTCTATTCATTTGGCATTCTAAGCTCTAATAAAATTATTTAGAATACGACTGAGAGAGTTTTCTAAAAGCTGTAATGTGACGAGGGTTCTGTTTATCAAGATATTATATCGGATTTAGGTCAAAAAGAGAGCCAAGAAAATGTCCTAAAATTCACTTTTATGAAGTTTACAGAAAGTATGATGATTTTTTTTTTATTAAATTGTCTTTTTTATTTTTTTTAAGAAAACTCTTTAATTTGAACCTATGAGTTAGTAATTTGTGTAGGTATTTGTAGTTGACACTCCAATCATTTGATATATTTCTTAAGAGCTGTATATACACGATTTACGCTAGTTGTACATTTTGTGTACAACTAACGTATTGTGACGTTACTCCAACTCCAACTCAATTCACGTATTTCTTGATTTCAAAGTCAATTTTTTTAAGATTATTGAAAAGATATTAGGTTTCGGACCTTAAATAAAGTGTTCTTATAGAGAAGTTTTATCTTGGAATTAAAAGTGTCAAATATCCAATCGTACGCGTTTTAATAAAACGTGACGTCATAACGGTGATGTCATACGCGCCGCAGTGAAATTCTCTGTAAGTTTCAGATTATGCCCCAATTACGGTTATCGTACTCGAAATCGAATATTCGAAATAATTTTATACGTAACAACAATTATTATGTTTGGTTAAAAAGTATGACATTGTGTAATATTTATATCGATTTTAAACAAAAAGACGTGACGTCATTGTGGTGACGTCACAATGCCGACGCCACTAGTATCACACTAACACTAAAGTACAATCAAGACATAAATGAAAAAATAAACACCTTGCGCATTGGATTTTATGAAATTATTTCCGAGCAATGGACATCGATGTCAATTACGACTTCCTGTTATCGGCCATGTTCTCGCAAGTCAACAACTGAGGGTAAATCGCAATATTTCATTTGATATACGTAGCTAATAGAATGTAATATCAACTTTGATATCAGTATTGATTGATAATTTCTCATTGCAGTTAGTGATAAGGTAATAGCAAAAAATAGTCATAACCAAACAGCTTTTTTGAAGCTAAACAAACAATCAATTTTACAGTATTAGATAACCGAAAAATGTATAGGTTTACTTTGGTTTTTGTTTGAAGTAGGTACTTCAAAGCCGATATTTCAAAGACTTTTAAATATTGTATTGTATTTGATCTGATGCACAGAAATTAATTCAAAGTTTAAATTAAGCTACAGTTTCTTTAGATTAGATAACAAACAATATAGGTTTAAAATTATCTTATTTTTCCGATTGCAATAAACACAGATGTTACTACGAATTAATAACAAAGTTTACGTAGTTGTTAATTTATTAAAAAATCAAGGTGTGCGTTATGGTTAAAATAAAGTAATAGCAAATTGTTATATTTTATGTAGTTTAACAAACTCATTATTGGCGAAATGATTAAAATAACATTGTTATAGTAAAGTAAACACAGATGTTGTCACGAATCAATAACAATATTTACGTAGCTGTAAAAATTAAAAAAAAAATCAAGGTGTGCGTTAAATGGTTAAAATAAAATAGCAAATTGTTATATTTTATGCAGATTAATAAAACATAATTATTATTGGCGAAATTATAAAAAAAAATGTTGTTGTAAACACAGCTGATGTTGTTACGAGTCAATAACATTGTTTACATAGCCGTGGCTGTTAAAAGTTTGTTTCACATTCCTGGCCGATATTGAACTTGGTTGACCCGCAGGTCTCGGGTTCGATGCCTGATAGGTCGCCCGAAGGACGTAATTACACGTAATTCTCTGAGACGAACTCGTCCTCGAACCACAAACATTCTCCTTTGATTTGGAATTGGGCCTGTGATTTTAATGAATTCCACTAGAAAGGCCTAGATTTTCATGAGCGGTGTGAAACCAATTAATCAAGATAGATTTTAAAAGATTTTAGCAGGCGTTTTTCTGTGTTACTTTGTTAGAAGATCGAATTATGGAATAAATTTCGTAAGACCTAATGATTATTCAACCAACTCTTGAATCGGGCGCTCGTTTATAAATAGTATACTAACATCTATATTTGGCTACAGACAGATCTGACTGTGACACTTGTGAATGAAGACTATATTTCAGTTTTCTTCACAATTTTTTTTCTGACTTTTCTGACGGAAAATCCTATGTCCGTGCTTGATCCATTGTTTCATCAAACTTTTTTCAAATGCGCTTTTCGCTCAAAGCTTAATTTAAATGTGCTGAAATAGTGATAAATAAAAAAGTACTAACTTTAACATCAATAACACGAAGAAAGTTAAATTCCAACGAATATTTTTTTTTCGTGGCAGATTCAATTCTATTACAATATATTTAAAGTTCAAAATGGAAATGCTTCCTTCATCGTTGTGCTCTCAACCAGAAAGTTGAAACTCGCTTGACTTTTAAGTACACAACGACATAAAGTAGAACGTGATTTGTTAAGGACATCTGATTTCAGTTGTATCAAGTTAAATTAGACATTATATTGAATTTGCCAGTGCCTGTATGATAACGCTTAATTAATGTGTTAAAATTATCTTTTCCGATATATCCGATAAATGATTACCGTGAACTTTTCAAATGTGTTTATACAAAAGTACAAGTACGTAATATGTATACTCTTACTGATACTCAATATTAGGTGAATCAACCCAATCTTTGATCAAATCATTTGTTAACCAGTGTAGTGTTTCCAAAATATTGTCTTTATGTGTTAAGTAATTTAATAACTTTGTAAGTATTCCACTTTATTCTAATTTCTTTGTCTGTTCAATCGCATCGCATACCATTTGGTTACGTCATGGGCGTCACTTTGCCCCCTTCCCCCTCGTCCTCTCCTCCTCTCTCCCGTTTGCCCTCTTTATCAATCACTTTGTGCGATTATTAACAGGGCTAACTATTTACTTCTCAAGAAGCTAGTTTCCATATGGTGGACTGAAGCATCTATAGAGGTCATATAAAGTGTGAGCAGTAGTCCAAAAACGACCTTGCCAAGGTAACTACAATCGCCAAACTCAAGGTAATCAACAAAAGATTACAGTGTAATTTAATCGATATTAAATAACTAAAAGCTGTACGCTGATGATGCTGTACGTATTGTCTCAGTTTATTAATCGCCCACACGGATGGTGTTTACGATACAATTAGAACTGTTCAAGAATAATTATGTTTCAGGAATGATCCACTCGACAAGTCGTTATTATTACAACCGTCAGTCGGTTGATGCTATATCAATTAGTGCGTGCCAGATGCCTTTCCATGGAAAACCTGTTTCGGTCCTTTTTATCGCAGCGTTTGAGCGTAACCTTTGTTGCCTACGGTTTTATTTACAGCTACAACAGCTTCATACATTCTCCTAAATTCATTAGATCATAGAAATCATAACTCTTTAAAACGGTCACTATACTACTCGAAGCTCCCATAAAGTGCACAAGCTGTGGTGTGCACAAGTTACATAAAATTCAATTACGAAAGAAAATAAAACCATCACAAAAGTGGTCGGATTGTATCCGGCCGACATAAAAAGTTTAGTGAAGCATTTGCCTACCTGCTAATTAGACAAAGAGCTCGCGATCGGCGCGTCAGTGACAACACGGTCCACTAACATGCACACATCGACACATCGGAGAATACGAAAGTACGCGGGCGGGAAAAGAGAGTCGGCAGGCAAACGGGCGGGAGTGCGCGTCTGTCCCCCGGCGGCTATCGGCGACCACTGGGTTCAGTGCCGCCTGCCGCGATGCACGCATTCATTTCATCGAGCAACGGGCACGAGCGGAGAACAGCTGATGGGCCGGCTGGCTTAACGCACACCTGTGTGTGCGCACTCTCTCTTTCCCACACGCCGTCGCAGGCGCATCGTCTTGCGCTGAAATTGGCGTGGCGGGTTGCGTGACGTAGAATGCGCGATGCAAACGTCAGCGATGTGGCAGATATCTGTAGCAGTATGCGGCTCATTATGCCCCGCTACTGTTGCTAGGTCACTCGCTCGATTTGATTGACTTTTATCATTGCAACACATCGGTATAACAGCTGATCTAAATGTAGTCAATTTTATTGCATTGAGACTAAATCACGTTCTAAAAATCGTTAACGTCTTAACGTTAACGATTTTTAAACAAGCACAACACTTGACTAAACAAAACACATTGTAATAAAACACAACTTTATAATGAAAGATTTACACACTATGCTTTGAAGTACCTATTATCATTTTTTATCATTTATTGAAAGAAATAAATGGTCCTAACAATGCCGGATTTGTAAGGCAACGTAAGTAATGCACATAGTTTTACGCAAAAGATAAATCGTTGCGGAAAAGTTCATGCCTTGGCCATGCCCTGGTGTGGTGAAGCAATGCAGGAGTTTGTTGCTTTAGTTTAGTGCATCTCTATATCAATTTCAATAAGTGCAAATTTGATTATTCTCAAGAACAAAATAGTAGAACAAAAAGTATAAAGTATACTCGAAGAACAAACAAAAGTATAAAGTACATACAAAGGCATAAGGTATCAAGAACGAAAAGTAAAAAGTGCAAAAAGTATTAAGAGCAAAAAGAAAAGTAAAGAACAAAAAGGTTATGTAAGTCGAGAACAAAAAGAACTAAATATTATTTCAAGAGCAAGATCATAGAGAAAAGCAAAAAAAAAAAAATTTCATACTTCAAAGAAAAACTTCGTTTAATTTATTTATTTAGCGAGAAATTTCCTACAAAGAGCAGCAGGTCACTAAATAATTATCATTTATTGAAAGAAATAAATGAAATAAATTTAAAAACTCGTACTTTTATGAAAGTCGCAAAATTAAAAATATAATTAGGACTCAGTTGCTATTTGATTTGACTAGAAAATTTACGCATGCAAATGACATTGGTGATAAAACTTACAAAATGCGCCTCACGTTTTTAGGTTTCTGTATATGTTTATAAATCTTTACAGGAGAAATCATTTCATACTTTTTAGTTCGTTTCAAAAACGTGTTTTTTAATAATAATAAAAATCCAGCAAATTATTATTTACTGCTTTTTAGTCAACGAGCTAAAACTAAAAATACACCATCTCCTATTGGAGTACTTGTCAATACGAATCAAACGAGCCAAACTCGATGGGGTTGTGTGCTATTTCTTATAGAGTTCCTGTGGCCTTCTTCCGGCTCCATCATCAGACCCTGGACACTGTTTCTAACAGAGTACCTATACTTGTCAAGACGATTCTAACGAAATGAGGTTATATGGTTTCATCATAGAATTCCTGCGGCCTTCTTCTGGCTCGATCATCAGATCAGCTCAATGATACCATTGCCTTTCAGTTCTGACCTATGTTCAAAGTTTCAAGTCTCTAGTTAACTAGCAAAAATCGTTTGCAAAATTTGTGGACAAACAAAAACAAACCAACCAACCTTATAAAAAACGAGTTAAAATATGTTGTATTTACAACACGAATAGATGCTTTGCACTTCATTTATTAAATACTCCATGTCTGAAAATATTTGAAAATTCATGAAATACATAAACAAGTACAAGAATAATCAAAAGATTAAATATTGGAACGATTTGATTTGTAGCACTATTTGCACTACTTTGGAATGTTATAGATAATACTAAATAATATAAGTACTTACTAGAAAAAATACGACTCGCACCAGATCAATATTCAGACGGGAATCGAACCCGCGACCTTTGGATATCCGGTCCAATGCTCTGACCGCTGAGCTACCGAGTCACTAGTTTAGTCAAAAGGTCGCGGGTTCGATTTCCGTCTGAGTATTGATCTGGTGCGAGTCGTATTTTTTCTAGTATATTATTAGTATTGTATAAAAATAGCATTGTGAATGCAAAAATCTCAAATTGAAAAAATGTTATAGATAAGCTGAAAGCACACACTCACTTTTTTACTTTCTTTACGTAAGCTTGCATAGGTACTTTACTTACATACACTACATTCTACACTACACTACACACAGAGTCGTACGTTTTAGCACAATACATAATTTGGTTTCAGAGTTGGTAGGCACTAAATAGGCTACAGACTTATTTTGGCACGGTTTTGTTGGTCTGCAAAAACACAAAACTTTAGGGCATAAAAATTAAGATTTCAAGGAAGTAACTGAAATCGCTAAAATAAAATTAGGTGTTTCATACAAAATATTTAGCGAACATTGCGAAAATACAAACAGCAGATTTTTTGCTATTTCAGGATTACTTCCTTACAAAAAGTTGTTCGTAAATGAGCAATATAATTAATTAAAACTAGTTTAAAAGTTTTGCGTTATTTCATAACCACGTTGTTTATAGAAAAGTCACGATATTTACATCATACTGCTCGGAAACTACGATTTACTAGTATGGTAAGAGGCTGTGTAAGTTGGCATGTGCAACACAGTGCATTGTTTTTTTTTTCAGAAAAAAGTTTCGTCATTTTAATAAGAAAAGAAATCGGTTCACTAAGGAGTTTTGCATAGCTTGAATGGTAAAGTAATAAATAATAAATATTTGACAACATCACATATTGCTCCGATTCCAAAGTAAGTAGCTAAAGCACTTGTGTTATGGAAATCAGAGACAACGGTGGTATCACAAACACCCAGACCTGAGACAATATTGAAAAGTTAATTTTCTACATTGACCCAGCCGGGGATCGAACCCGGGACCTCAAGAGATGGTGACGCCTTGAAAACCGGCGTGCAAACCACTCGACCACGGAGGTCGTCAAAGTGTACTTTACAATTAAAGCATTCACCATATGCTTGAATTCTAAAGTGATTTGAAAATGGAACGTTCTATCTAAACCAGGGATGCACAGACTGCGGCCCGCGGGCCACACGTGGCCCGTCGGCAATATGCTAGTGGCCCGCCAGCAAAAATATTCCCTCGTTCATATGAAAAAAAAACTTTTTTTTTGCTTTTTTATGTTTTTATGTTGTGCTGGTGGCCCGCCATTAGTTTATCATTTGCCCAAGTGGCCCATGGTCTCAATAAGTCTGTGCATCCCTGATCTAAACAGTGCACATGCCTGGCCAACCAGTATCACTGCCTTTTAATAAATTGTAACAATGTAACTATTAATTTTAATAAATATTTTTTTATAAATATTTTCTTTCTAATGAAAAATTATTTTGTCATACCAATATAAATGTTTTATTTACCACGCATGAATGATGTAAAGTAGTATGCTTACCTCGGTTGTAAGTAGCTATTACACCCTCGATCCTTAGCGCCCTTTGCGAGCTACGCTCGCATGGGCGCCAAATTGGATCTTGTTCTGTAATAGCTCACTTACGTCCCTTGTGTAACAAACTACTATTCTTATCTATTACTTACTTAGGTATTTTTACCTACTTTATTTTTTGCACTAACTATTGCTTTAGATAACATTTTTTTTAAAGATTAGAACATAATGTACATACTCTTACTTAACAAGGAGGTAATATTTTTGTACGAGATTTAACAAGTTCAGTTTTTATAAGGAACCTAATTCAAAAATGAATAAAAGTTATTATTATTTTGACTTCTACATTATTTTTAAGCAAAGTGATTAGATGCTCTTTGGGTGCGTCCAGCACAAAATGTAGCCACATGGTCTTAACCAGATTTTTTACCCTGTGTGTTCTTCCAGTAAGCCACTGGAGCCGCTCATCAAATCAAGATCAAATCAAATCGTGTCATTTCAAAATTTAAATTTCGAGCTCAGCATGGCTGGCGGCGGGCGGCGCGGCGGTGGCGCGGTCGCGCGCAAGGTTGGCGCGAACGCGACCGCCGAGGTCATTGTACATCGAGTTTGATGTCCTAAATACCTAGGCATAGGTAGGGCATCAAATCATCCAATTTTTTACAGTAGTCTAGCTAAGCTCTGACTCATGGAAATAAACCTAGTGCACCAATTGATTCATCTCCAGTTGAGAAATTACAGCAATATGATTATAACAACAGACAGACTTCTTCCTATAGGTAACCATGTCCATACCAACCTATAGGTTGTTATTTGTTTAAAATACCCCCCATCACAGGGAAGGCAAGAGAACGTAAGTCCCTTCAGTAAAATCTTGGTGTTTTTATTCGGTCAGGTATCTACGGGAAAATGAGACTTATACTTACTTACTCAGGTGGCTCAGCGACCCTATGTGTGTCTTGACCTTCGATACAGAGCTCGCCATCTATCTAGATCTTTTGTTGTTTCGCGCTAGTTTCCAGCATGGAGCTCACGTAGATCGGCCTCCACCACGTCTCTCCATCGGAATCGGTAGCGGGGGCGTCCGACCGGGCGTCGTCGCGTCGGCCAGTTGCTTGACCGAAAATGAGACAATAGATATTTCATTGTTGTCCGGCCTCATGTGACCGCCTCGCATTTGATGAATATTTGCATTAGAATGCTGATTCTAAACTTTTTTATATTTGATTTAACCGACCGAGCCACCGACGACGCACCAAGAACCTATACCTATAGGTACGCGGTAAGATCTTCTGATCACTTCATTAAACTATTAGATAAATAATAATAATAATAGCTTTCTTGTAAACGACAAAACATAAGACAAAATATAGTTGCTAGTCGTACTATTATTGCTAGGCTACAGCAGTTAATGAAATATTTTATTGCAATTTTGTCACAACTATCAAAAAAATTAAGTTCACCACATCCTCAATGAAATTGCGAAAAACAAAATAGTCCCTGAACTAACTAAACTCGATAAAATCTCGCCTATAATCTACTACAGAAGAAGAGGTCTTGAACAAACTTTTTATCAACATAAGTGATCTATGATGTGTGCTGAACAGCTTATTTCATGTTGTGGTAAACTTTGAGACCTTGACCGGATCGAGAGAAATAAGTTAAACATTTTATATTTGACTCGATTTTTACAAACGCTAATTATATTTGGATAACATTTGGATTATTTTATGAAGTTGTTTGATATATAATTTACTCTTGGACTTATTTATAAGAGCTGAATAAATAGTGATAATTCTGAATGTATGCTAAGACTAAATCTATATTAATAAAAAAAAATATCCAAATAGCATTCGATAACGTTACGACCTTAACGATTAATAAACAATCAAATCTTGCGAATATATTAATTGAAATTATAATTATTTCCTTTTATTGATCAATAAAATACTTTGTGGCGAAAAATCTTTGTTTGTTTTTAATTCTTTAGTTACAAGTTACATTTGAACATTTTTGATGTTTGTTTACAACTTATCAAGTTTGTTCTTTAGTTACAAGTTACATTTTGAAAATTTTTGATGTTTGTTTACAACTTATCAAGTTTGCTTGATTAATATACATATAAATTGTATCGAATACGTTATTAGGGATATCGGTATTCAGAGCGAACAATCGAGTAAAATATTCAGGAAGGGAATCAAAACAAAAACCTGATTGGAATATCTTTTCTACATCTACGGGGACTTGAGATCGTTATTGTTTGTATAATATTCCATCTTTTCTGTTAAGAAATTTGATACTTTTTTAGGATTAGAGCATTTTCATCCGCCTTTTATTACGTTCGAATAAAAGGCTCATCAACATTAATGATTAAAATAACTTTTAAATTTGAGATTTTTGCATTCACAATGCTATTTTTATACAATACTAAATAATATACTAGAAAAAATACGACTCGCACCAGATACTCAGATATTTTTTCTAGTATATTATTTAGTATTGTATTAAAATAACTGTTTTTAGTTACCGCATTCTATATATTAATCTATGTAGCTAGTTTCAACGAATAAGGTGCAAAAAAAAAATTTGTTTCACCACCGATAAAAAAACTAAGTACTTACAATACATAGGTAGTTGAGCATTATTTTTGGTGAAAATTCAATTTCGAAACACCTAACAATGTTTCTTCATGTTTTTAACCGAAATCGTTTTGAGGCAATATATTACTATAAAAAAGAATGCTAACAATTAAAACTAAGCATTATCTAAGAGATAAATAATATAATATTTCTTTATCAAACTGTGGTCTGGTAAGCTCGTTTGATAGACATAAACCGTTGAAGAATATATGTGGAAAGAAAAGAACTGAGAGATTTTCCACGCTGAGGCTGCGAGCCGAGCGTAGGTATGGCAGGCAGGCATATTGTTGGTCTTTTTTTCTCTTTATTTGGGTCAACTAACAACCACATATAAATAAACTATAATAAAAAAATATTTCTTATGAAATTTAAACAAATATGCAGTCAAAGCCGTTAACCACATGTTACTACAGAAGAGTTAACAAGAAGGAGTATACATATATTTCTGAAACATTAATATTTAATTATTACTTATCCTTATTACTGAATCTAGAGTTTTTATTATACATTAATGGATAGCATCGTATTAAAGAGGTCTTACCTTTCGGCCTACATGTGTGGGGTTAATTGTGAATTTAATAGTAATAGTAAGTAACAATTGTTCTGTTTTCAGAAAAAAAATCTTACATTTTTCCATTTACCTTGTTTTTCGAAATAGAGTTTAGGTACATTCTTCTGAGAAAATTAGTGGAATAAACCAACGCTATGACTGGTTTTAGGGTTACAATTACAACACAACTTTACGTTTATCTGTAAAATGAAATAATTATCTTACATACTTATTTCATTTTACATATAAACGTATAGACAACTTTATTACAGCAAAACTATTCTTAGGTACCTAATTCTGTGAAAATACTACCTCATCAGTATAAACCCAAACAGTATAACCAAAATATCTCAAAATTGTGAAACCACTTGCCAAATGGTATACTATAGCCATTCAACTAAAACTCTGCCCTATGGCAACGGGATAAGGACTAATTTAACACGCGAACGTTATCAACATTGTGTTCTGCTAGTAAACTACACCTAATTAATTGTAACAAAGTTTGTTTGAGGTGTCCTCAGACTAGTCATAAAATCTTAAGCTAATCACCCTATTAATTTACGTATTCGGTGAGAATTCATTATTTATTTTGGTAAGATCATTGGATTGGAAACTATGGACTTTAAAGAAGCAACATGGTAAGGAATAATACTTGATTTAATTTGTGCAAAATCCGAAGTTATTCGCGTAATAGATTATTTTAATTTTGCCTAAAATATCACACCTCTAAGTACCTACTTAAAATGATTTTACACTTTGCTTAAAAATGGTTTAGTTTTGATGAAATATGTGCATTTGTTTTGTTTGCTTTTCATATTGCTTACTATTATATTTCGTTTCTAGCTTTGAATAACCGAGATAAGATTTCAGTATTTTTTTGAAGGCATTGGAACCGTCTGTCTACGACCATACTATTATTTATTCTGTGCTACGCCGTAGTAGCTCGCAGTTATAAGGGCTTAATTTGACAAGACAAAGAAAACAGTTAATGTTAGTCTTATTCGTCAATAAAGGAAATTAATGATGGCGAAAACTCCACATATTACCAGTTTTATCAAGTGCTGGTTCTTATAAGTAGTTCTTTATGTTAAAATTTCCGATAAAGTCATTTTCTAATACAGCATATCACAGAGGCTGTATTGTTTGTCTATCAAAAAAATTATACCACGTTAAAACTTACTACAGACTCAAAAAGTTCGTATATCCAGCATAGATAATATTAGTATCCATAGAACAGTGATACTCGGTACCTCGGCAATCCTCGCCGGCCCCGTTTCCTAGGGCGAACGGGGGTCGCCGAGGCTCCGCCCCCCACCCTGCTAAACGGGATGCGCGCCTCCAATTTACATTTATGAAGTCCCGTAACGGATTCCGGCATGTTTACTTTCGATAATTAAAAATGTCTCAGCTCAGGTGTTGTAGCTTTTATTGCCATAGTCGAATCAACTCTAAACAGCTTTAATTTAAGTGTTACCTAACTTCTGTGATGATAGTTAATCGGTTATGTAACTGGTTTTTCTACACCGCCTCGGAACTCGAAACTATCAAAGGCTTTGGTATTGACATTTCAAGATGGTGAATAGTCTTGAAATCTTTTGTTAGTGCTAGATAAGTCACTGCGTGCTCTTCTGTTTTCTGTATGTACATTTATTTTTCTAAGGTTTTGTAGAAGACAGTATTGATTTAAGTATATTACTTTGTAATAGTGTCTTATTGTAACATAAAACAAATTATTAAAATTAATCTCATAGCGTATCTGCACTGAGAAATTTTATCAGTTATGAAAATTGAACTAACTATCTTGCCGATTTCTCTCATTGCGCCGAAGGTTTTCGAATCGATGAGGTAGATCAATTCATTGACATTGTTTTATTACTCCTGAAATATTTTAGGAGTAAATAGAAACAGTGTAAATATGAGGAAAGCTGTAAAGAGACACACGTTTTCGAGAAAGTAGGAAAGGACCAGCCTTATCATTCTGATATTGATGCTTATTTTTGGCACAAATAAAAACTTACCAAAGAAATGCAGCAATGTGTCACATCCATCTGTCAAATGAAAGCGATTGGTTAGTTAAAAAAAAGTTACAGTCTTTGTATGAAATATCAGTCAGATTTGATGTCCGCAACATAATATATAGACAAAACCTGGGATACGGATACTAAATATTGCTTATTCGTAAAAAAAAACATAATGTTTATTTATGAATATGCAAAACGTTTTAATGCAATGTCGATTAAAAAATCTTTTTTTTAATGCACAAATTATGTTAAGTGACGATAAATAAGGCCGAAGGTGGAAGCGCCCTACACCCGGAATCCTCATCACTGAGGAACTGGCTATCCTATCTTACCTCTAACTGCCGGAACACATTTTTTTAATTGTTATTATGACGTCAAACTTTAAAAAAAAAGTTAAAATGGTGGTAGCTAGCCAGGCGGACTTAAAATAAGCCCTACCACCAATCAAACCGAGTATAAATTGTACCGTACCCCCCTGGGAATCGAATTCGGGGCCACTACTAGACCACATGCAGATTCGGTTAAAACTATAATGACTGCATACATTTAATACAACATACAAGGCTTAATTACAACTAATAAGTTCTAACACACACACGCTGAACTTACACGGGAAAATATTATTACTTTTGCACACGTTCAAAACTTTAGAGCGTTCTAGTCTAGACGAGAATGAATAAAGTAGTTTTTCTGTATATATTGTATTCTACAAGACGGACGACAAGCTGACTAGATTCCCAGATGGGTATTTCAATAATTAAAAACAAACTGAATTTGAAAAACAGTAAAAAAATTTGTTTTTACCGTTTGCCATCACATAAACACCTACTTACAAGTATTTTTCTATTGATCTTGGCTTTGAAGAGCATGCGGCGTGCTCCGCCTTGACCCGGTTAAACATACTAACAATCACCGCGGTAGTGCTCAAATCATCTTACAAACAATATTAAAAACATATTGGTTATTTTGATTAATTTTTCCTCCTTTACACGAAAGTGAAACATATTTTGACAATAAATAGTACATTACAGGCGAGCGCTGAAAGTAAGATCATTCAAGGCAAATTGCTTTACGCAAAAGACTTGTTTAGTGCTTTTCTTAAATACCAGTATATTTTTCAGGTATCTTCATGGTGATAGTGTCATGCATGTAAGTTGAAAATAACATTACGATCGGCAACTCAAGTGCTTTAGCATTTTGCAGAAATATTCGTGTAACTAAACGACCTAAGGAGTGAAGCGGAAGTGTTGCCGACAGTACTAATACTTTATTTGTAAGCCAATCCAATTACAATCATTTCATAGGTATCAAAACTTTGATGAAAAATACCGACCTCGTATAACGGGTCGGGTTATCATGCACCCGTCAGTTTCCTTAATTTTCCAGATTCTCAAACTGGTCAGTTTTTTTTTATTCAGTTTCTCTTATTCGCCAGTTTAATTAACTCGTCAATTTCCTACACGATCGCAACGTATTTTCTAAATAATTTTTGATTATCCATTTGATTATTTCTGTAGCCGTCCGAAAATTTGCGTGCGTGGACTAAAATTACTACAATAATAATCATCAGAATACACTGATATATATCTGGTTTAAAAACTAAGCAATTAATTTGTGATTATTAAAATAACAGTTTTGAAGTCCAAGGTAAAATTGTCTTCTGGGTTAAAATTTCATGTATAGAAAACTAACTATACGCTTTTCTAACAAGAAGAATGACTGAGTCGTAATTGAACGTTAGGGAATTGGCTCTTTTGAAAAAAGGTAATTTTGTAAATATTCTTTTCATGTTTTCGTTTCATGTTCATATTATACTAAAAATATCTTGATACCCTTCTGTTCAATCTATACGACAAGAAATCTAATACATTTTCCGGGTTCGGTGGAACACCTAGTCGTCGAAATTGATTTTTCCTTCTTTTGTTTCATGTAGTCGTCAAGGTGATCTTTTTAATTTGTTAAAAAGTTTATCATCCGTTGAATTAAGAAGTTTAAAGTTAGGTAGGTATTTTACACTACCTATTTATTTTGTTAGTAAAAATTATTTCATTTACAGTAAAATGGTGTCTTAAGTCCAATGAAGCCACTCTCTGCAGGCAAGTGGAACGAGCAGCCCGCCTGCATATCAAGCAGCGTGAGTGATGACGTCACGCTTTCACTAGCCTCGGAACCGCTGCGAGACGATACAAACCGACGCTTGATAAGATGCTACCACACCCAATTAAGGCAAACAATTTCCAATCCTTTTTTGTCAAAACTGTTGTGGAAGGGCTTCTTTCCCGCCTGACTAGCTACCACCACTGTTGTGTGTGTTCCGACAGCTAGGCAGATAGACAGTTCCTCAGTTGTTGAGGATTTCAGGTGTAGTACAATTCCTCTTTCGACCTTATCTTCACTTAACGTTAGGTGAGATGAAGACCAAGTCCAAACCTGTTGTAGATAAAAAAGACATGGTTACAAACTTTCTGACTGATGATCATCATCACGGGTACAGTACAGGTATTCCTTCTGGATTGATAAGGAGCTCATAACAATCATAACTCATTCTGAGGGCTCAATGCAGATTGGTGATTGATGTTAAAGATGAGTGAAATATATGAAAACCTGAGAAAAAAAAAGTAGACTAAAGAGCGTTATCTACCCTTACCTAAAATTCAGTATAGCATAGTGATTTGCTTGCTGTTTAAGGAGTACCTAGTTAAGTAAGCGAAAATGAACATGCAGCTCTGCTATGACATGCGACAACAGCGCACTTGTGCATTATCAACTCTGTCAGTTTAGCAACATGGGTTAGTTTCATTTCATTTGACAGATTGAGAAAATACTGAGTGAGGCTATATACATCTGCGATTTTGCTCCTTATCTTTAACCAATATTTTGATAACTCAGCGACAGACAAATATAACCTTTGGTAATTAAAACGATTACCTACCACGAACCCATAAATCAAAATCAAAACTAACTTTGTTATCTGGCAGATAGAAAGTGATGACTACGTTTGAAATACAGCCATTTTCACATAACGAACGCGTTTAATTATAGTTGATTAAGGATATAATTATGTTAGCTTTTGATAATCGACTGCACCTGATCAAAAGAAGAGAAGAAACTTAATTAGTAATTACGCTTTGATAATAACTACAGAAGACGCGCGAATGGCGTAGTCAGAATGCATTTCTGAGAATCGAATGCAAATAATTAGAACGTGAATACACTTTCACCGTCGTCGCCTAAGATCCGTTCAATACGCGGTATTACACCATTATATGTATGTATGGCTGGCGGTAAACAATGGTAGTTTAATAACATTGATTCAATTATTTACCTTAGAATAATAACACCTAGAAGCCGTGCCCTCGTATGCAAAGTAAGGCAACTAATACTAAGCCAAAATGGCTTAGTTTTCAGATTCATATCCTTCATACGTTACCTAATCGTAAATAAAATCCAATAATATAGTAACTAATCTCCTAAATGTAGGAAAATAGAAACTGTTTTGTACTTATTCGGTATGATTAAGTGATAATGGAAAATAAAAATCTGATAACGGAGCCATTTTGGCTGTTTTAGTTGCCTATCGTTCTAAGTTATATACCAAATCTGAGTTAAGCGGTTAAGTCTAATTCGAAGTAGAGGCAAAGTCAAAATAATATTGATTCAACAAAATTAATAATATTTCAAAACGTCTATTAATTTTCTACCACACCCCGTCCCAAACTTTTTTAACTGACAAGAAGAACGGGCGCAAGAAATTAAAGTGTTTTCTGGTAAACAAGGTAAAAATAGTCGAATCTTCTAATCTAATAATAAAAAAGAAAGACTGACGATTCAACCAAAAATACTTATCACAGAAGAGTAAAGAATAAGTCGACCAATTTTCAATTTTCTCAAAAAAACTCTTCAACCCAAAGTGATATTTGCATAGTCGAAAAATAGAAGAAATTTTGCAATAAGGCTTAGTGACAATAACCGCTTTTTTCAAAACTGGGTAGAATGGAAAGATGATGACATTAATCCTTATCAATCTAATTAATTTCATGATCAAGGTTGATTATTAACATGTGAATTCCTCTTTAAATTATTTTAATTGGATCTTTCAACGCATCATTTATACATTATTTTAAAACAACAATGATTTTATTTGCGTATGGATTTTTCAAAATCTGCGCTTATTTTACATACTTACGTAAAATCTTTCCGTTCTCAAATAAAAAAGTTGTCATATTTGATCTTCTAACAAATCAAGTGAACATTAATCTACCTCGACAAATAGCTACAAGAAATGCTTATCTACACTCAGACAAACCGGGAACAACGCAAATCACAATGGCGCGTCGTAATAGGGCGAACAAGTAGATACGGCGAGGGGTCCGAAACGAAGCGATAGAATATTACAGAATAGAATATAAGTAGAATATTTAATACATTCTGTACCCTTAGCACGAACAGCTAACAAAAAAAAATAACGTGCGTAAAATCATTCAATAGTGCAATTTAGTATGGAAAATTAGTACAACGCCATCTACCGCCGAATAATGAATTTAATATTTCCATAGATATTTCTCTATCGAGTAATTTTACGTGCGTTTTTTTTCTCGATGGCTGTTCGTGCTAAGGGTACTGAACTTACCATCAAAATTTCAAGGATGTGTCCAGTCTATGAAACTAAACAACTTTCTCTAAGAAACATGTGTCGAATTTCGCCACAAAACTTTGGTCATCCCCATATTAAATTGATCACTTGATCTCTTTGATTTGTATGGGAAGGAATTTATCAAAATCGGTGACTTATGCTTGTTCCCTATTTAATATAATGAGGGTGCCACTGTGAGAGCACTAATTAGGTACCGTAATAACGATGACATATTGCGTTAAGGCTCCGTTACGCGAAATCACTTGTCTCTGTCTTTTTCTTTACGTGTAAAGAGTATGGAAAATAACCTCACTTCTGCACTTTTTCGATGTTTTTTGTTGTTTTTTCATCATAATCTTTAGCACAATCATCTTTCTTAAAAAAAGTTATTGGAGCAAGTGCACAGTACGTTAAAGTGTATTTTGATGTAGAATTCAATACGTTTACGCTATTATTTACGCCAAAAATATGGCCCGCGACAAGCGCTTTTGACGATATTCTGTTTTTTTTTTACAATCATCTGTGAGGTTTATACGCAATTTAATACTTGTAGGTACTAGATAATCTCTTTAGCTTGTCGCATGTTTTTTTTTGTGGCTACAGCTTTACGTTTACTATATAAAAATATGGCCCGCGCAAACCATGTTTTCCTATTATGGCCCCTTAAATTATAGGACAACGCCTCAAAAGCCTGATCTATGCCTTTATTATTAGCTATACGATGGGAGACATTGAAAAGATCTGGCAAGGAAAATAAAACACATTTACAGCTGTTAAATTTAAAAGACATCGCGAACCTAAAAGTGTTTTTATTAAAATGTCTGCTTACGCGGGGAAATCTAAGATGTGATTCAAGAAGAGCAGTTTTCTTCTCACTGCTGAAAACTTACCAAGTGAAAGTGAATAATACATTATATTTTATTTTAAAAAAAGAAATACATCAGTCAGAGATACGGTGCATATGAGTTACGTGGTGCCTATATACACAGAATAAATAATAGTACTTGGTGCCTGACCGCAACTATTCATATAATACTTATTCTTTATTTTTTGCGTACTTATAATAATAAAACTTCTTTACCCCAAAATTTCGCATGAAAACCCCGCTACGGGCTGGTGTATAAGGCTCCTGGCCCCAATCCAATGATGCGCGAGATGCAGAGCTAATACTTAAATCCATTACTGTTATTACAGAGTTAATTCCGAAAAGATGCCCATCCTTTGATCGCTTCCTCTGTCTAGACGCAAGTATAAGCAAATACATTTAACTGCACATAATTGCAACATTTAATAAAGTTACAGTGTCTTCCAGCCATTTTTGATGTCTCCACTGCTGGGGCACAGGCCTTCCTTATGGGTGGTAAGGAGGACGGGCCATAGCCCACCACGCGGGCCCAATGCGGATTGGTGGGTGTTAACGACTGCAAATGCAGCCGGGACCAACGGCTTAACGTGCCTTCTGAAGCACGGAGGAGCTCGAGATAATACATTTTTGGTCACCCATCCCATGACCGACCCTTGCGAACGTTGCTTAAGTTCCGCAATCGCTGGGCCAGGCGCTAAACCACTGCGCCACCGAGCTCCACAAAGTTACAGTATAACTTATTAATTAAGCTATTAAGTTATTCTTTGATAAAATAAGATAAGAAATTAAGCATAACTAAAGGTAGAATAACGGACGCAATTATTCATCAATATACACGATGGGCCCTTAACACTTTTCTAATAAATAAATAAAAAATCAAAACAATGACTTTACGGTTAAGTAACCCATTAAATAACTGCTACAATAGAAAAACTCAAGTTCGCTAAAGATGAGCTGAAATTAACGTTAATTTCTGAACAAAGACAATCTGATTGTTCGTTTCAGAGTACCTACGTCCTTGATAGCGAAATTCACGTAAAATTCACCCCGCCCGCCCTTCGCCGCCATGGCAACGTTTAATAGGCCCCCACAACGTATTTCTCTGTTCACCGGAATTTTCTTTACAACACTTGAAATAATTATTAATAATCACATTTAATAATAGCCGTTACGGTTATGATGGCTATTATTAGATTATGTAGAGGAATTCCATTATTTTGGTGGTGTTTGGAAACGATATTTTTTTCATGTAGGTACTTACCTACTTCAACGATATCGAAAACTATTAGATTGTCGGTAAATCTATGCCAGTAAAAGACAGAACGATTTTAGCAGACAATTGCCTGTTTGCGGTACCTCTACCTACCTTGTGTTACAGATTCTAGTACACTTTTGTATAATTCATGTGAAAGGTAATCAATCACTAAGGTTTTTCAGTTGAAAAATATTTAGCGTTTTTACAAAGAAATTCTTGATGTTGTAATGAACACAGGTTTATTTATCTTTCCTTACCTAAAGATAATTAAGGCGAGGCCAGTTCACAAAATTTACTCTTTCACTATGTCTTTAGAATAAGGTAGAATATTGCATAACTTTAATTGACGCTTCGCCTGAAATTTGACGAATTTAAGTACATTTTTATTGATTTCTGAAATACTGGATTAGTTACTAAAAAGTTCGATAAAAAAGCTATCCTTTTTGCATAAAAAAATGACTGTAGTTGATAATTACGAAATCTGACGATTTGAAATTTATTTTTATAAGTTTTTATGGTGTTATTCAGGATTTTTTTACAGAGTTACCATGCCATTAGTCAATATTCTGTTCGGTTACTTTGCTTCTTTGTTTCTTTTTCAGTCTACAGTATTTTTTGTGAAGTAGAATTCTACATCAGTTCTTCACATTGGAAGTTCAAAAATCTGACTTTTCATCAGATCGTGAACTGGCCTCGCCTTAAGCTACAGCATTGTTTTTAACATTTTACAAGCTAGAATCGAATGTGTACAGTGAACGGCCCGCTGGGCTTCCACGACAGGGGAACGATATTCAATCAATTTTATACTTAAATGCAAAGCTATTAAGGTTCAAAATAAATAACAGATTTTTGACAGTTTTGTATAACATCATGTGCTGCTTACTGTACTTACACAAAAGCTTGTACCACAAATAAGATGCCAGTTAATATCCGAACAGAACGGAACTGCGACGTATTTCTATTAAGTATCACTCAACGTGTCAATAAAACTCAAGAGTATACGAACAAGCTTGCAGAGGGTTACCTACCCCACGTTCACAAAGTCTCATTTAAATTCAACTTTAATGCCATAGGAATAAGATTCATGTTTTTGCAAGTAACCGGTTTCGCGGTGCGGGGGTTCTCAACTTTGACTCGTGAAGGGGTGATAGTAATTTTTTATGAATCTTATTGATGTTGTTGTATGAGCCTTCTGTAAGCGTCACGTGAGTTGACCTCAGGGGAACAATGAAACTAAGACAAGTGTTTGCAAGTAGCATTTTTTTTATTAAACATCTTATTTAATTATCAGTAGTAGTACTTTCTATGTAAAATTGTAAGGAACAGCATTATAGTCAGGTAGCGCTAACAAAAGCTCTTTCTTGCCTCATTGACACCTAAAATAAAATGCTTAAGGCGCGGTGGTAGTGAAACTAGCGCCGCCACTACATTTATTTTTATTACTCGTAAACCAAGTCAATATTTAAAAAAGCTTATGTAATAATCTCTTAAATTGTCTCTAATATTCTTTGAATAACTCTTTAACAGTTATCATTCATTCTGTAAGTTTTAAAATCCATAATTGCCAAAAGTGGCCATCACTTTGAGCTAAAATAGATTTTAAAACTTACAGAAAGAAAGAAAACTGTTGAAGAGTTATTCAAAAAATATTAGAGACAATTTAAGAAATTATTACGTCATGAGCTTTTTTAAATATTGACTTTGTTTACGAGTAATAAAAATAAATGTAGTGGCGGCGCTAGTTTCATGGACAATGTCACATAGCGCCATCTAGCCCCAACCAAACTAAACAATGCTTGTAAATGGGTGCTAGACAACTGATATACTACTTATATGCTTTTTAAATTTACAATACATAGTAACAGACCCGTCACAGAAATTAAAATTCATCATGTCCATTTCTGCCCGGGCGGGAATCGAACCCGGGACCTTTTGCGTGGTAGACCACTGCACCACTCAGGTCGTATAAAAGTCTATAAGGTTTTACAAGGAATACATATGAGAACTTTTGATTCAACATTAAATATTTAATACTTAGGTACCTACTATGTAAATTCATTGTTAATTAATAAGCTTCTGTAACAAATATTTAATTTACATGCAGGATTGGATTTAGTAGAATGTTTTTTTAAAAATCCTGCTTATTAGATTATTCAGAAGCTTCAGAAATTACAGATTTGAATATTATAATTATGATATTCGATGTACTTCTTGATGTATCCAAAAGAGCATTATTATTAAATTACTCTGTGTAAATATAATCATAATTTAGTATATAATTTGTAGGCCCAATAATTACTTACAGCTGTATTTTACTTAAATAAAATATATTCACCCATTTTATTTAAAAATAATAGAAGTACCTAGGTTAATTATTTGTTTGTATCAAAGCTAGGTCTCTTTGATCAAGTTCAGTGTCTAAAACAGAAACCAGACATTAAATTAAACTGACACATTAATTTAAGTTATAAATCTTACCGAAACTACAAAAACCCACGTTCCAACATATTTAACCGCTTGTAAGTGTTGTATCAAAGAAAATAGGGACTGATATTAAGTTAATTACCTGCCATACCAAAACGTCCTTTTGTCGGTCGACTCGAACCAAGTTCATTGATTCCGTTTCTGCCCCCCTTGCTCCTAACACCAACCAAAAAGCTAGACCCCTCAAAACCTTCCGCACACCTTCCCTGCCAAACAAATCCGAACTTCCAAGGGAGGTGAGGAAGGCCAAACAAACTGGTTATTCGATACCGACATGTGTTTGTGGCATTGGCCTTTCGTGCTGCTATTCAAATATAAACCCTAAATAAACTCAATAAAAGCCTTTCATCATGTGCAGCGCGTTGGAAATTTTTAGAAAACTTTTTGTAAAATTGAACGATGTGTGAAAACTATTTTGTCGTTAACCGATACGTTGATTTATAATGTTTTATTAAAGTGGCACATATTTTTTTATCGTTAAAACTATGACCTATGACCAATTTAAATATGACCTAAGTACCCACTTATTTATTATTATTATCACATCACAGGTAATAATCACATTGTAACAAGCTAAATTTAAGTTTTGACTTACTAAGTATTATAATTAAAATATGGAAGATAGAGACGTGTTATAGAAAAAGCAAATTTAAAAAAATCTTAATTATTCTATCCTATTCCATGCGCTAAAAACACGCAACTGAAATGCATAATAATTATGAATTGAATAAGATCTAAACTAAACCTACCTAAATCCAGTCCAAAATTTAGGGCATCAGTGATGAAGCAATCAGTACCCTTAGCACGAACAGCTATCGGAAAAATAACACGCGTAAAATCATTCGATGGTGCAATTTTGTATTGGACATTTGTACAACGCCATCTACCGCCGATAAGCGAAATTAAAATTTCCATACATAAATTCTCTATCGAGTAATTTTACGCGCGTTATTTTTCTCGATAGTTGTTCGTGCTAAGGGTACTGAGCTTTAAAAGCTTGTAAGTTAAATACTTGAGACTATAGTTTCAATATAGGCTTAGTAACAATAATAAAATATCATTTAATTAGAATAAAAATAACGAAACATAATAAAAATAGACTTGAAACTTTATGAGTACCATATAAAAAGATGAAGTTTTATTAGTTTTCAGATAAAAAAAGAAATATATTGCTAAAATAATGTTTCCGAAAACCTCTTATTATTTAAGTAGTTCTATACTATGCATTAGTTCTCAAGAAGATAGATACCGATGTATGTAATATATTAACAGATAAAAAGCCATGACTCTAGTTCTATTACGTTTCATAAATTGATAACACTACGGTAGGTGTATACGTTATCTATGTAAAGCTAACTTGACAGGACACTGTAAAAAAATCTATCGTTGTGCTTATTTAAATAAATCTTCGTGTTATGTAAATGAAATGATATGCAATAAAAACAAACTAGACAAAAAAAGGTTGGTAGGTAACTTATGCAGGACCCCGCGTTACCTGTAGGTGACACAATGTCACAAAAACGGACACCAACATCGGAAGTGACCAAGGACAAATAATGCATCGAACCTAACATTTTCTAAGGAACATATGCATCAATTTTTTTTTTGTATCAAAGACAAATTTTGTATAATGCGTGAGAAAATCAACTGTAATATTAAAACTTTTCTCTTGCGTTTTTTTCTCGTGATATAGTCACTCTATACATAGTCTCTCATAGTCTATACAAAACGGTCAACATTTGTGACGTCACTTATGCCACGTTTGTATGGAGTTAGTCAGGAAATTTCAAATATCTCCCTAAATATTGCATTTAAGTACATACATATGTGTAATACAAATATTATTTCTTATTTGATATTCTATCCGACTGTTAAGTGCATTATATCCGAAAATGAAAAAAAATCCCCTATGTGATAAAACTAAAATAATATATTTTTATTTATTTTTCTGTTCCATAATGTTTTTATACGTGTCCGCAGCGATCAAGCTCAAATTTATCAAAATCGGTGACTTATGCATGTTGCCCATTCAAGATACCGACAAATAACAATTATTTTCGATTTAGTTGAGAAAGGATGAGATAACATAAAAATAAATAGAATCGAACTGAAAAATATCACTAAGTCGTGTTATCAGAACATATTTTTTAAAATAGGTTTTAAGAGATTTAGAACAGCCGTCTGAAATTTTCATGATTGAGCTATAATGTTGTTTTCACTCCTCTTGCTCAAAAAGTCCGTCATTGTAACGTACAAGAGCTGAGATAATAGTAGTTTATGATACTGATGCATAATGAGGGGTATTAAAACATGAGTGTGTGTTTAAAAACCGAGCCGTAGGCGAGGTTTTTAATAGTATCACACGAGTGTTTTAATACCTAGTTATGTGCAGTTTCATACACTACTTTATCTACACTCATACATTTGGGATTGAACCTACTAAATAAAAGATCAACGTTAGAAAAGATAGAGATACTATGGTTGTATTAGCTATGTAGGTACCTACCTTGTAATAAGTAATTTCCTTAGTTGCATCTAAAATAATTTTGCAGAGTCAATTTTTTTTCACAGTTTTAAGCAAGAATAAAAACACCTACGAAATTCAGTATAACAAAATGTAAAGATTTAAATCAAAATTCAAAACTTTTTTGTAATGCTCTAAAAATGGCGCGCATTCCATTAAAAAAAAATAGATGAGTGCGTTCTTGCAAACTAATCGCAATTTAAGTCATCGATCACCATAGAGTGCATTTTAATCATGGAAAGTATGTGGGAAAATATCGTTGTTTTTTTTTTAATATCACGGCATTACCTTCTTCTTGGATTTGCCTGTATCGTAATGAGAAAAAAAAGTTATTTCAAAAAATCAAAATCAAAAATCAAAAAATCATTTATTCAGTCTAGGCTGTTACAAGCACTTGTGAATGTCAAAGAAGCTACGCCATCGGTTCGCAAACCCTGAGCGGGAGACCTTGTAACGAGAAGAACCGGCAAGAAACTCGTCAAGGGCTGCTTTTTTCTCCCTGTATATTTCATACAGAGTCGTCAACATTGAAAAATGAGCTCCACATTTAAAGTGAGGTCATTTTCCATCACAATAATTAACAAAAGTTTGTACACAATGGGTAGGTAGGTTGAAATTAAATACCTACTACATATCGGATAGGTAATTGTGAGAGTAAATAACTTTCAACTAGTTGAGAAATCAGTAATCACTATGTCTGCCACTCGAAAGTGCACCTAAGTAGGCAAAATTTACCAAAAAAACACTTGATACAAGACATAAAAAATAATAAAAAAAAAAAAAAATTAATGCGATTTTTTAAATTTTATGATGCAGCTGACTGCATCGTAATGAGTTTTTTTTTAATTTTACCTATTCACGAAAATAAAGTACGTATTTATATTACCTTTTTTGAATTCATATTTGGAACATTACGTTGTGAGTGTAGATAAAATAGCATAATAACCCTAATATACTATATCTATGATAATAACCCTTATGGGATAAAGTTTTTTCTTTTTTAATGTTTGTCTAATACCAATGAGCCTACTAAAACGAAAAAGTCTTTATTCATAATCACGAATAAAGACTCGCTCGACTTAATACTGTTTTTCGTTCTTATTTTTGAAAATGGAACTAAAAGCATCTCTTCGGTGAAATCATAGACTTATTTATACTCTGTGCACAGAGTAAATCGTAGAATTCGTGTTTGTGTTGCTTAGCTGCTACAGCAGAAATTAAAAAAAGGTACAATGGCGCGAAATCTTTAGTATTTTTCTATAGTTACAAACTGATTGAATTGTGTGACTGTAATAGAAAAGAAAAAAAAAATAATCTTTCGCCGTCAAGCACAAATCATTTATTTAAATATGTAGGTACTACGGTACAAAAAGGTTATGAAGGGAGGATAGAAAACGAGTGGATTCGTTTACGGAAGTAGGTATAAACTATTTAATATTGTATTTATTTTCTCGCAATCGTAGTGAAAAGTATAGTGTAACACACGACGCTAATACCCATTATAACACAATTTCTATTTATTCACTCGCTAAAGCTCGGGAATAAAACTACCTCGTATGCAATGGGTCATTTTAGCGTCTTGTATAACAATCTACTATTATAACTAATTGTTATGGCCAAGCAGTTTAGTATTTTCAAGCGATTGCCGTTTTGATAAATGGTTATAAGATGACATTTATTTTATTTAGGCAACAAATGTTCAAAACCTGTACTATTAAGTAGAAACTGAAATAGGTATACGTAGAACTAAGCGTAGAACATAAAAGAAGCGATTTGTACCGCGATTTCTAGATTTTTTTATTTTTTTCGTGGAAATGGGCCTCTTCGAACTTCTTAGGTAAATGTCACGTCAGGTGAATATAGCTGAAAGAAAGCCTTTTTAAGCCATCCATAGAGTTATATTCTCAACAAGAGCATCAATTTCATTGTTGTGATCTCAAGGTGCTTTAATTTATGAAGATGAGTACTTTGAAGTCTTAATTACTTGACTGGTTAAGATTTAATCAACAATTTATTTTTCTATTTTACGTTTGACATATATTATGTATTTATGTATGACGTGGTAACAAATTATGTGATGATAGGTACTTAAACAGGTGATAGTGTTGCTTAAACTAAACAAGTTTCTCCAAGGAACATAGGTCAAAATGCGATTTTTTTTCGCCTTTCCATAATAAGTCGGTCAGCTGACAATTTCCTATGGGAGTATTTTTTTTCGTTTTTTGACCTCTGTTCCTTGAAGAAAATGGTTCAGTTTAAGCAACACTATCACCTGTTAAAGTATCATTACATCATTTGGTACCACCTTATACACATTATATTGGTTTTTTAGGGTTCCGTACCAAAATGGTAAAAAGGAACCCTTATGGTGTGACTCAGTCTGTCTGTCTGTCACAGCTGGATATCTCGAGAACTACTATATGGTATCAACTTGGAATAACTAGATTAAGATGACGTTTGCCCAACTATTTTTTACTCTTTTTTTTGAAATTCTAAAAAGATTTTGCAAACTTTTTTGCAAAAATTTGCAGCCCATTTTATTCGTCTTAACTCTAGCAATACAAACACATTGTTAGTCAAAGAGACTCGAGGCTTACTAGGAATTTTTCTATAACTTTACTAATTTAAAAGTTAATTTTTCACGATACCGGTCTATACTTTTGTAAGCCCATAACAGATTCATACACACATCTTATCTGATTTCGAAATGCTATATCTGATTCTTTGGAGCTCTTAGCTATTGAGACGGCACAAAGTGATTATGGATAAGTGAATTCCTTGTGAAAAGTTTACATAGGATATATTTCGACAGGCGGGCGATGTAAACGAATAGGGATGTTGACTATTTTTTTTATTTTATGTTACATAAATTACCTCTCAAAAAAAGAAACATTGGTAAAAGAATTAATTCGCTAGCATGAAAACTGCCCGAGATATCACAGTGTGAAATGCGCACAAATGGACTCGATCAAAAACGCTCCATACTAATGGCTTGCACGTTATGACGTCACGCCGTGCTAGTTTGTATGCAACGCATAGGAAATTTGTTCAGCAGCTATATTAAATATTGTGTTTATCAAAATGGTTTCTTCGACAAATTTGCTATACATTTTACGGACTAATTAAAGGTATCATTTATTTTAAAAAAAATTATACTTTTTAAATGGACTTGTCCACAAAACTTTGAAGGGTCATAAAACAAATAATATGCAATATATAAAACGAGGTATACAAGCTACTCTAAAAGTTTAATATGTTTACGATTTTTATTAGTATTTCGTTATTTTATTCATTAGTCAACATGCCTATTGGAGCAATGTTGTTGGGGGTGAATTTGTATCAGAAACTGTAGTTAGGGAAGAGGTGATAGTTTGCAGAGTATTTTTGTCGTAAAATATAGTTTTATCTGATAAACTTATGGTTATCAGTAACATTAAAAAATAAGCAGTTAAGTTGGTCCTTTTACTGCAATATTCGGGGCTTTAAATTTTTATTTATGTTTATGTTTTTGTACGTTTCAGACTCGCATTTGTTCCCTTTTTATTTTATTTACTTACCTACCTATTCTTGCACAATACTGATATGGCTTTATTTATGTCATAATAGTACATTATGAGACAAGTTAGCTTAGGTTGCTTATTGCACACAAGGCTGTGGGTTGCAGCCCGAGCCTTAGGCGAGGGCGTAACTCAGCCGAGTGTGCAATAAGCAAGAGCTCACGAGTTTTATACGACGTTGTTCAACACATTTGCGAGGAAAAAACAAAGTAATTTACCACACAGCAACAAATACGACAAAAACAAAATATTATGATAACTACCTAAGGGAAAAGGCGCGCAGGTTTTTTTTCGTTTTTTTTCACACGCCCAACGCAAGAATTTTTTGCAAACAAAGGGGTGAGTGAGCATAATATACAGCCTACTTCAAAATTATAATGTTAAGTAATAAAATGCAAATATTTTATTATTTTATAACAAAATATTGTGAATTATAAATAATTTGACAATAATAAATATTTATTTGACTTAATTAAGGACTTACACATTTATTTATTCCAAAAATGTATACGAATTTTCAGCAGCATAGAACCTCTTTGTTGTTACTAAAAAATAACTGTATTACCCGGCTAAATTGGGAATGCTCTGTTTACTCGCATAGAACTTGCAGTAAGGTACTAATTTAACTTTGAAGGGTTAATTCTATAACGTACTAGTGTTTTATATATTATTGCACGCGTTTGTTATAGCTCGGTTTATGGCCCTAAAAGCGATGTATTAGGGCTCACTTTACGAGCAAGTCTGTTGACTGATGGACAATCAAAAATTGTCCCTAAGATTATTTAATTACCTAACGTATTCGTAAAATGGTAATTAAGATTTTTTAAATTATTAGAACTTTTCTAATAAATATTGCAGAGAATGGTCGTTTAATCTTTATTTATAATAATCAGGTATACATAATTAACACAGCCAACTGCGAAGTCGCCAAAACAGCTGTTTCTTCAAAGCCGGTTTATGAAAATGAATAGGACAGCTGATTTTTATGCGATGTCAAAGTTAGTCAGTGGCATGGTGAAAGTTGCCCGTCACCCATAAAACAAAGTTGGGTATTTTTAAACAACTTATGTTTTCATTGGGTTAAGTTATTGTTGTAAGTAAATTTTATGTTTGGTAGGTTTTGCAAAATCTATTGTCAAGACGTGCGAAGTGTGTTTTTTTTTCTCTACATCAAGGGTGCGATTGCGTAAGTCAATCGCATTCATTTGACAGTTCATATCGTATTCAATCGGCTGCAATTTGTATGGGATGACATTTAATATAATACAATATGAACTGTCAAACGAACACGACTGAGTTTACGCAATCACCTAGCAGAATGTAAACAAAAGTTTGTTTACTTTAGGAAAATTCTCAGAATTTAATTTTGTTCTTCCTAAACTCTTGAACTCGACTTCCTACAAAGACAGATTGTTTTTTTAAATAATTATAAAATCTGCTGTTTTTTTAAGTAGTACGAACTTTGGACGCAAACTATAAAAAAAATTTTAGGCAAATTCTCAGAATTTAATTTAACACTACCAAACTAAGCCTCAAATTAATTGTCTACCTCTAGTTGCATGTCTTTAGGTCATTAGCATAACTGATCAGAGGGCCTAGCCAAAGTAACATTGGCAAATCTTCGTTATCGCTTCGCTTTCGAAACATGTATGGGATTGACATAAGGTTTCGTTAACAATCGAATTTTAAAACGTCAAATCCATACATGTTTCGAAGCGAAGCGATAACGAAAATTTGCAAATGTTACTTTGGCTAGGGGGGCTGATCGCTAACTGTGTCATCGCTAACAGATTACTGTGTCATCGGCTTTGGTGGATAAGCTAACATTCTGGGTTCAACGCAAATATTAGGTGTGTGAACATCAAGTCGATAGAAAAACAATAGTATCGTTGATACTCAACTTTAGCTTGGGATAGGCTCAAAAATAGTTAGTAGAAATTTATTTATCTGCCATAAAACACGGTATACAAGTAGTTACAGAGTATTAAGCGTATATAAGGTCAAGCGTATTTTGTCAAGTTTTGACAAGCAAAAAGTTTTTAACTAAGTATAAAAAATATAAAAGGGGGTAGGCACAAAAAGTACCTATAAAATGAATAATATTTCATACATTAACTGAGCGGTTTAGGCATTGTATACAATACCGGATTCTACACATTGCCGGTAACATACTTATCTATTTTTAGATAATTTGTCCAGATTTTATATGTTTTGTTGCTCTTTGCTACTTTTTTGTTCGGTGCGGAAATAGTACATTATGAAACAAGTTAGCTTAGGTTGCTCATTGCACACAAGGCTGTGGGTTGCAGCCCGAGCCGCAGGCGAGGGCGTAACTCAGCCGAGTGTGCAATAAGCAAGAGCTCACGAGTTTCATACGACGTTTTTCAACACATTTGCGAGGAAAAAACAAAGTAATTTATCACACAGCAACTAATACGACAAAAACAAAATGTGATAATTATGGGAAAAGGCGCGCATGTTTTTTTTTTGTTTTTTTTTCACAGGCTAACGCAAGATTTTTTTGCGAACAAAGGGGTAAGGAGCATACAGCCTACTACTAATACTTCAAAATTATAATTTTAAGTGACAAAATGCAAATATTTTAATATTTTATAACAAAATATTGTGAATTATGAATAATTTGATAATATTAAATATTTTTTTGACTTAATTAAAGACTTACACATTTATTTATTCCAAAAATGTATATGAATTTTCAGCAGCATAAAACCTCTTTGTTGATACTATAAAAATAACTGTATTACCCGGTTAAATTGGGAATGCTTTGTTAACCTAACCTAAAAGCGGTGTATTAAGGCTCACTTTACGAGCAAGTGTGTTGAAAATTGTTTTTCAACACACTTGCTCGTAAAGTGCTTTTAGGGCCATAAACCGACCTATAACAAACGCGTGCAATAATATATAAAACACTAGTTCGTAATAGAATTAAGCCTACAAAGTTAAATTAGTACCTTACTGCAAGTTCTATGCGAGTAAACAAAGCATTCCCAATTTAGCCGGGTAATACAGTTATTTTTTTTTGACAACAAAGAGGTTTTATGCTGCTGAAAATTCTTATACATTTTTTTAATAAATAAATGTGTAAGTCCTTAATTAAGTCAAATAAATATATATTATTATCAAATTATTCATAATTCACAATATTTTGTTATAAATTATTAAAATATTTGCATTTTGTTACCCGCGCTTCACAATGGCAAGACGAAAGTCAGGTAATTGCCCGACTTTCAATTAGTCAGGCACCGTCTCGCGACACGGTAACACACGCGGCTCTCGTCAATCAGACGCAATAAAATTGTGAAATACCATAAAAAAATGTCTACTTGCGTCTTTAGACGATGTACAAATTATACAGCAACGGTCAGAGATCGGAAAAATGCTTTATTTCACACGTAAGTACTGTATTTAATAAAAATATGTATTTTCTATTACTTTATTCGGCCATATTGTACAAAGAGCGAGCTGTCTGCTTTGCGTGTGGGAGTGAAGGAGACAGCTGACGCGCTGTCAATTGGCAGCCAATGCGCATGCAGCTGCCAATGTGTGTATCTATAGTACCTTTACGCTGTTTTAAATAGCAATGATGTTGGCGCATAACCTATCTTTACATTTAATATCATTGCATTTTGTCACTTAAAATTATAATTTTGAAGTAGGCTGTATGGTCCTCACCCATAGATATAGTATATTTCCTCACCCCTATGTTCGCAAAATATTCTTGAGTTGGGCTTGTGAAAAAAAACAAAAAAAAACATGCGCGCCTTTTCCCATAATTATCACATTTTGTTTTTGTCGTATTAGTTGCTGTGTGATAAATTACTTTGTTTTTTCCTCGCAAATGTGTTGAAAAACGTCGTATGAAACTCGTGAGCTCTTGCTTATTGCACACTCGGCTGAGTTACGCCCTCGCCTACGGCTCGGGCTTGCAACCCACAGTCTTGTGTGCAATGAGCAACCCAAGCTAACTTGTCTCATAATGTACTATTGTGAGAGTTGTTTTGTGAAAAACATTCTTAATCATATAAATAAAATCACATTCATCATAACGATAACCAAAAAAAAAAACAAAGCAATTAATGTAGATATTTTTCAGTTAACTGCTCTCCTATTTGACTTCAAGTGATAATAGATAATGCGGCATTTACACAGGTCGATTTTTCAAGCGACTTGCTAGGCGATTTTAGTCGAATAGTGCTTTATCGACAATCGCTTGTAAAATCGAATGGTGGCAATTCAATTTTACAAGCTATTGTCGATAGAAAGCCCTATTCGACTAAAATCGCCTAGCAAGTCGCCCGGAAAACTGATCCGTAGGGACCGTAGGTATGCATAAGGTAAATCAGCCATAACAAGAAATGTTCATTATCTCATCATAATCAAGTATTTAAAACCCTATTAATAAGCCGTATTGCTTTCTGTGTCTAGATTGAATAGAACGTATTGTCATATCAACAACCCATCAAAAAGCGCCCTTCGTTTTATACCCAAACAACCAAAATGAGGACCTAAAACATTTTCAAGATTATAAACCTTAAGTTGAAATGTAATAGAGTATAATTTATCCTCAATCAACACCGTTATCTTCCTCCAAATAGCATTCATTCTTTAGATGTGAAAAGGTTTGCGCCTGTGTGAGTCGTCTCGTTACCATTGTGTGTTCTGTGGCTTCTACCAAGATCGGTAACTTTAATTGTTTTACCACCAACGCGGGGAGGAGATGGATGCTTAGGTTTTGTGTAGAAGTGGAGCGAGTAATGGATGTCGATAATTTGATAAGTGCGGTTGATGTAACAGCTCAGAGTTGCTTAACTACCAGCTGCGCGGTTGCGTTGATAATCGTGTTCTGTTTCATTTTGCTGCGAGCTTGTCGCGGGCCCGTTTCATTGGGTTTTTATAAGTCACGCCAACGTTTGCACCAACGTTGGTAATAATAACTGGCAAAGTTTAGACGGTGGCAGATTCGTTGATACGATCGAGTGTTTGATGGCTACGCAATTTGTTATCGTAAACTAATGTTGCCCGATAGTAGGTCGTCATTATAGTCCATACTCGTCCTTCCGCCCGCAGGTAGTTGTAAGGATAACACTTTTTATAATGGAGCTGTTGGCTATTGTGCTAGTGGTTTTCAAGATTTAGGCATTCTTTTGATTTTTGTCGGCTGGTTTTTTCTGCAAAACGTATACTATGATGGCAATACTAAACCTTTATCTTTTTGTTAAGGTTTAGTATTGCTGATAACTAATTTAATAAGGTTTAAGCTAAGTGCAGCACATCTTCACATAAGAACAAATATGATACTTACATCCTTGTCTGCTAATACAAAATTGTAGGTAATTAAGTGACTAAAAATCATAGAGTGCAAATCGATATGGAAGACAGCAAATCTGTTTTTAAATATACCTACCATAGTACTTACTTATAGATCAACTTGAAATGCTCAAAATTATTACAAACATTTCATTTTCTAAATAAAGCGCGAGTAGATATAGCCAGACATTTTAACAAGCCAACCCAAATTATGAAAACCAATTGCTAAAGAAACGAAATTCATACACTACGTTAATTACGAAATTCAACCCTTTGGCAATATGTTATGCCTAGGCGAAATACATTTCGCCTAGGCATAACATATTGTTTTGCGTTTGTATCTTAGCCATTTTGCTGGCAGGCTTTTAATTCTATTCTACCTTTCCTTTTTTAACCGACTTCAAAAAAGGAGGAGGTTGAAACAAACGTCACAAGTATCGAAGTTCCTAGTTTTGGTCCCAGTTTTTATTTTAAAATCGGTTTAGTAGTTTCCAGAAAGGTAATCCTGAAAATACTGGAATTCTTACATATTTCCTTATTTATTTAAATACGTTTACATTATTCTGGATTTATTTACATTATTCATAACTTCTTTGTTTATGAAGCGATTTCGAAGATTTTTTTTGTTAGAAAGAGGATAACTTAAATATATATTACTTATAGCCGTTATTGTTTGTATACTAGCAGCTGCCCGCGATTTTATGTGCCCTTGTAATTTCGCTTCAAATCAGTTTTTTAACTCTTTGTTTTTGTATTATAAGTAAAATAACTTCAAAAAGCTCACGGTCGTAACTACTCATCTACACTGTGAAAGAGAAAAATAACGTTTCAGCCGAAATTCATAGTGGTAGTACAGATTGGTGCATTGGACTGAGTGCGGGGGGTCATAAATATTCAAGAGGTTGGAGGCAGAGGTGAAACACCCTCGGTAAAAACATAAGACGCTCGCATTACGGTTTCAAGTGATATGGACATAGGGCATAATGGATGGAAGGCATTTTAATGAAATCTGTGAATGTATGACACCGTGCGTAATAAATATTTATTTCTATACATTCTTCTAATTTCTGAATTATTTATAAAACTGGGAACAAATTCGATTCAGAAGGTGACGAAGTCCATAAAACACCTGTCAACATAATAATATAACAAAAAACTTATACACAGATAGTAAGTCCAAGATCTAAGACACTATAATACTTAATGTTTTTTGTTACAAGTTTGTTGTAACAAATGTTTTAATGTTGCTTTTTCATCACAAAATTCCGAATAGAGTCTACTATTTTTTTTTGTTATTTGTATTTCTCATTTTTCTTTAATCTTCTACACAAAAGGCTAAGGTAATAAATAAATAACTTTCTGAAGTAATATTAAGAAACACGAGAAAATAGTAAGTCATTTTCTATCACCAAAAACCAAAAATAAAATAAGTATATACTAAAAAAGTATTTTTTTAATAACTAGGTAGTGTTTTTTTAATAGGTTATATGGGTAAAGTTTTCAACTGGAAAATTCGTGAAAATGAGCTCCGAAATATTCTAAGTTTCACATATTTCGCTTATAGGAGGAATTAACTTTTGAAGTCTTGTTTTGTCTTGTGTTGTTAAAGTTTCATAATAAGTTTACAGATTAAATGAAATTACTCATCCCACATGAAAACTTAGTACGTAACTATCACACTTTGTAGAAAAAAAAGTAATAAATCTGCCTTTAAAATGATTTAATAAGATTTTCATTATATTTAATTATTTTTCGAAGATAAAACTTTTTAAACATCATTAAAATCCTGGTGAATTTTCTCATAATTAAGGTAAAACCACTTTTTTTCATATATTAAGAAAAACTGAAATGGGTTTTCCTCTCCAGATTATTTAATGCATGCATTTTATTTTTCATGCCATACTTCCTCAATAGATACGGTTGAGTATTCTAGCCAAAAATTTACAAAAAGGGTAAAGGATATGGGTTGACAACATCTCGAGTGGTAAAAAGCCAAAATATCCCAAGGTGTAACTAAATCACGTTTTTCTTATATCATCCATTGGGTGTACGATAAAAATTACACTATACATACGCTACTTTGTATGACACATAGATAAAGAAAATACTTGTTTTTGTTTAAAATCCATGTTTTATATCTTTAGAGAAAAAAATTGCCCTTGGCGTTTCTTCTAATATTATTATGTACTTACCTACCTATTCGGTTTCGATTTTAATATTCATAAAATACTTGATTATTGACAATTGACGAAATATTTATAACATAATTTTCATTAGAAGTACGTAATCAATCTCTCTAACTAAACAATCCAATTCATCGCTTATATATTCGTATAATCTGCGCAGAACTAAGAAACTCGGGCAATCCAGCCGATTTAACAAGGTCTCTTCTAGCTTTCATAACGTTCGTCGTGGAGGGTCTCCGATATTATATAAAATAGCTGTACCTTTTACTAGGGATCAGACCTTGAATGGTTTGATTCACGGCTCGTGGGAGTGAGGTCGTTATTTGTGTGATGTTTACGAACCGAACAAATTGATGAATTTCGGCTCAAGCTAATGCTAATAGTAAATCTTAATAGTGTTCGGTCTTTATTTGATCTAGTATATCTATAATTACTTAGGTTGTAGATATCTTTGGGGAGGCCTATATTCAGCAATGGGCGTCTCGCGGCTGATATAATGAAAGGAGATGTTTTAAGAATAATAAGATGAATATTGACGGGCTTTTTTTTATTTAAATCAAATAGGACCACTAACATGTTTACAATGTTCCTTAAAATTAATCATATCAAAACGAACATTTTATTTGATGGACTAAAATACAACATCTACTTGACTAAGTATGTAGTAGGGGAAAAGCCCGGAAAATGAAACACAATTGATTTTCTATTGTTGTCCGGCTTTTTTGTTATTTTATTGCGAATTATGGCTCGCTATCAGCAATAAAAATATTTCAGATAAAAAAATATCTTAAAAGTGACTCCTTATTTCGTCAGCAGAAATGACCACTTAATTCGTTGTAACTTATTTTTTTTTCACTAAGCCCATAGTTAGCTAAGTGTTTAAACATTTGTGCACAAAAGTTTTAAAACATAAGCGTTTATGGTTGTTAAATAAATCAAGAAAATGTTAGTATGGAAAATGCGAATCCTTTTAAAATTATCCATACAAAATGGCCATTTCATACTTTAACCCCTATATTATTTCATTGCGTGTTACAGAAAAAAGTTTAAAGATTGTAAAGAGAGCAGAAGAAGGTACCTTCTTCTCCATAAATATATGGAAGGACAGGGAAAGCCTTAGCGAGTGGAAAGTGAGATCTCTGCCTACCTCAATCCTATGCAAGAAAAGCCTGACCTATTTTCGTCATTTCCGTGTGTTTAAAAACAAAGATTCACATTTTTGATGAGTGTTTTAAGACGAATGCCAGTGTCCGGTAAAACCTAAATGTTAATGACGTTGTTCTATCTACTGTAAGCTATCAAACTTTGTCAGGATTATTGTTAAAATAAATAAAAAAAAGATCACACAGCCTATATTCTGAGTAAGCCGCACTAGACCAAGGTTGTATACGCCTTTCACAATGAAGTCATCCTCCCTCTCCTCACCGACCGACGCAACTACTCTGTGTTACGTAACATAATACTCTAATATTCAATTATATCACTAACAAGATACGGTATGACAAAGTCTAACAATACGAAAAACATTACACTCCTTTTTTGGGCAGTCGTGTATAAAATATTCCAGTAACAGTAAGTTGTTATTCGTTTTTTTAGCTTGTTAGTCATGTACAAATACGACGTTTCGTGAACCAAAGATTTCCTTTGGCAGGATTGGTCCTTAGGGTCCAAGGGCAGCTTTAAGAAGTGGAGCCATCAAGATTTTTGATGTATCTCCCTAAGTTTTTTGACGTTTTGGCCTCCAGCCCAATCTTGAATAGATACCTATTCCAAGTTTGGTGTCATATTCGTATGAATTAAGGATGCCGAATTCATTTTTTTGGTTTGTTGCACGATTCAGATGTTAAACTACTTATCTATATAAAATAAAAAATACAAAAAAAAAACATTTAACTTGCTTGATTAAAGAAAAAAATATTAAAAGGAAATTGGGGAATAAATGGGGCACATTTTGTAAGATTTATCATGATAGTCTTTAGCATGTGCCCCACGTTTTTAGGATGAAAACGTCTGTATCCTTAGGTACTTCTCCTTGCTAATATTCTAAATGCGAAAGTCCGTCCGTGTCCGTCCTTGATTATTTGTGGCGAAGGGTCAATTTCAAGGGAAAATTTTGTAGTCAAGGGGTTTATGTTTTATTAAAACTTTTTCTGGATGGAAAGGTACTGTCAGCAAAGCTATGACCTGAACACCTTAAAGTTCATTTCTAGATTGAGTAGTCTGTATTGTCTTGCATTTACCCGAAAGTCATAAAAGCATCTTTTGTATAAAAACAATGCAGGCAGATAAATGCGAACTTTTAGTTCCATCCTTTCAAGGGATTTATTATCAAACTGTTAAGGTCATAACTTTGCTGACTGTACCTACTAGTCCTACTACCCTATGTCCTTCTCTGTACCCCTGACAACGTGTCATGATGATCGGTGAAGGAGTAACGAACAAACTGACTTTCGCATTTATAAGGGAAGTATAAAAAAGGAAGTAAGGATAACAAAAGAAAATATTCTTGTTTGACTAATTAAAAAAAACCTTCATTAGCGGTAATAAAATAGTAATATTGTCGAAACCATCTTTTTTGATGCCGTCAAATAGTTTGATAATTATGTAATAAGTAATAAAATATAAAAACAATATTTGCAACTTTTTGTGTAAGTACATTTTTGAACTACGAATAATGCATGACCCGCCAGGTTAAATTTTAAATTTAAAATAAAAGATTTCGCATGCCTGCCTACTCCAAATATTAGTAGGTTAGGTAAAAAGGTACCTACTTACATTTCGCACTAAGTATTCATTTCGTTTCGTACGAAACTAGAATTTTGGTCTGTCCTTGAGACAGAAGCAGACATACGTTTATTGAACGTCGAGCTTTTAGAATCAGGAATGTGAACCTTATCGCAAGGGATTAAGATTTAGGAGAAAACCTCTAGTTGATGAGGTGTCAACTTACTCGTATATGAGGCGATATCAGCTGTAGCCACAGAGCACGGAATCGCCGCGCGCCCGCTACGGGCGCGCGGCGATTCCGTGCTCTGTGGCTGTAGCCAACATCATTTATTTTTACGAAATAATCCTAACTACCTACAACATACTCGTACGTTCAATTTGAAACTAATTAGTTGGTAGACAAGTACTAACCTAAATAAAAAAAATACGTTTTTCTTGAATTATTATTTTCTTTCGTTATAATATATGTAAAAAACATACTTAATATAAAAAAAAGGTTTTGGTAAAATCTGAGGTACGACGGACCTAGGGTTACCATCCGTCCGGATTAGTCCGGACATGTCCGGACTTTTAGACAATTGTCCGGACTTTGTCCAGCTTTGTAATTTGTCCGGCTTTTTAAGATTGGGCGGTGAAATACTAGTTTAAATTTCTCAATGGTAACCCTAGACGCAACCCTAATCCTATCGATACCTATATTCATTTAAACTTTATAATCTTGGGAAGTAATGTACCTAACTACTTAATGATGTTGCTGTTTTCCCTATTTCCTGACATCTGTTATCAATGAAATACCTATATCCATCCTATATCATGGCAACACTCCCAATACTCCATTTATAGAAAAACAAATTGACGCAGAAGCGTATATTTTTGGAAACAAATTGCCACTCAATTCGCATGGGAAAATAATTTCACACGTTTCATAACTGAACAAAAGCTCAACAAAGCTAATCTGTATTGATGAAAACATTTAAAACGTTATAATATTGTGAGATGAGATCTTTTTGATGCTTTTATTACATTTTTTCATTTCTCGACGATTCCACAACTTTGTAGCTGCTAATGGTAATGTAATTGGCCTGTTTTTTTTAATGTGTTAGCTAGCTTTTACAATATCTTAACTTTATGTAAGTACCTACTTTTTTCACATCAAACAAACTAAGGCCAGTGTCAATTTTAATTAATGTACTACTAAAAGTTTGAATTAATATTCTAACTTAGAACTTATCTTTATCTATCTATCATACAAATCTCAACTTAAAAGCGATAGAAACGTTTGGACACTTAAAAGTTTAGAGCAAGGCGTAATTATAATACCTCTCCATTACGTTAAGTTAAAATAGTATCTTTGTTTTATTCTAATACAAAATGTTAATTAGTTGACTCAACAGCTCAATTTGAAACATCTTTATTCTCAAAGCAGTCACAGTTAGTTTATTAATCTCATTGGTATTATCAGTCAATCCGGAAGGCATTAAACCACTTTAATAAATAACGACGCTTCGCGTCGCGTCGCCTCGTGATATCGACGTGTGGCTTCGAGCCCAACGAAGGACCATCTGCATGTGTGCACGTGCCACCCGACGGCAGCCGAATGCGACCGATCACCCGCGCGCGAACCTGCCGCATTTTATTATTCAAAAGCTTTAACCACCATCGCATCTCAAGTGAAAAGCTAACTTAAACAACATCGAAATAAGGTTGAGGTTTTAATTCTCTTTGGGCTGCGATTTGAACTTTTCCATCTTTGCAAATGAAAAACAGGCGCGATGACCGTAGCGCATGCGAAATGATCTTGTCGCTACAATATTGTACCCTATCTACTACATTATTCGTTGCACCAACACGTCCAATTTCACGTAAAAGCGCTTCGATGGATTCGAAACTCTGTGTCAAGCACGATGTACTGAATAGAATTACAGGTAGTCTTGTAGGCCGTTATTGCTTCGTACCGTGGTTGCCGTGGTGGTTCTCGGCCACTTTTGATAGGAATGTGTCTTTTCACAACAATCACGGAGTTGATCTGTGTAAAGTCGTTATCCTCGAATTTGGTGACATCTGTGCCGCATATGAGTGACACTTATCGATATTTTTTTCTAAAGTAAGTTCTTATCGCGAGACACGTGTTAGTATTTTATGTCACAATACACATTAAAATGTTATTTAATTTGACACTGATTTGGTACTTACTGCGAAATGATAGGTAATGATTAATTTATTCAGTACTTTGTGATATTACTGAAGAAATCATATATTATTATGGTGCTGTAATAAATTATGTGTTAAAAAAATTATATGTTATGCATAAAAAATAAGATTTATATCTGTAAAAATTATGAAACTAGAAAATATTTGAGTTCGAAATTCTAAAAGGATAACCGTAGTCGCATGCCACTTTGTCCTAGACATGCACGACTAGGCTGGAGGTGGCATGCGACTACGGTTATCTTTTTAAAATTTGGGACTCGAATATTTTATGACTTTATGTCCTAAATGCGCCATATTCAATTTAATGTGACGTCACAGAACCTATACCAGACTTAGAAAAATTTTCGCTGCGCACTATAACCAGCGGACGATCAAGAGACGATAAATAAGTACTACCTCATTTGTCAAATTATGATAGTCCACACATCGAGATAAACTCCACAGAACAATATACTCTTTAGGCCAGTATTTATAAACTGCTCTCAACGTTGAGAGCTATCTTGAGATCATACCTGAGATGCTGTTCCTATAAAATGAGCATCTCAAGTATGATCGCAAGATAGCTCTCAACGTTGAGAGCGGTTTATAAATACGGGCATTAGTTTTATAAGTGCTATCGGGAAGCTGGTTATTTAACAAAACCGCCATATTTTTTTCCAAGCCGTTCTTCAGTTTAACTTATTTTGTGCTGTAAACGTCAAGTTGGAAATCAACAATATTATAGTGTCGACTCTAACAGGAAAATTTTCATATAATATCCGAGAACATTTACTTATTTACATCCCATTCATTAAATCGAATGAATACACAAACTGAAAACGAGAGAAAATAAATAATATTGAGGCAGATTCTTTTTTGTATGTAGGTAGGTGTCTTGATTTTCCTCGGTTCAATTCTATAGTTGGAAGGAAAAACTTTTCTATACTTCTTATTAATAACTGGCGGCCGCCCGCGAGTACGTCCGCGTGGACCCTAGGGACCTTTTAACCAGGATAAAAGGCCTATATATGTTAATCCAGATCCTAATCTGACTACCAGCCATATTTCATCCGAATCGGTCCAGCCATTCTTGAGTTATAAATTGTGTAAATAAGTCGACTTTGTTTTATAAACACCGAATAAAATATAGATTACAAAAAGACAGGAAGGGAAGATTCAGTAATCCAACTACGTAATGATATATTTTAAATAATTTAAACGCAATAAGCAAGTACTTAGGTACTTACGCTCCTATGTATTTCTTGTTTAAGATTTTAAACATTTCAAGTTCTTTTCGACGTTCTCTATTACTATATTGAATTCAATATTGTAGTGAGTGAGATGCAGATGCATGTAGTAAATTATGTTTTACTACAAGATGCATATTGCACTATCACTAAGTCCCATATTTAGATCCATGTAATTGGAAAAGTTTGGATGTAGGTAATCTTCCTTCGATCATCTATAACTGAGGATGTAGCAAGTCATACAATAACAAAGCTGAAATGTAGCACATGCCGTTTGACAAAGCACGCGACACTAAATGTCAAGTTGTATGACAAGTCTTGGTGGACTTTCATAGTGGGCTGCGTTTTGGGGGAGTTTGAGGTGTCCCACAAATGCCATTGTCATGCAATATCCACAGGTATAGATGATCAAAGTAATCTTCGGAATTACTCATCTGATTTGAAAAAATATGTCATCAATAAGTAGTATTTGTTGTATGGTTTGTGTTCACCAATCAAAAGTTGAACTATTCTTGTGGGTGACATAAATATTTCGCTGAAATTCTTACGGAAAATCTATATCACTTTCGAAATAACTAATTAAAAAAGTTACATTAAGTTACAGAGTGACTTTAGATGGAATTTATAATAACACTAGGCAAATCTTTAGCGGTATTGCATTTACCGTTTAAATTCAGTCAAGGAAGCTTGCTTGGCTCACTCCTATGCATAATGCATTTCGAACAATGCAAGGTTCGCCATGCATGTGTGCGTATGTACTTCATGTAACACGTGTTCCGATAAAATGCGAATGCTATCAAATACAATGCGATTAATTTAACTTTGTTCATCAGAAGTGACCAACTTCAGAGCGCTTGCGGTACAAAACTATGTATTTTACTCTGAAAAGGCGAAAAAATAATCAGCTGTTTCATACAAAACTTAATAATAAAAGTTGTTCAGTTTGATGGTCCCTACCTACCATATTCGGTATTAGGGGTTATTTTGTAACACGTTGTAAAGTCATCGACAATTTAATTTCCTACCGAAAATAGTTTCCTAACATTTTGTCAACATTCAATTATACATAAAATTACCAAAAAGTAACTACCATAACTAATCACAAGTACCTACGTATATCTAGACAACACTTCGTTTTTATGTATGATTTGAGCTATTAGATTATATAGACATAAATAACTAGTAACTTAATTGAATAAATATAAAGCCGCGATTACATATCCCGATCTAGCATCCTAGTTATAGGAACCAATTTAACTAAGTTCAATTTAAATAGTAAATTTGCACAAATAACGGAAAGGTCACCATTTTTTATGATTTTTTATTTTCAATTCTCATCTCCAATATTAAACAATGTATACCTTTACGTTAAAGGGTAAATTCACAATCGAACTTATTCTACAATATTTTATTGTTAAGTACGACTGTCCATCAGCCATTTTTGATGTCCCCACTGCTGGGGCACAGGCCTTCCTTATGGGTGGTAAGGAGGATGGGTCATAACCCACAACGCGGGCCCAATGCGGATTGGTGGGTGTTAACAAATGCAAATGCAGCCGGGACCAACGGCTTAATGTGCCTTCCGAAGCACGGAGGAGCTCGAGATAATAAATTTTTGGTCACTCATGCCATGGCCGACCCTTGCGAACGTTGCTTAGCTTCCGCAATCGCTGGGCCAGCAGGCGCTAAACCACTGCGCCACCGAGCTCCACATAGTAGCTCCAAGTACGAGTGGCAACCCGAAATTGGTTCCTAACTAGAATGCTAAATCGGCGTATGTAATCGTGGCTTAAGACGCAAAGCTAGAAAATTTCCTTGCATATTTTCTTATATTATTGACCGGTTAAAGGTAATAAAATTAAATGTATTGGCGGTACTAGGTTGGCTCATATCAGTCCCTAAACAAACTGAAAGTCCACTGAAAGCGGAAATCTCAGCTTACTGACAAATATTGACAAATATCACTCGCGAATTGCCAAATGCGATTTAATTTCCTTATATACCTTCCTCGCAGAGGTATAAATAGTAGATTGTTATACGAGACGCTAAAATGACCCATTGCATACGAGGTAGTTTTATTCCCGAGCTTTAGCGAGGGAATAAATAGAAACCGAGTTTTTAGCGTTTTAGCGTCGTGGGTTAGGTACACTCTACTTTTCACTACGATTGCGAGAAAATAAAATACAATATTAAATAGTTTATACCTAGGTACTTCCGTAAACGAATCCTCTCGTTTTTCTATGCTCTACTTCATAAACTTTTTGTACAGTATTTAAATAAATGATTTGTGCTTGCTTGATGGCAAAAGATTAAAATTATTTCTTTCCTATTACAGTCATTTTCAAAAATAAGAATGAGAAACAGTAGATATTAAGTCGAGCGAGTCTTTATTCGTGATTATGAATAAAGACTTTTTTTGTTTTAGTAGGCTCATTGGTAATAGACAAACATTAAAAAAGAAAAAACTTTATCCCCTAGGGGTTATTATGCTATTTTATCTCAGCTCTTGTACGTTACAATGACGGACTTTTTGAGCAAGAGGAGTAAAAAAGTATTAGTAACTATATACCTAGTTAGCTTTAGTAATTTGTTTTGGGGACCTAGCTATATGCCCATCACTTGGGTTGGGCGTCAATGAGTAGGAAAAATAATGAGGAAAGTGAGAAAAAGATGCTAAAAAACTACAACCAAAAAACTAACTGGACAGAAGACAATTAATTTTACTATCTCATATTTTTTTATTTATTTTCAGTAGATTTATCTTTATTTTTCTACTTTTAAAGTTTTCTAGCTAGCTCGATGGCGCAGTGGTTTAGCGCCTGGCCCAACGATTGCGGAGGTTAAGCAACTTTCGCAAGGATCGGTCATGGGATGGGTGACCAAAAATTTATTATCTCGAGCTCCTCCGTACTTCGGAAGGCACGATAAGCCGTTGGTCCCAGCTGCATTTGCAGTCGTTAACACCCACCAATCCGCAATGGACCCGCGTGGTGGGTTATGGCCCATCCTCCTTATCCACCCATAAGGAAGGCCAGTGCCCCAGCAGTGGGGACATTAAAATGGCTGATGGCTATGGCTAAGGTTTTCCACTTGAAATCTATGTACTTAACTAAGTATTATTAGTTTTAATGCATCTAAACCATTTCTGTCAATTTGGTAGGTAGGTACCCAATTTACCGATGAGGAGTTTGGGTTGGTTAAATACGCATTCAGTACTCTAACGTAACAAAATAGCAGGTCGTAAACCGTTCCAAACACCTGTTAAGAATTTAATTAAAGAAAAAACTTATTGAAACCACTTAATAGATAACCAAAGCTAAAGGCGTCTGCACACGGCGCGGGATAGCCGGAAACCGAACAGGCGACCTCTCGGTCAATCACCCCTCAAAGGGGAGGGTGGGCCCCCAGCACGACCCTGTGTTTTTTCATCCGTGCGATTGCAAACAACTTAGCTTTATCTAAGGATGTGATAGCGTTAGTTCAGTGCATTATCGGATTGACAATATCATTAAAAACTTCTGCCTGCCTAGCATGACCGATTTATATCGCGTGATATAGCATTTTATCGACACTCAACTGTCAAACTCCTTTGTCTTTTTGACAGCTATACGTGATAAAACGCTATATCACGCGATATAAATTGGTCATGCTAGGCAGGCAGGGCCCTATTTCATAACGTGACAATTTGTCACATGTCATGACAATTTCATATCCATTGCGTCAATCAATTAGAAAATAGAACAAAGTATCATAGCCACACCGCAATGTATACCAAATTGTCACGTTAATAAATAGGGCCCTGATTGTCTTCATCACAAATAGTAGCATTTTTTACACCGAAAACTTTTTGTCGATTTCAATTAGAAACTAAATCGTCAACCGTTGTTATGTCGAACAAATCATCCTAAACCAGTTTCAAATAAACTCTGCGGAAATGTATGAAACAGCTGATTTTCTTCTATACATACCAGACTAGCGTCCATCCTTACTAATATTATAAATGCAAAAGTCCGTTTGTTTGTTTGTTTTGATTGTTTGTTACGCTTTCACGTCTTAACTACTGAACCGATCATCATGAAATTTTGCATACACTTTTTCAGGGTAGGGTACATTTCATCCCGAACAGTGTTGTTCCCGAGGGATAGCAAAAAAACTTTCCACGCAGACGAAGTCGCGGGCAGCCGCTAGTTAAAAATATAAGTAGGTACCTACTTATCTATTTTATTTACCAATCATTTTATTTTACAACAAATACTTTTCATTGCATCAAGAAAATAACATTTTAGTACGTACCTATTGTAATATCCTCGTTTAATAATTCATCAGGATCTAAGTAATTAAAAGTAAACAACAACGGTACCAAAAAATATTTTGCAAACGGACTATTACTTTATATTGAACCGTTCGTTCGTTAAGTACTTATTGGATTAGTTAATAAACATTACTAAATCGATTCTACTTCTACATGAATCCCAAAGATAATTGGAACCGAAGAAGCTATTGCTATTACTTAGATGACAAATTGCCATAAAACGCTACTAAAACGGCGAACAATTTGGCTTTAACCTAAACTAATCAAGTAATCCCTACGAAACGTATAAATCTAAACGGAATTGCCAATTGGCGAAACGCAATGAAACATTCAGTACACAAAAGGATATACTTAGGTAAAATTGTAGGTATACCTTATTTAAAAAACAGATTATCTTTTATTTGAGTTAAACAAGATGCAAAACATAATTAGTTGTTTTATGAAATTTAAAAAAATACTTAAGTAACTCTTGGTTACTTTTCCTTTTTTCGTTTTTTTACAATTAGCTCGCTCCAGTATTTTGGGAACAAACTTTTAAGCAATAAAAGACTGCTAACACGAAGTCTACATTCTATTCCCTTTATGATCAGAAAGCCTAACTTGCAAAACGTCTAAAATGCTTAATGGCTAAAATGCAGATAACCTTACTTGTACAACAAAGATCAAGGAAACAAATGCCAAGATTGCCAAGACAAAATGTCTATCAGTTTACGTTACGCTTAAAAGCAAATATAGGTATAGTCGGGTGAGGGCTCCGAAGATCGTAATATATTTTTTGTTGGGCCCATGCATCGCACCCCTCGCGCCAGATGGGACAATAACAGCCCCATGAGTTATCCCATAACCATAGATAAATAAAATAGTGCGTGGGACTACAGACTACCTGCTGAATAGTGGTAATATTATTTTATAGCTTTTATTATCTTGTATACCTATACTTTTTATTAATATTTACCTCTACATGATAATTAAGGTATTTGAAGAGAAGCTCTTTGATTTTTTCATTAAACTTTATATGTCGATAATCTATAAAAAAACCTATGTGGTACAAAGTAATACTTAACACCTAGGTACGAAGTAATAAACTATCGTTTAGAAGTGAAAGATGTTGTGCATGACATTTTTTTTATCATTTTTGCTGTTTTGCCTCCGGGGCAGTTTAAATATTTTATTCCGCATTGACCCGAAATATTGAAAGTCTGCTCCATTGCCACGATAAGCAAAAGTATATAGGTACAGTCAGTCACATGTTTAGTAAGGCAAAAGTACCCTCGGCAAGCAAGCAAAGATTTAGCTCATACGTTACGAATTATAACTTCCAATATTTAGAGATAAGTCTCTTCTTTGAAATACGTTATGAAAGTATGGGTCACAGAAATCTAGAGAAAGATATCTTTAGGTAAGCATATTACCTGAAGTAAAATGAAGAATTGGTCATACCTCCATTGTAACTATGTTATGTAGTCCTTACTTAGTTACTTATAGTAAACTAAAGATTCCTTTTATAACATGTTTCGGGGCAATGGAGGCTATAAATTCGGGTCGTACATTTATAATTATGTTTCGGGGCAATGGGAAATATTTATATGGAGCAGTAGGGAACACAAGAAATTAAATTAAATATTAAACTGCCCGGGGGCAATGAAGCATAAATAGATTTTTTATGAAGAAATTGATATTTTTCATGTTGGAACGAACAAATCATTCAGATTTTTTTACGTTAAAATCACGTTTAATTTACATCGATCACGTTTAAGTGCTTTGCAGGTGATATAAAAGTTCACACAAGACATAATCTTCCTTGTAGATAAGTTAAAAAACTCATTGATTTTGTTTATCATTAAACATAAACACCAATTTAGCCAACCCTACAAAGAAATTAAAAAGACAACAAAAGATTGCTACAAGTGCCTGTTTGATAGTAAAAATAAATCCATCGTAATATGTGACGGAATGAGGCAACTTATCTGAATTAAACAAATGGTGGCGCATCAGATCAGATCGTGGGCATTTCTAGGCTATATCTATTATTGCGTGCTAGCTGACGCAACGCATGGGCATGATCGAGAAGGCCAGTGTATAAGAAAGACCACGGATAGTTGGTTGTCTCATACACAGATCTCGATATAGGTCTGTGGTCTCGTACTAATTGGAAAACACAAAGATCTTTTATTTTTTTGAAAATATTTGTGTTTACCTGAAATCTAACTGAAACAGGTTCCGTTTTTCACCTACTTGACAGTTAATTGCATAGGTAGTATTGTCTTCTATTTTAAAATGAAACCACAAGATAGCTTGTGAAACAGGCCCTTGCTTGGTGTAATTTTTCAACACATTTTCATTAGTGTCATTATAATATAATGTGTCTTGATTTACCACAGAATACCTCATATAGAAGGAGCAAGTTTCTTTTATTAATACATATTTTTTCACAAATACGTACAAAGTAGAATAGAATAGAATAGGATAGGATAGGATAGGATGGGATGGGATGGGATAATAAAAACCCTATAAAGTACTTGTTGTATGATCTGTGTACGCACATGTCATATTTATTTTTAAATCTTTTTTGCATATTTAAATGCTTCGTAGCAGGCCAAAATTCAAAATAATTTGATGCATAAATTGCATATCGCTTTGTAAACATAGTTACGAGTAGTAAAGGTGGGGTAACTGTGTCTCTGTGACTGCGGGATATTGTAATACTTCGTCATACTGACGCAACTGTTCCTAGCTCTGTGCAAAACTCAATTTACATCGCTTGTAATTTTGTGCTACAGCGGTAAAATCACCATAATCATATCCCAATTATGTAACTTAGGCGTCGACATATATGGTGTCTTTCCCAACTACATAAAAAAGGGTTAATAAGAAAGTAATTAATAATATTTTCTAAGAACACAGAAAAATACAAAACACCTTCCCAATTGTTTTTTGTTCTCAAAGAAGCCTTGAGATCTAATTTATTATGAAGCTCTGTCTGTTAGAAGACTAGATTTCCTAATATTACTTACCTTACTTTAAGAAAGTTGACCGCGTTTCGTTTGGCAGACGTTACTACAAAACCCTAAAACCTTTAGAAAATTCAAGTACCTAAGCATGTTAAATTATTGATAAGACCGATAATTTAGACCCATCTTCATTTTACAAAGTCGATCAAAGTGTCAAAATGAAAATTCTTATAGCACATTATGACCTTAGATTAAATTTAATCTAAGATTGTGACGATAGAATTCGAGCTAAACTTTTCATATTGAAACTGGTTAATCATTATTTACTTACATTCAATCAAAGGGCCGAATCATCCACATTTGTTATTAAGGAGACACCACACCTATGACCCACCAGAATAATGTGTACGCCTACATAGAAACCCTAATCTCCCAAAGGTTTAGATTGCTGTACTTACCCTTAAAGTTAATTTTCGTAAAATCTACGGTTGGTTGTTTTCACCACCACTGTGTGAAGAGCTTTTAAACCTCTTTGAGTTTCCCTCGTCATCCCGTGTTTGTTGTGAAATGTGGGGAACTTGGAGGTCTTGTTATTTTGGTGAAGATACCTCCAAGCCTGGATACATCAACTGAACTGCTCGGTCGACTAGTTTGACGACCGATTGAACATTTTGTGGCGAGAACGAATAATCCCGAGTGTTTCGCACGAAATAAAATATGTTGCCGGCGCCAGCTTCATAATGCGAATTTTCTCGGTGATATTTTTTGTGGGTAATTTTTAAAATGAACCCTTTTATTCTTAACTCGTAACGCTATTTGTATTGCAATCAGTTGTTTTTGAGAAGGTTTTCACAACATGGTTAGGTAGGGTACGATGAAAGAACCTTATCGAGCTTTTATAATATAATAAATATTCATACATTGGTTTGGTAGCTCTTTTAATAATTCTACATGAAAAAACATATTTTTTTATAACCACAAACATAGTAATAATATTCAGCCCAAGACCGACATGTAGGTATTATATTTCAGTGCTTTGATTAATATTCTTGATACCATTGAGTCGACCGACGACGCTTCTACATAAATTATGAAAGCCATTCCCTTACAATCTTCGCATCCGAGCTTAGTTCGTTCAGCCTGCCTAGCATGACTGATTTATATCGTGTCCTACATCTTGGCATGGACCACTTTGAAAACCGCAATTCTGACTACATGGAAAATTTCTCCCCAATTAGTCCCAACTAGTCCTACTTTTTCGGAATTAGTCCCAAAAAGGACTGAAAGATATAAGCGATTTAAATGGTCCATGCCAAAGCAAACCTTCATTTTGGCAGGGACAGGCTATATCTAGTGAACCTAAACACCTAGCCAGGATCTGATTATTCAAAAAAAATCTCCCTTTTTTATGGATCCCGCAATGCCTAGAATCAAAACGAAATGAAGCGCCGTTCAAAAAATATAAAGGAATGATTTGGTCCCTGCCAAAATCAACCTACATCTTGGCGAGGACTTTTGAACCAGGTCACCTAGAGAAAATCTGATTATTGGAAACGATTCGTGTAAATTAGTCCCAATTAGTCCTAAAGCCACAAAATTAGTCCCCCTTTAGTTTAGGAGAAATTCCGTTTTTTGATATAAGTACAGTCATGTACAAAAGCGTACAGTAAAAATTAATTACATAAAACTATTCCGTTCCGTAATGCGCAGTGTTCCGATTGTGAAACATTAAGCACGAACTTTCGTAGAATGAGGAATGCACAAACAGTATCTGTGAACATAAGTTTTACAATCGGAACACTGCGCATTGCGGAACGGAATAAAGTTTTAGGCCCATATTACACTATCATATACACACAAATAAACAAATAATAAACAAATCATGTATATATCATCCGAGATATATGTTTACTATCTTCGTCGGAGATAGCATCCGATAAATAATATATGATAGTGTAATATGCTCATGCCCCCCTAGCATGACCATCGAAACGCGATAATATGATATAGAGCTTTTTTTTATATATTTATCGATATTTTTAGTACCTACCTATTTTTTTTCCAAATTTTTACACAAGTCAAAAGTTACTAGAAAAAGTTACAGGCATGAAAGGCAGTGTTGCCATTTTGTTTATTCAAATTTAGCATTTTTTCACCCCATTTTACATGTATGTGAACTTGGTATGTACCATGTTTGTGGCAAATAAATATTTTCTATTCTATTCTATTCTTGGCATTTTGCATTATTTTAATTTTTTTTTTAAATTAGGTTTAATTTTCAACTTTCGTCTATGACAACATTTTACGGGAAAACGGCAACACTGAATTGGCACTTGGCAGGTGTTTGTTTTTTTCGTTCTTTGGTTATTTGGTAGGTTTATTTATTTTTATTTAAGAGTGGTTTTTTTTCACTATGAGACTTCTACGGTGAAAAAAAATCAGCTGTTCCATGCAAAAGCTTTTTAAGAATTTTTTTAAGTACAATTAAATACATAATGATGGACAAATACATAAAAGTCCAATACCTTACTCTGTCAAAATGAAACAGCTGATTTTTATACGGAAATGGTTTAATCAATCGGCTCACAAACAAAAAAGTAAGTTGCCATCTTAGCTTTTTATTTTTTAATATTTCATTATTATTTTCTTGTCAAAATAGTACCAGAAACCGAGATTCATCAAAATCGGTCCACAAACAAAAAAGTTGGCCGCCATCTTGGATTTTTTAAATTGCATTGCTGTTTTCTTGTCAAAATAGTACCAAAAACCGTGTTTCATCGAAATCGGCCCACAAACAAAAAAGTTGGCCGCCATCATGGGTTTTTATATTTTTAACATTGCGTTGCTGTTTTCTAGTCAAAATAGTACCAAAAACCGAGTTTCATCGAAATCGGCCCATAAACAAAAAGTTGGCCGCCATCTTGGATTTTTTATATTTTTTACATAGTGTTGCTGTTATCTTGTCAAAATAGTACCAAAAACCGAGTTTCATCGAAATCGGCCTACAAACAAAAAAGTTGGCCGCCATCTTGGATTTTTATATTTTTAACATTGCATTGCTGTATTCTTGTCAAAATAGTAGCAAAAACCGAGTTTCATCGAAATCGGCCTACAAACAAAAAGGTTGGCCGCCATCTTGAATTTTTATATTTTTAAAATTGCATTACTGTATTCTTGTCAAAATAGTAGCAAAAACCGAGTTTCATCGAAATCGGCCTACAAACAAAAAAGTTGGCCGCCATCTTGGATTTTTTATATTTATAAAATTGCATTGCTGTATTTTTGTCAAAATAGTAGCAAAAACCGAGTTTCATCGAAATCGGCCTACAAACAAAAAGTTGGCCGCCATCTTGGATTTTTTATATTTTTAAAATTGCATTGTTGCTGTATTCTTGTCAAAATAGTAGCAAAAACCGAGTTTCATCGAAATCGGCCGTCAAACAAAAAAGTTGGCCGCCATCTTGGATTTTTTATATTTTAACATTGCATTGCTGTATTCTTGTCAAAATAGTAGCAAAAACCGAGTTTCATCGAAATCGGCATACAAACAAAAAAGTTGGCCGCCATCTTGTATTTTTTTAACATTAAGTTGTTATTTTCTTGTTAAACTAGTAAAAAAACACCTGTTCCATACATAAGTACAATGCGTAGGTAGGTACTCCATCGAAATGTATGAAACAGCTGATTTTTTTTTTCGTTTTCAAGGTTTAGTACAGTTAGTTTTAGGTACAGTTTGATGGTGTGATGAGAGGTTTTAAATTAATTACAAATAACCCTGTATAGGTACAAAGTTTCAAGTGAACCCATTGAAGGAAGAAAATCACTCTCTACTCCAAATATGAATAGTTTCGAAAGAAAAGCAATATAACTTTAAAATTCAACTTTATACATGACCATTTCATACTTCTTTTGAAATTATTTTGTACGCGACTGTACATGTTTTTGATATAGTCCAGGAGCCCGGTATCAAAATACCTCTAAGAAATAATTTTTATTTTATGACTTAAAAATTAAGGTTTTGAGTTTCGAAAATGCATAAAAGTTACGTATTACTTTACGTTATACTTTTGTTTTACATTATACGTTAATAACACTTCATTATTTTAACACAAACACGCAAAAATAAAACAAGTTACAAACATCGTCACTAAATAGGAAGTCGGCTCCTGTACTATAAAAACCAAACTTTAATTCCGATTATCTCTTAAACTAAAGGGGGACTAATTTTGTGGCTTTAGGACTAATTGGGACTAATTTACACGAATCGTTTCCAATAATCAGATTTTCTCTAGGTGACCTGGTTCAAAAGTCCTCGCCAAGATGTAGGTTGATTTTGGCAGGGACCAAATCATTCCTTTATATTTTTTGAACGGCGCTTCATTTCGTTTTGATTCTAGGCATTGCGGGATCCATAAAAAAGGGAGATTTTTTTTGAATAATCAGATCCTGGCTAGGTGTTTAGGTTCACTAGATAAAGCCTGTCCCTGCCAAAATGAAGGTTTGCTTTGGCATGGACCATTTAAATCGCTTATATCTTTCAGTCCTTTTTGGGACTAATTCCGAAAAAGTAGGACTAGTTGGGACTAATTGGGGAGAAATTTTCCATGTAGTCAGAATTGCGGTTTTCAAAGTGGTCCATGCCAAGATGTAGGACACATTTATATCGCGTGTTATAGCATTTTATCGACACTCAACTGTCAAACTCCTTTGTCTTTTTGACAGGTAAACGTGATAAAACGCTATATCACGCGATATAAATCGGTCATGCTAGGCAGGCTGGCTTCCTAACGTACTGTTAAAATTTTCTTTTTTTTTTCTTATTGATAATACGAAGGTGAAATAGAAAACTTTCATAGCAAAGTAAAAAGTGTATTTAATAAATTATCTTTCTTATCTTACTTCCTAATAAGAAGTTTCACCACTCACCAATTTTTTTATTCTAAGGCAAACTGCAGCCTACACTGTATTTCGAATTTACTTCAACTATAACTAAATCAAAATACCAATAAAAATTTAGATTCCCGTAATAAGTTAGTGGCTAGGTTAATAAATGGCTTACCAAAAATAAAACAAATTAAAAGCAAAACGAAACAAGCCCTCATAAAACTTCGGTGACAAATATCGCCCATTGGGACCGCTCGGTGTCACAAACATACACACTTTTCGCGGTATTTATATATTTATTTATTTTTAGTAAACGTGCAAGCGACATGTCGTTATTATCGTTTTGTTTACAGAATATCATATGTAGTTTGTTAATAAAATAAACTTTTAAAGTGGCATTTTTAAGTAAATGGGAGGTTTTCTCTATTTTGTGGATAGAACTTCCATGCAAGCTTTTACTATATTTATCAATAAAGAACATTTCAAAATGTCTGTTTTCTTTTTTACTTTCTTTCTAGCCTTCTTTTTCGGGTTCCGTACCCAAAGGGTAAAAACGGGACCATATTTAAGGCTCCACTATCCGTAGGCTGTATCTCATGAACCGTGACAGCAACAAATACTAACAGAATAAAATAAATATTTAAGGGAGCCTCCCTTACACATACAACAAACGTGTTTTTTATGGAACCTTCGTGCGCGAGTCCGACTCGCACTTGGACGGCTTTTTTAATTTCGCTTCTTTTGCTGATGAAAAAGAAAGTCAAAGGCTATAGGTTAGGTTGTGCCATACAGCCAAGCCCAAGAAAAGACTAGGTACATCTGTTTATTACTTTTATGGCAGTACAATTGAAAAAGGTATTCTGTTCTATACCAAAATTACCAAACACACGAGCTTTATGCAACAAAACCGCTGTTTACAAATCAAAATTTCTATATTTTTTTAAATAGTAAAAAAATGGGTGCTGCTTTCAGCTGATAAGTCTAAGATACTAACAAAATTTGCCTAAAATGACTCATTTCCTAAAATTTCTAAGCGTCGTTTGAATTTCCGGTGGTTGCCGCCGCCTAAACCGGTCTTGGCCGATATCCATGTTTTTGTGTGGCCAGCCAGCACGGGGCGCTTGCGCCGTGTAAATATCAAATAATGCGCTTCTCATAAACTACTTATGTTTGCCGTTTACAGCACTCTGCCTATAAAATCGGGCAAAATCAAAAAGTCTTATAAGACGGTATTGCTGTTATCTTTGTAATTGTATTTTTAGCTGTCGAAAATTATGTAAAGTATGATGTTACACTTTACATAATTTTGGTGACGTCATGTTTCATAATATAACTCTTGTATATTGAGATGATTAATGAAAACTGATTTATTAAAGTGTGTATCTAGACTATCTAGGTAAGATAACTTAATTGAAAAACGAAATAATTCACAAAATAATTTCGATAAACTTCTATAAGGATCATAACAACCTTTAACTTTTGGCTACATAATTACCTGAACAGATTTTCATTATATTTTCGATACCTTTCCCATAGTTTCGGTGAAAACGTTCAGATTTATTCACATTAGGGAGGTAAAAGGACTTTAAAATTATGAATATTTGGGGAAATTAGACAACTTCCAATTTTTTTGCAAATTAAGAATCATTGGACCATTGACTATTCGAAACTAAATCAGATAGTTACTAAACATAAGATCGATATAGCTCCCGTGTCCCCCCTAAACTGCTCGTCACCCCACGTTTGCCCCACTCTCAATACTGCCACGAAGAATAATATTAGTTAGCTTAATTAATTCTGTTTATCTTGAAACCAGCGACTAAGCAGCTTTGTTAGCGATAAAAAAAACATTTGCTGCTGTTAAATAATAGTTCGTTTTTTTATTTTTTACATGACTGTAGGTAATGTAATATAGTGTTGACAGTTTTTAACTTAATAATTAAAAAAAATATTGTGAACGATCTAGTTATACCATCTTGACCTACCAGTCATATACGTAAAATAATAGGTACACATACAATGCTATTAAATTGACAATATACAGTGATTCGCGCCAACTTCACTCGATAATGTATGGAAAAGAGAAAATTTTACAGATTAAAATACTTACGTCGATTTGTACCGCAAGCGCACCGAAGTTAGTCACAGTACACTACATTGTCAATTTAATCGCATATAAAAAAACTAGCGGCCGCCCGCGGTTTCACCCGCGTGGTTCCCGTTTCCGTGGGAATATCGGGATAAAAGTATCCTATGTTTTAATCTAGGCTGTCTACTATCTGTGTGCCAAATTCCAACTAAATCCGTTCAGTAGTTTTTGCGTGTTTGAGGAACAAACATCCAAACATCTAAACATCCAAACCCACAAACTTTCACATTTATAATTATTTTTATTTTCATTAGTTATAGTAAGTAGGATATTCTACAAGCAATTCTTTCAGAAAAGCCACCATATCTAAAGTGTGCTAAATTATGTGAAAGATAAAGGTATCCCGTGACAATATGGATATGGAAAACTTTACTTATCTCAAAATATTTTAATGATTCGATAAGGCCGAAAACTCAACGAATTTTCTGAACATCTGCCCATTTAGAACTCCGTGTTTTTCAATATCAAGGAAAAGTTAGAGATGTATAGGTACTTCAAAATATTTAAATCTTCAGAATCATATACTGAATAATTGGACATTTCATATAATTTATATACATAATCCTTATACAAATTAAATACGACCCTTCATATTTACCGTTTCTCCAATTTCAAAGCTGTTTCCAATGAGTTTTTGTAATCTTGTCTCCGAGTTAGCAGTTCGACGGAGATTATGAATTATGCAATACTTAATCCTTTGAAGGGCGCAGGGCACGGCCATAAAGACGGCATAACGAGGGGAGGTGATTAAACAAGTTAAAAATAATAAATCACCATATTTTACTGACTTCTGCACCGCCTGAATTGTCCTGAGCAAACAAGAAAACAATTAAAATAGTAAACCTTTTTAAAGAAATAGCGATAATATTATTCTGATTCCTAGTTTAAAACTAGGTGTAAAAGATAGCTGTTGGTAACCTTAATACTAGGTGTAGCCTTTGTGCTTCTACTAAGGGCGAGTAATTTATGGGGTATTAGGGAAGTAATTTTTGTTGTTTCTTAAAAAATAACCTATATTCGGGACCTACAGAAGTAAAGCAGATCGGTTATACCTAGTTTTAACCAACATCTATCGGCTACCACCTAGTTTTAGCCGGCTAAAACTAAGTTTAGCCGCACTTCGGGTATTAGCCGTAACAATATCCATATTTAATTAGTAAAATTTGTTTTTTTTCTCATTTCTAACCCAAAAAGAGCTTTTATCCGCCACATGTGACTTAACATTTTTTTAATGTTCTCTTCGTAGGAATTTAATGTTCTTTGCTAAAAATATTCCGGATACAAACGAACCTAAAATTATTCACGGAACAAAAAAAACTGTATTTTTGGCAGCAAGAAAGTTAACTGTATAAAGAAAAGGTTAATTGGTAACATAGACGTTTTACGCTTCCACGGATATTAAATAGGTACATCATTAAGAAAGTATCTACCTATTTTAATAAGGGTCAGTTGATTTCATCCTTTTTAATGACCCGGCAGCGGTAGCGTCGAGTTTCACTATATCGAGTTACACAATATATCCCCCCTTTTCTAATATGAAAACAAAGGAGATTGGATCTTGTTTTTTTTAAATCAACCATAGACAAATAGTTTTTTAATTTGTTTTATTCATACATACGTATCTAGTTATACAGCCCCTAAAGTTCTAGATATCTAGCTCTAACTTCTGGTTTAATTCAAAAGTGCAATAGAAATACAATGAATTTATCTGTGAATAACGTTGAGTGGAACATAACCAGAAACTGGGAATAATCTAATTGTGTGTCAGATTTAATTAAAAGCGTCAAATCGTCTAATTGTTTCTATCGTTACACGTATCAAAATGCTAAACAACATAAACATTCTTGTAATTCTATCAGCAAGATAGGTAATTCATGTTAAAAGCTCCAAACTCCAAACAGTTATTTATATCCGAATCAATTTCACCTTTTCATGGGCGGTCATGGACTCGCCTGGACTTAATGTATTCGTGATCCCCCGTGCTTCACTAACTTTACTGAAACTTCAAGTAGATTTCTCAGGAGGACTTGACAAATAATGTTTTGCTATTCAGTTTCATTTGCCATCTCATTCCTTTTATGCGTGGCTTACTTAGTATTAATCCGACTGATAATAATCAGTCACGCTGAAAGGCTTACAGGATTTCAATGAAAGCCATTGAAACCATAACTTTAGAAATGTCATTTTTTTTATATGTTACAGGCAAGAATCTTATATTCATACCACCTTACTAATAAAGATTGTATAGCAGATGTATAGTTACACAGTGTTTTGTCACTTTCTTTTCAATGTCAAACTCAAATAGTTTGACAGAGAGTACCTAACCATTGTGTAACTATACATCTGCTATACAATCTTTATTAGTAAGGGGGATATTCTATGAAATAATATAAGATTCTTGGTTACAGGTAAATATTTTGACATTACTGTGACAGTGTTGATGGCTTTCCCGCCAACGCTAAATGTTGTCAAAGTCAACTCCATTCGGTCACCAAAGAGAATTTAATGTTTTTATTCAGACAAAGGAGTCGAAAATGTCGTGCCAAGTGTAAATATGTAACAAATTCGAGTGTAATTCGAAAATGAGTGCTTTCGCAAGTTTTAGGAAAAGTTTCATCGGTACTGTGCCGAAGGGGCGGTACGGCGCAGGGCGGCGGGGCGCGGGGAATAATCGATACCCCATAGAACCATAAGTAGGGTGGACATACGAGATGGATTATAGCTTTTTGGCGCGAAAACGGCACGAAGAAAGTTACTCTTTTTATTGCTGAATGTTATTATTATAAGTAATGCAAACATTTGATCTTAACTTACGTTTTCTTTTTAACCCACGAGTCACGCTCACGACTCCCACGTTGAGACAAAGAAAACAGCTTTAGTTTTTCACAAAATTAAGTTATTATGGTATGGAGGTGATGGAAGTTAAACAACTGAAAATATAGATAATTAAAGACTAAACAGTAAACAAAGCATTTTGGGATTTTATTTTTAAGAATAACAATAAGTACCTATGTACACCTACCTAGTTATTTTTTTTATTAACTGTAAGAAAAGGACGCCATAAACCATAACCTTATAAAATAAAAACACTTATTCACGCCCGTCTGCGTCTTACTCTGATAAGTATAATTATTTTTTTCAATTAAAATACTTACACTACTTTTATCAAAGTAGTAGGTAGCTAACTAGCTAGGTAGGTATACTAGTAGATACTAATATACCACACCGACGACACACGCTAATTAGGTAAGTATATCAATAAGCATAATTATTAAATTGTTACATAAACGACTTCGATCAAGGATAAACGATTATGATAGGTAGGGCAGATACGGTGACGTAGCTGTTCCATTGACATAAATAAAGTAGGTAAGTAAGTAAGTGTATGTCAGATAACTTCAAAATGACAACGGAATCAAATCTTTTATGTATTTTGCGTGTATTCACAAAAGATTTAGACACTTTAGTTTTTTAGGAAATTTACTATTTTTTTAGGAAATGTATTTCACTGAACAGAAAATTTAAAAGCAAGCACAGAATACATAATAGTACAAGTGCCTAAGTCGAAGCTGTAAGTAGGAATCGAAAAACAACATCTTAGCCACAGAGTATAGGTACCTACCTACTTACTTTAGTTCGATCAAGTTTTCCATTTTCAAACATATCAAGTTCAAGGCCCATCGTCGAATGGAACCATAAACTTAATTCGTATAATAAGTTTATGAATGGCACAAAGTTTTCTGCCTACCGATGTTAAACAAAGGCCACGCCATCATACGTCCTACCCTAAATATTTCCCCGATACATTGTCGTCAATCGTCGTATCCGCAGCACGCGGCACGGCTGCATGCTCCGGCCGGATGCAGCGCACCGGGTTCACTGACCCCAACGAGGGCGGGAATCTGCCTGTCATATAATGCGCCCGTAATAGTGCCGATCCTCATTTCGTGCTAATTGGTTTTAACACAATAAGGTTACGGAGTCGTTAAAAAAGATGCCGGCGATATTTTAGAAAGTTTAAGTAAGATGCATGAAATGGCGGTAGATTCAGTAGATTCTCCCTTTTTTTTAGCATTAATTAATTCACAAAATTAAATTATAACAATAACTTAAACTAATTAAGTAACCTAAGTATTTTTGAAACCTTGACAAAAACTGAAAAAAATTGCAGTTTTTCTTTTTTTTTGCTTGCAAAATGTAGTTTTACACTCCCCTAAGGGGTCCATCCAAATAACATATTACTATAAATGCAGCTTTACATCGCGTTTTACGTTTTTAGGACATTTTTCATAAGATTTAACTGACCTATTTATGCTACCCAGTCTCGATGGCTAGTTGGCTACCCACTTGTTTTTAGGAGCAAGTTAAATAAGAATTGAAGAAATGATAGTGATTCAAAGATAATTTACTATTCACCTGCACACATGTAAGTAATGGGGAATGTCCGAAAAAATCAAATTGGCTGAATATTTTTATATACTTAGGTAGGAATAAGCTCCCTTAGTAATAGAAAAAAGTTCATAAGTACTTACTTATGTTGCTTGCAAAGAGTTGCTCTTTTTAAAGAAAACGCCAAAAAATAATAATTTCGTCCGGAAAACTAGCCAACAATGAATTTCCAATTTAAGCTGAGCTTCGATATTTAAGTACTTACATAACTCAGATGTAATGCAATAAGTAAGGTAACAAATATATTTTAATAAATATTTTTTTATACACAACCGCAACCGAATCCAACAAAATCTTATCCTTACCCAGATAGGTAGACCGTGCATGAAAAACTTTAAAATTTATTAATTTTCCCTAATAGTTCTGACTCCCGATACAAAACACCAAAAGCTCTTGTTCATCTGCTGCGTAATTTGATTGATTCCTTTTGACGCAAGCCTGCAAATACAGCTGAGAGAAACATGACCTTTCAAAGGGAGTATCGGGTTAGTACTATTATATATTCTGTGGTATCGGATGCAAAAGTCGCAAAAGCTATTTTTTATTTTGTGACATACCTACTTGACTCGGTTACGAGAAGGTTACGAGTTCACTTGGTATACCTGCTACGATCAAATCACATAAGCACAATCACACATAGGCACTAAGCTACGAGTATAGGCATGATTTGCGTAGGTACTTTTTTTTGCTAACAAAACAAAAAATAGGCATAAGTGGTAGTGAAACTTGCGCCGCCACTACATTTATTTTTATTACTCGTAAACCAAGTCACTATTTAAGTTGTTGTAAAAAGCTCATATAATAATCTTTTAAGTTGTCTCTAATATTTTTGACTTCAACAGTTATCATTCATTCTGTAAGTTTTAAAATCCATAATTGGTAAAAGTGGCCACTTTGAGCTAAATTGGATTTTAAAACTTACAGAAAGAATGAAAACTGTTGAAGAGTTATACAAAAAATATTAGAGACAATTTAAGAAATTATTACATGACCTTTTTTTAAATATTGACTTGGTTTACGAGTAATAAAAATAAATGTAGTGGCGGTGCTAGTTTCACTACCTACAGCGCCTTAAGTATCTTTTAAATTTGTCTAATCATTGAGAGGAAACTTATATTTTGCATGTTTCTCGGCTTAGTTTGAAGGTAAATAGGTATATATATTTTGACTTGGCGATAGATGTTTTAAACCCTTTCAAATCTAATACATTCCATAATATTACCTTTTGCCATTTGGAAAGTAGCCTTTTGACTAGCAAACCAAACATAGGTAAGTAGGTACCTAGGTAGGCGTTTTTTTGCCATGCGAAAGTCCTCGGCTAGAATTTCGATAACATTGAAAATATACTTCTTGGTCTAAACGTACTTACCTACTTGTATGTAATAGGGATGTTGACTATTTTTTTATTTTATGTTACATAAATTACCTCTCAAAAAAAGAAACATTGGTAAAAGAATTAATTCGCTAGCATGAAAACTGCCCGAGATATCACAGTGTGAAATGCACACAAATGGACTCGATCAAAAACCCTCCATACTAATGGCTTGCACGTTATGACGTCACGCCGTGCTAGTTTGTATGCAACGCATAGGAAATTTGTTCAGCAGCTATATTAAATATTGTGTTTATCAAAATGGTTTCTTCGACAAATTTGCTATACATTTTACGGACTTATTAAAGGTATCATTTATTTTAATAAATTGTATACTTTTTCAATGGACTTGTCCACCCAACTTTGAAGGGTCATAAAACAAATAATATGCAATATATAAAACCAAGAGGTATACAAGCTACTCTAAAAGTTTAATATGTTTACGATTTTTATTAGTATTTCGTTATTTTATTCATTAGTCAACATCCCTATTAGATGTACCTACCTGCCTACGATTTTCTCTCCCGTGGGAGTTCCTTATGACGATCGCAATATATCGACTTATTTATGAGGATGTGTATCAAGTTGTATTCACTATTCACCTATCTAGAAAGAGGACAAGACAAATTATAAATTAATGCCTCTTTCAAAAATCAGGCTTTTCAAATATTACATACTAGCGGCCGCCCGCGACTTCGTCTACGTGGAAAGCTTTTGTGCTTTCCCCTTGGACGAATTGCTTTCCCTCGGGAACAAATATAATCACCTAATATCTGAGAAGCTAATTAAAATGGAAAAGTTAAAAGGGAACCCATCAAATATGTATTTTGACACATGTATTTTTTTCGGAATTTCAAATCGGTTTACGATTATTCTTCTTATTAATTTCTTTATCTTCTTTATGGGTCCGTAATAGGATAAAATGGTGTGGGAAGTCTCTATTTTTATATAGAAAACGTAAAGGTTGTGGCCACAAAAAAAACACATGACAAGCTAAAGAGTTTCTCTAGTTGCTACAAATATTCAATTGCGTTAGTATGAACCTCACAGATTGTAAAAAAAAAAGAAAATCATCAAAAGAGCTTGCGGAGGTTCATCATTTTGGTGTAAACAAAGCGAAAACGTATTGAATTCTACATAAAAATACACTTTAACGTACTGTGAAGTTGCTTCAACTGCTTTTATTTAAGAAAGATGATTGTGATAATGATAATGATGAAAAACAACGAAATACATCGAAAAAGTGCAGAAGTGAGGTTATTTTCCTTACTTTACGCTGGAACAAAGCACATCACGGCATCGTCGTAGCGTAAGCGTATCGTAATACAAGCAATACGAGCACATGTCATAAGAAGTTCGCACACGGCGTCGTAGCGTAAGCAGATTTTACTGTCAATACGATAGTCGTAGCGTACTGGCGTTACTTAGTTTATATTCTGGCCTAAGGGCCTAACCGAGCCCTAAAGTATAATTTCTTTAAACTTCATGCATTTCAGTAACCCGTTTGTCAGTGATGTCACATTTTTTGTTTGATACGCTAATGAAACGCTGCGGTTTTAGGTGTCTAGTTGCCTATATAGGTACGTAGTTACAAATACATTTTACAGGTGACACGTTTTCATGAAAATTCAACCCAAAATTTGAACCTGATGATGATGGCTTTTACCAAGATTTTATCAAATAGGTAACAAAGATAATTTAAGAATACATAGTAAGAAAAACTACGAGAAAGTTAAAAAGTTATGTAATGATCAGACAAATAAACCTAAGTACCTACTGCAAGGATTTGTGAGATAGCAGAGTAGACAAATGTGTATTTTATTTCATATTATTAATAAGTCAATAAATAAAATAAAATATTACAATGATTTATCATTGCACAGCTCAAACACCACACCACGGATCGGGCTGAAATTCGGCAGATAGAAGTTATTGTGACGTAAAGGACAATTAAAAGGCAATTAAATCCTAATATTGAAAGTGCTTGATAGGATAGGTACCTACCTAGTTATAATTTTCATTACAAATCAATACTTAGTACTTAGTTGATACTATTAAGGATTGTGTGTTCACCCCTTATAAAAAATCATTGTCTATGGTTTTAAAAAGGTTAACTAAACCTTTTCTCCTTGCTCTCTGCCCTCTGCTCGCTGACATTGCAAAGTTTTGTGTTTTAAAATTAATCTTAATCAATCCTACATTGTACAAAATATTTAAGGCTTGAAAAGTGAACAAGATATTAAACGCCACGTTAAGAAACCTACAACCTTTTTATTTAGTGCCAAAAATGCTTCACGTAGTTTTCCACTTCTGCTTGTTCTAAAAGATACAGTGATCACGTTCACATATAACACTTTAACTGGCTAGTGTGATGAAATAAAACACTTTAGCGCGGTTTTATTGAAAGTACTTTGGTAATTAGTTGGTATTTGGTTTGATTTTTTATTTTCCCGACGTTTCGGCAAGACCACGGCAGCTGCAAAGGTGCCGAAACGTCGGGAAAATAAAAAATCAAACCAAATACCAACTAATTACCAAAGTACTTTCAATAAAACCGCGCTAGTATCCGTTTAAAAGTGTTTTATTTCATGTCTAGTAAGCGCGTAAGCTTGAGAAGTGAATATGGCTAGTGTGATGTTTACCACCTTTATTCTGCGATTTACTCCCTCTACACGTGTAACGTCTCCACAACGGATCAATTACAGAGAAATCAAATATACTCCGGGAGTTTCACACAAATACGTAGGTACCTAACCTACCTACCTACGCCGTATCTTTGAAAATTTCAAGAATCAGTCTGATAAATTATTTCAATATGTTTATTTTTGCTACGTTTCGAATAAACGAACATAACTCTTACATTTTAAAATATAACAATTTATCTCGCTGCATTTCTTGTTAAATTGTAATTTAAATACGAAAGGTTAATGATAAACTAATTATATGTAGCAACATTTGAAACGCGCACTGGACAATATAGCACTTAGGTAACCGCTCACTATTACTCTTGGAATGTAGTTTTACTTCTGTTATTTTGAATTAATCACTTTGCAGTTCTCCACAAATTGTAACATGCATAAGTATTCCAGTTACTGGGTGCATAAAGGTAAAAGTCTATTGTTGGGTCTTAAAAAACTGTTTTACAGCAGCGCGCATAAGTTTGTGATAATAAAAACTGTCTGCGTTGATTCGACATGTGGTGTGGGATTCTTAATTTTTATGCTATGGTGATAAGGTCTGTTTCCATTTGTCATAGAGATCTAGGTACAGTGGTGATGAGTGGTGTGATGACCAGAGATGAGTCATATCACCGTCTCGCCTCGAATTCTTCGTGCGGTCCGTATCCGTTGTTGATTTTTGTTTTTCTTTTACGTTTAGACTACTGTTGACGCGTCAAATGTTTGGTTTCCTTTGTGGCTTGGCTGGCTTGAGTTGAGATGCTTAATCCGACACTTGATGTGTTTGGTCATGTACCTACCTACGATGGATCTATACGTTAAGGTAGGTACGTACCTTCTTAGATCATTAGCAGTGCCTAGCTGAACATCGTTGACTCTACTAAACCCTTAAATAAGTAAGTAGGTAAGTATACAAAAAATTTAGTAGGGTGAATATGCCTATTACCAGCCCCCCCTAAGATTTTTCAACTTTGAATCTCTGTTGCTGCCACAATTACAGTCTTAAAATTATTGTTGATGCAGTTTTAGGTAGCTTGATTGATCTTTATTACGAAAATAGTTCTTAGTTTTACGTAGTTTTGTGGGAAAAAAATTGAGAATTATTTTTTTATCTTAAAGAACATAGTTCGTGTGTGGTCCCATAAAAATTTTATAGAAATCTGGCTGGTAGTTTTTTTCATAATCCTGAAAAATATCAATAGTTTAGCTTGCCATCACACGTATTTTTACGGATTTTTGGACACAACATCTTTGTTTATGAGCCGATTTTTAACAATGTTTTTCATATTATTATGACTTATATTTAAAGTTATTTTTTTTATATTTGACTTTGTCATACATTGTATATCAATATTTTTTAAATTTCATAACATTAATGCGCCTTTAAAGTAAACCGTGTTAAATTAAACCTTTTATAAAACACTAGCTTTTGCCCGCGATTTCGTTCTCGTGATTAAGATATTGTGCATTTATCTTGAAAATCACGGATTACCAATATACCTAGGTATTTATCAGTAGACCTTATTTCACACATTTAATTTTTTTCATAAAAATTCATGTACAAACTGGAACACTCTGTAGCACCCTGTATAACGGTAATTTTCCAAAACCCTTTCTTAGTGCTTACCTACATCATGAAAGGTATCTACCCTCCAAAAATGGTGTTTCTACCTTCAGCTCTATACAAATTCCCATAAAAGATCGTTTGTTAATTCTTTTTTTGTCAATCAAATACAGAATAGAAAGAAGTAATTTAATTATTTTAATATTAAAATAATAAAAATTGCCTTGTAACTATCCACTTATTATTGAAGCTAGCGATCGGTAAATATCGGTATTAAATTGAATAGCATTTGTTACTGCAATATGTAAATATAATACAGTACTAGGTTTTGTCCGTGCATTTTCTTTGAAATTATCAAGGCAAAAAGCTAATCCTCTTAAGCCAACTTTTTTACCGAGATAGATTAGGTTTTGTCGAGTAATATGCATAAACAAAAGCTCATCTATTAGAGTCTGACTCGTGACTCAAATAGTATATAGCCTTTGTAAATTCGCAGGCGGGGGGCTCGCTCAATCGAATACACAGACCGTAGTAATGTGACAATAACTTATTTGCGTTCGGATATATTTTTGTAAGTGACTAGCTGCGTTTTGTTAAAAAATATGATAATATTCGAAAAACTCGAAAAACTCGAATATGTAGTCCTGTGGTATTCGAATAGTAAAAGAAGGCGAATACTCGAATAAAACGAATACTCGAATACTCGAATTGCATGCCCTATGTGTGGTAAATTACTTTGTTTTTTCCTCGTAAATGTGTTGAAAAACGTTGTATGAAACTCGTGAGCACTTGCTTATTGCACACTCGGCTGAGTTACACCCTCGCCTGCGGCTCGGGCTGCAACCCACAGCCTTGTGTGCAATGAGCAACCTAAGCTAACTTGTCTCATAATGTACTATTAAACCTATGAGTCCTACACTGAGAAAAATGTCATTTTGGGGTAATCTTAAAATATCGTGGCGTACGTTTAAATTAAGTGCGTTGTCCTAAAATAAGGAAATAATAGGTTTATATAACGCTATCTTGAAACGTGTTATGATGTAGTCAAATTATATGGTTAAATAAGGCAATATTATGACACTTATCATCGTAAAAATTGGTCATCAAAAATAATATTATCTTCTTAATATTATAACACTATGTAATAGAAAATAGCCCACTGTCCTATAAATATGTATGATAATCTATAAATAAGATTATAATTCTAAATCACAATGAAAGTGCCACCTTCCATAAAAAGATGTCATAGTATTTGAGAAGAAGCATCTCTAGAATACGATGACGTCCCCTTATAGTAGTATGATAAAATTATGTGCTAGTTCCTTTTATTTTGAGATTACCTTCACTTAAAATATAAGGAATTGGCATCAAAATTTAAAATGAATCCTACAAAAATACGATTACAGAAACTTATATAAGAGTTTTGGCCAAAATATTATATCGTAAAAATTGGTCATCAAAAATAATATTATCTTCTTAATATTATAACATTATGTAATAGAAAATAGCCCACTGTCCTATAAATATGTATGATAATCTATAAATAAGATTATAATTCTAAATCACAATGAAATTGCCACCTTCCATAAAAAGTTGTCATAGTTTTTGAGAAGAAGCATCTAGAATACGATGACGTCCCCTTATAGTATCAAAATTAAAATGAATCCTACAAAAATACGATTACAGAAACTTATTTAAGAGTTTGCATCAATTTTTGTATGATTCCTAAAAAATACGATGACAGCACGTAAATTCGCCGTTCATTACTCATCGACTTGTCGTTCGTTTTGTATATTCTCTCCATTCAGTCAGTCGAAGTCGCAGAGTCGCAAGGACAGTTTTTAGCGTGTACAGAATTAATTTATATTTGACTATTTTTTTAAATGTGAGTGAGTGCAAAGTGCAATACTTATGGATAAAGTAACTCATGACTTCCTAAAATAATGGAATCTAGCTCAATACTTATATACAACGTTTTGAAGGTAAGTTGCCAATCCTATGTTGTGCGCGTGCGCGTGCACACTTTATTGGGGGGGAAGAAAATTAACTTTTTATATAAAACGTATCATTTTGGAGGACAAAAAAACGTACCTATTTGGGGTAAATTTTAAGTTTCTCTTCATATAAAGTGTACTTATCATTTGAAGGAAAAAATCAAATGATCATATTATTGCCATTGAAATGGACCTAAAACATTGAATTCTTATCACAAATTACATGTTTGATTTTAGCTTAAAATCCGGCGGTCTCGACAGCTTCGAAGCTTCATCTGACACCATTTAAAAGCTGCCCGGCAGAAGCTGAACACCACAAAGCACAAGTTTCTTCGCAAAAAAGTAACAGACACACTAGCAGTTTGTGACGGTAAGGATTTATGTAATTATTCTGGTCTGTCCTCGTTTGACAAAAAAATAAATTAATAATAATGTGTAGTATTATATACAATAAGCATTTTTTTTCAGATACAAAACCAGAGACTAAATTTCATTGCTGTCATATTACTCCTCGGTTGCTTATTTAACATACCTCCTGCGGCTCCTGCCCGTCGCTCCAGGAAAGATTGGCAAACATCACGAGCAGAAATATTGGAAGGATTTGACGGAGACGGTGGGTGTAACCCACAGTATCTTGCAGAATGCTGGGTGGTTCTTATCTTAAGTCATTGAAAGCGAATCATGATTTTACTTATTAAATTATTTTGCATATTTTATGGATTTTCCTAAAGATTGTTCTTAGTGTCATGAGTATAATTAGGTACGTAAGTAAGTTGTGACATGCTAAATAGGTATTTATTTTTAACTATGTAAATTATTTTTGACTGACAAATACTGTGATTGTTATAAGCATAAAGGTACGGGATTATAAGCATAGTGTATTAAGCCGAAAGGGGGGCATTGTACTCATCCATTAAATAACTTTTACTATCGGGTAAACTCTGAAATCGAAAAAAACTGCTGCTACTTAAGGCAGTTGTATGACCGAAAGTGGCGCCCTCAGAGGTTTTTATTTAATAAGTTATTAATAGAAAATTATTTTAATAATGTTTATCGTTGAGATTTTAGGGCCCTTGGTCTAGTATTTTTAGAAGGTATCACTACATGCCCTCGTAGTCATTCGTAGAAATAGATAGCAAATGTGTCAAAAACGGCCACTTTTAGCAGTTTTACTATCTACTTCTAGCAGTGACTACGAGGGAATGTAACGATACCGTCTAAAAATACTAGACTGTGGGCCCTAAAATCTCCACGATAAATATTTTTAAAATTGTGTATTAGAATTATAATATTAAATATAATTCACCGCTGCACCACTTTCGCTCAGGGTACCACCTTAAGTAAATTTCGTCGAATTATGTTGTGCCCAAAGTAAAAGTTGTTCACCATAATGATAAGCCTGTGTTATTATAATTAAGTACTATTATGTGCTCAATTTGCGAATAGGTAGGTACATTATTTTTGGTGTCTTTTTTTCTGTTGTACATTACATTTATTAATAAATAATTACTTATATAAAAGTAAAAAAATAATATTGTAAAAATTAACGTTACTTACTTTCAAAAAGAAATATTGATATTGCAATAATTAAAGTTACTTTCAAAAATAAATAAAATTACTCTTGATTACTATTTCTGTTTTTTTATACACGTGTCTTCCTGTTCTCTTTAAGTTTTTAATGCAATTGCATATTGCCAAGTTATGAAGGTACCTATTACTTTTTCTATATTTCACATGCTTTAAATTGTTATTTTTTACTTATGCGCGATCCTCTTTTTTATATTTTAGGAATGTGAATTAGGTAAGAAAGAAGTAGTAGGTACATTCGTCTTTAGATATATTGTAGCAAATAAGGTGACTCATATCCTTAGTTAAGTCCAACCAATTAAAATAGACTTTTCTTGTGTTTTGGGTAAGATCCTACAATTTAGCAACGATTTCCTCATATCTCCGGTTATATCCTATTACTTTACGTACCTACTATTTATTATTAGGTACATCCTCTTACCTTGGGTTATCCTAGTACAGGCGCCATCAGATATACTGTAGCAGAAAAGGTGATCAAATACTTCTGAACAGTTTAAATATCAATAAATTCCATACAAAGTGTAAACGAAGTGTATGGAATTTATTGATATTTTTAACTATTCAGAAGTATTTGATCACCTTTTCTGCTACAGTATATCTGATGGCGACTGTACTAGGATAACCCAAGGTAAGAGGATGTAATAATAAATAGCACGTAAAGTAATAGGATATAACCGGAGATATGAGGAAATCGTTGCTAAATAGTAGGATTTAACCCGAAATGCGAGAAAAGTATATTTTAATTAGTAGGACTTCACTAAGGATATTAGGAAGTCACCGATAAATAGTAGGAAACAACAGAATATATGAGGAAATAATTTCTAAATAGTAGGAAAAATATTAGGACCTAACTGGAGATATGAGGAAGTCATCAATAAATAGTACGAAAAATAATAGGACATAACTTGAGATATAATGAAAGAATATTACATTTTTTGACATAAGAGGATGTCATCGAGAAATAGTAGGAAAAATAATAGGATATAACTCGATGTACAATGACAGTAACCATAAGTAGTAGGAACGAGCATACAATATTTTATATTGTAGGACGAGCATACAATATAAAAAATATTGTATGCTCGTCCTACCAAAGGTATGGTGACATGTCATCTTAAATACCGTTATCATCAGCAACAGTAGTATCATCGTACTTTTTGATGATATCAGTATACTCCGTGCTTTAAGTGAATCCATCTTATTTTAATCTGAATTCACGTCATTTATGATGGGCATTTTTCTCAGTGTATGACGTCAGGTTTGGGATGCTGACGCGGCGCTTGGGGAGGACTGCGGAGCGGGGCGTCACTTTCGGTGGCGGTCGTGCGTACAGGACGTCTGTTTGTGTTCTTTATTTGTATCCATTTTTTTTGTCTAAGTAAATTTTGTGAATAGGATTTGGTGTTTATTTTTAAAAAGGGTAGTCCCCGCTTTAGGTTTACAAAATCAGTAGTGGGATCGCCACTGGGCCTTGCTCGCCGTAGACTTTTAGTTGTTTTAAAATAAAAATTGTTTTCGATTTAGTTTGGTTTGGGTCTTTTTTTGTTTAAAGTTTGCATTGTTATTTTTGTGTGTGTGTGTTTATTCAAGTGGAAAGGTAATAAAATTGTAAGTACATTTTGTCTTTCTAAAAATGTCAGGACGTCATTCAAGATCGAGAAAAAGATCTCGCAGTCCATGCGATAGTCCTATTCGAAATTCTAGGAAGCGACGCCGTGATAAGGCCGGCGGCCGCGGTAATTCGCATAGCGAAGCATTAGATGTGATTCTTGGAAGATTAAATGCTATAGAGGATAGGTTGTCTACAAGCTCGACTTCCGCTTTTGTACCGTCACGTCCTGTACACAAATACCAAACGCCACCGCCACCTGATACTGCAGGTAAAACTGCAATTCCTAGTGTGTCGAATAATTCTGATTCAAATACGGCAAACAACATTGTGAGTGTACTCTCGTCACTAATTCAGGCGAAGCCTTGCCATTATTACATTTCGAACTTTGACCCGAGTGTTCATGATTTCGACGTTTGGTGTACGGAAGTTGATCGGGGTCGTGACTTAAACCATTGGGACGATCGTGAATGTTTGTCGCGCATTGGCGGGTGTCTCAAAGGAGACGCGCGCTCATGGCTAAACGATTGGGTTTGCAGCGACCGTTCATGGACCAATTTTAAGTCTGAATTCCGTTCACTCTGTCCACGAAACGTTGATGTTGCTAACATTTTGTACGACATAATGAGTACTGATTCTAAAGGCTTTGCTTCTTATGCTGATTATGCTCGAAAGTCTTTGTTGCGTTTAAATATTGTGAAAGGTTTGTCGGATGATTTGAAAACTGCAATTGTTATTCGAGGCATTACAGAACCACAAGTAAAAGCCGCTGCATCTAATGCTAAATTACAGCCAAGTGAAATAGTAGAATTTTTATCCGTTTACTCTAAACCTAAGACAGATTTACGAAATACCCGTAATTTTGTTCGCCCTTCTCATGTTAATCGTTTCGAATCGCAAAAAAATGATGCTTCCAAACCGGTTATGAAGTGTTTTAATTGTGGTAATAGTGGTCATACGAGGTCGCAATGCTTTAAAAAACCGAAACCTAATATGACAACTGCACACACAGCGCCAAATAAAACACCCTTGTCCTGCACTTTTTGTAAGAAGGTTGGGCATCTTGTCGATAAGTGTTTTACTAAACAACGTGTTGAATCAAAAGGAAATGAGGCTAGTACGGTAAATTTTTGTCAAACGTTGACGGACACCGGAATGTCATGACTGCAGTGATTGAAAAATTACCAGTAGATGTTTTAATTGACAGCGGATCAGATATTTCTTTAATTTCTTATTCCATTCTTAATCATCTTAATTGTAAAAAAAATACCCACTAATCGTTCAATGCGCGGAATAGGTAGCCAAGACATCGAGTCGACTTGTTATGTAACGACGGTAATTGAATTCCCGGAAATATCCGTGGAGGTTGATTTATTTGCAGTACCCCATGAGTGTATAAGTGCCCCTATATTACTAGGAACAGATGTTTTAAATCGAAAAGGAGTCGCTTACATAAGAACTGGTGATAAACAACGGCTCATAAGGGTAGATAAGTTGTCTCAAGTGCATCATTTGCGTTCTTTAGATACGAGTGTAATAAAAACACCTTTGGATGGCGAAGAAAAGAGGTGTTTATATTCATTAATAAATGAATTTTCCAATTCATTTGTTACTGGAACAGCCACTTCAACGGTTAACAGTGGTAGTATGGAAATTAAGTTAAACAGTAATGTTCCTGTGCACTATCGACCTTACAAACTCTCATTAGATGAAAAGTCAAGAGTTCGTAGTATAGTTGATGATCTGCTAAGCAAAGGGATCATTCGTGAATCAAAATCCGATTACGCAAGTCCTGTCATACTCGTCAAGAAGAAAGATGGGTCTGACAGGATGTGCGTCGACTATCGTGCTCTGAACTCGATCACTGTTAGAGAACGATTTCCTTTGCCCCTAATAGATGATCATATCGACCAATTGGGTAATAGTAAGTTTTTTACAAGCCTTGACATGGCCACAGGCTTTCATCAGATACCGATGAAAGATGATTCCATTAGCAAAACTGCGTTCGTCACACCTGAGGGCCATTTCGAATACTTGAAAATGCCCTACGGTTTGACGAATGCTCCTGTGGTATATCAAAGGATTATATCTAAAACCTTAAAGTCGCTAATAGATACCGGTAAAGTTCTTAATTATATCGATGACGTATTAATTCTATCTGATTCAATCGATGAGGGTTTAAACTTATTACGTCGGGTGCTTGTTTGTCTCACAAACGCAGGTTTTTCAATAAATCTAAAGAAGTGTACCTTCCTAGAGACTGAAGTCGAATATTTGGGTAGACTAATAAGTCAAGGTCAGGTACGGCCGAGCCCTAGGAAGGTAGACGCTTTAGTGAGGTCACCAAAACCAACAAGCGTCAAGCAAGTAAGGCAATTTCTGGGTCTAGCCGGGTATTTTAGGCGGTACATTGCTAGTTACGCTACCAAAACGGCTTGTATTGCGAAGCTAACGAAGAAGGGAGAATTGTTTAACTGGGGTATGGAACAAGACGCGGCGCGTGATTACATAATTAACTGTTTAGCAAATGAACCAGTGCTTGCGATATTTGACCCAGGGTTGCCTACTGAGCTCCATACTGACGCCAGTGCTATTGGCTATGGCGCTGTTTTACTGCAAGAACACGAAGGGAAGAGAAAACGTGTGGTGGGATACTTCAGTAAGGCAACGCATGGTGCGGAGTCTCGTTATCATAGCTATGAACTCGAGACTCTGGCCATTGTTAATGCATTACGTCATTTTCGACACTATTTGATTGGAATTGACTTTAAAATAGTGACGGATTGTAACTCACTGAAACTGACCGAACGAAAGAAAGACCTAATTCCACGAGTAGCTCGTTGGTGGGTTTACTTGCAAGATTTTCGCTTTTCAATTGAATACCGAAAGGGTGTCTTAATGCAACATGCAGATTTTTTTAGTAGAAACCCAGTAAATGTTTTACATATTAGACGACCTAATAATTGGGCTCAAATCGCTCAGACTGCCGACTCCGAAACACAGGAGCTGATGGAGAAATTGAGGGACGGCCAGTTAGATTCATCTCGATATGTTGTAAAAAATAATCTTTTGTACTACAAGTACAGTCCGACTGGTGAGGATTTACGTCTTTTATGCTTTATTCCCAAAGGCCACAGACTCAGTCTTTTACGCGTCTTTCATGATGATCATGAGCATATCGGTATGGATAAGACTGTTGACCTGATTCTCCGTCACTTTTGGTTTCCTGGTCTTAGACAATTCGTGAAGAAGTACATTAACCATTGTGTAGTATGTCTTTCACATAAACGCATTCCCCGAGCTCCACACCAGCCTATAGAATCTTGGACTAAACCTGATAACCCTTTTTCTGTCATTCATATGGACGTTCTAGGCCCATTGCCAGAATCGAATGGTTTTAAGTATGTTTTGGTATTAGTAGACGCCTTTTCGAAATACTGCCTTCTGTACTCAATGTACAGACAGGACACTGAGGACTTGAGACGTGTTTTCACGAATGCCATTTCCTTGTTTGGCACTCCTTCTTTGATTGTGACTGACCGAGGTCGTATGTTTGAGAGTTCTGGCTTTCAAAATTGGGTCTCTGGGTTAGGCTGTTCGACACATTTAATAACACCGGACATGCACCATGAAAATGGTCAAGCTGAGCGATACTGTCGAACAGTTTTGAATATGCTACGCGTCGAAGTCAATAATAAGGGTAATAGTTGGTCAGATGCATTATGGAAAATTCAATTAACTCTTAACATCACTAAGCAAGCCACAACCCAAATTTCTCCCTTACAACTTTTAATTGGAGTTGAAGCTACAACCCCTGTTTTGAGAGCTCTTGTAAGAGATGTAGCTTTGGAAAACTCTAATACTCATCGTGAAGCGATGGTCACCTTGAGAAGACAACGGGCTTCAAAACTACTTGAGGCTAATCAGCGACAGCAAGACCATCGAATTAATGAAAATCGACAACAGCCACATGTTTTTGCCATCGGTGCTTTTGTTTTTGTTGGTAAAAGTTCGCAGAGTTCTGGCAAGTTGGATTCCGGCATGAGGGGTCCATACAAGGTGATCCAGCAACTGCCGCATGACCGCTACGAGTTGGAGCTTCTGGCGGGGTCTTATGGCAAAAAGACCCAAGCAGCTGCGGAACATATGATTCTGTGGCGCGGTGAATGGACGCCTGTGGCTTGTGCGGCCTTTTTTGCCGGTGGTGAGTATAATTGATTAGCCACGTGCGCTTGCCTTGTGCAGCAACCTAAGGCGTGTGCTAAGTTCCTTGAGAATCCACGTGCGCTTGCCCTGTGCAGCAACCTATGGCGTGTGTCTTTTATTTTTCAAAAGTATGTTTTTGAAGCCACGTGCGCGAGCATTTATGCCGCAACCTATGACGTGAGTTATCATCTCTAAAGAGCAACGCGCGCGGGCCACTGGCCGCTACCTATGGCGTGTGCTAATGGTCTGTTTGTTTACTAGTATGGTATACGAATACACTCCCTTTACAATGGGGATGACATTATTTATTTTCGTAATCAAAACCTATTTGAGATTGTGCTTGAAACAATGCTTGTGTCAGTCGCGACTGTTTGAGTGCACGCTTTCAGTTACGACAATGATACTGGAAATTGTTAAAGCATTGATCTCGTGATTTTGTGAAAAGTGCTTTAACAGGTTATGTATTTCAGATGGCGAAGATTCCGACAAAACCCCGGATGCCGAGGAGTCTCCTAACCAAAATCAAGCGGTCGAGGACGACTCGCTGTCAGGAGAGGCCGTATTAAACCTATGAGTCCTATGACGTCAGGTTTGGGATGCTGACGCGGCGCTTGGGGAGGACTGCGGAGCGGGGCGTCACTTTCGGTGGCGGTCGTGCGTACAGGACGTCTGTTTGTGTTCTTTATTTGTATCCATTTTTTTTGTCTAAGTAAATTTTGTGAATAGGATTTGGTGTTTATTTTTAAAAAGGGTAGTCCCCGCTTTAGGTTTACAAAAGTACTATAAATGCATTCATACAAAGAGTGCAATTCAAAGTTAACAGGTGGCATTTGAGTTAAACGATTTTAAAACAACCTTTTACCTATTAAAACAATTGAACTTGGTTATAATAAAGCCGTGTTTGCTGTTAATTCAAAATAATCCGTATGTCATCGCGGTAAGCTTCATTTTACATTAGGACATCGTCCCTGGTAAAATAAGCGGGAGCCCTATTGTTGCTTACGCCAAGATGTAATCTCTTATTTTATTATTACCTGAGTGGAAAGGGACACAGAGTGAATGAACACGATAAGCGAAGGTGGACCTTCGCTTTTGTGCTTAAAGGTTGTTTTGCTTTCCTCTGATTAACTTGAAATATATGCCTCTGCTTTGTAGTGGCCACATGCTTGTTTAACTTTGAAATCACTAGTTTTTTAGATAAGCAGTCTTTGTAACTTGAATTTAATAAACAATAATAATAAAACTGTGATAATAATATATTTTTTCGATTACTGACAAATAGCTTTATAGACTGCGAATTATTTATTTCAATGAATTTGAATGTCGTAATAGTAACGTAATAAATAATGTAAAAAAACCTACCTAACCTACCTGCCTAACTTTTAAGAAAATTAATCACATAACCAACAGAATTAAATAGGTATGAGCAATATTATCATTGGGTATGAGTTCTATTTATTGCCGTGTCATTTTACGTATGTCATTTCGCGTATGTGCCATTTTGCGTATGTGTCATTTTGCGTAAGTAATCAAAATGTGTCATTATGCGTAAAATTGAAACAATAAAATTTAAAAATTATCAACATGCTAATCAACCATTGAAATACATTTCAATGTAATCAACTTACATTTTCTCGGCATGAACGAAATGCCATCGCCATCTAGTAAGACATGGTTGCTTATCAAAAACTATGCCTGCCTAGATAAAACAAAATGATGTGAATCGCCTAGCGCCATCTAGCGAGCAGCTGCGTACACTATGTGTTAACAAATACCTAGGTACAACCTATCTAATTTCATCTTTTGTCCAAATGCTTCGAAGGGCCAATCAAATTATTAAATGAATGAATGGTTGTTCATTAATTCATTCGAAGCTTTCAAAACCTTTCAGTGATTATGGTCCTTCGGTATTATCCCACTCGATCCCATCCCATTAGCAGTCTCGGCCGAAATTAAAGATTAAACTAAAGATTTTGTTGCAGATACTTATTTCTGTGAAATGACGGGAAATAACAACAGTTGCCTATAGTAACAGTTCCATAGTAGGCCTATCTCTTACTGAAGATAGATTATTGATTTCGGCCGTTAGATAAGAAAAAAAAAGCCAAGAGAGAAGAATAAACATGGCGGTTCCTCTCTTCTCAATGAATTAGGTACCTACACAACTACCTAATCTTAAAATAAAAGAAAGACAGGACGTGTTCAATTTTAACGAAAATGCGTTTTTGACTGTACCTAGTCAAAAACGCATTTTCGTTGGGGGTTTCTTATACCTAAGGGTTATTTAAAAAAATTGTTACCTAAGCACAGAATACATAATAGTACAAGTGCCTAAGTACTTATTATAAAGTGATGATTTTTCATGCGAAAGAGATAAGAAACACGTAACGTCCCTTACTGCAGGTTCACAAAGCTTATAAGTTTTGATCAACACTCGCCAGATTAGGAAGAAGTTTGTGAATTACAGAGGCTATTCTTTTTTAATAGGATACTCCTTAATATTGTTTTTGCGAATAAGCCATATTGCAAACCCGTGGATTATTCTGAAATCTATGGCTATGACAATATAAAATAAAATTTGACCATCTATTCACAGAATACTACATGTCATTGAAATTGAAATTGAAAAATCCATTATTCAAATAAACTTAGAAAAGTGCTTTTGAATTGACTTTTAGCTGACACGTGTCGTGACATGACTCACGTCATAATAAATAAGCCATAATCATAGAGTAAGATAAATTATAGACGGATTATGGGCTAATAAATAGGACTTTAAATAAAATCATAGAGTTTTAAACACATTCTTGCCTGTATACTTAATACTTAATATTATCCACACAAGTAGGTAGGTGATTTACCTTTTTAATAATAATAATAATAAAATTCTTTATTACAGACACGAGATCCATATCAATATCAATACAAACACAATTACAATAAAAATAAAATAAATTTATAAAAAAGCATTAATGGGTAATTTTTACCCAGATTCATATCAGTCGTCATTAGTCTTTCCGCCAAAACTCGTGACAATTTTGTTTTTACACTTGACAACTCTGACATAAAAGAAGCTATTCGCTTTCTTTGTATGGAATTAAATGAGTCTACATTTTTTATTTATCTTAGGTACCTACTCTATGCTTTACCTGCGATACCTGCAAACGTCAAGCATAATTATTGTATAGGTTAGGTACCTACCCACCTAGGAAATTCCCTGTAGGTACTCCGTACGGGAGGGATGAAGATCAGGGAATGGGTGGGGGGCGGAAGTGTGCTTCCCTGTTAACTGTCAGGAGCGATCACCCGCGGAATGGTTCACCTGATTTGACAAACGGAAAAACGAACTGGGTGAAGGTTTTTTCTATTTTGAATTCTATAACAGTAGGATATAATACCTACCTTCTTCCTACCTATTTAAATTATTTTTTAGACGTCTGTATTCACAAGCTTACCTAAGTATCGGACCTTCACGATGGAAGGTCTATGGTACGTTCGAATATTAAGTCAGTATTATTATGTCAATCCTTGCACATGCATAGTGATTATTTCCTCTGTGGCACATGCGCGACAGCTATAGGTTTGACTCAGTCTATTGTGATCCGTGGTACCGTCAAGTGATAGTAAAGCTTAGTTAAGTTACGTAACGTTCCTCGTACAGGCCCTGTCAGAATACCAGCGCTGTTGCGGTGTGACGACCTCATACCGTAACAGCATTATGCTGAGGCAGGGTCCTGATTGGCCCGTCACACAATTTTTAATATTTTATTTTTATTTTTTTATTTTTTACTGATTTTGTTTTTATTTTTCACTTGTTTTTTTTTTCTTTGTTTGTTTGTGTTTTTTTTTTTTTTTTTGTTTTCTGTTTCTTGTTATGTAAGTGTGATGTGTGTCAATAAAATTTTATTCATTCATTTCATTCATTCATTCATTCATTCATTATTCATTCATTCATTCATTCATTCATTAAGCATTTACTTAAATGTCTGTTATTTATATTAGTTATGTGAGAAGATAATAAAAGAGTTAAACACAAGTCTCCTGGTCTCATTCCCACAAGTCTACAGTACCTACCGATAACATTAAAAAACCGGCACAGTGCGAGTCGGACTCGCGCACGAAGGGTTCCTTACAAAAAAAAAAACACGTTTTTTGTATGGGATCCCCACTTAAATATTTATTTTATTCTGTTTTTAGTATTTGTTGTTATAGCGGCAACAGAAATACATCTGTGAAAATTTCAACTGTGTAGCGATGCAGCATGGTAACAGACAGACGGACAGCGAAGTCTTAGGCCGGCCACACACAGATGGAATCACGTTACGGAATTCCGTACATACGTGATTCCGAACGCAGCTAATCCATACAAAACTATTGACTACCACACACATACGGGATTTTTCCGTACGGAATCTTCGCATACATTATCGAAATTCCGTAACGGGATTCCGTCTGTGTGTGGCCGGCCTTAGTAATAGTTAGTACTGTTATATATTCTGTGTGTGGTATTGTGGTAATAGGGTCCCGTTTTTACCCTTTGGGTACGAAACCCTAAAAATCAACCTAATAAAAACGTGTTAAAATTGCATTTTCTAATGCTAAAATCTCAAATATAACCGCTACTGTGGTCTAGTGGTTTGCCCAGCAGGGATCCCGGGTTCGATTCCAAGGAGGGGGTACAATTTCTACTCGGTTTGGTTCGTGGTGGGGCTTGCTAGCTACCACCACTGACGCCATAACCAACAATAGGGAACATGCATAAGGGTGACCCCAGACCTACCGGTTTCTTTTCTTTGCTTTGCTGTTCTACTTTGCTGTTCAGACCGCCGGCCAACCAGGGTCATTTCAATCTATCGCATATTGGGACCAGACCAAATTGACAAGATAGCCATTAGCTTGGTGTTATCAAATATCATCGTCTGGGTTGCGAAGTAGGAAGCTTATGGGAGATATGCCACCCTGAACATGGTCTCCGATTGTTAAAAATAAATCGATCGCATATTTATATTATATAAATTGTGAACAGGGTCGTGGGTGGCATCATTACCTACCTATGAATTGCTATAGTTACATCTCTTTCTCGCTGTATAGCAAATAAAAGAGATAGATTGATAACCAGTCAGAAAACTAATCTGATAAAATGCAACGCGAAAGTTTAAAAGTATATATAGTCAGAAAACTGCCAGGAAATAAGAGGTCATAATACGGCCCCTGAACTATTTTTTTGTGTTTTCATAACGATCGTTTAAGAAACAAAGCTCACAAGAACATACATATTATGTGAATAATAATAATTGCCGAACAGCAAAGCAAAGAAAAGAAACCGGTAGGTCTGGGGGGGCCCTTAGTCACACAGGTTTTGATTTTGAGCTTGATCGCTGCGGACACGTATAAAACATGGAACAGAAAAATAAAAAATAAAATGTAGGTAAGTAAGTAGTATTATTTTAGTTTAATCACACAGGGGAAAATAACGATTTTATTTCATTTTCGGATATAAGTAATGCAATGCACTTAACACTAACAGTCGGATAGAATATCGAATAAGAAATAATATTATTTTGTATGACATAATATTTAGGGAGATATTAGAAAATTCTTGGCTAACTCCATAATAATGCGCCTGAAACGTGGCATAAGTGTCGTCACAAATGTTGTTCTATTGCTGGACATATAAGCCAAGTATAAGCCTTCCTTCCTGTAAGTGTCGACTGACAACATTGGAATGAGTTGGTTGGTAAATTCAACTAAACTCACCTTTGTTTACTATAATTTATTACAACTTGTAAGTAGGTAAGTACCTTAGACCATAGAAGTAAGGTCTTACTTCTATGGTCTGAGGTAAGTACTTACCAAGAAGTTTTCTATAATATGAATTTAAACTTCTTGCTTGAAAGCAAAGAGAATGTAACTCATATGCAACTTGAAAGGTGCTTGATTGAAAGATCAAGATTGTCAAAAAAAACCTTGTAAAATCACTTAAGAAAACAAAAATAAATGTGTATGTGGTTTAGAGACGATGAAACCTGGCCGGTCGCGCTCGCCCTGCCCCTCCAGCAGTCTTGGGTCCCATTCACATGACAGTGTTAGCTCCTCCGCAACTTTTAAAAGCAAGCGAACCTACAATAGAATAAAGTGTAGCCTAAGGAAATCCGTCCCTGCAGCGGTTGTATTATGGGCCTTCCACAAAATCCCTTCGGACCGAGGTCTGACCTCGAGAAGAGTCATCACATTCCTGAAGAAACATTACGAAGTGGTCGACAACCCAAGGAGGACAGGCAAGTCTATCGGAGCGATGTTGAGGACTGCTGTCGACTTCGGTCTTTTGGTTCGGCGCGGAAACAAATACTTCCTCTCATTGAGAGATCGTTCTTGAACTGTATGCACGCTGTAAATATTGTAAACATGTGTGGACATATACGAAGTTTTGTTTGATACACTTTTTAATGTATTTTTCGAACATCTCGTACCTATTTGAATTTGAATAAAAGAAACATTCATTCAATAATAATTATATTTTTTATTTCGTTCACAAACTTGTATTTACATGATGCTTACTTACAATATATTGTTATACGAGGGTGGGTCAAAAAGTTCGCGGAATGGGGAGTATGGAGGGGGAAAAGGTCACTTTTTTTTACCTGCACTAGTTGTGCCACTCATTAAGGGTATAAATATATTTTTTTATTAAAAACAGGTCATTATTCACTGAGATACACGTCAATCAACAAGTCAATCCGGAAGAAAATTTAAAACATGGAAAAAATTGAATTTCGTGCAGTCATAAAGTTCCTTACCAAGCAAGGAAAACCTCCTCAAACCATTTGGAATGAGATGTTTTCTGTTTATGGGGATGCTTGTCCTGGTAAAACCATGATTTACAAGTGGCACAACCTCTTCAAGCAAGGCAGGGATTCGATTGAAGACGATCCCAGGCCTGGACGCCCTGTCGAGGCGACCACGGTGGAAAAGGTCACTTTTTTTTACCTGCACTAGTTGTGCCACTCATTAAGGGTATAAATATAATTTTTTATTAAAAACAGGTCATTATTCACTGAGATACACGTCAATCAACAAGTCAATCCGGAAGAAAATTTAAAACATGGAAAAAATTGAATTTCGTGCAGTCATAAAGTTCCTTACCAAGCAAGGAAAACCTCCTCAAACCATTTGGAATGAGATGTTTTCTGTTTATGGGGATGCTTGTCCTGGTAAAACCATGATTTACAAGTGGCACAACCTCTTCAAGCAAGGCAGGGATTCGATTGAAGACGATCCCAGGCCTGGACGCCCTGTCGAGACGACCACGGTGGAAAAGGTCACTTTTTTTTACCTGCACTAGTTGTGCCACTCATTAAGGGTATAAATATAATTTTTTATTAAAAACAGGTCATTATTCACTGAGATACACGTCAATCAACAAGTCAATCCGGAAGAAAATTTAAAACATGGAAAAAATTGAATTTCGTGCAGTCATAAAGTTCCTTACCAAGCAAGGAAAACCTCCTCAAACCATTTGGAATGAGATGTTTTCTGTTTATGGGGATGCTTGTCCTGGTAAAACCATGATTTACAAGTGGCACAACCTCTTCAAGCAAGGCAGGGATTCGAGTGAAAAGCGCAATTTCGGCCTATTTTGACGACAAAGATAAAACATTTTTTTTCGAGGGTATTAATAAATTAATTCACCGATCTGATAAATGTATTAGAGTTAAGGGAGAATATATTGAAAAGGAAAAATAATTTTGTGTTTAATTTCTTAATTTTTCCCCTCCATTCCGCGAACTTTTTGACCCACCCTCGTATAACAAACAACAATTCAAAAAATTAAAAACATTCAGGTGTACTTATACTGAACTTATGCATCAACATTTATTAGGTCTTTGATTTAACTCCTGCTTAATGGAAAACGAATTAATGGTGGAATGCTTTCATAACACTTAAGCACCAGACCAAATCTGGTAAATACTTTATTAAATACCATTGCACTTCATACCGTGTTGCAAAGGAATAAGATACATTTTTCAAGCGCTTCAGAGTAAGATATTTAACATTGACAACAATACAGTATTTACAAAGTAATGAACACTGTAACGCCTACATTATGCAGTCAAGGGATGTTTTATACTTTAGCTGTTAATCGAGACTGATTAATTTATACAATTTCATATTCAAAGGAAATTAAAACTACTAATTTACGAGTCAATACTCAATATCATAAGCTTTTAAGACGATAGATTGATGCAAAATCCATACGGTTTGTGTAAAATTAAGAATTCATGTCGATTTAGATATACACGCATATTCTTAATTTTGCACAACCGTATGAGTTTACGTTAAACTGGATCCCAATTGTTTTAGACATTACTATCATAATTCATAATAGATATAGTAAGGATCTTGAGTGCGCGCAAAAGAGTAGGAATCGATTTTCGCACTACCGTAGCCTGAGAGACCGACGAATCACGACTGCCGCGCCGCGCAAGTAGCCAATCACGTAATCGATATTTAATCCCCGCCCACGCGCTTCAGAACACACACACAACAATCAGACCTAACAAATTGCATCTTCTGTTTAGCACCCAAGTTCCGTGGACTATAATAATGTGCACCCAGCTTTATCCAACCTTTTGAACGGCACTAAGGCCGGTAGCACACCTCCGCCGCGAAACAATACCAGCGAAACCGCCATGACTTGTTTTTTATCGACGATGATATAATCACATCTACGTAACGGTTTTGGGTCGTTATCGCGGTGGAGGTGTGCCAACGTTGCGAGGCGATTGTGAAATCGCGCGAAGAAGAGACAGCATCAACAGGCTGTTTCGCATTTGTCACGCTTGTCGTACAACTGACAAGTCATAGCGGAACTATTGCGGTTTCGCTGGTATTGTTTTCGCGGCGGAGGTGTGCTAAAGGCATAAAGGCGATTCTTGACTGCAGTACTACAAACGGGCTAAGACTAATAAGGGATTAGAAGAGGATATCGTTCTCAGGTTCTTCCAGTAGGTTGGAGGAGTCGCGCGTGTCCAACCCGAGCGCCTTGAGAGCAGCTTTTTTCTGAAAATGATTGTAAATATGAGAAGGCTTGTGGAATACTTTTTTAAAGCGCTTGTTCACTTTGACCAGGGGCCGTATTATGACCTCTTATTTCCTGGCAGTGTTCTGACTGGTTATCAATCTATCTCTTTTATTTGGTATACAGCGAGAAAGAGATATAACTATAGCAATTCATAAACCTGGCAAGTTTTAAGAGGTTGTAATACCCCCCCTGGGCTCTGTCACTCCGCGCGCAAGTCTGAACCGCTCGGCGTCCTCTGAGAGGACAAATTTCATACATCAGAAAAGATAAGACCTACGCGATAGAAAGAGAGGCAACTACTAAGTGAATGTTTCGGAGCGAAGGGAGCGCTGTGCGACCTGAATTGCACTTTATTGTGTCGGAGCAAGAGTCGCTATTTATTTAAATGATTTTGCGGAGTGCAACTTCTGTACGCTAGTACTATTATCTATTCTGTGGTTAAACGTTATAAATCGCTAGGTATGGCGTTTCGGTGGTCATGCTAAGAGGGCAGGCTGTATGAAATAAAAACACAATAATACAAAAACATATCAAAGAATACAACGCTAATAGTGTTATTAGCGTTGTATTCCTTGATATGTTTTTGTCTCTGAAGGATTAATTTACTGTTTCTATTATGGAGAATTTCGTTAGGTAACTGTCTCCATCCATGCGAATTGCATAGTGTCACATCACATTCATCTTTGGATTTAAGAGGCTGAATATATTTGGCAAACTCATAGTTTTTAGTAATATCGATCATAACGTTTGAACCGTTTAAAAAAAACAATAAAATCCACAGTAGATAAATAAAATAATAAACTCATAAACACATACATATTAAACTACAAAATAAAACTATATTAGTACAAACTAAAGTTAATTTTCACTTATCTAAAAGTCTAGGAGTTATTTTACTATCATTAAAACCCAAACCACACGACACAGTGACGCGAAAACCGGTGAAATAAAGCCAGACCATAGACAATGACGCCTTTTTGTCTATGTAACAGTGCAACGCAACGTGCGGACAGAACAACATGTGTTAGGTGCGCAGAAAGAGGATTCAAGAGGTTTTGAACGCAAAGCATTGGACACGTATCACCGCCCGACCGTTTGTCAACTTGAAACTCTGTTTTTATTGACTATTCTTTGATTAGGTACTTCATCATTTGAATTTATCACTGAAAAAAACGAGAGAATAGATCTAATAGAATAGAACTTATTTAAATTTCCACTGTAAAGAGCTATTTAAAATTTTGAGATTAGAAACCATTTTAAAATTCACGAAAAACATTTGAAGTTTTCACTAAATTTCAAATCAAATAAGTTTATTGAGTTTTATACTGCTACCGCAGCGCAGTGATTGAGTTTAATTTTTTTTTTTTTATGTTTTTGGTACATTAGGGGCCCTATACATGCGTAGGCCTGGAGCAATACGAAGAAAGGAGAAAGTTGTCGTACGTCCTTTTCTTTTGTATTGCTCCGTCCCTTTTGGCCTTCCGGCCGGACCTGTGGGTCTATCGGCTAAAAACAATGAAGTTAATGTAAACTGTAATTTGACAGATATAATGTGTGTGATACATTGCTACTTCGTTTTGGCACAAATAAAAACTTACCAAAAAAAGTATCAATGTACCACATCAATCTGTCAAATCAGAGCCTGTAGCCAATGTCACATTTAAAAATTTTCGCTGTCGCTTCGCTTCGAAAAATTCGATTGTTAAGAAACCTTATGTCAACCCCATCATACATGTTTCGAAAGCGAAGCGATAACGAAGATTTGCATATGTTACTTTGGCTAGGGGGTCAGAGCGATTACGATAGCAATGTAAGTTAGCCGATAGAGTCCCTGCGCATGTGTAGAGCCCATTAGGAAGTTAGGGCCAAAGACTAAAAACCAGAGTCGTCAAGTGTTACTGCACAGCCGGGCGGTACCTACCCCGGTACGTACGAACGCGCGCGGGAGTTGCGTTATTAGAAGAGGAGATCTTCGTCTCCCTCATCGAGGAGGTTGGTAATATTGCGCAAGTCAATGGCCCCCTGGCGGAGTCTGTCGGCGACTTTCTTCTGCAAACGACAATACAACCGGTCAGACTGGACTTTTTTCCTTTATTAGATTATCGTAGCTTATAAGGCATTTTACGCCCTCATTTGACTTAGTTTGATGAACGTAGTTAATAAGGCATTTTACGCCCGATCCGATAATTTACCCTGGATGTAGGTGACGCGATTTATAAAAATATCGTCCGACAAATTATCAAAACAGTTTAAATAAAAAAGTTTTTTTCATAAAAATAATAAGTACAAATAATATTGGTCTATAAAAAATATATTGCATTGCTTAATCAAACTGATTAAAATAAATGTTAATAAAAACATAAGTAATGTGATAATAATATTATGTAATAGAACCAATTATACCAATAGTTACATAGTTATAAACTTCTTAAATCCACATGTTTCTAATAAATTTCCTTTCGGCGCAAGGCGTCTACTTATCAATTAGCCAATTTCTCATCCCCGACTACTTCTCAATGTAACAACTTCGCAGTTGGCCAACCCAGCAATTATCCCACTTCGCATACAGTCTACATTCAAAACGACTACTTCGCAGACTGGTAAGTATTTGTAATGTTTTTTTGCCCCCTTATTTTTTTTAATAATAAAACAATTAAATTTCTGTCGATAGACGCCTCATCATCCGTTCATGTTTTAGAAATTTTTAAAGTTTTTTTGATCAAGTGGCGCCACCTCTGTTCCTAAAGGATGAAACTTTCACTGCTGAGGTTGAAATCGCTTATTTTGATCCCTACTTATCACTTGTACAAAGTGGCTTGCTTTCATCACAAAGTGCAGCTTTTCAGAAAACAGAAATTACGCCATAAGACCTAGCACAACACGGCACAGTTCGCCTCTGCGGGAATTGTACCCACATCTTCTGGATAAAGAGCCAAACGTTCTAAACACTGGACCACAAAGACAGTAAAATACCTACCTAAGACAAAAATTTTGATGCTGATTGTCCGACGATGACGTTTGGGAGAAAAGTAGGCAGTCTGCGAAGTAGTCGCTTTGAAAAGAAGACTTGATGCGAAGTAGAATAATTGCTAGGTTGGCCTGCGAAGATGTTTCATTGAGAAGTAGTCGGAATGATAAATTGTCTATTTGATAAGTAGACGCCTGGCGCCGAAAGGTAAATTATTATAATGAAACCCTTTCACCATTTAGTTTTTAAGATTTAATGGTAAATGTGCTGTGTTTAAATAATGTTATCGCAATTTTAACACTTTGTATGCTTTGTGTCAAATATAATGCTGGTTTCCAGAAAACACTACCTACAATAATTTCTTACGGATGAATCTGTTGCTTTTAATAATTTTTATTTTTTATAGCTTGCTAGTTGTGCTAAACTTGAAACATAGACAACAGTTAATGAAAAGGGGTGGGGAGGTGCATAATGGACACGATGGCAACTAGATGGGCAAGACCCGGGGTGCGATTGCGTAAGTGAATCATATTCATTTGACAGTTCATATCGTATTCCATCGGCTGCAATTTGTATGGGATGACATATAATATGATACAATATGAAATGTCAAATGAATACGATTGACTTTACGCAATCACCTAGCTGGTTTAAACCCGACTACTGGGTTTGAACCTAGTAAAAACTCATTATTGTATGTTAAAGAAACTTTTTAGGACGTGATGTGACGTTGCTATAGAATCAAAACAGAAAAATAATCAAAGGACAAAACATCACTTATTTATAAAGATTTTATTTAGTTCTACAAAATGTCTAGTAGTCGGGTTTAAACCGAGTCTTTTACCCATCTCTAGTTGTGGACTGTTGATGACTTACCGCTTCAGCCTTGTCCTTGATGATCTTCTTCTTGTCCTGGATCTTCTTCAGCCGGTAGAACTCTTCGCGCTCCAACTCATCCAGCTCGGAGATAATGTACGCTAGGGTGCGCTCCAATCGCGGGATGATTACTGCACAGACACGTTATAAATTCATAAGTCTGTAAAGTAGTTTTCAGCAGTCCCTTCAAGTTATTTTGAGAGAAAATGAACTCTCAAAATAAAGGTATTGAAAATGGCGGCACTCCTATTTGCCTCTCTTACACAACACCTACACGCTCCCTTTCTTTCATACTTGCACTCATTATAAAACTATATGCATCTTCTTGTCTTGTCAGTGCAGGCGGTTTCCGCAACTCGACGTCTATTGCGCCTATTTTGCGTTGGAGGAACTATATGCTTTATATTATAACTAGTTATTTTATAATGAGTGCATATTTTTAATCCCTTTCTTTATAAGAACATTTCAAATTGTGACTGTCATCGACTTTATTACTGCATGTCATTAGGGTCAGTTTTTGGATAATATTATCTTGAGCTAGCTTTGTTTAGTAATAACGACTGCAAATGCACCTTTATTTTCAGTCGTTAGTCGTTATTACTCACTAATCTGCATGGGGATGGGACCCATGCAGTTGGTTAAGCTACAACATTTTAAGTCATAACCTTCCATTAATGCATTCAGGAGAGCTACCTATGCTCCATCAGTGACAAAATTCTAATCACGCAAAAACAGCTAAATGAATTTAGATGAAACTTGGCACACAGTTCATAACCTGGATTAAAATATATGCTGCTTTTTATCCTGCTCAAAGGTTCCCAGAGATTTTTCAAATGCTCATGCAGATAAAGTCGTGCAGAAGCTAGTCTAAAATAAAATAATACAATAGAATAAATTGTTAAACATCATTTAACTTACCATGCTCAATGGCATTTACACGCCTGTTGGTGATCTTAATTACTTCATCGAGAGTCACAAATGAGGTTTGCAGAGACGCCAGCTCCACAAGAAGCTTCACTGCACTCTGGAAGTTCTTCTTCAGCTTGGCCAGCTGTTGTCCACCTCGGGCGAGACCAGCCAGCTCGTATGTGTCTGAGCCATCTTGGTATGACTCAAAAATGGGCAGTGTGACACCTGGAAATATTTGATTACAGTATAGACCAGGGGTTCCCTAACTTACTTGAGACGCGCCCCCGTTCTGCCAAAAAAAATCTGCGACCCCCTCTATCTATCAGTGGCGGTACCTCCATACAAGCCCAAAAGCCCGGCTTGCCCTAACAATAACTTGCTAACACTACACCAATGAATCGTAATTAATTACAACACAATATTATTAACAAATGTTAATTTTCAATAATCAATAACCACAAATTCAATTTTTACAACAACTGATCGATAGACAAGTCGCTAAACTGCATTACTTTTCTCAATAAACCCTCTACAATGCATTTATCTCCCTCGCACTCGTTGGCTTGCAACCGGGCTTTGCGATCTGTATATATCCGCTCTCTTCTAACATCAACAAAAGTGCTACCCGCATACATAGTACTGCTGTACGTATCTATAGATTCTATGAGAACTACACAATGCCGTGCGAAAGCCGGCTTGCCTCCGAAGTTCGCTCCAGTTCGGTAGACTGCACAACGCGCTGAGGAGTGTGAAGTTGTTTCAATCTGTGACGACAGCTGTTTTGAAACAACAAGTGTTTTGCCTAAAATAGTGTTTTTGTGTTAAAAATGAGTTTAAATTTCAGTTTAATGATTGATAATGGTTTTATGTGATGGATTAAAATGTTTATTCTCTTTGAAAGTGTCCACGAGTCGGGTCGATCCAAGAGAAATACAAAATAACTCTTTCCTTGCAGTCCGGTAATAAACCTTTTCTTTTGAGTATTTTGCAAAGAAATATAATATTCTTCAATGTAAGTATCGTAATTTTGTAGTGGACTTGTTTACATTGTTGGTTGTTCTTATAAACATAAATAAGTAAGGTAAGTTTTGCGTCTTTCATTTGAACGACAATAATGTTTGTTTGGAATGCAGGAGATAGGATTGAAATTATCTAGCAAAAGCTCAGTGACGCTATTATTTTGTGAATTGATTTAGATATTTATTATGAGTAACACACGAGAAATTTAGTTTTGATTACACAATAATATAATTCGATAAAGTCACGCCATCTAGCATTTTGTGAATAATTAAAGTAAGCTTAAGGGGTGTGCTTTTGGTGATTTTTTGAGAGTTAACTATGAATTAGTCTAGATGGCGCTGGGGTGTGTCGCATCGATATTTTGGTAAAGATCATCGTATGAAAAAAAAATATGCATTGTTTTTTTGCTTGAGCTGGTAAAAAAAATTGCTTGATTTGAGGGTTCGGGCTTGCTCTACCCTGTAGGCCTGGGCACGCCACTGCTATCTATGTGCGTGAGGTATGAGTGCTCCTTTCCTAGAAATTAATTTAACCATACAAAGAATTTAAGAAATTTAAGAATAATTTTGTGTAAACATCATGGTAAAATCCATCAGGAGTCCATACTCAAATCTGGAGTCCATACTTCAAGAAAGATATTCAATTACTAGAAAAAGTTCAACGTAGGTTCTCAAAAGTCCCGAAAGCCTTGAAGAATAAACCATATGAGGAAAGACTGGAATCACTGAAACTCACAACTTTAAAGGAACGCAGGGAACGTGGGGACTTAATAGAAACATATAAAATCTTGCATGGACACTATGACATAGAGAGTTTTGATAAACAACTATTCCAGTACTCACGAAACATACACCTACGAGGCCATCATCTCAAATTATCTAAGGCACTATCAGGAAACAATCCACATAAACACTTCTTTAATAATAGAGTAGTTGAAGCTTGGAACAAGTTGCCAGAAGAAGTGATATCTGCACAGAATACGAATCAGTTTAAGAATAGATTGGACAAATATTTAAAAACCAATGATAGATAAACTCGACTCATGATATAACTGGATACAGGCTCTTATCAGTTGTCTCAACTGCTTGTCTGTCAATTAATAATAATAATAATAATAAAATCGAAAACTGTGAGCCCATTTTTTATTTCTTTAATTCTTCGTATGGTTAAATAAATTTCTAGGAAAGGAGTACTCATACCACACGTACATATCTACCTAGACAATTATTTTAGGTTATATTAGTAGAAATAAAGTTAAATAATAGCAAGTAAGAAAAAATATTTGATCCAATTTAATGACGTATGAACTACACAAGTGGCCCGTGGCCCTCTTGGAAAGTCTCTATGCCCCTTGGGGGGCGCGCCCCCACTTTGATAACCCCTGCCAGAGACAAAGATCGAAAACAAACATCCATTGGCCAGCCCTGTGCCTGAGTAAGCTGATGGCTAAAAAACCATTGAGTTGGAAAAACATTGATTGATTTGATGATGATTTAGACCTTTCAAACCGAATAGCTATAAACTATTTCTATTGGTCGAATTGTGTGGCAAAGGTTCGACTCTGGCACCAAATAAAAGAGCCAGTATTTGCCATTACTTTGAACTCATTTTGAAAGGCTGCAAACTAATATAATTTTGTCTGAAATCATTTTGGTGTTTGAAAATTAGCTGTCACAAATCACATTTATGCCACATTTATTTAAATCACATTTATGCCAATCCATTTTTTCTTTATTTTGAACTTAGCGTACAACACAATAAGGTTCAAAATGATTGATGGGACTGGTTCACTCAATAAACATACCAGCAACATTGTCTTTCTTAGAGCGGATCTTGATCTGTGCTTTTGTGACATTCTGCAGGACCACTTGGTTGAATTCTCCAGTAGTAAATTTAGCTTCTGCCAATGAAAATGCAGCTTCTTTCATCACCTCACCCATAAGAGTTTTTGTCTAAAACATAATAATGACGAAAAATTGTAGGGAATGATTATTGGTTACAATAAAAGTGGGTTTGAAGAGAGATTGCTAGTGTCCGTCCAGCACCTAGATTGTACAGTGGATGGTATAAGGTGTTATGTTTTTATGATTAAGAGTTTTTTTTATAAATAAACATTGTTACAGATAAAAGGATAGCGCTGTCAGGACACTCGACATATTATAGTTTTAAGTTTTGGTGGAAATGACTGGATTCTCACCTCAATGATCTTACTCAGAATCATACGAAACCTGACTTGCAGGGCGTCAGCTTTCTTTTTCAGAAGTCCGTGACCTTTTTGTGCTCCAGCCAAACGAGCCTTTATCAACATTTGAGCACTGAAATGAAATAATATCGAAACTCAAGAACCAAACCCACATAGTAATTTGGTCACTATTGATTAATACGAAAAGTCTGGAGCTTTTTCTTTAAGGATTACGAAATAACTTACCCCCGAGAAGGGAAAATCGCTAATTTCTCTTTTCCAGACATTTTGATTATAAAATTTTCGTTCTAATCCCAATTCAGGATTTTTAGCTCACGATCCCGATCACCTGATGACAGTAGTAATAGATGATAAAGATATTGTCTATGGCTGGGTCTTGTGATCTCGTCAAATCAAAACAGCTATAAAAAAAATAACTGTTTGTAATCTGTGGTGGCGGTAGCCTCTAGATCACACTGTGATCTGGGGCCTTAAAGGTGCGGGCACATTTAACATTTGTCTGACGCCACGTCTTAACACGCCGTATTTGTATGGACGTGTTATCAGCCATTAGCAAATAAGAAACCGTTCAGTTCAAAAGCAGGCCTTAACAGGACTACTTGAGGCCTGCTTTCATACTAACCGCTGAGGTCATAGTACGAAAAAGTAAGGCAGTTCAATATAAGCCCTGCTATGAGAGCTCATAGTAAGGCCCCTGAGGCCTTACTATGAGCTCATGAACGCGCCTCCGGTAGTAAATAATATTATTAATCTTTAACGCTTTTAATAATTAAAATTGTTTGTTATTTTCTCCATAATATAATAAAATTAATCATTATAAACCCCTATCCATTATATTTATTCTTAATGGAAACAAGCCTATTGCGGATGTTATGACGCAATCAGTGACGTCACACGGGCGGTTGATTCGGTACGCAAATATCAATGCAATGACACATCGCTGTCAGCTCGACTCGGAATGTAGGTACCCGGAATGTTCTTCTTCTTATTTTTGTTATGGCAATCTACTCCTCTTCAGGGAGTAATTTTGCCAGTGTCAAGTGGTTTTGGTTGATTGATGTGATGGTTGGTCATGGGTCTGTGGTATGTTTGTTTCATTCATAGATTATAATTAGTTAGTCTGTTTTCTGTCATGCTGTGCTGTTATGTCTTTTCTCACCTTTCTCGGGTGTATTTTTATTTTTGTTAGAAAAAACGGACTTTTACATTCTATCTAAATTACATTTGAATTAAAATAGAAGTAGGTAAAAAAAAAATATATATGTTATTTAATATGAGTGTATAGCAACATATGGAAAACTTACCATGATGGACAGCAAAAACATGAAAGACTTGTGTCGAATATGCTTAGAAGACGGAGCTTCTAATCCGATATTTGAGTTAGTTATTGAGGGTGATAGTATTTATTCAAAACTTTCATTGTGTATGAAAGAAAAGGTTGGTTATGCGGTACTTTTAGCTATAGTCACTCGTGTTGTAAAACGCAATGTTATGTAGGCCTAAAATAATATTTTTACTAACCAACTTCCAGGTGGAGGATGTTGAGGGATTCCCAAGAAACATATGCAATTTGTGTGTTGAAACATTGGAAACAGCTTGTACCTTTTTAAACAAATATAAGGAATCAACCAAAATATTAGAAAGTGGACTAATAATAATGGTTAAACAAGAAAATTTGAACTATGACCATGAATATAGTGATAATGAAAATTCTGAAGTTGAAATACAAGTAGATGCAATAAAAACTGAACTAAGTGATTTTGATGATATTGATGACAATGATTGTCTCGCTGTACATGTTAAACCATTATCAAATAATTGCAAAAGTGAACATAAAAACGTCAAATCTAGAACTTGTAAAGAAATGGCTAAAATAAAAGCAAATAAAGCAATAACCATTAAAAAAATTAAGTGCGAATCTAAAAATAAAACAAATAAAATAGCATCTGCACTATTAGAAGGAGAATTCACTTGGACAGGAGATAAATGGTGGTAATATTAAGAAATTTGTATCTTTGTTTTTATAGTATCCAGTAATCAATATGAATAGAATATTGTAATTTTTTAATATTTTAATATTTCAGCATAAAGACAGAAAAGACACAAGATAAACTGCAAACAAAGGGTGTAAATAAAAGTAGGATTCCTCAAAAAATATCGAGAGAAGTAAAATTAAAAATACCGAAAATAAAAGAAACAGATCCTTCAAAACTTTGTGACATTTGTGGGGAAGTTTTTAAGAATCAAGACAAGTTGACAAAACATAAAAATACGATGCATTTTAAAAATCCAGTCAAGTGTTCATACTGTCCAAGAATATGCTCATCCGAACGTAATCTTATGAGACATAAAAAGAGAAGACATGAAAAATCTAAAGATTACATTTGTTCAGTTTGCGGATTCGCCTTTGCGTACCAAAGAGACCTGACGATCCACACCAATAAAGTCCACAATAAACACTTGCATCCACCAAAAGTGTTTGCTTGTAAGATTTGTGATAAGACATATAAATGCGCCAAGTCAGTTCTTATTCATGAAAGATCTGTCCACACAGGTAAAAAATTCCACAACTTAACATTTATAGTCTTACTAGCGGCCGCCCGCGACTTCGTCTGGGTGGAAAGTTTTCTTTGCTATACCTCAGGAACAATACTTTTTTTCTGAATGAAAGGTACCCTATGTCCTTCTATGTACCCCTGACAACGTTTATGTAAAATTTCATGATGATCGGTTCAGTAGTTAAGATGTAAAGGTGTAACAAACAAATAAACTGATTTTTGCATTTTTAATATTAGTAAGGATTCTTAAATGTATAATAATTATAAAGCTTTTTATCTTCAAACCCTTATTTTCACAATTCAATATTTATAAGTACTATAATTACCAAAGTACTTTCAATAAAACCGCGCTAGTATCCGTTAAAAGTGTTTTATTTCATGTCTAGTGAGCGCGTAAGCTTGAGAAGTGAATACTATAACTAATTTGGGTCTGAATCCCCTTGGGTAAAAGCCTCCCCCAACTCCTTCCACACGTCTCTGTCCTGGGCCCTAGTTATCCAGTTGTTGCCCGCTACACTGACTATGTCGTCCTTCCAGCGCGCGCGTGGTCTGCCTATAGCCCGCTTTCCAGGGGGCTCTTTCCAATCGGTGGCTTTTAGGGTCCATCTACGGTCAGTGAAACAAGCAACATTTCCTGCCCATTGCCACTTGGACTTCAGTGCATACTCGAGAATGTCCACTAGCTTTGTCCTTTTCCTTATGTTCTTGTTCCTGGTTTTATGGATTTTTCTAAGTTTCAGTATGCTTCGTTCCATTCTTGAATGTAATTCTCTTAATTTCCAGGGCAGAGACCAGAGGAATGCAGTATATGTGGATCAAGGTTCTTTCATGAAGATTATTTAAGAGAGCACATGAGACTTCATACTGGCGAAACACCATTCAAATGTCCCATCTGTGGCCGTGGTTATGCTCAGAGAGGGAACATGAAAAGTCACCTCCGTAACCATAGGTTAGCTGAAATTGACCCCGAATTAATGAGTAAAATAAGACCTAGTTATTTGAAACATCTAAAGGATTTCAGGTGAATCGTTTTAGATTTTTTCAATACTAACCTTGTTAATATTAAAACTATGTTTTGTGAAGAATAAGAAATTTTCTTCTTTAAAAAAATATATTTGTGTCTAAAATGTTTTAACATAATCAAAACAATTCACAACGATATTACAAAAATAAATACTCATTTGGGTAGAAAATGTACCTACCTATAAACCACATCCGTATAAAAATTGAAAGGATGTGGTTTAACTGGTTAGCAAAATATTCGTATTTTGATGAGCAAAAAAATCTATTCAGTCGGCCAAAATGGTTAATTGGTCAGCAACTTTCGGCTAGCAAATATTTCTGAATCGATCAGCATTCCAGTATGTAGTCGATCCAGTCCAGTAGGACTGCTCTACATTTTTTTTATACGGGTATGTTAATCATATTTGAAAAAAGGTGATGGGTTTGGGATTGGTGACTGTTTGGGACTGTGCAATACGAATGTTTAGCTACTTTTAAAGAGGCTGGGTATGAGATGGGTGACAGTTTGGGACTGCGATAAGGAATGCTAATCAATTTTGAAATGTTGCTGACATGGGCTGAATTAGATACTTTGCTGACCAATTAGATACTTTGCTCTCCAAATGTTTATTAAATTGCTGACGATATTAAGATTGTTTGCAGAAAAAGTGCTGCCTGATTTATTTTAATGTGAGCGAAATATTTGTTTGCTGGCCAATTAAACTGTTGATTTTTTTTTGCTAACCATTAAGATTTATTGCAGATCTTAAAAATACTTCTCTTTTTGAACTGTACAAAAGGTTAGGACTGTGAAGACGAGGGAGGTGCAGTTTTAGGGTCTCCGCACACGGGCCACTAACCACAGCCACAAACGCCGCCACCTGAAGCTAGAAGCGTCTACAAAAATAGTTGAAGCACACTTGTGTTCGGTAGTAGACACTTGCGGTCGGTGGTCGTTACCATTCAAATTGAATGTTTGACTGAAGCGAAGGGGTAGAGAGAGAGAGAGGGTGGGGTATTGCGCGAGTGGCGTGTGTCGGTGTTAGTGACCGGTGCCGGCCACAAGAAGCGAGCAGCCACGATTTGTAGCGTGTGGCGACTACCGGCGTCAATCGAGTGCGCCGAGTTCATAATAATGTATGAAAACTACAGGAATAGGTCAGTGGCGGCGTTTTGTGGTTGTGGTCAGTGGCCCTTGTGCGGGAACCCTTAGCAATAAGATTACAAAATAGTTCAATCAGTGTTTTATCTTGAAATGTATAGATTGTTAACAAAGCTTTGTTTATGAGTTGTAAAATTTTTCCAATTTTTGTATTAAACAAATTTTAAAGTCGTTATTTAGGTAAGTACTCAGGGGCGTCGCCAAGGGGGGGGGGGGCAGCTGCTAGAAGTAACAAAGTTCTGAGACCATGCAACTTGTTTTTCCGATAAATCCCGCATCTCAAAACTTGAATAAATTCACTAGTTGCTCATGACTGTACCTACAATATTCATATCTTAAGCCCCCCCCCGGGCTAAAGATTGAGTTGTGGAGGAATAAAATTGTTGTTGTTGAATTCTTTGCACAGCAGCGACCTTGTAACTTTACAGCTTCGGTGGACAACCTTTGGCATAAAGTTCGAAGTGCTGGGTTTTACCCGACTACGGCGAAGCTAAAAAGTGGGTTATGATTTTGACCAGTATGTATTAAATTATAGAGAGACATCACATTGACTCAGCTGGCTGGCTACCGAAGACCAAAGCTAGATCTATTCTATTCTACCCCAATGATTGATTTTGTTATTTTAATGATAGCTTTTATTTTACTACGTTTGAAACTAGTTTTATGAGGAGAAATAAATATTTAAATATAAGTATGCTTTGTTTCAAATGGGTTAAAATACTGTGTAAGTAAGTGAATAAAACATTTTTAACACTTATTTTATCAATTATTAGAAAATAAATTAATCTGCCACACTATGGACGTATCTGGCGTTGAATAAAATCGCTCGTGTGAACACCTATACTCCGACTTTTAATTCGGTGCAGTAATTTGACAGCTCCAGTGTGCCCACTGGGGTGATTAGCAACTTGCGTGGTGAGTTGCTAATCACCCCAGTGGGCACACTGGAGCTGTCAAATGACTGCACCGAATTAAAAGTCGGAGATTAGTATGTACGTTTCCCCTATGTTGCATTTTCCGCTTGGGATTAAAAAATCCCGCGATAAAATTAACGTCCGTGTGAACACAGCTGAGAAGTCATGTGACGTTCCAAGGGAAAAGTTTACCTTATAGCCCTGGCCATAAGGAACCTTTTCCCGTGAAAGAGCAAATATGTGCGTTAGAAAAATCGCGATATTTAAACGTCGAAAAATCGCTTGTGTTAACGTTAGCTTTTCCCACACTTTTTTTCCCGTGGAACGTCGTCATCGTCCGTGCGTGCGAACACACAGCTGAGGCTGAGGGCCTAGTACGGGTTGTGTTCTCAATCTCATTCTCACCTCACTTCGTGAGTAGTATCGGAATACTGAGGGCCTAGTATGAGTTGTGTTTCTCACCCAGAGATGTGAATTATTTGAAATACAAGTATTTAAAATACAAGTACAAAATACAAAATACCTATTTGTATTTTGTATTTGAAATACTTTTTTTCAAAATGTATTTAGTGTTTTATTTGAAATACTTTTTCAAACGTAATTAGTATTTGTAAAATACAAATTACTTTCTATGTAAATGTCAAGTCAATTTCAAACAAAACAAAACAACCAATCATAGAGCTAGGTAATTTGTCATGTCAATGTTACTGCCAAACAAAAAACCGACGACGAAAAACGACAAAATTCCGACCAATCGCTAAGGAAACGATAAATATAACAATAATAAAAATACAATACGAAAAAAGGTATTTTATTTGAAAAAAGTATTTTGAAAATACGTATTTTGTATTTTGTAATTAAATACTTTTTTTTAAAAGTATTTTGTATTTGTATTTGAAATACAAAAAAATGACAAGTATTTGTATTTTGTATTTAAATACTTTTAATAAAGTATTTTGCACATCTCTGTTCTCACCTCACTTTGCGAATAGTTACTATCGTCTTCACTCACTCGCATGATTTTATCTCTTTCACCCGATACTATTCGCAAAGTGAGGTGAGAAACACAACTCATACACTATTATGTATTCTGTGCTCATACTAGGCCCTCTGCTCACAGTTAATATGCGAGTGAGTGAACGAGTGCAACGAAATAAGGAAACAATAGTTAACTATTGGCAAAGTGAAGTGAGAGCAAAACATCAACTCCCCTAGGCCCTCTGAGATGACATGTGACGTTTCCTTCCCTTTTCCCGCGGAATATCGGCGGCGATAAAAATATCGCGCGTTAAAAAAATCGTTCGTGTGAACGATCTCTTACTTTCGATTGCTTTTCCATGGTTAAAATTTAATCTATCGATGACTCAGCGATAAGTATATAATATACTATATCTAATATACTATATCTATGGAATGCACCCAATTTCCACTATAATCTGTTCTGTGGTGCTACTCTTTTGTTGGTGTCCATAGAGTAAAGCCGCGATTACATACGCCGATTTAGCATACCAATTTCGGGTTGCCACTCGTACTTGACAATAAATTATTGTATAATAAGTTCGATTTTAAAAGTGAATTTACCCTATAACGAAAAGATAAACATTGTATAAGATTGGAGATGATAATTGAAAATAAAAAAACATAAACAATGTTGACCTTTGCGTTATTTGTTTAAATTAATTGTTAAAATTTAACTTATTATACGTGTGGCAACTCTAAATTATTGGTATACATGCTAGATTGGAATATGTAATCGCGGCTTTAGCATTCCAATTTCGGGTTGCCACTCGTACTTGACAATAAAATATTGTATAATAAGTTCGATTTTAAAAGTGAATTTACCCTATAACGGAAAGATAAACATTGTATATGATTGGAGATGAGAATTGAAAATAAAAAAACATAAACAATGTTGACCTTAGCGTTATTTGTTTAAATTGATTGTATAAATTTAACTTATTATACGGGTGGCATGGCAACTCTAAATTGGTATGCTAGATTGGAATATGTAATCGCGGCTTAAAGCCGCGATGCAGCCGTGATTACATATTCCAATCTAGCATACCAATTTCGGGTTGCCACCCGTATAGAAGTCTGGCCAGCGAGTCGTGTCATCTCAAAAACGCGGCAAATTTGAAAAATTTGTAGCTGTACACACTTTAAAAACTGCGATATATCAATTTGATACTTTCATTATATATTTTTTTTGTAGGGACTTTTAATCACTTTTTTTAATATAATATTATGTAGATAGCTGAATACTACAGAGATTGTACTAATGAAGCTAAAAGGATATTAAAATAAAACTACGTTTTATGTTATTATGATATTTATTCAGTTTCATAATCAAAATCAGAATACAAAAATTCAATGCCCAAGTTAACATCAGAATCATCACTATCACTGTCATTGTCACGGACCTGGATGATAAATGGTTCTAACTCTGTTTCAGTTATCCTATCTCTTTCTTTATAATCATTTTCAACATGTATAACATGGTCAGTACACAAATAAGAAAAGGAACGTAAAAAACTGCGAACTTAATATAACGCAAATATGAAAAAATAATGCAGAGTCGGGTGGAAGAAACCCATATTGAAAGTATCAATGTTTTGAGACGCGTACCTGCTGTTGAAACAACTGTTTGACAGCTTAAATAATGTTGCCATCCCAAAGATTGAAAAAATATCTAATGACACGACTCGCTGGCCAGACTCTAATAAGTAAATTTTAACAATTAATTTAAACGAATAACGCAAAGGTCAACATTGTTTATGTTTTTTTTATTTTCAATTCTCATCTCCAATCTTATGCAATGTTTATCATTCCGTTATATGGTAAATTCACTTTTAAAATCGAACTTATTATACAATATTTTATTGTCAAGTGCGAGTGGCAACCCGAAATTGGTATGCTAAATCGGCGTATGCATGCAATCGCGGCTTTACTATTTTACTCTGCTCCTGTCACTCTGTCAGTTTTTTTGTTGATGCGTTGATGGTGAAAAGAAAAATACGATGGACGGATAAATCTCATTGAAGATGAATAATAATAGATGTGGGATAAACTAATCAATTTAATTCTTTACCACTACCTTTGCGTGACATTACAACTAAATTGCCGTAGAATTCACGCATTATATGCTTTATACTATAAAGTAGTTAAAAGATAACCTTCTATTATTTTAACAACTACCATGGGTTCTCAAAAAGATAATAACTCGGATGTTGGTGATACTGAAGACAATATACCTAGTGATTTCTTTGATGATTTTAATAAGGATGACTTTATGAATGGTCTTAGTGTTATAGATAGCTGGGACGATGATGACAACAAAAGACGCAAAATTAATACCGAAAAGCTGGATAGTGTTAACGATTTGCGCGAGTTAATAGGTGATGGAAGAGCTGAAGATAAGAAGAGTAAACGTGGATTTGTGAAGTTCGACAATAGGTTTAGCTGGAGTAAGGAAGATCAATCATCTTCTAAACCTTCTGAGCGTGATAGCCGTCTTGATGACTATATTAAACCTGGTAGTCGGCGAGACCCGAACAAAACTAACGAAGCTATCAAAAAAGATAAAGAAGTGAAAGTCAAAGAATACTTAGCAAAACATCTGGAGGCCTCAGATGATCTAAGACCACCAGGCACCGAGTTGGATGATTATTATGTTGAAAACAATGGAACGCAGAAGAAAAAATCTCCAATTGTTAAAGAAGAATCAAAATCAAACCATCGCCCACGTGATTATCAACGCAGCTCGCGGATGTCACCTTTGAGACCTCGTCGCAGTCGCAGCCCTCGTAAGCATCGGAGCCGTAGTCCATTTCGGCCATACCGCAGTCCTATACGAGGTAGCCGTCGTATAAGTCCGCGGCGCCTAAGTCCACGCCGTCACAGTCCGAGAAAATATTCACGTCAATGGAGCCCCCGCCGTCACAGCCCAGCAAGAAGAAGTCCTCGCCGTTCAAACCGATCCAGATCACCAAGAAGAATGTTTCCATCTCGAAGATCTCGGACACAATCTCCAGCATCACAGCACAGAGACAGCTTTTTGTATCCTCACGCAGATACTTCAGTGATGTATCCAGCAGGGAATCCATATCCCCCTGTTGGAGCAGGCTATCCTGGTGACTATTCTGGTGGCATTCCAGGATATTCATATCCACAAGGTCCGCCTTACACAGGTTATGGTGGACCAGGGTATGACTATGGAATGCAACCGAGTGCACCAGTGATACCTCAACCACAACCTGTGCCGGCACCAATCCTGGACCCTGTGCTCCCTCCAGGACTGGCACCTCCACTTTCATCAGTTCAAGCTCCTATTATAAATACTGCACCAGAAATGGTTCCAGCACCGTCCCACACTGTGTCACCTTCTAGCATGAAGACGGCACAACCATATGATGCATTGGCACAAGTAAGTATATCCTCATATTTATATTAAACTTTCTATTACTTTTATAATAACAAGAAGACTTTTCAGTTACTGGATTTAATCTGGGATTATTTTTCAGTTAGTGGCAGATGGTAAGCTTTCTCAACAAGATTATCTGAAGCTTGCACCGAATAAAGGTAAAGAATTTATTTTAAATAGTAAAACTCTTTTATAGTATTAATGTCAAAACAACATTTAAAAAATTTTGAAATGAAGTTATTAATATGATTTTATTTTAGATTACCATCACATTTAAACTAAAGTAACATTTAGCTTTATCAATCATTACAGGTATGAGCAACTCAAATATGGATACCAAGACCAGGGTTATGGGTGAGATACTTTATATTATTAGTTTATCTCCGAGGTTTAGTCCATTCCATTATATTTTATTCGATTTTTTTATCTGCAATCTTTTGACTGATAAATTGGTGAAGTATTAAAAATATTGTAGAATATTGTTAAAATGTGCCAATGAATTCAGTAAATTAATAAATAAACAATATCTCCTATTGGAAAATATACTTTTATCAGACTAAGAATACCTATATTTATTTTTGTTATTTCGATCTAATTCTTTTCTATAACAGTAATTGTTATTGCCTAAAGATCTCTTGATCTTATGACTAAACAAAATGTGAAGTTGAGATGAGCAGAACCAAGAACAAGAGACGTTTTTCTTCTGGGAGACAAAGGGGCGAAACAAGACCGAATCTAAATAAAGAAAAAGAATAAGTGTTGATACCTAGGTACCAAAACCTAAGCAGAGGTTTCTTAATTCTTCATTCGCTGCGGTTGACTTGCCAATTATAGTTTAGTACCTATCTATTAAATAAGCTTTGCTTCGTTTGGAATTAAATTTTTGGTGTCAATTGTAGGAATCTTTTTTTTTCCTACTCCGATTTTCCGCATTTGCAAATACAAAACTAATAGGACCTAACGTGCTTAAAGGACGACGACGCTATTACTTCCACTGAGAGTGTAATTTATATGATGTAGAGTTTTTATATTTAAAGTTTTACTGCAGATTTTCGGAGCTTAGCAAAGATCAGGGCGAGTAGGATGTTTAGGACCTGAATTTCTAATGAATGAATGAATACATAATTTACTTCAAAGAGGAAAGTTCTTCGATTCGACTGCTCTTCGGAACTTTAATAATGATGATGATGATCTTCAATGTAATTGTGTATTTTATTAAAATCATTACAACATTTATTGCAGTGCTGAATCGGTGCCAGCAAGCGATATCAAAACTAGCGACCCTACTGCTGCCGAACCGGTTAACGATGAACAGCGGCGTCATCGGTCAAGAACCAAAATATTTGGCGCCTAAATTCTGCTCACCTTTGAAGAGACAAGCGACCGTGGAGTTCCAGTTCACGAAAAACGGCGGGACTTCGGTTCAGCACAACAAGCAACTCGTCGATAGCATCATTTCAACTATAGGCCTCGACAAGGTTGTCGCCAGGCCTAAGAAGAAAGTTCCGAAGGACATGAAAGACGCAGCCGTTCAAACAATTCGACCACACTGTGAAGTCTGTGAAATTCGAGAATCTACGAAGCACAACGAAGCTGGCACGTCGATAGATCCAGAGTACTTCAGCTCGTCAACTCACACTCAAGTGGTGGAGCAGGAGCTTTTAAATTCTAAGTCTCTATTTAATCCCACTGGGGGTGCTTCGACTAGTGCTCCCATTTCTATAGCACATTTAACACCAGCTCAACTGGTTTCTCAGTTGGCTGCTCGGGCAAAAACGCTTAAGGAAACGGAACCTATGCATTCCTCCAATCAGTTCGGTAGACGCAATCCACCAAACAGCTATGATAACTATGATAATAGAGGAGGGCAGTATAATAACTATAACTATCGATATTAACCGCATAGAGATTTCGTTGGGCCTTGCCACGACCGACCTCTTAACCCTGGGTCAAACCAAATGTAATGTAGCACAGTGCGTTGCTTTGCGTAGCGTGACGGCAAACGACGACGTTGTAATCCCTCATATAATGTCAACGCAACGCGCTGTGCTGCACTGCAACGCACACGAATTCGGTGTGACCCAGGCTTTATGGTTCCGCTGCATTAAGCAGAGTTAAAAAGACGAGAATCAGAGTTTCTGTTTCTTTTCAAAGTATACCACTGCGTGGCGGGGGCCGTCCGTAGCGCGAGTTTATTTGATTTGGCAAAACAGAAATGCGACGGGCGTCCTAGTGTCAGTGCGTGCTCCGATTAACGCAGCGGAGGCCTTAAAACACAGTGATTATGTGAAACGCCACCATATAAGTTTCGTATCAGTGATTTTCACAACAAATAAGAGGAGTTCATTCTAAGGCCTCATTATTTGTAGCTAAGTTCATTTACTTTCTTAGTTTGTAATTGAAGTGTAGTAGTAACTGTCACAATTGTATTTCTCTGTAGATATAACTTTCCAATAAATTAGGGCATAGAAGGATAAAATTGTTTTATTTATTCTTCTTATTATATTTTAATTTTTCTATCTCTGTGTACGAAACAAACCCAAAGCAAGACATTTTTATTCATTTTTTGTTAATGATTTTAGCTGCTTATTAGTTTATCGATTTTAAGAAACTAAAGTATCATTGATAACTTTTATCTTTCTTGGTAAATGCATTTTTGAATAAATGTATTTTGATAGACAACATAGCATAGATGTAAGATTTTCAAGATGGCATCAACTCTGTGACAATGAAAATACGGAAAGCCGAGGAACTTCGGAAGTGTCGCCGTGCAAGATATTCAAGCAAGGGATAACATCATTATGGCGAGAAGGTAATTGGAAGACACCGAAGACATCATACAATGAGATGGGCGGCTGTGAAGCTAGGCGCAGGGCACTGCGCAATACAACACTTCCGTTTTACTACTCCGAAGGTTAAAATCGCTTGCACGTCGCGCCGCCACTAACATACAGTGCGATGCAAACTTGATGGCCTCTGTGAAGTTAGGCGCAGGCATCTGCGCAACGACAACACTTCCGCTTTACCACTCGTAAGGTTAAAATGCTTGCACGCCGCGCGCCGTCACTAACGAAACTAATATACGTTTGGTTCGTGCAGGGGCGATACGCGTGCACACGAATTTCTGTAAAGGGTAATGCACGTGAGTTGCTGATTGTACCGTACACTATTAAGGTGTCAGCGGGTGGGAAAGGAGGATCAAGTTTGCATCGCACTTTTCTGACTAAAGTGTCCTAGATCACTGTACCCTACGAGTTTGGAGTTGAAATACGGCGAATAAATCTACGGCAATCATTTATCCGAGGTCCAATCGCGCGAAAAATTAAGCGAATGGCCCTCAGGCTCTAGTGTAGGTGTGTTCTCGTGTTTGAAGAATTTATTGTAAAAGTGGTATATTAGTTATACGATACTACGATTAGGTATGTACTATATAATTATTATAATAAATTTCAAAAAAAGATTCTGTGAAGGTACATTTTATTGTTTTGGTTAGTCATATTCAAACACTATTTTGTTTCTAAAATTGACTTATTCATCTAAAAAGTCATCGAGCCATTTTTCTAAATCTTCTGGCGATTCAATTATTGGTGTTTTTAGTGTTTCCGGTTTTTGACTTGTGGAACCCGCTAAATCTGTAAAAAATAGAATCACGATGTTTTACACTTTACAGTATCTGAGAATAAATACTGGTACAAAAAACGAGTAATTGTTTTATTTTTTTAAGACGCAGAATCACAAACGAACAAACTTCTCAAATGGCCATTCCCATAAGCCAAGCCAACGCTTAGCTCCTGTCAATCCCATACATTGTCATTATATTATATTCTACTAGCGTTAATTTTAGTAGAATGGCCATTTGAGTAGGGGGCTGCTCATATCGTACCCGCACCCCGTTTCCCATCAGACCCGTGGTTACACTGTTTTGTGGTCTGGTGTATCTACTGAGCACACTTATGACCAATAGTTAAAATGGTGTAACTACTGAGCATACCTAATTGCATAACCTGCGTCTCAATATACTCTTTCATTTAATTTACCTAGTTCAAATTATAAAACGAGTAACTAATCATAAGAGCAATCTGTTGAAGCTATAGGTTCGCGTTAGCATTCGCATGTTCATTTCATGTTATTAAATAAAAAAACAGACTACCTAAACAAACACCTAGCCGCGTCTTAACTAGCAGTCTAGCACAGGTACTTGATTATTTGGACTAATAAATTAATGTGAATAATGAAAACATTCTAACAAGCCATGAACGTTGATTACGAAACTGCTTTATACGATGAATGCTCACATTAAATTAAGGTTAATGTTAATAATTATTGTGTTTGTGCCTGTGTTAATTTGTGATTTATTTACCTTTAGGAATTGTTACTATATCAATACTATCTTCTTTTATTTTAACTTCTTTTTCAGTGGTTCCTAGTAAAATATCATCAATATCCTCCAGTTCATCAATTTTATTTGTTGCGGTCTTAATTTCTTCTCTTTTACTAAATGGTTTATTGATTTCTATCTGTGTAATATCAACTTCGGGAATAGAAACTTCTTTGACTAGAATATTTGGATCGTTTCTTACTTTATTTTCTATATCGCTGGATTTAACAATATCTATATCTTCCGCATCACAAACATCAGTTTTGACAGAACACAAATCAGATTCTTCTGTAGTATTTGAACTTAGTTGTTGTAATAAACTATTTTGAATTTCCATCTCTGAAGTAGAAAAGGATTTATCATTATAGTATTTCTGTTTCGATCTTGTAGCTCTATTATTCATATTCAAAATATCAGTTTCAGTGAATATTTCTTTCTGTATCTTATTGCGTTCGTAAAACGGTATTGTAGCCAAGGATAAAAATAAGTTATCCATATTAATTTCAAAATACTTGTCATAAGGTGATGGTCCAGAGTCTACATCCCACGATTTTTCATGTTTGAATTGGAAATAGCCACCAATTGATAATGGTGCTTCAATAAGTTTCTGTAAGGAAAACACAACTTAGAATTATTATTTCTCGTTATACAAAAATTCAACTTTAATATGAATTGAATTGAATTGGGCACCCAACTTGGCATACAGATGATACAGATAGTATGTAGGAGTCTGGTTCGCAATTAGTCTGGCAGACAAACTGCAAATTTCTATTATCTATTCGTCTTACTTTATAATCTTTGTATTTTTTCTTATTCGTTATTTGTCTGGCAGACGAATTAATAATAAAAATTCGCAGTTCGTCTATAATTTGTTCCGGTTTCGTCATGTTCCTGACTCGTCGTATTCCAGATTCGTCGGAATACAGTCGATGCCATATTTTTTTATAAGGTACAACAACAGCATTATAATTACGGACCCCCTAAACGATCAAAATTGCTTGTCAATCATTTACATTGCATTGCTTGTCAATCACATTTTGATCGTCTAGGAGCGATGCTTGACAAGCACCACAGAATAGATAGATTACCGTGGCCAATCAAAAGTAGGCCACGCCCCCAAATGGTAAATGTAATGTAAATGATTGACAAGAAATGCTTGATCGTCTAGGGGCTCCATTTCACATTACATTTTCTGTCGGACGAACTTAAAAAAAAAAAATAGCAGTTTGTCTGGCAGACGAACGGCTAATTTAAAAAAGAAACCAGACGAATTGTAGAATATAGACAAATTGCGAACCAGACAACCTGCGAAACACTGCTGCTCCATCCATCTGCTAAGAAAGAAATGTCTTCTCAAAATTCTTACGGGTAGTGGTTTCCACAAGTATCCTAAGTACCTACCCACGGAGTCTGCAGATGCTATTGCCCGCGGCTGTGAAGTTAGCCACTATGTGCGTAGCAGAGTGCTACAACTCGCCTCTTACCCACTTACATCGAAATTGTGTTCTGCCATCCATCGTCTCGTGCGATGTTCCGATCCGAGTCGCCAATAAGCTTGAACTAGGTAGTATGATATGTTATTTCATACAGAGTAAAGGGTAGGATAAATAATCAACATTTAGTTATTATCTAATGATTTGACCACAAATTCACTACCCAATAAAGATATCGCTACACTTAACTCCCTATGAAAACACGAGGGGTGTTACAATTTAAATATGTGTCTGTCAGTGGCATCATAGCCTCCAAAATAATAGCTGAACCGCTTTCGCTAGTGCTTTTTAGATGGGTTTGTCATATTACTTGCTTTTTTAACTCACCTCATAGTCTGCACCCATATTTTCCTGTTCTTGTATTTCATCATAACTCTCAATTGGCATTTCATACTTAGACCAGTTACTCTGTATCTCCTTCTTTTTGTACTTTGAGTTCTCTTCTTCGGTTATTTTCAGAATTTCATCTGTTTCTCTTTTTAAGTTTTTGTAAAATTCAGGTCCAGGTTCCTCAAACACAGGTTTCTGGGGAGCTGGAAAGATTGTTTATAAAGACAACGTTAAAACAAAGCAAACTATGCAATGGACAGTTAAAGGAAGTGGATAAATACAGAGTAGGTAAGGTATCTAGGTAAGTACATTCCAACTTGGTGATTATACTATCCTCTGGTATCAGTAATAAGTTGTGTATCTGTCTTTTGCTGTATGTAGGTACCTACCTAATTATATTATAGTAAAGATTTAACTACTCATTGTAAGAGATATATTTATTTAAGATTACAAGAGAGATACCTAGTAATGTAAACCAATGGTAAGTGTACTAACATACCTACATACAGTATCTGTGAGTATTAAATAAAGAGTTCTGTCTGTCACAAATAGGCGTTTTAGCCATATATCCCAACTGGCTATAGGTGGAACAGAGGGTTGGATTTTTTTCCACTCTTCCAACTTTTTTCCACTCTTCCCAATTTTTTCCACTCACAAGTTGGGAAGAGTGGAAAAAAATTATATGTATCCCAACTGATTGGGATAATGGGATAGCCAGTTGGGATAAATATGCTTTATGCTATATGTTGGGACTTAAAACTGTACCTTTAACTGATACCAAAAAGCATACCTCTATCTACTAAGTATCCTTTGCCTTATCATCTGTTCTCAGGTACCACAATCTAAACGCAGAGACTGCTAAATAAATTTGTGTAGGATACCTTTTTTATACTGAAGAAAACCACATTTACGCGCTTCCCCCCCCCCACAGGTGAGTGGGAGGGGGGTATGTGGGACCGCAACATTCAGCGTTGCGGCTCCCTCCACGACTGCCTCCCGTGATCCCAACCAGCCAAGTGACTCGGTGGATCTCGGGAGGAGGGAATACCCACTAAAAACTTCAGTACCTGCCCACTCGCCGCCGTCTGGCCATGGGGGGTCCTTGTGGGAATCACTCCAATGTGACCTGGCGGCCGCCCGGCAACCGGAAGGCTGATTATCCAAATAGAAACTATTTAGCGACCGGTTTCATTTGACATACATTGCTACTTCTTTGGTATGTTTTTTTTACCCCCAAAAAGAAGCAATGTATCACATTCATCTGTCAAATGAGACCGGTCGCTAGGTGGTTTCTAATTAGATAATCAGCCCGCCGCCGGGCCTTCTCACTTCTGGGAGATGGCCGGGCAAGTTTGGCCATCTCCACATACCGTCAAGGCCGTGCATTGCATGTGTATTTCACTGATAGCTAGTTGTTTGCGGGTCAGTTTAATGAGTTGGTCAGTGATGCACTGAGTCATAGTAGAATCAAATTTGATTCTACTATGACTGAGTCGATCATTCATTATTATACTTTATAAAGAATGGAAATATTGCAAGACTGATTTTAAGATTATTAACAATCAAAAGGTACAGGCATATAGCTTTACACCTGGGTAAGTAGGTACCTACATAATACTTAAAGGATCTTTACTTTAGAACAAAAACAGCTGCAAATCAGAACTGTTACCCTTAGATTCATCTTCTTTATTATCAGTTTTCTTCTCCACAGGACCAGGCTGGTTACGCTGACGAGGTCTTCGCTGCTCTTTGGGGTCACTTCGTCCTTTTTGGCTGAAAATATAAATGTTTGTGCCTTACAATCTCTTTTTTCTTTATCAAGATACAGTACCCTTTATCTACCAAATGCAAATTAATCTTAGCAGATTGTCATTGTAGGTAGGTAGGAATTTGAGTAAAAAGGTATCTTTTCAGAACATTCTCTCTGTTTCCCAAAACACCTGTTCCAAAATGAGCGTAGGCCAAAAGACCTGTTTCTCCTCGCATAAGTATGTCAAACCACCGGGGGCCGTACCGGCTAACGCATCGAATTTCGAAAAGTCTGCCAGGCAGGTTTTAAATTAAAACAGATAAATCAAGCCCCAATTTAGCCAAAACGGTGAACCCCAATTCATGATGTCACACGAAGGTCAATATCTTCCAAATAACTTCAATAAATAGTACAATACGAAATTTCCTTTACTTTTATTTCTCTGTTTTAAGTTAAAACTCGGCAGACCTGTCGAAGTTCGAAAAGTTAGCTGGTGCGGCCCCTGGTTCTCATAGCATCCGTATGCCATAAGATCCATCTCTCATGACACCCGTATTCCCAAAAGACCTGTTTCTCATCGTATAAGTATGAATTTAACATCCATTTTGCTTCACACCAATTATAAATTGCAACATAATGATGATTTTATTATACTTTCCGAATTGCAATAGAATTTAGGAAACGGTAGTGACGGGAACAGTCATTTTGGGAAACGAATATCAAGCCAAACCTATCTTTTGGGAAACATTTATAGATATCGAGAAACTGATTATTATGGAAAAGGTGGTAACAGGAACGGATGTTTTGGGAAACGGACAGAACGTTCCAAAAGGGAAGGTATAATTACAATATGACACTGACTTACTGCTTTTTCTTTGCTTCTTCGGGCATTTCGGAAAATGATCTAATCCTCTCTCCTGTTGAGAGTTATTAGGTACAATAAAAAAACAGGTAGGTCCTAGGTGCAGAATACAAAACCAACAAATTGTTAAAGAAAATTTAAAAAAGCGTTCAATATTTAGATTTTGATAAATTTATTGAATAAAACAAAAAAATAACAAAACCTGAAAGCACAGCAGCAGCACTTCAACTTCAACTTTTATGGTGTTGGTGGTGGTGGATTGGATGGCTGCGTCTCGTTTTACGTGACGATTCTGCCAATGTCCGAGTAAAAGGACAAGTGTATTACGATACTGTTCGGTTTTTAGTGATACTGTACGGTTGGTTTTCGAATGAAAAGTTTTCCTTGAGTCTGAAACAATGGAAAAATTCAACACATACAAAACGACACAAGACTCCACAACACAACACGGTCCGGTACTACAATACATACAAATTACAAAATAAAATATCCCCCTGAGTAATTGTGTTCTGTGACAACTATATAAATAAAGTAGTAGTAGTAGTTGTAATTCGTCCTTTTGGACAGGCGACTATATAAATAAAGCGGGGGAGGGGTGGGGGGTTAATTTACAGAATTTGACAATTTTGAGTTTTGACAATGGCCGACGGCCGTGTACGTTCCGAATCACGCTGATAGAGTCTGGCCAGCGAGTCGTGTCATTAGATATTTTTTTAATCTTTGGGATGGCAACATTATTTAAGCTGTCAAACAGTTGTTTCAACAGCGCGTCTACCGGCTAAAAATAATGAAGTTAATGTTAACTGTAAGTATGTGATACATTGCTACTTTGTTTTGGCACAAATAAAAACTTACCAAAGAAAAGAAGCAATGTATCACATACTTACAGTTAACATTAACTTCATTATTTTTAGCCGGTAGACCCGCAGCAGGGGGCTTACCATCAGCAAATAAGAAACCGTTCAGTTGAAAAGCAGGCCTTAAACAGGATAGCTTAAGGCCTGCTTTCATACTAACCGTTGAGGTCATAGTACGAAAAAGACAGGCAGTTCAATATAAGCCCTGCTATAAGAGCTCATAGTAAGGCCCCAGGTACGCGTCTCAAAACATTGATGAAATAAAACACTTTAACGGATACTAGCGCGGTTTTATTGAAAGTAAGTTGGTATTTGGTTTGATTTTTGACCACTTTGGTTTGATTTGGTTTGACCACGGCAGCTGCAAAGGTGCCGAAACGTCGGGAAAATTATTGTATGCGTATATAGACCCCCCACCGCGAATTACTCTGAGTTTGAGTCCACTATGGAGGAAGTCTTGAAAATAACTTGTAGGAAGAATAAAAAAGTCGCGATTTGTGGAGATTTTAACGTCGACATCTTAGACCCTAAATTAGCCAAACTGTCGAGTAGGTTCATAAACCTATTTAAATCATTTAATTTAATACATATTTTTAATGAACCAACGCGTATCACACCCACATCGGCAACCTGCTTAGATAATATTTTCTGTAACTGTAATGTCATTGAAAAATCAATTTTGAATTGTATTAAATCCGACCATAGTGGACAATTAGCCTCCATTGAGCATCATCAAGTTCCGCCTAAACGGGAAATAATGTGTAGGCCAATAAAGAAACACTGTATTGAAAAATTCAGAACCAATGTCACAAGTAAAATTGAAACATTACCAGAACCAAATTTTGAAGCCAATAACTTATATAATCATTTATTTAGCATAGTTAAAACTGAATTTAGTGAAACTTTCAAACAAAAAGTCATCAAATGTAATGATAGTACGAAATTTAGTGACTGGGCCACACCCGGCATATATAAAAGCAGAAGGAAATTATACCTACGAACTATATGCAGAGAAAGCTACTTCTTGTGATCCTAACTTCATTGAATTTGTCAAGAAGTATTCACAAACATTCAGAGAAGTTTGTAATCCTAGCAAAGTCCAAGTACTTTGCAAATAAAATAAAATTAGCTGATAACAAAATTAAAGCTACCTGGAATATTATTAACAAAGAAACGGGCAAATCAAAATCCAATATAAATTCCTTCTGTTTAAAAACTGGTGATCAAACTTTTGAATCTGACAATGAGGTTGCTAAAGTTTTTGAAGATTTCTTTGCTAGAATACCTGTAGAAACTACCAGTACTCTTAGTGCTAGTCCCAACATCGCTGTCTCCCTTCTGGAGTCTAGTGTTGATAAGTGCAAGTGCTTGTCAAGAAGTATTCACAAACATTCAGAGAAGTTTGTAATCCTAGCAAAGTCCAAGTACTTTGCAAATAAAATAAAATTAGCTGATAACAAAATTAAAGCTACCTGGAATATTATTAACAAAGAAACGGGCAAATCAAAATCCAATATAAATTCCTTCTGTTTAAAAACTGGTGATCAAACTTTTGAATCTGACAATGAGGTTGCTAAAGTTTTTGAAGATTTCTTTGCTAGAATACCTGTAGAAACTACCAGTACTCTTAGTGCTAGTCCCAACATCGCTGTCTCCCTTCTGGAGTCTAGTGTTGATAAGTGCAATGAAAGTTTTTCTTTTAAATATATAAATAGTGCAGATATCATTAAAGCTTTTAAAACAATTAATGTTAAAAAAACAGAAGATCTTTGGGGCATGTCAACAAGCATTATTAAATCAATAATTGATATACTAGCCCCCTACTTGGCTTTTATTTTTAACAAATGTATTGTTTCCTGACTTAATGAAAAATAGTAAATTGATTCCTCTTTTTAAATCTGGGGATAAAAGTGACCCAGCTAACTTTAGGCCAATATCTATACTACCAGCACTTAGTAAAATATTTGAAAAAATTATATATTCCCAATTATTAGATTACTTTACATTATACTATATATAGCTCGATTACCACTCACTCACTCACTCACTGATTGACATGATTGTTCTCCCAGAAGGAGGTGAAAAAGGGTATAGTGATGTTTGGGGAAAATGTGCAAAACCCCAATCCAACTGGGGAAAAATTATGACATTTGGGAAAAACAAGATGGCGGCTGTGGCGAAGTTTGTAACTTTTTTGTTTTCTAACCGATTTTGCTCAAACTTACAAGTGTGGTAAAACTTGACATTTTAACTTTAAAAAAATATTAAAAAAATAAAAAAACAAAATGGCGGCCGCGCCGGAGAGTTTTAAAAAAAACGCATTTTGGACCCCAAACCGCGGGGCCACAGCTCTAAAGTGTTTTTTAGTTTGAGAATTTTTTTTTTACTGTTTCACCACAATTACCCTCAATTTTTACCGATCGGGGAAACTTTTTAAAAATTCAAGATGGCGCCTGTTGTAGAGGCCATTTTGTTTGAGGTACGAAAACACGCCATTTTTTAAGTCGATTTTCTTCCAGATGGCAACACTGGAGCGTTTTGAAGTTCATAGAACGGCTGTAGGTATAGGTACAACGTATTGATTGGTAGAATATTTTTACCCCATTTCGGGGTAACTTTTGAGATTTACCCCAAAATGCAAAAAAGTGAAATAACCACTTTTTAGAAATTCTGAGTAGGAGGGTTCGTGTATAGTCTGTATACAAGTGACATTTGGGTAATTTGGTTGACAACGTCTGGCAACCCTGAATCCTGCAGAGGAAAAAGTCATTTACGAGATGCCCTTTTTTCAAGTCCTATTGCGGCGGCTGGGTGCGAGTGAGATAGAAAATCGAAACGTCATTGCACGCAGTATATGCTGCTTAATAAAGGAAAAATATGAACAATCGAAAAATCAATATGGCGGACGCGGTGGCGGCCATTTTGTAAATTTTATACATTTTTCAAATATTTTAAGGCTATTTTGAGGCAGTTTACGACACTTGAGAAAGTTGCCATGTATTGACGAATTATGCAACACATCAAGTAGGAGTGCCCTGTAAAAAAAAATTACCCATTTTCAGGGTACTTTTTGAGATTTACCCCAAAAATGTGAAAAATAGAAATGGCGGCATTTTTAAATATTTTTTAACAAAAACCATTAGATTTTGCCAATACTAATGACATTTGACTATTTTTACATCGAAAAGATGGCAACACTGGAATTCAAAGTGAGGTAATTTCCAGGTAAAGCCACATTTTTATTACCAAAAAGGAGTAATTTTAGATGGGTACAATGTAGAGAAAAAGTATTGAGAATTTAGAAAACTATAAGAAAAAAAAATAAAAGTGGAAGTCCAGGTCAAGATCCTCATGACGGAGTACTGCCTGCCAAAATGGTACTACATAGGTAGATGGTGCTCAAACTAAAGTTGTAGAGGATTCTAAACAGATCCTAAACCGCGAAAAAAAAATTCAAAATGGCGGAAAAACAAAATGGCCGCCATACAGAATTACAGAAAACCCAGCATATAGTCGATTTTCTTCCAGATGGAAACACTGGAGCGTTTTGAGGTTCATAAAACGGTTGTAGGTATAAGTACAATGTATTGATTGGTAGAATATTTTTACCCCATTTCAGGGTAACTTTTGAGATTTACCCCAAAATGCAAAAAAAAAAAATAACCACTTGTTGCCTGCATGTATTGACGAATTATGCAACATATCAAGTAGTAGTGCCCTGTAAAAAAAATTACCCGTTTTCAGGGAATTTTTGAGATTTACCCCAAAAATGTGAAAAATAGAAATAGCGGCATTTTTAAATAATTTTTATCAAAAACCATTAGATTTTGCCGATACTAATGACATTTGACTATTTTTACATCGAAAAGATGGCAACACTGGAATTCAAAGTGAGGTAATTTCCAGGTAAAGCCACATTTTTATTACCAAAAAGGAGTAATTTTAGATGGGTACAATGTAGAGAAAAAGTATTGAGAATTTAGAAAACTATAAGAAAAAAAAATAAAAGTGGAAGTCCAGGTCAAGATCCTCATGACGGAGTACTGCCTGCCAAAATGGTACTACATAGGTAGATGGTGCTCAAACTAAAGTTGTAGAGGATTCTAAACAGATCCTAAACCGCGAAAAAAAAATTCAAAATGGCGGAAAAACAAAATGGCCGCCATACAGAATTACAGAAAACCCAGCATATAGTCGATTTTCTTCCAGATGGAAACACTGGAGCGTTTTGAGGTTCATAGAACGGCTGTAGGTATAGGCACAATGTATTGATTGGTAGAATATTTTTACCTCATTTCGGGGTAACTTTTGAGATTTACCCCAAAATGCAAAAAAGTGAAATATCCACTTTTTGGAAATGGTATTTTGGTTGACAACCTCTGGCAACCCTGAAACCTGCAGAGGAAAATGAAATTTTCGAGAAGCCCTTTTTCAAGTCCTATGGAAACTTTCTCAAAATGTAAAAAATAGAAATAGCCAGTTTTATTAGTAGGTTTTGACATTTAAAATTAAAAAAAAAATGATAGAAAAAAATGGAGAGTTTTAAAAAAATCGGTTTTTGGATCCTGCCTGAACCGCGGGCCTACAACTCTGAAGCGTTGTTTGGTTTGAGCTCGACTACCAGTTACCACTCACTCACTGACTGATTGACATAATTGTTTTCCTAGAAGGAGGTGTATGAAAAAAGTATTTGGATTTAAAAAGCTCTAGAAAAAATATTAAGAATGGAAGTCCAGGTTAAGATCCGTGAAAAACGTGGAAGTTCCCGATCCTAAGTGGGTACCCACCCTTACTCCCCGCTCACTAGAAATAAAACGGCGCCCAAATCGTTTCATCCCGCCTGTAATGACAAATCAATGCACTCCGCCTGCGGAATCGGATAATGGCATAAAACCACAACCACCGAAGTCCTTCAAATCAGTTACATACAATACAAACGACCGATCTCGCCCGATAAGGTAGATTTGACGAACAACACGAAGATAAAACCCAAGCAACAACACGGGCCATCAGATTACCTACTGCCTGTAACAAGTTCAATAGAGAAGATGTTAACCAACGCTGGGAGTGGATCTTCAAGCGCAAAATACGCTTATGATTCTTGAAAGCTACTCATCCTATTGATGGCAACATGATTTCTTAGTACGACCACCTCGATCGACAGACAATCCTCAATTCCTCATAGGCCAAGGTTATTGTCATTTGAATATAAGCCGAGAAATAAAAGAAGGCAGGAAGGATGAGCCTGTTGCCTCTCTCACTGAACTTAGTTGGATTGTGCATGGAGTTTCGTCGTCAATTTCGAGGAAGATTATTCCCAAGTTTGCTTGTCACTACAGTCCGAAGAAGAGGATGAACTTCACCTCTTATTAGAGAATTACTTTAGACTTGTTAGCATAGGCATCAGGAATTCTAAGCTATCTAGATATTCTCCAGAAGAATGACGAGCACTTTGCATTCACAATACTAAGTCGAAGAAAATCGAAGGCTCTGGGAGTCTGCTTTGCTGTGGAGGAACGATGACATCAAGTTTCCCAACCCAACAACAAGAGAAACGCCGAAAATAGATTACGCTTGATTGAGAAGATAATGGATTTTGATCCGAGCTTCGCAGTAGACTACACGAAGCAGATGCATAACATGTTGGAAAAAGATTATGCCAAGAAAACTGCTCAGGCACCAGTTGGTCGAGTCTGGTATCATTTACCTACATTTTGCCGTTAGAAATATCAACTTGGACAACTTAAGACTTGTTTTTGATGCGAAAGCCGAAACTCAAGAAGTGTCTCTGAATAGCGAATTACTGACTGGCCCAGATCTGTTGAATTCATTAGTTGATGTCCTGGTTAGGTTCCGAAAAAGAAAAGATAGATACCAGTCCCCACTGCTGGGGCACAGGCCTTCCTTATGGGTGGTAAGGAGGATGAGGCATAACCCACCACGCGGGCCCAATGCGGATTGGTGGGTGTTAACGACTGCAAATGCAGCCGGGACCAACGGCTTAACGTGCCTTCCGAAGCACGGAGGAGCTCGAGATAACAAATTTTTGGTCAACCAACCCATGACAGACCCTTGCGAACGTTGCTTAACTTCCGCAATCGCTGGGCCAGGCGCTAAGCCACTGCGCCACCGAGCTCCACCTTCCTGATAAATTAAAAGATATTGCTGCAGGAAGTTTGGCGATCTACGTTCAAATGGGATGATCAAATCGTTAAGAAGATGAACAAAGATTGGTATTGATGTGTTCAGAAGCTTGAGACTTGCAAATTATTGTCAGTACCCAGATGCTATATGGTTTCTTACAGATGACTTGATTTAGATTACACATTTTCGTTGATGCCTCTCAGCAAGCATTATGCCACTTTCGCTTACTGACTAGAGATGACGATGTGGCCTTTGTAGCTGGGATATAAAACGATTCCTAAGCTGGAGCTGCAGGTTGCTTTAATAGGAGTCCGATTAGGTCACACCATGAATGGTGCAAGCAAGAACAGAAACTCGAAATTCTCGCAAAACGATTATTCTGGACAAATTTACAAACAGTTTGGAAATGGATTAATATACCTAAAGCCACGAAAACAGAACTCCTTATTAGTTTCTTTATGATTTAAATACTTAAACTCCAAAACCGCTTCGAAGATTATTAGCACTCCCTGATTTAATTTGATTTGATGTTTCACATAGTAGTTTTGTATTCGTTCTCTATGATTTTAATATCAGCCAGCAAAGTTTTTAGAAAGATTAATAGAGCATTCATTTTTACTACGCATCACCACACCGCCCTGAAACTTGCAGACAAAAGGCAATGTGATTTGATCGGATGGCAATATGGCTATTCGACAATTTGCAGTCCAACTCTTCAAAGTCCACCACTTACAGTCCAACAGAGCGAAGCCCGCGGGCTGCTTCAGCAGCCCGCGCACCAGGGCGAAATACTAGTACAATAATATACTTTATAAAAACCAGTTTGGATTTTCCAAGGGTAAAAGTACTACTGATGCTGGAATTGCACTTCTCAAACATATTCTTGACGCTTGGGAAGAAAAGCAGGATGTAATTGGCATTTTCTGTGACCTTTCTAAGGCATTCGATTGCGTTGATCACCAAACACTATTAAAGAAGCTAGAACATTATGGTGTCTCTGATAAGTCGGTTAGTCTTATGAAATCGTATTTGTACAATAGAACTCAGAAAGTAGTAATTAATAGAACTGAATCTACTGGAGCCCCCATCAATATGGGTGTGCCACAGGAATCAATATTGGGCCCATTGCTGTTTCTAATTTATATAAATGACCTTCCCAACTACGCGAGTAATTTATGTGAGACTGTACTATTTGCGGATGATACTTCTTTAGTTTTCAAAGTAAACAGAGGTAATAACTGTTCGGACGAAGTAAATAGTGCCCTCTCTAAAGTTTCACACTGGTTTAATAGTAATAATTTAGCACTTAACCCCAAAAAAACTAAATGTGTAAAATTTTCTTTACCTAATGTTGAGCAGACAAAATTAAATATTAAATTGAATGACGATAAAGTAGACTTTACTGAGAGTACAAAATTTCTAGGTATTACACTAGATTCTCGATTGCAATGGGATCCACATATTGAAGCCTTGTCAAGTAGACTTAGTTCAGCGGCATTCGCTGTTAAGAAAATAAGGCTTTTAACTGATATTGAAACGGCAAGGTTAGTATACTTTAGTTATTTTCATAGTGTAATGTCTTATGGACTGCTATTGTGGGGCTCAGCTGCCAGTTTTGAAAATATTTTTGTACTCCAAAAAAGAGCTGTTCGCGCCATATACAATCTACGGCGGAGAGATACCTTGAGAGAATTGTTCAAAGAAATAAATATTTTAACTTTGGAAGGCCAATATATTTATGAAAATTTAGTTTATGTAAGGAAACACTATGATTCATTTGATAAGAACAGCAATATTCACCAGTTTAATACAAGAAATAAAGATAATTTTGCCGTTCCAAGATTTAGGCTTGCAAAAACGAGAGGTTCATTTATGGGGAAAGGCATAGCCTTTATTAATAAAGTTCCACAACAAGTGATTGATCTTCCTTTGCATGAATTTAAAAACCATGTTAAAAAAACGCTCATGGGTAAAGGTTATTATAAAGTTGACGATTATCTTAAAGATCAAAATGCGTGGAAATGATGTAATACATAACTTGCTAATATAAGAACTTTGTTGAAGTAATATAATAAGTCTATGTTGTTGCCAATAATCCTGTCACCCTGTTGTAATTAATATTCAAGTTTGTAAATATCGTTACTTATGGCTGTTACAGCTGATAAGTTTCTTGCGCCCGTTCTTCTTGTCAGCTAAAAAAGTCTGGAACGGGTGGTAGAAAAATATAGACGATTCAAAAGTACTTAATAATTAAGTTTATTTGAATAAAGCTTATTTCACTTTCACTTTCAAGAGCTTAAAGATGTCCTCCAACGCAGCTGTGAACAGTTTCGGAGAAATAACGTCTCCCTGTCTCACACCACGCTGCAGCTGGATAGGATTTGTGCTCTGGTTCTGTACTCGGATCGACATGGTGGCATTTTTGTATAAGTACCTCAACACCTCGATATACCTATAGTCCACTTGGCACCTTTGGAGAGACTGCAGCACCGCCCAGGTTTCGATCGAATCAAAGGCTTTCTCATAGTCCACGAACGCCAAGCAAAATGGCAGATTATACTCCTCGGTCTTCTGTATAACCTGCCGCAGCGTATGGATGTGGTCTATGGTGCTAAAGCCTTTTCGAAACCCGGCCTGTTGTTGGAAGTCGTCGAACCTGCGAGCGAGACGATTCGTAAGGACTCTCGAAAACAACTTATAGACATGGCTCAGAAGTGAGATGGGTCTGTAGTTCTTTAAGAGGGACTTGTCACCCTTTTTAAAGAACAGAATCACCTCACTTATGATCCATGCCTTCGGCGTTCTGCCCTCGACGATGACGGAATTGAAAAGCTTCTGGAGGACTTTGAGTATCGGCTTACCGCCCGCTCTCAGAAGTTCTGTAGTGATTCCGTCATCACCCGCCGCCTTGTTGTTTTTCAGCTGTTTGAGAGCCATACTAATCTCGTACAGGCTGACGTCCGGGATATCTTGGGTATAGTGTCGGGTAAGCTTGGCTCTGGGGTCTTTAGCCTTCCTTTCAACAGGTGTCTGCGTGGAATATAACTGCCCATAGCATTTAAATAAATAAAGAAAATTCATTGTTTTATTTTTTCTTTAAATATTTTTTTATTTTTTTTATGTAAAAACGTAAATTCTATAATAACACTGTAGGTACTATAGTCTAGTCAGATCTACCCTAGAGTATTGTAGTGTGGTGTGGCATCCATTCTATGAAGTTCATTCCAACAAAATAGAACGCATACAAAAGAAGTTCCTGTGTCACTCACCTGTCGTACAAAGTTAATATGGCGAAAAAAATTAATGTCTCTAAAAATCGTCGTAAAATCCTAGACCTAACTTTTCTCCACAAGCTAGTTAATGGTAATATAAATTGTCCCCAACTGCTAAAAAACCTAACTTTTAATATCACTCGCAAGCTACCTCGTTTATCTAGATACTCATTCATTGTTCTCGCCTAAGCGTTGCAAAACTTAGGCCTTAACTAGGGAATGCAAACCGGTTTCACCGAAACCGAAAAAAACGGTTTTTCGGTCGATTTCACGAGCAAAAAAAAAACAGGTTTTTTTAACGAAAAACCAGTTTTCTTCGGTTTTTTTTAATAACGTTTCATGCTTTGCAATACATACAAAACGCAAATGCACCGCCCCATTTTGATTGATTGCTTACGGGTCGAAGGTGTTTATAGCGAGGAAGTAAGTAAAATATGGATATTTATTATTAATACAGCAAAAAAGTTGTTATTACATGACATGACTGCCCAAAAAAGGAGTGAATTATGTGCTCAGGGTTCATTTATGTTTGTGGGTATGTGAGTTACTTTATTCCACCATAACTTCTAAATGCCTTAACGGATTTAGATGTATGGGGTATTGTTAGAATCCTTACATCTTTCCGGGTGACACTGGGTATACTTTTTTGAAAAAAATCTATATGGCGGCTGCAAGACGCAACTTTAAAATGTGAAAAAAATGGGCATCAAATGAAAAGCCTTGATGAGCACATTCCAAAACTATATAATTTGTCACTAAAATGTATGAAATAAAAATAAATAAATTTAAAAAATATTGAAAAACAACTGCCGTGCCAAAAACGAACTAAAACGTTAAACGTCATTGCAGTCAAATCAAATCAAAATCAAAATCAAAAAATCATTTATTCAGTCTAGGCTGTTACAAGCACTTGTGAATGTCAAAGAAGCTACGCCATCGGTTCGCAAACCCTGAGCGGGAGACCTTGTAACGAGAAGAACCGGCAAGAAACTCGTCAAGGGCTGCTTTTTTCTCCCTGTATATTTCATACAGAGTCGTCAACATTGAAAAATGAGCTCCACATTTAAAGTGAGGTCATTTTCCATCACAATAATTAACAAAAGTTTGTACACAATGGGTAGGTAGGTTGAAATTAAATACCTACTACATATCAGATAGTTAATTGTGAGAGTAAATAACTTTCAACTAGTTGAGAAATCAGAAATCGCTATGTCTGCTACTCGAAAGTGCACCTAAGTAGGCAAAATTTACCAAAAAATACTTGATACAACACATAAAAATTAACAAAAAAAAAAAAAAACGCAATTCTTACAATTCAATATGCGTTAGGATAGGTACTCAGAAGCAGACCCATTCCCACTGGCAGCACCCGTTCACGAGCATGACGCGTGGACCAGCCATCGCTTCGCTCAACCATATTTGAGGGAACGTAACGACCCGCCCCACACGACACCACCGCAGAAATGATTAAAGAGAGCATGACATACTTAGGCTACCCATCCTAAGGCACTGAATTGAAAACTAATATCCAAAAGCTTTTCATAGGCCTAAAAGGCCCATAAAGTCGGGGGACATTATATATTTATTGATAGACTAGCGACCCGCCCTCGCGTTGCTTCGGTGTAGAGTTTTCACTATGTATTATACCCCCTTGAATCACTCGATCTATTAAAAATCCGCATCAAAATCCGTTGCGTAGTTTTAAAGATCTAAGCATACCTACATTGGGACAAGACAGACATTGGAAAGTGGCTTTGTTTTATACTATGTAGTGACATTTGTTAAATTAAATACATTTATAGATTTAAATAAGTTAACAAAAACTAAATAGCATAATAATATTTCAGATCAATTCAGATGGTACAGTCTGTCAAGAAACTCATGAAATTACATTTAAGGATTTTTATTAATATTAATATAAAATGGAGTACCTATTTATCGAGTTACTTACTTAATTGAAAAGAGATATCTTTACAGCTAGCCCTGGAATACATACAATATTTTCAAAATAAATCAAGCGTATGGTGTAATTTTTTAAAGATATTAATGGTGATTACTCCTAGTGACCTCCTTGACTAAATGACTATTTTCTAACAAGAAGTTTTAATACTGTTAGATTTTTATAACATTTTTAATTGATATATTCAGATAGCAAATAGGTCAATTATAAAAAATATGTTAGTGCCCATACTAAAAGACTTGATATATATATTTTTTGTTTTATTTATAAGAAAACAATGAGCTTTAATTTAGTACGTTAAGATTTGCTAGCTAGACGCTTATTACGTCTACGTGATCATTTGACTTTTATTATATTTTTTGTATTTTAGATACATCAATTCTTTTCAAGGACCTGCAATGTTTCCTACGAAATAAATGGGAAAAGGTTTTTTGAGCTGATGTCTGACTTTTTAGTCTCAAACCTGGGTTGGTCCCATACCACAGAATATATAATAATACTAACGTCCCATACCATAGAAGTTTTTGATCATTTAGAAGCAGGATCGATGGGCGTCACAAAAAATTGTGTAAAATGGTCATTTTCTTGTTAACTGTGGCATTTTTTGATAAACTGTGAATGGGGATACTCTTAAAATTGTAAACATGTTAACCAAATCAATAAAAATGTAGTATTGCACTGTTCCAATAGTTTTCTTTAAAACCGGTTAAAAACCGGTTTTAACCGGTTTTAACCGGTTTTGGATTCAAAACCGAAAAAAAACCGGTTTTCATTTCACTTCGGTTTTGCATTCCCTAGCCTTAACTCTCCTCTCCTCTCTTTATAGGTTACAGTCTCATCTCAGAATAATACTGTAAGTAGAAATAAGGTGGTGGATATTTAAGTTACGATTGTCTGCATTTAAAAAGCAATTAATGTTATTATATTAATGTTACTCGGCACTTAAGCTTTAATGTCGCACCTATCTCAATTGTTTGTTTTTTTTTCTTCTGTTTTCGTTACAATAATTATATAATAATATTAGTAAATTAGGTAAGTTAGTAAAATTAATTTAACTTAGGGGATGCTTCCTGCTCCCATCCAACTAATTCAGTTAATGCTTTCCGTGGCAGCCTATAATTAAGTCAACACCATGTATACCCATTAAAAATAATATAATGTACTTTTCAACACACTTGCTTGTAAAGTGAGCCCTAATACATCGCTTTTAGGGCCATAAACCGAGCTATAAGAAACGCGTGCAATAATATATAAAACACTAGTTCGTAATAGAATTAACCCTATAAAGTTAAATTTGTACCTTACTGCAAGTTCTATGTGAGTAAACAGAGTGTTGGCAACACTACTAAAGTGTTGGCAACACTTTTGATTAGCTATGACGGATGCATGCATCTCTTTGGTCTGTGTTTTCTGCCCCGCTTGTAAAAATGTCTGACCTCCATAGGCTTTATAAATAAAGTTAAATTTACCAATATTTACAGAAGTTTTTACTTTATAAAACATGGTGGCAGCGGTAAACCACGAACACTAATACGAAAATGTCTCAAAGTGATTTTGCGGAAGTAATTAGATTGCAGACGCAGCTTCTGCAATCTATGCAAGAACAAATCAATGCTCTCAACGCCAACGCCAATGTTAATGTGCCATGGCCATCTCCAGTGAACACAAACATAGATCCAGAAGATGCCTATAAAGCTTTCGAGTCTGCTTGGAATAATTACTGTCGCGCCACACGCATGGACGAATGGCCGGCAGCAAATGAACAGAGGAAAGTTGGTGTTCTTTTTGGCGCCATTGGCGAGGAGGCCTTATCAAAATATGGTTATTTTGGCCTCAAACCAGATGAGGCTCTTACATGTGTTCAAGTCCTCAATGCAATGGGAACAAAAATGGTGCCTAAAAAAAATATAATTTATAACAGGTACATCTTTTGGAGTCACAATCAATCTGATGAAGGTTTTGATATCTTCTACAGCAATCTGCTAAAACTAGTTTCAGAATGCAATTACAACGATAATAAAGATGAGATGATACGAGACAAAATCGTATTGGGAATAAAAGATATGAACGTCAAAAAAGAATTGTTAAAGAAAAATTGCTTAACTCTGGAGGAAGCAGTCAACATATGCAGATCGGCAGAAGCAACTAATACACAGCTTAAAAATATGTCTGGACGCATCCCAGAGGAGAATATAAAAAAAATTACAGAAACAAGAAAAGGTAAATGCCGTTTCTGTGGCAATATGCATATATTTAAGAAAGAAATGTGTCCAGCCTGGGGGAAAACATGCTCTAATTGTAAGGGACGCAATCACAATGAAAACGTATGCAAGAAAAAGAAGCAGGTGAAAGAAATAGTTGAAGAAAAGGAAGAAAGCATGCAGTCAGACAACGGGGACGATATGATGATTATAAACAAAATAGCTGACCAGTATAAGAAGAATCTTGCAGAGTGCAAATTAAGCTACAGGAAAGATCAAGACTGGCATGAAACCACTTGCTTGCTCGACACAGCCGCTGATGACTGTCTTATAGGATTGAAGGATGTCCAAAGCATGCTGGGAAAAGAGTATGTTAAAAGAAAAATGAGACCTTCTAAAAAGTGTTTATTTAGTTTTGGTGGACATAATATTTTCATACATGGAGAAATTGATTTAGTGTTAAAAGCAAAAGTCGCAAACAAATTTTCCAAATATAAAGTAACTTTTCAGATTGTTCACTGTCAACACATTCCTCTTTTGTCCTGTAGGGTTTGCCTTGAGATGGGTTTAGTTAAGTTCTGTAAACAAGTGACATGCAGATACTCTAAAAATACTCATGAAATCATTGACAAATACAAAACAATCTTTGAAGGTAGGGGAAGCTTTTCAGGTGAAGTAGATCTGGAAGTTAATTCAGAGATTCCACCGGTCATCCAGAAGGCACGCCGTGTACCAGTAGCACTCCGCTCCATACTAAAAACAGAATTGGAAAGATTAGAGGAAGAAGGAATCATCACAAAAGAAACATCACATACGGACTGGGTAAGCAATATCCTTTTAATACAAAAAAATGATAAATTCCGTATATGCTTGGACCCCATCCCGTTAAATAAAGCCATTAAAAGACCTAACTATCAATTCACTACAGTGGATGAAATTCTACCCGAGTTGGGTCAAGCAAAAGTTTTTTCCACTTTGGACGTAAAAAAGGGGTTTTGGCATTTAAACCTATCTGACGAAAGTAGTAAATTGACAACATTTTGGACCCCTTTTGGGAAATATAGGTGGAAAGTGCTACCCTTTGGTATTTCCTCTTCACCAGATTATTTTCAAATGAAAATGAGTGAAATAACTCAAGGGCTAGCAGGAGTAGAAGTACTAGTGGATGATCTGTTAGTCTATGGTGTAGGAGAATCTATGACTGAGGCAGTGTTAGATCACAATACTAATTTAGAAAACTTATTAATTAGACTGACACAATTTAATTGTAAGCTTAATAAGGATAAAATGAAGCTACTACAAACATCAGTTAAATACTATGGTCATGTTTTTACAAATCAGGGTCTAAAGCCAGATCCGTCTAAAGTGGAAGCTGTACAAAACATTCCGGTTCCGAAGGATAAGAAAGAACTACAAAGATTTCTTGGAGTAATAACTTACCTGAGTAGATTCATTCCAAAATTAAGTTTTGAATCTTCACACCTAAGGCAGCTCACTCATGAGAATACACCCTGGTACTGGAATAATAGAGCCCAGAAAGAGTTTGAAAAGCTCAAAACCCTAATCAGTGATGTTCAAACTTTAAAGTATTATGATAAAAACAAACCACTTATGATTGAATGTGATTCTAGCGAAGGAGCTTTGGGTGTGGCAGTGTTTCAAGAAAACCAGCCAGTGGCGTACGCTTCTCGCTGTCTGACACCTACTGAAAGGAAATATGCCCAAATAGAAAAGGAGCTCCTCGCTGTAGTCTTCGCTTGTACCAGGTTTGACCAACTCATTGTAGGTAATGCTAAAACTATAATTAAAACAGATCACAAACCTCTGTTAAGCATATTTAAAAGACCTCTTTTAAATGCACCCAAACGTCTACAATCTATGCTGTTAACCTTACAAAGATATAGTCTAGAATTGCACTTTGTGTCAGGAAAAGAAAATGTTATGGCAGATGCACTGTCTAGGTTTTATTTGGACTGTAAAGATATAGACAGATCTAAAGATATGAGAATATTTAAAATAATAGAAAATGTTAACCCTTTAAGGAATCTGCCAATTTCTGATAATTGCCTAAAAGAAGTTCAATTATATTCAAGCCAGGACAAAGACTACCAAAAACTTATGCAGTATGTTATAAATGGATGGCCTACATATTTAAAAGATATTCCAGATGCCTTGAAACCCTTTTATAGTATAAAAAATGATTTGACTACTTATCAAGACCTGATATTGAAAAATCAAGCCATTCTAATTCCTCAAAGTTTAAGAACAATAATTCTGCAAAAATTACATAAGGCCCACTCTGGTATAGAAAATACATTAAAATTAGCTAGAGATGCAGTATTTTGGCCTTCAATATCCAAGGACATTCAGGAAATGATAAAATGTTGTGAAACTTGTAATAAATATCATCCTAGTCAGCAAAAGTTTACTATGCAAACTCATAAAATTCCTGAATATCCTTTTCAAATAATATCAATGGATGTATTCTTCTTTACTCAAAATGGCAAACAAATAAAATACTTAGTTACAGTGGATCATTATTCAGATTTCTTCGAACTTGATTTACTTAAGGATCTATCAGCAAGGTCGGTAATTGACTGTTGCAAAAAGAACTTTTCTAGACATGGTGTCCCTGAAAGGGTGGTGACAGATGGTGGTACCAACTTTGTTAATCAGGAATTCACAGAGTTCTCTAAAAAATGGAGTTTTGTGCATATCACTTCATCCCCAAATCACCCACAAGGTAATGGAAAAGCTGAAGCTACAGTCAAAATTGCCAAAAAACTATTGATTAAATCTGCTGAAAAAAATGAAGATTTCTGGCTCAATCTATTATGTTTAAGAAATACACCTAATAAATTAAATTCCAGCCCAGTGCAACGTCTCTACTCTCGGAGAACCCGAGGTGTCTTACCAGTGGTTCCTAGTCTCTTAAAACCGCAGGTTGTAAAAGATGTTTCTGCAGATATAGAAAAAAGACGACAAGACACTAAACAAGCATTTGATAAGAGGGCAAAAAAGCCAGTAGCATTAGAGATTGGTCAGCCGGTTTCAGTACAAGTACAACCATCAGTAAGTAAATCTTGGACGCCTGGAATTGTTGAAGACGTCCTTTCTGATAGATCTTATTTGGTTAATGTCAATGATACTTCATACAGACGCGATCTAGCACATATTCGCCCTATAGAAGTGCCTCATTCATCTCAGGCAGGCCCTCCATTGGTTGGGGTTGTTGACACTGAATTAGGTTCAAAAAACATGAGTTATATACAAAACGATACAGATTCTGATACTATCCATAATCCTCCTCAAAACCCTCCTATCATGGACACTCCATCTCTACAAATAGAACAAAATGCTGTTCTCTCTAATATTAATTCACAACCTGTATATCAACATAGTATATTATCATCTCCTAGACCCAAGAGGGAAATCCGTAAGCCCTCCTATCTTAAGGACTATTGTTGTTAAGTAGTAGTTGCTAGGTATTTATGTTTATTTTATATAAAATGTTCTAATGCCTAGGTACAATATTGTAAAATTACTGACATGTTAATTGTTTAACAAAAGCGTTCAGTTGGGTGATTAAATTGAATGTTTTTTAGTTTTTTTTCTTTAAATAATTTATGTATAGCCTTAAAGGTAGCTATCATTAAATAACTTTTGTTTGTAATGTATAACTATAACTACCATTAATTATTTTTCTATGTAAGTACTACTGTACTCACTTATATTTTAAATTATGACATTGTTTTGATAATTTAAAGAAAAAAGGGAACGTGTTGGCAACACTACTAAAGTGTTGGCAACACTTTTGATTAGCTATGACGGATGCATGCATCTCTTTGGTCTGTGTTTTCTGCCCCGCTTGTAAAAATGTCTGACCTCCATAGGCTTTATAAATAAAGTTAAATTTACCAATATTTACAGAAGTTTTTACTTTATAAAACACAGAGCATTCCCAATTTAGCCGGGTAATACAGTTATTTTTTTTTTGACAACAAAGAGGTTTTATGCTGCTGAAAATTCATACACATTTTTGGAATAAATAAATGTGTAAGTCCTTAATTAAGTCAAATAATTATACATTATTATCAAATTATTCATAATCCACGATATTTTGTTATAAAATTTTAAAATATTTGCATTTTGTCACTTAAAATTATAATTTTGAAGTAGCCTGTATGCTCCTCACCCCTTTGTTCGCAAAATATTCTTGCGTTGGGCGTGTGAAAAAAAAACAAAAAAAAACATGCGCGCCTTTTTCAACCTACAGCCTTGTGTGCAATGAGCAACCTAAGCTAACTTGTCTCATAATGTACTATTCTTAGCATGTAAGGGTGTATGTACTTGTTGGTTGTCCAAATAAATAAAAATAAAATAAAATAAAAATAATATCATCTATGATTTTCTTTCTACGCCTACGTGTTTTAGCACGCACGTTAAGTTGTATTTCTAACTACCCTCGTTGAAAGTAGTATTTTTACACCGGTTTTAATCTTTGCGTTCGTTGGTTTTGTAACATCCCATACTGTGACTCTGACTATTCGATGTCGCAAAACTCGAGGTGGTATACCGTCGATTTGATAACCTTTCGATGATTAAACCTGTCGATGCTGTGATCATTCAATGTCGAGACATTCGATGTGGCGTACCATTACATACCATCGCTTTGACGACCGATCGGCGTACCGTTTTCGCCGTCGCGGCGTTCGATATATCAAGTTTCGATATCAAGTAGGGAACCCCTTTTAAAACGGTAGTAGGTAGGTAACAAAAGTAATATGAGAAGAGAACCCGAGTTTATGAATTCAGTTTTGGTAGGTAGGTACCTATAGTAATAAGACTGCCAAAGAAGAAAGTCCGAAGTGCGCCTTGCTTGGTAGTGTCGGTCATGGAAAAAAAAGGTTTTTTTTCTAGATTTTCATCCACCATTATTAACTACCTACGTACACAAGAAGAACAACTATTAAGCCGCGATTACATACGCCGATTTAGCATATCAATTTCGGGTTGCCAATGCCACTCGTACTTGACAATAAAATATTGTATAACAGGTAGGTACGCCGATTTAGCATACCAATTTCGGGCTGCCACTCGTACTTGACACTAAAAAAATTTATAATCAGTTCGTTTTTAAAAGTCAATTTACCCTATAACGGAAAGATAAACATTGTATAAGATTGGAGATGAGAATTGAAAAAAAAACACAAACATTGTTGACCTTTGCGTTATTTGTTTAAATTAATTGTTAAAATTTAACTTATTATACGGGTGGCGGCCACTCTAAATTGGTACTTATGCTAGATTGAAATATGTAATCGCGGCTTTAGGTACTTATACGTACTTACCACCAGACACTTACTACCTACAAAGTAAAATTTAGGAAATCCTTTGCAAAGTTTTTGAGAAATTTTGTAAAGTGCATATCTTTACCTTCTCCTACCTACCAGTCGCAGGATACACTCTCAATTTATTGGGAAATGTGTCGGCAATTTTTCCGATAGAATGATTTAGATTAGAAGTTACCTATGTTATGAAGCCTAAAAGAGACCGAAAACAATCATAGAAGACAACAGCTGAAAGCTGCAATTAGTATAATTATGAGAGCACCATTCGAAATTGATTTCAGACTCAAATATTTTCTTGTTTCGTAGGTAGGTATAAAAGGTAGTGATTATTTCCTCTGTGGGTAGGTAGGTAGGTAAGTACTCTAGAGTGCGTTTTTTTTGTAAGTAGGTAGGTATAAACTTCTTTTTGACACCTTCGTCTGTACCGTTCGACGTATAAACACCTTTTCTGTGCACAGTTCGATAAATATTATGAATATTTTGATGATGTTTTTTTTTCAAGTTGGTTTTGGTTGGGTTTGGTCAACTCGGTCGCGCGGGCGCGGGTGGATCGCCCTCCGGCCGACACCCCGCAGGCAGACAGGCCGCAGGGTGACGCACCGTACCGCGCATGCGTGCTCTCAAGGGGCGCGCGGCTCGCGCAGTCGCCACGCGGCCGTCCTCAAACCAACATGGCGCAGTGCATCGCGTACTTCAAGGACACGTTTGATTTGACATCCCGCGGAAATAATACCAGCTGTTACAAATAATATTGAAATTAACACAATCGAATTAAGTTTCATTAATAGTGTTGAAACTGATTATTGTGCAGTGCATACATAGTGAGTGAAATAATTCAATTGGAATACCGGCGAGTGCCTAGTATTAGTAACACGATTGTTTCCACAAGGTACGTGCAAGGAAAACAATAATAAAGATTGTGATTTCAATAATCTAAGGTGAGGCGACGGATACTATATTATTGTATACTATAATACTATATTATTGGATGCATTGTGGAATTTGTGGATGCATGCATCTTTGCAGATTCCATCTCTGAGTGATCCCATTCATACAAAGAAAATCTTTGATCTCCCATAGGGATTTTTATTATTGTCTTGTTGGATTTTTGTTATCAATGTCATCATCACCAAATAGGGAAGCTTTTTTATTCCTTTAAAAGATTTAGGGGGGCTCCCCATACATGGAATGATGGAACTGAAACTGTAAAAAATTTTCTTCATCATACCAATAGGAACCTACCTACCTACCTACCTACGTGCGTGGTGTCTAAAGATAGGTCTTTAAAAATGACATTAAAGTTTCTAAAACTATTTTTTCTCAAAGTCAACCGTTTGAAAGATAAACACTGCCAAATTGGTAAAATGTGTGTCCCCCCCAAATGAAAATTGGTTTGTACGAGATATAGGGTAATATGCCTAGTTAACCGGCCGCCCCCAGTTATCCGGCCCCCCAACAGTTTTTCGAATAAAATAAGAAATTCGTGGCAATTTCTTAACAATTTGGATATTTTCCTGGCAGCACTGTTATCGATCTATCGAATGGTATGGACGCCACTAGCGAAACGTTACGTAATATTTTATAATTTGTGTTTCACGTTGAAGCCTACCGCATCTGGGTCGATTTCGCAAGTGGAGATAAAAAAATTGGGGAGAGCTCTTGCCAAATAGTCAATATTGTCCTTCAGGGCATCGTTAAAAGGTAAATATTTAGTTTGTTCTCAAGGTATGTTGTTATTTATTACTATTTTAACGTTAAATATGGCTTAATAAGCAGATATTTAGTAATATCAAGGGGCCGCCTTACTAGACAACGAAACCACATGTTTCCAGTATACCGGCCGGGGGCCGGTTAACTGGGACTGAGCTCGATATATTGTTTTGTCTCTTTTTGTTAAAGGAGGGATTCCATAGAAGAATGTATAATGCTATCCCTTTTTATTTATTTTAAAGTACTTTGTGTCCAGTACTCGGCCGCCTAAATGTGCTTGTATAAGAAGTTGATTTTTTCTTTTTGTATGGAAGCGGGTGGCCGGTTCTACTGGGTGCTTGCCGGCCTCCTAGTATACACTAGGAGGCCGGTATACTGGCTATCCTGCAAAATACTCCCAGTACACCGGCCAGCTTTGAAATTTATCTACTAATAAAATTAATTGTGCGTCTCGTGAACAAGCGACGGCGACGTGCCCGCCGCCGGGCACTTTACCCTAGGGTAAAGTGCCAGTTTCCGGCCGTTTAAGGCAGTTGTTGACTTTGAACAGTTGTAACTTAAATTTAACAAGTAGTAATGATCCCAACTATTTTTTATGTGGTTGGATATAATATCCTTGAAAATTACCTGTATTTTTTTTAATTTTCCATTAGTCGGTTTTGTCATTAGAAATTATTTTCCAAAAAAGTACGATTTGTCTAGTGTCCGGCCCCCCTGTTCCTATTTCCGGCCCCCCTTTGCCCAGTATACCGGCCGCCTTTCAAAGAACATAAGACGGCCGGATACTGGGTAAAAGATAAGCTAGCCCAGTAAGCGGCCTGTGACTCTTAATACAGTTTAAATAAGGTTCATTTTTCTTTGATTATTGTATGAAATTGAATTTCAGATAATATACTTAACAAGTATTGTCCTATGGCTTTGCTTGTGATGTGAACTATTTTTTTGGGTTTAAATATCGTTGATTGTACTTTTATTGAACATTTGCTATTAATAAGAACCTTTATATTGATTCTGGAATCAGCCTTGCAGTTTTTCTTATAGGAATAGGAAAATTCATAGAAAATCTAAATCTTCGATTAATCATTTTATTACCCTTAAGTAATCAAGAAGACATAGGTAACGAAAAATAATTTTATTATTAACAAAAAAATAGTTTCTAAAGCCGAATGTCAATAGGTCTCTTATAAGCAATAACAATAAATATTATGGCCGGAAGTACGAATAATCTGTAAAAAATATAATATTAACAATCAATAACATTTATTGTACTTTAATTTAACATTTGCTATTATTATGTAACTGTTAAGGTGCGCCAAGCCTCTAATAGCGCCGCCATTCAAGAAAAAATCATAACAACAAAATAACTATGTTTAATAAAATTCTGAAACATACATATAAGACCTAGCCTTAGCTATAAATTATTTTTGTATGCGACTTTTTATTTGTGTAAATAACGAAGTCTAGCTAATAGGTATAAGTCTGCTTAAAAAACCACATCTTTCAATGCAGTAGCGATCGTTTGAGTAATTCGCTAACATACACTTCGGAAATAACAAGAGACAAACAATTAATTTTATTATTAGATAAATTTCAAAGCTGGCCGGTGTACTGGTAGTATTTTGCAGGATAGCCACTATACCGGCCTCCTAGTGTATACTAGGAGGCCGGTAAACTGGGCAAGCACCCAGTAGAACCGGCCACCCGTTTCCATACAAAAAGAAAAAAATAACTTCTTATACAAGCACATTTAGGCGGCCGAGCAGTGGACACAAAGTACTTTAAATCTAATAAAAAGGGATAGCATTATACATTCTTCAATAAAATCCCTCTTTTAACAAAAAGAGAAAGAGACAAAACAATATATTGAGCTCAGCCCCAGTTAACCGGCCCCCGGCCGGTATACTAGAAACATGTGGTTTCGTTGTCTAGTAAGGCGGCCCCTTGATATTACTAAATATCTGCTTATTAATTTATTATTTATTTATTTATCGTTTATAGATAGCTAACAGCTTATAAACATACAGATAACAACAAATATATATAACTAAAAGCTATCGACAAGCTACCACATGAAGAATTCAAAGGAAATTGATCGTAAAGTAGGTAGGGTAATATGCCTAGTTAACCGGCCGCCCCCAGTTATCCGGCCCCCCAACAGTTTTTCGAATAAAATAAGAAATTCGTGGCAATTTCTTATCAATTTGGATATTTTCCTGGCAGCACTGTTATCGATCTATCGAATGGTAAGGACGCCACTAGCGAAACGTTACGTAATATTTTATAATTTGTGTTTCACGTTGAAGCCTACCGCATCTGGGTCGATTTCGCAAGTGGAGATAAAAAAAAAATAGTGGAGAGCTCTTGCCAAATAGTCAATATTGTCCGTCAGGGCATCGTTAAAAGGTAAATATTTAGTTTGTTCTCAAGGTATGTTGTTATTTATTACTATTTTAACGTTAAATATGGCTTAATAAGCAGATATTTAGTAATATCATGGGGGCCGCCTTACTAGACAACGAAACCACATGTTTCCAATATACCGGCCGGGGGCCGGTTAACTGGGACTGAGCTCGATATATTGTTTTGTTTTTTTTTGTTAAAAGAGGGATTCCATAGAAGAATGTATAATGCTATCCCTTTTTATTTATTTTAAAGTACTTTGTGTCCAGTACTCGGCCGCCTAAATGTGCTTGTATAAGAAGTTGATTTTTTCTTTTTGTATGGAAACGGGTGGCCGGTTCTACTGGGTGCTTGCCCAGTTTACCGGCCTCCTAGTATACACTAGGAGGCCGGTATACTGGCTATCCTGCAAAATACTCCCAGTACACCGGCCAGCTTTGAAATTTATCTACTAATACAATTAATTGTGCGTCTCGTGAACAAGCGACGGCGACGTGCCCGCCATCCAGGTCGTTGACCCTCGCTGAATACCTATTTGTCTCTTGTTATTTCCGAAGTGTATGTCAGCGAATTACTCAAACGAACGCTACTGCATTGAACGATGTGTTTTTTTAAGCAGACTTGCCTATTAGCTAGACTTCTTTATTTCTACTCTACACTTTAATACTAATCTATATATTATAATTAGATAAAAATACACAAAAATATTATTATACCTATATTATTATTGAATACTAATCAATGTTATTGATTGTTAATATTATATTTTTTACAGATTATACGTACTTCCGGTCATTATCATAATACCCATAATATTTATTGTTATTGTTTATAAGAGACCTATTGACATTCGGCTTTAGAAACTATTTTTTGTTAATTATTAAATTATTATTTGTTACCTATGTCTTCTTGAGCTCGGTGGCGCAATTGTTCAGCGCCTGGCCCAGCGATTGCGGAAGTTAAGCAACGTTCGCAAGGGTCGGTCATGGGATGGGTGACCAAAAATTTATTATCTCGAGCTCCTCCGTGCTTCGGAAGGCACGTTAAGCCGTAGGTCCCGGCTGCATTTGCAGTCGTTAACACCCACCAATCCGCATTGGGCCCGCGAGGTGGGTTATGGCCCATCCTAACCACCCATAAAGAAGGCCTGTGCCCCAGCAGTGGGGACGTCAAAAATGGCTGTTGGACATGTCTTCTTGATTACTTAAGGGTAATAAAATTATTAATCGAAGTTTTACATTTTCTATAAATTTTCCTATTCCTATATGAAAAACTGCAAGGCTGATTCCAGAATCAATATAAAGGTTCCAATTAATAGCAAATGTTAAATAAAAGTACAATCAACGATTTTTTTAACTCAAAAATAATAGTTCACATCACAAGCAAAGCCATAGGACAATACTTGTTAAGTATATTATCTGAAATTCAATTTCATACAAAAATCAAAGAAAAATGGACCTTATTTAAACTGTTTTAAGAGTCACAGGCCGCTTACTGGGCTAGCTTATCTTTTGCCCAGTATCCGGCCGTCATGTTCTTTGAAAGGCGGCCGGTATACTGGGCAAAGGGGGGCCGGAAATAGGAACAGGGGGGCCGGAAACTGGGCAAATCGTACTTTTTTGGAAAATAATTTCTAATGACAAAACCGACTGATGGAAATTTTCAAAAAAAATACAAGTAATTCTCAAGGATATATCCAACAACATAAAAAATAGTTGGGATCATTACTATTTGTTAAATTTAAGTTACAACTGTTCAAAGTCAACAACTGCCTTAAACGGCCGGAAACTGGCACTTTACCCTAATCGTAGCCCAGAAAAGACGTGCGTAAAATAGTAACATTAAACTAAATTTTAAACAATAATCTAATAACAGTAGTGATGCTGTTGAAAAATAAATCAATATTGGCGTCAGCGTTATTAATGGCGGAACAAGCTCTAATAAGGAAACTGTTATGCCTGTAGTTGGTGTGCATAGAAGGAATACCTACTAAATGGTCTATATGAATCGTTGCGGGGTGCTCTTGTAGGTATTTTAAAACAAATTTTATGAAGTAGTTCCGGACAATCCACTGAACCTCTCATCAACTTGAGTAGAAAAGTAACATCTGCAATATTACGTCTAACAGAAAGCGGTAGCAAGTGATATTTAGTACAACGGTCTTCGTACGATGTTTTCGGAATTTTGAATTTGAAATAAAGCCGGCCCTTACTTTTGGATAATTTCCTCTGTTCCTCTCTCTCTAAAATAAATAAAATACTTATTCGTTGTTTATAAGAACTGAAACTGAAAGAAGGCGAAATGAAGCTAGGTAGGTCATTGATTAAACAAAGTTTAGATACGTTACCAGCACTCCACAATGGCAAGACGAAAGTAAGGTAATTGCCCGACTTTCAATTAGTCAGGCACAGGCTCGTGACACGTAAACACACACCGCTCTCGTCAGTCAGACACTAATAAACCGTGACATTCTGATCAAAAATGCCTTCCTGCGTCTATAAACGATGTGCAAATTATACAGCAACAGTCAGAGATCGGAAAAATGTTTCATTTCACACGTAAGTACTGTATTTAACCGTAAAATGTATTATCGTATTTTGTATTACTCTAATCGGCCATTTTTTTACAAAGAGTGAAATGTTCTCTGTTTTGCGCATGAGAGTGAAGGAGAGCACGAGCACGTATCGCGCATGCGGAAGGACATGCTAGGGGAGATGAGGTTATTTTGTACCAGGGATTATAGTCGCAATTAAAACTGGTTTTAAACCAGAAATTGTTTTATGATTACGACCACGTATTTGTATTTCATTAATGTGCTGAAAACATAGTCGTGGTTTTAAACCATAATCTAATACAAAACCGGTTTATTTGCAATTATTTTACACTCTTATGAATTGAAATCAGATTTAATTCCTTCAAAAGGTTTTATTGTTTTAATAGCTTCATTTGTTGCCAAATATGACTATCCTAGGTTTTCCCCCGGCGGAGTTGTGATTAAGTGATGGGGGTAAAAATGTAACAAAAATTTTTTTTCCGGTTTTTCGGTTATAATCTCGTAAATGACTTAAAAATATTGAAAACCGTCCTTCATAAAAGTTGTAGGGCATTTAATCTTGCGTAGAATAAGACTAGAGACCAGATAGTAGTTAAAACTATTATTTTTTTCATAAAAATGTAAAAGGCTTAAAATGTAATGCTTAAAAAAGGTAAAAATCTTTGATGTGCATTAGCATAAGAACGGGTTGTGTTGTCCAAATAATATGAATCTGGTCTAATTCTATGCAGGATTAAATGCCCTACAACATTTATGATGGATTATTTTCGATATTGTAAGTCCTTTACGAGTTAATAAGTTGTAAATAGAAAAGGATTTTAATAATTTACTTTAAATTTACGTGGAATAGAAGGGAAGGACGGGCCTTAGTTTAGTATTTTTAGTACTACCTACATTCCGTCGTAGTCATTCGTAGAAGTGTATAGCAAATGAGTCAAAAACGGCCACTTTTAGCAGAGTTTTGCTATCTTCTTCTTCTTTTTGCACTGAAAGTCTTATTTCTAATACCAAACTATGGTTTCACAAATTGATCTTTTTGAAAAATATGGGGGGACTGTGTTTTCCTAGTGAGGATGTTTTTAAAATTTGTCTGAGGTCAGAAGAGATTATTAGGAGTCATATAAAAGAAAAAGGCCACATGATACTTCCCGATCCCAAAGAGATCGAAATTATAAAAAACCGAATTTTAAAATCGTTTATCGTCGCGATGATATATTTTCGTCTTTAAATTGTCATTCTTTGGAGCAACATCCAACTTTTAATCATAGGCTACACCTTATACGCGCCGTTATTGAGAAATTTATCAAAGTTCGCATTCATTTTACGCACAAAAGTAATCCTAAAACTAATTATAAGAGACAACAAAGGAATAAATTAAGTTTATTTGAAGGTATATAAATAAAGTAATATAAGTATTAGTAAGTAAGTCATTTCATTTTGATTTTTTTATGTTGCGAAAATTAATATTTTATTCACAAATAAAAGTGTATAATTTTTAAATCTATTTTTATTTCTAGTTTGGTATGCCGAATATGGTAGATAGGGACCACCAAACTGAAAAAAAATTTACTTTGGGACCAACTCTGAAATCACGAAAAAACATCTGCTGTTTCATACATTTTGATATTTTCGTTATTAATTTTTGTATGTAACAGCTGATATTTTTTTGCGATGTTGGTCCCATAGTAAAAGTTGTTCAATTTGATGGTCCCTTTCTACCATATTCGGCAATATGGATATTTTATAACACGTTTTATAATAACCCTTTCCTTGCATTCAGGTAAAAATACTTTCGTTTTCCAAATTTCTTTCGCTCCCAATCCAGCATGGGGGATCTTTAGTTTAATTATTATTTTATTAACATTTTGTAAATAAAACGCAGCAAGCGTTTACAGAACTTTTGTTTTATTATTTTAATCGAAACGAAAAACCAAAAACCTAATACCATATACCACTTTTGCCCATCGCCCTTATTACTGTCATTGTGACTGTCACTCATATGATCGCGCCAATGAGCATGCAGCGTATCAGACGAAAGTTATGATGTCTGTTTATCTCTTTCTAACGACAGGGATTCCGTATGGTGGCGTTCATTTTTGTCCCTCTCTTGACGTAATATGTCAATGTGTGTATCTACATTATAATATCATTGATCTGCAGTACCTGTCGCTGTTTTAAATTGCATGATGTTGGCGCATAACGCATCTAAACTTTGTTTAATCAATGAGGTAGGTAGGTACTCTCGCAATCGCAAATGCTAGTACACTCGAATATGGGCTAAATCCATGTTCCATGCAATGATATTAAATCATTGGTTCCATGTGTAAAATCAATCCACTCTCACGATTATAATAATAAGTTCCAGGTCAGAAACATCCTGAGTTGACCATGTTCAAAGATAAATAAAAGCCTGAAAATGATCAGTCAAGCTGTATTACGGTTGTCGTAATTCGTAATTGACACTGGACTACATTGGGTCTAATTACTGACCTTACAAGGTGATGTAATGTATGCGACTTATCTAAATGAGCAGTCAGGAAAATGTAAAAACAAACCAAGTGCTAGCACAGAATGTGCTAGTAGCATACTAGTAGGTAGCTTTGCGAGTTACTTTTTTCGATAGCTGTTCGTGCTAAGGGTACTGTCTATGAGCTGTGTTAGATAGATAGGTAGGTAGTAGGTAGGTACCTACTTAAATACACAAACGCACTTTGCATTACTACAATGTCATCCAGCTACGCTATAAGGTATCGTAGGTATCTAGGGTTTTCTTTGCATAGACATTTATAGGTTTGGATGAATGCCAGCCGACACTAGAAGTTCTTACATAAGATTTCCAGTTGGTCCGATAAGTCCGATTCATTTCAATTTTATGCCTATGCAACCTTAAGTAGGTATAATCTGTAAATAGGTATGCAAATCGCAGGAAGCTAAACTGCATTTAGCTTTCCGATTCGTACCTATACCTACGCATCTATATACCCAAGAGTCCATCCATATTCCATGGAGTCCATACCCAGGAAACTTACTCTTTGTTTCCGTGTTCGTCCGTCGTCGATTGCGTTTGCGCAGGCACGTTTGTTTGTAATTTCATTTCATATTAGTTTACGAAATACCGCAACAAACTGTGAAGATATATTCCATATTTAAGCGAGTTTCGAGTCCAAACACCAGGGTATTTTTAGGAAGAATTAAATTATAGGTAAAAGAATATAATTCATTTTTCTGTGAGCATTTTGTGACCTTCAAAATGTCCCAAATATTATCCCGCACTGGCCCTGAACTTAGAGCGACGCGTTCCAATCGGGTTCCCCAGAAAAATGGAATTCTTAATCAGTGTGCGGGCCGGTTGGCGAGGTCCTTGAACCTCGAAATTCCCCTCAAGATGTTTGAAGACTCGTCTATATTTAGAACTGCACACTCGCCGAATCGGGATGCGAGTTATTTGAAATCTAGGAATTGGCACAGTGAGGGGCTCACTTCTAATCTTTATAATTAGGCGTCACCTAGGTAGTCATGTTTTGTATGATTCATTTAAACTATGTGCTAGGTACTTAGCTAATGCCGTAGAACTGATTGCTTATGATAAAAATAGTCGTAGGTAGGTAGGTACATGCATTTTAATATTTCTAATATTTTAATACCTTTTAACATTATGTACAGACCTACTTCTTTAGTAAAAGTTTCTTTATGATTGCTTGCTTTGTGTAAATTGAGAAATCGTAGAAAATATCTCCAATAGAGGGGTAAAAAGAGACTCGAGTTGCTATGAGCCAAGCATTTACATACCTAGTATCATACTACGTAAATACCTACATAGGGATCTCGTTACATTGACGAGTGACGATGACGACAGACAGATCAATTTGCCTTCCTTGCGTGCGTAGCTTATGCTGCTTATGTAACACTGTTCCTTTATTATTAGGGATACATACAGTACTCGTATCGGCACACTAACTTTACTTAAAAAGTGATCTTTACCTTTTACCGTTTTTCTTCCTTACCGAAACTTTACTCATTTTCCTTAGGTAGGTAGGTACTCATTTTTCTTCAAACTAACCTAACAATCGCAACCTAGGTAGGTACCTACCACCTACCTATTGTATTTTAAACATTTTGCGTTTTGAGATTTTAATTTATAAGTTAGTAAGTAATATATTTTTTTAGTCATCGGATGTGACGAATTTACGTACCTACCTACCTACTCAACTCATGCCTGCAAGTTATGTACCTATATCCGTTTCCGCTCTTTCTGCCATTTTTTGGTAATGAATTCATAACTCGTTACTTGTTGAATATGAAATCAAATAGTGTTTGAATAGGTAGTAACTAATTAATTTATGGATTTTACAGCACGCGCAAAATAATTATTCTATAAGTACATAGGTAACATACATACATACATATACTCACGCCTGTTTCCCATGGGGGTAGGCAGATACTATGGATCGCCACCTGCTACGATCCTTGCACACTTCTTTCGCTTCATTAACATCCATCAATCTTTTCATACATGCCCTGCGGTTTTTGTCACTACGGACACCAGCCTTTTTTATTAAAACCTCTATTTGGTCCGCGTAGGTTTTTCTGGGACGCCCTTGCGCAATCGTTCCTTCCACATTCGCACAATATATCTCTTTCGTGATTCGCCTTTCATTCATCCTCTCTAAGTGACCAAACCACCGGAGCATTAATTTCTCAATTCTTGTCACATCACATCATTGCTCACTCTATCACTCAATTTGACTCCACATGTTTTCCTCACCGAACGCATCTCTACTGCATTTATTCTGCTTTCATTCTTCTTCTGCCATACCCAAGATTCACTTCCATACATCAGTGTCGGCACCAGCACTCCGTTATGAATAGCCATTCGCGCCTTTGCAGATACGATTTGGCTACTCATAATCGAGTGTATGGCACCATTCACTGCATTTCCTTTCTTTACTCGTCTTTCTATGTCTTCCTCACTCTTTCCATCCCTTGTGAACAAACTCCTGGACTTGTTCCACTTTTTCGCCGCCTATCATTACCGTACAGTCAGTCAATTCTTCCTCTCTCTCAAACACCATCACTTTTGTCTTAGATACATTCACTTTCATCCCTTTTCTCACAAAATCATCATTCATAAAAGACATCATTTCCTGCTACTCTTGCGCAGAAGACGCAAGTACCTATAGCTAGGTCGTCAGCGTAGAGGAGGCACTTGATTTGAGTCCCATTCATCATCACTCCACAGTCACGTTCTTTCAGGCCTTTCATACAACTGTCCAAAAACAGATTAAAGAGCCATGATGGTGACGCAACACATCCCTGTCTGACACCCCTAGATATGCCAAACCAATCAGTATATGCGCCGTCTATCCTGACGCATGCACGGGAATCCTCATAGCGAGATTGCAGTGCATGAATCAGTCTGCTCTCCAATCTGTATTCGGACAACACCTTCCATAACTCATTTCTGTCGACTCGATCGTAGGCCTTCTCCAGGTCCACAAAGGCACAGTAAACCTTTTTGTGCTTAGCCAGGTGTTTTTCGGTTAAGCACCTCAAGGAGAAGACCTGATCCGTGCATCCCATTCCCTTCCTGAATCCCGCTTGCACATCCCAAATACTCTGATCAGTTTTTTGCATCACTCTTTCAATCAGTACCTTTGCATACAATTTGCTGACAATGCTGAGAAGACTGATCCCGCGGTAGTTTTTAGCATCCTGCCGTGACCCTTTCCCTTTGTACAGCGGCACGACCACGGCTTTACGCCAGTCTTCCGGTAATTAGGTACCTAATAGGTAAGTTTGTTTTATTACCTGTAGGTACGTGACTCAAATGAGTTATTATTAACTAACAGTGCCATGTTTTATAGGTGACATGAATAGTTCTGTACCCTTAGCACGAACAGCTATTGAGAAAAAAAACGCGCGTAAAAGTACTCGATAGAGAATTATCTATGGAAATTTTAATTTCGCTTTACGACGATAGATGGAACTGTCCAAATTTCCCATACAAAACTACCTACCTACTCTATCGAATGTTTTTACGCGCGTTATTTTTTTCGATAGCTGTTCGTGCTAAGGGTACAGATAACAATAATTAGTTACCCGCCTTTGCTTTGCCAAATGAATGTGTATCCATGACTTTCCATGACATGATAATTAAATCACTCATTCCGTACACTTGACAATAAGGTGTGGTATATGTTTTACCTGTATTACCTATCTTTTTATATTCGTCATATTTTGCCTAAGATTAGATAGACTTAACACCGCTGATGATAAATTAGATGCATTGGTTTATTCGGGTGCTATGAATTGGCGCCTATAATTCTTGTGTCAGCAATTGATCAGTGTTGTACTGATTTGCTGAACCTATGCTTGCTTTTCAATACTTTGTAAATTAACAACAAATTCAATTGTAATTAAAAAAAAGGCTATTAAAATAACACAATAGTTTACTGTTACGTTAAACACACTTTGACGTTTAACACACAATTTTATTAGTAAATATTTTAATTTGTTTGTTGTAATATATAACTTTTATTTTGAAATTTTGAACATGTTAAGGTACAGCTACCTATACCTACGATATTTTTATGGGAAATGCAAAATTTGCATGTTTAATTGTGAGTTGTCCGTCTACTAATTGTAAATTATCCGTCCACTCACTCAGAGACGTACCTCCCTATATGTTGTTATTCGTCCGTGTATTTAGCAGCTGGTAGCGATCGATAGCAGTGCGCGATTACTATGCAATGCAGTGCAGCTGCCGCGTCACGCGTGCTGTGCGGTGCGACAAACTCGAGCGCGATCTGCGCGATAGTGCACTGTCGATTGCAGGAAGTGATATTAATTACTAAAAATGATCCTCACTTCTTTCAAAATTTGAATTAAATGATACTACTACTAAGCTATTTAAACAGATGCTTAAATTCTACGCTGTTACATTTCAAAGCAAAATGCGGTGCGGGTGGATAGATTGAGATATCTATTCAGTTTATTGCTCCTCCGCTTTACCAGGTTTTAACGATGTGTAATCCAGCAAGAATTCTTAGGCATGATTAATTCAAGCGCAGACGCACCGACTTGTTTATACATATACGTTTAAACAAATCTAGTCAATGTTCTAAGAATACGTGAGTTTGAACTAATTATGGTACGAACGAACGTGCTATATCCGAGGAACTTACAGGAAGCCTACTATAGAACTGCACGTGAAGAACTGCATGTAAATTTGATACTTACTCCATATGCGGCAACACTCACAATCGTTTGTATGAGTCACGAGTGTTCCGTACTATTTGTCAAGAGTACTCAAACAAAACCTGGGACGGTCCTGGTGCAAAAATGAACTCTACTGCATTCAGTTACAACAATACAATGCAATGCAAGTTTGTTTAGGAGCTTATTCAGAGTCCGTGCTACATAAAAAATATCATAAGTACAATATTTATGAAATCTTCTGTACAACACTTAATCAATTTGCATTGGTTGCTAATACTTACGAACTTCCAAAATAAGACTCATTCATTTTATTTTATTTGTTTATCGAATGAAAAACATTTTTATGAGAATCGATTGCAATATTTAAAACTTCACTATTTTAATAAACTATAAGATCTAAAATAAAAAGAAAAGAACGAAAGAATTTATTTGCTGGACAAAAGAAAATTCCCGCAGTCTGCGTCAGCGAACTAAAATCTATGGAATAAGCATTCTGCTCAAAAAATGGCACCATATGAAATGTACAACTATGTGGATAGAGCTAAAAATGCTGGTATTTAATTATGCAGCACAAAGCGTCTGAACACTGGTTGCTAATTAGCGACCATAATTTATATGCTTATAGATATTTTCTATACTTAAACGAAAAAATAAGATACGTTTTTTCTGCATCTTTTTACTGCCTTCTTTGCATCTTTTACACCATTTGACTATAAAGGATGTCATTTCTAATAAACTCTCTCTTTCTATCTTTTCTCTACAATACAAACTGCAATTTATTGAAAAGAGCACTAACGTCAATCACAGGGTGCGTGGCTGGCCTGACTGAAGCTGAGCGGGTTGCACTTTTTCGGCCCCGTGGTGCCATTTTTTAAGCAATATTTGTTTGCGATTACACTTCCATAGATTTTAGTTCGCTGGTCTGCGTATTGTTGCGTATGCGCAATACGCATGATTCACGCACGCACCGTGGCGTGCTTGTTTTTCTTACGGCAGGAAGCGTCCGCGCAGCTGCGCTTGGACAATCACCTCTTCCCTAATTCTTAATATCCTAAATTAGAATGTTTTTCAAAAATAAGTAAGTACAGTGAGCGCCAAAATGATGCATTCTAACCTACCGTATAATGACTGTATTAGGATAAAAATACATTAAATAAAAAAACAATTAGTTATATCCCTTTTATTTCCCTCAAAAAGATTGTATAAGTCATGGAAAAGTTTAAACAAGTATCAGTGTTGACGAATTTATAAATTACATACTTATTCTTTGTTTATTGTTATGTTATTTTCTTCGTGTTTAATAATAAAAGGGGTTAATGTAGGACATTGCAGATTTTTTCTCACACACCACAGAGGTTTTCATATCTTCTATGATGATAAAGATGCATCATTTACTTGTAAGTGATCATGACGGCCCACTGTCAGCAATAAAAATATTTCTGATTTTCTTTCCTAAAAGTATCTTAAAAGTTATTATTTCTGATTTTCTTTCCTAAAAGTATCTTAAAAGTTACTCCTTTTTTCGTTAGCAGAAATGACCACTTAATTCGTTCTAACTTAGCTGATTTTTTTTCACTAAACACGTGGCATTAGTTAGCCGAGTGTTTAAACATTTTTTTAAACATTAGCGTTCATGGTTGTTAAATAAATTAAGACAATGTTATTCCTAATCCCCTAATATTAGATAGTAAGTATTATCTTCTCCTGTCAGACTGATATGATATGATGTAAAAGAATATCCGAATCATTATTATCATTTCACTTCCGCAATGCTTTGTTAGGATAACGTACTATCTAATCCATAGATCAATTATATAATTCATGTTATATAAGAATGCTTTGATTGACAGTCTCATAAATTAGGTATTAGTACCTACCAGGTATATTATATCGGTATCTTTGTGAAATGTTTGCTAGGTTACATTATTAGTTATTACAGAATTATCTTTCGTTGCGGTGTGGACAATTTATTCATACTCAGTACTTTTGTCAGAAGAAGGTATGTCGTTTTGTTATAAACATAAAAACGACAATACCTTCTTCTAAAATGTTAAAAGTTAAAAGTTGACATTCGTAATTCTTACTTGTGTTTTTTAATTTTTTAAGTAGGTAGTATTAAGTTTACAGTTGTCACATTTAATTTTACCTGAAATGAAAGTGTTATCAAACGACTGCCTTTTACTATTTAATTACAGAGCTAGTAGTTTTCTTTCCCAAATAGGAAAAATGTAATTTTGAAGAATTTTTTTTTTACAGTCGGTAAAACTTATAATTAATTTCCAACAATATGGCACGGCACACATTTGGATAAGGATGATGGCCTTTCATATTGTATAATTTCGATGTGCATGTTCACTAGATAATTTAAATAATCTTCCGTAGCTGTTGTCATATACAAATGCAATACAATATCAGAAATAAATAAATGAGAACTTCCTTTGGGGAAAATAATAATTAATTATGAAATATTTTTTAAACGTGACCATGACATCGACACGACATGTAAAAAGCTTCCGCCTCCGTCTCCCCAGACCGGCTTAGCTTCAATAGGGTTGTCTCCGTCTCTCTGTAGTCACGTAGGTAGTTGTAACTATGCCGAGGTAGTAGGCACTCGGCTGTCTGGGGTGCTCACTTTGCCCCCTCGTGTGTTGAGAGTTGAGAGTGCATTCATGCCGGCCGCCTACTTCGCGGAAAATCCTAGACACTAATGACATGGCTTCCAAATTAGTATGAGAGCGTACAACAATGACGTTATAAAAAAACTTAATGCAGTTTTCCTTTTTTTGCACTTTTCTTTATTAAATACTGTTGTAATCTCGTAATGTCGATCAGTATGATAGTGCCAAGCAACGGCGCGGCGTTATTGAGTTTTGTAGACAATTTCACTTTCTACTTCGAAATTATTTCAAGTCTTTCTTAAATTCAGATTTGTCCAACCTACACAACTTTATGCTACGTTGCACCTAACTTAATGTAAATATAATCGTACATTTCGACGAGTATTTTACGGCTCCTTTAAAACATTCGGCGGACCCTTAACAACTAAACAACATATACGGCCTTACCACAAAACACTGTTTAACAAGTATTTAGCTAAAACACTGTTTAAATGTGATGCTGTCACTTTTTTGAAAATATTATTTGAAAGATACAGCATCACACTTAAACAGTGTTTTAGCAAAACAGTGTTTTAAGATCTTTTGTGGTAAGGCCGTTAATTTTTCGATGATACGTTTTACACCTATTTTGGATTGAATAATTTTATTGTAGCTTTAAGAGCAATAGCAGATTTTATTTTAACTACCAATTCTATTATAGTTAAATGAAATTGGTCGCTCACGTGACTGCCCCCGGCAAGGAAGCCGGGAAAATAATAGAAAGTGCTGACCCCTTTTAAGTGTTCTTTATTACTATTTCGTTATACAACAATGGTATTGTAGTTCTTTCTTTTGTTAGTAAATTGAGGACGTTTAAATTAAACTAACAGTTAATCTGAAATATTAAAATTAAAACGATTATTCACTAAAATCTGCCTTTGTAATCATCTTGGCTATATGGTTAGTACTTCGGATAATTATTAAATGGTATCTATCATCTGTCTACTACGAGCACGGTCAGTTTTCACTAATTAATTTGTGTTAAACCATTTATATTATAATTAATGACTGTGGGATGTTAGTCCAAATCAAAACTCTAGAAAAATATCTAAAGGAATGTTTCTGAAAACTCCCGGAAAGTCGGAAACATTCCGAAATTTTCGCTTTTCACCTCTGATTATTATTTTCTACGCCTAATACTTAACCAAAAAGTAAAAGTTGTAGCAGCCCATAAAATAAGCACCAAATACAATGGTGTTAAATCCTGCATTGGTCGTGGTGTCAGATGTTAGGTTTTTGGCGAAAGTTAACTAAAACCACATTTCGCACTTTGCAAATGCACGCAAAGTTTTCACAATTTCGTTTGCGAACTTTCGTTACAGCATTCAACAATGTAAGTCGATTCGCAAAGAACGAATTTGAGATCGTCTGCGCAGAAACAATGGGCGATTGAGAAGTAGGCATTGTTCGGGTTAGGTTCTTGGTCCCAAGGTCATTGCGACACCCACACGTCGTCGTCTCGTTTCTTGGGGTTGGCTGGTTTACATGGTGCAAAATAAGAGAGCCAAGCGACTTCAGAAAAATATAGGTTAATTCGTTAACCCTTTCTGTGACTTGAGTTCTAAGTACCATTCTGTTTTACTTTTTATAGGTTTTTTGTGTTTGAGAAATTAGGTAGGTACATTTTTAATTTTATTTTGTATTTCATACTTTTTGTTTGAGGCATCATAGCTCCCAAACGAATGGACCGATTTTGATACAGTTTTTTTTATTTGAAAGCTGGCGTAATCGAGATGATTTTAGGCAATAATTTATGCAGATCTGTTCAACCATTTGAAGCTCATCAAGAAGGAAATGAGCTGATCAGTGAGTTCTAGGGTTTTGCATAATAATTCTCTTCCTTGTTGGTTGTTGGTGATCCTTGTCGTGGTTGCACGCGTGACGCGTAGTGTGTTGATTAGTGAATTCCGACTATCAAGTCAAGAAGAATAATAAAATGTTTTCCACATAAAGCGTGTTACTTGGACCACACAAAATATCTGCATTTGATGTCATTTTTCGACAAGTTCCGCCCCTCGGTCATTGTAAGTAACGACTGTTGCTTGCAAGTGTCAGTTATTGATGTTTCGAAACGTGTTTGTCAACAACAATCTAATTCAAGGACACTCGCTTCGACCTTGTAATTGCATTTTTACATTCAGGAATGTGACTTATGAAAGTTATCGACTTTTACTAATTTCATTTAGAATCTCGTTCATTTAGAATTCAACATAGTGTCCACAGTTTGTTTATGGGTACCTATATTTTGTCTGAGTGAGCACATATTGAGTTTTACCATACATGGTCTCGAAAGAAAATAATGCGGGTATCTGAGTAAATCAATCAGATATGATTTGATGGAAATAAAAGGTCGTTATAAGGTATAGATTCCTACTTCTTATGGCTTCTACCAATGACATACGGGTAGCGCAGAGCCCTAGGCAGGCTGGCATCTTGTTTTTACTACTTATATGAAGATAATGGATGTGTCCACAAGATTCCATTTCACACGGACTCGACGCAAGGCTAGCATGTCTCACCGGTATGTTTAGTCTGGTTAACACCCAAAAAACTTTTATTTATCTAATTGTTCAATCAGTTCTTTACTCCTATAAATCTGCATCAAGAATGTTTCGTGCATAGTAATTATTAGCGTACAAAGTGATATTGAAAAAATTGTATAATGATCTGAAAAAAATATAACATTATTGATTTGAGATTTCAAGTTAGCTCAGTGGTATGCTGCCCAATTAAGTTTCGATTCCGCGTTAAAGTTAATTGATACTTTATAAATTATACAATTCCTCAATTTGATTGAAAGATAACACAGATATTTTACACACCGTTATTACATAGATATAACAGACAAAATGATTTCACTATGGATATTTCAAAAGCTTATGAGCTGAAAGGTTTGGTTTTCGAAGCAGAAATTACTGATGCTTAAGTTAGATACTTATATTTTATGTTTTTATTACATTACATTTTATTTTATTCATATTACATTTTATACTTTAAAATATCCTTGATCGAAGCTTGAAAATAATATATTTGTTGACGTTAGGGTGCGTAAATAATATACTAGGGAGTCTGACGAAGGGGATAAATTGTGATTGAGGAAACAAAATGCGAGGGGAAGTTGAGATTAGAGGCTGATGTAAGTTTGCTACATTAAAATAAATGGTCACATTCTTCGCTTTTGGTTTGTTTTTGTTTAATTAATTCCTAAATTCAATGTTCTAATGTTCTCCAATGTTCAATGTTCTAAGTCATCGACATAGCCCACCGGATTAGCAAGCTGAAGTGGCAGTGGGTCGGCCATATTAGCGTAGAACCGATGGCCGCTGGGGCAGACGAGTTCTTGAGAGTGTGGGACGCCCTCAGACAAGGTGGAGCGACGAGCTTCGCAAGGTGGCTGGCAAAAACTGGATGAGTACTTATAGCCGCGGCTCGTGCTCCGTGGCGTGCTCTCGGAGAGGCCTATGTAACCTATGTTCAGCAGTGGACGATGATAGGCTGATGATGAATGTTCTACATCCTGTAAAGTACGCTTTTGGAAGCTTTATTTCCTATCTAAATATTTAACTTGAATTTAGAATTACTTTGCATTAAATCTTGTTCAGTTCGCTGAGAGTGGTCGATCAATTAACGGTTTTTCGTCTATGAATGACAATTAAGTGTAATAAAATGTCTTAGTTGGCTGCGATAACAAGTTGGTCTGATATTATCCCTCTAACAAACCTGTGCAGATTGAGGTTGCGCAATGCTATCGCGCCCACTAATGCCAACCTAACATTCCATCCAATTAATGCAGATCGTGTGCTTGATTTAAATAGGCGCTAAGAATGCTAGGCATACAGCCTGTAGTAATTACTTACTCAATTATCATGTATCTAATGATGAATGCGATGATCTCTCCTTTGTTTTAGTTTTATAAGACAATATTTTCTTTGTTTTGCAATTTTATAATTGCCGAGACCAGTCAAGTCTTTTGCAACTTCGTTTTTAGGGTTCCGTAGCCTAAATGGCAAAAAACGGAACCCTTATAGATTCGTCATGTCTGTCTGTCCGTCCGTATGTCACAGCCAATTTATTCCGAAAGTATTAGGATTACACAGTTGAAACTACTAAGTTTTAAGAAAAATCTACCTACTAAGGTAGATTTTTTTTGTTAACCGCTTAACGATTTTAACACAAAAATAAAAGATTAAGGGGGGCTCCCCATACATGGAATTGACACTGAAAAAAATTTTTTTTTTTCAAACCAATACGTGCGGGGTGCTTTTTGATAGGTCTTTAAAAATGCCATTAAGGTTACTAAAACAATTTTTTCTCAAAGAAAACCGTTTGAAAGATATTCACTGACAAAATGTGTGTCCCCCCCTCTAACTTTTGAAATAAGAGAGTAAAAAGAAAATTGGTTCGAACGGGATATAGTATGTGATTAGTTTTTGAGATATAGCACATTTTCCAAAACCGCAAATATAACTTTGTCATTCATACCAACACTGTGAAAAAAAAAGTTATTTTTGCAGACGAAAAATGATAGAGGTAACTACGGAACCCTACGGCGCGTGGCCCGACATGCACTTACGTCAAAACGTCAACAAAACATAGACTGGTATAAAATTATAATAAACTGCCTTGTCCATCAGCCATTTTTGATGTCCCCACTGCTGGAACACAGGCCTTCCTTATGGGTAGTAAGGAGGATGGACCATAACCCACCACGCGGGCCCAATGCGGATTGGTGGGTGTTAACGACTGCAAATGCAGCCGGGACCAACGGCTTAACTTGCCTTCCGAAGCACGGAGGAGCTCGAGATAATAAATTTTTGGTCACCCATCCCATGACCGACCCTTGCGAACGTTGCTTAACTTCCGCAATCGCTGAGCCAGGCGCTAAACCACTGCGCCACCGAGCTCCTATCTATTGTTTAATTTCAAAATCTATCGCAATCGCTTTCAGGATGTGATTTGGCACAAATAAAAACTTGCCAAGGAAATGTAGCAATGTGTCACATCCATCTGTAAAATGTAAAGAGATGGCGATAGATTTCGAAATCAGACAATTAGCCCCCTGGTTAGTTACTAATGCTGATAATACACAATGGCGTCTACATTTATTAAGTCTTTTGCATGGCGGAGGGTTTATTAGTTAGATCTAAGGTCAGGAACGGTAAAATACGTCGTGCCATATTTGAAAACATAGGTAAAAACAGACAACATAATTTAAATATTGAATTTCAATTCAAGTGGGAAAATGTATCTTTTTCTGCCTTGGTTGGAAAATTAAACCAAATACAATATATTTTTTAATACATAGATAGATTGGACGTTGAAGATATATAGGCTGCTAATAATTAATAAACCCTAATTTTGTAGATATTATCCGTAAAGCTAGAGAGTGGAACTCCTTGCCTTTTTTTTTTTTTTTTTTTTTTTTTATATGCCGTAGAAAAACGCATTTATGCGCTTCCCCTCTAGCTGGTGATCGGGAAGGGGGTATTGAGTCTGTTAGGGCCTTCATCAAGTCGCGAGTGAAGATGTAAAGATCGCATCATCGCTTACCATCAGGCGTGATAGCAGTACAGCGTTTGCCTATCTATCATAAAAACATCCACAGAAAACAATATTCTACTCAGATAAAGTTTTTTGCAAAACTTAAAATGTAATTATGATTGTCAGATTTCCTATAGCTCGTTGACCTACCTATTCATCTTGAAGTTCCCCTGTAAACACAACAGAAAGTCCACCATTATATACATATGCCCGCACTTTCTCGCCCTGCCAAGTGCCTGCGTACAAGAGAGAGCACTTAACTATGAGCTGCTAGGGCACTGGAGTATTCAATGAGCTTTTCGTGTCACGCTTCCTAAACATTATATTATTGTGGGACTGCAAATGGTGATTGAAAATATCGCCAGTTCGAAGAGAGTGTGTGGTTATTTTTTAACAGACTATGGCCAAATAGGTACTCAAACGAATTTAAATTCTAAAAAGTTGACAGATTTGACAGAATCTCTATGAAACTGACAGCTTCCTTAAAGTTAAGGAGACCCTTAGGAGACCTTCAGATTTTAAGCTAGCCTTTAAGCCTTTTAGCCTTTAAGTATAACCAAAAATAAAGTTCAACGAACTTACTATTGCTCCAAAATAAATAAGTGTAGTTATTAACCTATTACTATTTATAGCTTCAAGGAAAATTGGCCAAGAATCTTGTGGTCTGTCATAATACGATTTAACTAATATTATCTTTGTCATCTGTTCCTTATATTTAGGTCGAGTGTACATACTCGAATAAATTTTATATTTTTCCTAAAGGGTATCCTTTGAAGGAAAAATATGAAATTTATTCACAAATAAATATGATAACTCACACATTCATTTCGTTATGAAAGTACGTCAACATCGATAATTTAATATCTACTTGATTAGATATATCAAAAAGTAGGTATGGTATTACCAGCATAAAAATAAACATTTATATGGGTACTTTGTCAATCACATACTAGGTACGTACCATTACTATTTTTGCTTGAGTATCATGGTTATTTATAGTACAGTACGCATTATTTTCCCGTTTGTTCAAACAAACAAAATTCAACTCGTCCATAACATCAGAATACAACTAGTAATAATTGTCTTTTATTGTGTGCATTACGTGTGACCTTTTTTAACAAAAGTGACGATAAATGTTTAACGATTAAATAATCGTGACGTTTTGTGATCATCAAAAGTTTTTATCGGAGCAAGATATATGGCACAGGTAGTTTTGATATTTTCTAAAATACAAAAAAGAATAGTCGAGCTTCTTAATTTTTTTTTTCTTTCCTACCGACATGGATGGACTTTCAAAAATATATCATTTTATAAACCATTTGTAAAGCTTTGCAAGGCATTGCTATTGTAAATTATTTTTTTGTTAACACATACAAATATTATTTACCTATTGAATTTAAGTAACAGACTCAATTTGTTATAATATAAATAAATAATAAAAATAAAAATAATATAATTTTTTCGACTTATCCGACAACTACCAGCTTGGCCATAAAGAGTTAAAATTAAATAAAATGGAACTAAAATTTTTCAGTACTTACAAATTAAATTATATATTAGTTGTCAAATTATTCGTGATTTTGACATGTTTACATAGATAGTGGCACCCTCAATTTTTATCAACTCTTTATGGTCAAGCTTTACCAAAATATTGATATATCTCTTTATGAGCTGTTACTGATTTGCAACTAAACGTTTTTATACGCAATTTTTTTTTTACTTTAAAACTTGATAAATACCGAGTTACTTTTCCGGAATATTGACTTACGTAAATATCCAGTGGTACAGTATTAGTTGGTTAATTTTGATAGAGTTGTTATGCAAGGATCATAAATCAATTATTATAAATATTCCTTGTCCTAGTTATGAAGTTTTATAACTAGGAATTAATGCAAGTTTATTAGGTCGAGGAGTCAAATAAAATGTTTATACTTGTCTACTTGGAATACTTACGCGTAAATTATTTATTGAAATATAACTTTGTTAGCCGCCATTAAATATACCACCATGTTTAGCACTGTAAGTTCAATTGTTAAGTCTCTATATATATGTTTCACTTTTGTTGTTGAAATAAAGAATTATCTAATCGAATCTAACTTTCGTAAGTATATTATTGTTTACTTTATTAATTCTCTAAGTAACGATATTTACAGCTTATTCAAAACGCAATTAGCGATTATACTGGGAGACGATCATCGTAATTGGCCTGAGCAGCTACCGTGCGTACGGTTTGCTATGAATACAGCCCAATGCAGTTCTACCAATGCCACTCCTGCTTACCTAACTTTTGGTAGAGAATTAAGAACTGTAGATGACACTTTATTACAATACTACAATTATTTTACTTTACTATAATTTATTGTATAGTAACGGTAACAATATGTGAAAAGTTGAAACGTAGTCAGACGTACCCGGCAAGTCCTAATAACTTAGAAGCGAGCCTAGTGCCGTCTGTTATATCTATCTATCTATACCTAATTGTGGCCCAGGATGTCCCAATCTGCTTGGAAGCAACCTTAGCGCTGTATGAGTGATTCGATACATTAGCAAAAACAACACCAGGCCTTAAATAAATGGCAAAGCGAAACGCCACCGCGAGTCAGGAGGCTACAGCGCCATCTAGTACGCTGCGGTGGGAACTACCATACTGTGGGTTCCGACTTGGTCGGGACCTGGGTGTTACAAGAAAGCAAAACCATACCGCGAGTCAGGAGGCTACAGCGCCATCTAGTACGCTGCGGTGGAACGCTGCATTGTGGGTTCCGATCCGACTATGGTTTGTTACAGGCTCCCCCTCTGGCTCCGATAATCGTCCCGATGAGGAGACAGGATCAGGATTGCATTAGTGTGTGGTCTTCCTAGGTCGGCCGCGTCCGCGTTTCGGTTGGACATCCAAGGTTTCCTTCTTGTTCTTTTTAGGACGCCCCCTTCTCTTGAGGGGTTGAACCGGTTTGGGTAGGGTGACCTCTCCGCGAGAGAAAGGCGTTAATGCAGAAGCGTGGTAGATTCCAAGTGATGTATTAGGCTCCTGTGCATCAGCAACTTCGTAAGAAGCAGGTCCATGTTTTCGTTTTATCACATATGGTCCATCACGCCTAGGCGCAAACTTGGCGCTAATGCCCCGTGCGGCTTTACTGATAGGGTGTAAAGTAACTAGTACAAGATCTCCCACGTCATAGGAAGGGGTACTTCGTCGACCCTGATCTATCTTTTCTTTCCGCTTCTCTTCCTTCATTTCTTGGACTTCCTTGACTTTTACCATGGTGTCAGATAACTGGAGTAGCTTTGGGGTAATTTCAGGTACGAAGTTTTCAGATACCACTATCTGTCGGAAGTCATGCCAAGTGTCATCTACAGTTCTTAATTCTCTACCAAAAGTTAGGTAAGCAGGAGTGGCATTGGTAGAACTGCATTGGGCTGTATTCATAGCAAACCGTACGCACGGTAGCTGCTCAGGCCAATTACGATGATCGTCTCCCAGTATAATCGCTAATTGCGTTTTGAGGTCTCGGTTTCTTCTCTCAACGGGATTTGTTTCGGGGTGATATACTGGTGTAAAAGCATGTTTTATGTTCATGGTATAGGCAATTTGTTGCATCACTGCGCTCACGAACTGGGGCCCATTGTCGCTGATCATGCGTCTGGGTAAACCAAACCGGAGGAAGATTTCATTTATCAGGGTCCCTGCGCACTTTTCTGCCGTTGCAGCCTCCAGTGCAAATAGCTCGACCCATCTTGATGCTACGTCCTCGACTATAAGTACCCATGTCATACCGTCACTAGACGTTGGTAGGGGTCCAAACAAGTCGAAGGAAAGAACCTCAAATCTCTGGTTCATTACAGTGGTTTGCAACAATCCTGCTGGTTTCTGGTTGCTTACTTTATAACGTTGGCAGGCGGCACACTTCATTACATAAGCGACTATATATTTGCGCATGCCGGTCCAGAAATACCGTTTGGCAATAGTTTGAAAGGTTTTCTCACTACCGTAGTGACCTGCCAATGGGTCGTCATGATAGGCAGCAAGTACATTTGCCCACTCGTGCTCAGGTACGACTAGCTGAGCGTCATCACTTTCGATATAAGGAGTATTTCTGTACAATAGTCCGTTATTGAGGAAGTATCCCTTATTACTCCAGTAGTGAGCGTTCTCGACATCTTTCATCTCTTCTAATATCTTTATTATCTTTGCTATCCCTTCATCCTTCATCTGTTCCCTTCTTACTTCACTTAGACTCCTTGAAGGCATGTCAACCACTACGCTACACAAACCACAATCTTCGTTGTTTGCTTCTTCGCATGGAGGTCGTGAGAGCGTATCGGCTACTACATTAGTTCTGCCGGGGATATATTTTATAGTTATATCATAGGCTTGGAGGCGGAGTGCCCATCTGGCTAATCTCCCTGAAGGTGACTTAAGTGACATGAGCCATTTAAGAGCTTGATGATCGGTGACGACAGTGATTGGTAAGCCTTCTATATATCCTGAGAATTTTGTTACTGCCCAGACTACAGCAAGAGCTTCTCTCTCAGTTGTAGTATAGTTCTTTTCAGCCGCAGTAAGCAGCCGACTGGCGTATTCTACGGGGTGTTCCTCTTCCTTCTCCCCCTGGACCAAAACTGCTCCGAGAGCATAATTGCTCGCATCAGTCTTAATTATATAAGGTTTAGAAGCGTCAGCTTGTCTCAAAATGGGAGCACTTGTCAGCAGACGTTTTAATTCGCTGTAAGCTTTGTCTTGCTCATCACCCCATGTCCATTTTACATTTTTCTTTGTAAGTCGTGTCAAGGGTTCGGCCACCTTTGAGAAGTTTTCTATAAATCTCCGGTACCAAGAACATGTTTGCAAAAACGTTACTAAGTGTTTCAGGTTTGAAGGGGTTTTCAGGTTATGAATGGCACTTGTCTTGTCGGGATCCAACTGTAGACCATTTGGAGTAATAAGATGCCCTAAATACTTCAATGTTGAGCAACAGAATCTACACTTTTCTTTGTTGGCAGTTAAGTTAAACTCTCTTAACTTCATAAAAACACGTCGCAGGTCTGCCATATGAGACTCGAACCCTGAAGAGAAGATTATGAGGTCATCGAGGTAAGCCAATAGCTTAATCTGATCTTCACCAGTAACATATCCACCACCGTCTGACTGCGTAGAGTTCAGGCTAATGCGGAATCTATCTATCATCCTTTGAAAGGTGGCTGGGGCGTTGCACAGTCCGAACGGCATTCTTTTGAATTTGTAGATACCAGAGGGAGTAATGAATGCGGTCTTTTCTTGATCCTCATCACGCACCGCAATTTGCCAGTACCCTGCTTTTAAGTCTAGGGCTGACATGAAGGGGGTAGGCTTTGCTTCATGTAGAAGGTCATCAATCCTCGGAATTGGATATATATCTGGGACTGTTATTTCGTTCAACCTTCTATAGTCAACACATAATCGGATCTTGCCATCTGATTTAGGAACCATTACAACAGGCGCCGCCCAAGGTGAGGTACAAGGTTCAATGATCCCGTCCTCTAGCATTTTATCAAGTTCGGCGTTGAGCGCTTCTTTACGAGGTGGTGATAGTCTATAAGGTGGCATAGATATCGGAGGATGATCTAAGGTTTGAATACAATGCTGAATTTCTTTAGTAGGTTTTCCATTAGGAATAAAAACATCGTTATACTCTTGCAGCAACCTGTCCAACTGGTCAGATTGCTCATCATTTATTTCTGATTGAACATTTACAGAGTTAAGACCAATAATATCAGGAAACAAATTAGAAGAGAAGGGAGACAAATCGGGCTCTGCATTATTAATGTTCTTAATAGCATCCTGCATCATATAGTCTAGCTGCGGAGAGTAGCCGTCAAAAGTGGTGGTTCTCTTTAGCTTCGGTGAAGGAGGCAAGTCAATCGGTATCAGTTTGTAGGTCGTACAAGCTTCCTCAGCCGGTAAAGCTGGTTCCTTTGGGAACGGAGACAACGGCTTCATTTGACCCTGAGACAGGAGTGCAGTAGCAGTAGCCACGGGTGGAGCCGGTCCTTGTCTTTTCATCGGAGAGGGTGAAAGGGGTGCCAAATCTATTATCTTCGGTGGAGAAGGCTTATTTCGAGATTCCTCAAAGGTCACAAAGTCTTCTGTATACAACTCATATTCCTTTTGAGGACACTGTATAAAATGCCATGAGAACTGAGCCATGTTTAAAATAATTCCAGCGTTCTTTAAGAACCCGACTCCCAACAAGGTTCGGTTGTCTTTGGAGTTTGGCAATACAATGAAGTTACTGAAGAACTCCCGGCCGCCAAGTTCTACCAGTACGTTAAAGGCGAGCACTCTCTCGGGCTTCTGTATTCCATCGGCCATTGTAATCAAAGCGTTCTGTTCGCTGAACCTTTGTCCTTTCCTCCGCAACGATTCGTAAAGTTGAAATGAGGCAACATTCGTCTTGGCGCACGTATCGATAAAGGCGGTTCCATCCATTCCATCTATCTTTATGAATACTGCGGGGCGGGCGTGAGTGTCTATGATGACATCGAGAGTGCAGAAACTCAACCTGCGTTGGTCCAGGGCGGATGTCGGTTTGTTGGTGCAAGTAGGACAGTTGCTTCTATAGACACCCGGAGCGCCACAGCCATAGCAGGCTACTTTAGGAGTTACGGCAGTTTCCGGTTTTGCAACATTCAATTCGGCTTCCTGGTTCAATTTTCCTGCCGTGGACTTCCTTCTCCGGCACTGTTCGTACACATGACCATGGGTCTTGCAGTAATTGCATCTGGGTTTGCTTGAGCCAGGTCTTGGCATAGGCGTGGGAGTAGGTTGGGTCTGTTGCTCTTGCATCACCTGTTCTACGCTGCGAGCATCACGTAGAAGGCTATCGTAGTTACGGATACTGTCACGTGATACCTTGTCCCGGATATTTAAGTGCAGGAGGCTATATATCAGATCTATCTGCTGTTTCTCCTTTATTCGTTCATCTCTGGGTAGCTGTGAGAATAACATCCTCTTTTTAGCTATAAAAGAATCAGTGCCATGTGCTGTCTCCTGCTTCTCGCTGATGATTTCATGAAAAATCAAATATTCAGGCTTTGGTGGAGCAAAGTTGCAGCGGAGTTTTATTTCAAAATCTTCCCAGGAAGAAACCCCCCCCTTTACTCCCTGCCACCATACAGCTGCTTCGTCCAGTAGTAGTAATGGCAGTCCTTCTAGAGCGTCTTGGTCTGATATGTGTTCTATTTTTTTATATACTCGAACACCAGCTAAAAAGGCCTCCACCGCCTCGGATGTCTTCACACCATTATAGGTAGCTCTGCACGAGGCGAGGGTGTTGCGCCGGCTTGACAGGGAAGCTATTAGCTCCTTGAATTGGTCGTTGGAAAAATTTGCCATCTCGTGTTTTCTCGAAGCGATGTTGCTCTTCTTCAACGTCGTTGTTTTACGTCCAAACTTCGTGACTACAAACTTCGGTTCGTGTTTGTCCCCGTTGGTCGCCACTGTAGAGGATCGAAGTTCGTGTGGGACAAGGACGGATGCGCAGCGTCACCGCTGAGTGAGAAGGCGTTGGTTTTATACGTTACGTAAATTTATTGTATAGTAACGGTAACAATATGTGAAAAGTTGAAACGTAGTCAGACGTACCCGGCAAGTCCTAATAACTTAGAAGCGAGCCTAGTGCCGTCTGTTATATCTATCTATCTATACCTAATTGTGGCCCAGGATGTCCCAATCTGCTTGGAAGCAACCTTAGCGCTGTATGAGTGATTCGATACATTAGCAAAAACAACACCAGGCCTTAAATAAATGGCAAAGCGAAACGCCACCGCGAGTCAGGAGGCTACAGCGCCATCTAGTACGCTGCGGTGGGAACTACCATACTGTGGGTTCCGACTTGGTCGGGACCTGGGTGTTACAAGAAAGCAAAACCATACCGCGAGTCAGGAGGCTACAGCGCCATCTAGTACGCTGCGGTGGAACGCTGCATTGTGGGTTCCGATCCGACTATGGTTTGTTACAATGTTACAAAAACTGGTACATCAATTACATAATACTAAAAGAAAAACATTCGTTGTATTACTTAAGTATTTTAGTCTTGTAGAAAATAATGGCACAAATGCCTTGATATATGCGATGTCAGAGTGATACTTATTATAACGAATAATTTAATTTAGTAAATAAATAATGCACACGTGAGAAAAAGAAAATAGAAAGTAGGTAGTCAATTTTAAGGATTTTGGAACACTATTGTGAATTTTCAATAGAAAAGACATCAACGAAAGTCTTTTATTTCCAAATCGAAGTAATTTTTGTGTAAGTTTTGTGTTTGGTGAAAAATACGTCAATCTTGTTTTTTATATTTATTCACCACGATAAATTATCAGTAACGCTATTAAATTAATCCAATTCAAGTCTTTATGAATGCAACAGTTTAATTAAAGCTTTTAAAAAGTTTGTTTGATTTTATATTATTATATTGTACAAATTATTATCTTATGTGAAAAGTAAACATTATTACTTTGAAATCATTACACCGTATGCTGAATATAATTAAGGCCTTAAGGTGGGTCGATCCGTGATGGAGTTAAATCGAACGCAACTCTACTCACTTTGGGTTCAAATCAGTGCGCGTCAGAACTCAGAACTAGCACCGAATTCTCAATTTTTACATGTTTTTATTACTTTTCTTCGCTTTCAAGTTAGTTAAAAAAATCTGTTCAATTAAGATTGAAGGTATTAACATCGCCGATTTTTATGATTGGTTTTAACATAAACGAATGTTCTGTTTCCGAGAAATTTTGCAAATAAATAAGACCAGAAACAAGGGTCCACGGAATATTTTTTTACATCAAAGGTGGTAACATTTTTATAAATGCTTTCAACCAAACCTATTGTGTATTATTTCAAGTACATTATATATTTTTTCCATGATAGCTTCACGCGCGTTATCTTTCAATAATTTGAATTGAATATTGGGATTTGACCCACCTTAAGGCCTTAATGAAAATAATAAATTATTAAGACTGTCGTTACCGAGTCGTGACTTATTTTAGCAGCGGCCTTGTGTATGCTGAAATCAACATACCTACGTACAACATTCCATGTCTTTGCCATCTAATCAGATCAAATCTTGATTTAGAACTTGATTAGAATTTATTAATACTCTATTTATTACCTTTAATATACATGTGTCTTAATTATCGTCACTTTGATTGATTGTTGGTGCGATTTTTTTAAGAATGAAAAAAATATGAAACTAGAATTAGGTATTAATTTAGTCATAAGAGGAAGTAATCAGAGTGTAATATGTCGCTCGCTAACCATGTTTACGTAAACTTTAGCCATCTCTTCCTATACCTAGTTGACAAGGAAAACGTGTGTCTATTAGTGCTGGGCATTAAACGTCTGCCTCCGGCCGTTTCTCATAACCACGTTAGCTAAACATTTCCTAGCCACAAATGAGGCAGATAGAAGAGTTATGCCACTCACAAAGCGGCACTTTACTGGAAGATATTTTAATGCTACATTCATTAGGAAACTCTAGAATTTGCCTTACCGGTAGTATTAATTAATTAACATGATTTGTAACTTTGTAAAGTTTTTTTAATTTAGTATAGCTGGGTTCGCAAGCCGTTCCTATGTTCTAAAATGGATTAGTTATTTCAATTAGCATATAATAGCCCAGGACTTTTAGCAAAAAATTCTAAGAAACGTAGGACTAATTCCGGCGGAAGGTTTTTTGTTTATAAAGTGTTCCTTAGGTCCCCCTGAATATATCTGGAAAGTTCCCCGTGGATCCCATGTACGCTCCCCCCTCCCCCCCCTCAAACGTCTCCCTGATTTTAGTTTTTCTATTTATCTCAGAAACGGTTGAAGATAGAAGAAAGTTGTCAACGTATGATATAATTGTTATGAAATATCCAACCCGTCGACACTTTAATCATTTCGATGTGAGCTGTAGTCTCTGAACTATACCTACAGACGTTTCACCAAAAAAATGTTTTTGCCCAAAAATCATTCTTTGTACTAGTTTTTAAGAAAAATGAGTGGAGATGAGGAAGTGTCGACGGGTCGGATATTTTATAACAATTAATATCATACGTTAACAGCTTTCTTCTATCTTCAACCATTTCTGAGATAAATGGGAAAAACTTAAATCAGGGAGATTTTTGAGGGGGAGGGGGGAGCGGACACGGGATCCATCGGGAACTTTCCAGATATCTTCAAAGGGACCTAAGGAACTTTTTAAAAGACAAAAGCTTACTACCGGAATTAGTCCTAGGTATCGCGAATTTTTTATCTAAAAGTATTGGGCTAAAAATTACATCGTGGCGTTGACACTATTCGGTGTGAATCGTGAACCGATGCTGCTATAACAATGTATTATACCTCGTTTTATTCCTCTACGTATCTAGATTCATATGACCTTATGAAATTTTGCCACAACTCCACTCATTTTTCTTAAAAACTAGTACAAAGAACGATTTTTGGGCAAAAACATTTTTTTGGTGAAACGTCTGTAGGTATAGTTCAGAGACTACAGCTCACATCGAAATGATTAAAGTGTCGACGGGTTGGATATTTCATAGCAATTACGTTGACAACTTTCTTCTATCTTCAACCGTTTCTGAGATAAATAGAAAAAACTAAAATCAGGGAGACGTTTGAGGGGGGGGGGGGGGGGAGGGGGGGAGCGTACATGGGATCCACGGGGAACTTTCCAGATATATTCAGAAGGACCTAAGGAACACTTTAAAAACAAAAAACCTTCCGCCGGAATTAGTCCTAGGTTTTTTGCTAAAAGTCCTGGGCTATAAGTTGGGACTTCCAAAAAAGGAGGTTCTCTGTTCGTCTGTATATTTGTTTTTTTGTGTATTTCCACCGATTACTCAAAAGACGGCTGGACCGATTGAAATGATTCAAACGCAAGTTGTTCCCATTTTTGGTCCCAAGTGGGGCTGGAGTACAAATTATACTTTTTTAATTCTAGAAGCCCCATCCGACATCTAGTGATTTGAATAATATTTCTTGCTTTTTAGAGGTTGTTTTTTTGAAGTCGGTTTTTTTTTTTTTAAATCAATTTTCTCATTGATAGTCTCGGGACAATGCAGAAATGACTTGAACTCCTTTTGTTGAAAAAAAACGTCTATTTTAGTAGGCAATATAATCTGTGTCATAATAATATTCTATGGCATAGGTGACGATGACTCACCTCAAGTTGTCAACTTGTCACTTACACTGATCGTAATGCACAATAATCGTTTTGTCGATCACGTCATTATGGGTTGGTTCGCCTCGTGAAACAAGGAAATGTTTTTACGAATCGACGTACGGTAATAAAAGCCACAACATTGTAATCGTGTTACATTTTTCAACTGAAGTGATTCATTATGAACAATTTGATAAGTATTGTTTTGATGTCTCTCAACAATGTAAAGAAAATATTTTGAAAGATTATGAAGTGTTGGTTTGAGGATGGTTAATAATTTTACTGTCACGTCACTGTAGAATATGCTGTGATGGTAGCTTTGTGTTATAATACTTATCATATTATGTCAACAAAACTGGCGTTAGCAGCAATGCCAGCTTTAATATCTCTTAAAATATATCTATCTCCTTAATATCTCTTTCGTTATGGGAGTTCTTCTGAAGAAGCGTCACGTTTCCTCATTGGCAAGTGTTCCATTTAGAGTGGAATAGTGCAATCGATCTTGTTGCAGCCGAAGGTAATCATTTTTGATCGTTTGCACGAACAATCCTAATTTCTGTTGTATTGTACTTATCCATTATTTTCGTATGAATTTTAATTCAGATAGTACATTGATTTACAAGTTCATCGTTGCATGAGTAGCTATCAATTCGCTTGAACAGAATTAGCATATTTTATGTCGTTTTTAATAATAATAAACATTCTGTCACTTCATAGTTAAAGGCTGAGTGTCATTATAATTACAAGAGCTTTATGTGACACTACATTGCGTGCCACTTAACATGTGCCCGTTCATATGTGAAATATCCAACTAAAGGAGCTCATTAATTTTGTAATCTTTAATTAATTCGATAGTCTTGTGGATTGTCGGATTTAGCCTTGGTGTCATTGTTTGACAACGCCAATTAGTTTAATCCTGTTAACACTGTACAACTTGACATATAATTATTAATAGGGATGTTGACTAATGAATAAAATAACGAAATACTAATAAAAATCGTAACCATATTAAACTTTTAGAGTAGCTTGTATACCTCTTGGTTTTATATATTGCATATTATTTGTTTTATGACCCTTCAAAGTTGGGTGGACAAGTCCATTTAAAAAGTAAAAAATTTATTAAAATAAATGATACCTTTAATTAGTCCGTAAAATGTATAGCAAATTTGTCGAAGAAACCATTTTGATAAACACAATATTTAATATAGCTGCTGAACAAATTTCCTATGCGTTGCATACAAACTTGCAAGGCGTGACGTCATAACGTGGAAGCCATTAGTATGGAGCGTTTTTGATCGAGTCCATTTGTGTGCATTTCACACTGTGATATCTCGGGCAGTTTTCATGCTAGCGAATTAATTCTTTTACCAATGTTTCTTTTTTTGAGAGGTAATTTATGTAATATAAAATAAAAAAAAATAGTCAACATCCCTATTATCATTATAAGGTATAGGTAGGTAGGTACGGCACGTTCAGTTTTAGGAATAAATAATATGATAACACCTTTTTTCTTTATTAGCAAAAAATACTTATCAATTTACTAACATTTTATGTTGTTAATAGAAGTGACACTGCACAGTGTATATGTATAACTTTTTTTCCATATAATCTGTTCGAATAGTCATTGACCTGCAGTCCACTGCACATCATACTCATCTACCTGCCTCCATCATAAACGCCCAGAGCAAACGGATAATTGCATAACACAACTTCACACTTTCTATTTTCTATCATGTGTAAAGCGGTCCACCGTGGGTGTTCTCAATCGAATTACCTCTATCTGGCATTAGTAAGTATATCACCAGCTATAAGTTTGATATGACCTTCAAAGCAATCGTTAGACCTTATTTCTATTGCCATATGAGTCAATTAGTCTTACTTTTGTAGAACATTACCCGTGGCTTACTTTGCGCCGGCGTCGTATTGTGAGCTATTATCAATCATTACTTCCCATAAATGAGTTACTTCGTATTACAGTATCATTTAACGCCTTTGTAGATATTGAAAGGGAGAAATTGCCATTTCGAAATGAGAAGTAGGCACTCGGTTTTGTATTTTTTTTTTCATTAGTTCTCTTAATAATATTCATTAGTTCGTTATGTAAATTAAGTGTATAGGATCATCAATAATAATTATATGTAATTTCGATTTGTAGAAGAGATAGGTAGTTGCAAAGATCATGACATTATGTAATTTTATATTTACCAATTTTGAAAATAATTTCTTTAAAATATCTTATGCAATGCCATTTTCAGCTTATCCATTTCATTAACCCACTACCTATAGGTATAATATCAATTATCAACATTTGATACTCTATATCGCCAAAAAAAAATAGATACCGCATTTTATGAAAAGTTTTCTATTATGAGCAAAATGTTTAAAGGATTATATAATTGAACTTTGACACAGTTTAAAAAAAAACGTAAACAGCGTGCATTCCACTCTGCTATTTATATATTTCCTTATGCAATCAAGGAAAAGAATTTAAGGTGCAGTTCGTATAAACTCGTAACGTAAGTTTCCTTTTTATTGTTGCAGTAAACATTTCTTTTCGTTAAGTGCAATCAATGTATCACGATTGTTAACCGTGTAATGGTTATGTAATAACCAACATGCTTCGAGGCAAAATTATGTGTTTTTGAATCGAGATGAGTGGATCGTGTATTTTATGTGATTATCTTTTTTAATCTTATACTTATTGGAAATGTATACTGAAGCAACCAAATTGGAAGATCGTTTAAATTAAGTACTTCTCAATACTATAAGTAAATATTTACCTCTAAAGCTTACGCGCTCACTATCACTAGACATGAAATAAATATTTGTGTAACAGATACTAGAGCGGTTTTATTGATAGTACTTTGGTAATTTTAGTTAGTATTTGGTTTGATTTTTTATTTTTCTGATATTTCGGCACTTTTGCAGGTGCCGTGGTCACAGGGACTGACGAGCAGCTTCAGTCCCGGTGACCACGGCAGCTGCAAATGTTCTTTATAACATAAACTTCCTTAATATTATTAGCGCAGAAATCAATGAGATTAGTTTAGCCTGGGTAAATTAGTATCAGAAGCCACTCTAAAGAATTCCCTATTTTTAACCGACTTCCAAAAAAGGAGGAGGTTCTATGTTCGTCTGTATATTTGTTTTTTTTTGTGTATGTCCACCGATTACTCGAAGACGGCTGGACCGATTGAAATGATTCAAACGTTATTACATTAGGTACACTCCCAAGTTGGTCCCATTTTTTAAAATTTGGAAATCGGTTCAGTACTTTTCAAGTAATTTTGAAAATACGCACGAAAATAGTATGATTTTGTGTGAATTACCTCGATGATTGGTCGTATTACTTCTTTGTTTATGAACTGAATAAGATAATTATTTTTTTGTTGGAAGAGGGATATCTTAAGTGTAGTTTTTTAACCGACTTAAAAAAGGAGGTTCTCAGTTTGACCCGTATTTAAGTATGTTTCTCCGCGATTATCTTACGTTTGGCTGAGCCGATTTTTCTACATATATAATATACCTTACTTACCTACAAGGTACCTACACTAAAAATAAAAAATATTTAAAAAAAAACAAAAAACCGACTTCAAAAAACCTACCTCTAAAAAGCAAGAAATAATATTCGTAATAATAAAAATACGTCTATTGAAGTCGGGTGGGGCTTTTAGAATAAAAAAAAAGGAATTTGTACTCCAGCCCCACCCGACTTCAATAGACGTATTTTTATTTTTACGAATATTATTTCTTGCTTATTAGTGGTAGCTTTTTGAAGTCGGTTTTTTTTGTTTTTTTTTATTATTCATAGAATAAAAAAAAATGGTTGCCTACTTTATGAAGATCCATGTTATTTAGTGATATATCAACACAAAAGAAAGCTACAAATATTTTCTATATAATACGTGCAGTGATGAACAAAAGCATGTTCTGTGCAGTTACTTTCTTTATAGAATCTCATTGTAGTTGATAGGTATGTTGTGAAAGTTTATTCTTACTTAACAAACATCTGCGGGTCAAGATGGCCTTTACTATACGTACGTACAGATTACCTAGTTCCAAGTAACAATTTACTTCTTCCTTGGAAAAGTATAATATTATAATAACGAGATCTCTAGAAGGTTTGTTTTTTGCAAGCAAATAAGGTTGTTTTTCCGATTTGCTCGCAATTTCATTCTTATGGAAGATACGAGAGGAAAAGTTGGCATCAAACCACTGACCATACAACAAGTACCAGGGGATCTCCACGTAAAGCTAGATGACGCTAGCGGCGAAGCGACCGCTATCAATGGATTTGATTGGTTAAATACGTCAGAAATAACACTTGATATTTGAAACAGCCAATCAAACGATTTTAGGATAAACGCTTGTGGCGCCGTTAGTTCCTCAGTATGCATCCCCATTGTAAAACAGTGAAATAAAAAATAGCAATAAAATTGAATTTTGTCTAGAGTTGTTTGTAACAAACATTAATTTCACAAAGCTTTTCTGACAACTTAAATTATAGTCCATCTATGTCATCAAATGCTGTTGGTTCAAGTTGATGTTTATCCAAATGGTAGAGCAGTTAAAAAGACATGCGGTAAAGGAATTAAAACTATACGCAGTTATTGTGTGTTAGATAATTCAACCGGTTAGCGACGAGCGTCACGGCCATTACAGCCGTGGCTCCGCGTCCGCGCCCCTCGCCGGCTACGGCTGCAGGCTGTCCCCATATCGGGAACTCTTTATTTATCCTACGCCTCAAAATAGCACGCGGAAGAGATCTCCCCCCTTTGTAGGCCGATAAACGAGTCGTCGCGTCGGCTCTTTTCACTTCGGCAAATGGATTTCTTAACATATTTTATATCTTGTTTAATCGTTTTGGGACTGATGTTACGCTTAACTCGCTCTGATAAAAGATTTAAATAAGAAATACTGATAGTTTGGGTTTTGTGATCAAAGTGTTTACGAAATTTCTTTGAGGTGTTCTTTAGAATAGGGATGTTGACTAATGAATAAAATAACGAAATACTAATAAAAATCATAAACATATTAAACTTTTAGAGTAGCTTGTATACCTCTTGGTTTTATATATTGCATATTATTTGTTTTATGACCCTTCAAAGTTGGGTGGACAAGTCCATTTAAAAAGTATAAAATTTATTAAAATAAATGATACCTTTAATTAGTCCGTAAAATGTATAGCAAATTTGTCGAAGAAACCATTTTGATAAACACAAATTTCCTATGCGTTGCATACAAACTTGCAAGGCGTGACGTCATAACGTGCAAGCCATTAGTATAGAGCGTTTTTGATCGAGTCCATTTGTGTGCATTTCACACTGTGATATCTCGGGCAGTTTTCATGCTAGCGAATTAATTCTTTTACCAATGTTTCTTTTTTTGAGAGGTAATTTATGTAACATAAAATAAAAAAATAGTCAACATCCCCATTTAAAGCAGTTTATTTTGTTTGATTCTATACATATGTAATGTAGGAGGGTGGTCTACCATGCAGTGAAGTAGGTACTAGGATACTCAAAGAGCATCGTCACTTAAAGCGAGATTAATCAAATTATACTTGATTACATTTGGGCTTTTTACAACGATGAAAACATTGTCAGTAGGTCTTAGGCTTAAGTAGCTTCGAAGGCCCTTGAACCCTCTCAAGGGCCTTCCAACAGATCGGAGCATTTGATGCTACTTAACCCTTTTTCCCACTTTCTTCAGTTATGAGTTCGCCTCGGCCTCGCATACGAATGGTCGGCATTGGCAGACAAACGCGCGTGGACACCATAATTATGACGACCAATTGGGTCACCAGTCCCATCATTGTCCATAGTGTACTTAAACTATACTCTGTTATTGCTGCACCGTACGTGGTGTGTACGTCCTCCTTTAAAAGTAACATTTATTATTAATTTATACACACATGCTCACGGATCATGTACTTTTATAGTTCTTTGTTTTGGAAATTAACCCACTTAAAAATGGAAATACTTTTCCTGATCTTGAAGTTTATAGAACGGCTTTTTTAAAAGAAAGTGAGCCTCGTTTAGGTATTTGAAGATTGGAAATCGGAAAGACATTAGATAGATATCGAATGTGCGATGACCAAGCGTGTATCAATGAAGAAAGTCTTATAAGCAGAGTGTCACTATACAAATAAAAGCATCAATGATATTGTAAATCATCGTAGCACTGTAATTGGTGTCGAAATCGCCGTACCTAACTACACGCCTTTGTAGCAGTACCTATACGTATACGTAGTGTTGTGAATTTGGATGGTTAGTCTAGTCTAGTTGGCTGATTCAGAAATTGAATTGCAAATTCTATTTAACTAAATGATGACAAATTACTTGCATTACATTATTTTGAATCGAATTGTAAATTATTTGACCATTTACCTACTCATCTGTAAATTAAAGATTTGAAAATGTATCATTAAAGAAATTCTTGTGATGTGAATAAAAGAGATTAGCCATAAAAATGATTTCAAAGAAAATGAAACAAACATCCTTAGCTCTTTGTTATTGTATTTGTAACATCGAATTAAGCAAAATATTCTTCAATTGTAGAACTTAGTTGAATTCTAGAAATGTAAGAGGAATGAAAATTTTCGACAATCAGACAATATATCTTTTATTGACAGCCTCATCATATCAGCATTGATCAGATCGATGGATAGCGCAAATCTAAAGAGAAAGTGAATCAATAATCTGAACACGAATACAACAAGGCGGCGATCAAATTAAACGTTATGGTTATCTGACTTACTTTGATTGACCTTTGCGCTGGACGTGAATACAAACTTATTCATAAAACTAAACAGTATCAAGTACTTACTAAAATGTTATACCACAGATAAGTCATAATCATAATACTATCTCTTACACCTATGTACTAAAATTTACTTATCCGCAGTTGGGGTTTTCAAAGTGGTTTTTCCCCAAAATCCCAGTATCTCTTGCGTCGTGTTTCGTGTGTGCGACCAATGACATTTAATAAACTAAACTTACTAAAACTGTCCACAACAAATATGGTAAGTTTTGTCATTCATTATAAAATGTATTTATACGTGCATACGTATATGTATGCGTACCTACATAAAAAACGAAACTAATTACAATGAATAAAACATTGATACGTCATTAATTCGGTGTTAAAATCCAATTATACGCTTGTTCACAATTTGTAAAACATAATAAAGAATTGACGAGCTCTTGCATTGTCTGTTAATTGATGTTGTTAAAGGAAAACAGATATCTAAAAAAAGCCCATTAATATTGTTATATGCATTCCATTCTTTCTTATGTAAGGTCAAAACGAGTTTTTGAGGAAGTTTTGTAATCCTTTCGCCTACAAGGTTTGTAAACGGACGGATATATGCAGGTTCTAATGGTTGTAAAGTGGATACTGGTGTTCCGTAAAGGTTATTGTTTGTGAGAAACCAAGTGGCAAGATGCATTAACTAGTGCTTGGTAGTTAGTGCATGTATTATACATACAGAAGTTTCAAATAAAAAGTTAAGTAATCATGATTTATCAGGTAGTTATTTTTAAAAAGTATAAAAAGTGATCATTACCCACAAATGAAAAATATAACAATGACATAACCATATAACTATTTATGATTCAAGTGTATTTCATTCATAAATAATTTGTGCAAACTACTACTTAAAATGTCTAGGCCACAATAGGAGTCGATGTAACCGAAGGGAATATTATTGCAGTGTTCCTAATGTAGGAAATAAATAATTGATACGGTAACATTGGTTGGTGTGAAATACGATCATTGCGCGGTGCGCATACGCAGGTTGAAGGTCTTAACGTTGGTTTAAGTTAAAAGTTTATTTTGTTTTTCTTTTTTATGATAGATAGGCAAACGCTTGTCTAATGGTAAGCCATGATGCGATCTACAATGAAACGCGCTTGTTTAGAAAATACCTATTGACTCTCGTCGCGACTTGAAGGCCCTCAGATTGTACTTACCTACCTATCGGGAAACACAGACTCGGGCAAAGTAGTTACCAAATTTTCGTATTAGCTGGACTAAAAACATTCTAAAGCTGCTAGTAATTAATCATTATAGGTAATAACGGTAACATAATAATATACAACCGATAGGCGTTAATTATTTTAATTGTCAAAAAATTTTGAATTAGCGTAAAAAAAATTGTAACTTATCTTTTACAAAAACTAAACTAAACTTTGTAAGCTTTTATTTGTATTTTGTTTGGGTAAAATCACAAGATATTTAAGTCGTTTTGAATTGCTTGCGAGAATTCGTCAAAATAATCATTAGTTTTCTTTATCCGAGAAAAATGTTTTAGAGCTTTCTTAAAAATACCTGTTATAAAATTCTTAATTATGAATTTTGCACAAAACTTTCGTTTGTAATGTCCATAAAGTAAGGTTATGTATGTCAGAAATGGAAGCGCATCGCGTTTCTGATCCAATCTCCGCGTATCCCGTAAACGCAACAGGTAATGTTCCGACGATGCTGATTACAAGTTTCACCTGTTCGTATCATCGGGGCTAGTCTGTTAAACGAAACTCGCCGCTATTGTTAAAGCAGTAAGCTCTCCGATCACCAGCCGGAACTCGGCAGATTTGCAATCTTTTCACTTGGGCCGAAGTTAATAGCTACTGATATTACGTCTGGGTGTTTTATTCGAGTGTCGATAGAGTTTAATGATGTCTGCGGGTTAAGGCGATGTCCGCATTCTGTATTTCACTATTGTCACTGTTATAAATTGAATGCAGAACTTTGCAATGCTGTGTTCGTACCTACTTATGATCGTGTTAAAATTTTACATGTACACCCTAAACATTAGATTACTTAAGTTCCATTTTTTGAGTAACGATCGAATCTCATTTGTAATAAAACGGCTATTTGACTTTAAGCAATAGAGTTTTATATGTAAAAGCTAATCATCAAATATCATTGCTAATCATCCAATACATTTCGGGCTTTGATTTTTAGGCAATCTCTGTCCGATAAGTAATGAAAAATCTTCATTCATGATAGAGCTGTTCTATCACTTAAAGCTGTCGTCATTAAGATTCTACCGAATCCCTTATATTACCCGTATCAAGAATTCGAGACTGCCTATCAAGTAGCTGTCAGTCACTACTACCATTACACTAATACAATCAATCAGGGCTTGAGTGCGCACTCGTATCCGACAACGTGGAGAACAGCTGATTATTAATAGTTTTGCCACTCGAACGCTTTATTAATGGTCACTTCCTGCAAATTCACTTGTTAGGTCTGATTACTACTGTAAAAACTTATTACTTAATTTAAATCTAACCAGAAATATTTTACTTTTTTTGGTCTGTTGGTAGGTCTCATTGTCTCTGAGGTGGTGCTTTAAGAAAAACCTTTTCAACTGTTTTCAGTTTGATGGAAAATAAAAACTAAAACAAATAAGTAATTTAAAAATATTAAAAACACCACTGCCTTGCCAAAAACGAACTAAAAAGTTAAATAACGAAGTGTCATTGTAGCCGGGGGACCGTGCTGTGGAACATTGTTTTAATCAAAGAGGTCCCCCGATTTTCATTTGAAACCCCATAATACTCTAGAAAAATATATAAAAAAAAATCTGTAAAACATTTTTTTCTGCTGTAATGCAGCCAACTATTATTGACTTTTTTCGAAAAATCTATAGCCAGTGCGCCATCCATTTAGCGTTCAATAAAATCACTCTATTCTTGCTAACGAGAATGTATCACAATTGTCACCTAATGGAATCAGTTGTTTATATCGAGTGCATTGAATTGTTAACAAATGGAGATATCACATTACTGCACCTGTTTGGAATTGAAACGATGCATTAACTTGATTATAATTTATTAAGAGTGCTCTGATTACAGTTGGTCCGATCCCAATTCCTCTGCTAAGAATCTTGTGTTAATTACATCATCTTCCATTTCCTTGATCCTATTTAAACGGTAATAGCTGGACTGTTTAGTGGAACGAGATCCTTAAATAACTATGCTTCAGCCAGTCTTTTAGTTTCCATTTTTACAAAAATAACTTGTCAGTTTTTAATAGCAAAGCCGCGTTATGGTTTTTGTCTATTTCTGGTTTAACGGTGTTATTGTGTAAAGTGGCCGTGATCTTCGTAATCATATGATCTGACGTGAGAATATTGTTTTATCTCAGTAGGTATCTTGATTGACTGTCTCTGTACTTGTTATCTTATCCAAAAATAACTACACTACTTCCAAATGGCAAGGGAAAATTGCGGAAAATTACAAAGTACCTAGCTAACATTTCTTATTTTTACTTCTCGTAGTTTTGTGTTATCTATTTCTGTAATATCTACAATTAAATCAGGTTTCATTAATCTCGTAGGTACTAAAACTATGTATCTAATCATCGGTAACAACTTTATTTTATCAGTTAATAAGAACATTATGTAGATTTCTATTCACGAGTTAAAAACTATTTATACTCCAATAACAGACAATCGTAAAATTATTTATGAGCCTCGTTCATGATTTATGGATGACTTGATGGTTGCAGTGGATAACAAAATGGTGACATTTAACAATATCATATCTGACAACTTTTTCTTTTGTTACAGGTTAGTACCTACCTACCCATGATTAGTATTCAATAGGCGACCGCAAATAAAAATAGAGGATGATCGAAGACGAGTACGGCACCGTAAGTAATGATAGTTGTTTTCTACGACTATTTTCTCTGAGCCTGCGTGACATCGCTACCTACTTCGGTTCAGTGGCGGCCGTTCGGAAGTGCACCGGGACGGGCGATTCCACCGACCGTCGTCGTTCGCGCCACGGAGGCGCGCGCACCAGTCACCTGCCGCCGATCTTGCTCGCAGCACGTATCGGAACGCAACGGCGAGATGCCGCGAAACGCACGTCATGCACTATCACTCAACTGACCGATAACAGCTAAAAGAAAAACTTTACGGCCTAAAGTCGCAGTCTTTTGCTGAAACACTTTTTCATCAGTGCCATTTGTGTGTGTTATGGACTACATGTGGTTTTAGTGCTTCTTCTTGAGACCTTCGACTAGGATTGTTTTATACATGCGGGTATGAATACAACAATTGAAATAAGTACTTTGTGACTTCATTAATAGGTGTGCTATTTGATCTCTGATGTCGATAAGTGTGCGCGAAATGCAAACTACCCTCATTTCCATGACGTCAATGTACGTTGTGAAGTTTTAATTGTATTACAACCATGTGATTAATAGACCGTTGTTGTGCATCAATTAGTCTTAATTAGTTTCGACATTGTGTTGCACATTTATTGTTAAGTGGAAACTAACATGACTTGGGATTCTTAGTTGCATTAATCCTCATAAAAATTGTTGGTACCTATATACCTACGTATGTAATAAAACCCTGTAAGACAGAATGACCTTGGTACTAACATGAAAATTTGTGTTCTTGAAATAATACCGTCTACGTATATGCCTTTTATTTGCATTCTAGATTTATCTAGAACTTGTTTACTTAATAAAAATTCATCAGTTCTTTTGCGTCTGAGTTTTGATGGATCGTGCCGTGCGACAATTTTTGTCGTGTTCTTTTCTTTGACTAGTCTCTTATTAAAATCTTTTGTTCTTACGCCTGTTATTAAATCACTTATTGCTAGTCTGGCCAGCGAGTCGTGTCATTTCAAACCCGCGGCTAAATTTCTTAATGCACAAAATATTCTTCAAGCACTTAAAATATTGCGAAATATCAATTTTATCATCATCATCATCATCATGAGCCTCTTTGGGTCCATTTTTGGACATAGGCCTTACCCAAACTCTTTCACTGGGTCCGGTCAATTATATACTTCAGCTCCGACTTTTGTCAAGGTGTATGTACTTATGATAAAATTGATATTTAGCTTCAAAATTTTCAAATTTTCCGCGGGATTAAGATGACACGACTGGCTGTAAAATTTTAAATTCTGTAACAACCCTCAACCGGTTTCGGTTTACGTGTTTCAAAAACTACCACACTGAATGTGGCTTGAAACGTGCGAATGAACGTAACCTTTCGGCGGAGGCATGCAGTTACGACATGAACCTTCCATGCCGTGTAAACAGGCTAATTTTACACGGCTCCTCTCTCACATCTTATATGTATTGTTATTTAGATACTAAGGAAGACCATCATCATTTAGGTACATTAGCATTAGTCTCACCTTTGACATTAATTTCTAAACTTTCATGTTTCTTTAGAAATTCTAAATAAGTTTTGTTTTGAACTTATCCGTGTCGTTTCATGTTATAAAAATTGTATTTATTAGTATAACGGTAAAAGATACGTAGGTACCTATACTATAATTTAAAATAGATATTACAGTAAATTCCTTTCTGTGGTTCGGTTCTATAATCGTCTAGATTAAGGTCTTGCACAAAGAATTTATTAGTTGGATGGTGAAATGATTCTTGAGGTAGTATTTCTTGCGGTTTTGTTTTCGTAATTTAGGTAAGTTTTAACTGATCTTTGATAATAATATGGTAAAGTAAAAGGTAAAAGGATAATAATATGAAAGGCTACGGAACGAAGTAGATTTCATACTCCTTTGTCTTTACGATTGTTGAATTCTTTTTCTAAACGTTGTTGATTTTGAAGCAATTTTCATAAAAAGATTCATTTTATAAAATTGAATGCACGACTCTTAGGTCTTAGCCGGTCCCATTCTTTAGTTAAAACTTTGAATCCTTTTTAATTTTGAATTATTACCATACTAAATTACTTTTTCAACTTAATGAGGGAGTCCTTGTGGGGGTTCTCAAGCAAACTAAATATAAACTTATAGCAGGTTTATTAAACATGCAAAACGCCTTAGCATTTCCATGGTTTCCCGGTTATTTTTCATGTAACTTTTTAAGGTTGTTTTCCACCGTAACATAGTGAAAGTGAACTGAGCTAATTATCGGAGCGAAGAGTTAGCTAACAACGCTTATGCTCGCTCGTCATTCATTATGTTTGATGTACGATTAAGCGTTCACTCGTACTTTGACGGATTAATGAGTGTCTGATACAATAGGATATGGATATTGGCAAGTGGTCTCTACAGGAAGTAATTAAGCTACATTTCAAACACTTTTCGGATACGAAACTTTGTAATGATCTCATTAGTAATTAAAGGATGTTAAAGTTCGTCTGAAGTTATAATAACTCGCAAGCTGGCTCGATAAAAGCTTTCACTAAAAACTACACTAAGAAGGTACCTCTTTTCCTAAATTATAAGACTATCAACATCTTTTTTAAATCTTTTTAAAAATAACTCTGAGTGTAGACGGAAAGAGTTGTCGGAATCATACTCAACAATACGTAACTGGAATTATTATATTTTTTGTGAAAGCAATACGTATTCGATAGCAGAAATTGTAAAAAAAAAGATCAATCTAAAAGCATGAAATTACTCACGTAGACGAAGTCCTTTCTTTGCCGAATAAGTTTGTGCCTTATATATTTTGTGTAGAGCAATATGGACAGTCTCTAGTGGATATAATATATCAATTGTACAGCTCACATGCCTTATTCGTAAGGCGACAAAATGGAATTTGTTTATACTGACGCGTTGCTGTCTTTTGCAGTGCAGTTTGTGGTTTACAATTTTAAGCATGCTACTTTCCCAATAACTCCGATAAAAACCGATGTCAGACGATTATTGTTTCTAACACATGTATAACCATAAAGTGTACCTGCTGAAATTGTGCGATTTTTCACACTTCATTGCTCACAATGCATTGGTTTTGTAACTTCGCCTAGCACTTTGCAATATTTGTTCTAACACATTTTCAAAGCATGAAGTTTTTGCATTGAACAAGTAAAGTAGACAAATATTTGGTAAAATGTTAGTTATTTTCTGATATTTAAGATATTCTCAACGTTGTTGGTCGTAAAATCAGTAGGTAGGTAACTTTAATATTTGCGGTTAAAAGTTCAAGGTGGATACACAGTTTAAAATGCTGCCTAGGCAATTATAGGTACGCTGTATTTTTTATATTTATTTAGTTAAAATATATCGGTGTAAATATGTATATATTGAACATTAATTGTTATGAAAGTACTAAACAACAGGTATTGTTCCATTGTCTGTGTGGCGTTGTTTTGCTATCGAGTAGGATTCCTCCTACAATTTTAGACTGTTAGTTTCTGTTATCATTTTACCTTAAAAGTGGGTAATGTACTCGTATAATCAGTCAAGCGTAACCAGTATTCCATTGTCAGTATATAGGTCATTTGCTTTCTTTACAATGCGTGTTTGATAATGTATTGCATGAATTTTTTTGAAATTTGCAGCCTTCTGAAATGGAAATAATTTTGACATAGAACCACCGGTGTATATTATTGGTATCTAACTTTTTTAAAGGATAAATTTCTATTGCTTAGTTTAAAAAACAAGTTCAATAGTCGCTTCTTGACTTTTATGCGAATGCAGACGTATCACGACATGAACCTCAAAGCGGCCATGGCCTTTATTCGTTACGGCTCAGTTGTTCAGTGAAAAGAGATAATTTAAAACGACACTTCTGAGAAACATTCAAAGTATTGCCATTTGTGTAAACCTTTGTACCATCTGTTAATTCTACAAATAGATTGCTTTTGTAAATACGCGTAACTCGTACTAACACGTAGATCAATATTACCAGCACCGTATGAAGATACGTGGTCAAAGCTTGGTGGAGGTATCTTATTGTTAGTAAAAACTAGCTACTACCCTAAAGTTTAGGGTGTGTTTAGAGCCTAAACCTTCATTTATATTTTTTATGTACCTAATTTATTATGAGAGGCGTAATATTTTTGGAAATTTTTATAAGAAACGTTGAACATAGAAATAAGTCTTGGAGATTTACAAATTAAACAAAGTTAAGTACCTACTTATGGACATAAGTACTTAACTTCATCTTTGAAAATTTTCTGAAGGCTTGGCTTTAAATCTTTAATATCATTGTCCATTTGTAACGAAACCGTCAGTATCAACGACCTTCGAATTAGACAGAAATTAATGAATGAGAACGCTATCGATATCAAAGATTGACAATTTTGTTTTGATTAGTTATTTCATCATAATGAAACCTAAACTGTGCACTCATTACTTTACTGTAACTGTAATCAACTGTTGAGTTAATTATTGATAGATTGATCAGTTGCTCGTATGCAAGCGGCCTTTTGTAAGTGTATTTCGTAAAATTTCATTATGTTGCTAATTATAGCATTATCCATTTCATTAGATCGATTGTTATCGACATAGTCAAGTTGCCATTTGAGGCCTATCATTGGAACGTTTAAAAAGTTTTTTTTTAATTTTTAATTTATTTATATGACAGTATACTGTCTGTCTGTGTCTGTGTTACCTGATAGGTAGTGCAATCTGGGTGCCTTCAAGTCGCGACTGAATAGGATACCTCCAGCGGGTCTGCCGGCTAAAAACAATGAAGTTAATGTTAACTGTAAGTATGTGATACATTGCTACTTCGTTTTGGCACAAATAAAAACTTACCAAAGAAAAGAAGCAATGTATCACATACTTACAGTTAACATTAACTTCATTATTTTTAGCCGGTAGACCCGCAGGTCCAGGCAAGCGTGTTTGATCGTAGATCGCATCATCCGCTTACCGCCAGGCGTGATAGTGGTCAAGCGCTTGCCTATCTATCATAAAAAAACATGGATATTGTATACGGACAAGTTTGCATGCAATAATGAAGAATTAAATCAATTCGAATAGGTTACACAAACTTCCGAGTAAAAGTAAAGGAATACTTCACTTTGATGCTTATCGAATATTTAATAGATTTCGTATAAAAATTGACATCTACTTAATATACATAGATAGTATTTGTTGTATGGTCTTTGTATAGAAACCACTTTTGGAGCGGCTTGTCAGTGTCAAAATATATTACAAAACGGCTTACCTACTATTAAAATCAATGTTACATTATTTCATGATGAGTCACGTCACAAGATTGTGATTGTGATGTGATAGAGATTTGTCAAGATAAATCAATATTATTGATCGGATTAGATAGTATAACTGTCTCACATCACTTTCTCAAAAATAAATCCTAATCATAAACTTGCAACTTTTTTAACTACTAATAGGTATATGCGGATTTAAAAATTCTAAATTAAGGGAAAAAGTAGCATTTTGTTTTGACACTGATAAATGTGACCAGCCTTTCTATTGTATAATTTTAAAATCTATCGCAATCGCTTTCAGGGTGAAACACATTGATGCTTCTTTTTGGCAGAAATAAAAACTTACCAAAGAAATGCAGCAATGTGTCGGAACTAACTGTCAAATAAAAGCGATTGCGATAGATTTTTTAATTAGACAATGAGCCCCCTGGTCGTCTCCCATTTTGACGTAGATACTTATTTACTGGTAGAATGAATCGAGCATGGTAGCAGATGGACCTTTTGCCCAGATCGTATGCATCCACCAGCCAAACCTGAGGGCTTTGGTGCAAACTGAATAGGCTCAGAACAGGTCATGGACGCTGCAACTTCCTTCTTCATAAATGGGGGTGGCGAGGTTCGGACCTATGCGAATGGGGCGGAGAGGCTCAAACAATGGTACACATAATGCAGCGATGTCAAATATATTCTTACCCGGGACCCATTGAAGTCATCTACAACCTCAACCAAGACCTAATTGGCTAAGAAATCTGAATGTTGACATATAATACCTAATTCATGTATCCGCATGTTCATATAACCGCCATACGATTAAATAAATAAATGTGATGATGTCCAAAAAAGCTGTTTTATAATATTGAAATCTCTAAATATTGTTCCCCCGGTCGATTGCCTCGGCGGATATCCAATTAGTAAGGTGATAATTTAATACGGATTTGGTGGCACCTCCATATAAGTGGGTATCGTAAGCCTTAAGTGAAATTTTATATGGGTAACGTTGCTTATCAGGCACATACTTATCGAATCAGTATCAAATGTCAACAATAATTACTTGTTTTTTTTAATGTTCGTTTCAATTTATCTTTCACCAATTTAAAATACTCATAAAAATACACATAGATTTATTTTATTAATTAACCCTATTAATTCTACTTAACAACTTTATCGTTAAACTGTGTTTAACCCTCACTAGGTAGTGGTCTCAAGAAGAACTCCGAGAAACATTTATTATTCCTACCAGTGCTGACAGTTAAAATGTGATTAACATACGAACGACGAAGCAACAAAATGTGCAGCAAAGATCAAATCGGTCACATCCTTGGGAAGATCAATGTGGTAAGTTAGTTAGAACCTTAGAACATAATTATGTATTAACACTAACTAAACTAGATATAGTAGCGGTCACATAATTAAAGACACCGTCGATTTCCATACAAACGAGGTAACTTTGAAGCCTTGGTTCTTCGCCAAGGTTTGATCTAGCTGTGATCTGATGATGGCTCTCCAGGGACTGATTGGAGGAGATTCAGATCGCTATACATACCCAACTGATCTGATTAGCATTCTAAAAGTTATAAGGATCAGAGTTTTCAGTTTATAAATTTCCATACATTTTTATGCTAATTTCACGTTTTTTTAAACATATCCTTATATCTCTTAGAATGCAGATCAAATCAGTTGAGTGTGTATAGCGATCTGAATCTCCTCCATTTACTCTCTGGATGGCCATCATCAGATCACTGCTAGGTCAATCGTTGGCGGAGAACCAAGGCTTCAAAGTTACCTCGTTTCTATGAAGATCGACTGGTGTAATTAATTATGTGACCGCCACTGTATATAGAGCCTTTTCTTGATCCTTATTGAGATCTTTTTTCGTGATGGAGAACGTACTGTTGTGCTGAAGAACCTCTATTATGTAACTAAATCTTTTTAAGACTATTTGCAGTAGGTAAGAATCTGATTAAGCCAAATAACATTCATCCTGAGATAAATATCTCAGATCTCAGTGATAGAAAATAAGGAAAATGTTTTTGCCCCTTACTATAAACACTTTCGTTTTTTTATAATGTAAATCAAAATGTTGACAATATGGAAATGGCTAAAATTGTAATATTAATATAAACCAGCTAACCCAGTTTCATATGTGATATCATGGGATATCGAGGGACATGTGATATCGATTTAGTGCCAAACTTGAGAATTGCATAAAATGTTTACTATTTCTGTATATTTTTTATATTACAGTGCGTCCGCTTTAGTTCAATGTATCTAATTCATATTACCTACATAATAAATTGCGCAATTTTGTTAACATTTAATTACATGTTATGCTCAATTTTATTTTTATTACACGTTAGCAAAATATTAGCAATAACGCAATTAGTAAGTCGTCTCCAAACCGCGGCATCATCGCCTTAAAACTATTTTAATAATATTTATTGCATCTTAAATTAATTTAATTATACAGCAACCGGTTCAGTTATAATGATAAAATACACCCACGAAGTTAAAGTGAGGCGTGGTTGAATAAAAAATAAATTGTTGTGAATAGCTTAAGGCTGTATCGGAACTTCGAAGAAGTGGATAATTTGGATGCAATGCTAAGTAGATAAAATGAATAATATGAAGTTTGGCAATGAGATTTTAAAAGATTACGTTGCCTTCAGATAATAAAAGCGATAAGGATCGCTAGTTTTTTCAAAGTATGTAACTACTAATAATAAAAATCATTCATGGTTATTTATTTCATCAAAACGGAGAAATCATAGATTACTAGTTGGGATTTAGAGCCGATTTCACAATTTCCTGATAAAGTAACAAAAATACGTATCTTTTACTGTCACACAAGGGACGGAAAGAGTGAGGAAGACATAGAAAGACGAGTAAAGAAAGGAAATGCAGTGAATGGTGCCATACACTCGATTATGAGTAGCCAAATCGTATCTGCAATATGGCGCGAATGGTTAATTCAGAACGCAGTGCTGGTGCCGACACTGATGTATGGAAGTGAATCTTGGGTATGGCAGAAGAAGAATGAAAGCAGAATAAATGCAGTAGAGATGCGTTCTGTGAGGAAAACATGTGGAGTCAAATTGAGTGATAGAGTGAGCAATGATGTGATTCGTGAAAGGTGTGGTCTGAAAGATGATATAGTGACAAGAATTGAGAAAGGAATGCTCCGGTGGTTTGGTCACTTAGAGAGGATGAATGAAAGGCGAATCACGAAAGAGATATATTGTGCGAATGTGGAAGGAACGATTGCGCATGGGCGTCCCAGAAAAACCTACGCGGACCAAATAGAGTTTTTAATAAAAAAGGCTGGTGTACGTAGTGACAAAAACCGCAGGGCATGTATGAAAAGATTGATCCTGGATGTTAATGAAGCGAAAGAAGTGTGCAAGGATCGTAGCAGGTGGCGATCCATAGTCTCTGCCTACCCCCATGGGAAACAGGCGTGAGTATATGTATGTATGTATGTACTACCGGTGATCGATTAGACGTATTCAAATTTATTTTGCTTAAACTGAACCACTTTTTCAAAGGAACATAATAGGTCGAAAAACGAAAAAAAAAAATTCATTTTCCCATACAAAATTGGTCAGCCGAGCGTAAGTTTCATAGTATATATATCTTTTTACCATCGCCACTCAAAAAAGTGCGTCTTATTCATTGATAACAGTGAATAATACGCGTTTTTATTCACCGAGTGAATAAAAATATTTTGAATTTGGAACAAGCGCGCATCGTATGAATTCGGTACAAAAAAAATAAAAGGTGCTGAAAGTATGGAGCTATTCCATAGATACAGATATAGTTCTACAATTAAATGACAAAAATAATCCCGCCAATTTTATTTAGGTTCTTTTTAGTGTCTTATCTTTGGGTTCTTTTCTAAAAAATATCCCGCTAAATCAATTAGGTCCTTTTTAGTGTCTTATATTTGGGTTCTTTTTTATATATTTGAGGGAGATTAGTTGTTCAGTTTTGCATCAGTCCATTATATCAGTCTGGTACGATCTTCAGTCTGTAAAAATTCAAAGTCTATATATATATATATATATATATACAAACTGATGAAGTGGACTGATGAAAGACTGATCATGTAGTTTCCCTCTTAGTTAGCTCGGTGGCATAGTGGTTTAGCGCCTGGCCCAGCGATTGCGGAAGTTAAGCAACGTTCGCAAGGGTCGGTCATGGGATGGGTGACCAAAAATGTATTATCTCGAGCTCCTCCGTGCTTCAGAAGGCACGTTAAGCTGTTGGTCCCGGCTGCATTTGCAGTCGTTAACACCCACCAATCCGCATTGGGCCCGCGTGGTGGGTTATGGCCCGTCCTCCTTACCACCCATAAGGAAGGCCTGTGCCCCACAGTGGGGACATCGAAAATGGCTAATGGACAACTATAAATACTATAGGTACTGCTATTTTTTTTTCTCGCAGTCAATGGTAAAAAGTAGAGTACACAACTCGTGAAAAAAAAAATTTCATCTCGGTCCTTTGTATCCCTCGCTACGCTCAGGATTCTACTTTTGAATCCCTCGCTACGCTCGGGATTCAACTCTAGAATCCTTCGCTGCTCTCGGGATCCAACTTAGTCCCTCGAACTAAATTCCCTCTTTTTTCACTTGTTGCATAATCTACTATTTTACCATCGCCACTCAAAAAAGTGCGTCTTATTCATTGATAACAGTGAATAATACGCGTTTTTATTCACCGAGTGAATAAAAATATTTTGAATTTGGAACAAGCGCGCATCGTATGAATTAGGTACAAAAAAAAGAAAAGGTGCTGAAAGTATGGAGCTATTCCATAGATACAGATATAGTTCTACAATTAAATGACAAAAATAATCCCGCCAATTTTATTTAGGTTCTTTTTAGTGTCTTATCTTTGGGTTCTTTTCTAAAAAATATCCCGCTAAATCAATTAGGTCCTTTTTAGTGTCTTATATTTGGGTTCTTTTTTATATATATATTTGAGGGAGATTAGTTGTTCAGTCTTGCATCAGTCCATTATATCAGTCTGGTACGATCTTCAGTCTGTAAAAATTCAAAGTCTATATATATATATATACAAACTGATGAAGTGGACTGATGAAAGACTGATCATGTAGTTTCCCTCTTAGTTAGCTCGGTGGCATAGTGGTTTAGCGCCTGGCCCAGCGATTGCGGAAGTTAAGCAACGTTCGCAAGGGTCGGTCATGGGATGGGTGACCAAAAATGTATTATCTCGAGCTCCTCCGTGCTTCAGAAGGCACGTTAAGCCGTTGGTCCCGGCTGCATTTGCAGTCGTTAACACCCACCAATCCGCATTGGGCCCGCGTGGTGGGTTATGGCCCGTCCTCCTTACCACCCATAAGGAAGGCCTGTGCCCCACAGTGGGGACATCAAAAATGGCTGATGGACAACTATAAATACTATAGGTACTGCTATTTTTTTTTCTCGCAGTCAATGGTAAAAAGTAGAGTACACAACTCGTGAAAAAAAATTTTTGTCTCGGTCCTTTGTATCCCTCGCTTCGCTCAGGATTCTACTTTTGAATCCCTCGCTACGCTCGGGATTCAACTCTAGAATCCTTCGCTGCTCTCGGGATCCAACTTAGTCCCTCGAACTAAATTCCCTCTTTTTTCACTTGTTGTATAATCTACTAATCATTATCATATAAATAAATTTATAAATATATAAGGCAAATAGGGGCGCGTGAGCGTGACGTTACAATTATTTTTATAATGCGTAGGCAGCATACGTCACTAACCATGATCGATGCGAGCAGTTAGGTGCATGGTTAACAGCTTAAATTACATTCCTTACTAGCCTGCATAATCTGGTAGTAGTACGTCCTTCCAGTACGGATAAAATTATTAAGTTTTTCTTGTAATTGAGATTCGACAAAAGAAATCTAGTTTTTGGAATGATAATAGAATCAATCCAATAGCGTTTTATAAAAGCAAATTGGTAATCGTTTCTTAGTTCGACGGAAGCCTTTAATCATGTTAAATGATAAAACATTTAGTTTGTTACGCAATGATACAGCAGTTCTAAAAATTGCCCAAAAGAATGTTTTGTGTTTCTTGTAAATCTTGATTTGAGTTTCCGTGCAATGTTGTTTGAGGCACGTAACTTGAATTCTTTGTGAGTAATTGTGGTTGAGCATTCGTGCGTAACACACAAGTCATTGATGACCGCCTGCACTAATTTAATTTATAGCCACTGGTCAAACAAGGGTCCAAACGCGCCTATTTTCTTTTTTTTTCTTTTTTATAGTTCGCGCAATCGTATTCCGGATTTAATGGACAGTATTAAGAAATCTGTCTGTTTCAGAAATATTTCTCCTGTTTTGATTTGAAAATTGTTCATTTATTAGAACGCTATAACAACTGTTGTGAAACAAATTGTAAATATAACAGCGCTTTCCTTCGCAATGTCTATCGGTAATGATTAACAGGGGCGTGGGCCAGCTTCAGACTGCTTGTCAGAAACAGTTCAACCTCTACTTGGATACAGTTATATTGCTAACTAACGAGTGGGATGGCTAGACAAACACACATATAGCTATAATCGGCACATAGAAGATATTGACTAATGTAAACAAAGTCAGAGATTAGATACGAAACTTTTGTGAACGTTATCGGCACTATCTTTTTGCTTTGACAGTTGGTATACACCAGTTTTTATAATGTTAGAATTCCTTATATCAATGTTTAAGATCCGGCTACCTACACTCATGCGAAAGCAGTATGTAATTTTATAAATCACAGATTATTAAGTATATTTTTACATGCTAATCTGTACAAGTGAGATTCAGCATGCAAGCGGATTTTCGGTGCCATCGATATGCCATCATAACAGGTATAATCGCACGTTTTCATAGATCCGTAAAGGTAAGTATCGTAACTGTTTGATGTCAACAGCAGATTTTACATCCTAATAACTGATAATGATAACGCTTATCTGTCTGGTCAAAATTATCTATACTATTGATCGGTATTGGGTACAGCTAGCGCATGTATTTTAACATCGAAAGAAAATCTTATATATTTAATAAATATCAAATTAACTAGATTTTACAAATAAACCACTACTAATACCAGTGCTAACCAAAACTAACTTTGACGCTAGAATGTTCGAAGAGAGTTAGTTAGGTACCTCCTACGAACTTCAATAGGTATTACGTTTAGTACTATTATGTATTCTGTGGATATTGTTAGTCATATTTATGTACAATATTTGTACCTACTTATGTTCATATTGGACAAAACCTTTAAAATGTTAAATTGGGACATATTATACAATTTTAGTCCTTTATAATATAAACGGCCGAATACTCGAAAGGCTTCTTAGCTAAAATCTTAACTTAAGGTCTCCTTAACTTTAAGGAAGCTGTCAGTTTCATAGAGTTTCTGTCAAATCTGACAACTTTTTTGAATTTAAGGTGGCCTTAACTTTAAGATTCGTTTGAGTATTTGGCCGAAAGTATCGTTAGAAAAAAATCTACGGAGTTGTTATAATTAATGTTAATGTTTGCAACTGCTATTAGTAAGTAGGCAAGGTACTATTATAAAACAACTAGCTATTAGAACGAACGTTCTCTAACATTGGTGTTATAATGATAACAATAATTTATTAGGCTTTTACTTAGCCTTCTTGCAATCGTTAACGTTTTCGAGCTGAGGTCAAAGTTGGTGGCTTAACACCAGCAGTTAATAAACTTACTTATTAATAAATAACGCTTACAAATCTTAATCATACAACACAGTTTGATCGAAAGACAAGACTTTTTCTTCTCATTACATTTTATTATTACCTATTTTTATAACAGCTTGTGATTGTTTCCTTGTTCTGAAATCTGCGATTTTCACCATTTGCTCAAAATGACAATGAAACTGTGATTTTGTCCACCATTATTATCCTTATTTTTAATTGAATCCAAGTTGAATTCTCGATTATTTTTTCATCAAGAAATCAACACAACTGGCAATAAATGCTTTTCGAAACAGAGTGAGCAATGTTAAGGTTTTCGTCATAAGAAAATTAAATCAATAAGTAATAGTTATGGCAATAAAAATTTAGAATTTATAAAAAATAAATAAAAATAAAAAAAAATAAAAATTTAGAATTTATAAATAATAATAAAGCAATAAGGCCGCCTATTGTGTACTTTCTTCTTTCCTCTGTTTCTTTGTCTGTTATGTCTTTTCGTGTGCAATAAAGAATATTATTATTATTATTAATCAAATCTAATGCAGTTATGTTACATTCTCAAGTTCTACTAAACTGTAAAAGTCAATAGAACGACATAAGTATTTACCATTTCATCTTCATAATCGAAGCTACAGAAACAATCATATTGTTTCTCTGTTTTTTACAATCATACAACACGGCTCTCACAATACAATTATTGCTTTACAAGGATTTATCATTATTTACATTCTATCGGTAAATCTCTTTGGCTTTCAAATATCTCAAATGGTTTTGTTGTAAAAGCATTAAGGTTGAAGGCAATAAATTGGTTTTACTATCTTAAATATTTGCTAATAGTTAAGTTAGTGTGTTTATAACGTTCATAATTCATAATCGTTTATTTGCATAAAACATAGTATTGAAAGACGTTGAGTAAAGTATGTAAAACAGTACACATGTTTTGCTAAATATTAATAGCATGCAAAAGTAATTAATAAATGGCAAGTTACATAATGTCAATGCGGTCAATGTACCACCCAATAATTTGTTGTCTATTTCATAAAGGAATATCGTTTTTATAGTATCTGATCAATTTGGGATACTGGAGTACTTATATCTATTCTGTGATACTGGTTAAGTTATTTAACAATTTACCAAATAATAATATAATTGTTTTTTTCACCTATGAATATATGTCTCATCTATTACATGATTTAAATTTAATAAAAACTTTTGAGTTAGGTTGAATTTACCTTAAGATAATGTAAAATAATAGTAGAGGATGAGCCACACGGTTTGATTAGCTTGAAAAATATTAAAATACACCAACATTCGTACTGTATTGTATATTTATCACTAGCTTGTCCATTTGGCAAACGACTGCACAATAAATTTTAGTAACAATACCCTCGGATTCCAAAACGTCTGTTCAAGTCTTCATTTCTCGGAAATCTTGGCCATTGCTCAATGATTTTTCCAAATTTTATATAAAGGAAAAAGTACCACAAGCTATAATAACTTAAGTTCTGAATGTGATTGTGATAGTTTCCCATATATATAAACTGTTTGTGTATTACATTTACATTACCTAAATTTTATTGTATGGTTCTATGGTCTTTTAAAACCTTATTTCGGAGCTTTATTTAACATGTTTAACATGTCATGCATTGTTATAAAGGCATTTGTCGCAAAAAATACGATCTTTTACGGTGGCATTTGTCAGCTGTTTGTAACACACGACACGTGATTATTTTGTAAATGTATCTACTTACGTAAACGAAACATTTAAAGGGTCACAATAACCTCATCATAATAAATAAATAATACCGAATTGTATTTCACTTGTATTTATTGATCAACAAAATTTACTAAAAGTTCTAATAAAGACGTATAATATTTGGTACCTAACTGAATAACGAAATGAATTATTACAGATGATTATTTTCCTTTTTACTAAGATGTTTTAGAAGCCATTCCTTAAATCCACTGATCCTCACGAACACATCTGGGGCGCCGACTGCGCATGGAAAACCCCAAGACACAATCCCAAATTGGTAACGAAATCTGACCGACACGATGGCACTTCCAGAGTCACCCTAGAAGTCAAAGAAAACATAATATTACTTTAGAGATTTTAGAAGTCACACACAGGATGACCTGATGACCTGTGATTGCTAGCATAATGCCATAGTGAAAAAAATGTTAACTTACATTGCACATCCCAAATCCTTCTCCTTTGGGGTGGAGGGTACAGACCTCTACGTCCCGGTGAATTGGCGGAGCCCACCATCCACCAGCAGCTTTTCTGACACCCTCGACGCATTTCTCGTGTCTAATAGTCTCGACATACAGCAGTTGAAGCCACGCAGGAATTGGTCCCCATGCCTGGATAATATAATTCACATTATCATATCCAACCTCCTTTGATTTCGATTTTGTTTCCAAAATTACTAATTATCAAATATTTTATGACTTGTCTTATAATATCCTATGCGTAAAAAACTCTAAATTGAATGTTTGATTGTTAGCATACATTTTCTTGGGGAAAATTTTAATGTGTTATGGAATGGGCAAGGCAAATAATCTTTAGGTACGTAGGCAGGTATAAAAAGCTATTCTGTAACTGATTCACTGACGTCATATCATACATGTAGGTACCTATTGCTCAAACGGTTGTTCGATATGTAATTAGGTATATGTACTTATACTTAACTAGAAAAAAAAACCAAGCGAACAAAGACTGACCCATCATGTCAGAGGATAAGTGAGCATGAACAAAAAAATAAGGTCTAATACCTACCTAGGTATAATATTGGTAATCCGGGACTTTCAAAATAAATGCCTAACTATCTTAATCACGCAAACGAATTCGCGAGCAAAAGCTAGTTTTATTGTAACATATAAATAAAAAGATATCTTACCGATTCTCTTCCCCATCCAGTGACATAGCTCTTTTCTCCTCCTTCCATGAAGTCGAACCCCAGAGAAATAACAGCTGTGTTGCTTCCTAATTGAAGTTTATCTTTCACGATAACTAAACAGATGTCATTTTTGATGTTGAAAGGGTCCCACTCTTCATGGCTTATGTAGCCCTTAAACACTGCGCGCTTTTCTGTACTATCCCATCGGTTGGAGCCGTAAACACCACGAAGTGATCTGTTAAAGAAGACGATAAAGTTTTACAAAGTGCTTTCAATCTCGCTAACTGGCACCACAGTATTTATAAGATCGTACCAAAAGATATCATAATACTTACAGGTGATAGTGTTGCTTAAACTAATCAACTTTCTCCAAGAAAGATAGGTCGAAAAACGATTTTATTTACGTCTTTTTATGTAAAGTCGGTCAGCTGACCAATACATTTAGTATGAGAGTTTGAAAATATTTTTTCGTTTCCGACATAATTATGTTTCTTGGAGAAAATCGTTCAGTTTAAGCAACACTATCACCTGTTTAAGTATCATCACATCATTTGGTACCACCTTATATATTCGTTTCTGGCACTGAAGACTGCAAGAAATTGAGTTTTGATTTGGGTGCTGCGAATGCAGAGCTATTTTATTATAAGTTTTATTGAACTGATGATGATGAAATACTTACGACAGAAGTGTTCCATTCCAATGCTTAACAGCATCGATGCAGTGGGCAGCGGTGAGCACGAGTTCCTCGCTTATTATAGATGCACCACAAACCAGGCTGCTCACCCTCTGACCGGAGCCGGACACCAATGCCATCATATGAGGAGCATGACCCTCTGGTGCATCATTTCCCCCGACTATGTGGGGCGCGATGTCTACCGGACCCATGCTTTCTAGTGGAACTCCTGTTAATATAGAAAGTATAACAAATTTATAAGGCTTGTAAGCTATATGGGAGAACGTTAAGGATTAATTAAATAGGTATCACAAAATAAATAATAGGCCTATGTCCAGCAGTGGACGATGATAGGCTGATAATGATGATGATGATGAATATTGACCAACATTTTCTTACCAACAGCAAATTTTTGAAGCAACACCAAAAATACAGTGAATATTGCGAGTGCCATTTTTTACAATTTCAAAATGTTTATAAACAAATCAATACAATTATATTTTAGTAGTAGAGTTTATCCAAAAGCTAAACTTTTACTGATGCATAACGTCCAATAACATACACTATTTATACAATTTTAAAATTAATTTTATCGGTTTAGTATTGATTAATTGTAATTCTGAATGGATATGATGACTTTCAGCATAATAGATAACAATTTATTTTATTGTTGTCTCCAAATAGAAATTGTGTATTATTGCCCTTGACGATAGATTTTGTGCAAATGCAATGACTGATAGCAATATGCACGAATCTTTACAAAAAATGTAGCACTGTCAACAAAGGACAATTCAAGCATTTTAATAATAAAAAACCGTATCTATATAAATATTTTTATAACTAAATTTTCATTTTAATTTTTCATTAATTAATTTTCACATTCATACAAAAACAGTTCTTTTCGTGTTTTGTCACGGAATACTGTCAAAGTTTCCTCGTCGTCTGGCCGTAGTCTTTTGTTTCGTGTTTGAGCTTAGTTGTTTTGTTGCTAAGTGAAGATATTTCAAACTGTGGTAGGTACTGCCTCTACCATCACAGACCACAGTTAGGCTAAACAAGAGGTCATAAATTATGTTATCAACGCGATAATGCCCTAACCATTCGCCTTCGAGAACTCGTGAATTTCAAATCCGTTAAGATATTACTAGGAGATTGTTAAATGATAGTATTGTTAGATTAGTAGGTAGTAGTAAATATGAAAAGCCTTTCCAAGCGATCTATCGAAGCAAAGTGTGCCAATCGGCCAAGTATCTATTGACCTGAACCTCCCTGTAATGTGGAAATCTCATGCTAAAATTTTATTACCTCTACCATAAATATTATAATCTTGAGTTAAGTTTTTATAGAAACATTCACCAATTATCACCTCGTCAATTTCGTCCATTGTTTATCTAAAATACCAGTAACTCAGATTCTTTAATATTCATCCAAATATTTGATATTTAGTCAAATATCCTTAGTTTTTCATTTCGTATGAATAGGAATTAGTACAACCAGTATTGTAAAATAAAAATAAGTAATGAATGAATACCTGCTTTTTAACCGACTTCCAAAAAAGGAGGTTCTATGTTCCTCTGTATATTTGTTTTTTTTTGTGTATGTCCACCGATTACTCGAAGACGGCTGGACCGATTGTTATGATTCAAACGGTATTACATTAGGTAAACTCCCAGTTGGTCCTATTTTTTAAAATTTGGAAATCGGTTCAGTACTTTTCAAGTAATCTTGAAAAAAGCACGAATATAGTATGATTTTGTGTGAAATACCTCGATGATAATGGTCGTATTACTTCTTTGTTTATGAACTGAATAAGATAATTATTTTTTTGTAGGAAGAGGGATATCTTAAGTGCAGGTTCTTTAACCGACTTAAAAAAGGAGGTTCTCAGTTTGACCCGTATGTATGTTTCTCCGCGATTATCTTACGTTTGGCTGAGCCGATTTTTCTACATATTATAATATAACTTACCTACAAGGTACCTACTACACTAAAAATTAAAAAATTAAAAAATAGTTTAAAAAAACAAAAAACCGACTTCAAAAAACCTACCTCTAAAAAGCAAGAAATAATATTCGTAATAATAAAAATACGTCTATTGAAGTCGGGTGGGGCTGGAGTACCGACAGTTTATTTATCCAAAAAAACAATTTGTAACAGGTTGAGAGATATCGTTAAATATTTGTTACAAAGACCCTTATTGGTCAGTGAAAATGGAAATACGTTTAACTGTAGTCAAATGTGCCGTGGACACTTGTAACAAGCTATTTGTAATTGCATAATAACGGAGGTCGGCCGAGTGATAGTGATGTAACACATTATAAGGCACTAGATCCGGCTGCAGTTTCCGAATGAACACGTAACCCTATCGTACTGTTATTGTTTTGATGTTCCATCGTGATTGGATCGTCGCGTGCGCAGGTTGGTATCTCTGGTTGTTATTCGTTCGCTTTGTTGGTTTGTTTGTTGTTTATAATTTGTTTGTTCAACATAGTTTGTTTAGATGTACATACATATTCATATTGACGACCTGAGTGGTGCAGTGGTCAACATGCCGCCTACCACGCAAGAGGTCCCGGGTTCGATTCCCGGCCGGGCAGAAATTTAAATGATGAATTTTAATTTCTGTGACGGGTCTGGGTGTTACGATTTTTTATTTTATTGTTAAAGGTACAATAACAGAATACAAACTATTACATTGCAATCTACATTAAAAAGCACTTTTTAAATTTATATCCCAATAACAATTGTACACAGCATTGACACAAAAAAACAGTAAACAAATATTTAATTAACTTAACTTAATAAGCTAAAAAAAGCTTTGAACAATTAATTTTAAAAATAATAAATGGAAGCAATACAAACAAATTCAAACAAATAGGAAATGCAGGTCAATTAAATTTCACACAGCAGCTATGTATAATAAGTATATATTTAAAATGTATATAAGTAGTATATCAGTTGTCTAGCACCCATATTACAAGCTTTGCTTAGTTTGGGACTAGATGGCGCTGTGTGAAATTGTCCAAACATTTATTTATTTATATCCAAGTAGTAGCAAAAGTTAAAAAACGATTACAAAAAAAATGTTTTAGTTGAACAGGACTACTCCTGTTTCCACATTCGCCAACTAATTTTTTCGCCAATTCCCGTTTCAGCAATTCCTGATTTGCCAACTCGACAGCATTTGTCGGGCCAGCTAGTATAACTAATACAGTACGACTACAGCAAGATTTTGAAGTAAAATTCAACAATTTCAACATCTTATTCCATCATTTCGTCAGGCTACCAATTGTTTTGTTGTTTGTACCAAATGTCTTGAAATCACATACTGTTTAAGTTCGCAACATGCATTAGGCTTTACGATGAATTATTCATGTTGGAAACGTTTCCTTTCTTTATAGGTTTCAATTCGTAGTAGTGATCTAAATTTATTACTTGTTATCTTTAATGCATTCTCTTATTCTACTTCGATTGCGGATCTCCAAGTTTTTACCAGTGTTTATATTCATTCTTCTTTGTGTGTTCATATTCATTCCACTACGGTAGAAACTTGTTACGTAGCGTAGTTAAACGTTTTGACCGGTTTGCTTGGATATTAGTGAAAGAGGCATTAAATCAGTGCCAATCACATTTCATGTTATGTAACATGTAAAATCAATAAGTGATCGCAATTTTGCAGACTAATTTTAAGATTAGTGTAAACACAGGTTATGTTTGTGTATTATTTCACAGTTTACATGAATAAATATTTCTAGAATATTAATTATCAGAATAAACTACATTAACCGACCATACTAAATAAACCGCCTATGTGGTCTAGTGGTTCGTACACACGTGTAAGGGGTCCCGGGTTCGATACCCAGGTTAGCTTTCCACAATTTGTACTCGGTTTGGTTGGTGGTTTATTTCAAGTCCGCCTGGCTAGCTTCCTCTGAAATATGTTATTAGGTTGTACTTAATTTATATTTGCACACCATCAATGGTTGGATATGGCGCTCCAATATTATTATAAGACGCTAATAAAGTTATTTAATAATGAAAAAAGGATGTTTCTAAAAGCGTTTGAATTTTATAATCACTCAATCTATCGTAGTTCCTAGAATCCTCAATACAAAACAAATGAGACTAATATAGTATAACCTGTATTACTAACGTAACGACCTACTGGCGATGGTTATACATCATTACATCAAATAATTTGCATATTAGGGCTGGTTTACATTATCTTGGTTGTTAGTAGAGTGCTTTAGTTGAGTGCGAGTCGTAATCGAATGCGAGTGCATTAGTAGTTTTAGTGCCTTTCCAGTAAGCATTTACATTCTTCCAGTAGAGTGCCATGTCCAGGATAGACGCCGTGCAATACGTGCGATTTTACATAAAATTCACGCGTCCACCGGCAATTGATTAATGCACTCTACTAATAAGCTACTAAAATGACAATTTAAATGCTTCCAGTAGCGAGGAGAGTGTCGCGCGAGCAATGAGCGGGCGCGCAGAGGGTGCTATATTGTATCTACTTTGATTCGAGTTGATAGGCAACTAGAACGTTAACTCTATTTAGTTGTACTAATGCTCCCTCCTAAAGCATTATATATCACAGCTTAGATAATGTAAACCAGCCTTTATCATTATTCAAAATGAGAATCTCATTTTGCTAAGTAGCAGCTCGCAAAAGAAGGTCCCATCAGCAAGTCCATTATTAATCTGATTCAGAAAATGATTTTGCTTCAATGAATTTTTGCGAACACTTTTGGAATGTTGACGTTCTGACACGTCAAGGACTTAATCAAGACATTCGGTAGCTTAATTACGCTCCATTCAGTCATTGAGCTCAAATGCAGGTCATTATCACTACAATTCATTATCACAACCAGTCATAGGCATATTTAAATGGTTATTGTTATTGTTTTCAACAAGCTCATTAGATCATAAAATGTAGATATGATATCAGTCTCATTTTTTATTATAATATTTTGTCTGTTGCATTATCATTTCAAGGTCTGGCTGTTTTTTTTAAGTTTAAGTATTTATATAAATAGTCCTATAGTTTTCGGGTTCCTATATTAGGTTGTGTCTTTCCGATTGCCAGACTCAAAAGGTGATTTTAGAGTTTATAGATTATTCTTGATACGTCTTACTAAGTGATTTATAACCAAGAAGATATTGGTTACAAACAAAACTGAGATCCAGTGATTCTAGTGTACGACATAATGTGGAATTTGTCACTGAACAACTAAAATAAGAACGATTTTTCGTTCTTAATTGTAAGCAATTACATTGAAATGTATGTATTAAAAAAGCTTGATGATGATGACCTCTTATCCCTTATCAGGGACATAGGGCTCTCAGAAAGGACCTCCACATCTTCCTGTCTTGTGCGGCCACCTCAAGATCTGTCCAGCCGTGACCGATTGATGCAGCCTCTTTATCAACTGATGAAAAAAATATATATAGGAAAATATATATAATATTTAGGAAGTCATTATTATTTACTTCTACACTGCTTTGAGTTGTCAAATAGTAGATTGTTATACAAGACGCTAAAATGACCCATTGCATATACGAGGTAGTTTTATTCCCGAGCTTTAGCGAGGGAATAAATAGAAACCGAGTTACAATGGGTTTTAGCGTCGTGTGTTACACTATACTTTTCACTACGATTGCGAGAAAATAAAATACAATATTAAATAGTTTATACCTACTTCCGTAAACGAATCCACTCGTTTTTCTATCCTCCACTTCATAAACTTTTTGTACAATATTTAAATAAATGATTTGTGCTTGACGGCAAAAGATTAAAATCATTTCTTTCCTATTACAGTCACACAATTCAATCAGTTTGTAATTATAGAAAAATTCTAAAGATTTCGCGCCATGGTACCTTTTTTAATTTCTGCTGTAGCAGCTAAGCAACACAAACAAGCATTCTACGATTCACTCTTTGCACAGAGTATAAATAAGTCTATGATTTCACCGAAGAGATGCTTTTAGTTCCATTTTCAAAAATAAGAATGAGAAACAGTATTAAGTCGAGCGAGTTTTTATTCGTGATTATGAATAAAGACTTTTTCGTTTTAGTAGAGTCATTGGTAATAGACAAACATTAAAAAAGAAAAAACTTTATCCCCTAGGGGTTATTATGCTATTTTATCTCGGCTCTTGTACGGTACAATGACTGACTTTTTGAGCAAGAGGAGTGAAAAATGTGTTTATTTCATTGTCATTTTGAGTCTCGGACACGCAAAACGGACCTTAGTAAGCTAACCTTTCGTACCGCAAGTACTTTCAAGTGGGTCCCGGTGTATGTGCGCGCGAGTTCACTTTCACCCGCACATCCTAGTGGCCGTGGTTGTACGTGCCGCCATTGCTGATGCCGACCCGGTGACATACTGCCTCTGCGTTCACGGCCGCAAGAAAGTACCCTGCGATCTGACCGATGCGTCCGTCGTCGCCATTGTTGCATTCGTTATACTTTTGTTTTGCTTTCCGACTATTGTTGTTTGTCATTAGACCAACAAGAATCTACCATCGGAATCGCATTTAACGCAAGCATTCTATAAGTAACGATTTCTTAACCAGGAATTGACCTGAGGCTGGAAAACATACTGACATAGATATTTGGCAACATTATGAAAAATTTAAATTAAACTTTGCAATGCCTTGCTCAATAACCAATATTCTTAATGCAATAGTGTTTATATACGCAGAAATCCATTTGATTGCGCTCCGTAGGTTCCAATGCAAAATTGCTTATAAGAAGAAAGATCAGAGATTTCGACGTTTATCAACAATTCGTATCTGAATCGCAGCATTTCGGTAAATGTCGAGCGAAAAGTTCAAGAGAACAATATGCGAGCGCTTGGAGTGTGTTGAAACCGAACCAACTATCAAAAGTAATGAATTCTTATCTTAGGATTATTTTAATTAGACTTGCCTCTTACTCAACGACAACGGCAACAACGTCAAGTTCTTCTTTATGGATGCGAAACCTGGCTCGTAGGTTGTTCGTCAACAAATGTCCAAGGCGAATACTGGGAATTCCTTCGCACAAGGCCATCATTGTGAACTAATTTTTGACCAAAAAGTCAATAAATACCATCGAGCAACCACCTTATTCACCAGATATGGCTCCAGCTGACTTCTTTTTCCTAAACTCAAATTACCACTTCGTGGTACCCGTTTTCATTTGGTAGAAGACATAAAGGAGAATTCGCATCGAGAACTGAACTTAATTCCGGAAAAAGCGTTTAAAAATGTTTTGATGACTGGATTATTCGTTGGCGTAAGTAAATCGTTTCTGAAGGAGCATACTTTGAAAGTGATAAAATTTGGATGAATACCTAATAATCATATTTTTGTGTATTATGGATATTTTCCCGGTCGGTACTTTCTTGACAGAGTAGTATTTTATCAGTAGTTCAATTCGGTCTAGGGTGTTTATGGATTGGGAAGGGGATATATTTAAGTATTTTGTCATTCACATTTATGTATATTTTTATGGTAAATAAAATAATATTACTTAAGTAATATAAATGGTTTTTCTTAAGTAACTATAGTAATAAATGGTTAACCATATTCATTAAATTCGGCCAGTTTTAATTTAAATAATTGTCTAAAAAAATTTTTATGTTGATGTAATCAAAAACCAATTTGTTTATTATAAGATTTTGTGTAACAAGTATTCTTTTATATAAGTTTTTTATTACTTTGTTAGCTCAAATGATCGAGAAAGCTATTACTGTTAAATAATACAAATTCCGATTTACTTATCTAACTATTGCTGTAGAATGAATAAAATCACAATAAGTGTCACAAATGTGGATTTCTAGAATATCCACTTGATTTACATCGTTGATGTAATCCTAGACGCTTCCTACAGAGCGTTCCGTTACATCACGAAGTAAGAAAGTTATAGCTAAATCGTTTTCGCTTTTCCATCATCTTGTCTATTTATACATTTTAATTCTGCGCGCTATGCCGGTCGAGAGCATTTCCACTCTCGCTATCAAAACACCGTTAACGAAGAATCGGTCGTTGTGTTGTAGAGATTCGCGTGTAATCAACATACTGCTTCTGTTACGCGGATGTCCTTGACTGCATTATCTTCATCTCATAGCTGCATGCTCGTTTGATTTATGTAGATCTCATGTCTCTGTTGCATGTGAAAGAACGTTTGGTGAATGAACAAGTAGAATCGTGGATTCAGATGACGTCACTGAATCTATGATGTTTATTTAACACTTTGACCGCCTAGTCGGATATTAATAGCTAAGGAAAAAGGACAATAGTTTAGTTTTTTTTAAATAATAGCAGACAAACAATTGGTTTTTTTCAATATTTTGCATGTTGGCATTATGGAATAAGAACAAGGAAATTTAACAATAACTTAACTACTGATTTTGAGCACAGTTACGAAAACGAATATAATGAGAAACTTGATTTTCGATTACGTCTTCTTGCGTATTTTTATATTTTAATGTGTTTTGTATCATTGGCCTAAGAATATTTATTCTTATGTCATTAGTTAGTGCTAATTCTTTTATGCAAATATAGGAACTAAATACCTTTACATTCTTCTAAACTGTTTGGGATGTTGTATTTGGCCAGACAAGTGCTTTCGTTGCTTGTCACCTGCATCGCGGCTTCGTACAAACGCGTCTTACTCGCTTGTCACGGTATTGATCGGAGCAATGTCATTGTGTTAATAATAATTGTGCAGATAGTATATTCCTTTATCTGCAACCGACAAACTAACGTAAGAGCTGGTTTATACGTAGTCAAGTCAGTGACTGGACCCAGTGACTCGAAATTTCGGATCCAGTAACTGGGTACATTTAGACAGGATCAGCAGTAAGTCGTACTGTGCCGGAAAATAGAACGGGTAGCTTGTCAGCTGGACTGACTTGGGAGCGAGAAGTCAGCACTGGACTGGGTTGAATGAAACTAGTGTCTATTACTGTACTGCCATGTTACTGACCCCGTATAAACCAGGCATTAGGCTAAATCTCGATCTGCCGACAAACTATATTCCACTCCGAATCCCCTCTATTCTTAACATGTATTTTTTGTCCTCCAGGGCCTACCGTCGTGGTCCCGCGGGCTGGAGGCGGCGGAGGCGGCGCGCTCGCGCCTCGTGCGCTGGGCGTGCGGCGAGCCCCCAGCGGAGGCGGACCCTCCCCGCAAGAAAATGCCCCACGCACTGCGTCGTCGGTGGCCACTCTGCCCTTGCCTTCAGGTTAGTACTACCACAATACAGGGTGTAAGGGAACGCTTCCGTATGAGTCTCGCGCGGGTCAGTAACCGCCCAGAGGACGGCCGCAGCTGACCAGCAGATTTATTTTCAATACATTTCATCGTTTCAAAATAATTATACTTATTTTATAAAAAAGACGTTCTAATAAGTTTATTTCAGTTAAAAAAAATATTTATAACGAAATATTTCTAATGATATTATCCAGCCAGGATCAGTAACTCTACCACCTGCATTTTTTTTCGAAAGCGTTCCCCTACCCTGTATTCTATTCTACGTAAGCGCTCATAAACTAATAGTGAAATCGCCTAAAGTAGACCGAATTCGAGTGTGGTGTGTGTCGTTGACTCTTCGTGCATCATCGTGTAACTTCCGTTTTTCTTCAGAAACTTCCGCTACGTCGGTTTTTGCACAAAGGACCCGTAGATTATTTTGTTCGTAGAGCTTGTACTGTGAATGTGACTGAGCGCTTCGCGAAGTTGCATTCGTGCGTGTGTGTTTCTGGTTCTAGCCCTGTCACCAATGCCACATAATTGAAAATCTTTGCTCTTCGCTATCAAAAGACTTATAATAGGATTGACATAATAAGTTTTCGTTTAGGTACTTACATCGATTTAATAACGTCAAATCGAAGAATTTCAAATGCGACTTTGTCTAAGGGGGCTGGTTGATTACAATTACTTACTCTGAACTTTAGAGTACGGAGTAGGGACTTGTTAGTAAACCTATTGCTTATACTCGTAACTGCAAGATTACAGGATAGAGCAAGTGATGTTATCATAACTTAGAATGTTTCTTACAATGATTGTTGTTGGCTCGTAGACCGATTGATTCACTACAATGTTATCTTGATTATGGTGATAAGCTCAATTCTGATAATAAGTGTCAGTTTACGAACATTAATTTTAATTCAATCAGGGTCGTTAGCCGCGATTGCAGTTTCTAACCTTTTCATTGGATGTAACCTTTATTAAGCGTGCATTCAATAATAAATACTTAATGTGAATATTATTATTATAATAATTATATTATTCATATTATAATAAAAAAAGTAATTATTGAATAAGATCATAAAATTAATATAGGTAGGTACCTAATTGAAAAAATACTAGAAAAAATCGACTCACCCGGTACTTAGCAGCTCAGACGGGATACTACAGGCTACGGGTGAGTCGATTTTTTCTAGTACTTTTTTCAATTAGGTACCTATATTAATTATCTTAATGTTAAAAAAGCATTGTGAATGCCTAAAATTTAAAAGTTCAATAATTATTGATTTTTAGAAGGTGTTTTTTAACAAGTAACATTACGCAACGTGTTACAAAAAAACTCCTGAAGCCGAATATGGTACCTAGATAGGGACCATCAAACTGAACAACTATGGGACCAACTCTGAAATCGAAAAAAAATATACATAACAATACATTTTGTTATGAATGTTTGTATGAAACAGCTGATTTTTTTCGCGATTTTAGAGTTCGTACCTACTAAGCAGTAAAAGTAGTTCAGTTTGATGGTCCCTATAACCATACTTTAGGGTTTTTTTTATAACACGTTGTATTTAAATATATAGCACAGTCAGCAGCATATCAAGCTATACAAAACTGTCAAAAATCAACAATGAATTTTGAACCTTAGCGTGCCCGCAGACTACAGACCAAACTGTCGGCCGATAGTTGGTTTTGTATGAAGAATCGGCCGATACCAAATCGTTGTAGTGTGCGCACTTGCATACTTCTTCGTACTGATTCCAACTATCGGCTGACAGTTTCGTCTGTAGTCTGCGGGCACGTTTAAACTGCTTATCTTAAAGTAAATTACCAAGAAACAATAAAAAATTTACGAATAGCAACAGCAACACGTTTTTTTAAATTAAGTAAATAAATTTTCAAGTGCAGTCGGCAACAGTACTTATAATTTCCTTGGCTCTTTTGCTTCCTTCGGTTCTTTGACCGACAGACTTTATCACTTGTCTTGTTTATCAGTCGTCATTATCATTCGCTCGTGTTTGCAGTGACTTTCTGGGATTTCCTGCATTATTATATGTATTTTATTTTGTTTGTTCCATTGTTATTTGATTGTGATTGTGACCTTGAGTCGTTATCAGAACTAACTTCAGTAATATCAATAACATGGCAATAAAAAAGGCGTTTGCGAAACTAATTTGTTCAATTAAATCACTTTTTGATATTTATACACTGGCCTGCAAAACTAAGTACTACAGAGGAGGCCTATTTTCATACAAACGAGGTAACTTTGAAGCTTTGGTTCTCCGCCCAGAACTAAACGGGGTGTGTTTTGATGATGGCCATTTAAAGAGTAAATGAAGGAGGCCCAGATCGCTAAAGAAACCCAATGGATTAGAAAAGTCGTTTAGGTCAGAGTTGGACTTAAAAAAAAAATAAGCTACAATTACATCAAAAGTATGGAAAATGTAACACTAAAAAATCCGTACGGTCTTTGGAGGAACCGACTCTTCTAATCCCTTGGGTTTCTTTAGCGATCTGGGCCTCCTCCATTTACTCTTTAAATGGCCATCATCAAAACACACCCCGTTTAATTCTGGGCGGAGAACCAAAGCTTCAAAGTTACCTCGTTTGTATGAAAATAGGCCTCTGTAGTACTTAGTTATGCAGGCCAGTGTATTTGAGTAATTTTTTTAAAGTTAGACAGCAGTCAATCACAAGTCACAAGAATGACTGTGGCAAGGCAAGGCATTTTTTTTCAATAAATGTTTTTACCATTCATCTAATCTGATAATAAGTTAAAAGAGTGACAGACAGATTAAATTTTTTAATACCAATAATGGGTGTTTAAAGCAAACAAATCTTACTGGCATTTAATATTATTTGTTAGGTTTTAAAAGTTAACTTTAATTGCTACTACTTACTATTATTAATTATTAGTACTTATTAGTAGCAATTTAAATTAACTTTATATGTAGAGGTATAAGGTCTAAAATATTGAATTTATGAATGTCATACAAAGCCGTTGTTTCGTGTCGTGTCGAATTGCGATCGAGTAACATGATTCTAAATAGTATCGAGTTCCGTCGTCAGTATCGCGAGACTCACGTGCTACTTTCATTGCGACTCGCGGCTAGTCAGCACTAGAGAACCAATTATCATTGTAGTGAACTCATTGAGTTGCTTCTGTTTCAATTAAAATAGTACATTATGAGACAAGTTAGCTTAGGTTGCTAATTGCACACAAGGCTGTGGGTTGCAGCCCGAGCCGTAGGCGAGGGCGTAACTCAGCCGAGTGTGCAATAAGCAAGAGCTCACGAGTTTCATACGACGTTTTTCAACACATTTGCGAGGAAAAAACAAAGTAATTTACCATACAGCAACAAATACGACAAAAACAAAATATGATAATTATGGGAAAAGGCGCGCAGGTTTTTTTTTGTTTTTTTCACACGTTCAATGCAAGAATATTTTGCGAACAAAGGGGTAAGGAGCATACAGCCTACTTCAAAATTATAATTTTAAGTAAAAATGCAAATATTTTAATATTTTATAACAAAATATTGTAAATTATGAATAATTTGATAATAATAAATATTTGTTTGACTTGATTAAGGACTTACACATTTATTTATTCCAAAAATGTATATGAATTTTCAGCGGCATAAAACCTCTTTGTTGAAGTTTGTTGTTACTAAAAAAAATATCTGTATAACCCGGTTAAATTGGGAATGCTCTGTTTACTCGCATAGAACTTGCAGTACGGTACTAATTTAACTTTGTAGGGTTAATTCTATTACGAACTAGTGTTTTATATATTATTGCACGCGTTTGTTATAGCTCGGTTTATGGCCCTAAAAGCGATGTGTTAGGGCTCACTTTACGAGCAAGTGTGTTGAAAAAACTATAAAAAATATTTTTTGGTCATTTTTTGAATCAGATGGATGTTGCTCGTCGCCCGCGCCAGGCAGAGAATAATAAAGCTAAAAATATTTAATGTTATAGACATAACAATAACAATTTTACCAGCTAAAAACGTACACTTGGGCCTGAACAACCAACTCAACCCAAAAATAAAATAAAAAATATACTAACAGACAGGCGACGGACAGCACCAGCCTAACTCAAAAAAGGGTCTGAGGGGCCAGCCCTCTTAGCATGACCGACGAAACCTTAGAGGGTCTTCAACCCGCGGCCCGCGGTTACGTTCTTGGCGGCCCGTCATTGTATTGACAAAATTAAATTCACATGTCTACAAATTATACCTGTTTAGTTAGAATATAATGTTTTTCTTGTGTTGAGGCCCACCGAACCAATATCAGAGTATATTAGGCCCTTGACTTCAAAAAGGTTGAAGATAGTTATAGCGGTATGTTATAATACTATTATATATTCTGTGGCGGTATTATAACTGACTGGGATGTTCTATAAATCAGTTTACATAAAGCTATTCGGTAGCCTGATTACTAACGTACCTACGTTATCATAGTAGACCTGTTAATGACTCACGTGTATCTAAATGCCTAGTTTTAGAGTCACGGAAATCTGAATTAGTTCCGTACCACTAATCTAGTCTATATTCATTCGCCTAATTGGTTCTTATTTAGTAAAATCTCTTCACTTGAGAGATTTATTCTATACTCATGCCCTCATGCGTAATAATCATATCGAAATTTATGATTGTAGTCCTAATGTGATAACTGCTTTTAGAGTAAAATAAGTCGTTGTTTGTATCGTTCTCAGCCATATAATATTACCAGCCTAATAATTCAATACTATTGTTATTATCAATATAACTAGGTACTACACTTATTATTATGTACTTAAGTATGTACTTAATATGAAATAGTTTTTATTTTTTATCGATAAGTGTCAGTATATCAGTTAAGTATTATGGGAATAAGAATAGAAATCGATTGATCAATATCACTATAGATGAAAATTTTGAATCTCTGCACAAAATGTAACACCCATCATGCATGGAATGTTTCTAAAATTTGGCAGCAAAATTTTATTAAATAAAACCATTGTCGATTGATTCAACAACATTGAACTGATTGATATTCTCAATAGTCCCTTTGTTGACCCGTTGCGAATGAAGTGGGTCAACGGTCTCATTGAATTAAGAGTTAAAAGATCAAATCGTCAGTCAAATAGAGAAGCCAATAGAGGCAATTAAGGTCTGTTTGTTTGCGTTTAAAAATTCTTAAAAATATAAGGGGCCCTATCTTTTAATCAATCTTTTCAACAAATTTGACTTCAACACCGCTTACCAAAGACATTACTGACAACTGGCTGACCAACGAGCGATTCAAAAAAACGGATTTTGCTAGTCATATTATAATGAGTAGTAAGGAGCGCTCGATGCCGGCCTAAGGATTCAAAAATAGGGCTCAAGGCAAACGTAACAAGGTTAGTGATTTGAGCGTCCCTTAAAATTTAAGAAACATCTACTATTTAAGCTAGCAGTTAATCGCTTAAGTACAAGAAATGATAACATAGCCAAAGTACAATTCAAATGTTTAAAAAAAGCTTTAAATAGCTACTAATTGTTAATCGAATTAGAGCGAGACAATACGTTTCAATAAAGGGACGGAAGTAATTACACCGTTCAGACGGAGAGCTGTCTTCGTTTTGATTGGGAGTTTTTGCCTGGCGCCTGGGTGCACGGGCAGGGTCACCCTCCGCCGCGTCCTGAGGGCATTGCTGCTCCAGCTAATTGGCCGTAAGGATACGTCCACAATTTCCGGGATTGTGATTTTTGTGACTGCGATGTTTATGTGTAATTGACAAAAATGACCACAAGTGTGAAGAGAAGCGATAGCAAATTTTTCAATTTCACTTTGAGAAGAAATCGGTTCCCCTCGAAACAAACTGTGAGTATTAAATCTCCATCTCTGAAGTAAATAGGTTTTCTTGGAAGGTTTTAAACTGTGTGTTCACAGAAACAAAGCTTTTACATTCTCTTTATGTACCTACTTTCTACATTAAACATAACGTTCTTGAACACCCGTTTTCAATTTTCTTTGGAAAGTAACAGAGGAATCGCCCTTAGTGTCGTAAATGAAATTGTTCTGTCGTCTGAGGAGTGCAGCGATGATGTCACGAACAAAAATACTGACTAATGGGCCTGTTCACATTCATTATATCAATTCCAAAAACGAGCACGGAATTGCATTTTTATTATTACGCAATACTTAGGTGAAATATTCCACTGTTCCAATACAAACATCTTTAATTCATTTGTAATTAAGTCGTAACTATAATGTTTGCTTGTTCAAACGACTTGATAAGACTCATGCATGATGAGTTCTTCCATCTATGTTGACTTATAGGTGTGTTTTCTTATCACACATTTATGTTTAGTTCTTTCTTTCTTTCAACCTTGTGACATTTCTAAAAGATGTGCGCAAGCGCAGCAGGCTTGTTTTATAAAAAGAGTCCGATAATCGGATGCAATTCGTCGTTCAGTTTACTTGATATTGTACCTTATTCGTGAGTTAATTGTCACGGAGTGGGGTGACTATGAATCGTGATTTTTTTATGTGGGACAAAAATCAGTGATGCGAACGAGAATAAATTGGGTGGGACTAGGTATCACCGTCCGTTTATCGCGATTATTTTTATGTAATAGGCCTGCTCATCATTGTCGAAATGGGTTGTGGCTCATTCATCTCCATGTCTTCTGTCTGATCTGATCTAGTAGAAGTAAAAAATGTTAATGTTGAGTGAGAGAAGTTTTAAGTGAATGTTGAGCAATAAAATGATAACACACATTTTGCCAACTTGCATAGACTAAAGATATTTTTGTGACGATCTATATAATATCCAGATTTTACATAAACAATTTCATTACATTTTCGTAATTCCAGTTGTTAAATAGCTGAGAAAGGAAATGTCTTCCAATCTCCAAGGCTCTCGCTGTCTGTCCTGCACGTTTCCTTTTATGTAAAATTTGCATCAACTGCTACGGTACCTAAAGTCTGTTTATGGAAAAGAATCGATTTTATCTTTCTTATTTTTATTCTCTGTGGCATTGGTTTTATTTATCACTGCGGAAGTAGCGAAACGGTCATTTCTGCACTGATACTTGATTCTAAATAAAAAGTAGTCTTAAGAAACTATTATTATTTATTTATCTAATTTATCGACTATGTTACAAGGTATGATATGACTAATAAGAGACATGACAAAGCGTATGCATGATAAGTTTTAAAATGTACAAAACAAACTTGTGACTTACAAACAAAACATTTGTTCCACTATCGGTCAAGAGATGGCGCTGGCCTAAGAAAAAGAAATAGTTCCACTATCGGCCCAGAGATGGTGCTGACCTAATACTGCAATAATAATTTTATTATTCTACAGCTCTGCAGTGTATTTATTATGATGGTACGGAAACCCTCGGTGCGCGAGTCCGACTCGCTCTTGCTTGACCGGTTTTTTTAACCTGTTATCTGTACAGTAAAAGTGTGGATTCTAACATACTTTTGTCGGTAGGTACTTAGAACGTGACTGCATCAGAGTGTTTGATGCGAAAAAAAACAATGTACCATTAGCAGGTTCTCAAATAAGTTTGATTATCGACCTTGCCATACTTTTTACTATCCTTGACTTTGTTCTTTTACTTTTGTTTCTGTTCTTTTCTCTATAATGTAAGATAATCTGTGCCATTACCATCCAGAAATTTGGTTATCAATTACTTCCAACGCGTCATCTTGAACCGTAATCTGATGCTGTCCATCACAAAAGTTTCTCGGAAGAAATTGGTTTTAGTGACAAGGCCGCTGATAGTATCTCGTTTTCGGTGAAACTTCGTGGGTTGAATCATAATGTGTACCTGCATCTGCAATAAACAACATTTAATTTATTTTTATGTGAGTAATATTGTTTGTGTTGTTTTAGAATGATGAACCGCCCGAGATCACATACTGCGTGGTGGGCGGAGAGGGTGGCTTGGCGCTGCAAGCCGTCACCCCCACTCACCCCATGCCGCCCCAAGATGAGCTGGACGCCAAGTTCGCCGAGCTGGTGGTAAGTCCCTTTTTATGCATAACTGGATAGCGCTTGGCCTTTATCTCACCTGATGTTGAGTGACGATAAGGCCGAAAGGTGGAAGCGCACTACTCCCGGAATTCAATCCTCATCACTGAGGAACTGCCTATCTTACCTCTGACTGCCGGAACACAACAATTTTTAAATTATTGTTATGGCGTCAGACTTAGGTAAGATGGTGGTAGCTAGAGGCGGTTAAAGTCCCTTTTAATAATATCAAAATGCTGACAATAACCATGTTAAACCCGGATGGGAAATTATGTTCCCCATTTGCATAAAGTATCTTTTAGTTCAAAACGAACAATTGCGAAGCTAACAGTTTATTGTTGAGTGATTTATCATTCTACAAAGTAAGTACCTACTTTGGTTGTGGCTTGTGGTTGTAGAAATAAATAATTGGTATGAATTGTCTGCAATTTTTCATTAGGTACTTTATCGATCGATGGAGTCAAGAACTGCGTACCTACGCAGTGCTAATTATGTATTCTGTGGCAGTGCTATCTATTAACAACTATTTGAATCAGACCATGACGGTCAGATATTAATTTTGCACAACCAACTTGTTTTGATTTTTAAGATTGATTGATTGAATTTGATTGAATTTCATTTATTATATAATTTACTTATTAACTATTACATTTATTTTTCCCCGCAAAACCATTTCCATGGTTTGTCTGCGAGTGAAGAGCTCACTAACATTTTGAAAAGTAAAAGAACATAATAATATTATAACCTAACATTATATAATTTAAGTACATGCAACGGACTATTGATGTTATTGTGGTAAGTATTTATAATTGAAGTTAACTAATTATTATATTAAGGACTATATATTATGCTTTCTAAGTAATATTGTTTTAACTTATTATTAAAGTGGTTTTTATTTTCCAAACAAATTATTTCTTGTGGAAGTGCATTCAACAAATAGGGCAACCGTTTATTAAGTGTTCGGTCTCCATAGTAATTATCAACTCTCGGTACAACATACCTACCCCTAGCCACGAATCTAGTGTGATGGCTGTGTTGAAGGGAAACCAGACGCTCCCGACAGCCACGGTTATTAGTTAAAAATAGTAATTTATGTTTTAGGCTTACTGGTAGGATGTTACAGATTGCAAATAATTGGTAATAGTTGCCATTACATTTTGCTTTTGTTTTATTGTCAACAAGTAGTTTTAGAATGAAAGAATGTGCATGCGTTCTGTTACTTCTCCTCTTAATTTAATAATTAAAAAAATACTCTGCAGTATACTTGTACCAATTTCTACCATTACAATACTCATTTTACTGTGATCAAAATATTTAAGAAACTAAACATGGCACAAGTTCAATGTCCAAAAATTTTATTAGCATAAAAAGCTATTCTCTATTTTGTTGAATGAATAATGTGAATGGTTGACGCGTGAGTCAGTGTGCGACGGTCAACAAAAACAGAATTGTTGTAGTAGGTGTCTAAGGAAAGTGAATTACAATCTCGGCCAGTGTCGATGAACTGTGATACTTAATATTTGAAGTAGGTATAGGTAGGTATCTCTTCTCTGGTCATTTTATCTGATATTATTTTTAGATCGTATTGAAATAACTATTTTGTTGTTAATAAACTTCAATAGTGGAATTCGAATTGATTGACCAATTCATCAGAGAACAAGATTTTAATTACCGAACAAAAAAATATAGGCAACGATTTGGCGCAGTATTGATAATGATGTGGTCAGGTTTATTATTTAAACCTATTAAATTACTATAATTTAGTATTAGTATTAGTATAGAATAATTATATTCAATAAATGATAAATTATCAGTAATTAGCGTAGTTAACAATAGATTTTCTAGAAAATTCCATACCGCCAGATGCTGCGTACATTCTTTTAAGTTTTTCATTTTCTACCACAATCAATATTAAATTGTCATGAAAGGACTTCTAAAGACAATGATCTCATTCTTGCTTCACAATTCACTGCCTCATAAGAATTATAATAACTATACCTACTTACCTTCTCAAAACATGAAACGTCGAGTTTTCATAATATAATACTCAAGGGACTTTATGAATGTTGCAGTCTTGCATTACAAACAAATACAATACTTTTTGTGCATGTTTTTGATAACATTACCAACTTTTTAACTGTTGTTGATATCCTTTGTTTCCGTTCTGTTTACCGCGTTTTCTGATATGCATGTAAGGGTTACAAAATTCTATGTTCGTCTTCATTAGATCAAATTAATATTCATTTAGTGGTTCAAAGTAGTTATTTCTTTATGATCACGCTTATCTAAACTATGTGTACTATCATTATTATAATTCACTTACTAAAATATCACATTTCTGAAGAGCGCTTCGATCGGCGGCGGCGTTCCCATCATTCTGTGGCTAATTTCAACATTGTCTAGAGCTGAATCTCAGACTAGGTTGCCTTATGCAATCAATCCCACTGTTATTAAGTCTCGCAGCAAAATGCACCATATAGAAATTTTCTACCTAAAAGATGCAATTAAGTAAACAAGTGCTCTTATATTGTTGCGTCACTTGCGTCACATGGCTTTAAATGTTCTTTAGTTAAATATCAAGGTAGAAAATGTCTCCATTCTGTTGCACAATCGTGAATTGAATCCTACTTCGTTTCTATATTTAAATACATAAGTATTGCTTCTTATGCTTGGAATCTATCTTGGAAATGAATATTGGAAATCTAGGAATTGCAATATTTTAAGGAGCAATTATCATACATTGGCGACTCCTATTTTATCGTTATTAAAATTTGAAGTATCGACTTTTTACGGCTGATGGCAAAATCGTACGAATTTTTTAATATCGTCGAATTTGTTCATTACAAGAATCCTCACAGACCCTAAAATGCTTCCCTGTCTATTCTATTCTATTAATTAATAGCCAGTTATAAGGATTGACAGCTAGTAATAAATCTGTACAAAGAATAGATCTAAACACCAACTTCGACAAGCCAACTACACTCGCTAGCAAAAGTATGGAATCATAGGCCTAAATAGGCCTTCATGCGGCATGAAAATTCATACAAACGAGGTAACTTGAAGCTTTGGTTCTCCGCCCAGGATTAAACGGGGTGTAATCTGATGATGGCCATTGAAAGAGTGAATGGAGGAGGCTGAGATCGCTGAAGAAACCCAACAGATCAGAAGAGTTGTTTACACTAGAGACCGCATGGAGTTTTAAGTCCATGGCATTTCATTTCATGATATCTCGATGTGACAACAAGTAACACTTATGATAAATCTTTGTGGTTTCTTAGTGTTATTTAAGTAATTCTGTTATATATATCTTGTAATATGTTAAATGTCCCTCAGCCATTTTTGATGTCCCCACTGCTGGGGCACAGGCCTTCCTTATGGGTGGTAAGGAGGATGGGCCATAACCCACCACGCAGGCCCAATGCGGATTGGTGGGTGTTAACGACTGCAAATGCAGCCGGAACCAACGGCTTAACGTGCCTTCCGAAGCACGGAGGAGCTCGAGATAATAAATTTTTGGTCACCCATCCCATGACCGACCCTTATGAACGTTGCTTAACTTCCGCAATCGCTGGGCCAGGCGCTAAACCACTGCACCACCGAGCTCCTCATGTTAAATGGATAAATAAAAAAATAATAAAAAAAGTGTTACATTTTCATACAGATTGTAATTTTAGCTTGTTTTTGATATTTTTTTATTCAACCCTGAGCGACTCATCTAATCCGTTAGGTTTCTTTAGCGATCTGAGCCTCCTCCATTCACTCTTTGAATAGCCATCATCAGATCACACCCAGTTTAATCCTGGGCGGAGAACCAAAGCTTCAAAGTTACCTCGTTTGTATGAAAATAGGCCTATGATTCCATACTTTTGCTCGCGAGTGTAGTTAGGTTGTCAAAGTGAGATGCATAATAAAGCGGTATGATAATCAGTCGGCAGACAGGTATACCTATCTAAGTACTGGTTTCCCTCAGTTTCATCCAGTTGCGACGTGGTGTTTGCAAAGACACCCGAGATAGGAGCAAGCAACCGTTGAAGGTGTTCTTTTGACAGATAAGATGGGTGCGCCCGTACTTTCACGAAAATTATAATAGGGTTGTCAACAAGACATGGATGGAGGAATATAATCAACTTTGTGATTAATAGCGGTGGGTTAATTAGTTTTGTGATTAACAAAAGCAATCTTGATTAATAATACCTACCTACCCATTGTGTACAAACTTTTGTTAATTATTGTGATGGAAAATGACCTCACTTTAAATGTTGAGCTCATTTTTCAATGTTGACGACTCTGTATGAAATTTACAGGGAGAAAAAAGCAGCCCTTGACGAGTTTCTTGTCGGTTCTTCTCGTTACAAGGTCTCCCGCTCAGGGTTTGCGAACCGATGGCGTAGCTTCTTTGACATTCACAAGTGCTTGTAACAGCCTAGACTGAATAAATGATTTTTTGATTTTGATTTTTTGATTTTAATGCTTCCAAGAAGCACGATACGAGGTGGTAGAGCTAGCGTTAGTAAGTAATAATTGAATGTTTTTTTATTAGATATGACGATATGAGGCATACATAGCAGCTAATAACTTTTGTTGAATGAGCATTATTGATCATAATTTAAAAGGCATAACCTATTTTATTTAAAAAAAAGATAAAAAGAAAACAGAGTCTTCAGATACAGCCCTATTTGCACTGTATCAGTAACATGCATCGGATCGGACTGTAAGTGGCGTTTAATTTGATTTACAATCTGCAGCGCCGGCGCAAATTACTGGTCCAATCCAACCCCGATACATCTGATCTGATCCGAACCTGATTCGATATGTACATGTTATCTGCTAATAATCTAGCAAAGTTAACGATAGTTTAAGTAGGGAAAATAAACTTTTGAGCTTCGACGTCCAAAAGTAAAAATAAGTCTCGTAAAATTGTTAATTATGTAATGTTATGACAGTGGCCGTGTGTGGATTAGGAATATATTGTTACTAATATTAAATATTGGATAAGTAAGTTTGGTACACTTTTAACACTTAAGTAATCAATGTAAGCTGAAATTGATTTTCAGATAGACATAAACTTATCAAAAGCTTAATACAGATTGTATCTATTTGGCTTAAATCAATTCACAACTTAATTGTCGATATTCAATGAGACCTCCCCTTTGTGCTCTTTAATAAACTCATTTTACTCAATGATATTGCGGCTTGAATATAAATCACGCAGTCTAACCCACGAAACCGCCCATAATCGTATAAATATTGTGGCAAGATATAAACGTACCGATAAGTGGCAGTTTTGGCATTTCACTCGATTGAGACATTAAATTATCAGCTCATAAAATGCAAAAATTACAGCCCGGCTAAATATTTAATGAACTTTTCAATCGGCTATATAAGCGAGATAAACAAAATTTCACTTACGCTCAAAAACTGGTTAACTTGTTGATGCTCCACGGAGTTTCCCACACGCCCAGTCATTTGCACCTGCTAGGACTTTATCGTTTCTAAATAACGGTGAAAGTAGAATGACAGTTTTGACAACTAATGGTGAAAATAATGGGTTGAAGATATTACACGAATGGCAATGTATAACAATTAGAGCCTGTAGTGGCCGGGTTATCGGTTACGCAATACAATGACATGTTACTTTCACTGAGGTTCGTGATGATCGGTGACAGATCGGTATTACTTACAACAGCTAATGAAGATGGTAATTTCGCTATAGGTACATACATTTATTATTTAGTTGTTGCTAAGCCATCTAATGCTGTCACTTGGACAGACACGTAACGTTTCTTTAGAAATACGGCTATTGAATTTGTCCGGATGGGCGAAGTGATTTCAATGGAGCTGAAATTGACTTGTTTATTATTCCTTATTTATATTTTCATTCATATTGAATATAATTATTTTGTCCTTTACCGCATAAATGTGCATTCACAAATGAATTCAAGGTGGAGTAGGATTTATGACTATTGATTGATTTAATGAAGAATCACAGATAGTGATATTTTTATTTCAAACGTTGTCGATTGATCTAACGATGACTTTGCTCATTAGTGATTCAATAATATGTGTTGCTGAGTCAGATATTTATCTCTCAATGACTTGATATAACTCAAAAATGTCCATTGTAAACACTTTCACTGCTTTACCATTTTGGGTGCTGCTTGTATGATTGGCGTCAGTATTACAAATGTGCTGACTAGGTTCATGGTTTCTTTAGTTAAACGCAACTATTTTCACTTTAACGATCTCGTCAAAGTTCTTAATTCTTATATTGTAGGAAGTTTATTTAAAAACTAATGTTACTTTTTACATGTCTTAAAATATGCAACAAATTGATTCGGATTGGATAACATTTTTTCATTTAAGTTTTACGTTATTACAATTGGTTAACATTGATGTTTTATTTGCATGATGTTTAGAGCCAGCCAGCATTACATTAAAAACAAAGGTCATTTGTTTGTACTAGTTCGCATTTAACTTTCAACAGTGGTGTCATGACAGGTTGCATAGTTTTCCAGTTCATTAGTCAGTGCATATCTTGCATTAATTTGTTATTAACCTTCTAAGAGTCACGATCTTGTTCTCATCTCACTGATTGGTCTTATATCTAAGTCCAAGATACTCAGATTTCGTAACAAGATTACTCTTACGGTGTGAACTCACGAATTTTAAGCATTGATCCTATAAGGAATTTTTATTGATGATATTGACTTACATAATGTTCATGTGATGCAACTGGTTTAAATAAACCAAAAAACGCTCGCGACGTACGGTTATACTAAGTACTATATTCTTCGGCTTTTCCACTTAAACGCTATTAGCAGTTGGAGCGAGTATTTTAGAAATGAAATAATATAATTTAATAGACTTGCCACTTCAAGATGGTTGAAGCGATTTCTATGTATATTTTACGACTGCATGTGAAATACGAAATGAGAATCATTTCATTTACGCTTGAAAGTTGGATGGAGTCAGGTTATTTCAGTTTCTGGCGTCGAATGCGCTGACAGTTTCATTAGTGCAAATACTTGAGACAGCTTTCTAGTGCGCCCTTTGCATTCCATGTTTGTAAGAAAGTTCGTTATTCATAGCTATATCATTATCAAGCTCATGATCGCTTCTGATATTGAAAGATTCTTGCATTTTAATTTGTATGTTGTCTTATTAGTTATCATTTTTAATGATAAAAATATTTAACCTTTAATTGTTGGAGACCTTTTTGTGGTCAACATTGTATTTTTTTATAACTATCCAAACGTCAGTGGCAAGCAATCATTATACTTACCATGACCTTTAATTGACTGTGGCGTGATTAAGTACTCAATTTCTAAGGTTTAGTTTTTGGTCGTCCATTTAGAATAATGGCTATACCTTTAAATTCTACATAAACTGTAGGTACCATCTGTATTTAGTATTGAATTCATTTATTGCGTGGGCATGACACTGTTGATATGTAGTTCAATCGATTATTCGAAATCTATGTCAGTAGACAAAAAACAGAATTAAATAGTACAGTAGTAAACGCAGTTGTTATCGGTGCTAGTTAATTAGTCGTCATTGACCCTGAACCGAATATAGGTGATGCGCCCGTTGCACGCTGTTGAAACAAAAGCGAGTCTCACGCGCTGCGCACAGTTACTTGATCTCTTATCAAGCTGTCATCGTGACGTTTCAGTAACTCACAAGAAAACGTTTGTCAGGTCTATCACGTCAAGAGCAAAAATTTCACTTTAGGCGAATACTTACATTATTGTAAAACTGGACTGGGAGTATCCATAAACCCCAATAATCTACTTCTATTACTTCTTCTTCATCATAAAAACGAGTTTGCAAATGTCTAATGCCTTTTTACACTCCTTGCCCTCAAATGTAAGTAATGTAGGTACATACGAGTCGCCTCTTATAGTAGTTAATTACTGCTAATGGAAGTCATTAGCGTATGTGAGTTGTGAATATATGTTGCTGTTGCGCTGTTGATATCAAATGTAGCCAAGAAGTTTAATCTAGGTGCATAAACAAATACCTACATCTTTTTAATAACTGTTAAGTATCTGGATGTTAGAAAAAAGTAACTCTTACATGTATCAATTTCATAATGTTGTACTTATCATAATTATGCTATGTCGGCTTTGTTTTGTCGTTCATGATTATTGGTGAATCTTCAACACAAGGTTAAATGTCGCCTTTCAGATTTTGGAGAAAGTAAAATTTTGATGTTGTTCATGATAACTTGCAGAATACATTACACAAACAACTAGGCATGATTCACTAAAATTTAAAACATAGTAATTTTGTGTGAATATCGCAACGCAATGAACTGCGGACTTTGGACTTTGAACTCTTAATATTTTGTGTTGATTTATTCGATTAATTTTCTTTGATCTTCTTTTAAATTTCGCTTTAGCATTTTTTGTTTAATGAAATTGTGCTATAATTTATTGAAATTATTGCTTATGAGCAACTAACTAGTAATATAAAATTTGCAAAAATATTTGCTCCATTTCATGTTGCTTAAAAGAAAGTTGATTTAATCGTTGAAAATTCAATACTTATAAAATTAGTTATGGTAAGTATCCGTTTAGGTAAAATTATAATTGGTAATTATTTCACTCGATACTTTCCTCTTGGCAAATTGCCGTTGGCAGTGCGATGAGCTTCTTAGGATGCTTGTTAGGCTTTCCTAACAAGCATCCTAGAATAGAGAATAACATAATAATGATAGCTTCGAATACCTAAGAAATACTTAGTACCCATTTAGATTAATTGTCGGCAAATCGATTTGATGTTAATGATGAATGATGTTTTTGGGCAAGTCCATTTGTGTGCATTTCACACTGTGATATCTCGGGCAGTTTTCATGCTAGCGAATTAATTCTTTTACCAATGTTTCTTTTTTTGAGAGGTTATTTATGTAACATAAAATAAAAAAGTTGTCATCATCCCTATTAAAATAGTCGTTTTTCATTAAATATACAAGGATCATTTAATAATGCTTTGCTTTAAAGGTGCAAAAGATCCGAATGATATTGGCGACATGGCGAAACAACAAAAGTATCAAAATATTTGCTGCTTACATTTCCCCCTTTAAAAGACAAAGATAAAATTTTATCACTCGTCTCTGTCTTTTTCTTTACGTGTAAAGAGTATGGAAAATAACCTTACTTCTGCACTTTTGCGATGTTTTCCCATCATTATCTTTAGCACAAATTATCTTCCGCTATTATTACGCTATTATTTACGCCTGAAATATGACCCGCGACAAACGCTTTTGATGATATTCTGATTTTTTTTAAAAGCATCTGAGGTTTATACGCTATTTAATACTTGTAGCTATTAGATAATCTCTTTGGCTAGTCGAATGTTTTTTTTGTGGCTACAACTTTACGTTTTCTATATAAAAATATGGCCCGCACAAACCATGTTTTCCTATCATGGACCCTTAAGAGGATTGTCAAGCAAACGGTCTCCATACAAACGGCGATAACGTTTCCCACCCTCTAACTAAACCTTAACCTACAGTAATTAATTTTTGGTATTTTTTTGAAATGCCTAAATACTAGGGCTGTACGTTTTGATTTTTTAAATATCTATAATAGATTTCGAAATATTTGCATTTTAGTGATTTCATACAAAACACAGAAGTGCCAATATTTTCAAAACTACAATGAATATTTTAAAAATCAAAACGTACAGTCCTAGTTTTAAGGCATTTCAAAAACATACCAAAAATTCATTGCTGTAGGTTAAGATTTAGAGAGTGGGAAACGTTATCGCCGTTTGTATGGAGACCGCTTGCTTGACAATAGTAGCATGCGGCTACTCTACAGATGTTTGCGACCACGATGCGACGGAGAATGTTACAAACAACCTATCTCCTACTTACCGCAATGTTGCTAAACGTTTCGTATGCCGGCTATTCCGACCTACTAGACTAGACGCATTCTCGCTAAATAAGCATAACCTAAAACTTGACCATTAAATAAGTTTATGAGCTATAAATAAGAGAAGCAATATGAATATAACTTAACTTTATGGCAGGCTCAGATGTTGGACTGGCAGCTCAGTAAATTATATTATAATTGATTAAAGAGAGAATCAAGTTTCAGTAAGATTAAAATCTTGAATATTATTCGTCATTGAAGGATTTTCATACTTAGAAACGAGTATGATGCACATACCATAACTAGCATAGTATTAGATAGACTGATATAACAGACATAATATAACAATTTCCAACATTTACAAACCTTGTCTGACAATGTTTGCTTCAACTAAGTATCTTAATAGAAATAAGAAGAAAATGAAATTGATTTGCCCTATTGTAAAAAAGGCTTAACTTTAATGACAGTTAGCTATAATATAGTAGTATAGTGTAGTAGGTAGGTACATAAATATGATTTGAAACAAGTAAGTCGTTATTTATATTGCTTTGACCTAAGGAGTGTCAAGTAATTTAGTTATGTCGCCTTACAGTTTGACGCATGAAGGCTGCGCATACCAGCGACGAACCCAGTGTCACCATACTGGGAATTGTGTAAATGGTTTTACGATATAACACTCCTTAAATGTTGAAATCGATCTGTAAACGATTTGGTGTAGATTGAAAGCAGTAAACCTGAAAAACACAAAATTATTGAGTTCTTGAACTATTGCTCAGATGCCACTACATTTAACCAAATCATAATTTTACAATACAGTGCATGTTGGACTGTTGGTAGATCGCGTAGACCGCAGAAAAACTTTATGGATTGTGTAAGAATGGAAGAGAACGATATATGCGACATCCCCAGATAAACTTGCTGGGATAAGGGCAGAGATATTTTAGATAGGCACCTATTGTATTGCCATCCGAGTTTCAATAAAAAGGGCTTCATAAATGAGTTGTGAATAGTACCTGCCTCGCCTTAAAAGTCTACCTACACAGTAAGTTGTAACATTGTTGTAGTTTGTAGTGTAACTAACTACTCTTTTGTTTCGTTCAATTCATATACATCCATTACCATATCAGAACAGGTGCGCTTATTCTTGTAACGTACCGTACATAACAATTCAGATGAAGGCATTGTTGACAACACAACGTTACTTCTCCCCAACAATGGGGGGCGTGTTGGCCAACAAAGTCGTTTAGTCATCGACTGTCGCTTGCGGCGCTCAAGTAATTAGACCACTTAATGCTCAAGCAGCTATTGCGAAATAAACTCGTTAACATAAAAGCCGAATACCGAATGGATTGGCGCCAACATCCGCTGAACATCCGTGTTTAGACAAAAGCACTTATGGCTCTCTTGCATCTGATTTAGTTTAAACAAACATCCTGTCAGATTAGCTAATAGCCTGATCACCATTCTCTTCTATATGAGGAAGCTTAATATAAATGTAAATGGTATTGACTTACAGCTGTCATTATTTTTTATTCAAAACTTGTCAATTCATTCACATACAGACACAGAAGATTTCTTTGGATTAAAATGTCAGTGGTAATTTTTAATGAAAATGAGCAATTTCCTAATTCTACGAAATTCATCATGCTGTGAAATCAGTTTCTCTCAAAATTTTATTTACTTTATATTTACCTCAATTTCTTTTTAATAACTTAATTGCGCTTCACATCTGTGTTTACATTCATTATTTTCGCCCTTGACTCGATAAATTACAGTTGCTATAACACGTTTCATTCGGTTTACCGGCTTTCTTCGTGCTGAGGAAATCCGGTTGTAAAAACATCAGTTGTACGTATAGTATCGCTTTCGGTAGGAGTCGTTAGCAATGCCCATATTGGTTGCGTGTGTGTGAATCATCACGTCAATTACATCAAACTCTACCGGATCAGCAGCGATTATATTTCAAGTAGTACTAGATTCACTCAATGCCAGGGTAAAAGATAAATCAGTTTGCTGAAAAGTTCTATGTGTTGTTTATACTTACTTAAGTGTACGTAAAATTTTCCTAAGTAACCCATGCAGTCAATTAAGATAATTTTGCGGTGCTTAAAATTCAATGGAATTTGAGGAGTGGAGTAATAGGTTGACTCTAACCCTTCTTGCAGTTTCTTTAAATTGGCAGACTGCACCTTTTATGGGCAGGCATGAACTAAACTAAGCACAAAAAACGTTAATTACCAGTTCGAAACTCGCGTCGGTACGTTTAGGTTTTACAAGAGGCATGTTGTTCAGATCTTGCAAGAATGTGGCCAAGGATGAAATAGCAGAATAGTTAAGTGTTTAACATAATTAAGTCGATTAAGAATATTGCGAAATGGAATTGTATTAATTAGGTACTTATAACATACCTAAATACCTTAACTTCATCTTATTCTATCTATTCCTTCAGTAGTTATGTAGTATACTCTACTGTCCTGTTGTTTTATTGCGAAATGGGGCATTATTGACAGCTTCTATTCATAAAACATAGCTTCAGTAGAAGTTATGTCTTTGTTTAAAGTTTCTTGTATTTCATTAGGTTTTTTCTTGCTTGCAGGAGGAGTTAGACCTAACAGCAGTGAACAAAGCGGCCATGATGGAGCTGCCGGCGGCCAAGAAGTGGCAGATCTACTGCAGCCGCCGGCCGCCGCCCGGGCAGTCGCCGCCGCTGGCCACGGCGCCGGAGGTCGAGGACTACATCAAGGCGCTGAATGAGATCGCTGACGTAAGTGCACCAAAATGATGGACGTCTTATTGGTAGGAATAGAAATGCCGTGGACGATGATAATGATTTACTTACCTATGGATTTTTTGCTTCAAAGGAACTAATTAGCATTTCAGTTTTTTAAAGTCCCCACTGCTCGGCTACAGGCCTGCCTTATGGTTATGTAATAAGGAGGATAGACCATAACCCGCCACGCGGGCAAAATGCGGATTGGTGGGTGTTGTGTTGATGACTGCAAATGTAGCTGGGAGTTACGGCTAAACGTGCCTTCCGAAGCACGGAGGAGCTCGATACAACTTTTTTTGGTCACCCGTCTGAAGACCGATCCTAGCAAAATTTGCATAATCTCCGTAATCACAGGCTGAATACAATATACCGCTGCGTTATCGAGCTCCTCAAATTTTTAAATAATTTAATTCAATTCCTTTTTTTAGAATTGTTTAGGCGAAGTTTTAATAATTAATAATTGGCTACTTATCCATTTTACAATCTCTCAATCAAAGAGACTCACACGCACTGAAATAGAAGTCTGACGTTTCCTGGTGTTAACACGTGACTGGTTCACCCTAGATTTGTGTCGCCGGCGCACCTACCTACATTCCTGTTCTAGTGCTTCTATCATTGAATTAATCTAGGACAGAAAAAAGATGTCGATGTCAGAAAAAAATTATGGCTTGTTCATGTATACCATGTATGTATGTATGTAGATATTTTAATTTTATTTCTTCTAAAAGCCTTCTATGGCTACTTTTTGCTTGCTGCATTTAGTTTGTATTGTTAATACTGACACGTGAAAACAATTTGCTCGGCCATCTTCATGCACCAAATGTGCTTCTAATAAGATACCGTAGTTTCGTAAAATAACGATGCCGACTGTGTTTAACGATCCTTGAATAGTAAACGAAATTTCGGCTTTTATTGCAATATTGAAATTGAATTCACGTTATTAAATAACTTATTTTTCAAGCGTTTAGGTTACAGTATTATCGACTCACCTTTAAAGAAATACAAACTTAAACATAGATAAACAGTAAAATTGCTTTATTTCCCATAAGGAACAAAGCATACATAAGAAAATTTTCACTTCGATTTTCACGACACACGCGTTTTATTAGGTACACTACCTAAAAAAGATTTCGAAAGATTTTGAACTTATTGGATTTAATATCTTCTTTTTTGCAGGCCTTCGCCTCATCCGAGGGTATCCCGGCGGCGGAGACATGTGCCCTCGTAGACGGTCTCAAGACAGCGCTGCGAACGCGCGCACACAGCTTCGTGTTGCGATTCGTGAAGCAGGGCGGTCTGGGCGCGCTGCTAGATGCATTGCAGCGCGCGCCTCGGGACGATGCCACCTCGAGGCACAACCTTATCGCGGCCATCAAAGCACTTATGAACAACTCCGTAAGTAGTTTCAAAGACTGCTAAAGCTTATGTTATATTGGGTCGCACTTAAAGCGCAAAGCTTCGTGCTACGATTCGTGAAGCAGGGTAGTCTGAGCGCGCTGCTAGATTCGTTACAGTGCGTGCATTGGGACGATGCCACCACGAGGCACAACCTTATCGCGGCCATCAAAGCACTTATGAACAACTCCGTAAGTAGTTTCAAAGACTGCTAAAGCTTATGTTATATTGGGTCGCACTTAAAGCGCAAAGCTTCGTGCTACGATTCGTGAAGCAGGGTAGTCTGAGCGCGCTGCTAGATTCGTTACAGTGCGTGCATTGGGACGATGCCACCACGAGGCACAACCTTATCGCGGCCATCAAAGCACTTATGAACAACTCCGTAAGTAGTTTCAAAGTCTGCTAAAGTTTATGTAAAAATTGGGTCGCACTTAAGGCGCGAAGCTTCGTGCTACGATTTGTGAAGCAGGGTGGTCTGAGCACGCCGCTAGATTCGTTACAGCGGGCGCCTCGGGACGATGTTACCACGAGGCACAACCTAATAGCGGCCATCAAAGCACTTATGAACATCTCCGTAAGTAGTTTCAAAGACTGCTAAAGCTTATGTTATATTGGGTAGCACTTAAAGCGCAAAGCTTCGTGCTACGATTCGTGAAGCAGGGTAGTCTGAGCGCGCTGTTAGATTCGTTACAGTTCGTGCATTGGGACGATGCCACCACGAGGCACAACCTTATCGCGGCCATCAAAGCACTTATGAACAACTCCGTAAGTAGTTTCAAAGTCTGCTAAAGTTTATGTAAAAATTGGGTCGCACTTAAGGCGCGAAGCTTCGTGCTACGATTTGTGAAGCAGGGTGGTCTGAGCACGCTGCTAGATTCGTTACAGCGGGCGCCTCGGGACGATGTTACCACGAGGCACAACCTAATCGCGGCCATCAAAGCACTTATGAACAACTCCGTAAGTAGTTTCAAAGACTGCTAAAGCTTATGTTAAATTGGGTCGCACTTAAAGTGCAAAGCTTCGTGCTACGATTCGTGAAGCAGGGTAGTGTGAGCGCGCTGCTAGATTCGTTACAGTGCGTGCATTGGGACGATGCCACCACGAGGCACAACCTTATCGCGGCCATCAAAGCACTTATGAACAACTCCGTAAGTATTTTCAAAGTCTGCTAAAGATTCATGAACTCTCTTGCAGGCGCGGATCCCCTGTTATGGGCACTATCGGCATGCCCACAACACTAATCGACTTGTGACGTCACGTCGTCGTAAAAAAATAAAAATAAATAAAATGAATCGTAAATCTTGCGTGATTCGGAACGCAGCAAAGAGTTATCTGGATGAAACTCACTAAAAAATCGCGTTGCGCGGCCATTTTATTTACTATAAACAATCAAGATTACAACCTGGATGAAACTGACTAAAAATCGAGCTGCGCGGCCATTTTTTTTTTACTTAAAGGCAAGATTACAAGGTTACTGGATGAAACTGACTAAAAATCGCGCTGCGCGGCCGTTTTCTTTACAGACTTGCCTCGGGCTATCCCTGGCTATTGGGCATTTATTTTGGCCCGCTACGGTTTGCAAAAGTAGATACTAAACCTGGCCCTCCACAAAATTGTGTTGGACAACCCTGCTCTAAAGTACCCGATAATATCTAAAAAAACAAGAGCGCCATTATAGAAGCTCGCACAGGGCGCAGAAAAGGCTATTTACTGCACTGTTCATGAGTCACGATTGTTCATGAGCGAGTTCGTACTCCGACTCGCACTTGGCCGATTTTCGGGTGGCTGTGCCCACAACCATTTTTGAGGGCTGGATCCGCGCCTGCTCTCTTGTATTTGGGCGCATAGCCAGGTGCTGCTTTATATATGCGAATAGCATAGTATAGTTTGAAATTCTGACTATTTTTTCTCCTTGAGCAGTTATAGGCGCGCTGTCTGTTAGGGGCTAGGCAAAGCTTAAGATCCTTAATTAAAATGATTTCGTTGGTAAAACAAAAAAAAATATTAAAGATTCTTCTGCATAGACAAGACATGCTCAGACATTGAACATGTGCGCTAATTGTCGTGATCATTCCCTCCGGCCAACTTAGCAGTGGGTGGCATGACAATCAAACCGGATACTAAGACCTGTAGTTTATATACAACCATGAATGTGTCGCGGAAGTTAATTGATGTGGTCTACATCACGTCATGTACCTACGCATAATGTCAAACCAAGAGCCTCTAGACAATTTACATAGTTTTGACTTGGTTTCTTGATGTGAAGATATAACATTCCTTAAGGGGCCCTACAACGTCAAATTCTCATTTTTGAGCAACGATTTCACAAAATATACTTGATTAATCGGTCGCAAAAATTATGTAAAAAGTAGATAATAGTACCTACTCAGTTTTGTGATTGACAGAAACATGATACCTAGCTAAAACTTTTCTCAGAAAAAAAACGTATGACCTCAAAAGAGATTGCCTATTTTCTAAGAGCACACCATCTCACTGTAAATGTTTTTGTGCCCTAATAATTTCAATTGATTTTAGTAGCTGATAGATTTCTTAATTATTGTAGTTTTTCAATGCTGTGCCAACCAATATAAAACTATATATCAATCTTGAAACTATAATTAAAAAAAACCTTAGCTAGTTTTGTGATTGACAGTTTTCAAAAAATAATAATTATATTAGTTATTAGTACTTATATTAGTAATTAATTAAAACCGATAATGTTGTCAATAATTTCGATAATTTTTACTACCTATGAAAATTTCTTGCAGCGAAAATAATCCAGGGTCGTGGATCCAGAATTGATTGCAGAAAAGTTTTCGAACAAACAAAGTTGATGAGTCCATTATTACAACAAATATTAAAGATTTTGAGTTTCGGTAGGCTCAGATGCTTTTGGAGATGGTTTGAATGCTCCTTAAATCCCTCTGGAATCGCCTTTGCTTATAATTATGTAATTCCACTGATGATGTGCGTGTACTGTAGTTTTTTCTTATACTGTCATACAGAAGGCATCATTAAATCATCATCTATGATGTGGCCCATTGAGTATTATGGCAATTGGAATGCGGCAGTCGTGACCGGTCCAGTTCCACGCCGGAAAAACTGGTAAAATGCACACAAAAAGTGCAACTCGTGACCATAATGATTTTGCTTCGATACTCCATATTCATTACTAATTCACGACCATGTAATTATTGCTTAATGGGACACAATCATGTGTGGCGGTATTAATTACTTAATAAACCAAAAACATATTGTGTTCCAATGGAAAGTTATTTGAAAGATATTAAAGTATGGTACACCTGTAGAAAGGATAGACGAAACGAATACCTAATAAAAATAATTTATTAAGTTCACAAAATATGTGAGAACTAAGTAGGTACTTACCTATCTAACACATTTACAAAATTAAAATTTAACTGCATTTTATTTGTCCAGACCGGCCGAGCACACGTTCTAGCACACCCGACAAGCATAGATCTCATCGCGCAATCCTTGGACACGGAGAATGTGAAGACGAAGGTGGCAGCTCTCGAGATCCTCGGAGCTGTCTGCCTGGTGCCTGGTGGTCATAAAAAGGTATGGACACAGATTAGATGTATGAATTTATTGAAACTACGCGCCTGTTGATTTTGTATGAGAAATTTTTAAGATTAGTTACTCTATATTCAACTTTGAAATTGCATTGAGCAGGCTTAAAAAGTTAAAAATAGTAATGATCGAAAATGTTTTTTTTTATAAAATATCACAAATGAAATAACCTCTATCAGGTGCTAGAAGCAATGGTGCACTACCAAAAGTACGCGGGCGAGCGAGCCCGCTTCCAAGGGGTGATCAACGAGCTGGATCGTAGCGTGGGTGCCTATCGCGACGAGCTGGGAGTGAAGACGGCCGTTATGTCGTTCGTGAACGCTGTCCTTAACTACGGAGCCGGCGAGGATAGCCTCGAGTTCCGCCTCCACCTGCGATATGAACTGCTCATGCTGGGAATACAGCCAGGTGATATCCCTCAAACATACACAGCATCATCATCATATCAGCCGCACGACACCCACTGCTGGGTCTATACCCAGATCGTGGAGATCCTTAGGGGAGGCCTATGCCTCCCCTAAGGATCTCCACGACGATCTCCAGGGAGGCCTATGCCTCCCCTAAGGATCTCCACGACGATCGGTCCTGCGCTGCCCGCATCCAGCGGCTTCCCGCGACCTTCACCAGATCGTCGGTCCACCTTGTCGGGGGCCTACCCACGGAGCGCCGTCCGGTGCGCGGTCGCCATTCCAGAACCTTTCCGCCCCAACGGCCATCGGTTCTTCTCGCTATGTGTCCCGCCCACTGCCACTTCAGCTGACATACACAGCATACTCAGACAGAATTTATGTCCTTAATTCGCTGAATCGTATCTCATCTTCATCTCCGCTCATGGAGGAGCTTGATGGCGCAGTGTTTTAGCGCCTGACCCTGCGATTGTGGAGGTTAAGCAACTTTCATAGGGGTCTGTCACAGGATGGATGACTAAAAATTTACTATCTCGATTTCCATCGTGCTTCGGAAGGCACGTTAAGCTGTTGGTTCCGGCTCCTTTTTCAGTCGTTACCATAACACCCACCAATCCGCTGTGCGCCTGCGTGATGGGTTATGGCCCATTCTCCTTATCCACCCATAAGGAAGGTCTGTGCCCCAGAATAGAAAAAGAAAATGGATAAAATAGAAAATGGGCCAGTCTCAAATAATAATAGAAAATGGCTGATATTTTAAATATTTTTCTCTTTATCTGCTTAGGTGTACTCCTATCTTTTTGAGAATAAATTTTCTATCCAACAGTTATCGAGAAACTTCGCAAATACGAAAACGAGACCCTCGACCGGCATATCGAGTTCTTCGAGATGGTCCGCAACGAGGATGAGAAAGAGCTAGCGAGGCGGTTCGACAAGGAGCACGTGGACACCAAGAGTGCGACTGGGATGTTCGAGCTGCTGCGGCGGAAGCTGAGCCATACTGCGGCCTACCCGCATCTGATGTCGCTTCTACAGCATCTGCTGTTGCTACCACGTGAGTATTTGACTCCAATAGTTCAACGAGAGATAAATCACATCATCGATATTAAGAGTGCGACCTGACGACCTTCGTGGTCGAATGACTCGTACACCGGTTTTCAAGGTTTCAATCTGTGAGTTCCCGGGTTCGATCCCCGGCTGTTTGGCTTACACGCTGCGGAACACCATGGATATTCAAAAATGAGTTTTCAGTCCCCCTACTTGGGGGTCGTCCATTAATCGCGTGAAGCTCGAAAAGGGGGGAAGGGGGTTTGGAAAAAATCACGAAAAATCACAAAAGGGAAGGGGGGGGGGGGGTATTATTTTATTTTATTTTATTTTATTGATATTTGGGGGGTTTACAGCTCCAATACAGCGTAGTATAGAAAAATAAAAACTAAAAGCCTATTTAAAACCTCCACAGGTATGTAACAAGTTTAAAGTAAAATGATTAAGCCAATGCTTTAAAAAGGATAAATTACATTAATAGAAAATAGAACCACAAACTATGGCCAAAAAAATACATAATTATGTGCTCATTAGCATGTGAATAAAATTTACTTATACCTACCCATTTAATTAACAGAGCTTAGGTATACAATCAACTGCCAACATTATACCACGTAGCGGCCACTCTGAGTCTCCTTAGGCAGTATTTTAGGCAAAGAAACTCAAGCCTACAGTTCGCCTGATAGTTGCTGTGCTTGTCACAAACAGATCAAAGTCATATTCAGCGCTATACCTGTTATAAGTAGTGAGACCACGTATCAAGAAAGTATTGTTCCTGTAATTAGTATGGTATAGTGAGATATTACGTGTATTTCATATTTAATTTTTAATAAAACGCGTGGTTTTTAAACCGAAATAATCTGCACGTTTGCCTTGACATTTTTAAGATAAGTGCTTTGTAAAACTGTAAAATGAATTAATAAAAAAATACACGTGGTTTTAGTCTAAAAACCTGACCGCGTATCACGAGGGGGAAGATGGTGTAAATAAAAGTTGACAAAAACATCACATGATTTATGGACGACCCCTTGTCAAGTGAATCGCTAATCGCTCCACCTTGGAATACTGGCCAGTTACCCAGAATGTTGTCATTGCAGTGGAATACAGTCCTCAGTCCCAGCACTTCCTTCTGCTGGACCGAGTGGCTCAACAGCTCGTGCTGCAGCAGCCCAGCGCCGGCAGCCGCGCCAACAGCGAGCAGGGCAGTGTGCGCTCTCTGAATGCTGACCCCGCCAAGGTACAATACGTCTGAATGCTGACCCTGCCAGAGTACAGTTCATCCACGCCCAATCATTTTTGGACGTGGATGAAGCATAATTGGCATCAGGGGAATGTGAGGCTCAATCCAATACTTCAGTACCATTCCAAGTGGTGCAGAGCCAACTCTGCGTGTTTAGGGTCTTTAATCTCTTCCAGAATCCAGATATAATGGGTAAACTAATGTTTAAAAAAAAGCAAATGATTTAAAAACTACATTCCCTTTTTTTTAAATAGGTCGGTCACGCTCTTGTTAAACACACTTACTTACTTACTTACTTAATTTGACCTTCGTTTCCAGGTGTACGACCCTGATGTGGCCCCTCTTGAGATCAACGTTAGCGAGATAGTCCACCTCCTGGCAAAGGAAGAAGAGCTGGTGGCTGCTAGAACTAAAGCTGAAAACTTAGAGAAGGAAAATGTGGACATGGCCACAGAACTCGCCAAGAAGGTATGTCTATAATGGAGTACACATGCTTTGGTTTTGGGATAAAATTTTCATGAAATCATTTAATTGGTAACTCTTATTATCATAATTCATACTGGATAATGTCGCTTTACTTGACAAATTAATTTACTTGACAAATTAAGGTCGTTAATACGTATGTCATAAGTATTAATTAAAGTTCTATCGTTTTACATATTCAACTGGAATAAATTAATGAATAATTATTTAATCATTATAAACATGCTAAAAACGTTTATTTTGTTGCCGAACGAATCATGGTTATGGTGCAGACACTGACATCATAAAATTTTGGGTTGTAAGTAAAGTTTGTTTGAGTACCTACATTATAAGATTTTCCAAGCTATAAAACATTTTACTGACATCATACTTCTTTAATTTTCTAGTATGTGCTTAGTACTGTCTTACAATTAAATCATAGGTACCTACCTACTAGTATCTTTCTAAAGAAACTGGTTAATGTTGTCATCATCACAGCAATACAAAAACAGCTCTAGCCGAGCTTCTCTCTAAAATCTGAGCCTAGACAAAACTCAAACAAACTGTCACTTACAAAATCGCAGAATAAAAACCAGCAGATCGTGATTCCATACGAGCTGTCACAATGCTAAAGTACTTCAAGATAAAGAATTGGCATCGGAAACAATCGTCTACATAAATGACATAATAAAGACAATTAACAAAAAATAGTTTGGCCCTAAAAGCCACAATTTCAACTTTATTGCAATGAAATAAATGTCATCATAATTTCTAAGAAAAGCAAAAAAAATATGCCTATTCTTTATCTTGACGTACTGTACTTACATCGCGTGCATTGAAGCTGGCTAATAGCATGCGCTAACTAACTGTGGGGTAACAGGAACGGCAGCTGGATCAGCTGGCGCAAGAACGCGAGGAGCTGGAGGGGGTCTCGGCGAGGCTCGGGGAGCGGCTCGAGCGGGAGACCGCGGCCCACATGCAGTGCGCTGAGAGAGTTCGCGCCGCCGCCAACCGATCGCACCAGTTAGAGCAACAGGTAATCTTTGACGAGAGTTGCAAGAGTCATTTTTTAAAGTGACGGTGGTCTAAATTGGGAGACTGCCGCTCAGAGAGAAACTCAGAGAGCTCCCACTGCTACCAACCAATCACACCAGTTAGAGCAACAGGTAATCTTTGACGAGAGTTACAAGAGTCATTTTGAAGTGACGGTAGTCTAAATTGGGAGACTGCCGCTCAGAGAGAAACTCAGAGAGCTCGCACTGCTACCAACCAATCACACCAGTTAGAGCAACAGGTATTCTTTGACGCTGATTGAGAATTACATGAGTATTTTTTTAAAGCCTTTTGTCCCATGGTGGTGGTCAAAATTTAGAGACCGCCGTTGGTATGGAGTAAACTTGCTAAACGAGCTACGCTTTAAAGCAGTAGGTGTAGTCTACGGAGCTTGAGCGCTGAGCGAGAGATGCTTGCAAGTCTTTTTATACCGTGCCTCAAGCTCTCAAGTGCGAGTACGCGAGGAGCTGGAGGGGGTCTCGGCGAGGCTCGGGGAACGGCTCGAGCGGGAGACTACGGCCCATATGCAGTGCGCTGAGAGAGCTCGCGCCGCCGCAAACCGATCACACCACTTAGAGCAACTGGTAATCTTTGGTGCTGATCGAGAGTTGCCTAAGGGCCCTCCGCACATGGATCGTAAGTGTATTCGTCTCGTAAGCGTATCGTTAAGACGCAAAAAGTGCGAGACGAGCAGAGTTCTAACGAATCTTCGCGTAGACGTAGATACTGTTCCAGAATATAAATTAGAGCTTCAGCAGAGCTATTAGAAATTAGAGATCATTTATAAAGTTGATAATGCTAACATCTAAGAAGGAAAGTCAATCCTTTTTTTATATTTACAGTTGAACCAAGAAAGAGTAGAAAGGGCCAGATTCGAAAAACTAGTCAGCGAAGGGAGCATACCTGATGATGCTAAAGTAAGTCACAATCCACATAATTATCTACACTATTGTTTATCTCGTAGTTGAATAAATGATAAAGAAAATTTACATCGTTTGCTAGTGCAGTCTTTCAAATTAACGATCATGCGATCGTATCGAAATAGCGCATTTCAGTATTACTGGTTTCTATGGAAAGTATTGTATTGTATCCTAGATTAAATTGAAATGAAAATACCATTTCCATCCCTCAGGTCAGTAATCTCAAAAGCGCCGTGATAGAATGCAACATACCTCCCCCTCCGCCCCCTCTAGCCCCCGCCCCTCCGCCAGCGCCCGCCCCACCGCCGGCTCCCCTCGCGCCGCTCGCCCCACTGCCCCCCGCCCCACCTAAAGCCAAGAAGAACGTCCCAACCCCCGGAAACCCCCTGAAGAGCTTCAATTGGAGTAAACTACCTGACGCCAAGTTACATGGAACTATATGGCAGGAGTTGGACGACACGAAACTCTACAACGCCATGGATCTTCATACCATCGATAAAATGTTTTGCGCGTATCAGAAGAATGGTGTGCAGGTAATGATGTTTTGTTTTAGTTTTTTTCTTTATTTGTTTTGGAGCTTATGTCTTGAGACATGGCAGCTCCATCGAGTCAAAATGTTATGAAATGTTATCTTTACTGCCCCCTCTACTCAAATGACCAATATTCTAATGCGTTTGAACTTACTATTAAAGCTTTACTACACTGGTCATCCCAAAAATCGGCCCACCTACATTTTGCACGGGGGCACATGCTTTGATATTTTGAATAAAACAAATAATTTGTATTATAATCGTACCACATGTGCTCTATAGGATTTAAGTCCGGACTTCTTGTTGTTAGAATTTGTTTCATTCAAAATATTAGGGCATGAGTTTCGTGTGAAGTGTGGGTGGGCCGTTTTTTGTGATAACCAGAGTATTATACCGGGTGTAACAAGACCCTCAACGAAGCCGAGGTCTACGTATTCTGCCCATCATCAGGACCATTTCTGATAAAAATTATTGCTGGGAAACTTTTTTAATTTTTGGTGTTAAAATAGTATTGCATACATTACCACGCAATGTAACGCGTACAACAGACCGCGCCTGCGAGTGAATGCTACACAGCTGCGTGCGGCCGAGTTGAAAGGCAGCGTTTATGTGCGTGCTCATGTAATACATTGAGTGAGTCATCATCATTATCGTTTTGAAGCCATTGTTCGTTACGAAATACATACAATTTTGATAAATGTTTCTGTAGACCAAAATTAGAAAATAACAAATAGAATAAGATTTCATAAAAAAAATGAATTTTTTTTTACTTTGACCTTCAATAACTTCGTAGCTATTGGTTTCCCAGGTATAGTCTATAAGACAAAAATGATCCTGATGATGTGCGGAATGCGTGGGCTTCGACTTCGTTGAGTGTCTTGTTACACCCGTTATTATAGTTAAAAAAAAAAAACAAATCCTCAATTTTCCTTTCAATATGTATAGAATGAAGGTTCAGTGGAAGACTTACGGCAGCTGGGCGCAAAACCCCGCACCAAGATACTGTCCGTGATCGACGGCCGGCGAGCGCAGAACTGCACCATCCTGCTCTCCAAGCTCAAGATGACCGATGAGGAAATCTGTCGGTAAGTTATTTCCAGCGAACTAAAATCTATGGAACAAGCATTCCTCTCAAAAAATAGCACCACACAAAAGTGACAACCAAGTGGGCAGGCAGGGTTAACTCATAGACATTTTCTATACCTACTTAAACGAAAAATATTTAATACTAATGCTACGTTATTTCTGCCATGCCTTTGAGTATCATTTGACTATACAGGACGTTACCTATTTCTAATAAACTCTCTCTTTCCTTTAAAATACAAACTGCAATTATCGTACAGAACACTAATCTCGGTCCCCGGTGCTTGGCTGGCCCGACTAAATGCTGTGCGGGTTGTATTTTTAGATCCGTATTGTTTGCAATTACACTTCCATAGTTTAGTTTGGTCAGGCTAGGCGCACTCCGCTCTTTAGGTACGAAGCTACAAGTAGCCGGCGTACAGGTTCGGACGGACTAATTTCAGAGGGCCGCCGCGTGCCGGCCGGGTCGCACGTTAGCAACATTAGTTCGATTTCGATACTCATTCACGCGCCGCGTTCGCGTATTGTCGCGTCGTTCGTTTGCATGTTTAACCAAAATGAAGGCATATTACATCGCAATGGGCTGCCTTAACATTAACAATAATAAAAAGGATCCGAACCTTACGTTTTTCACACTTCCAATCGACATCGAAAGGTAAGAAGAATGCTTGTCTAGTAATAGGTGGATTCACTAGAATAGAATATTATTATTATCTGTGCCTTCCGAAGCACGGAGGAGCTCGAGATAATAAATTTTGGTCACCCATCCCATGACCGACCCTTGCGAACGTTGCTTAACTTCCGCAATCGCTGGGCCTAAACCACTGCTCCACCGAGCTCCTCACAATGCTAACACAATAACTTGTAGGTATTCAGATTAATTATTATTTAAAAAAAGACAACCCTGAAGTCGTTAGAAGAAATAAGAGCTACGCGATAGAAAGAGAGGCAACTTCTAGGTGAATATAACTGTAGGCAAGGGAGCGGTGTGCGACCTGAATTGCACTTTATTGCGTCTGGGATAGAGTCGCTATTTATTTAAATGACTTTGCGGAGTGGATCTTTTATACTTGTACTATTATGTATTCTGTGGTTTGGTCAGTGTTTCTTTCAGCCCGGAAGAGCTTTGCCCCTCTGGAGTAACACACACATTTTGGAGCAACTGTATTAAAAAAATATTGAGTGCATATCTAAATACATATCGGACTCTGATATCTGTACAAACTTAGGAAGTTCTATAAAATAAGTACTTACCTAAGTAGATAGGTACTTATTTTTTACTATCGTCGTAAAAATATCACATACTATTTTCACAGTTTTATGCATTGTAAAACTGTGCAATCTGGTTCCCCAGTGCCATATTACGCATGGATACCGGCGAGCAGCTACCCATCGACATGGTGGAGCAGCTGCTGAAGTTCACGCCCAGCGCTGAAGAGGCCGCCTTGCTGGACGAGCACCAGGACGAGCTGGACAGCATGGCGCGCGCCGACCGGTTCCTCTACGAGATCTCCAAGTGAGTTATACTATCCTCACTAATATACTATCCTCACAGCTCCCCTCGACATGGTGGAGCAGCTGCTAAAGTTCACGATCAGTTGCGATTGTAAATTTTTACATAATTGACGCTCATTGATGCGAAAAATAATCTATTACTGTGCAATGGGGTTGGTAAACTTTTTCAAAGAGAATTGTTTTATATTTTTTTTTGATAGCACAAGTTTGAAGAATAAAGAAAATAATATAATATTTTTTTTTATTTTACCTTGTTAACTAAATATATTTTTTTATATTATTATTGCGATAAAATATCAAACATACGGCTGAACACGAAGTTTCTTTGCATTTACTGATTTAAAAAACTGATTGACAGATTTGACAGACAGTGACGAAGAGTAATCATACCTTTGTTTTTTTTTTGTTTTGAGCAACAACATAGAAAGTCTTTGGAGCAAAGGCATAACCTACGCATACAGCCGTAATAGTGATTTATTGTACTATGCTATAAATTAAAAATTTAAATTTTTATTTAAATTAAAATGAAGCATTATATAATTCCGCAATTTGTTATTCCTGACTCCAAAGCCAAAAGCTACCAGAAAATATATAATTCACAACAGTTTTAGAAAAGTTTACCAGCCCCATTGAAGCGATTGTCAATTCCTCCAACAATGATATTGATGTAAAAATCGCAATTGATCGTTACCGGCGACCTTGAAATGTCAAAATTCCCACAACTCCTGGAATCAAGGATGCTAAGCCACAACGTGGCTACACCCAATCATTGTACCTTTCTATATATTTTTTTTAATAGACACACCAGTTTTCTCCATCCGATATAAACTGAAGAAGAGAATAAATACCCTACGTTACTTCCAGAATCCCCCACTACTCGCAGCGAGTACGCTCGCTTCTATTCAAGAAGAAGTTCTCAGCAGCCGCGGCGGAAGCGACCGCCCGCGCGCAGACCGTGCTGCGAGCCGCGCGCGACATGGCGCGCTCGCGGCGGCTGCGAGCATTGCTCGAGATCGTGCTCGCGCTCGGCAACTACATGAACAGGTACGTACGTCCATTAACTTGTGGTAAACATTATTGGCGTTTTTATTTTGAAATCGGAACAGACACAAAAGGCCCTTCCGCATAAAGATTAGGTATCTCCTAAAAAGGACGCCCATTTCTGACCTGTCAAAATGTTGATTTTATAATATTATCGTGTATAGAGAAGTAATGTTATGCTCATAACATTGCATTTTTTGTTATTTATAAATTGCTAACTAAAATAATAAAGATTGACAATATTACAAACTAGAACACATTCATTACATTTTTTTCTTATTGTCAAATTAAAATTCAATAAATACCAGTGTTCTGCAGTCATAGCAATTATTGAAATATAATTTTACTAGGTATCAATAGTAATCAATATACATAACCTTTAAAAAAATGCTATTTGACTTGTATGGGAAGTGGTCATTGTTCTTTCATTGCATTGCAGGTTAAACATGAAGTGCAAACTTCGTAATTATTATTATTAATCAATTACGACCGCTTCTGATCGTACGATATTAATTATTTATTAATTTGTACGGTCAGCAACGAAAGTTGTTTAACACTTTAGTACTTTCTCATAGTACCTTACTTTTATGACTAAAATGTTTCAAAATGTGAGACATCTCTGTCAAAAAAGTTGCTATGATAAAGTACTAAAGTGATGTTACTTTCGTTGCTGACTGTACCTATATTTGTACCCAGGGGTGCTCGCGGCAATGCGTCTGGGTTCCGGCTGTCGTCGCTGAACAAACTCGCCGACACCAAGTCGAGCGTGTCCCGGAACACTACCTTGCTGCACTATCTAGTCGAAATGCTTGAAACTCCACAGGTAAGCGAAGTGTTCACCTGAAATATTAATCATTTTGTATTATTTAACACTTAATCATGGTAACAGGTAGCTACAAAAAGACTTAAAATATAACGGACTCAATATTTTTTAATACTGATTCCCAAAACACACTAGAAAAACGACGACTAAAAAGTATAAGATAACTTCTCTATTACTTAAAGATTTATAACCCTGTAAAGAAGACTTAAACCTTAAAACGTGGGGCGCGTGCAAAAGATTGATGATTAATCTTACTATAAAGCCTGAACTAGATGGGTTATATGGTTTTATTACAGAGTTCCTGTGACCTTCTTCCGGCTCCATCATCAGATGAGCTCAGATATTGCATTGTCTTCCAGTTCTGACCTATGTTTAAAATTTCAAGTCTCTAGCAGCTAGCTTATAGAGATGAAAGAGTCTTGTTAGCAACTAGCGACCCGCACTAGCTTTGCTTCTTTCCTTTTTAACCGACTTCAAAAAAAGGAGGAGGTTCTCAGTTCGGTTGAATTTTTTTTGTTTGTTACCTCATATCTTAGTCAATTATAAACCGATTTTAGAAATTCTTTTTTTAATACATAAACCTTTAATCACTGAATCACTGTATCCATTAAAAAAACTGCATCAAAATCCGTTGCGTAGTTTTAAAGATCTAAGCATACATAGGGACAGACAGCGGGAATCGACTTTGTTTTATACTATGTAGTGATGTATAAAACTGACTAAATATTCCACCTTCCAGTTCAAAGACATCCTACTCCTAGAAGAGGACTTACCCCACGTGCGAGCAGCAGCCAAAGTGTGCGTGGAACAATTAGAAAAAGACGTCAGTTCCTTAAGGGCCGGCCTTAGGGAAGTCGCGCGTGAACTAGAGTACCACGCGGCGTTGCCCGCGCCCGCGCCGCACGACGCCTTTCAGCCCGTCATGAGGGACTTCCACGCGCATGCTGTGTGTGCGTTTACACAGCTGGAGGACCTGGCACAGGTACTGTATATTCCTAGGTACGAATCTTGGGCACAAGTGAGAAATTAATATAAGAAATCGAAAACTAGTTTTTTTGACAAGCAGTTAGAGCCGGCATCACATCCTGAAATCGGGTGGGGATTGCGCAGAACTATTTTGACGCGGGCGGTGGGAGAGGAACGCGCTTAAGTGCACATGCGCGAACTTATCCCCTCAGCACTCCGTCGAAAGAGCGTCAAGTGTCAAGTCACGATGTTTGCCGGCATCTGTACATTAATATGTTATTCGGTTTAAGGCTCCGTTACGCGAAATCACTTGTCTCTGTCTTTTTCTTTATGTGTAAAGAGTATGGAAAATAACCCCACTTCTGCACTTTTTCGATGTTTTTTCATCATAATCTTTAGCACAATTATCTTTCTTAAAAAAAGTTATTGGAGCAACTGCTAAGTACGTTAAAGTGTATTTTGATGTAGAATTCAATACGTTTCCGCTATTATTTACGCCAAAAATATGGCCCGCGACAAGCGCTTTTGATGATATTCTGATTTTTTTACAATCATCTGTGAGGTTTATACGCAATTAATTACTTGTAGGTACTAGATAATCTCTTTAGCTTGTATGTTTTTTTTTGTGGCTACAACTTTACGTTTTCTATATAAAAATATGGCCCGCGCAAACCATGTTTTCCTATTATGGCCCCTTAAATAAATTATATAAATACGTCAAGTGTCGTAGACGTTCCGACGCTGATTATACGTAGTTGCCTAGATTTATATTCTGAGAGCACTACTATTATTTAGGTCATGCGTGCTGAGACCTGCTGGAGTTCCATTTTGATTCCAAAATACATCTCTTGCGTGGGGCACAAATCACGAATCGTTCGGTTCCGTGTCTCTGAAATTATACCTTTTTTCGGTCCTAAAGTGTATACTAACCAAAAATTTCAATTAAATGTGAATCGATTTTAGTTTACATCGCTCAACCATTCACCGAAAACAACTTTCAAACCCAATATCTTTCCCAGGACATGAAGAGCCGGCTAGAAGCGTGCGCGCACGCATTCGGCGAGGAGCCCAGCGCGTCTCCCGAGCAGCTGTTCGGCGCCATGGACTCGTTCCTGACGCAGCTGGCGGAGGCGCGCGCCGAGTGTGACGCCGCGAGGCGACGCCGCGACGAGGAGGAGCGCCGCACGAGGCACGAGCAAGAGGTAACGATCTGTTTGTTCTGTTTGTTACGATTTCACGTTTAAACTGCTGGGATTTGGTATAAAATTAGCTTGATTTATTAGATTTTGAGATGGCGAGTTGACGCATTCACAAATTGAAATTCGTCAACTCGCCGCTGGGCCAGATTCGATATGGCGAGTTGACGAACAAGTCCTGGGGACACTATTATGTATTAGTATTAACATTTCAGTTAAGGTAAGTCCAACTTCGAGAAAGAGATCTCTCGTCGAATCCAACTCGGGTGGGCAGCATTCGGGAAGCTTCGAAAAATCTTCGCGTCCGACTTACCTCAGTGTCTCAAGACGAAAGTCTATGAACAGTGTGTGTTGCCAGTGATGACTTACGGCAGTGAAACGTGGTCGCTAACTATGGGTCTCATAAGGAGGCTCAAGGTCACCCAGCGTGCAATGGAGAGAGCCATGCTCGGCGATTCCCTGCGTGATCGAATCAGAAACGAAGAGATCCGCAAGAGAACTAAAGTAACCGACATCGCTCGAAGGATTGCTCAGCTGAAGTGGCGATGGGCGGGACACATAGCGAGAAGAACCGATGGCCGTTGGGGCGGAAAGGTTCTGGAATGGCGACCGCGCACCGGACGGCGCTCCGTGGGTAGGCCCCCGACAAGGTGGACCGACGATCTGGTGAAGGTCGCGGGAAGCCGCTGGATGCGGGCAGCGCAGGACCGATCGTCGTGGAGATCCTTAGGGGAGGCCTATACCCAGCAGTGGGTGTCGTGCGGCTGATATGATGATTAACATTTCAACTTAAGGTGGTGATCACAGTCCTGTACGTCCCTGGCAGAAAACCAAGGCTTCAAAGTTACCTCGTTTGTAAATTTGAGATTTTTGCATTCGCAATGCTATTTTTATACAATACTAAATAATATGCAATCGATTAAGATGAAATAGGTATATAATTTTTAAATTTGAGATTTTTTTTTATTCTTAAATTTAAAAATTATATACCTATTTCATCTTCATCGATTGCCAAATATCTGGAAAGATATTTCAATTGAATGTCAAGGTAATTCCTCACATTGGTGAAATAACGCTGGTTTGCAGCGTAAGAGTAGGATATACTAGAAGAAATTCGACGATGTCACTAGTGACTCGGTAGCTCAGCGGTCAGAGCATTGGACCGGATATCCAAAGGTCGCGGGTTCGATTCCCGTCTGAGTATTGATCTGGTGAGAGTCGTATTTTTTCTAGTATATTATTGAGTATTACCTCGTTTGTATGAAAATAACACCTGTATCCCTAGACAAAGTTGATGAGTATATGGAAAACCTGAAACTGAAAACTCCTTATATCTCTTAGAATGCTGATCAAATCAGCTGGATGTGTATAACGATCTGAATTTCTTCTATTCAGTCCCTGGATGGCCATCAGATCACAGCTACGTCAATCCGTGGCGGAGAACCAAGGCTTCAAAGCTACCTTGTTTGTATGAAAATTAACTGGTGTCTTTAATTAATCGATCGCCACTGTAAGTAGGTACTATGAAAAACAAGTTGTCTCTAACTACTAGTATGAGAATTAAATCCATGACGAACTTTTGCAATAAGGGCGCTCCTAATACTAAGAGAATGAAAAAACTCATCTAAATTTCTTATTTGCAGCTGAAAAAGAGGACGATGGAGCGCAAGCAAGCGTCGAGTCTGCTAAGTTCAGTGGGCAAGTCGCTTGGCAAGAGCTCTGAGTGCAACGGGCACGCTAATGGAGACACCTCCCGCGACGGAACGCTCACCAACGGCCAGAAGGGGGAGTTCGATGACCTTATCTCCGCGTTACGCACAGGTAAATTAGTTATTTTGTATTAGGTACTTAATTAAACGTTAGCTACTTGGCTAGACCTCTGAGTGCAACGGGCACTCACGCCAACGGAGACACCTGCCGCGACGGAACGCTCACCAACGGGCAGAAGGGGGAGTTCGATGACCTCTTCTCCGCGTTACGCACAGGTAAATTAGTTATTTTGTATTAGGTACTTAATTAAACGTTAGCTACTTGGCTAGACCTCTGAGTGCAACGGGCACTCACGCCAACGGAGACACCTGCCGCGACGGAACGCTCACCAACGGGCAGAAGGGGGAGTTCGATGACCTCATCTCCGCGTTACGCACAGGTAAATAAGTTATTTTGTATTAGGTACTTAATTAAACGTTAGCTACTTGGCTAGACCTCTGAGTGCAACGGGCACGCTAATGGAGTCACCTCCCGCGACGGAACGCTCACCAACGGGCAGAAGGGGGAGTTCGATGACCTCATCTCCGCGTTACACACAGGTAAATTAGTTATTTTGTATTAGGTACTTAATTAAACGTTAGCTACTTGGCTAGACCTCTGAGTGCAACGGGCACTCACGCCAACGGAGACACCTGCCGCGACGGAACGCTCACCAACGGGCAGAAGGGGGAGTTTGATGACCTCATCTCCGCGTTACGCACAGGTAAATTAGTTGTATAACTATATTTATTCCTAAAAAGGCTTCAGCAAACCAAACGCAGGTCAGAAGCAGAGCAGGTCAGTAGCAGCGCGGGAGTCGTCACACTGAACGCAATGGCAGTTTTAAAGCAGTTACAAGGCTGGACCGCGTCTAAACCGCGTTCAGTATGACGGGCTAGGCTGCAAGATGTCCAACGACACGGACTCGGATGAAGAAGAATTTGTACTGCTTTTGGCTTTAAGGAGAAACAAAAGAATTTGAGTTCTTGATATTAATAGAGAAGAATATGGGGAATATCATCGTCTATGCAGGGAGCTGGAAAGTCATGAGGATAATTTTTTCACATATTTTCGAATGTCGAGAAGTTCTTTTGAAGATCTGCATCAATTATTGCGGCCTGAAATAATGAAAATTAATACAAATTATCTCGAAAATCATACAAACATTTATTTTAACGCACTAAATCGATTATCTTTTCATTGATATTCATCACGCGGTTGTAAAAAAATACAACAGTCGTCAACCGCTTTCGACGCGCTGCACTGCCCTGCGAACGCCCTGCCCCCGGTGTATCATGCTAACATGGCCGCCATAGTTATACAACAGCGCGGGCCCGCGCTTGTGCTGCTCTGCGCCCCGCATGCGCTGCTTCTGCCCCTCTCCCGCGCCTGGTTTGTCGCCCGGCAGTTGCAGTGCGGCGCGGCGCAGAACAGTTCGAGCACGGGACCGCGTTCAAATTTGGTGTAACGTGGTTCAATGCGTTTCTTGTATTACAAGTTGCGCGGGCCCGCATTCAAACAGCGCTGCTACTGTCCCGCGTTTGGTTTGCCGAAGCCTAGGTCAGTGGGCGAGACGCTCGGCAAGAACCCTGAGCGCAACGCTGCCGTGCTTGCAATATTAGTAGTAACTTCAATTTTGACAATCATCAGCGGCCACCATTTGGAAATCAAAAATTTCTATCGAGCTCATTTTGCTGAATGCCAAATAAATATTGATCAGGTTAATTTTGAGACTTCCATTATGATTTTGAATGTTGGGTTGTTCATAAATGTTTTTATTTCCACAGGTGATGTCTTCGGAGATGACGTTGCAAAATTCAAAAGGTCCAGAAAAGCCTCAAAATCCTCCCACAAGGGTAGGGACTCCCCACCGAAAGGAATTTGTCGGGAAGACTCAAGAGAACGCCAAAAGAATTGAATTGGAACTGTCCCGTCTTTGAAGTGCGATGACACTTTTCAGATTTTGTTGGATTAGTTTGACTTAAACTCAGTGAGAGTTTCGAGTGTTACCCGTGAGTTGTTGACCGGTCACAAATCGAGATAAATGTTGGAAACGAAAATTTTCACAGTAACGAACCGAGTTGTTTCACCTGTAAGAACTTCCTTTATTGACTCATTTTCTTGGTAAGAAGATGGAAAAGTGTCTGGCTGGTCCAATTCATAAATTACCTATAACACCGGTTACAACGAAAACAAAACTAAGAATAGCGGCCATTTTTTTTATAGATACAATTAATACTGACGACCATTTCACAAACATGGTGCCTAACTTTAAACTTTTTTTAAGTTCTACATGAGATTTTTGACGATTTGGCTTTTGCTGGCTATCGACTGATCAAGTCAAAGACTGTGCATGTTATTCCATAAACATCATAATTTAAGGTGTAATAATAAGCGATGTGTGATTTGATTAACCATAGAGTAGAGTAGAGGGTAAAGTTCTTTTGTAACAATACATAGATTTTATATAAATGTTTTCCACGATAATATCAGTCATGTTAAGGTTTTCTTTGAATGTGGCTTAATTTTTCAATAGATATTCGAATGTATTGAGGTTTCTCAAAATAATAATTGATAATGTTGACAAGATTTTTTTAACACGCCAATTATAGCAGTTTTATAATGTACTTTATTTAATAATAAGTAATAAACTCAATTGAACGAACTACACGTTACCCAAATTTCTTCAAACATTTTGAATGGTAGTAAGTGAAAATAAGATAAAATACTAAGCCACGAATGTTAACATTTTTATAGTTAAATACTTACTACCTTAGTATAATATAAGCTATTCCAGTTTATAAAATTAAAATATACTGACGTTAAATTGAGCGCCCTAAGCATTATTATGCTTTATTGTAACGTATAAATACCGTTACAATACTGATAGTGTTATATCGGCATCTAAAGTAGCATATCTCCATCGATTACAATAATATACATAAAGCTCACAAATCCTATTGGATGATTAAAAACGATCATAAATTATGTGACCTACGAAGAATTGAATCTTTATTCCTATATTGTATCAAATATATCTAGGGAGGTAGGAATTGATATAGACGAAACAATGTATTAATTTTGGAAATACATTAAATGCATGACTTGTATTGATTATACAAACAAACTAATGCATGTTAGTTAGAATTTTTGATAAATTTACATTGTAATTTTTATATTGATCTTATAAATTTTCTGTTAAGTAACTGATTAATTTATTTTCCTTTCATAAAATGTGATTAAAACGAGAATATTTTTATTTAACTGTAAATATTATTTTAATTTACTAAAATTTTGTTACCTTAAAGTATATTGTGGAAATTCAATAAGTTATTGAAACTTATTATCTATAGAAGTTTGTCATATTATGTAAATTTTATTGTTTTGTTCAGTATTGCCTAAGCGAATAATATAATATAATTATTGTACCTATAGACTTTATTTAAATTAAATCCTTGAAGCAGAAAGTTTTTTTTTATTATTTTTTGAATCAATTGCAAAGATCCAAATCGTTAAACATGCCTTGGTATTGAAAATCTGTCTCTGGTTAGGTGAACCAGGAGTACAGAAAGTTAATCGTGGAACACCTAGGTGATCATGGGTACATAAAGTTAACCATGGAACACCGAGGTGAACTACTTTGGTGTTCCGTGCGTCAGAAAGGATTTGACCGCTTTTTGATGAGTTCATTAGATACCTCTTACATACCTCCTCTACTTTTTTTTTCCAAATATTAATAGTTAAGCTAACAGAAATATTTTCCACATTACCATTAAAGTGCCTAGTTCCAACCAAAAAAGGTAAAACCAGGCAGGTACACCCTTTTTTGTTTCTCCTCCACAGCACAGAATACAAATATTAACAAATCAGAAAACCTTTATCAATAACTAGTGAGGTCTAAATTTACAAAGCAAAGACTTCGTAAATATTATGTTATTTCAATCCTTTCGCCCACCACAAAACTTTCTATAAACAGTACGTCTACTTATTTCTGGGTGAGTTTAAAGTTAGAATTTTGGGTGCAGAAGATAAAGGGGTTGCTCATTATTTTCCCAATTATTTTGCACAGCAAACCCCCAAAATTGTTGTCTCAACTAATGAACGGACTACGGAGCCACATGATACCCGCAAGCAAATTCATACACAACGCGTTACAAAACAACGCCTAATGCCGATTATGGTAGATAGGGACCATCAAACTGAAAAAGTTTACTAAGGGGCCAATTTTGAAATCGAGAAAAAACATTTTTATTACTGGAAAAAAATATTAATTACCTACTTATTTGATTAAAATCTAATAATTCAATTGAAATTTGATGATAGTACCTACTTTGTTGCATTCTCTCTATAACGGGCGTAGTGTAACAAGACACTCAACGAAGCCGAAGTCCACGCATTCCGCCCATCATCAGGATCATTTTTGTCTTTTGGATTATAGTACCTGGAAAACCAATAGGTAGCTACAAAGTTATTGAAGGTCAAAGTCAATTTTTTTATTTTTTTATGAAATCTTATTTTATTCGTTATTTCCTAATTTTTTGTCTACAGAAAAACCGGCCAAGTGCGTGTCGGGCCACGCGCCGTAGGGTTCCGTAATTAAGATTATTAATATAATTGAAAATAATTCGTAATTACCTTATATACCATACCATATTTAATACCACTATTATTTTTCGTCTGTAAAAATAACTTTGTTTTTCACAGTGTTGGTATGAATGACAAAGTTATATTTGCGGTTTTGGAAAATATGATATCTCAAAAACTAATTACTATATCTCGTTCAAACCAATTTTCAGTAAAAGTTTTTATTAAGATCAATATAGCATATATTTTTTTTAGATTTTTCACTCACCTATTTCAAAAGTTAGAGAGGGCGGGGGGACACACATTTTACCACTTTGGCAGTGTTTATCTTTCAAACGGTTGACTTTGAGAAAAAATTGTCTTAGGAACCTCAATATCATTTTTGAAGACCTATCTATAGACACCCCGCACGTATTGGTATGAAGAAATTTTTTTTTTAGTTTCAGTTCCATGTATGGGTAGACCCCCTTAATCTTTATTTTTTTAAATTTTTGTGTTAAAATCGTTAAGCGGTTAACAGAATACATCTACCTACTAAGTTTGAACTGTGTAATCCTAATACTTTCGGAATAAAATGGCTGTGACATACGGACGGACGGACAGACAGACAGGCAGACAGACAGACATGACGAATCTATAAGGGTTCCGTTTTTTGCCATTTTGGCTACGGAACCCTAAAAATCACGTGGCTCAACGTAAGCTTTCACATTAAACCTTTTTGTTGTGTTTACTATGTCGTGCCGTGTGTGTCATCAAAATCAGGTACTTAGATTTTGTTTACCTTTCAACGAACAGCCGTTTTAGAGAACAGTTTTAGGGTTATTAGTTAGTTGAAGATAAAGAAAAGATGTGCATACCAAAGAAGTTTCTATGCTGTTATCCTTTAAAACTGGGAACAGCTATTTATGGCGTAATCATGTTGGTTAGTAATTATGTCAGTATTAAGAACAGAATTGGCAAGAAGTGGTACCTGAACGAATTCTGTCATAGCGGATCGGATTTTCGTTTTGACAGTTTCAACAGGACATGTCAATATGTCAAAATTTACATGATTTATGACATAGATATAGTATGATGATTTTAGTTTAGCGTTATTTTAAAAAAAAAACAGCAGGCACAAGCACAATCTTAAATATTAGAAATGCGAAAGTCGTTTGTTTGTTTGTTACGCCTTGATCATTATGTAATTTTGCATACACGTTGTCAGGGGTACAGAGAAGGACATGGGTACCTTTCATCCCGAAAAAATGTACTGTTCCCGAGGGATTGAGAAATAACTGTCCACGCAGACGAAGTCGCGGGCGGGCGCTAGTAGGTACCATAAAGCAAGGTACTAAGGTGTAGCACGTAATGTAATGTAACTGATACTATCAAGTGAGTCGGTCGAAGCAGGCTCGAACCTACGTAATCATTTGATACAGTATCAGTTACTATACGTGCTACACCTCTAAGTAGGGTCGTGGAACCAATAGCAGAGCAGTCACCTAAAGCTGACCAAAACGGGGTTTTATTGCAATATTAAAAAAGCAAAGCATGCAAAGTTGGTAGTTTTTGGTTTTCCAATAGTGGCAACACTATATCTGTCAATCATCATATAAACTTGCTTCCCATTGGTGGAAAAATGTGACGTTTTCTTGCTGCAACGATGGCGCCGCGTGAGTAGTCAAGATTTTTACTAAGACATAAAATTTCGTATTACTTTGGAAATCGTGATCCATCTTGAATTGTGTTTATGTTTATGGATTCATTAAGCATCAAAGTTAATGAGGGGCTATGTTTTAAGTCATTTTTAACAATATTTGTGCTGTTCACTAAATAATGTGATTTTTAGAGCCCTGGTTATGTTTAGGGGCACCAAAATTACAATTTTCCTTAAGCTGACCAGACTGGTCAAGTAATGGGAAAACATGTTTTTTATAAAATTTAACTTTCTCATTAGTTTTGAGTAGATATTATGCTATATTGTGATTTCTATTTACTCTTTTTATTATCAAAAATGCGTATACTACTGCTCTGCCTAAGATACAGTTGATTTACCTATTTGATTTTTATCAAAATTATTAAAGTTAATTATATTTTCATGCTGATAATGACAAAGTGTTTCATTTAACATTCTATTATATGAAGCTATCTTGAACTATATAGGGTAATTTTGCAAATTAATTGACTATTTGAGGTGGTCAGGTATTGGATAAAGTAGTGGTCATCTATTGGTGAATGGTGGTCAGGTAATGGAGACTTTTGAATTTTTGCCTTTGGACCGGCCTTACACAAAATCTATTGTAATATCTAAAAAAAATTTTGCCCCATTTGTATAAGTATGTATCTAAGAATCATGGTGCCAAAGGCAGCATCGCTCAAATGAAAACTGCGAACACAGTGACCGCAGGAAAGTTAAAATCCGCTTAAGTGGTCCACTATTGGTTCCATGACCCTACCCTGCTTATCATTACCTCAGAGCTACCTGTTTTACCCAATAACTAAGCTTGTACGGTAGTATAATAGTTCCTACGAAACACCCAGGAGTACAAAAGATGGGTCGTTTTAAAAAAAAGCTTTTCACGGAGGTGGTCTTAAGGTGGCTACCCCACCGAAAGTTTCGGCATTTTTATTTAATAAGTTATTAATAGTAAAAGATTTTAATAATGTTTTACGTGAAGTTTTTAGGGCCCATGGTCTAGTATTTTTAGATGGTATCACTACATGCCCTCGTAGTCAATCGTAGAAGTAGTTAGCAAATGTGTCAAAACCGGCCACTTTTAGCAGTTTTGCTATCTACTTCTAGCAGTGACTATGAGGGAATGTAACGATACCGTCTAAAAATACTAGACTGTGGGCCCTAAAAATTCCACGTAAAACATTACTAAAATTATGTAGGTATTAGAATTATAATATTAAATAAAATTCACCGCGGCGCCACTTTTGCTCAGGGTGCCACCTTAACAATACTCGTGAATATTGTCTAGCTCATCCACATAGCGAGCTGCGTCTTGGCGATGTACCAGGTGTATTTAATGAGGAACTGCGACAAGTGCGGCAGGTTCGTCTGGAGGAACGCGTACGCTTTCAGCGTGACCTCGTGCCTGTTCTGCATTATTATGATGATCGTCACTATCTTGTTCCTGTTGGGGTTGAAACGCGTAAGTGTTAGAACAAATCTAAGCGAAAAACTTGGCGAAAATCCGCACGCACAACTTCGCTAGACCATACAACAAGTACCAATAAATTAAATAGTAAAAATGATTAAAATAGTATAGTTTAAAATGTTACAAGGTTGGTAAGGAGGTTTTAAAAAACCTTAACAACCGTGTGCCATAATAATATACTACGTTTTTCAATACATTTGCGAGAAAGCGTTATAGGTAATAGATACTACTGAAATTGTAATCTATATTTACATAAAATAAAACTGTAAATTCTAAATATTTGTGCGCGAATTACGCAAAAACCGCTAATCGAATGTTTCACAATTTAGTAGATTGAGGACCATCAACTTAAAATCTAAGCTATGTTTCATCAAATTCAGTTAAGTGGATGGAACCAAGGAAACAGCTTGAACTCTCCGTAGTCCTAGCTTTCATACACTAAAGGGGTCATTTTAAACTTGTTGCAATATTTTTCTTCTGTCCACGCGGATGAAGTCGCGGGCGGAAGCTAGTAGAAATAAAAAAAAAACGTTTGTAAACAAAAACGCACGGGGCGCCCGCGTTCGGTAAAATCAACTTTCCGCACGCTGTACTAATCCGTAAACAAAAACGCATGGCGGCGTGCGGTAAAATTAACTTACCGCACGCTCGACTGTCATCGTAAACTTACATTTTGGAGCAACTGTATTGAAAAAAATATATCAAGCTCCTATATCCTTCAGAATCAATCCACATACGGCCATATTTTTATGTGTAATGGTGGACTATTTTGGCCCATCCTCCTTATCCATCCATAATGAAGCAAATAAAGACTTAGCAGCCTGTTTATAAACTTTCACAGGAAAGAAAGTCAGTGACGCTAATTTGGCTTGCACTGACCGGGCTGTGGTTGTTCCAAAGCGCCGCCATGCTTATCGTGCTCGTCTGCCAACACCACTCCGAGGTCGACTTCGTTGGATGGCTGCTGACCTTTATATCTGCAGTTCTGGCAATTGGTTGGTGCTTTGCACGTGCTTTGTATCTTAGAAACTTTAATCTTCATTTCCCCACACACACGACCAAATTTTTATGACTTTTTTGATCGTAAAATAAAAAGGGTAGTATTTAATCGGGTAACAATAAATTTCCATTTTGGTTATCAATAATACTGAATAAAGCGTACTGAAGTACTAAGACGGAATCCCGTTACGGAATTCCGTACATACGTGATTCCGAACGCAGCTAATCCATACAAATCTATGGACTACCACACACATACGGGATTTTTCCGTACGGAATCTTCATACATTATCGAAATTCCGTTCGGAATTCCGTAACGGGATTCCGTCTGTGTGTGGCCGGCCTAAGACTTAGGCTGGCCACATACAGACGGAATCTCGATTCGGCATTCTGTACGTACGTGATTCCGTACGTAGGTACCTACCACCACACACAGACGTTTTTTTTCGTTCGGAATCACGGCTCAGTCAGACGCCAAACCTTGACGAGGAAACATTGAGCGAAGATGAGTTATTTTTCTAAAAATAAACAAAAAATACATAGTTATAGACTATTTATTATTTATATTGCTTTTTTGGAAACTAGAACTACATAATAACTAAGCAAAATAATAAAGGGTTTGCTAAAAGTCTGGTACCCAGAGCTGTAATAAAAAAGGTGTAGGTGTTTGTATACGTCACTCACACATAGGCCGTGCGTGTGAGCGCATTCCGTACGGAATAAAAACGGTTGTGTGTGGCGACTCATACAAAATATATGGTAGTCTTGCGTTCGGAATGGCTTTTTTCCGTGCGAGATTCCGAATGCACGGGCCCTCATGTGGAATTCCGTAACGGATAAAATTACGTACGGAACGTTAACGCATGTGTGTGGCAGGTCCATAGATTTTGTATGCAATTGCTGCGTTCGGAATTCCGAATCGGGATTCCGTTTCGAGATTCCGTTACGTGATTCTGTCTGTGTGTGGCCGGCCTTACGTAATTTTATTCCGTACGTATATACCGTATATTATCTTGTACCGTGTATGCGGTGTTAGTGGGTACCCCGGTACCCAAGGTTATCCGCGACATTCCCTTTTCTTTTTCGTTTTTGATAAAACGAAACGAAATTCTTTAAAAATATAAATTCTATCGAAAAAAACGCGACTTGAGTAATTAATTGTCTATGGAAAATTTCATTTTGCGTTTCGATGGGAGATTGCGCTGTACAAATTTCCTATACAAAATTACTCTGTATCGAATGTTTTTACGCGCGTTATTTTTTTCAATAGCTGAGGGAATATTGCGAATAACCCATCAATAGATATCGAGCCTTTTCTATATTATTATTTGAATAAGGTAAGTTTGTAATACATAATCAGTTATTTATTCTTTTCTAGGTATTTTTTCTTATTTTTATCTGGTTGTGGTCTCATACTACAAAGAATTGAAACTGAGGCGCCGCCGGCGTTAAATATTTTAGTTAATATAAAAAATTAGATGTCATTATCTATTTAGTACCTTACATGTATTACTTATTTAAACAAGTTAATTAAAAAAATATCTTATCCTTTTATTGTAATAAATAGGTTAACACAAACCAATTTTTTATAAGTGCTGAAAAAAAAATTATTAATAATAATTTATTTTTCAACACACTTGCTCGTAAAGTGAGCCCTAATACATCGCTTTTAGGGTCATAACACAGAATATATAATAGTACTAAGCCATAAACCGAGCTATAACAAACGCGTGCGATAATATATAAAACACTAGTTCGTAATAGAATTAACCCTACAAAGTTAAATTAGTACCTTACCACAGAATATATAATAGTACTAACGTAACCTTACTGCAAGTTCTATGCGAGTAAACAGAGCATTCCCAATTTAGCCGGATAATACAGTTATTTTTTTTTACAACAAAGAGGTTTTATGCTGCTGAAAATTCATATACATTTTTGGATCCCGGGCGGGATCACGTACGGCGCAGCCACGACTGGCCCGACTGGCGCATCTTTATCATCTATAAATGTTGTCAGTGTGTGCGTGCGACGCTCATGCGTACGGGCCGCGCTCACATACAAACCGCGTTCGGGCGTATAATGAGTAAGACGACTTACTTATTTGATTCTACTATGCATTTAGACAATTTAACTCGCAATCTACCTATCTGTACAATAAAATAAACAAAGATATATACATATATGATAAAACACATCATGAATATAAGAAAGTTCTATTAAAATGGGTTCAGCTCAAAACATACGAAGAAACCGAATCCTTATTGCTTCAATTATGTCATGAGCTTGGTAGAATATACCCATCACATATTTCTAAATTGTAGCTGGCTAATCTGACACAAACTCCCACAAATTCTTGCACACACACACACATGCACACACACACACACATAGTGTAATATTAATTAGTTATTTATTATAAGTTTTTTTATCTCAGTCTAGTGTCTTTGTTATCTAAAGAAGGAAGAGCGGTGTCCCATAAACACAGGCTTTCATCTTAAATGGGGACACCAACTTATTTCTAAAATTGTAATAGGTTTAAAAGAAAAATAAACATATTTTTTTTTGTTTTTTTTTTATTGCACAACAATACATAAAGTATGGTACAAAGGCGGACTTAATGGTAAGAGCATTCTATACTAGTCAACCATCAGTAAAAAGACATTCATGAATTTGTGGTACCTACATACAAAAGAGTTACAGAACCTTAAAAAATATCAAAGTAATACATAGGTATATCTATGGAGGAGCTCGGTGGCGCAGTGGTTTAGCGCCTGGCCCAGCGATTGCGGAAGTTAAGCAACGTTCGCAAGGGTCGGTCATGGGATGGGTGACCAAAAATTTATTATCTCGAGCTCCTCCGTGCTTCGGAAGGCACGTTAAGCCGTTGGTCCCGGCTGCATTTGCAGTCGTTAACACCCACCAATCCGCATTGGGCCCGCGTAGTGGGTTATGGCCCATCCTCCTTACCACCCATAAGGAAGGCTTGTGCCCCAGCAGTGGGGACATCAAGAAAGGCTGTGATGGACATAGGTTTATAATATTATAAAAATAAATAAACCTTTATTTGCCATGCCATTCCCTGAAGTATTGGAATGGCACTTACGCTACGCGCCGGCGCGGAAACCTAATTCACTAATCACTGCGCGCTATCTCGATGGCGACCTCTCAGCTCTTCATCACGACCGCGCAGTGATTACCGAATGCCTAGGCAATCGCGATTCATCGTAAATCGCATCATCGCTTACCATTAGGCTAGCGGGCAAGCGCTTGCCTATCTATCATAAAAAATGCAATTTACCTTTACCATGCTCAAACTCTTAAGTCTACCACACTATGCCGAATATCGCGAACACAACTCTCAATCGCTGGTTTCTGGTGGCAGAAGCGAAAATATCAGGAGTAAGCATCATTAGTATTAGCATTACTACTATGAATGAGATGGTGATGGTGATCATAAGTGGATTGTAGGTACTGCAAAATTAACCATAATATGATAAGACAGTATAATTTAGATCACGGATTTATTAGCAGGTCCGGATTCATCCGTACCGTAAGTCCGTAATATAACAATAAACAGAATGTCTACCAGAAGATAGGGCAATACCAATCTTCTGGTAGACATTATCTGTTGAAGATTGGTATTACCCCATCTTCTGGTAGACATTATCTGTTGAAGATTGGTATTACCCCATCTTCTAGTAGACATTATCTTCTGGTAGACATTATCTGTTGAAGATTGGTATTACCCCATCTTCTGGTAGACATTATCTGTTGAAGATTGGTATTACCCCATCTTCTGGTAGACATTATCTGTTGAAGATTGGTATTACCCCATCTTCTGGTAGACATTATCTGTTGAAGATTGGTATTACCCCATCTTCTAGTAGACATTATCTTCTGGTAGACATTATCTGTTGAAGATTGGTATTACCCCATCTTCTGGTAGACATTATTTATTAAAAAAGCTCATCCAGATTGCGAATTTTCTTTAGAAAGCAATAAAGCGTAATAAGCATAATAAGCAAATAGCAAACAATGGACTCGACAAGTGCTGGTTTACTATTATTTGTAACCAAGGGTCTGCAAACTGGTTCCGGTGTAGAAAACTATCGTTTTGCGCTCTTTCACTCGCATTGACTAAAGCAGTATATCCGATAGTTTTCGACAGCGAAAACAGTTTGTATCGACTCGCACTAGGCCCTCTAGGCCTCTACACTTTAATGGAAAAGCATTTCATTCGATTTTATTTCATGGTCTCATTAATACCCTAGGCTAGAGTTATAGGATATAAAAAAAACACGTTGTATTTATAATCTTATTTGCAAAATAGTTGGGCAAACGTTTATTCCAAATTTCAAGTTGATGGCATTAGTAGTTCTTGAGATTTTTCACATTTTGGTATGGAATCCTAATAAAAAATCTCGTGGCTCCACGTAAGCTTTCACATTTAGCCTTTTTGTTGTTTATTATGTCGCGCCATGCGTGTCATTAAAATCAGGTAGGTTTTGTTTACACTTCAACTAACAGCCGTTTTAGAGAACAGTTTTAGGGTTATTAAGTTGTGAGTTGAAGATAAAGAAAACATGCAGTTACCACAGAAGTTTCTATGCCGTTTTCCTATAAAACTGGGGGCAATTGTGTTTGGCGTAATCATGTTGGTTAGTAGTAATTTCAGTATTCACAGTCGATTTTTATGTTTAGCAGTTAACTGCTGTTCAAACATTAACATCAAATAGCTTTGGAACCAATGGGGAAGATGAGTGTAATTTTTTTATAATATAGAAAAATCAAACGTAAAATCTAAAAAATATTGGTGAAAGAATTTTTTAGATATCTCAAAAACTGAATTTTTTATTAATTTTCAAAGTTGAATGTTTTTAAAATCAGCGCGGTCTTGACCGTTTAAGGCGTGACGTCACATCGCCGGTTACGTCCGCCGAGATGTTATAAAACAAAGTCTTTCCGCCGCATCTGTCTATCTGTTCGCGATAAACTCAAAAACTACTAAACGGATTTTCATGCGGTTTTTACCAAATGATAGAATGATCCTTGAGGAAGGTTTAAGTGTATAATAAGTTAAGGTTTTATCTAAATTGGTAGAAATATGACGATAATAGTTAAAGATTTTGCCAAAAATTAAGCCGACTGGGAGCTTGCTGAAAAATTTTGAGCTATAACAAAATAATGTATGATGGAATTGTTTCTCTTTTATAGATCTACAAAAAAGTCCGCGATGGCATATATCTATCTTTTAAGAATAGCTCACTATACCCATTATAATCTTCTAAAAAATCGGTCACATACAATGCGGTAATTTGGAAAGCTATTTAGAAGGATACAGTATTAATCCTTATCAACTTAAATACGTCTGTTACCTGAAGCATTTCATGCACATTATTTTAATCTTTAACACCATAATATTTAAATGAATATCTTAGGAGTTGTCGCAAAAAATAACGCGAGCGAAAATAAATTCATGCGCGTCTTCTGGAGCAAAGGTAACGACTGTACGATATTTGTTTTATTTTAGGGTGTGCAAAAAAAGAAAGAAGCGAAGCGAGGGCGGGTCGCTAGTACACTTAAAATACTTGTTTAAAACAGTGTATTTTTTCAAGACAATATGAGACTATGATGGAGCCAGAAGGTGGCCATGGGAACTCTGTAATAAAATGAAGAAACCCTATCGAGTTTATGCTCGTTTGATTCGTCTTGACATGGACTCTGGTACTAGATGATATCCAAGTTCTGATGATGGAGCCAGAAGGTGGCTATGGCAAATCTGTAATAAAATGACGAAACACCGTCGAATTTAGGCTCGTTTGGTTTGGCTTGACAAGAACTCTGGTCCTAAAAGATATCTAGGGTGATGATGTAGCCAGAAAGTAGCCATGGTATCTCTATAATAAAACGACCCAAACCAGTGAGTTTGGGCTCGTATAATTTGTCTTGACAAGGACTCTGGTTCTAGATGATATCCAAGGTTTATGATGGAGCCAGAAGGTGGCCGTGGGAACTTTGTAATAAAACCCTGACAAAACGACGAAACACCATTGAGTTTGGATTCGTATGATTGGTCTTGACAAAAACTTTAGACAAAATCCAACGATGATGGAGCCAGAAAGAGCCCATGGGAACTCTGTTATAAAATGACGCAATACCCTAGAATTTAGGCTGGTTTGTTTGAAACGATCCCAAATTCAATGGTGTTGTGTCGTTTTATTACAGATCTCTCATTACCACTTTCTAGCTCCATCATGATACCCTGGGAACCATCTAGAAATAGGGTCTAAGGTCTTAGTCAAGACAAATCAAACAAAACCAAACTCGATGGAGTTGTATGGTTTTATTGCTGTGAACTTCTTCTGGCTCCATTTTAAGACCCTGGAGACCATCTCCCATCATACATAGTACTTGTCAAGGCAAAACAAACCATTCTAAACTAGATCATGGTGTTGCATGATTTTATTACAGAGTTCCAGTGACCTTCTTCCGGCTCCATCATCAGAACCTGGAAACCATCTCCCACCATAGTACTTGTCAAGGCGAATCAAACGATTTCAAACTAGAATATGGGGTTGCATGGTTTTATTTCAGAATTTTTGTGGCCTTCTTCTGGCTCCATCATCAGACCCTGAACACTTTTTCCCAACAGTGTACTCGTCAAGACGAATCAAACGAGCTCAAACTTGACGGGGTTGCATGGTTTTATTACAGAGTTCCTGTAGTCTTTTGCAGGTCCATCGTCAGACCCTGGACACTGTTTCCCAATAGATTACTCGTCAAAATGAATCAAACGAGCCCAAAGTCGATAGGGTTTCATGGATTTGATACAAAGTTCCTGTGGCTTTCTTCCGGCTTCATTATCAGACCCTAGAAACTATTTCTCAATAGAGTACTCGTAAAGACGAATCAAACGAGCCCAAACTGGATGGAGTTGCTTTTTTATTACAGAGTTCCTGTGACCTTATTCCAGCTCCATCATCAGACCCTGGATTCTATTTTCCAACAGAGTACTCGTCAAGCTCAAGACGAATCAAATGAGCCCAAACTCGATGGGGTTGCATGGTTTGAATACAGAGTTTCTGTGGCCTTATTCTGATTCCATCATCAGACTCTGGAAATCATCTCCCATTTTATATTCTATATTATATATCCCAAATTATATCAGACCCTAGAAACTAATTCTCAGCAGAGAACTTGTCAAGATAAATCAAATGAGCTAAAACTCGATGGGATTGCATGGTTTTATTATTGAGTTCCTGTAGCCTTTTTCAGGTCCATCATCAGACCCTGGACACTGTTTCCCAACATAATACTCGTCAAAATGAATCAAACGAGCCCAAACTGGATGGAGTTGCTGTTTTATTACAGAGTTCCTGTGACCTTCTCTCAGCTCCATCATCAGACCCCGGATTCTATTTCCCAACAGAGTACTCATCAAGACGAATCAAATGAGCCCAAACTCGATGGGGTTGCATGGTTTGAATACAGAGTTCCTGTGGCCTTCTTCCGACTCTATCATCAGGCTCTGGAAACTATCTCCCATAATAGTACTTGTCAAGGCAAATCCAACGATTCCAAATGATATCAGACCCTTGAAACTACGAGTATTTCTCAACAGAGAACTCGTCAAGACGAATTAAATGAGCCTAAACTCGATGGGGTTGCATGGTTTGAACACAGAGTTCCTGTAGCCTTCTTCCGGCTCCATCATCAGACCTTGGACCTCATCTCCCATTCCTATCAGAGTACTTGTCAAGACGAATTAAACGAGCACAAAAGTCGATGTGATTGTATGGTTTTATTATAGAGTTCCTGTGGCCTTCTTCCAGCTCCGTCATCAGATCAGCTGAATGATGATCAGCGTTGTCTTACAGTTCTGACCTATATTCAAAGTTTCAAGTCTAGCTCATTATAAAATCATTCCCAGTAATTAAACAAAGAAACAAATAAACGAGATAACGACCTAAGAAAATAAAAAATACCTCAAAAAATACCTGTTAAAACGTCAACTTGCGAAAGATACGTATCCGAGGAACTCTATGAAACTTTCTGTACCTACCTAATTTTATTGAAAAATACAGTGGTTGTATGAAAAATGTAAAATAACAAAACAAAAGTATCGAAATTAACAAAAGTAAGTTTACAGAGCCTGTCAATCACATAGTGTCGCTAAGCTCCCATACGCCCGCCGCCGCTGTCCATCGTACAACCGGCGACGTGACGTCATAGCCATTACTCGAACGACGCAATCAGATTCCGCGCGTCCCCAAATTGATTTGCTTATAAAAAATTCAATTTTCGTGATATCAACATATTTTTTTCACAGTTAGTCTTATAATTGCTTATACTTTTAATTAGGGCTAAAAAAATTGAATATTTTTTTATTTACATCTTCCCCATTGCAGAATTTTCGTTACAATAATTTCAACAGGACATGTCAATAAGTAGGTACCTATGTCAAAAATTGACAAAATTGACATGATGTTATCGTTCTCTAAAAAAACAGCAGCCACAAGCATGCCACAAGAGTATAATATAAATGGTCTGTGCCTCAGAGCCACTGTCCCAATCGCAAAGCTTGAATGTATTATGTTAGTTTAATATTTCCCACGTAACACCCAGGTGGACAAAGGTGAGCCGTTGTGATTTTTTTCCACGGTACGCCCAGCCCCCCTACCATGACTGTCAAAAGTAATATTAAAGCAATGTTGTAAATGAGATGGCGCTATACGCGATGATAGCTCTGTCCCTATAACAACATTACTTTAAGGTTGCTGTAAGAGCTAAGAGTACGGCCTCAGGTGGTCTCAGGAGGTGGACGGTGGGCAAAAAAGGGTTCCAAGCTTATTTGTGTGGGATATTAAAAATATTTTGAAGCTGAAATTATTAATAACAGATACGCTGAAATTAAACTCATGGCACAACTACTGATTATTGAAATAAAACACTTTAGCAGATTCTAGCGCAGTTTTGTCAATTAAAAGATTTAACGATGTTTATGTTAAAAAATGTTACATTTAACAAAACTCGCGAATATTGTCTAGCTCATCCACATAGCGAGCTGCTTCACGTCGATCTACCAGGTGGTTATAATGAAGAACTGCGACGAGTGCGGCAGGTTCGCCTGGAGAATCGCGTTCGCATTCAGCGTGATCTCGTGCATGTTCTGCATTATTATGCTGATTGTCACTTGCTGGTTCCTGTTTGGTTTGAGACGCGTAAGTGTTAGGACAAATCTAAGCGGAAAACGTGGCGAAAATCCGCACGCACAATGGGGTTGGTAAACTTTTTCGAAGAGAATTGTTTTATATTTTTTTTTGATAGCACATGTTTGAAGAATAAAGAAAATAATATTATGATTTTTTTATTTTACCTTGTTAACTTAATATATTTTTTTATATTATTATCGCAATAAAATACCAAACATACGGCTGAACACGAAGTTCCTTTGGATTTACTTATTTAAAAAACTGATTGACAGATTTGACAGACAGTGACAAAGAGTTCATACCTTTCTTTTTTGTTTTGAGCAACAACATAGAAAGTCTTTGAAGCAAAGGCCTACGCATACAGCCGTAATAGGGATTTATTGTACTATGCTGTAAATTAAAAAAAATAATTTTTATTTAAATTAAAATGAAGCATTATAAAAATTCCGCAATTTGTTATTCCTGACTCCTAAGCCAAAAGCTACCAGAAAATATTAATTCACAACAGTTTTGGAAAAGTATATTTACCAACCCCATTTCGCAAGTAGAAAATTTCAGAAAGCGGTGCGTCTTTCCACGCATCCGCGACGACGTTGCCACGCCCCGCAAGTGATTTTGCAGAGCATGCCGTTTAGATTTGCTCTTACCCTATTTTATACATACCTATACATACAATACATATCTTGAAAAAGGTGATAGTGTTGCTGAAACTGAATAACTTTCTCCATGGAACATAGGTCGAAAAATGAAAAAATATTTCATACTCCCATAGAAAATGTATTGGTCAGCTGACTTACTATGGAATGGCGGAAAAAAAATATTTTTTCGACCTATATTCCTTAGAGAATATTGTTTAGTTTCACCAACACTATCACCTTTTTTAGGATCTGACAAGGTTTTTTGATACACGATGTAGGTATAGGGTCACTGGAAATATGGCGTAGGTATGCCTGCTAAGGGGTTTTAGATGAGGTCCAAATAAATATTTTAGGTTATTTCGATAACTTTTTCTCGAAAAGTTAATAGTTTTTGAGATACTTCAAATTAAGTATTTTTTACGATAAAATAATAGAGAATTACTCGTTTGATTCCGTTTATTATTATTTTGGAATAAAAAACTTTCCGAGTGTTGAAAATGAATATAAAAATAAAATACAAAAACTTTGGCGTTTAAAAAAAAATCATCGTAAAATGCATTGTTTTGTCAGTTTCTTTTAAATAACATCATATATCTTTAAAAAAATCTAGTATGTAACTAAGCGTTAATTAAATAAGAGAATATTACGAGTCATTTGACGTATGTTTCATAAAAAATAATTTAGTGGCTTTCTTCCTGCAAGAGCCCAAACTTAGTATAAGTTAAGTACCTATGTTTGGAAAATGATTTTCTGTTTTTTTTTAATTAGTAGCTGCAATGTTATAATATTGTATATATTTGGAATCAGCTCAAAAAGCCCTTTCATTCGATATCTCACACGATGGGTTTAAAAAAAAAATCCATACAAAAAAAGATTGTGTTATTTAATTTAATTTTAATTTATTTATTTATAGTCAGGCATCGATGGCCCATAGATATATACCTTAAAAACTAAACATATATAATTTATAAAACAATGTTGTTAGTAAATAACTTAAAACATATGTTAGTAAAAAAAATCAAGTAGACACTTTGTGTGTCGAATCCGTGGCACAAGGCAGCGTCCCTCTGAAGCGCCTGTACACCACGCCCTGCGGCCAGAAGTCCTCCTTCATGAAGAGGTCCAACCTTGCTGTCGGGATGCGCACCACAAACGCCATAAAATTGGTATTATGGCGCGACTCCAGTGGCTGAACTCTCAAACAAAAGTTGGATTTCTTCTTTATGTACTCGATCACGTCCTGCACTGTGGTGGTATGGTGCAGGCGGGACAGGTACACGGCCGTGGTCGGTATGGCAGCTCGCAGCAGGAAGTTGGGCCCTGTCGGTGCGGTGCCATGGTGGTTCTTGCTCTCTCGCTGACGACGTCGCTTTTTGTTCCGAACCTCGAGGAAACCGTCTTCATCTTGGCCCGGTACGACGGCATTCAGCGAAGGGGCTTTCCTATCGACGAGAGTTTGCTGCTGCGTCCGCAAACTTGATTTAGTAGCAGCAACAGCAGCAAAGTCGCGCTGACAGCTGGCGGGCACACTCGTCACAGGCGCGCGCGGCGGCGGCGCCACCGGCGTAGAGGGCGGCGGGCGGCGAGTTATAACTCCCTCCCATACAAAAATCCAAGATGGCTCCCCTTCTTAAAATGATCTAAGAATTCTGAAGGTTCACCCTGCCAAAGGATATCTCTCGATCACTAAACGCCCTATATTGCACTTTTATGTCGTGAGCAATTGCCACTAATCTATAGGTGATTTCGGTCTATGGTTGGTTTTTTTTATTTTTATTATTATTTTATCATATTCGACTTTACGGCTATTACCAAACCCCAGGTATAATAACCCTTAAGTAATATACCTACTCCATATTTCCAATGACCCTATTAATAATATACATAATCTATAAGTAGTTATCATCACTGGAGTAGCACGAAGGCGCAGTTGGTTAACATTTTCGCCGGCGGTTCAGCATCTTTCTCGAGGGTTGGTCAGGGGATGGGTGGCAAAAAAAAATTCTACCTCCTATATCCTTTGGAAGTCTTGGCTGCATTAGCAGTCATTAACATCCCACAATCCACATACGGCCTTATTATATGTGGACTGGTGGGCCATTATGGCCCATCCTCCTCATCCATCCATAATTAAGGCTCTTCCTGTGTTTCGTGTGCTCCAACAGTGTGGGGTGATTTTATTTTTATTTAATTCTATTCGGAATACCAACAGCAGTTATACATTAATGGCAAAAAATCTTAAATCTCCTTAGCTATTATCAAAATCACATATAGATACAGGGGCCGTACCAGACCAGCTAACGCATCGAACTTCAGCAAGTCTGTCGGGCTTCAAATTAAAGCAGATAAATAGAGCCCCAATCAGGCCAAAATGCTAACCCCAATTCATTATGTCACACGAACATCGATATCTTCCAAATAACTTCGGCCCTTTAGGTATTCGCATAATAATGATAATGATAATGAAAATGAACATAAAAATACCTAGCTAACTAAAAAACTTTCACAGGAAAGAAAGTCAGTGACGCTAATTTGGCTGGCACTGACCGGGCTGTGGTTGTTCCAAAGCACCACCTTGGTTTTCGTGCTCGTCTGCATATACCACGCCGAGGTCGACATCGTTGGATGGCTGCTGACCTTTATATTTGCAGTTCTGGCAATTGGTTGGTGCTTTGTATCTAGAAACTTTAATCTTCATTTCCCCGCACGACGACCAAATTTTTAGGACCTTTTTCGAATCGTAGAATAAAAATCATTAGGAATTACAAAAAACTTTATTACTCATTTTTATCGCATGCGGTGTAGTGTAATGTCACAATGAGGGCTTTTCAAAGTGACATTTAAAAAATAAAAATAGTAACAAAATATACATTGAGACATAGATTTTTATCAACGCCATCTATCGAACTTACAGCTTTTTGTCATTTTGAAAAGCTCTCATTGACAACACGCACTCGAACAGCATAAATCATATATTTGACTAGATGACGGCGGCGTTGCCTTCTTCTATGTACCTATAGTCGACGGCGTAAAAAAGTAACAAAAAACAGTTCCAGTTCAGATAAGTTTGTTGACTGTACTACACTGACAACTGACTAACGAGCTATTCAAAAATACAGATTTTGCTATGACAAATGAAAGTTAGTAGTCTTTCCAAAATAGGGTCCCTGGTTCTGTTCTACCTCTACAAAGAGTTGTTTATAAATAAAAAGTTGGTCATGAGTCATGACGTGCGTGTGGATACGCTTATTTTTTAAGTAAGTACCCGGCGTTAGTTAGAAGGTACCCAGGTTGCCCAGGGTTATTCGCGACATTCCCTTTTCTTTCTTGTTTTCGATACCTACCTAACAGAAAAAAGTAGTAAGTAGGTATATGTGTAAAATATCTGAAAAGCAGTTTTTCCTGTTCCCAATTTATTTTAAATACTTACCTATTAAAAAAATGTATCGGTCTTATTGAAAACGAGTATTTTTTATAGAAATTAAGTTGAACTTATGAGGTACATGTCCTATCCTATCCTAGGGCTCGACTTCTTTTTTTTAAGGTTCTCTTTTTCAAATGCATTAATGTGGTTTTCCTCTCTGTCCAAAGTTTTATGAACAGGAACAGCACCAATAGCACGAACAGCTACTTATTGAAAAAAATAACGCGCGTAAAATCATTCAATAGAGTATTTTTTATAGGAAATTTGTACAGCGCCATCTACTGCCGAAAAGCAAAATGATATTTTCCATAGATAATTACGCATAGAATAATTATCTATGGAAAATTTCATTTCGCTTTTTGACGGTAGATGGCGCTGTGTACAAATTTCCCATAATCGAATTTTTACGCGCGTTATTTTTTAACGCGTAACAGGGATTATTGCGAATAACCCATCGATAGATATCTAGCTTTTTCTGTATTTTATTAAGGTAATAATCAATTATTTATTCATTTTCTAGGTATTTTTATCTATTTTTATCTGGTTGCGGTCTCATACTACATACAATTGAAACAGAGGATCCAGACCTAAATATTTTAGTTATTATTACAAAAATGTTATTAATATTTAGTACCTTACATGTATTTTTTAATCAAATTAATTTTGAGAAAAAATCTGTGTCCTTTTATTGTAATAAATAAGTTAACATAACAAACCAAATTCTTTTATAAGTGCTGCAATCTAAGAACCTACTTAACCTGCAAGACAGTTTGGATTTTCCAAGGGTAAGTACTACTACTGATGCTGGAATTGCACTTCTCAAAGATATTCTTGACGCTTGGGAGAAAAAGCAAGATGTAATTGGCATTTTTTGTGACCTATCTAAGGCATTCGATTGCGTTGATCACCAAACACTATTAAAGAAGTTAGAACATTATGGTGTCTCTTAAATCTTAAATCATTTAGCCTTATGGAATCGTATTTGTACAATAGAACTCAGAAAGTAGTAATTAATAGAACTGAATCTATTGGAGCCCCCATTAATATGGGCGTGCCACAGGGATCAATTTTGGGCCCATTGATGTTTTTGATTTATATAAATGACCTTCCTAACTACCTACGCGAATAATTTATGTGAGACAGTGCTATTTGCAGATAACACTTCTTTAGTTTTCAAAGTAAACAGAGGTAATAACTGTTCGGACGAAGTAAATAGTGCCCTCTCTACAATTTCATACTGGTTTAATAGTAATAATTTACCCCTAAACCCCAAAAAAACTAAATTTGTAAAAGGGGCATGAGGCTTGAGTAATAAGTTGGTAATTTTTTTTATGTTGTCGCTGCCAAAAAACTGTTTCATCTCAAAGAAGAAAAAATATACACTACAGCGTAAGTCTATCATGGGCAGTTTTTGAGATATTTCTTCTTTTTGTCAATTAAAAATGTCTGGAACACCCGTTCCTGACATTTAGGTAGGAAAATATAGACGATTCATAAGTGCTTAATTATTATTTGAATTGCTTTTTATGTATTTTGTATGGAGAAAATGTCAAAATTAAATCGGCTGGTTAAGTAGGTAGTTGGTGAACTCGGGTCTAACTTTATTTGAGGGCTGAATTTTCAATCCTCAGATAACAGATATCAGTCAGTTTAAATATTAACCAAATCCAATAAAAGTCATTCAAAAATGTGACAAGACAAATGAATGACAAGCATTTCCAATTTGGCAGTATAAGCTCTATTATATCTAATCAGCCCAAGCAATTTTGACTTTGACTTTGACTAAGGTTTTACCTTATATTTAATTTATTGTATTGAATTATTTTTTATATGCGCATATTATAGAATAAAATCGCGATGATCAAAAGCGTGAAACCAGAGTGAGCATTATAGGTATAAATAAACAAGGTTTTAATTAAATTAGTACTTTTATTGTTATCTGTGTTAATACGATATACATACTAAATAATACAGTTAATTGTAAGAACAAAAGTTTGATTTCTCTTATGAAAACACTAAGGTTTAACTTAGTTTTCGCAAGTATATCACAGATTCGCAGTTTAATTCTACTGCTATTAGTGAACAAATTAAATATCCAAAGCGATGCCACAAAATCATAATATGTACGACATTACAATCCTGTAACTGTTTACCACAAACACGAAGTATATGGATACTGAAAACAATACAAAGAATAAAATAAATTACGTATTTATCGTAAGCTTGTTAAATCCATACTTATACTACTGTTGTAGTGTAGCTATTGTAATAGGGAATATGCATAAGTCACCGATTTTGATTGAGCTTGATCGCTGCGGATGTATTATTTTAGTTTTATCACACAATGAAATCAGGGGATAATAATGATATTTGTTTTCATTTTCGGATATAATGCACTTAACAGTCAGATAGAATATCGAATAAGAAATACTATTTTGTATGACACATGTACTTAAACGCAAAATTTAAGGAGAAAATTGAAGATTCTTGGCTAACTCCATATTAAACGCGCCTGAAACATACCGGAAACGTGACAAGTGACGTCACATATTTGTATGAGCGTTTCCGGCGGGAGCTGATGCGTGCTAACTTCAAGTAACTATATCATGAGAAAAAAACGCAAGAGAAAAGTTTCAATATTACAGTTGATTTTCTCACGCTGATTTTGATTTAAAAAAAAAGATGCATATTCCCTATTATTGTATGCCTAAGAATTACTTTGCGACGAGTACTTGCTTATTTGTTTGTAACGCCTTCACGTCTTACAACTCAACCGATCATCATGAAATATTGCATACACATTATCAGGGGTACAGAGAAGGACATGAGTACTTTTTATCCTGAAAAGAGTACTGTCCCTGAGGGATAGAGAAACAACTGAACACGCAGACGAAGTCACAGTCATTTATCAGCAAAAGACGCGAGTGAATAGGTCATCGAACTAAAATCTATGGAAGTGTAATTGCAAACAAATATTGCTTAAAAAATTACACCACGGGGTCGAAAAAGTACAACCCGCTCAGCTTTAGTCAGCCCAGCCACGCACCCGGTGACTGACGTTAGTGTTTTTTTGCTATATAGAAAAGATAATTATAAAGAGAGAGTTTATTAGAAATGAGTGTAAAAGATGCAAAGAAGGCAGTAAAAAGATGCAGAAAAAACGTATCTTATTTTTTCGTTTAAGTATAGAAAATATCTATGAGAATATAAATTATGGTTGCTAATAAGCAACCAGTGTTCAGACGCTTTGTGCTGCATAATTAAATGCCAGCTTTTTTAGCTCTACCCACTTAGTTGTACTTTTCGTGTGGTACCATTTTTTGAGCATAATGCTTATTCCATAGAAGTTCGCTGGAATAGGTATCTTCTAGTTTCTACATGTTTCATCGTAGATTGCGTCATCGCTTACCATCAGGCGTGAAGGCGGGCAAGCGCTTGCTATCTATCATAAAAATGTAATATCATGCTCAAACTCACATAAGTACCACACTACGCCGAATATCGCGCACACAACTCTGCATCGCTGGTCTCTGGTGGCAGCAGCGAATACCAGGAGTATCATTAGTATCAGCATTACTACTATGAAGAACAAGGCGTACCATATCCAGATTGAGATCAAAAGAGGATTGTTCTGCAAAATTAACCATAGTTATGATGACAGTATTTATTTTAAGGATTCATGCGGATCTGCTAATAAATCCGTAATATGATAATAAACAGATAATGTCTATCAGAAGATGGGTATTAACCGCGTCTTTACTAAATGTACCTTGTGTAGACTCTCTATAGGGTTTTGATCAGATGTAGTTAGGAGTAAGCTTAAAATAAAACTAACTATTAAACATACCCGATTTCGGGTGTTGTAATCGGGTATGTTTAGGAGCTAACGTTTTGTTATTACTTACTATACTAACTATATCTGTACTGGACAGAGCATCGACTGACTGATTCATCATAGAGGCTAAACAGCGTGTTTACAGAATTTTACCCTGTGGTGACGCCAGAATTTTAACCAATTGGGTTTACGTAAGGTATAATTTGGACGATGCTCTCATAATTTTCAAAATACTTACTAAATATACCCTAGTTAGGAAGCTTAACACAAGACTAAATATTTTGTAATTTTAAAGTTATGGCGTTAAGCCCCGCACATAATATGGCGTTCTAATTTAAAATTAAAAGCCAAATAAATCAGACATTTTGCATCGACTCGCACTAGGCTCTCTAGGACTCTGTGTCCATCAGCCATTTTTGATGTCCCCACTGCTGGGGCACAGGCCTTTTTTATGGGTGGTGAGGAGGACGGGCCATAACCCACCACGCGGGCCCAAAGCGGATTGGTGGGTGTTAACGACTGCAAATGCAGCCGGGACCAACGGCTTAACGTGCCTTCCGAAGCACGGAGGAGCTCGAGATAATACATTTTTGGTCACCCATCCCACGACCGACCCTGGCGAACGTTGCTTAACTTCCGCAATCGCTGGGCCAGGCGCTAAACCACTGCGCCACCGAGCTCCTAACCTAGGAATCTAAGTACACATAATTTATGGTAAAGTGTTTTCTATCTTTCTTTCATATTAGTATTTTAGACCTAAATCGAGATGTAAAAAAAACTATATTATTCTTACTTGAAAAATTCCCATCAATAGGACTATACTAGCCGCGCAATAAATCACAGCAAGTGTCCATGTTGTGACCAGAAGATAGCTGATTGATTGGCAAAGGGTACAACCGAAGGCCAAGGGATGGACCTAGAATAGAAGAATTTGATGGGTTATTTTGACCCTGCGTAAGGGCTGGTTTATACGAGGTCAGTGACTGGACCCAGTGACTCGTAATTTCGGACCCAGTAACTGGGTACATGTAGACAGGATCGGCAGTATAAAATAGAACGTGTGGCTGGTCAGCTGGACTTGCGATTGCGAGCGAGAAATCAGCACTGGACTGGGTTGAAACTAGTGTCTACACGACTCCAGTAGCACGTCAGCGTTGGACTGGATTACTGGTACTGCTATGTTACTGACCCCATATAAACCAGGCATAATACTTTGGCTCAAACTGAAAAAGTTTGGAGTAAATAGTATGCTTCCCGTGTGGCGTCCAGCAGACTGGAATATAACTCAACTTCTTCAAGCATAGGGTTGTCGTGGAAGGCGACTAAATGACTACGTAGTAGCTACATCTGTCAACTCCGTGGACCAGAAATGGGCAGTTTAAATACCGATGAAAATCGTTCAACACTGGATTATCCAATTGGCTTGCCAAGCCAAAGTGTAGATATGATGACAACTTCCATCCATAGGAGAGGCCTGCGTCTTGCAGTATACATTCCGGCATTATTATAAACAACATACAATGCCCAGTGCTGCAATAATACAAGATCCAGTTTTCAAGTCCGCTCCGAAAAACGAGACCACATTAGGTAAACCGTCCAAAGACATATTCTGTGGTAATGTCCAAATCTATTTGTAAATAGGTTATTTCACATTTGGCACAAATTATAATATAACGATTTTATTTAATCAATCACTATGGCTAAGTTTGAGCTAACTGATGATAACAAACAGCACTTTTGGCAGCTGAAGTGACAGTGACCAAAGAGTATTTTTTTGTTACGCAAAAACATAGATATAGTATACAGGGTGACATGGAAATTCGACCTATTCCTTGAAAGGGGTTATACTAGAGGTCATTTGCAACAAATTAAGCCCAGTGAACCAGGGGTCAAAACTGGATGGCTACCGAGCTGTAGCAGTTCTTCGATATTTAAGAAATTTTCCGACTTGTTACCAAAAACCATTAATTATGAATAAACCACTACACTCTAAACATTGAATTGATACTTTTCTGAAAGCTGAAAAATAAGTGATCAATTTGAAAAAAAACGATGGCCCAAAACATACATAATCACAGATATAAAAGGTCCTAAGTAGCAATAACTTTTATTTTCTGATATTTTTCCCGAAAATCGCCGTAAGTTATTGAAAAACGTTGTATGACAGTTGGCGTACAAATTAGTAGAATACCTTACTGGACTCATTAGCTTTCTAAAAAGGTATAAATGTTATTAACTTTCCCAGCTGTTATAAATAAAATCAGCAAAAGGGCGCTCTAGGTCAAACTTTTAATTTTTATTTGTTAATTGAATTCAGCTGGAAAGGTAACAGTGTTACTCTACTTACACTGTGAATAAAAAATAAATGTAAATTGATAAAGTTTAATGCAAAAAAAACAGTAAACAATTACAAATCCTGTTCAAACTGTCTACCATTGTTGCGTATGCAAGCACGGAGCCTACGACGTACTTCGCTCACTGTCGCTCGCGTTAAAATTGAGGTTTTTATTTGTTCGGCAGCTGCCAAAATTCTCTGCCTCAACTCTTCAACGGATGTCGCTGGTTGATTCGCAGGGTACACCAAGTCCTTCATGTGACCCCAGAGATAAAAGTCGCATGGCGTTAAATCTGGACTTCTAGCCGGCCATGGCGTCGGGCCACCTCGACCGATCCACCTCAGCGGATAATTCTCGTCCAGCCATTGTCGCACACCTCGGTAAAAGTGAGCTGGGCACCCATCGTGCTGGTAGACCATGTCTCTTCTGGTAGCTAGTGGCACATCTTCCAAAAGCGTACCTATACACTTCCTCTCTTAGAAAGTTTTCGTAGGATATGCCATTCAAATTTTGGGGCAAGAAGAAAGGCCCGATCACCTTATCATGGACAATTCCCATCCAAACATTCAATGAAAATCTTCTCTGGTGGGCCCTTTCTTTCATTTTTTCAAATCAAATTATGATAGTTTGTAATACCATCACGATCGAACGCCGACTCATCAGTCCAAAGAATTTTTCTTAAATAATGTGGGTTTTCAATCTCGGCATTAATTAAAAATCTACAAAAATCCATCCTCCTCACAGGATCACCCTCTTCGATGGCTTGAACTGGTGTGTAATGGTAAGGATAAAGGTTTGCTTTATGTGCTACAAACCAGGCTCTCCATTACGATACGCCCAGTCGTCTAGCCACTTGGCTTGTTGAAACAGAAGGGTCTGTTTCAACGCGAGCGACAGTGAGCGAAGTACGTCGTAGGCTCCGTGCTTGCATACGCAACAATGGTAGACAGTTTGAACAGGATTTGTAATTGTTTACTGTTTTTTTTTTGCATTAAACTTTATCAATTTACATTTATTTTTTATTCACAGTACCTTTCGAGCTGAATTCAATTAACAAATAAAAATTAAAAGTTTGACCTAGAGCGCCCTTTTGCTGATTTTATTTATAACAGTTGGGAAAGTAAATAACATTTATACCTTATTGGGAAGCTAATGAGTCCAGTAAGTTATTCTACTAATTTGTACGCCAACTTTCATACAACTTTTTTCAATAACTTACGGCGATTTTCGGGAAAAATATCAGAAAATAAAAGTTATTGCTACTTAGGCCCTTTTATATCTGTGATTATGTATGTTTTGGGCCAACGTTTTTTTTTAAATTGATCACTTATTTTTCAGCTTTCAGAAAAGTATCAATTCAATGTTTAGAGTGTAGTAGTTTATTCATAATTAACCTCTAAGTGCCAGAACGGTCGCCGGCGACCGCTAATAATCGCTATATTGCCGTTCTGTCAAAGCCCAAGCGGTCGCCGGAGACCGGTACCGGTGATCGGTTTTTTCTCTATGTAAATGACTATGATTTTGGTATCTAGAAATGAGAAAAGTATTCATAAATAAAACTATCTTTACAGAATGATAAATTATAGCCTGATTACGAAATTATCGGGTTTTTTGTGAAAGACGCCATTTTATTTCTTTCTTGCCAGTTGGTGGGGAGGGTTTTTTTGTTTTTTAACAAAATGGCGGATGGCGCTGAAGGGTTAATGGTTTTTGGTAACAAGTCGGAAAATTTCTTAAATATCGAAGAACTGCTACAGCTCGGTAACCATCCAGTTTTGACCCCTGGTTCACTGGGCTTAATTTGTTGCAAATGACCTCTAGTATAACCCCTTTCAAGGAATAGGTCGAATTTCCATGTCACCCAGACCAATATAACCTACAGACTGAGAAACTGGAAGTAATATACCTGTACGGAATCAAGCAATCAAGTGTCAACGTGTGCGAGTCAAGTACGTTTCAGTAATTACATAGTAATCTTAAGTAGTGTATATATTAAAAACGCAAAAATGTACTGTTGATGCTCTTTTTTGGGGTTTTCAACGATTTACTATATTCTCTTTTAGAGTAAAAACTCTGTTGAGTTGCATCGTTGTAAACGTTGTTCGTTTTAATAAACTGTTTACGTTTACAGGCCAAATTCGGCAGAAATACTAGTATTATGTATGTTGGGTGTGTAGAGTTAGGAATTGGGAAATTAGTAACTTAACTAATCCGTAGTCGTAACCGTAGTAATCGTTACTGTAGCCGTAGCCGTAGCGACCGCGTAGCCGTAGTCGTAGTTGTAGCCGTAGCCGTAGTCGTAGCACTAGTAGCCGTAGCTGTAGCTATACACGTAGCCGTAGCCGTACCGTTGTTTTTGTTTCATTATTAGATAGTGATGGACCTGTAAAATCATCCCATGTAATTCCCTCATTACATTAGGTAATCAATCATCCGATTACCTAATATAATGTGGGAATTACACGGGATGATTTTACAGGTGACTTGCTCGTCGATTTTAGTCAACTAGCGCTTTTTATCGACAATCGCAAAATCGAATCGCCACCTCATTGGGAAAATCGACTCGTGTGAATCCCACATAAGCTTTGTTAATTAGTTAATGTATTTATACAAAAAAATAATGTAACCCTTCGAACCCACGCAAAATGATTATTAATTAATTATAAGGAAATATTCTAAAATACAAAAATCTTTTGATTGTTATTGCTTACACAAATGTATGTAGGTAGGTACTGGGTACCTACAAAAATAATAAGGTATATTTTGTAGCTAAGAATCACAACAGAAATATTTTTATTATATTTCTGTCGTGATATTTTCTTGATAGAATTTATTTATTTGATAGAATTTGAAAAAAGCTCTACGATAATAACATACGAGTAATAGATACAAAATGAACTTCAATGATAAATCACAATAAGACATGTGTATAAAGATTTTCTTTTAAGGTGGTACCCTGAGCAAAAGTGGCGCCACGGTGAATTATATTTAATATTATAATTCTAATACACAATTATAAAAATGTTTATCGTGGAGATTTTAGGGCTTACGGTCTAGTATTTTTAGACGGTGTCGTTACATTCCCTCGTAGTCACTGCTAGAAGTAGATAGCAAATAGCAAAAGTGGCCGTTTTTGACACATTTGCTATCTACTTCTACGAATGACAATACAACAACAGAGGAAATATGCAAACAACCGCCTTAAAAGAAAATTACCTAAATAGTTAGACAGTTGACCATTTAAATATGGTAGGCTGGTATTTAACCCATTTTGTTCCTAGGGAAGAAAAGCCCGAAAATTTTTATTTTACTTTTCTAACGACTAGTTACTTTCACAAGCAATACGAAGAAAAACTTTCGACAGGATTTCCTGACGACAAGGAAAGTGGATTTAATTTAAACATCACGTTGAGAGCTTCTCAAAGAAAAACTTATTTAAACTTTAAGTGATACCTGAATAAATATGTACCTACTTTCAGTGCATTACTTTCAGTACGAGAAAATGGCAGAGAAAGATCATGAATGTTTAACACCAGTTTTTACTAGTTCTTTATTGGCGAGAACGAGGAATATTCGCCGGGAACTTGTGATTTTAGTGATAGGAACATGTTCTATCATAACTTAATCGTCATATTGCAGATACCAGCTGAAACATGATTTACGCTAGGTATGTATTTTGACCGTGTTTAAGTCGTTTAAGTAATAACACTTACGACAGCATCTCAAAGACTTATTTTTACGACAGCATCTCATAAACTTCTTTTTACGACAGCATCTCATAGACTTCTTTTTACGACAGCATCTCATAGACTTCTTTAACGTCCTCCGTGGTCGAGTGGTTTGTACACCGGTTTTCAAGGTGTCGCCATCTCTGAAGTCCCGGGTTCGATCCCCGGCTAGGTCAAGTTAGAAAATAAACTTTTCTGTATTGGCTCAGGCCTGGTTGTTTGTACTTCCACCGTTGTCTCTGATTTCCATAACAAGTGCTTTATCTACTTACTTTTGAATCAGAGCAATATTTGTCATGTTGTCTAATATTTATTTATTATTAGGTATTTATTATTATTACATTTCACTTTATAGTGCAGACTAATAAATTGTACCTCCTGCAAGCGCGCAATTAATAATATTTTACATATTTTTATTTATTTAAGTATATATATACTATTTTATATCCTATCGCAAGCTGTATCTAACCTACCTATCGCAGCCACATTAATAATAATATTATTATACATTTTTAATGATTTTGTTAGAGGAACACGATTGGATAAGCCTACATAAAAATAATTTAGATTTAGACAGCACCTTCAACGTAATTGAAGCTGATGGAGTGCCAAACTTTTTTCATTTACGCTTATCAAATCTAAGTTAGTTTAAGCAAATTGAAGCACGTGCTGTGCTTCTTCTTGAATTTATTAAGTTTTGTTGTCTAATTAGTTCTAAACATTCATCTGTCTCTTTCAAAACATAAACTTATAATACCGTAAATGTGTCGGGGACGTTTTTAGATGTGAAAAATATTTTGAATGAATGAATTATTATTACAACCGATATACACACTTTACAGCTAAGTACGGTCAGCAACGAAAGTTGTTTAACACTTTAATACTTTGTCACGGCAACTTTTTTGACAGATGTCTCACAGTTTGAAGCATTCATCAAAAAAGTTGCTACGACAAAGTACTAAATCGTTAAACGACTTTCGTTGCTGACCGTACCTAGCTGTAAAGTGTGTATATCGGTTGTAATAATATTTCATTCATTCAAAATATTTTTCACATCTAAAAACGTCCCCGTCACATTCCCGCTATTATAAGTTTATGTGTTGAAAGAGATAGATGAATGTTTAAGACTAATTAGACAACAAGACAATGTAGTTTTGGCAGGGTCTTAGCTTCAAACAGATGGCATTAAAAGGGAATTCACAAAAGTGTAATAAAAAAGTTCATTATAGACTTCGATTTTAGATAAGGCTACGTTTCCAGAGCTTTGTTTAAGCCTACCTGTAAAAACGCTAGCGTCCTTTCATCAGTTGCCCGTGGGTGGAAAAATCGACAATGTTTTTAATCCATACGTAATCCAATTAACCTTGAAAACAGTGGATTCGACATAATGTTAACAAGAGGCTTAATACTCAGTTTGACGGCTTTAAGCTTGGATAACTAAAAAGCACCAACTAAATGGAATTGATCTCTCGTTAAATGTTCCTAACTACTAACAAGGAGTAAAAAAAGTCATGAGGAAAAATTAAAATCGGTAGGTAAATCAATGTAATTTTTCTCTGTCCATGCAATTTTTTTTTACCCCCAAAACGACTGACGACGACGGTCTTAAGGTCATTTAATGTCCCCACTGCTGGGGCACAGGCCATCTTTATGGGTGGATAAGGAGGATGGGCCATAACCCACCACGCGGGTCCAATGCGGATTGGTGGATGTCAACGACTGCAAATGCAGCCGGGACCAACGGCTTAACGTGCCTTCCGAAGCACGGAGGAGCTCGAGATAATCAATTTTTGGTCACTATCCCATGGCCGACACTTATGCAAAACTATGCAAACTGTTTACGTTACCGTAAACTATCGTTTTGTCTCTTTTACTCGCACTGACTGTTAGCAGTATATCCGATAATCTACAGTAACGTAAACAGTTTGCATTAACTCATGGTAGGGCCCACGGGTCTATAATTGGTTTGAGGTGGATTTTATTTAATATTTTGTTAATAGAAAAGAAATTAATTAAAACTTTCGTCGAATTTTAAAGACCTATAAGCATAAGAATATTCTTATGCCATAAGTACTATAATTTTCAGTACTTATGGCATAAATAGTCTAGTATTTTTAACCGACTTCATCAAAAGGAGGAGGTTCTCAATTCGATTGTATGTTTTTTTTTTTTTTTTTTAATTTTTTTTTTATCGTTGTTCGCGCGTATCTTCGACATTTATGGACCGATTTCGATAATTTTTTTTTTGTTCGATTGAGTTTTCTTGCGAGATGGTCCCATTTAATTTTTTTTCAAATCGGTTCAGTAGTTTACAAGTAATCCTGAAAATACTATGATATTAAATCAACTAACTTGACAACTTTGTTATTTATGAACCGAATTAGATGATTTTTTTTGTTGTGGAAGGGATACCGTTGTGTAATCTTTTTAACCGACTTCAAAAAAGGAGGTAAGTTTCAGTTTGTATATATGTATGTTTCTCCGCGATTATCTCACGTTTGGCTGAGCCGATTTTTCTACCTAAATAATATACCTACACTACCTAATGCAGAAGGTACTTACACTAAAAATAAAAAAATAAAAAAATTGTTTAAAAAACAAAAAACCGACTTCAAAAAACCTGCCTCTAATAAAAGGAAGAAATAATATACAAATTATACGCATTATCATTGTTATAATAAAACACGTCAATTGAAGTCGGGTGGGGCTTTTAGAATAAAAAAGGAAGATGTTCTCCAGCCCCACCCGACTTCAATTGACGTGTTTTATTATAACAATGATAATGCGTATCTAATGATTTGTATATTATTTCTTCCTTTTATTAGAGGCAGGTTTTTTGAAGTCGGTTTTTTGTTTTTTAAACAATTTTTTAAACATTACCACAGATTTTATAATAGTGTCATTACGTTGTTGGCAAATGTGTCAAAAACGGCCACTTTTAGCAGTTTGGATCTACTTCTAGCAATGACTAACGAGGGAATGTAATGATACCTTTTAAAAATACTAGAATATGGGTCTTAAAAATTTCACGTAAAGTTTTATTAAGTTAAGTATGTATTATAATTATAATACGCCACTTTCGGTCTATTTACTGCCTTATCTGAGGCCTAACGTATCTTTGATCTGTTGTTGTATCCAAATCGGATTTTTTGCAAAAAGGTTACTTGGAGTCTCAAAAACCTTACAAATATTAAAAATTGTTTAAATGTACTAGTGGTAGGAAAAACATCAGCACATTTCCTGATGATACTATAATGGCAAAATATTCATAAACTTGAAAGGTTTTAAATATTTTGAAAGTAACTTTTTCACCAAAAAAAAGTTCATCATAAAAAATTGTTTGAGTAAGAGTTTAAAAGTCAGTAAAAACAACTTTGTTTTCGCAATAACCAAATTAGAGAGTGAAAATTTTAAATAAAAAATTGGTTTCTAAGAAACCTTTGAATCACAGGTTGTTGTGTTTTAACTTGTGATGAAATATGAGGAAGTTTTCCCATTTTTAGCTTAAGAGGGTTATTGTACTGCGCTACACTAGCGCCGCCAATGGAAAAAATCATAGTGCTTAAATAAAGACGAAATTGTGAATTGTGTTCTTCTAGTGTACTCCGAATAAGATTTGTTGTACTTTTTATCGCTCAAACTATATAATGGATCTTTTCTTTATTACGGAAACAATAAGGATGGTTTTCGCAAGCAAAGCAAAGTAACAGAGACGTGTATTGTTTTTTGGATAACTCTTCAGCAGTTTTCATTCTTTCTGTAAGTTTTAAAATCCATTCTAGCCAAAAGTGGCCACTTTGAGCTAAAATGGATTTTAAAACTTACAGAAAGAATGAAAACTGTTGAAAAGTTATTAAAAAAATAATAGAGACAATTTAGGAGGAGGATCTTAGCTTTTTTTAAATAAAGACTTGGTTTACTAGTAATAAAAATAAATGTATTGGCGGCGCTAGTAGTAGGTACTACGGCGCCTTAAGGCGGTTGTATGACCGAAAGTGGCGCCCTCAGAGGTTTTTATTTAATAAGTTTTTAATAGAAAAAGATTTTAATAATGTTTATCGTGGAGATTTTAGGGCCCATGGTCTAGTATTTTTAGAAGGTATCACTACATGCCCTCGTAGTCATTCGTAGAAATAGATAGCAAATGTGTCAAAAACGGCCACTTTTAGCAGTTTTTCTATCTACTTCTAGCAGTGACTACGAGGGAATGTAACGATACCGTCTAAATATATTAGACTGTGGGCCCTAAAATCTCCACGATAAACATTTTTGAAATTGAGTATTAGAATTATAATATTAAATATAATTCACCGCGGCGCCACATTCGCTCAAGGTACCACCTTAAGCTAACAAACTGTGTCCATAAAGAAGATTACATTTATATATATTTTCTGTTTTGTTTCCTACTTTGTGGCCAATAAACGATTTACTTACTTACTTATACTTATTTTTTGAGGGGAGAATTTTCATGTAAGCTATTCTCAGGCAAATCCTCATTACCTTAAACTTTTATATAGGTGATCTTTATTATCCGCACGTCTCTGTTACTTTGCTTTGCTTGCGAAAACCGTCCTTATTGTGTCCGTAATAAGGAAAAGATCGATTTCATAGTCAGGTTAACCGCACTGTCGATGGCAATAGAGAAGGCCCCAAAAGTTATAAAGGCCGTCCTGAGAAACTTTTTGAGTGTTTGAACTTTGTGCTATTGACAGCAACGTAATAGGTATTATACCTAATATCTATTTCAGAAATACATAATTATATGAATCTATTTAGTTTTATTGTTAGAAAATAGTGCTTGGCCTTAAGGTGAGGTTAACCTAATCTGATGTTAAGTGACGATAAGGCCGAAGGTGGAAGCGCACTACTCCCAGAATCCTCATCACGGAGAAACTTGCCTCTTACTGCCGGAACACAACAATTTTTAAATTGTTGTTATGGCGCAGTCTTAGGTAAGATGGTGGTAGCCAGGCGGACTTGAAATAAGCCCTACCACCAATCAAGTACCTACAAATTGAATGTACCCTCCTGGGAATTGAACCCGGGACCCCTGCGTCTTACACGGGTGGGCAAACCACTAGGCCACAGAGGTGGTTAAAGTAAAGTAAAGTAAAATTCGCTCATAATCATCAGTCAGGTTGGCATATAGGTAATTTTTTTATTGTAAAAATCTTTTGTTTTAGCAATTTTAGCCAATATATTTTACCAAAATATTTGCCAGGCACGCCACAGCAGCTTACTTGAAAAAGCATTCGTCAGGATTTCGAAAATACTTTTCTTCTTTCCCGAGTAAGTATTAATTTTTAGTGCAACATATTTTCTAGAGAGCCTGCTCTCGGCACTAAAAGTAGAATGTTTTGTTTAGGTTTAAGTGAATGTCACCGTTATGATAGACATACTTTTAATCGAAAACTATTGAACGTCTTTAACGCAAAATACGAAGTTTTAAGAATTTATTTTCTAAAGTAGTTATATAGTGTAGTGTATTACTGCTAAAGAAGTGTATCCACGTGCAAGTAGAAATATGAATAGATTGGTATTGGATCATATTCCAAGAACAGCAATGTACTCTAAAAGCTGCCTAGTAATGACAATGGAGCTGTTTAATAAATTACCTGTTGATGTCAAACAGTCACCATCTTTAGCTTTATTTAAGACAAGACTAAGAAATTTTCTAATAGACCACAGTTTTTACAGTGTAGCAGAATTTTTATTAATGAAGAATTGAATTTTTTAAGGATGTGACCAATGGGGACACTATAAATATTTAGTTTTTGTAATCCATATTATTAGCAATGGTTATATTTTGAAATTAATTTTTATTAGGTATTTAATTTGACATGATAATTATAAATTAGTAATAAAATGAACTCGATTATTAATCTAAATCAATATAGGTAATATTTGCATGCCAGTCTGGTAAAACATGTTTGTACGCTCTAATGTTGTGACCACCTATTTTACCATGTTTTTTGCGAATAAATTATCATTTATCATTTATCATTATCTATGGCTAAAACCGTTTAAAGTCAAATTTTCATTAAAAGATTCTATGTAAGAGATAAGATAAAGTTATTATAAAGGTTTTAGAATCGGGAATTTAGTGAACTTAAATAATGTCAGACTCAGTAGATCACAATAAGCGTTCCTAATAGATCCATTTAATACACACTTTTAAATACTGTCTTGTAATATTTTGAGACATCTGCGTGTAAAACTTTATGAAAAAGTAATTCAAAACTAATCATAATATTTTTCATATTTTTACAAAAACTTAACAGTCTTGAATTAGACTCATTTCATTGTGATTTTTATGTAATTCTAATCATTTTATGATAATAAGACTAATTTGAATGTATCTGCCTTCGAATACTGAGTCATCCATCTCATTTGATCTTGTTGAATATTCCACTCTGTACTTAAAATATTTCTTAGGTATTTATATTTCCAGACATAAGACGGTATATACAGGGGGGAATTTATTAATGCCATCCTTGAGGGAAAATGCTCTAAAAATGCAGATAAATTTCACTCAAAGGATGTTTCTTCTGAGTGGTTTTTTTTCCTTTATTTTTAAAAAGAAACAAAACTGCATTCAAAGATTTTCAAAAATACGATCCCCACACCCAGGAATCGAACCGGCTTAAATTCGAAAAAACAACATCCAGTACTTATATGATAACAATCAATAGGGTCAATTATAAGGATCAAATCTCTCTAACAAACATAGTAAATTAAATAAAAGGAAAACCATGGAATCTTAATTTGTTTTTATGAACAAAAAAAAAAGATGTTAATACCTAAGCTAACTAAACTAGGTAATTCAGCACCTTGGTCATTTAGGAATCTTGGTCCTATCTAACGCTCCGGAAGGATTACTAGGTTGTTCGAAACGGGCCCCATGTTACTGGATACACATACATGTCCTTGTCTTGTCTTTCATGGATTCCTGGGTGTGGAAAGCGTATTTAAAAAAAACTTTGCATGGAGTTTTGTTTCTTTTCAAAAATAAAGGAATATTTCCTTTGAGTGAGTAAAATTGGCTATCTCTATTGTTTAATTGTTTAGAGTACTTTCCTTCCATTAAAAACATCCACCCTGTATATTAAAAAAATTGTTTAAAAAAAAAAAAAACCGAAAAAAACCTACCTCTAAAAAGCAAGAAATAATATTCGTAATAATAAAAATACGTCTATTGAAGTCGGGCTGGAGTACAAATTCTTTTTTTTTATTCTGAAAGCCCCACCCGACTTCAATAGACGTATTTTTATTATGACGAATATTGCTTGCTTTTTAGAGGTAGGTTTTATGAAGTCGGTTTTTTTGTTTTTTTTTAAACAATTTTTTATTTTTTTATGATATCCCTCTTCCAACAAAAAAATAATTATCTTATTCAGTTCATAAACAAAGAAGACCAATACGACCAATCATCGAGGTAATTCCCACAAAATCATACGATTTTCGTGCTTCGGTTTAGTACTTTTCGAGTAATTTTGAAAAACAAAATTACTCGAAAAGTACTAAACCGATTTCCAAATTTCAAAAAATGGGACCAACTTGGGAGTGTACTTAATGTAATAACGTTTGAATCATTTCAATCGGTCCAGCCGTCTTCGAGTAATCGGTGGACATACACAAAAAAAAACGAACATAGAACCTCCTCCTTTTTTGGAAGTCGGTTAAAAAGAACGGGGCAGTCTCACTTGGGATTACATCTGAGCCTAGGCCACACATTAAATATTACTGAAAAACTGTTTTGTTGAAAGAACTCCCAAATTGAACACAATATTATTAATTGAAGGATATTATGTTGGTAAACAATTTGCTTCAACAGATATTTTCATAGAGTAAAACAATACTTTCTTCTTAATGAAAAATATGAAAAGAAAAATATGGTTTGTCAGTAGTGGAAAAATACTAGGAGACTTTTTCAGCAACGATCCAGCATTTCTCAGAATCGCTAATTGCCGACGCTTATCGTGTGCTAGGCCCACAATTAAATTATTCTTTGCCCACGGGTACAGTCGTTTACTTTACTTTATCGTATTAGCTTGCTAGTTAATTAACGTCGCAGTAACACGCTAAAACCAAGCTAATACAAGGTTCTTTTATGGTATAACGGGTGTAACAAGACACTCAACGAAACCGAAGTCCACGCATTCTGCCCATCATCAGGATCATTTTTGTCTTTTAGACTAACCTGGGAAATCGATAGCTACGATTTTATTGAAGGTCAAAGTCAATTTTTTTTTTAATTTTTATAAAATCTTATTTTATTTGTTATTTCCGAATTTTTGTGTACAGAAACATTATCAAAATTTTATGTATTTCGTAACAAACAATGGCTTCAAAACGTCATCACTCAATGTATTTCATGAGCACGCACATAAAAGTTGCCTTTTAACTCAGCCGCACGCAGCTGTGTAGCATTCACTTGCAGGCGCGGTCTTTTGTACGCGTTACATTGCGTCGTAATGTATGGAATGCTTTTTTAACGCCAAAAATTGAAATCGTTTCCCAGCAATAATTTTGAACAGAAGAAATGCTCCTGATGTTGGACAGAATACGTAGACCTCGGCTTCGTTGAGTGTCTTGTTACACCCGGTATAGGTTCCCTCAAGGTGGAAGAGCATTGCACCCGGAATCCTGACTAATAAACTACTACATACCAATTATTAGCACTTGGTCGGATTCGCAAAAGGTCGGATTCCCATTTCGCCAGAAGACAGTCCTATAGAAAAGTTTTGTATACATGAGGCTCCACAACTCCAACACTTTATAGTTAGAGTACAGGCAATAAGTTTGTCAGAGCTTGGACATAAAATTGTAGGTAGGACTTACTCCACCATTTTTTTTGTTGTGCTCTAGGATCTGTTAGAGGTAAATTATTATTTAAAAGAACCTATATTATGTATGTTAGTCTGTAAAGTATTTATTATATGGGCCTAATATTGTAAATTATATTTCTGTTGCCTGGAATGAATGGTTATTATTATTATTAAATAGGTACCGACTTTGCCACAAAATACCACACCTCCGTGGTCGAGTGGCTCGTACGCCGGTTTTCAAGGTGTCCCCATCTCTGAGGTCCCGAGTTCAATCACCGGCTGAGTCAATTTAGAAATAAAACTAACTTTTCTATATTAGTTAGGTCTGGGTGTTTGTAGTTCCACCATTGTATCTAATTTCTATAACAAAATTAGTTCAGCTACTAACTTTGGAATTAGCGCAATGCTTGTTGTCTAATAAAAAAAGTAAAAATAAAAATAAATAGCTTGGTTTGGCCCGTGATTCCTTGCAGCACGTTATATTTAAGTGTGCGTGCACGGCTGACTGCGCTTTGTTTCTAGCGGCTCCTCTATTCCTCTATAGTTATTTTGGCTTTCTGGGCTATTTTGATAAGTAGACTTCTGGTGCCTGAGGTTTCATATCACGAACTATCCATGCTAGAGTTATTTGTTTTGCGAATATATTCATGCTGCAGAATGTCTGTTATTTCACAAAGCACCGCTCGCACGTTTCGCTTAAAGGCATCCAGCGAACGGTCATAATAGTTTTGCCGTCGTGGCGTTGGTAGTTCCTAATTTCCTCGGAGTTTCCGGAAGCACTCACGAGATATATTCAAGTTTGTAAATATCGTTACTTATGGCTGTTACAGCTGATAAGTTTCTTGCGCCCGTTCTTCTTGTCAGCTAATAAAGTCTGGAACGGGTGGTAGGAAAATATAGACGATTCAAAAGTACTTAATAATTAAGTTTATTTGAATAAAGCTTATTTCACTTTCACTTTCAGAGTTAACAGCTTTTCACCTTGTAAGTAAGTACATATCGTCAAGGTATTACTGGCTATTAAACCGACTATTAGACCGATACCAATACGTTATTTTGAGGGTATAACCTTAAAATACCTAACCTAAAAATTCTAAAGTTTATGAAATCTTGTCTGTCGATAGACTTGCATATAAAAAGTTTATTTTTGCGTTTTGTGTCACATCTAGCTGATGCATCTTTAGAAATTCGATTATTTGTCGTCGATATAAATAATTGAACACAAAACTGACAAAATTGATTTAAAGTTAAAAAACTCAATGGTATTGTATTTAAGATAGCCTGAGTAGTGTACAAACCTAATTTGTGTCATTTTCGTCCAGTGCAAACTGACTTATAGTAGGTAACGGTAACTTTAACTTCAACTGTATGTGATATAAGATTCCATTGATAAAAACGACACAAATTGTGTCAGTTAAATAACAGTGTTCCCGTGGACAAAGATGACACAAAAAGCTCATGTACATCGGTTATGACTTCGTAATCATCATGAAAGTAAAATTTTCAACTTTAATTTTCTTTTCGATTGATAGTGTTAAAAAAGACAAAAACCTAAATTGTCACTTATGCATCCACCCAAAATGACACAAATTCATGTATTAGTCTTAGTTAATGGTGCAGAAACTATATACGAAAAAAAACAAACTTTAAATTTTTGAAATAATTTATTGCATAACTGAGACGTAGCTTTGCGGGTAATTGGGGCATACGATATTGTGTTGTGTTGTGATGTGAGCTGAAACAAATGAATCACAACCTATTTTATTTATTTAATATTAGTAATATAACATCGAGATAACACGTACCTACCTAACTTTATTGTGAATTGTCTATCAGCCATTTTTGATGTCCCCACTGCTGGGGCACAGGCCTTCCTTATGGGTGGGTAAGGAGGATGGGCCATAACCCACCACGCGGGCCCAATGCGGATTGGTGGGTGTTAACGACTGCAAATGCAGCCGGGACCAACGGCTTATTGTGCCTTCTGAAGCACGGAGGAGCTCGAGATAATACATTTTTGGTCACCCATCCCATGACCGACCCATGCGAACGTTGCTTAACTTCTGCAATCACTGGGCCAGGCGCTAAACCACTGTGCCACCGAGCTCCACTTTGAATTAGGATTACGAAATTCTCAACAAATGACCCTCAGGGTCACGTGATCATCCTCCTAATGTTGTCTTCTTCACAAAGTAGTCACTTTCCTAAGGTACGATAAGGAATATTTCGTGACTTGCTTCCGCCCGCGACTTCGTTCGCGTGGACATTCGCAAAATGCTTAGGAAACCAGAGGGCCTAGCCAAAGTAACATTGGCAAATCTTCGTTATCGCTTCGCTTTCGAAACATGTATGGGATTGACATAAGGTTTCGTTAACAATCTAATTTTAAAACGTCAAATCCATACATGTTTCGAAGCGAAGCTATAACGGAAATTTGCAAATGTTACTTTGGCTAGTGGGGCTGAGATCGGGATAAAAAGCATCCTATGTTTATGTGTCAAATCCAGATCCGTTCAGACATTTTTGCCTGATTGATACGTTCAAACTTTCACATCTGTAATATTAGTAGCATTCACAGTCTTTTGAAATACCGATCCGCTACATTGTTTCATTTTCTTATTGTATTTATTAGCTACAGATTTTAAATCTCAAATAATGACACCCGTTTTTGTACTAAAGTAAATATTTATATTTTATTTTACTTTATCGTTATTATTCAAACTACAAATATAACTTTCTTATAATTGCTGATAAGAATATACTCACGTTGAAATCCTCAAACCATTCATTAGGACTTATGAAGAAATTAAGTCCTTAGAATAGACATTTCCTGCTGTTTCGTTTTCCTCTAAAAAAGGTTTTATTAAATCTGTAATCTCACAGGTGGTTGCAGGTTCCCGGTCCATATAAAAGCGGGAAGCTACCCTCTTTTCCCAGTGAGTCCCGAGACGCGCGCCCGTGCGGTCGCGTGCTGTGTCTGTGAAATAACATTGTGAACTTCGTGATTGTATGCGAATGTTTAACTACTTGGTTAATTTGAATTACTTTTCAATTTAGTTTAATGCCATTGGATTGATTATAAGGTAAGTTGATACAGAGACCATTTTACGAGAAAAAATTGGATACACTAATATATTTAAGTCTGATGATTTTCATTACTTTGCGAAGGTTAAATTTGATCCTGAAAGTTTTAACGCAACTTTTTATTGAGCTTTAGCTTCATTACTGTAACGAAGTTTAAAGATTTAAACAAGTTTTGTCTTGAATATTAATAAGCATTTAACAGTTCTTCAGACTATTTGAATTTAAATAGTCTGCAAATTATGACTTAAAACTTTGTAACTCTAGTTCCAAAACCTAATAATTTGAATAATTTTTAATAAACTTTTATTTTAATTTTATGGAAAATAAAGACGTTTATTTTTAATTATGAAATGTAAATTTTAGGTTCCATCCTTGCATATCTGTTTATCATAATAATTATTTTGCATTTACTTATTAACTAAAAATACTAACTACTGTGACTATAAATTAATAGCACTTAAAAATACTTGGTTAAAATATTTTCCTTCTCTTCTAACCTGCATGCACCTAAATGTTGTCATGACAAAATGATAAATTCACATGTTGTACACCAATATTTAGGTACTTACTTATTTTCTAATGATTTTGTTAGTCAAAAAGTTACTGGTCATGCTTGACTTTTTCACTTTGTCAGACTTGACTGACTTCTATAATGATAGGTAGTTTTTGTGATGACCAGACCATAGTAGTAACAATTACTTATACTCTGTTTAATTTGGGGCACTATGAACAATATTTTAAGAGTATCCTAAAACCTGCTGACTTTCATACAGGCTTTCAATATCTCTTGTTATTAATGGACCCTCAGCCTCCATGGGGAATTTCGCTACTAGTTGTTCTAAGATTTCCTGCGAGACTCAATGTCAGAATTGCAATTTAACCTTCATAGGTTAAATAGTATACGAACCCTTAAATCATAAATCATTTATTCACATTCACAGTGTTACAATTTTACAATAGTTAAAATTGGAAATAACATAACATTATGACCTCTTCCGAGGCACTCGTGAATTTTTATTAAATAAAATCAATAGAATATTTAATATGGCATTATAGAATTAGATAAGGATTACAATAAAATTACATGGAATTAAAAAAAAACATTAAAATATTCATTTAAATTATAAAAAGGTTTATCCGATAAGAATTTTTTAAGTTCATTCTCAAACTTTTTACCCTGGAGGGTCTTTAAGGAGTGAGGTAAATGATTATATATTTTGATGGCCATATAATAGGCACCGCTTTTAAATAGGGCGAGATGTGGTGCGGGAAGAACCAGATCGTTCCCACGACGCGATACGTAACGTCTTGACATTTCATCGATTCGACAAAAGTATTTAACATGCGCTCTCACAAATCGGCACAACTCAAATATATACATGCAAGTTACTGTTAGTATATTAAGTTTTGCAAATAGCATTCTACATGAGTCTCTCGGTGCTGCTAATGTTATTATTCTGAGACTTCTATTCTTAGCTAAACCTACATCATCTTTTATAATATAAAAGATATTGTCTTCGATGCGAAATAACGAAACATTTTGCCTACATCAAGTTTATGCCGGCACTACATATGCGCCAAGCAAAGGCACAATGTATCGTACATTGATGCTTTTGAAAGAACCTTTTTGAAGCATTTGTTACAAAACCGGCAACATGAATTGTGCCGATGCTTGCCGAATATGTAGTGCCGACTACACAACACTCTTTTACACTTTACCAAAACACAATAATTTTAACGACCCAAAACCATTTTTACAATTTGCTTAGTAACAACAACCTAGATCGATAGTTCCTTACAAACTATCGTTCTAGGTTGTGGCACCGTCAAAAGTGAGGCAAATAAAACTTAGCCAAAATGGCTAAGTTTTCAGATTTTAATCATTTATACGCAAAGACTTATTAGATTATTTTGTTCATACGTTACTTAATCGTATGTATATAGTACCTTACCTATAAAAACGAAAAAGTTTTAATTTCCCTACCTTTAGGGCTGATTTTCTATCCTCAAATAACAGATATCAGTCAGGTTTAAATATTAACCAAATCTAATAAAAGTCATTCAAAAATGTGACAGACAAATGAATGACAAATATTTTCAATTTGGCGGTATAATACGCCATCAAACGGATAAAGCTCTATCTAGGCATTGAAAAATCAGCTGAGCTTTAGCTTTATTGAACTTTGGCTCAGTTTTTTTTGCCTTACAAGAACTCGACTTCCAGGTGTTATTATTCTAAGGCAATTTGGGTGACTTTGTTGTTTGTTTTGCAGGAAATCTTTTTAACACTATAGAGAATATTATCGCCCTATTATTATTCTTCTCATTATTATTGTCACACCTAATAAAATTATGAACGTTATTATTCATTCAGCGATGAATGAAGACGGAAAAAAGGCCTCAAATATACTACGGCCCATTGACAGCCTTTTCATGGCACACGTATATATTTTAATTAACGTTTCTATATAAATGGTATAGTTATATTTATTTCATACTAGCGACCCGCCCTCGCTTCGCTTCGGTTCCTTTTTTTTGCCAAATGAGATCTTCCAACAACACCCAAAAAGAAACGGTGTAAATAGTTAAAATAATGTGCATAAAATGCTTAAGATAACTAACATATTTAATTTGATAAGGATTAATACTGTATCCTTCTTAATAGCTTTTCAAATTACCGCTTTGTACTTGACAATTTTTTTAGAAGATATAATGGGTTATAGTAAGCTATTCTTAAAAGATAGACATATGCCATCGCGTACTTTTTTGTAGATCTATAAAAAAGAAACAATTCCATCATACATTATTTTGTTATAGCTCAAAAGGTTTAAGCAGCGTTTTCAATGCAAGCTCCCAGTCGGCTTAATTTTTGCCGACACTTCAACAACTATCGTCATATTTCTACCAATTTACATTAAACCTTAACTTATTATACACCTATAACCTTCCTCAGGAATCACTCTATCATTTAGTGAAAACCACATGAAAATCCGTTCAGTAGTTTTTGAGTTTATCGCGAACAGATAGACAAACAGACAGACGCGGCGAGGGACTTTGTTTTATAATAATAATTATAATATGAAGTAATAGTGACTACAAGCAGTGCTAGACGAATCTGACAGAAAGGTTTTCTAAACGAAGCAGTGATAAACAAAAGGTTTGTTTACATCGGGCTGTCATTGATCAATATTAAAACAATAATTGTAAAGCTTTGCACTGGTCAGTTTATTATTTTATGGGCTAGACCCCGTCAAATTAAGTATAAATAGGTGAACATACCCCCTGTTTTCTCGTGGTCCAAGGATTTTGTCCCATTAATGGGACCACACGGGAGAACTGTTTCTCGTCGTCCCATTCCTACCTAAGTATATATATATATATATATATCAGAGGCGAGGTGTGAAATTATGGCGAAGGCAAGGTAGGTAAGCAGTAAATTGTAATAAAATTTACAATTTCTTGGGTACAATAAACATTCATAATATACACAGATAAATTGTAATAAAACGGGTTTCATGATTATACGGTGACATTTTCATTGCTCGTGTCGCAGTAGCGAGTTGAGCGCGCCCAACGCTCGTGTAACTAATATGAAGTAGGTACTTACATGATTTAGTCTCCATTACAAAGAAAAAAAAACCGGTCAAGAGCGAGTCGGACTCGCGCACCGAGGGTTTTCGTACCATCATAATAAATATACACTGCAGAGCCTGCTGTAGAATAATACTATTATTATTGCAGTATTAGGTCAGCACCATCTCTTGGCCGATAGTGGAACTATTTTTTTTTCTTGGGTCAGGGCCAACAGCTGTTGACTGGACAGAGGAACTAATAATTTTTTTGTTTGTTTTTTGAATTTCTAAAAAAGTGTGTTATATTGAGACATCGTTTTATTTTTCCTGTAATCTTTACATAAACTACTATTACTTACATAGAATTATTTCAGATTTTTCTCTTTGCTAACTTCGGAGATAAGGGGGGAACGGTATTTTTTTTTACATTTTTCATCATAAGTCGTAAACTATGCGGCCTAAAAAAAAAGAAAAAATGTTTTAAAATGTGCAAACAGCGCTCTTTCATATGATACCCCACATGCCCTAGTCGTTCCACATAAAAATTTTAAGACCCCTTTTTAGTCCCTGTTGTAAAATTTTTTTTTTATTTCTTTCTTACTTGCAAAATAGTTGGACAAACGTCATCTTTGACTACTCTAAATTTCAAGTTGATACCATTAGTAGTTCTCGAGATATCCAGCTGTGACAGACAGACAGACAGACTGAGTCACACCATAAGGGTTCCTTTTTACCATTTTGATACGGAACCCTAAAAAGGGGCTTCTCACTCAGCCAGACCCCATATAATCTATATAGTATAGTCAATATATAGTATATAATTTATAGTATAGTCCCCATATAGTCAATGTATAATAGAACGACAGTTGCTTAGCAATCAATCTGTGGATTGATTTATTGGATCTGAGGGTTAAAGTCCTTCTTCATATTGAATTTACCCGTATCGTTACTTCGAGACCAGGGGGTCTATTACGAAAAGTTTCACGCGATACACGCAGCTGCGTCCGTGCTTCGTTGTGATTGTTTCCTATTAAGCACTTGCGTATGCGACATTGCAAAGTGATTGCGTAAGTTTGATAGTTTTTCTCTAGCGTATTCGACATCATTCGTTCAATAGTCTTTGGGCTACGATAGCCAAATTGAAAATGTGTTTAATAGCCACAACCGACGAACTACGCGGTCGACTATCGTGACCAAGTGACTGCGTTACGCAATTGCGTATGTTATTTTCGTAATAGGCCCCCAGCTCACCCAGCTGGGTTTGACAGGTAGGTAGGTACCTATTTCTGAAACAGCCATCTTGGCGTCTGGAAATAGGGACCTTCTTCATCATGAACATTTGACATTTATTTTTGCTGATTGTATTAGCATATTCTCTGTGGAAGTTTGGGGACGGATTATCCGTTGAATATGGCGTACTTGGCGATAAATGGAAAAGTTACTACTGTCTTTTGTTTCGATCAGTAGTTAATTAAAGTTTCATGCGTATCGACTATACAGGGTGTATTTGTAACCACTCTCCAAATTATAAGGATGTGTTCAGTCCATGAAACTGAACAACTTTCTCCATGAAACATGTGTCGAAATACCAAAAAAAAATTTGGTCATTCCAAACTAAACTGATTATGATGTCTTTGATTTGTATGAAAAGTCTTTTCTTTTTACTTATTTGACCCTATGTTTTATGGAGAAAGTTGTTCAGTTTCATGGACTGAACACATCCTTAAAATTTGGAGAGTGGTTACAAATACCTTGTATAATCTATAATAATATCGATTATCAGAAGCGAAAGAGCACAAAAATAGCAATGAGAGTTATTAGACCTTATAACTTGTATGCAGATAATAAGTAACGGATATCAAAATAACTACCTACATTTAAACATAATACAATCTAGTCATCATCTTCGTAATCATCATCATGTCAGTCACATGGCGCCCACATGACGTCATCATCTCTTCATCATCTTACTAACTTAGGAAGCAGGAAAAAAAATACTTTTTTAAAGATCTTTAATATAAAACCTTGCGATTAATAGGTTAAAAGATAACGAACGAGTTTTTCGATTACCTAATTAGAATTTGAAGAAGTAGAAAATTAGAGTAATTACTTATTGTATCCATCAGTGAATTCACAACATAATATTAAATAATACGGTTGCTAATAAAATTATAAGGAAGTTAAGTAAAATCCTAATATGTATTATAAATATGAGTTTTCCCACGCAGTAACTGGTAATGATGTTATAATTATAGGTAAGTATATTAATTAAAAGTCAAATTACACGTTGTTAGAAATAAAACCTCTTGTAACTTAAAATGTTATGTTAACATTTTAAGTGTAAGATCAAAACAATAATTATTTGTAGAAATACAGTTTATTAGAGATCCAATAGACACTTACCTACCTATCTCTTTAAATTAATATTATCATAATAATATCACTATTATTGTAATATATAAGACAGTAATGAGAAAACTATACGATTTCTTTGAAAGATTAAAGATTATAGGTACCTATTTTTTTTATATTAATTTGCTAATTAATTAACCTTCGATTGAAGGCACTAGAATAACACATTTAAAGTCTGTTTATTCTAACTTATCCTGTAAACAATCTCTTTAATTAATCGATCATTAAAGTATTTTACTCTAGGTTATAAATAGTACATTATGAGACAAGTTAGCTTAGGTTGCTCATTCCACACAAGGCTGTGGATTGCAGCCCGAGCCGCAGGCGAGGGCGTAACTCAGCCGAGTGTGCAATAAGCAAGAGCTCACGAGTTTCATACGACGTTTTTCAACACATTTGCGAGGAAAAAAACAAAGTAATTTATCACACAGCAACAAATACGACAAAAACAAAATATGATAATTATTATGGGAAAAGGCGCGCAGGTTTTTTTTGTTTTTTTCACACGCCCAAAGCAAGAATATTTTGCGAACAAAGGGGTGAGTGAGCATACAGCCATTACAGCCTACTTCAAAATTATAATTTTAAGTGATAAATATGCAAATATTTTAATATTTTATAACAAAATATTGTAAATTATGAAGAATTTAGGCGGGTTGCTGGGGGGCAGAGGCAATACAATTTGTTAAAGACTTGGGGCGTCGGCTCAGACAAAGAACCTGTGACCCCCGCTCTGGGTTGTTTCTGGTGCAAAGGTTGTCCATTGCCATCCAACGCGGCAACGCGGCCAGCGTTATGGGCACATTTGCGCCGGGGACTACTCGGGGCGGTCTATTAGACTAAGAATAGACCTAGTAATATTTTAAATATTGCTGTAAGTGATTTATTTGTAAATTGACTTTGTAATATTTTTGAATAAAATAATTTATTGGGCTTTGTTAAAATTATGAATAATTTGATAATAATAAATATTTTTTTGACTTAATTAAGGACTTACACATTTATTTATTCCAAAAATTGCAGTATTGCAGCAATTTTCTAATTTAACTTTGTAGGGTTAATTATGTTTTATATATTATTGCACGCATTTGTTATGGGTCGGTTTATGGCCCTAAAAGCGATGTATTAGGGCTCATTTTACGAGCAAGTGTGTTGAAAAATTCTTTACCTATAAAGACTGACCTTGGTCCTTAGAATCTGAAAAATGCTTTTGCTCTCTAATTAAGTTTATTTGTCAAAGGTCGCGTTTCCTAAGACCATTTACACATAGACTGTAACAATAAAACAAAAGTAAAATTCATGATTTAGATTGTTTTTTTTCCCAGTTTTTATATAAGTACCTATACTATGCGATTATGCGACAGTAAATTAAATGTCGTATAGCGACGACAATGCAAAAATAAATGAATACTCTATAAGAACGCTCCCTGTCTGCAAAAATTAAAAATGACCAATAATTTAGTCACGTACAATTAGTTTGTCTGTCCGTCTGTCACCAGGCTGTATCTTATGAACCGTGATAGCTAGACAGTTGAAATTTTCACAGATGATGTATTTCTCTATAACAACAAATACACATATAAAACAGAATAAAATAATTTAAGTGGAGCTCCCATACAACAAACGACGATTTTTTTGACGGAACCCTTAGCGTGCGAGTCCGACTCGCACTTGTCAGTGTTTTCCAGTTGTTGCAAAGATTAATCTTTGAATTTTTATCACTGACTATTATGAGTTTAGAAAAAACTAGTCTCGGCTAAGTTACAACAAATATAAAAAGTACTATAGAAATTTAATAAAATGCCCATTTTTATAAACAAATTCAGCTATTTAATTTTAGTACTTTCTCGTATTGAAAGTTCCACTTAGCTAGCGATTTATGTACCCTATTACTAGCGGTTGCCTGCGACTTTATCCGCGTGGAATCTAAGGAAACTTTGAACAGAATAAAAGTAGATAATCTAGGCTATAAACTCTATCGGCCTTACCAATGTTCAACAAGTGTTTAACTAAAACACTGTTTTAATGTGATGCTGTCACTTTTTTGACAATATTGTTTAAAAAAGAGACGGCATCACATTTAAACAGTGTTTTAAAATCTTTTGTGGTAAGGCCGTCTATGTCCCAAATTCATACAAAACCGTCTAGCCGTTTAGGCGTGAAGAGGTAACAAACAAACACACACACACCCACTTTCGCATTTATAATATTATGTAGGATAGGATCCCTTCTTATAGGACACATACTAAAAGATATAAGAAAGTTAATTTATAGTAATATTTTACAAAGATAATTAAATACAGTAAAGTTGTATACTTAAAATAATAGATAGTATGCATGGACTAAGGATACATAGACTAAGTACATTACTTCATAAGTTGATTATAATTATATTTTTGGGTAATTAAATGTTTGCGTTAAATTTTAATTATAAGTCAGTAGTGGTAAGATTTGTGTTAAAATAGTAATTATAATAGTTCAATAGCAGGTATATTTATATTTATCTTATATATTTATTTATTTATTTTATGTATTTATATATTTGGTAATAATAGATTGTAGTAATAGATAGTCACTTTCGACTAGACTAGATAGTAATAACTTTGCATGTTGTATTGTATTCGCTCATATTCATTTACTGCGCAGGTGTAGATGTTCTGGCAGAGGAGCGGCCCCTTCTAATACAAGTTATCTTAACTTAAAGGGAGGAGTCCAATGTAATTTACCCTAACCTGTAATTTATGAAAATAAATATTTTGTATTTTTGCCCGTGGTCCACCTATTAAGTCCACCTGGAAGTTCCAGGGACATTATTCCCGTTATCCCCCACTGTTTGTCCACCACTGGTGGATATAGGGGAATAAAGTATGGACGGTCTATTCCCGTAGTCCACCACTGGTGGATATCGGGGAATAAAGTATAGACGGTCTATTCCCATAGTCCACCACTGGCGGGTATCGGGGAATAAAGTATGGACGGTCTATTCCCATAGTCCAACACTGGTGGATATCGGGGAATAAAGTATGGACAGTCTGTTCCCGTAGTCCACCACTGGTGGATATCGTGGAATAAAGTATAGACGGACGGGGAATAAAGTATGGACGGTCTGTTCCCGTAGTCCACCACTGGTGGATATCGGGGAATAAAGTACGGACGGTCTATTCCCGTAATCCACCACTGGTGGATATCGGGGAATAAAGTATGGACGGACGGGGAATAAAGTTTGGACGGTCTATTCCCGTAGTCCACCACTGGTGGATATCGGGGAATAAAGTATGGACGGTCTATACCCATAGTCCAACACTGGTGGATATCGGGGAATAAAGTATGGACGGTCTATTCCCGTAGTCCACCACTGGTGGATATCGGGGAATAAAGTATGGACGGTCTATTCCCGTAGTCCACCACTGGTGGATATCGGGGAATAAAGTATGGACGGTCTATTCCCGTAGTCCAACACTGGTGGATATCGGGGAATAAAGTATGGATTTTTTTCCCGATATCCCCCAGTGGCAGACAAAGGTGGGGGACAGCAGGAATTAGATTATTATAGTTAAACATAAATAAAATATAATTAAAATTTAATTTAATAAATTAAATATATATTTAATAGTTAGTTATTATAGTTATAATTATTAACTACACAGTAGGATTACCTATTAGTTATTAATTTTACTATTTGATTGAAATATTACTACAATCTATAAAGCCCGAACAATGGTTAATTATTATCGGCCGATAACATGTTAATTTCATGACGAACAAAGATTTAACGAGGCGGTTGTGGTACAGTGCGGAGTGGACTGTGCAGCGGTTGTCAGACTTACTTTGTGGTTGTCAGTATGAAGTAGGTAAATATTGTATTCGATCAAATATCAACATCAGTGTTTTTATTTTATTTTATATTTATCAGCTTTGAATCCTATGTAAAAGGTTCTGAAACGGTTAGCTTACTGCCAACATTACAATATCCGAGCTAGAGGATGTCGCGTTCCTCCGCGCGCCCACGCGCGACGGAAATTCAGTACAACATTTTAAGGCGAGGCAGCTCGTGAAATTTACTCTTTCACTATGTCTTTTTCTTTAATTTATTTAAGGCAACAAACAGTCATGTAGAACAAATAATAACATGGTAAAATGTGATTACAGCTAGAGTCCTATTAGTGCCTGTAACTAATAAGGTTGGAATAAGGTTGAATATTGTCTTTAGAATAAGGTTGAATATTGCATAGCTTTAATTGACGCTTCGCCAGAAATTTGACGAAATTTAGTATATTTTTATTGATTTCTGAAATACTGGATCATTTATTAAAAATTTACTCGGTTATTTGTGTTAGATCGATAAAAATGCTATCGTTTTTGCACAAAAAATCATACCACTGTCGTTGAAAATTACGAAATCTGACGACTGGAAATTTATTTTTATAAGTTTTTATGGTGTTATTCAGGATTTTTTTAAAGAGTTTAAAGAGTGCAAGGAGTATTAACAAGAATATTACTTGGGAAATCACCCATCAGCACGTAACCAAACGCGGTCAGCAAAGCAGGAGGTGCACTGGTACCAGACACGACCCTACTCCCTAAATAAATATATGGAAACAGCTGAGCACCCAGGACGACATCCACCGACCCAGGAACGTTCCATGTCAGATCGGCTAGGGGAATCCCTTTCAAGTAACCCACATCACCCATGTCAGAAACGCGAGTAAAAGGAAATTTAATTTCGCTTTACGACGGCAGATGGCGCTGTACAAATTTTTCATACTTTACTCTATCAAAATTTTATGTGTGTTTTTTTCTCGATAGATGAGTAACATGATGCAGGAAGCGCAGGACTGATCGTCGTGAAGATCCTTGGGGAGTGATCAGTAGTAGGCGTCTTATGGCTCATAATTATATAAATAAAAACTATATTGGGCTTATGGAGAAATGAGAACCATTTTGTAAAGCTTTTTAGTATAGTCCCTGTCCCTAATTTGAGGTTCAAATGAAACTCGTATATCTTTGACCCAATTTCATTAGAAATAACAATCTGTACATCCACTCGGTTTGAATGAGCACATTTATCCTTTCACACAGAATAAAATTGGAAAGGCGCCGAAGTTAAAATGAAATGGGACTTTACTAGCGCAAAGCGTCCCTGCTTCAGCTTGGGCGAACATTCTTTCGTATGACCTTCCGGCTGTACTTCCGGCCGGATGTCCTTCCGGCTTTCCGTTTGTTCTCCTCTACATCTACGGTCGCATTTCTCAACCGATTCTCGTGAAATTTTGTTAACAGTTATCGATAATTATTACATATATAATTTATTAGACAAGCCAGTTTTTCGAAATTTGTCCAAAAAAATTAATAATTCACACATTTCGAAAAAAAAACAAAATTAGAAGCGCCATCTAGCTGCGGAAATGCCAAATACTTAATATACCAAACAGCATCTACCCTCCCTAGTCCCTACTATCGATAGCCGAGCGGCGACTTTCAATGCTAGAAGTGTTCTCTTATTGTTCTCTTAAGCGTGAGTTGCACCAAAACGCTGTCAAAGTTATAGTTATCGTCAAATCTACCTTTTTGTCACGTCAAACTTGTCAAAGGACATCATGCCGGCTGGCAACCTCTTTTTTTGGCAAACTTGTGCTTAACCGGTACTTTAACAAGCTTGTTATCGTTAAAGTTAGATGGTGCAACTCAGCCTTAGTGTTCTCTTATTTTTTGCATTTCTTCTCAGCTAATTCTCTTCTTGTCAGCTGAAGAAATGGAAATATACTAAATAGTCCATAGTAAGCTAAAAATACTAAAATACTTGTCGTTTTTTTTAATAAATGAATTCTATTGTATTGTCAAGAAATGATTGATATGAAACCATAACCTTCATTAGCTTGCGGTTTCCTACGCTTGGCTTCGTATGTAGAGCGATACAATAGCATTAATTGTTTTTCATCTACAAAGATAAAACTACACTGTCCTAGTTTTCAATAATAATGGACGCGAGTTTTAGTTACATCATTAATTTGCATGTCGGCGAGTGATAGAATGACCGCAGAAAGATGGATTATTTAAAATGGTCAGAAACGACGAGTGAAAGTAAAAGAAGAATAAATCCTTAAGGTGGTACCCTGAGCGAAAGTGGCGCCGCGGTGAATTATATTTAATATTAAAAATCTAATACACATTTTAAAAATGTTTATCGTGGAGATTTTAGGGCCCAGAGTCTAGTATTTTTAGACGGTATCGTTACATTCCCTCGTAGTCACAGCTAGAAGTAGATAGCAAAACTGCTAAAAGTGGCCGTTTTTGACACATTTGCTATCTACTTCTACGAATGACTACGAGGGCATGTAGTGATACCTTCTAAAAATAGTAGACCATGGGCCCTAAAATCTCCACGATAAACATTATTAAAATCTTTTTCTATTAATAACTTATTAAGTAAAAACTTATGAGGGCGCCACTTTCGGTCATACAACCGCCTTAATGAGAGCGACGTCTAAAATGCAACATGCTATCGATACAATAACACGGTGAATTGACTAAGAAGAAGATTGCCTAAAATGAAAGATGCCACTACTCCAATAATATCTAAAACGATCATAGACTAAGTGTTTCGAGCTCAGACTTGCGATTAGCGGGAATTTCGGGTGTATTCAATGAAGAATTTATTTTTAAAAACGTATTACTATTTTATTAGAAAAAATATACAAAATTTAAATAAAAAACGGTTAATATTCAGGAATAATATGGGTGCGCGCGAGACGGCAGAAAATATCGAATGAATGCCGATGCGATCCTCGGGTCTGCTTCGATGTCGTCTCATTCGTTCGCTCTTCCATTCAGCCGATCCTCGTTCATTCGGCGGCTGTTTACGCGTCGTTGATATAGATGGCGCCAACACTAAGAATCATTCAAAATCTATCGCAATCACTTTCATTTGACAGAACCATAACCTTAATGAGGGCTTTTCAAAATGACAAAAAGCTGTAGGCTCGATAGATGGCGTTGAAAAAAATTGGGGATTCAAAGTATTTTTTTACTACGCTTCGAAAAGTACTCAGGTAGATGTAACTGACCTCCTTGTATAAATAGAGGTCAATGCAGTACATGCTTACTTTCCTCTTTGGTACTCTTTGGTAGGCCGTTTATTTTTAAAAGCCAATTTTGACTCACCTCTTACCATCAGCGCCATCTAGTGAGGCAAATAGTTACTTTTCTTTTTTTAAATGTCAATTTGAAAACCCCTCGACAGAACATTATTTTTGGCACAGATAAAAACTTACCAAAGAAATGCAGCAATGAGTTAGATCCATCTATCTGTCAAATGAAAGCGATTGCGATAGATTTTGTTGCCTACAATGTATTATGGATCTATCTAATCTATCTATCTAATCTAATGAGTTAGTTTGGAATAGGGAGAAAGTTTTATTTTTACGCGACTACGGCGAAGCAAAAAGGAGGGTTATGATTTTGACCGCTATGTATGTGTGTGTATTCATCTGGTTCCTTATAACATCTAAACTACTTATAATTTGACAAATTAGGTATCGTTAGAAGCGCCTTGTTTGCTGGTGGAGGCTATTGTGACGTCAAATTAATTTGAATATGCATGCACCCTCTGGAGGACTTAAAGCCTTGAACTAAAAAAAACTTTTATTTTTCTAATGCTGCCGTGTTGGGTATCAAATGAAAGGGCTTAATTAGCACTCTCCAATATGTGTATATTGTAAGCTTTTGCTCGTGGCTTTGCTTGCATTCACCCGATTTACATTTATGTTTTAGATTGGGACGCTTGTTTTAACGAAACTGACTATTGTTAACGTTCGGAAACTCGATTATTTCATGAAATACAGATAATTGTGTTACTGTCCGCGGTGTAGGTAATCAGGGCGGCCGGGCCTTGAATAGCACATTGAATGCCAAAAGTATAGCTATACATATATCTGCGTGATACAAACTTACCTATATTCGAACTCTTTTCACTCGACTACGGCGAAGCCAAAACGGAGGGTATATAAATTGTGTAATAGATAGGCCTCACAATGCTAGTATGTATTTTTTTTTGGTACATACAGTCATAACAAAAAAAAAAAAGAGTTAATGGTGTAGACAACGAGTGCCCAAAATTAAGCATAATGAATTAATGTTGGTTGCAGACTTACAGCTAGTTAAAATATTTGCTAACAGTAACTTGCTAAGTATTAATTTACATATTATGTGATAAGATATAATAAAAATATAGTGTGGTACAGTCAACGGCACGCTGGTCTAACATGACAGGGTAATTAAATTCAATAATTTTAACTAAAATAATTAAATATAATTTAAAATGCGAAGACAATTAAGGTTAGGTTAGGTATTTACAAGAACAATATTTTTTGTCCCATACACATACCATACAAACATAGGAAAGGGCCGCGTACCTAGTCGTGGTGTCGTCGCGCAATTTTCCCGGACTGCGAAATACAAGGTCACGGTTTGAGTCCCATAAGAGGCAAATGATAGTAAATAATAGTGAGCCCGCGGTGTACCTTTTCAGCTGTCGTGGTCTTAAGGCCTTAAGGTGGGTCAAATCCCGATATTCAATTCAAATTATTGAAATATTACGCGCGTGAAGCTATCATGGAAAAATATATAATGTACTTGAAATAATAGGTACACAATAGATTTTTCAACACACTTGCTCGTAAAGTGAGCCCTAATACATCGCTTTTAGGGCCATAAACCGAGCTATAACAAACGCGTGCAATAATATATAAAACACTAGTTCGTAATAGAATTAACCCTACAAAGTTAAATTAGTACCTTACTGCAAGTTCTATGCGAGTAAACAGAGCATTCCCAATTTAGCTGGGTAATACAGTTATTTTTTTTGACAACAAAGATGTTTTATGCTGCTGAAAATTCATATACATTATTGGAATAAATAAATGTGGAAATCCCTAATTAAGTCAAATAAATATACAATTATTATCAAATTATTCATATTTCACAATATTTTGTTATAAAATATTAAAATATTTGCATTTTGTCACTTAAAATAATAATTTTGAAGTATTAGTAGTAGGCTGTATGCTCCTCGCCGCTTTGTTCGCAAAATATTCTAGCGTTGGGCGTGTGAAAAAAAAACAAAAAAAAAACATGCGCGCCTTTTCCCATAATTATCATATTTTGTTTTTTGCCATATTTGTTGCTGTGTGATAAATTACTTTGTTTTTTCCTAGCAAATGTGTTGAAAAACGTCGTATGAAACTCGTGAGCTCTTGCTTATTGCACACTCGGCTGAGTTACGCCCTCGCCTGCTGCTCGGGCTGCAACCCACAGCCTTGTGTGCAATAAGCAACCTAAGCTAACTTGTCTCATAATGTACTATAATTGAATGCATTTATAAAAATGTTACCACCTTTGATGTAAAAAACATTCCGTGGACCCTCTTATTTGCAAAATTTCTCGGAAACAGAACATTCGTTTATGTTAAAACCAACCATAAAAATCGGCGATGTACCTTCAATATCTTAATTAAACAGATTTTTTTCACTTACTTTAAAGCGAAGAAAAGTAATAAAAACATGTAAAAATTGAGAATTCGGTGCTAGTTCTCAACGCAACCGCCGCGTTGGAACGCGCACTGATTTGAACCCAAAGTGAGTAGAGTTACGTTCGATTTCACTCCATCACGGATCGACCCGCTCGAATTGACGCATGTTAAGGCCTTTACATAATATAAGTTAATAAAGTTGTGACTAAAGCTACTTTGACGGGTAAATTAGTTTTAACTAACCGTGACCACAGCAGCGCAGCTGCAAATGTGTCGAAACGTCGGGAATTGCAAAATTTAAATCGAAAACCCAAACAAAACATCAGAAACCTTAAATAAAATCGCGTTTCTATCATGATGGTTTATAGAGCCGGATTAACTTGAATGTGGGTTTGATAATGCTTGATGTTAAATGGATGTTCTAATTAAACGGATTTGTTTATAGGTATTTCTCGGAAATGTAGTTTAACCCTATTCGTGACTATTAATAACCTATCGTTAGCAGATCGTTAACTGACGAGTTTGTAATATGAATAAAGTATAACAAAAGAATTAAAGCTGCCGTGTTTGTACTTGGTTAATGTTTGCTAAAGAAAAACTGTTAAGGAACATGATAAATGAGTATTCTGAGAAAAACAAGAAAACAATGGAATGAGGAATTGCCGATTTTTTTCTCACATACAGAGACTCTCATGCTTGTTATTATATTGAATTATGTATTTCTGATTTTTTTTTCTTAACGTCAATAAAGTACCGTAAAAGCTTTGATTATTTTTCGCGACTCCTTTTTTGTTTGCAGAAAATTGACCACTTAATTCCAGAAATGATTACTTAATTCCAGAAATGACTACTTAACTCCAGAAATTACCACTTTATTCCAGAAATGACTACTTAACTCCAGAAATTACCACTTTATTCCAGAAATGACCACTTAATTCGGGAAATTACCACTTAATTCCAGAAATGATTACTAAATTCCAGAAATGACCACTCAATTCCAGAAATGACCACTTAATTCCAGAAATGACCACTTAATTCGAGAAATTACCACTTAATTCCAGAAATGACTCCTTAATTCCAGAAATGATTACTTAATTCCAGAAATGACCACTTAATTCCAGAAATGACCACTTAATTCCAGAAATGACCACCTAATTCGTTGTAACTTAGAAGCATTTCTACTTGGCATTACTTAGCCGAGTGTTAAACCTTTTTGTGCATAAATGTTTTAAAACATTACCTAGCGTTTACGGTTGTGAATAAATAAATTAAGACATAGTAAGTATGGAAAATACAAATCCTTAAAATTAAAACTCATACAAAACGGCATTTCATAAAACCCATAAACCCAAATTATATTTTTCACAACTTTTGAACCACAGGTAAAGTGAAGAGGTGACAATTATTTAAAAAAATATAACATCTTGGAATATTTATATAAGATGTCTATTTAGACATAGGTACATAATATTTCCTTAAAATCTACTAAACGTAGCCACTGGCAAGTGGCAATGCCAAACATAAGGCGACTATGTTGATTAGTTAAGTAACTAGTTTATGTTAGTAATCCTATTTATTAAGCACCAGGGATAGCTAAGCTACACTCAATTAGCTTTCCAATACGGAATTCAAGTTGCGGCACATGCAGGATTCTGTTTCAAAGCACTTTGCCATATCAAATAAGTAAGTCGTCTTAGGGTCCCCCCAGACCTACCGGTTTCTTTTCTTTGCTTTGCTGTTCGGCAATGGACCGCCGGCCAAGAGGCTCATTTTCAATCTATCGCATATTTTCAATCTAAGTACATTTCACATTTATATGTATGGTCTTATGAGCTTTGTTCCTTAAACGATCGTTATGAAAACACAAAAAAATAGTTCAGGTAGGTAATGATGCTACCCACGACCCTGTTCACAATGACTTTGCTTTCTACCATACAAATCCACTTAGACGTGTGACGTAACACGATACAAAAAAAAAACAGGCATGCATAGGCAACTATTGGCAAGTTGTGTGCCTAACTTTACTATAAATGCTAATTTTATTTCTATTTATTCATCATCATATCAGCAGCACGACACCCACTGCTGGGTATAGGCCTCTCCTAAGGATCTATTTATTAATGAAGTAAATTTACGTGTAACGGTTTAAGTGATATTTGTGGTTGAACTTCAGAGACAAGTTTATCAGTATCTGGATGAATTCCACTTGAGGTAGGTACCACTGTCACGCCTCTGCGTAACGAACGAGTTTTCTAGATTTTCCTCTGTTAAGCTAGGGTTTCCTAGGATGACGGTGCCGTCATTTAGCGGCGTAGAACGTTGTCTCTGAAAACAAATTGTCGCGCTGTATTTTTTACATACAAAACGTTTTACGCCGCTAAATTACGGCCGTAATATGACGGCACCGTCATCATATGAAACTAATAAGGAAACCCTAGTGTGTGAGTTTCATTATAATTTACAAACATAAAAAAACAACCGAACTGGGAACCTTTTTGTGAAATCGGTTAAAACTGATTTAGTATTTGTCTTTTTTATTTTGTATAATTATTTTAATATATTATTTTGGTGCATTTGCGTGTTGTCGCAGTTCCGTGTCATCGCTGTTGGCTGTTTCGCCGTAGTTTGTATCGTCATTCAGTGGTTGAGTCGGACGTTGCCCATGCATTGCCCCTTATTCACAATTACAACCTTTCGTAAACAATATCGTAAACTTTTCGTGTCCGAGGCTTTGCTTTCCATACATTTTTAACAGATTTCAAAAGAAGGTGGAGGTTATCAGTTTGTCAGTATTTTTGTTTTTTTTTAAGTAAGTATGTTACTCGATTACACACAGCCGGCTGGACCGATTTGAAAAAAATTTTTTTTGTTTGAAAGCATAATATATACTTCCAAGTTGGTCCCATTATCTTAAAGTCAGGATCTGTGATGGGATCCTGAAGAAATCAAGTAAACTCTAAAATGGATTGTAATATCTGAATATGAAAAAAAAATTATTAAAAAAAAATTATTAAAAATTATTTAAATATTATAGGCAAACGTTTTAAAAAGTAATAGTCAGTGTCTTCAAAGTGGCCTGAAACAGCTGTTTGCTACTCTTCATCATTGGTAAATTTTTACCCCATAGGTATTTCTTCAAATTTGGAAATAGAATTGCAGGTTTTTTTAGCTGAGAGAAGAACAGGCGAAAGAAACTCGTCAGCTATTATCAAATCGGATATTTACAATTAAATCGTCACAAACAACAACAATATAAACTTAAAAGTTATCAGTTAATCTCTTTTATTCAACTATGGATACTAGTTACCAAGCAAATGCAAAATAAATGTACTTTACTTATTGTTACTACAAATAATCAGAATAATCATAAAATTGGGAATGATAATTAACAGCGGATAGCCATTAAACAACAACTAAGTCACACACAAAACGATTAATTCAAATAACACAATAACAATGAAGAATTTACTTAACTTAAGTCCCGTGGTGCTCCAAACTTAAAAGTCAAACGTATGCTCAATTTTCCATTGCTTAAATACCCACTAAATTCAACACAAAAAGTTTACCCCTCTCACCACTTTTCAACCAATCATAATCGACTATACTATTTGTACAAAAAAAGGAATATCAGAGATAACATTTTATAAAACAAATACGTTGTAATCTTTTTGAAACTAAATCCCAATGAATTACAATAATTGTTATATTAATAACTGTAGTCTTACTTGCTTAAATTCTTAAAAATACGTTCAGCCAATGATAGGAGTTACGACTAACTATCGTGAAATTATTAAATATAATAAATGGTAACTCTTTTAAAACTTGCTAAGATATTTATAAGATATTTACATTATTTTTATAAGAACTGAATCAAAATTTAATATTAAACAATACACGATTTGATCACACTATTGCCAAACATTAACATTCTGAAGTGTAAGGCAAAGGTAAATGTTCATACAGCCAAAAATACAATTAATTAGACAATAACACCGAAAGCTCTTCATAAAATCCGTCACGGCCATTCTGACAAGTACTTCGCTCTCGAAGTACAATATAAAACATACATGTTAGGTATACTAATAGCAATCATAATGGTCCTTAAAAGTAATAAAACAGTCATATTGACAAAACCACTACTGCCAACAATGGGCATCAAAATTCAAAACAGTCATAGTCAAATTTTGGCTCGCAAGCCTCTGTCCGCAGGCTACACAAACATGGCTCGCAAGCCTCTTAAACATGGCTCGCAAGCCTCTCAAATATGGCTCGCAAGCCTCTCAAATATGGCTCGCAAGCCTCTCAAACATGGCTCGCAAGCTTCTCAAACATGGCTCGCAAGACTCTCAAATATGGCTCGCAAGCCTCTCAAACATGGCTCGCAAGCCTCTCAAACATGGCTCGCAAGCCTCTCAAACATGGCTCGCAAGCCTCTCAAACATGGCTCGCAAACCTCTGCCCGCAGGCCAAACATCTCATCTCTCCAGTCATAAGGCCACCATCATGATTATTACCAATATAATCTCCCACTTGTCTCATTTGATAAACAATGTTCACCCAACTCTTTATTGAATAAAAAAAGATGTTTTACAAATAAAGATTACTAAAGAAATTAACTAATTATTAGTAACAATTTTGATTTAATAAGAATATATTTTAAAAAAAGTATTTAAATTTAAAAGACGATGAAGAAAACTGTCAGAAGCCGTTTACCAAATAGGACAAGTAGAATAAACATACTGACTATATCAATATTATTCATCATAATGTCAATTGTTAAATTAATCACTATGATCAGAAAACAAACCTACTAAAACAAGTATTTGGTATGATGGATCATTTGGCTCCATCAATTTGCGAACAAGTTATCATCATCATTACTATCATCATCATCATAATCATCATAATCCTCATAATTATAATTATCATCATCATCATTATCATCATCATTATTATCATTATAATAATTTTTATCATCATTATTATCATTTTCATCATTATTATCAATATCATCATTTTATCATTATCATCACGAAATTAAAGTCAGTCTAAATTGAAACCAGAATCTAAATCCAAATCTAAATCAAAATCAAAATCTAAATCTAAATCAGAGTCTAAATCGAAATCAGAATCGAAATCGAAATCCGAATCGAAATCAAAATCAGAATCTAAATCGAAATCAGAATCTAAATCAAAATCAGAAACAAAATCGAAATCAGAATCTAAATCGAAATCAGAATCTAAATCGAAATCAAAATTAAATCGAAATCAGAATCTAAATCGGAATCCGAATCTTAATCGAAATCTGAATCAGAATCTAAATCGAAATCAGAATATAAATCGAAATCAGAATCTAAATCGAAATCAGAATCTAAATCGAAATCAAAATCAAAATCAGAATCTAAATCGAAATCAGAATCTTAATCGAAATCAGTATCTAAATCAGAATCTAAATCGAAATCCGAATCTAAATCGACATCCGAATCTAAATCGAAATCCGAATCTAAATCTAAATCCAAATTAAAATCTAAACCAAAATGTAAATGGAAACCCAAGTGTAAATTGAAAATCCAAACTAAAAATTGAAACTAATATTTAAAATGTAAATCGAGATCAAAACGTAAATCGAGATCAAAATGTAAATCGAGATCAAAACGTAAATCGAGATCAAAATGTAAATCTAAATCAGCTAAATGTAAATCGATATCAGCAAAATGTAAATTGATATTGGCAAAATGTAAATCGATATCAGCAAGATGTAAATCGTAATCAGTAACATGAAAATCGAACCCTAAATCGAACCCTAAAGCGAAACCTAAACCTTAATCGAAATCGAAACCTTAATCGAAATCGTAACCTTAATCGAAATCGAAACCTTAATCGAAATCGAAGCCTTAATCGAAACTAAAAATCGAAACCAAAATCCGAATCAGAAAATCAAATCTGAAAATCAAATCCGAAAATCAAATCCGAAAATCAAATCCGAAAATCAAATCCGAAAATCAAATCCGAAAATCAAATCCGAAAATCAAAACTGAAAATCAAATTCGATAATCAAATCGCAAATTAAAATCAAAATATAATATCATGAACTTGGGTACAAACAATAAACAAACCAAAATCTCTGAATAAATGACACAAAACATAAATATGCCTATATTGCCTATTGCAATTTAAACCCACTCAATCGTAATAATAAGTCCGAATGACATCGAATCATAGGTACATTTTAAACTTTTAACTTCTTGGCGTAGCAAGATTAATGACTGGCAGGAGACAACGTAATCAAATCTAAACTATTTAACTAAATCTATATTTAGATAAGTACACCTAAACAGGTTGACTAACCTGTCGTGTTATCAATAACAAAATTATTGAAAATATATCAAACTTTTACCAAAATTATAAATAAAGTAGGTACTCATTAATTATTAATAATAATTATGTTATTGTGTGAACATTAGTTTAGCATTTAAGCTTATTTTAATCACATTTACCTAGACGCCAGACCAATTACTCAGACTTTTGATAAAACCACATCAGTATCACAAATACCGTCACAAATAATTATATAAACATCTTTAGTTAATATTGGTTTCTCAATGTATTTTAATGTTCATTTCGACACAATAAACTAATTTTCGTATTTTTCCACATCAAAACAATAAATAAGTATTGAACTAACCAAGTAGCAGTCTCGTAAAATAAATCAATAAAACACAGCCACTAATGGCCTTACCGGCTAGCGGCCTTTGAAGCAGGAACTCCGGATTTCTTTACTTCTCATCTCTTTCACTGACACCAGCTTGCTGCTACTCAGGTCTCAGGATCACAACGGCAGCGGAGCGAGGTCACTTCAGCATCGATCCTAAAAATCATCAGGAATTGGTGTTAATATTTTGTAAATGGACCGAGTCGATACCCACTTCTGATGTCAGAAATGGTCAGAAATGTGGAGAGAATTAAAACAAAATAAATCAATTCAAATAAAGTAATGTTTATTAAATTGAATCGTCCAATTTCTTTTATCCTACCACCTGTTCGGACGTCTTTTTTTAGCTGAGAGAAGAACAGGCGAAAGAAACTCGTCAGCTATTATCAAATCGGATATTTACAATTAAATCGTCACAAACAACAACAATATAAACTTAAAAGTTATCAGTTAATCTCTTTTATTCAACTATGGATACTAGTTACCAAGCAAATGCAAAATAAATGTACTTTACTTATTGTTACTACAAATAATCAGAATAATCATAAAATTGGGAATGATAATTAACAGCGGATAGCCATTAAACAACAACTAAGTCACACACAAAACGATTAATTCAAATAACACAATAACAATGAAGAATTTACTTAACTTAAGTCCCGTGGTGCTCCAAACTTAAAAGTCAAACGTATGCTCAATTTTCCATTGCTTAAATACCCACTAAATTCAACACAAAAAGTTTACCCCTCTCACCACTTTTCAACCAATCATAATCGACTATACTATTTGTACAAAAAAAGGAATATCAGAGATAACATTTTATAAAACAAATACGTTGTAATCTTTTTGAAACTAAATCCCAATGAATTACAATAATTGTTATATTAATAACTGTAGTCTTACTTGCTTAAATTCTTAAAAATACGTTCAGCCAATGATAGGAGTTACGACTAACTATCGTGAAATTATTAAATATAATAAATGGTAACTCTTTTAAAACTTGCTAAGATATTTATAAGATATTTACATTATTTTTATAAGAACTGAATCAAAATTTAATATTAAACAATACACGATTTGATCACACTATTGCCAAACATTAACATTCTGAAGTGTAAGGCAAAGGCAAATGTTCATACAGCCAAAAATACAATTAATTAGACAATAACACCGAAAGCTCTTCATAAAATCCGTCAAGCGCATTCTTCGTATTTTTTGCCAGTTAAAATTTATAGTATTTTTTTTGTAGAAACTTTTCGGAGAGGCTTTTGTGTTTAAAACAAAACTACAGCTCGTTAGTAATCGCATGTTGGCTGCATTAAACAAATACTTCACAGAAACGAAAAGCCAATTAGTTAGGTAGTACAAGGACGCAATCCGCTCCAACGAGTTAAATAATTCTCGTGAATTTTGTAGGACTCTAATCGAATTTTAGTTTTCTATTCAAAGTTAAAGTCAAATATCTTTAAAAAATAAACGCCTTTGAATCGTTTATATTTTCCTACCACCCGTTGGCAGACAGCTGACAAGAAGAACGGGTGCAATAAAACTTACCTATATTTAGTTAATAGTTACTTACATAAATAATAATTGTATTTGAATATGAAAACCATTGATACATATATTACTTTGTGCTGCGAATAAAACAATGAAAAGGGTTATTCCCAAAGGTAACAGGACTTTATTGTACTTCTTTTCCCACCGGGTCCATCATGGTCCAAAGAAAATGTTAAGAAAATGCTTTTTATTTTTCTTGTTGTGGCCCCATTGGGAACCAAAGTATTAACTTACATTTTCTGAAAGCAATAGAGCTGTGGACCTTAACCAATGAAAATACGGATTATCAATTTTACCAGTTTTCTTTGAAAGCAAATAGAGATCATACCGGCCCGACCGGTCAGTCTAATTACACCTATATAATTTTTTGAGCCCATTTAGTCTATTGCAGGACTTAGGTACAGAGAGCAAAGGGTTTTTTATTTATTTCTAAAGGAGTTTTTGTATTAAGTTACATGTCAGCCCCATCGTGGAGCTCGGTGGCGCAGTGGTTTAGCGCCTGGCCCAGCGATTGCGGAAGTTAAGCAACGTTCGCAAGGGTCGGTCATGACCAAAAATTGATTATCTCGAGCTCCTCCGTGCTTCGGAAGGCACGTTAAGCCGTTGGTCCTGGCAGCATTTGCAGTCGTTAACACCCACCAATCCGCATTGGGCCCGCGTGGTGGGTTATGGCCCATCCTCCCCCAGCAGTATCAAAAATGGCTGATGGACAGCCCCATCGTAACTATTATGCTCATAAATTAAAATAGGTATTCGACCATTCGACCTTAGTCATGATGCTTTGTGCTGCGAACCTGTAAGTCAACACTGGCTGCTTCACACAGATAATTTAAAACAGAGGAGCTTTATATCCCGGTCAAAGGTTCTCTCTTAAGATTTTCCGAATGTCCGCGTGGACGAAGTCGCGGGCGGCGGTGGACAAACGGCCTAGTGTGATTGGTTGACGTTATTCTGCTTTAAAAATTTAAGAATCTACACGGTTAGCTGACTGTTAATGCTAGGTAAATCACTTCCTATTCTTGGCCACTCAATTTGACCGGCCAAACTCTCCACTACTATAAATAGCCTGTAGCGCTTTGATCGAGCCGCTACATCACTCCCCCCCCCCTTTCTTGAAAGATTCGCCCCCCTCCCCGTTACTTGAAAGAATGAATTCGAGTAAACTCTGAGCCCGAATCCATGTTCCTTACGACACAGCTGTTGAAAAACTTTAATAAGTCACTAAACTACCTGCTGAAGATACTTCTACCAATTACGAGAGGTTAAGCCAAAGATGACAACGTCGTTTTATTTTTACGACACTTAATTCTAGGGTTTGATACAGCAAGGACTTACACTAAAAATAAATAATAAAATCTTACTGTTTTTGTGTTGACACTGGTTATTTGTTAATAAATACGATATACATTATACCTAAGTAAATCGGAAGTAAATCGGAAGCGCGCCCGACACCGATATCGGAGGAAGTAAAATGTATGAAATATGTAGATATCTGTCTTTCATATTGTCCGGCCCGATATCGGATCATCATGGGATGTCCGTGAGCCGTCGGACATATTGTTTGTAAGTGTGCTATACGTGTATCTAAATTGTCTCTGTGTGCGCAGAGCCCGATGCGCGGCGGCCATTTTCGGCGGCGGAGATGAATTAGCAAATATTCGAATGTGGATTCACTCATACGAAAGTTATTTTAATAACTTTCTAGGTGCGTTTTGTAGCTTGCTAAAAAATAACTAAATGCTCCTTCTGAATATCTAGCTTCCACAGTGAGATGTATGCAATAGGTACTTTTTTTGCGTATCAAATATAAAAGATAATACAGCAAATAAAGTTTTCTATTTATAGTCTGCCATGATGACCTGCCCGCATGAAGATATCGAGAAAATGGCCAAATCGAAACGATTTTGTCGGAAATATTTAATAAGTGAAAACAGCACACATGGTGTCTGTCTGGTTATTGGCTGTCGGCTATCGTCGTCCGACACCGACATCGGATCGGATAATCTGAAAACGCCTTAAGCTGTTAATCTTTGATACACTAATTTGAATTTGAGTAATAGGTATCTACCTACTCGTACATAAATTAATTAAGTGTATTAAGTGCGTCATATACCATATCAGCCACAAATGTATTAGATATTCACTTTGATTAGACTAGTGTTATCATTTATGAATTACACTTTGCGTGACCCTAATGCCTAAAATATCATAATGCCAAATTCAGCAAAACTGTTATGCAGTAAAGTTAGTTAAGATTTTTTACTAATTTCTATTAAAATATAATTATAGGGTCCATCTTAAATAGTGCACGAAATTTTAAGGGGTCAATGTACTCATGCATACAAACAACTTTTACTATGGTACCAACATTGAAATCGCAAAAAAAACAGCTATCCCTTTGATATATTCGATTATAAATTTTCTATGGAACAACTAGTTTTTTTTCACGATTTCAATGTTGGTACCATAGTAAAAGTTGTTTGTATGCATGAGTACATTGACCCCTTAAAAATTCGTGCACTATTTAAGAATGACGTTAAATAGTTAGTGGCATTTTTAGACAAATTTTCAGGAATAATAATTACATAATGCGGAGGTGAAAATTGCCCGTGTAATAATCAATAGAAAATGGAAAAACATTCAAGATTTCAAAGTAAATACTATTATTAATATTGTAAAGTAGCTAAGCATACATGTACCTATGTAAATCTACAGACAAAAAACGTTTATTCCCATAGTACCAATTTATACGGAATTTCACCAAGACTGGGTTCACACTTGTTTCTCCAGAGATATTTTTATGACAGCAGCCAAGATACGGCTCTTGAAAGTTAAGAGTTATGATCTTTTCGGGCCTGTATATGATGCGCACCTGAATTTAAGATTCTACCTTCTGGCACAAAATATTATAATAGTAGGTATAAAGTTTTTAAAACAGCATTGCGTGAAATATTCTTCGTTCGCATTGTTGAGCATGATTGATCTTTATTCTTTGAATAAATGCTCGTAATTATAATATAGATTTTTTTATTTATAATGTGATGGCACCAGTTTTATTGTAAAAATATTAGCATAATGTATAATGTAAATATTTTCAAAATTGCTCTCTTAAGGTTCAATACTTACGAGAATGTTATGAAACATTTTATTTTACGAACAAAATAATTCAACCGCATTGTAATTATAACTATCTTGGGGCAGTTAGTGGTCTCATATACAGAATTCTCATTTGAATTGTCCACGATTGGCATCCTAGGCTCCCTAGGAATAGCTTTATGAATGCATGAAAGTAACTAAGTAAACTAAATCGTTAACGATTCAGTTTTGTTTACAGAAAACTGTAAACGAAACTGAAACGTCAACGATTTAGTTTTGGTTTCATCGTTGAAAATTAGCGCGATTGGGCTCCAGCTCTCATATTTGCTTTCCCCTTCAATTAAGACGAAATTCGGTTATTTGCTAGCCTTTAAAAATAATAATTAAAGTAAGAAAATACATACTTATTGCTATTTAGACAACAATTTCAGTATTGGCCTGGCACAGTACAAACACGCGGAAAATAGGTAAAATTTCGAAGTAGACTGTACCGCGGCTGCTGACTTGAATAAATTCAGAATTTCCGTCGTCAACTTTATTTGCTTAAATCACGCATTTGCCAGTCGATTGATTGTACTACTCTTGGCAGGAATTTTCATTTAAATATCATTCGACTCTATAAAATGAGAGTACGAATACCGTTTTAATTGTCCGTCGTTTGCTTTCTGATAATACTGGAATGAACAATTTATTTATTAGTTTTTTGTTTCTCTTTGGAAATTCATTTCAGTGTTCTGATTTTGCGATGAATGAGATATTTATAAATTACTTACGTAACATACGTATAATGGAAGTGACTTTCAATGTTGATTAATTAAGATTATAAATGCCTGAAATAAAGATTGGTATTATTATTATTATATGTCAAATATCAAACTTCACGAGTTCTAGTTCTTAACTAGTTTTCATAGTAAATTGTCATGTTTTTTTTATAACCAACTAGGGTAATCTACCATCACCAATAAAAAAAATTCACAGATCTCGTGCCTTTCACGATCTTCGGTACATTGAAAATGAATTTATCGAATTTTATAAAAAATATATTCCTTTGTTTGAATTTACTTACAATACTTTGAAATCAGCTATAAACAGTTTTTGGATTTATTATTGGTATGAAATTCATATAAAAATATTTCATTGTTATAAACATTACAATTTTATTGAAAAGTAAATTAAAAGTACTACTATAACCTAAAATATAAAAAATCAAAGATTTATTTTGAAGCCCTCGGCTTTGCCTCGGGCTTCAACTACGTCAAACCTCCATAGCAACTCAGCGACGCGACGCGCATCTAACCCACCGGGGTTAGACTCACATGCGCGCAAAAGTTCGTACATTGTACGAATGTTTTCAATTATGTATGGAAAATCATTTGCGATATCTGCGAATGTCCGTCCTACACTTGTGGGTTCGCGTATTTGCGCGAATGTGAGTGACCGGTATAAGGAGCACGCTTCCCAAAATTACGCCAACACGCTACATATTGTAGCCCTCGTTGATATGCTTCTTTTGAGGCTTCAACCATTCATGTAGCCTTAAAACTTACGAAACCAAGGCGATGTCGCACTCTGAGCGAAAATGGGGGCTATACCGAAGCGATCAAAAAACATTTTCAATGTTAAAGGTTAAGGCTACAGGGCAAACCCTTAACCCGATCGTCTTTGTTTTAGGCTCAAATTGTAGCTGACTAAATTGTTCAGAGGATCTTATCTCAAAATTTTGATATCATTCTTCGTTTCCAAAATATCGAGCGTCAAAATAAAAAAATCGGAAAACAAATAGCTTTTTTCCACTATTCCGGCTATATTTTTTTTCGTTTTTTATTTTCTCGAATAATTATTTTTGCAGCTTGCAGCTCTCGTGAATACGCGTCTTTTGAGTCTATTTTGAATATCATATCTTCACAACCCTCTGAGATATAAGGGGATCGCACTTTTTCGTGAAATCGGAGCCTATACTGCAGGCTTACGCAACAGCACCATCGCGATCGTTTCGTGATCGTCAATTTGACATTACAACGTTAACGACGACCACGGCTTTACAATACATGAGTGTCGTTATTTCTTTATTTCTATCGTTATTTCACATGCTAGTGCCCGTGTGCGTGGTTCTAAAAAATATCATAGTTTCGTTTATGGTTCATGTAGGGTAACCACGTAAGTGGCACTCAGAGTACCTATATTTATTAGTCTTTGAAAATAGGTCCTCGGCTATTTTTCTTTTCGAATAATTTGCATAAAGATCAAAAATGTTCTCCTCTTTGCGTTCAATATTTATTTCTCACTAAGTATATCGCAATACCTTTAAAGTGTTTTTGAGCTAACAAATTACGAAATACTCTATATAATCTGAAAAAATAAGTGTTATAGGTATATAAGTCGTTTTACACATTTTAATTAAAATGTGTAGGAAAACTTTCCATTCGATACTTCTAATAAAAAAATAATACTTGCTTAAAATTTAAAGTATCGTATTTTTCATAGTCACCCTATATTTTTGACTTACAAGATTACTCTAACTCTATGGTTATGACATAGCCAAGACAAAACACACCATTCACGCAACGACATAAAGAGCTACAACCAAATGGATTGTCGTAAACTTTAATCTTTAAGCCGAAACAATGCAAATATTGTTTTAAATCAAAGGAACCATATTACATTAAATATAGAGACATTCATAAGATTCTGAAAAATGTCGTAGCGTGTATGTCTACTTAAATCTTCGTGGCCTCCTCCGTCATAGACAACATGTGGGAGTGGTCAGTCGCAAGTGCTTACGCAAATGCACAATTTTGACAACGATTTCGTAAAAGATCACGAATTCCACAGATTATAAATACCACTATCCAAAACCTTGTAGTTATCGTCAAAATGTGACCCTTATTGCGTATTTTTCCCTCAATGTATGGTATTCATTCATGACTTGGGGGTTTTTATTAATTAATTAGGGAATTTTGCAGTTCATTTCGTACTTTTCCCTTAAGGTGGCTACCCCACCGAAAATGGCGCCCTCAGAAGTTTTTATTTATTAAGTTATTAGTAGAAAAAGATTTAAATAATGTTTAACGTGGAAGCTTTAGGACCCATGTTCTAGTATTTTTAGAAGGTATCACTACATTCCCTCATAGTCATTCGCGAAGTAGATAGCAGATATGTAAAAAACGGCCACTTTTAGCAGTTTAAGCAGTTAATCATACCCTCTAAAATTACTAGACTGTGGGCCCTAAAAATTCCACGTAAAACATTATTAAAATCGTGTATTAGAATTATAATATGAAATAAAATTCACCACGGCGGCGTCACTTTCGCTCAGGGTGCCACCTTAATGTAATGGTATTCATTAATAACTTGGGGGTTTTAATAGGGAATTTTGAATTTTGACAAACAGGAATTATCAACATTATGGGTATCTACAAATACTGGTAATTATATACATAATAGATACCTAGAGAACTTTATTACCTCTATAATAGCACAGATAATATTATAATACTAATAATAGGCATATTTTGTCACCGTTCGCCCTTTTACCAATAATCGCATATTGCAGAAAGGACCTTAGTCCATTTAAATTTACTTTAGGGAATTAAGTAAAAACTTTTTAATTTTATAATAACAAATTTTGATGGACTGTATTAACACACACTGTACCTATGTATTATGATTCAGTTCGGCTATGGTTATGGTACGTTCCGTTTAACAAAGTTTGTTTTTATATTTTGTTATAAAAACAAACTTTGTTGTTTTTTAACCGACTTCCAAAAAAGGAGGAGGTTCTATGAAGACGGCTGAACCGATTGAAATGATTCAAACGTTATTACATTAGGTACACTCCCAAGTTGGTCCCATTTTTTGAAATTTGGAAATCGGTTCAGTACTTTTCAAGTAATTTTGAAGAAAGCACGAAAATAGTATGATTTTGTGTGAATTACCTCGATGATTGGTCGTATTACTTCTTTGTTTATGAACTGAATAAAATAATTTTTTTTTTTTTTGGAAGAGGGATATTTTAAGTGTAGTTTTTTAACCGACTTAAAAAAGGAGGTTCTCAGTTTAACCCGTATTTAAGTATGTTTCTCCGCGATTATCTTACGTTTGGCTGAGCCGATTTGTTTAAAAAAAACAAAAAACCTACCTATAAAAACCAAGAAATAATATTCGTAATAATAAAAATAGGTCTATTGAAGTCGGGTGGGGCTTTTAGAATAAAAAAAAGGAATTTGTACTCCAGCCCCACCCGACTTCAATAGACGTATTTTTATTATTACGAATATTATTTCTTGGTTTTTATAGGTAGGTTTTTTGAAGTCGGTTTTTTGTTTTTATAACATTAAGTTGACTTATGCCCTTTCTGCAATATGCGATTCTTATTTTAACATTTTAGTGTTCAGAATATCTCAAGCTCTCCTGTAAAATATGTCTGGAATAAGATACAAGTAGGTATCTAAGATAATTTGGTTTAGGGCTGTCATACCTTTTTTATTTTTAAATTTGAGATTTAGGATTCTCAATGTTTTTATACAATACTAAATAACATACCTAAGTACTATCCCAGCAAATTATACCACAGATTTGTAATGAAACGTTTTATTCATGTAATACAAAATTAATCGATATAAATTACTTTCTTTCAAAAAATTTCACAATGTACCTCTTCAATACCTTGTATTGTACTTATACAAGATTTTTGGTATACATTTTACAAGAGTTTCTTCTTCGGCGCTATTAAACTCACTTTTTCGTAGGATTATGCGATTTAATTGATAAATTATACGTAGGTATGCCGCTTTGGAGCATAAATCTTTTGTATCTATATTAATTGATACTTTTTTATTAATAAATTGTTTTTTCCTGTCTCTGCATTTGTAAGCGCTTTAATCACAAATCATTCTCATAAATTTTCGAGCTGAAACAACAAACATATAATTAAAACTTTACTTAAATAATAATTTTCAAAACCTGTTTGAAGCTGACATTTGCACCTGGTTGACACCAAATTGTCACTTTTGCGATGCAAAGACAAAAAGTCTATGTGGTCGTTCGTCGTTATCTTTACTTTGCGAATGTGCCTTTGCGTACCAATTTGACAGGCGGTGTCAGTTATTCATAGTGAAATAAAAATTCGCGGTATAAGATCTTAGTTGCTAGATAGAGCAACGAAAAACGCCGATAGAAAGCTTGACTCGCTGACTATATCTTACACTGTTTTACGATCACGACCACGACGGTCGTCAAATTGTGCTGTTGCGTAAGCCTACAGTAGGCTTTTGTCTTTGCATCGCAAAAGTGACAATTTGGTGTCAACCAGGTGCAAATGTCAGCTTCAAACAGGTTTTGAAAATTATTATTTAAGTAAAGTTTTAATTATATGTTTGTTGTTTCAGCTCGAAAATTTATGAGAATGATTTGTGATTAAAGCGCTTACAAATGCAGAGACAGGAAAAAACAATTTATTAATAAAAAAGTATCAATTAATATAGATACAAAAGATTTATGCTCCAAAGCGGCATACCTACGTATAATTTATCAATTAAATCGCATAATCCTACGAAAAAGTGAGTTTAATAGCGCCGAAGAAGAAACTCTTGTAAAATGTATACCAAAAATCTTGTATAAGTACAATACAAGGTATTGAAGAGGTACATTGTGAAATTTTTTGAAAGAAAGTAATTTATATCGATTAATTTTGTATTACATGAATAAAACGTTTCATTACAAATCTGTGGTATAATTTGCTGGGATAGTACTTAGGTATGTTATTTAGTATTGTATAAAAACATTGAGAATCCTAAATCTCAAATTTAAAAATAAAAAAGGTATGACAGCCCTAAACCAAATTATCTTAGATACCTACTTGTATCTTATTCCAGACATATTTTACAGGAGAGCTTGAGATATTCTGAACACTAAAATGTTAAAATAAGAATCGCATATTGCAGAAAGGGCATAAGTCAACTTAATGTTATAAAAACAAAAAACCGACTTCAAAAAACCTACCTATAAAAACCAAGAAATAATATTCGTAATAATAAAAATACGTCTATTGAAGTCGGGTGGGGCTGGAGTACAAATTCCTTTTTTTTATTCTAAAAGCCCCACCCGACTTCAATAGACCTATTTTTATTATTACGAATATTATTTCTTGGTTTTTATAGGTAGGTTTTTTGTTTTTTTTAAACAAATCGGCTCAGCCAAACGTAAGATAATCGCGGAGAAACATACTTAAATACGGGTTAAACTGAGAACCTCCTTTTTTAAGTCGGTTAAAAAACTACACTTAAAATATCCCTCTTCCAAAAAAAAAAAAAATTATTTTATTCAGTTCATAAACAAAGAAGTAATACGACCAATCATCGAGGTAATTCACACAAAATCATACTATTTTCGTGCTTTCTTCAAAATTACTTGAAAAGTACTGAACCGATTTCCAAATTTCAAAAAATGGGACCAACTTGGGAGTGTACCTAATGTAATAACGTTTGAATCATTTCAATCGGTTCAGCCGTCTTCATAGAACCTCCTCCTTTTTTGGAAGTCGGTTAAAAAACAACAAAGTTTGTTTTTATAACAAAATATAAAAACAAACTTTGTTAAACGGAACGTACCATAACCATAGCCGAACTGAATCATAATACATAGGTACAGTGTGTGTTAATACAGTCCATCAAAATTTGTTATTATAAAATTAAAAAGTTTTTACTTAATTCCCTAAAGTAAATTTAAATGGACTAAGGTCCTTTCTGCAATATGCGATTATTGGTAAAAGGGCGAACGGTGACAAAATATGCCTATTATTAGTATTATAATATTATCTGTGCTATTATAGAGGTAATAAAGTTCTCTAGGTATCTATTATGTATATAATTACCAGTATTTGTAGATACCCATAATGTTGATAATTCCTGTTTGTCAAAATTCAAAATTCCCTATTAAAACCCCCAAGTTATTAATGAATACCATTACATTAAGGTGGCACCCTGAGCGAAAGTGACGCCGCCGTGGTGAATTTTATTTCATATTATAATTCTAATACACGATTTTAATAATGTTTTACGTGGAATTTTTAGGGCCCACAGTCTAGTAATTTTAGAGGGTATGATTAACTGCTTAAACTGCTAAAAGTGGCCGTTTTTTACATATCTGCTATCTACTTCGCGAATGACTATGAGGGAATGTAGTGATACCTTCTAAAAATACTAGAACATGGGTCCTAAAGCTTCCACGTTAAACATTATTTAAATCTTTTTCTACTAATAACTTAATAAATAAAAACTTCTGAGGGCGCCATTTTCGGTGGGGTAGCCACCTTAAGGGAAAAGTACGAAATGAACTGCAAAATTCCCTAATTAATTAATAAAAACCCCCAAGTCATGAATGAATACCATACATTGAGGGAAAAATACGCAATAAGGGTCACATTTTGACGATAACTACAAGGTTTTGGATAGTGGTATTTATAATCTGTGGAATTCGTGATCTTTTACGAAATCGTTGTCAAAATTGTGCATTTGCGTAAGCACTTGCGACTGACCACTCCCACATGTTGTCTATGACGGAGGAGGCCACGAAGATTTAAGTAGACATACACGCTACGACATTTTTCAGAATCTTATGAATGTCTCTATATTTAATGTAATATGGTTCCTTTGATTTAAAACAATATTTGCATTGTTTCGGCTTAAAGATTAAAGTTTACGACAATCCATTTGGTTGTAGCTCTTTATGTCGTTGCGTGAATGGTGTGTTTTGTCTTGGCTATGTCATAACCATAGAGTTAGAGTAATCTTGTAAGTCAAAAATATAGGGTGACTATGAAAAATACGATACTTTAAATTTTAAGCAAGTATTATTTTTTTATTAGAAGTATCGAATGGAAAGTTTTCCTACACATTTTAATTAAAATGTGTAAAACGACTTATATACCTATAACACTTATTTTTTCAGATTATATAGAGTATTTCGTAATTTGTTAGCTCAAAAACACTTTAAAGGTATTGCGATATACTTAGTGAGAAATAAATATTGAACGCAAAGAGGAGAACATTTTTGATCTTTATGCAAATTATTCGAAAAGAAAAATAGCCGAGGACCTATTTTCAAAGACTAATAAATATAGGTACTCTGAGTGCCACTTACGTGGTTACCCTACATGAACCATAAACGAAACTATGATATTTTTTAGAACCACGCACACGGGCACTAGCATGTGAAATAACGATAGAAATAAAGAAATAACGACACTCATGTATTGTAAAGCCGTGGTCGTCGTTAACGTTGTAATGTCAAATTGACGATCACGAAACGATCGCGATGGTGCTGTTGCGTAAGCCTGCTGGAGCGAACGAAAAGACATTTTCAATGTCAAAAAATAAAGCGTAAAGCGATATAGCAATGAGAAAACGTCGCGCGCCATAGCGAGACCGATTTGGCTGATTAGGCGAAAAAATTGGTCTTTGGTCGATTCAATTCACGGTATAAATCTACGGTCAAAATTATAAATTCATACAGACTGACAGAAATGCGTTTGCGGATTCCTAATACCGGTCACTCACATTCGCGCAAATACGCGAACCCACAAGTGTAGGACGGACATTCGCAGATTCGCAAATGATTTTCCATACATAATTCAAAACATTCGTACAATGTCCTAACTTTTGCGCGCATGTGAGTGACCGGGGTAAGACTCGTGAGTTGCGGTGAATGTTTCGTTCTCGCAATGAAAAAGTTCAACAGTATCAGTTTTTTAATACAGAATTAATAGTATATTATTAACTTTCCACTCAGCAAAAATAAAAACTTGGAAATTATCAAAGCTTTTCAGTAAATAAATTGTGCCCAACCAGACTATAAAGGAGCTGGGACACATTTGTCTGATGTTACAGTCATGTTAATAGGTGGAGCTCGGTGGCGCAGTGGTTTAGCGCCTGGCCCAGCGATTGCGGAAGTTAAGCAACGTTCGCAAGGGTCGGCCATGGGATGGGTGACCAAAAATGTATTATCTCGAGCTCCTCCGTGCTTCGGAAGGCACGTTAAGCCGTTGGTCCCGACTGCATTTGCAGTTGTTAACACCCACCAATCCGCATTGGGCCCGCGTGGTGGGTTATGGCTCATCCTCCTTTCCACCCATAAAGAAAGCCTGTGCCCCAGCAGTGGGGACATCAAAAATGGCTGATGGACACATGTTATCACACCCGTCAGATGACATCGATTTTAGAATAGAATAGAATAGAATAGAAAACTGATTTATTTAGCGGCACAAAATAAATTACATGCTTAAATTAAAATACAGAATGTGACACTAAAAAGGCAACCTCCTCAGCATGTGTCGGGTGTCGCAGACATTCCGACGCTGATCTTCCGTGTTTACCTAGGTATCTTTTTTTTTTTTTTTTTGAGAGCACTACTACGCCATGACTACGCTATGATTTATTTTCTTGTAAACTAAAAAAAGTCTCGAAAGGGTGGTAGGTAAATATAGACAATTCAAAGGCACCTAATTGTTAAGTTTATTTTCATAGTAAATGTGAGAACTAGAAGCACACTTATCTTATACTTAATACTTCCAAATAAAAAATGGCATGTTAATAACACGTAGATACGTCTGACAAATGTGCCGGCACCTTAAGTTAGACGCGGTCCTTCAGTTTGTGGGCTTAAAGTATCAGTTTTCTAGCGCGAGATGTGGTCTATTCTGTGGTCGCCAGCAGGCCATAACAAATGGTTCTATAACTATACATTAAAAAATAAGTAAGTAGTACGTCAATTTTGTATTTAGCGTAAAGCAGTAGCGATTAAAATAATTATTGAGGTATAAAGTTACAGTAATAATATAATCAAGGGCGGATCCAGGCATTAGGGGCCCATGAAATGAAACACAAGACCTAGAAGAGTAATCTTCGGTACCCTTAGCACGAACAGCTATCGAGAAAAAAACGCACGTAAAATTACTCGATAGACAATTCTCTATGGAAAATTTCATTTCGCTTATCGGCGATAGATGGCGTTGTACAAATTTCCAATACAAAATTTATCTATCGAATGATTTTACGCGAGTTATTTTTTTCGATAGCTGTTCGTGCTAAGGGTACGGATTACATTAAACTTTCAAAAAAAAGTTAAAAAAAAACACAATAAAAAAAATCAAATCCTTTACTTAAACATGTTTAAACATAAAACATGTTTCATGTAGAGTTAGTGTCAATGCCTCTATTAGGCATATCATTTTTATTTTTAAAACGTGGTCCGAAGCTCCGACCGACGCACGGCCCGTGGATACGCGATCCGCGTTTTTACAAATAAATTAAGTGAAATACCAATAAAACATTTTTATGTTATTATAATGTGAGAGGTAACAATAAATCCGGTTATTTAAACATTACAATAGTCTCTCGTAATAAATGAACAAAGATACAAAAAAATCTTGAAAATAACAATGTCCAGAGATACAATGGCCTTTTCTAGATTGTATTTTATTTTTAGACCCTTCAGCAACTATTCCGTTTCATTCCCACCACAAAAGAAAGATGGAGATTATGTATAATTTAACTATTATTTGTATTTGTATTGAAGTAGCTATTTACCGTGGTAATAATTGATGATGCTTCATTCATGTCGAATAGATAAACTGACGAGTGATTGACGTTTAGACAAATAGAAATAGAAATAGAAAAAATCTTTATTCAAATAAGCTCACATAATAAGCATTTTTTAACAGACAGTAATGTTTGAGCAATCGCTCGAAGGATTGCTCAGCTGAAGTGGCAATGGGCGGGACACATAGCGAGAAGAACCGATGGCCGTTGGGGCGGAAATGTTCTGGAATGGCGACCGCGCACCGGACGGCGCTCCGTGGGTAGGCCCCCGACAAGGTGGACCGACGTTCTGGTGAAGGTCGCGGGAAGCCGCTGGATGCGGGCAGCGCAGGACCGATCGTCGTGGAAATCCTTAGGGGAGGCCTATACCCAGCAGTGGGTGTCGTGCGGCTGATATGATAATAATAATAATAATAAATAATTTATTTCATAAAAGTATTTCACATGTTGTTACATACATAGTACAGATTTGACACAAACGGTTACAAAATAAAAAACAATTTGGTGACACTAGCACCCAAGCTAAGTTGAGAAGACAACTTGTATGAAAGGTGCTAGGCCCAACCCTGAAAGAAGTAGTATAAAGCAAAGTTACATAAGATTGCGTCGTTTAATGCTATTTAGTTTAATTGACAAATAAATTATTTGAAATATTAGTTTAAAAATAAAAAGAAAAATTTGATTTAATGTGTGTACAATTTCAGTAAGTGTGTGTGTTGTGAGTTAAGTAGTGTGTGTGGGATATGTTATGTTGTGTGTGGGGTGTGTGTGTATAAATATGTAAGTGTTTGGTGTGTGTAGTGTAGGTGAAGTGTGATTTTAACGTGTGGATTTGTCTTGCATCTTTTACTTGTGAATTGTGGTCATTGTCTTAAATATTTTAGTATTGAGTCAGCAATAAGCTTTCAGTAGTTGTAGTTAAGAGTGAGGAGCCAATTTTTTAGTTTTACCTTGAGTGACCTTAGGGGTAGTGCGTAGAAGGTAAGTTTTTTGTTGAGATTGTTATACAGGTGCGGTCCTTGAAAACATGGGAATCTTCTTATATGAGAGAATTTACAGAAAAAGGGTTTGCATACCTGGACTTTACGTCTTTTGGTGATTCTCCTATAGGGTGTTTTAATATGTTGACGAAGTACAATACTTAGTTCGAATAGTTGTCTGACAGTGAGGATTTTACAGTTTTTGTACAATTCTTCTGTGGGAAACAGACTAGGCCGAAAAGTACTAACTTTCAGAACGGCTCGCTGAGCACGTTCTAGTTTAAGCAGCACAGTTTTGGGAGCACCACCCCAGGCACCCACACAGTACATTAAAAGAGACTGGCATAGAGCAAAGTATGTACCCCTAATGGTTTGAAAATCTGCGATATGGCGAAGAGATCTAAAGACAAAAATTAATTTTCTAACTCTTGATGATGATGATGATGAATGTTTGACATTATTATGGTTCATTCTTACATTTTATGTCAGATGTATTTAATAAATATTAGACATCACAAACATTGCTCTAGTCATAGATATAGTATATTAAAAAGGGGCTCTAGTAGCTAAAGCACTTGTGTTATGGAAATCAGAGACATCGTTCGTGTCTAGGACAAAGTAGCATGCGACTACGGATATCCTTTTATTGGACTCGATACTTTCTTGTTTCGTACTTTTTAGAGCGCGATTTTTCCATAGTTCGGTTTTAGTTTCTAAACTTCTTTTTTTTTTTAAATATTTTGGTGTTGTAAATCGGGGGAAAGTAAGCAAAGCCACGAGCAAATGCTAACAATATGTACATATGTACCTGTGTCCTATATATTTGAAATGTGCTAATTAAGCCCTTTCATTTCATACCCAATAGCATCATTAGACATTATTTTTTGTTTAGTTCATGACTTAAGTCCTTCTTCCTTAATGATTGTTTATATATCACAAAGGGAATGCTTGTGCGATTTCAGCTTACTCGGTCCAATGGTTTAGGCTGGGTGAGGCTGGGTGTTGATAGGTCAGTCACTCTTGATTTTTATAGAAATAAAAAAGACACAAATATTGCACTTCACAGATCTTTAGTAAAATCCGTCCACATGACAATTTTGATAAAATTAGTTTCAAGAAGTTAGTTTCAGTTAAATCGATTTAGAAGGTTATTTCGTTTAAATCAATATTACTTACTAGAAACCTTGAAAGTAGATCAAGAGACGACTAGGATACTAAGTAGTTCGATGGACCCGACCGCAACCGCATCGTTAAACAGCCGTATACATATAGTTTCGTATATTTTTCGAAGTCAAAAAATATACGAATCTAATGGATAATACGAATTATGAGTAAACATTGAGGCTCTGTTTTCTATTTTCGTCCACGAAACTCTACGTAGTACCAATAAACCCAGCTTTTTTCATCATCATCCCCTACCCTTATCCTAATTTATTTGGGGTCGGTGCAGTGCGTCCTTCTCTTCAATTCCTTCCTGTCACTCATCATCTCCCCATCCACTCCCTTCACATTCATATCATTCCGCACACAATCCATCCATCTTTTCTGCGGTCTTCCTCTTACTTTCCAGCCCTCATCATCCATTACTCAACATCCATTACTCTTCTAGTTTCATCTCTTCTCATAACATGCCCAAACCAAGCTTTTTTATCCAGCTTTTATATCTTTTGTTTATTAAATTTCTTTCTTTGCAGGTACTAATCGCAGTGCAGTGCATAATGTGTGAGTGCAGTGAAGAGTTCAGTTCAAAATTAATGAAGGACAAATCTTGAGTGTGGTGTGTGGAGTGCGGCGAAGATGACTTCCTACCCAGATAGTTTCAACGACACGGTCGTGAGGGCTTACGAGGAGGGGTTCCCCCTCCTCATGCCAAAGTGGGGGTACGTGGTGTCAGCCTTCGTCCTGTTTCTTATTGGATTCTTTGGATTTTTTCTCAATCTTCTGGTGATCATCCTCATGTTCAAAGATCGGCAGGTGAGTTAAGTGACATTCTACTAATATTATAATTGTGAATGTTTGTGGGTTTGGATGTTTGGATTTTAGTTCCTCAATCACGCAAAAACGGCTGAGCAGATTTGAATGAAATTTGAAAAACAGATAGTTTGTAGCCTGGATTAAAATATAGGATACTTTTTATCTTGGTCAAAGGTTCCCTAGGGATTTTCCGAATGTTCACGCGGACGAAGTCGCGGGCGGAAGCTTAGTCTAATCGAAGTCTAAAAGTAATTCATGTGATTTCATTGACACGCATCAAAAAATAAATGGATGTTGCGATGCATGCAATCAAAGCGGTTTGGGTCAGTGAGTGAACATACTTGCAAATTAATTTCATACATATTATGTGACACGTGAGATGCATACTAACGATCGTCTGAATAATTGTGCGAATATTATTGCTTGGAAATTGTTGACAAGTTAAATGGTTTAACTACTTGGGGTATACTGCTTCGTGTCTATCCGGCCCGGTTATTCCGCCATCTTAAGGTGGTACCCTGAGCGGAAGTGGCGCCGCGGTGAATTATATTTAATGTTATAATTCTAATACACAATTTTAATAATGTTTATCGTGGAGATTTTAGGGTCCACAGTCTAGTATTTTTAGACGGTATCGTTACATTCCCTCGTAGTCACTGCTAGAAGTAGATAGCAAAACTGCTAAAAGTGGCCGTTTTTGACATATTTTCTATCTACTTCTACGAATGACTACGAGGGCATGGTGATATCTTCTAAAAATACTAGACCATGGGTCCTAAAATCTCCACGGTAAACATTATTAAAATGTTTTTCTATTAATAACTTATTAAATAAAAATCTCTGAGGGCGCCACTTTCGGTCATACAACCGCCTTAACAATCTTGGCATAATACAAAAATAAAAGCAATAAACAATCAAACTTCTAAGAATCCAAGTTAGTCTAAGAAAAGACAACTTTGGGTTAAGTTGTAACAATTTTACAACTTTATTTACAACATCTCAGAAATTTGGATGGTAAGTTCAGAATGACCCGATATAAACCCAGTTCGAGACGCACTTGTGCTGTGATTTATTGGCCTTGCGAGCGAGAAGTGTGAGCGAAGCATCTCCGTTTCAGCTTGGGCTAAAATGCTTTCGGATGTCCGTCCGGCTGTCCGTCTGTTCTCCTCTACAGGTCGCATTTCTCAAACTGATTTCTGATGCGATATCTAAGTATAGTTTATTGTTTGGGTCAAATGCGTCAATAACGTATCAACCGCTTAATCTTCTTCTTCTTATCGTATGATTAGTATGGATTAGTGGCCACCTGTGGTGTTAGAGTTTACCAAGCCGCCTGTAAGGCCTCTAACTTGGCTTTACGACAGTTATCAGATGACAACAGCCAGGACCGATGGTTTAAAGTACCCTCCGAAGCACGGAAGCGCTCAATTGTAATGCCACTTAATGGTCACCCATCCGACACCTGACCGGACCGAGCGCTGCTTAACAAACATGATCGAGTACGATCAGCCATGAGCGCTCAATAATATAGGGCTACACTTTAGTTATCATCCTACAAGTATAAAAATATACCTTTATAGGTGCCTTATCCATATTTTTTTGTTCCAGCTCTGGACGCCCCTGAACATCATTCTCTTCAACCTGGTCTGCTCCGACTTCTCGGTGTCAGTGCTGGGCAACCCCTTCACCCTGATCTCTGCACTGTTCCACCGATGGGTCTTTGGACGCACCATGTGCGTGCTCTATGGATTCTTCATGGCACTATTAGGTAAGTTCATAAAAACAACAACCCTCGACCAGTTTTTGGCCAGTCTCGTTAAAGTTAAATAAGTATTAATATTTCAATATTTATTGCAAGTCACAGGTTAGTTACAATATTGGTACTATTGGTAGGTACAAGCGACGGCCCTTCTAGGACTTGTAACTGTCGGGTAAATCAGAAAATTTTTGGTACAAAAGTGATCTAAGCATTTCATTTTTATGTTGACATTCAGAAGCCTTATCTTCGCGCATGCAAGCACACACGTAAGTAGACATTTTTGTAAGATTGCTTTTGAAAAACACAACATCATTAAGGCCAGTATATTCCAAAAACTCTCTGTCTTTGTCTTTTTCTTTACGTGTGAAGAGTAATGAAAATAACCTCACTTTTTAATTTTTTCAACGTTTTTGTTGTTATTTTGAGCATAAATTAATGAAAATTTTCTTTGTCTTTGCATATTTTTATAGTCGAGTATAGATACGAAAATCGTATTTTTAACCGTAAAATAATCAAGATCGTTTATGAAACTTCAACATAATATTTTTATCTGCTCAAAATAAAGAATACTTATTTGATTGTTTATTGTTGAATCAAAAATAGGCAAATTTCGATAATTTCGAATATACTGGCCTTAAACATCTTTTTAGAATACGATTGTTGTTACTTAAAGCGTCTTAAAGCTAGCAAGTAAAAATGTGTAAAAAGGTTTTAGTATCAAAAACGTTTATGATTCCTCGAATACCATTTTATTGGTCCGAAAATAACTCAACGTCTCGAACTAAAGAAATGATTTATATATTTTTAGTAATAACTTTTACTTTCAGAAAATAACTTTTCTCAATAAAGATTATGTGATTGAAAAAAAAAGAAATAGTTTGAGGAAAATAATAATAGAGTTGATCTTATAAATACTTGCTATTTTGTTTGAGGAATTAAAAAAATCCAGTGAAATTCGACTCGCCTTCTTTCAATCATTTTTTTAGGCGGGACAAATGATCTGCCCCCCTCCCTACTTTTATGGGGTTTTGGGACTTTTGAAGGGTCATTTAATGCAAAATTCTAAAGTCTGAAATACACGAAATAAAGGTGTTATATAAAAATTCGACCGCTAGAAGAGGGCTCAAAGTGATAATCTTTTCTTTCGCACGTTAAAAATCGCTTCATCTGGACAAGGTCTATTTGTTTTTAAGGAGCTCGATGGCGCAGTGGTTTAGCGCCTGGCCTAGCGATTGCGGAAGTTAAGCAACGTTCGCATGGATCGGTCATGGGATGGGTGACCAAAAATTTATTATCTCGAGCTCCTCCGTGCTTCGGAAGGCACGTTAAGCCATTGCCGTTGGTCCCGGCTGCATTTGCAGTCGTTAACACCCGCCATTCCGCATTGGGCCCGCGTGGTGGGTTATGCCCATCCTCCTTACCACCCATAAGGAAGGCTTGTGCCCCAGCAGTGGGGACATCAAAAATGGCTGATGGACTAATGTCAACCCGCACGTAAAAAATCGCTTCATCTGGACAAGGTCTTTTTGTTTTATGAAATAATGAGCGTTATATCGACGGCAATTATTAACTCAGGGGTCATATTTTGCATATAAACCACTGCGTCAAAGTAAAAGATTACCATAGTAACATGAATGTCCAATGGCTGAGATTGTAAGCGATGTAATCAAAAGGCGCTTTCAGGCAAATACTTCCGCATGAAATGTCCGTGTAATTACTTTTGCCATTTTTGACCCCTTGACATCCTTTTGCTAACGCTGCTGGCGAACGATCTTTTCTTTGTCGCTTTTTGTGAATTCTAGTTCTGGCAACAATACTTCTGGGGCCCTATTTTAAAAAGCGTCGAGTGCCTTTACTTCTCTTTTTAAATGGAAAACGAACCTATTTTTGAAATTTTCCTCTAAAAAATAAGGCCCCTGGTCTATTTGTCGCACTACAAATAAATCACTTTCTGTAAAAAAAAGATGAGGAGTAAATAACGTAAGTATGTAGTTATAGCTAATATATTAATTGATACTATTTGTTTCCATAGTATTTAGTTTGCACTCATTTTGTTTTCAATCGCAAATAAAAATATGGGCAAATATATCTATTTTAAAGGACAAAGAATATTTGCGAATCAGAAACGCTGGCTTCATTTCAATATTCGCCGCCAGTAGCTTGAAAAATAAACGAAAAATAATTGCTACAGAATAATGCTTCACGTGTAGTACTTATCTTAATTTGTTACTTTCACCGAAATGTTTATTTTAATGTCTGCGACATAATACGTAGGCTCATAAGTGCAATATATTAATATTGTGTGATTCAGTTTAAGTTTAAGTTTAATTTTCAATAAATATCTGACTTCGAAGCAGACAACTCTTGACCGCTATCAGGCTGCGTTCAAACGATAACACACGATCCGACCTAAACCCGAACTCAACTCAAACTCACCTAAACCGCAGCCTACCTAGAAATACATAGCTTACAATTTTGAGTCTTATGACACATTAATAAGCTCTTGTGTTATGTTTAGGTGAGTTTTAAGTGAGTTCGGGTTGAGTTTGAGTTCGGGTTGAGCGCGGGGCGTGTGCAGTTGCATCGACAAAATATAACGGAGCTTATAAAACTCAAAATTGAGAGCGCTGTATTTCAAGGAGTAGGCTACGATTGAGTTGAGTTCGAGTTGAGTTTGAGTTGCGTTTGAGTTGAGTTCGGGTTGAGGTCGAGTCGTGTGTTATCGTCTGAACGCAGCCTCGCGCCGTGTTAAGCGATGATGCGACCTACGATGAAAAGCGCTTGCCTAGAAGTAACCTATTCACTCGAGGAAGACCCCTAGATTGTACCTATTGGGAACAGACTCAGGCAAGGAGTTCCACTCTCTAACGGTAGGTACGGATGATAAAATTTGAAGGAAAACGCTTGTGAGAGTCTTTTGAATATCCACCAAAAAACAGTGGCGCAGATTCGTACGTCTGGTTGCCTTATATATCTTTGAAACAAGACAATTTTTTTTCTAATTTTGTATCGTTGTCGCGAAATGAAATGAAAACATTGTATGTACGTGTTCGAAATGGATTGTTTTTAACCCCCGACGTAAAAAGAGGGGTGTTATAAGTTTAACGTGTCTGTGTGTCTGTGTATCTGTCTGTGGTATCGTAGCTCTTAACGTGTCTGTGTATCTGTGTATCTGTCTGTGGTATCGTAGCTCTTAAACGGATGAACCGATTTTCGTTTAGTTTTTTTTGTGTCATAGATAATTTTATCCTGAGTGTTCTTAGCCATGTTTCATGAAAATTTGATCAGCCGTTTGAAGATGATCAGCTCTTTAGTTAAAAACGCGCGTAAAATTACTCGATAGACAATTCTCTATGGAAAATTTCATTTCGCTTATCGGCGATAGATGGCGCTGTACAAATTTTCTATACAAAATTTATCTATCGAATGATTTTACGCGCGTTATTTTTTCGATAGCTGTTCGTGCTAAGGGTACTGTATATACTTGGTTTCATTTCGAATGACCCTTTAGATATTATTACTTATAATCAACTAGCGGCTGCCCGCGATTTCGTCTGCGTGGACAGTTATTTCTCTATCCCTAGGGAACAGTACTTTTTCTGGATGAAAGATACATTATGTCCTACTCTGTACCTCTGACAACGTGTATGCAAAATTTCATGATGATCGGTTAAGTGGTTAAGACGTGAAGGCGTAGCAAACAACCAAATAAACAAACATAGGTAATAGGTACTTACTTTCGGATTTATGATAAACTAAGGATAGCTATGGAACCACAAGTGGATCCAATTTAATATATTAAGAAAAACGAAAAACGCCCGCTTGGAATCGTACGTAATCATCAAATTAAAAGTTTGAATTGCATTTTATAATCTATATTTAAAGATATGTCTTTGATATGTCATTCATTATCATTAGTGATATCTTTAAATGTAGATTAGAATCCCAATCAAATTATTTCTTTATTTATACATTTGCACATTAAAATAATCAGTGCTTGGGTTTTATTATTGAAAACTCTCTGTGCCAGGTCTTTAAGAGCAGGGTCGCCAATGCTATCATATCAACACCGTTACACAATACCTATGTCCTTAACCATACAAATAAAGAACAAGAAATATTATAATATTTTGAGTAGGTATAGGAACAGCGAATAATTCAAATTCAACAAAGTTCAGAGTTTAGAGATGTATATTCCTACCTTTTTAAAGACTTATTTTTCTTTCGATGTTTAATATTTCCTTACTCTCGTATGATATTTTTTTTTTAATTTTATAAATCCTCCTTTTCACACTGATTAAGTCTCCATTTATTACAAGATATTATCTCATCTTTATTATTGAAAGTGTCACAGTGAAATAGATGTCTGTTGCGAAAACTTTCTAATCTGATAGCCCTGTCTTCGGATTGAAATGTCAGTTAGAATTTGTACTTTGTAATTAATCTGTTCAGGGCATAGATATAGTATGTTCAGGGCTTTTCAAAGTGACATTTAAAAAATAAAAATAGTAACTATTTGCCTCACTAGATGGCGTTAAAGGAAAGAGATGAGTCAAAATTGGCTTTTAAAAATAAACGGCCTGTACCAAAGAGGCAAGTAAGCGCTCGCTGGCTGACATCTACCCAAAGAGAAATATTTTAGAGTTACATCTGCCTACCTAAGAACTCTTCGAAGCTTAGTAAAAAAAACACATTGACTCATACATTTTATCAACGCCATCTATCGAGCCTACAAATTTTTGTCATTGTGAAAAGCCCTCAACAACTATTGTAACTGGCCGATGTCTGTACATATTATTAATAATAATAATAATAAATAAACTTTATTGCACACAAATACAGAATACATAGTAAACAGGAAAACACAATTAACAGAACAATAGCACACAAAAGGCGGCCTTATTGCTAAATAGCAATCTCTTCCAGGCAACCTTGAGTATTAAGAGAATAAGAGGAATGAGCTGGGAAGGGGGGAAGTAAGTGCAAATAAGATAGGATAGAAGATAGGTAAAGATACATAGAATGAAAGGACAGATAATGTAAATAAAATTAAAGAGAAAAATAGGAGAGGAAATAAGAACTAAGAAGGATGCTAGACAGGTGAACGGAAATGTCTTCTGACTTGGTCGCCGAAAGATTTCAATGTACGAGCCCTCCTGATACTCTCCGGAAGTGCGTTCCACAAACGGACAGCATGCACAGAGAAGGAGTGGGAAAGGAAATCAGTTAAATGGCGTGGGATTTCGAGAGTAAGATGTCAAGAAGAACGAAGAGTGCACTGTGTAGACGAGGAGCGGAAGAAGAAATATTCCTTATGGTAGGATGGAGAAGTTGGAAGGAAAAGGATAGAATAAAGAAGCGTAAGAGTATGTAAGTCCCTGCGCCGGCGAATGGGGGGCCATTTGAGTTTAGAACGAAAATGGGATACGTGGTCAAATTTGCGTAGGTTGAAAATGAATCGGATGCACATATTCTGCAGACGATCTAGTTTGTTGAGCATTGCCTCGGATAGATCAGTGTAACACACGTCAGCATAATCTAAAAGGGAGAGAAGAGACATAGGTATTATGAGATATTAAAACAAAACAAATGATTGGTCTTTATAATTAATTAGCGAGCAATTTATTTACACGAAAAAACTACTGCACCAAATTGTATGCGGAAATCACAGTTGTATTTTTGTGAATCTAACCATTTTATCTTGATAGGTACGTCAATTAGAACAAATTCCACGCGGCGCGAACAAGTCGCGAGGCGGCCGTTTAGAAATAAATATACTCAATTTCGACCCAAGATTACCTTAAATTACATGGTTTTCTATGTTGTCTTAAAACAATCTGAGCAGATCAAATGTTACAATTTATTAACGTTACATAAAGTTCTTACAACACTGATAAAACACCCTAGTCAATTATATATTCTGTGCTATGATTTCAGAATCTTTTATAGAGGATTCATATCATGTAGATAAAGTCTTGTTGTAGTAGAGTATATTACAACACTCTCATGTGATACTATTATGACATTCGGCGTTTGAATATCGCTAATTATACAACAGTTGCATAAATAACTATTATGTGTCCGTATTATATATTTCTACCGCTTTTTCTATATTTCTTTGATTTTATTCCCAAAAAACGTTTACCTATCACCAAAATTTCAAAGCTGTTAGTATTATAACAGAATTAGACTAATGTCAAAGACTGAGTAGTCACAGAATACGGAAAAGTGTATACAATTATAGTAATTTACAGCCTTACAAATAAACTGGGGTGTAAAATTGCTACTTTGAGCTTTGTTTATTATTTTAGGTACCGTGGGTGACAGCCTGTGACAGCCAAGAATCTTATATTCGACAGGTCTTATAATCACTTGCACGCTGTGCCATCATACAACAAACATTATTACGTTTAGTTCATACGCGCGCACACGTATTTTGTTGCTAACGTTGCCCATAGTACCTACCATTGCATTTAACATGGAATTAGTGATGTACAAGACTCGAGTCGTCGAGTTCTAAGACTCGATAGTTCGAGCCTTCCACGGACCTTAAACCTATCAAAATAGCTCGAGTCTACAAATGAAAATCAACGCAAGTCTTCAATAAAAAACGCCTCGAGGCTTCAAAAGAGTTCGAGCCTTCCAAAGAGCTTAAACCTATCAAAATAGCTCAAGTCTACAAATGAGCTCGAGCCTTCAAAAGAGCTCGAATAGTTTATTTAACACTGATTCCAATTGTAAATTAGAAATAAATAAAATAGGATTGATTAATAAATTATACTTAGCAGTTTTTATTTATTTATTACCCTATAAGAAACATTACAAAAATTATAAAATCACTTATATATTTGTAGTTAAAATAGTATTTGCTTGCATTCCTTGAATATTTAAAATGTATATGAAATTTCGCTTCGAGCCTTTGTTGAGCGTCCAGCTTCAAGTAGTTTTTTTTAAACTCGAGCTATTCTTGAAAGCTCGAGTTCATTTAATGACTCGACCACTTTTCAAGGTTCGAGTTGTTGCTCAAAGAGCTCGCTATCGAACTCACAGAGCCCTACAAATCTGACTTGAGTCTCCAAAATTTGAACTCAAAAAGAAAAGGCTTCAAGGCACCCGAGTCGTCGAGCGTCATACAAACGAGCCGAGCCCTTTAAAACGACTCCGAGCTCTAGACAAAAGGACTCGGAGGCTCGAGTCTTGTCTCGAGTCTCACTACATGAAATTATAGAGTCACGTGTCTATTTCTAAATACAGTATTGATAATAATTATTCCCTTCTTTCTACAGGAATAACATCAATAACAACGTTGACGGTGATATCGTTCGAGCGGTATATGCTGGTGACACGACCGCTCAGCTCGAGGCACCTGAGCTCAAAGGGTGCAGTCATGTTGATCATTTTCATCTGGACCTATTCTCTGGCTTTAACCACCCCTCCACTCATGGGGTGGGGGAACTACGTCAATGAAGCTGCTAATATCAGGTAACATAAGAATCGTTATTACATTTACTTTTTCAGTAACATGATCGACAGTGGTTGAACTTTTTCAGTGAGATTCTTATACGATTGAGATTTTGTATTTAAAAAAAACCTGACAAGTGCAAGTCGGACTTGCCCACCGAGGGTTCCGTACAATTTGTTGGTACTTAAATGATATAGTCTTATTTTTTATGATTTAATTACAAATGTTTAGTTTTCAGATCTTCCTCTGAGTTGTAGTATAAGATGATATAAATTGCCTAGTTCTAGGTCAACGGGAAGTACCTCCCAAATGAATTTTGATTCCCTTGAGAGTGTCGAAAAATGCGTTTTTCTTGGCATAAACGGCTGTATCTTTTTTTCACGTAAACTTTGAAGTTTGATTTTTTAACAGCTTCAAGGGACTGTAGACCTAAGTACATAATATGGTTTTAATTCAACTCGATACCTCCACGCGTTCCAGAGATAAAAGGTATTGTCAGACAGACAGACAGCCGGACACCAAAGTGATCCTATAAAGTTCCTTTTTTGCCTTTTGAGGTATGGAACCCCAAAAAACTAACCGAACTTGAAGAAGTAGTATGATGTAACGCAAAACGCACGTCTTTCACTTTAAAAAGTTGGTCTTTAGGTAGCTATAGCTCGACTCGAACTGAATCAATTATTCTGTTTTTGATTGAGACTAAAAAGAAAAATATTTTATCTTTCTCATTCGTTTTAAAAGAAAAATAAAGAATGAATTAAACCTCATCAATCAATTTAATAGCTTGTCTATAATCAAAAAGCTTTGTGCCTTCTTATTATCATTAGAGCCTGTATTCATCGTTTTCTGCATACAACACTATGAATGATCAAATGCAAGCTTGGAAATTTACATAAATTTTCTACCTTTGAATGGCAAATTTTGCAAGACTAAATTATAAATTTCTCAAAAAAAGTTAATTAGGTATTCGAAAGCTTAAAATTCTTTTCAATCAGAATAGAGAGGCAGGGTGTTTCAGAAATAATTTTGAAAAAAAAAACAAATTGTTCGAATGTTTTTTTGGCAAAGTAAGGATTTGCATGGAGCAAACCTATATTTTTTATAAAAGTGCAAATATTTGAAAGAATTATTTATTGTGTATACTTACTGGTAATTGAGGAGCTCGGTGGCGCAGCGCAGTGGTTTAGCGCCTGGCCCAGCGATTGCGGAAGTTAAGCAACGTCATGGGATGGGTGACCAATAATGTATTATCTCGAGCTCCTCCGTGCTTCGGAAGGCACGCTAAGCCATTGGTCCCGGCTGCATTTGCAGTCGTTAACACCCACCAATCCGCACTGGGCCCGCGTGGTGGGTTATGGCCCATCCTCCTTACCACCCATAAGGAAGGCCTGTGCCCCAGCAGTGGGGACATCAAAAATGGCTGGCTGGCTGGACTGGTAATTGGTAATTCTCAAGAAAAACGAAATTGTGCGACTCATAGATTAAAGGAAACTTAATAAAACAACTTAAATTCCTTAAACTTCCAAAGCTTAGCTATAAACATTATGCCGTAATAATTTTCTAACCTGAAGTTGTTTACAAGAAGCTTAGAGGACGGACTTAAAAGTAGGTCAAATCTGGATGGCAACTTAAATTCTTTCTTAAATTCCTTGTCGTTACTTAAAATTTATCCGAAAGTTTATTTATGCCTGTATAATCTTGAAGATAATACATAGTTTGATGATTTTCATTAAATTTTGGAAGAGCCCAATAAGTATTTAATTGCGAGATGTTCCAAAGTCACTTTTGATGAAGATTATTATTCACTTATTGTTATATAAGAAAGAACTTGTTAAAACTAATCTTAATTAATAAGCTGACTCGACAGACGATCTACTGTCCAATTTTAATAGTTTAAATTGCGATCGTTTTATGAAATACAATATTCTCTACTCTTAATAAAGAAACCTAGGTAAGTGATGATTGCCACCTGCCTTCATCGGAGTTAAGTTACGAAAATTAATATTCACGTTCCCAACTTAGGTTAAAAATTAACGTGACTTGGCTCTAACACCCACTGGATTGAGAACTGGATCGCGTAATGTAGCATACATTACATATACGATACATTACATTGTCGATTTTATCTAGTATATTACTTAATAGTATAATAAAAAATAAAAAAAAATGTATTGTGAATGCTAAAATTCTTTTTCCATCTTTAAAAGATTAAACATTTATTTAGGATACATTAAGATTAAGACATTATTGGGTATTATAAAACAAAACATGTTCTAAAGTTGTATAATGCTGACATCGAAAAATTATGTGATTGTCGCGCATATACTGTACCTGGGGACGAGGAATGTTTACCCTGCCGTAGCACAGTATTATACTAATACGGAGGGTAGGTGCATGAATCAACTCAGTGGTTCAGTTCATAGACAAACTGCCTAATCTTCATACTATTACTAAGATGCTATTATTAGTTGTATTTTTCTAGAACTAGTACTGTTTGATACAAATAAATTAATTTTATATTTATTTGTATATTTATACCTACCATGCAAATGTATGTTTGAAGTCAATCTGCTTTTATTGTTGTTTTATGTCCGCCCGTCGTTGTTCATTCATTCAATGCATTATTAAATAAAATAGAAATCTAAGTATCTTTTTGTTCAGACACTGTATCATTTACACGTGCGGTTAATTGGGTATGCAATATGATATAAGTTAGTTATATCACCTCAAGCAATTTAGTCCCCAATAAAACAAATCTTTACATACTTGAAAAATTAAAATCATACATAAAAAACTAAGTGAATCCTCGACATGTGCCCATTAATCTTTTAAAAAACAATCATTTTCCTTATATGAAAATATTTTTTCCACAAATCCGTTTATCAAAACACGTTAAATTTAACGTTGCATATGTTTTTGCTTATTTCACTAATATGTTTTCACACTTGCATTTATTTTTTATTAAAAAAAATTAAAACTTGTAAAAAAACTTATAACAACTTGTAAAAATCTCCGAGGGTATCCGGCGACTCTCCATTCTGACCGTCTGAATTTTTACAAGTGTTTTGCATAAATTATCTGGAAAAAGTCAATTTACTTACATGAACTTGTAAATTTTAGGTAGGACTTGTAGGTTTTGATAAACAGGGCACTGCTTTAAGAGTAAGGCTGCCGCCGCCAACATGAAACTAATTGAATTGGGAAATGAGTTCAATTTGATCAATGCATGTATTTACCTACTAATAATGTCTCAATTTATGTCCGCAATAACCACGGTCTACGTCTACGGACCCTTACGTTTTAGCGTGCCAGCCAGGTACTTGCGACGGCGAAAACGCATAAATAAATATACGAACGCGCTCGAAAAAGTTGGTCCTACAAATGAATAGAGAAAACCCACGATCCGCCATAAAGTAGGTCATGCGAGAGTCCAAATATGCTTGTTTATTTACCTCCCTTGTTCTGAAAAATGAAATACCGATTGTACTACTCACGGCCACTAAACGCGACCACAAGCTGCGGACGAGTTTTTTCATACATTTTATATAGTATGTACCTAACCTATCGGCGCAAACCGAGTTCGAGCCATAAGCTGCGAGAGTCGTCCGAGTTCGCTACTTGTGGCCGCGTTTTGTCGCTCGTATCGCGCGCACACTCGGCCACAGTCTTTCCGGCGCGGCGGCCAGCCACTAGCGGCTGCGATTGGTGGCTGCGTCTAGTGGCTTGACTGAGCCACTAGTGGTCGCGTTTAGTGGTGGCGATTAGTTGCTCATTGTGGGGCAGCTCTTAGTAATTTAAGAATATCTGTAATATGTACATAACTATTGTTACAGTTGCTCGGTGAACTGGCACGAGCAGTCCATGAATACGCTGACTTACATCATGTTCCTGTTCGCGATGGGTCAGATTGTCCCAATGGGAGTCATCACCTTCAGCTACGTCAATATCATCAGGACTTTGAAAAGGGTAATACGTGATTTTGTCTTAGCTGTAGCATTTGCCCCGCGATTGCTCCAGTAGCAACATTCGCAAGGGACGGTCATGGAATGACTGATATAAAATGTAATAATTTGAGTTCCTCCGAGCTTTGGAAGGCACGTTACAGTATGCACAAAATAACTTGGCGGCTCTGAACTTCGCGCGGAACGCTGTAGACGAATTCAGGCGTGCACGGGGACAAGCACTCGGAACTATGGAACTTGACATGTACCCTGCGTGAAATATCACTTGCTTCTTCCTTCCGAGCCGCCAAGTTATTTTGCGCAAACTGTAAGAAGTTAATCCCGGTAGAATTGGCGGTCATTAGGTAGGTATACCCTACCCACTAAATCTGCATTGGGCCAGCGTAATGGGTTGTAGTCCATCTTCCTTTCCTAATATGAAAATAATTAACCCTAGTAACGTAAGTAGTAGTAACTAGTTAGATAAAAAAAATATTGTCACAAATTAGTATTGTCACGTTACTGAAGGTAACGAAGCAATAATTATTCCATTTTTAAACTGTGCTTCACAATGACAAGAAACTGAAGGCTCTATAGATGGCGTTGATAAAAAAAGGTGACAGTGTGATTTTTTTACTATATAAGCTTAGAAGAGTATCAACACCATCTAGTGAGGCAAATAGTTACTATTTTTATTTTTTAAATGCCACTTTGAAAACCCCTCATTCCAGTTCTTTTTTTATTTCCCTTCTTCCAAATTTTTGCCCCGTTACCTTCAAAACGTAACAGTATCATCTTAAATTTGTCGAAATACGTTCACAAATAAGAATTTCCACGACCTATTAAATTCATTTTCTGCGGGGAATCAATCTGTGGGTTGTTTCTATTAAGTTTACAGCTTCATCAATATTAATGAACTGATGTATAGATACCTATATGGATCGGTAACAGAGTTCTTCGCATAAATTATTAATTAATTATTATTGTAAATTATAACTAGACCAATAATTACTGCAAAAACTCCATTATTTACTCTCAGAGCTTTTAGCTGCTAAGTTCGTATTAGGTAGGTTCGTATACTGCAAAAAGTTACGTACAAGGTTATCCCTTTTGTTTCATCAAAAGCCATTAGGAAAACATAGATTATTTCAGCACATTGTATCACTATAAAGTTAGTTCATCAAAAATGCTGAACACATCTGCGTATTTTAAATACATTGCTCGGTTGTATATTTTTATGTTCAAGATATACAACCTGTTACAAATTAACCCCTTATGCCGAATATGGTAAATATAGGGTAGGGACCATCAAAATGAACAACTTTTACTATGGGACCAACTCTGAAATCGCGAAAAAAATCTGCTGTTTCATACAAAAAATAATAGCTACCGAAAATATCGAAATGTAAGTATAAAATAAAATTCAGCTATTTTTTTTCGGGATTTCAGAGTTGGTCCCATGATAAAAATTGTTCAGTTTGATGGTCTCTATCTACCATATTTGGTATTATGGGTTATTTTATAACATGTTGTATATTGTTCAACATTTTCGGATAATTGGTTAACTAACGGGGATCATAGATGTTACGATCATAGATCATACGAGTAAAAAATAGAATAAAATGAAAAATATAATTTGCTTGTCTACTTCCAGAACTCTCAAAGACTCGGGCGCGTGAGTCGCGCGGAGACAAAGGCTACAGCCATGGTTTTTATCATGATCATCGCGTTCACAGTCGCATGGACTCCGTACTCCTTGTTCGCGCTCATGGAACAGTTCGCTAGCCAAGGAATCGTAAGTCTCATTATAGTTATTTACTATATTTCCAAATCTGATGTAGTAGAGATCAAGGAGACTGCTACTGTATTCATAATGATCATCACGTTCACAGTCGCATGGACTCCATACTCATTGTTCGCGCTCATGGAACAGTTCGCTACCAAAGGAATCGTAAGATGTCATTATAGTTGTCTATTCTATTTTAACTTTGATGTAGTAAAGATAAAAGAGACTGCTATGGTGTTCACAATAATAATCGTCTTCACAGTCGCTTGGACTCTGTACTCTTTGTTCGCGCTCATGGTACAGTTCGCTATCCAAAGAATCGTGAGTCTCATTGTGGTTATTTATTCTATTTTTTAACTCTGATGTAGTAGAGATAAAGGAGACTGCTATGGTGTTCATAATGATCATAACGTTCACAGTCGCATGGACTCCATACTCATTGTTCGCGCTCATAGAACTGTTCGCTACCAAAGGAATCGTGGGAGTCATTATAGTTGTCTATTCTTTTTTAACTCTGATGTAGTGAAGATAAAAGAGACTGCTGTGGTGTTCACAATGATAATCGTCTTCACAGTCGCTTGGACTCTGTACTCTTTGTTCGCGCTCATGGAACAGTTCGTTATCCAAAGAATCGTGAGTCTCATTATAGTTATTTACTATATTTTCAAATCTGAAGTTAACTGCAAACTAATGTTCTGGCAAATAAAATTATGATGATTTTGATTTGAGGTAAAGGAGACTGCTATTGTATTCATAATTATCATCACGTTCACAGTCGCATGGACTCAATACTATACATACGATATATTCAAGTTTTTAAATATCGTTACTTAAGGCTGTTACAGCTGATAAGTTTCTTGCGCCCGTTCTTCTTGTCAGCTAAAAAAGTCCGGAACGGGTGGTAGGAAAATATAGACGATTCAAAAGTACTTCATAATTAAGTTTATTTGAATAAAGCTTATTTCACTTTCACTCATTGTTCGCGCTCATGGAACAGTTCACTACCAAAGGAATCGTGAGAGTCATCATAGTTATCTATTTTATTTTAATAGTGGACACAAAGGATACAGTTATTGTTCATTATAATCATCGCCTGTAGCGTTGTTTTTTTGGTGTATTAAACTAAATGAATGATAGTTTAGTTGATTTCCCTTGAAAGTGTAGTTTTTCAAAGTATAAAGGTACTTTTTCCTATTAATGATAAAAATTTATTGTTTGGCAGTAAGCCTCATGTCCTTTTCCTTATTTCCGTAAAAAGTTCATTTTAAATTTTCGCGTCATCGACTTTAAAAAAAAAAAAAAAAAAAAAAAAAAAAGAATTAGAATCGTATTTCCCATATAATCGACTCCCCCAGGCCGCCCACTGATCGGGGCGCGTGCATTTATGACTTCCGATGTCCAAGTCTTGATGTTGAGATCCTTTTCTGTAGTCCTCAAAAGTTGGTTAGTTCCGCGAAGTTGTTTGACCGTAGTTCCGTTGTGTTCGCTGACGTCCATCGCTTCCTTGCGGGCTGCGCAGCGGGGTTTGAGTGGCGGCGATCTTGTCGGCCGGCGGTCAAGCCATACCAATCGCTGAGCTCTCGTTGGACCCGCCGGAATGTGTCCGAAATCTTGGAATGCATCAGAAGGAAAGTCGAGTCGTTGAACTTTCAAATATCAGCTGGTGTGATTGAGACATTACCTATTTAATTCTTCCTTCGAAAATAACTTCATTTTGATATATTTTATTCAGACCAGTGTCTGATTACGTTAAAAGTATTCGGCCTTTTGGAGCCTATTTATTCAGACCATCGATTTTGACCAGGTTTGTGGATTTTGTACTACAGAATTTCGTTTTCTGGAATCTTGGAAAATTGTTTTATCACGTTACCTATTCGTTGTTTACAGGGATTTCTGGGCTTATTTCGCTACTAAGAGAAGCTGCTGAGTGCTTATACCGATTTGTTGGAGTTAAAACCATATTTATCGTTTCACAAGGAGCCGGAGGTAATCTGAGACAATCTATACTTTATTGTTATTCCCTATTAGGTACCTAGTTTTAAATGCCTGGAATTGGTCTAATTACTACTCTCAATTTCAGATCTTTTAGAGTGTAAAAGATCCTTGCAAATTGAGAGAATTATTAATCTAACTCGGCCATCAGCCAAAATATTTTGACCTCTCATCTTTTTTTTTAGTCAAGTGAAACCTAATTTTGGCTGCAGGTAGAATCGTTAAACAGAAAATGCTTTCATGGATAATATGTATCGTCAAAACCAACACTTTAAACAGCAGGAATATTTAGCTTTCTTGTAATAATTATGTTCTTTAAAATTATGAGCTATTAGTAAAATCTATGGGTTGATCTGGGTCGCCGTTGTTAACCACAGTACTGTTCCCCGAATACAGGTGAAGAAGCTTATACGGGGCCACGTTCCCAGCCCACTGCTCCGTTCGTCCAAGTAGTCTGAAGGCTAGACGGCGAGAGAAAGAAGTCGAGTTATATCCTGACACTCGTCACTCGCTAACGGCTCCTAGGAATCAATAATCAGCAGCCGTCGAATCTGTTCAAATAGGTACTATTTAACTGTAAAATCTACCTAACATTTAAACTAACCGAAGCGGCAAGTAATCCTCGGCAACAGATAGTCTCCGGACTCTAATATTTAGGCATTCTAGTTAAGTCTCGAGCTAGATTTTTACAAGATACTATTCTAACTGATATCCTTAGGGCAGGCATTCCTTACCCACATTATCTTTGAGTTAGTTTTAAGAGTTAACCACTTTTCTTATATAACCACTGGGGAAGCAGACGATATTTTTATTGTGTTATTTATATGTGTACCTCAGTGAAAATTCAGCGGTTAACAGTCAGTGATTGCAAAGATATTTATTATTATATAGAATCAAAAGGAAGTTTCAATAAAACTGTATTTTGGTATTTACCTTACATGTAGTTGTGTTCTTTATTTTCCCTAAATATGTCATTATGGTAAGTACCGCATGATTTGTATTTACTTACTCTTCTTGAACAGAGGGCAAGAGAAAAACGACATTACATTTGGCGCCCGAACATTGTAGGAAAAAGGAGTGCCTGAAATAAGAGATAAGAAAAATTTTTCAGTTTTTTTTTTTTTTTTCTGTTTTTTCTTGTTGGTCAAGTAAGCTGAAATTGATTAAGCTCAACAGAAACCCAGGGATATCAGGATAGAGACAGGTTGTTTTAAAGTTAGAATAGTTGCATGTTATTACATATCTTTTTTATTGGTTGAAAATACTTTGATATTCATACATTGTATTGGCGTAGGACCGTACACATACATAAAAATAAGGAAGGATTGCCATACCTATTGTGTTTGTTAGCTTGTGGGATATCAGCTGAATCACAGAGACTTACATAAAATTTTCTCTTGTTTTTTTAACTACTTACTACAGCGGCTTTAATTTTTTTTAATAGTTGTCTGAGGAGGATCGCCTAAGTTACAATAATTGCTATCTTGAGTTAGAGAAAAGTCTTTATTAGTTCATTTTTGTTACATTGAGAATAAATTATTAGTACCTACTTGATCTTACACACTATTGATTTACTTGCTTAACAGAATAGATATATTTATAGTAAAGTGACAAGTTAAAATTACTTGCTAGGCATTGAAAATTAAATATACATACTTTTTTTTAACTAACTTAGTTTGCCATTAGCAGTTTTAAACTTGGTTGGTATATTGGTAATTTGCATAGTTAGGTACTTACATAAGCTTAAACTACATTATTTACTTAACAATTTCTTAAATAAATATCTATCTACATTTACCTACTTCTCTACTTCCTCATTACAAGATGGAAGAAGAGAGGCCTATAAAATTTCATTTATTACATAAAGATGAATTAGAATATGAAGCTAGGATCCGGGGTGCGGAGCCAGCGGGTAAGGTTACAGATCTTCGGGCCCAATTAAGGAAGCTAAGCAGAGAGCTGCCATCAGATGAAATAGCTGAAGTGGATCTTGATATTGTTTCTGAATATGCTGTGATTAAAGATAAATTAGCTTACGTAGACAATTTGATATTGGGGGCTGCTAAGCCGGGATGTTCACTAAAATCACTCAACCGGGTTGAGGCGGTTGCTCACCACCTGTTTCATAGGCTTGGTCGGTTGAACCCTGCGGCTGACTCGACAGTTACACTTGATCAACTGAATAGTTTGCGTGAAAATTTAGACCATATCTTACATAAGCTTGATAATATCATGTATAACTTCAAGAGTGGATTGTCGCAGAGACAACCCTCTATACAAACAGCATCAGTGGTGGATGAGCCCGCCAGCGCAGGGAGTGACATTCAGCCTAGCAGCCCTACTAAAGCGATAAAAGTTAATGAGTCCGTTTCAGCTATACATAAACTTGGGATTAGTTTTAATGGGACTACTTGTGTAAAAACTTTCTTACAAAGATTGGATGAGTTGTGTCGCTCACGTCATATTTCAGAGAGTAGACTGTTCAATTCTGCCGCTGAACTCTTTACTGATGAAGCTCTTTGCTGGTACCGGGGCAATCATACCGAGGTGAATGATTGGGGAGAATTAAGAGATTTGTTATTAGAAGAATATCTGCCTACAGATTATGATCATAGATTAATGCAAGAAATAAGGTCCCGCACCCAAGGATCCGATGAAAGCATAGTAAATTACCTTAGTATTATGCAAAATTATTTTATTCGTTTATCAAAACCACTGTCTGAGGAAGATAAATTAAATATTGTTCTATATAACATTAGGCCGTGTTACACTTCTCAATTGGCACTAAATCCAGCGGACTCTTGGGTTGATCTTAAGCGCAAATGCAGGCTTATCGAGATGGCTAAAGATAGGACTCATAATTTTGCTGACCCCCCCAAATCGAGTTCATCTTCTTTGGCTCCGGATCTCTGCTATAAGTATTGCCGGCCCACGCCGAAGGTAGCAGCTGTTCAAGCCACAAATGAGGGCTTTTGCGTGCGCTGTAGGGTTCAGGGACACAGTCTGAAGAGTTGCAAAGCTCCTTTCTGCGTGGTATGCTATAGATGCGGCGAAAGAGAGGTGACTGCAAGAACATGTCCCAAATGCCGGCAGACCAGGGAAAATGCCACAGCGAAGCTTGTGTCTGCGCCAAAAAACTCGCAGGCGTGAGTCGACGACGGTGGACCAAGACATCAGCGCAGGAGTGGTTAAATTGGCTGAAATTCCTGAAAAATTTCTATTATGAAAATAGGAAAAATAATATGTCAATGTCAGGTGTCATTTCCGAACGTCAATGTCACTCGTCGCCGACTCACGTATGTCAAAATAGGGATACCAGACCCTACTTAAAAATTGCCATATATGATATTACATTTAGGGGTTTATTGGACTCGGGGTCAGAAATTTCAATTATTGGCGGAAACGCTTTTAAATACTTTTCTGATATGGGCACAATCCATAAGTCTACCGATTTAGATATAATTAAAACCGCGAACGGTTCCGCTTCACCTGTAACTGGTTATGTATTTTTACCGGTCACAGTAGACGGGCGGACCGCTATTATTAAATTTTATATAGTTCCAGGGGTCTCCACTGAGTTGTTGGGCATAAATTTTTGGAAAGAATTTCAGATAGCGCCAGATGTTCTGTCACTGTTGAAAGATAGGGAGTTCTTACCGTGTAATCAGCATGTTAGTGCAATAACTACGACGGATAAATTTTTAATCGATTTCGAATCACTTACGGAGGTCGAGCGTGAACAGGCAGAAGAGGTTATTAGCGAGTTTGAAAGTATTTCAGATGAGAAAAAAGGGCTCGGTAGAACTCATTTAGTGACGCACAAAATCGACACCGGAGATCATCCGCCAATTAAACAGCGTTATTACCCGATGTCTCCGGATAGGTTGGCCGAGCTGAACAAGCATCTAGATCAAATGCTGGCGGACGACGTCGTGGAGCCCAGCAACAGTGCATGGAATAATCCCGTCACTTTAGTGCGGAAGGCGGACGGAACGTCTCGCTTTTGCCTAGATAGCCGGAAACTCAACGCCATTTCTAAACACGATGCTTATCCTCTACCTTACGTGACTAGTATACTAGATCAACTAAAGAACGCGAAATACATATCGACAATAGACCTAAAATCGGCTTATTGGCAGATCCCGCTAGATGGCGCTGAGAGCCGTGAAAAAACCGCATTCACGGTTCCGTCGCGCGGCCTATATCATTTTAAAGTCATGTGCTTTGGGTTGACATCAGCGCCGGCTACTCAGCAGCGACTGATGGACCGGATTTTGGGGCCGGAATTCGCGAATAATGTAAGCTGTTATTTGGATGACATTATTTTAACTAGCTCAACTTTGACGGAACATCTGGAGTTACTGCGAAAGGTGTATAAGAAGTTAAAAGAGGCCAACTTAACCATTAATCTGGGAAAGTGCCAATTTTTTAGGAAGCAGTTAAAGTATTTGGGTCATGTAGTCGATGAACATGGTTTGCGCACTGATCCTGATAAGGTGAGGGCTATAGTAGATTTTGCCACCCCAACTTGCAGAAAGGACGTTAAACGCTTCTTAGGTACGGCATCCTACTACAGGCGGTTTATTAAAAATTTCAGTAACCGGGCGGGGCCGTTAAACGCTCTGACGTCAACACGTAAGGGGGCCCCTCCGTTCAACTGGTCACCGGAGGCTGAACGTGCATTCGCGGACCTCAAGCGGGCACTGACTAATGCTCCAGTCTTAACATGTCCAGATTTCACGAAAGACTTTACCGTTCACTGTGACGCGTCCAATTTCGGAATAGGGGGCTCACTTACGCAGTTGATCGATGGCGAGGAACACCCGGTCGCGTATTTTAGCCGTTCTCTTGCGCCCGCCGAACGTAATTACTCCGCGACAGAACGCGAGGCATTGGCGGTCGTATTAACTGTTGAGCATTTCCGCCCCTATTTGGAAGGTGACAGGCCGTTCCGCATAATAACGGATCATGCAAGCTTGAAGTGGTTTTTAAATCTGAAAAGTCCTGCCGGTCGGTTGGCGCGATGGGGTTGTAGGCTATCTCCATATAATTTTACTATCGAACACCGCAGTGGTTCTCAAAATATTGTACCTGACGCCCTCTCGCGATCTATGCCAGTGGGGTCTATAGATATTTCACAAATAAATGACCCCTGGTATTTAAATATTATAAAACGTTGTACCGAAAAGCCGCGGGCGTGTCCTAATTTTCAGCTCGTAGATGGTAGGCTTTATCGTTTTACTAAGTCCAACAACAAATTGAGTGGAGATTTCCAATGGAAAGAGGTAATGCCCAAAGAACTTAGGGAGTCTATTATACAGGAAAATCATTCTAAACCTACCGCGGCGCATCTAGGCGTCGCTAAGACGTATCAACGTTTGAAATTAAGGTATTTTTGGCCGGGTATGTACCAGGATACCGCGGAATTCATAAAAAAGTGTTCTATTTGTAACGCTTATAAACATAGCTCACAAGCAACACCAGGTTTTATGGGGGAACCTAAGGTTTGCGGTCGCCCTTATCAGTGTCTGAGCGTCGATTTGGTTGGGCCTTTGCCCGCTTCGCGGCAGCAGAACACGTATTTATTAGTAGTTGTTTGTTGTTTTTCAAAATATGTTTTGTTGTTTCCGTTGCGAAGAGCGACAGGTAAAGTTATTGCGCAGCGGCTCGAAGACCACGTGTTTTTAGTTCACGGCATTCCGCAAACCGTAATCTCAGATAACGGTTCGCAGTTTGTAAGTCATGAGGTGCAAGCGCTTTATGCAAAATACAATATACCACAGGTACATCTGGGGCCGGTATACTGTCCTCAGGTTAACACAGTCGAACGTTATAATCGTACCGTGATTACGGCGGTGTCATCATTTGTAGATAACGATCATAGGACGTGGGACGTTAACATTCATAAAATACAGTTCGCAATGAACACCTCGGTGAACGAGTCCACATCATATACGCCATTTATGCTAGTTTACGGCCGCGAGGCGATCGCCGACGGTAACATTTACAATGATTTTAAAGATGTCAATGAGTTAGTCTGCGCGCCTAGGGATGCTTATGCCTCGAGATTAGGTTACCTCAAAGACATATATAAAACTGTCCAAGAATCACTTATTAAGGCTCACAGTCGTAACATTAAATATTATAATCGAAAACGTCGAGACGTGTCTTTCGACGTTGGCGACTACGTCTGGAAGAGGACGTATAAACATAGCGCTGCGAATAAATACTTCACTGCCAAATTGGCACCTAAATACGAGCGTTGCCGTGTAGTTAGGAAACTATCTCCACTTGTATATGAACTGGAGGACGAGAAGGGAAAATTGATAGGCAAATGGCATGTGAAAGACTTCAAAACCATAGATGCGGGGAGTGATTAGTTTTTCTTAGTGATAAATATTGCTATTTACCTTACCTACTAATGATATAGCGCTGCGCGTCAAATTATGGTGCCTATTATTATTATTTTTTTTTTTTTCTTTCTTTGCACACTGTGTGTGGGCGGTGCAGAATACTCACACCGCAGTACTCCACTCTTTGCGTGTCGTAAGAGCCGACTTACGGGAGTCAAAGCGCCATCTACCATCGCGTCCGCGTATTACGTAGCAGGGGGGCGACCTCTGTGGTGCGGATTTCAAACGACCACAAAGGGCGGTCTACCTACATTACCTACGTACTACGCAGGAATTCGGTTGCTTGTCATTACGGTGCTACTCTGTGGTGCGGATTTAAACGAACATATTATAGCACCAATAATTACCATTTTACTTACATACTTATTATACGCAGTATACTGCTGCAATTTTTTTTTTTTCTTTTCTTTTATAATTAGGTTCTGGTTTAGGTACGGTGCTACTCCGGTGCGGATTCCAAACGGCCGAGGGTGGTGCTTGTGTTTTACGTACGCATTGCGCAGTCTATCTTGTGGCGCGGATCCAAACGGCCACAAGGCAGCACTAGCGCCATCTACTATCTTACTACGTACTACGCGTATCTATTTGGTTGTTATATTATGTATGTGAGCCGAGTGTTGGTGTTGGGGCTTGTCTAGTTTATTGCGTTTTACATCAGTTTTGCTTGAGGGCTTGAAGGGATTAGACGACTGAGGTAATTTGGAAAGAGGAAAGTTAGCACATTTAATCTGTATCATGCCGACACGCTTTGTCGTCGGTATTTGTTATGTTTTTTGGCAATTTTACTACCGTCAGGAATTATAATGTGGGCATAGACAAATTAAAACGTCTATTCCACAGATGGACAATCTAAATTTTTTCAATCATTTTAAAGTAGTTTTAGGAGAGTCGAGCGTTCTTGTCAGTTATTGCGTGTCAAGCATCGCACTATTAGATCATGGGCTTGTCCAACACCCAGTCACTGAAATCATGTGCTCGTCAAGCATCAATTCTGGACGATAAAAATAGGACTGACAAGCCGATGCAATATGAATGACTGACAGGTAGGTTTGATCATTTAGAGGGGGGAGCCGTAGGAAAAGTAGTAGAGGAGTAATGAGCAAACCCAACACCGCTCACAGGGGCACATACATTTTCCACTTAAATAGGTAATTTTTTATATTTGGTTTTAGGTATGATAAACAGTAGGGTCAATTATTATTAAAATATTTTATATTAGTTTTTTTTTATGTATTGGTTTATGTAGAACACAACAGTCGAGTAATTCTTATAAGTTTTGTTCTTTCAATTTTATAATTTGTCATATGTGACAGGCATTTACATTGACTGATGGTGGATTGCTTTCTACAAAGTAGGGTTATAGTTTATTTGCGGTGGAGCAGTGTGGTTGGACGTGGGCGTCCGGAGAATTCCCTACGTGAATTCTTGCGTGCCGGGGGACTACTGTAGCGTTGTTTTTTTGGTGTATTAAACTAAATGAATGATAGTTTAGTTGATTTCCCTTGAAAGTGTAGTTTTTCAAAGTATAAAGGTACTTTTTCCTATTAATGATAAAAATTTATTGTTTGGCAGTAAGCCTCATGTCCTTTTCCTTATTTCCGTAAAAAGTTCATTTTAAATTTTCGCGTCATCGACTTTAAAAAAAAAAAAAAAAAAAAAAAAAAAAAGAATTAGAATCGTATTTCCCATATAATCGACTCCCCCAGGCCGCCCACTGATCGGGGCGCGTGCATTTATGACTTCCGATGTCCAAGTCTTGATGTTGAGATCCTTTTCTGTAGTCCTCAAAAGTTGGTTAGTTCCGCGAAGTTGTTTGACCGTAGTTCCGTTGTGTTCGCTGACGTCCATCGCTTCCTTGCGGGCTGCGCAGCGGGGTTTGAGTGGCGGCGATCTTGTCGGCCGGCGGTCAAGCCATACCAATCGCTGAGCTCTCGTTGGACCCGCCGGAATGTGTCCGAAATCTTGGAATGCATCAGAAGGAAAGTCGAGTCGTTGAACTTTCAAATATCAGCTGGTGTGATTGAGACATTACCTATTTAATTCTTCCTTCGAAAATAACTTCATTTTGATATATTTTATTCAGACCAGTGTCTGATTACGTTAAAAGTATTCGGCCTTTTGGAGCCTATTTATTCAGACCATCGATTTTGACCAGGTTTGTGGATTTTGTACTACAGAATTTCGTTTTCTGGAATCTTGGAAAATTGTTTTATCACGTTACCTATTCGTTGTTTACAGGGATTTCTGGGCTTATTTCGCTACTAAGAGAAGCTGCTGAGTGCTTATACCGATTTGTTGGAGTTAAAACCATATTTATCGTTTCACAAGGAGCCGGAGGTAATCTGAGACAATCTATACTTTATTGTTATTCCCTATTAGGTACCTAGTTTTAAATGCCTGGAATTGGTCTAATTACTACTCTCAATTTCAGATCTTTTAGAGTGTAAAAGATCCTTGCAAATTGAGAGAATTATTAATCTAACTCGGCCATCAGCCAAAATATTTTGACCTCTCATCTTTTTTTTTAGTCAAGTGAAACCTAATTTTGGCTGCAGGTAGAATCGTTAAACAGAAAATGCTTTCATGGATAATATGTATCGTCAAAACCAACACTTTAAACAGCAGGAATATTTAGCTTTCTTGTAATAATTATGTTCTTTAAAATTATGAGCTATTAGTAAAATCTATGGGTTGATCTGGGTCGCCGTTGTTAACCACAGTACTGTTCCCCGAATACAGGTGAAGAAGCTTATACGGGGCCACGTTCCCAGCCCACTGCTCCGTTCGTCCAAGTAGTCTGAAGGCTAGACGGCGAGAGAAAGAAGTCGAGTTATATCCTGACACTCGTCACTCGCTAACGGCTCCTAGGAATCAATAATCAGCAGCCGTCGAATCTGTTCAAATAGGTACTATTTAACTGTAAAATCTACCTAACATTTAAACTAACCGAAGCGGCAAGTAATCCTCGGCAACAGATAGTCTCCGGACTCTAATATTTAGGCATTCTAGTTAAGTCTCGAGCTAGATTTTTACAAGATACTATTCTAACTGATATCCTTAGGGCAGGCATTCCTTACCCACATTATCTTTGAGTTAGTTTTAAGAGTTAACCACTTTTCTTATATAACCACTGGGGAAGCAGACGATATTTTTATTGTGTTATTTATATGTGTACCTCAGTGAAAATTCAGCGGTTAACAGTCAGTGATTGCAAAGATATTTATTATTATATAGAATCAAAAGGAAGTTTCAATAAAACTGTATTTTGGTATTTACCTTACATGTAGTTGTGTTCTTTATTTTCCCTAAATATGTCATTATGGTAAGTACCGCATGATTTGTATTTACTTACTCTTCTTGAACAGAGGGCAAGAGAAAAACGACATTACACGCCTTCACAGTTGTTTGGACGCCGTACTCATTGTTTGCAGGAACAGTTTACTACTGAAGGAATCGTGCGTCGTTGCGACTTTGTGCGACTTTGCTACCTATCTGAATCTTCACTTACTCTTTGGTGTAACGGAACCCAAGGCAATATGTATCCATGACGTTCACCATGATCATACCAATAAGATGTTTGCGGCTAGTTAGTTTTGCAAAAAAAAATTTTGTACAAAGGGCAGAAATCTGATTTAGCAAAAGTATTCATTATTAACGACACACGATCATAATCACATAAATATATTATTTAACACTTTTCAGCTTATAAGAAATGAGTCTCGCTTAATCGATGAATTTTTTTAAATACTATAATATTTGTTTTTCGTTTTATTATCTTTTCTTGTTATTATTATTATTTTCATAAAATCTAATATAAACTCCTAATAAAATACGAAGTAGCTCGCAGATTTATTTATTCTAAGCATTCAGCTGAAAAAAACACAATATCAAATATAAACAGTCCATATTGAAGCTTATTTTTTCAAGTGTCATATTATTGCCTATTCATTACACTTCTTGTCCACAGATCTCGCCAGGTGTAGGTGTTATTCCAGCGTTGGTCGCAAAAAGTTCAATTTGCTACGATCCTCTTATCTACGTAGGCATGAATACACAGGTAAGAGTTTATTTATATATTGCGGGTGAGGTATCGATTTGTTGACAGTAATACAATATCCAACCATACAGCGGCGATAAATGGGTCACTCGTTCATTAGCATAATAATTTATATATTTTTCAAGCACAGTTTGCAGCCACTTTTTGTATTAAGATAATTAATACAAGGGTAACACTGAAAGTTTTTAGAACTGGCTAGTTATTGACAAATCCAATGAAACATCGAATCAAGAACTCTTTGGGACCCCAATGATGTATAGTACAATCAACTGTCTTGTTTCTTTAAATTTTTAACAGAAGTTAGAAAAGTGGCAGTAGCTCATCAAGATTAATTTAACACTAGAAAATTTTCGCTCCATGGTTTATTACTACTTTGTTTGTAGTCTTAGTCAACAACAAAGTTATGAAAGACTTCGATAAGCTTATCATGATGAAGCCTTACCGCGTGCCATTGTTTACAACTAATCAATGAGTTATAGCGTGGTCGTAAAAATCTCACTGATGATCTGCGTAAGCGACGACCTGCAATTGCAACAACTGAAGATAGCGTCATTGCTGTGTGGCGCACGTTAGAGGCTAATAAGAAAATGAGCTACCAACAGATTCAGGCAAGCTTAGGCATTGGTATGAGTCAAGTTTAAAAAATCTTACATGAACATTTAGGCGCCAGGAAGGTATGTACTAGATAGATACCCCATATTTTAACCGAAGATCAAAAACGCCGTCGCGTAGATTGATGCCGTGAAATGATAGAAAAGTACAACGATATAGTAACTCGAATTCTGTATTTAATATCGTCACAGGTGATGAAAGCTGGATTTATTGTTACGCACCCGAAACCAGTACACATTCTGCATCGTGGGTTATTTCTTTTATTTTATTTTATTGTTTTATAGGAAACTTACAGCTATATTACTAATAAATTTATATATAGATACAGAAGGCCATTTACAAGTTTCCACTTATAGCTATTGATTAATCTTAAGTAGACGAAAAAAATTAGATAATATTAATTTAGGTCCAAAATTAAATTAATTTAGTTGACTCGAAAAAACATTTAGCATGTTCTCGCTTTAGACGTAAGGCCGATGTACAAAATAGGTCAAGTTCATGCTGCTTAGCTATGTCATTGAAACACTTACTCGCTCTAATCACGAACGAATTCTGCCTGTAGTTAGTTTTCCCACGCGGGACATGTAAAGTGCACTGTCTCCTGCTACTAGCGCCCACGAAGCCGGAATGTCTTCACTGCGATAACGCTACAGTGCATTCTGCGCGACAGACAGTCGAATATTTTACTATGGCAGGTGTAAAGATAACGAGTCATACAGTCCCGACCTGGCAACTTGTGACTTTTATTTATTCTCAAAAATTAAAGATAAACTTCGATGTATTCGCTTTACGAACCCTGAAGAAGAGGTGACTGCGTACAAAATGGCCGTGGAAAAAGCCCCTAAAGTAGAGTGGGCCCACTGCTTTTCTCAGTAGTTCCATCGAATGCGACGTTGCTTAGAAAGGAATGAAGAACATTTTGAAAATCAGTAAAATTATTATCACCTTCATGCTTCGTTTACTTTCTAAGAACTTTCAGTGTGTCCCACGTATACTAAAAAATACAAGAAAAATCGACTCACCCATAGGGTCATAGCATTTCAGACGGAACTCGAATCCGCTCCCTTGGGAATCCGGCCCAAATGCACTGACCAATTTATGCTACCGAGTCAGTGCATTGGGCCGAAATCCCAAGAGTGGGGGTTCGAGTCCCGTTATCTTGTGTGGAAGGATGACTTTGATGTTTTTCATAAGAATAACTTCGAAGTCGTAAAATTAATAATCATTTTTTTGGGTGATCAACTTGGACTGGACCCCGTGTCAAATTTTGTCAGGTCATTTATATTATAACAACAACAGTACAATCAATCATGTTATGAATTTTTGTCCCAAACTTTTGCTACATAATACCTATATACTGAAATTGTTTTCACTGTTTGCGCATTGCACTCACCGATAGCGCGAAATACTCCGCTCGCGCTTTGCGCGAGGGTGACTGTGCGCGTCTGGATTTTAGGATACAACAAGTGAATTTTTAGATAAAGGTTTAAGAATTTTTTATATTGTTACAGTTCCGCCAGTCAATCAAACGTATCTTCGGCATGCACAGCAAAGGGAAGCAGTCACAAACAGACAAGGCATACAACAACACTGTAATGTCTCCTGCGCATAAGGCATCCACTAACAACGAAACAACGCGGTACATATCAGAGAGCACAATCACGACCATACCAAAGAAAGTTAAAGAAAACAAAAAAATAATCTTCAGCGATAATATAACCGAAGTTATTAACAACGACACTAACCATCCTTACCCCAGAGATTTGGAGCTTTGTACTATTAATGAGAATCGAACCACTTCCGATGCCGAGAACTCCGGCGATACTACTTACGATCTTGATAGTGGAAACAGCCATAAAAAACTTGACTTGTTTGGTGAATCGTGTGATATATTTAATAAATGTTCACCGGTGCTGACAATGATTGATACTGAACATCTTATATTCAGTAAACCAGCTAAGAATAAGACAGATGATGCTGACTGCAGTTATAATGCATACGGTAATACTGCATTCGAGGATCATCCTACTGATACGGCTAAAGTTAATAGCTTCAGAAACGAACACGAATACCAAAGAACGAAAAGGCAAAATGTGATTAGGCACAGCTACTCGCTCGATTTCAGCTTACCTAATGAAAACAGAAATAGAAAACTCTCCATAGAAACGAAATTCGAAACTCTGATTGAACCTAAAGGATTCTTCAAAGACTCTATCATTAGTAAAATATTTGATCCTGAATCGAAACAAGACGGTATCAAAAGTTATTTATGCGAGGTCGAAGGGAACGGCAAAGCTGACAACAATTTGTAACTTTAGACTGGATTCAAGTTTTGTGGGAACAATATGAAATTATAAGTAAAAAATTTATTGACACGGTTAATGTTAAAATTACTGACCTAATTGAGGTCTTCCGAATTAAGCATTATAGTGTTGAATAGTTGAGAATTGAGATTCAGTCTAACGAAGGTGTTGATTTAATGGAAAGAAGTACCTAACTATAAGGAGGATGCTGTTGTCAAAGATCTGTGATATAGATACGAGTGCCAAGGTATTAAATATAAAAATATTTTTGGGAATAATTAAAGACGATAATTTTTTATAAAATGTTAAGTAATAAGTCGAAAACATAAAAAAAATTAAAACATTTGTGATGGATGATTCAGTCTTTGAAGAATCTTTAATTGACATTCAATAAGGGATAAGATTAAAAAAATACATCATGTTATAAATCGCAGCATTTCACTCGATATTAACGCTTTGTTAAAAATTACTACAAATAATAAAGGCATAAACGAATAATGTACCTTATTATTATTGAATAGAATAAAAATATCATAGATAATAATCTTTTTTTTAATAAAACATAATTTGGGTTTAAAAAATTCCCTATGTATTATTGAAGTCGTATAGATTTATTTGATGTTTTGTGTAATTTGAAGTCAAATAGAATTATTTGACGTAAGTATTGTGTGTGTTAAATCCATTAGAGCATGCAAATTTATATAGTACTTACATAAAATATTCTACATTTTATTAATTGTATTTTCTTAATATTAAAATGAATTATTGTCAATTAATAATTTAATATAATTAGGGAATGTGTAATGTTTTCAGAGAAACGCGCTATTTAATGCCTTACGAAAACGCGATTTTATCGAAATAATTTATATTTTTCAAATATTAAAAATAATTTCTCATAAAAATTACATTATTCTGTATAATTTAATAACTGTGTAGGTAAGTATGTTTATTTGTAAGCAAACTTAATGTTTACTTTTAATGTTACTGAAAAGAGTAACGAACGTTTTCTGTGGAACTCGAAGGCGCAGTGGTTTAGCGCCTGGCCCTGCGATTGCGGAGGTCAAGCAACTTTTGCAAAGGTCAGTCGTGAGATGGGTGACCAAAAATTAATTATCTCGAGTTCCTCTGTGCCGTGAAGGCACGTTAAGCCGTTGTTTGTCCCGTTTTTTTTAAAATTGCAGTCGTTAATACACCCACTAATCCGCATTGTGCCTGCGTGGTGGGTTATGGCCCATCCTCCTTATCCACCCATAAGTAGGGCCTATGCCCCAGCAGTGGGGATATTCAAATTGGCAAAGGAAATTCAAAAGAAATTACTAAATTACAAAGTCACATTTATAAACATTGATTGATACACACTGTTTGTATTTCTTTGTTCATGAAACTGAAATTCAAGTTTCAATTAATGTGTATCTTTTTTTGGTAAAAGAAGGAAAAATGTTTTTATTGTTTAAATTCTAGCGCGGCAATACACAAAAAATATAAACTTAACAAGATTTTTTGATGTCCCCACTGCTGGGGCACAGGTCTTCCTTATGGGTGGTAAGGAGGACGGGCCATAACCCACCACGCGGGCCCCAAGCGGATTGGTGGGTGTTAACGACTGCAAATGCAGCCGGGACCAACGGCTTAAGGCGAGGCCAGTTCACGATCTGATGAAAAGTCTGATTTTTGAACTTCCAATGTGAAGAACTGATGTAAAATTCTACTTCACAAAAATTACTGTAGACTGAAAAAGAAACAAAGAAGCAAATTAACCGAACAGAATATTGAAAAATGGCATGGTAACTCTGTAAAAAAAAATCCTGAATAACACCATAAAAACTTATAAAACTAAATTTCAAATCGTCAGATTTCGTAATTTTCAACGACAGTGATATGATTTTTTATGCAAAAAGGGTAGCTTTTTTATCGATCTAACACAATAACCGAGTACATTTTTAATAAATGATCCAGTATTTCAGAAATCAATAAAAATGTACTAAAATTGGTTAAATTTCTGACGAAGCGTCAATTAAAGTTATGCAATATTCAACCTTATTCTAAAGACATAGTGAAAGAGTAAATTTCGTGAACTGGCCTCGCCTTGGACAAGATTTTTTGTGTTCGATTCTACAAAAATATACTTTTTCGCTACGGGGTACTTACAAACGTTTTTTTTGTTTTCGGAAAAGTCGTATGTTGTTTATGGTAAGTAATTAAGAAATTGCGAGTTTCTGTCTGATGTTAGCACGGTCCGTTGACAGGAATAAAAAGTGCTAATTATTTTTAAAACGAGTCTAAATGTTTTAGGTAATACACCTATATTAGTATTATGGATTGAATGTTTTACTATATTAAACGTTTCCTATTGATCACTTGTTTTTAATTTTTAAACAAAGGGAATCGGATAACGTTGAGAAGCTTTTATAGAGTAAGCCATGTGGGAGGAAAAAGGAGCAGTGGAAGATGTACCTTATAGTGCGACTTAGTCTGTCCGTTTGTCTGTCACAGCTGGACATCTCAAGAACTACTAATGCATTTAACTTCTTTGGAATAGTTTTAGATGACGTCTGCCCAACTATTTTGCAAATAACAAATAGTGATGTTATAACAAGTGATGACGGTGCCGTCATATTACGGCCGAAATTAGCTGCGTAGTACGTTGTCTATGTAAACAATATGGCGGCGGCAAAAATAAAATACGGCGCGCCACATTGTTTACTTAAACAACGTTCTACGCCGCTAAATCTCGGCCGTAATATGACGGCACCGTCATCATAGGAAACCCTAGCTTAAGCGCCATTTTATTGCTGACTCTACCAGATGAGTAAATAAACATAGTGACTCTACTAGCAACAATCTCTATTCTAGTAAAACAAATAACCCGTCAGGTGCAGCATGTGTCTTTGTCTAGAACTCTAGATAATTTGTGTTATCTAGCCTCTCTATGATAAATTGATTATGACAAGCTCAGCATTGTCGTGTCAGAAACGTAGATGGGTTTGTTATAAATGGAGCAAAGGGTTGTGTAGCTATTGTTGTATTTGCAAAGGCAACAGTGAACTTTGCTTTTATTAACAAGGCGGCTGTACGATAATGTGTAAGGGGAAAAAAAATATTTAGAATACTGCAATCAAATCTCAATGTCAAATCAAAATCAAAATGTTAGTAGTGCAAACGATTATTTTGTATAATATAAGCTTATTCGATGGATTGGAATCGAAATTTATCCTTTGCAATAAAATTATAAAATTGGTTCTGTATGTTTTTCTACACATCGCAAAATAAGTTTGGTAGGTATTCGCCAAGTTGTATTTAAACCATTGGATACATGATTAGAGGACATTATTGCGGAACATGTCGCTCAACAACAATTCGTGGAACATCCTGAGGCAAAATGTCACGGAACATGTTGCTGCCACTCATAATTATATTTCAAGATTTTGTTCTAAAACTTTTTTGCAGTGGCGGATATCCCTGACGCTCTTAATTTCAATACAAACTTAAAATACTTCTAGTGTTTTATTTACATGCCCATAGCTCAGCTATCGTCCATTAGCGCCCCCTGGTTTTTTCTCTGTATCTGCCACGCTTTTCTACACATTCATATGCCAAATTACAACTTTCTAGTAATAAAGGGTATGAGTCTAAGTTAAGCTGCGGACAGACAGACAGATGGACATGGCGAAACTACATAGTATAAGGGTTCCGTTGAGTTGATTACGGATCCCTAAAAATGGAACAAACATTTGTGTGTAAATAGCGTTTAGAATATAAATAACGATGATTGATTACATCTAGGTCCTCGCACTTTGATTGTAGCCTATAATGCAATATCAATAAAATGCGATAAACAAATATTTTATATGTAAGTATTTAACACCTCTGTTGATAAGAAAACGGACAAAAACTTTGGTTGGTGGTAGTGCTTATTTCTGGTCCGCCTGGCTAGCTACCACCATTTAACCTAAGTCTGACGCCATAACAACAATTTAAAAATTGTTGTGTTCCGGCAGTTAGAGGTAAGATAGCCAGTTCCTCAGAGATGAGGATTCCGGGTGTAGTGCGCTTCAACCTTCGGTCTTATCGACTTAACATCAGGTGAGGTAAGGGCCAAGCAATATCCCGTTGTGCATATAAAAAAACCAGCAGATTTTTCCGATGAAATCGGTCTGACCTTGTATTGTAGGTAATCTACAACCCGCCTTATAGGCGAAAAGTTGTGCCAACATCCTCCGACGGAAGTGTTTTTTTTATAATAGATAGGAAATAGAGTTTGACCGGTATCACGCCTGATAGTAAGCTAGGATGCGATTTACTATGAATCGTGCGTGCCTAGAAGATTCACTCGCGACCTGCGGGAAAGGCAAGCAGTTCCACTCTCTAGCGGACGGATGATAAAATTTGAACTACTTACGTCCTTTGCCTTTGCCTTTCGTCTCGTCTGTCTTTCAACGGTATATAATAATAATAACGGTAGGTACCTACCTCTATAAAATGTACAGATGTAAAGAATATACAGTAAACAAAAGAAGAGAATTAACGCTTCTCAACACGAAGGGCATAGAAATCGTTCTAGACTTGACGCTATTAATTTTCTTCGAAGCGTTCCATTAAAAAAAACCGTAGGAATTCTGCAGTTGAAAATCGGTTTTTGCTTTTGCATTTCTCACTCCTTGGAAGGAAGGACCAGCGCTGGTTTTAATTTAAGTGGTTGTTGTACTAAAATCTTAGTCTAACTATAGTCGTAAAAATTCGCTGCTTCATATTTGTTTTGCTGCCGTTGTGTTGCCTTGCCGCGAACTTGCGGCTCACTGTATTTTTGCAGGCAGGAACTACACATGAGATTATGGAATCTAATTTACGAATATCTTTATCTATTATTGTTGAAAATAAGGTAAAAATAGCGACAATAATAGAAAAACAACCTCGAGCAAAAGATAAACAAACTGTGAAAGTGAAAGTGAAATAAGCTTTATTCAAATAAGTACTTTTGAATCGTCTATATTTTCCTACCACCCGTTCCAGACTTTTTTAGCTGACAAGAAGAACGGGCGCAAGAAACTTATCAGCTGTAACAGCCATGTAACGATATTTACAAACTTGAATATATCGTTACCAGGGTAACATAATTACAAAAGGGTGACAGAACTATTGGCAACAACATAGACTTATTATATTACTTCAATAAAGTACTTATATTAGCAAGTTATGTGTTACCTACATCATTTCCACGCATTTTGATCTTTAAGATAATCGTCAACTTTATAATAACCTTTACCCATGAGCGTTTTTTTAACATGGTTTTTAAATTCATGCAAAGGAAGATCAATCACTTGTTGTGGAACTTTATTAATAAACAAACCTCATTAGCGTCCATAGATTAGGTTGACAGGTTGACGTCAAAGTGTATTTTTTTATCCATATTTGCAAAGGATTGTCCGCCAGAAATCCTTTAAACGGCACTTACGCTCTTTTAGAATGAACAAGTTTTCAAATTAATATTATGATGACTTAAAATAAAAAAATTGGAAAAGAAAAAAATACGTGTCTCTTGTTTTCATCAGTAATTTCTAAATAACAAATAAAAACACTGGACAAAAATTTTGAAATGGCGTCAATTACATCTCCATGGATATTTTACAAGGATTTAACATGTTGGAATATGGATATCTGTTTGAAAAGTAGGTAACTACCATATGGTGGCACTTTAAAATTTGGCTATTCGTGTTCGTATTTGCATTATGCACGAGCAAGGCATATAATTCAAAATACACAAATACGCTTACAATTACATACATAATATAAATATCACTTGCTACCACTTTCTGTTAGACGTAATATTGCAGATGTTACTTTTCTACTCAAGTTGATTAGAGGTTCAGTAGATTGTCCGGAACTACTTCATAAAATTCGTTTTAAAATACCTACAAGAGCACCCCGCAACGATTCATATAGACCATTTAGTAGGTATTCCTTCTATGCACACTAACTACAGGCATAACAGTTTCCTTATTAGAGCTTGTTCCGCCATTAATAACGCTGACGCCAATATTGATTTATTTTTCAACAGCATCACAACTGTTATTAAGTTATTGTTTAAAATTTAGTTTAATGTTACTATTTTACGCACCTGTCCTTTCTAGGCTACGATTACCTACTTTGCGATCAATTTCTTTTGAATTCTACATGTGGTAGCTTGTCAATAGCTTTTAGTTATATATATTTGTTGTTATCTGTATGTTTATAAGCTGTTAGCTATCCATAAACGATAAATAAATAAATAAATAAATAAATAAATAATGAGGATAATACTTAAGTTTTTGTCAAAAATTGCGAAAACGCTATGCGCGAACACGAACAACCATCTAAAGTAAACTATCACCATAAGACGTTGCAATGTTACGATATTATCATAGATCGTACTAATATCACATTCATACTAGAATATTTCAAATCAAATAACTTTTACCGCCGTTGTGGTTCAACTGGTTCGGTTCGCCCACCCGTGTAAAACGCAAAGGTCCCGGGTTCGATTCCTAGGACAATTTGTACTCGGATTGGTTGGTGCAAGGGCTTATTTCAAGCTTGGCTAGCTGCCACCAACTTATATTCCTAAGTCTGACGCCATAACAACAGTTAAAAAAACTCTTCTATTCCGTTTATCCTCATCTAAATTGCATCTAAACGGGCAATAAGTTAGGATTTTTGTTTCTAAAGCATCATTAAATTATATAGCTGTCTAAAAATTCAATATTATATAGCTGTTTCATCTTAATCGATTGTCTGGCATCTGTAAAGATGTTGCATTCGAATGTTGAAGGTAATTCATTTACCTTGATGAAATGGCGCTGTCTTACAGCGAAAACGTAAAAGTTTAGAAAATTTCGCCACTCCCACTAGCGACTCGGTAGCCTAATAATGGTCAGTGCATTGGGCCGGAATCCTAAGGGTGCGGGTTCGAGTCCCGTCTGAGCTGCTACGGGTTAGTCGATTTTTAACCGACTTCCAAAAAAGGAGGAGGTTCTATGTTCGTCTGTATATTTGTTTTTTTTTTGTGTATGTCCAGCGATTACTCGTAGACGGCTGGACCGATTGAAATGATTCAAACGTTATTACATTAGGTAAACTCCCAAGTTGGTCCCATTTTTTAAAATTTGGAAATCGGTTCAGTACTTTTCATGTAATCTTGAAAAAAGCACGAAAATAGTATGATTTTGTGTGAATTACCTCGATGATAATGGTCGTATTACTTCTTTGTTTATAAACTGAATAAGATAATTATTTTTTTGTAGGAAGAGGGATATCTTAAGTGTAGGTTCTTTAACCGACTTAAAAAAGGAGGTTCTCAGTTTGACCCGTATGTATGTTTCTCCGCGATTATCTTAATTAATATTTTATCAGTTATATTAAGTAACTTAATAGGTAAGTATATAAAAATAGCATTGTGAATGCTAAAATCTAAAAATTCAATATCATTAAATTCATTAATTAATTGTGGTATCAGCTTTCGACTGCTTGGCGTCTTTCAAAATGGTTTTTGTCGGTAACCGGAGCTGCAATTATTCATACTTGACAAGAGCTAATTTGAACTGCGTTATTATAATTTTGTACTATTTTCTTCAGTAAGAGTTTGTAAAAACTATAGATAGGATAGGGTAGAAACGAATAATTGTAGGCGTCCAAAGATTGTAAGTAGTCGTACAACATCAGAAAATGTAAATCTAAAATATAATAACATGTTCTACGTTCAGTGTTCACTGTATTTTAATATAATATGGTTACAAATTAATTCAGAGTAGGTGTTGATATTGTACGTAGGAAGAGGTACTGATGGCAATGAAAGCATTTTGAGAAAACTGCCGACAGTAAAAATGGTGCTTCCGTGCATAATTGCATATAAGTTACCTATACATCCAAATCTAATGATGTTTGCCTATGAACAAGATACTTAAACAATACTAAATAATATACTAGAAAAAATACGACTCGCACCAGATAAATACTCAGACGGGAATCGAACCCGCGACCTTTGGATATCCGGTCCAATGCTCTGACTGCTGAGCTACCGAGTCACTAGTGACATCGTCGAATTTCTTCTAGTATATCCTACTTTTACGCTGCAAGCCAGCGTTATTTCATCAATGTGAGGAATTACCTCGACATTCAATTGAAATATCTTTCCAGATATTTGGCAATCGATTAAGATGAAATAGCTATATAATTTTTAAATTTGAGATTTTTGCATTCACAATGCTATTCTTATACAATACTAAATAATATACTAGAAAAAATACGACCCGCACCAGATAAATACTCAGACGGGAATCGAACCCGCGACCTTTGGATATCCGGTCCAATGCTCTGACCGCTGAGCTACTGAGTCACTAGTGACATCGTCGAATTTCTTCTAGTATATCCTACTTTTACGCTGCAAGCCAGCGTTATTTCACCAATGTGAGGAATTACCTCGACATTCAATTGAAATATCTTTCCAGATATTTGGCAATCGATTAAGATGAAATAGCTATATAATTTTTAAATTTGTGATTTTTGCATTCACAATGCTATTCTTATACAATACTAAATAATATACTAGAAAAAATACGACTCGCACCAGATAAATACTCAGACGGGAATCGAACCCGCGACCTTTGGATATCCGGTCCAATGCTCTGACCGCTGAGCTACCGAGTCACTAGTGACATCGTCGAATTTCTTCTAGTATATCCTACTTTTACGCTGCAAGCCAGCGTTATTTCATCAATGTGAGGAATTACCTCGACATTCAATTGAAATATCTTTCCAGATATTTGGCAATCGATTAAGATGAAATAGCTATATAATTTTTAAATTTGAGATTTTTGCATTCACAATGCTATTCTTATACAATACTAAATAATATACTAGAAAAAATACGACCCGCACCAGATAAATACTCAGACGGGAATCGAACCCGCGACCTTTGGATATCCGGTCCAATGCTCTGACCGCTGAGCTACTGAGTCACTAGTGACATCGTCGAATTTCTTCTAGTATATCCTACTTTTACGCTGCAAGCCAGCGTTATTTCACCAATGTGAGGAATTACCTCGACATTCAATTGAAATATCTTTCCAGATATTTGGCAATCGATTAAGATGAAATAGCTATATAATTTTTAAATTTGTGATTTTTGCATTCACAATGCTATTCTTATACAATACTAAATAATATACTAGAAAAAATACGACTCGCACCAGATAAATACTCAGACGGGAATCGAACCCGCGACCTTTGGATATCCGGTCCAATGCTCTGACCGCTGAGCTACCGAGTCACTAGTGACATCGTCGAATTTCTTCTAGTATATCCTACTTTTACGCTGCAAGCCAGCGTTATTTCACCAATGTGAGGAATTACCTCGACATTCAATTGAAATATCTTTCCAGATATTTGGCAATCGATTAAGATGAAATAGCTATATAATTTTTAAATTTGAGATTTTTGCATTCACAATGCTATTCTTATACAATACTAAATAATATACTAGAAAAAATACGACCCGCACCAGATAAATACTCAGACGGGAATCGAACCCGCGACCTTTGGATATCCGGTCCAATGCTCTGACCGCTGAGCTACTGAGTCACTAGTGACATCGTCGAATTTCTTCTAGTATATCCTACTTTTACGCTGCAAGCCAGCGTTATTTCACCAATGTGAGGAATTACCTCGACATTCAATTGAAATATCTTTCCAGATATTTCAATTCCAGAGATTCCCGTCTGAGTATTTATCTGGTGCGAGTCGTATTTTTTCTAGTATATTATTTAGTATTGTATAAGAATAGCATTGTGAATGCAAAAATCTCAAAATTAAAAAAAGGACTTAAACATTTAAGATGACCTCGTAATGTTTTATCGATAGCCGCTATTTTAGGCAATCTCAAACTCCCTTTGGTATTCAAAATTCTACTGCGATCCTCTTATGAAATGTTTTGAATTGTGGCATTCTTCGATAACGCCCCTTAGAGGGCAGCACTCATGAAGGTATTGTTCCTAGCTTCGACCGCATTAATTCTACTAAGAACATTGGCATACTTCTTCTCAATGAATGCTTGCAGATGTTTTTGTTATCGTTTTTGAACAGGAAAGCTATTGTTTAAACGGTCGAGCCGTGAGAGCTGTGTTTTCTATAGACAGATTACCCGATATTGTTTTATCTCGTAAACGTGTCCAACTTAGACTATCTAGGTATATTGAAATGACGCCTTGAAGTCTAGTAATGACAAGCTGGTGATCATCGTTTAATAATGGGATAATTGAAAATTGTTTTATTTGTTTCGTTTTCAAACGGATGTTTTTTAATGATATTAAGAAAACTATGTTAATTTGTGAAAGAGTTAGTAGGTTAACAGTACTATAAGATTGACAAGAGAATAAAATATTATACTTACAAGCAACAATAATTAATGTCGCCTAAGTCTAAAATAGTAGCGCTCTATTCAGGCCAAAACCTGAGGTAACTCTGCCGTGCTGACAAAGTCAAAGTACAAATTTGCTTTATTCAAATAATCTTGATAATTTGATTTGTTTATATTTCCTACCACACCCGTTCCAGACTTTTTTAAATGGCAAGAAGAACGGTGAGGGCGGGAGCGGGACAAAACAACCTATGAGGTGGGGTGCAACGCAGGAGCCGACACCACCGCTACCTCGTAGGGGAGCCCTATCTAAGTTTTTGCTACTGAAAGGGCGCTGGGCGGTACTGTAGTAGGTACTGAAAGGGCGCTGGGTGATACTGTAGTAGGCACAGAAAGGGCGCTGGGTGGTACTGTAGTAGGCACAGAAAGGGCGCTGGACGGACTGTAGTAGGTACTGAAAGAGCGTTGGGCGGTACTGTAGTAGGCACAGAAAGAGCGCTGGACGGACTGTAGTAGGTACTGAAAGAGCGTTGGGCGGTACTGTAGTAGGTACTGAAAGGGCGCTGGGTGGTACTGTAGTAGGTACTGAAAGGGCGCTGGACGGTACTGTAGTAGGTACTGAAAGAGTGTTGGGCGGTACTGTAGTAGGTACTGAAAGGGCGCTGGGTGGTACTGTAGTAGGCACAGAAAGGGCGCTGGGTGGTACTGTAGTAGGCACAGAAAGGGCGCTGGACGGACTGTAGTAGGTACTGAAAGAGCGTTGGGCGGTACTGTAGTAGGTACTGAAAGAGCGTTGGGTGGTACTGTAGTAGGTACTGAAAGGGCGCTGGGTAGTACTGTAGTAGGTACTGAAAGGGCGCTGGACGGTACTGTAGTAGGTACTGAAAGAGCGTTGGGCGGTACTGTAGAAGGTACTGAAAGGGCGCTGGGTGGTACTGTAGTAGGTACTGAAAGGGCGCTGGGTAGTACTGTAGACACTGTAGTAGGCACAAAAAGGGCGCTGGGCGGTACTGTAGTAGGCACAAAAAAGGACGCTGAGTGGTACTGAAAGGGCGTTGGGCGGTACTGTATTATGCGCTAAAAAGGCGTTTGGCAGTACTGTAGAAGGTACTGAAAGGGCGCTCGGCGGTACCTGTAGTTAGGTACTGAAAGGTCGTTGGGCGGTACTGTAGTAGCAGGTACTGAAAGGGCGTTGGGTGGTACTAGGTACTTAAATTTTGAATAATATTGTTAAAGAATGTATGCCGTATAAATTTTTTTGACCCGTCAACATTTTTCATCAACTCCAATGTTCTAATATTGCAGTTACAACTGTAAGAATTCCTTTGTAAATCGCTCCTGGGAGAATTGGTACAACAAATTGGCCACGCTGCTTTTCTTTGTAATACAATGAAATTCTTTGACTGCGATTGCGTATATTATTATTGTTAATAATAGTCGGTAAGGAATGTAATTTAATAAAATATAGTGATGCAAATTAAAGCACAAAACCCATACACAGACACAATCATCATACTAAAATAATATTATTTTTATAAGAAGACAAAGACATAAAGTTTTTTATTTATTGTTTTTTATTATTTCCTAACGTTTCGACATCTTTCCAGGGGCATGACGTCACGGGATGACGGAAATATACCTACAATAACGACTAATATAATAAAAATACGCGCTGTAATCCGTAAAAACGGTTTTGTTTCTGATGATGATGATGATTGAATATTTGCTTTGATACGAATAACTTTAAGTTTTAATCAAAACATACTTATTCACTTAAAACCAAATAATAAAAAAACCTGTATAAAGTAATCCTTATTCCAAAATAAGAATAACAATTGACTGAAATCATAACGAACAAGAAAAACGCTACCACGAACATTTTGCGCGATTTGATTGGTCGATTTTTCCTGTTTACAGGTGTATAACGTAGCGTGTTTGTTGATATTTACTCAGCTGTAATCACTTTGCTTTTCATTATAAATACTTCTTAACATAATAACGGAGGTGAAATTCGTTATAATAAATTGTGTTTGGTTTTACCCGTAATGGAATTAATTTTGTCTATACTCGAAAATGCTTGGTACGGTCAGCAAAGAAAGTTTTTTAACAATTTAGTACGTTGTCATAGTAACTTTTTTGACAAACCGTGAGGCACCTGTTAAAAAGTTGCTATGAAAAAGTATTATTGCTGCTAATTTTTTTTTACTGCTAAGTATATTTTGTATTTATTTAGCACACAAGACAGATTACAATCCTTAAAATACACAATTTAAACATACATTCAAAACAGACCTAGATTATAATCCAAAATTATGTATGCCTAATAGCTCATTATAATATAAAAGAAACAAACAACCTATGCTAGAGATAATTAAACAAAGTTAATAAGTAATTAATTATAGAAGATATAAATTGTATTGAATAAAAAAAAAATTATATTTACTGGAAAACAATAAAAGAAATCATTAAATTAAAAATATATACTTAAAACTAAAGACTGACAATTATTAATTTATAATTTATTCGTGCTGGGATGAGTAGTGTATTTGTAACTGTGTCGGCGGAACTGAGGCAGTGTTGAATGGAAGATGTCAATGTCTCTATTAGTGACAAGAATCTCATTATATTGGCGACACATCCTGACTATAGGATTGTAATATGAGGTGTTATTAGGAAAAACTTGAAGACTGAAAATATTATAGTTGCGATTGCGGGATCTAAATCGCGTATTGAAGCTTAAAAGAGAAAGAAGGGCTGGGGAATCCAATTGGCAATTAATTATTTTATAAAGCAGGACAAGATTGTTTTTATCACGTCTTAAGTATAAGGGCTCCAAGTGATAATACTCCAAGCGCTCATTGTAGGAAGATAGTTTGCGGCCCAAACCACTTCTGTAACACAGAATTTTTAAAAATCGTTTCTGAACACTTTCAATTCGATTGCTGTGTACACTATAAAAGGGAGACCAGACAGCAGAGTTATATTCAAGAATGCTACGAATCAGCGAGTAATAAAGTAAGATGAGGCTCTTGCTATGTCGGAATCGCTTAGTGGATCTAGTTATGAATCCAAGAAGACGATAACTGCGGTTGACTATGTCATCGTAGTGATCTCGAAAGTTCAACTTCTCATCAAATGTCACTCCCAAGTCTCTTGCAGTATGTTTACGAGCCAAAACCTCACCCTTAAGTGTGCAGTTAAACATGATTTTTTGCGTTTTCGTGGCGAAAGTCATGACAAAACACTTACCAACATTGAGCTGCATTAGGTTATGCTCACACCAGTCGTTTAGTGAGTTCAGGTCTTGAAGAATTTATATAATTTAAAAAGTTACCTACATCACTTGTTAATCAACTTTTGAAACTCTACAGTTTATTATTAGGTATAAAAAGATAGGTATAGTTAAAATATAACATTTTCATATAACATGGTAAATTGGAAGTAGGTTTATGACAATATTTATCATCAAATACTTTCTTTTATGTGCTTTAGTATCCAAATTTCTATAACTAACACAAGATAAAGATCTTATGTTAGTTATAGAAATTTTACTAACGGACTAACAGATTCTGATTTCTATGACTTTGACTATAACTAAGATAAGTGAAGTGATTTCACTTATCTTAGTTATAGTCAAAGTCAAATAAGCTTTATTCAAATAAACTTAATTATTAAGTAGTTTTGAATCATCTATTATTTTCCTTACCACCCGTTCCAGACTTTTTTAACTGACAAGAAGAACGGGCGCAAGAAACTTATCAGCTGTAACAGCATCTTTATAATAGAAATCAGTATCAGACTAATCCCAAACACTAAAACTCTAAAAACTCTAGCAGATACAAAACACCACCTAAATGGGTGTCAACAATCTAAAACCGTGATTAATATTACAATAGACCTCCGTCATACGATTACCGTGCCTTTGTGTTGAAGAAACCAAAACATTTCAAAACCAGCTGACGTATTTGGAGGGAAGTTTACAGGGTGTTTAGTAATACCACAGAATATATAATAGTTCTAGCGTACAGATGTTGCACTCCGCAAAATCTTTTAAATAAATTGCGACTCTTGCTCCGACACAATAAAGTGCAATTCAGGTCGTATAGCGCTCCCTTCGCTCCAAAACATGCACTTAATAGTTGCCCCTCTTTCTATCGCGTAGGTCTTATCTTTTCTGATGTATGAAATTTGTCCTCTCAGAGGACGCCGAGCGATTCATACTCGCGCGCGGAGTGACGGGCCCTATTTCACCACGTCGACATTTGTTAGTGACATATGTCGGTAAATTTTACAATTGTCGTTACTTTAATTAGGGACAAGTATGTTGTGAAACGGGGATATTTTTTACAAGTAGACATAATTGTAGATTTGTCAGTGATCCTTGACATGAGATTGGAGCCGAGTCAAGCTTTCGTGACAATTGTCGACTTGTAAAAATTATCCACTATTTCACAACATAACTGTCCCTTATTAAAGTAAAAAAGACCCGACATATATGTCACTGACAAATGTCGATTTGGTGAAATAGGGGCCTAGTAATACTCCTATAATCTCGAGTATGGTAGATAGGGTACCATGCATGGGAAATATTATAAGCACTGAAAACTACCATATGACTGAGAAATTAAGTTTTTTATAAGCATTAAAAATTACAAAATGACAACATTAGACGTCGATTAGACTATTGTTTTCGATCTAAGTTTTCAATAAATCAATCTGAAATTATCAAAAACAAAACACCATTTCGGTATAGGGATGATACTGTGCAGTTTTTCATAAAAAGAAACAATATTTTACGGGCAAGTGGTTTTCAAGTCAAACAACCTATAACAACCTGTTATAAAAAAACCCTGGCCCTACCATGAGTTGATGCAAACTGTTTCCGCTAGCATAATAAGCAGCATGTCGGATATATACAAGTTCTCACATAGTCAATGCGAGTGGAAGAGAGAACACAAAAGTTTACTGTAACGTAAACAGTTTGCAAGTCGTAGGGCCACTAAAGCGAAGGTAGATATGTGACTATCAAGTCAGTCTGCTGTTTCATACATTTTGACGTTATTAATTTTTGTATGAAACAGCAATTTTTTTTCGCGATTTCAGAGTTGGTCCCATAGTAAAAGTTGTTCAGTTTGATGTACCCTATCTACTATAATTTGGCTTTAGGTGTTTTTTTTGTAACACGTTGTATAAAACCGAGGTCTTCTTCATTTACCACGCACGTGGTTTAGATTGTCCTACTTACCTAAACTTAATAGAATTTCGACATAATTTCAGTCACGTTTGAACCACACGGGCCTAAAGTGGTTCCTTTGTTTGTGGAAAAAGTTTGGTGAATTTGGTTGCTTTAGGGTAGGAACTTTTATGAGGTTATTTGGTATATTTTTAATTTAAATGGACACGTGGATTTGCTGTATACAAAATTCAATTAGCCTTTTTCGTATTATTAACTTAAAGAAAACTGCCACTCACTCTCATGGAATAAATAAAATTATGCTCAAATAATATGCCGCAAAAGCAAAAATAAAATTGTAATGGTATTGAAATACAATGCATTAGGTAATTAAACAATGTAAACAGAAGTGACCAATTTTAGAGCGCTTCCGGCACAAAAAACCGTTTTTTTCTCCTTGCCACACATTTCCATGTGAAGTTGCATTGGATCACTGTTTAACGTCAATTTAATCGCATTGTATACCTTATTATATCTGATCTAAATCCACAAACCTTAAGGCGTTAACATGCGTTAATTCGATCGATCCGTGATGGAGTGAAATCGAACGTAACTATACTCACTTTGGGTTCAAATCAGAGCGCGTTCCAACGCGGCGGTTGCGTTGAGAACTAGCACCTCAATTCTCAATTTTTACATGTTTTTATTACTTTTCTTCGCTTTCAAGTTAGTTAAAAAAAACTGTTTAACTAAGATTGAAGGTATTAACATTAACATCTCCGATTTTTATGGTTGGTTTTTAACATAAACGAATGTTCTGTTTCCGAGAAATTTTAAAATTTTAACAAATTTTAACAACAACATTGGTAACATTTTTATAAATGCTTTCAATTAAAACTATTGTGTATTATTTCAAGTACATTATATATTTTTTCCATGATAACTTCACGCGCGTAATCTTTCAATAATTTGAAATGAATATAAGGATTTGACGCACCATAGTCAAACAATCAAATTCCAGGTTTTTCAACTAGTGTCAAAATGAACAAAACTATAACAGTCAGCACGGTATTCGCTTGCAACACGCATTTTAACGAAGAATCTGAGCTCATTTACAACCCATCGTGGCGGCACAATATGATCGGGTGCTGCATCATTCACATTCTACAAAACATGTATAATTTTAGGTAAGTAATTTAAAAAAAGAAATATCACAGCGCGATCAAAAATATTTTAAAATATTTAAAAATATTAATTTTAAAATATTTTTTATACTTTACCTGGCTTTATGTCAGCAAATATGAAGACTGTAGCTTCAACGGCTTAGCACGCAGAGCCTATGATTTATCATTGGTTAGAGCTATATCTTGTTAGAGGTAAGTAACGAAGTTGTCTTTTACCGTTACAGCGTTACGTATGTGGTGGAATCAGCGGCAATGGATAGTGGTAAAACTATAGATCTGTACGCAAACCCCATGTCTATGGGGCCAGAGATACTGGATGTGGCAAAACCGGTGCACACTGTCTTACTATGGAGGTACGTACGTTAATATTTTTTCCTTGGATTTGATGGAGCATATTTTAGCACCCACCTCTTTGAATCTTTAGGAAATTGTGTAATGCATAAGATCTTTGCGCAGATGCATAGCCATTTGCTACTCCAATAGAGACGGCTTTGCTTTAGTTCCCTTCTAGTTTCTTTTAATTATTCTTTTAAATTTCTGCCTTACAATTACCTAATATATTTTGTTTACTGACCATATTTTCTCTGAAGTCTTTAAGTGATCTCTTTTTTATATTTTATACGAGTTGAATTCAAAATGAAACAATATTAATCACTCGGGAGTATTATTATTACTCTTTATTGCACTCATAAAAACAGTTACACAAAAATAAATTGAGATATGTACACAAAGGAGGACTTATCTCTAAAAGAGATTTCTTCCAGCCAACTTGAGAACGTGTTCGAGATTTCGACGTATTTATACGTACAAAGCTCTAAAATAAGCACTCATGCAATAAGCGGAAACTAAATAGAAGTTCTAAGTAATTTGCATCGCGTCAAGTTTGAGCAAAGTGGAACGACAAAATAGTTTTAGCTTTAAGTTATACCAGCGATAGTGGTGCCATCAGAGGTTTTTATTTAATAAGTTGTTAATAGAAAATTATTTTATTAAAACTTTACTTGGAATTTTTAGGGCCCTATAAATTTTAGGGTCTAAGTATTTTTAGAAAGTATCACTACATTTCCTCGTAGTCACTCGTAGAAGTAGATAGCAAATGTGTCAAAAACGGCAATTTTTAGCAGGTATATCTACTCTTAGCAGTGACTATGAGAGAAAGTAATGATACCGTCTTAAAATACTAGACTACGGGCCCTAAAAAATAAAAAATTAAATTGTTTTAAAATAAATTGTGTAATAGAATTACAATATTAAATAAAAAATTCACCGCGTCGGCGCGACGCTGCTTTCGGTCAGAGTGCCACCTTAAAAGTATTAATTACGATTTAGAGGCAGAACTTCAAAAACTTTGTTAGCGCTATAATCTGTCCTCTTCATTATGTAGTAAAATCTAATGTCCTAAATTAAGCGATGTTAATATTATAATGTAAAAAAAACCGGCCAAGTGCGACTCGGACTCGCGCACGAAGGGTTCCGTAGCAAAAAACGGACAGACAGACAGACGGACAGCGGAGTCTTAGTAATAGGGTCCGGTTTTTACCCTTTTGGTACGGAACCCTAAAAAGTAATAAAGTCGGTAGGAAATGCGATACTTATAGCAAGACTATTACATGATTTTTATGGGAACATTTTAATGTGTGAAATGAGGTCTACTGATAAATACCTGGGTACATATTGGTAATCCGTGACTTTCAAAGTAAATGCACAACTATCTTATCACACGAACGAAGTCGCGGGCAAAAGCTAGTTATGTATAAAATATTAACCAAAACCTACTGTGCTAAAATAAAGTAACTAATATTCTTCGATCAAAAATATCCTAGATAACGCTTCACGAACTAAAACAGTACGCAAAAATGGCACGTCAAATAGCGTCCCAATTACAAACTTGGTGCTTATTTTGTACATAATCACCTTTTATTTTGTACAAACTCACATTTTATATCACTTATTTTGTACAAAATAAGCTTATTTTGTGCAAAAACACATCTTTTATCACTTACTTTGTGCAAAATAAGCGCCCAGTTTGTAAGTGGGACGCTATTTGAGGTGCCATTTTTGAGACTCTGACCGGAAATCTAGGATATTCTTGATTGAAGCTAATATTTAAACATTAATGAATCGTTCCACATCCGTTACCGTTTCAGTTTCGTTTACAGAAAATTGTTGAAATCTTATACCTTGGGAGCCTAGGATGCTAATAAAGTTAAACCAAAGATTTTTAGCTAAATATAACTTACAATATAACCTACGACAGCGTAACGGTTTTGGTTTTATCGTTCAGAATTAGGGCGATTGGGCCCCAGGTTACAAACCGAAGCGTTTCTGCTTAGTAAGTCAATTATTGCTATCACAGAGGTTCGTTTAGTACCAATTACAATTTGATATTACTGGCTTTGCTGGTTAAACCTGTCACCCGAGTAACGAGCTATCGGTTAATTGTGGCTGACTCAGCTTCGGACACTATATTAAAGGCCTATAGGTACTAGTGGTAGGTACTACACAGTACAGCTAAATCTTGTAGATTGGCAAAACATATTGAATAAATTTTCAAAATTCAAAGAATAGTGGATTGAAAAGAAAGAATAATGTAAAAATATATTGAAATGAAATTGAACCTGAACACATAGGTACTTGTTTTGTTTCTCCTCGATTATATTGGTCCACTAGCGCCGCCAATAAATTTATTTTTATAACTCTTAAACCAAGTAAATATTTAGCAAAAGAAACAACCATGCCCTTTAAAATTGTCTCTAATATTAATTTTTTGAATGACTTCTTAATTTTTTTCAATCTTTGTACTATTTTTAAAATGCATCGAAACAACAACAATGACCACTTTAATGGATTTTAAAACTTACAGAAAAAATAAAAAACTGTTGAAGAGATATTAAAAAAAATATTAGAGACAATTTAAGCGGGCATGGTTGTTTCCTCCTGGTTTACGTATAATCAAAATAAATGAATTGGCGGCTATAAACTTTATAGCCATAAAGACTGGTTTACATTATCTTACTCTTTAGTAGAGTGTTTTAGTTGAAACATGTAAACGGTCATCTTATGACTAAAGAGATTAACGTTCTGTAGCCTTCCAACTGAAATCATCGCTTTCCTCGCACTGGAAGCATGTAAATCGACATTTGAGTAGCGTATTTAGTAGAGTGCTTTAGTCAAATGACACTGTACTGGAAGCATGTAAACGCTCACTGGAAAGAAACCAAAACTACTAAAGCACTCGCATTCGAATCTATACTCGCACGCTACTAAAGCACTCTACTAAAGACTATAAGATAATGTAAACCAGTCTTAAGAGCCGTATATAAGTAAAACTAAAAACTACAGTCTGTAAGTAAGCATGCTCGCTCTTCGCAAGAATTTTTAATACATTTATGGGCTTTTTTATTTCTTGGGCATCTTTGTATATTGCGAAACTGCTATTAATTTAGTTCAAGTAGAGATATTATATTGAACTAGCTTCCGCCCGCGACTTCGTCCGCTTGGACATTCGATAAAATCCTCATGTTTTATTTCATTAAATTCTGATCAGCCGTTTTTACGTGATTAGGCGGGTTCCCACCAAGCGCGCTGCCTCGCGAGGCAGGACGTTTGCCGCACGGGCCTCGCACGAGGCTGCTCGCTTGGTGGAGACCTGCCTAATCACGTAAAAACGGCTGATCAGAATTTAATAAAATTAAACATGAGGATTTTATCGAATGTCCTCGCGGACGAAGTCGCGGGCGGAAGCTAGTTTATAATATTCAGAATTTTATCCAGAGATATTAGTATCCCGTTCCCGTTCCCGTTCCCATCACTGTCCCCGTCCCCTGGATGTGCATGTCCAGGTCTAATGTGTCCACCGTGTTGGACTTCAAAATAAATGTCATTTTCGCAATCACCATCCCATGAAACCTCAAGAACGACATCCACATCGATTTTCATGTTTAATACTTACCCCATTTACACCTTAAGGGATGATTTTCAAAATAACAAAATATGTGTTTGCCTTTTTATTTTTAGACATGCTCCTACGAATTCAAAAGTTTTAATGTCTATTTTATATTCTTTTTCCATACAAAATTTAAACCCCATTTTCACCCCTTTAGGGGTTAAATCATGTCCACCGTGTTGGACTTCAAAATAAATCTCATTTTCGCAATCACCATCCCATAAAACCTCAAGATCGACATCCATATCGATTTTTGGGATTTTTTACCCCTTTTCACCCCCATTTCATCCCCATAGGGGTTCATCCCCATAGGGGTTGAAATACTAACAATAACAATATACGTTGCGTTAGATTTCCATCCATAAGCCTAAATTATAAATTTAGCGATCTTTACTTCGAAAATAAAGGATTTTCTTCAATACACAACTTCATCCCCCTTTTTTGACCCCTTCGGGGGTAGAATTTTGAAAAACGCTGAGACCCGTATTTATTAATTTTCAATGTTCAGCCTAAACACAAAATTTGAAGATCCTAGCTTCAAAACTGAGGGACTTTCATACAAACATTGGACCCCCGTTTCACCCCCTTGGGGGGTGAGTTTTGAAAAATCCTTTCTTAGTGCACCCTAGACCTCATAAGGAACCTATGTGCAAAATTTCAAGTCTCTAGGTTCAGCGGTTTGGGCTGTGCGTTGATATCTCACTCAGTCAGTCAGTCAGTCAGTCAGTCAATCAGTCAGTCAGTCAGTCAGGACTTTGAATTTTATATATATAGATAGATAGGTACTAAAGAATGAAAATTATTTCCAAATTTCTTAATAGCTTACGACGTGTAAATTAGATTTACGTAACAGTTATGTGTAAAATGTACATTTTAAATAAAGCTCACAAAAAATACATAATGTCCAAGACAACTGCATCAAAACAATTGGAAACAACTAGAAATAAAAAACTAAAGAATATAGCTTGCCATAAATGTAAAGCTATCGTAAGTATTAGCGAAACGATTATATGTTCAAAGTGCCTAAACAGATTTGAATTCAACTGTATGGGTCTCTCGGAAAAATTGTACTACATTATGGACAAGGAGAAGAAACAAAATTTAAGATGTCCTACATGCTCTGAAGCTAAAAAAGTAAATAACAGCGACGATAATAACGTTACGAAAAGGAAAAAACAAGGAGTCCCTCTCAAGATCCGACCAAACTTATCACTGGCATCTACGTGTGACCCAGCTACGGACAGCGATTCTCAAGTTGTATCACTGCAAGATGATGTTTGCTGGAATGACTCATCATCAACCATGGAAAGATTATCACGAAGTGCTGATGATACGTTATTAAACGACACAATCAGTGAATACGAGCTACAAGAGGAAATAAAACAAATGAAGATTAATCTTATCTCGACAGAATCAGAATTGGAAAGGGTAATATTAGAAAATAATGATCTAAAAAAATGCATTTCAAAACTTAATAATGAGTTGCACCTTCTTAAAAATCTTTGTAAAAAGCCACCAAAGATGGATAGCTTACAGCGACCCAGAAGGCATTCCTTAACACCATCTAAGCTATTTCATGTCGCTACCCCTAATTCTACAATCCTAGAACTCAAAGTTTCAGAGCTGCAAGAGCGAATAATTACACTAGAAGAGGAAATAAAGAATGCAAATGATTTAATAGTAAAGCTAAATGAACAACTTGCAGCCGTAACACTTGATAACCTACGAACATCGTTCTCAACAGACTGTGTAGATAATATCACATTACGAAAAAGGACTCCAAACTTTAATATCAGCAAATCTGGTCGAGAAAGCAGTAAATTAATGAATGAAGTCCCAAAGATGGTACTACAAGACTTCAAGAAAAACAAGTTATGCGTAATAGGCACAAATAATTCAAAAAAAAACTTGGAAATAATTGATCGCTATTTCGGCCAGAACTTTGATTACTGCCACTATTGTAAGCCTCAGGCAGGGATCCTAGAATTATTAAATAATATCGAGGTTAAGCTAAAGAACTTCACAATAATGGACTGCTGTATTATCCACATTGGAGATGCAGACTTCAAAGCATCACAAAACAATTTTTCATTAGTACATTATATTCGGGAAGTATTACAAAAAGTGTCACTGACGACAAACATTATAATCTGTGCCCCCACTTATATATGCGGTAGTACACTATACAATTGTCGCGTTGAGAACTTCAATAACTTACTATTCTCAGACATGCAAACCTATTACTACGGTACACTTTATGACAGTAACCTGAATCTAAATCTACAAATGTTCTCAGCACAAACTGGAAAAATCAATAACAGTGGACTAAATCACATTTTTAACGAATTAAAAGAATTAACTGTTAACTTACTAGGAAATTATGTTTATAATCCTGATTATACTATTGACAACACAAATATAAATAACAGTTTAGACGAAGCGGGCTCCAACCCCTCGTACTGTGTTGCCTCCATAATCAAAACAGCACCAAATCATGTTGATGCAAAAAGAGGTACAATGCCATTTTATTTTAAAGTAATTCCCAAAAATGTTCCATGCGATCAACCAGTAAACAACAATAAGACATTTCGTTAATAATTTAAATAACATTCACCACTTTAGACTTTTACACCAAAACATAGCAAGTGTATTGGCTAAGCGGGAACAATTAGAATTAGTACTAACAGACTTACGCAATAAACAATTAGATCCCGACATTGTATGTCTTACTGAAACTTTTATTAAATCCGGCCATGAAAAGAATGTATTAGTTAATGATTATGAAATGGCGTCGTCCTACTGTCGAAATAAAAATAGAGGAGGAGTTTGTATTCTGACTAAAAGAAATATGTTATTCAAAGAAATAAAGTGGTTACATCAATTCGCATTGCCAAAAACGTTTGAATGCTGCGGCATAGAAATTCCGAGCCAAAAGGTTATAGTAATATGTGTATACAGAATTCCAAAGTCAGATGTATCTCAATTTATCAGTAAATTGGAAACTCTGCTACACAAAATATCAAAAACAACTAAAAGTAAAATAATAATAACAGGCGACCTTAATATAAATACTTTAAAAACTAATAATGCTACGGAGAGTCTCAAAGAACTGGCGGAAAACTATAATTTAACAATACACATTAAACAACCAACTCGACAGCTAGCATGCATAGACCACATTATAAGTAATATTAAAGACGGAGTCGGAACAGTTCTACCATTAGGTTTGTCGGACCACGACACAGCACAGATGCTGAGTTTTCCTGTTAAAAATAAAACTACTTTGGACAAAGTTACTTATTTCAAGAGAGATTATTCCAAGGAAAACATTTCGCGATTTAGGAATTGTCTTCAAAACTTATCGTTTTCAGAAGTATACTCAGAGAACAATCCAGACCTTGCATTCTCGAAATTCCATGAGCTATTTACTTTGTTTTACAAACTCAATTTTCCTAAAATTAAAGTAACAGTTAAGTTCAATAAAAAACCCAAATGGATATCTAAAGGATTAAAAGTTAGTTTTTACAATAAAAGAAAACTCAGACTCAGTTACTACAAAAATAAAACAACGTATAATAGAAACAAATATCTAATATATTCAAAAATATTAAAAAGAAGTTTGACGCTATCTCAGAAAATCACTAACAATAAAATTATCACTAACAGTAAAAATATATGTGGATCAGCGTGGAAATTGATCAATAATGAAACTAATTTGACATCTAAGAATAATGACATTAATGAGTTAAATATTGACAACAACATAGTGACAGAGCCTTTAGATATAGCGACAAAATTCAATAAGTATTTCATTGACATGACTAATAGATTAATGGGGTTGGTAAACTTTTTCGAAGAGAATTGTTTTATATTTTTTTTTGATAGCACAAGTTAGAAGAATAAAGAAAATAATATTATGATTTTTTTATTTTACTTTGTTAACCAAATATATTTTTTTATATTATTATCGCGATAAAATATCAAACGTACAGCTGAACACGAAGTTCCTTTGCATTTACTGATTAAAAAAAAATTTGACAGATTTGATATTTGACAGACAGTGACAAAGAGTATTATCATAATCATTACCTAATGTTGTTATTTTGTTTATCAGCTTATTACTGTGATTTTATAGTGTTTTTCTTGTTCAGTTATTGGAAATGAATCAGCTTGAAGAAATCCATAATCCAGCTTATTACGCCGATGAAGTACCTACACTGCTTTGTTCCGTTTTGTTTGAAATATAGACGTGACCATCCGCAGAACAATTTTTTTACAATTAGGTACCATGCCTTTGAAAGAGATGTCGTGCAGAGGATAAAACAGGAATTGTTCTCAAAGAGCTTTATACGTTTGTGATGATCATGTAAATGTATGTATATCTACAAACTTACTCACAAAAGAGTTATTTTATTTATTTTAGCTGACTGTGACTGACATGACTACTAATAGTTGACATCGCTAATGCCAAACCTTTGCTTTTTTGTTTTGAGCAACAACATAGAAGTCTTTGGAGCAAAAGCATTACCTACGCATACAGCCGTAATAGTGATATATTGTACTATGCTGTAAATGAAAAATTTAATTTTTTATTTAAATTAAAATGAAGTATTATAAAAATTCCGCAATTGGTTATTCCTGACTCCAAAGCCAAAAGCTACCAGAAAATATATAATTCACAATAGTTTTGGAAAAGTTGACCAACCCCATTAAAAATGACATTAACCATTCATACAAATTGAATCAATCTAACAGCGGACATTCCTTTTTCCTAAGACCCACTTCACCAGGTGAATTAAAAAGTATTATCAGATCACTCAATAACACAAACTCTGCTGGTTATGATGAAGTAGTAACAAGTGTAGTAAAGATGTGCACCGACGTACTGGCGCCAATTTTAGCACACCTTATTAACATTTCTTTTGAAAAAGGAATTTTTCCTACACTGCTCAAAATTTCTATAGTGAAACCACTATACAAGAAAGGCGATAAAGCAGAAATAGGTAACTATAGACCGGTGACTCTAATTTCAATATTCTCAAAAATTTATGAGAAATGTATGCATCTTCGGTTGACCGATTACAATGACAAATTTAAAATTATTAAAGAGCAGCAAAATGGATTTCTTAAAAATAAATCTACCACATTAGCAATGTTCAACCTTATAAGCAGCATAGTGACAAATGTAGATAAAGGTTTAAAAACTTGTTTGCTACTATTTGATATGTCAAAAGCTTTTGACTTCGTAGCACATTCTATTTTACTGCAAAAATTAGAGCAATACGGAATCAGGGGCGTAGCATTGTCTTGGTTTAAATCATATTTGGAAAACAGACAACAATGTGTTCAAATAAGCCGCTTAGATACCAATAACATCATGTCGACGTTTGAGTCCAGCTATGAGTTAAATAGATTTGGAGTTCCACAAGGGAGTATCCTAGGACCCCTCTTATTTCTTTTTTATATAAATGACATTCCCTTAGTGACATCCCATAAATCAGTGCTATTTGCGGATGACATTTCTGTTATCGTGACATCCGACAAAAATAATGATGACACCGTGTTCGAAAATGAAATTAATATGACTATGCAACGGATAGCTTTATGGCTTGAAAATAATAATTTACAACTGAATACTAATAAGACTAACTACATTATTTTTAACAATAGACAACTTCAAAATAATAACTTAAGCATTAATTATAATACGGAACCTATAGCTAAAACTGACATGGCCTCATTTTTGGGAATAACAATTGATCAACAAGTTAATTGGAAAGCACAGATAGAAAAAGTCTGTAGTAAAATAAATAGATTTGTTTATGTACTTGGCCGGTTACGTCGAATAGCTTCTCAGCAAACCGCGCTTATGGCATATCATGCTTATGTGGGGTCTGTTATAAGGTATGGTCTGTTGCTCTGGGGAAATTCAGTGAATTGTAATAAAGTGTTTGTAGCACAAAAAAGGTGCATCCGTGCCATAGTTGGGATACCTCCATATGACTCTTGTAAACCAGTTTTTGAAAAATTTAAATTATTAACTTTGCCATCCCTATATATTTTAGAATGTTCTAGTTTTGTAAGAAAACATTTGTATCTTTTTAGTACAGCAAAACAAATCTACCCCCGTTCAACTAGAAATTGTAATAGATTGGTCTTGTCACATACTCCAAAAACAGCACTTTATAACAAAAGTTGTCTCTTTATGACTATAAAGATTTACAATCATTTACCAGTTGACATACAAGAATCACGGACATTTCAAATATTTAAATCAAGATTGACAAAATTTTTAGTTGACCATAGATTTTACAGTGTTAAGGATTTTTTGGGACATAAATGTAATGGAGTATGCAAGTAGGTATCAATAAGTGAAATATAGGTTTACTAATATTAATTTGAATAAATTTAGTTTTAATTTTGACATTCACATGCCATTGTTAAGGCGAAATATGCTGAACATTATTTTTATTCTAAGAGCTGTATTTACCATGTTTCAACGTGAATAAATGATTTATGATTTCATAAAACGCATACAAAAAATTCACAGATTTTACAGCCCCCGCAAGAATCGGAGCATTGAAAATGAACCCAAAAATTTACGAAAAATCAAAATCAAATCAAATGCAAAATTCTATTATATTTCTAAAAGTTACCTATGTAGTCCAGGCTTACGCAACAGCACCATCGCGATCGTTTCGTGATCGTCAATTTGACATTACAACGTTAACGACGACCACGGCTTTACAATACATGAGTGTCGTTATTTCTTTATTTCTATCGTTATTTCACATGCTAGTGCCCGTGTGCGTGGTTCTAAAAAATATCATAGTTTCGTTTATGGTTCATGTAGGGTAACCACGTAAGTGGCACTCAGAGTACCTATATTTATTAGTCTTTGAAAATAGATCCTCGGCTATTTTTCTTTTCGAATAATTTGCATAAAGATCAAAAATGTTCTCCTCTTTGCGTTCAAATATTTATTTCTCACTAAGTATATCGCAATACCTATAAAGTGTTTTTGAGCTAACAAATTACGAAATACTCTATATAATCTGAAAAAATAAGTGTTATAGGTATATAAGTCGTTTTACACATTTTAATTAAAACGTGTAGGAAAACTTTCCATTCGATACTTCTTATAAAAAATTAATACTCGCTTAAAATTTAAAGTATCGTATTTTTCATAGTCACCCTATATTTTTGACTTACAAGATTACTCTAACTCTATGGTAATGACATAGCCAAAACAAAACACACCATTCACGCAACGACATAAAGAGCTACAACCAAATGGATTGTCGTAAACTTTAATCTTTAAGCCGAAACAATGAAAATATTGTTTTAATAATAATAATAAATAATAAATATTTGACAACATCACATACATTGCTCCGATTCCAAAGTAAGTAGCTAAAGCACTTGTGTTATGGAAATCAGAGACAACGGTGGTATCACAAACACCCAGACCTGAGTCAATATAGAAAAGTTCATTTTCTACATTGACCCAGCCGGGGATCGAACCCGGGACCTCAGAGATGGTGACACCTTGAAAACCGGCGTGCAAACCACTCGACCACGGAGGTCGTCGTCGTTTTAAATCAAAGGAACCATATTACATTAAATATAGAGACATTTATAAGATTCTGAAAAATGTCGTAGCGTGTATGTCTACTTAAATCTTCGTGGCCTCCTCCGTCATAGACAACATGTGGGAGTGGTCAGTCGCAAGTGCTTACGCAAATGCACAATTTTGACAACGATTTCGTAAAAGATCACGAATTCCACAGATAATAAATACCACTATCCAAAACCTTGTAGTTATCGCCAAAATGTTACCCTTATTGCGTATTTTTCCCTCAATGTATGGTATTCATTCATGACTTGGGGGTTTTATTAATTAATTAGGGAATTTTGCAGTTCATTTCGTACTTTTCCCTTAAGGTGGCTACCCCACCGAAAATGGCGCCCTCAGAAGTTTTTATTTTTTAAGTTATTAGTAGAAAAAGATTTAAATAATGTTTAACGTGGAAGCTTTAGGGCCCATATTCTAGTATTTTTAGAAGGTATCACTACATTCCCTCATAGTCATTCGCAGAAATAGATAGCAGATATGTAAAAAACGGCCACTTTTAGCAGTTAATTATACCCTCTAAAATTACTAGACTGTGGGCCCTAAAAATTCCACGTAAAACATTTTTATAATCGTGTATTAGAATTATAATATGAAATAAAATTCACCACGGCGGCGCCACTTTCGCTCAGGGTGCCACCTTAATGTATGGTATTCATTAATAACTTGGGGGTTTTTATACAATAGGGAATTTTGAATTTTGACAAACAGGAATATCAACATTATAGGTACCTACATAATAGATAGCTAGAGAACTTTATTACCTCTATAAAAGCACAGATAATATTATAATACTATAATAGGTATATTTTGTCACCGTTCGCCCTTTTACCAATGATATCAATTATTTTAACATTTTAGTGTTTAGAATATCTCAAGCTCTCCTGTAAAATATGTCTGGAATAAGATACAAGTATCTAAGATAATTTGGTTTAGGGCAGCCGAGCTGTCATACCTTTTTTATTTTAAATTTGAGATTTAGGATTCTCAATGTTTTTATACAATACTAAAAAACATACCTAAGTACTATCCCAGCAAATTATACCACACAGATTTGTAATGAAACGTTTTATTCATGTAATACAAAATTTAATTGATATAAACTACTTTCTTTCAAAAAATTTCACAATGTACCTCTTCAATACCTTGTATTGTACTTATACAAGATTTTTGGTATACATTTTTCAAGAGTTTCTTCTTCGGCGCTATTAAACTCACTTTTTCGTAGGATTATGCGATTTAATTGATAAATTATACGTAGGTATGCCGCTTTGGAGCATAATTCTTTTGTATCTATATTAATTGATACTTTTTTATTAATAAATTGTTTTTTCCTGTCTCTGCATTTGTAAGCGCTTTAATCACAAATCATTCTCATAAATTTTCGAGCTGAAACAACAAACATATAATTAAAACTTTACTTAAATAATAATTTTCAAAACTTGTTTGAAGCTGACATTTGCACCTGGTTGACACCAAATTGTCACTTTTGCGATGCAAAGACAAAAAGTCTATGTGGTTGTTCGTCTTTATCTTTACTTTGCGAATGTGCCTTTGCGTACCAATTTGACAGGCGGTGTCAGTTATTCATAGTGAAATAAAAATTCGCGGTATAAGATCTTAGTTGCTAGATAGAGCAACGAAAAACGCCGATAGAAAGCTTGACTCGCTGACTATATCTTACACTGTTTTACGATCACGATAACGACGGTCGTCAAATTGTGCTGTTGCGTAAGCCTGCGCCTATTTATTTTTACGATTGTGACACTCTGCTTCGCCTTGTGTCACAAAAGCGCCCGCTGAATGCCTCGACGCGGCCGAAATATTGTATATTATTAACCGGTTTTCAAAATTAAAACGATAGCACTTCTCGTCTGCTCCTGCATCTTTTAACACTATTACCATGACGATCGGTCAATAATCATAGAAGCTACATCACTTTTTATGTACGGAAACACCCGTTTCCGTACATAAAAAGTGTATTCTACTATTCTACAATTCCAAATCTAAAGGGACCACCTACAGGTCACAATTATTAACCGATTTTCAAAAGTTTTTAGCCATTTTGTAGCCAAACTAGCCCTTAAGACCCATTTTTTATTTTTTCTTAAGTCGGTTTTTGCCCGAAATATTTACAATTTAGTAAACAATTTTGTAAAATTTTGCAAAATTCCAAAAAAAGTTAACTGTAGATTTTCAAAATTCAAACGTTCACACGTGTCTCGATAAATTCCTCAACTTTTGGTACTATTCCCATCTCGATCCTCCTAAAATCCTCGGAGATATGGCCAAAAATACGCTTTAGGCGATTTGCATCTGATAACCATTTTCAATGGTAAAACATAACCGGGAAAATAAGCCGAGAAAGCTTATTAAAAATATTCGTTATACTCGTACACAAGCATTCCGAAAATACTTTGGGAAAGCGACGACGTTTTCGCAACAGTTCGCAAATGGATTTTATTATCAGCTTAAAGCAGTTCCAAGAAATTTCTAGTGATATTGTGACGATTTTACCAAGTCCAAATTACTACCATATTTTCTAGTTATTTTTCGAATGTAAAGAAAAAATATGAATTTCATAATCTTTTTGCTTCTATTCCTGAATAACAAATTATATGGAACGGAATTCAAAAGATTTATTAATATAACTTCTGAACGACACAAATCTTGTGACTATATTTTTTTATAGACCATTCAAGACTAAATACAACAGTCAGGGAATAATCTTGATAAATCAGGGAATAATCCTGATAAACTATTGACAGTAAAATATTACATCCCACCTTTTTATCTGCATATCAAAATTATTTAAAAGTCAAGTGTTCGAAAAGTACAAAATTACAACGAAAAAAAACTTATTATAGTAATTACTTTAGTCTTGTATTAAAAGGATAAACGAATATTGAACAATCTTCGTTAATCCTTTCTAATACAAGACTAAGAAAAAACTAGAGCAATTATTGAATAAACATTCAATATTTGCTCTAGCGAGCGATTTTTTTTTAGAATAGGTAATTTACTTCAACACTTCGCCGTAATGTAATGTAATAAAAAAAACAAATTATACTTTCAGATTCCCAAAACTCTTGAAAACAATTTCGCCGTTTATGTCTGTTTGCTTAGCTAGACTTTAACTTTTTATAGAGCTAGGCAAAAAGGCTTTTATATCAAAAACCCCCATCTTTATTACGTTCAAAGTAAGCAGGGGGCCTATTACAAAAATAACGTACGCAATTGCTTTAGATACACAGTCACTTGGCCACGGTAATCGTGCGCAGTTCGTCAGTTGTAGATATAACAAACATTTTGAATTTGACTATCATTGCCCATAGACTATTGAACGAATGATGTCGGATACTCTAGAGAGAAACTGTCAAACTTACGCAATCACTTCGCGATATCGCATACGCAAGTGCTTTGATTACAAAACAATCAAAACGAAGCACGGACGCAGCTGCGTGTATCGCATTAAACTTTTCGTAATAGACCCCCAGAACTGTGATATAAAAACCTTTTTTTTTCCAGATTCGGCTTTATCGTCCGCCGTCCGTACGGCTTCAGCATGTTTTTCAGGTATTACAGCAAGCCGTTTAGCCGACCTGTGTGGAATTGTTTGTATGGAATGATGATTGTTGTTACATTGCTGTTTTACATACTCAGCTGGTTTGAGAAGCGGCTGATGAGGGCCCAGTGGGAATGCAGTTTGGGGTTAGAACTAATGTTGGCGATAGGAGGATACTGTCAGCATAGTAAGTTTTAACGATATTGCATGGAATTTTCACAAATGCAACTGTGCAGATGTTGTACATTTTTGCTACATTTATTAAAAATTTAAAGTCGCTACTCCTTTACTTAATTTTAAAAGCACTTTGCACTGGATGTCTTTTTTTCTGAAATTCTCCCAACATTTCAAAAATAGCATCCGAAATATGTTTTACTTTTATTTTTAGTCCCTAAAATGAATAACATTAGGGTATGATTTAAAATGAATATTTTATGAACTGTATCGGCAAAAAAAACTATATTATCAACATTATCGAACCTGCTCCCAAATTTCAAGAGAATCGGTTGAGAATGCGACCTGAAGGAGAACAGACGGACATATGAAAGATTTTTTCCCAAGCTGAACAGAGACGCTTCGCCCGCACTTCGCGTTCGCTCGGTCAAAAATATATACATATATACATATATTTATATTCGACGACCTCCGTGGTCGAGTGGTTTGCAGGCCGGTTTTCAAGGCGTCACCATCTCTTGAGGTCCCGGGTTCGATCCCCGGCTGGGTCAATGTAGAAAATGAACTTTTCAATATTGTCTCAGGTCTGGGTGTTTGTGATACCACCGTTGTCTCTGATTTCCATGACACAAGTGCTTTAGCTACTTACCTTGGAATCTGAGCAATGTATGTGATTTTGCCAAATATTTATTTATATTTATTTATTTATACATACTCAGGTCGAAGTGCCTATCGAAGTAACTCCAATTCAATATTTACGTGTATTTGGTGAACAAATAACACGAAAGGTACCTAGCCTAGCTTTATATAAAAACGTTATTTCTTCACATTTACACATATAAGCACATAACTTGTAAATAAATATTCAGAATAATTATTATTTATAAGACGACAATCTTGACGTCGTCAGAAGAGCTAAGTGATACTTTCTATAGAGGCAACTTTTAAGGGAATTCTGTTGGGAAGGGAGACTTCACCTAGTTTTAACTACTTACGGTTGGCTACAACTAGGTTTAGCCAGCACAAAGACGGCGGCTAGAACTAGTTTTAACGGAAGGCAAACGGCTAAACCTAGTATTAGCCGCGTACAAATCGGCTACACCTAGTTTTAGCCAACAGCTGCCGGCTACACCTAGTTTTAGCAAGCTAGAACCAGGTTTAGCCGCACTTCGGGTATTAACTAGCCGTAACATAATATACATAATTATGTATATCGAACACGTAAAACGATGAAGCTTTTCACGTAAAACAATACAACAAAGTCGTTTACGAATTGAGCGCAATTGTCAGACGCGAATAGGTACTCTGAATATAAAATTTTCTCATTTCAGTTTTCCCTGTGGAGGCAATTTTCAATTCTCGAAGGACAGCGCATTTCACATTTTTTATGTATTGCTACATCATTTATACTTTCTATACGTCTAACCTGCTCTCTCACTTGGTGAGTGACAAAGAGAACAATGTTGAGCTGGAAGACCTGTCAGCGAGTGATTATGATATTGTTATTTTAGATTCAATGCGTGACGTGTATATAAATAATGTAAGTATATTTTTCATCTCAACAAAAGATTACAAAGATATAGGTAAGAGTGTTTCTTTTGTGTTTTGTCTAAGATGTCTTTGTACTAAAGCGCTCGCTGAGGCCAAAAAAATTTTATGTTGCATAAAACTAAATCAAGTTCCAAAGGAAATTGTACCACAATTTTTTTTCAAATTTTGATGAGAGAGTTAACTAAACAGAGAACATCGATATACAATATGGTACAAAAAAACTCCTAATGCCGAATATGGTAAATAGGGACCATCAAACTGAACAACTTTTACAATGGGACCAACTACGAAATTGGAAAAAAATCTGCTGTTCATACATTTTGATATAATGAGGGGTTTTCAAATTGACATTTAAAAAAAAGAAAAGTAACTATTTGCCTCACTAGATAACGTTGATAAGAGGTGAGTCAAAATTGACTTTAAAAAATAAACGGCCTACCAAAGTGTACTCTTCTATCCAAAAAATACTTTGAATCCACTATTTTTTCAACGCCATCTAGGTATCGAGCCTACAGCTTTTTGTCATTTTGAAAAGCCCTCATTGAGTTATTATTTTTTGTATAAAACAGCTGATTTTCTTTTTCTAACCTCAAAAGTAGGCACTTTTTTATCGGATGTTTTATAAATATACGAATATTGATACAAAAATATTGAAGTATATTGAATACTGATAGCTTACTTACTTATATTATCCAAGTTATATTTATGGTGTTAATTTACTGAAACTTAACATATTTGTGGAATAATTACAAAAAAAATAGGTACAAAATTTTGTTTAGGTTATTATTATTCTAGGTAAAGATTATTTAGAGCATTGGCAATGCTCTGACCTCTGAGCTACCGAGTAACTAGTAAAAGGACGGGGTTCAATTCCATTATATATTATATTGAACCATAACCACACACATATTCCATTATATATATTCCGAGAATATGATCTGATGCGAGTCGTATTTTTTTAAGTAGTTATATTATTTAGTATTGTATAGTAAAAGCATTGTGAATGCTAAAATCTCAAATTTAAAAATAATAGCTTTCCCTGATATACAAAAAGCACTAAAAGCTTTTGTAAACTACTTTATTAGTGGTGAAGTTAAGGTTGACAGAATGTCGAAGTTGTTTAAAACTTGTGTAAGTAAGTACCTCATACTTATAATCGATTTATAATATAACCTTCTCTTTTTAGTATACTTGCTATTCGTGTCATAATAACTTGACGGATGTGATATGGCCGAAGTTAAGCAACGCCAGATTCGTCAGCATTGCGTCGGCCGTGGAAGGCCTCAGGTTAAAGAACACTGCGCTACTTTCTGATTTCACTTCTGTGTATCCTGGATTGAAGAAAGGTAAGAAAAAAACCGGGCCTACACAACACAGGCCCAATACGGATCGGTGGGTGGTAACAAATGTAATTTGAGCAAATACAGCCGGAACCAACGGATTAGCGTGCCTTCCAAGGCACGGAGCTCGAGATAATACATGTTTGGCCACCCATCTCATGATCGACCCTTGCGAAAGTTGCAATGTCGCAATCGCACTCGCAAGGCGATGCGCTAAGCCAATGCGCCATCGAGCTGCTCTGATGATGCAATATACAACCCGGTCAAGTTAAAATCTCTGCTATTCTTCTTGCCTCACGCCACCGTCGGTAATTTTTTGAAAATTTTCGATAGAATATCGATAAATTATCGCTAACATGTGTAATAACGCTACTGGCATGACGACGGTGGCGTGAGGCAAGGAGGAAATGGGAGTGTTCGCTTTTGCTTCAGGTGCCCAGTTAACTTGACCGGGTTGTAACTAGTAAACGAATTTTTTTATAGTATATTTTTTATTAAAATAATATTACAGATAGGTGTTTTTATGTCTTTGTATTATTGGTTTCAGCTTTTAGTAATGACGACATATGTCAGCTCCGTGAAATTGACTTGTTGCCGGAAGTGAGGAAATACTTGTTTTCATCAAAACATTTTCGATTCAGGGAGCAATTAGTTATTGGGTATGGACTTGTATCGTACGCCAAAATTACAATATTAAAATTATAATATTAAAATTATAATATTATCATTGTCGTACGTATTTACTGCCGTACAAATAAACGAAAAGTTTATACTTACAACTACCGCAAAAAGATTGTTTAGGAATATGACGCGGCGCTGTAGGTAGTGAAACTAGCGCCGCCACTACATTTATTTTTATTACTCGTAAACTAAGTCAATATTTAAAAAAGCTTATGTAATAATATTGTCTCGAATATTTTTTGAATAACTCTTCAACAGTTTTCATTCTTTCTGTAAGTTTTAAAATCTATTTTAGCTCAAAGTGGCCACTTTTGGCAATTAAGGATTTTAAAACTTACATAATCAATGATAACTGTTGAAGAGTAATTCAAAAAATATATGAGACAATTTAAGAGATTATTACGTATGAGCTTTTTTTAAATATTGACTTGGATTACGAGTATAATACAAATAAGTGTAGTGGCGGCGCTAGTTTCACTACTACCGCGCCTTAAGATGACAAACGTAAGATGTAATATTATTTTTGGCTAAACTAGTTATAAACTTATTATACGTTTATTTTTAAGATTCGTTTTGCTCGCGCAGAGTTGTTTCGATGTTTGTGTTGAAAATTTAAAAATGGAACATGATCGGCATTGAAAACTCTAATTAGGAATTTTTATTTTCCATTTCCAGCACCCTCCGAGCCAAAGAGGCCGGAGTCCTTCACCGGCTGACCTCCTTCGACAAATACCAACCCCTGAACTGCAAGAGCCAAGGCCAACACGTGGTGGAAATCTCGCAAATCTACACTCCACTGCTGTATCTAGCAAGCACTTATGTCATCGCGTCCATTATTATGCTCTGTGAGAGGTGGCATTTTAGAAGGAATATTGTGTGGCCTTATGTGGAATAATAAATTTAATCTTACGAGCATGGCTTATAATACCAGCACCTAAACTGTAAGAGCCAAGGCCAACACGTGGTGGAAATCTCGCAGATTCACACTCCACTGCTGTATCTAGCAAGCACTTATATTATTAGCGTCTGTGAGTTGAGTGGTGGCATTTTAGGAGGAATATAGTGTGGCCTTAAATTGAGTTATAAGTAATAATATCCCACTTTCCTAATGGGCAAATTAATATGTCAAACTCAGAGATGTGAATTATTTGAAATACAAGTATTTAAAATACAAATACAAAATACCTATTTCTATTTTGTATTTGAAATACTTTTTTTCAAAATGTATTTAGTATTTTATTTGAAATACTTTTTAAAACGTAATTAGTATTTGTAAAATACAAATTACTTTCTATGTAAATGTCAAGTCAATGTCAAACAAAACAAAACAACCAATCATAGAGCTAGGTAATTTGTCATGTCAATGTCACTGCCAAACAAAAAAAACCAATCATGAAGCTCGGTAATTTGACATTTATTTATGTCAATGGATGCATTCCAGCAGACCAATCGCTAAGGAAACGATCACCAAAGCATACATTTTAACCATGGAAAGTAATTTGTTTTAATGTTTAGTTTTATTTCTTTCCATGCTTAAAATGTACTCTATGGCGATCAATGATAGCTATTAGTCACCTAGAATGCACCCAATGCAGTGGGTTTATAATGATTAATTATATTATGGAGAAAATAACAAACAATTTTAATTATTAAAAGCGTTAAAGATTAATAATATTTTTAAAAAATAAATTTCGTAAAATGAAACCTTTAGTCACGTGACAATGAACACCAATCAGAAAGCGTTACGTCACGCCGTGCGAAACTCCAATCTTGTCTTTGACGTTTCGAGTATCACTACCGGAGGCGCGTTCCAAACCTACACTCCGAGTGCAACCTAACCACAACCGAACGCAAGTTTATACCACTTTTTCCGTATTTCTCCATTGTTTGGAACATATATAAATAACTGGTTTAGCGTTTTTATAGTCGTGCTATCACACTGGGGCACTATACAGTACTTATAATATGAGAAATTCATTTTTAAACGATAAAAACTAGCTATAACGTACGAAGACACGATCGCTCTTTTGTTTGTTTTGCACGGCGTGACGTCATTCAAGACGCCATGACAGTTTTGTGCGTTTTGGAACCAAATTAAAATTGGTTTTTATAATGTAAACGCTCGATTAAAAATAAATAAACCTTTTTTTTTCGATAAAATGCCTAATAAGCTAAAATATTAAGCAGTTATTGAAATTTTGTCAACTAGCCTATTATTGTATTGGATAATTGTACAATCAAACAAACTTACCAAGTGTAGTTCGATTGAGATTATACGCCTTGTTGTCTTGTCCGAAGATAATGATGTGGCGTCAGTGAGTGCGCAAAAGGCGAGACTACAACTGTGAATAATCATCATAAGAGGACAAGACAACCAAGGCGTATAATCATAAAATATTGCTATACTTACTCAGATTACTGTAGATCGTATTTCTTAACGCAATTTTAGATATAAGTACGTTTTGCCTCCTTTAAACAGTGCTTCATAATCCTTAATTATGTTCCTACTGCCAGCTTTATTCTTCTCAAAAGCTTCAGTTCTTTGTCATAAAACAAGCATAGGCATTAAACCGCTTAATTTAATTCCATAGTAACAAGTTTTTTCTGTAAACAATTTCTAAGACTTAAAAGGAAATATCTACATCGCTCTATATAGAGGTTTGTGTATTTGGGACCGCCCTAAGAGGCTTACGAGTATTACCAAAATCAAGGCAGAGAAATAGGTGATTATGGTCATGTAAGGACAAATATTAAATGAATGAGTTCATAATTATACAGGGTGTTTGGTAAAAGCCTTATAATGCCGAATATGGTAGATAGGGACCATCAAACTGAACAACTTTTACTATGGGACCAACTCTGAAATCGCGAAAAAAAATCAGCTGTTTTATACATTTTGATATTTTCGTTATTAATTTTTGTATAAAACAGCTGTTTTTTTTTCGCGATTTCAGAGTTGGTCCCATATTAAAAGTTGTTCAGTTCGATGGTCCCTATCTACCATATTCGGCTTTATAAGGCATATTACCAAACACCCCCGGGTGTAACAAGACACTCAACGAAGCCGAGGTCTAAGTATTCCGCCCATCATCAGGACCATTTCTGTTCAAAATGTATTATTGCTGGGAAACGATTTTAATTTTTGGTGTTAAAAAAAATAAATTAAAAAAATTTAAAAAACCCGCCTGCATAAAAAGACAAGTCGACTGAAAAGATGGAAACAAGATTAAATAAATATTAAAGGCAACCTGTCATAATAACATGCAGTCGGAGGCATGCATAAAGAAAGTGACATTATGAATAATTAAATTATATGCCTCCGACTGCATGTTATTATGACAGGTTGCCTTTAATATTTATTTAATCTTGTTTCCATCTTTTCAGTCGACTTGTCTTTTTATGCAGGCGGGTTTTTTAAATTTTTTAATTTATTTTTTTATTTATCTCTTTTTAGTTATTATATTTTACGGTCATGATATACCTTTTTGAAATCCTTATAATAAGCCCTTTAATTTGACACCCATATTGCAGTATTCTAAAAAAAATTTTTTTTTTCACTACGTATAATAGCACCGTACAGCCGCCATGTTGGTTTTTTTATAACGCCACCTTCTTAAGAACACTTGGGCTGAAAAGACCAATCTAACGATATCTTAATCATAGAAATCCGTTCAGCCGTTTGAGAGATATGAGGTAATAAAGAATATTACATACAAACAAACATACTTACAAGATACGCGCGAAATACATAACCCGCAGTCGGGTAATAATTATGTTGAACAAAAGTGCTAAACACTACCATCAATATGTTTTAAGTTTGCCTTTAATCTAAACACTACCATCAATATTTTTTAAGTTTGCCTTTAATCTAAACACTACCATCAATATTTTTTAAGTTTGCCTTTATATATTATCTTGTTTCCATCTTTTCAGTTGACTTGTTTTTTGATGCATGTGGGTTTTTTAGTTTTTCTATTTTATTTTTCTGTTGACTTGTCTTTTTTTAGGCAGGCGGGTTTTAAATTTTTTAAATTTAGTTGTTTTTTATTTACGTCTTTTTAGTTATATTCTCCTTACAAATTACGTAGACGGTCTAATTCTTTAAAAGAATTTTCATCGTGTGGTTTAAATAAGATTTTTTTAGGGTCAAGACAACTGACAGCAAGCCCTGCGAGAGAATTATGTACAGCGCCATCTACCGCCGAGAAGCGAAATGAGATGGGTTTTGCTTCTCGGCGGTAGATGGCGCTGCACGTAATTCAAGATTACTCAGAGGATTTGTCTGATTACTCATTTTTAATATTAATTAAATTTAATTAAGTTTCAATTGAAAAGTTTTTTATTTCCTCGCATTTCTTGAGAAAAGCACTATACAAGCCTTGTTCTGGAAGCTACTTGCATTGCCTCGAATGATTAAAGCCCTCGCCTGCGGCTCGGGCTTCAAACCATCCTCGACAATGCAATCGCTAGCTTCCCGTTCACGGCTGTAATGTACTATTATCGATATCAAAGAGAATGTAATTAATCACTAATTCAGTAATAAGATATTCCTAAACACCCTATTCCTTAGTCCTAACTAAACTAGGTATACTTGCTACAAAACCTAACAAAATCTACTTCTTTAATATTTTTTTCAATATTAATGCAAGTAAAGTAATGCAACACGCGTTCCAATTAGATAGATGGAATCTAGTATAATAAATAATGAATGTACTCTAGCTAGCTAGATGGAATCGTATTAAAATAATTATCAATTAAAAAAGTTTTTCTTCTTATTTCTCGTTATCGTTTCTTCGATTCTTTTATTGTTATCTTTATATTTTCAGTATAAACACAAAAGACCTTATATAATCTACAGAGAGCTAAACCATACCGAGATGTATTTGGCTACAACGCCATCTATTGATATGGTCTATGCAACTAGAAATCTATTGATGATGAATACAAAACCATACCGCGATGTACTCGGCTACAGCGCCATCTATTGATTAACTTAGCCGTGCCCTGCGGCATAGCCTGAGGCTTCGATCCCGAGGGATTTTGGGATGATATTATAGCCTATTTTTTCATCATGAATGTGGCTAACATACACAAACTAAATATAAATTTCTCATTGACATGTTTATAGCGGCCGCTCGCATTTGCGTAATATAATTTACTTTTTTTATTTTATTGTTTTTTTTATAATTATATTATGGTCATGATATACCTTTTTGAAATCCTTATAATAAGCCCTTTAATTTGACACCCATATTGCAGTATTCTAAAAAAAAAATTTTTTTTTCACTACGTATAATAGCACCGTACAGCCGCCATGTTGGTTTTTTTATAACGCCACCTTCTTAAGAACACTTGGGCTGAAAAGACCAATCTAACGATATCTTAATCATAGAAATCCGTTCAGCCGTTTGAAAGATATGAGGTAATAAAGAATATTACATACAAACATACATACAAACATACATACATACAAACATACAAACATACTTACAAGATACGCGCGAAACACATAACCCTTTCTTTGCAGTCGGGTAAAAAAGCATTGCATATAATTATTACCACGCAATATAAAACACCGCGCCTGCGAGTGAATGCTACACAGCTGCGTGCGGCGGTGTTGAAAGGCAACGTTTATTATGTGCGTGCTCATGATGACCATTGTTTGTTACGAAATACATACAATTATGATAATTTTTCTGTAGAAAAAAAATAGGAAATAACGAATAAAATAAGATTTCATAAAAATTCAATAACTTCGTAGCTATTAGTTTCCCAGGTATAGTCTCAAAGTCAAAAATGATCCTGATGATGGGCGGAATGCGTGGACTTCGGCTTGTTACACCCGTTATTCTTCTGCTAAAACGATCTTACAGCGTGTTTTGTAATATCCGCCAATCCGCCTCTGTGGTCTAGTGGTTCGCCCAGTCGTGTTAGATGCAGGGGTCCCGGGTTCGATTCCCAGGAGGCGGGAACATATTGTACTCTGTTTGGTTGGTGGTAGGGCTTATTTCAAGTCCGCCTGGCTAGCTACCACAATCTTACCTAAGTGTGACGCCATAACAACAATTAAACTATTGTTGTGATCCGGCAGTTGGAAGTAAGATAGCCAGTTCTTCAGTGATGAGGATTCCGGGTGTAGAGCGCTTCCACTTTCGGTCGTATTGTCACGGTGAAGGCCAAGCATTATATCGTTGTGTATAAAAAAATCCCGAATATTAACTCCCTTACTAATAAAGATTGTATAGCAGATGTATAGTTACACAATAGTTACTCTCTGTCAAACTATTGGAGTTTGACATTGAAAAGAAAGTGACAAAACACTGTGTAGCAATTCATCTGCTATACAATCTTTATTAGTAAGGGGTTAGCTTATTAGATAGGGTACCATGTGTGTACAAACCCGGAAAATTATTATTAATTCTGAAAACCATGAATGTCTTTTTACTGATGATTGGCTAGTATAGAATGCTCTTAACATTAACTTTTTTTTTTAATAGATTAAGATTAGATAAGTTTTTCGTACTGTACATCAAACTCTTGCATTCCAAACTACAATATGTAACTGTTAAGATTATGGTGAGAAATAAAGGTATTATATTATATATTATTATTATATTATTAAGTCCGCCTTTGTAGCATACTTTATGTATTGTTGTGCAATAAGATTAATAAATAAATAAAACCACCGCTCAAGCGGCAACCCTAAACAACAATAAGTCCATCTGCGTCTAAGGTCATCTTGATATAGGAAGATGTGTAAAAAAAATCACCACAGGCTAGATTTGAACCTGCTGCCAAACTGGGTCAGTGCCAGGTAAAAAAAAACTACATTTACCAATCGAGTTCCACAATTTTTTAGCTTTGTCCATCGCTCAGAAACTAGACGATTCTTTCAATACTAAAGAAATTCTAAGTAATTAATAAAAACCACGAATTTGGAGTTCGTAATCCTAACTAATATTATAAATGCGAAAGTCCGTTTGTTTGTTTGATACGCCTTCACGTCTTAACTACTGAACCGATTATCATGAAGTTTTGCATACACGTTCTCAGGGGTACATAGTGGGATATAAGGTACCTTTCATCCAGAAAAAAGTACTATTCCCGAGGAAGCCAAAAAATCTTTACACGCATACAAAGTTCACTCGTAATAATATAAGGCACAAGGTCTACGTCTACTTATTTGTTCATTAGATCTTTATCCCGTTTAGACTAAAATTGTCTCTATTGAAAATATTCAAGAATCTTATATTCATATTCTTTGAAAATAATTAACCTTAAGCTGAGGCGGGCTCTTTATAAGCCACTTCAAAAGCTCCTTTGGTAATAAAACTGGCTATGCTTATCGGGAATGAATTCTGAAGGAAAAGCTTAGAATTATTTAGTTAGTTATACCCATTTTATCTACGGTAGAGATTTATATAAAGCAATACATAATCTTATGATATAAAAAATATGTATCTTATGATAGAAAAAGTATGTACTAAACATTCTTTATGTCTTAGTACTTACGTAATTAAAACGTACTATAGATACCTACTTTACATAAATTAAAGTTAATAAGTAGGTATATTGGTATATTATTATTTATTAATATTGATTTAGTCAGTTCTGGGGTAATAATAATAATTATAGTTATTCATTCAAGCAAAATTAGCAATCTCATAGGCTAGGTACCTATTAATTACTAATCGGCAATCCCAGAACTCCTAACTTTTTTGTTCCACCTTGCCCCACCAAGTGTCCCCGCTTTTGCCCTTGTTCGCCTATTTAAGACAGATTAGCCTTACGACAGATTTGCTTCACGATAGATTTGCTGTACAGTCGATGGAGAGTGTTACTTCTATATTTTCACTTTTTATTGATACTTATGTATATTCACTAGTGAGGACACTTGATGGGGCAAAGTGGAATCATTCTTTTATTTTCATTATGTAGTGCGGTGCGTATGGAAATAAACGCTTCGTAGTAAAAGCCTATGTTTTATATAAACAACTTTGTGAAAAGGAACATGGAATAGAAGGAATAAGGAATACGGCTTATGAGGTAAATGGAAATTTCCATTTGGCAACTTGCAAAACCTTTTCTATGATTTCTCTTAGAAAGGGTTCGCCACAATGCTAAATATAAATTTCCTGTTTCGTATTGTTGTTTTCGAAAAGTGGCGAAACGAGTTGCAAACAAAATGTCGAAATCTGTTTAAAAACTTTTTTATGTGTCATTAAAAAGGTAACTTGTTGCAACCATAAAAACGATTTCCTTTCGAACTTCTTTGAGATTTCACAAGGATTTCGCAAATAATTGAAAAAAAAGAACTTGTTTTTAAACGCTCAGGCGGAAAACGACAGAAGGTGGCGGTAGAGAAAACAAAAAAAAACATCTCTGCTTCATGACATTTTGATGAAAAAATGCTGAGTTACAACAATCAAATCCATCATCATCAGCTATTTCAATGTCCCCACTCCCTGTTGTGTTAAGAGTCAAAACCACCGTACCAGAAATGTAGCGATAGTTTAGCGATCGTCTATTGTTTGACGACGCGCCATCAGTTTTCAAATTTCCTTCATGATAATATATTACGTACTTATTGTATGGTCTGTGTATGTTACCTATAATCGTAGCTTAAGGAACAAAAACGTTTCAATTTCTCTACCTTTAGGCACAGAATTATTAATAGTTCTGATTATGAAGGATATAAATCTGAATCTCTATTATAACATCCACGTACCAGCATCAGGCTGTACATTTGGGACACAATGCTATTCTCATCGATGCCGATGGATACAGAAAATGGGTCGGACCATAATTAACCAACCATGGGGTTTGTCCATTATACCGAATGATTAGATAATAGTTTTTCTTTTCTTGTAAAGATTTAAATCATAAAAAGGTGGATTTTAAAAAGGGTTTATTTTCTAGACGTTTTCATCCACTGCCAGCTGGCCCAAGTCCGTAAGGTGGCGTGGGTCCGGTGTTCAAATAGTAAGTTCCTGAACTGCCTTCTTTTGAATTAAAGCCCATATATGCGACTTCGTTATTTGAACAGTAGCCATCGCGAAATAACGCCCAATTCGGACACTTGCGGGCTGTAAAAAGATAAATTATAATTCATTAACAGCATAGTTAAGTCGATAATAACACGTCTTATCGACTCCCTGACTTACATTAGAAAAAACTAAGAAAGCTATTTGTTTGGTTAAAAAAAGGTTAAAGCCAATTCAAGGATGATTTAGTATTGAATTTTGTACTAGATTTATGGCTTGAAATTATTTTATGACATCATCATAAATCAGAAATTAATATCGACTGCGGGATAAGAGAGATAAAATATAGTGGAGTAAATATATTAATTGGATTTGTTTGATCACTTTGTTCATCGGGTGTTTTTGCATAAATGCATGGCAATTTACTTTATTCACATGTGATTATTAAATAAGTAGGTAAAAATTTCTAATGATTACGAAAAATAATTTTCTATCAGACACTGGAAGATAAGATAAAATCTATAGTGATCAAGATTACAAGAAAAATTATATTTTTGTTACTTAATAAGTGTAGCTTATATTGTAATAATTAGTTAATAAGTGATCGATCGTTTTATTTAGGTATTGAGGGATTTTTCGTTGAACCACATTTTTTATTCATTGCCAATAATATCATTGGACAGGACTTTTGTGTCAATTTTATAAATGCGTTAGAAAGCAACATTTGTTAAAAAATATTTCATTGTTCCTAAAGATATAGGTACCTAGCTAGTTCCTAAAGATATAGGTACCTAGTAAAATTGGAAATATATTATTATTGATGTGTGATCAGAATTTACCACTTTAGTTTCAATATACGGATTGCTCTTAACATCGTTTCCGAAGAGCCTATTACAAAAAAGAATCACGATAATTTGGCGATGTTCGTCGCTTTACGGACTATAATTATTATCTTATGAAACGAAACTAACGTCGTTCAGTTTTCGGAATAGCCCCTCCGAACGGATGTTCTCATTAAAATCAAGTTTCGCTCTGATACAATCCCTTTGAGCACTTTGTTTACTGGCGCCCAACATGGGACTCTCAAGTAATGAGTTTATACAATTTTATTTAAAGCCCTTGTTGTGTCCTTTGGTGATTTAGTTCGGTAATTTTACTAAGATCTACCTACTTAAAATAATTGACTGGGTATTTTAATTGTATTATAGTTATTTGGATATCTAAATAATGTAGGCTTTGTATAGTTAGATATTACTACTCTTAAAGACGACATATTCGCTGAAATAACGTGGGATGATGCCTATGTAGTATGTAGGTTGGTTAAGTCTAAAAATTGTGTAGGTAGGTATTTAATTTATAATTTAAATTATTATGACTGAAAAAACTAACTTCAACATCTTTCAGCGAAATAAAAAAGGCATTTTTAAAATGTATATTCCAAATTAATTCATTATACTGCTCCATTCTTAGAGTAAGACGGGCTTCTGTACGAAGCCGTCGCTGCTCGAAGGCTCCATTTATTATTTTAATACAGAAATTTATAATTCAAGATTCATTAAAATTTTATTGAACACTTAGGAGCTGTATCGTGAGATCGCGAAATAATTTAAAACGTTAAAGAAAGGTTTTATTTTTGCGTCGGAATAGCTAAAGATTTTACGCGTTAGGTACTATCGTGTTAGTCGAATTTATTAAAACCAAGTTTGCTTTCATTCATTTTAATATAATGTCAAATTATTAGTAGTTGTGATCACTTAAATATGAAAATAAACATAATTGCTCTATGTAGTCTTATGTGTGTATATTGATGTGTAACTTTTGGGTAGCTGTGTATGAGAAACTGATTCATAATTCAAATAACTTTTGCAATATTTCAGGACATAAAAGACCCTTAAAATTAATTAGTTTATGTGGTAATGAAAGTCTAATTTCCCGTGGGTGATGCGCAGGAACTATTGGGAAATTTTACTTAATATTAAATGGGGACAATATTTCTTTCACCAAAGTTTATATTTTTCACCAATTTAGTATCACCTAATTGGATCTATTATTTCTTTCTTATAAATATTGTAGATTTTTATTCCAGAAAACCTTCGATCAGTAAATGATCGAAGCAGAAAACTCATAAATTATTCATAAAATATTTAAACAATTTTGTGTGTTCTGTCACTTTCTTTCAAATTACGAATTGAGTTTGAACGTAAGCACACTCTTTATAGTAAATTATGAGACAAGTTAGCTTAGGTTGCTCATTGCACACAAGGCTGTGGGTTGCAGCCCGAGCCGCAGGCGAGGGCGTAACTCAGCCGAGTGTGCAATAAGCAAGAGCTCACGAGTTTCATACGACGTTTTTCAACACATTTGCGAGGAAAAAACAAAGTAATTTATCACACAGCAACAAATACGACAAAAACAAAATATGGGAAAAGGCGCGCATGTTTTTTTTTTTGTTTTTTTTACACGCCCAACGCAAGAATATTTTGCGAACAAAGGGGTGAGGAGCATACAGCCTACTTCAAAATTATAATTTTAAGTGACAAAATGCAAATATTTTTATATTTTATAACAAAATATTGTTAATTATGAATAATTTGATTTATTTATTCCAAAAATGTATATGAATTTTCAGCAGCATAAAACCTCTTTGTTGTAAAAAAAAAAATAACTGTATTACCCGGCTGAATTGGGAATGCTCTGTTTACTCGCATAGAACTTGCAGTAAGGTACTAATTTAACTATGTAGGGTTAATTCTATTACGAACTAGTGTTTTATATATTATTGCACGCGTTTGTTATAGCTCGGTTTATGGCCCTAAAAGCGATGTATTAGGGCTCACTTTACGAGCAAGTGTGTTGAAAAATGTGTTACGGGTGAGTAACTATATTACTGCTGTTGTACATTCTATGCAATAATGTAACAAACAGTCTGTCCCCAAGTCTAAGGGAAAATAATAAAAAAAATACCTGGAAACAGATTCGGTGCCATGATGGATTCGGCAAAAAGTTGCCACGCTCTGCTGTGGTCACAGGTTGACAGGAAACAACCAGGTTGTGTCAGCCCGCCTGCCGGAAAGAAATCCTTCTGTCCTGGAATTTTCATACACTTTTAGTGACGAACTTTTAATTTCAGGTGAGCTTTTGAGCGTAAAGAAAGCTAGATGGTTGATTATTAATAATATTTGTTGTATTGAGTACTAGCGGTGCCCTCGCTTCGCTTCGGTTTCTTTCTTTTTTTGCCAAATTCAACTTTTCAACAAAGCTCCAAAAGTCTGTTTTCACCCCGCTCAAGTCCCGTCCCGTCATCAGTGTAAGAATCGCGCTTGAATTTATTTTCGCGCGCGTAATTTTTTGCCACAACTCCTGAGATATTCATTTAAATGGTATGGTGTAGAAGGTTAAAATAATGTGCATTAAATGCTTATGGTAACTAACCAATTTGATACTGTATTCCTCTAAATAGCTTTCCAAATTACCGCATTGTACCTACGTGACCATTTTTTTAGAAGATATAATGTGTATAGTAAGATATTCTTAAAAGATAGATTTTTGTAGATCTATAAAAGATACACAATTCCATCATACTTTATTTTGTTATAGCTCAAAAGGTATATGCAGCGTTTTCGATGCAAACTCCCAGACGGCTTAATTTTTGCCTACTTCTTCAACAATTATCGACATATTTCTACCAATTTACATAAAACCTCAATATTATATTTTATATTATACACTTCAACCTTCCTTAATGAATCACTCTATTATAGAGTGATTCCTGAGCCGTCTGGGAGCTTGCATCGAAAACGCTGCATATACCTTTTGAGCTATAACAAAATAAAGTATGATGGAATTGTGTATCTTTTATAGATCGGTTTATGGCCCTAAAAGCTATGTATTAGGGCTCACTTTACGAGCAAGTGTGTTGAAAAATGTGTTACTAATTCTATAGATACGGATTTTCATGCGGTATTCACCAGAATACCGCATGAAAATCCGTTCAGTAGTTTTTGAGTTCATCGCGAACAGACAGACAGACGCGGCGTGGTACTTTGTTTTATAATAATTCCCTCGCCGCGTCTGTCTGTTCGCGATAAACGCAACTAATATTAAAACTAATTATGATCCTTAAACTGTCAGTCAGTGTTTTTTATATTGTAATCATGTAATGTGATAAACAAATAATATAATCTGTGTTATGTTAAAAATCAATTCAATAAAATTGTAACAAATAAGTATTCGGTACCTACATTCATCACAGATCTTTACATTATAGTAGAATGCAATCTTATTTCGTCCGAGGTCAGGCTCCGATGAAGATGAATGTCTCTACTCCACATTAAGGAATTCGGAATTTAGATTTAATTCCCAATACCGGAGACACTTTGTGTCTCAAGTAGAGATAGTATGCAGTTAAGTGAATTTTAAGCTAGAGAATGCGGAATATTTCGCAATAGACCAGTTAGCTTGTCAAATAATAGCTATGAAATTGCCGATTTATATGGAGAATTTTCAAGAAGTTGCATTTTTTCATACTAGCACCGTGAACACTCATGTAACAAAACTTTTATGTACTAATGTTTGAACACTATGCTAACTTATTCCATTTACGATAAGCGAAAAAAATAAGTTTTGGCTAAGTTAAAATCCCTCAGTCACCCTTTTTTGCTCACATAAAAAGTCTTTCAAAATCTTTTTTTTGATGTTAAGAAATCTAAAATAAGGACTTTATTTTTACTGATATCTATCATGGTCATAATATCAAGATGCTGTTAATATTTAAAATCATAAAGATATTATTTACTCTATATCTGTGTCTGTATGACAAAATATCGGCAATTTCATATGTAAAGACCTAATATTTTATACTTCTTCTACTATCTTTTTTGGGTCTCGGCTATTTCGATATCTATTTTTTTAATCATTGATTCAATCTTAAGTTTTTTATGTGTGTGCGTAATGTTGTATGTATGTTATCTGTTTTTTTAATATACTGTTGCACTAGTTACTTTTACCATAGTTTTATTGTTAAGTTGTACTTTTACTCTGCCCCCTAACTCATCTTTCCAAAAAGACTTAAAAGAGACTCAAAAAGACGTCCCGAATGGGTGGTAGGGAAAAAACTGAACGATTTAAAAGAACTTTTAATAAGTCTATTTAAATAAAAAAATATTTCTATTTCTTTTGTTATACTTATATAACAGGCCAATTGGCCTGAGACAATAATATATTTTTATTGAAATATTTTTAGTTAAAAAAAATGTAATACTACTCATTACAGTAATTGGAATTACCCATCTATTTGGGAACTACAAAGCCACAAAGTGACAAAGGCGTCTGATTAAAAACATCAGTCGCTTTTGTGTTCGACAACAGATCAACATTGACATTTACTTTTACTAGCTACTATTTAACACGTTTTCAGGGTTCCGTACCAAAATGGTAAGGGTTCCCTTTATGTGACTCAGTCTGTCTGTCTGTCTGTCACAGCTGGATATCTCAAGAACTACTAATGGTATCAACTTGAAATTTGGAACAGTTTAAGATGACGTTTGCCCAACTATTTTGCAAATAAGAAAGAAATTAAAAAATATTTTTTTTTACAACTGGGACTGAAAAGAGGTCTTAAAAATTTTAAGTGAGGCGACTAGGGCATGTGGGGTATTATATGAAAGAGCGCTGTTTGCACATATTAAAACATAACATTTATTATGATGGTACGGAAACCCTCGGTGCGCGAGTCCGACTCGCTCTTGACCGGTTTTTTTGTTTTCTTACATGCTTTTGGCTATTCATAATTGAGTTCGTTTTATAAGAAACTATTTTAAAGGGAATGAAACGTTTGAATCTAATTATTCTATTACTAAGTATACCCAACACACTGCAACTAAAATCTAAACGAGTTCCAATGAGATTTATCTTGTTGCAATAATTATGTAACAGGGGTATAAAAGGTCGCATTACACGTTCAGTGCTGCTTGAAATTGAGTTTCATAACTATTAGGAGTTAGAACATGTGTAATAGAGAAAATGTTATTTGCTTTACGAGCACGGAAAAGTTAAAATTAACATTGCATACATGTATGTATACACACTTACATACACTCACGCCTGTTTCCCATGGGGGTAGGCAGAGACTAATGGATCGCCACCTGCTACGATCCTTACACACTTCTTTCGCTTCTTTCACATCCATCAATCTTTTCATACATGCCCTGCGGTTTTTGTCACTGCGTACACCAGCCTTTTTTTTATTAACCTCTAATTGGTCTGCGTAATAGGTTTTACTGGGACGCCCTTGCGCAATCGTTCTTTCCACATTCACACAATATCTCTTTCGTGATTCGTCTTTCATTCATCCTTTCTAAGTGACCAAACCACCGGAGCATTCCTTTCTCAATTCTTGTCACTATATCATCTTTCAGACCACATTTTTTTACGAATCACATCATTGCTCACTCTATCACTCAATTTGACTCAACATATTTTCCACAACGATCGCATCGCAACCGCATTTATTCTGCTTTCATTCTTTATGGCAAGTTGAACGTGAAAGAACGTGGAAGAGAGAGAAGAGGTTTGGAGGCAATCAAATAGTGCATGCGCTTGACGCAAGATAAATAAAATTGAAAGTGAAAGAAAGCGCACAGTTTGGAGGCAATACTTATTTCATGCGTTTGACGCAAGTTGACTTGAACGTTGAATTAAAAGTTGAAGCGACTCGGTGAAGACAGATTATTAGATTGCTGGAACGTTGGTTCTATTTATTCAAAGAGTATTTACCTATTACCATATTATTTACCTTACTAAAAACAAAATATACCTAAGTCGTTTGATAGAAGACCTATCCAAGTCTGGTATTTACGTTTTTTGTTATTGGTTTTACTGCCTCTTTGGTCTAGTGATTAGCCCACCCATATAAGAAGCAAGGCTGGGTTCGATTCCCATAAGGGTGGTACCATTCACTAACAATGTTATTGCTTTACCACTTTGTAAAAGTAAAATTTTATAAAGTAAATTTTATGGTTCATTGTGTTTGTCGTTATGGTATGTACACGCACCGTTATAATTATTTTATTTTTATCTGTACCTATTCCAAAAATAAAGTATTAGCACAGAATAAATAGGGTAGGCCCCGACAAGGTGGACCAAACGATATGGTGAAGGTCGCGGTGCGCCGCTGGATGCGGTCGGCGCAGGACCGATCGTCGTGGAGATCCTTGGGAGAGGCCTATATTCAGCAGTGGGTGTCGTGCGGCTGATATAATGATGACAGAATAAATAGTATAAGTAGTAGTATTGTTTACCTACAGGCTCTAGCTGTCCCAGTATGCCACCGCTGGTGTGTATCACATCCACGTACTCCGCATCGCCAGGGTCGAGCTTGCCAGCAGAGCTGACGTTGCTGAAGCACGGCCCAGCAGGGTCTAAGCCGGTTATCCGACCTATCTGCTTCCCGGTTAGCTCCTGGACTTTCTTCCCGGCTATCCCTGCTATGTGGGCGCCTAAACTGTGACCGATAAGGCTGATGTTCGATGGGTTTTGACCACCTGTAAATAATAATACCATGCTGGACGTGTGTGGACTTTACTCGCGGAAGGTAAAAGGAAACTCTTTCTCTGAGATCCTTTCAGGATCAAGTCAGAAGACATTTTTTTAAAAAAACTGTGTCTTTTTAGAGGAAAGCCTCTCAAAAAACACTGGAAAATCATATGCAACATCATATTAAAAATCATATGAAAATTCATTTGAAAAATAATATGAAAAATCATGTTAAAAATCACATTAGCAATTAGCATAGCAATAACAATTAGCATGCTAATTATGAAAATAAGCATGTTAATTAAATTAACGAAAATTCACATTAATTTCCATTACTACTATATACCTGAATGCTCTAAGACTACCTACCGCGATGGCATATATCTATCTTTTAAGAATAGCTTGCTATAGCCATTAATATCTTCTAAAAAAATGGTCACAAACAATGCGGTAATTTGGAAAGCTATTTAGAAGGATACAGTAATAATTCTTATATTATCAGTAAGTTACCTTAAGAATTTTGTGCACATTATTTAACCCTTTTACACCATACCATTTAAATGAATATCTTAGAAGCTATCGTAAAAAAATTACGTGTGCGAAAATAAATTCGATTTTTACACCGATATGATGGGATGGGACTGGATGACTCGAACGCAACGGGACGTAAACAGAGTTTCGGAGCGAATGGGTGACGACTGTAAGGTATTGTTTCCATTTTGCGTGTTGATGGAAGGTCGCATTTGGCAAAAAAAGCAAGGAACCGAAGCGAAGCGAGGGCCGGTCGCTAGTTTTAAAAATATATAAACTAATTAATTTAAGTAGGTACCGGAATATCGCAAAAAATATATATAATAATATATTTAAATAATAAATTAGTTTCTCATACAGTTATCCAAAAGTTAATAAAAGAAAACTTGTTATCAAAAAAAAAATGTTGCCTTATGTTTGTTACACCTTATGTACAAAACAAAATAACTTTTATTTTTAAGCAAAGCATAGGTAGGTAGGTACTTACCGTATTTAAATTTAATATTATCTTTTGCTTTGTGTGTAGATGAAATATTATATTTTTATAGCAGTCACTTTTAAAATAAGATTTAAACGAAATCGTTCTGCTGTTTGGGTGAAAAAAATCAGCCAGACCATTTTATTACATTAGAGACGTCGAGACGCTTCTTAGACGCCCCGTTTCACTATTAGTCGCTTGAAAAAATTTCATTAGATTATTTTTACAGAGATATAATAAATATAACAAAATTATTTAAGGCTTAGCATAATCGTTTGTCCATATTGCGAGAGAAAAAAATTGAGTAGGTACTTAGTTTACGAAGGTAAGACTTATGACCACAAGGTAAAGAAAAATATTCTTGGAAAGACCTGATTAGGTTCTAATTTTCCTTTTTTCTCAGGAGATACCAATAGCCATTGAAACAATTTGATGGTATTTTATTTTCTTTATTGTCTTGCCAAAACATATTAAAAAACCTCGCCTGCGGTTCGGTTTTTAAACACACACTCATGTTTTAATACCCCTCATTATGCAACAGTATCATAAACTACTATTTTGTTATAGCTCAAAAGGTTTATGCAGCGTTTCCGATGCAACCGCCCAGTCGGCTTAATTTTTGCCGACTTCTATAACAATTATCGTCATATTTTTACCAATTTACATAAAACCTCAAATTATTACACCTTCCTCAAGAACTATCTATCATTTGGTGAAAACCGCATGAAAATCCGTTCAGTAGTTTTTGAGTTTATCGCGAACAGACAGACAGACGGACGCGGCGAGGGACATTGTTTTATAATTATGTAAGGATTTAAATTTCCCGTATTTGCAGATTTTGCTTACTTAAATATTATAAACATGTTAAAAATGTGACCATTCTAGCGTGCTTCAACAAATTGCTTCATAAAAATCATGTACCCCTACATGAGTTTCAAATACCTATGGCACTTGAAACACGAATGTTTCATCGCTTTAAAGTTTCAATGGCAAAATATGCGTTTGTTTGATCGCAATGCTTCTACTCTGCAGGATAAAGGTGGGCACACATTTAAGCTACGAATGTGAATATATTACCTAAACTTATCTGTTATGATTTTTCATCAAAAAAATCTAATAAAATCTTAGAGAGTGCTATACTTTGACGTTGGAATTGGAAACAGATGTTTGCCAACTGGGGGGCATATGTTTTGGGGATAAGCATAAAATAGTAGTTTTTCCCTAGTCGTGGTTCTATCAATTATTTCCCCATAGTTTTTCCATTAGGGATAAACTCTACCTATATATTGGAAATTATGACCCAGACATGAAGGCTTGATTAGTTTAAGAATATATATATATATTTTTAAATAATCGTTTATACAAACCTTGTCCTAATAATAAAAAAAATCAACAAACAAGAATTATCTTTCGGTGCAGTCGTTTTGAAGTTATGCGCGTAAATTGGTACATTTCGGCGATTCATTTTTATTTATAAAGGTTAGTTTGAAGTGAACAGCTCAAGTATGGACCCACCTTTATTCGAGGCAACCGTGCATGCACGATATACTTAGGTTGATGCGATGCAAACAGCTGCTCGTCTACATTGCATACGAATAAAAAGAATCTTCAAAGAGATTGAAATCAACTGGGAGCTTATAAGGTAAGTCGCTGTTTGATCGTCGTTTCAGTTTATTTTGAAACTGTATTGGGTAATTGACAGATATTATGTAGACAGTGGCGGATTTTTCAAACTACTTTGGATTTTACAAGCGATTGTTGATAAAAAGCGCTAAGTAGGTAGTTGACTAAAATCACACGCAAGTCACCAAGTAGACCCGTGTAAATACCACATAAAAGATCTAAATAGCCAATTTGATTTATCATACATTCAGCGAGAACTTATAGTTAGAATGACAATTTCTTTTTTAATTGAAAACATTGACTTTCTAAAGCATCCATTTTCAGTATGGCAGCGAGTTTTTCCAAAAATGCCAATAAGAAAAGGACACGGCAAACAAAAGCATACCTACCTACCCAAAAAAAAGCTTTGTTTGTTGGTCAAAAAACTAAATCAAACAGGGTTTATGCCACTTGGAATTGGGATGATAACAACATTTTTTTATTTTATGTTACATAAATTACCTCTCAAAAAAAGAAACATTGGTAAAATAATTATTTCGCTAGCATGAAAACTGCCCGAGATATCACAGTGTGAAATGCACACAAATGGACTCGCCCAAAAACGCTCCATAATAACGGCTACTCAATTATGACGTCACGCCTGAGTAGTTTATATGCAACGAGTAGGAAATTTGTTCGGCAGCTATATTAAATATTGTGTTTATCAAAATGGTTTCTTAGACAAATTTGCTATACATTTTACGGACTAATTAAAGGTATCATTTATTTTAATAAATTTTAACTTTTTAAATGGATTTGTCCACCTAACTTTGAAGGGTCATAAATAATAATTATGCAATATATAAAACCAAGAGGTATACAAGCTACTCTAAAAGTTTAATATGTTTACGATTTTTATTAGTATTTCGTTATTTTATTCATTAGTGATGACTATACTATTAGTGATCCCAATTTTGATTAGTCGTTATACAACCTGTTATAAAAATATCCCTAATGACGAATATGGTAAATAGGGACCATCAAACTGAACAACTTTTACTATGGGACCAACTCTGAAATCGCGAAAAAAAAATCTGCTGTTTCATACAAAAAATAATAACCAAAATATCAAAATGACGTATGAAACAGCCGATTTTTTTTCACGATTTCAGAGTTCCGTTCAACTGACCAACTTTTACCAAGACCGATTATAAAGAGTTTGAAAAGTCATTTACCCCCATTTCTAAGAGTATACTCATCAACTTTGTCTAGGGATAGGTACAGCTGGTGTTATTTTCATACAAACGAGGTAACTTTTAAGCCTATTGGTTTTCTGCCAGGGATGCACCGTGCTGTGATCTGAGGATGGCCATCCAAGGAGTAAATGGAGGAGATTCAGATCGCTATACACACCCGACTGATCTGATCAGCATTCTAGATTTATGGGTCAGAGTTCTCAGTTTCAGGATTTCCATAGGTACATTTTCATGCTATTTTCGCGGTTTTTTTAAACATGTCCTTGCTGGTCTGATCAGTTGGGTGTGTATAGCGATCTAAATCTCCTCCATTCACTCCCTGGATAGCCATCATCAGATGACAGCCCAGTACATCCCTGGCAGGAAACCAAGGAAGTTACTTCGTTCGTAAAAAACTTATGAGCAAATTCCAAATTTGGACTAAATCTTTTTACTCTATTTTAAAAATATTTTGAGCAAATTCTAGATTTCGAGTACTTCATTTTACTCTATATTCTTGTCAATGAATTCGATATTCAATCGAATTTTAAAGAAAATTTTAGATCTTAAGTATATCTATAAGAATTAATAAATTTCTAGATTCTGCGTAAATCTTTTTACTCTAAATTCTTGTTAATAAGTTCAATATTATAAAACTTATGAACAAATTCTAAACGAGAAAACTATTTAACTCTAAATTCTTTTTAAAGAGTTCGATTTTTAAAATCTTCTGAGCAAATTCTTGATTTCGAATACTTCATTTTACTATACATTCTTGGCAATGAATTCGATATTCAAACGAACTTTAAAGCAAAATTTAGATCCTATAAGATATATTATAATTATATAATTATATATTATATTATTATCCTATAAGATATAGTATATCTATAAGAATTAATAAATTCCTAAATTCTGCGTAAATCTTTTTACTCTAAATTCTTGTTAATGAGTTTAATATTATGAAAAACTTATGAACAAATTCTTAATTTTGAGTAAATCTTTTTACTATTTACTTGAAATTTAGAATTTGTTCATAAGTTTTTCATAATTTTGAACTAATTAACTAGAATTAAGAGTGAAAAGATTTACTCGGAATCTTGAAATTTATTATTTAATTGTCTAGAAATTTTAAAAGATATACTAAAGATATAAAATTTGCTTTAAAGTTCGTTTGAATATCGAATTCATTGACAAGAATTTAGAGTAAAATGAAGTACTCGAAATCTAGAATTTGCTCAAAAGATTTTTAAAATATCAAACTCATTACCAAGAACTTAGAGTAAAAAGATTTACTCGAAATTTAGAATTTGTTCATAAGTTTTTCATAATATTGAACTCATTGACTAGAATTTAGAGTAAAAAGATTTATGCGGAATCTAGAAATTTATAATTTAAATATCTAGAAAATTTAAAAGATACTAAATATCTAAAATTTGCTTTTAAGTTCGTTTGAATATCGAATTCATTGACAAGAATTTGGAGTAAAATATAGTACTCGAAATCTAGAAACTGAAAATAACACCTGTACCCTTAGCACGAACAGCTGTCGAAAAAAATTACGCACGTAAAATCATTCGATAGACAAATTTTGTATTGGAAATTTGTACAGCGCCATCTATCGCCGATAAGCGAAATGAAATTTTCCATAGAGTATATCGAGTAATTTTACGCGCGTTTTTTTTCTCGATAGCTGTTCGTGCTAAGGGTACTGTATCCCTCGACAAAGTGTATTCGAGAAACGGTTCGTTTTACCATTGAAAATGGTTATCAGATGCAATTCGCCTGAGACGTATTTTGGCCATAGCTCCGAGGATTTTGGTAGTATCGAGATGGGAATAGTACCAATAGTACCAAGTTAATGAATTTATTGAGACACGTGTGAGCGTTTGTATTTTTGGGTGGAACTATTTGATTGGATTTGCTTATGTATGGAAGAAAAATGTAAAAAAGTCGGGTTTTTGGGGGTATTTGTTTACCAAATTATAAATATTTTGGAAAAATACCGACTTAAGAAAAAATTGAAAAAAGGGTCCTAAGGTATTAGTTTAGCTCCAAAATGGCGAATAAGGTACGGATGGTAGAATTTGACACAACCATACTTTATGTCAGAATACTACCATCCGTAGGCAAAGGGAATCGTTTTCGAATATATAAGAACCGGCCATGTTTTAAAAATCACCTCACTTTTTCACCTCGCTACTAGTACTTATCTTTAAACACATCAAACAGCATATCATGGTCATTAATGATAATGTGACAATTTGCTCGTGATAACATACGTAGGTACCTACAAGTAGGTACTTGTGCCACCACTGGCAAAATGCCAGTCATGAATAAAATGGATGGTAATGATAGTATGTGAACCTAACGCAGAGTACTAAATAAGTGCATATTTTAAGCCATTTGTTTCATAGATCTATTTTATATTCTGGTTTAAGGTTTATATTATCTCGATATATCATCCTTGTTAGTACTATACAAACAAGTAAGGGAAGGGTTGCTTTACAATACACTAATATGTTATTTCAAAAATAGTAGAAAATGTAACGGCCTTACCACAAAAGATCATAAAACACTGTTTAGCTAAAACACTGTTTAAGTGTGATGCTGTCTCTTTCAAATAATATAGTCGAAAAAGTGACAGCATCACATTTAAACAGTGTTTTAGCTAAATACTTGTTAAACAGTGTTTTGTGGTAAGGCCGTAAGTGTCGGTAAACTGTTTATAAATAGCAATAAATACAAAGTCGTTTTGACTTTAACTCACCATTAATAATATCGGTCAAAAACGCTCCAAGGTGCTCTCCCATGAACCTGGCATACGTCGACGACCGGAAGTACTCTAGGCTGATCAGCTTCCTCCCGTCAAGTGCCAGGACTGCTAAACCTGGCTTCTTCATCAGCGCGGGGGCTATCCCCTTCACCATGACTCCATCAGAACTCTCCAGGAAGCCATGGATCAAGATCACTATCCCTTCAGTATTCTTTATATACCTGCCCATTCTTCTGGACTCAGTCATGTTGTATTTGATGTTCCCTCTCCTAGTAATGTGGTCTATTTCCAAGGAGTCGTACGGTGTGACGTTTTTTGAAGTCATCTGCTCGTATGTTAGGCCAAAATAGCTCTTGAAAGTCTCACCTGGAAATTCATGAAAATGAAAATGGCGCTCCGGTGACGATCATTGATGCGAATTGACCGGTTTTCAAAAGGCAGTTTAAGAAAAAAAATAGTACTTAAGGGGATTGTCAAGCAAACGGTCTCCATACAAACAGCGATAACGTTTCCCACCCTCTAAACCTTAACCTACAGTAATTAATTTTTGGTATTTTTTTGAAATGCCTAAACACTAGGGCTGTACGTTTTGATTTTTTAAATATCTATAATAGATTTCGAAATATTTGCATTTTAGTGATTTCATACAAAACACAGAAGTGCCAATATTTTCAAATCTACAATGAATATTTTAAAAATCAAAACGTACAGCCCTAGTTTTTAGGCATTTCAAAAACATAACAAAAATTCATTGCTGTAGGTTAAGGTTTAGAGGGTGGGAAACGTTATCGCCGTTTGTATGGAGACCGCTTGCTTGACAATCCTCTTAAGGTGGTACCCTGAGCGAATGTGGCGCCGCGGTGAATTATATTTAATATTATAATTCTAATACACAATTTTAAAAATGTTTATCGTGGAGATTTTAGGGCCCACAGTCTAGTATTTTTAGACGGTATCGTTACATTCCCTCGTAGTTACTGCTAGAAGTAGATAGCAAAACTGCTAAAAGTGGCCGTTTTTGACACATTTGCTATCTACTTCTACGAATGACTACGAGGGCATGTAGTGATACCTTCTAAAAATACTAGACCATGGGCACTAAAATCTCCACGATAAATATTATTAAAATCTTTTTCTATTAATAACTTATTATACTTCTATGAATGACTACGAAGGCATGTAGTGATACCTTCTAAAAATACTAGACCATGGGCCCTAAAATCTCGACGATAAACATTATTAAAATCTTTTTCTATTAATAACTTATTAAATAAAAACCTCTGAGGGCGCCACTTTCGGTCATACAACCGCCTTAAAAAAGAACTAGATGTCGTTGAACTAAGTAGGTAGCTTTTATGAAAAATATGAAATGTAATTACTATTTTTTTATACCTATGTGGTTTGTTGCGTTGTGCGTTGGTTTTCCGTTGGCGTGTTACGAAGAACTTTTCTATGACCAATATGACCATTAGTGGAAAATAATATTTAAAAATCTACCTAGTTGAAGTAGCGGCATCTATCGACAAAAAATTATACTAAAATTCTCTGCTGTCAGAAAACCGCTCATTGAACCGATCGATTAGATTTCTCCTTTCGGGGCGTTAGGACCAAGGTGCTAAAATGACCAAGGTGCTGAAATGACCAAGGCTATTGCAGAAAGAGTATGATACTATGGCATGGCCGCTAATGTCGATAATTTATTAGTATAAGATGATGGTTTAATTTTGTTTTTCAGAAATAATAGTGACCACATAATCATTGTATTTTAGCATAATTATAAAATTTAATTGAATATCTCAATTTATTGTAATGCAGACAAGCAAATAAATACATGTATGCTTTAAAGGGTCACGTCTAAAAACTAAACTTTATTTCACAAAATAGTAATTTTCGTAGTTTTTATTTTGTTTATTTATTATGTATGTGTCGGAAAATAGGGTCAGACATCAGAAGCAAAAAATGCAGTACTCAGTGACAGTCCGAGTGGTTAGACAACAGTCCGTGCACCAAGACGCATCCAACAGAAATGCGTGCCGAGTGAGCGCTGCGGCCGCTTTTATAGGCAAGAGTGGGGATATCCCCGCTCGACCGGTCGCACCGCAAGCCCGTTCGAGGCGATGACGTCAGGGCGCACGTGCCGCTAGCGAGTCATAACACCGTCTTTTCACGCCGCGCCGTCACGGCCATTCTGACAATCGCTCGTCCTCGAGCGAAGAGTTTCACTCTGCTAAAGGAACAGGCACAGTTTTATTATAAAATCTAACTACTTTTCGTAATAGAAACGACATCTTTAATTACAACCTGGACTAGACCGTCACCCCATAACAAAGGGGCGAGGCCCCTACAGCAGAATATGACTATTGCTGGACTAGACCGTCACCCACAAAAGCGGGTGAGGTCCCTACAGCAGACTATGACTATTGCTGGACTAGACCGTCACCCACAAAAGCGGGTGAGGTCCTACAGCAGACTATGACTATTGCTGGACTAGACCGTCACCCACAAAAGCGGGTGAGGTCCCTACAGCAGACTATGACTATTGCTGGACTAGACCGTCACCCACAAAAGCAGGTGAGGTCCCTACAGCAGACTATGACTATTGCTGGACTAGACCGTCACCCACAAAAGCGGGTGAGGTCCCTACAGCAGACTATGACTATTGCTGGACTAGACCGTCACCCACAAAAGCGGGTGAGGTCCCTACAGCAGACTATGACTATTGCTGGACTAGACCGTCACCCACAAAAGCGGGTGAGGTCCCTACAGCAGACTATGACTATTGCTGGACTAGACCGTCACCCACAAAAGCGGGTGAGGTCCCTACAGCAGACTATGACTATTGCTGGACTAGACCGTCACCCACAAAAGCGGGTGAGGTCCCTACAGCAGACTATGACTATTGCTGGACTAGACCGTCACCCACAAAAGCAGGTGAGGTCCCTACAGCAGGCAGGTGAATGCTGCTGCTCCATATTTAAAGGATTGGAAGCGGCCTGTTCTGAAGTGGGTGGAGTGGATTTGCATCCCACTTCTGATGTCGGAAAATAGGGTCAGACATCAGAAGCAAAAAATGCAGTACTCAGTGACAGTCCGAGTGGTTAGACAACAGTCCGTGCACCAAGACGCATCCAACAGAAATGCGTGCCGAGTGAGCGCTGCGGCCGCTTTTATAGGCAAGAGTGGGGATATCCCCGCTCGACCGGTCGCACCGCAAGCCCGTTCGAGGCGATGACGTCAGGGCGCACGTGCCGCTAGCGAGTCATAACACCGTCTTTTCACGCCGCGCCGTCATATGTATTCTGTGCTATTATGTTTGTATTAACTTCACAGTAGTTCAACAACATAATTTGCATTGCACAACATGGTTTATTCATTTACTTTCAAACTGTACAACCAAGGTAAACCGACGGTACGCCACTAACCACAGTATTATTATGTATGAAATGCTTGCTAACCCAACTTTAGAAATTAACATAAGTCTATCAAAACAAGTTTTGGACTGGAAGCTGGAAAATTATAATATTTTTCATTAATACGAGTAAGTACATTTTATTTTAACACATAATAAACTCGACGCCCTGAGTGGTGCAGTGGTCAACATGCCGCCTATCACGCAAGAGGTCCCGGTTCGATTCCCGGCCGGGCAGAAATTGAAATGATGAATTTTAATTTCTGTGACGGGTCTAGGTGTTACTATGTATAATGAGTATTTATTTAAAAAGTACCTATATAAGTAGTATATCAGTTGTCTAGCACCAATATTTCAAGCTTTGCTTAGTTTGGGGCTAGATGGCGCTGTGTGAAATTGTCCAAGCATTTATTAATTATTTATAATATTATACAAATACAAATCCAATAAACATTATTCAGTTTCACAATTATTTTGAGTAGGTTAGTATAGAATAATGTAGCAACATTGATTAAACAAAGTTGTAGCAAGGGTTATATTATTATATTACTAGCGACCCACCCTCGCTTCGGTTCGGTTTCTTCCTTTATTTTACCAAATTGCACCTTCCACAACCCCCAAAAAGAAAATCAATCAATCAATTTTTGTGCTATTGTTTAAAAAAATCACTGATTTCGTTGTACCTTAGTAGTTAAGTACAAGGGTCAAGAGCATTTCATCCAAGAAACGAAAACTCCAAATATTGACAGACACAAGTAGGTACCTATTAAAATAGCCTTATAAAGCCGAATATGGTAGATGGGGACCATCATACTGAACAACTTTTACTATGGGACCAACTTTGAAATTGCGAAAAAAAATCAGCTGTTTCATACATTTTGATATTTTCGTTATAATTTTATGTTTGAAACAGCTGATTTTGTTTTAGCGACTTCATATTTAGTCCCATAGTAAAAGTTGTTCAGTTTGATGGTCCCTATCTACTATATTCGGCTTTATATGGCTATTACCACAGAATAGATAATATACTAGCGTACAGAAGTTGCACTCCGCAAAATCGTTTAAATAAATTGCGACGGAGCAAGTCCGACACAATAAAGTGCAATTCAGTACCCTTAGCACGAACAGCTATCGAGAAAAAGTAATTTTTTTCGATAGCTGTTCGTGCTAAGGGTACTGGTCGCACAGCGCTCCCTTTGCTCCAAAACATTCAAATAGTAGTTTCCTCTCTTTCTATCGTGTAGGTCTTATCTTTTCTGATGTATGAAGTTTGTTTCTTTTTTCTTTCACTTTTGAAAACCATATTTCAGTCATTGCGAAAAAATTTCAAAAATGACACAAACGCGATGTCTAACAGTTCTACGAAGTCTCTAGCTGTAAAATTCATCACTTACTTGTTTAAACAAGTAGGTACTTACCTACCAAATAAAAAAAACACGATAAAACGACACACTCTAGTTACACAGTCGAGAGCACCTAACACTGAACCAAATCACCAAATCAGTGATAATGATAGCACTAATGAAGATAATGATGATGGAAACGAAGATGATGATGACAACGGTGATAATGATCTAAGGTTTAGTACTAATAATTCAATTTACTTACATCGATTAGACCCAGCTGCTATAATAGGATGTATCGCAGGTAGCGCCGCCTCCATCAAAGAACTTAGACTGAATTTGGCGTCTTTTTGAGGAATATCAGCTGAACAGACAGCCTGTATTATAAGAACAATGTTGCAAAAATGTATCGCATCTGCGTTTTGTACTGAAAATAAGAAAACGACATATTTGTTATGCATGTATTTATAAATATTTACTATATTACGACGACATTCAGTCATATTTTGTAGAAACGAAAACAAACATCGAAGTTTTCTCTGAGAAATTGTTGTTAAAAAAACCGACTTCAAAAAACCTACCTCTAAAAAGCAAGAAATAATATTCGTATTAATAAAAATACGTCTATTGAAGTCGGGTGGGGCTTTTAGAATAAAAGAAAAGGAATTTGTTTGAATTGAATTCGAGTAATCGGTGGACATATACAAAAAAAAAACAGACGAACATAGAACCTCCTCCTTTTTTGGAAGTCGGTTAAAATGATTGCTACATTTGTGAACACTTTTACAAAAATAACTTCTCGAGGAATAAACAGTTACTTGCGTAAAATTAGAGCTCCTAAAAATTATACACGCTGAAATTTTAATCATTTGGTTCCCGCCGTGGGGTGGTTCCACTCATGATTACAAGAAACTTTTACTATGGAGCCAACTCTCCTCGCAAAAAAATCAGCTGTTCCATACATTAAGGTCCAGTAGGTCCACTTTTGTATGGAACAGCAGATTTTTTTTGCGAGGAGGAGAGTTGTCCCCATAGTAAAAGTTGCTTGTAATCATGAGTGGAACCACCCCAGGGCGGGAACCAAATGATTAAAATTTCAGCGTGTATAATTTTGAGGAGCTCTAATTTTACGCAAGTAACTGTTTAATCCTCGAGAAGTTATTTTTGTAAAAGTGTTCACAAATGTAGCAATCTTTTTTTAGTTGCTTGTAATCATCACCAAATTATTTAAATTTCACACTGTAGATATTCCAGGCAGTATTTACACATTTACATAATATAATTTAGAAAGTTGCAAAAATACACCATTTCTATAATAATTACCCATTTGAATAAATCAAATTCACAAGAAACACATTATTCCCCGTTATATCGGTGAACGACCAATGTTTACCCGGTTTATGATGTAAATTGGACTTATCCTATTACACGTATGAGTGCCATCGATAATGAACTGGCGAACATTACGTAATATTGCAAAATTCTTAGTAATAATAACAACATTCTAATAATCGCATTAAATAAGGGTTTACATGTTCATACATCAATTTAAAGTAATTTTAAATCCAGGAAGTGTAAGACTTCTATTTGTAGTGTCTTTTGCCTTTGTAAACATATTGATGTGTTGTTTTACAAATATGCCTATTTCCAATATCTATAAACAGACCAATGGTATATGTTAAGTTGTTTGAAGTAGGGTCGGCAGGAGACATCCGAAGCGATATTACAAATCGCTTTTGGGATTTAAATGTTTTGTCCTTACCCCATATTAAGTCCATTATGTTAGCAATGATTCAACATACGCAAAATACGCTGTAAATACATATATATTCGCAACTTTTGCAAGTTTGAAAAGAGCAAATGCAAAACTGTTTATTTTGCTGCAAGCTTACTTTATTAAGATTAACAGTCCCGACACTTTGATCCAAATCTGTTAAAAATATTTACACAAAATGTATTGAAAAAGATCATACTTATGTCACAGAATACAATACATAATAGTACAAGTCTTATGTGATGGACCCATTCAGTATCTTGATGAATCAAAAGTTAGCTTCGTTTTAATTAATGATAATTTAATATTGTAAAAATTATACTTACCTATATATTTTCCATTAAAATGTTCGTACAATATTATAGCCTTAGCTACTTATTATTGCACAATTTGGAGTATTATTAACAAAAACCGGGAGTCCATAGTCCATGGAAGTGATACGTATTTTTGTTCTTTTTGCGATAGTTTTATTAAAATAAGTATATTGACTTTAGAAGAAACATTATCCTACTGTAGGATCGAGTGTTCAACGTTGAAACAGTCGGACACAGTGAAACAGCGCCATATTTTCCAAATATGACTTTGCCAGGTAGTGCAGTATACCTAGTCTAGACAACCTCATATACCCCCCGCCCCTCCCCAGTTAGCGTGCGCGCCGCTTTTGAAACGACATGCTATTTTGGATTTTTTGACAAAAAAGTAAGTTTTTTTTTTCAGTTTTATTTGATTTCTCAGTTAAATACTAAATAATAAATAAATTGAGACTCGTTAATCTTTAAGTCACTAAATAATTGTACCTGAGACAAACCTAGAGGTACTTTTAAAGTCTGAATAATTGTGTAATACTGTAAAAAACCCTTTTTTAATTGTAATTCAACAGATTTTATCATTTACTTGTTCCACTAAATATGAAAAAGTCAAAATTAATAACAGTGTTCCATTGTTGGACACAGGGTGTTTCATTGTGTACACCTAGGTGGACACAATGAAACAATTCCCATTTTCTTTTAAAAGTCTTCTTATTGGTTATGTATCTATTTATTTATGAAACTATAAATGCCATATTATACCTAATTGAGTAGACTCCGTTCCTGTAAAAAACGGAATTCATATCTACATAAATGAGAGAAATATGAGACTTAGAACTTTTGGTGTTTCATTGTTGCACACTGCACCCTACATGATATTTTTATTGAAACTGTAGATATTGCTTAGACGCGGAGTAATATTGAAAAACTCATTCAAAAACGTTTGGTAACTATAAAATAATATCTTCAATTGACATTAAAACGAAATATTTTTTTAATTGCTAAAGCAAATAGTTATGTACTTACTTGAATGTATTTGAACCTACGAGTATTATCACATTAGATTTATAATTGAATCGAAATCTGTATTTTTTTTGGTGTGTAACTTTAGGCACTGTTTGATAGGGCGTAAAACAATGTTGAAACCATAAAACAATAAAATAACTTACACACTGTCATTTTACTCCCCATGCTAGATGAAATACCAGTAGGTACCATTCCAGAGGACAAAAGCGAACGATCTAATTAGTACAATGCAACCACCAACTGTGTGAAGTTACAAATTACCACTGTTGTTGTTTTATAAATAAATCATTGCCACTATCAAAATATTTGCTGTGGATTTATTAAACTGTTGCTAATTTAACTGACATCCCAGGCCTATTGGTTATTTAAGGGTCATATTCAAACATCAATAACTCTCGAAATGTGCAACTCAGAGCAATGATTTTGATGTTGTTTTGTAGATAATATTCTTGTGTATTATAAAAATGCAAAAATAACATGTTAATGTTCTAGTTTTTGAGATCTGTGAGAAAAACTGAAAAATAGCACACTAATTTCGGATTAAAATTTACTTTAGTATTTTTTATGACGTATTCAAGTTAAAAATTTACATTAGTAAATTTTTTTACTTGATAGGTGATATTATTAGCTTTCTAAAAGATTTTTTTAGACTGTAGAATTTTTAAATCCGAAGAAATTAATATTTTTCAACAGGCCATCTAAAATTAAAAGTCAAATTTAAAATGCCGGTCATTCCAACAGCAGAGGGGATACACCCCAACATAATGTGGGGGGGGGGGGGGTTTTGTCGATAAAATTGATCATATTATCTGCCTTTAAAGGTTCCGACATCGTTAACCAAACATATTGTAGGTATAATGCTAGGATTTGCAAGGCACAACACAAGTTTATCTCGCATTGCGTATGTTCAAAGTTTATGTGGAACCAAATGATTGAACACAGGTTGTGATTGTTATCACTGAAAAGCAACCAATGCATTGTTCAGGCATTTTTATTCGTTTTGATGAGGCAATGGATCGTATCACACCATACTGTACCTATCTGAAAAAGTATTATGTAATCATACCGGATGCAATAGGAGTACATAAACAGATTTTTTACGTATATAATTATTGCAATCGGTCCTTGAGTTGAGGAGAGTAATGTTGAAATAATGTTTATAACGAAGTATTAATTATTATTATTATAATTCCTAGTACGTATTATACATGGGAGTATGTAACAATTACTTCAAGTTAGTTTCCTAACATAAATATAATTATGATTGTAAAATGTGCCCGAGTATTTTTTCAACTTTGACTTAGGGTTAAGTATCATTATCATACCAGCCGCACGACACCCACTCTGCTGGTAGGCCTCCCCCAAGGATCTCCACGACGATCGGTCCCGCGCTGCCCGCATCCAATCCAGCGGCTTCCCGCCACCTTCACCAGACCCTTGATTACGTAAGTCTGTTGCTTACAATTATCGATTGAAAGCGCAGTTGCATTGCTGCTTTAGTTAAGATAGTTGTCACATTGGTTCTTACTAAAGCAGCGATGTAACTGCGATTTCTGTCAGAGTTGATTGCAACAAAGTTACGTAATTACCCCCCAGATCGTCGGTCCATATACGGTACTTATAATACTTAATCCTAAGTCAAAAGATACTTGACTTTGACTGATGACATTAAAGTGAACATAAATAAGATGCGAAGATTTCCATGTATTAAAACATTTTGATGTACCAAAATGACACCAGGTATTGTGATAAAGGTTTGGTTCAAGGCCGAGAGATAAATGATGAATAAAAGCGGCTCGATGTTCTGTTACTAGCAAATACTCTAGCTCTAGTCTACACTCAACTCCCCTTGAGGGGTATAACTGTACCCTAAATTATGTATTCTGTGCCCTAAGCGCAAACCAAGAACTTTAATGGAGTGAATTTAAAGTTTCTGGGATAAAACCCATAAAACACTAACTTCAGAGATTTGACGGGTTAATCCATTCCAATATTAAAAATGCGAAAGTAAGAGTTACTTCCGCATTTTTATCTGTCCGTCTGCGTTTTCATGCCTATAGCGCTGTACCAATTTTGACGAATTTGGTACGGATATAGATGGGACCTTGGAGAAGGACATAGGCTACTTTTTATCCTTCTGCTGGGCACCGCACGAGTCTCCACCCTCACGACACGACATAACCAGTAGTCCTCACGGGCGAAGCTGTGGGCGGAAAGCTAGTAGGTAATACAAAATATAAATCCTATTACTTACTCTTTGGGCTTATGCAAGCACTGATTTTACATTAACTTAATTAGAACCTCAATGTCTATTCCAATTCGAGTGTAAAAAATCACTTTGAAATTAAAATTCAGGTAACTTTTCATCGGACTATATTTTTGATGTTAGCTTCGGCCAAGAATATTACTATAAGATTCTTGGCTTCAGCCGCACCCTGGACACTCCATACAACCGCGCCATTATAAACAGATGACGTCAGATGACGTTTTTGTACACGCGCAACTGTGTGTGTAAGTCTAGGCTACCGTGCAGTTTGTACTGTATGCGCAGAGTTCAATTCATAATTCGAACTTGTTGGTAAATAAAGTCACGACGCATTGCCATGAATATCAAAATAAGTTGACAAACACGACTAAACGGGCATACCATTCGGCATACTAACTCGCGGGGTGGGGTGAGGTAATTAATTCTGGGGCGGGGCGGAGAGTGTCCTTCCTGTACAGTAGTACTTATATCTATTCTGTGCTTCAGCGCTGGCTGGCTAATGAAATTGCGGCGAATATTCGCGAAGCAATTGAATTTTACGAACACTGTGCTGTGGGTACCTACGAATGAAACTGGAGCAATGAAATCAAAAACGAATAACGTAGTTCTTCCGTTTTTACGGCACTAATACTACTGGGGTTGGGTTATGATATGTGTATATAACAATATCGAGAGAATATAAGGCCCGTATTTATAAACCGCTCCAACGTTGAGAGCTAAGTATCTTGTGAGCATATCTGACATGCTGTTTCTATAAGAAGAGCATCTAGTATGATCTCAAGATAGTTGTGAGCGGTTTATAAATGCGGGCCTATAGATTCGTAGATTAGTTCTAAGTGTCCATCAACACACAAGTATAAGTTCAGAACGGTTGACAACTTTCAGGAAACTTCTGCGTGTGTAGAATTAGTAAACGGAAACTTCATAGACTTTTATGTTGTTTTCAAGTTACCTAAAGTTGAGTTCTGAACAACAAATAGACTTTGACAATTCGTGAAAAAGCTAAGCGGAAAAAAGCTATAAAAATTAAAAGGGGTTCCCTCATACCTCAAAAGAAACAACGGTATACCCGATTAGGATCACTTAATTGTACGAGCGGCTATCAGAACCCTTATTCTAAGAAACGCGTAGGCAAGTGACGCGTATCAATTTAAGTGTTAAATACCAAGGTCCTTTGTCCCTGAAAGCTGTGAAAAATCAAGCTTTAATCAAACATAACTCAATCAATTAAGGCCGTTCAAAATCTCGATCGTATTATATAGAATGTATAGAATCATGAAAAAGCAAGAAGCATTAGTTAGTTTGGTTTGATCACATCAAAATGTAATTGATTTGTTGATATAATATGCGTAATCAAATGTCTATCAACGTCGTAAATGCGGTTGACAAACGCAGGAAATGACGATTTTTTTGTGCCTGAAATTGTCAAACAAATTATAATCATTATTTCTAAACAATTTTCGGACGTATTAAAGCTTAAAGCACTGTGGTCGTAGTTATGTCACGTTTGAGTTCACTATATAAACAGTTGGAAATCATCGTTAGTCTCGTTGGTGATTACTCGTTTTTCTGTGGGTGTCACTGATTGACGTCAACCATAGTAAATTCTACGTTATTTTCTTTATAACTGACGAAAGTTGTTAAGATTTTTGAGATTACAGTATAGAAAATATTCTAGTAATAAAACTTTGTGATTAGAGCAGTGTGTGTTATATGTCACTATTCAAAATCTGAAAACTGTAAAATTCAAAGTAGTGTGTCTAGGGTACTAATGCCATCGTACAGTCGCGATCTTCTGTGGGTGTCACTGATTGACGTCAATCGTAATTAATTCTACGTTATCTTCTTTATAACTGACGAATGTTGTTAAGATTTTAGAGATTACAGTAAAGAAAATATACTAATAATAAAACTTTGTGATTGATTATTTTCTTTATAACTGACGAAAGTTGTTGAGATTTTTGCGATTACACTCTAGAAAATAAACTAATTATTAAGGTTGGAAATAATAAAACTTTGTGATTAGAGCAGTGTAGGTATGTAATGTCACTATTCAAAATCTGAAAAATGTAAAATTCATTAGTAGTGTTCCTTGGGTACTTATTATTATGGCTGTCCCTGCAAACATTATCTATCATTTGGATTGCATATTATTCAATTCAACTGCAAATTAACCCAAGTCCGATTCATTTATCATGCAGATGCAATTCTTATAACATACATGTACTCGTACCTACGACTGAACAAACATATATTTAAAAATAATACGTACGTTGTAGAATGACGGATAGATTGTCCGATGGCATGGTTTTGAGAGCTCTGCTATTTTTTTCCTTTGTTTAAAAGCAATGACAGTATTGTAACTGCTCATTTGTGTCTTGGGAAACCAGCGTTCATGTCACGAGTAGACTATTAGGTACATTAAGTGAGTAAGAATTTTAACACTGAAAATATTATTTAATAACTTCTAAGATAAAGTTAGATATTTTAAAGTTTTTATCGTAAAAAATACTAACACTTCTTAGCATACCAAGTAAAGATATTATATTTTATTGATCTTACTCTATGTATTATTATTACCCTAGGGCAGGGATGGCAAACCAATGGCACGCGACACAATATTTTTGGCACGTCACTGATCACAAAATTCATTATGCACTATTAAAAAAATACGAATTAATTAATTGAAATTACGCGTATGATTGAAACATTGCAATATGTACTTTTTTAGTAAATAAAGAGTTTTGAGTTGATAGTATTTATTATTATTATTTTCTCAATAATCACATAGTCAAAATTATTGAATGGCACGCCTATGACCTTATTAAACATTTCTTTAGAAAAATGGCACGTTGATACTAAAGGTTCGCCATCCCTTCCCTATGGGGTAATTTAATACACGACCACGACTGCCCAAAAAATGGAGAGTGTTCAGGGTTCATTTTTTATTAAATTTTTATTTACGTTTGTGTCTTAGTAAGTTTCTTTATTCCACCATAACTTCTTATTATGCCTGAATAGATTTGGATGTATGGGGCATCGTCAGAATCCTTACATCACCCCGAGTGACACTCACACAGGTTATCCCGTTGTACATAAAAAAAAGTTGCAGATGAGTATGTACTCATAAAAAATGAACCCTGAACACTCTCCATTTTTTGGGCAGTCGTGGTCGTACATATAGGCCTATACATATAGGCTAATAAAAAAAGTTTTGAGGTTAATCGCCAAATAAGTCGGATAAAGGGTGCTTTATATCGTTTGGTTGAGTTGACAGTGTCAATAGCGACAATTTATGTCTTTGCTCTAAGGATAAAATATCACAATTATAGTGTTTTTGTTGGTGTATGTATAAGGTGCTGTGCTCTGTGAGTAATGGGGTCAAGTAGGTAACACCTGACTGATAACCTTGGTGGTGTGGACAGTGTCTACTACTGTTACTGCCCCCGACCAAGCAGGTCGTGTGCTTGCTTACTTTTATAAACAAAAAAAATATAACGTGACTTTATCAAAGCTCTACCACCACCTGCCTTTTTCGGAAGTGTTCCCTTTACATCCTGTATATAGAAAAATCCTCTTTATTTTTTTTGTATCTTTTTCAGTTCATTCAGCAACGTAGTAGATGTTGTGAACGCAATGTCTCAAATTTCGTTCAAGATCAACGGAATTACGCATAATGGTAAGTAAGCAGATTTAAAAACCGTGTTCACTAGGTGATTACGATTAGTAACCACTAGTATTTAAATAAACTATAAATACTTCTTAAAACAAATAAAAGGAAATCTTCTGGCATGTTAAGGCGCGTGGAAGCATTTAAGAATTTTTTGTTTGATCCTGGAAAAATTCAGCGAAAATTCAGCAAGCTAAAACCCTTCCTTTGCTATGGTACCATTAGACAGTACCATTGATTTATTTTTATTTTATTTTATATTTTATTTGGAGAGCTTACAGCATCATTTACAACTTATGGAAATATATATAGGTACTTAAGGGCTAATTACAAGCTTCCACAGATAGAAGCTACTTATTGCACAATACTGACTTAAACTAAATAAGCATTATATAAGCTATGAAATTAATTAAGCGAAAGCAGTGTTAAGTCGTCGGTCATTAAACTTTTGACGGGTCTTATTGGTGTGATGGTAGGTACTTTTTTTTTGCTGTAATACCATTACAATTTTGTTCCTTTGACGCAAACTAAATCTATCGGTTCTACGAAAATCAGCAGCCGAGTAAAGCGAAAACCGATTTTCACCGATGATACGAGATAGTAATATATATTGTAATTAGTCTTCTGCGTTACATTTTAGAGATATATTTACTCTTCTTATCACTGTACAGATATATATTACTCTGTTATCTAGAATAACCTAGATGATTACTAAGACTCATTTATATATTACACTGCTATCTAAAATAACCTAGATGATTACCAAGATATTATAAAAGGGGGTAAAAAGACTCTAAACGAAGCCGAAGTCTACGCATTCCACCCATAATTAGGATCATTTTTGACTTTTAGACTTTACTTTAGGAAATCAAACAATGTTTTTTAACAATGAAAATCTGAGTTGCTGCGGGTGAGTCGATTTTTTCTAATATTTTTCAATTATATTAATATAATCTTAATGAAAATCTATTCCCAGCAATCATTTTGAACAGAAATGGTTCTGATAATGGGCAGAATACGTAGACCACTGCTTCGTTAATGCTCTTCCCTGTAGGTTTGTCGGCTGAACCGAACTTTTATTTTTCCTGGGCATAGCTGTGACTCTGAGATAAGAGTGGTTTTGTAATTGGATAAAATACTGAAAATCAATACCAATACCTCATTTTATTTGTTGGCATTTTTAGTGGACGGAAAATATGGTCCCGATGTATCCCTAAACGAGTACATTCGCAACGTGGCGGGATTACCAGGCACGAAAGTCATGTGTGGAGAGGGGGGGTGCGGCGCTTGCATCGTCGCCGTGCGTGCAGCACCACCACCGAACTATGACATGAAGACCTTCTCTGTCAATTCGGTGGGTAAAAAAGTTTTTTTTTTATCTCAACGGGATAATGCTTGGCCTACACCTCACCTGATGTTAAGTGACGATAAGGCTGAAGGTGGAAGCACATTACTCCCGGAAGCCTCATCACTGAGGAACTGGCTATCGTACCTCTAACTGCCTCTAATTTTAAATTGTTGTTATGGCGTCAGACTTAGGTAAGATGGTGGTAGCTAGCCAGGCTGTCTTGAAATAAGTCCTACCACCAAACAAACTGAATACAAATTGTACCCTCCCTGGTAATCGAACCTGGGATATATAGCTGGCGGACTTGAAGTACTACATTATAATGAAGTTAAAAGGAAAATTATCAGTGCTAAGCAGGCTTTACAAGTTTACGGGTAATAGTCGATCAAATATCTAAAATTATTAAATTTAATTTAATTTAATTAAATTTAAATTATGTAAATCAGGGAGTAAATATAAGCTTACACTATAGCCATATGGTATGGTACGATAAGATGGACACAACCTCGAACAACTGATGGTTACTGGCAAGGTTGATAACAAACGGCCGAGAGTTCGAAGCCCAACTAGGTGGTCTGACCAAATCCGCTCAACGCTGAACACCAAGCTACACGATGCACTCCATGACGCTAAGGACAGACAGTGATGGAGGGGCATCGTCAAAGAAAAATTAACTTCCCATCGGGGGAATCACGACCCTCAGTAATGAGGAACACGAGGCGAGGAGGAGGATGGTATGCTACAGGGTAACTATGAAACTATAGAGTATAGACTGCGCGTGACCCGACACGCACAATGGCCAGCTTTTTTTCTATTTGCGCTATATTATGAATAGAAATGAAATGAATTAATTCTAAGTGAAAGTGAAAGTGAAAGTGAAATAAGCTTTATTCAAATAAACATAATTATTAAGTACTTTTGAATCGTCTATATTTTCCTACCACCCGTTCCAGACTTTTTTAGCTGACAAGAAGAACGGGCGCAAGAAACTTATCAGCTGTAACAGCCATAAGTAACGATATTTACAAACTTGAATATATCGTTACCAGATAATTACAACAGGGTGACAGGATTATTGGCAACAACATAGACTTATTATATTACTTCAACAAAGTTCTTATATTAGCAAGTTATGTGTTACATCATTTCCACGCATTTTGATCTTTAAGATAATCGTCAACTTTATAATAACCTTTACCCATGAGCGTTATTTAACATGGTTTTTAAATTCATGCAAAGGAAGATCAATCACTTGTTGTAGAACTTTATTAATAAAGGCTATGCCTTTCCCCATAAATGAACCTCTCGTTTTTGCAAGCCTAAATCTTGGAACGGCAAGTTTATCTTTATTTCTTGTATTAAACTGGTGAATGTTGCTGTTCTTATCAAATGAATCATAGTGTTTCCTTACATAAACTAAATTTTCATAAATATATTGGCCTGCCAAAGTTAAAATATTTATTTCTTTGAACAATTCTCTCAAGGTATCTCTCCGCCGTAGAGTGTATATGGCGCGAACAGCCCTTTTTTGGAGTACAAAAATATTTTCAAAACTGGCAGCTGAGCCCCACAATAGCAGTCCATAAGACATTACACTATGAAAATAACTAAAGTATACTAACCTTGCCGTTTCAATATCAGTTAAAAGCCTTATTTTCTTAACAGCGAATGCCGCAGAACTAAGTCTACTTGACAAGGCTTCAATATGTGGATCCCATTGCAATCGAGAATCTAGTGTAATACCAAGAAATTTTGTACTCTCAGTAAAGTCTACTTCATCGTCATTCAAATTAATATTTAATTTTGTCTGCTCAACATTAGGTAATGAAAATTTTACACATTTGGTTTTTTTGGGGTTAAGTGCTAAATTATTACTATTAAACCAGTGTGAAACTTTAGAGAGGGCACTATTTACTTCGTCCGAACAGTTATTACCTCTGTTTACTTTGAAAACTAAAGAAGTATCATCCGCAAATAGTACTGTCTCACATAAATTATTCGCGTAGTTGGGAAGATCATTTATATAAATTAGAAACAGCAATGGGCCCAATATTGATCCCTGTGGCACACCCATATTGATGGGGGCTCCAGTAGATTCAGTTCTATTAATTACTACTTTCTGAGTTCTATTGTACAAATACGATTTCATAAGACTAACCGACTTATCAGAGACACCATAATGTTCTAGCTTCTTTAATAGTGTTTGGTGATCAACGCAATCGAATGCCTTAGAAAGTTCACAGAAAATGCCAATTACATCCTGCTTTTCTTCCCAAGCGTCAAGAATATGTTTGAGAAGTGCAATTCCAGCATCAGTAGTACTTTTACCCTTGGAAAAGCCAAACTGATTTTTATGAAGTATATTATTGTATGTGAAGTAATCTAATAATTGGGAATATATAATTTTTTCAAATATTTTACTAAGTGCTGGTAGTATAGATATTGGCCTAAAGTTAGCTGGGTCACTTTTATCCCCAGATTTAAAAAGAGGAATTAATTTACTATTTTTCATTAAGTCAGGAAAGACCCCTTCGTCAATACATTTGTTAAAAATAAAAGCTAAGTAGGGGGCTAGTATATCAATTATTGATTTAATAATGCTTGTTGACATGCCCCAAAGATCTTCTGTTTTTTTAACATTAATTGTTTTAAAAGCTTTAATGATATCTGCACTATTTATATATTTAAAGGAAAAACTTTCATTGCACTTATCAACACTAGACTCCAGAAGGGAGACAGCGATGTTGGGACTAGCACTAAGAGTACTGGTAGTTTCTACAGGTATTCTAGCAAAGAAATCTTCAAAAACTTTAGCAACCTCATTGTCAGATTCAAAAGTTTGATCACCAGTTTTTAAACAGAAGGAATTTATATTGGATTTTGATTTGCCCGTTTCTTTGTTAATAATATTCCAGGTAGCTTTAATTTTGTTATCTTACTTAAACTAAATAAGCATTATATAAGCTATGAAATTAATTAAGCGAAAGCAGTGTTAAGTCGTCGGTCATTAAACTTTTGACGGGTCTTATTGGTGTGATGGTAGGTACTTTTTTTTTGCTGTAATACCATTACAATTTTGTTCCTTTGACGCAAACTAAATCTATCGGTTCTACGAAAATCAGCAGCCGAGTAAAGCGAAAACCGATTTTCACCGATGATACGAGATAGTAATATATATTGTAATTAGTCTTCTGCGTTACATTTTAGAGATATATTTACTCTTCTTATCACTGTACAGATATATATTACTCTGTTATCTAGAATAACCTAGATGATTACTAAGACTCATTTATATATTACACTGCTATCTAAAATAACCTAGATGATTACCAAGATATTATAAAAGGGGGTAAAAAGACTCTAAACGAAGCCGAAGTCTACGCATTCCACCCATAATTAGGATCATTTTTGACTTTTAGACTTTACTTTAGGAAATCAAACAATGTTTTTTAACAATGAAAATCTGAGTTGCTGCGGGTGAGTCGATTTTTTCTAATATTTTTCAATTATATTAATATAATCTTAATGAAAATCTATTCCCAGCAATCATTTTGAACAGAAATGGTTCTGATAATGGGCAGAATACGTAGACCACTGCTTCGTTAATGCTCTTCCCTGTAGGTTTGTCGGCTGAACCGAACTTTTATTTTTCCTGGGCATAGCTGTGACTCTGAGATAAGAGTGGTTTTGTAATTGGATAAAATACTGAAAATCAATACCAATACCTCATTTTATTTGTTGGCATTTTTAGTGGACGGAAAATATGGTCCCGATGTATCCCTAAACGAGTACATTCGCAACGTGGCGGGATTACCAGGCACGAAAGTCATGTGTGGAGAGGGGGGGTGCGGCGCTTGCATCGTCGCCGTGCGTGCAGCACCACCACCGAACTATGACATGAAGACCTTCTCTGTCAATTCGGTGGGTAAAAAAGTTTTTTTTTTATCTCAACGGGATAATGCTTGGCCTACACCTCACCTGATGTTAAGTGACGATAAGGCTGAAGGTGGAAGCACATTACTCCCGGAAGCCTCATCACTGAGGAACTGGCTATCGTACCTCTAACTGCCTCTAATTTTAAATTGTTGTTATGGCGTCAGACTTAGGTAAGATGGTGGTAGCTAGCCAGGCTGTCTTGAAATAAGTCCTACCACCAAACAAACTGAATACAAATTGTACCCTCCCTGGTAATCGAACCTGGGATATATAGCTGGCGGACTTGAAGTACTACATTATAATGAAGTTAAAAGGAAAATTATCAGTGCTAAGCAGGCTTTACAAGTTTACGGGTAATAGTCGATCAAATATCTAAAATTATTAAATTTAATTTAATTTAATTAAATTTAAATTATGTAAATCAGGGAGTAAATATAAGCTTACACTATAGCCATATGGTATGGTACGATAAGATGGACACAACCTCGAACAACTGATGGTTACTGGCAAGGTTGATAACAAACGGCCGAGAGTTCGAAGCCCAACTAGGTGGTCTGACCAAATCCGCTCAACGCTGAACACCAAGCTACACGATGCACTCCATGACGCTAAGGACAGACAGTGATGGAGGGGCATCGTCAAAGAAAAATTAACTTCCCATCGGGGGAATCACGACCCTCAGTAATGAGGAACACGAGGCGAGGAGGAGGATGGTATGCTACAGGGTAACTATGAAACTATAGAGTATAGACTGCGCGTGACCCGACACGCACAATGGCCAGCTTTTTTTCTATTTGCGCTATATTATGAATAGAAATGAAATGAATTAATTCTAAGTGAAAGTGAAAGTGAAAGTGAAATAAGCTTTATTCAAATAAACATAATTATTAAATACTTTTGAATCGTCTATATTTTCCTACCACCCGTTCCAGACTTTTTTAGCTGACAAGAAGAACGGGCGCAAGAAACTTATCAGCTGTAACAGCCATAAGTAACGATATTTACAAACTTGAATATATCGTTACCAGATAATTACAACAGGGTGACAGGATTATTGGCAACAACATAGACTTATTATATTACTTCAACAAAGTTCTTATATTAGCAAGTTATGTGTTACATCATTTCCACGCATTTTGATCTTTAAGATAATCGTCAACTTTATAATAACCTTTACCCATGAGCGTTATTTAACATGGTTTTTAAATTCATGCAAAGGAAGATCAATCACTTGTTGTAGAACTTTATTAATAAAGGCTATGCCTTTCCCCATAAATGAACCTCTCGTTTTTGCAAGCCTAAATCTTGGAACGGCAAGTTTATCTTTATTTCTTGTATTAAACTGGTGAATGTTGCTGTTCTTATCAAATGAATCATAGTGTTTCCTTACATAAACTAAATTTTCATAAATATATTGGCCTGCCAAAGTTAAAATATTTATTTCTTTGAACAATTCTCTCAAGGTATCTCTCCGCCGTAGAGTGTATATGGCGCGAACAGCCCTTTTTTGGAGTACAAAAATATTTTCAAAACTGGCAGCTGAGCCCCACAATAGCAGTCCATAAGACATTACACTATGAAAATAACTAAAGTATACTAACCTTGCCGTTTCAATATCAGTTAAAAGCCTTATTTTCTTAACAGCGAATGCCGCAGAACTAAGTCTACTTGACAAGGCTTCAATATGTGGATCCCATTGCAATCGAGAATCTAGTGTAATACCAAGAAATTTTGTACTCTCAGTAAAGTCTACTTCATCGTCATTCAAATTAATATTTAATTTTGTCTGCTCAACATTAGGTAATGAAAATTTTACACATTTGGTTTTTTTGGGGTTTAGTGCTAAATTATTACTATTAAACCAGTGTGAAACTTTAGAGAGGGCACTATTTACTTCGTCCGAACAGTTATTACCTCTGTTTACTTTGAAAACTAAAGAAGTATCATCCGCAAATAGTACTGTCTCACATAAATTATTCGCGTAGTTGGGAAGATCATTTATATAAATTAGAAACAGCAATGGGCCCAATATTGATCCCTGTGGCACACCCATATTGATGGGGGCTCCAGTAGATTCAGTTCTATTAATTACTACTTTCTGAGTTCTATTGTACAAATACGATTTCATAAGACTAACCGACTTATCAGAGACACCATAATGTTCTAGCTTCTTTAATAGTGTTTGGTGATCAACGCAATCGAATGCCTTAGAAAGTTCACAGAAAATGCCAATTACATCCTGCTTTTCTTCCCAAGCGTCAAGAATATGTTTGAGAAGTGCAATTCCAGCATCAGTAGTACTTTTACCCTTGGAAAAGCCAAACTGATTTTTATGAAGTATATTATTGTATGTGAAGTAATCTAATAATTGGGAATATATAATTTTTTCAAATATTTTACTAAGTGCTGGTAGTATAGATATTGGCCTAAAGTTAGCTGGGTCACTTTTATCCCCAGATTTAAAAAGAGGAATTAATTTACTATTTTTCATTAAGTCAGGAAAGACCCCTTCGTCAATACATTTGTTAAAAATAAAAGCTAAGTAGGGGGCTAGTATATCAATTATTGATTTAATAATGCTTGTTGACATGCCCCAAAGATCTTCTGTTTTTTTAACATTAATTGTTTTAAAAGCTTTAATGATATCTGCACTATTTATATATTTAAAGGAAAAACTTTCATTGCACTTATCAACACTAGACTCCAGAAGGGAGACAGCGATGTTGGGACTAGCACTAAGAGTACTGGTAGTTTCTACAGGTATTCTAGCAAAGAAATCTTCAAAAACTTTAGCAACCTCATTGTCAGATTCAAAAGTTTGATCACCAGTTTTTAAACAGAAGGAATTTATATTGGATTTTGATTTGCCCGTTTCTTTGTTAATAATATTCCAGGTAGCTTTAATTTTGTTATCAGCTAATTTTATTTTATTTGCAAAGTACTTGGACTTTGCTAGGATACAAACTTCTCTGAATGTTTGTGAATACTTCTTGACAAATTCAATGAAGTTAGGATCACAAGAAGTAGCTTTCTCTGCATAAAGTTCGTATAATTTCCTTCTGCTCTTATATATGCCGGGTGTGGCCCAGTCACTAAATTTCGTACTATACTTTTTTACTTTTGTTTGAAAGTTTCACTAAATTCAGTTTTAACTATGCTAAATAAATGATCATATAAGTTATTGGCTTCAAAATTTGGTTCTGGTAATGTTTCAATTTTACTTGTGACATTGGTTCTGAATTTTTCAATACAGTGTTTTTTTATTGGCCTGCACATTATTTCCCTAAGCTTATTATATTTTGATTTCAGTGTCTTGTCTCAGTGTTATCTTGTCATGGATGGGAAATAACTACAGTGGAAGGGCTTGGTAACAGGGTCAATGGTTACCATGACATTCAAACCCGCCTTGCACAGTTCAATGGAACACAATGTGGCTACTGCACTCCGGGTTGGATTATGCAGATGTATAGGTAACAATATTTATTCGGAAAACTGACAAGTTTTAAGAGCTTGTAGTACGGTGCAGTTTGCTGGCGTCCCTATATCAAACAAGGCACTAGCCCGACATGTAGGTAGGTAGGTTGTTTGCGATGCCATTATCCGAAAAGTGACAACTGCTTTAACGACAGCAAGCCCAAACATCTATTTTTGGCTGTCGAAGGCGAAGCTATGTTCTAACCTAATTAATGAAATAAGAGAAAAACAAAATTGTAAAGTTTTTTGCGCGCTCTTTGCCATTTAGGGGTACATCCTTCATTATAATTTATAATTAATAAATATTCAATGCTCGAAGATCTCCGTAGTGCTTCCCAAAGAGTGGGTCTCAAGATGAACATGGATAAGACGAAAATTATGTCAAATGCCCATGTTGTACCCTCTCCAGTTCATGTTGGGAACACTACACTTGAAGTTGTTGACCATTACGTATACCTAAGTCCAACTTCGAGAAAGAGATCTCTCGTCGAATCCAACTCGGGTGGGCAGCATTCGGGAAGCTTCGAAAAATCTTCGCGTCCGACTTACCTCAGTCTCTCAAGATGAAAGTCTATGAACAGTGTGTGTTGCCAGTGATGACTTACGGCAGTGAAACGTGGTCGCTAACTATGGGTCTCATAAGGAGGGTCAAGGTCACCCAGCGTGCAATGGAGAGAGCCATGCTCGGCGTTTCCCTGCGTGATCGAATCAGAAACGAAGAGATCCGCAAGAGAACTAAAGTAACCGACATCGCTCGAAGGATTGCTCAGCTGAAGAGGCAATGGGCGGGACACATAGCGAGAAGAACCGATGGCCGTTGGGGCGGAAAGGTTCTGGAATGGCGACCGCGCACGGACTGCGCTCCGTGGGTAGGCCCCCGAAAAGGTGGACCGACGATCTGGTGAAGGTCGCGGGAAGCCGCTGGATGCGGGCAGCGCAGGACCGATCGTCGTGGAGATCCTTAGGGGAGGCCTATACCCAGCAGTGGGTGTCGTGCGGCTGATATGATGATGATGATGATGAAATATTCAATTTTATATTAAGCAAACTTTATTCCCATAACGAAGAATCAATAAGAATGTGTAACCAGGCAACTGTCAAGTATATGTCACGTCTCCCCCGCGAGTTCCTTGACCAGGGGAGCCGGAAGGAGCTGGTCCAGGTGGTGGATCCAGGTTCTGCCGTCGTCCGTCTGGACTTGATAATGTAGACGGCCAAGCCACTGGGTGATTACCCCGAACTACCACTTGGGTCCTGAGGTCGTGAAGTCCCGGGCCTGGACTCGATCGCCCTGAGCGAACTCTCGCACATTCGATGCGTTAGCGCTCTGTCTGTGGCCAGATCTCTCCCCCTCCGTTTCTTTTCTTGCCATGGAGTGTAATTTGGTTCTGATTTCTCTGGCAAGCATCATGGTGTAGGGTGACAGGTCCGATGGTCCTGGTGAACTGCGCAGGCGAAACTTCACTTTTAGAAGGTGCTCTGTTAGGCCACCCCTTTCTTGTTCAAGTATATATAGTAGTATATTGTCACGTCTTGACAATAATCATCCTAAAAATTTTGAAATAAATAAGCAGCTACTTTCAATACAACTCAAAACTTATTCAGTTTCGGAACTGAGGACCTATTTCAAAAAATAATCACGATAATCGGTCAATGTTCGTTGATCAATTTGCTTGATTTTGAACCTCATAGTGAGACCGTACGCTTATCGCTATGATTTTTTGTATTAGGCCTTTAAAATTTTAAATGTTTGATTTTATTTCATTCATTTTCAGTTTATATGAAGCGAATGATAAAAAACTCTCCATGGAACAAATTGAGAACTCCTTTGCCAGCAACATTTGCAGATGTACAGGGTATAGGCCGATAGTTGATGCATTCAAATCGTTCGCCAGTGATGCTGATGAGAAATTGGTTGCTAAAATAATTGACTTAGAAGATCTAGCATTGATCAAAAAGTGCGGAGTAAAATGCAAAGGGATCTGTCTCCATAAAAACCCTAATGAGAATAAACATGACGATGGATGGTGCATTCTTAAAAATAACGATTCTGATAATAAAATGATAGTTATAGACTGCGGGACTTGTAGATGGTATAAAGCTTATAGCTTGAAAGATGTCTTTGAAGCTATGGCAAATGATAATGACTATAAACTCATAGCTGGAAACACAGGACAAGGTAAGTACGAATAAAGATTACGGAAATTAGAAAAGTGTAGCACACGCGTGACGATAAGTCATAATGGTTTTTTTTATATGAGGCCTTTTCAAAGTGACATTTAAAAAATATAGTAACTATTTGCCTTACTAGATGGCGTTAATGGACAAGTGAAGTGCCAAAATTGGCTTTGAAAAATAAACGGCCTGTGCTCACATACCATACAAATAATACTGTGCATGTGCTTAAAAAAGTCCATTTCATTTCTTGGCGTTCGTTATTAGCGGTTTTTTTTATTTGCCTATTTATCAACGCCATCTATCCTCCATCCAATGAGGAAAAGCCCTCATTGGTTACCGATTTCTTAATTAATATATGAAGTAAAGTTGAGGTAGAATCCAAACAGTTCAGTTATAACAGTGTTCATTAGGTTAGGTAACTTAAGTAATTTCCCATGTTCTTTATTTTATCAACTCTTAACCAAATCCCAGCTATTTTCACTAAACATAACGAAATTTTGTCTTACTCGTACTAACTTAGTGACTCGTTTAAGTTCGTAGGCGTCTATGTAAGCTTCACTTGCTCGCACCGCTGCCTGCACTTGATTATTTCTAACCTATTAAACTGCTACTCTAGATCTCCAGATCGATGTAGAGATTGGACCTTTCTGTGAAATTACTATAGAAATACGTTTTATAGGCGCCATATTGACATTTCTTAAATCATGATAACGATTTCCTTTTACTTGAAAGTTATTAATAAACTAAACCGTCTACTGAGATAAATTATAACATCAGAATATTTAAGAATTTCTTGTTCTTCAAAGATAACTGCTTCCTACACGCGATCTAAGAAAGGACAGATTTAAGGCTGCTATTGCCCTCAAGTTGTGCCCTCACCTTCATTGTATACAAAAGAGCAAACAAGTAGAAAAATAGAATAGAATAGAAAAACGTTTATTAACAGCACACAATAGGATTAAGAAGAGAAAACAATATATATAGGTAGGTACACATTTACACAGAACAGAAGAGGGATAAAAAGGATAACAAAGTGTGCTGCTGAAAGGCCCTGTCTCAGCAAAAAAACTTCTGAGTCATTCGTAGATGGTCAGAATGACCCAGAAGCACTGTTATTCTGCCAGGGCCTGGAAACAGTCAGTGGTCGGAAATTTAACGAAAAATGACATACAAGGAGTAAAACAAATATCATAAGCCAAAACTCGTACAAGAAAATTTTCACATAGAAATATAATATATAACACAAACGATAATACAGATACACAAGACTTATTTTATTTTAGTTCGACGCTATGGAGCGCGATCCTTTTGCCAAAAAATGAGCCTAAAACGCCTTCCGCCCAAGTAGCTAATTTAGGCACTTTTGCCTACTACTACTACAATAAACTATATTTTACTGAGGTTGTTGTTTGTAAATAAACTATAGAACCTTAGCTTTAATCTGTACATGTGAATTTTTGATACATTATGCTACTTAGCGAGCAATAAATTTAATTAAGATGAGGGCGCTACTTTGTGGGCTAAGGAGTCCTTTTATTCAGCAGATCCTAATTAAGGCAATTCAACTCTTAATCTAAACCTTAATAATAGAAATAAGCTGGTCTTGAAATAAATATTTGGACTAAACTAAGCAATAATTAAAAATAAAAAGTACTTTAGACATTATCTTATTTTCCAGGTGTATACCATGTGACAGATTATCCTAAAATAATTATAGATATTTTCGATGTTCCGGAGCTGAAAGGATATCTATTGGATGTCAATTTAGTGCTGGGCGCTGGTATGCCATTAACGGATATGATGGATGTTTTTCAAAAGCTGTCAAAAGAACATGAAGAGTTTTCATACCTTAAACATTTTTATGATCACATGGATTTAGTCGCTCATATTCCAGTGAGAAATGTAAGATATTCATCGTTTTCGAAATTGTATACTTAACTTGTTAAGACATTAGAGGAACTAAGACACATTGCATTATAATTGATTTTTTCGTACCCCGCTTATAAATTATCTGATTGAATTTTAATGACTCAATTAATATAAGCTTTAACCCTTTGAGACTAATTTTAATTACAGATCGGTACCATAGGCGGTAATTTATTCTTGAAATATTTGAACAAAGAATTTCAGTCAGATGTTTTTTTGCTCTTTGAAACGGTTGGAGCTACAATAACTATAGGTAAGATCTTGGTAAGATATTTGAATTTTGCCTTTTAGCAGACAGTTTCCCGACGTCGTGAAGTTATTTCAAAATTATATAGAGTTATTTCTTTCAGCTGAAAATGTAACTGAAAAGAAACAAATGAAATTATCAGAATTTTTACACGTCAATATGAAAGGGAAAATACTGTTGACGATAAGTCTCCCACCATTGTCCAAAAATTGCTTTATTAAAACTTATAAGGTAATGAGATTATAGTTGATAGCGTCTTTTTTCATTTGATGCTAATTTAACATGACAGAGCTAACAAGTGTAAGTTTATTTCAGATAATGCCACGATCTCAAAATGCCCATGCAGTTGTCAACGCTGGTTTCTTTTTTAAATTAAACGAAAATTCGAGTACAGTGAAAGAGGCAAGAATAACTTATGGAAATATCACTTTAGATTTTATACACGCATCAAAAACTGAATCAATATTGGTTGGCAAAGATCTATACAGTGACGAAACATTACAATTAGCCCTGAAAACTTTAGAAGGAGAAATCATTCCGGAACAGAAGAGTGCTGAGCCCTCCCCTGCTTACAGAAAGCTGCTTTCTTTGGCTTTATACTATAAAGTAAAGTTTATTTTATTTTTTGCTCAGATGCTTTTTACATAGTCAACTGCTTAAGTTGAAGTTTTAATGTTTCAGGCCATACTCTCTTTATGTCCATCAGACAAAGTAAATCCATCTTTTAAATCTGGCGGTGATGTTTTGAAAAGGATAACTTCAAAAGGGAGTCAGATATATGACACAGACAGGAGTATATGGCCTTTGAATGAACCCATACCTAAAATGGAAGGTATCTTTCAATGTAGTGGAGAAGCGACTTTTGCTAATGATCTTCCACGAGGGACTGATGATTTATACTGTGCATTTGTTACTGCTAATGTTCTGCCTGGTAGCATAATAGAAGATTATGATACTTCCGAAGCTTTTGTAAGTTATTGTTACTATTCACATGAAATTAATCTCATTTATAAAATAATTTACAGTAAATTACATTTTTCTACTAGAAACTTTCAGGTGTGGTTGCCTTCTATTCCGCTAAAGATATCCCAGGTACGAATACATTCATACCGAAAAACCTTCCCATGATGACCGCTGATGAAGAAATTTTCTGCACTGATAAAGTGAAATTCTTTGGTCAAGCAGCAGGAATTATAGTTGCTGAGAGAGAATTAACTGCTAGAAAGGCAGCTAAGCTAGTTAAAATAAATTACAAAAGTAAAAATTCCAATAAGGCAATAATAACTATATCTGACGTATTAGAATCTAAAGAAAAAGACAAAAGGATACACACTGATAAAATAGTAGAACCTGAAGATAAAGGTAACAATGTGAATACTGTAATAAAAGGGGAATTTTCATTGGAAGGACAGTACCATTACTATATGGAATTACAAACTTGTGTTGCTAGACCTACCGAAAATGGTATGGATGTGTTTTCTGCGACACAGTGGCTTGATCTCACTAATGTTGCTATAGCAAATTGTTTAAGTATCCCAGTTAATAGGTAAGAAGGCACTTTTGATTTAGAATTCAATATTCACATTATTTCACCTTTAAGGTTGGAAATAATATTCACTTGTAAATTATCATAGCCTTATACAGATAATCTCTGTTTTTAGCGTTAACGTCGTAGTTCGTCGATTAGGTGGAGCATATGGAGGTAAAATATCTAGAGCTACTCAAATAGCTTGTGCAGCAGCCCTAGTGTGCCATTTGCAAGGGAAACCCTGCAGATTGATATTGCCACTGGAAACAAATATGCAGATAATTGGAAAGAGATTACCAACTCTGAGCAAATATGAAGTACGTTGCATAACTTTTTGACAAACATCTCAAATCGTTCAACTTAAATCGTTTAGCGAATTTTACTTTATACTAACTCTTGTGCCCGCGACTTCGTACGCGTAAGTTGATTACAATAACTTCTAGATAATAATATACAAAGTAAGTAGGTATACAACTTTCAACAGAATAGCCTATTGGGATAATATAAAAACATATTCATAGCTATGAAACTTAGTGAAATAATTTTTTTTAATTCGTTTAGAAATGGTTGAGTTATAAGGGTTTTGAAGGAAATGTCAAGCTCAATGCAATATGTGCTTTATCACGTGCGACATAAGGTTCGTGTACGTCTCGATGACGTCATAATGACCCCCCAAAATAACAGTGTTTTAGCTCGTTCTAGCTCGTATAGCTTCTCAGGTTTAAGAAATATAGTAAAAAAATATTCACAGTTAATCATGTGGTGGCATAAGCTTCTGATAAGCCACTAAACAGAAATCATTACTGATCCTCATTATTATTATTATTAAGAAATAATAGATTGGTATTTTTTTCAGGTTGGTGTTGATATTAAGGGTGAAATTCAATATCTGAAAAATGTGTTATATCAAAATAACGGTTGTTCTTTTAATGAAAGTACGGCAACACTAACTATTGAACATTTTCGTAATTGTTATGACACGAGAAGGTGGTACATAGAAGGCAATAGCGTGTTAACAGATCTGCCTTCAAATACTTTTTGCAGAGCACCATGTAAGTAACGCAGAGAGGCAGTAATTAGTATTTTTGTGCTGACGACTGTGTAGCTTTTGATTTTAAATAATACAAAAACAATATAGGTACTTACTTTAATAATAAAAAATCATACATTTTGAATTAATGTTACAAACATTATTTTAATTAAAAAAAAAAATTCGCAGCTTCTACGGAAGGGGTGGCAATGATAGAGTATATAATGGAACAAATAGCATTCACCCTGAAAAAAGACCCGTTTGATGTAAGGCTACTAAACATTTCAAAGACTAATCCTTTACCAGAAATGATAGAACAAATAAAAATGGACTGCCAATATAACGCAAGGAAATCGGAGATTGAAAGCTTTAATAGCCAAAATAGATGGAGGAAAAGGAGTTTGAAGTTGTTGCCCCTAGAATTTAACATACAATATTTCGCTAGTTACAACTCTTTGGTTTCAATTTATCACGGCGATGGCACAGTTTCTATTACACATGGTGGAGTCGAAATGGGTCAAGGTCTGAACACAAAGACAGCACAAGTATGTGCGCATATTTTAGGAATACCCCTAAAGAAAATCAATGTCAAACCGAGTGCTAGTGAGACATCTCCTAATTCAGTAGTTACTGGTGGCAGTGTTGGCAGCGAATGTATTGCGATGGCTACAATGAAAGCTTGTCAAATATTGAATAAGAGGTTGGAACCGTATAAACATCGGATGATTAACGCTTCTTTTGAAGATATAGTTGAGGCGGCATTCAAAGATGGCGTTGATTTACGAGCATCATATTGTTTCACTAATGCGGAGGGTGATTTAAAACCATACAATGTGTACGCTGTTTGTGCTTTGGAAGTGGAAGTTGATATTTTGACTGGAAATCATGAAGTTAAAAGAGTAGATTTACTTGAAGATACTGGTCGTAGTCTTAGTCCTGAAATTGACGTTGGGCAGGTTATATTTAAATGATGATTTTGATTTTTCAAATATAACCGAACTATGTGAAAATCACGTAACTTCAAACATACTTAACTTTTTACAGATAGAGGGTGCCTTTGTTATGGGCTTAGGTTATTGGACTTCAGAACAGCTGATATATGATAAAGAAACCGGTCAACTCTTGACAGACCGTACCTGGACGTACAAGCCGCCCGGAATGAAAGATATACCAGCAGATATGAGAATTTATTTTCGTAGAAATAGTGGTAATGAGTTCGGAGTCCTGCAGTCCAAAGGTATAAGTTACTAGATTTTAATCTTATGCAATCATTTTTTGTCCAACTACTGACAAACTGCTCCTCATTTTCATTTTTTAAATCAATGTAAATAGTAATAATTATGAAATGGTATTAAAAAAATATTTTTATTGGCATTTTTTGTGTGGTAATTAACTACACAAAAAATGCCAATAAAAATATTTTTTGCCAATAATAGCGAGATTAGAATAGTAAAATTATCGCAGAATAGAAAAAATACTTTACAAAATAAACACAGGAAGAACGTTTTTAAAACTATCTAGAGGTAGTCCAGAAACTCATGAAACGGAAGCAAAATTATTTTCACTAAAAACACATGGTTGTTGCAAACAGACTGACAAGAAAGTAATAAAATTACTTTCTTTGTCATTAGTGTTATACTTAGTCAATATAAACAACACTTGACTAACTTTTGTAATGCAACAACCACGTGTTTTAAGTAAAAATATTTTTATTTCCGTTTCATGAGTTTCTGGACTACCTATATTAAGAAATAAGGCAGTAATCAGAAACTTCCTGCAGTACATCCAGAATAAAATTAACCTCGACCTTTGGTTCTGCAGCTACAGGCGAGCCAGCCCTATGTTTAGCCACTGTTATCATCCATGCTATTCGTGAAGCAATCAGGGCTGCCAGATTGGACGCAGGTTATGAAGACCAGTGGGTGGAAATAGGTAACTGGAACACGTTTTTATGCAAATTCCTGATTAAGTAGTATAATTATGTCATATGAAAAGAGCAATGAAGAGTCTAATTTGATTTTAGCTTATATTCGCTAATTGTATTATGACAGTCATGCTATTAAATGTATTGGTGTGTCTTGACAGACTCATTGAGCGCATGCAATATTCTCAAAAAAACGTCAAAATTTGTACCTAAAGAAAATACCTATAATTATCGTCGAATTAATGATATCAATTAAATTTGTTTTCAGATAATCCCTGCACTGTGGAAAACATATTCAATGCTGTCGGACACCAATTAGAACATTTCAAATTAAATTAAAAGAAAAGAACTAATAAAACTGAATGCTATATTGTGTAATCTATGTTAACTTATTGCATGTTTAGTTACAAGATTAGATATAATAATAAATATTGTATATTTTATTAAAATGCCGGTTACTGTAAAAAAAAACAAACTAGTTGTTGTCATTACTTTAATAATAAGATTAAGTTTTATTATTCATTGATTGCAATTAATTAAGAGTCCGAATAATATTTTATTTCTTATATTTGTAATGTTTAAGATATTCGTTAGATTCGAAGTAGATAAATGTAGTTTGACGCGCTTAATAAAAATAAATTTCAAAAGATATTCGGTAAATCTGAATGTACTGATAAATAGACGTAGGAGCTACATATCTTTTCAATAAATATTGTCACTTTGTATACATAATCTTTTAAAGAACCAACATTATTATAGAATATTATTCTGTGGTTTGGGTTAGAGTCCAAATTAAACAAAAAAAACCGGTCAAGAGCGAGTCCGACTCGCGCACCGAGGGTTTCCGTACCATCATAATAAATACACTGCAGAGCAGCTATAGAATAATAAAATTATTATTACAGTATTAGGTTAGCAGTTCAGCACCATCTCTTGGACGATAGTGGAACAATATTTTTTTCTTAGGCCAGCGCGATCTTTTGACAGATAGTGGAACTAATTTAATTATTCTCATGCCAAGGCCATCTGTTAATTCGTAGAGAAACTAATGAATTTTTTGTTTGTTTTTTGAATTTCTAAAAAAGGGTGTTTTATTATCGAGACATCTTTTTATTTTTCCTGTAATCTTTACATAAACTACTATCACATAGAACTATTTCAGATTTTTCTCTTTGCAAACTTCGGAAATAAGGGGGAACGGTATTTTTTTCACATTTTTCATCATAAGTCGAAAACTATGCGGTCTAAAAAAAAGAAAAAAACGTTTTAAAATGTGCAAACAGCGCTCTTTTATATGATACCCCACATGCCCTAGTCGCCCCACTTAAAAAAATTTAAGACCCTTTTCAGTCCCTGTTGTAAAAAAAACATTTTTTTTCTTTCTTATTTGCAAAATAGTTGGGCAAACGTCATCTTAAACTATTCCAAATTTCAAGTTGATACCATTAGTAGTTTTTCAGATATCCAGCTGTGACAGACAGACAGACAGACTGACTCACACCACAAGGGTTCCTTTTTACCATTTTGGTACGAAACCCTAAAAATCAGTGCGAGTGCGAACAGTGCTTCTGAATTATTTCAATAATAAAAAAATCCTACATTTTATCACCTGAAACGCGGTATCCAGAAAACCAATTATGATACACCCCCTTCAGATTTGATACTTTCTAAACTTTTTAGTATGTGGGTACAGAACATAAACTTAATATTTTCGTATAAATAAGTTTATGGTACAGACATATTTTAAAAACTACGCAAAGTAAGTCATGCAGCGACTTCCTTTTATTCATTTTAAATGAGAGTATTATTAGGTGGTACCAAATTTTTACAATATACCTTTCCAGCCATAGATATAGTATTTTCCAGCGGATTTACTTTATTGACACGGACTGTCACATGCTGGCACCGTAATGTAACATAACTATAAACTGTTTTCGAGAGAGTATTTTAGGTGTGCCTATAATAATTTCTTTTGGGAAAATGTCCGATCCTATTTTCTTTCTTCCACTTCGGAGTGTGACCAGAAAATAAAGTAGGTACGGTCGAAATGTTTAAAAGAAGGACCGATAAAAGTAAATGTTTGCGGCAACGTATGTTGTAGGTACCTAACTGGAAATTAATAATTTTTTATGTCTTGTATCTAGTGTTTTTTTTGGTAAATTTTGCCTACTTAGGTGCACTTTCGAGTAGCAGACAGAGTGATATCTCAACTAGTTGAAAGTTATTTACTCTCACAATTACCTATCCGATATGTCCATTAGTCATTTTTGATGTCCCCACTGCTGGGGCACAGGCCTTCCTTATGGGTGGTAAGGAGGATGGGCCATAACCCACCACGCGGGCCCGATGCGGATTGGTGGGTGTTAACGACTGCAAATGCAGCCGGGACCAACGGCTTAACGTGCCTTCCGAAGCACGGAGGAGCTCGAGATAATAAATTTTTGGTCACCCATCCCATGACCGACCCTTGCGAACGTTGCTTAACCTCCGCAATCGCTGGGCCAACCTACCTACCCATTGTGTGTAAATTTTTGTTAATTATTGTGATGGAAAGTTATTTACTCTCATAATTACCTATCCGATATGTCCATTAGTCATTTTTGATGTCCCCACTGCTGGGGCACAGGCCTTCCTTATGGGTGGTAAGGAGGATGGGTCATAACCCACCACGCGGGCCCGATGCGGATTGGTGGGTGTTAACGACTGCAAATGCAGCCGGGACCAACGGCTTAACGTGCCTTCCGAAGCACGGAGGAGCTCGAGATAATAAATTTTTGGTCACCCATCCCATGACCGACCCTTGCGAACGTTGCTTAACCTCCGCAATCGCTGGGCCAACCTACCTACCCATTGTGTGTAAATTTTTGTTAATTATTGTGATGGAAAGTTATTTACTCTCATAATTACCTATCCGATATGTCCATTAGTCATTTTTGATGTCCCCACTGCTGGGGCACAGGCCTTCCTTATGGGTGGTAAGGAGGATGGGTGACCCACCACGCGGGCCCAATGCGGATTGGTAGGTGTTAACGACTGCAAATGCAGCCGAGACCAACGGCTTAACGTGCCTTCCGAAGCACGGAGGAGCTCGAGATTATACATTTTTGGTCACCCATCCCATGCAAGTGCAAGGGTCGGTGCGAACGTTGCTTAACCTCCGCAATCGCTGGGCCAACCTACCTACCCATTGTGTGTAAATTTTTGTTAATTATTGTGATGGAAAATGACCTCACTTTAAATGTGGAGCTCATTTTTCAATGTTGACGACTCTGTATGATATACTTATACAGGCAGTAAAAAGCAGCCCTTGACGAGTTTCTTGCCGGTTCTTCTCGTTACAAGGTCTCCCGCTTAGGGTTTGCGAACCGATGGCGTAGCTTCTATGACATTCACAAGTGCTTCTAACAGCCTAGACTGAATAAATTACCTAGTTTGAAATATGAAAATTGAATTTTGAATTGAAATCAGGCCCCCGTGACCACGGCAGCTGCAAAGGTGCCGAAACGTTGGGAAAATCAAAAATCAAACCAAATACCAACTAATTACCAAAGTACTTTCAATAAAACCGCGCTAGTATCCGTTAAAAGTGTTTTATTTCATGTCTAGTGAGCGCGTAAGCTTGAGAAGTGAATATGAAAATTGATTTTACTTTTTTGATATTTGTTACTTTGCTTGCTTTTATTTCTCGCATTTCAACTGTAGAGCAACAGCCAGCCCTTTATAAAATGTTGTATGAGACGCATTGGCTGAATGTCATTCAGAGCACGCCGCGCTATTAAACTGCCGTCTTAGTTGTGTTTATTGTCATAAATACATTATTAAGTTATATTTAAGATGGCAGATAGGGTACTAAAGCGGCTATTTTCTATTTTTACTCTATTTCTTGTATAAGTTAAAATGTATTTACGAACTAAAAAAGCAACTCTTACCTCTAACTTCTTAAAAGCAAAATCGATATAATAATGGCTCTAAACTTATGTTTGGTAAGTACAAAAAGAAACTCTTGACGACATTTCATCTTTCCCATAAAGTTAAATTAAACATGTGGGCTTTCATCTCTTAGCCCATATCTAATCTTGAATGTCTTAAGTAATTTTAAGTAAGTATTTATTGAAAACTTTGTGCGTGTGTAAGAAAGTTTAACAAGGGGCCATTTACAACTTATTTCTGATATGAAACTTATGTGGATCTAAACTGAGATCCCAAATTTTAAATCATTGCGTATCAAATCGAAACTTATAGGGGAGTTATAAAAAAATTCTAAAAACTTGAAACAAAGGTTCAAAAATTTCTAAAACGTGAATTATAGCTTTAATAACCGAATGTGTTGGGCCCTCAATCCAGACGGTTGCAATAATGAGGCATAGCATAGATCTTAGAAAGTACCATCTCTGTGTTAATAATTTTCATTTTAGAAATTTCTAAAACGATGTTGGATATTTAATTTCTAGCATCGTTTTAGAAATTTTTAACTCGCTAAGAGATGGCATAACAGATTTATGTCTGTTTAACGTTCAAACATATAGAATCTTCAAAATATGAGTTAAACTGAAGAAATACAATAAAATTACGTTATTATCATAAAGTCTAACACCATAGTAAATTTCTAAAAAAGAAATATTAGTTAAAAAGTTATTGGTTAAATAGTAAGTGAAACCCGAAATTTCTTAAAACGTTTGAACTGAGAGCCCTTTGTGTGGCTATATTGACTAGGCTAAACCTCATAAAATAATGAAAATTACACCACTATATAATTGTACAATCAAACAAACTTACCAAGTGATGTTCGATTGAAATTATGCACTTGTTCGTCTCGCCCGAAGATGATGATTTTTACTACATGTTAGTACCGTTTCTCGTACTCACTAACGCCACATAGTTAAAAGAATAATAAATTAACGCGTTTGGAAAGGAATTAAATGACGTTTTCAAACGCATCGTTTAAACGGGAACGCAACCTGTGCTGTCGCGCGCTTCTGGCTGTCATTAAGTTTAAAGTTTAGGTCTCACACGCCCTGTATATATGCTGATTCTGCAACTGTAGGGTATAGGTACATGTACCTGTAATATAAGGGTGGGAGGGATTCATCATCTTCGGGCGAGACGAACAAGTGCATAATTTCAATCGAACATCACTTGGTAAGTTTGTTTGATTGTACAATTATGCACTTGTTCGTCTCGCCCTCTATGATGATTTTTACTACATGTTAGATGTTTAAAGTTCAGTTGTAGAATCAGATTATGGAATACCTAACCATAAAAAAAAAATAGGTATAAATAATCATCAAAAAAAAAATGATATTATTATATTAAGTATATGATAACATTACTATCGAGGCTTGAAATAGAATTGGAGGGACAAGACGGAGCTGAGAACTTCCCAAGTAATTTTAAAAGAATTTCGCATTCAGATTTTGATATAAGTAAGTACCTAATAATAATCAAAAAACGTGCCTACTAATACTAAGACACTTTACTTCATTCAAATTAGTGTGCACGAAACTCTGTAGAGAGTGATGATGTATCATCGTATTCCTTGGAAATTGCTGATGAGTTATTACGTTGTGCACCAAAAAAAAAAGGACCGATATTATTATGTATATAACCATATTTAAATTTTAATGTAGGGTATATCTTTTTTTTTTTTTTTAAAGATTGACTGGTAGAGAATTCTATTAGCAGTAAGGCAGTAAGTCCGCCTCTTGTTGTCTCGTTTTATTGTGCATACAATAAAGGTAATTATGTAACCTACTTAAATATTTTTAACATTTTTATTCTAAGAAATAACTGTGTAAATAAAAATAACTTCAATTTATGATTAAGAATCAGTGTTAATTGAATAAGTATAGTTTTTTTTTTTTTTTTTTTTTTGTTATAAAACAAAAACTTTTTATTATAATTAATGAATTTATGATGATCAATTAAACTTTTTGATTTCTTCTAAATATATGAAATGATATTATAATTTGAACAATATATCTATCTATAGGTATATATAAATAACCAATATTTAAAAAAAAAAAATAAAATACTTCAGTATTTTGTCATTACTAATGACTAGGTGGTTATCTTGTCTGTTTGCTGGTGAGTGGAGAAGACTGTCGTCTATTCCACTCATAGCCAGAATAGATATGATCATAGTAAATAAATAAAACAATATTTAATAAATAAAAATAAAATCAAATTTGAACAACATCACATACATTGCTCCCATTCCAAAGTAGCTAAAGCACTTGTGTGATGGAAATCAGAGACAATGGTTGGTGTTATGTTAACACAAAAAATCGGACCTAAGCCAATATAGAAATGTTAGTTTTTCTAAATTAACCTTGCCAGGGATAGAACCCGAGACTTCATAGATAATAACATCCTTAAAAGATAAAACTGATGACTGTGTGCAATCATCAAATAAACAATGTCAAATAATTTGATTCCATAAAATGTACATATAGCAATAGAACCATCTCATGTACCTAAACTAATATTGTGGTTTAGATGTAGGTAAGGTAGGTTAAGGTAGGTTACATACAATATGTAAATATAAGTTTTTAATAATATTTCTACCTTTTCATCGATTCCAACCTAAGGGTATATAATGGCATGGTACTTAAATAATTATACTTAATTTAATTATGTGCGCTGCTTATAGTACAGTCAGCAGCACGTCAATCTATACAAATTGTGAATAAATCTCCAATCAATTTTGAACCTTTATGACTTCGCATTTAAGCTCAGAATTGATCAAAACAATTTTGTAGCCTGTGGTGGTAACCCCGTATGTTGTGGTAGTCCAGCATGTTGTTGACTGTACATTTCATTCACCTTAATCAAAAAATACCTAGATTTCAAGATGTACCATAAACAAACTTGTGTGTTAAGAAATTATTATCTTAATAGAGCACCTTTATGTGCTTTAGTATCCATTTATATAAGACAATAAAATTAATAAAAAAATATTAGAATTATATTTGGTATATAGGTGAGTAGATTACTGCTTGTTTAAAATATACTAAAAAAAAAAATATCTTATAAAGAAAAAAAATGCAATAATTAAGTTGAAATTGAAAACTAACTGTGCTAAGGCAGTGTATCTCAAATGCCTAACAGATATAGTTATAATTTTTCAATTCATTTGACTCATCAAAATGCATAAAATATCTGTATCTAAGCCAAGATAATCTTGTGGAATAAGGACATTTAAAGTTCTTAAAGCAAACAAATACTTAATTAGGTATCTAAATACTAAATATTAGTTATAGTTCCCTTTCTGTGTGACATTATATTTTTCATGAATCGAAATCTTCAATAATTAGTTATTTTGTACAATACTAAATTTTGTCTATTGTACTGATTGTATGTACTATTGTATGAATCTGAGTCTTTAATATTTTAGAATAGTTTTGCTAAGAAAATAGGTAATTATTTACATACTGTATTTTATCAATCTGTATGTAATTACCATACCTACTAGGTATTACATTCTTAATTTTCATATCAATTTTCACAATATAAAGTTTAACTTTTAAAGTTAAACTGCCAAATAAACTAGCTTAGTAACAAATAAATGAAAAATACATTCAAAAAAAACTGTCGATTAGGGTGGAATGACTAGTAGTCCTTAATGCCTACCTACGAAATCACAAAAAACTCACACTTCCACATTACTCAGGAGCAAATAACAAAAAAAAATGATAAGTTTTAAGACTGAATCATTTTAACTTGGTAATTATATTTAAATAATAAAAATATTTGAATTTGTTTATTTCTCCTGGAATAATGGTCTAAATAGATGCCTGTTTTCCGCTCAAGTTTATTTTGTTTACTTCGGTACTTATTTAACTGACATTGTTAATGTCGGTTAGGTAAGGACTAAATTATTATATAATTTTAAAGGGAATAAGTAGGTATATTTATGCCTTTCTTATTCTTTGGAAAAAAATCATTTTAGATCAAGGCAGGTTGTCCTGTCCTGACTCAGAAAACATCATTGAAAAAATAATATTTTTTATCAGTAGTATTATGAAGATAGCTCTGGAAAAAAAACTGTATGAATCTATTACAACAAACATACAACATAGAAGTCTTAGTATTAAACCAAGGAACTCGCATTATTTAGAAGAAATGAGTTGACATAATTTCTTTTCTATTATGAGTTTAAAAAATGTCATTAACATTATCAGAATAGTGATCATGACATTCGTCAAACAATTATGATGAAGACTTGGTGTAAGTAAGTACCTATTTCATTTTGTAGGTACATGATTGTATGTCTGTCACTTATGAATTTAAGATTTTTAAGACTTCTGAGGTTTTGTAAGAATGTTACACAATATAATATCCTTTTACACAATATCTTTAGAATAAATCTAAAGTCTTTTGTCAAGAATTAAATGAACATTAAAATGTTGAGTTTTATTTATCCATAGGTTTTCTGTAATTATAAAATTACAATATAAATTGATTTTATATTATAAATCAGTCATTCTTATGCCCAATTTAACTCATATAGGTTTATTTTCACCCAATCATAAATAAATAATATGTCTTAGAAAGGATTCTGGTTCTCTTCCCGTTGTTTCCCGGACACTTAAGATTATATTACCCCTTCAGTTTACAGCTCTGGTTAAAGTTATTTAGGAACTTTACTTATTAAGGCTTAAACAGGCTTTTACACTGTACAGCTTTAATATTTATTGAGTAATTAGCCTAATTAGCCTTTTGCTCATTTATAGTTCATGTGCAAAAATGGAAAAATCTCGCACAATGTCAATTTTGTTTTCATGGAGATGGTGTAATTCACCATAAGAATAATTATTACTCACCAATTTATTTATTTTGTTATGTCCAATAGTTTTTATACTTCTTCAATACTAATAAACAACCGCTACAAGCTCTTGTTTAACGCTGCTGCTCCAAGTTGTGGTTTAAACTTGATCAGTATTATTATGATTTCCAAAAGAGATAGGTACATATGTTATGTCTCTTTAATCGTTCAATCTTAATATGTGCAAGTAGGTAAGGTACCAATTTTTTTTTTTTTTTTTTATTTTTTTTTATAGTACCTATATAAACTTACTGTTCTTCTTATTACTCTAAGCTGCCAAGGCAGAAATGATCAGTCCATTCAGGCAAATGAGAATAAAAATTTCTTTCAGAAATATATACCTGCTTCAACGATGGGTGAATGGTGTCCATCACCAATCTGGTAATAATATTGTCTCGTTTTGTGACAAATGGATATAAGTAGTAACAATAATATGGTATGGTATATGGCATATGGTATTATAACCTGATATATTGTAGATTTAGGTTCTACAGCCTGTAGTGTAGCAACTACAATTGTTGACTCTTCCATGACCCGAAGGCAGGTCCGAGTTTAATTATTGTCGATTTTATTGCTGATCTGGCGTCTCCATATCTCACAGGCAGGTCGAGTCTCATGTAGGTCTTACTTCCTTTTCTATGCCTTACAGTGAGTGGTGGGTCCGTATACATTCACTGTGTTTAGCAACCTCATTACTTACAGAATGTATAACGTATTAACGTATATTACCCAGGCCTTGAAAACGTTAAGATACCGCACTATCCTGTAGATAGGCCTGACGTATCCGTTTGTACTGTCCTAGAGGACAGTGAGGTTGAACGTACACATCCGTGTACATAACCTCTAGCCTTAATGTTTTGAAACAATATGATACCCATACCGGGTAGGAGAGTCAGCCGTTCCTCAACCCGCAGCAGGTCCGTAGCATAAAAACTCTTAATTCTTATTGTTGATTAAACCATATTCTTTCTTCAGTAACGTAGGTATCGGGATCGAACTTCCTACTTTTGCACACACTTCTAAACACTTTTTTAACTTTACATTTCACTATTGTTCTTGTTCTTGATAAAACTGAGAACCAAATTGGTTATTAAAATCTTTTATAACCATTTTTTAAATATTTTATGGAAATGCGTGGCGCCGGTGGAGTGACATAAAAAACGAATGACAGCCAGAAGCGCGCGACAGCACAGGTTGCGTTCCCGTTTAAACGATGCGTTTGAAAACGTCATTTAATTCCTTTCCAAACGCGTTAATTTATTATTCTTTTAACTATGTGGCGTTAGTGAGTACGAGAAACGGTACTAACATGTAGTAAAAATCATCATAGAGGGCGAGACGAACAAGTGCATAATTATCGTAATATTAGGTAGGGATGCTAGATGCTTGGTTATTCAATTAGTGGGTTTACCAAGAAGCGTAGGTACGTAAAAATACAAAAAGTGTGTGTTTATAAAAGGGTAGTTCTTGGGAGAGCAATTTTTGAGTGTGTGTGACTCATATCTCCTATAAAAACAAATAATTATGATTAAAACTATCATTACATCGTTTCTACATTTCATTAAGCATCGTGTCATATAGATTTCACTGGTTAAAAACTACGTAGATCGGAGTAACTCACCCTCAACACCTCAAAAACGGGGTTATTTTGCACGTTTTTACGTGTCACACGGGCGCCGGCTTATGAGAAATCGCGGATATTTTTGAAATCACCCACGTTTTTAATCAGTTTTGTACACACATTTAAAATAGACATATCACGTTATATACTGATCACATTTTAAATCCTATCGGAGGGAAACTTTTGATTTTATGGACCTAAGTAAGTATGTCACACGCCTAGCTACTTTTTCACTGCGCCCTCTTGCGAAGGCCATTGCTCTGGACTGGCTAGGCACAGACAAATAGTGATTGATGTTTTCGAATCGACAGTTACACCGCTACTGACAGGTAAGATGACTGTGTTGCTGTTTCCCACGCTTTTGGTGCAAGACTAAGTTCTACGATTTTAAAAATTTTGGTTCTCATTTATAATGTATTTCCATGTCACATTTTTGCAATATAATTGTGCTATTTTTTGTGAACGGGTTCTGAGGTGCAATACCTTACTCCCAAATGTACTTAACCAGTAACAAAGTAGCAGGTTATATCTTTTCAATGCCGATAAATTTCAAAATTAATGCTTTTTGGTAATTTCCATGGCGTAATTTCCATGTATAAAACACCATGGAAATAACATAAAGACCATGGAAATTACTTTGTTTTATTTTTGGTTTATTATATCAGCCGCTCGACACTTACTGTTGGGTGTAGGCCTTCCCCAAGGTTCTCCACAACGATTGGCCCTGTCCTGCCCACATCCAGCAGCTTCCTCCGACCTTCTCCAGATCGTCGGACTACTTTGTCAGGGGGTGGAGGCATCCGGTGCGCGATCACTATTCCAGAGCCACTGGTTTGTCTCGCTATGTCCGCCCACTGCCACTTCAGCTGTGCAATCCTTGAAGTGATGTCGGTTACTCTTCAGCTGTGCAATTCTTCAAGTGATGTCGGTTACTTAAGTTCTTCTACGGATCTCTTCATTTCTGTCGCCAAACAAGGCAAGTTGGCAACAACACACACACTGTCGTTTTGAGACACTGAAGTAAGTTGGACGCAAACAATTTTCGAAGCTTTGAGTTGGATCTGACGAGAGATCTCTTCCTCGAAATTGGACTCACTTTACTAGGACTGTCTGTCCTAGGTATAATTAATAGTCTGGATAATTTGAGTACACTGTTCCTATAGCTTCTAGAAACCTCTGAGTATCGGCTTTCCGTCAGCTCTCAGAAGTTCTCTAGTGATTCCATCGTCACCCGCCACCTTGTTGTTTTTTAGCTGTTTGAGAGCCATACTATTCTCAGGCTGGCGTCCTGGATATCTTTGGTAAAGTGTCGGGTGAGCTTGGCTTTCGTCGATCCTGTATTAATTTCTTCGTTACTCAAAAAAGAAAATCAAAAGCAAAGCAAGTGGCTTTGCTTTTGATTGAAATACTCGTACATAGGTCAGTTACACTCCAGTCTCCCGATATGACGATATGTGCTCTACTCTACGGGCGGTATGGCTTCGTATGCAGAACTGCCACACCGGTGTAGGTCGCATTATCACCTGGCTGTGGGCTGCCGTGTTACCGTCGTCCGCCAGTTGCCGAGTTGCTGCTGCAGGGCTTAGTTGCATTTGATTGCAGACCTAGAAAGCTAACTCCAATCTTCATTCATGAGGGGTGGTATACCTTGCTGCTGTCCAGTGTCGGTGGTCAGGTCACCATTGTTGAGGACGGCAGGTCACGTCGTATATTCAGCGAAAAGGGAAGTATGTACTTCTGCCGGGCTAGGAGTCTGTGCCCGGGGCTTGCAGTCCAACTGATCTGCATTAGAACTTGTATCGTTATACAGAGCAGGTTGGTAAACTTAGTCAGCGTTATTGTTTGAAGACCATACACAATTAGTGAAAACTAGTCTTTAGTAAACGAGTATTGACCTAGGTCGTACAGATTGTTGATACTTTTTACCAAATATTTGTTATTTTTATTATTATGATGCGCATCCATAATATGCAATCAATAATATACTCTAAAAGAATTTTTTTAATTAATAACATTATTATTTATTACCTTCATGTTTCTACATTGAGTTCCTTTGTAAGTTTTTTTTATTAAGCTACTATTTTTGTTAAATATTTATAATACAATGTAGTTCTTAATACTACCCCAACTAACTTTTATTTGAGCTTTAATTTCATATCTGACATGATGTTGAGCAAAATTTTATCTGCTGGGTAATTTCCGTGGTCTTTACTGTAATTTCCATGGATCGCAAATTTTCTATATTTTTTTTTAGCAAAAGTATTCATTCGCTACGTGGCGAATTTTGATATAATGTTTTAATTTGCATAAGCTTTCAATTTTTTTGTGTAATTCACTTTAATTTAGTGATTTCAAAAATGCTGTGGAAATTACACGGAGAACACTTTTCCGAAGAACTACCCAAAACATACTAAACAGTATTATCGTGTCCACGTAGATCATAGTTTACTTGTTGGGTTTTTCTTCAACAATCTACCTTTCAATATGATGAGATGATGAATGCATGCGAATGATTGTTAACCACACCACATTGACAAGCAATGTCTTGTATTCCTTACTAATATTATAAATGCGACAGTCCGTTTGTTTGTTAATCATGAAATTTAACATGTAAACGTTCGTAGCAGTACGGAGAAAGACATAGGGTATATTTGATCCCGCAAAAAAAAAATTGTTCCCGAGGGATAGCAAAAAAACTTTCCACGCAGACGAAGTTGCGGGCCGCGGCTAGCAATAAAACTTGTATATAATCAATACTTAAGACTCAACCGAGTAAAGTCAGGCAATCTAATCTGTATACAATATTTCTTAGTACCTACTTAAACAAAAGTACGTAGCAAGACTTACTACTTTTTTTTTAGTAAATAGCACCATCTCTAGACTATTTCATATGGGTACTTAATACTAAATAGTCCTATATGAAATAACTAACTTTCGAAAACTATATATGAGAAGCCGAATTAATCACATCACTTTCGAGAATTTGTATTCCGTCTAGAAAATTAAGTAGGTACTTACCCATTCTATCGTAAAAACTGGTAGGTATTTATTTTAGATTGAATATCAATAGGATTGCTCAGCTGAAGTGGCAATGGGCGGGACACATAGCGAGAAGAACCGATGGCCGTTGGGGCGGAAAGGTTCTGGAATGGCGACCACGCACCGGACGGCGCTCCATGGGTACCTAGGCCCCCGACAAGGTGGACCGACGATCTGGTGAAGGTCGCGGGAAGCCGCTGGATGCGGGCAGCGCAGGACCGATCGTCGTGGAGATCCTTAGGGGAGGCCTATACCCAGCAGTGGGTGTCGTGCGGCTGATATGATGATGATGAGGCAAACTAAACGTTTGTAAATTTTTCTGAATAACCCTATCACAGGCCTTCATTGAGTATCATTTGTATAAGAGTCATAACGATCAATTTGTGATTATAGAACCATGACTGCTTTATATAAGAAACAACACAAAACCCACATAGTTGATGTCGCAATCATCCGCTAGAAAAAATCATTGGGTTAGGTAAGCGCTTTATTACCTTCATGATCACATCATTTATTATTTTGAACTCTGTACAAATATCTTATAGCCACGCATATGCGTCGGCCTAGTCTTGAATAGTACTTTTTTCAATAGTGCGTAGAAATTCGTAAAAAAATCATCATTTGATTTTTTAATGAATTGATTAATAATAAAAAGACATTAGAGTTTCAATTTTCATACAAAAATACGCGACATTTTAACATTTTTATTTCTAACTGACACACGGCGAATAGGAGAAATTATCCAGTAATTCTTAAGCAGAGTCGGCAAGTTGAATTGAACAATATCAAATTCAAAACCTTCAAATAAAATAACACAAAATCAATAACTTTCAGAGCTTACTACTCATGTGGTGGTATAATTTCTCCTATTCGCCGTGTGTCAGTTAGAATAGAAAAAAACTGGAGTTTCATACAAAAATACGCGAAATTTAACATTTTCATTTCTAACTGACACGGTGAATACGAGAAATTAATACAGTAAAATCAGTCTTTTAAACAATATCTAATTCAAATAATATCAGATTGAATTTATCAGAGAAATACCTTTCAAAATTTAGCTCTTTTGTATGGAAAATCACATAGTGTCCCTATTTTCTTTTGAGAGGTAGGTATATCATATCAGAACGTAACAGTTTTAGTTTTATCGTTTGGGCCCCTGAAATCAATGACAAAACGCGTCACGACAACAAAATGCTCATATTTTTTACTTTGCCTTACAACTTTCTATAATAAAAAAATAAAATCTTTCATGAGTAACCTCTTTGGATGGCTTGTTTCCATCTTGTTTCCACAAGGGAATATTTTCTGTGTGGTGGCACTTCAGCGGAAAAATCATTCCCTTTTTACCCGACTGCGGGTTATGTTTTTCGCGCGTATCTTGTAAGTATGTTTGTATGTTTGTATGTATGTATGTTTGTATGTATGTATGTTTGTATGTAATATTCTTTATTACCTCATATCTCCCAAACGGCTGAACGGATTTCTATGATTAAGATATCGTTAGATTGGTCTTTTCAGCCCAAGTGTTCTTAAGAAGGTGGCGTTATAAAAAACCAACATGGCGGCTGTACGGTGCTATTATACGTAGTGAAAAAAAATTTTTTTTTTTAGAATACTGCAATATGGGTGTCAAATTAAAGGGCTTATTATAAGGATTTCAAAAAGGTATATCATACCTTAAAATATAATAACTAAAAAGAGATAAATAAAAAAATAAATTAAAAAAAATAAAAAAACCCGCCTGCATAAAAAGACATGTCGACTGAAAAGATGGAAACAAGATTAAATAAATATTAAAGGCAACATGTCATAATAACATGCAGTCGGAGGCATATAATTCAATCATTCATAATGTCACTTTCTTTATGCATGCCTCCGACTGCATGTTATTATGACATGTTGCCTTTAATATTTATTTAATCTTGTTTCCATCTTTTCAGTCGACTTGTCTTTTTATGCAGGCGGGTTTTTTTAATTTTTTTAATTTATTTTTTTAAATTTCAGGAACAATAGAAGTTATCCTCCTGTCCATTTTTTCCAATTTAAAATTTTCATAAAAGGATGTGCAAGTCCAGCATAGAGCCTTGCACATTTGGCTATTTTAACCTTCGATCAAGGATTAACCCATAATGTCTTTTCCCTGAAATAAAACAGTTTTACGGACACTCATAATTTTTTATTAGATTTCATATTTTTCCTATTTCTAACTAAGCTTTAAACATATTTAGTAAAACTGCGTTAATATTTAAAAAAAATGCTTTATTCCAATGTATTTAGAAGGTACGCGCATAAATCTTAAAAGTTAATGATATTATGTCTTGTGTCTTTTTCCCATAAAAAAGAGTTACACCGTCACTTAAGGAGTAAAATATCGCTTGTAAAGTGTGAAATATCAACGGGGTTGAGTTGGCAACACGGAATTTATAAATATTAATGACACTGCGGCATTTCTGGATTATACAACTGGGTGAATGTAGGCCGGGGTTTTCGCAATCGCTGTAAAGATGTATGTTAACACTTTACCGTTTAAAAGAAGCTTTTGCATGCAATATGCATATACAGTTAGTGGCGGTCACAAATTAAAGACACCATTCGATTTTCATACAAACGAGGTAACTTTGAAGCCTTGGTTCTCCGCCACGGATTGACCTAGCTGTGATCTAATGATGGCCATGAATGGAGGAGATTCAGATCGCTATACCACCTAACTGATCTGATCAGTATTCTAACAGATGGAAGGATATGTTTAAAAAAACCGCAAAATTAGCATAATAATGTATGGAAATCCTGAAACTGAAAACTCTTATCCTTCTGTCTCTTAGAATGCTGATCAGATCAGTTGGGTATGTATAGCGATCTGAATCTCCTCCATTCACTGTTTTTATACCTGTAATTTTAGTTAACTTTTGTTTACCGTCTTGTACTAGGTGTAAGTATCAAGTTACATAATGCATACGGTAAAACTATTATCTGTGGGTGGGCCTGGTGACCTGTGTCACAGGTTTCTTTTCCGAAACCTACTGCTGGCACCAGTCCCTCACAAATTTTTCCATTCCATGTGTAGCTTCTAATTACCACTTAAGTCCTTTATTTGTGATGGGAAAATAAACAATTATTTCATTTCATTTTCATTTCATTTCATTCACTCCCTGGATGGCCATCATCAGATCACAGCTAGGTCAATCCCTGGCGGAGAACCAAGGCTTCAAATTTACCTCGTTTGTATATAAATCGACTGGTGTCTTTAATTATGTGACCGCCACTGTATATCAACATGAAGCTCTATTCTAGGATAATATTACTATTTGAGGATAAATAAAATTTAATTTTCAAGTTTTTTGATAAGCACCTTTACCATAAACGACGAAAACAAAAATGTAAAAATAATAGGTACGTATTATTTGACTGCGATCTTGTTGGTCTTCTGAAAGATCAAAAATAAGGGTAGGTAAAAATAACTCTTCGGTTCAGGTAAGAGCCAATTCTTGCGGAGAAATTCTGCTGTAGGAATGGCGCTTTCATTTTCATTCCAGACAATTTTCAACAAGTATTTATGTGCCCATAACTCATCGTAGCGGTTTGATCTTCATTTAGGCGAAACTTTTGCGAAGTCCTTAACAAGATTTGGACGGTGTCACTCATCATAAAGCGCTACACAACATTCACATTACAGAAAAAAAGTTGAAGAAAACTTGTGCAAAGTGCAAGCAACTATTTTGTAATCTGTGGTGCAATACTTTATTTTATTTATATCTTATTTTGAACTACATATAAGTAATACTAGCTTTTGCCCGCGACTTCGTCCGCGTGGACATTCGAAAAATCACTGTGGAACCTTTGACCGAGATAAAAGTATCCATGTTTTACCACAGGCTATAACTATCTGTGTGCTATTCCAAATCCGTTCAGCCGGTTTTACGTGATTGAGTAACAAACATCCAAACATTAAACTTTCACATTTATAATATTAATAGTTCCCGTTCCCGTTCTCGTTCTCATTCCTGTTCCCATTCCCGTTTTATTTTTACATAAAAAATTTGAACTCCCGTTTCAGTGTTGAGTGTTGAGTTATGTCCACCGTGTCGTGTTGCACCCTAAAATAATGCAATTTTCGCAATAAACATCCCATAAAACCTCAATAACGACATCAATATCTAGTTCGGGCTTTTTAACCCATTTAGGCCCTTAAGGGGTTTATTTTCAGAAATTTACGAAATACATTTTTGATCATTTTGTTTATAGAAGTACCTACTCCTAGGAATTTATTTTTTCCATACAAAGTTTGAACCCCATCAACCCCTTTAAGGTTTCAATAATGTCTACCACTTAAAAATAAATGCCATTTGCGCAATCAACATCCCATAAAACCTCGATAACGACACCCATATCGATGTTGGGCTTTTTTTGGGGTCATTTACTCCCTAAAGGGTTTAGTTCCGGAAAACCACGAAACACGTATCTGCTTTTTTGTTTTTAGAAGTAGGTAGTCCAACGAAGTTTCAAGTTGTAATGTCTATATTTTTTCCCATACAAACTTTGTACCCCCATTTCAACCCTTTAGGGGTGGAATTTACAAAAATCCCTTCTTAGTGGGTGCTTACACTATATAAAGTATCTATGTACAAAATTTCAAGTCTCTAGGTTCAGTGGTTCAGTCACCCTTTCACTTTTATATTAAGAGATTTATGTTTTGCTTCGGGCTAATCTATGACAAGCGATTTACTCTGTGAATGAGAAACGAGAGAATCCCGACAGGGGAAAATGGTTTTGAGATGAAAGATTTTTTTTTGTGAATTATATACGAGTAAGTACCTACATTACTGCAGAGGCGCGCAAGACAGGCATTGATAGACGAATGTGAAGAGTCTATCAATGCCCGCCTAGTTACGGTATGGTATGATTGGCTTTTATTAGCAGATCATTATCGTAGCCACCGTCCGTCGGTAATGAAATGCTCATTATCGAGGTATCATGCATGTCACAATTTCCCTGCAAAATTGTGTCATTATCTCTTTGTGACCGTCACAAATTTGCTGAGTTTTTATTACCTTCCTAATTTATTGCGTCGCTATTATCACGAGCTATTATTATTTACGCCAGATGATTATACAATTATTGAATTAATAGTCAAATAATTCGCTTAATTGGCAGATCTTCAGTAAAAAAATGTCAGTCGTTTCCGGGATGTCTTAGTTACTGTTCGTGTCTGTGTATATTATGATGGATATTTTTAAAAGTGATACATTATTTACAAAAGATTAAAAGGGTAAATGAAAAATATTTTAAATTTAATGCGTTTCTTTGATATTAAAAAAACTAAAGCATTTTGCAAAAGTATTCACTGTATATCATTGCATTGCAAAGGTATCTAAACGCTACAAGTACAAGTTTCAGCTTTAAAATTATTAAAAAACAATAGAGACGTTAAAGATTTTATACTTTTGTCAGTAACAAGAACACTTAGGCTTACCGCTGACGGGCGCTATTTTGTAGCTGCGATAAGCGCGGCGTTAATCGCGGCGATATCGCTGCGATAAACGCGGCGATAATCGCGGCGACAATCACGGCGCTTTTTAGTCGCTGACGTAGGTTAACCCTAAAAGGCACCCGGTAATAATATTATAGAACAATCACTTTTTTTATTGCTAAGCTCTATAAAATAAAGTTTATGATTTATTTATGTCAGTAATTATATACTTTTCACAAATGAAGCAAACAATGTATACGATTCAAATGTCTTCAGTACCCTTAGCACGAACAGCTATCGAGAAAAAAAACGCACGTAAAATTACTCGATAGACAATTCTCTATGGAAAATTTCATTTCGCTTATCGGCGATAGATGGCGTTGTACAAATTTCCAATACAAAATTTATCTATCGAATGATTATTTTTTTGATAGCTGTTCGTGCTAAGGGTACAGATCCTTTTATCGTCAAAATAGTGTGAAGAACATAAATTCTGCATTTACTTTATATGCGCAAATTCAAGAATTAATAAAAATTTGTTCGATACCTACTGGAAGGTTTTGACCCCGAAAAAATATTGCGAGTCGCTCGAAGTGTTTGTTTTGCAGACATAAGCTAGTTTTTGTATTACATCATTTTATGACATATTAAAAAATAATATTTTTATCCATGTTCCACAAACGGTATTTTTTATGTGTTTTAACTGTTACTGTGTATGTTACTATGATGAGATTTTGATGACATGTTATAGTGTGTTTTATATTCGCAATATACTCACAAAGCCAAAGGGCTTTGATATACCACATGGTATGAAAAAAATCTTTGTAAGTACTGAAAACTTTATGACATCACAGTTTCTACCCCCGCCATTTTCACGCTTTTCATCTTATATATTTGTGATCGGGGCATCGTATTGAATGCATCGATACCACATTTTCGTATTTTCGTGATGACTTGTGCGAAAAATAACCTCAAACCCTATAATTACCGATCGGCTAACAGTACAATAGAATATTTTATTCATGTTTTTCGAACGTTATAGTTATCTTTTTTACTATAAGTTCTATACTATAAGGAAGGAACGGTATGTTTTTACATTTTTCATTATAAGTCGAACACTATGCGGCCTAAAAAAAGAGAAATGTTTGAAAATGTGCTAACAACACTCTTTCATTATGTTATGATACCCACATGCCCTACTAGTAGCCTCACTTCAAATTTTTAAGACCCCTTTTCAATTCCTGCTGTAAAAAAAACATCCTTATTTGCAAAATATTTGGGCAAACGTCATCTTAAACTATTCCAAATTTCAAGTTGATACCATTAATAGATAGTTATCGAGATATCCAGCTGTGACAGACAGACAGACAGACTGAGTCACACCATAAGGGTTCCTTTTTACCATTTTGCTACGGAACCCTTATAAAGAACCCATAGAATGCTTATGGTTTTTCTTTTTTTGTGTAAAAACTCGCAATAAGAAATAATACGTAAAACTTTTCGCAGATGGCGCCATTGTACTCTGTGGTAAACAAAAATGGTTTTGATTGGCTAAAATACGTCAGAAATTACATTTTACATCTGAAACATCAAATTTAACGAATTTAGGACAGTCGCATGTGGCGCCATTACTTCCTCAGTATTATCCCCTATTCCATGCCCAAAATCATCTTACTTAAAAAACTGAATCTTGCGATTCTTTTACGCAAAACAGAAGTAGGTAGGTAGGCATTGTTATGGAAAACATATTTAAACGGCGACTGCTTTGATTTTCATTATTTATAAATAAATAAAATTTACTAGATGTTTGTTCTTAGACAATCCGACAGTGCTTTCAATACGATTTTATTAGCGACTAGTCAAATTCTTTAGCTAACTTGATGTTTCTTTTGTTACGTTTACGTTAAGTTTTCCATAATAATATAGGTAAATTATAAACTTATGATAATCCCAGAACAATAATTGCCTATAACCGACCTTAGGTTCGTAGTGTGTTCCTACCTTTTTTGGAACAGGATTAAAAACTATATAAATTGGTAAGCATATCATGTAATAATAATTCTCTTACTTTTTATTGCAAACTCTACCATTACAAAAATAATTATGTCAGCCAGCGAAAAAAATTGTGGTGTCTTTTAGGGTTAAAGCCGCTTGTCACTCTTGTCAGTGTCATTTCGTGGGCGATTAGTCGCCGAGCTATGTGTGAGCTACTTTTTGTAGCTCGTGGGCGTTTACGTATTGAACTCCATATGTTCTATTCTGGGCTACAAAAAATCGCTCGGCGATTAAGCGCCCGTGAGCGTTGGCGCTTACAGAAAACAAATGCTCAGTCTTCTTCCCTCAAAGTTAATTATAAATATCACATACGGATCAGCAACGTATGTGATATTCAAACAGCTTACCAATAATTATGTAATTAATTAAATAATTAGTTAGCTTATCAATAACAATGTTAACTTTCAGGTAATTCAAATACAAGCATGTCGAAAATTGTGTTCAAAATTAATGGAAGACAGTTCGAAGGTAATAAACTTGTTACAAGTTTAGAAAATGAAAGTAAAAACTTCTTGCCTCGCCTTCATTTAAAATATCATTATAGTACCAGCTACTTTATTTACCTTTCCGAGGACAAAGTTACTAAAATCATCTTCGGCAGGAGTTGAACTTTTGGGCAAGTACCATACCGCACCAATGATTGCATCTTTATTGTAAAGTTCAACTTACAAAACAAACTCAAGTACTAACAAATTCAGCTTCATTAGAGTAACGCACCCTAAGCACTGCCAAGTAAGTGTTTTAGTAAAGTTTTTAGTAAAAAAAACATTATCAGTATTTACGCTATTACCGTCTTAGTGAACTCGGTATACCTTCAGTTTGTTATTTTTTTCCTTTCAAACATATTCACTTTTGCATTGAGACTGGGTGTATTTTACTACACAAAACTACGATTAATTATTTATTCATTAGAGGCAGTCAACCTTTTATAAAACCTTTGTACCCGTCGCGGTACAAAGGTAAAGAACTGTAGACAGGTAACAAATCCTTGGTAAAAAACTACTTCAACTGCAAATTATAAACCGTTACTCAGCTAAAATCATATAATCACAGACTTTATGTACTTACATACAAAGATTCATGAATGCTGAACATAATCCACTCCTTTTTTGAGCTGTTATAATGATTTTAGCACACATTTTGTTTTAAATAACCTGTTAACACCTGATGAGTTATCAACCATGGCTGACATGGCAGTTAATGTGTACGACAAGTTCCCTTCTTTTCCCTAGCTCCATCGGACGTCCCATTGATGGGTCAACGGAACAATAATCTACTTTTAATTGTATTTTTGTTCAAACGCCCTTACTTCCAAATTATTTCTAAAAATAAACTGTGTCTTAGCGGATGGGGCGTACGGTCCGGATGTGTCCCTTAATGAGTACATCCGGAGTGTGGCAGATTTACGCGGCACTAAGGCGATGTGCCACGAGGGCGGGTGCGGCGCGTGCATCGTAGCGGTGCGTGCTGCGTTGCCTCCGTCATTTGAAATGAAGATATTCTCCGTTAACTCGGTAAGTTTTCTCTTCTTTAGTAATATGTGTGCTTTCTTAAGGCGAGGCCAGTTCACGATCTGATGAAAAGTCTGATTTTTGAACTTCCAATGTGAAGAACTGATGTAAAATTCTACTTCACAAAAATTACTGTAGACTGAAAAAGAAACAAAAAAGCAAATTAACCGAACAGAATATTGAAAAATGGCATGGTAACTCTGTAAAAAAATCCTGAATAACACCATAAAAACTTATAAAACTAAATTTCAAATCGTCAGATTTCGTAATTTTCAACGACAGTGATATGATTTTTTATGCAAAAAGGATAGCTTTTTTATCGATCTAACACAATAACCGAGTACATTTTTAATAAATGATCCAGTATTTCAGAAATCAATAAAAATGTACTAAAATTCGTCAAATTTCTGACGAAGCGTCAATTAAAGTTATGCAATATTCAACCTTATTCTAAAGACATAGTGAAAGAGTAAATTTCGTGAACTGGCCTCGCCCTAATGAGTTCAACGGGAGTGTGGCGGATTTACGCGGCACTAAGGCGATGTGCCACGAAGGCGGCTGCGGTGCGTGCATCGTAGCGGTGCGTGCTGCGTTGCCTCCGTCATTTGAAATAGATAATTTGCATCTTAGCGGTGTACGCTGCGTAAGATATTCCCCATCATATCAGATAAAGATATTATCCGTATTTTTTTAATCATTTATTTATCCCTTATGCTTGAGCCACACTTGACGCCATTACCACCTTTATAAATGTAGAATCAAAGGATTTGATTTTATGCAAATGCATAGTTACATAGCTTTTCCCACTCAACATTCACGTAACTAAACCCATTATTGTTAGTTCTGGAAGGATTAATACTGAACATGAACATAAAAAAAACAATTCGAATGCTCAAAATCACACGTTCCTACGTTAATTTCAAAGCTCTAAAATAAATATTAGACGCTGTTCCAGTTCCCTGATAAGATCTGCATAATTCAGCTCAGATTTATGTTTGTATAATACCGAAATTAATCAAAATGTACTAACTTAGGCCGCGATATAAATGATGTATGTAAGACAAATATTAAAACGACATTGTTATTATTCGGTTCTAATATCTTTTGTATTTCGATATATTCAGCCAGTCGCTTTCCCTTTCCTCTTATCGCTTTCATCAGAGGCATGCCACAGGGCATGCATTCCTATCTTCTCAAAAACCGTCAATTTGACGCAAGACGAATTGAAAGTTGAAGACGTAAGCACAGGGTAAAAAAAGTTATTCTAATTTTTTGGTCTGGCAAGTCGGCATCATTTTTCATATTTTTTATTTTTTTTTTAAAAATTACCCGACCGATTTTCAACATTACATCGACATTACGGTAGATCTCGACGCCCTTCACATGTTGACACCTCTCGCATGGAGATATCTCTTATTTTGACCGACTACGGCTACGCCGCACTTTTGGCTGAACATCGGGCACATAACTTGTGATTACATAAACATTTTCAATGTTAAAAAATTGGTGACGATATGGGACGGGAGAGCGATTCGGTGAAGACACACCATAATGGTAATTCATATCCAAACTCTATATTTACAGTGTCTCGTTTCGGTTTTGTCCTGCCATGGCTGGGAGATTATGACCGTCGAAGGTATTGGAAATAAAACTATTGGCTACCATGAAATACAAAGTCGGCTAGCAAAGTTCAATGGGACCCAGTGTGGCTATTGTACTCCAGGATGGGTAATGAATATGTACAGGTATGATGATCTGGTTTTCCATTGAGTAAACCGTTCCTTGAGGCTCTACCAAGGGCACCACCTGTCCTAACCGTTCCTTGAGGCACTACCAAAGCATCACCCGTCCTCGAGCATGGGTGCGGTCGAGGGTGCTTGAGCAACGGGGTCCTCGAAGACAGGTGCCCCAAGGAACAGGGTACTCAATGCAAAATCCACACGATCTTATTTACAACAAACTTTTGCGCAGACGATGGAAAAAGCATAGCGCAAATGTTGTGGTATTATGGATATTTGTATAGTCGAACATTTGTCCTTCTCGTACTTTTGTCAGTGTTGTTTACAAATTAACTAATCATTTATATTTAAATAATGAATGATATGTTATGTAAAACCCCGAACTTATATCTCGGCAAATCTTAGGTTTTACCTCAGAGACGCGGTAAATGCTGAAAAATGGCTTCAGTGTTTATTTGTGAAGGTGTTTTAAAATAATTTACTAATAAATAAAAAATTAAACCAAATCATAACAATTTAAACAAAAGATTTGACTGACGGGTAATTAATTTTTAATTTTATTGCAATGTATGTGTAGTGTGTAGTGAAATACTCCTAAGATAAATAAAATTAGTAGTGGTAGTGATGAATAAATCAAAATAAAAAATGAAAAATATTTTAGGATTTTACTGATAGTATCTTATTATCAGAATTTATATTATAATAGCTTTTTCATTGTTTCAAATTCAAAGAGCTCTGTGGTGCAGTGGTTTAACGCCTGGCTCAGCGATTGCGGAAGTTAAGCAACGTTCGCAAGGGCCGGTCATGGGATGTGTGACCAAAAATGTATTATTTTTTTTTTTTTTTTTTTTTTTTTTATTACTAAGGGAAACATACAGCTTTAAATAATACATAGTGATAAACAAAATATTAGTACATCCGCCAAAAAAGTTTCCACCACCAAGTAGTACAATACGTTGAACAGACTATAATGTAAGCAAACAGATGTAAGAAAATTATTAAGTAAATAATTACATTACAATATCTCGAGCTCCTCCGTGCTTCGGAAGGCACGTTAAGCCGTTGGTCCCGGCTGCATTTGCAGTCGTTAACACCCACCAATCCGCACTGGGCCCGCGTGGTAGGTTATGGCCCATCCTCCTTACCACCCATAAGCAAGGCCTGTGCCCCAGCAGTGGGGACATCAAAAATGGCTGATGGACATTCATTGTTTTATTTAAAAAATAACCAATATTACCAACTGTCATTGGTATAACCTAGCATGTGCCAAACTCTAGTGGTAAAAGCTCGAAAAATTGTCTCCCTTTCATAAAATCCTTACCAACATGAGTTGGTAAATACCAACTCATGTTGGTAAATCCTAAGATTTTCTAGTAAAACCTAAGATTTGCCTATATACTGGCTTTTACAGGTAACACCTCTACCTAGCAGTAGGTGTCATGCGACTGATACAAATGAAGGCTACGTGAACACGCATAATTATGTTTACGAGTATGTAATGTTATCATAATCTGGATTCCCGTTCCTTTATTTCAGTATTTATGAATCAAAAAACAAGAAGTTGACATTGAAAGAAATAGAAAATTCGTTCGCTAGTAATATATGTAGATGTACTGGGTACAGACCAATAGCGGAGGCTTTCAAATCGTTTGCCACTGATATAGACGACAAACTCAAAATGAAACTTCAGGACATAGAAGATCTGGAATTTTTCAAATCTTGTGGAGTTCACTGTAAAAAGCAATGTCCACATAAAACTAAAGAGTGTGATGCTTACAAAGATGGTACTGATCAAGATTGGTGTATTTTAGAAAAAGACAATAATAAAATGATAGTTATTGACTGTGGTATTCATAAATGGTATAAAACTTACAGCTTAAGTGATGTTTTTAAAGCGATGGCTAATTCAAGTGATTATAAATTAATAGCAGGAAATACTGGACAAGGTAAATAGTTGGTTACAATAACACTTTACAGAAAAAATAAAAAAAACATGGTAGCCTAATCGCTCTCATATTTATTTTTCAGGAGTATATCATGTCACTGAATACCCAACCACTGTGATAGATATATTTAATGTAGCTGAATTAAAAGGTCACATTTTAGATGTGAACCTCATACTGGGAGCTGGGATGTCATTGTCTGAAATGATGAACGTCTTCCTCGAAATATCAACTACAAACGAAGAGTTTTCTTATCTAAAACAATTTTACGAGCATATGGATCTCGTGGCACATATACCAGTGAGAAATGTAGGTTAGAAAAAAACATTTTTTTTTTGTTAAAATAATTATGTAGGTACCTAATTTTTGTCTAGAGATACCTACCTTGCTGAATTAAGTAAGTATTTTATTAAATTCCAGATCGGCACCATTGGTGGAAATCTGTTCCTTAAATATACAAATAATGAGTTTCAATCCGATATCTTCTTACTTTTTGAAACTATCGGTGCTTTTATTACAATTGGTAAGCTGGTCCTTTAAATATGAAAAGAGTTACATAATTTTTAATTTTTAACAAAAATGCGAATATTTTGAAAGTGCTGTTTACTTTTTATTTCATAGCTGAAACTCCTAGTAAAAAGAAGACTTTTCCACTGTGTGAGTTTCTAGAAATGGATATGAAAGGGAAAATTATTGTGAACGTAGAATTACCTCCGTTATCACATTGCTGCTCCTTCAAATCATATAAGGTTAATATAAGATTTTTAAGGTTCTGATTAAATGTTAAAATTGAACAGTAATTTATGATCATCTTGACAATTAAGCACTAGTAAAGCATTTGATTAATCAAAGACAATAATACTGAAATTGTAAATTAAAATGTTTCCGAATAGATAAGCCCCTTAAATAATTTGTGTATATTTCAGATAATGCCACGTTCGCAAAACGCTCACGCTGTTGTAAATGCAGGATTTTTATTTAAATTCAAACAAAATTCCAATTTGCTAGAAAGGGCATCTTTAGTTTTTGGTGGTATTTCTGCAAAGTTCATTCATGCAACTAAAACGGAAGCTCTCTTGGAAGGTAAAGATCCTTATACTGATAAAACATTAAGAGCAGCTCTTAAATCGTTATTTAAGGAAATTTCTCCTGAAGAAATGCCACCAGAACCTTCGGTCTCATATAGGAAAATGCTTGCAGTTGCTTTATTTTACAAAGTAAGTTATGCAATGATCTCAATATTAAAACAAATTAATAGAAGTAGTTAAATGAAACATAATATATTAAAACATTGATTTCAGGCTATTCTTTATTTCTGTCCAGATGATAAATTAGACAAAAGATATCGTTCTGGTGCAGACGCTATAAAGAGACATCTCTCGGAAGGAACTCAAACTTTTGATACTGATAAGAGTGTTTGGCCATTGAATCAGCCGGTACCAAAACTAGAAGCTCAAGTTCAATGCAGTGGTGAGGCAATTTTTGCAAATGACTTTCCAACTGAAACCGGAGAATTGTTCGGGTCCTTTGTTACGGCTGATGTCAGACCTGGAAGTATAATAAGTGGTTTCGATGCCGACGAAGCTTTAGTAAGTGTCATTTTTTTTATATTTTTATGAAAATACAAATTTTGTTGGGTATTAAATATCATGTGATTTCAGAAAGTCCCTGGGGTAGTTGCATTTTATTCGTCAAAAGATATTCCCGGTGACAATACTTTTACACCTCTTAATGTGCCACTAATGACAGTGGCTGAAGAAATTTTATGTTCTCAAACAGTCAAATATTATGGAGAACCATGTGGAATAATAGTAGCAGACCGAGAAAAGACTGCAAACAAAGCTGCAAAATTGGTAAAGATACAATATTCGCACGAAAATAATAACAGACCTATATTAACAGTTGAAGATGTTATGAGCTCACCGGAAAAAGATAAAAGATTGACAAATAATAAGACAGTGGAGCCAACTGAAATAGGCACTGATGTCAAATGTGTTATTTATGGAGAATATAATTTAGAAACACAACATCATTTCTACATGGAGCCTCAAACTACTGTAGTCAAACCCACCGAAGACGGGTTAGAAGTTTATTCGGCAACACAATGGCTAGATTTAACGAATGTGGCCGTTGCACAAAGTTTGAATATGTCCGTAAATAGGTAAGTAATAATAAAAAATTACAAAAATACAGATAGGTAAACGATTTTAATATGAGTAATAAAAGCACGGTGGTGCTATAAATCAATCAAAACATGTACATAGCAACGTACTTCAAAAACAGAACTACATCTCTTTCATTTTCATTATCGAGCCTACAATAAAAACTATGAAGTATAAAATAGGTTGTACAACATAAGCTTTGGTTTCTATATTCCAGAGTAAATGTTATTGTACGCCGCGTAGGAGGAGGATACGGAGGCAAAATAACCCGTTCTTGTCAAATTGCATGCGCCGCTGCATTGGTCGCCTATTTGCAAGGCAAAACATGCAGATTCATACTACCTTTGCAAACCAATATGAAGATCATTGGAAAACGTCTCCCAACTAGTTGTAACTTCGAGGTAAATATGTGGCCGAGAAATGAAAATCTTGTTTCCCAATTTTCGTTAGTAAAATGTATTATTCAAATAGCAAATACATAATGGTTCCCTTATATTTACATGAGTAATGAACAAATACCAATTAAATACAATTAAACGAGCAGTAAATTGTATAAATTAATGTTCTGCTTTCTCTAGGTTGGAGTAAATAAAGAAGGTGAAATTCAATACCTAAAACATAAATTCTACCAAGACAATGGTTATACTCATAACGATAGCATAGCCACAACGACTTTAAATCACGTTCTCAATTGTTACGAGACCAAACGATGGTATATAGAAGCTAATAGTGTACTCACTGACACCCCCTCGAACACTTGGGTTAGAGGACCATGTAAGTATAACTTTTTAATTTAACATGACAGTAAAATGTTCACCATTATCAATGGCCATCTAAGAAATTATCAGACTGCTATTTTAGCATAAGTATTACATTGGAGATGCATTCTAGTGTAGCTTTATCTTTTTCAAAGTTAATCTTATCGTAATGTTTTTCACAGCGTCGACTGAAGGGTTAGCTATGATAGAATACATAATGGAACGAATAGCATACAATACTGGAAAAGATCCTCTGCAAGTTAGATTACTTAATATGGCCAAAGAAAATAATCCAGTGCCTGAATTGATAGAACAAATAAAAAAAGACTCAAATTATGACGAAAGATTAAAAGAAGTAAATAAATTTAACATGGACAACCGCTGGCGAAAACGAGCTATAAAATTAGTACCAATGACATATGACTTATTTTACTTAAATCCATATAATTCACTAATCTCTATTTATCATGCTGATGGTTCAGTGTCTATAACCCATGGTGGAATAGAAATGGGACAAGGAATAAATACAAAAGTGGCGCAGGTTTGTGCTTACATGTTTGGGATTCCTTTGAGCAAGGTTAGCATAAAGCCAAGTACAAGCCATACATCACCAAACGTTATGCCTACTGCAGCAAGCATAGGCAGTGAATGTGTATCATTTGCTACTATGAAGGCCTGTGAAATTATTTTGGAAAGATTTAAACCTATTCGAGAGAAAATGGACAAACCGATATGGGAAAATATTGTTAAAGAAGCATTTAATTCTGGAATAGACTTACAAGCGTCTTACATGTATTCTTATAAAGACGGTGTAAAACCATACGATGTATATGGTGTAACTGTGTTGGAGGTAGAAGTTGACATTTTGACAGGAAATCATGACATTCGGAGAGTAGATCTACTTGAAGATACTGGAAGGAGTTTAAGTCCAGAAATAGATATAGGTCAGGTAAGAAATTATGTTGATATGATCGCCAGATTATTTTATAAAGAGTTCACGTGGTTTCCAAAGTTTTGGAGCTCTTCCTTAATTTTATGGCTCTTTTGATATTAATGAAATAATGTGTATTTTAGATTGAAGGTGCTTTTGTAATGGGCTTGGGATATTGGACATCAGAAAAAAACATGTATGACGCTGATACAGGAAAGTTATTAACTGATAGAACTTGGACATACAAGCCTCCTGGTATTAAAGACATTCCCGCTGACTTTAGAGTTTATTTCAGAAGAAACGCCAGTAACGAGTATGGAGTATTACAATCTAAAGGTATGATAGTATTTAATAATTTGAATAACAAAATTTAATGTCAAATCATACGAACGTCTATGCTCGGATTCTCAAAATGTAGTCCTCTACAGACTTGTAATACCTATTGCAAACAAGATCCACATCAAATATCTCCTGTGTGATTGTGGATCTAATCTTCGATCGTAGACGTCCCTTGGGAGTCGTCGTCTAATCGGTCTGGGGGAAATAAAATCACACCTTGGAACAGTCTTTATTTCCTGACATACATCCAGCAAAAACTAAAAACTAGCTACAAAGGAGATCACTAATTCTGGGATAAAATTTAAAAGTATTTTTTTCTTTATCGGCCATCAATAATAATTACACATTTTTAAAGTACACATAAAACTTATTATTTTTTACTATGGCTTCAAAGTCAAAAACTTATTGGGTTCGGAGAAATATATATACCAGATAAAAATGAAAACGGCAATCGGAGATTTTTTGTTTTAGGATTTTATGAAAATCATTATTATTTTGGTATTACAATCTTAGTAGTCTCCTCCTGCGGCCCTTTTTCTCCTGTGCTCAGTGCCCAATACTCTTGGAACTTGGAAGCAAAAACCTGGTCGTAAAACCTGCAAGTCGCTTACCAACTTATCGAGATCCACGAAATAGTGAGACGACATTTTTTTTTCATTTTTTTTTTTTTTTTTTTTTTTTTTTATTTATTTAGTACACACACAATTTTTACATGAAAAAAATAATGGACAGAAGAGTAGTACAAGGGCACAGCTTATTTCATATTGAAATTTCTTCCAGCTGGCCCGGGACAGGAAAGAACATTTAAAGATCGTTACGTATATCTTTGTTCCATAGACTTATTAAGGTATTATATTACTAGTTTGTTCACAAATTCATTACAGCGTTGTCGCCATACAAATAAATATTTCTACTCTTATCACCATTAAAATGAAATGTAATTCATTCCTGGCCGCCGACTTTTTTTTATCCTAGACCGCCCTATATAATAGGTTTATACCTATAGTATAAAGGAGGAATTTGTTCTAGCAACCGGGGAGCCAGCGTTGTGTATGGCGGTTGTGCTGACGCATGCCCTGAGGGAGGCTGTCAGGGCAGCTCGGTTGGAGGCAGGGTACGAAGACCAATGGGTTGACATAAGTATGTACCTCTCTCTACTTTGCACGTTATTCATTAGCAAATTATTTTTACAGATTTTATAGTCTGCAAATAAGTACTTTTTACATAGGTTTATTTGATTAAATAGCTACCCACTTTATCATAAAGCCATATTCTATGAAAATATTTGTACTTATTGTTTACGGCATTCTGAGTAGGTAGTAGTAGTACTTTAGTCCTAGATCCTCCATTTTAATAATTATGCATTCTAGTCAATCTGCATTTTGGTCATTTTGCATTCTAGTCATTCGTGATTCTGCATTATAGTCATTTTGTATATTAGTCATTCTTCATTTTTCATTTTAGTCATTCTGCGTTTTAGTCATTTTGCCCTCAGTCTTTTTGCTTTTTAGGCAGCGTGATCAGGAAGGGTTATTTATTTTAATATTCCTATAAAATATATTTTCATATTCAGTCTGTGAGTTTGCTCAAAAACCTAGATAAGCACGTAACTCATTTCGGAATAAGTATCATAAAATTAATCGATTTCCAACGAGAACTGCGCAGTTGAGACCGAACAATTATTTACATGAAGATTAACTGATGACTAACGCCCGCTGTGCCCTATCGGGCACAAACAACAAAAGAAATCTATTGTTGTATTGTTTTCCGGGGCGTTGAAGAGTTAACTGATATCGTTTATTAAGATTGTTTTAAATCATTACGTTAGGTCCGTAAGTCTGACCGCATCTCACCATGTTTAATGTAGGGTACCTATTTTAGGGTTCTGTACCCAAAGGGTAAAAACGGGACCCTATTACTAAGACTTCACTGTGTGTCTGTCACCAGGCTGTATCTCATGAACCGTGGTAACTAAACAGTTGAAATTTCACAGATGATATATTTTTGTTGCTTCTCTAATAATAAGTACTTAAAACAGAATAAAATTAATATTTAAGTGGGGCTCCCATACAACGAACCTGATTTTTTGACGTTTTGGTACGGAACCCTGAGTGAGCGAGTCCGACTCGCACTTGGCAAGTTTTTCTCAATACATTATTAAGTGTCCCATTACTTAAATAATGTTTCATGGAAGCATTATTTAAATTACTAAAAATATACCTACGTAGTTTTCTTGCCAACACTACAAAGTTGAATAACTATTTCTTTTCCAGGTAATCCTTGTACTGTAGAAAACATTTTCATGTCAGTTGGCCATAAACTTGAGCATTTCAAGTTAAAGTAATATACGTTGCTTATTAATTTTGTCTTTTTAATGTGTTTTGATTTTGTAAAAAAAAAACAATAAGTTTTTGTTGTTATTATATTATTATTATGTTGCTGTTACAGGTTTTAGATTTTATGTTAATAAAAAGGTGTTTGACAAAGTGTTTTTTTATATTGTTTTTCATAGATTTGCTTTATATACTTAGTTTATTCAGTTAGCTTAGTTTAAAAAAAAACCTATAACTGTTCAGTAAATGTTGTGTATACCTATTATTGGCATGCATGTAAGAACTATACCCCTAGCTAATACTTAATCTAATACAAGAAAGTATGTACATGTAGTGCTGTTGGTGTACCTTAAATAAATCAAATAAATCATATTAAGGCTCCTATACCTAAAAGTGGCGCCCTCATCTTAATTAAAGGTCATTGGGCATTTTGTTCGGACATTTGACCTACGGCGTACACCAACGAAATAGGGCTAGGTATGTAGATAAATGTGTCTCTGCTACTCAGTAGTATGGGTCGCACTCTTGCAGAACATGTTTAATTTTTTATCATTTTGTCATAGCATTTCAATAATAAATAAAATAAAATAAATAAGTAACGTCAATACAAACGTTTATTATGCTTGTACCACACATTTTCACAATGTTGAAAGTAAAAACTTCAGTTTAATAAACGATCGAACGGCGATCACGCTTCAGCAACTCAGATCAGAGCACCAGCGTGAAAGAGGGACTGGCTAAGGGATACCATCTTGACTGGCCCACCTGGAGGTCGCTCAACCGCCTCAGAGCTGGGGTGGGCAGGTCTAGGGCAAGCCTCGCGAAGTGGGGATACGTTGCGGAACACGACACGAAGTGCATCTGCGGCCATCCTAAGCAGACTATTGCGCACATGACTGGGTGCCCTGCGTGCCCGACAACTTGCACGAACGAGGAGCTGCACGAGGCTACCGAGCGAGCTGTTGCGGTTGCGGCTTTTTGGGCTGCCCGTATTTGACCTGAATGTGACCGTCGACTCGAGAAGAAGTTTAATAAAACAAAAGTTTTTACATTCAGCAGTTTTTACTTAAGTTAATAAACAAAACTTTAATAACATTAAAAATATACTAACACACATAATGTAAAATAACTTTTTTCTGCCGGTTGGTACATAAAAAAATAATATATATTTTGAAAAGTGGGATTGAATTCTTCAATTTAAAACTGGCTTGGTCTCTGTACGCGAACATTCATCAAGCAGGTCAAATATGCCCAATGACCTTTATTGCTCGCTAAGTACACAATGTATCTAAAATTCACATGTAAGTACAGTTTGAAGGTTCGTTGTAGTAGCATTTGGCAAAAGAACAAAAAGTGTCCACTTTGTAACAACAGGCTATGTCACATAGACATGTATGCTTGTAGGTATATTTTATTGCAAAACCAAATTATGTTATTACTTAACCGTTGAAGTTCAAACAGTGTTGTTCTTTTGCTAAAATAAACAAATACTTACCTACATTATGTTTATGTAGTACCTTTCATCATAAAATATTTACTTCGTGTTGAGTAATTTCAAAGTACTTACGGTATATCAAAACAACGTTGTTGTTATCTGTATTAAGGTTATCCTGTTAAAATATTGTTGTTAAATCTCACTGTAACAAGAAATTAATATTCTGAAATAACGGGCAATTTAGTAGGCGAGAAATCATGAATGTTTTCTGTTGTTTCAACTTCGTATGGCATTAATATTAACCTGTAAAGTGATCCTGAATATTAACCAAGTTTTAACTCGTCAGTTGAAGAGTTAAAAAGTTACATTTAAAATTCAAAGCAGATTACTGGGTTCGAGGTAAAAACGTATAATTGGGGTCTTCTATTTCTAGTATGATAGTGAAAAATACATGTATAAATCGATATTTATGTTGAGGATAGGGTTTGATTATAGACACCACAGACAATATTTAGTGTTCTTTACGCTAGCATATAGTTTCATTGTTTTGGTTACACTAAAGTTTAATGGCAAAAATTTTCAGAAAGCTTAAGAGGATTGTCAAGCAAACGGTCTCCATACAAACGGCGATAACGTTTCCCACCCTCTAAACCTTAACCTACAGTAATTAATTTTTGGTATTTTTTTGAAATGCCTAAATACTAGGGGCTGTATGTTTTGATTTTTTAAATATCTATAATAGATTTCGAAATATTTCATACAAAACACAGAAGTGCCAATATTTTCAAATCTACAATGAATATTTTAAAAATCAAAACGTACAGCCCTAGTTTTTAGGCATTTCAAAAACATACCAAAAATTCATTGCTGTAGGTTAAGATTTAGAGAGTGGGAAACGTTATCGCCGTTTGTATGGAGACCGCTTGCCTGACAATTCTCTTAAAAACACCAGCTAAATTACTGGCTCACTCATTATAGAGGAATTTAAGCTAAGCTGACTTAACGACAACAGACTGTCGATTCTATAACCAAACTCGCATCTCACTTAGTACCTCACTTCACTCCGCGTGAATTAGTTATTAGAAATTACCGATTGCAAAAGGTTTTAAGTAGCTACCGTAGCTATCTAAAATCTTTTGTGATTAAAAACAATTTAAAATTCCTGCGTCGTTGAAGTGAGATTCGAAGTGAGGTTTGAGGAATTTTAATGTAGTTTGGGCACAAATAAAATAAAAAAAAAGGCAGGTTAGACCTAAGAAACTGATAATTTTTAACATCAACTAAAGTAGCAACGTTGTCACGTACCTACCTACATCGTGCACCTGAAACAGGGTACTTTCGTGAGCACGTGAGAGTTTTATCAAATAGAAGGCATTACCTATATCTCTACTGAGACTGTATTTGAAAGTACCTATAAAAAGAAAACTAATTTCTATGAAAAGACGTTTTCTGTTTGCTAGTTACGCTCTCTTATCTCTTTATGTGGGTACACAGTATTATAGGTATTATGTTCTATACTAGGTATAGTATTATATTATCTGTGATATTAGCTTTTTCCAGCGATCTCATTCGTGTGGATATTTTAAAAAATCTTTAGAATTCTTAAAATATTGTAGAAGGCGCTAGCTTCCCGTCCCCATCCCTGTTCAGAATAGGGTCCACCAGAGATGTTAGTATCCCGTTCCCCTTTCCGTTGCTTTGACTTTTGACTTTTGTTTGACTTTTGAAAATCTTTAGAATTCTTATTCTGTGACATACTTTCGACTTTAGATTTCCGACTTTCGACTTGTCACTTTGTCACTTCACTTTTAATTTCACGCTTTCGATTCCCCTCCATATTCCGCTTCCACTTACATTTCAACTATTTATTTAATTTCAACCTACCTACCCATTGTGTGCAAACTTTTGTTAATTATTGTGATGGAAAATGACCTCACTTTAAATGTGGAGCTCATTTTTCAATGTTGACGACTCTGTATGAAATATACAGGGAGAAAAAAGCAGCCCTTGACGAGATTCTTGCCGGTTCTTCTCGTTACAAGGTCTCCCGCTCAGGGTTTGCGAACCGATGGCGTAGCTTCTTTGACATTCACAAGTGCTTGTAACAGCCTAGACTGAATAAATTATTTTTTGATTTGATTTGATTTACACTTACCGTCATAGTAACCGTCAAACTTTTATCTTTCTATCGCCGCTCCCCTCATCCCCGTCCCCTCCCCCCTCCCCTTTCCCCCTTCCCCGTCCCCTTGCCCTTCCTCTTCCCCTTATACTTTTTAATCATCATAATCAGCCTAATCACAAAATTTTTACATCTAACTTGAAACTAAGAGACTTCCATACAAACTTTCATCCCCTATTTCATCCCCTTAGGGGGTGAATTTTCCAAAATCCTTTCTTAGTGCTCACCATGAAAGGTATCTAATCTACCCTCCAAGAATGGTTTCTCTACTTTCAGCAACAATCAATCAATCAATCACCAATCAATCAATTTAGAGTTTCATATGTATAGAAACAAGGTCAATACAGATTATTGAAGTGATTCCAGTTGTATGTTCCCATGGATGATTCAATTCTATAGACCGCTACGACAAAGGCGTGGGCGAAAGCCAATTCATATAGATATATCTTAATAATATCTATATACCCATAATAAATCTGTAACTGAGCCAAATCTGTACATTCGACTTTTTTCGGAAAAATAGTCATTCAGTCAGAGGCCAATTCCACCTTTTTTTTAGACTTTGTCTGTCTGTCAGTCAGTCTGTCTGTCTGTAACCGCATCACGCAAAAACTACTTGACGGATTTTCATGAAATTTGGTATCGTAGTAACAAACTACCCGGGTAAAAGGGGATATGTTTTATTTCGGGAAATTGTCTCATTCCGGAGAGAAAATACAAAAACTGGTCGGAGCTAAAATTGCACCCAAACTACTTATATGTATATTTTAAGTTGTTAACTTACAAATTAAAAAACCACAAATGGCATTCTATGAAATGTTAATAATTTTAGTACTTAAGGCGGTTGTATGACCGAAAGTGGCGTCCTCAGAGGTTTTTATTTAATAAGTTGTTAATAGATAAAGTATTTATCGTGGAGATTTTAGGGCCCATGGTCTAGTATTTTTAGAAGGTATCACATCACTACATGCCCTCGTAGTCATTCGTAGAAGTAGATAGCAAATGTGTTTAAAAAACGGCCACTTTTAGCAGTTTTGCTATCTTCTAGCAGTGACTACGAAGGAATGTAACGATACCGTCTAAAAATACTAGACTGTGTGCCATAAAATCTCCACGATAAACATTTTTAAAATTGTGTATTAGAATTATAATTTTAAATATAATTCACCGCGGCGCACCTTAATAAAGTCACAGATAATATAATACTATACTAGTACAGATACCTCATCCCACGTACTAAAGAAATGGCCCGCTGCAAGGCGACTATCGGGGCGATATAATTTTATTTTTCGTTTTGTTTACAAACATAATTTCCGTAAGATGGCTGGAGTATAAGACTATTATAATATATTCTTTGGTATAAGTATTGTAATGTAGTTTTTCTCTTGCCCTCTGTTCAAGAAGAGTAAGTAAATACAAATCATGCGGTACTTACCATAATGACATATTTAGGGAAAATAAAGAACACAACTACATGTAAGGTAAATACCAAAATACAGTTTTATTGAAACTTCCTTTTGATTCTATATAATAATAAATATCTTTGCAATCACTGACTGTTAACCGCTGAATTTTCACTGAGGTACACATATAAATAACACAATAAAAATATCGTCTGCTTCCCCAGTGGTTATATAAGAAAAGTGGTTAACTCTTAAAACTAACTCAAAGATAATGTGGGTAAGGAATGCCTGCCCTAAGGATATCAGGTAGAATAGTATCTTGTAAAAATCTAGCTCGAGACTTAACTAGAATGCCTAAATATTAGAGTCCGGAGACTATCTGTTGCCGAGGATTACTTGCCGCTTCGGTTAGTTTAAATGTTAGGTAGATTTTACAGTTAAATAGTACCTATTTGAACAGATTCGACGGCTGCTGATTATTGATTCCTAGGAGCCGTTAGCGAGTGACGAGTGTCAGGGTATAACTCGACTTCTTTCTCTCGACGTCTAGCCTTCAGACTACTTGGACGAACGGAGCAGTGGGCTGGGAACGTGGCCCCGTATAAGCTTCTTCACCTGTATTCGGGGAACAGTACTGTGGTTAACAACGGCGACCCAGATCAACCCATAGATTTTACTAATAGCTCATAATTTTAAAGAACATAATTATTACAAGAAAGCTAAATATTCCTGCTGTTTAAAGTGTTGGTTTTGACAATAAATATTATCCATGAAAGCATTTTCTGTTTAACGATTCTACCTGCAGCCAAAATTAGGTTTCACTTGACTAAAAAAAGAGATGAAAGGTCAAAATATTTTGGCTGATGGCCGAGTTAGATTAATAATTCTCTCAATTTGCAAGGATCTTTTACACTCTAAAAGATCTGAAATTGAGAGTAGTAATTAGACCAATTCCAGGCATTTAAAACTAGGTACCTAATAGGGAATAACAATAAAGTATAGATTGTCTCAGGTTACCTCCGGCTCCTTGTGAAACGATAAATATGGTTTTAAATCCACCAAATGGGTACAAGCACTCAGCAGCTTCTCTTAGTAGCGAAATAAGCCCAGAAATCCCTGTAAACAACGAATAGGTACCGTGATAAAACAATTTCCAAGATTCCAGTCAACGAAAATCTGTAGTAAAAAAAACCACAAACCTGGTCAAATTCGATGGTCTGAATAAATAGGCTCCAAAAGGCCGAATACTTTTAGCGTAATCAGACACTGGTCTGAATAAAATATATCAAAATGAAGTTATTTTCGAAGGAAGAATTAAATAGGTAATGTCTCAATCACACCAGCTGATATTTTAAAGTTCAACGACTCGACTTTCCTTCCGATGCATTCCAAGATTTCGGACACATTCCGGCGGGTCCAACGAGAGCTCAGCGATTGGTATGGCTTGACCGCCGACCGACAAGATCGCCGCCACTCAAACCCCGCTGCGCAGCCCGCAAGGAAGCGATGGACGTCAGCGAACACAACGGAACTACGGTCAAACAACTTCGCGGAACTAACCAACTTTTGAGGACTACAGAAAAGGATCTCAACATCAAGACTTGGACATCGGAAGTCATAACTGCACGCGCCCCGATCAGTGGGCGGCCTGGGGGAGTCGATTATATGGGAAATACGATTCTAATTCTTTTTTTTTTTTTTTTTTTTTTTTTTAAAGTCGATGACGCGAAAATTTAAAATGAACTTTTTACGGAAATAAGGAAAAGGACATGAGGCTTACTGCCAAACAATAAAATTTTATCATTAATAGGAAAAAGTACCTTTATACTTTGAAAAACTACTCTTTCAAGGGAAATCAACTAAACTATCATTCATTTAGTTTAATACACCAAAAAAACAACGCTACAGTAGTCCCCCGGCACGCAAGAATTCACGTAGGGAATTCTCCGGACGCCCACGTCCAACCACACTGCTCCACCGCAAATAAACTATAACCCTACTTTGCAGAAAGCAATCCATCATCAGTCAATGTAAATGCCTGTCACATATGACAAATTATAAAATTGAAAGAACAAAACTTATAAGAACTACTCGACTGTTGTGTTCTACATAAACCAATACATAAAAAAAAACTAATATAAAATATTTTAATAATAATTGACCCTACTGTCCCTGTTCGGGCGCCAAATGTAATGTAGTTTTTCTCTTGCCCTCTGTTCAAGAAGAGTAAGTAAATACAAATCATGCGGTACTTACCATAATGACATATTTAGGGAAAATAAAGAACACAACTACATGTAAGGTAAATACCAAAATACAGTTTTATTGAAACTTCCTTTTGATTCTATATAATAATAAATATCTTTGCAATCACTGACTGTTAACCGCTGAATTTTCACTGAGGTACACATATAAATAACACAATAAAAATATCGTCTGCTTCCCCAGTGGTTATATAAGAAAAGTGGTTAACTCTTAAAACTAACTCAAAGATAATGTGGGTAAGGAATGCCTGCCCTAAGGATATCAGGTAGAATAGTATCTTGTAAAAATCTAGCTCGAGACTTAACTAGAATGCCTAAATATTAGAGTCCGGAGACTATCTGTTGCCGAGGATTACTTGCCGCTTCGGTTAGTTTAAATGTTAGGTAGATTTTACAGTTAAATAGTACCTATTTGAACAGATTCGACGGCTGCTGATTATTGATTCCTAGGAGCCGTTAGCGAGTGACGAGTGTCAGGGTATAACTCGACTTCTTTCTCTCGACGTCTAGCCTTCAGACTACTTGGACGAACGGAGCAGTGGGCTGGGAACGTGGCCCCGTATAAGCTTCTTCACCTGTATTCGGGGAACAGTACTGTGGTTAACAACGGCGACCCAGATCAACCCATAGATTTTACTAATAGCTCATAATTTTAAAGAACATAATTATTACAAGAAAGCTAAATATTCCTGCTGTTTAAAGTGTTGGTTTTGACAATAAATATTATCCATGAAAGCATTTTCTGTTTAACGATTCTACCTGCAGCCAAAATTAGGTTTCACTTGACTAAAAAAAGAGATGAAAGGTCAAAATATTTTGGCTGATGGCCGAGTTAGATTAATAATTCTCTCAATTTGCAAGGATCTTTTACACTCTAAAAGATCTGAAATTGAGAGTAGTAATTAGACCAATTCCAGGCATTTAAAACTAGGTACCTAATAGGGAATAACAATAAAGTATAGATTGTCTCAGGTTACCTCCGGCTCCTTGTGAAACGATAAATATGGTTTTAAATCCACCAAATGGGTACAAGCACTCAGCAGCTTCTCTTAGTAGCGAAATAAGCCCAGAAATCCCTGTAAACAACGAATAGGTACCGTGATAAAACAATTTCCAAGATTCCAGTCAACGAAAATCTGTAGTAAAAAAAACCACAAACCTGGTCAAATTCGATGGTCTGAATAAATAGGCTCCAAAAGGCCGAATACTTTTAGCGTAATCAGACACTGGTCTGAATAAAATATATCAAAATGAAGTTATTTTCGAAGGAAGAATTAAATAGGTAATGTCTCAATCACACCAGCTGATATTTTAAAGTTCAACGACTCGACTTTCCTTCCGATGCATTCCAAGATTTCGGACACATTCCGGCGGGTCCAACGAGAGCTCAGCGATTGGTATGGCTTGACCGCCGACCGACAAGATCGCCGCCACTCAAACCCCGCTGCGCAGCCCGCAAGGAAGCGATGGACGTCAGCGAACACAACGGAACTACGGTCAAACAACTTCGCGGAACTAACCAACTTTTGAGGACTACAGAAAAGGATCTCAACATCAAGACTTGGACATCGGAAGTCATAACTGCACGCGCCCCGATCAGTGGGCGGCCTGGGGGAGTCGATTATATGGGAAATACGATTCTAATTCTTTTTTTTTTTTTTTTTTTTTTTTTAAAGTCGATGACGCGAAAATTTAAAATGAACTTTTTACGGAAATAAGGAAAAGGACATGAGGCTTACTGCCAAACAATAAAATTTTATCATTAATAGGAAAAAGTACCTTTATACTTTGAAAAACTACTCTTTCAAGGGAAATCAACTAAACTATCATTCATTTAGTTTAATACACCAAAAAAACAACGCTACAGTATATGTTTTATTATAACTACCACATAATCTCATATCAATTCCCTGAGCGAAGCTGGGCGCCACAGCTAGTATAGTCATGTCTATAAATATGTATACAATTTAGAACTATGTCATTCTAAAAGGTATTACTTTTTGAACGAAAATCAATAACAAAAGACAACCACGACAAAGTGACAAAGTTCTAAACACTATACATACTTTTAGACGTGACTGTTCACAATAATTGAAAATTAAAGGTAATTTTTTATTGTAGTCACTAATAATAATAAATTTATAAAACAGTTAGGACACGTACTCATGTCCAGTGAAATCAGTGACAAGGACTTTTCGTCCCTTCTTTGCTATTGCACTAAAGTGCATACAGCTCGGTTCTGAAGTAGACTGCTGCTACAAAGCGCCTAAAAGGTACCTACGTATTATTTCTCTTTTAGTTTTTTAAACTGGACTATTTTGAACCGTGATGAATAATTTTAAACTTTTGAATTTTTATGCATTCACAATGCTATTTTCATATTAAGGTTATATTTTATTGGTTAGTGCATTGTGCCGGAATCCTAAGGGTGCGGGTTCGAGTCCCGTCTGAGCTGCTACGGGTGAGTCGATTTTTTCTAATATTTTTCAATTATATTAATAACCGTGATGAATAAATTTTACCAATTTTAAGTTTCATTAGAAAGAAAGAAAAAATATTTATTGAGTGACCACTTACTTGCAATAATCTATTGCAATGACTATTAACTAATAACTATAGAGAGAGCGTGGTAACTAACAGTATAACTTAAATTAAATAATAAAGTGGCCCTAAAATGGCATCCATTCAGCATCTATCGGGAAGCCATTATGATATGGCTCCTCGACACTGGTCTTCAAGAAAAACAGAGAGAAAAAACTATTATAATTATTGAACTTTTGGATTTTAAGCATTCACAATGCTATTTTTATATTAAGATAATTTTAATAATTAAAAAAATTGTAGAAAAAATCGACTCACCCGTAGCATCTAGTCTGGGAGGTGATTCTCGGGCGCGTGACTTAGTCAAGAAATCGTAGAGATTGCAAAGACTTTCGACTTATATAATGTCGAAAATCGCCGAGAATAAGTTTTTTGGCTGCAATAGAGATTTTAGTGACATTTACGAGTATAATAGAGATTTGTGATTAGAGCTAATCTCGAATTCGAGAAATGATGTAGCAGTGCGCGAGAATCGGTCCCCTGAGCTGCTACGGGTGAGTCGATTTTTTCTATTATTTTTCAATTATATAAATTATCTTAAGAAAAACTATTGTTGCATAGCAGTTATTCAAGTGCCCTGCTTATCAAAATTTACAAGTCTACACGTCCACACCCAAGTTACAATTCACAAGAAAGATTTTACAAGTTCGAGTAAATTATGTTTATCGAATTAATCTACAAGATTTGTAAACATAACACTTGTAAATGCATACTTGTAAGTTCTGAAACCAAAATTTATATGGAGTCTTTCACTTTTACCTTAATTTTTTAAATTCCCTTAGCTATAAGTAAACGAATGGCTAAAATTTAACTACTCTGAAAGCGAATTAAAAAATAAGCGACTTAACAAAATACATAAGATAAATATTTTAATAGAAAAATAGCATTGTGAATGCTTAAAATAAAAACATTTAAAAAATACATATTCTCGCCTTTTAAAATTATATGTTGCGCGATAGAACAAATATTTTTAACAAATTGTCTAAGGATAAAAATTAGAAAAGTGGAAAAGTATAATAATTACTTATCAGCAGTATAGACTGTAAATAAGTTAGTAAATTCTTTGATGGTGACAGTGCATTGCTTCTGTTCGAATTTCATTCAAAATAGTTATCCAAATAATTAATTAACTGTTCGAATTCAAAGGCCTTAGTAATAAACCTTTATTAGAATTCATATAGGTCATGTTTTTTTACCGTTCCAATACTATGCAAGATACTTGTAAAATTATTGTAAGATGGAATGGATAGCCTTAGGATTTTCATGGTTTTTTACAAGTTGTAAGTTAAAAATATTTTTTTGATAAACAAAATCTTGAATACAAGTGTGTAAACAACTTCTAAAATTAATCACACTTGTAACCTGTTTACACGTATTGTTTAACGCACATGAGTAATAATGAAAATTTTCACAAGGAAAATGCTTCAATAAATAAATAAATAAATATTTGACAACATCACATACATTGCTCCGATTCCAAAGTAAGTAGCTAAAGCACTTGTGTTATGAAAATCAAAGACAACGGTGGCATCACAAACACCCAGACCTGAGTCAATATAGAAAAGTTCATTTTCTACATTGACCCAGCCGGGGATCGAACCCGGGACCTCAGAGATGGCGACACCTTGAAAACCGGCGTGCAAACCACTCGACCACGGAGGTCGTCAATGACAATATAAGCCTTATAAGTTTTGATAAACGTCGTCAAATTGATACTGCAATTTGCAACAGTGTGACTAGTATTTTTTAATTTAGCCCATACAATAAATACCTTATAGACTATCATACATAATATAACAATCTTATATACATAATATTATTATACTTTATCACGTATTGGCAATAATATTTGAGGTCAAGATTAAAGAATTGAATTTTCAGTTACCTCCTGCAGCTAATTAAAAATCGATATTATTTGCAAGCGTAGTTCAAGCGCGTGTGAAATACTCAATGCTCTTCATATGGCGCCTGAGAATCGATTGTGAAATGTACCTGTTATCGATTAAATTAATGATTTTTCATTAACGTAAGAACTCATATGCATGTTCAGCAAAAATCTTCTGACTTAATAACTATTAAATCGCAAATTTCATAATCAAATGCACTTCGAATATAAGTAAAGCCATGCAGTAATAAAATTCAAAATGATTTCAGTTGTGAGTAGAAACTGTCAGAAACAAACAGTTTTGTAGAACCATATCGTGCAGTCGAATGAAAAACAAAATCGGAGCCTAATTGCACTAATTCTGAACAATAAAACCAAATTTAATCTATTACGTCATTAAGGTTATAATTTAAATAAAAATCTTTGGTTTATTCTCATTTAAATGATCCAAGATTGGCATCCTAGGCTCCCTAAGCATAGTTTTTAACAATTTCAACTAAACCGAAACTGAAACGATAACGATTTAGTTTTGGTTTTATCCTTGAAAATTAGTTCGACTGGACCCCTGATGCCCAGAACTCATGTGGAATAAGCGAAAACTTTATAGAATTCGAATGCAATTTTCAGTTTTTAAAGTTTGGGTATATTGTGTATATGTCGTAGGATAATCGTATAAACCGGATCTTTACAAAAATCCTAGGTCGATTGTAAAAAACCGGAAAATTGAAATCTAAGAGAAATTTTCGCAATCGTCCGAGCAATTTATAGGATTTTTGTAAAAATCCTGTATGTTTCGGACAATCGTAAACTTGAATGCTGATTGGATATCTAAGAGACGATTTATAATATCTTCAGTCTGATTGGTCAGAACATAATATTACTGATGGGTTTTGTGGTTATTTCGTAATTTTGCCGAATTAAATTCTTCAATTGAAGTTTTAACAACATCGAAGTTCGAAAGTCCATTCGGGTTAAGCACAACCATATTGACAAGCGCTCTGTAGAACTTTCTTAGTATAGAAAAGTTTTTTTTTTCAGATATAACCTACCTATAACTTTTCTGAACTGATCGAGCCCGGCACTTGTATAACATCCAATTCACTCATCGTACATTAATGTCACTTAATAGATGTCTGCACTCAATTTTTTTTTTTAAAACGTGAAATTCGAACAAAACACTAGAGAAATATTTGACAATAATCATATTAATAACAATGGACGCAGATATGTTACCGTTAGCCAATCAGAACATCCGTCAGTTCATAACGTTGACGTCAGCCAATGAGCGCGCGCCAAAAGATGGTAATTCGCGATTTACCTAAGATACGCTGGATTTTTGTAAAAATCTTAAACATTACTCGGACGATTGCAAAAATCTGTCTTAGATTCTAAATATCCGGTATTTTACAATCATACTAGGATTTTTGTAAAAATCCTGTTTGTACAATTATCCTACGACATAAATAAGGTACTTTCAATTTCCTTTTCCATTGTAGTATTAAAGTTCAAAAACTGAGACCATGATGCTTCCAATACATGTGAAGTTCGGTGCTGGCTTAGCAGCAGCCGGTGTGTTCGGCGTCATCTTTGGATGGGTGCTCTTCCCGGCACTGTTGAAGAGTACGATCAAAAAGGTAGTGAAAACAAACACACATTCAAATACCAGACAATAAACTTCGTTTTTTTATGCACAACGGGATAGTGATTGGCCTTCACCTCACCTGATATTAAGTGACGATAAGACCGAAGGCGCACTACACTCGGAATCCTCATCACCGAGTTTTTTTCTTTATTGGCCCATTCTGGATTCGGTATAATTAGTTCGTTCGTTCACTTTTAAAACAAAAGCTTTTAAAAGTAATAAAGCAAATGGGACATTTTGTGCTCAATTATGTCTCCATGGCTTTTGGTGATACCTTAGTTTCTTAACAAATCTTTTTTTTATAATGATTACCCCTATGCGTTCGAAATAGCTATGGTTGCTAGTTTAAGTACTTAATTGAAAATTTAAAAAAGCTAATTTAGTTAAAAATAATTTAAAACTTTGCGAACAGGAAATGAGCTTAGCAAAGAAGAATGACGTCCGAGCCATGTGGGAGAAACTACCTTTCGCCATGAGCTATAAACTGTATCTGTTTAATTACACCAACGCTGAAGAAGTCCAGAAGGGAGCTATACCCATCGTCAAAGAAATTGGTCCCTACTATTTTGAGTACGTATTTTTAATACAACTTGAAGACCACGTGGGAATAATATTAAATGTCAGTTTTAATCAGTTATTAAGTTTGAATAGACTGTCTAATAAACAATGAATAGCTAAATTAATTCTTCTATCTATACAAGCAGCTCTCAATTCTTCACTGATTTAAGTTCGAAATTTTCTTGAAAAAACAAATACACATACTTAAAATAAAATTAGGAAATCCAACCCATATAGACTTGACAATAATCCCTGTTTGAGTACCTTGAAAAGCTTTCAGAAAATCTTTAAGCTTTTAGGTCTGTTGGATAATATTTTTTTCCTTCACAATTGGTAACAGTTATTCCATAGGATGTTTTTTCAGTTTAAACGTACATAATGTATTTTTTACCGACTTCAAAAATTTAAAAGGAGGGGGATCTATTCGTCGCGTTTTTTTTATAATTCGGTGAATCATCAGTTTACACAACAATATCTTAAAATTACATAGTATAAACTTTAAAGCTAATAATAGATTCACACGGTTAGAGTAAGTATAATCTAAATCTAATGTGAGTAAGTATATCTAAATCTAAGTTAGCATAAATTAATAATTTTGGTACAGATATATCCTGATTACTCGCAGAAAGCTGAACCGATTGAAATGGTTTAAACGTTACTACATTAGGTTTGTTCCCAAGTTGGTAGGTACCATTTTTTGAAAGTTTGAAAGTAGTAATTTTCAGAAAATTCTGAAAATACTGTCGTTTTCGATACTATTTTACTTATATTAATTTAGTAGACGGATGTTCAACCTAACTTTTATGTTTATGAACCTATTTAGATTGTTCTTTTTTTGTTTGAATAAAAATACTTTAAAGATTACCATATTAATTTCATTGGCATTGATTACAGTGAATGGAAAGAAAAGGTAGAAGTCGAAGACCACGAAGAGAATGACACAATCACATACAAGAGGAATGACGTATTTTACTTCAGGCCAGACTTGTCCGGCCCAGGACTTACTGGAGAAGAAGTCATCACTATGCCTCATTTGATCATGATGGTATGTATATCTGAGAGCCTATTACAAAAAAGCAACACGATAAGCGAACGATATTCGTCCGACTCCGTGGCACCATTGACTCAAGAACAAGTACATTGAACGACGAGTTGCGTTCGACTATCGTGATTCTTATTTGTAATAGGCCTCACAGAATCGTTAACATGCATGATTGATACAAATACAAATAACTTGGGTGGGGATAATTCAATGGTGTAGTTGGAATAAAAAAATATAATAAGTATTTTTATTGAAAACATATTGTTACGTAAGTGGGTTACGTGACTGGAAGCAAACGACGGGGTTGCAGAGACTACGCTTTATTTATTGACCTCGTACAAAGGGAGTGTAAAAAGAGAAGAAAGTTTGTGTAGGACCAGGAACAAAGTCTACGTGGACAAAATCTACGTGGACAAAGTCTTCGTGGACAAAGTAGCGGACAGCTGCTAGTTTTATTTAATTAAGGTAGTTTTATGTCGTAATGTTTTTTAACGTCTGCTCAATATTTTTAAGGCAGTGGCAACAATCACAACCAAAGATAAGCCAACAATGCTGAAAACTGTCGGGAAAGCATTCAACAGTATATACGATGAACCAAAACACGTATTCATGAACGTGAAGGCTCTGGACATCTTATTCCGCGGAGTAACAATAAACTGCTCCAAGACAGATTTTTCGGCAAAAGCTCTTTGTAAAGTGCTCAAGAAAGAAGCTGGTGACAATTTAGTAATCGAACCAGACAATCAATATAAGTTCTCTGTGTTTGGAAAGGTAAATGAAAATAAACATGGATTTATTAAGTACACTTACGAAAGTCAAATCTTGGAGAAACAAATTATCATTAATTTTTGACCAAAAATAAAACAAAATCATTCAAAAAAATTATACCAGTAGCGCGAGCCGTGCGACTAGGGTTATCCTTTTTATTGAATTTTAGACTCTTGTTTCGTATTTTTAGAGCGCGATTTTTCCTAACTTAGTTATTAGTTTTTAAACTACTTTTTTGTAGTCTTACTACTTACTTTACTACTTTTACACCGTAATCTTATTTTAAATTAAATATTTATTTCGTAGCGCAACGTGTCGATCAGTCAGCAGGTGATAACAGTAAAGCGGGGCATAAAAAATGTAATGGACGTAGGCCAGGTAGTCGCGGTGGATGGGAAGCCAGAGCTTGATATCTGGCGGGATACCTGCAACCAGTACCAGGGTACAGATCTGACGATCTTTCCGCCGTTTTTGACCGAGAAAGATAGACTTGAGGTGTACTTTAGTGATCTATGCAGGTTAGTTTTGTCGTTTTTGCATTTTGTTGCATACAGATTTTTACCCGACTGCAAAGAAAGGGTTATGTGTTTCGCGCGTATCTTGTAAGTATGTTTGTATGTTTGTATGTTTGTATGTTTGTATGTTTGTATGTTTGTATGTTTGTATGTATGTATGTATGTATGTATGTATGTTTGTATGTAATATTCTTTATTACCTCATATCTTTCAAACGGCTGAACGGATTTCTATGATTAAGATATCGTTAGATTTGTCTTGTCAGCCCAAGTGTTCTTAAGAAGGTGGCGTTATAAAAAAACCAACATGGCGGCTGTACGGTGCTATTATACGTAGTGAAAAAAAAATTTTTTTAGAATACTGCAATATGGGTGTCATATTAAAGAACATAATATAAGGATTTCAAAAAGGTATATCATGACCGTAATATATAATAACTAAAAAGAGATAAATAAAAAAATAAATTAAAAAAATTAAAAAACCCGCCTGCACAAAAAGACAAGTCAACTGAAAAGATGGAAACAAGATTAAATAAATGTTAAAGGCAACATGTCATAATAACATGCAGTCGGAGGCATGCATAAAGAAAGTGACATTATGAATGATTTAAATTATATATGCCTCCGACTGAATGTTATTATGACATGTTGCCTTTAACATTTATTTAATCTTGTTTCCATCTTTTCAGTTGACTTGTCTTTTTGTGCAGGCGGGTTTTTTAATTTTTATATATTAAGTTACTTAATATAGGTAACTGAAAAAATATTAGAAAAAATCTACTCACCCGTAGCAGCTCAGACGGGACTCGAACCCGCACCCTTAGGATTCCGGCCCAATGCACTAACCAATTATGCTACCGAGTCGCTATACAGATTTTGTTAAGAATATTTTGAATGTCATACTGAGTAACACATTAAAACCAAAGCACCTCAAGGTTCCGAACCAAGGGAGTCATTAACAAAGTTAATCATTAGTACACTTAATGCAGATACGGTTTATTAACAATTCTTTCAGGTACTTTAAGCCCTGGTTCGTAAAGAAAACTGCTTACGCGGGAATCAAGACGAATCGCTACGTCGTCAATATCGGTGATTTCGCTAATGACCCGCAACTCAATTGTTTCTGCGACACCCCCGACACTTGCCCACCAAAAGGCTTGATGGAACTACAGAAGTGTTCCAAATTTCCAATGTACGGATCTCTGCCGCATTACCTGGACTCTGATCCAGAACTTTTAACGAAAGTAAAAGGACTCAACCCTGATCCAGAGGAACATAGCATACCAATTGATTTTGAGCCGGTAAGTGCTGTTCAACGAAGCATTTGTAACAGGAAGTATTTGGGTACAAACTATCGTTCTTGCAAATAGGGTTCTATGCTGGGTGCTATGGGTCAATTTACATTGGATTGGACCAGCCAACACCGTATTTTTTCATAGCTCTATCTATCTATTTTCGACAGACAGAAACATAACGTTGTGGAAAATACGGAGCTGGGTATATCTAATATTTATCACAATCTAAGTACCTATGTGACTAAGTATTATAGGCAACAGCGTCGCTTAACCAGTTAGCAACAAAATTCATGCCACTGCACCATAGTAGAATCTACTATATTTTCTAAGTATACCGAAATCTTCATTATTCTTTCTAAATTCTCAGTCTCCACATTGAATTAATAATGTTTTTTCAGACTTTTTCTAGACGGTTAATTTGCAATATGAATTCCTTATGCAGCTCGTTATACACGTTGTATTATAAAATAGAATGTAAAATTGTACCGTTAGTGTAAGCCAGTATAATGTAAAATGTAGACCCTAGAAAAATTTAAGACACCCGCTTCTGAATTTGTAGCACAGTGGGTATTCACTACTTAACTAGTTCTGTTATTTCTGTCTCTGCAATCAGTAAGTACTTCAATCAAAGTGTGAACTTCTATTGCCACCTGGCCTCTGAGATCGCTGAGCTTTGAAATTTTTCACACGTAGAGACAAGCACAAAGTTAGTTTATCTTCTACTTTTCAGCTCTCCGGAACTCCGATGGAGGTAAAACTACGAGTTATGTTTAGTATGGTACTCCTCAAGAGTGATCAGCTGGAACCCTTCAAGAACCTTCCCAATACATTTGCGCCCCTATTTTGGATAGAAGAGGTAATTTTGAAACAGTTTAAGTGTTGCCCAACCCTCATTCCATTATGTTTACTTTTCCACAAGACGTTTTCTTTCAATTCTTTCCACTTTTGTATTTAAAACTGTAACTAGTTAATTAACAATTCTATATTAAATGAATGATTTATGCAAGTAATCACATGTGTTAATGCAGACGTAAGTCGTGGAAGGATGGTAGACAGTAATAGTGTCGACCTTGGAAAAAAATGGCAAGTTGAAGGGTGGGAAACTTGACATCGGGCGAGTAAAAAACGTACACATTTAAATAGGGTATTTTTCCTCTTCTATCTTTACATTTATGTTATATACAGACTTTTAATACAAAATTTTAATATTTTAAAACAAACCGCCCAAGTCGAAAAATTAATTTGATTCCTGTCTGTAGATGAAAAAATAACAAAACATTTAAGAAAAAATATATCTGTGATCTTTCACTCAATATTTTGTAGAATAAATAACCCAATAGTAAGGAAAGCATCATGCCATGTTTCTATGTTAGTATTGGCAAATGGCAAACCATTTGGCTTTGGCCTCCAATGCTTAATCTATAACTGCCTATCTACGATATCATCATTTGCACAATAAAACGTTAACTAGTAATAGCGTGGCCAAGTCTAAACTTATTTTCGAAGAGTTGCGATTTTTCTGACGTCGAGTGTATATCCATTTACCAGGTGTATTTTCAACTCAGCCCGCACACAAAAGCTTTTTAGGCCCACCCCTGGAGGGAACGTTTCAACTATAAAATAAAAAATAAAAATACTACCACCGAGTGACCGCGCTTTGGATAAAAAAAATACAGATTTCACACTCTACGCAACTATCAGAGTCCATTGAAAATTAACATCAGAAATAAAAAGTACTATTTATAGTATCTAGTTCAGCTATTTGCTTGTCTATGGAAATCAGAGAGTTCGATTTTAAAGATTTTTGTTTTTGAAAAATTTCTAAGCCGCTGTGTTTCTAAACCACTCCCAACTATGGGAACCTCCGCAGCCCACATCTGTAGTCCAATCATCTACCCAGCGGGCTTATTTTGTAGCCCAATTCAATCTCTAGATTCTAAAAAAGTTATCGTAATTTTTGTCCGGCAGGTTGGAACCATCTTTTTTTTTTAAAATTTCTCATAATCTTCCCGACCGATTATCAAAATTCAAACGCTATAATATAGATCTCTACGCCTTGCACATTTTGACACCTCTCTCATAGAGATATCTCCAATTTTGACTGATCTACGGCCATGCCGCACTTTTGGCTGAACATCGGGCACATCACTCTGGTGATCATATAAATATTTTCAGTAGGCGCATTCTGCCAGACAAATCTTTAAGTCATCGATCGCCATAAAGTAAATTTTAACCATGGAAAGTAAAATATTAAACAATCTATACATATTACTTTTCATGGTTAAAATTAACTCTATGGCGATCGATGATTTAAAGATTTGTCTGGCAGAATGCGCCCTTTGTTAAAATGATTATGATAAATATAATAATGCTACTTAAACACATTCACCAGGGCCTCGCACTCAACGATACCTTCGTGAAGATGTTGAAGCATCAGCTGTTCCTGCCCAAGCGCATCGTAAACGTGATGCGGTGGCTTCTGGTGATGGTCGGGATCTTCGGCCCGATTGGTGCCTTGATCTTCCACTACAAAGGTTAATCAATCATCATTACTGTCAACAACACCATACCTTAGCTGGGCTGATCATCACCTAATTTTATTAAATTATGATAAAATATTTAAATAATCATAACTTTATAACTAAATAGCTCGTTTCGGAACGCAGGCGCAAAATGTGATCAAGATTCAGTAGCTCTTGAACGGTTGTAATGGTAAAATTTATTTATTTTATTTTTATTTTAACACAATACAGCTATTCTTACAGGAGTTCCTAATACAATAGTGTAGTCATCTAAGTTAACAGATACATAGCCCAGGACTTTTAGCAAAAAAATCAAAGAAATCTAGAACTAATTCCGGCGGAAGGTTTTTTGTTTTAAAAATGTTCCTTAGGTCCCCCTGAATATATCACGAAAGTTCTCCGTGGATCCCATGTACGCTCCCCCCTCCCCCCCTTAAACGTCTCCCTGATTTTAGTTTTTTTCTATTTATCTCAGAAACGGTTTTAAGATAGAAGAAAGTTGTCAACGTATGATATAATTGTTATGAAATATCCAACCCAACGACAACGATTGAAGTGTCGACGGGTCGGATATTTTATAACAATTAATATCATACGTTAACAGCTTTCTTCTATCTCCAACCATTTCTGAGATAAATGGGAAAAACTTAAATCAGGGAGATTTTTGAGGGGGAGGGGGGAGCGGACACGGGATCCATCGGGAACTTTCCAGATATGTTCAAAGGGACCTAAGGAACATTTTAAAAGACAAAAGCTTACCACCGGAATTAGTCCTAGGTATCGCGAAATTTTTATCTAAAAGTATTGGGCTAAAAATTACATCGTGGCGTTGACACCATTCGGTGTGAATCGTGAACCGATGCTGCTATAACAATGTATTATACCTCTTTTTATTCCTCTACGTATCTAGATTCATATGACCTTATGAAATTTTGCCACAACTCCACTCATTTTCTTAAAAACTAGTACAAAGAACGATTTTTGGGCAAAAACATTTTTTTGGTGAAACGTCTGTAGGTATAGTTCAGAGACTACAGCTCACATCGAAATGATGAAAGTGTTGACGGATTGGATATTTCATAACAATTATATCATACGTTAACAACTTTCTTCTATCTTCAACCGTTTCTGAGATAAATAGAAAAAACTAAAATTAGGGAGACGTTTGAGGGGGGGAAGGGGGGAGCGTACATGGGATCCACGGGGAACTTTCCAGATATATTCAGGGGGACCAAAGGAACACTTTAAAAACAAAAAACCTTCCGCCGGAATTAGTCCTAAGTTTTTTGCTAAAAGTCCTGGGCTATACATACTTATTTAAAAATTAAATTTCATTCATGCCATGCATTAAGCTCATATTATTACAATCTATTTCATTAATTCATTATTATTATTATTTACTTATTATTTACTTATTATTTACTTATTGTTAACTTATTATTAACTATGATGCTTGATTGATTGTGAATAGATAAAAGTTTACAAACGTTTCATTAGTGTTTTGTGTTTCCGATAATATGTTCATACATAAAATAGGTAGGTACTACACACGTAAATGCCTTCCTTCATAAAAGTGCACTGAAAAAACCACAGCAATTTGTTTTGACAGCGCTTTAACAGCTGATTATGTTTTAACCGTCTGTTTTTGACGTTTTTTTCTGTATGGAGATAATGTCAAAAACAGATGGTTAAAAGGTATCGGCTGTTAAAGAAGTTGGTGAATTCAGGTCTTTAGCACCTGCCTATAAAATATGTTATTTTATTTCAATTTACAAAAATACGAAAATAAAGCAATTTAGCCTTGAACATAGTTCAAAACCTAGGTCTGCATAGAAAATGCATCTGATGCCACCGTCTCTTTAAAATATGCATTACCTACTCATTCCATCTAAAGCTGCGGTCATTGTCATAGCAAAAAGGGGAAACGGAAAGCAGCGACAGCAACAATGGCACCAACGATGTAAAATCAACTTCAAGTTCATAATAAACGACCTGTATGGGTCTCATCTATCACATCTGGATTGTTATACTGATAATTAGATTTGATTCTTTGGAAAAGATTTTTTGTTTTTGTTAAGGCGGTTGTATGACCGAAAGTGGCGCCCTCAGAGGTTTTTATTTAATAAGTTATTAATAGAAAAAGATTTTAATCGTGTTTATCGTGGAGATTTTAGGGCCCATGGTCTAGTATTTTTAAAAGGCATCACTACATGCCCTCGTAGTCATTCGTAGAAGTAGATAGCAAATGTGTTAAAAACGGCCACTTTTAGCCGTTTTGCCATCTACTTCTAGCAGTGACTACGAGGGAATGTAACGATACCGTCTAAAAATACTAGACTGTGGGCCCTAAAATCTCCACGATAAACATTTTTAAAATTGTGTATTAGAATTATAATATTAAATATAATTAACCGCGGCGCCACATTCGCTCAGGGTACCACCTTAAGTTAGAATGTTAATACTACCTACTACAACAAGCAGTATTGTCACCATCTAACACCAACCACAGCTGGACGTGGGAAGCACACCAGTGGACAGAACGGGGTAAATGAAAATAATAAGAAATAAAACACTTTTAACGGATACTAGCGCGGTTTTATTGAAAGTACTTTGGTAATTAGTTGGTATTTGGTTTGATTTTGGTTTTCCCGACGTTTCGGCACCTTTGCAGCTGCCGTGGTCACGGGGGACTGAAGCTACTTGTGAGCCTACCCTCAAGCGATGAATTTTTTTTAGAACGTTCAGAAATTAAAATTTATCAAATTTAATTAGTTTAATTTTGGTTTGGTTTTAATTTAATTTTATATGTTAAAAAGAGAGAATCTACTGAAACTACTACCATTTCAAAAAATTGGGAGGCCCCTCCAAGAAAGAAATGGCGAAAGAAAACTTGGAGAGGAAGGCCGACCTCCGTCTTTTATATTAATTAATTTATTTGCAAAAGGAACTAACCGTATCATTAGATCTTACAGTGTGTGTTTGGGGCTTTAGCTTGTGAATGATGGGGTCCCAAGCTGGTGGAATTTTTCAACCATCATCTCTATTGAAATTAGGATATTTATTTATTTCGATAGCCTCGCGGAGCATTCTAGGAATGAATCTACGTTCCCTAGCAAGGATTTGGGGTTTGTCAAATCTAATATAATGGTTGGGCCCCTCAAAGGCGTGTTCACTCACTGCAGACTTGTTATCGCGCCTATGTTTCATGTCAGCTACATGTTCTTTAACGCGGGTCCCTATGCTTCTCTTTGTTTGCCCGATGTAGGAGAGCCCACAGTCACAATCTAGTTTGTAGACGCCTGCGGCTTGAAGGGGGATATTACACTTGACAGGTCGTAAGAATTGGTTGATCTTCTTCGGCGGCTTGAAGTAAGTTTTGATTGACGCTCGCTTCAGAATGTTTCCAATCTTGTCAGTGACACCCTTCAAGTATGGTAGGATGGCAGGTTGACGCTCTACTGTGGCTGTTTTGGTGCGTTTTCTGTGACGAAGGCGTGGTACTTGCAACTTGTTGTTACGTAGTACTTGCTTGACGTGCTGAAGCTCAGCAGTCAGGTGTTGTTTGTCACAGATGCCGCGGGCTCTCTGAAACAAAGATTTCCCTACGGTAGCTAACTGTATAGGATGATGGTGAGAGTCACCATTAAGGTATCTGTCTGTATGGGTTGCTTTACGATACACTGTATGGCTCAAGGTTTGGTTCGGATTCCTGATAATGAGAATGTCTAGGAAAGCTAGTTTATTATCTGCCTCTAACTCCATAGTAAATTGTATGTTGGGGTTTATGGAGTTAAGATGGTTAAGAAATGCAGGGACACTGTCTCTAGGTAGTATTGTGAAAGTGTCATCTACGTACCGTTTGTAGAAGTGAATATGAAAATAATAAATTTGACAATTTATCAGAATTTATATAAATATGAGTATCACAGGTTCGGGAAACAAAAGATGATTTCACTTGGTGGTTCTTGTTAAAAAGGGAGTTAGCATCTGTTTTGCCTAGCCTATATAGAGGAGGCTGAAGCGCATGCGCAGCACGAGCGCTACGCACTCGAAATGAAGCGAGTGCGCAGTCTCGGCGAGTGTTGCTCCGGGGTACGCTGGAAGCAGCAGGTGTTGACTCTATCTTTGGTGTCCCTGAACTTCACTGTGAAACTGATGTAACACATAATAAATAAATAAATAATGCGGCTCTTGACGATGTATTAACACTCTTATGCACTACTATTAAAGCATAATATGTATAACCTCTCGAAAGGCTTTATACAGGGTTTTCCTGTAAATTCTGCGCCAAAATTGAAGATAATAAAGGTGTAATAGTACGCTCTAACTTTCTTATAAATCATGCCCCTAACACCTAAAGATCTAACCTAAGTGGAACCCAAATACAGTACCCTTAGCACGAACAGCTATCGAAAAAAATAACTCGCGTAAAATCATTCGATAGATAAATTTTGTATTGGAAATTTGTACAACGCCATCTATCGCCGATAAGCGAAATGAAATTTTCCATAGAGAATTGTCTATCGAGTAATTTTACGTGCGTTATTTTTTTCGATAGCTGTTCGTGCTAAGGGAACAGATCTACTATAGCTTATCTTAATGCTAAATTGTTAGTTTGGAGGTGCCATATGTCGCTAACAGCACCGCTATACTTGTAACCACAGACTGACCGCTGACAGATAATTCTAGGAATTTCCAAGACAGATTTGGAATACGTCGGCGGTGTCAAATCATATTTATTTATATCCAGATATGCTGCATTGGGAATACATTTGGGAGTAAGACATAGATTGCCACTCTATTGAAATGCTCGTAAAATCAAAGCGATGATTGTTTTAGTTTTTTTTTGAAAGATCTACCACTAAGTGTATTTCAATTATTTCGATTCTGGAACGTTGTAGAGTCTGGAGGACTATTATATTGATTGATACTAAAATTCTCATAATAATTATGAGTTATGGTCCAACTAGCTGCGCAAATGGAATTCTTTCAATAATACGCGGTTTTAATATGATATAGGTACTTTATTATTTAAGTACTTATTTATATTTTATTTGTCTATTTATTTTCAGAACTTGCAGAACATTGTTTTACTTAGATGCACATAGTAGGCAGTTGATGTTTTCTCATTTAAGTTAAGACTACGTGAAGGTAGATCTCATTTCAGATAGGTATTGCATATTCAGACAAAAGCGTGCAGAACATAGCTCTTCTGCTCGCTGCAAGAAGTAATAAACTTTAGCTTAATATTATGAACAAGGTGAATTATAGTGTACAACACACGTACCGTACTTTCAAATTGGTTGAGAAGTCTTGCAAATGGCTTATCTACTTGGTTAAAACATGTCGTTATATTCTTGCTGTTATTCAAAGTTTTATGAATGAAGAAATTGTTTGTCTAGAGAAAGTCGGTTAACATTATTCATTTGCATGAAGAAATACCTAGGCAAAATATTAAAAAAAACGGTCACAACAAGAACTATTATATGAATTCAATAAAACAGAATGGCTATGTCTCATCAGTCTCATTTAATTGGGTATTATAGAGATACAGGGTTTGTAAATCACCAACAACCTCGCAGGTGTAGATTACCAACATCATAAACAAAAACATTAATTTGTTCTACGACTTTTATCATAACTCAATACATTCGCCAAAATTGAATTTTCAAGTTTTTTGTACTGTTCGACACTTTTTACGTCTGTGGATGGCGGCGGGGCGGGCGGGGCGGTTCGCGCGCGCCGCGAGTAGAGTTATGAACATACGAACGGTAAATTAAAAGGTGTTTAAATGTGTTGGTGTTTTACAAATAACCCTGTATATTAAGTAATGTAGGTACAGTGAATAAATTACATTTTCTCTCTCTCTCTCTCTTCCTTGGTTGAGTATATCCCACAAGGTGGTGGGGTCATATTTTCTCTCTCTGACCTGACCACACCATCTCTTTTTCACTCTGCACACCCCATATTCTTCAACATTTACCTCTCTAGATTTAGTGGTCTCCACTTTTAAGAGACCATACGAACACAGCTTACTCTTATTACACATTTCAACAAGTTCCTGTTACTTCAAGATTTCCTCGCAACTAATGATTTTATTACTTAAGGCTCCTGTAGCCCCGAAAGTGGCGCCCTCATCTAAATTATATTTAATGCTCGCTATGTACATAACGTATCGAAAAATCGCATCTACAGATTAAAGCTAAGGTTCTATAGTTCATTTACAAACAATAAACTCAGTAAAATATAGTTCGTTGTATGTAGTAGTAGGGAAAAGTACCTAAAGTGGCCACTCTTTGCTTTTATGCCTAGTAGGTACTACTACAACGAACTATACGAGTAGTTTCCATCTGTTCATGTGAATTTTCGATACATTATGCACTCGGCGAGGCCCGGAAAATGAGACACAATCGATTTCCTATTCTTCTCCCGACGCACAGTGGGGCCAAAAAATAAATTTGTGATAATAATTAAGCATTTGTTATTTTTTTTAGCAAATAATATTTCTTATTCATAATATCATAAAATTAAAATAGATAATGGAAAATTTACACAAAACATTGATTTATTAATTTAAAAATGTTTATACTCGAAAGTTGAATCTAGATTAGGGTGTTTAAATAATATAATATTTCAATTGCATCCTTATGGAACTAGTTTAGTTTCTGAGAATTATTTAATTTTCTTAGACCTGTCACTAATTGGTCAGAAGACTGTGGCCTGACTGTGGCCAGAGCTGCCGTCAAAACCCCATTTTGAAACCGAAGTTAATTCACTATTAATGGAGAACGTATTTAATGCTTCTTCTTGATTTTTCATTATTTTTTCAGTAGTATGGTCGAGTAATTTTTGTAATGGCACTTCAACAGCATTTTTAGTAAACAATATTCCTGTAGTTATAAATTACCTATTGTACAAAAATACGATAAACGCATAAAAGCTACAAAACTAGAAAATTATAAAGAAAAAATTCAAAATAAAAATAAATAGTATAAAATGCTATCTGGAGGGGATAGCATTTTTTCTTCTTTTCTTGTACGTCTTTATAAGAAGGAAATATATCAGGAGCAAATTTTCTTATACTGTTATCCTACTGATTTCGTAACAGTTTAGCTTCGATCGCTCGAAGTTCAGCTGTCCGTTTACTTTTTATCTGATCACTACAATCAATATTTTGAGCAGGTCGTCCAACACGCCTACTGTTTAAAAATTCAGTCGTACAATATTTAGAAAATTTAAGAATTTATTTTAGCCTATTTGATTCATTAGAATAAAAGTCTGATTTTTTCGATAATATTTTTTCCACTTTCTTTTAAATAAATTTTTATTTGGTCTTAATTTGAATACTAAGCCAGACTTGTTTTCATCATTACAGTGTGTGTTTTCTCATATATTACAACATCTTCGAATTTTCAATCAAAATTCTTGTATTTACTTGAAAAGAGGATGTCCAACAATTTCTTCATTGAACACGAAAAATGTTCAATAAAAATGTCAAAAAGTTATAGCACTTGATGAAACACATAGCATATAAATGCATTCAAATTATATATAGACCTTAAAAGTTGATTTCTATTAAGTCATTAGTGGTCGATGTGAATTGATTAATTTGAACTAAATATTTAAAATTCAATAAAAAAAAACCTGCAACTCTCCCGTACTTCTGAATTCATAAAATAATTGTAAGACCCTTTATAATGTAGTACTATTGTATATTTCTGCGGCAGAAATGCCGAAAACAGAAATAATGATTTTTATATAATAAACACTATAAAATTCCATATAATTTTAGTTTAACCTAATTAATACAATATTTAACGATATATTTTTGTATTTTTTTAGAATGCGTAAATCTACATACCTTCGTCTATAATTTGCATTTTAAATCTTGTAAATAACTTTAATAGTTTCCGAGAAATCTAACAATGAATTCCACACTAAAATTTTGTGTAACCCAGCTTTGACGAATAATTAGTGCCGAATGTGAACTTTGAACATCAATACACATAATACAACAGAGGGTAGAGAAAAAATAAAATGATGTCAACATTGTGCATACCTTCAAGAGTAAAAAACAATAATAATATTTACATACAATGCTATTTGATTTCATTGACTTCTTATCATCTTTATTGTGATAGGCCCCATAGTGCGACGCCGGTGGGTGTCCGCGCCAGCATTGGTGAATTAAGATGAGGGCTTCACTTTGAGGTATTAAGCCAGATTAATGCTGGACCGGGCCGTGTTGTGTCCGGGGCTCAAGTTACGCTGGTACGTCAACGTCCTGTATAAATCACCAGTGTTTGTTGAGCTCCGGTTGCCGCTCGTATTCAGAAGCCACGAGCAAAAATCCGGCTTTAGAGCTCTTAAATTGATCGCTTATTTCAACGTGACTATGACCATCTTTACCGTGCTATGTATGACTATAAGCTAAACTGTTGCCCTTTCAGTTATGTATACCTGAAACTTTGGCCTTAACGTTTTCTTAGATTATTGTTGGCATTTAACATATTTTTTTCTTTGGCAGATAATATGACCGGCTTTGCATCACCTGGGTCGGCCAACGCCACGAAAGTTAATCCACTTGAAACTAATAAAGGTGTCAGTACTATTGGAAACAATGACCAAGTGGTTATGTAATCCATAGCGAGGCGACTCCTCAAATTATTTGTGATGTGGAGTCGTCAGTTTGGTGTGGATTTTACTAGAAGTTTCTGGAGGCAGACTTATCACTTTGTTATCACACGGCTTAGAGAAAATGCACCTTAAATTTAGTTCTTAGATATTTTTTTTGATATTTAATCGCATTGTCTTAACGGAATAAAAATATTTAACTTAGGTATTTAATTTAACCTAAGCTTGGTTCGAGGCATAGGTATAGAATATAGATATTGAAGTGTTTGTCACTTTGTTGTAGTTGTCATTTGTCATTGATTTCTGTTCAAAAAAGTCAAAGCATTTAGAGTGACAAAGTTCTAAACTGTTTTAGTTTCATACGACGTTTTTCAACACATTTGCGAGGAAAAAACAAAGTAATTTACCACACAGCAACAAATACGACAAAAACAAAATACCTATGATAATTATTGGAAAAGGCGCGCAGGTTTTTTTCGTTTTTTTCACACGCCCAACGCAAGAATATTTTGCGAACAAAGGGGTAAGTGAGCATACAGCCTACTTCAAAATTATATTTTAAGTGATAAAATGCAAATATTTTAATATTATAACAAAATATTGTGAATTATGAATAATTTGATAATAATAAACATTTGTTTGACTTAATTAAGGACTTACACATTTATTTATTTCAAAAATGTAGGTATAATATGAATTTTCAGCAGCATAAAACCTCTTTGTTGTTACTAAAAATAACTGTATTACCCGGCTAAATTGGGAATGCTCTGTTTACTCGCATAGAACTTGCAGTAAGGTACTATTTAACTTTGTAGGGTTAATTCTATTACGTACTAGTGTTTTATATATTATTGCACGCGTTTGTTATAGCTCGGTTTATGGCCCTAAAGCGATGTATTAGGGCTCACTTTAGGAGCAAGTATGTTGAAAATAATATTATGAATCTATGTATAATTATTACCTACTAATTAGTTAGGAAGGTTAGCCTACATAAACTTAAAAGTTAAAGTGCACATTTCTTTATTTCTAAATTAAGAGCTTTTTAATATGTTTTCTACTAGGTAGTACCTAGGTACCTGTTCCAGACTTTTTGAACTGACGACAAGTAAATTTTAAAAAGCCCCACACAAGAAACTCTAAATTCCCCTGAAACTGCGCATTACTGAAAATTTATTATTTATAAGTACCTACGTAGGTACTAACGTAGGTAGCTATAAGGTACCTACACCTACATTGTATTTTTATTTCTCAGGAGCCCGTGATCATACAAAGTTTTGGTCTCGTGGAATTTTCTTACCAAAGTTATCTGGCGGTAAATACCTAGCATGCAAAACTAAATTCTTCTTCTTCTTCTTCAGCGCAAAACTAAATTACTAAAAAAAATACTAAAACTAAAAACTAAATTAGCAGTTCTTAAGGACCTTATTGACAATATTTTCGATTTGAAGTTCATAATCGCACTTTTTATGATCAGTGTCATTCTTTTATTAAGTTTCATCCACCGCAAAAAACAACTTTAAACATAGATTATAATTATAATGGTACAAAATTGGAATGTGTAGAAGAATTTTCGTTATTAGGTATAGTAATAGATAAACATATAAATTGGAAAGCCCACATACAAAAAATTAAATCAAAACTGTCTAGCTTTACTTATGCGCTCCGTGAGGTAAAAAAGACCACTGATGTTGAAACAGCAATAGTTATGTACCACGCCTATGACATGCTTGGCTATCCTACGGAGTGGTCTTGTGGGGTAATAGTACGGATGCGGCGTTGCTACTTACCCTACAAAAGAAGTTGATCCGTATCATAGCCAACATCGAAGAGACAGAGAGCTGTAAACCATATTTTCAAAAATATCAGATACTTCCCTTGCCATGCTTATATATTTTGGAAGTTTGTAAGTTTGTACGCAAACATATGGAATTTTATATTAAACGTCAAGACATACCTTCTAAATATCCAACACGGTACAAAAACAAATTAATAATTCCTAGTTCCAGGCTTAAACTAACATCTAAAAGTACATTTCACTCTTCAATAAAAATATATAATAAATTGCCAGAATCAATAATAAACGAAAATAAATACCCCATATTCATTAACATATTGAAAAAATATTTACTATCTAAATGTTATTATAGCATAAATGAATATTTGACTGATAACACCAGCAAATAATTAATAAATACATACAATAATAATTCAAAACGTCTTGTCTAACATTATAATCTACACAACTTTATTTTGTTAATTTGATTTAATTTTGTATAATTATGTAGCTTTCTTTTATATTAAGCGTTTCCTCTCTCTTATTACACTTTTGCGTGCCCGACAGGGTCCATAATGCTCTTAATTATAAAAATGTACCATCCTCTGTAACATTATGGTTGCAAATAAAGAATTGAGTATTGAGTATTGAGTATTGAAAGTGTAGACAGTGTAGGTAAAAAATATGTAAGTCCGACTTCAAAAAACCTACCTCTAAAAAGCAAGAAATAATATTCGTAATAATAAAAACACGTCTATTGAAGTCGGGTGGGGCTTTTAGAATAAAAAAAGGAATATGACTCCAGCCCCACCCGACTTCAATAGACGTGTTTTTATTATTACGAGTATTATTTCTTGCTTTTTAGAGGTAGATTTTTTGAAGCCGGTGATATACTAGATAAGGTAATGAATGATAAGTGATATAAATGATGATACATAATTATGGATTATAAATAAAGATTAAAAAAAAAACATAAATAGGTACCTAGGTAGTTTTCTTTAAATAACTTCTATAAACTAATTATAGTATGATTACAACTATTCAACTGAAAAATTATATAAGTAATATAACAGAACTATTAAAATAATATAGAAGTAATAAGGAGAGTATACCAGGTACAATTATTTAACAATTGGAGATGATGACAGTCATTTAAGCTAAATTTCATAACTACCCTCCAATTATAATATAAGGTAGTTAAATTGGATTTAAAAGGAACCCTATTTAGTTTTCATGGTAAAGGGTGAATCTCTTCGATCAAGGTGAACCTACAACGAACAAAACGAAACTGACATCGGTTCTACCTCAAATGAGGTACGGAACTTTGATTATTTGTCTTTGGTTGTATAATATACGTTGATTTATACGTTGAGTGTTTCCGTCGACCTAGACTTACCAAATTCAGCAGGTAGAATCTTAGCATGTAACTATAGAAATTGTCTATATCACATAGAATAGTACATTATGAGACAAATTAGCTTAGGTTGCTCATTGCACACAAGGCTGTGGCTTGCAGCCCGAGCCGCAGGCGAGGCTGTTTAACGTACAAAAATAGTAGTTTTGTTCTTCTTCTGGAATTGGAAAAAAATGGAAATGTTAGAAGCTAAACTTAGTATTTTTTTATTATTCATTTACTACATCGATTGTGAAATTGTCCAAGCATTTATTATTATTATTATTATAACTGATAATTAGAAAAGTATGTTTAAAATATGATTATATTGAATAAACTTATACATTAAATTTTACGAGTTTATCATTTTATTTTCTATTCCTGATGAATTCCCTAGACACTAGCGTAGCTAAAGTCAGTAACTTCATAACAAAATCAAAATACCTATATCATTGAAAAAAAGATTCAACGACGTCACTTATTAATCTATACATATATATTATAAAACTCTAAATTGATTGATTCATTGTTGGGATAGGCGTAGAGCCCTGACGGCTGAAGTTTGAGACACCATTTTTGGAGGGTAGGTACATTTCATGATGTAGATGAGCACTAAGAAAGGATTTTAGAAAATTCCTGTTATACAGGGTGCTACAGGTTTTTCAAGTTTGTATGAGAATTTGTATAGGGCTGAAGGTAGAGTCACCATGTTTGGAGGGTAGATACCTATCATGGTGTGGCTGACCACTAAGGCCCTCCGCTGCGTCAAGCGGGATCCCGCCGCGGGTACACGGCGCGGGAATATAGATTACTGGTTTTTGACGGACAGATGCTTGCCCAGTGCATGAGTTAGCTCTAATCTATGTCGCCCCGCGCGCATGTCCCGCTTGACACAGCGGAAGGCCTAAGAAATGGTTTTAGAAAATTCCCGTTGTACAGGGTGTTCCAGTGTATAGGGCTGAAGGTAGAGATACCATTTTTAGAGCGTAAATACCTTTTTTGGCGTAGGCATGGACCAAGAATGGTGTAGATGAGCACTAAGAAAGGGTTTTGGAAAATTCCCGTTAGACAGGGTGCTACAGAGTGTTCCAGTTTGTAGGTACATGAATTTTTATGGGAAAATTTAAATGTGTGAAATGAGGTCTACTGTTAAATACCTAGGTTAGGTATATTGGTAATCCGTCACTTTCAAAATAAATGCACAACCTATCTTATCACGCGAACGAAGTCGCGGGCAAAAGCTAGTTAGTTATAACGTAATACTTAAGTGGCCGCTGCTGTCAACTAACAGAAAGAAAATCATGAATTTTTTACACAGTCCTATTTTTTTTATTGTTGAAAATAATAGCTGTGTATTTTATTATTTGCGGGTATGATTCCCGCCTGTCCTGAGAAGGGTCTGAGAAAATGATTTCGTGGCGAGTCGATTTTTTTCTATTAATTATTTAGTATATTATAATAAAATAATCATTGTGAATTGTGAATGCTAAAATCTCAAATTTTAAATGTAACATTAATAACAACCTAATTTCGCTCGGCATTGTAGCTCTTGAATTTAGTTGAAATAACAAGTTTCACGAGTCAATTTGTTCTAATTTTAGTTCACCGTCGTCGAAAGTCAGCAATTTGCCTTACAAAGATTAAATTTTACTTTTTGCTTTTGCAGGAATCCTGAAAATCCAGCTTTGAGTCTGTTATCGTCAAGCAACACCTTTTTCCTCAATCTTATTTACCTCCTTTTATGAAATACTAGCGACGGCCCGCGACTTAGTCTACGTGGATAGAGTTTTGACTATCCCTCGGGAACCAACTCAATAGTTTAGTAGAAAGAATTTACATAAGTCTGTCAGTTTTGAAATGGCTGGAAGTCTGTCAAGTACTTTCAGGCCATTTCAGAAGTGACAGACTTATGTTAACTCTCTTTACTATTGAAGGGCTAAATGATGGCACGGGTCTCGTACTAATGTCATATGACGTAAATATAACCTTAAAATTTTGACCGGAAGAGAAGGATTTTCTCAAGCTTCCGGCCAATTTTATTTGTGATAATCTTTTGATCCTCGCTCTGCACAACATTTCCGACCGTGTGCCATGCATTTCATCGTGATGTCATATGACGTAGGCAATATTGTCGCGGGCTTATGGACTACTAGTTATGTCCTGCTCTGTACCGCTGAAAACGTGGATGTAAAATTTCACAATGATCGGATCAAAGACGTCGTGATGGCGTTACAAACAAACGGACTTTCGCATTTTTAGTATTAGTAAGTTGATTAGAAACAAAGGACTAAAATTAAAACCTGCCTTAATAGTGAAGGTGTTAGTCATAAATTGGCGTAAATCGGATTTAGATATTTAAATAACTTGGTTTTTCGAACCAAAGTAAAGATTTTCGAATAAACTGTTTAGGAATTTCTTCGTTAGGAACATTTATACTTAGTATAAATTTTTATACCCTTCAGATGTTACTTCAGTAAGGTCATGTTTAATAATGTGAGTTGTAGACGAAAAAGTAGCTCAAACTGTATGTTGTTTAAGGGGCATTAGGTCAAGGGGCCATACCATGAGTTGATGTAAACTGTTTACGTTACCGTAAACTATCGGATATACTGCTCACAGTCAATGCGAGTGAAAGAGACAAAACCATAGTTTACGGTAACGTAAACAGTTTGCATCAACTCATGGTAGGGCCACTAGCGCCACATTTATTTTTATTACTCGTAAACCAAGTAAATATTTACAAAACAATAATGCCCTCTTAAATTGTCTCTAATATATTTTTTAATAACTCTTTAATATTTTTCATTCTTTGTACTAGTTTTAAAATGCATTTGAAACGACAGTGGCCACTTTTGGTTTAAATGGATTTTAAAACTTACAGAAAGAATGAAAACTGTTGAAGAGTTATTCAAAAAATATTAGAGACAATTTAAGACGGCATTATTATTTTTAAATATTTACTTGGTTTACGAGTAAGCAAAATAAATAAATTGGCGGCGCTAGTTGACGGCTATAAGGGCCTTAAAAACAAATAAATATTAAACGCAGTAAGGTTCTGTCACGACCTTTGTATTTTCATATTTGAATATTGGCCAGAAATGTTTGGATTGCTTTTGAACTTTTGAGTCTATAAAAATAAAAAACAAAATTTGCTTTGCACTGCTAATTAACAAAAATGGTTACTGTATTTTAGATAATTTTTCAAAACATTTAGATAATATTTTTTTTGTCATTTTGAAAAAATCTAAAAATTGAAACGACCAAAAAATTCTCGGTCAAAAAACTATACTTAACGAACTTTATGAAGAATGTATGGTATGGATACGACACGTTTAGGTCAGCTTTTTTATAATTTATTCATGTAAATTCCATACCTATATTTTTACTTAGTGAAGTTCTTTTTACTTACAAAATAATCTAATGTGTTTGTATTCATTAGTGACAAATTATACCGTCGTCGTTAGTACCTACCTACCTACCTTTCATTTTACATGGTAAAACAAATATCATACTCAGTTATTATGAGAACACGTCGTGAATATAATGGGAACGTGTACGTATCGATGAGCTATCGAGATTACAGAATATTTCGACTGCACTGAAATTTCTATCAAAATCAATGCATTTGGCTTACTTCCCAACTGCTGCTCTAGCCTGTACTTTATTACCTATTATTTTATATTATAGTTCATTACTTTTTATAATTAGCAGATAAAATTTTATCCGTCTTTCAACTCATTTTTCGATATACCTACTTATATAACAATATATGCGTTTATTTTCCCATCACAAACTTACATAAACATGACTTAGGTACATGGAACTTATACAATTTAAGTTTGTGTGAGACTGATGCCTACGCTAGGTGTAATACCTGTGTTGCGGGTCATCAGGCTCCCACTACCTCGAACCAATATATTACATACAAGATATGGTGATGAGTGAATGATATTTTAACGAAAAACAATCACAGATTACAAACATTAAGGAAAGAAAAGTTGAAAAATAAACGATGGTGTGTGTGAGTCTGTGTGTGTGAGTGTGTGTGTGTGTGTGAGAGAGTGTGTGTGTGTGTGTGCGTGCTGCAGTTATGCCATAGTTAATAATAAAGTCTCAGTTTCGTCGTAGTTCAGTTGTAGTAGCCATGACGTTAGTTTTCTTTTGCAAGCCCTTTTGGTCAGTGAGTACAGGGAGATGGTCGAATTCACTTTGTTGTAGAGGTAGCTGCCCATGAAACAAAAGAATCTATGTGACATTTTAGTATTCAGAGAGCTAGAGCGACACACAATGCCCTTTCGACGTTTGTTGCTAACTAATTCTGGATCATAGCTAAGTTGAGAGTGTTGGCGGAGAATAGTTGAGACAATAAAGACTTCCCAGAGTTTATATACTTCAGTAGTCGGACAGAGAAAAGGAAGTGATGCGCCTACCTTCAAGACGGCTCTTTGTGCTCTCTCTACTTTAATCATATACACTTAGCAGCTCCGCCCCAGGATGAGATACAATACCCCAATATCGATTGGCATAAGGCAACATAATTATACTGATTTAGTAATATGAAAGTCTGCAACATGACGCAGTGCTCTAAAAATAAAAATGAGTTTTCTGATTCTGCCCGCTAGAAGCTCAATATGGGAATAAAAACTAAGCGTTGAGTCAATCATTATACCTAGATATTTGATGGTATCTGTCTTCAAAAGTTTAGGACAGCTGCAGTCGGAATTAGACGAGCAGGAGTGGACAGTCAACGTTAGGTTGTCAGACAGATACTGTCGCCTTGGGGAGAATGTTAAAAATTTGTGATGGGAAAATAAACGCATATATTATTTAGGTTTTATTAGCAGATAGCCTTCGCTTTTATAATTTTTTTAATCAGACATTATTTATTATTACACTGAGTATTTTTTTTAGTCCATGTTTCTCTATATAAACGTGATCTTAAAATAGCATAACAAAAAAAGAACGATGCAGGTAAGTACGTAGCACGTAAATAAATTCCTCATAGCATATAACATAACAAGCAAGTTATAAAATGTGATAAATATGTCATTTTCCGATATGAAAACATAGAAAACACTTTTGTAACATATGAAGGTAATAATGAAAAGTTTCGATCAGTGACGTACAGACAAGGCAGCTGATTTAACATTCAGAAGGCGGAATCGTACAGGCGCGTAGAATATCGTATAGTTAGAATAAAAATAATACTATTTATTATTTGTTTCTCTTTATTCTATTTATTCTTCATCTTGATATTTTTATTGAAATCTTTAATTGAGAAAATTACTTTTATTGCAAGATTTTATTTAAAAATTATTTTAAAAAAATATTTTATTTTTAATTAAAACTAGGGTAAACTAGCCAATCGGCCCTTTAAGCGATACGTTACAAAAAAGCTCCTCAAATATTAAAGACTTCCTACATTTATGATTAGTTTATCGTTTAAAAAAAATATTAAATGATTCTGAAAATAAGGTTCAAAACATAAATAAAACATTATATATAATATCGATAGTAGGCCAATAATTGGAATTAAGTCTTATTGCCATACCAATTTTGGCCGGGCAATAAATTAAAATGTATTCGCTTAAATTGCTAAACTTTAACAAAAATACATTATTGGAACTGTACAGAACACTTAAAAGAAAACAATAATGTAAAACCACAATAATTACCACATAAACCATTGAAACAGTTGGCACTTGTCTTAACGACGAGTTTCATGTTTCAAACTGTCTTTTCCAACTTTTAAACTTATCAAACTTGTCAAACTTTGGCGGCTGTTTTAAAAAAATGATTGTTAAATTTTGTCAATTTATGAAGATAACTAGCGGCCGCCCGCGACTTCGTCTTCGTGGAAAGTTTTTTGCTATCCCTCGGGAACAGTATTTTTTCGGGATGAAAGGTATCTTATGTCCTTCTCTGTACCCCTGAAAACGTGTATGCAAAATTTCATGACGATCGGTTCTGTCGTTAAGACGTAAAGGCGTAACAAACAAACAAACTGGCTTTCGCATTTTTAATATTAGTAAGGATTTATACTAATGATTCTGTTTTATTTTAAAGCAACACAGTTTATTGATTAATATTCATATTTTTGATGATAAGTTTAGTGGGCCAATAAATTGGGAGGGGGGGCAATATTGGGGCGTGTTTCCCATATATTTAAAATGTATCCTCACTTTCTTTGGGCACATGTCCCGACAAGGTGGTGCAATGGTGCATCCATCTAACGACTCGTGGAACAAGGTAGTCGAGGGCACCCGATTATATCGTGTTTCGGCGGTCATGCTAGGGGGGCAGCATGACCAGCATAACACGATTTATATCGCGTGGTGTTTTATCACGTTTAACTGTCAAAAAGACAAAGGAGTTTGACAGTTGAGTGTCGATAAAATGCTATATCACGCGATATAAATCGGTAATAAAATAAAAATGCAACTTCACTGTCAGTCAAATCAAATCAAATCATTTATTTGCGTGATTATGGGTGGATTACAATAAATGTGATGTAGAGAAAATTTTGGCTCTCCATATTGAACCTTACTAGGCGTTAAATTAATTAGTATATTTCAACATTATTAATCATTCATTATGAAATATCATCCATTTAAAACATTAATATCTTTTTAACTTAATAATAATAATCATCATAATTGAAATAAAACACTTTTAACGGATACTAGCGCGGTTTTATTGAAAGTACTTTGGTAATTAGTTGGTATTTGGTTTGATTTTTGATTTTCCCGACGTTTCGGCACCTTTGCAGCTGCCGTCATGGTCACGGGGGACTGAAGCTACTTGTGAGCCTACCCTCAAGCGATGAATTTTTTAAAACGTTCAGAAATTAAAATTTATCAAATTTTTAATTTGTTTAAGTTGCTTAAGCTTGAGAAGTGAATATCATCATAATTAATAAAATATATATAATTGCAAGTACCCACCAATCCGCATTGGGCCCGCGTGTTGGGTTATGGCCCGTCCTCCTTACCACCCATAAGAAAGGTCTGTGCCCCAGCAGTGGGGACATCAAAAATGACTGATGGACAATTGCAAGTATAATAAATTAATATAAAATAATGTCTTCAAGTCTGTCAGTAATCATTTCGTCGAGTTTCTGACAGATGTCATATAGGTACCCATTATCTAGGTACTGAGTTACTTGGCAAAATGTCATAGATTCCAAAGAGTTTAAGCAGTACTGATGAGAATATCACACCTGCCAGACAACGCAGCTGCAGTACTATTCTGTGCTGCCAGCGACGAACTGGACGCTGCAAACTTTAGAGATTAGTAAAGCACCCGTAAATTACCGCTTGCATGTGTGCACAGAAATTGCAGCTAACAGGGAAAAATTCCTAAAATATATATTTTTTTTATATAATTGCAACGTGGCTTGTGTCTTCGTCTGTACCAGCTCCGCCCACAAATTACTTACAAAGATTAAAGCAATGCAGTGGAGCAACTAATATTACAGCCGCTTTCCTTGGTGGCAGACTGCTGCCGTACCGTACGTATTGACATTTAATAATTCTTCTTTTAGCTTTGGTTCTTGCAATCTTGTAATTTACCAGGATTTTAAAACTTGAAAAACAATTAGGTACTAATTAATGGCTTTGTGAACTGTAGATCGCGCGTTTGTGAAATTTTTAACATTTTCCGAAATAGCTGAAATATGTTTTTTTTTTATTTCAATTAACTAAAAAACTAAGTAAGTATATTATTATTTGCAGTACAAAACATTTGCACATCAACAGTTTTCAACATGGATAATCAGTGACAACCATTACAATTGTCAATTTTTTTACATTTAATTTTATACCTACTTTCGAACGTTTACGAAAAAAAATATAAAAGAGGTTTATCGACCACCACTTCCAAAATTACATAAGTACCTTTGGTCCTCCTAGGAGGTCGAATGTAGTGTCCATGTGCTCGGCTCGCGAAGGCGGAGAGGACTGCGTAGTCTGATTGGCAACGTAGGTATACATTTTCCGAACTGAAAACAGTTATCCTCTATATAATAACGCTACAGCAAACTGCTCCCCTTGAAAAGGTGGCGAAAATTTTATCAAAAGGGGGGGTTGGATAGGGACAATATCTTGTGCAGAATGAAGTTCTTAGAGAGCTTCTCAAATTTGATTGAAATCCGTCGATAAATTACACTAGGTACAAAAACCAATGATAGGTATTAAAAGTCAAAAACCTTCCCCTTTTCTCAGACTAAAACAAATTAACGAATCAAAGGAACGTGTGTGCCTGTGAACCTGCAGGCGAGAACAGAAGTCTGTCTGTTCTCGCCTGCAGGTCGTATTTTTGTTTCGAGATTGGCCAAAAAAGCTTTTGTACGTCTGGACAAAAGCATTTTTTGGCCAATCTGGAAACTGAGACGCTTCGCTCGCTCGCACTTTGTTACCTACGCTCTGTATCCATTTGAAAAGCTGACTGTACTGTGGTTTTAAAATTAAAGACTTACTAGTATCTGTGCTTCGAAAGGCACGTTAAGCCGTTGGTCCCGGCTGCATTTGCAGTCGTTAACACCCACCAATCCGCATTGGGCCTGCGTGGTGAGTTATATCCTTATTCATCCATAAGAAATAGACCGATACCATTCCGTTATTTTGAGGGTATAACCTTAAAAAATTCTAAAGTTTATGAAATCTTGTCTGTCGATAGACTTGCATTTAAAACGTTTATTTTTGCGTTTTGTGTCACATCTAGCTGATGCATCTTTAGAAATTCGATTATTTGTCGTCGATATAAATAATTGAACACAAAACTGACAAAATTGATTTAAAGTTAAAAAACTCAATGGTATTGTATTTAATATAGCCTGAGTAGTGTACAAACCTAATTTGTGTCATTTTCGTCCAGTGCAAACTGACTTATAGTAGGTAACGGTAACTTTAACTTCAACTGTATCTGATATAAGATTCCATTGATAAAAACGACACAAATTGTGAATAATGTTTCGTTACCCCATAATAATAGTAGAGACACAAACTCTAATAACTTGAATTTTCTTTTGTGACTTTTACAGGGTGTTGCAAAGAAAAAATAAAAAAGCTGAAAATGCCATTGATGAATTCGGCACAAAACATTTTGTACAATAGATACCATTGATCTAAAACATTTAACACTTATTTAATCAATTGTAATATTCTTTTGGAGGTACTGAGGCAACGTTTTAGGTAATAGTTAAATAACAGTGTTCCCGTGGACAAAGATGACACAAAAAGCTCATGTACATCGGTTATGACTTCGTAATCATCATGAAAGTAAAATTTTCAACTTTAATTTTCTTTTCGATTGATAGTGTTAAAAAAGACAAAAACCTAAATTGTCACTTATGCATCCACCCAAAATGACACAAATTCATGTATGAGTCTTAGTTCATGGTGCAGAAACTATATACGAAAAAAAAAACTTTAATATTTTTGAAACCTAAAACTCTAGCGGTATTCGTCTAAAAGGCCTGCACACCAATGTGGCCAATAATTGGCCGAAACCGAAACCGACACTTGGGTCGGTCACTAATAAATGACAAAGTTAAAAAAATCCTTTCCTACGTTTAAGAACAGATTCATTCAAGCGCGTGTGAAAATGGTAAGTATCTGTGAATATTCCGATCTATTACCGCAAAGACAATTCACGTCAGGGTGGGTTCTTTGGGGTAAAAGATCGGATTAACGGAGTTTCACAACCAACATATCGACCACAGTTAATTTAATATTAACATTAATACTTTGATATTTTAATACGATCGCGAATTACATGCGCTACAGTTGAAACACAAATGTATAATAATAAAAAAAATCGATGCGAAATCCATTACAAGTTCCCAGTGAATAATTATGCAATTATATCTCGTCAACCAGTAGGCGGTGAGGAGCTCGGTGGCGCAGTGGTTTAACGCCTGGCCCAGCGATTGCGGAAGTTAAGCAACGTTCGCAAGGGTCGGTCATGGGATGGGTGACCAAAAATTTATTATCTCGAGCTCCTCCGTGCTTCGGAAGGCACGTTAAGCCGTTGGTCCCGGCTGCATTTGCAGTCGTTAACACCCACCAATCCGCATTGGGCCCGCGTGGTGGGTTATGGCCCATCCTCCTTACCACCCATAAGGAAGGCCTGTGCCCCAGCAGTGGGGACATCAAAAATGGCTGATGGAACCAGTAGGCTACGGGACGGGATAATATGCCATTGTTACAGTTACTTAAGTAAAGTGCTATTATTACTTTGCTTATGGGGAATTATTTTTATGTTAATTTTAACAATAATAATACCTACTAGTTGGCTCTGTGAGCTGTAAACCTCGCGCTTGTTACATTTTTGATAATTTTTTAAATGTCTGAAATATGTTTTTTTCTCGAAAAACTAAATAATTATCGCACATGCTGACAAGATTTCACGAGAATTGGTTAAGAAATGTGACCTGTAGATAGGGGATTTTAAAGAAATGGCATTTTTCATAATATATAATTTTCTATATAAATTTCATTTAATATAATATTCAACAACCATATACACAATTGTTTAAACACAAAAATTGTAATGCAATTACCTACGTATGTGCATATAAGTATTTTTTAAAAAGTTTTGCCTATTTTTTCAAAAAATATAGTAGGCGAGCCATCGGAATAGTAGGATGCTATATTATATAGTAGGGTTGGCAACCCTACCTGTAGAGGATAACAGACGGACAGACATACGAAATCATTATTCCCAAGCTGAAACGGAGACGCTTCGTTTGTTCGACGCCTTCGTGCTAAGGGTATTTACTGTCTCAAAATAATAGGGGTTACAATATGAAACTGCCGATCTTTTTTCTCACACGCAATGGCTCCCATATCTTCTGTTATGTTAAAGATGCTTTGGTTACTTGTTATTATTTCCAATTATGATCATAACGGCTCACTATCAGCAATTAAAAAACAGATTTTTATTCCTAAACGTTAAAAAAAAGTATCTCAAAATGACTCTTTTCTCAGTTAGCAGCAATGACCACTTAATTAGTTGTAACTTAGCCGTTACTTATTTTTTTCACTTATCACGTGTGGCATTAGTTATTAGTGTTTATAAATTTGTGCATAAAAGTTTTCAAACATAAGCGTTCATGGTTGTTAAATTAATCAAGAAAATGTTAGTATTGAAAAAACGACCATTTCATACATTAACCCCTTATTTTCGTTGGCAGTACTCATGCTTTTGAAGAATTGAAGATCAAGATATGCAGCTTCCCAAACATTTGAAGGTGGGCGCGGGGACGGCGGCGGCGGGAGTGTTTGGGGTCATCTTCGGGTGGGTGCTCTTCCCCACCATCCTGAAGAGTCAGCTGAAGAAAGTAAGGAACCAATAACGAAAGGTCGAAGTTCTCCAATTAGAGCAACTGGCAAAATAGGATCTGGGCGATCACCAACTGAAGTATTCCACGTCGAGCAACTTTCAAACTTATTCAATACTTATAAGAGGGTTTATGCGCTACACTAGCGCCGCCAATGGAAAAAAAATCATAGTGCTTAAATAAAGACGAAATTGTGAATTGTAAACGACAGGTTATAAAATATTGTTTAAACGATAAAAAGTACCACAAAGCTTCTTCGGAGTACACTAAAAGAACACAATTCACAATTTCGTCCCTACGTTTTTTTTCCATTGGCGGCGCTAATGTAAGAGTCTTATGATGTGGAAATAAAAAACAATATTAAAACGAGGCGTTACTCCAATTGCGCTAAGTCAAATGCTCACTCACCCCATTGTTCGCAAAATATTCTTGCGTTGGGCGTGTGAAAAAAAACGAAAAAAAAACCTGCGCGCCTTTTCCCATAATTATCATATTTTGTTTTTGTCATATTTGTTGCTGTGTGGTAAATTACCTTGTTTTTTCCTCGCAAATGTGTTGAAAAACGTCATATGAAACTCGTAAGCTCTTGCTTATTGCACACTCGGCTGAGTTACGCCCTCGCCTGCGGCTCGGGCTGCAACCCACAGCCTTGTGTGCAATGAGCAACCTAAGCTAACTAGTCTCATAATGTACTATTTTATTTTAAACTAGGTAGCGGCCGGCCGCGACTCCGTCTACGTGAAATGTTTTTTTGCTACCTACATATTCCTTACAATACTTTTTCGGGACGAAAAGTACCCCTGACAACGTGTATGTAAAATTTCATGATTATCGGTTCAGTAGTTAAGACGTAACAAATAAACGGACTTTCACATTTATAATATTAGTGAGGATAAGAAATTATCGGTAGTTATTAAGAAATTTGCCTGTTCGTCTATAGTAATTGGAGAAAAATAAACATGAACAATTAATAATAAACAACAACCATGCCTTATTGTTTTCAGAATTCTCTAATTGGGGATAAGAGTTGTTTATTTTTTTCTCCGTGATTTCTTTGCAGACGTTCATTAACTTTTTTATTCGTAAATATTCGTTAATTTGTTTACCAAGTAGATACTATTTTACAAAATATAATATTGAGTACCTACATAGGTATTTTTAAATGCTCCTACTAAAATCTGTTCAATAATTATTATTTTATCATTGCAAAAACTCCATTCATTTACGTCTTTATTGAAAAAGAGTATGTAACTGACATGATTAATTTGACCTTTAAAATTCTCAATTTGTCGTATCCTATTATGATTAAAAGGCAAATGACAAAAAAATACAAGCATTTCCATTGTCAATTGAAACAACAGTCGTGGGAAACGACACATGTTGGGTGTAAAAAGGGTTTTTTTTCTGTCCACCCTCAATAAAAGTATACATTATACCAAATAACATAATTAACAGTGACACGACACGTTAATGCCTTACATTAGTCGGCAAACGGCCTTTATTTATGTCACTTTGTACCGAAGTCACACAGTACCGAAGGCCTTTTCACGGTTTTCTTGCTTTCAAGTTAAAACTTGAAACCTTAGAATAATAACACATAGAAGCCGCGTCCTCGTATGCAAAGTGAGGCAACTAATACTAAGCCAAAATGGCTTAGTTTTCAGATTTATAATATCCTTCATACGTTACCTAATCGTAAGTACTAAAATCCAAGGATATAGTAACTAATCTAATAAATGTAGGAAAATTGAAACTGTTTTTACTTATTCGGTATGATTAGGTAATAATGGAGAATAAAAATCTGAAAATGGAGCCATTTAGGCTGTTTTAGTTGCCCACTTTTGACAGTGCACTTTATAGGCAACTATCGTGAAACGTATAGGTGTTTTTTTTTGTAAGGGTGGTTTATACCAACCGAGAAGATTCAGAATAGGAGGTCGTATTGTACATTAATCAGTCTATCAATCGACCCAATCAGATTCTCACATTAATTCTAATCTCGTCACACAGAACACATTGGAGCGAATAATCCGTTACCTTCAAACATTCATGAGCTAATTGCCCGTTCCAGGCTATAATTGTCTTCAGGAAATGCAGTTTTAGAATTTTCAATGTTTTCTGAACACTAATTTTTTCTTGGTTTAGCAAGACAGACAGCATTTAAACCAATAACATAGCACAGCATGATCTAATAACGCCTCTTAAGAATCACCGTTATAATGTGCTTGATGTCTGCTATGCTAACTGTTGCACTCTTGTCAATTTCTCGTCCAATCTACCTATATAACCGATTGAAATCGTTCACTAAGCTCAGTAAAATATGAAAATTGCGTTTGCAATGGTTCGTTTTCCTTTTCCCGTATCGTGTTCGATCTGTTTCATCGACACAGCTCCACCCACTCAATCAGAAGATAGGACAATTTACAATCAGTACGCAACATTGCACACACCGAAATAGATTTCATCGGGCTTCCATATTCAGAATTTTCAATGCAAATCGATTGCAATGGGTTTCCATGAAATCATGAAAACATTTTCACGAATTTTGTGAACATGCCGCGGCAGAGTGGAAAACCTTTCGGGAGCATAATAATTTAACAAATTGAGTTAGTTACAACTCATTCTGCAAATGTATAAAAATATATTCCAATAAATTTATATAAAAAAATCTACAGCAGTTTCTCTTGTTTCGATATTACTTTTCAAAACTCTTTTTGAGGGCTAACGCGTAGAATTCGCCGCTAGGGGCGCTGGTGTTGCGTGAGGTCTTCGAAACGTCAAATGTCATACTTTGTGTGTGAGCTACGCGCGTTTATTTCTAAAATAAATAAAATGTTGTGATTATTTAGGGGTAGCCGTAGGGGTCGTAGTAAACAAACTTTTACAGGACCTCTCGCGACTGTGGCGCCAACTGGTGAGCTAAAAAACGGTAGCCCTCTAACTATAAAGACGCAACTTTTTTTACACAACGATTAATATCGTAAGCAAAAACTTTTCCTGCAGGAAATGGCGCTTTCCAAGAAAACAGACGTCCGAAAAATGTGGGAGAAAATTCCCTTCGCCTTGGACTTCAAAGTGTATCTGTTCAATTACACCAACGCCGAAGAAGTGCAAAAAGGAGCCCTTCCTATCGTGAAAGAAATCGGTCCCTATCATTTTGAGTACGTAGGCTTCAATTTATACTTTTTCTCTTACCTACTTCGGGGACATAGAACCACGAATTTCGATCTTTGTGACACTAACTACTACGATAGTTCAGTAACTTGCAACCAGAGAACAGGTTTTTTCTGTTCTGTGCTTGCAACCATAGTGTATAGTAGGTTTGTGTGGTACTTAAGTGTTCAGCTATGAGTCCCCTGTACTTCAAAATCGCATACAAAATTGTTTATTTGTTCAGTGAATGGAAAGAAAAGTTAGAAATTGAGGACCACGAAGAAAATGACACAATTACATATAAAAGGAGGGACGCGTTTTACTTCAGGCCGGATTTATCTGGACCCGGACTGACTGGAGAGGAGATCATCACCATGCCTCATATTCTTATAGTGGTAAGTATTATTCGGGAACTACACTAGGCAGACGTGGGCTACGTACGCTGATCTGCGTGCGTGACTTTATGGGCACGTCAGAAGATATACTTTTCGTTGCGTCACGTAACGTGGTATCGCATTGGAAGGCATGGATAAACGTGGATCTAGTGTTGCTGTAAACGACTAGCCTTTATGTAAATGTATGAGGACCGACACGCACAGATCGTCATACTACTAACATAGAAGTCTTTGGTCATACGTGGCCCAAGTCGCTGTCGGTCTAAGTAGTATCCGCTTTTTCTCGCTTAGGTTAATTATTACTGACATCGCTAATAATTAGAGATAGGCTCATTATAAATTTATTACCAAGATATTTTTGTGGAGAGGATATTTTTGTGATGTTGTGGAAAATAATTATCACCAGTTGCTTAATTACTGATCCAATATACTCCACAGTATTTAGTAATTATGAACGGCCGTAAGATGTTGATGACTTATTATTCAATCTCTTTTGGGTTGGGTTAGTTAGTCTCTCCGAGCAAAGTTTTCTGCCGATTTTCTGGAGTCAGAACTTCGTTCATCCTTCTTCATCTTCCTAATCTGTTTTTTAACTTTCCTTATTCTTATAATTTTACGGTTGGGATAGTATTACTACTAATGATCCCTATTTCTTTCAAGTCAGTGGCAACAGTTGTGAACAAGGAAAAGCCGGCAATGCTGAATATGGTTGGCAAAGCTTTTAACGGCATCTTCGATGGACCACAGACTGTATTCACGAGTGTAAAAGCTTTGGACATATTGTTCAGAGGCGTGTTGATCAACTGTGCTAGAACTGAGTTTGCACCGAAAGCTGTGTGCACCGCGCTTAAGAAAGAAGCGGCAAGCGGCTTGACTTTTGAGCCGAACAATCAATATAGGTTTTCCCTTTTTGGAACGGTAAGTTATGCGGACTTTTTACTATTGAAAATGGTTATCAGATGCAAATCGCCTTAAACGTATTTTTAGACATATCTCCGAGGATTTTGGGAGGATCGAGATAGGAATAGTACCAAAAGTTTAGGAATTTATCGAGACACGTGTAAACGTTTGAATTTTAAAAATTTACTGTTAACTTTTTTGGAATTTTGCAAAATTCGGGTTTTTTAGGGGGTTTTTGTTTACTAAATTGTAAATATTTCGGAAAAAAACTGACTTAAGAAAAAATGAAAAATGGGTCCTAGGGTATTAGTTTGGCTACAAAATAGCGACAAAATTTTGAAAATCGGTTAGTAATAGTGACCAGCCTGCCTAGCATGACCGATTTATATCGCGTGATATAGCATTTTATCGACACTCGACTGTCAAATTCTTTTGTCTTTTTGACAGATAAACGTGATAAAACGCTATATCACGCGAAATAAATCGGTCATGCTAGGCAGGCTGGGTGGTCCCTTTAGATTTGGAATTGTAGAAAAACGGGTGTTTCCGTACATAAAAAGTGATGTAGCTTCTATCTATGATTCTTGACCTATCGTCATGGTAATAGTGTTATAAGATGCAGTTTAAGCAGACGAGAAGTGCATTCTCGTTGAAATTTCGAAAATCGGTTAATAATATTTCGGCCGCGACGAGGCAGTCGGCGGGCGCTTTTGTGACACGAGGCGAAGCCAAGTGTTACAATCGTAAAAATAAATAGGTACTACCTAGGTAGTATTATTTTTTTAAAGTTACCTAGGTAAATTTAAATAAATAATAGGATTTTGCATTTGATTTGATTTTGGATTTTCGTAAATTTTCGGGTTCATTTTCAATGCTCCGATTCTTGCGGGGACTGTAAAATCTGTGAATTTTTTCTGTAGGTACGTCTATCTAATTCTTTTTAAACCATGTCAGTGCCGGATGCCGATCTGTCTAGAATAGGGAATGTCTGAAAAAAAAACAAATTGGCTGAATATTTTTTTATAGGAAGGAATAAGCTTCCTAAGTTCAGAAATTTTAGTTGCGTGAAAAAGTTCTAAGAAAAATAATAAAACTTCGTCTTCGAAAAAGTACGGGAGTAACAGTAGAATGGAAACACCTCCTTAGCCACCACCTGCCACAAACACAACATGGTATTAAAAAAGTTTCGACACAAAATGTCAAAACTTTTATTTAATAGATGTTTTGTTGTTGTGGCCGGCGGTGGCTAAGGTATGATCGTGGTATGAGAACCGCTTACCGTTAAAGGGGTATAAGACTTGTTTTCAAAAACCCTATCAATACGGTAACCCTATCGAAAGGGTAACCCAAGTAAGCACTTACCGAATACGAAAACCCTATCGAAAAAACCCTATTATGAAGAGGTTTTAAAACGTGTTTAAGCAATTTATACCAGTTCCACATGGGCCGAAGGACCAGAACCGCTGACCGTTAAAGGAGTTTTGATTGGGTATTTCATGAACAGCTTACCCTTAAAAGGGTTTTTGATTGGGTATTTCATAGACTTGTTTTCAAAAACCCTATCAATACGCTAAGCATAACGTCGACTAACCCTATCGAAAGGGAAACCCTATCATTTGGTATGTTTTTAATAGGGTTACCCTATCAATTGGGTTAACCAAAAAAAGGGGTTTTCCGGTCCCTGGTATGATCTGCATTATGCTGTTACTTCAGTGCATTTATGAAGACGAAGTGACTTAAATTTTTTAAGCAACCGATTTTTTTTTTCTATTAATTTATATTAATATTCCTAAATAATCTAGGAGCTCGGTGGCGCTGTGGTTTAGCGCCTGGCCTAGCAATTGCGGAAGTTAAGCAATTTAACGTTCGCAAGGGTCGGTCATGGGATGGGTGACCAAAAATTTGATATCTCGAGCTCCTCCGTGCTTCGGAAGGCACGTTAAGCCGTTGGTCCCGGCTGCATTTGCAGTCGTTAACACCCACCAATCCACATTGGGCCCGCGTGGTGGGTTATGGCCCATCCTCCTTACCACCCATAAGGAAGGCCTGTACCCTAGCAGTGGGGACATCAAAAATGGCTGATGAATATAAAAAAATATTCAGTCAATTTGATTTTTTCAGGTATTCCCCATTACCTACTTGGCAGTTGGCACCCTTAAACTAGCAATGGACATCGTGCGACTATATAGGAATATAGAATCATGTAACATAACTTATTTTTCAACACACTTGCTCGTAAAGTGAGCCTTAATACATCGCTTTTAGGGCCATAAACCGAGCTATAACAAACGCGTGCAATAATATATAAAACACTAGTTCGTAATAGAATTAACCCTAACCCTAAGTTAAATTAGTACCTTACTGCAAGTTCTATGCGAGTAAACAGAGCATTCCCAATTTAGCCGGGTAATACAGTTATTTTTTTTTACAACAAAAAGTTTTTCTGCTGCTGAAAATTCTTATACATTTTTGGAATAAATAAATTTGTAAGTCCTTAATTAAGTCTAATAATTATATACTATTATCAAATTATTCATAATTCACAATATATTGTTATAAAATATTAAAATATTTGCATTTTGTCACTTAAAATTATAATTTTGAAGTAGGCTGTATGCTCCTCACCCCTTTGTTCGCAAAATATTCTGGCGTTGGGCGTGTGAAAAAAAAACAAAAAAAAACATGCGCGCCTTTTCCCATAATTATCATATTTTGTTTTTGTCGTATTTGTCGCTGTGTGATAAATTACTTTGTTTTTTCCTCGTAAATGTGTTGAAAAACGTCGTATGAAACTCGTGAGCTCTTGCTTATTGCACACTCGGCTGAATTACGCCCTCAGCCTTGTGTGCAATGAGCAACCTAAGCTAACTTATCTCATAATGTACTATATTTAGTTTTGGATCAAATTAAATGTGATTATAATTGTATCCAACATTTCGCATGAAATCTGTTTTGATTTACCTATAAATATAGGTAAATGGTTTATCACTCAAATGGAACCAAGCGTTTCAATTGAAAATTTTAGTGAAGCGTCTTTATAGCTTTTCTTTTTTTCTGTTCTCTGAGATATAAAAATATACACGATATAGGTATTCCAGCCAGGTACCAGCTGGCAAAGTAGACGAAACCAGTTACTTGCTGTCTTCGTGTAAGATCAACTTGTTACTAAATATATTTGAATATTTTCCACTTTTTCTTTACTAAATAGTATACCTACTAGAAAATTCGACAACTGAGCTACTGCGTCGGAAGAGCATTGGACCGGACTTCCGCGGTTCGCGGGTTCGATTCCCGCTTGAAAATATGATGGTGACGAGTCAATTTTTTCTAGTATTTATTATTATTATTTGCTAAAATCTCTAATTGCTTGCTTTTGCTGTCCAGCGCAACAATACTATCGATCCTCACGTAATAACAGTGAGGAGGGGCATCACCAATGTCATGGATGTGGGTAAGGTGATCGCCATCGATGGGAAACCACAGCAAGAGGCGTGGAGGGACTCTTGTAACGAACTGGAGGGGACAGACGGGACGGTATTCCCACCATTCTTGACGGAAAAGGACCGGCTGGAGTCGTTCTCAACTGATCTGTGCAGGTAAGCCTTGATTAATAGGCACAGAATTTATGAGGGGAATATATAAATGCATTTTAAAAATAATGTAACACACTTTAAAATGTTTAGCTTCAAAATTTATTGAATTAACCATAAAAATAATGGTTGCCACTATAAATATGATTAGCTTTAAAATTGATACTTTGCACCATAAAAAATAATTTTATAACTTTAGTGCTGGTAAACAGACGATTAGGTGCGACGACGAGCGGGCGCAGCAAGAGAGGAGCAGAGGAGGAGGTTAGGTTCTATTGTGACCAACAACGCCAGAACCGACCTGCTGGAGTTGGGACACAGTTATAGTGCAAACCATTATTTTTGTAGTGATAATATTAAATTATACATCTAGTATTATTTTAAAGTGCTGACAAAATTGTCATAGTGCCGTGCAAACCATTATTTTTGTAGTGATAGTATTAAATTATAGATCTATCATTATTTTAAAGTGATGATATACAATTTTATAGCGGGTTTCATCAAATTTAAAGTGCTATTAAATACATCCTAATTATATAATAGTAGCGCTCGTCTCTCGCAGACAGCCGGCGTGACGGGGCGTGGTGATATCCCTAGACCATGGCTCGACTGAGTGAGCCGCGACCGCGAGCAGTAGGCTAATATAAAAGTTCGAGCGCGGAGTGAGACCCCCGTAAAGGTATAGCCCTATTCCAACTTTATGACTTCTGTTTTCGGCGCATCGTCTTTTGCGATGTTCACAGAAGTTTGAATCGGGCTATAGTTACCAACTTCCAGAATTATTATAAATCTGTGTTACAAAACACAAACTAAGCAACAGAAACTGAGCAACACAAACTTATTACTTTTGTTTTACTTTAAAACAAGTTGAAGAGAACTTAGCCACAAATTGCGGGCAAATAAATACACACCAACACTATTGGATAATAACCATAAAGTAAATATAACTAGCGGATTAACTTTATGATAATAACTTAGATTAAGTTTGTTAGTATTGCGAACTTGGTATTATAAGTTTCATTCAGCAATTCGACGTGGATTTTGTATCACAACTTTGCGACGCTTTGCTCGGCATAATCATAATGCTTACCGCTGACGGGCGCTATTTTGTAGCTGCGATAAGCGCGGCGTTAATCGCGGCGATATCGCTGCGATAAACGCGGCGATAATCGCGGCGACAATCACGGCGCTTTTTAGTCGCTGACGTAGGTTAACCCTAAAAGGCACCCGGTAATAATATTATAGAACAATCACTTTTATTATTGCTAAGCTCTATAAAATAAAGTTTATGATTTATTTATGTCAGTAATTAGGTATATACTTTTCACAAATGAAGCAAACAATGTATACGATTCAAATGTCTTCAGTACCCTTAGCACGAACAGCTATCGAGAAAAAAAACGCACGTAAAATTACTCGATAGACAATTCTCTATGGAAAATTTCATTTCGCTTATCGGCGATAGATGGCGTTGTACAAATTTCCAATACAAAATTTATCTATCGAATGATTATTTTTTTGATAGCTGTTCGTGCTAAGGGTACAGATCCTTTTATCGTCAAAATAGTGTGAAGAACAAAAATTCTGCATTTACTTTATATGCGCAAATTCAAGAATTATATAAATTGGTAAGCATATCATGTAATAATAATTCTCTTACTTTTTATTGCAAACTCTACCATTACAAAAATAATTATGTCAGCCAGCGAAAAAAATTGTGGTGTCTTTTAGGGTTAAAGCCGCTTGTCACTCTTGTCAGTGTCATTTCGTGGGCGATTAGTCGCCGAGCTATGTGTGAGCTACTTTTTGTAGCTCGTGGGCGTTTACGTATTGAACTCCATATGTTCTATTCTGGGCTACAAAAAATCGCTCGGCGATTAAGCGCCCGTGAGCGGTGGCGCTAAGGCGGCTGAGCATTATCTTTTTAATAAGTTAACTAAGTTAATATATCAGATTTAGTAGCGACAAAATAAAATAAATAAAAACTAAAATGTTCTAAAAGGTTTGACCATCTCTATTCTTAGTCAAACTGCAAACTGATCAGATATGCCAACACACGCTCAGAATTAATACAGCCAGACTGTTCAAATCAAGCTCAGACGCTCGTCTTCTAACTCAATGCCATTTTGCGCCAGAAATAAGACGCTAAGGCCCACTTGCGCCATGCTAGGTTAACACATTTACTTAACTCAGAGTTAGTGCTACTTTTGAATGCATTAGCTCCGAGTTAAATGTTAACCTACTTCGTGCAAGTGGGCCTTAGTATGAAATCGAATCATCAATCGAACTTTTTCCATCTTGACTTTTTCATTTCGTTTCTAGAGAGAATTATTTACTATTCTTTCCAGAATACAAAGTAAATAGTTTTAATACTACTTAGACACAATCAAATAATTCGATTCCAAGGTAAATATTAAAAAAAACATTTTACAATAGAATATAATGACAAAAAAATATGCGAGCAAAATTATTGAAACAATCATAAAACACATAAATATTTTGTAAGAGAAGGGTAAATTGAAAAATATACCAGTCTTTGATTATGGTATACATTGCGATAAGTGAACACACCTGCATTTAACGAGATCCTGACACAATCTATTCGTATATTTTATATTCATGACCTTATAATGAAACTTAATGGTGATTTTCCAACAGAACCTTCAGACCCTGGTACCAAAAGAAAACTTCATATAATGGCATCAAGACTAACCGATATGTGGCCAACATAGGAGACTTGGCCAATGATCCTGTGCTCCAATGCTACTGCGAGACTCCTGACTCCTGCCCGCCTAAAGGGACGATGGACCTCATGAAATGCATGAAGGCTCCGATGTACGCGTCACTGCCCCATTACCTGGACTGCGATCCTCAAATATTATCAAAAGTGAAAGGACTCAATCCTGACGTCAATGAACACGGCATAGAAATAGATTTTGAACCGGTAAGTGTTTTGAAAAGGTATAATGAAATGTTTCTAAAGTAGCTATATAGATAATTCATTGCACTCTGTCAACGATTATTATGATAGCTAAACAATTTTCTCCAAATAGGAACTTAATATTAAATTCCCAACCAGTCAGCCAGAGTTTAGCCATCTCATGTTTTTATGCAAATTAATGTTATGGATAAAACTTTACTTCTGTTTAGATTTCTGGTACTCCAATGGTGGCGAGACAAAGAATAATGTTTAGCTTAATACTCCTCCAGAATGATAAGCTAGACCTCTTCAAGGACCTTCCTAACACAATGGCACCTCTGTTCTGGATCGAAGAGGTAAGTTGATTTGAAAACTTAGCTCCAAACCAAAATTAGGGGTCGCCCTAATGTTGTACCAATTTATCGGCTCTCTAAACTGTGTTTCTTTTGAAGTCCTTATTTATCTTACCTTAACCTTAGAGAAAATCGTTTTAACAAAATTTATAGATGCTGTCCGTCAAAATATCTCGGAGAGGTATATGAAGATCCAATTAATTATTAGTCATAATATTATAAAGAAGATGTATGGGTTATGTTTTGATGACTTTAATTCGTCCAAGCTTTAAATAGTAGCGCAAAATAAAGCTTTCCATAGAATTAAAAGAAATTAAAAAGAGGTTATAGTCTTGACCTTTGTGAATACGTAGAAAAACTGAGTGATTCGCAACAATAATGGTGAGAAAAATAACATCGGGCGGCGAATGCTCGTCATCGGAACATTAAGTACCTATAACTAACCCTGACACATTCTATCGGGCTTAATAATAATGAATTTATGAAGAAAAGATGCCAAAAATAAGTTTGTATTGAAAAAAAAGGGTATCACATACAGTGCCCACTGGAGTCACTTTTTAGATTGGAATAATTTTGCAAAGCTTTCGTTAGGTGAATAATTTTATCTCACATAGTAATGCAAAGCAAATATATTTAAAAAAACTAATACTTCGTTATAAAGTTTCCAATAAGTTATTTTGATTTTTTTCATCATTCTACTCCTGTTGATATTGCAAGAGCATTCTGGCAACGGAACCTCAAAATGTCTGCCAATATCCTCCTGGCGCTTTTTCTAAATACTCTACAGCTGTATCACAAAATATAAACAAGATTCTGGATACTTTTGTAGCAGATATTCTCAATAACAAAACCTTCATGATGACTAAGTGCTTGACATGCTAACGAGATAGCTCGTTTATTCCCAAATACCAGATATAACCATATTTACCTTCATTCAGGGGCTAGCGCTGAACAAAACCTTCGTGAAGATGTTGAATAACCAGCTGTTCCTGCCGAAGCGATTCGTCGGAGTGCTGCGGTGGCTGCTGGTGGCTGTAGGCGTTTTCGGAACACTTTCAGCCCTATTCTTTCAATTTAAAGGTCGGAATTTAGTTGACAACATTAAAAAGTAAAATTGAAATTTGTTAGAACATTGATGCAATAGCAGCAAAAATAATAATACATTGTTAATTTCATTTATGTCCTGATGGTAAGAAAACTGAAGATTCGCTCTGAGTCTGAAAACAAAAAATAAGCATGGAAGTTGCAGAAACGCTGTCAAGTACCTATACAGTATACGCCGTTCATTTTTAAGTATATCTAAAAATGAAAAGGGGATTTCAGACCACGTGAATGAACAACTTTTACTATGGGGCCAACCACGGAATTGCGAAAAAAAAATCAGCTGTTCCATACATTATAGTCGATTTGATGTTGTACTTTTCTAAGGAACAGCTGATTCTTTTTCGAGATTCCATGGTTGGCCCCATAGTAAAAGATGTTCATTCACGTGGTCTAAAATACCTACTCATTTCATTTTTAGATACTTATACTTAAAAATTAACAGTGTATAAAAAATTTGAACGAACGCAAGTTTTTTCCGGAGTATTCCAGTGCCTCTCACAGTGCCCGCGGAAGCACAGCGTCCCGACACGAACCAATACGTAATAGGTACGTAAAACAAGCGAACCAAGCACAAAGCCAATTCAATCAACGCAGTGCATTCTCGTCAAGAGTCGTTTGAGACCTTTGTTGCAGCGGTCATCAACCCGAGTGTTATTTGTGAATACGGGTGACAGACTTTTTAATTTTGTGACAGCACTCCGAAGGCGGTTTAATTACAAGTAAAATCAACGCTCTCACTGTTGAGCGGAGTCAAGTCAGTAAATTAATAAAAGAGCCTTTGTTTCTTTACATTTCCCAATTAAAATCTTTAATTAAGTAACCTTACTTTATGATCAGTAGCTAACGCTTTTGTTACGTAATTAGTTAAGGTTCTAGTCATATTTCTTTAGGTAGCAACAACGCTAGACTCAGTTACCTAATTATTTGTACTACATAGGTACATAAAGAATAGGTATTAGTTCAGTTACATTAATTTTAAAGCAATATACTTACGTAAAAAATATAATACCTTTATTATTGTTAGTAGTCAATAAATAAGAGTTGAAACATTCTGATTTTCTTTTGACAACAACCTTGTAATACGAGATGTTCGTCGTTGAACATAAACGCTATCTTTTGGAACAGAAAATGTATCTATCATTTAAGTAAACTGGAACGTATTATCTGGAATCCGTAACACTGGTTCTAAGCTAAGCAAACTACTCGCTCGACGACCCATTGCATGCATAGTTCCGCTCTCAAAGAGAATATAGGCATCTCAAACAGAGGGCCTATTACGAAAATTACGTACGAAATTGCGTAACGCATTCACTTGGTCACGATAATCGTCCCCAGTTCGTCGGTTGTGGCTATTAAACACATTTTCAATAAATTTGGCTATCGTAGCCCAAAGACTGAACGAATGATGTCGGATAAGCTAGAGAAAAACTGACAAACTTACGCAATCACTTTGCAATATCGCATACGCAAGTGCTTTGTAATAGGAAACAATCATAACGAAGCACGGACGCAGCTGCGTGTATCGCATTAAACTTTTCGTAATAGACCCCCAGATCCTAGGTTCGTTATCGTTTCGCTTCGATATATGGATTTGACGTTTTAAATTTCGATAGGTAACGAAACCTTATGTCAATCCCATACATGTTTCGAAAGCGAAGCGACAACGAAGATTTGCAAATGTTACTTTGGCTAGGCCCTCTGGAGAGATACACTGTCAAGTCATGGATAGTTTTCAGAAGTAAGGTTAAATTATATTCGAGGAATTTATAAGTACCTACTTAGTACCTACTTATAAATTCCTTGATTATATTCAAACGAACAACGATGCATTTTGAGGGAAATAGTACATTACAGCCGTGAACGGGAAGCTAGCGATTGCATTGTCGAGGATGGTTTGAAGCCCGAGCCGCAGGCGAGGGCTTTAATCATTCGAGGCAATGCAAGTAGCTTCCAGAACAAGGCTTGTATAGTGCTTTTCTCAAGAAATGCGAGGAAATAAAAAACTTTTCAATTAAAACTTAATTAAATTTAATTAATATTAAAATTTATATTATTCATGTTCGGGCATTTTCGCCGAAAAGCAAAATGAGATTTATCATAGGCAAATCCTCTGAGTAATCTTGAATTACGTGCAGCGCCATCTACCGCCGAGAAGCAAAAACCCATCTCATTTCGCTTCTCGGCGGTAGATGGCGCTGTACATAATTCAAGATTACTTAGAGGATTTGTCTCTGATAAATCTGGTACAATACAATGTAATATTTATTTATTCTTATAGTTATATACTCTGTGCGCACCATTTTTTTTTATTGTATCGTTATTATAGTACCTATTAAATAATTTTACCTTTATAATATTAACTATCTTGTCGTTGGCTTGCGTGCCAGAAAAAAGGAACTAAAGTTATGGCTGTATGGTGCAAATGTGCCTTTGCTTTTTTTGTTTTTGTGAACAGCTAAAACAAAAAAAAAGAAGTTGCCGCAGACCACCCAGATCATCTTCGCGCTGTACCTACTTCCCGCACTGGTGCTGGTGCGGGAAGTAAGTATTGAAATTCATTCCTGGCCTGAATTTTAAATTTAGAATGTGATGAACCAGACCCCCTCGGAAATGTGGAACGCCCCGCATTCCTTTTTCAAATGGAATGATAAGATTTCAGAGCATAAGTGAGAAAATAATATTTGTGTGAAAGTGTCGGTCGTTACATGTCTGTGGTTGTTGTTGTTTTTGCTGATTACTTTTATTAGTAGCTACCTCAAGATTTTAAATTCGTCATTTCGACATCAGCCATTTTGAATGTCCCCACTGCTGGGGCACAAAAAATCAAAAAATCAAAATCAAATCAAAAATATTTATTTACCTTCAAATATCACTTTTCAGTAGCGAGTGGCCAGAGTCTTCTTTTAAGCATAGAAATACTTGTGCCAAAAGACTCTGCTCTTCAGCTCTTCATAGTTTACGAACAGAAAGTAAGTTACCTACTGATTTCATAAAGTTCCTCAGTGGGAAAACGTCACTTTTTGAAATACATGACTTTTAATAATGCTCTCTGAGCTCTTTCAATTTCAATAAAACGAGTTTTATAAGCTCCGCCCCAAACAGGCATGCAGTAGGTAATTATTGACTGTACTAGGAGCAAGATATATTTCATTAAGTAAATTTCTAGAGCCTTTATGTGATGGGACTACGTATCTTAATGTTTTAAACAACAAAATAAATTTTTCAACACACTTGCTCGTAAAGTGAGCCCTAATACATCGCTTTTAGGGCCATAAACCGAGCTATAACAAACGCGTGCAATAATATATAAAACACTAGTTCGTAATAGAATTAACCCTACAAAGTTAAATTAGTACCTTACTGCAAGTTCTATGCGAGTAAACAGAGCATTCCCAATTTAATAAATAATAAATAAATAAATAAATTTAACCGGGTAATACAGTTAATGTTTTTAGTATCAACAAAGAGGTTTTATGCTGCTGAAAATTCATATACATTTTTGGAATAAATAAATGTGTAAGTCCTTAATTAAGTCAAAAAATATTTATTATTATCAAATTATTCATAATTCACAATATATTGTTATAAAATATAAAAATATTTGCATTTTATCACTTAAAATTGTAATTTTGAAGTAGGCTGTAATGGCTGTATGCTCACTCACCCCTTTGTTCGCAAAACATTCTTGCGTTGGGCGTGTGAAAAAAACAAAAAAAAACCTGCGCGCCTTTTCCCATAATAATTATCTTATTTTGTTTTTGTCGTATTTGTTGCTGTGTGGTAAATTACTTTGTTTTTTCCTCGCAAATGTGTTGAAAAACGTCGTATGAAACTCGTGAGCTCTTGCTTATTGCACACTCGGCTGAGTTACGCCCTCGCCTGCGGCTCGGGCTGCAACACACAGCCTTGTGCGCAATGAGCAACCTAAGCTAACTTGTCTCATAATGTACTATTCTGATTCTAGAAGATATAATAATATAATATAATGATAATGATATAATATAATTGAAAAAAGCATTATGAATGCTAAATATAAAAATTCAATAAATTAATATGTCCAAATCTTGTGGCATATTATATTAAAATAAAGAAACAATTTGATTAAAATAAATATTATTAAAATAATTAACTGAAATTTTGTACTTATAATAAAAATTAGATTATTTAATGAGATTTAAAATTTAAACATAAAATAATTAATATTATAATTGAAAATAAAAAAATTAATGAAACAATTATTATAATAATATTACTTATTAAAATTGTATTTATTTCCTTGATAATAGATAAATATTTAAGTTAATATAAATCTTAAATAATAGAATTATGGTTGCATGAGTAAATAAAATTATGCCCTCCTCCCTTCTAATTTGCTGCGCCCGACAGGGCCCATAATGTACCATTTTGTTAAATCTAAGACCGAACAATCATTGTGGAATAGCAATAAAAAATTGAATTGAATTGAATTGATATTAATACAATTTGTGGATACCAAGATAAATTACGATTAATCAATATACCCAAATATTTTATCTGATTTACACGATTTATAGACGGACACTTACATACATCATTTCCTACTTCTTTACAATCATGTATTTTGACGCTGAAAGTTTCTTCCGGTTGTAAAGGGCACAGGCCTTCCTTATGGTTGGATAAGGAAGATGGGCAATACCCACCACGCGGGCCCAATGCGGATTGGTGGGTGCAAACGACTGCAAATGCACCCGAGACCAACGGCTTAACGTGCCTTCTGACGCACGGAGGAGATCGAGATAATAAATTTTTGGTCAACCATCCTATGACCGACCCTTGCGAAAGTTGCTTTACCTCCGCAATCGCTGGGCCAGGCGCTAAACCACTGCGCCATCGAGCTCCTAGTAAACACGAGAAGGAAAATATAGCTCTCAATCACTCTATTGTCCATTAGCCATTTTTGATGTCCACTCTGCTGGGGTACAGGCCTTCCTTAGGGGTGGTAAGGAGGATGGGCCATAACCCACCACGCGGGCCCAATGCGGATTGGTGGGTGTTAACGACTGCAAATGCAGCCGGGCCCAACGGCTTAACATGCCTTCGGAAGCACGGAGGAGCTCGAGATAATAAATTTTTGGTCACCCATCCCATGACCGACCCTTGCGAACGTTGCTTAACTTCCGCAATCGCTGGGCCAGGCGCTAAACCACTGCGCCATCGAGCTCCTAGTAAACACGAGAAGGAAAATATAGCTCTCAATCACTCTATTGTCCATCAGCCATTTTTGATGTCCCCACTGCTGGGGTACAGGCCTTCCTTATGGATGGATAAGGAAGTGAGCCATAACCCACCACGCGGGCCCAATGCGGATTGGTGGGTGCTAACGACTGCAAATGCACCCGAGAACAACGGCTTAACGTGCCTTCAGACGCACGGAGGAGCTCGAGATAATAAATTTTTGGTCAACCATCCTATGATCGACCCTTGCGAAAATTGCTTTACCTCCGCAATCGCTGGGCCAGGCGCTAAACCACTGCGCCATCGAGCTTCTAGTAAACACGAGAAGGCAAATATAGCTCTTAATCACTCTATCGTTTGTTAAATTATTATACGTCCCTACGTCAGGTCTGTCTGACCACTAGAGACCAATATAGTCGTAGTGGTATATTATGAACTCTCCTCGTAACAAGATAAGTTTGGTCTTATTAAAGCTAATTAGTTTGATTCAATTATGATAGCTCCTTGAATATATTTTTCCGTTAATCCTAAAAGAAATAGTCTTTTACTTACTTGATTAATTTATGCTTCACTGCGTATAGACGATAATCCTTATAACCTGAAAACAGCATGATGTACATACTAGGGGTAAGATTTACAAAATTTGTGTGCGCGCGTGTCGCTCCTGCATGAACTATATACGTATGTTTTTAAGGCCAGTATATTCGAAATTCACGAATTGGCCTATTTTTGATTCAACGGTAAACAATCAAATATTTTTTATTTTGAGCAGATAAAAATATTACTTATGTTAAAGTTTCATAAACGATCTTGATTATTTTACGGTTAAAAATATGATATTCGTATCTTCACTCGACTATAAAATATGCAAAGACAAAGAAAGTTTTCATTAATTTTATATTTATAAAATAAAATAAATAAGAGTCAAAAAAATTACCATTTACGAAACAACAAGTGCAAAAAGTCTCTTACTACCTGGCTTAAGACTTTAGATTATGACGCAACTGAAAGTCTCCTTAAAAATCTTGCTTAACGTACATAATTTTAGCGCACACACACACACACGCACACACACACAAACACCGCAGAGTCGTAGGTTTAAGTTAGTTATACATATAATTATAAGAAAAAAAAGAAGAAAAAAAATATATTACTAAATTAAGTTGCTTATATTGTGTCTTTGTACCTTTACCTTATCTGTAATTGCTAAGATCTTTATGCTAAGGATGAGCGGTTCTGTCTAATACAGGTGCCTTAGCACCTAACAGGTGGAATCAATCACTGTTTTGTGTTTTAATTTTTAAGTTAAAGGAATAATTTTTTTTTTATATATTTTTTGGATAATACTTAAAGTTTATTAATCTTTTATTCACGAATAATATATAGAAAGATCGGTAATGACAAATAGAAGAATATTCAACGGTTACTTTTTCAAAAAGTGACTCTATGCTCAAAATACCAACAAAAACATTGAAAAAAATTAAAAATGAGGTTATTCTTAACACGTAAAGAAAAAGACAGAGACAGAGTTTTTGGAATATACTGGCCTTAAGAGAGGTTAAGCGACGCTGTTGCCCATGGTACAAATGTACTTTTTTCGCAGATCGTATCATTGGTTTTGCCTTATCACCCGGCTCAGCCACAGTCACAAAGGTGAATCCCGAAACCAACGAGCCGCAAGACATCAGCATCATCGAACACACACAGAACCCTTCAAAAGTGGACATGTAATCGACGGCTAGGCGACTCCACAGCTTCGTAATGAAATGGAGTCGTCAATACGGTGTGCGTGGAACAGGAAATGTGTGGAGTCAAGCTTTTCGATTTGGAGTCACACGACTCAGGAGAAACGCAATGTATTTAAATAATTTTTGCACAAATTCATTTCAACTTAGACGAAGATAAAATTTAATGATATTAAAAAAAGATAATGTAATCATTTTTCTCGCAATTTACGTGGAATATTGTTTCCTTTGGTAATTTTGAAAATTAAAGTAGCCTTCTCTGAGGTTTAATTTATCATTATATCACAAAATTTATCAAAATTGGTTCAGTAGTTTCAGTGGGTAATCGTAAATACTTCAAAATTAATACACTTTTAATAATTTCATGTTTTATTAAAACGTTTATATTTCTTCTATAAAAAAAACTCGTAATTATTATATTAAGTCTTATGTACACAATTTTTTTAGAAAATTTATTAAGGTCACTCATATCGAAAACTGAAACGGTCTAGTATACGAAAAACATATTTGTCTGAGACAGAGTTACTTTCGCATTATGGATTGTAATAATAAATTCAGTTTTTAAATAACTTTTATTAATTAATTATTGTTTGCATTAAATAAAAAGAATAAGAAACAGCATGGGACCATTTCACTTCACCATTATTTTTATATTAAACCCTGTATTAATTAAATAATTAAGGCGGTTGTATGACCGAAAGTGGCACCCTCAGAGGTTTTTATTTAATAAGTTATTAATAGAAAAAGATTTTAATAATGTTTATCGTGGAAATTTTAGTGCCCATGGTCTAGTATTTTTAGAAGGTATCACTACATGCCCTCGTAGTCATTCGTAGAAGTAGATAGCAAATGTCTCAAAACGGCCACTTTTAGCAGTTTTGCTATCTACTTCTAGCAGTGACTACGAGGGAATGTAACGATACCGTCTAAAAATACTAGACTGTGGGCCCTAAAATCTCCACGATAAACAATTTTAAAATTGTGTATTAGAATTATAATATTAAATATAATTCACCGCGGCGCCGCTTTCGCTCAGGGTACCACCTTAAGCCCAATCTCAAAGAATCCTAAAGGTTTGAGATTAGTTGCATATATATTGGATAAGGGTAACTTTAGCATGGTACTTGGATGGAACTTTCGAATTCAATTTTTAAGGATGAAAGGGACATAGCGAAATAGTTTAATTAAAAAAAATCTTTAATCATTCAATAAGTATTTTCTCCTTTTACACCACTTAAATTAAATACTATCATGAGCAAAACTACACAACATTTGTAATTCTTCGTCAGTAACAACGTATACCTACTTAACAATCTACAAATTACTAGCTAAATATTTACAGTTTTATCACTTTTCATGCATGTACTCCCATAATTTGTATTCAATCTTAAGAGATTCTTAAAACCAGAAGAAGACCAGAGAATCTTAAGACTATAAGTGGTAACTTGTAATGGTAACTACGATTACTATTTTGGTATTTATTTTCACAACTTCTTCTTCAACATTGTCGATTGGTCTATTAAGATATTTGACCGCTTTAGCAGTGTATTTGACTTTTCTATTAACACTTCCTTATTCTGAACGTAGCTCACGAGTTTTTTTAATAAGACTCTTACAACATAAGAGGATATTGCAAGAACTACAAGCGCTATCAAAGATAGAATTACTGCAACATCTATCAAGTAATATTGGAAGTAGTTCAAATCTTTTGCTGGTGACTGTAAATGATAGGCGCCTTTGTGTCTAATCACGTATTCTGTCCAATACACTGCTCTTTCTAAAGGAGTCTCCTTTTGGTCTCTTAAAAGTATTTGCCTCTTGCTAACCTCTATTTTGTATCGAGGCTCATTGATAACTTCAGTAATAGCTTTATATAATTTGTCAGATGTGAGATGCCTTAATTCAAGTTTTTTAGCATAGCCATCAACTTCAGCTTTAGCTGCATTAGCATCGTGATCACAAAATACAGGCATAGTGACTATTGGGACTCCGTGGTAAACAGTTTCAAACATGCTTAGAAGACCGCCGTGGGTGACGAACGCCTTTATTTTTGGATGACCTGAAATGCAAGAAAAATTCTGACTCGATGTAAAAAAACAATGGAGTGAATCAACTGAAAATCAATATAAAGCTTGAATAGTCCTAAGATTTAATGTATTTTAAACAGTACGTTTAGTATAAAGCTACAGTTCTTGGACTTGCTTTTGAATAATTGAAATATTACTACTGATTAAAATTTATGTTTTGGTCTTATTTTAAGAAGTTTTAGAATTCATTTTCTAATTACGTATTTCATTCAGCACTAAATACTTATAAACGTAATATGATATGAAAGTCTCTTAACTTCAGAATACCCATTGTTCTAAGTTTAACAGACTAGAATCACTAAATTATGCAAGAAGCTATTCATATCCGCTAGAAACTAATATGCACTATATATCTATCTACATTTTCTGTTGATATTTTAACATATATATTTCTAAACTTAAAGAAAAAATGCTTGATCTATATTTCAACTACCAGTGATTTCAGAAAACGATAAGCACAGGTGCAAATACTTTTATTAATTTTGATGAATCTTTAGGTACATAAATTTTGGCGGAATTTCGAAAGATTGAAAAGTTAAAAAAAATCTAAAAACTTACCAAGAAGATCCTGCTGTGGCAGCCACTTGTACAACCTCACATTTGCCGGTATATCTGTCATATTCTGCTCCGCATCCTGTTTCCAGAGGATTCTGTGTGGTAGTCTTCCCAAAGCCTCCATGAACAGCCGGTGAACGGACAGTGGCATACTGGAAGTCCTCACTGATGAACCCATGGATATGTACACGAAGCCAGCATCGCCTGCTCCGGAGATCCATTCTTCTATATCCTGGAATAACCGAACCGTAGGATCACAATCTAAAATTTAAAATGGCCAACTTTCTATCCAAATAAATGTTAACGCTAAATTAAAGCCTAAAAATAAGCAGTAGACGATTTTATCACACCCACCTTTTTTATACACCGTTATTTTGTAGTCCTTTTAATCCCCAATGAAACTAAACATTTTTGCCAATGAAATAAGAGTCTAAAAACGACAAAAATGTGGTCCTCCCAGACTTACTATTAGACATCTAAAATAAAACAAAAGTTTTATTTGTCGCTTTTGATCCATTTTTTGGCAAAGATTGTTTCATTTTGTAGAACATTAAAATGAATAAAATATAACGGTGTATATTACACAACATCAAAAACCAGAGACAATGACGAAACCACAAACACCCAAACTAGAGACAATATTGAAAAAAAATTGATTCGGCCGAGAATCGAACCCGCGATCTAAGTAATGATGAAACCATTAAAACTGGCATACTAAGCTACTCGACCACGGAGGTCATAATAATTTATTTATACCTTTTCAACTTTATGGATAGGACGCCAGTGACGTTCAGTGGATAGCCGTGGTAACACGGTGCTAAGGTAGTACTTATCATTTACTTCAAGTAGGTATTACTTATACACAACGTCGCCATCGTATTGAAATTAAAAACAGCAGAGTTGCCAGAAGTAGAGTAGGCAACTGTCAAAAACTCGACCGCCGATCGAGAATATCGAGATCGAGTTCGAATCGAATAAATGTCAAAACGGTACATAAGTACCAAGATAAGTACTATGAAAACCATGGAAACCGTTTTTAATAACCAGATTTTCGTTTATTCGATCCGTGAACTCGACTCGATCCCGTCAAATCCCGTCGAGAGTAGGAGGTCTGGACTTGAAGAGTTGTTTTCGTAGCAGTACTTATCATATTACTTATTTCAACGTATTGAAGTTAAAAACCGCAGAGTTGTCATAAAAAATCCTAGTCTACCTTAGAAAGTTACGCGAACTTTACATAATATAAACATTACCGGCGAATAATGGCATAATTCACGCTATATCTGATTACAACAATTCCCGTTTGATGACTCATTCTCAGTTCGTATGGCCTTAGGCTGTTCGGAGAAAGTGCTTTGTGGATTCACGATTCACGTATCGTACGCGGCTATCTATGGTAATGAGTGCTCTAAAGGATTGCCGTGAATGTCTGGGCTGTCAAGCTCTTTAGCCGAGTACACTAGAGAGTGAGCACGGATTTTCATTAAGACAATACAAACATACAGAGGACTGAGGAGTGAGCACATAAGTACCTATAGTGAAAAAATATGAAAAGGATTTTACGATATATTATTATAAACAACAGACCTAACTTATACAGTTATGTGTGACTGACACACAAATTCATGTGTGAAAGAATTTATTTTGCCTACAAGACGAACGCTTGTCAAGTTAGAAGCGCAAAAGAACCAATCATTCAAAGAACGACGAATTATTGAACCTTATCGCAATACATGAAAAATAATAATTATAATTATTTATACAATACTAAATAATATACTAAAAAAAATACGACTCGCACCAGATCAATACTCAGACGGGAATCGAACCCGCGACCTTTGGATGTCCGGTCCAATGCTCTGACCGCTGAGCTACCGAATCACTAGTGAAAATATCTGGAAAGATATTTCAATTGAATGTCGAGGAATTCCTCACATTGATGGAATAACGCTGGCTTGCAGCGTAAGAGTTGGATATACTAGAAGAAATTCGACGATGTCACTAGTGACTCGGTAGCTCAGCGGTCAGAGCATTGGACCGGACATCCAAAGGTCGCGGGTTCGATTCCCGTCTGAGTATTGATCTGGTGCGAGTCGTATTTTTTCTAGTATATTATTTAGTATTGTATAAAAATAGCATTGTCAATGCAAAAATCTCAAAATTAAAAATTATAATTATTTAAATATACTTACAGGACTCAATCGCTTCGCGTCTTTGCAGTGAATGCACGCCACTTCCGCAACATTAGGAAGGTAAGGCCTCGGGTAAGACACAGAGTAATGTCCATTCTGTAAGATAAAGCTCACATTCTTCGTCGTGTCATACACGTGTGGTATCTGCGGCCCAAAATGCTTCCGTAAAACTCCTTGAAGCACCATCATGGACACACTATGACATGTGTACGCAATCGCATGCCAAGCGAAGTTTATGGCCCTATCGACAATTCCCATGTTATCAGTAAAGGCTTTGCCGAAGAAAGGTGTGACGGAGTATGGGGTTGGACTCCCAGAGTTGCTGAAGGCCATGGTGTAGAACCCAACTGTGTTGATGAAGATGAAAGGCAGTTTAAGTTGGTACACAACGCCCAAGGCGCATTCGGGAAACGCTCCGTCCAACACGATAAGATCGTAGCTTCTTCCTGATCTGAGGAAGGATCTTGTCTCTGGATCACTGTAGAATACATCGCAGACCTGAGGGATATAGCAAGAGGAGTAAAGTTAATACTATGTGTATGAAAATAATTAAGGAAAAAATTGGTAGGTACGTAAATCAATTATGACTTGTCACACCACTACAATCATGCAAATAAATTCGATTAAATAGGTCATGATTTCGATGCTGAAAACTATTATAGTAACTATACAACTAACGGCCAAATACTCAAACGAATCTTAAATTTAAGGCCACCCTAAATTCAAAAAAGTTGTCAGATTTGACAGAAACTCTATGAAACTGACAACTTCCTTAAAGTAAGGAGACCTTAACTTAAGATTTTACCTAAGAAGCCTTTGGACGGCCATAAGTCAGTCATGTGTCATAGGCTTCGAGCATCGCAGCTTCGTACGCGTCTTACTCTAAGGTCATAGGTACATAATCATAACACAAGCATCAATAATTAATTATGAGTCTATAATTTTTTTATGATATATTGATAATGTTATCAGAATTTTAGATGAATCTGAATCATTTGAAATTAACTTAATTATGCTAAACTAGTGTTAAAACGTATTCCAAAATCCAAATATTAGGAGTGTCGTACAGCCAAATCCCAAACAACCTTTTATACCTCATAGGGGTATCTCATTGTGTCCAAAGGAGGCAGTGGCTCCTCCCCTCTCATCCTCGCGCCCACCAGGTCCCAGGACATGAAGTTCCTCACGTATCTCGTCAGCCGGTCAGGGGCTATCTCCTCCAGACCCTCGATGTGGAAATCCGGAGGAAACGCGCTGATCAATGTGATGTTGTGACCTCTGAAAGATAGACAAAAATCATTATCAGCCGGTGCACCCACAAATTTAAAGAAGTAACTTGTACCCTAAGCAGGAATAGGAGTAACTTGTACCCTAAGCAGAAATAAAAAAAAAACGCGCGTAAAAACATTCGATAGAGTATTTTTGTATGAGAAATTTGTACAGCGCCATCTACCGCCGAAAAGCGAAATGAAATTTTCCATAGATAATGATTATTCTATCGAGTACTTTTTACGCGCGTTTTTTCCTCGATAGATATTCGTGTTACGGCTACAGATCTTTTCCTATTCAAGCAACCCTAATGTTAGAAAGAGATGATCCCACATCACGTAATTTTTAATTTCTCAAGCACCTATTTATGACCTGAAATCCTTGTCTCTTTGTAAAATTAAACCGCGACTTTGAATGGGTATAAGTTACTAGTAGATCAGTAGGTAAAGAACGCGCGGAAAAAATATCCATAGAGTAATTTTGTATGGGTTGGTATAGATTTGTACAACGCCATCTACCGCCGAAAATAGAAATGAAATTTCCCATAGACAATCTACTCTATCGAGTACTTTTACAAGGAAAGAATTAGTCATATAGAATAGAAGCAAAGGCAGCGACATCTATTTGTCAATAAAAACTTTGAATGCAGTCTGTTCATGTGAAATCGGCTAAGTTTGCACCAAAAACGGCAACAACTCATATACCTATAAAATCACCGTTGCAATTATATATTTGCAGCGAAAACAGCAATATTTTATAGTAACTGCACTGATTCGAAACCAATATTATTACCCACCATTTTGGAAGACTAGACGTTGCTTGCGCCCTTTGCTTCTATAAGACTCGAAAATTAATAACTTCAGAATCCAGCTCGTTATAATTGTACAACAAATTAGGTGTTCACTGAGTTTGTTGGGTTTATACAGTCGTTAGCTGTTTTGAATCAGACAAGAAAATTGAATAAACAACCCAATTCAAATAATTGTAAAGCCCAAAGCGACTAAATATTAATTATTCTTTGTTATTTAAAACGCGTTATAATTAAATGGAAACCCATAAATTTACGCGTAATAAGATATTAAGGGTACGAAGAAAATTTGCCTTTAAAAAGTAACTTTTAATTACAATATCAGCCTTATAGGAACCAGGAGGGTTCAAATCTTCACGAAAATAGCGTAGCATTCTAGTCCTTATAATGTAAACAGTATTTTACAGGTAAAAGACTTAAATTACATCAAACGAAATTATAATTTATATGGATATTAATTACGCAAAACTTTGACAAGTATTATAATGAAACAAAAACATCGTGTTAAGGCGGTTGTATGACCGAAAATGGCGCCCTCAGATGTTTTTATTTAATAAGTTATTCATAGAAATCGATTTTAATAATGTTTATCGTGGAGATTTTAGGGCCCACAGTCTAGTATTTTTAGCTGGTATCGTTACATTCCCTCGTAGTCACTGCTAGAAGTAAAGAGCAAAACTAAAAGCTAAAAGTGGCCGTTTTTGACACATTTGCTATCTATTTCTACGAATGACTACGAGGGCATGTAGTGATACCTTCTAAAAATACTAGACCATGGGCCCTAAAATCTCCACGATAAACATTTTTAAAATTGTGTATTAGAATTATAATATTAAATATAATTCACCGCGGCGCCACTTTCGCTCAGGGTACCACCTTAAACAATCCTTCGTCTGAGTTAGATAAAGGTGCCTAGTGTATTTTTAATTATACATCCAGACGCTTGAATTATACTCCGTGGGCCAATTTACGAAAATAATGTTTGCAAACCGCCCACACTAAAGTGTGGTAAAGGTACTTTAGTTTCTTAGTGATTTTTTTAAAAATTAAATAGGTACGTTATCAATTTTCTAATTATCTATATGACACGATTCATTTAAATATTATGTCTTAGGTACTTAATAAAGAACCAAATTGTTTCTGGAAATCTACCAACAAGTTTTGAGACTTGTAGGACAGATCGCACCTAATCACTGTCAATTCAATTCAATTCATTTATTTATTAACCCTTTGTTACATAACGCAACCTAGGTAAGTCAACATTTACAATAATATTACATATACATTGAAAATTGGTTATAAAAATTTCATATTCTATTAAAAATGTATCAATAAGTAAAATTATTTAAATTTATTCCAAAACTTATATCTTATTAAATCGCTCAACGCGTCATGGCTTTTCTTCATTTCCACAACGCGTTGGTCATTTGGTATGATGACCACGACGCGTATTTCGCTTTATAGTTTTTCTGTGACGCGTTATTTAAGCGTTTTTGACATAGTTATACGCGAGATTTTTTGGTTTGATCACTGTATACTACTCCTGTGAGCTGTATGTAGACCATGCGCTTTTAAAATTTTGATAATTTTTCAAATACTGCTGCTAGCTGTTTTTTTTTTCTTTCGAAAAACTGAATCGACTAGTTCTATATATTTTTTTTAACAATTGAATCGGTTGAGAAATGCGACAAAGGAGAATAGGAGGACAGCCGGACATACGAAAGCATTTCTGCCCAAGCTGAAGCAGAGACGCTTCGCTCGCGTGTACGATTACCAAACGTCAGGATTTGTCCTGACAATGGGGTTGGTAAACTTTTCCAAAACTGTTGTGAATTATATATTTTCTGGTAGCTTTTGGCTTTGGAGTCAGGAATAACAAATTGCGGAATTATATAATGCTTCATTTTAATTTTAATAAAAATTTAAATTTTTAATTTACAGCATAGTACAATAAATCACTATTACGGCTGTATGCGTAGGTTATGTCTTTGCTCCAAAGACTTTCTATGTTGTTGCTCAAACAAAAAAAAAACAAAGGTATGATTACTCTTTGTCACTGTCTGTCAAATCTGTCAATCCGTTTTTAAAATCAGTAAATGCAAAGGAACTTCGTGTTCAGCCGTATGTTTGATATTTTATCGCGATAATAATATAAAAAAAAATATTTAGTTAACAAGGTAAAATAAAAAAATCATAATATTATTTTCTTTATTCTTCAAACTTGTGCTATCAAAAAAAAATATAAAACAATTCTCTGCGAAAAAGTTTACCAACCCCATTATGTCAGGCATTTTGGGTCCCTGTCAGGATTCCGGCCGGACTTGGAAAATGTCAGGTTTTTTTGGATTATTCACATTATAGAAAACAAACCTTAGAAATTAAATTTTATTTAAGTATTTTTCTTATTTGGTAACAATTAACTAGAATATCAGTAAAATAATCGACTAATTTGGCAATAAATAATCAATATAAAAAATCTACATTTAAAATTACTTATATAAATCAACATCTAAAACAAAAGACGATAAACTAAAACTTAATTTTTGTTTAAGTAAAAGAATAACAATAATAACATTATTTATTTATTAAAAGAAAATTAATGAGTTACCGTAATTACTACGTACGTAGGTAAGTACGGCGTCGCACCGTGTGGGCTCGTTGTCAGGATATACCATCTGGGAACCCTACTCGCGAGAGAGATCCCTAGAACTAATTGAGACACTCCCTAACGCGGGTACACGAACACGACGCGGGAACATAGATTGCTGTTTTTTTGACAGAGAGATGCTTGCAGTGCATGAGTATAAGCTCTTATATATGTCGCCCCGCGCGCGTGTCCCGCTTAACGTGACTGGTTTACATTATCTTAGTCTTTAGTGTGCTTTAGTAGCGTGCAAGTAGATTCGAATGCGAGTGCTTTAGTAGATTTGGTGCCTTTCCAGTGAGCGTTTACATGCTTCCAGTACAGTGTCATTTGACTAAAGCACTCTACTAAATACGCTACTGAAATGTCGTTTTACATGCTTCCAGTGCGAGGAAAGTGTCGCGCGGAGGGTGAGCGGGCGGCGCGGTCGCGCAGGGGGTTATACTGCAAAGCGATGATTCCAGTTAAAAGGCTACTAGAACGTTACACTCTTTAGTCATAAGACGACCGTTTACATTACTTTACATGTTTCAACTAAAGCACTCTCCTAAAGCACTCTACTAAAGACTCAGATGATGTAAACCAGTGACGCCAAGAAAGTTTTCCTCAACTGTTGTTGTTTCATAAACTCATCAAACGATTCCTTTTCATCTTTCGATTTTATCACCTAGGTGAAAAAATACGTCATATTTACTTTAACATAGCAATGTCAATCTACCTTCAAGGCGAATTTTGTTAAACGAGGCAATGAACTCCATACATTTATTTAACTTTAAATGGATAACCAATTTGCATTTCGGTTATAATCAGAAATGTTTTATACATGACATAATCTGTATTTATAATTAAAGTCATAGTAAGCAAGCATGTATAACGTTATCTTTTGCTTAATATTTTAAAAGAGTTATCAATACTCTTTACTAACAATACACTTTCTTCATATTATCTCTTTTCTTAAATTTTCTATAAATCCATCCACTGGGAGAATACAAATCGATTACTTCGGCAACGATTTTCCCCACAAGCTTCAGAAATTCCGAGGAAGCTTATTGTGTTAGCTCTTTTTAGGGTTCCGTAAACAAATCAACAATGACCCTTTATAGTTTCGCCATGTCCGTCTGTCCGTCCGCGGCTTAGCTCAGAGGCTAGTATTAGAAAGCTGAGGCATGAATGAATAATTATGTATATTAATAACGCCGAAAAAGTAGTAGAATAAAATCTTGAAATAATTTTTGTGTACCTAATAATCACCAAGCTAAGCTTTATATCATCTTTATCTTTATAACTTTACTTTCTATCACATAGGGGACATTTTTTAAGGGACTTAAGTATTTACCTATAGTTCTAGTTATATTACACTTCGCATAAAATCTTTTGCTCTCCACTCTGTTCTATTGACTCATCCATTTAACATTCTTACCTTCTTATCATCCCTCTGGACAACTCCCAAAAGGGCATCTTATGTGACTTGGTACCACCGAGTGTGATCATGAGGATGTCACTTCCACATGCTGAAGCTGCGAGCAGGATCGGCAGGCAGAGGATGGGCCACCGTGACCCAAACTGAAAGAGGGAATTAAAGTTAATGAAATATAACTTTTTATATTGACTTGACATACGCTTGGAAGAATGATTTATTTTCGATACATTAGTGTAGTGAAAAAGATTTTTTTTATATTTTTTATTGTGAAACACAGGTAAATAAGGTTATTGTAAAAAATATAATAAGTTCAGTTGGTTTCCGCCGTTATGGCATATGTAAGACAAATTAAATACAATTACTTATATATAAGAAAGTTTATTTTCACACAAACTGTTTAAAAATTAATTTATATTTTTTTTTAAGCTGTCTTATCCAGAATCACTAACTCTACTAAGTACTAAACAGTACATGCCTTTTTTTGGAAGCGTATAAATTACAAAAAGTCTAAGTATATTGTGGGCCTACCAGAGATAGGCTCTGTGAGAGTCACAGAACTGTAATAGTGAGACGAGTTAGCTTAGGTTGCTCATTGCACACAAGGCTGTGTGCAATGAGAAAGGCACACGTAACTCAGCCGAGTGTGCAATAAGCAAGAGCTCACGTGTTTCATACGATGTTTTTCAACACATTTGCGAGAAAAAACAAAGTAATTTACCACACAGCAACAAATACGACAAAAACAAAATATGTTAATTATATGGGAAAAGGCGGGCAGGTTTTTTTTCGTTTTTTTCTCACGCCCAACACAAGAATATTTTGCGAACAAAGGGGTGAGTGAGCATACAGCCTACTTCAAAATTATAATTTTAAGTGATAAAATGCAAATTTTTAATATTTTATAAGAAAATATTGTGAAATATGAATAATTTGATAATAAAAAATATTTGTTTGACTTAATTAAGGACTTACACATTTATTAATTCCAAAAATGTATATGAATTTTCAGAAGCGTGTGAAGTGTGTTGAAAATAGATGATAACAATTTTATGGATTTGCGGCCGATACTTATGTATCGATACTTACAAATCCATAAAATTGAAGTAAGATCATGTCGCGGACTGGAGCGTTGCCCATCATGTGTATTAGCCTTAAAGGCCTTATACACTCCCGTTTAATACATACATAAGTACAAGGGTAGTAATCCTTCGCTCGATCAAATCTAATAAACAGGAACGGCCCAATATAATTCCCTTTTGGCCTTTATTTGTATTACTCAAAGAGTATGTAATCACGACCTATATTTAAATTAGTGTAATACTCAACTTTGGAGCAATACCTTTTACATTATGAGTTCAATATTTCTATTTGAATTGCTTTCATTAGAATTCTCAACTGAAGTGTTTTTAAAAATTAAGGCGATTGTGGAGCTCCGCTGCTTTATACTTGTTTTCAAATCAAGTAAAATTACGAGGAATACTCAAATGAGCTTTAATTTATTTAGTTTAAAAAATTCAGTAGTCAACTTTTAGATAAAAAATCTGAAAGGACGTAATAGAGACGTACTTAAAATTAATTAGCTGATTTGAGTTAATTGGTGCTTTTATTCAACTATAAATACTAAACAAAACTTAAATATGTAGCATGAACATGAACATCTATCGAGGAAAAAACGCGCGTAAAAGAAAGAGTAATTTTCTATGGAAAATTGTACAAGGCCATAAAGCGAAATAAAATTTTCCATATACAGGGTGTTTGGCTTATAAAGCCGAATATGGTAGATAGGGACCATCAAACTGAACAACTTTTACTATGGGACCAACTCTGAAATCGTGAAAAAAAATCAGATTCAGAGTTGGTCCCATAGTAAAAGTTGTTCAGTTTGATGGTCCCTATCTACCATATTCGGCTTTATAAGGCTTTTACCAAACACCTTATATAACTTTAACCTACTTTACAAAAAAACTTAAAAACCACAAGTCAAAAAGTACCTACGTATACCGTTAGGAACCGTACACAACACACACACCATATTCTTAACTGCACACGTAAATATTTTCCACAATTTAAGTTAAATGTATCGAGAGCGTCACGTAATCCTTCATAAATACCTGATGAATTTTCCATGTCATTAGCGATTCTCTTGATACGTACGTCCTCCTACAATCGCACTCGAGCTCCTTGGGAACTTGGCGTATTGCATGATAATTTAATATCCTATTTGTTTGCGTACAGGAAATAACAAATAATAAACCGTTCAGTTCAAAAGCAGGCCTTAAACAGGACTGTTTAAGGCCAGCTTTCATACTAACCGTTGAGGTCATAGTACGAAAAAGTAAGGCCGTTCAATATAAGTCCTGCTATAAGAGCTCATAGTAAGGCCCCTGGATACTGTTTCAGTGTGTTAAGCCGTTATGGAATTTGGGTAATCAACTAGTTTTATTTATTTGGTAAAAATCTTTTCACTTTTACTTTTCAGTAGGTATCCTAGCATTGGCATTTATCGAGGAAACAAACGCACGAAAGGTATTCGATATATGAATTATCTATGGGATATTTAATTTCTCTTTATGGATATAGATGACGCTGTACAAATTTTCCAAACAAAACTGCTGTACTTATAGATTCTTTTTACGCACGTTTTTTTGTCTCGATTGATGTTCGTGATCGGGTACGGGTACTCGATTGGGTGGTACGAGTACTGATATACCCGTAGCATGTACATCTATGCAGAAAAAAAACACAGGTTTTACAGTATTAAGTTAATTAATATAACTGATAATATATTTTACAGTCCCCGCAAGAATCGGAGCATTGAAAAAGAACCCAAAAATTTACAAAAACCAAAATCAAAACACGAACGCGCCTGCTGACTGCCTCGACGCGGCCTAAATATTATTAACCGATTTTCAAAATTCCAATGAATGCACTTTTCGTCTGCTTCTGCATCTTTTAACACTATTACCATGACGATCGGTCAATAATCTTAGAAACATCCATTACTTTTTATGTACGGAAACACACGTTTTTCTATACAATTCCAAATCTAAAGGGACCACCTACACAATTATTAACCGATTTTCAAAAGTTTTTAGCCATTTTGTAGCCAAACTAATAATACACTAGGACCCATTTTTTTCTTAAGTCGGTTATTTCTGAAACATTTACAATTTAGTAAACAAACACCCGCCAAAAAACCCGAATTTACCCGAATTTTGCAAAAATCTAAAAAAGTTACCAGTAGATTTTCAAAATTCAAACGTTCACACGTGTCTCGATAAATTCCTCAACTTTTGGTACTATTCCCATCTCGATCCTCCTAAAATCCTCGGAGATATGGCCAAAAATACGTTTTAGGCGATTTGCATCTGATAACCATTTTCAATGGTAGAAAACGCGTATAAAAAAATCGATAGAGCAATTTTTGTACTTATAGGAAATTTGTACAACGCCATCTACCGCCGAAAAACGAAATAAAGTTTCCCGTAGAGAATTACTCTATCGAGTACTTACTCGTTATTTTTCTCGATGGACGTTGGTGCTTTGGGTCAACCAACAGCAATTCTCTTTTTTACCATTTTCTCTTTGTCCGCCATCGTTATACTTATTTGCGAATAGAAAAATGATTATTTCAGAAGAGAATATATGAAAAAAACAGAAAACCAAACGTAGAGTGTGTACATAAATATTTCATAAGAACATGCCTTTGATTATTTTTAGCAATGAAATAATATTGGAATGCCGTAAACGTAAAGGATTTGTATGCCCATTCATCTTTTCAGCTGAAATATGTCCTGAAACTTCTGTACCGATCGCAGGAAAAGGTACGGTTGAAAAGATTATTTCGAAGCGATTTGATTCATGATCGAAATTCATGGTCAGAAATAAAGAAATAAGAATAATGTATTCTATTATGAATGTATAAAGCATATTTTCTAAGTGTAAGCTAGACTGTCGCAAGCATAATGTCGCAAGTGACCACAGATTGTTGCGACAATGTTGGCATTAGGTTAAATAATGTTTATCAGGATAACATACTTTAACCCCGATAAGGAAATATAACTTCAACTTCTTTCGAAGTGATTTGATTCATGATCGAAATTCATGGTCAGAAATATAGAAATAAGAATAATGTATTCTTTAGGAATGTAGCATATTTTTTAAGTGTAAGCTAGACTGTCGCAAGCATAATGTCGCAAGTGACCACAGATTATTTCAACAATGTTGGCATTAAGTTAAATAATGTTTATCAGGATTACATACTTTAACCCCGATTAGGAAAAATAAAACTTTAATAATTAGTCTTACATTTTCTTTTAATTAATATAAACTTAACTGTATTTGTATAATACAAGGTGTGTATGGACATATGGACGATTATGTTAATATCATTGAAACGATCAATCGTAATGATAGCAGTAATAATATGTTTCATATTGTTTTAAAGCTACATTTATAAAACATTTAACACAATGGAGAAGATCTGGCACAACTTTAAAAGGCCCTCATCCTCATTCACTATCATTTGACTCAAACTTTCCTCTCCTTCTCATAAAATATTAATTTGCTCTGTTCCGAATTTATTCAGACAATAGAGCTTACTCGTAACATCTTAAAAGCTCAAGACAAGTTTAACATTGAAAGTTCGGCGAAACAGAATAATTCCGGTGTTCCATACAACCGGAACTTCAATTTTCTTTGTAAGTTTGAAAGAGAGTTCAAGAGTCAAGTGAATTGATAAAAAATTGAATTCGATACGGCAATTTATCACGCGCTCGTGTTTCGCAAGCCGAAACGGGTGGAGTGCCTCGGCGAATTACGACATTTCCATCTAGTCGCGCGTGTCATACGGGAAATGGTGGAAAATTTTCGATGTAATTTCCATAACACGTTTTACATACAAAACATGATGAAGTTTACGTTCTTATTGCTCACTTGCTTAACTTTAAACTAAAAAAAAGAAACTTAATTCAGTACCCTTAGCACGAACAGCTGTCGAAAAAAATAACGCGCGTAAAATCATTCGATAGACAAATTTTGTATTGGAAATTTGTACAGCGCCATCTATCGCCGATAAGCAAAATGAAATTTTCCATAGAGAATTGTCTATCGAGTAATTTTACGCGCGTTTGTTTTCTCGATAGCTGTTCGTACTAAGGGTACAGATACTTAATATAATTGAAAAAATACAAAAAAAATCGACTTATCCCGTCTGAGCTGCCACGGGTGAGTCGATTTTTTCTAGTATTTTTTTAATATAATTAAGTATCTTTAATATAAAAATAGCATTGTGTCCATCAGCCATTATTGATGTCCCCACTGCTGGGGCACAGGCCTTCCTTATGGGTGGTAAGGAGGATGGGCCATAACCCACCACGCGGGCCCAATGCGGATTGGTGGGTGTTAACGACTGCAAATGCAGCCGGGACCAACGGCTTAACGTGCCTTCCGAAGCACGGACGAGCTCGAGATAATAAATTTTTGGTCACCCATCCCATGACCGACCCTTGCGAACGTTGCTTAACTTCCGCAATCGCTGGGCCAGGCGCTAAACCACTGCGCCACCGAGCTCCTCACAAAATAGCATTGTGAATGCTTTAAATCTAAAAAAAAAATTAAACTTAATTCAAATTATGAGTACTAACATACAAGAGAAAAGTTTTGCTAACTATTATTACTACAACACACTATATTTTACTAAGCTCATTGTTAGTAAATAAACAATACCGAACCCTAGATAGAACCCTATCTTCAATCTGTACGTGTAATTTTTTGTACATTATGTAAATTTAATTAAGATGGGGGCGCCACTTGAGTATATATTCTGTGACTTGAGTGTGTTCCCCATGTTTTCTCAGCTACTCTAAGGAAACCAGTTTCATTGTCTTGTTGTTAGAAATAGACCTAAAAAAATTTATGCAAATCAGCATACTATTTCGATAATTCCAAGTCCACTACGTGTAGGTTACCTATATTTAGGGTATAGGTTTATCTATAAAAGACCAAAAACATTTAAAGAAAAATAGTTCCACTGAAGATTAACCCAACATAAGTAATTCAAGGGCCATAAACAACTCTTGTTTTGGAGATATAACCCGAGAATAAGCACTTTATCCTGTAGGCTTTGTAATGTTTTATTTGATTCATTCCTTATTTTTGCTTTTTTGCTCACATTTGGAATAAAAAACCGGTCAAGAGTGAGTCGGACTCGCGCACCGAGGAGGGTTCTGTACCATCATTATATAAATACACTGATGTGTAGAATATTGCAGTTTTAGGTCAGCGTCATCTCTTAACCGATAGTGGAACTAATGTAATGTTTGTTAATGATTTCTGAAAAAGTGTGCTATTTAGAGGTAGGGCCACTTTAATAGATCCTTAGAATAATAACACCTAGAAGCCGTGTCCTCGCATGCATAGTGAGGCAACTAATACTAAGCCAAAATGGCTTAGTTTTCAGATTTATATCCCTTATACGTTACCTAATCGTAACTAAAATCCAATAATATAGTAACTAATCTCCTAAATGTAGGAAAATTTAAACTGTTTTGTACTTATTCGGTATGATTAGGTAATAATGGAGAATAAAAATCTGAAAACGGAGCCATTTTGGCTATTTTAGTTGCCTCACTTTTGGCAGCGCGCTTTGTCACTTCATCAAAACTCAAATGTAACCTTCTAACGGTAGGCAGTGTACACACAATATTGGTTTCTTCAAAGACACAATTGCTTAACTTTTTTCAGTTAATATAATACATATTTATTGTAATAATCACGAAAGAATAGTACATTACTGCAGCGGCACGCAAGACAGGCATTGAAGGACGAACGTGAAAATGTGGGCCGAGGCGAAGCCGAGGCACACATACGTGAGTCCATCAATGCCTAGTTGCGGCCAAGGCTTATTTAGTACTTTTCTCAAATAATGCGCGGAAATTCATACCAAGAAGGTATTTTTAACTTTTAATTTTATTTCAAATTAAAGCAAAAAATTGAAAAAGAAGAAAGGAGGCAGTTTCTTTATTTTTTTGGAATGTGCACATCAAGGCCTTTCATTTGATACCCATGTTGAAAAAAATAATTTTTTTCCAGTTTTTTTTTTCGTTTTTTTCATATTTTTGGAATGTGCTCATCAAGACCTTTCATTTGATACCCATATATACCTAGGTATTAAAAAAATTTTTTTTTTTTCGGTTTTTTTCATATTTTTGGAATGTGCTCATCAAGACCTTTCATTTGATACCCATTATTCGTGATTCATTAAAAAGTTCGCTCCATTTCTGAATTACACGTGCGTAATGAGTTTTAATAGAAACATTGCCGTCAGACGCCGGCAATTTTTGTATGAAAATCCATTATTGCACGTTATCCCCCGCCCTATCACAGCAGGTGTGCCTCAGGGCTCAGTCCTCGCTCCCCTGCTGTACATAGTCTACACTAATGATATACCTATTCCGAACGACGGCGTTCAACTATCCCTTTTCGCTGACGATACGGCTCTTTATCGCAAAGGCCAAAACGTTGACACAATCCTTCCGAGGCTACAGTCTTCTATCAATAAGTTAGGCCAATGATTCCGTAAATGGCGCATCGAAGTAAACCTGGAGAAATCCGCTGCAGTTTACTTCGATACAAAGCGTCATAGACTGCCCCCAAATGCAGCGCCCACTATGCTAGGCAAATCCATCCCCTGGCAAAAGTCCACCAAATACCCCGGTGTCACTCTGGACCAGAGACTCACCTTTGAGCCTCACGTCAAAAGGGTGACCCGTAATGCCCGTCTCTATCTTCACCGACTTAACTCCTCGTTAGGTCGACATAGTAAAATGTCCCTCCGAAACAAGCGAACACTCTACAAGGTTTGCATACGCCCGGTGATGACATACGCCTCTGTCGTATTTTCCCACGCCGCCGCCCCGAAAACACTTAATAAATTACAAGTAGTCCAAAATCTTTTCTGCCGCAGAGCAGCTAACGCTCCTTACTACGTTCGCAATGCGGACTTACATAGGGACTTAGACCTTCCCACCCTCCAGCAATGGACCTGTAATGCCTCTGAACGCTTTTTTAAAGCGGCAGGAGACCATCCAAACCCCCTTATCCGTTCCGCAGCGGTCTATGACCCGCCTACCTCCTCCGCCCCGTTTTCCCGCCGACCAAAATCGGTCCTAACGGACCCCCCCAACAAGCTTTCGTCTGACCTGAACCTCCTCCTGGAGGCGACGGAGGACGACCAACCCCATCAACCCCGACCCCTCAGGTCACCCCCCGCCCGCTCTGGCTGATCGATCCCCCTCAGGGAGTCAGCTTAATAGTTACTCGTCTTCTCGACGCACAATCACCTAGGTGAAATGTGACGTCTGCGCTGTCCTCTCCCCCGAGGGAGGGCAGTCGCTTCGGTTGAAGGTTCGTTGCCTTTCCGGGCACGAAACCAGTTTAAGGCGGTTTTTAGTCAGTACGAGTCTGACATAACCAGATTAGCTCGGTAGCAACCGGCTAGGTGGTATCCAATGAGGATTTTCCGCCTCCTCTCCCCCCCGCTGGGGAAGGGTAGCTCCGAACCCCTAAGGTTGAGAGCCAAAAAAAAAAAAAAATAGGGCGATTTGTAAGCTCGCACACCCATTTTTTCTTTCTTTGTAACCACAATATACGAGCATTCAGAGTGATTCAAGAAGTTGTTTCAATTCGTTCCCGCTTGACGTTAATATACAGTGTCGAGGTTGCCGACATCGGCAACAGGTACGGAACCCTAAAAAGGTTAATGTCAACTTTATGAACCCTGGCAAGATAAGCTCCTATTGTCACCTACGAAGATTTTTTTCTTTTATTGAAAAGAAAAAAATCTTCGTATTTATTTGTATGACAAAGAGGTAGGTATTATGTTATCTGTTATGAAACACTCGCAAAGACTACCAAATTGTTTATACAAGGTGTATTTGTAACCACTCTCCAAATTTTAAGGATTAGTTACAAACTATGACTGTATACAGGGTGTATTTGTAACCACTCTCCAAATTTTAAGGATGTGTTCAGTCCATGAAACTGAACAACTTTCTCCATGAAACAGGGTCATACTTATGTAAAAAAAATGACTTTTCATACAACTCAAAGAGATCACGTGATCAGTTTAGTATGGGATGACCAAATTTTTTTGGCGTATTTCGACACATGTTTCATGGAGAAAGTTATGCAATTTCATGGACTGAACACATCCTTAAAATTTGGAGAGTGGTTACAAATACACCCTGTATACAGTCATAGTTTGTAACTAAAAATAATAACGAGATTTCCATAAAATATTTTTCCATCCTGACGACCTGAGTGGTGCACTGCGGTTTACCGCGGAAAAGGTCCCGAGTTCGATTTCCGGCCGGGCAGAAATTGAAATAATGAATTTTATTTCTGTGACGAGTCTGGGTGTTACTATGTATAATAAATAAATATTATCTTTAAAAAGTATATAAGTATGTAGTATACAGGATGGTCCAGATAGTGACGTCCAAGTTTTTTTTTTAGATTACTCACACCTGATGAGTGCATCCGAAAATACCCTATGTATGTTCAGCGATTTTTCGTAGTTTAGAAGTTCTGATTTTTTAAATGTGTTTTTGCGAATTTTCTACTGGACTAACCAAAAAAATTCAAAACTCCTTTGATATTAAGAATTATTTAGTTTTCTTTTTGCAACATAAATGTCGTTGAAAGTGAAAATTTTAGGTTTTACTTCGACGAAGTAACATTTTAACAATTCTTTTAAAAATACAAAATTGATATTTCATCAGTTCAAACAAATCTTAAAAACTGAAGTGGTTTATTAGCAAATAATACAAAAAAGTGACTCTTGATAGGTCATTTTATGCTGAAATCGGCTTTCAAAGTTTGTAACAATTATGTTGCAAAAAAAACCCAAAAAATCCTAATATGAAAGGAGTTATAAATTTTTTTGGTCCGTCCGGAAAAAAATTCGCAAAAACACATTTAAAAAATCATAACTTCTAAACTACGAAAAATCGCGGAACATACATAGGGTATTTTCGGAAGCACCCAGGTGTGAGTAATCTAAAAAAAAACTTGTACGTCACTATCTGGACCACCCTGTATATCAGTTGTAGTTATAGTTATTCTGTGAGCTGTAGACCTCGCGTATGTAATTGTAATTTTTGCACATTTTTCTAAATGTCTGAAATATGTTTTTTCGATCAATTTAGAAAAACTGAATCGACAATAATAATAGTATTATTATCGAACATGAAATCGGTTGAGAAATGCGATATACTTACGAAAGCATTTTTGCCCAAGCTGAAACGGAGACCACAGACAGACCATACAACAAACAAGTACAAAGTCAAAAGCCTCTAAATAAAAATAGATTAAAAAAAAAAAGTACTAAGTCTGTGACGGAGACGCTTCGCTCGCGCTTTGCACTCGCAAAAGCTTTAATATCAAAAGTCACGTCTGTATGATGGTTTGTCCCAAATATGGTACATTAATGTCCATCTGTTCGTCTACTGCTCATTCAGATGATAATTAATTTAATACAATGCGTTCTGGGACCTATTAACTAGCGATAATAGCACATTAAGTACCTAATAGTAATAATAGCTACCTCTTGTATTCCAAAAAAGTTGTTAGATTAAAAACCCATAAAAAGGTACGATGACAATTTGGTCCAGACATTTTTATTTTCATTTTAAACTCAACACAATTTTCGATGTAAAAAGTTTATTTACCTAACTTTATTTAATTTAAATTCATATTATTATTATTTAAAGCAAGACATTTGACAAAGCCTATATATAAGATAATAAGTACTGTTACATCACATTAATAATTATTAAGATTATTAATATAATTGAAAAATATTAGAAAAAATCGACTCACCCGTAGCAGCTCAGACGGGACTCGAACCCGCACCCTTAGGATTCCGGCCCAATGCACCTCCTCGGAATCCTAAGGGTGCGGGTTCGAGTCCCGTCTGAGCTGCTACGGGTGAGTCGATTTTTTCTAATATTTTTCAATTATATTAATAATCTTAATATAAAAATAGCATTGTGAATGCATAAAAAATTTAAAAGTTTAAAAATTAATAATTATGTTAAAATACTGGCACCTAATAAAAAGTTAGTCATGTTTTTTTATCTAACGGCTAGTACCTAATCTCCTTCGACAATCATGATTAGACCTTTAGTACACTAACGGCTGAATGTAATAAATACATAAGTAATGCCATAAGGAATTACAGTCCCATTATATAGCAATCTGACCAATAAGGAAACATCAGATGACGTTTAGAGCAAGAAAATTTTCCTATTCTAATCGCAAATTGCAAAATAAAAAGTTATTTTATGCAATTTCATAAAGTGTGTCTTCATACTATTGGTTTCCCGTTCCCTTTCACTTTAATCTGACGCATGCCTCAAGGGATTTAATAGCGCACGCTGACCGTGCACTTTCGCTGTCAACAGAGGTATGCGTCAGGGCATGCTATAGCCCATGCGGCATGCCCTATCTTCTCAAAAAAACGTCAAAGTATGGCAGAAAGATGAATAGAACGTCAAAGCGCATGGTTTGGAGGCAATCAATATTGCATGCGTTTGACGCAAGTTAAATTGAAATTTGAAGAGTTGAGTTGGTAAAGACAGACCAATACAAGATCAATCTTGCTGTCAATGGTAATTGACATGAGACTGATGTGCGCATGTCGAGTGAACTCTGGAAGTGAAGATTTTTCTAATTCTTACTATACCTACTTTGCATAATATTTTTAATAACCGCCTCTGTGGTCTAGTGGTTCTACCACCAGTGTAAGACGCAGGGGTCCCAGGTTCGATACCCAGGAGAGGGGTACAATTGTACTTGGTTTGATCGATGGTAGGGCCCGCCTGGCTAGCTACCATCTTACCTAAAAGTGTGACGCCATAATAACAATTTAAAAATTGTTGTGTACCGGCAGTTAGAGGTTCCTCAGTAGTGGGGATTCCGGGTGTAGTGCGCTTACACACTTACGGCCTTATCAGGGGAGGTGAGGTGAAAGCCAAGTACTATCCAGTTATGGATAAAAAAATACGGTTGACACACCATCAAAAATAAATTACAATCATGTAGAGTTCGTTATAAGAAGTATATTTCGTTTAATTATCCATAGGTAAAGCTTCTTTAAAGGAGGCGTGAAATCAACATGACGCCACCAACACAGTTTTGCAAAATAAATCGTAAATTTTTATTGTAAAGTGAAAGTGAAAGTCAAATAAACTTTATTCAAATAAACTTAATTATTAAGTACTTTTGAATCGTCTATATTTTCCTACCACCCGTTCCAGACTTTTTTAGCTGACAACAAGAACGGGCGCAAGAACTTATCAGCTGTAACAGCCATAAGTAACGATATTTACAAACTTGAATATATCGTTACCAGATGTATTCAAGTTTTGTATTTCATAATCTAAGTGCATTTTTCATCATTGCATGTGATGGTGTCATAGATACGAGTAGGTTACAGACACAGACCATAGGACAAGTGAGTATGCATTTACCACCATCTGTGACATTTGTCGGCAGAGAACATCCCGAGGGGATGAATTGAATCGAGTAATTTAAGTATTTAATATCGAACGAGTTTAATATACTACATACATCCAATCTCATACAAATCAATTCTAAAATATTCTGCCACAATTTGTAGTTAGTAGGTATGCGATCCGTAATCTAGGTTATTTTATTCAAAACTCACTTCCAGTTTCAAGTACAATTTTATAAGGCGAAAGAATAAAGTGTAGTTGCCTATTTCAACAGAGGTTATTTGGTGGAGGTGCCAAATGGAAACTAAAATGACTTTTGAAGTTGCTCCTGAAAAATAGAGTACAAACAAAGTTACTTACATAAAAGTTCTGTTCGAGCTCCTCAAGCATTGCAAATGAAAAAAAAATATTAGTAAAAGAAAAACTAAGGTAGTCTTTATAAAAAAAAATTGTAAGTTTAGTTGTTGCATTTTGCTTGCGGAAACATTTTTGTATTTGTATTTTTCTTTACTTATTTTATTTTTTATTTTTATTTATTTGGAACAAAAAACAATTACATAATTATGCTTACCAATGTGACAGATATAAGAAAATAGTACTAATTATGTAACCAACAACATTGTCCGCAGAGTAATATTAACTTAAATAATACATAACATGCATGCTACTGAGCGAAAGTTAATAAAACATAATTCCAAAGCTAAAGGTAAGATAAAGTGCTTAAAAATAAATTAGTTAATTAAATACTGTAATCTAAATATATATTTTTAGTGTAACTTTTGAAACAGGCCCAAAATACGAAAACAGAAAATTAAAAATTATCTAAATTTATATTTTCTTATTTAATTTCTAATTCTAAATGAATGCTATTTTTAAACTGGTTAAGAGACTTATGAAATATGTCTAAATCAGACATTTTATTATTATACGAGTGCATGATACGACGCAGCGGCGCGCGTTGGCCTGCTATGGTCCTACTAAATCTGGGTGCAAATACGCCATGTGTACGAGTGTCACGAATGCGCTGAGAGCGACTAGGCAACTGAAAGAATATGTGGTCGGTCAACTGTGTACAATCAAAGACGTTGCCAAGGATTTTGTACAAAAACACTTGGTCCAAGAACAGTCGTCTGGACTCCAATGATAAAAGCGAGTATTTTTTTAAAAGATTAATGTATGATTGTTTTGCATGATAACATTTATAAGTAGCTGAGCGAAGAAATTTTTTTTGAACCATTTCAATTTGATTAATATACTTATGGAAAAAGGGATTCCAAACTACAGATGCATATTCTAACTGTGCTCTTATTAGTGACTTATACAGTGTTAGGTATGTTGAGGGTTTTTTGAAATCTTTACAGGTTCTCATGACAAATCCGTATAACTGGTAAGCTTTATTTACTATACTATTGATATGTGTATCTAAGTGTAATTTTGAGTCAAGAATTATGCCCAAATCTTTAATCATTTCGACCTTTTGTAATTTTGTGTTCATAAGTTCATAGTCAAAATTAACAACTTGAACCTTTTTTGTGAAAGTAATTTTTTTACATTTTGGAATGCTCAACTGCAGTTTGTTTTTAGTACAATATTGAGAAAGACTATCTAAATCCTCTTGAAAAGCTAAGCAATCATTAACGCTTTCTTTCTACTTGTAAAGAGTATGTGAAATAACCTCACTTCTGCACTTTAACCATGTTTTTTTTCGTAATTTTTTTAATAATTTTACTTGAATTAAAGTTATTGGATTGGATTGGAGAGGATTTACAGTAGGTTAAAGTGTGTTTTGATGTAGAATTCAATGCGTTTCCGCTATTATTTACGCCAAAAATTATTAGGTACCTTATTATTACCTACGCAAGCGCTTTTGGTGATATTCTGTACCCTTAGCACGAACAGCTATCGAAAAAAATAACGCGCGTAAAATCATTCGATAGATAAATTTTGTATTGGAAATTTGTACAACGCCATCTGTCGCCGACAAGCGAAATGAAATTTTTCATAGAGAATTGTCTATAGAGTAATTTTACGGGCGTTTTTTTTCTCGGTAGCTGTTCGTGCTAAAGGTAATGTTTTTTTTACAATCATCTGTGAGGTTTATACTTGTAGCTACTAGAAAATCTCTTTATGTTGTGGTAAGTATGTTTATTTTTGTGGCTACAACTTTACGTTTTCTATATAAAAATATGACCCCCGCAAACCATGTTTTCCTATCGTTGACCCTTAACTCTCTAAAACTTGAACTCCATTTTATATCGTCAAACTGTAGTCTCTGAAACAGATTGTCGTCATGTCCAATGTAATAATCATGGTTTACACAGAACAAAGAAAAAAATTGTGGTTTATCATAAACTAGCGGCCGCCCGCGGATTCACCCGCGTGGTTCCTGTTCCCATGGGAATATCGGGATAGAAAGTATTCTATGTTTTAATCTAGGCTATCTACTATCTGTGTGCAAAATTTCAACCAAATCCGTTCAGTAGTTTTTGCGTGATTGAGGAACAAACATCTTAACATCCAAACCCACAAACTTTCCCATTTATAATACTAGCGGTCGCCCGCGGTTTCACCCGCGTGGTTCCCGTTCCCGTGGGAATATCGGGATGAAAAGTATCCTATGTTTTAATCTAGGCTATCTACTATCTGTGTGCCAAATTTCAACCAAATCCGTTCAGTAGTTTTTGCATGATTGAGGAACAAACATCCAAACCCACAAACTTTCACATTTATAATATTAGTAGGAGTAGGATAGTAGGATAAGTAGGATTAGTAGGAAGTAGGATTAGTAGAAAGTAGGAAGTAGGATAAGTAGGATAGTAGGAAGTAGGATTAGCGGCTGCCCTCGACTTCATCTGTGTGGAAAGTTTTTTTGCTATCCCTCGGGAACAATAGATACATTCTTCTTTGGGATGAAACCCTATTATCCTTTCAGTTATTCAGCGACATCCAAATGAAAATTGACAGTCTCATGCTTTTCAAAAGCACGTATTAAAAGGTGACTTAATTTATTATGCAACAAGAAAGCATTAAGTATTTATGTACTATAATAATGTCGGGTGTCGATATCCATTGCGGGTCAGACAAGGTTACATGATCAATTATGTGATATTTACAAACCGAGGTAAACCCAAAAAGTTCTGCAAAGTATACGTAACCTTCTTGAATAAGCCTAAAAAAGTGGAAATGCAATTTTAAAAGGAGATGGTGTGAAGACTTGTATTGTTACTGTAAATAACCCTCGAACTTGAACCCCGAATGCTGTATAAGGTTTTTTATGACGTGTTTTAAAATTATATTTTACTTATTACTTATAAATAAACCAAATTATATTAATTTAAACTATTTATGGGTTCATTTAACTGATGAGTAATTTTATACAGAATTACTGTTCTATGTAAACGTTGTGTACAACATTTATTGGAATCCGATTTAAATGTGAAACCTAATCATTAGCTCTTTAAAAATGTGTGAAATCGTATTCTGTAGTTGTGCCTTTCAATAAATAAAATAAAATTATATTACAATTAACTTCCGCCTGCGACTTCGTCCGCGTGGACATTTGGAAAATTCCAAGGGAACCTTTGACCGGAATAAAAAGTATCCTATATTTAATCCAGGCTATAAACTATCTGTGTGCCAAATTTCATCCAAATCTGTTCAATCTTTTCTGCGTGATTGAGGATTTCACAAAAGAAGTAAGATAATGAATGTCTTAGAAGTACTCTTAAGATAATAAAAATCATTATACCAAAATTTCTCATGTTGTTAAATCCTAAGATTTTCTTTAAACCTCGGATTTACAAACACACGATTTCATATTTATTTATCTAGTTTGAGCATTGTGATCGTCTGAGGACTTGGGTTGCGTTGGGTTATATTATCATGTTTTCTAAACTATTGTAAACAAGTACTTGTTGCATGGTCTGTGTAAACAAGGTAGAATACTTATAACATGATTATTTTAAACAAATAGTTGGAAAGGCAGCAATCCCTCTGGTACTTAGTTCAATTTAATTGATTCTGTTCTTCTGGAAATTCAGTTCCACGTCCCTGTTTGCCGTTCGTTCGTCCTGCCTTTATCATCTAAAATTTATTCTAAGTCTAAGCTAACACTAGGTAATTCAAAGTTATATTTCTAAGAAGTATTTAAACAAAACGATATTTTTTATCAATATTATTTTGTTATCTACCTTCCGCCCGCGACTTCATCCGCGTGGACAGTCAAATATCCGTTGACCAAAATAAAAAGTATCCTATGTTTTAATCCAGACTATAAACTATCTGTGTTTTTAATTTCATCCAAATCCGTTCCGTCGTTTTTGCGTGATTGAGTCGAGTAACAAACATCCTCACATTTATAATATTGGGAATTTGGATGGTAACAAAATCATGTTACCATTCAGCCGGTCCGACTGATCTGATCTAGAGATGGGATTATACCCGGTAAATACCGGGTAAATACCCAACGTACCCAAAATCAAGGTATTTACCCAGGTAAATACCCAAAGGGTGGGTATTTACTTTCCAACTATTTTTTAAGTCTCTTATTAGTCTCTTATACTATTTAAATGTTGCTTGATCTGTCATAGAGGTGTAGAGCATCTGGCATGTTTGCTAAAAACAGGTCCAACGACTTTTTTACTCTGTAATGCGATTAGTTTGCCCATGTCAACCAGTAGTTGACACGAGTTTGAGTACCTACCTGAAATGCCCGTGTCAACTACTGGTTGACATGGGCTAGCGCGTGAGAGAGGCCTCGATTTATTGAATTATACTTATCTCTTATACTCTTAGGGACATTTCTGAACGTTTGTCTCGTTATTCTGTGAAATTTGCTAGCTGTACAATCCATAAACAAGCATTAGGTCTCTGAGAGAAAAAAAAATGACAATTCGTATTGAACGTGGTGGTCTGTCGAAAAGTGTATTGTGTTTTCTGTGTTTTGAGTGATTTTAGTATTTTGTATAGACAAGTGTATGTTTTTATTTTTTAACATAATCTTTATTATCTTATTGACGTATTTTAAAATAAAAAACCATAGGTCAACGCTTTAATTTATGGTACGATTTTTTTAATAAAAGTGCGCTCTAAAACGCGCCATCTCAATGTTTACCTCATCGTAATACTTTACCGGAATCGCGTTTTGAGAAACAAAAGACGTAGTGGAGCCGGAAATCACTTATTTTCATTAAAATTGTGCACATTGTGATGAAAGCGTGATTCTTTTACCATTCGTAAGTTACACTACAGTGATCGTTTTAAGATGTGGATGCAAGCTGGATTTGACCCCTAACAGATTATAGAGGTCAAATTGTTCATCACGGACCTATCATTTCGACGCGCATGATGTTTGTCGTAATAACTGCAAATTTACAGCTACTAGGGCAAGTGTGGTATCATTTTCGGATAAATAAAAGACGGCCAATAGATTTCTGAAATAAAAAACAAACCTTTACATACTTGAAAATAAATAACCGTAATTCCGAACCCCAAAAATTGAAAATGTTATTAACAAAAAAATATTTTCCAGTAACTATAAATTTGAAACGAGTACAGATATCGGCTTTAAAAAAATATGATTAGAAAGCCACATTAATACAGATTTAAAAAAATATAAGTTTAACTGGAACAGTGTCATAAAAAATACGTTTAAAAAAGAAAACAAAAAACCGACTTCAAAAAACCTACCTCTAAAAAGCAAGAAATAATATTCGTAATAATAAAAATACGTCTATTGAAGTCGGGTGGGGCTGGAGTACAAATTCCTTTTTTTTATTCTAAAAGCCCCACCCGACTTCAATAGACGTATTTTTATTATTACGAATATTATTTCTTGCTTTTTAGAGGTAGGTTTTTTGAAGTCGGTTTTTTGTTTTCTTTTAAACAATTTTTTATTTTTTTATTTTTAGTGTAGGTACAGTCAGCAAAGTTATGACCTTAACAGTTTGAAAACAAATCGCTTGCAAGGATGGCACTAAAAGTTCGTCTTTTACCTGCCTCCATTGTTTTTATACAAAAGATGCTTTTGTGACGTTTGGGTAAATGCAAGACAATACAGACTTCTCAATCTAAAAATGAACCTTAAGGTGTTCAGCTCATAGCTTTGCTGACTGTACACCTGGTAGGTAAGGTATATTATATATATGTAGAAAAATCGGCTCAGCCAAACGTAAGATAATGGCGGAGAAACATACTTAAATACGGGTCAAACTGAGAACCTCCTTTTTTAAGTCGGTTAAAAAACTACACTTAAGATATCCCTCTTAAAATAATTATCTTATTCAGTTCATAAACAAAGAAGTAATACGACCAATTATCGAGGTAATTCACACAAAATCATACTATTTTCGTGCTTTTTTCAAAATTACTTGAAAAGTACTGAACCGATTTCCAAATTTTAAAAAATGGGACCAACTTGGGAGTGTACCTAATGTAATAACGTTTGAATCATTTCAATCGGTCCAGCCGTCTTCGAGTAATCGGTGGACATACACAAAAAAAAACAAATATACAGACGAACATAGAACATCCTCCTTTTTTGGAAGTCGGTTAAAAATATTATACACAGCGCGGCAATACATAAAAAAATCTTAAAAATGCGTTTTATTAAAGGCCGTTACAGTTATCTCTGTGATACCAGCACTAAATTTTTATATGTTGTTTAACATTTTTAACTCTTAAAAACCGTCGGGAGACCGCCTGTGAAGTGTTTTGTTCCGGAGATATGACGTCATCAAAATGGCGACGGACGCATTTTGAAAAAAAAACCTGATAATTATGATTCTATGAATCCGGTGTCAGATTAAAGGGAATTAAGTGTTCTATAATGTTATAATACAAAACATAGGCTGAGTAGTACAGTTACGAAAATATATTAAATTATAATATGGAAATTCAATTTTTAAAAACTTTAATTTTTTATTTTATTTTAAATTACCGTAAATAATAAACTGATAATTTAAGTGCAAACAAAAAATATGTTGATAAATTCAATTTAATGCAGATTTGAAAAAATATAATTTTCAAGTAACTTTACAAACAATAAATAGCGAAAAAAAATGTAAACGTCGCGCGCCGTCTATTTCCTTTATAAAAGGTTTTTTGTATTAAAGTATAACAATATATACGGCTATCCAATGAAAGCCAATAAATAACTGTTTCCAAATATACTATAAATATTATAATACTTTAATGTTATTGTTTTAAAGAAAATTAAAAAAAAAACGAAAACTAAGAAGTACGATATATTTGTAAATTATTTGAAAAACCAAAAAAGGCCACTCAAAATCAACACAAAAGGCAAAAATCGCACATGTAACACGATTGTATAAATGTTGTTATGCCCCTTGAAAGTAGTTCATACCGAAGTATGCAGCTCTGCAACCCTGTGCTGCTCGAAAAACTTACAATTTTTTTCAGTTTCTTCAAAAAAACTATATTAATGAAGCGTTTTTCAAGTTACTTGGTCCTATACTTTTGTAAAGCCTACTTAATTTACTTATAAGAAATTTTGAAATAAAAAGATATTATTTAAAAAAAAAAATCGCTATTTATTGTTTGTAAAGGTTATTAAAAAATATTTTATTTTTAATCTGCATTAAATGGAATTTATCAACATATTTTTTTTTTGCACTAAAATTATCAGTTTAATATTTACGGTATTTTAAAATAAAATAAAAAATGTGGAGTTTTTAAAGATTGAATTTCCATATAGTTTAATATATTTTCGTAACTGTACTACTCAGCTTATGTTTTGTATTATAACATTATAGAACACTTAATTACCTTTAATCTGACACCCCATAGTGCCCCATACATGTATATAGGATTCATAGAATCATAATTATCATTTTTTTTTTCAAAATACGTTCGTCGCCATTTGATGACGTTATGTCTCTGGAACAAGGCACTTCACAGGTCACATTCCCGACGGTTTTTAAGAGAAAACAAAATGTTAAACAACATATAAAAATTTGGTGCTGGTATCACAGAGATAACTGCACCGGCCTTTAACAGAACGCATTTTTAAGATTTTTTTATGTAATTACCGCACTGTGTATAATATTTTTAAACGCGTTTTTTTATCAAACTGTTCCAATTAAACTTATATTTTTAAATCTGTATTAATGTGGCTTTCTAATCATATTTTTTTATGCCGATATTTGTACTTTTTTCTTTCAGCAACCAGTAATCAGTACAATTCAGTACTCATTTGAATATCTCTCAAATGTAAAAAATCACTTTTGCTGCCTAAACTACTGAACCGATTTTGATGATTGAGGTGTCATTGGAAAGGGGGTGATGTGTAGATGTGTTTTCATATGTCAGTTTTCAGCTAAATAGGAAGGGTATTAGCTTCGTAAAAAGACATAAAACGGAATAATACGGAATAAAACGTCCTCTATATCGAATTTGACCTCTAAAGTACGTTAGGGGTCAAAACCAGATAGCCTCCACACCTAAAAATAATCACAGTGGTGTCCCCTAAGCATGGTAAAAATTCATCATCTTTCATCACGATGCGCACAATTTTATCGATTTCCGGCCCCACCAACTGCATTCTATAGCTGTATTCCTACTTATCATAAAAACACAACGCTTGATAGTGTAACATATCGAGTTAAGTCGCAATGAACGCTTTAACGGGAATCGAGCTGCCCGGTGGCGAGGGGCCGGCAAGGGTGGAAAATTGACGGGCAAAGCTCGAGTGATTACGACGGGCGCCCGGGGCAACCGAGCGGTTAGGGTAGGGCATATTTTGAAAAGACTGATTAACAACAATACCGCTATAATTATTTATGACTGTTCGTAACTACCAGTACAATATCCATTTTTTTATTTATGTAGTAAAGTAATTCAATTCATAATGTAACTAACTAAATTATTATTTTTTAATTTATTTTTGTTATAGAACACAACTAACCAAATAGTCGGAAATGAAAATCATCTCTCTAGTTTAGTCAATAATCAAGATAATATAATTTTTTTGTACCTAAACATAAAACTAAACTTAAATGAATAAAAAGAAAGACGAAAAGAAAAAATACTACTAAACCACATCGTGCTTATTGTTTTTACCCATGCGTTTGGGTATTTACCCGGTAAATACCCGGTATATACCCAAATTGGGTATTTACCCGGTAAATACCCATCGGGTATTTACCCACCGCCCATCTCTAATCTGATCTGACCAACACTTAGCGCAAAATGGAAAAAAATGAGTACCTATAGGAGTATAAATAGTACCTACGTAAGACTAATTAGCTAGTTTAAATATCACTAATTCTGACTTAGAAACATAGCAACTCATTAATATTTACTTAACCGAAAACCGGTTCAGATTATTATTTGACCACATCCAAATAAATATTTGAACTCGGATATCGCGAATTTAGGTTTAAACCAACAATGGCCAAGAATGTCGTAGCGTAGGCCCAAAACCTCGTCGACCAGGTAGGTAGGTACCTACTACCTAATAATTTAATTTCAATACAAACAACAATTAATATACTTAACTAATATTGAATTACGCGTGGTGTGAATTAATTAACTTGTTACTAGGCAGTAATTTACGAAATCAGAAAAAACTTACTGTGACTGCTGACAGATGTTAAGGGTGCTGGCACATTTTTCTGACGTACGCCGTATTATTCACACGATTGCCCAAATGTATATGTATAATGTGTTTTATACATAGAAATAGAATGTCAAAGAACAACAATGTCAATAAACAGGTGATCCGAAAAACGAATGTACCTATACATAATATATTAGATACGTAAAATATGACTTACATATATAAAATATTATATTATGGCAAAGGAAATTAATAAACTATGTTCTATAGTGTTTTCTTCGTCGATAGACGGATAAATGTAGCGAAATTTGGTTTTAGAGAAATGTGTGGCAATATCTTATTTACCTGTGAAAAGTGTGATTACATGGATTGTTTCTTTTTGTCACATCATAGTCACTAACAGAACAAGACACCATGGCTCCACGATACCCTTATTTAAAATTCTAATCAAGATTACCAAATATTTTAAAGACATTGTGATTGCTCTTTTGCTAGGCAGGACGCTAGGGGCTCTTACTGTAAAAAATATTGGCACATTGTCACTTGATAATTTGTCTCTTTTTTTGTGTCCGTATAATGTTAATTTCTCTTTTCCACGCTTTTTTGGTCTTCTTGAGCGCAGCGCAAATTTTTCCATGTCTATGGTTTTATATGACCGAGCGAGCGCGAAGCGTCCCCCTTTCGGCTTGGGCAAAGCTTTCGTATGTGCGTCCGTCTATCTCTTTGTTCTCTTCTTTCAACCGATTCTCATGAAATTTTGTGAGCAGGGTACTTACTTATTGTCTAATTTCTAAATCTATCGCAATGGCTTTCAGGATAAGACACATTGATACATCATCTTTTTGGCACAAATAAAAACTTACCCTGGCTTATGACACGTGGGAACTTCGCACTACTTCGCAGACACGTGTTAAGTACAAACAAAGGTGCATCAAACTACACGATACGCGTATTCAATAAACTATTCCAACAGAACTTGAAAATTATACCCTCAATTAAAACTCAAATCATGGTTTATATATTTTTAATTTATTTATATGACACCAATACATTTTATAATGTTCTCGCAAACTTTGAACTGCGACTCCCTACTGCGAGTTACGAATAAAAGGCGTTTTGGTTCGTTGGTAGTAGTCTTCATAGTCTCGTGACAGAAAAAAATGTGTTTGCATAGTATTGATATTCGTCAATTGATAAGATTTTTACCTACAAACAATAGCACAATATTAAAATTTTAGATGACCATCAGCAATTTTTAATGTCCCCACTGCTGGGGCACAGGCCTTCCTTAAGGCTGGTTTACATTAGTTTATTTTTAGTAGCGTGCGAGTAGACTCGAATGCGAGTGCTTTAGTAGTTTTGGTGCCTTTCCAGTGAGCGTTTACATGCTTCCAGTACAGTGTCATTTGACTTAAGTACTCTACTAAATACGCTACTAAAATGTCGATTTACATGCTTCCAGTGCGAGGAAAGTGTCGCGCGGGGACGCAGGGGGAAAGGGATGATACCAGATGAAAGGTTACTAGAACGTTACTCTCTTTAGTCATAAGACGACCGTTTACATGTTTCAACTAAAGCACTCTACTAAAGACTAAGATAATGTAAACCAGTCTTTACGGGTGGATAAGGAGGACGGGCCATAACCCGCGGGACCAACGGCTTAACGTGCCTTCAGAAGCACGGAGGAGCTCGAGATAATACCTTTTTGGTCACCCATCCCATGAGCCAGGCGCTAAACCACTGCGCCACCGAGCTCCACCATTTTTAGATAAAATTATTAAAATGGTCACAAATTTCACAAGTCACACAGTATAAAATATGTAGATAACTATATCTAAAAGATTTGCTATTTATTTTTTACGACAGAACGGTTATTTTCAATATTATTTTTTATGAAAGAAGATTAAAATTTAAAAAGCTTGACAGCTATGAGTGATCATATCACATCACTGATCGAAAAAAGTAATAAGAAAATGCCTTTGAGTTAAGTGCAATATCATTTATTCAACGACGCAGTATCAGGGAACAGAATACTCCAAAGAAAATCAAATACCTAATAAAGTAGAGTGGCCTGAAAATTCGGATTAAAATGATGATTCTATCGATAGTATTAACAGAATAAAATTGGTCTTTTTCCGAAAAAGTATCAAAAGTATTGATAGCCTATTGAAAGGACCAAAATCAGTCATCATACACTTAAGTCATACTATCGATAGTATCGTGGCAATAGATCAATCTATGAATACTATCGATAGAATGACTCCCCTGTTTTCTCATTCGTGGTCCCATTGTTTTGACCCATTAATGGGACCACGAGGAGGGAGAGCTGTTTCTAGTAGTCCCATTACCATACAGTTGTGGAAACTCTCCCTTCTTTTCCGTGGGGACTATCGATTGTTCGATGTTAGATTTTTCTGCAGCTCTACTCTGATGCAATACCCATGTTCTCCAAGAATACGCAAGTGCAGCGTTATACAATAATATAGGTACTGAACTTAAGCTCAGTTTCCCAGGTGCATCGAAGCAGCAATCTTAAGTTTGTATGTGCTATTTTAAATCTGATATTATTTCCAAATAGACGTACCTAGGAAGTTTGAGATCAAAACCAAAATTATTTTCAGTCAAGTATTTGGACAAATAAAATCATAAAAAACAGAAGAGAACAGAGTATTTTTTATAAAGGGATACAGTGCTTTATGTTCCTAACTCAACTTAGTTAAACCAGTTTTTTAAACCATTTATTTATTCTACGGTTACCAAACCCGATTGTGGTAATTATCGCTTTCAATTGTTTGCGATACCAATTTTATGCCCATTTATATTTTTTAGATTTTAGGCAATCTCAATGCTATTATTATATTAAGATTAATATACTTATTAGATTTTTTTTCTAATATATTAATTAATCTTTCTTGGTCCGAAGTTAAAGATGTTACCAGGTCAAAGTTACGTGGTGCAAATATTTATTTATTTAGAAATATGTAGTAACGAAACGCGTGTCATAATGTCTTCTTATATAATATCTCGCACCGATTGTAAGCATACAATCGGAAATACCAATTTACTACGTTCTGACGAAGGTGTGAAAATAGTTGTGAATCGTCAACATCGGCTAAATAAAGTCCTTAGTTGACTGTTATCTCCTTTTTTAAATTTCTTAGGGACCTAATCTTTGAAACTACTTAATAAATTTTTAAAAACATCTTTAATTTTGTCGTCGTTTTCTATAACATTAAAAAGCACTTTTTGTTATAGAAATTCCCAATGGAATTCGCAGGCGTAGGTTAGTAATTACAAAAAACTCATATAAAATTCTAATAAGGCTCATAATTACGAAAAACTTTTTGTTTGCAAAAAAGCAATCTTGAAATCGAGAAAAAAACAGTATTTCAACCTTGCGAAAATTGTATTGATTGAAATGTACTGATTCTTTTTTGTCATTTCAAGATTGCTCTACGAAAGTTGTTCGTATTTTTTCTGTTATTTCAGTAATAACGACTATAACGACAAAAGCTGGTCGCATGAAAATGAAAGCACTTATAATTTGTAGTCAACGAAATGACGTTTGGTGATCATGATTTAGCCACGTAATTTCGATTATCAACAATGAATCATGCCGTACCGACAGTAGCCGAACGGTCACATTCATCAGTGATCATCCTAATAGAACGCGACTAGGCGATCATCACTCGAGTAAGCGATGGGACCATCGCGTGTTCGCGCGATGACAAGATATGTGTGTCCTATACAACGCGCACGATTATCGCGTGAATTAACGACGCGACCATAGCGTACCGATGACGCGACGCGATTTAGGACACCTATTCGACATTAGTATGTTTGATCGCGAATTCGTACGAACTTAGTTCGCGCGAATAGATTTCAAACATTTTAGTCTCGCGACCTTATTGCGCGAATGCCAATTAGGACACCTATTCGACATCGGTATATTAGATCGTGGATTCGTACGTCTAAAATTCGCGCGAACTTGCGATGATCGCGTAGACGCGTTCTATTTGGACGATCCCGATAAATAAATGACTATCAGTCTGGAGGCTTACCATCACCTTTTAGAAAACCATCATGTTTTATGAACGTTTTGATATAAGCTTACAATAAGATTTTTCAAATTCGTACCACAACCTGCACAAAGTAATAATACTTTATTCCTGCTAAAGAACGAATGATATTGCGAAATTGTCTATTCCCTGCTAGCCATCACTAAGGCTTATTTGCTATCCACACTTGACACTGGCAAAAATTACTTCCAAGAGGAAAGTAGATTGCCAAAACACAATACTTAATAAGAAAAGAACAACGGCCAAGAATGCGACAATAAAAAAAAACCGTGTAAGCGCGCTTGTGTTTGAACTTTGAAAATTAATAAATCTATATTTATAAAATCGTAAACTGAATGACTGACTGACTGACTGACTGATCTATCAACGCACAACCCAAACCGCTGGGTCTAGAGACTCCAAATTTGGCACATAGGTTCCTTATGAGGTCTAGGGTGCATTAAGAAAGGGTTTTTCAAAATTCATCCCCTAAGGGGGTAAAAAAGGGGATCAAAGTTTGTATGAAAGTCCCTCAGTTTTGAAGCTAGGATCTTCAAATTTTGTGTTTAGACTGACCATTGAAAATAAATAAATACGGGTCTCAGCGTATTTCAAAATTCTTCCCCCGAAGGGGTCAAAAGGGGGATGAAGTTGTGTATTGAAGAAAATCCTTTATTTTCGAAGTAAAAGTCGCTAAATTTATAATTTAGGCTTATGGATGGAAATCTACCGCAACGTATATTGTTATTGTTAGTATTTAAACCCCTATGGGGATGAAATGGGGGTGAAAAGGGGTAAAAAAACACAAAAATAGATAAGGATGTCGTTATTGGGGTTTTCTAGGATGACGATTGCAAAAATGACATTTATTTTGAAGTCCAACACGGTGGTCATGATTTGACCCCTAAAGGGGTGAAAATGGGGTTTAAATTTTGTATGGAAAAATAATATAAAATAGACATTACAACTTTAAACTTCGTAGGAGCACATCTAAAAATTAATAGGCAAACATATATTTTGTAATTTTGAAAATCAACCACTTAGGGGTAAATGGGGTGAGTAAACATAAAAATCAATATGGATGTCGTTCTTGATGTTTTATGGGATGGTGATTGCGAAAATGAGATTTATTTTTAAGTCCAACACGGTGGACATGATTTAACCCCTAAAGGGGTGAAAATGGGGTTCAAATTTTGTATGGAAAAATTATATAAAATAGATATTACAACTTTAAAATTCGTAGGAGCATGTCCAAAAATAAATAGGCAAACACATATTTTGATATTTTGAAAATCCTCCCTTAAGGTGTAAATTAGAAAAAAAATTAGGTACATCATAATGTTACGCACTTTTCAGCTAGACTGGAGAAAACCAAAGAGTTGCAGTCCGTGTTCGTGGAAACCACAGACCATACAACAGTGTGGTGAAAACATAGTGCAAACGCAAAACAGTCGTAAGGACCAGTAAATTTTGAAGTTTTATGAAAACAATCAAGTCATTAATCGTAGACAGAAATCAATTGCACACGGACTGCAGATGTTTGATACCACTGGTTTAAAAAAAGCAGGGGTCGGTCTAAACAAGGAAAGTGAGCAAACCACCCGAAACTAGCGATATAATATATTTACTTTACTATAAGTAATACTTATGTAGCTTTCGCCTCCCCAGTGGAATATAATAGAATCCTTTCTTAGAGGATACCAACAACAAAATAACTACCTATCCAGGTATATGCTATAACCCGATTCGTCCATTGGTTTTAGCTGTGCGACGATGGATCAATCAGTAAAGAAGGCTTATAATAATTAGTAGGTATGTCCATCAGCCACTTTTTGACGTCCCCACTGCTGGGGCACATATTAACAAATATTAGCAACAATATAATATATATAATATATAATATTATACTAACTACTACTACGTGTTCCCGCTTACGCACTCTACCTACAACTACTTTATTGATTGGACTATTAAAGTAGGGCCAATTTAATAGATCACATTTTTTTAGGTCGAAATCGAAATACCTGCACATGACAATTTGTTTTCTACTACCTATTTATTTTTTTGTAGTCAATCTCATATTTTGTTAAACAACATGATACCTACCTACCATTTCTTTACCGATAGGCATTGTATCATAATTTAATTTGTTCTTAATTGAAAAGAAATAAATTCATCATTCACAAGCCTTCCTTATGGGTGGTAAGGAGGATGGGCCATAACACACCACGCGGGCCCAATGCGGTTTGGTGGGTGTTAACGACTGCAAATGCAGCCGGGACCAACGGCTTAACGTGCCTTCCGAAGAACGGAGGAGCTCGAGATAATAATTTTTTGGTCACCTTCCTTCCTTGCTTAACTTCCACAATCGCTGGGCCAGGCGCTAAACCACTGCGCCATCGAGCTCCGCATGGTTATCATGAGCTTATCTGAATTACTTTATTTGATGTGCTCCACACTCTACACGTATAAACAACAATCAATCTACATTCATTTCGGGAGTATGGGAGAAAATCCTGTCAAAAAAATACCAATGATTGACACTAGGGCAGAATAATGGATGGCTGAAATGTATTCGGAACGGAGCAAGCTCAGAGTGAGTGAATTGTCACTCACAGATGTTTTCAAGATATCGAATACAATGAATACCGAGAATACTAAATCACTCGTGTTATTTAGGTGCATGTGTTGTAGTTGTTTTCATAGCACAATAATCCGCATGTTTTTACCCGACTGCAAAGAAAGGATTATGTGTTTCGCGCGTATCTTGTAAGTAATGTTTGTATGTTTGTATGTAATATTCTTTATTACCTCATATCTTTCAAACGGCTGAACGGATTTCTATGATTAAGATATCGTTAGGTTTGTCTTGTCAGCCCAAGTGTTCTTAAGAAGGTGGCGTTATAAAAAAACCAACATGGCGGCTGTACGGTGCTATTATACGTAGTGAAAAAATTTTTTTTTTTTAGAATACTGCAATATGAGTGTCATATTAAATTATTAATTATATTAAAGGGCATAATATAAGGATTTCAAAAAGGTATATCATGACCGTAATATATAATAACTAAAACGAGATAAATTAAAAAAAAATAAAAAAACCCGCCTGCATAAAAAGACAAGTCAACTGAAAAGATGGAAACAAGATTAAATAAATATTAAAGGCAACATATCATAATAACATGCTGTCGGAGGCATGCATAAAGAAAGTGACATTATGAATGATTTAAATTATATGCCTCCGACTGCATGTTATTATGACATGTTGCCTTAAATATTTATTTAATCTTGTTTCCATCTTTTCAGTTGACTTGTCTTTTTATGCAGGCGGGTTTTTTTTTCACTAGTACGTTCATAATTCCTGTTTTACAATAATCCTGCGACATAAATGATATATCACAAAAAAATCATGTAAATGTCTCTCCGACTTTGACCTACCTAGCTAATAGTATTGAAAATATCTACAAAAATTAAAAAATACAGAACCATTTTGGATGGCATATTAAAATAAAACAATGAGCAAGGCTAACAGGATTATTAAAATTTGTTGGATGCAGAAGGTACTGCGATGCCACCGAAATTAAGGTCAAGTGAGCTATTTAACGAAGTAAGTTCAATTAAATAATAATAACGTGAAATGCTTTACCCGAATCCATTCAAAAGTTGCGATACGTTCATAAAAATGTTAAGTATATAACTTTCGTAATACTGCTTAAAACTATGTTTTGCAACCATATTTTCCTCGTCGTTATAAAAGTCCTACTTACATGAAATTAAAAAAAACACGGATTGACTAAGTAATACAATCCTGTTAGATATGTTAGCATCTATTTTGATAAATTATTATAGCTAAGAAGTTTCAAGGTACTCGAGTGAGTGAAGAAATCCTCAAAATATCTCCTTCTTTTCGGTAAACGATTTTCCCAGTTTTGAGTTCCGATAAAGTAACTAATTTAGTGATATTACTAGTTTGATTGTACTAAGAAGCGAAGTACTAATTTTACTATAATGAAATCCAATATAAAATTAGCTAGGTAGAAACACGTTTGTGTAAAATTGAGAATGTGATCAATGGTGTTGATTCGGTTGGCAGCGACTTGACTAAATTGACAGGACTAAACTAAATTTAGTTTTCCATCCTTTGCTTTCTGTATCGAAAAGACAAGAACAGAATGCTAAAATTAAGTTTAGTCCTGTCAATTTAGTTAAGTCGTGCTAGCCGAATCGACACCATTGGCTATGTTGTGCTGGGTGGAATTGTGTAAGGTAATCGTATTCATTTGACAGTTCATATCGTATTCCATCGACTGCAATTTGTATGGGATGACATATATTTTGATACAATATGAACTGTCAAATGAATACGATTGACTTTACGCAATCGCCATATTGTGTAGAATCACGAATAGGTAGAAACAATATAGTGTACAAACGATCGTATAATTCATTTAAAAATATATTATTTAGTTTTTATAAAATACATGCCAACAACAAAAAAATTAGGCCCTAATCTGTTTTAAATTAGCACTTTGAAAGACTACATTTTAAAAATGTTCTGTTTAGTAAAGTAAAGGCCCCGATAAAAACTGTAAATGTTCGAAAAATGTAAATCGTCACTAATGTATCACGATTAATCACTGAAAATGGTACATTTTTAAATTCAGATGTAGGTACCAGTTTCACGATATTTTTTATGTGCCAAGCCAATCCAAAAGAAATTAGTAGCACGCAGTCAAGATATTTTGTTTAAGGCGATTAGTGACCTCACAGTGGCGTCCTCATCTTAATTAAATTTATTGCTCGCTAAGTACATAATGTATCGAAAATTCACACGTTTTGAAGCTAAGATTCTATAGTTTATTTAAACACAATAACCTCCGTAAAATATAGTTCGTTGTAGTAGTAGTAGGCAAAAGAGCTAAATGGCCAGTTTTCGCATGAGGGCACTAATCGCCTTAACATGTAAGAAAGGATGTTAACACTGTAAGAAAAGGCTAAAGACCTGTGGAATTTTCTTAATTTAAACAACATTAAAAAATTGTTTCTTTCTAACTACTAATCCGCACTGGGCCAGTGTGCTGGGTTATGATCCATGTTCTTTTTCTGCATGGAATGTCTGTACCCCAGCAATGGGGACAATAAATTGACGTGTTGATGAAAAACCTTTCGCAAATTATCTCCCTTTAGTTAATTTGACCATGTTTGTATTTACTCACATGCTTTTTACAATATTTTTGGACAATCGATTCATATGGAGATAAGTGTTGATATTTCATGCGTTGATATTATTTTTCATTATTTTATTATTATATTTCATTTCTTCATTTCATGCGTTTTTTGAAGATTAATGAAAACTTTTTGATAATGTCGTAATATCACTCAATTACGCTTTTATATGGAACGATGCTTATTTTTTACTAAGAATAAGAATGCCTAAACCATCTCATTAGAACATACTGCTTAACATCAGCCATGTTCATATTTTTGTCTTAGTTGGATATCGTGTAGAAAATTCCTAGTAAGTATTCTATCATTTGTGTACATACAACTAATTACTTTCATAACATACAAAACATAAACATTTTACAACCTACGCACTTGTGTTCACTGACGTTTCAATCTAATGTGCCATAGTTACATAAAATAATATTTAATTTTTTACTGCATACTCCTAGATATTAGGACCGCTTGGTACGAGTAAAATGAAATCAAAAGAGAATTTTAGAAAATTACCTCCGCCATACAAACTTACAAACTTTAATTTTTAATATTCGTTATCTAATAACTAGAGATTTTTGGAATTGTCAATAGGTAAGTCGATTCCTAGAAGTCCAAATTTTTTGAACCGGCAACTATGAAGAGTTAAAAGTTAGTTTACATTTAATTACAATTTCTGCTTCCTGATAGAGGCAGACCCTTCGATCAAGAATATCCTAGCTAGATAAATCTTCACGAACTAAAACAGTACGCAAAAATGGCACCTCAAATAGCGTCCCACTTACAAACTTGGCGCTTACTTCGTACATAATCACCTCTTATTTTGTACAAACTCGCATTTTATATCACTTATTTTCTACAAAATAAGGTTATTTTGTACAAAAACACATCTTTAATCACTTACTTTGTGCAAAATAAGCGCCCAATTTGTAAGTGGGACGCTATTTGAGGTGCCATTTTTGAGACTGACCGGACATCTAGGGTAGGTATTCTTGATCGAAGCGCAGACCGGTGGGAAATTAGAGCTCGGGAACAACCTTATTTGTCTTGTTTGTTTAGCGACAATAATAAACAATGTCGCCAACTCGTATGTTTACCTTTGTGTAGCTAACGTCACATTATTAAGTGTTAATTAACAATAGGTACTTAACAAAAATATGATTAGGTATTCCCTAACGTGTTAACCCTACAGTGCCCTACACACACCACGCTGAATAACATTATTTTTTAGATGTTATTGTTTGATGCTCAATAATAAAACTCGCATTAATGTGCTAATTGACATTCTTAAAGATAGTGACAACAAAAGTCGAGTTGCTATTTACAGTAGTGGCTCTGTAGACAGCGCGTTTGTAGCATTTGATCATTTTTCGAAATGGCTTAAGCATTCCTTTTTTGCGTTTTCAAATCCGTATCTCCATCATTTAGAAAATTTTAAAAAAAACTGAATCGATAAAAAATCTATAATATATATTTATCGAACCTTTCCCTTGTCCCATTCCATCAAGATTTTAATGATAAACCCACTACTACCAAGAAAAGGGAAAAAAGGAAAAAGAAATAGCGGTATTACATGTATAACGATCTGAATTGGGCTCTCACTCACTACGCTTGCATAAATAGTAAACTATTTTGTTGAGGAAAGCAATATTACGAGACGTGCGTGAGCGAGCTGTCTGTTTGCCTTTCTTCAGACACTCATTACTGGCTCAAGTTAAAAGCGATTTACATAAAATTATATGTAGAGTGATTTTTTTTGGCATATTTTTTTTATGTGTGGAAGCCTAAAATCAGAATTTTGCTTGACATTGGTATATTTAATAGGTACCTTACCTACCGATTTACTTTATTTTATGGATATGACTTTATACTGTTATGGATCTTGTGAAATAAATATTTTTATTGCCTTTTTAAATTTTCTAGATGAAAGATTTTTGCGGTCAGTGTTATTATTTTAGCTGCCCAATTTTATGCAAATATAAATTTCGGACTTTCAATTTGAGTGTATATTGGGATGTGTAAGTACATTCAGCAGCACATCGAGTTATACAAACTGTCAAATATCCCCAATTTATTTTGAACTTTAATGTCTTAAATTTATTATTATTGTCGTGGTATGAGCGTGCCGTTGACTGTACTTGCTTAAATATTTTATTGACATGTGACCACAATACGCAGAGAAAACAATGTGTAAGTTTTTATATTCTTTGTCACATTGTTTCTTTCATCTTGTAACTTGTGTCTATTCGCACAATGGGCCGATATAATCTGCCTACATACCCGCTAATACACTAACCGCGATATCCGTGTCACGTAACAGAGACATTATTGTAATGGTATGACGAACAAACAGCTACAAAAAAAACTTTGATCTTTTGTGAATAAATCGAATCATAATCTTAAACAATTTTTTTCCGCATTGTGTCATTTTTTTCAACAAAAACAAGATAGTGCGTGGTCTTCATCGCCGAAATTGTAAGCGCACTACACCCGGAATCCTCATCACTGATGATAATTAAGCCAGATTCACATCAGTGAAGTCACAGTTCCGTCACAGTTCCAGCACAGTACCGCCACCGTAATAATTATATAAACACGCGTTCACTGACACAGTGAGAGCATGCCCCGTCACTGACACTGATAGGCGTGGACGCGTTCATAGAGAATGTATGAAATAATAATTATCACGGTGGCGGTATTGTGCCAGAGCTGTGACTTCACAGATATGTGTGAAGATCTAAAATTACTATAGGTACTGAAGCGACTGAATTCAACTGCGACCCATCCTGATACATTGCATAAAACATCGGTATAACGCGAGACCAACTCGAGAATGCGACAAGCGAACGGCTCGACTGGCTCGACTTTGCGACAAACATTTGTGCTTTGGATTATATCACGATTCATTTTTTCTAGCAGCCTTTGTGATTATGCAGGACAAAGAAGAATGAAACCTCATACGTATGAGGATTTTTTTTTTTATTTTCATCAACTTTTTTCAGTTTTAAATGTAAATTGAAAGTTCTAAACTTTTCCTTCTTTTAAATTAAATCAAACCATGTTACAATTTTGTAGGTCAATAGGTAGTTTATGAATGATTGGAAAAATGGCTGAAGTGTAAACTGGAAAGGTTATAATAATGATTACTGTGCTGTGTATCATGTGTAAGTATATGTTACACGCTTATTTGGAATCACGTCATTATTTTCACGCCTCGCTTTACGTAGATAAATAAATCTACCTTAGTAGGTACCTTAGTTATAGTAATCCATTAATAATAATAATAAAGACTTTATTGCACATGATAGAAAACACTTTGAAAACCATTTTGAAAACACGAGCCTACTTTCACATTTCCGTGTGAAGTTTTGATTCAAATAAATCAGTTTTAAGATTTTCATGGCCTTTTAAAAGTAAGTACCTATGCAAAAACCAAACTTAAACAACTTAAGTAGATAAAACACTTTGAACGGATACTGATGCGGTTTTATTATAGGCATTTTGATATTAAAATGAAATGAAATGAAAATCCTTTATTCAATTAAACTTAGAAATTAAGTGCTTTTGAATTGTCTATATTTTTATACTTTTTTAGCTTACAAAAATAATATTGTTGTTGATGTTTGATTCACCAAAAACCAAACTAAATCAAAAAACCTTAAAAATAAAACCGCGCTAGTATCATACACCCGTGCCGGTTGCAGATTGCAGACCAAGAGCTAAGCTAAGCTAAGCTAAATATATAGTGTTAGGCTTAGCTCGCGTAGGTGAGGTAACTTGTCATACTTTTGTGATTGTGAAATAGTTGCGCTCTTGGTCCACAAATGCCATAAATTCGTAAAAGTGTTTTCTTTAAACAGGATATTCGTTAAAACTTCTCATTTTATGACCAGAACATGTTTTGTAAAATAGTCATGCGCGGGCCATATAAAGGTTTTTATTTCTATGGAAATCCTACTATAAACTCTACGAAAACTATGAAACGCTGAACTGACATAGCTATGTTATATGGAAATAAAATATTCAAATAAGACTTCTGGCATGTAGAGTCAATGCAAAGGTGTTTATTACTTCGTATTCGAATATGAGTTTAGTTTTTTTAACAGTTGATGAAAAAGTACCTAAGACTATCTATTATAATGATCCTTCATCATCATTATCAACATCATCATCATCAACATTATTATTAGCCATTTTTAATGTCCCCACGCTCCGGACACAGGATATGAAGGATGAACATAAGAGAGAGATTACTGACACCAGACTGATACAGGGCTGCCATTAATTGTACATTTTTGTAAAGAAATTCTAAGAATAAATTGTTTAAATGGCAGCCATATTTCAGTTCGATGTCAGTCTGCAGTATCATAATCTCCCTTTATCCCATCACGCGGGCCAGCCAAGAAAAACGGCTTCCGTAGCACAGAAAAGCTCGCGATAATACAATTTTAGTCAACCATTCCAGCAGAGATTTAAATCTCTGAATCCAAGTCCAAGCCCAATAAAAGTTGGAACGATTCGCAATCACAAAGCAAACATCGAATGCGCCATTATGCGCCATCAAGCTACTTATCCTCGATATTTTTATTATAAACCCAAAACCGTTGGCATTTAGGTTCGATTTACGTAAAAAACCTTGGGTAAGCTTTAGAATTTATTAATTTATTATTATATTAAATTGTCCAAGATTGGCATCCTAGATTCCCTACAATTTTAACAAACCTAGAGCGATAATTTTCTGTTAACGAAACGGTAACGATTTAGCTTTAGTTTTATCGATGAAAATTATCGCGATAGGACCCCTAGTCTAGTCTTTAGCGTCTTTTTCAACGATAATGAGACAAAACTATTGGTTATCGGATTTGCAATACCTAAATGCAATGCATACGGCCATTGATCAGCAATTCGTCACACACCTCCATTTGTAATGTCCAGTGAATTTATCTGCATAATTTACATAAATTCAACATTATTATGACGAATAAACTTCGAATATAAACTGATTAATATAAAATAATGGCGGCAATATTAATACGAACTAAATTATTTGGATCAGAATCGGTTATAATCAAATAATGAAAAGCAAACCCAAATTATATAGGTACATTACGCATTAAAATAAATCGAATTATAATTTTGTTTTATTATGGAAGTTTCGTATCGATAAATTATTATTTACTGTTGTTATGTCCTTTGTAGAAATATGTGACCAATCACAGAATAATTTGGGTTTTGATAAACAAAATAAGGATCACACACAAGGATTTTTAGAGAGATTATGATATAAAGTCCTTGATCACACAGATCAAATCTTTTGATCTAACTAACATGTAGTAGGTATCAGAAACATCAGTAGAAATTTCGAATAATAAAAGAGTCGTACTTTTGCTAGTATATTATTTAGTATTGTATAAAAATAGCATTGTGAATGCAAAAATCTCAAATTTAAAAATTATATAGCTATTTCATCTTAATCGATTGCCAAATATCTGGAAAGATATTTCAATTGAATGTCGAGGTAATTCCTCACATTGGTGAAATAACGCTGGCTTGCAGCGTAAGAGTAGGATATACTAGAAGAAATTCGACGATGTCACTAGTGACTCGGCAGCTCAGCGGTCAGAGCATTAGACCTGATATCCAAAGGTCGCGGGTTCGATTCCCGTCTGAGTATTGATCTGGTGCGAGTCGTATTTTTTCTAGTATATTATTTAGTATTGTATAAAAATAGCATTGTGAATGCAAAAATCTCAAATTTAAAAATAAAAAGAATTTTAATTTATGTAAGTATTAAAATAGTTTCGCCAATCGGATGCTTACGTCGAACTGATGATAGCATTAGTTCAAATTGATTGCTTAGAATAGTCTCTCAGCAATCAATTCGACGTAAGCATCCGAAGTAGCCTACTTGCATACAATTTTTATTTTGCGTAAGTAAAATTCTGCCTGGTGGTGTCAAGGAAAAAGGAATGATAATATTTCCAATTTTTCGACTCATCTTTTTTCTTGACACCACAGTGCTTGTCATTTTCTAGATTTATGCAAAAGGCAATTTTCGCGTTTTAGCGTGCCTACGCATAGTTAACCATGAGCAGCCGTGTGAACCGCAGGCATTGTGCTCGGGCCATTACGGGACAGGCGACCGTGACCGAACTAACAGTGAGAGTAAAAAATGCGCCCGCGCACCGCAAGCCAAGCGCGATTCGCGCACCGCACACTTTCGCTCATTGCTTACTTCCGAACAGGAAGCCACGGTAATCACCACTTTAACACACGGGCTTAGAGATTATTATTCCATAAACGCATTGACATCTCCTTTTATCTACTCGGATATAAACTTAAACCGTTAAGTTTAAGGTCGAAAGTCGGTTTCGTGTCAGCACATTGTGCAACGATACGTTGTCGGCTGAACTTATATTATAAAATTATGTTAAGATACTAAAGTTATATCACACGCAAATATTCGTTTTGTTTCTTTTGAACGAGTTTTATTAAACTTCCCAAAAGCTCTTTTGAAATCGAATTTAACATTAATAAGTTTCCTAACTAGGGTATCAGTGAAATTAATATAATAGGACCATAAAGAGATTATTATTATTAAAAACAACAATGGATCACGTTTAGTTCAGAAATAATTTGCAAGAAAGTAGCTAGGTATAAGTAATTCTTCAAAGGTTAGGTGGGTAGTTAGTCAAATAATATTTATCCTTCAAGCTCCGGAAAATGAGACAAAGATTTTCCATTGTTGTGCGGCCCGATTGGGGCTGCTCGGGCGTTGACTAAATAAAATAACTTTTCACTCCTCTTGCTCAAAAAGTCCGTCATTGTAACGTACAAGAGCGGGGATAAAAAAGCATAATTACCCCTAGGGTGAAAAGCTTTTTTCTTTTTTAATGAAAGTGAAAGTGAAAGTGAAATAAGCTTTATTCAAATAAACTTAATTGTTAAGTACTTTTGAATCGTCTATATTTTCCTACCACCCGTTCCAGACTTTTTTAGCTGACAAGAAGAACGGGCGCAAGAAACTTATCAGCTGTAACAGCCATAAGTAACGATATTTACAAACTTGAATATATCGTTACCAGGGTAACATAATTACAAAAGGGTGACAGAATTATTGGCAACAACATAGACTTATTATATTACTTCAATAAAGTACTTATATTAGCAAGTTATGTGTTACCTACATCATTTCCACGCATTTTGATCTTTAAGATAATCGTCAACTTTATAATAACCTTTACCCATGAGCGTTTTTTTAACATGGTTTTTAAATTCATGCAAAGGAAGATCAATCACTTGTTGTGGAACTTTATTAATAAAGGCTATGCCTTTCCCCATAAATGAACCTCTCGTTTTTGCAAGCCTAAATCTTGGAACAGCAAGTTTATCTTTATTTCTTGTATTAAACTGGTGAATGTTGCTGTTCTTATCAAATGAATCATAGTGTTTCCTTACATAGACTAAATTTTCATAAATATATTGGCCTGCCAAAGTTAAAATATTTATTTCTTTGAACAATTCTCTCAAGGTATCTCTCCGCCGTAGATTGTATATGGCGCGAACAGCTCTTTTTTGGAGTACAAAAATATTTTCAATACTGGCTGCTGAGCCCCACAATAGCAGTCCATAAGACATTACACTATGAAAATAACTAAAGTATACTAACCTTGCCGTTTCAATATCAGTTAAAAGCCTTATTTTCTTAACAGCGAATGCCGCTGAACTAAGTCTACTTGACAAGGCTTCAATATGTGGATCCCATTGCAATCGAGAATCTAGTGTAATACCTAAAAATTTTGTACTCTCAGTAAAGTCTACTTCATCGTCATTCAAATTAAGATTTAATTTTGTCTGCTCAACATTAGGTAATGAAAATTTTACACATTTAGTTTTTTTGGGGTTAAGTGCTAAATTATTACTATTAAACCAGTGTGAAACTTTAGAGAGGGCACTATTTACTTCGTCCGAACAGTTATTACCTCGGTTTACTTTGAAAACTAAGGAAGTATCATCCGCAAATAGTACTGTCTCACATAAATTACTCGCGAAGTTGGGAAGGTCATTTATATAAATTAGAAACAGCAATGGGCCCAATATTGATCCCTGTGGCACACCCATATTGATGGGGGCTCCAGTAGATTCAGTTCTATTAATTACAACTTTCTGAGTTCTATTGTACAAATACGATTTCATAAGACTAACCGACTTATCAGAGACACCATAATGTTCTAGCTTCTTTAATAGTGTTTGATGATCAACGCAATCGAATGCCTTAGAAAGGTCACAGAAAATGCCAATTACAAATGTTTGTCTATTACCAATGAGCATACTAAAACGAAAAAACTATTGTGTCTTATTTTCCGGGTGTTGAACTATTGTGTCTTATTTTCCAGGAAAAATTAAAAATTTACAAATAATAATAATAATAAACGAATTTAACAACACGAGTTCAATACAGTTACAAACTTTGCAACATTTTCCCTAAGAGATAATGAAATTTCCTCAAAATTAAATTAACTTTTTGAAACAACGCGTTTGTATTTAAATGTTAATGGTAGGTACTAATTAATTTCAAAACAAATTAAAGTTGTGTTTTCACAGACACTTAATCGTAACTTAACTCATTCAGGAACCTTTATGAAAGTTTCTTTATAAAAGTTATTTTTAAATATTTAAGATGTTACAAATTAATTAAGTTATGTTTTCACCAATACTTAATTGTTACTTAACTCATCCAGCCAGGAAGGAGTAAAGTTGCTAAGTTTGCGAAAGGTCAAAGATTATTATTTAATGAATAAATTAATTTGTGATTATTCGCACAGCATTAAACAATTTAGTTCATTTTCATCTAAAACTTCTACTACCTACTCAGTTACATTTAATTAATCTTTTTACGAAGTGCTTATTGTTTTCCATAGTTTAATTGGAAAATTGTCACAATCATAGAAGAAATAGTTAAAGACTCAAAAGTGGAATTTAGAAATTGAAAGAATGTGTGTTAAATTTTTGAGAACAATGAAAAAAAACTATTCATTTATATTCAAAAGTATGAAAGTTTCCATTATGGTAATTCATATTCCCTGTTTAAATAATCATTACTTTTTCTTATTAATTTGCTCTTCCAAGTTGTTGTGAATAGATTTTTAGAGTATTTTTATCTATTCTCGAATATAAGAAATGACATTATGTTTAGTTCAATATCTTTTCCTTTCATCGCTTAATAAGTTGCATAACCTTGAATGTGAAGGAACGATATTGTCATTCTCTTTCGTTTTAGTATAATGTTGCATTACTACTACGAATCAAATATAAATATGTACATGAGGTGTAATTTAGGATAAGTAGGTACTTAATAAAGAGTCTCTTTTCGATCCCACTTACCTACTAGTCTTGCGTAAAGAATTAGACAGTCAAAACTCAAAATAGTCACCGTAATTAGAATAAAGATTTTAAAGAGAGATTCAAATGTTTTTCTTTCAATAAACTTAAAATTAATTATAAGGTTTCCTTTATCAAGAAAAGTAATTTTAGTTAGTTACTTAATTTTGTCACTTCATATATTTATGAACTAAAATCATATTAATAACCCAATCTAAAATTAAAACGCATTGCTGTTTGCTTCCGCGTCAATAGCCTTAAGTCCGTAGAAGGAAGCTATCATTATCACTGTAAGTGTTTTAAGTGTCCATTGTGACTCCACATAATGTTCCAGACTGTAAACAGTTGACAATAACAAGAACCCAAATAGAATAAACATTCTAAGATGGAAGTTCAAATGATACTTCTTCCTTTTTGCGCAAAGGTTGTATCTGGATATTTACATATTCAGCCTATAGTCAGATCCTTGTATTGTGTATGCAGTGTGCGTAGGTTAGCTTATAAAAAATACAGGCATCGTTTTAAAAATTTAAAAGGTTTATGAAAATTTAAAAAAACAGTTACATCAGTCATAATAATTACTTGTGAAACAAATACTTGCACACCAAGGTTTTATTCCGAAACCTTGTATTTATTACGCTAAATGCATTATACCTAATTATAATTCAAGAAATCAGTATCTCTATACCTAGTTTTTTTTATATTTATTTGACCCACTCTACCAAGATCTTGAAAAACTTTTTGTACCGTTTTTATGTACTTATCGTCTACGTGTATGAATCTTTCAGGTACTATACTCAAACAGTACTCAAAACGTACTCAAATAGCTTTTTTGTAAAATGTATACACTGTGTTTGGTAATAAATAAAATAAAATAAATAAATAATAAAAAAAAGTTTGTTTGATGTATGAACGAGCTAAATTAATTAAGCAGAGTAAAATTTGACTTGTTCCAAGTTATTTTTAAACAGAATAGCTCTTCTGATCGGGTACGTATCAGAATGTCTAAAGTTAGAATGTCTAAACTTAAAATGGCAAAGTTCAAAATGTCAAAAATCAAAATGCAAATTGTTTAAAATGTCAAAAATCATTATGTATAACTTCATAATAGCAAAATTCAAAATGTCAAATGGTTCAAATATCAAACTAGTTAAAATATCAATGGTCCATAAGTCAAAGGTTTACAATGATTTGAAAACAACAATTCGCCTTTTTTTTTCATTTATCGCCTTGCACCATTTTGTGAGCAATTCTTTGTAATTTAAATATTTAATAACCCCTCCCTAAAGTTTGAAAGTTAGGAGATGGATACTTTTTTTTTAAATGGTTAAAAAAAACAAAAAATTTGGAAATTAAGCAGGGGAGGCTAAAAATGGTGGGGAGAGGGGAGGGGACGTACGTACAAAATTTCGCACGTAAAAAAAGTCGTTTCTGGCGCTTCGCCGGCCGCTGCCGCGGCACGCTCGCTTCGCTCGCTCGGCTCGCGCGCTGGGTTCATGTACACCTTAACTTATTTAAATCACGCTTTCTCAACTTCAATTTTGGTGGACTGCTACTACCATCACATCATCAAAAAATGTAATTGGCATTTATTATGAATTGGTAATTTAAATATTAGACATTTTAAGTTTTGATCATTTGAATTTAGACATTTTTATTTAGGACTATCTGACCGTTTGACATTTTCGTTTTTGACATTTTGAACTTTCGACATTTTAATCATTAGACATTAAAATTTTTGACATTTTGAACTTTGCCATTTTAAGTTTAGACATTCTAACTTTAGACATTCTGATACGTACCCCTTCTGATCAGCTAGAAAGTCTGTAGTCTGTACCGAGTTTGTAGTTGACTTAATTAAAATTATGTAAAACTCAGTTTGCGCATGGGGAAAGCTTTAGATGAATGTTATGTTACAATTAGGCACTTTTTATTTGGAGTGATGGACTGGATTATAGAAGTTAAGAATTTTGTTTATTATATAAAAAATTAAGCTAGGGCCAGCCATTAAATAAATGCTTCTTGAATAGTCTAACTTTTTCTCTTGGTGTCTTGAAAATCTAGTTAATGCTTTATAATTAGAGCTATTGACTTTTGACAAAAAAATTGGTAAAGGCACGATAAACAGTTTCTAATCATCCAATTTCTCTAAAATCACTTTGTTTTCGGAACGTACATTTTATCTTGTTAAGTGTAAAGCACACAACAACAAAAAATCATGGCGAAAGATATAATTTTGCAGTAAGTTCTTTTGGAAAAAAAAATTAAGTACCGGACTTTTATTGAAATGTCCGGCTTTTTGTCAGGACTACTCAGGACTTACAAAATTTTGAAATGGTAAAATCTAACGTGATTTCACAGCTTTGAAACTTTTAAGTTATTCACTCATTTTTAACGTCACACATACGAATAAGAAAAATTAATAAGTACTTACTAATTTAATAATTATTTTTTGAATAAACCCAAAGTTTCATAGCTTATCTTCCGAAATGATCTCTCTTCTTCTTCTCCAATTAAGTATTTTAACAAAATGTTATTTATTATCCCGACAACAAACTGGCGTGACAGCTTGTGCTTCAGAAGATTGCGAATCCCATTAAAAGTTATTAAGTCCATCTGCAAGTCAAGGTTGAGTATAAGATCTGGCATTGACCTAAAAAACTTTATGGAAATGCAATCTACTTAAAGATTCTGGTATCATTTTAATTTTTTCCAGTTGATGTATCAAATTATCGAAAACCTTTTTACCGATTACAAAGAAAGGGTTATGTTTTTCGCACGTATCTTGTATGTTTGTATGTTTGTTTGTATGTGTGTTTGTATGTAATATTCTTTATTACCTCGTATCTTTCAAACGGCTGAATGGATTTTTGTAATTTTTTAAGATATTGTTAGTGTCTTATTACGACTATATTTAATTTATAAAGTAAATGCTATTTGTAATTAGATAACAGAGCTGACTATTGTTGCCGTATTTAATAGAAATCTTCATGTTTCACATTGAGGTATTATAATTATAGTGTAGGTACCTACCTATTTACACAACTCTTGTTAGAAATGGCCAAAGCCATTCAGTGGCCACAACCCAAATATCTACCCTACTTATATAATACTAAAATTAAATATTTAGTATCTTAAGTACTATATTGAGACTAGAAAAAAATCGACTCGTCACCATATCATTTTTCAGGCGGGAATCGAACCCGCGAGCTTTGGAAGGACGGTCTTATGCTCTTCCAACTGAGCTGCCAAGTCACTTGGACTTCAGTTGACAGAGCATTGGACCGACTTCCAATAGTTGCAAGTTCGATTCCCGCCTGAGAAAATGATGAGTCAAATGAGTCGATTTTTCTAGGTTTTTTAATATTACCTTACTTACATAAAAATAGTATTGTGAATCCTAATTAGAAATTTAAAATCTACTCATTTTTACACACCTTCGAGAACGTACAGGTGTAGTCCATTACTATACCTTCCTGCAGTGGCCCTACCATGAGTTGATGCAAACTGTTTACGTTACCGTAAACTATCGGATATACTGCTCACAGTCAGTGCAAGTGAAAGAGACAAAACGATAGTTTACGGTAACGTATACAGTTTGCATCAACTCATGGTAGGGCCACTGTTTGCGCTAATTACCGTCGAAATAGTTTTATCCGCCGCTCCTGTCAGTTTTTTAATAACTTGGGTAAAAATCGTGACCTTGATATTGATCTTTTCTTCACTAGTTTACCTTTGCTTAAGAAGCGCCTTAGTAATAATTTCTTTGAGAGCTATGTCTGTCCTTTGTAATGTTGTCTTTTGTGCCTTTTTTTAAATAATTAGAAAAACTTAGTATCATAATGATTTTAATACAAATTGTATAGACTGGATTTTGACCTTGCGGCAGATGTTGGGCGGATCTCATTCCATTTCTATTTGGTGCATTTAAGTTGTTAACTGTTCTTGACTAAAATCTGCACGTATCGGTAATAGTTAAATCATTTCTGTGTTGTGCCTATAAATTGTAACTTAGTTTAATTTTAACTCAACTGTATCATTAGCTATACACCTTATTTCTATCAGTGGAGACTTATAAATTACTCTTTGTTGCTATTTTTTTATGTATTTAAAATGTATTAGTCGATAGTCTTCCTAAAATTAATAAATAAAATAAAATAAAATAAAATACTCTACTTATTTTTGTCATAACTATGTTAATACCTACCCTGTTATTACAAACTGACTTAACTTTTTGGGTAGAAAAAGGGGAAAAAGCTTGCTCTAACCACCCGTAGCCAAAATAAGTCCTTTCTGTGCCAAATTTCAGAGAATACGAAACGGTTACGGCCCGGCCACAGCAAGACGCGGCGAGCGGCGCGGCAAGCGATTTCAATAATCACTGCGCGCTATCTCGATGGCCGTCTCTCCGTCACGATCACGACCCGCGCAGTGATTACTGAATACGCTTGGCGTGCCGCCCGCCGCGGCGTGCTGTGGCCGGGCCGTAAAGCCATAAGAGAGGACGTGATCTCGTCATCTGTAACGACTGAAATGTATTGTGCATTTTGTTGTTTTGTAGTATTGTATAACATTAATTAATGTTATGAAGTAACGAAGTATGATATTGTGTGATGCATGGTTATTAAAGTGTAAAACAAAAGTCTTTACGAATATTTTTTTAGTCTTATGAAAGTGAATGAAAAAAAGACACTAAATTAGGCGTTTGATAAAGTGCCCAAATATAATAATTAAAACAAGTTATTCTAGACGCGTATTGAATTCAAATGAACACTATGATATGATATATTAAGGATACGATAGGACTGGCATATCTTGTAAGATAAAAGTCCTTTCAAAACTAGATTTAAAAAAAAACTATGATACCTACCTACTGTCGAAATATTTATTATAAGTATTTTATTTTTTTATATAGAAATAGGAACTTATTTTCAGATATTAAAATAATTATTGAACGAATAACTGTACTCATTTAAGAGTATAATGTTATTTTATCATTTTATCTAAACAATTCTGCAGTTTGTGTCACCTGCTTACTTAAAAATCTCTAACACGTACAAGGTTGGCTGGAAGAGACCTCATTCAAGATATAAGTCCGGATGTATCTATGTATCTGTGTTGTTAGTGAAATAAAGAGTGTTTAAAATATCGAGAAGTATAAATTTTCTTCGTCTGCTTTATCCACACAACAAAGAAACATAATCCCCCAGGTTTTCTCAATGCTAAAACAACTAGAAGTATAATTTGTAAGTCATTAAACTGTTCGTGAGAGCTATCTACTTTTATTGTATCACAATACATAAACACTAGGTGCTGTAATTAAACTCTGAATTAGGTATAAAGAATTCAAAAGTTTTAATTACGAAATGAAATTAATGTAATGAAAACGGTCCTTATTTAGCTTAACAATCCTCATTAGCTTCTCGCGCCTTTAAAAATTCCAAGTTACATATTTCATTTTGTTCTTGTGGTTTTGGTCTTTTAGTTGATGGGCCATCTACTAATTAAAAAAAACACTCACCATCTTCGTCTTGATCCGAACTCCAAGTTTCCGAACGCCAACCACAACACAACACTGGCACCACAACTCAATTTGATATTAAACACCACACTGTTTCTTGAACGCCTCTGGCTGCTCTGTAAAAAAAATGAACGTTAGTGAAAGTACAAAAGTCGCGATTGCAACGAACGTTAAGATGGTTTCGGCAATGTTATACAATCCGGTTAAAGTGATTGATGTTACGGTCCAATGGTTTACTATTATAGTCAGCTGAGACGAATTATTTGAGGTCATTCAACTAACAATCAGCTGGGCAAGCAAGGTGGACTATTAAACCATAGTATAATAATGAGTACCTACTTGCATTGCATTAAACCAAGAATCTTGTATTAAGAGCGTTTATGCGCTACACTAGCGCCGCCAATGGAAAAAAATCAGTGCTTAAATAAAGACGAAATTGTGAATTGTGTTCTTCTAGTGTACTCCGTATAAGCTTTGTGGTACTTTTGATCGCTTAAATTATATTTTCTAGTCTAGTTTAATGGAGTTTTATTGCTAAAAGTGACCACTTTCAGCAATAAACTAAACGACAACTAAACGACAGGTTATAAAATATTTTTTAACGTTAAAAAGTACAACAAAGCTTATTCGGAGTACACTAGAAGAACACAATTCACAACTTTGTCTTTATAGCACTACGATTTTTTTTCCATTGGCGGCGCTAGTGTAGCGCAGTAATCCTCTTAATATTCGTTTATGATTCTTGCATTAAACTTATGGCACCTATCAAAACTTTGAGCTCGCATTTTATTATGTCACCGGATAAATTGTATAGGTATCTCGCGATATTACCATTTTAACCAAAACTTGTCGCAAGCAAGAGACAAAAGATTTTGCGATTTACCTTATTCGATTTTGACAGACTACATTTATTTTCTCGTAGTTTTTCGAAAAATTGTAAAAGCGCACGCTAAGTAATTTGGCGGAATGACTTGCGTGCAGCATGTGGGCAACGGCAAAAAGTGGCCAGTTTAGGCAGTTTTTCCTACTACTACTAGTGGCTCCGTAGGCTGTAGACCTCGCCTTAAAAAGTAGCATAAATAGTATGTTTTTTAAAACAAATAAAACAGAATAGATTAGTTTTTTCAACTAAGTAATAAGTATCTATACTGTGCAAATAATATACGCATTCCACAACCTTATTTATTTTCAAATTTCGAATACTTATTGCTAGAAATTTTTTAATTGATAAACTTTTGGAACTTTTGAGTCTTCTAAAAATAAAAAAACAAAATTTGCTTTGCACCGCTAACACCGCTAACAAAAAAGTTTTGTTACATTTTGGCAACTTTTAAAACTGCTGAAATTATGTATTTTTTTGATTCGCTAAGTAATAAATAATTTATAAGAATTTTCGATACATTATGACGAGCATTTTCGATACATTATGTACCTACGAGCGACTAGCTACGTACCTTAGCGAGTAATAAATTAAGATTATAATAGGGCGCCTTAGGATTTTACTTGAACTTGAAAAACAATCTCTGATTCGTAGAAAGTGTAATCGCATTGTTCAATAGAAATAGCTCTCCTTTTCTTAGGGCTCTAATAACAAACGTCTTACTAGAACTCTGAGAAAAGGTGTAGATACTCGTATTTCTATTGAACAAGCAGATATTGATACTTGATTGTTATTTTTCTTAATAAAATTTCAAAATACTTTTATCCCAGATTCCAGTAGACTACAGTACCTACCTATAGTGACCTTTAGATGCATCGCAAACATTTTTCTACCGACAAGACTGATTGCAATATTTGCAGTTGTTTTCAGTTTGACATACACTGTTATCGATTGCGGCGGCAATATATTTAAATTACTACGATGACGGCCTTTAAGAATCAGTGATATGTACACAAATAGTCATATTGAAAGCGGTCGTAATCATAAATAAGTCATAGAATGTTGAGTTACCTCTTATTTTACATACTTAATCAGTTCTCAAATCTAAGGAATTACTAAGTACAACGTATAAGCACAAAATGAATGTTTAATATTATACCACGTTATGTGATGCTTTTTATTATGCTATGGTTTTAGAAGAAATGTAATTTCGTTCCATTGTTTTCTTTTCCTGTCATTAGTAAAATTTTCATACTTCAAAGAAAAACTTCGTTTTATTATTTAGCGAGAAATTTCCAAATCAAAGAGCAGCAGGACACTAAACAATGAACTTTAACGTTTTGCTTACTTAGAGGAACTTGATGTGCGGAACAAGAACACTCAGCAGCACTAAGTCACCAAAGAAGCTATTTACTGTTTACCGAGGCGACACTAGCCGTAAAACGATGTAAATATTGACATGAGTATTTGTAACTTTCGTGGGAATTCTCAACTGAAATGTCTGTTCAAATATTTGAAATAATATGGGTGTCGTTTATCAAATCGCGGAAAAGCTTCGGTATCTGGATTCTCGAAGGTTCCGATTTTTTAGGGTTCAACTTTCTAGAATTAATTGTCATACTAACTGACTGAGAAGACACTCGGTAGCTCCGTTGAAAGAGCATTGGACCGGACTTCCAAAGCTCATTTGACGATTTTTTTCTAAATTCTCAAATTTATAAATTATTTGTCATGTTGGTTCTCTGTAAACAACAGTACTTAGTATTAGTGCATTAGCACGCTGCTGCATACAGTTTATCAAGGTGTTGATAATTGGGTTTTATGAGGCTTCGAAAAGTGTAATTTACTTGGACATGAAAATCATCGAACTACAAAAAATATATTAATAATATTGACCTTTATTTATAAAAGGTAACTAATTAATTATACCAACCACACCGATATTTACAAACTCTAATTAATAAAGCCAACACTGGAGCCGAATGTGAGGTCTATCAATAACTATCGTATACCTATAGATACGAGTACTTACTGTAATAATAATACTAATTTAATATATTGCTATAATTAAGGGCTTTTAGACTTTTTATAAAGCACTTTGATTAAAAAAAAGTACCTATGTTAGGCGTGATTATTAGACTTTCTTTACAAAAGGCCGTATTGATATCGAACGGTTCTATTCAAATATTGAACTCTGTTTCGTAAGCATAAGTAATTGTTTATTTTTGCGGTTAGAGTACGTTAGACAGTCGTTAGTACTATAAATATTCTTTGGAGATGATGAAAAATGTTTTAAAAGAACTTGCCTAAGTACTAAGTAAGTATTTTCCTTTCCGAAATAAATATAAAATTAAACTCTGTCAATTTCAATTTTCAAGGTGAATCTTAAAGTGTACAAGCTAACTTTCAATCGAAGCTTTTTTTTCGGAATGCAAAACTTTTCAATTTTGTTTTTGCTTTCAAGTAGATACTTTGGCGTAGTTAAGGGTTTTTCCGCAACTCTCGGTTATACTAAGTGCTTTGTTTTTTTTTTATTGGTGTTTTCTTTTATTTTATAACAATTTACGATTCAATAAAAATCATTATGTAGGTAATCAATGTGAACGACTTTTAGTGGAAAAATAACTACATTGAGTGTTTGTTTATTTCATTTGATACCGTTCGTGATTTAATGAAGAGGGTTGTTATTTGATGAAACGTTTCTAGAATCTTAAATTTTGTTTCATATGCATCACACAGACAGACACATACGTCCAAAGATTCGTATCACAGTTTCTTGAAAATCAGCACATTAAAAAATTTACACCGTTAATTCTTAAATAAGTAAGTATATTTAAAAATGAAATGGGTATATCAGACCACGTATTTGTTTTTATTTTCATAAGTATTTGCAGTTACAAGTTAAAGGCAGTAAAAAACAATAGGTACCTATTCGATTAATCTGCAAACTCACAAAGATGCGTGCGTAGACGCATTCATTCTTTCATGATTTAAGTAAACAAGACAATCTCTATTCATTACGCGCGTGTAAGTCTATGAATGAGCTCCAAATCAGTAAAACTTTGGGACACAAACAAACCTCAATATTTTGACTAAATTATGATTAAGTATTGAAAATTTCAACTGCGTATAAGTACTTGATTAGCAAAGGGAAGAGCTACGCGCATTACTTTTTTATAATATGTTACTTAAAATTTTTCCGTATATTTTAATGTTTAACTTGTGATAACATTTAAACACGGTCAAGGAGCATTTAAGGCTTTATCCGTCCGTATATCAAGATGACCTCATCTTCCACTTTCCTCAGTTGCAACGTCGCCGTTACGCCACCATCTCGCCACCGACTCGCCACCAAAATAATTGGGCTGTTTTTTTATTTTATTGATCAGACTACTTTATCGATAAAATTTGGATTGCTTAACTGTATTGGGGTTACCCAACATAACCCAATAAAGCTTAAAAGTCGCTTTTTTTAAGGTTTAAAGGTACTTATAAATATAGCATTGTCTTCAATACGAGAATGTAGTTTTAAGAACTGAAACCTCTCCCTTCTCTTTAAGGAAGTAAAAGTCTATCAAAACGCCGAATGTTTTCTAAATTCCTAAATGCTAATTTTACTCCTTTTATAACGATATAGTGAAGAAACGAAGCAAAGTACTTATATCAGTTTTGTTTTATGGGAACATTATGGAGAAGAAAAAGAGAATCCATCTTTAGATAACAGTTGTATTGGTGAATTATGTTTCACGTCTGAGTTGTGTTCTACAAGAGTTTGTAAGAAGTGATCAAAGTTTATATTTTTGTAAAGAAAAACAATCATGGAAAGAATAAATGTATAGGACTAGAACAAAGTTTTTGCAGAGATCTGAATAGATCCAACACTAATAAGTACCATGGAATAAATAATAATTCTTATAAAATTTCTTGGTATAATCTAAGTTCAAAGGAACCTATTATCTCAGCTAATAGCTTAGCTGCAATACAGAATCTCACCTTGGTCTCTCGAGTGCGTTTACCCTACCTGCTGCATAATTAGCACAGAATACATAATAGTACAAGTATAATAGTATCATTACATTATAATTACAATTGTGCATACAAATATTTCGAGTATAATTCATTATTAAGTATTTAAGTTTAAACATCCGTTCTCAAAAAAACATATTTTAAATCCATTACTTAATTGTTTTAAGGCCATACAAATCATAAAACGGCGAGGAATATACAATTATTTTACTAAGAATTTACTTAACTTTTTATCTAAGTACTATATACCTACACTTTTATTTATCTACTGACTGATTCAACATCGTACAGCTTAAACCGGGCTGTAAGTAACTTGGTTTAAAGATAGGTAATTAGTTATTATAAAGTAACTAGGCTTCGCTAAGATAGATTTTTTGACCATTCCCTCGGAAAGTTCCACAATGCTCTGTCTGGGTCAAGTGATATTTTCTGGATGGGGTACCTACCTACCTTTTATCTGAATTTAATAATAATGAATTTAATCATAATAATTAGCTTATAATCATTCTATAAATAACATCACCTACTTAGCTGCAACACCTGACAACATCGTCGTCTCACAAAATTCCACTGCAACTTGATATACTTATTAGAATTCTTAATTTCCAAACAGCAAGATATTTATGAGCCATTAAACCTACATACCCAGATTACATTGAACAAATTACATTAAAATTAAGTAATTAAAAATTGCAAGTGTTGATAGAAATCTCGGTTGGTCTCGGAGCATAAGTTACCTAACAACTAAGTTGGCCAAGCAAGTTGGCCATAGTCCAAACAGACCAGCTTGCTAGGTTAACGGCCTCAGTTACTTAATCATTTGGAAATGTCATTATGCCCTACTAAAACGTAAACAAAATACTTATATCACATATCGGCACCAGTCAGGGTTTGTTTGCTTTTATACCAGTCTTGGTTTAATAAAAGGAAATTTACCATTTCCCACATGTTATTTCAATTGAAAAAAAATATACCTACAGGGCGTTGTATGTGCAAAATAAAAAAAATCATTTCATTTCGTTTGCGTGGTCACAAACCATCCTCGACAATGTAAATGCTCACTTCCCGTTCTCGGCTGTAATGTATTTTTCAACAAAGTTGCTCGTAAAGTATTTCTGGAAATCATATGATAAATACGGCATAATTTTTCGTTCAGCTTGAAATATGTACATAATATAAGTAAGTATTATTATGTAAGATCCTATATTATTATGAACGATCCACTGTTTCCACCTTACAAAGCGCTTTTATTATTCCTTAATGTCCAAAAATATCCAAAGCTCTAGAAACAAACCAACAATGCTGATTTTTTTTTTTAGTTTATTGCCACAGTCTTCGAGCATTATATTACAGACTTTACAAAATAGCTAGTCTGTATGTTTTACCTAGACTGAATTTTTCCTTTTATTCCTACTCTTGATTGTGGCTTTTCAACCAAAAAAGTGAGGAAAAACCTCTTTTCAAATAGATGGACAACTGGCAACCGGTCTCACAAAGAAAATGAGACCACTTCAAAACGAAAAAGGAAACTGTTCTGTCCAAACGTTGCCGCAGCAATGAGGGTTGAGTTGAGGGCTTTCACAATGACAAAAAACTGTAGACTCAATAGATGGCGTTGATAAAAATGTATGTGTCAATGTAATTTTTTTTACTAAGCTTCGAAAACCTACAGGTAGGCAGGCAGATGTAACCCTAAAATGTTTCTCTTTGGGCACAGATGTCAGCCAGCGAGCGCTTACTTGCCTCTTTGATACAGGCCGTTTGTATTTAAAAGCCAATTTTGACACTTCTCTTTCCATCAACGCCATCTAGTGAGGAAAATAGTTACTATTTTTATTTTTTTAAAGTCACTTTGAAAAGCCCTCATTCTTTTTCACTCCATCGTGTATAATACAAGGTTTGTCTACTGCCATACTAATAGGTACTGCTACAGAACATGTTTATTATAAAAATAACAGCTAAAATTATTATAGTACTATGCTACGAGTCGTAGGAAAATATTAATTTTGCTGCTACGACTAATAGCTACGAAATTTACCTACCTCTTATTTTAAACTTCATTTTTAATTTTTATTTTAAGATTTATTAAAACGTAAAAGGTTTGGCTGTGATGCTGTGAATATTCTTAATGGAATGGAATTGAATTCTTCAGATAAAAATAAACTTAAATCTTATGATTATATCAGCTCAGCTTATACGTAATCCAGTCAAGATTCATTTGAACTGCCGCAATGTTTCTCTCGATATAGAATATCTATAGATTACATAAAGTCGGCACTATTCCTTACTAAACAAACCAGTTGTACAAGCTTCCTGCTTTTTCTAGGCTAGTGGTGTGGATCAAGAACTTGTCGCATCCAATGATTCATTTAGAAATGTACAGGTTTAGTACGTGTATAAATACCATCGTAACACGGCCATTTACCCACTATTTGTAATCACGCTATGGTTTCGGTGTAATAAAATGTCAAATTGTGGTAGACGTTCGGCTCGAGGTAAGCTGACAGTCGTAGTAGTGTGTAGCACCTGGCCCAGCGATTGCGGAGGTTAAGCAACTTTCGCAAGGGCTGGTCATGGGATGGGTGACCGAAAATTTATTATCTCGAGCTCTTTGGAAGGCAAGTCGTTGGTCCCGGGTGCATTTGCAGTCGTTAACACCCACCAATCCGCAATGGGCCCGCGTGGTAGGTTATGGCCCATCCTCCTTATCCACCCATAACGAAGGCCTGTGCCCCAGCAGTGGGGACATTAAAAATGGCTGATGGTCTTGGTCAAGCTGATACAAACAATGCGGCCCTCCACATGCACTGGTCCGGCCTCCAGAATCGTACAGAGAGGGGCGACCTGCTACGGCCTTCCGGCCAAATATCTACGTATGTAGGGAGAAGCGCAGCCTTCTCAGCACGTACCTACCTGACCTGACCTGACGATCCTGCAGGCCGGGCCTGTGCATGTGCCTGTGATATTCGGTTACAATGCAAGTAAATGTTCTATATGAAGTGTATGTGTATTTATTAAGACGAGTTTGCTAATGCAATTCACAACAAAATGACAAAGCACAACACTCTTAAGAGCGTTTATGCCATTAGTATTCTGTGTTTATGCGCTACACTAGCGCCGCCAATGGAAAAAAATCGTAGTGCTTAAATGTAAAGACGACATTGTGAATTGTTTTCTTCTAGTGTACTCCGAAAAAGCTTTGTTATACTTTTTATCGTTTAAACAATATTTTATAACCTGTCGTTTAGTTGTCGTTTAGTTTATTGCTAAAAGTGGCCACTTTTAGCAATAAAACTCCATTAAACTAAACGACAGACTAGAAAATGATTTTTAAGCGATAGAAAGTACAACTAAGCTTTTTCGGAGTATGTACACTAGAAGCACACAATTCACAATTTCGTCTTTATTTAAGCACTACGATTTTTTTCCATTGGCGGCGCTAGTATAGCGCATAAAGCCCCTTAAGCCGGCTCCAGACTAGCGCATGAAAACGGCGCGAAAAATATACATGACATTATGTTGTCATGTCAATAGTATGTTTATCTTTGCCATCTTTTAGATCACGGGTTTTCAAATTGGGGACGGGCCCCCCAAGGGGGGCCACCTGTGTAAGTATAAGTCGTTAAGACCTAATAATTATCAATTGCGATAGACATTTTTTTACGTCAATGCCATTGTTGGAGGAATTGACAATCGCTTTTAAACTGTCGCTTTGCATTTCTACAATCGCTTTAATTGTACGTTCTGACGATCAATTCTCGCATCAATGAGCGTCAATTACGTAAAAATTTACAATCGAAAATGATCATTACGCGAGAGAAAACAAAAATCAGTCAATAAAATTATGACAAGGGTAATACAGTTGTAAAATTCCAAGTTTTATATACATCTCCGTTCCATTTTTAAATTAAAATCACTGTTTCCTTTTTATAAATTTGGCAGCACTAACTATATCTATGTTATCTCATGATGTAAACAAAAAACTAATTACTTTGACGCTAAAATATTGAGTATAGATGATCGAAGAATTCGAGTTATCGTGTCGAATGGTGTTTATCTTACGATATGTTGAGCAACCAATGGATGTGAATAAACTTTGAGCAACGCTTTTAACGTTACTTACAACTAGGGTTACCAGATGACAGGAATTTTCCAGACATGTCAGAAATTTTTGTGATCTGTCAGGAAAACAGGGAAATACTGTAGTTTTTAGGAATTTTTGAAATCGTAAAATTTTTAAGTACTTGCTATGAAAACACATAATTTGTTAATCATTTTGGTGAGAAAAATAATTAACTGTCAACTAAATGAGGAATGTAAGTAGATATAGTAGGTGAACAAAAAGTAAGGAAATTTACTGAAAAGTTAGGGAAAAAGTCAGGAAATCTCAATATTGGATTTGGTAACCCTACATACAACCGTAAAAAGTGCTATGATTGGTATTACAACATAACTAGTAGATAAATTGAACTTTACCGCAACAATTTGATTTGGTTATTGGAATAAATGACAAAATAAATCCTACTAATATTATAAGTTTTTAAGCCGTGGTTGACGGTGTTGGTCTCACAATTATCAATTCTATAATATAAGATTAGCTTAACATTATTTATTGTGAAACTGTTTGTTGACCCCAATAAAAAAAAAAAAAAAAAAAAAGTTGTGAAAGTTTGTGGGTTTCGATGTTTGTTCCTCAATCACGCAAAAACGGCCGAACGGATTTAGATGAAATTTGGCACACAGATAGTTTATAGCCTGGATTACAACATAGGATACTTTTTATCCCGGTCAAAAGTTCCCTTGGGATTTTTTCCGAATATCCACGCGGACGAAGTCGCGGGTGGAAGCAAAAGCTAGTGATAAATATTACCCACAAAAATTGTTTAAAAAAAACAAAAAACCGACTTCAAAAAACCTACCTCTAAAAAGCAAGAAATAATATTCGTAATAATAAAAATACGTCTATTGAAGTCGGGTGGGGCTGGAGTACAGATTGCTTTTTTTTTATTCTAAAAGCCCCACCCGACTTCAATAGATGTAAGTATTTTTATTATTACGAATAAGTATTATTTATTGCTTTTTAAGCCGCGATTACATACGCCGATTTAGCATACCAATTTCGGGTTGCCACTCGTACTTGACAATAAAATATTGTATAATAAGTTTGATTTTAAAAGTAAATTTACCCTATAACGGAAAGATTATTACGAATATTATTTCTTGCTTTTTAAGCCGCGATTACATACGCCGATTTAGCATACCAACTTCGGGTTGCCACTCGTACTTGACAATAAAATATTGTATAATAAGTTTGATTTTAAAAGTAATTTACCCTATAACGGAAAGATAAACATTGTAAAAGATTGAAGATGAGAATTGAAAATAAAAAAAACATAAACAATGTTGACCTTTGCGTTATTTGTTTAAATTAATTGTTAAAATTTAACTTATTATACGGGTGGCAACTCTAAATTGGTATGCTAGATTGGAATATGTAATCGCGGCTTTAGAGGTAGGTTTTTTAAAGTCGGTTTTTTGTTTTTTTTAAACAATTTTAATTTTTTTTATTTTTAGTGTACAAGGTACCCTTGTAGGTAAGGTATATTTTAATATGTAGAAAAATCGGCTCAGCCAAACGTAAGATGATCGCGGAGAAACATACATAAGTACATACGGGTCAAACTGAGAACCTCCTTTTTTAAGTCGGTTAAAGAACCTACACTTAAGATATCCCTCTTCCTACAAAAAAATAATTATCTTATTCAGTTCATAAACAAAGAAGTAATACGATCATTATTATCGAGGTAATTCACACAAAATCATACTATTTTCGTGCTTTTTTTCAAGATTACTTGAAAAGTACTGAACCGATTTCCAAATTTTAAAAAATGGGACCAACTTGGGAGTTTACCTAATGTAATAACGTTTGAATCATGTCAATCGGTCCAGCCGTCTTCTAGTAATCGGTGGACATACACAAAAAAAATACAGACGAACATAGAACCTCCTCCTTTTTTGGAAGTCGGTTAAAAACAAAACTAAACACATCTTGATTTTTTCGAGTCTTGATTTACAAAAAAAAAACATGTTACTGTTGCCTCTTTTGTGAAACCGTAAATATTCAACGACTTGAATTCAGACGCCCAATTTTTAGTTCTACACTGCTCTAAGTTACTATGCTATTATTAAAAAATTAACAAAACCCGCCTGCCTAAAAAGACACGTCAACTGAAAAGATGGAAACAAGATTAAATATTATAGGCAACATAATAACATGTAGTCGGAGAGATATAATTCAAATCATTCATAATGTCACTTTCTTTATGCATGCCTCCGACTGCATGTTATTATCTTGTTTCCATCTTTTCAGTTGACTTGTCTTTTAATGCAGGCGGGTTTTTTTATTTATTTTTTTATTTGTTTACGGTCATGATATAGGTTCCTTTTTAAAATCCTTATAATAAGTCCTTTAATTTGACACCCATATTGCAGTATTCTAAAAATATATTTTTTTTTCACTACGTATAATAACACCTCACAGCCTCTATGTTGGTTTTTTTTAATACCATTTACCTAAGAACACTTGGGCTGCCAAGACAAATCTAACGATATCTTAATTACAAAAATCCATTCAGCCGTTTGAAAGATATGAAGTAATGAAGAATAGTACATACAAACACACATACAAACAAACATACAAGATACGTGCGAAAAACATAACCCTTTCTTTGCAGTCGGGTAAAAAACAAACCAGCTTTCATAAAAAACTATTGAAATAATCCATTATCAAAACTAATTGACCGATAGCCTAGACTAGACGTTACTAGGTTAGTGCTGATAGATCAAGTAATTTCACTAGTCGGGCTGAGAGTGAAAGTTTATTCACGTTTTTCAAAACGTAATACGCAGACGAGAGCGGGAAGTTAGCATTTACATTGTCGAGGATAGTTTGAAGCCGCAGCAGGCGAGGGCTTTAATCATTCGAGGCAATGTGAATAGCTTCCAGTACAAGGCTTGTATAATGTATAATGCTTTTCTCAAGAAATGCGAGAAATTAAAATTTTCTTAGTAACAACATTTGCACAAGCAATGATCATGATTGTAAACTTTAATTCCAAGTAAAACCAAAAACGAAAATCTACGTATAAACAAACAGAAAAAAAACGTTTCAAGTTCACAGAAAATCTTATGCAAAGAGATCATTCTTAATATTTACTCTTCTAAATAGATACTAACTACAAATTGGGTTTTTTAAGATATTTCCGTTCGAGGAATTCTTATTTCCTTTTTATTTTGTAGGTAAGTTATGTTCGTGCACAAACGCACCGAAAGTTTTTTAAAGTTTGTTAACAATCATAAAAGGTAGGTAGGTACTTACTATTTGAATAGTTGCTAATGTTGCGACCCTAGAACTCTAGTAAGTATTTATTGAATTTTAATTTGGCATTCAGAAAAATATGTAAGTATTACTCAAGTAGGTACTTAATGGTAAAATTACTGAATTTATAAGGGTAAGTACTAGTTTATACTAACTTACTATTATATTATTAGGTACTAATGTTTATAATTAACTTTCTCTATGTTTGTATTGCCAATTTTTATTTTAGTTAGCAGATACAGGTTAGGTAACTTAAATACTTAACAATAAAAATGCTTATGCATTTATAACTCAACACTTAAAGTAAGTAGGTATCTATCACTATTTTATTCATTACATAATTTATTATGCATAAGGTTATTAGCGTGATTGTGGTCCAAGCCATTTTTGGTGAAACGATTTCGAAAACTAAAGCTTTTCCTGAATATATTTTACCTACCTAAGTAAATAAAAAGTCGCTGATCCTATTAAATCTCTCTTTCTCGCAATTCTAAAGAAATGATCGGGAATAAAATACCATTTCAGCATTTTCAGCTGACTGATATTACTATGAAATCTCTGAATGTTGCACGAATTTCTAATATCCAACCGACTTTGTAAATAAATGCTGTAGAATTTCATTTTATCCGGTGCTCCAAAGAAACGGTTTATACTTAATTCATGATTACTAAAGCATTTCGTTGCGTTTGGTTCTTTTCTTATGTTAGGTACTCTTGCAGTGTTCACGGAAAAAACTTTTTTTAGATTTTTGATGCTGATTTATTTAAAAAAAAACTTTTAGTCATTTTAAAATTATTTTGTCATTTTCCAAATTCATTTTAAATTGTGTCCATTTCGATTCAAAGCACGTGTATATAAACTAAAATTTTATTAAACATCTACATTACCTGTACCTACCTAAGTAACATAAACTAAAATATATATAAGCACTAAAATATCTAGCTGTACTTATTTTGTTTAGATTTTGTGTTCACTGACCTGAATAGTTCAGTGAACATAATTTTTTTCTAGGCATCACTCGGGTATTTTGTAAATTTATGTCTTAGTGTTTTTTTTATTCTCAACGGGATACTTATTGCTTGGCCTTCGCTTTACCTGAGGTTAAGTGACGATAAGGCCGAAGGTGGATGCGCACACACCCGCAATCCTCATCACTGAGGAACTGGCTATCTTACCTCTAACTGACGGAACACAACAATTTTTAATTGTTGTTATGGCATCAGACTTGGTAAGATCGTGGTAGCTAGCCAGGCGGACTTGAAATAAGTCCTACCACCAACCAAACCGAGTACAAATTGTACCCCCCCTGGAAATCGAACCCGGGACCCCTTTTTTTTTTTTTTTTTATTAGAGTGAGGTAAATACGCTTTTTACGTATACATGCTTTTGTGCATGTATACTGGGCTCGGTCAGGCACAGGAAGCCACTCCTGTTCTGTCTCTCACCGCCCCGGGTCTCCCGTCGAGCCTGAATAGTAGGCTCGGCGGGGGATCCGGGGGGTTCTAACCTCTCCCCAGGGGGGAGAGGGAGAGAGCCTCCTCCCGATCTCCCCATAAGGTTACCCACTCAAGTGGGCTGACCAGATGGGACGATCGAGAACAGGCACCACTACCAGTTAAACCCCTCACTTCTTGCTCTCTCTCCGTCAATCGGTCACGGGGGATATGGTGATAGTCACCCCTTTGACCAGACGGGTGGCCTAGGCCTAGTCAACGACAGGGCGCTCCATCGCCGGCCGGTAACACTAAGGAACCCGGGACCCCTGCGTCTTATACGGGTGGACGAACCACTAGACCACAGAGGCGGTATAAGTATAAGTAATCAATTTTGTAGATTTATATACTATTAACATCGAAAAAGTATATTTCGATGACGATTAATAACTCTATTTGTTATTTACTGTCATTTTTATACTGTTTATTCTCACTTTCCGTACGTTTTCTCACAAATTCTTCAAGCACATAGCTAATAACTTTTAAATTAGGTAAGGTACCTAGGTTATAATATATGTATTATGTAGTCAGTCAGTAAGTAATCGAATTATTAACTTAGGCTTCGGCTAGGTTGGGTTGACTAATGCTAGCTTACCTAACTCTAGGTTTCTAATTTTTATTCAAAGTATGAAGAAACAACTAACAATTTGTCTCGATGAGAAATTTCATTGGTTACTTGGTGCCACTTTTCGATTACGAAGTGATTTTGAAATAAATTTTAGGTATCAATCAACATTAATTTGGTACTTAAGTATTATCTGACTTTTTAATTTTAATATAAAAAAGAAAAACACTGGCTGTAATTTAAACTTTTAAAATTAGAAACCTAATTTTCAAAACTCACAATTTATTCCACTGATCACGTATTCCTTGTAAGGGGAACGTTCGAAAATCGAACGACGATCAATATTGCGCGTGGGCACGCGCGCGGTTCACGACTGACGAATCGTGCCCGCTTCCTTACCACCTCCGACGACGTAACAACGATCGGCGATCCGCATAAGTAGCTTAGACGTGGCTACAACACAAACTGAGCGTAAATCAAAATCTTATTATACTTACGGCCAATTAAGTACAAACAAATTATAAAGTTATACTTACCTTAAATTCAACTCTATGAAACTGACAGCATCCTTAAAGTTCCTTAACTTTAGATTACAGCTTTACTAAAGATTTTAGCATCTCGATGATTTCAGCTAAGAGCCTTTGAGTATTGGCCGTTAAACTCAATAAAAATCTATTATGAAGTTTTACGTCCATAACATAGATATAGTAAGATTAATATGAGAAAGTTGGCAACCATGAAAGTGATCTCTACCAGACAACCTTGGAATTATTCGCACAACATTTTGTCACTTGTACTGTACAAGTCTGTATGTAGGTACAAGTTGTACATACAGAAGTACTAGGGTTGCCAACCGTACTATAATATATAGTATTGTACTATATTTCGGGTCTGCGTACTATATACTGTTGAAGAAATATATAGTTATTGAAATTCATGTGTACACCCCACATTACCTATTACATTATCTGTGATAATGACAAGTGGTTTTTCGTCTCTAATCTTTGACTTTTCCGGCTCCATTCGATTCCCCTGCAACTTGCAATTGCTTTGCCTTTTTCGTGTGAATTTATATAAATAAAATCTATGTGCATCGTTATAGTTTATAAACGTAAACTCGGCAAATATGTTGTAAAGATATCGTGTGAAGATATTGATTATAGCATTGGCTGAATTTGTGCTTTTTATTTCATCTCGTGTAAGTTGAAGAACCTACAGATATATTGCGAAGGCTACGCAATCCCACAGCACCACATTACTTTTGCTAACAGGTTATTTGGCCCAGATAGAAATGAATCCTTTGCGATTGTCAAGGTCAAACTGAAAAGTGATAATACTTTTTGTTTTTTGAGATTAGCAAATTCAGCCACGACACGACACGATTGACACGAGAAAATCAACTTTTCAATTATGTCAAACTCAAACACGATGAACGAAAGCAATGGTAATTTCCCCATAGAAAAACTGGATGGCATCCACAATTATTCCAACTGGAAGTTTTCCCTGCGAATGTTATTGACACTCGACAATCTTTGGAATTGCGTCGAGGGAACCGACACCGACGCAGCACGTGGCAGCCGCAAAACCAGGCCTTTACCAATATGTACGGGACGCAACAACTGCAAAGGATGCTTGGAAGAAGCTTGCGGACACCTTCGAACCGAAAGGACTATATCGAAAAGTGCTCCTGCTGAGGCAACTTCACAAGATAGAATACAACCAATACAGTGGTATGTCAGAGTACATCGAGGCGGTGATGAGGTTGGTACAACAGCTTGCAGACATAGGAAAAGCCATAGAAGATGACGAGGTGGCAGAGATACTGCTCAGCGGACTTCCTCAAGAATTTGATAACTTAGTATCTGGCATGGAGACTGCCTGTTTGACGAGCACTTTGACAGTGGAACTGGTGCGTACCCGCCTTCTTCAGGAAGAGCACAGGCGAAATAGCAACGAACAAGAAGGGACATCAGCCTACTTTACTAATAAAAAGAAGAAGAGTCTAGTCTGTACTTATTGCAAGAAAACAGGACACAGTGTTAAGCGCTGTTTCAAGAAGAAACGGAACGAGCAACAAAGGAACCAGGACGTCCACACAATGATTGCCTCGGAGAATGCCTTCACATGCAGCAGAAGCTCTCATCAGTTTGTTCTGGACAGTGGGGCTACAACACATATGGCTGCTAACAAGGATCTTCTTTTTGATTCTAGAGGTAAACATTCTGTTATATATGTTGCAAATGGTGAAAAATTGTATAGCGATAACACTGGTAGGGTTGCTCTCACTTCTAATATTAGTTTAAACTGTTATTTTTAATAAGGATCAATGCAAAATCTTTCACAAATGTGAAATTATAGGCAACCAGGTTTTAAATGCTAGAAAAGAAAATGGTTTGTATAAAGTGAAGGTGCAAGGGCAGCCTGTCTTCGAGGAGGAGTCTTTCAAGCCCTTACAAAGGCAAGGGACAGAGAAGGCTCAGGCTGCGTCGAGTGTGTCTATGGAAACATGGCACAAGCGTCTTGGGCATTTGTCGGAGAAAGGTATGCGTATACTGGGTGACGGGAAACATTGCATGAATTTTCAGTTCCAGAAACAAGAGTCCATGCGTAGCTGCGTGCCGTGCCTGACGGGGAAGATGCCAAAAGCACCTTATCCTACCGTTGGCGCTAGCCGTGCTACTCAGAAGCTCCAAATAATCCACTCCGATGTGATCGGCCCGATGCAAGCTAGCAGCTGGGGCGGAGCCCGCTACTTGCTAACCTTCACAGATGACTATACACGAAAAACGTGGGGCTACCTAATGAAAAACAAGTCTGAGGTGAGTTCCCATTTTATTGTTTTTAAAAATCTAGTTGAGAAACAATCTGGGTTGCAAATAAAAGTCCTTCGCTCAGATAATGGTACTGAGTATGTCAATAGTAGTCTTGGTAATTTCCTTAAGAAAAATGGTATTGTTCACCAAACCACCGTGCCCTATTGCCCCGAACAGAATGGGCTATCGGAAAGGACTGGGAGAACAATTTTGATAAAGCAAGGGCAATGTTGCATGAATCTGGCCTATGTAACCGCTAATCATTTAATCATCATTTAATCATCATTTATTGCAAAAATATGGTACAACAAGACGTCAAACAGAAATATCCGCATATTTTACCTTTGGAGGCATGCAATTTAAAAAGAATTTAACGCTGGTATTTATCAAAAGTATTAGGTTAACATTACGAAAATAAAGAATACATGCCATTTAAAATTAATAGAAAAAATACAATTCATTAAATTATTCCATACTTAAATAATGTCAAAATTAATAAAAATAAAAATAATTCACCTATAAGTACATCAAATTAATTAATTAATAAATTAATTAATAAATTCATCAAATTAATAATTTCAATAACATGTCGATAGAAAATCATTATACTTACATTAAATTATTATTTTATAAACATGTCACCAACTTTATAAAAATTTTTGTCCTTAAGCCATGTCAATAATTTCGATTTGAATAATGTACTGGGTAACTCCTTTATAACATTTGGCAAACCATTAAAAAAATTTACACACATACAATTACACTGTTTTCGGTAAAACGCTAATCTTGGCATATTATTATATATTAACCTATTAGGGTTACGCACATTTCTATCATTAAAATTATTTCGGGTTTTAAAAAGTTCTAAATTGTTCTTTACAAAATTTGCCACTTCAAATATATATAAGCATGGAAGGGGCAATATCCCCAATGATTTAAATAGTGGCTTGCAAGACTCACGGTAGACACATGATAGGCCACATATTGCCCTTCCACATTTCTTTTGCGTTCTAAACAGCTTATCTATGTCTGTTGAGTTCCCCCAAATTAAAATCGCATATCTCAGCACAGACGAAACATAGCCATGATATGCTGCGAGAGTTGTTGAAATTGCACAAGTCTCTCTTAGCCTATTTAACACAAACACATAGCGGTTTAATTTATTTCTAATAAGATCTATATGCTGTTTCCAATCACAATTGTCATCTAGTAAAACACCCAAAAACTTTGTCTCACTTACTTCACATATTGTCTTACCTTCATGTCTAATATTAAGTTGTAGCTTAGTTTGTCTATTTGTTCCAAATTGTATAAAATTAGTTTTTTGTAGATTTACAGTCAAGTTATTAAATTCAAGCCATTTTATTACGTTGTCGATAGTTTTATTTACGTCATTTTCATAATATTCACGACTATTTTTAACCGACTTCATCAAAAGGAGGAGGTTCTCAATTCGATTGTATGTTTTTTTTTTTTTTTTTTTTTTTTTTATCGTTGTTCGCGCGTATCTTCGACATTTATGGACCGATTTAGATAATTCTTTTTTTGTTCGATTGAGTTTTCTTGCGAGATGGTCCCATTTTTTTTTTTTTTAAATCGGTTCAGTAGTTTACAAGTAATCCTGAAAATACTATGAAATTAAATCAACTAACTTGACAATTTTGTGTTATTTATGAACCGAATTAGATGATTTTTTTTGTTGGGGAAGGGATACCTTTGTGTAGTCTTTTTAACCGACTTCAAAAAAAGGAGGTATTGTATGTATGTTTCTCCGCGATTATCTCACGTTTGGCTAGGCCGATTTTTCTACCTAAATAATATACTTACCTACACTACCTAATACAGAAGGTACTTACACTAAAAATAAAAAAATAAAAAAATTGTTTAAGAAACAAAAAAACCGACTTCAAAAAACCTGCCTCTAAAAAGCAAGAAATAATATTCAAATCATTAGATACGCATTATCATTGTTATAATAAAACACGTCTATTGAAGTCGGGTGGGGCTTTTAGAATAAAAAAAGGAACTCCAGCCCCACCCGACTTTAATAGACGTGTTTTATTATAACAATGATAATGCGTATCTAATGATTTGAATATTATTTCTTGCTTTTTAGAGGCAGGTTTTTTGAAGTCGGTTTTTTTGTTTCTTAAACAATTTTTTTTATATGGTATGATCACTGATACGTCATCTGCAAATAATACGCACCTATGATTGGTTACCTCAGGAAGGTCGTTAATATATAGCAGAAATAATAACTGCCCTAGTACACTTCCCTGAGGCACACCGCATGTATTCAAATCATGTAACAATGAAATCTGATTTACAAGATGAGACTAGTGAGTCTGTATCCAAATGATCAATTTCTACTGCTTGTCTCCTGTTACTCAAGTAGGATTTTAGCCAGTCTAGGGCTGTGCCTCTAATTCCCAGATTATGTAGCTTGCGGAGAAGCAACTCATGGGAAACAAAATCAAAAGCGCGCTTCATGTCAAAAAATACTACAGTCGTCGGTATTTTTGCGTTAATGTTTTCGACTATATCTTGTACCAGATTAAAAATTGCTAATGTAGTTGATTTTTGGGGAGACCGTCACCCATAGTATACGCATACCTTTCTCCGACAAATGCCCAAGACGCTTGTGCCATGTTTCCATAGACGCACTCGACGCAGCCTGAGCCTTCTCTGTCCCTTGCCTTTGTAAGGGCTTGAAAGACTCCTCCTCGAAGACAGGCTGCCCTTGCACCTTCACTTTATACAAACCATTTTCTTTTCTAGCATTTAAAACCTGGTTGCCTATAATTTCACATTTGTGAAAGATTTTGCATTGATCCTTATTAAAAATAACAGTGTATCCCTGATCTGCGATCTGTCCTACAGACAAAAGATTACTGGATAGGCCTGGCACATGGAGAACATTATTTAAACTAATATTAGAAGTGAGAGCAACCCTACCAGTGTTATCGCTTTACAATTTTTCACCATTTGCAACATATATAACAGAATGTTTACCTCTAGAATCGTATACCAACAAAAACGTATGCTTTTGCTCTTGGATCAAGTTTGCGACGTTTTTGACTTGGGATGTAAGCATAAGCAAGACAGCCGAAAACGCGTAAATGGCTAACATCAATCTCAGACTCAGACCATAAGCGCTCGGGAATATCACCTAATAATGCTCTGGTAGGAGACCTATTTTTCAGGTAGATGGCGCACATGACGCTCTCTCCCCAGTAGGCTCAAGGCGATGGAGTGTGAGTATAACTCTATGATCAAAAACAAAGTTTGGTCGCTGGTTGATCGGCCTACAAATGAAAACATTGTTAAGTGCAAATGGGTGTTCAAGTAGAAATTAGATAACTCAGGTAAGCCTTCAAAATTTAAAGCTAGACTGGTTGCCCGTGGTTTCAGTCAAAAAGAGGGCATAGATTATACGGGCACATTCTCGCCAGTGGTAAGGCATAGCACATTGAGAATTTTATTTTCTTTGGCAACAGAATTAGAATAAGAAATTGATCATATCGATGTTACAACCGCTTTTTTAAATGGTGAGCTTAATGAAAAGATATTTATGGAGCAGCCATCAGGTTTTAAAAACAATGACAAAGTTTGTTTACTTAATAAAAGCATATATGGCCTTAAGCAAGCAAATAGGATGTGTAGGGAATGCAATCCCAGGCGAGATTGAACATCTCAATCCCGGCGAGATCTCGGAATAAACTTAATCCCGTTGAGTGGCAAAAAAAATATGATGAATAATTTTTCAACATCTACAAGGAAGGAACTTGAAAGAAGTCAAATATAAGGAATGTAAAAAATCTTTATTTTGTACTTTTTAGGTGCTTTTTAGAGAGAGAGAGATTCAAAATAACATTTACTTAGTCTAGTCTAGTACTACACTACTTACTTACAGTACAGGCAGTACAGTACTTACTATAGGTATATTATTAGTCTTTGTCATTATTTTGAAAATAGCTTCTCAAAAATGTCAGAGTGTTAATAGTTTCGTCTGCTAAACGGCTTCTCACTTTACATACTATTAGGCCCGCAGCCGAAAATGCTCTCTCCGATTCCACACTTGTGGGGACAACCGTCATCAGAGCATTATAAACAAACTGAAGGTATAAGCCTTTCTGTCCACCTGATTCAAAGTAATTTATCTCCTTTCTTAATAAAATGTCAAGGCTGCTTTTGCGTCTTGGTTGGGGTGTAAAAGATTTCAAGCTGGTCAGTGTCAGCTCCAGTTCATCCTGAAGCGACATTTCGGCTGGTGAATGTGCTTCCAAATTAGCGATTGGTATGTCCTCTTCAGATTCCTCTACGGCGTCTGTTAGTTGGTTGGGTTTGAAATTCAATCTTTCAATGATGGCTTTGATGGTTTTTTGTATTATTTTCTTGGTAGGCAGTTTAAACGTCTCATCTTGCATAAGTTCAACCCTGTCTACTTCGTATTTAAACGGATCGTGCAAGTATAACAACGCCGCAGTCAAGTCAGTTCGGCGTTCTGCAATTCGTTTTCTCAGCGAATAAACTACTTTATTTCCTAATGCTTTATTAAGAGCTTCCAATTTACGAACAACAAACAACAAAGTAGTTTCCGCTATTATCAAATTAGAATCTCGTCTGCATAAAACTGACCAACACCTACGCATGATTATCGCTCCTCTTCAATCCCGCTATCTCGTACGGGATCCCGTCACTTTCACTACCGGGATTGATCTCGTTCATAGCATACGAGATCCCGGAATAACGGGATCCCGGAGTCCCGGAATTGCATTCCCTAAGGATGTGGAATGTTAAAATACATACTGTTTTGTCACAGAATGGTTATGTACAAAGCAAATGTGAACCATGCATTTATATCAAGAAAAATAAGAGAGAATATGTAATAATTGCTTTATATGTTGATGATTTTTACTTTTTTCATAACAATTGTATTCAAAATGTTTTAAAACTATTGCAGGATAACTTTGAAATTAGGCATCTAGGAAAAATACAAAATTGTTTAGGTATGAATGTTCATAGAGAAAAAGGTGTCACAACATTAGACCAATCTGTATACATAAAACGTTTATTAGCTAAATATAATATGTCTGATTGTAAATATGTTTCCACACCACTGCCTGTCAATTTTAGATTTGATAAATCTGACAAAGCATGTTTAAGCGATGTTGCCTATAAATACCGACATTTATTAGGAAGTTTAATGTACTTGTCCGTCTGTACTAGACCTGATATCTCATTTGCATGCAGTCAGCTAAGCATGTTTAGTACCTACTTGTTTTGATGAGAATCACTGGCGTGCTGCAAAAAGGGTTCTGCGTTATTTAGCTGGTACGATCAATTACAAACTTTATTTTGTAAAGAGTAATAGTATGGATATTACTGCTTATACAGACGCAGATTGGGCAAATGATATATCAGACCGTAAATCTTACACTGGGTTTGTCATAAAATAAGGCAATTATGTTATAAACTGGGAAGCCAGGAAACAACGTTGTGTTGCTATGTCAAGTTGTGAAGCTGAATATGTTTCTATTGCTGAAGTATGCAAAGACATTTGTTTTATTAGGAATTTCTTGTATGAAATTATCAATAAACATTGTAATGTAGTTATATATAATGATAGTCAAAGTGCACAGAAGCTACTTCTTGTTAAGGAACACTGTCATAAAAGAACTAAACATATAGACCTAAGATACCACTTTATTAAAGATCTAGTTCAAAAAGAATACCTAAGTATAAGATATTTGCAGACCGATCGCATGGTAGCAGATGTACTAACTAAGCCGTTATGTGTTCAGAAACATAACAACTTTGTGAGAAATTTAAATCTTAAATAATGAAAAATTTAATTGAGCCTATATTGTAATGCTGTGAGATATATTGTTTGCATTTTGTTAGCTTGCTATAATGTGTGTATGTTTAGCTACATCTTTAAATAAAATAACCTTGTATAGGTAACATGTATTGTGATTAAATTGTTATGCACATGTAGAGTCGATATTGCATATCTTGTATGGTAGTCATTATTTTGCATTTTATGCTCTACAAATTTTGAATGTTATGTAGAGCAAAGTAGAGCATGTATAGAGCCATGTAAGAGATTTGTTTAATTTAATGTGAGGCGTAAGGAGGAGTATTGAAATTCATGTGTACACCCCACATTACCTATTACATTATCTGTGATAATGACAAGTGGTTTTTCGTCTCTAATCTTTGACGTTTCCGGCTCCATTCGATTCCCCTGCAACTTGCAATTGCTTTGCCTTTTTCGTGTGAATTTATATAAATAAAATCTATGTGCATCGTTATAGTTTATAAACGTAAACTCGGCAAATATGTTGTAAAGATATCGTGTGAAGATATTGATTATAGCATTGGCTGAATTTGTGCTTTTTATTTCATCTCGTGTAAGTTGAAGAACCTACAGATATATTGCGAAGGCTACGCAATCCCACAGCACCACATTACTTTTGCTAACAATAGTACGCAAAAATACTATGTTTTCAATATCGAACGCTAAGAAACAAATCTTATTTTTTTTAGATTTGTGATCGTGCATTGCTTGACTGATTCGATAGCGTGTAGTGTAGTGTAGGTATATCGTATCTGAATTCTGAACGTATCTGTCTTATTGCATTCCGAACTTGTTAATATCAAATTCAAAAGCTTCAAACGATAGTTTGGTCATTGGTTGGTCTGCTGATGCTCTATTTTTTTGAGATTTTATTGAGTAATCATCTGCAAAATATAAAATTGTCTTTCTTTGAGAAAGGTCTAGGTCTTAGGAAAATTATTTATGGAAAGTGGTAGCGATAACGAAAGTGCGTCAAGTTCAATTCAAGTGCGCCGCTAACGCCGATTAAAAAGCTAAAGATACAAAAAAGAGTCCAAAAATATCCAAAAGTTGTTGAAAAATGCAAAAAGTGAAATAATAAAGTTTTTATAAAAATAAATAAATAAAAATATATATTTGCCTATTAAATACTATATATTTTTTAATTGTACTATATTTTTTATAGCTGAATTAGAAAAATACTATATTTCGCCAAAGACATGTCGCCAACCCTAAGAAGTACCTACAATTATAAATATATTCTGTGACACAGTCGTGTCGTGGGTCGTTCTCAAACATCATTTGTACCTGTACTACCTACCTACCTAGACCTACCACGAATTACTTACTTTGGTTGATAGTAGGGTTGAAACTTACTGAGGCTGAGGCTTCTATCGACTTAGGTACCCACTCTTGCTGTTACTTTTCTTCAACCGAAGTATTTTATGATGATCAGCCACAACTTTACAAAGATAATGCTTTGTTTGATCCCCTTACGCGTTGTTCGACAGATTCGCGTTACCGCAGAAGCTAGTTTAGGCAGAATCGTGTTTTTTTCATAATTCATTTATTTGCTAAATATGGTACATACAAGTTGTTATAATAATTTTTCCAGCATAATTTGTCGAATGTTTCGACGTGCAAATACTTAAATTTAAATACATAATACAACTTTATTACATAATGATTTATTACATCAAATCATATTTAAAATATAACTAAATGAGATTAATGTTTGGGCGGAAATAGTACCTACAGTCAATCAAAATTTATTACCTACTCGATAATCGTGTTCAGACTTTCAGACCCGGCAAAGAGAGACTGCGGGTTCGAAAACTTTTATTATGGTGGCACTTCACATAATTCGCCAAACATGACCATGTGACGACACGTATACCTGAATGTCAAGATGGCGGGATACCGCCTGGTTTTTTAAATATTTCATGGCTAGGATATAGTGCCATTTTGGTGTCATTTGGTGCCAATGTTCAAAAAATTGTGCCATATATTCAGCATTGCTGGTTGTCCCGCCAGCTTGATATCAAAATGGCGGGATAACAGCCGGCAATCCATAATCAGTTGTCGGAACGTTTTAATATACACCTACAATTTTAATGCGTTTTAGTCAAAGATATTAGAATTTTAAAAAGAGGTAGATGGGTTACCTGCGCCTTAACACTGGCAGTCTTAAACTTGGCTAATTAGCTCACCTGAGTGTAGTCTCGCAAAAGCATCGGCAACGTTGACACTTTGAAGTGCTCCCGCGAAACACAGTAAAAATGCCGTCCTGCGTAATGCGAACTTGTACTAATTACACAAGCAAGATTTCCAAAAGTCTAGGGATCACATATCATGCGTAAGTATTATATTTTAACTAATTTTCGTTCATATTTGTACATTAGAAATACAAAATGTCAGTAAATATTATCCTAAAAAGATTGAGTGCGACAGCAAATACTCCGATTACCGAGTGTGATAGAGATGTCTGTCATAGATTATAAATGTACAGAACGGACAATGCCACGACATTGCTCAAGCATTATCCACGAGATGAATAATTAATGAGGGCTTTTCACAATGACAAAAAACTGTAGGCTATCGAGCCAGATGATCTATCGAGATGGCGTTGATAAAAATAGGTGACAATGTGAGTTTTTTACTAAGCTTCGAAGAGTGTCAACACCATCTAGTGATTCAAATAGTTACTATTTTTAGGGTTCGACGAGTATCAACACGATCTAGTGAGGCAAATAGTTACTGTTTTTATTTTTTAAATGTCATTTTGAAAAGCCCTCATTAACTTATTATATATTGACATTATTTTTATAGGTTTCCAGCAAATGAATTGCGATGTATTAAGTGAAATGCCACTGAATTTTATTAAAATACTAGCGGCCGCCCGCAACTTCGTCTGCGTGGAATGGTTTTTTGTTATCCCTCGGGATCATTACTTTTTTCGGGATGAAAGGTACCCTATGTCCTTCTCTGTACCCCTGACAACGTGTATGCAAAATTTCATGATGATCGGTTTAGTAGTTAAGACGTGAAAGCGTAACAAACAAACGGACTTTCGCATTTTAATATTAGTAAGGATTACCTAAACCTTGTGACATGGAATTTCTTATCGCCCATATTTAATTAAAGCTAAATTCCTTACTAATTTGAACACTTTTACTATTTAAATTTACAAGTTTTACGAAGTTACATATATTTTTAAAATTCGTTTTGGTTACAAAAAATATTTTTTTCGAAGTGGAAATCCATTACGCAACAGACTATTTGTTATTTTAGCAATAGAAACTAATAGGTAAATTTTATTGTGCAACCAAAACAAAACAACCCAAGATATTAGTGGTAATAGGTCCGCTTTTTGGGTCGAAATCGGATTTAAACTCGTAAAGACCCGGTTTAAATCTTTGGGTTTAAGCCCTTGCACATCCCTAATTATGACTATTAGTAGCTTTTTTATTTTATCGCTTGAAGTAAAATGATTCATTATTTTATTCAGACATCATTGTAGTTCATAGGCATCAAACCATCGAATGTCTCTTCTGTGACACATTTAACGATATTCTATGATTAGTATCGCGACATTCACGACGACATTGCGCAATATGTATCTGTCTCGTTTACGCTCTTGTAAATAATCATACTATCTTGTTCACACTTTACAACACGGTCAAGTTAAGTCGGCCTATGCGACCATACGAAATTATCGACTTAAAGTGCCGAGTTACCTTGACCGTGTAATATCGTATTATTTAGTGTGTTATAACGAGGCAGGTATATACGCCTTGCGGACAAATTCATGGCGTCGCATATACTGACATAACACATCTTTTTAATTCTAATATCTTTGGTTTTAGTGCCTTTACGTTTAAACCATAAAACAATTATAATTCATTTTTAATTTTGAAATATCATGAGTTTATAATACAGCTTCGGAATCTCCTGCATAAGAAAACATAGCAATGTGTTGATTATATAACTTTATTGCTCTTATAGTTTGTCAAGGAGTTTCAAAGATATTCAGTATAGCTGGTTATCCCGGCATCAAGATATCAAAATGGCGGGATAACCACCGGCAATCCATAATCAGTTGTAGGGAAGTTTTAACAAACACATTTTGGTTTCTAATTATAGAATAACATGAGTTTTCAACACACTTGCTCGTAAAGTGAGCCCTAATACATCGCTTTTAGGGCCATAAACCGAGCTATAACAAACGCGTGCAATAATATATAAAACACTAGTTCGTAATAGAATTAACCCTACAAAGTTAAATTAGTACCTTACTGCAAGTTCTATGCGAGTAAACAGAGCATTCCCAATTTAGCCGGCTAATACAGTTATTTTTTTTTGACAACAAAGAGGTTTTATGCTGCTGAAAATTCATATACATTTTTGGAGTAAATAAATGTGTAAGTCCTTAATTAAGTCAAATAAATATAATAATTATTATCAAATTATTCATAATTCACAATATTTTGTTACAAAATATTAGCATTTTGTCACTTAAAATTATAATTTTGAGGTATTAGTGGTAGGCTGTATGCTCCTCACCCCTTTGTTTGCAAAATATTCTTGCGTTGGGCGTGTAAAAAAAAACAAAAAATAAAACATGCGCGCCTTTTCCCATAATTATCATATTTTGTTTTTGCCATATTTGTTGCTGTGTGATAAATTACTTTGTTTTTTCCTCGCAAATGTGTTGAAAAACGTCGTATGAAACTCGTGAGCTCTTGCTTATTGCACACTCGGCGTAAACCTTAGCTAACTTGTCTCATAATGTACTATTATAATACAGCTTCGGAAACTCCTGCATAAGAGAACTTATACACTTTCCTGTCTTTCTGATGTTTGGACATTAGTAGTTTATTCCGCGATGGACGAACATAAGTATAAGTACGTATGGACATGTGAAGTGAAGTGCCACCTATATGATGTTGGGTGGGTCACACTAAGTCTTAAAGTCAATAATTTTCGCGTCGATGGACCTTGAAGGTTGTAGGTAGGTAGCGCGAAAAATTGCCCTCTAAGCCAGCCAATAATTTTAGCGGGCTACACTAAGGCCACTTTGTGGGCCTACAAAGTGCGTACTTTGTACTACACAAATAATATGGCCCGAGCATGCTCTTCCTATGGCATAACAATATTGCGGAGGTAGATTTACTAGGTTCTTTCGAGTTTAGATAAAAATAATAAAAGTCCTTACGAAAATATCACTTTATTTTTAAACAAAAATTGTTAATCCAAACAATATTTTTATGGAAAGTGTAACAATATTATATATAGTGGCTTCAATTTTCTGAAAGGACCATAATTTTGTCTATTAACGAGTCACTCTGAATCGTGTCACACTTGACTGGTTGAGAAAAAAATTCGCCATGAGTAACAGTGTAACTCGATGCGAATTTTTATTCTCATCTAGTAACACTGGTTTATGTGTAGTGTGTAGTGTGACACGTTCGGAAAAAAATCGCATTGGGTAACAGTGTGACACGATGCGAATTTTCATTCTCATCTAGTAACACTGGTTCGTGTATAGTGTGATAGGTTCGGAAAAAATATCGCATCGAGTAACAGTGCGACTCGATGCGAATTTTTATTCCCATCTAGTAACACTTTAGTAATTTATTATTAATTTACTTTATATTTCTCATAGAGGAGTTGCCTAACACCGTTGCTTAAAGAATATCTCAGATGATGAAGAAGGAAAGGAGAAGAATAAATATGAACCATTTACTAACAAGTGTTAATAAATGAGAATACAAATTCGTAACGAGTAACAGGTGTTACCTGATGAGATTTTTTTTCCGAACGTGTCACACTATTATACACGAACCAGTGTTACTAGATGAGAATGAAAATTCGCATCGAGTCACAGTGTTACCCGATGCGATTTTTTTTTCGAACGTGTCCACACTATACAGAGTATACAGTATACATGAACCAGTATTACTAGATGAGAACAAAAATTCGCATCGAGAATTCAAAAATACCTGTTACTCGTTGCGATTTTTTTTCTCAATCAGTCACAGTCATGTGACTCGATTCAGTGTGACTCGTTGAGAATATAATTTTGAAATAATTATACAATAAAGAACACTTTTTAACATCATAAAGTACAGACAGCAGCATCTTGAGTTACCACTAATATGTCAATAGACTTTAAGGTTCAAAATTAATTGAAGTAATCTGACTGATTATTACTTATAAATAACCTGACCTGTGTTTTACTGTAACTAAAGGATGCAAATTTCAAATAAATGCTTTTTCCTCTTCTTTCTGCTTAACTACTTAAAAAGACGCCTACTTAATAATACTGGAAAATCTGAAAATATACGAGAAAGAACAATGACCACTTCCCATACAAGTGTTGACCTGTCAAATAGTTTTTTTTTAAGTGGACGTATAATGATAATAGAAAAGTTGAATTTTTATTTTGCAATCAGAAAAATGTGTAATGGTAAAATCAATATGTTGTAGTTTATTTAATTGTAAATATTGCTAATCTTTGTTTATTATTAATTTTGTCTATTTCTATATTACGGATTTTTATTTTAGTTACTTAGCTATTTATAAATAACAATAAAAATGCAATTTTATTTCTATATTACTTCTCTATACAATTATACGTTAATTGAAAAAATCAAAATTTCGACAGGTCAGAAATGGGCATCCTTCTTTTGTATTTATTTAACAAACAATATTTAACTTTCTTCAACAAAAATCAATGAAGAAACTTTATTATTACAATTTATAATGCTACTATTTACTATTAAGGCGTTACCCAGACTGAAAGTGACGCCAAGAGAATTTTATTTATAATATTGTGATTATAATTTGAGATAGAATAATCGAATGCATATTTACCTAAAATCTATTGTTTGCCATATTATGCAAGCAGCTTCTTAATACACCGTAAATTTTTAAGTATATCTAAAAATGAAAAGGGGATTTCAGACCACGTGAATGAACAACTTTTACTATGGGCCAACCACGGAATCGAGAAAAAAAAATCAGCTGTTCCATACATTATAGTCGAGTCGATGTTGTACATTTTTTTTTCTCGAGATTCCGTGGTTGGCCCCATAGAAAAAGTTGTTCATTCACGTGGTCTGAATTCCCCATTTCATTTTTAGATATAGGTACATAAAAATTAACGGTGTATATTTAAAATCTTAAAATATGTACCTGTATTCCCATGAGATTTAATAGGCCTTGTTACAACGTAATAAGATTGTGTTTGCTTCTTCAAAAATCACTAACAATATAAACCTCGGCATGTAACTTTAGCGCTGCCATTTTGTGCGCAGAAGTAATTTTTGGTGTCTCATTGGCGGGACACGTGGTGCGGGGCTGCTGCAAACATGCGCAGTAATCGCCTCCAATTTCTCTCACCACTCAAGATCCGTGCCGCGGCCTATAAAAGTAGGGGAAAGCGACCAATTACGTTTGTAAAAGGCCAACTGGAATTTGTGTCAAATCGCGTTTATTTATTACATCTCACGGAGTATACACTAAAATTGGTTAATCCCGGAATTTTTTGATTTTTTCAAAATCCTTCCGAATATCCGATTTCTAATTATAATTACATACCTATGATTCTATGATTATTATACTCTATGATTATTTTTAATTTAATAATTAGGTCATAATAAGCAACACCCTAACAGGGTATGTTTTTCAGGCCATCACACTTGTTTAATATCTCAGTTATTGATGTGAAAGTGATACTTTAACATGTGCTTTACCTATATATATAAATAAATACTAAATAAATACCTAATATTAATAAAACTTAGCGTGCAATTTTAAAACTAGTTTAGTATTTTTTTAAGGTACTTATCATTCATCACATTCCGTCGTAGTAATTTCTAGAAGCAGATAGCAAAACTGCTAAAAGTAGCCGTTTTTGACACATTTGCTATCTATTTCCACGAATGACTACGAGGGGATGTAATTATGCCTTACAAAAATACTAGACCATTCCACTTAGTTTTATTAAGATCCTTTTTAATTAACAAAACATTCACTTATGTAATTTATTTTTTAACTCAAATTTATAGTGTCTACATAAAACATATAAAAATACTTTAGTTGTAGTAATTAAGATAAGTCTGTATGTACTCTAAGCATTTTAGAAGCAGGAGGTGTCTGCTTGTAAGTAGTTTATGTAGTTAACTAAAATGAGATATTTAAGTATAAAATGATGTAATTAGTGCATAAGCTGTAAGTAAGTAGACCTAAATAACCAAATAAAAAAAAATAAAAAAACAACTTATTAAATAAAAACCTCTGAGGGCGACACTTTGGGTAAAGTATGCACCTTATTAACATTTAAACTAACGGTATAAAAATAACTAGGTATAAAAGATTTTAATTCGTAATACTTCAATCAAGAACTAATCTTAAGCTAAGTATAATGTGGAAGACTGAATGTATCTTCAGATAAAAAAAATGTCTTTGGAAAATAAATTCTTAAAGGAGTAAGTACCTATTAGATTATGTCTAATGGCAAAATAAACATACAGAAAATAAAAGTGTAACGAAAAAAATAAAGTACAATTAACACAGTACTAAGTACAATAATATACGATCATAGAATTCAATTTTGAACTGAATTCTTGACTTACTCACTGATTCGTTTCGGAAAGAGTTGGTGTAGACTTTTCTTGCAATTCAATATTAATTATTAAGCCGTCCTTGTTTACATCTAAAGTTTTTTGATTTTCCTGTATTTCTTCGTCATTATTTGGACAATTTTGAGAGGAACTGTTCATGTTAATTTCTTGAAGACGAGACGATATGAAGTGTTCGGAAACATGGTGGCGCAATTCATTTTGTAGACGGAAGCTTTCTGGACATTGGGTACATCTGAAATACATTAAATATTTATTAATATGATTTGCTTTACAGCCACGAAACAACGACAGGCGGCGCGGCGAGCGAAATTCTCTGTTCGTTGACGGCGAGCGAAATTCTCTGTTCATTGACGGCGAGCGAAATTCTCTGTTCATTGACAGCGAGCGAAATTCTCTGTTCATTGAGGGGAGCGAAATTATCTGTTCATTGACGGCGAGCGAAATTCTCTGTTCATTGACGGCGAGCGAAATTCTCTGTTCATTGACGGCGAGCGAAATTATCTGTTCCTTGACAGCGAGCGAAATTCTCTGTTCATTGACAGCGAGCGAAATTCTCTGTTCATTGACAGCGAGCGAAATTCTCTGTTCATTGACAGCGCGCGAAATTCTCTGTTCATTGACAGCGAGCGAAATTCTCTGTTCATTGAGTGTTCCAAACGCTCACCGTATCGCACATCGCACGCCATGTACGTAAAAGTTGTTTTGCAATACAACTACTACATCTGACGTGCCGTCAATGTAATAATAATGAAAACGTTTATTTCTCACCAGAAACCAAATACATAAAAGCAGGTTATCCTGCTTTTATGTATTAGCTAAGCTTATGCTAACAAAATATGTTTGGTTGCGGTTCGCTGATGCCTGCTGGTAATCATGAGAATGAAATGAACTATCAATCGATTACTTTACCTATACAACTTATCTCCCAAATGCGCCCTCTTGTGCTTTATTAAATCATTGCTCTGAGTGAACGCTCGCTCGCAGATTTCACATCGGTACGGCTTTTCACCAGTATGGATACGGTAATGACGTTTTAAGTGATCCTTGCTTGAGAACCTGTAAAATAAAATATTATGAACTTAATTTGATGTGTCACCTAACATAAGGTCCTTTTACTTTAACTAGACAATGTTTTCATTAACTTTTTGATAGCCATTCAGAAAACTGACAAGAATTTGTAACGTGCGGCCGTATTTTTACTATAGACAGGGATGATTACAAGATAAGTGGATGAAACTGACTAAAAATCGCGCTGCGCGGCCTTTTTTAACCGACTTCAGCAAAAGGAGGAGGTTCTCAATTCGATTGTATGTTTTTTTTTTTTTGTCGTTGTTCGCGCGTATCTTCGACATTTATGGACCGATTTAGATGATTCTTTTTTTGTTCGATTGAGTTTTCTTGCGAGATGGTCCCATTTAATTTTTTTTCAAATCGGTTTAGTAGTTTACAAGTAAACCTGAAAATACTATGATATTAAATCAACTAACTTGACAATTTTGTTATTTATGAACCGAATTAGATGATTTTTTTTGTTGCGGAAGGGATACCTTTGTGTAGTCTTTTTAACCGACTTCAAAAAAAGGAGGTATTCAGTTTGTATGCATGTATGTTTCTCCGCGATTATCTCACGTTTGGCTGAGCCGATTTTTCTACCTAAATAATATACCTACACTACCTAATACAGAAGGTACTTACACTAAAAATAAAAAAAATGTTTAAAATAATGCTTTTAGAATAAAAAAAGGAAGTATGTACTCCAACCCCACCCGACTTTAATAGACGTGTTTTATTATAACAATGATAATGCGTATCTAATGATTTGTATATTATTTCTTGCTTTTTAGAGGCAGGTTTTTTGAAGTCTGTTTTTTTACTATAAATAAGCTAGATTTATACAAGATTAGAGGATGAAACTGACTAAAAATCGCGCTGCGCGGCCGATTTTTTTACTATAAATAAGCTAGATTACAAGATTAGTAGATGAAACTGACTAAATATCGCGCTGCACTGCCATTTTTTTGACTTTAAATAAGCTAGATTACAAGATTAGTAGATGTAACTGACTATAAAAACGCTGCGCGGCCGCTATTTTCGTTTCGGTCACCATGAGCGTAGCCAGCCATGGGCTCAGGGTGGGGCAGCAGTCTAAAATAATATGTAACTAGCAAACTATGCCTGCTGTCTTACTCTGGTAATTTTTTTCTATACATATTTTGTATTGCTACGGGCCTATCTCATTAATTCCGCGTCATTTTTATATTTTCTTACTTAGGTAAGATTAGGTAGGTACCTCACATGTCAGAGCCAGGGTGGGGCAAGCGCCCCACCCTGCCCATCTTGGCTACGCCCATGTCGGTCACCTATGTAAATGTAACTGTATTTTTTTACTATAAACAAGCAAGATTACAATATTAGGGGATGAAACTGACTAAAAATCGCGCTGCGCGGCCTTTTTTAACCGACTTCAGCAAAAGGAGGAGGTTCTCAATTCGATTGTATGTTTTTTTTTTTTGTCGTTGTTCGCGCGTATCTTCGACATTTATGGACCGATTTAGATGATTCTTTTTTTGTTCGATTGAGTTTTCTTGCGAGATGGTCCCATTTAATTTTTTTTCAAATCGGTTTAGTAGTTTACAAGTAAACCTGAAAATACTATGATATTAAATCAACTAACTTGACAATTTTGTTATTTATGAACCGAATTAGATGATTTTTTTTGTTGGGGAAGGGATACCTTTGTGTAGTCTTTTTAACCGACTTCAAAAAAAGGAGGTATTCAGTTTGTATGCATGTATGTTTCTCCGCGATTATCTCACGTTTGGCTGAGCCGATTTTTCTACCTAAATAATATACCTACACTACCTAATACAGAAGGTACTTACACTAAAAATAAAAAAAATGTTTAAAATAATGCTTTTAGAATAAAAAAAGGAAGATGTACTCCAACCCCACCCGACTTTAATAGACGTGTTTTATTATAACAATGATAATGCGTATCTAATGATTTGTATATTATTTCTTGCTTTTTAGAGGCAGGTTTTTTGAAGTCTGTTTTTTTACTATAAATAAGCTAGATTTATACAAGATTAGAGGATGAAACTGACTAAAAATCGCGCTGCGCGGCCGATTTTTTTACTATAAATAAGCTAGATTACAAGATTAGTAGATGAAACTGACTAAATATCGCGCTGCACTGCCATTTTTTTGACTTTAAATAAGCTAGATTACAAGATTAGTAGATGAAACTGACTATAAAAACGCTGCGCGGCCGCTATTTTCGTTTCGGTCACCATGAGCGTAGCCAGCCATGGGCTCAGGGTGGGGCATCAGTCTAAAATAATATGTAACTAGCAAACTATGCCTGCGGTCTTACTCTGGTAATTTTTTTCTATGCATATTTTGTATTGCTACGGGCCTATCTCATTAATTCCGCGTCATTTTTATATTTTCTTACTTAGGTAAGATTAGGTAGGTACCTCACATGTCAGAGCCAGGGTGGGGCAAGCGCCCCACCCTGCCCATCTTGGCTACGCCCATGTCGGTCACCTATGTAAATGTAACTGTATTTTTTTACTATAAACAAGCAAGATTACAATATTAGGGGATGAAACTGACTAAAAATCGCGCTGCGCGGCCGTTTTTTTGCTATGTATACACTGGCAAGACTACAAGGTTAGTTGATGAAACCGACTAAAAATCGCGTTGCGCGACCGTTTTTTTTACTATAGACTTGGTTCGTGCCGCCCCTGGCTATTGAGCATTTATTTTGGCCCGCTACGGTTACAAAAATACTAAACCCGCTCCTCCACAAAGTTGTGTTGGATTGGACACCCCTGCATTAGTGTTACTGAGTTACTATTTTTTTATAAGGACCACCAAGTAGTTTAGTACCTACTTACTTCCTAGAACAAGTCTCACACTGATGTGGTTTAACACCCAAATGACGTAGTTTATGTTTGGCCAACGAGCTGCAGCTGGTAAAGGTTGCTCCACATTGGTCACAAGTGTACGACTTCTCTCCTGTATGTGTATTGGAATGTGATTTGAGCTCACCTGGAATTATAATAAATCTTTGAAATATTTTTAACTAGCTTCTGCCTGCGACTTCGTTTCGTTCGCGTGGATTTTCGAGAAAATCCTTAGGGAATCTTTCAACCAGATTTAATTTCATCAAAATCAGATCAGCCGTTTTACGTGATTAGGCGGGTCCCCGTCAAGCGCACTGCCCCCCCCCCCCCCCCCCCTTTCCTCACCTCCTTTTCACTCTCCCCCTCTTACTTTCCCCCTCCCTTCAGATAAAACTCGACTTTTAGACTATTAAAATAAGGTTTTCAAAATAGCCTTTTATTTTAGGACGAAGATAACAAGTATATTTTTGCAATAAGGGAAAATTAATACCTTTGCTTACAAAAGATCTTGGGCATAAGTCGCAAGCAAACAACTTAAGACCAACATGTCTCTTCATATGTTGATTTAAATTTGTGCTAGAATCAAACTTTTTACCGCAACTGGAACACAAATAAATCCGTCCTCTGGTGTGAACTTTCAGATGTGTTGTGAGACCAGATATGTTACAAAATGATTTACTGCACAATGGACATTCATGGGGCTTTACACCATGGTGCCTGTTTGTATGTTCATTCAGTAAAATCTCCGTAATAAATGATTTCGGGCAGGTACTACACTTAAAGGGTCGGTTAACTTCATGTGACAGCTCATGCCTCTTTACGTGACTCAACTTCTTGAACACTTTAGCACATAAACGGCATGACAAAACTCTGCCTTTCTCAACGTGTACCCTCATGTGAGCTGACAAGGAATGTACTGACTTAAAATTAACTGAACAAATACTACATTTTATGCTTTGGCCGATTTCATTTTGGTTAACTTCTAGCATTGACTCTGCTTTGTTTTCACTATGCTTCAGTAAATGTCTAACAAGTTGACGCTCTTGAACAAAAGTATCAGAGCAAAACTTGCATGAGTATTCTCCCCTGTGTTTTGCTTCATGTTTTTTTAACTTTGTTTTCATATTAAATTTTTTATTACAAACTTTACATCTATAACTTTTGTTTACAATAGATTTCTGTGCTTCATGACAATTCTCTGTCTTCACTTGTAATACATTACAATAATTTTGATCGTCACATTCTGAAAGTTCTTGCTTTCCATCTATAGCATTACCAGGATCATTAAAATCAATGTCTAAATCAGCACTAAAGTCTTGATCTTCAATTTGTTCTACATTTTCTTGTTCAATTTTTATCTCAAATGGTTTTTCCACTAGCACTAATGATTCTGATTTCATAATATCATCTTGTGACATTTTTAATGCATCTTCAACTTTTTCTGCTTGGATCCTGAAGTCATAAAAGCTGACTAAACAGTTATAACAGCTGCCACACAGTTTCTTTGGTAATTTATCTTCTTTTTCAACCTGTAATACAGAAATAATTGTTTAATTTGAACTTTTCTTCGTTGCACATGCAAAAGTCGCTATGTGTTTTTAGTCATTTTCGGTTTTTTATGCAGTTTTTATCGTTATTCTCATACACACATACTGTAAAAACAGCTATGTGATAAATGCAATATTAAAAGAGATACGGAAAGTAGCTATGTGACATTCATACATTGAATGTTCCATGTTCAATGAAAGTTCCACGCTAAGTGTTATAATTCACATAGCTAAAATAAGTTTACCAAAGTGGAAGCAGAAATTGTGCCCGATATGTCCTTCACTGCACATAGCGAGCAATGCACAGGTCAATCGAGAGTCACATAAGATAATATTCTCATTCTTCATCTAGCAGCGAAGGAGAATGCATTTATATTTTTGTGCTATACTTAATTATTGTAATAATATATAATATTAGAAAATAGTTATGTGCAATCAGATTGCACATAGCTTTTACATACGACCCAAATAAATAACTCTATTATGTCAAATTTGCCTATTATGTTTAATTAAAGCATTATTAATACTGATACTAATACATATTCAAAAGTAATCTAAAACTACGTAAATTTGTTATATGTAGGTATTAAAGTGTAAATAAATTATCTAGATGTTCTAATATTTTTTTGACAAAATCAGTTTTTTGTGTCTCCTGTAAAGTATGTAAAAACGCGACTTCAGCATGCGCAACAATTTTCAGTATAGAAATGAAATATAACTTCCTCAATAAATTGATGTTCAATCTATTTTTAGTCAATAGCAATGGCAAGATCGGTAAGATCACTTAATATTTCATTGGATATTTTGCAGCAAACTGGTTTATTCAGCCACTTAATTAACAGCCTAGTCATTTAATTGAACAGTGCCGTTTAATCACCAGCCTAAAGTGGCGCTCCAAAAGAAATTAAGAATATTCACTATACTCATGGACGAATTAGTCCATGCTATATATACTTACTTATACCTTTTCAAGTGCATGGTTTGCCTTCAAAGCATAGGTAACACTAACAAAGAAAGGTATAAAAGACCCCAAAGTTAAGTCTATCTAGCATTGCTTTAAAAATATTATGTAGAACAACAACTAGGTATAATTATTTTATTTACCACTATTGAGGTGCAAATCAGCAACATTTCAGCGATAGTTGTAGAGTTTTGATAGTCGACAAATAATTCATAGTATTTGCTTGAAACATCATTTAGACAGGTTCGACAGCATTTATTAATATTTTTATTTTTGATAAAATATGGATTCATTTTGTTCTGGTTTTTACAAAAATACTACACAACTACTACACTACACACACACACAACACAACACAACTGACAAACAAAACTCGCATCTCGCATGAAAAGAAAACAAAACTGCACGCACTGCAACTGTCACTGTGACAGTGACAGTGACAGTTGGTGCATTCCAGCAGACCAATCGCAAAGTCATTGGTCACCAGGTCACCACAGATACATTTTTAACCATGAAAAGTACAGTCACGTGTTTTGCCCGAAGGTTTTACCCTACACAATCAACAAAAACATCTCAACATTCAACAAATTCGTCTACACCAAAACAATGTTTCTATATACACATTTTTGTGTAGAGAAACAATGTTTTTTCTATCCATGTCCGGTGGAAAACACGTAAGGACACAAAACATTTTGCGCGGGTCGAGGGGCAGGCAGGGTAATGTCTTCATCTGAGTCGTATCGTATAGAATCAAAGGCGGCAAAGTATGTAGATTGTCAAAAATGACTTATTGATACAGCAACATTGCAAATTTTAAACGTCATCGACTGTTCAACCGATTAATAATCAAAGGCGGCCATTTCCTCTAGTAAATTGGACTGCAAATCTTATTAGAATCAAAGACGGCTTTCTTTCATACAAAATCCACGAAAATCCGCTATCTTGATTTTTTCTTTTTCGATTTACCATAAATTAGTAAAATAGATTGCCGCCTTTGATACTATACGACTCTCTGTCATTTTGACAAGTGGAGGGCCAGGTTTAGTACTTTTGCAAACCGTAGCGGGCCAAAATAAATTCCCAATAGCCAGCGATAGCCCGAGGCAAGGTATATCGATACGGTGTCTATTCCCATCCTTCTAGGGAAGCTTGAGAATATGGGAATTCGAGGTATACAACTGCAACTTTTACGCGATTACTTGACGGATCGAACTCAATGTGTTAGTATAGGAAGAGAGGCCAGTGATTTTATCAGTGTGGGATATGGTGTGCCTCAGGGCAGTGTTCTTGGGCCCATCTTGTTCTTAGTTTATATAAACGACCTTCTGGGACTTCATCTTACCCATGGCAAGTTAATTTGTTACGCCGATGATACCGCGCTACTTTTCTCAGCTAAAACCTGGTCTGATGTCTTCAGTGCTGCTCAGAAAGGGTTCAACGAGGTTTCTTTATGGCTTCGCCAAAACATTCTGACTTTAAACCCAGATAAAACCAAATACATAACTTTTGCTATGAGATCCTCTGGCCTACCATCTGAAGAATTTGCACTGAAGGCTCATTGCTGCGATGACTTCCGTTCTCAGGCATGCTCATGTGTTAGATTGGAAAAAACTGATAGTATTAAATACCTAGGTTTAGTCATTGATTATTCTCTGTCTTTCAAGGAACACATTAGACTTCTAGTTGGCAGAGTCCACAAACTAATTTATGTCTTTAAGAATCTGAGACACGTTGCTGACTTTGATCTCCTCAGGAAAGTGTACCAATCTTTATGCCAGTCTGTTTTAACCTACGGCATCATTGCATGGGGAGGAACCGCCAAGACTACGCTCATGAATTTAGAAATAGCCCAAAGATTTGTCTTGAAAGTTCTCACTTTCCGTCCAATTTTCTATCCCACTACTCTCTTGTATAAGGATTGTGATGTGTTAACGGTGAGACAACTATTCGTATTGCAGGTGATTCTGAAACAACACTCACTTTTCCAATACAACAAGGATTTTGAGACTAGGCGTCGTAAGTATCAAGTGTGCTCATCCTCTGTTACTGGGCACTCCTTCGCTCATAAATTCTTTAATTTTCTAGGTCCATTTCTCTATAATAAGGTAAACAAAAATATAAATATATATCGTCTAAACATGCATGAAGTAAAAAACTCTATAGTTGTCTGGTTGAAATCGTTATCGTATGACGATATTGAATTGCTTTTAAAATCTGAAATTTAATTCCATTTACGCGTATTTTTTCATTAAACACACCCTCTCTACACACACACACACTCACATTCACTTTACACACCGTGAGAGGATTCACTACACTTAAGAATTATTTTAAGTTTTTGGCAATGTTAAACACATTCTTTGCGTTGAACTATTTCCATCTAAGTATGTAATCGAGTCCTAAAAAGAGCGCTGCACCTGATATACAGTTTTTTACTAGTTTGGGTGCAGATGTCATTAGATCGTCACACACAGGATGTCTAGTTTATTTAAGTAAGATGTTCAAAAACATGTATTATTTATGTCAATAAATGTTTTATTATTATTATTATTATTATATTAAAAAAACGGCCGCGCAGCGCGTTTTTTAGTCAGTTTCATCCAGTAACCTTGTAATCTTGCCTTTTTATAGTAAAAAAGCGCGATTTTTAGTCAGTTTCATCCACTAATCTTGCTTGTTTATAGTAAAGAAAACGGCCGCACAGCTTGATTTTTAGTCAGTTTCATCCAGGTTGTAATCTTGCTTGTTTATAGGAAAAAAAATGGCCACGCAGCGCGATTTTTAGTCAGTTTCATCCAGATAACCTTGTAATCTTGCCTGTTTATAGTAAAAAAAACGGCCGCGCAGCACGATTTTTAGTCAGTTTCATCCACCAATCTTGCAGTTGTGCTTGTTTATTGTTAAAAAAACGACCGCGCAGCGCGATTTTTAGTTAGTTTTATCCAGATAACTCTTTGCTGCGTTCCGAATCACGCAAGATTCACGATTCATTTTAATTTTTTACGATGACGTGACGTCACAAGTCGATTAGTGTTGTGGGTGGCATGCCCATAGTGCCCATAACCATAACGGTGGATCCGCGCCTGTAAATAGCACCATCCCTTTCTAAAGCCGCGATTACATATTCCAATCTAGCATACCAATTTAAAGTTGCCACCCGTATAATAATAAGTTAAATTTTAACAATTAATTTAAACAAATAACGCAAAGGTCAACATTGTTTATGTTTTTTTTATTTTCAATTCTCATCTCCAATCATAAACAATGTTTATCTTTCCGTTATAGGGTAAATTCACTTTTAAAATCGAACTTATTATACAATATTTTATTGTCAAGAACGAGTGGCAACCCGAAATTGGTATGCTAAATCGGCGTATGTAATCGCGGCTTAACTGTACTCAAGTAGATTTTTGATGTTGAGTTTGATTCTATAATAATTCGCTGTGAACGGCGTGTGTAGAGAAACATGTTTCAGAAACAACGTTTTGTGGAGGTGTTTTTGTTGAATGTTTTCAAAATAAAGTCGCTGTGGACAAGGCTTATGTTTATAAATGTTCAATATTTTTCTATCCATGATTAAAATCCATTCTATGGCGATCGATGATGAGTGGGTCTCCAGCTTCCTCATAGGCTATAGAGAAATTCTAAGCATGCCATATTTTAAAGCATAATAGCAGCAATCAAACTTCCAGACATAATAATAGCAGCCACCATAAGCTCGTTACCATGAGTTGTTTTATGTGTGCGAGCTGGCGACACGTGTCTACAGCTTACACATGCCGTTAAGGCAAACCAGTGAGGTTAGGGTTTTAGACTATAGTCAGAAATTTAGAGCCTAATTGCAGCAATAAGATCCAAAAAAACCAACCATCACACTCAAATACTCTTGAAACTACGAGCATAAAACTGTGTGCGAGCTGGGGACCCGTGTCACTGGCTTGCACAGCTGTATTTTCGTAATTATTTAAGCTACGATTATGTGATATACCTCAAAATTTTCAGCCGAATTGCAGCATTAGGCTCCAAATTTTTCAAAACTTTAACTCGAAAGGTTTTTGAGCTACGAGCCGATATCTATGTGTAAGCTGGGGACCCGTGTCGCCGGCTGACACATGGTGAATTGCTGTAACTGTATATGTTAGAGTTTCGTTTTAAAGATCAAATGATATGTTATAATTGCAGCACACACGAGGCAAAATTTCAAATCTCTGGGCCTCTTAGTTTCGAAATTATAAGCCAAAAACCGTTTTCCCGCCAAAAAATTCAAAAAAATGGCTCGGAAGCGGCTAATCGCGCCGTTGCCGTTCCGTGCGCTACACTATTGCAATCGAATTTGAACCTAAGAGCTAGTATTATTTTGAGTCATTTTAATTTGCGCTCTCGATCGTTTTAATTTATGTACTGAGAATTTTAGTCTAAGAGGTAGGAGCTGATATAACTGGTTACCTAATTTAATATAAAAGCAAAGTCTATTTATATAGGAATGTTTATATCGCTAAGGTATAGGTACTTTATTTTATTTTATTAACACGTTTTTATTAGGTTATAAATTTTGATCACTCGATCAATTCAAATAGGGATGTAGCGATTATACAAAAACATCGTTACCATTAAAAACAAGACCATTAAACCACAGGATTTTTTTATTAATTAACTGGATAAAAAGAGATTAAAAAAGAACAAATAAACTTTTCACGCAGATGAAGTCGCTGGCGGTCACTAGTCGACTATAATAGGTATACCTAGGCACATTTGGAGCAAATAATCAACATAACTAAATCTTTTTAACCGACTTCAAAAAGAGGAGGAGTTATGTATTTTATTCGATTACTCGAAGACTGCTGGACCGATTTGAAAAATTGATTTTTTGTTTGAAAGTATATACTTTCAAGTTGGTCCCATTATCATGAAGTCAGGATCTAATGATGGGTTCCTGGACAAATCAAGGGAACTCTTCAAATATTATAGGCACACCTATAGCGATTTTGGTATTTTCTTAAGTAACCTATGCATTTGCTTTCGGAAAGTACCATTTTGGTGAAATGGAACTGATGATGAAGACCATACATGATAATCGGAATTATTCAATACTAAGTTTCATTGGTGCGAAATGATTACTTTTACATGGTTGCATTAATTATTTTAAGCTCCTTAAAATAAAGTACCTATACCTTAGCGATATAAACATTCCTATATAAATAGACTTTGCTTTTATATTAAATTAGGTAACCAGTTATATCAGCTCCTACCTCTTAGACTAAAATTCTCAGTACATAAATTAAAACGATCGAGAGCGCAAATTAAAATGACTCAAAATAATACTAGCTCTTAGGTTCAAATTCGATTGCAATAGTGTAGCGCACGGAACGGCAACGGCGCGATTAGCCGCTTCCGAGCCATTTTTTTGAATTTTTTGGCGGGGAAAACGGTTTTTGGCTTATAATTTCGAAACTAAGAGGCCCAGAGATTTGAAATTTTGCCTCGTGTGTGCTGCAATTATAACATATCATTTGATCTTTAAAACGAAACTCTAACATATACAGTTACAGCAATTCACCATGTGTCAGCCGGCGACACGGGTCCCCAGCTTACACATAGATATCGGCTCGTAGCTCAAAAACCTTTCGAGTTAAAGTTTTGAAAAATTTGGAGCCTAATGCTGCAATTCGGCTGAAAATTTTGAGGTATATCACATAATCGTAGCTTAAATAATTACGAAAATACAGCTGTGCAAGCCAGTGACACGGGTCCCCAGCTCGCACACAGTTTTATGCTCGTAGTTTCAAGAGTATTTGAGTGTGATGGTTGGTTTTTTTGGATCTTATTGCTGCAATTAGGCTCTAAATTTCTGACTATAGTCTAAAACCCTAACCTCACTGGTTTGCCTTAACGGCATGTGTAAGCTGTAGACACGTGTCGCCAGCTCGCACACATAAAACAACTCATGGTAACGAGCTTATGGTGGCTGCTATTATTATGTCTGGATGTTTGATTGCTGCTATTATGCTTTAAAATATGGCATGCTTAGAATTTCTCTATAGCCTATGAGGAAGCTGGAGACCCACTCATCGATCGATGACCTAGCGGTAAGCTTGCTGGAATGCACCCAATGTCAAAATTTCAATTTTCAACAATGGTCTGTGTTTTCATTTATTTCAACTTTTGCCAAAAAGTTAAAACTTGTGTAATCAAAAGGATTTTCCTTCCTACTTGGTTTTTAACTTAATTTAAAAAGGTGCTGCTAGCTTTCACCGTGTCTTGGTATGTTCACATAATTACTCGAACTTTTGATTGAATTGTTTATTGTATAAGTTTTTGAAATTCATTAACCATTAGTGTGATTTTATGTCTCTATAAGAAAAAAAATCAATTCCTAATTAAAAGACTTGCCCGGCTTCAGCAAGGTGTAGCCTTAGACCAACTTCTCTCATAATCTCATTAGTATTCTTAAAGGTATAAGGTTAGAGATTACAAACAACTTGTTTTAATATAAAAGTAACATCCTCTCCCCATGTTTCTGACTATTATTATGATTTTATTCATCATTGGTATTATTATTACCTAGGTAATAATAATAAGGTGTGAGTGAGGTACAGGATACCGGCACCTAACTTGGCAAGACAAAGATGAGACAGATGCGCCGAGTTTAGTGTTTGTAGCTACTGCACATTTTTTGTCTTATTTTTGTCTTGCTAAGTTATATGCCGGGGGCTGTAGTAGAGGACAAGCTAGTAGACTAATTTAGATACTTTCACGTTGCAATTAAGTCCAAAATAAAAATTCATTATACACATTCTCATCTTTTTGGTCGGAGAGTCAGGTTCGGGATTTAAAGGTATTAATGCCAAATGAAATTCTGCCATTTGAATAGTATGCTATTGTTAATTCGGAACAACAATCATTCAACATTCGGCCAAACAATAATTATATTAAACAATTTTTATGCCTTAAAAATATTCGTTCTAAGAAGATTATGCCAAGTGTGTTATGCCAAATAAATTTCGGAGCATCAAGATTCTGCCAAATAGAGGTAACCCCTCATTTCATTCATTGAATAATAATTGCCTTTTTTGTTTACTTTTACAAGACTGCATAAAAGAAGTGTATTGTGTTCTGTTCTGGGTTCATGTATGTATGTTGGTATGTGTGTGAGTTTCTTTATCCCACCATAAATGCTAAATGCCTGAACAGACTTGGATGTGTGGGGTATCGTTAGAATCCTTACATCATTCTGAGTGACACTGACTATAGATTTTTGGGAAAATGACAATATGTTGACTATAGATGTCATTTTGATATGTGAATCAATTATTCAATTCTAACAATAAGGGTATTAAATGAAAAGCCTTGTTAAGCACATTACAAAACTATATACTTACTTACTTAAGGTGTTATTAAAATGTATAAAATGAAAATAATTTAAATAATACAGAAGGTACTTACACTAAAAATAAAAAAATTGTTTAAAAAACAAAAAAACCGACTTCAAAAAACCTGCCTCTAAAGTCGGGTGGGGCTGGAGTACATCTTCCTTTTTTTATTCTAAAAGCCCCACCCGACTTCAATTGACGTGTTTTATTATAACAATGATAATGCGTATCTAATGATTTGTATATTATTTCTTACTTTTTTTAGAGGCAGGTTTTTTTAAGTCGGTTATTTTGTTTTTTTAACAATTTTTTTATTTTTAGTGTAAGTACCTTCTGTATTAGGTAGTGTAGGTTTTTTAGAGGTATTAAATTTTAAAGCTTTTTTGTTTTCATTATCAGCTTTTTTGAAGTCGGTTTTTTGTTTTTAAAACATTTTTTTTTTTTTTTAGTGTTAGTAAGTACCTTCTGTATTTGGTAGACTTTAGTTTATTTATATTATCTTATCCAGTAAGTATATTATCTAGGTAGATAAAACATGGGTAGACCCAAAGTTATTATTTTTTTAATTTAACTTTTTTGTGTAAGTATGGTATATTTAGCGACGATATTATCTAAGTTACAATAGTCTTATGTCAATAGCTCATCACCTTTTACAAAATACTGGTTTTCCCGACGCAGGGGCGTTAGTTCTGGAGGAGTTCTCCTGGTACTTTACTATCAGCTCCACTTCACCATATGCATTATGACGAACAACATAAATAGCCTAGCAACCGTATTAAAGTAATCGTATCGCACCAGTGAGATACTTAGTTTAGTACCTATTGAATAGTTCCGGTGATCATCTATGGTCTTCATCATCATCAGTTCCACTTCACCAAAATGGTACTTTTCGAAAGCAAATGCACGAGTTACTTAAGAAAATACCAAAATCGCTATAGGTGTTGTGCCTATAATATTTGAAGAGTTCCCTTGATTTCTCCAGGATCCCATCATCAGATCGTGATCTTATGACAATGGGACCAATCTGTAACTATATGCTTTCAAACAAAAAAATAATTTTTAAAATCTGTTTGAGATTGACAAAGTTATGTTAAAACATACATAAAAAAAAAACCGTCGACTTGAGAACCTCCTCCTTTTTTTGAAGTCGGTTAAAAATATTAAAAACACCACTGCCCAGCCCATAAACGAACTAAAAAGTAAAAAAAACAAGTGTCATTGCAGATGGGGGACCATTATGTATAATAATTTATAATCTAAGAGGTCCCCCGACTGAAATAATAATTGTTTTTTAATAAGTTTTTAGTTCATTTTTGGGCAGTACTTATTCTTCTTGTGCTTTTTCTTATCGATGCAAGCGGTTTCCGCAACTCGACGTCTATTGCGCCTATTTTGCGTCTGAAGGGTGTGCGGCCGGATTACTCCAGCCAGCCCAGCTCAGCCAGAAATGCTCCAAGAGCTTTCACATTCATGATCGCTTCCTGGACGCTGCCCGGCGAGCCGAAGTACCTCGCCGGGTAAGGAGCCACCCCTCTGCATTCCAGCAGTACGTGGGCAGCCATTTCTTCTTCCTCCGTGCATCCTCTGCATAGGTGACTGTCCGTGACACCTAAGTTAAAAAGATGTCTGTTAAATTGTCCATGATCGTTGGGTAGGACAGTATTTTTTTAAATTATTATTTTTTTACCAAATGCAGTGGCATTCCAGCAATGGATTTGACTGCTGGACTTGAATGTTTACTGGAATAATGTGAACCTGGCAAGGTGGATGATAACAATCACCTTCAACATAATTGACTAATGTATTATATTATTATGTAAAGAGATTTTAATTCATTTCTAGAACAGTGGCACTAGATGGAAGATTATTTCCGTTTTGTGACCCCAGTGGCAAATCCAGTGGCACAGGGCGGAAATAAATGATCCACATCTGTGGTGTGGCGCATCATTTGACCACTGGGGGGGTGGAATGCTACTGGAATAATATGAACCGGGCAGTTAATATAGAGACAACAAACGTCCAACGACGGCGTGCTCTGGGTGTGCACCTACATAGAGCACGCGACGCGCACGCGTTTCGGAACACGTCGTAAAACCGCGCACGATCCGACCGACTCACTGGCCGTAACGGCTTGAACGCCATTTCATATCTCGCTATTTTTTTGTTAATTAAGTAGCTTTATTTAATATCTCGCTAATAGCTACATTAGCTTTCTGCTAATTTTTCATGCACTTAGGTGTGCCCGTTTAAAGTTCCTTAGTGCGAAAATTTAGTATGGCCCGTAACACACGTCACTGGGGCCCAGTGTTTCCTTACTTATGATTGGGACACGCAAACCAAAGTTTAACGCCAGCAAAGGAGATTTCCCGGATCATCTCAAAAGATGTAGTAAAATTTACTTGATTCTGAGAAAAATGCAATTAATTTACTTTATAAAAATGTTAGGAGTTGAGTTTTACAAAAATCGGAATGATAAAACTGACCAAAAAACAAATATTATTTATATTACTGTATTACCAGATCACACAGTTAGCGTAGGTATGTGGTATTACCTACCGGCGATTCTAGTTACATTGCTGCTTTAGTAAGAATCAATATGACAACGATCTTACTTAAAAATAGTAGCAATGACCAGCAATGTACAACTGCGATTTCTGTCAGTTTCAATCAGAAGTTGATTGATTGCAAAATCAGCATCAGCATTTACTTAGCCATCACTCATTCACTCACATCTTTTCATACTTTTGTGTGCTTTATTGAATAAGTAACACTGACATTTGTTTTAATCATAAACTTAATATTAGTGGAATACAAGTTTATGGTTTTAATATATCACTGGTACCCCTCTATGCTGAAGGCTCTCAGGGACATACCCAGTAATACAAAAGTTATATTGTTTTTGTCAACCTTCACGGATATTCAGAATATTTAGATCCCGACAGACAGACTCAAGAATTCCACACACAATGTTTACATCTAAATATAGATAGATACAATGATCCACTTGTATTGGACTTCCCATTCGGAGAGAGGAGCGACAAGGATAATTATTAAAAAAAAAACAATTTGCAGTATCTATGTAAGAAATAAGTTATTGACATAAGGAAGGTTTATAACCTTTAGGACCATAATGTCCACTTCTTAAAATGACCACTTCCCAAAAGGACCACATCCCAGAATGACTGCTTTCTCAGATTGACCACCTCTCACATTGGCCACTTCCTAAAACGACCACTTCCCAATATGCCCATTTTCCATGACGATTACTTAACTTTATACAAAAATCAAAATCAAAAGAACATGCTATCAGATTCATCTCCACAGTTTTGGGTGAACCTCTGCAAGCTCTAGTGACGTCATCAGACCAGTCTTTTCTCTTCGTGCCTCCAGCTTATTAAAGCCAGGTTGCTCTCATTTCAAATGCAACCTCGATTACGCAAGTATGGTTAACAGCTTGCCATTGAACCTCTGATAAGCGTGTAGAGGTCGGTGCGACCTGTTCCATACAAACTTACATTACGAGCCAGTCTCGTGCTGGATGCCGTTGTGTTCGTGCGTGTGTCTCTTTCGCCTCATAAATTCCGTGTTTCTAAGGTAAATAAATTAAAATATTCTCTATTTTTAAATTACTATCGATTAAATTCAGAATAAGAGAATCTATATCCACTTTGCATCGCATTTATTTAATTAATCTTCAATCTTCGTGCTATTGTTTCGACCTTCAACCATTCACAGACGTACTTACCTATTTAGATAATTCATAATTCCGATACAAAGTTTCTTAATTTTTTTCCGGACATCTCACATGCACACATGACCACCAAATAGATAAATAACGGAGATAGGAATGTCTAAAGTTTATTGCACCTAAATCCTAATTATATTTTTCCTAGTCAGTGATTATATAAACCTAAATCTTCATGCATAGTTTTTGGTTTAATTAAATTAGTATAAATAATTATAGTTATGACAAGAAATAAGTGAGAAATAAAAGAAAACCACATGGAATAAAAAAGCACACAACATGAAAGCACGGCACATTGACGTCAAAACCGTAAATATTTTAATAATCACAATATAGTAAATATTAGCTTGTAATGCGAAGCGATGAGTAACATTATTTGCATCATAATAGCGTTTTTGTTTTACGTTTTTTGTCCAACAGATGATCTTAATAAACATTTTGAAGATGTTTACAACAACCGAAATGTTGAAATGTTATGGCCTACATACCTAGTCAGTTTCTATTTACTAAATCGTTCACTATTTTTGTGGTTTTCCTTATCGCGATTTATGGTAGCGTAGATATTTTTAAGTTTAAGTATCATACTGGGTATGTAATAATAAAAGTAATTAGTTTAAAGATATCCTAAACTCCATAAAGTTAGTCTTTAGTTGCAGTAGTGGACGAAAATATTTTCAAAAACAGAAGGTAAATCCAAAAAAAAGAAACGGTCCAAATAGTTCGTTGAACTTTTTTGTATTACAGAATCGATAAAAATATTAGCATATATATGTCAACACAAACAGGTACAGGGTTCAATGCTCGACATTGACATCATTCTCATTGCTAAACGAGCTCGAGCGGCGCCGGCGTCAACATCAACATTATCTGAAACTTTAATTTTGGATTTTTCGTCATTTTTACTTAACAATTATGAAGAAACATCAAAAACTGTTTTAAAGTAATCTGATGGATCTCATCTCACCTTTCTTAGATTCACCGCCTTCCTTTCATTTTATTTATTTACACATTGTAAGTATACCTTTGACTACGGTAGCACCATCACATCATCGATGATCGATCAATATAATCCAAAGATTTAAAATCTTTTAATTCTGTCGGTGTCCATGGTCACATGGATAGTACCACTGTCTGTCTGTCGTTCAAAAATAAGCAGAATAAAAGTTTCAATGCAAAGATCTTTCCCTTAACAATCCGTGAAACCATATACCTATCACCTTTCGGTAATGAAAAATAACAATCAAATAATCAAATTTCTGCATTCTGAATAGGCGACTTATCATCCATCATCAAGAAATAGAACCTGTTTTTAAAGTCGAATTGGTACTATACCCTGTTCGTTGAATCAAGCTAGCAAAGCGTTTCAAAACCTTTCGGTACCTACTAGCTTCATTCGGCGAACAAGGTATTAGTAGATCATGTTAAATTCTGTAGTTATAATATAAACTAACCAGATTACAGGTTTGAATCTTGACAAAAAAACTCTTGTAATGATGGCAATGATTGTGTGTCGGTACAGTATCACAAACTGGTTTGATTTTTATGATATGTAATGTAACTTGCATCATAAGAACTTGAGCGCCCTTATTGCATTCACTGGCACATATTGCCTCTCGCAAATGCTGAACTTATTTTAGACATCTTAAAATAAATAAAAATCTTTTATTTCAGACATCACTGTGTCCATATTTAATGTTAGTTTACAATTATCTTAAAAACTATGTTAAAAGATTATAACAAATTACATTCATGATGGAGATTTGTTACCACTAGATTCCTCACTCGTATGTTTTTACGATTGTTCCGAAAATCACTAACAAACCGGCGAAATGTCACACCTTCTGGCCATAAAGAATCATTCAAAAACAAAGATAGGTTGTTTTTAGGGACGTAAACAATGTAGGCACAATATTGTTTTGGTTCTTTAGAGTTCACTTTTCTCAGGTTTACGTTAATATGTGTTTTACTACAAATAAAATAAACTTAACTTTACTTAAAATGTGCTGCAATTTATTCCTCCGTCCGTAGTATCAATTACTTGATGCTCCTTGTACGATGATGCTATTGTTGAAACTTAAATTTTACTGCTCACCGAATCGGCTTCAAACGAATGGGTCGTTTCCTTGAAGCCGACTTTTCTTATTTCAAATTAAATATGTGCGTCCCGCTGTCCGTCTGTCCTTTTGTTCTCTTCTCCTCAACCGATTATCGTGAAATTTTGTGAGCAGGGTACTTACTTATTGTCTTATTTCAAAATCTATCGCAATGGCTTTCAGGATGTGACACATTGATACATCTTTTTGGGACAAATAAAAACTTATCAAGGAAATTCAACCATTCCGTCCGGCTGTCTGTCTGTCCGTCTGCTCTCCTGCTACAGGTCGCATTTCTCAACCGATTTTCGTGAAATTTTTTGAGCAGGTTCTATAATTACTTACTTAAGTATATGGAATGTTTTTGTCGAGTCAGTTTTTTCAAAATTTTCCAAATGGACGGAGGTTTCGAAAAATGTCACTAACGCGAGGTCTACAACTCTACGGAGCCAGGTGTATAAACAAGAGGACTTTGTATAAGACAAACAAAACATCACGACCAAACCAATCCATCTTATAATATGGGTTGGGTTGGGTGTTAGGTATGCACACAAAATAAGCGTAAACCTGTTTTCCCCCTTTTATTTTCTCTTTCGTTTTCGTTTGTGCTGGGTATGGCTTCGCATTCCTTCCATTTGGAAGAGTTTCCTCTGCTATTTGGGACTCTTTTCACTGTGAATTCGACAAAGATGCAGTGCTAAAACAAAACTATGAATGGGCTCGAAAATATTTGCCAACTGCTATCGTTACTTGTCTGATGTTCTTTCGGCAAAAAATTTTGCAACTGCAATTCTACAATTTTCGTCCTTCTTTGCGTTAATTTCTGTTAGATGTCTTTCTACATTCTATACGCTAGTACTAATATTTATTCTGTGATTTGGAGTGATATCAATAATTTTTTATCGCGTTTTGAAGAAAACTGTATTATACCCACTTACTAACATTATTACTGATTTACTGCTGATTCTTATCAAAACCTTACTATGTTTTAATAACATTCATTGTCATTGTCACGCCAATATGTATTAGGTACTTACTTATTTACTTTACTTGGTAAATAAGAATTTTTTTTTTCATTTAAGTACTTACTTTCATTTCCGTTACTAACATTCACAATAAGTATAAGTACTTTTAAATAACCTATACAGGGGTCAGGGTGTAACTAATAACCCTAATGCCAGATATAGCAGATAAGGACCATAAAACCGAACAACTTTTAGTATGAGACCAACAAATCTCAATAAAAAAAATATCGAAAAAGAAATCATATTTCAGCCATTTCGAAAAATGTCACAAAAGCCAGGTCTACAACAGCTCACGAGCCACCTTAGTTTAAAAGATCTAAGCTACTTGCGCTAGCGCAATGATTTGCAAAAAGTTGAGGTGTTGGGCTTAGTACATGAGGTTTAAAATAACTGTACTTTACGTAGTAATCGACAATCGTAAAAATAAAAGTGAAACAAAGTACAACAATCTATCATGACAATCCCACAGCTCTGCCAGCGTGTCAACCAACACATTTCAATCGCCACAACTCTGACAATTAAAGGAAGCCACATTTGAACAATGGCTTCCACGATTGAATATTTTCAATTAGACTCGTGGTATTTGTTTTCCTTATATAACAAAAATACAAGCACAAGGACTGTTCATTATATCATTATGTATTTACAAACTTACAAATCCATCATTATTATTGTAAGTCGCTTTTTGACAACCAAGATAATATCCAATGTTCTTTAAAATCACCTTTTGGCTTGCACATGGCTTGTTCTGTCTGGTAACAAATGTGAGCATGGTCAGTCAGAATATTTATTGTACAATAGGATTTTTGATTATAAAAAGTAAAGTAAAGTATAGAAAGTACTTTTTTGCGGACAATAGATGTTCTATTGTCCGCAAAAAAGTAACCATGCAGTCTGTATAAATATTTACCCGGTGTTTGCGGGTATAATGAACTTTGTAATTAACTATTAACAGTCTTAACCTAGATTGTCTTTGTAATTATGAAAAGTCTTAACCTAGATTGTCTTAGACCGATTCAACTCCGGCTCGCGATCTAAAAATGTTTTGTGTAACAGGTACTTAAGTATTATTTTAATACATTTATTTCGAATACTTCCTCCATCACCGAAAACTGAAACGTTGAGGACTAGGATGTCTATGAAAGGGAGTTGGAAACTCAACTGATGCTGCAAATATCATTAGCTAGCTTTTCTTATAACAGCTTGCAATTAAAAGTTATTATAAAAGCCCAGTTTAATTATTCTCTATGCAGCTAAGCCATTGAACCTAATAAATTGAGCGTGGAAAGGCAGACTGATATACGAGTAAATTCTATTACTGTTGTGCATGAATTATCATTAGATGTAGTCGTGTAACGGCTGGTTAACGCTCCACAATGTCATTCAGGTCGTTCGGGTTGTTTGTGGTCAAGACAAGATACAGATTTACATAGTAAGGTTTCCAAATGTGGTCATTATATAACACTTTTTTAAATCCTTTTGTCTTTAAAATTCTGGCTTCAATCTTTTAAGGATAAAGCAAGGTAGAAATTTATTTTAAGGGATGTATTTAATAGCACTTTAAATTTGACGAAACCAGCTATAAAATTGTATTAAAATAATGATAGATCTATAATTTAATACTATCACTACAAAAATAATGGTTTGCACTATAACAATTTTGTCAGCACTTTAAAATAATAATAGATCTATAATTTAATATTATCACTACAAAAATAATGGTTGACTATAACTGTGTCCCAACTCCGAAACCATTTAGTTTCTGTCCAACCATGTCAGACTGATCGCTGTTAAAATGAGATGTTAAGATGATAATAACACATAGATATACCTAGTATATTAAAAAAATAAAAAAATTGTTTAAAAAACAAAAAAACCGACTTCAAAAATCCTGCCTCTAAAAAGCAAGAAATAATATACAAATCATTAGATACGCATTATCATTGTTATAATAAAACATCTATTAACCCGGCGAGCATGAGGTGAAAAAAGTTACACCTAGCATGTGGTGGGGTTTGCCAAACCCCAACATATAATTACCTATAAATGCCAATTTATTAAACCAAGACTTAAGAATTTATTCGTATTTTGAAACATGGTTTATATTTAGTGTATAAAATAAAAAACAGTGTATATTTATATACTTTTATTGTATTATTTATCAGAAATACTAAAATATAACATTTACAAAAAAACAAAAAAAGGAACTTCTGAAAAAGGAACTAAAATCAACTAATTCTTTAATAAAAATATAAAATCAACTTTAAAAACTTAAAGAATATAAGATTCTCAATAACATATTTTTTTTAAAGAATTAGTTGATTTTAGTTTTAGTATTTTTGATAAATAATACAATAAAAGTATATAAATATACACTGTTTTTTATTTTATACACTAAATATAAACCATATTTCAAAATACAAATAAATTCTTAAGTATTGGTTTAATAAATTGGCATTTATAGGTAGATATATGTTAAAACTAACACGGAGCATGTGGCGGGGTATGACGCACCCCACGAACGTTTACACGCGTGTAGCTCCTGCGCCGGTTGACGCGACACTGCGGTCACGCCACTCTCCCCCCGCGGAGTACATTGGCTCCAGCTACTCGAAGCAACAAACCAATTGAGGGGCAAATTTGAAAAATACACGACTTCGCGCAAAGCATGGGCATGTCACACCCTACCACAAGCTCGCCGGGTTAAAGTCGGGTGGGGCTGGAGTACATCTTCCTTTTTTTATTCTAAAAGCCCCACACCCGACTTCAATTGACGTGTTTTATTATAACAATGATAATGCGTATCTAATGATTTGTATATTATTTCTTGCTTTTTAGAGGCAGGATTTTTGAAGTCGGTTTTTTTGTTTTTTAAACAAATTTTTTATTTTTTTATTTTTAGTGTAAGTACCTTCTGTATTAGGTAGTGTAGGTATATTATTTAGGTAGAAAAATCGGCTCAGCCAAACGTGAGATAATCGCGGAGAAACATACATACATACAAACTGAATACCTCCTTTTTTTGAAGTCGGTTAAAAAGACTACACAAAGGTATCCCTTCCCCAACAAAAAAAATCATCTAATTCGGTTCCTAAATAACAAAATTGTAAAGTTAGTTGATTTAATATCATAGTATTTTCAGGATTACTTGTAAACTACTGAACCGATTTGAAAAAAAATTAAATGGGACCATCTCGCAAGAAATCTCAATCGAACAAAAAAAAATTATCTAAATCGGTCCATAAATGTCGAAGATACGCGCGAACAACGATAAAAAAAAAAAAAACATACAATCGAATTGAGAACCTCCTCTTTTTGATGAAGTCGGTTAAAAAGGGGTAATAACATGTGGCATAATGCATACACGCCAGCAGGTCAATTCTGGCGTTGTTGTTGGTCACAATGGAACCTAACCTCCTCCTCGGCTCCTCGCACTTAGTCGTCTGTTTACCAGCACTAAAGTTATAAAAAAGTGTGTTTCATTATTTTTAAAGTGCGTTTATATATTCCCCTTATTTTAATATTGAAAGTCCTGTCCTATCTAGAATAAAATAATAGTACAACTAGTGGTGAGAATTTCCTGTGACACTTTCATGCACTCGCACTGGCACACGTTGTCAATCCTGATCTTGTCCCTATTCTATTTCCCTAGACCGATCTAAAAAGGTCGTAAAGATTATAATAAAGGTTGTAAAAAACCTGTTTCTTATTAATACATAAGGATATTATATTGGAAAATATATAAATCCATAAAATGGAAATCTAAGTAAGTAGGTACTATATTTTACTTAAATTTTTTTGTCAACCCTAGTTTGGCCGCCATTGACTACAGAATGAAAATAATATTAATGAGTTTCATTCCATTTTCATTCATACGCGTTTTAATTTATACGCATAGTATTAATAATTTTTATCACGTGAATGGCAACTTGCGCAATTAGACATTATTTATGACTCTCACACATCGAAATATTATTACTATGCTATAAGTAGACATTCTTTGGCACTTAAAGAATGGGAGGCTGTGCTCATGGGGTATAAATACTAATCTTTAGTATTAATTGTATTTTTTTCTGAATTCTTAGTGCATAGGTAGGTACTAGTGTTAATAAAAAAATATATTAAAATAGTAGTGTTCCCGAGATTTAGTTTTTAGATTTGAAATCTTACGACCGAAAAGCCATGCATAGTATTTGTTGTATGATCTGTGGCCATAACAGTTTTTATTTTGTTTCAGATCAAACAAAACGGGTAGAAAGTACGACACGAAATCGAAACACAGAAACTCTAGTCAAATTTTTAACAACGAAGATGAAATAATTAATTAAATAAAGCTTTATCTTCATTTTTTAATAATATAATAATAGTTTTAAGACAGTACTAATTTAGTTTAAGCTTCGAATTAAGGACAACATGCAGATACTAAAGGCTCGTTTCGCCCTGAGAGCCAGTGCTTCCCAGTTCCAAGCATGGAGCACTGCCAAAACGAGAACAGCAACCACAGTAAGTAGATTAAAATATTTAACTAACCGAATAATTTAATACTTAAGATAGTTAATAAAATTGACTGGATCCTATATAAGCTGCTACGGGTGAGTCGAATTTTTCTAGTATTTTTCAATTATATTAATTAAATTATCTTAATATAAAAATAGCATTGGAATGCATAAAATCTAAAAACTTCAATGATTTAATACTTTGTCGTCTGCATTAACTTTTAAGGGTTCCGTACCTCATTGGCAAGAAAAGGAACCCATATTCGTCATGTCTGTCTGTCCGTCCGTATGTCACAGCCACTTTATTCCGAAACTATTAGGATTACACAGTCGAAACTTGCCTTTCGGGCCCGTGGACCTACCGATTTGCCCTACTAGTAGAACCACGGTATACCACTATGTACACGTGGTCCTACTGGACTAGGGCTTATTATAATGGTAGGTAAGTATATGTATTTTGTAATACGATTTTTTTGTCACAAATTTCATTCTGTGAGACATCTGTCAAAAAAGTTGCTGAGTAAGGTGTTCAGCTAATTTACATTGGCCGAAATTACAAGTTCGGCGGTAGCGTGTGTTGTTATTTATCGAAATACTACACTTTTATACATGCGCGATGCAAACAAAAGTTATATACATAGATAGTGGTCCCTATCTTAGACATTTATGTTCATTATCATACTTATCTATCCGAGTAAAGCCGGCTCTAAAGCGCCTAAACAAATATCACTTAGTCCACGCCCGGGGCAATGACACAAATATTAACATACTATTGACAAACGTCTATTTAATCTATTTACAAGATACAAAGGTTATAATTCTACTCGCTAAATAATACTACTGGAAACAGGGCTTGGAACCGGTACCGAAAGTACAGGTTCCGTACCGGTATTTAGCGGTTCTTGCCATTTCGGTACTCGGGTATCGGTTCCACACAACACAAGTACCGGTACTGAACCTAAAAAGTACCGGTACCAATTTGAGGTACCTACCCACCACGTTTGGGAGCGAGCGATGTTGCCATTTGGTGCAATTTTTAGAAATTGAGTCGAATAATAAAGTTGATCCCAACACTTATACGCCGTGCTCGACACAACACAAGCCGCAGGGCAGCACGTATTATCGATGTCCCGTAGTTGGCGACCACGTTTCACTGCCGTAAGTCATCACTGGAAACACACTGTTCAGAGCTCTCGTCTAAAGTCCATTTATTAATGGACTTTAGACGAGAGCACCTTTCGATGAAGCATGTTATGATAACAATAAAAATAATTATCTCGATAAACAAACACGGAAGTTCAAATCGCTATAGTGTCAAAGCCTAATGCTCGTATAATCCGCGGTAATTGATAAAATGATTATTCAACACATATGCGATAATTTATCGCTTTATATCAATATTAGTCATATAATCAAACGCCTAACGGAGATAGTGTCTAGTGCTTATTGACTTATTACCGCACAGTTAATACGATTTACGTAAAAATACATTTTGTTTACTTTCAGGATTCAAAAACAGTAGAATACAAACCAATCAGAAGTGTGCTAGTAGCGAATCGAGGAGAGATTGCAATCAGAGTGTTCCGAGCATGCACGGAGTTGGGCATACGGTCTGTCGCTATCTACAGCGAGCAAGACAAACTGCAGATGCACAGGTAATAATGAACTCTATGTAGACGATATAAAAGTGGTAATTAATCTTTTGATCGTGCATGGAGTGCTCCGTAGCCATCTACAGAGTTCAAGGCTTACATCAGATGCACAGGTAGATAATGAACTCTATATATCTATTTATATATCTATCTATGATATTTCTGTTGCCTGAAATAAATGATTTATTTATTTATTTATTAATTTATATTATTTATTAAGAGCGTTAATTGTAATATTTCAAATATGCGTGGAGAGTGGACTGTAGCCTAACCACCAGCATGTGAGTAAGACAAACTGCAGATGCACAGTTAGATAGTGATTCCTAAAAGTAATAATAATGTTTCTAACATGAAAAGATTTAGGCTCATGTATCTACAAAACAACCACTGCTTTCACACAAAACTTACAAACGTTGTACTCAAAAATTATCTTTATTATTACAGACAAAAGGCCGACGAGTCGTACATAGTTGGCAAGGGCCTGCCGCCCGTGGAGGCATACCTGAGCATCCCGGAAATCATCAGGGTTGCCAAGGAGAACGACGTGGACGCGGTGCATCCCGGATATGGCCTACTGTCTGAGAGGTATGATATTCGAACTGTATGAAAGTAAGCATATCTAGCTCTGTAGCACTCTGTAGCCAACGTCACATTTGCAAATTATTGAACTACTAGCTTCTGCCCGCGACTTTGTTTGCGTGAACAATTATTTTTCTATCCTTTGGGAACATGCTTTTTTTCTGGATGAATACACCCTGTGTCCTTTTCTGTAGCCTCCACAATCATGATCGGTCTCTCACAACTTAAAGTTAAGACAAAAAAGCGTATCAAATAATCTGAACTTCCGCATTTTATTATGTTAGTTAGGATGGGATTGAATAAGTTTTCGCTGCCCATCGATTTTTAAAACGTCAAATCCCCACACATTTTCGAAAGCGAAGGGATGGCGAAAAAATAGATAAACTTGTATCTGGGATATGTTGAAATGTTGATAGTTTTTGCGCTCGTCAAATAGATGCCGTAATCAAACGTATTAAAGTTGATTATTGTACGCAGGTCGGACTTCGCGCAGGCTATCATTGATGCAGGGCTTCGCTTCATCGGCCCCTCCCCAAAGGTGGTGCAACAGATGGGAGATAAAGTTGCCGCGAGGAAAGCCGCCATCGAAGCTAGTATGATATTAAATACTGATTTTAAACCTTACTGGACTGCCTACAGCTTTTTTTTCATTTTGAAAAGCCCTCATTGTGACAATAAACTGCATATGATAAAAATGAGTAGTTAAGAGCGCTCGCCGCCTTTTAAAATTTGTCATTTTCGAAATCTGTATTTTTTAATCGCTTGTTAGTCAGCAGCTGTCAGTCACTTTGGTCAGCGGTTTCGGAGTGACAAATTGTAGTCAATGTAAGGATAATTTTTCTGATTCACAAATCGTCCACCTGTCAATTTGTTATGTGTTTGCTATACATTTTTGGATGTTAGAAGCGATTTTTCGTAATTATCAATTTTTCATCCAACATATTTTAGGTTTCTTCAGTCTTTAATTCGTTTACTGTCCGCCTTTCATAATAATTTATTTGTTGATATCAACCAATTTTAAATATAATTTAAAATAAATGGGAATATCGGAGATAAAGGCCCGTAAAAAGGTCTCCAGCAACAGTAGCGCCACCAAGCGGGATACATTTTGTTTCATTTTGCCAATTTGACTATAAGCAGGCTAGGCGCACTCCGCTCTTTAGGTACGAAGCTACAAGTAGCCGGCGAACAGGTTCGGACGGACTAATTTCAGAGGGCCGCCGCGTGCCGGCCGGGTCGCACGTTAGCAACATTAGTTCGATTTCGATACTCATTCACGCGCCGCGTTCGCGTATAGTCGCGTCGTTCGTTTGCATGTTTAACCAAAATGAAGGCATTATTGCATCGCAATGGGCTGCCTTAACAATAATAAAAAGGATCCGAACCTTACGTTTTTCACACTTCCAATCGACAGCGAAAGGTAAAAAGAATGCTTGTCTAGTAATAGGTAGATTCACTAGAATAGAATATTATTATTATCTGTGATACAAACAAACCTAGTCAGTATTTAGTAGGTAGGTATAGTCCGTTTATTCTTAGATAGGTACTTGTCTTATTTGCTAAACAATCTTCACCCAACTATTTATTGAAATAATAATTTAGTAGGTACTTACTTACCTACTTACGAAATAATAAGGAGGTAAGGAGGACGGGCCATAACCCACCACGCGGGCCCAATGCGGATTGGTGTGTGTTAACGACTGCAAATGCAGCCGGGACCAACGGCTTAACGTGCCTTCCGAAGCACGGAGGAGCTCGAGATAATAAATTTTGGTCACCCATCCCATGCGAACCCTTGCGAACGTTGCTTAACTTCCGTAATCGCTGGGCCAGGCGCTAAACCACTGCTCCACCGAGCTCCTCACAATGCTAACACAATAACTTGTAGTAAATTAGGTATTCAGATTAATTATTATTAAAAGAAGACAACCCTGAAGTCGTTAGAAGAAATAAGAGCTACGCGATAGAAAGAGAGGCAACTTCTAGGTGAAATTAACTGTAGGCAAGGGAGCGGTGTGCGACCTGAATTGCACTTTATTGCGTCTGGGATAGAGTCGCTATTTATTTAAATGACTTTGCGGAGTGGATCTTCTGTACTTGTACTATTATGTATTCTGTGCTATAAGTGTCGTTCAAAAATAGGGCCCTTAAACTACAGACACAGCAAAGCCGTTAATGAGGATCAGTAACAGGTTGGAATCCTATGGTTTTATTGATACAATATAAAATCATATTAATAGTTATGAAACTAAGTGAAAGATTTTTGAAATCCTTTTAGAAATGGTTGGGTTATTAAGGGTTTGAAGGAAATGCTAAACTCGATGCAATATGTGCTTTATCACGTACGGCATAAGGTTCGCGTACGTCGCGATGACGTCATAAGGACCCCCCAAAATAATAGTGTTTTAGCATGTTTTAGCTCATATATCTTCTCAGGTTTAAGAGATATCGCAAAAATTTCTGCACAGTTAATCATGTGGTGGCATAATAAAGCTTTCTGATAAGCCGCTAAACAAAATTCGTTACAAATCTTCATTCTGATACTTAATTGTTAAAGCATTATACAAACGTTTTTGTCATATATTTTGTTCAATGGTTGTTATTCTGCGTTATCATAATAATACTTTTCTTCAGAGGTTCCAATCGTGCCTGGTACAGACGGCCCCGTCACGACGAAGGAGGAAGCTATGGAATTTTGCAAACAACATGGTCTCCCTGTTATTTTCAAGGTAATTATTATACTACCCGTTAATCTCCTCTCAGATATCCTTTGAATAGAGGTTGACTGGAAGAGATCGCTTCCAGCGATAAGACTACCTTTGCTCACCATTTACTTAAGTTTTAATACTATTATGTATTCTGTGGTTTTTATTTGTTATTGTATTTGTAATGAGTATACTATGCAATTAAGTATATATCTACGAGTATTATCTATTTATCTATCTATAGTAAAACTCTGCGGTATTTCATTTCTCATGCATTCGGAGAGATCAAACTAAACTACGTAGAACTCGAGCATCTTAAGGCCATAGACTACGAATACTATTACTTAGAGCTTCGGAGATAGATGATAATGCACGTTAATTTTAATATGGTGCGTCCCTAACGTTCCAGTTTATTTTCAGTCTCATTGACACCACATAATTAATATGTCTGAAGTAGTGACGCAATTACATACAAACTGCTCAAAGCATTTTGTGGCAGGCAGTGAGACTTTGATCAAGAATACCTTAGATAATGCGTCACGAACTAAAACAGCACGCAAATATGGCACTGACTGACAAAACTATTAAATGAAAAGTATAAATATTTATAAATTTAATTAAACTAATTTATGCCTTATCTGCTAACCCTAGTGCGCAGTTTTGTGTGTGTTAGTATGCTCCCAATTTAAGCCTTCCTTCCTTCTGTCAAGAATACCATAGATGTCCGGTCAGATTCTCAAAAATGGCACCTCGCAAAAACGCCGCTCGAAATAAGTGGGGCGTGATTTCGATGTGCCATTTTTGCGTGCTGTTTTAGTTCGTGAAGCGTCATCTAGGATATTCTTGATCGAAGCCCCATTCCTATCGATTTGTTTTGCTTACAGATGGTAAAATTGTGACTCATTTCATTTACTATGGACTTTATTTAAAAATACTACCATCCGTAAGCAAAACGAATCGTTCTCGAATATAAGAACCGACCCTTAATCCGTAATTTGTTCCACAGGCCGCGTACGGTGGCGGTGGTCGCGGTATGCGCGTAGTTCGGGAAATGGAAGAAGTAGGGTCGGCCTTCGAGCGAGCCTCGTCGGAAGCGCTCGGGGCGTTCGGCAACGGGTCCATGTTCATAGAGAGGTTCATCGAGAGGCCGAGGCATATTGAAGTGCAGTTATTGGGTGAGTTTATTAAATAGTGTTGTTGATATACTAATAAGTAGGGTCGGCCTTCGAGCGAGCCTCGTCGGAAGCGCTCGGGGCGTTCGGCAACGGGTCCATGTTCATAGAGAGGTTCATCGAGAGGCCGAGGCATATTGAAGTGCAGTTATTGGGTGAGTTTATTAAATAGTGTTGTTGATATACTAATAAGTAGGGTCGGCCTTCGAGCGAGCCTCGTCGGAAGCGCTCGGGGCGTTCGGCAACGGGTCCATGTTCATAGAGAGGTTCATCGAGAGGCCGAGGCATATTGAAGTGCAGTTATTGGGTGAGTTTATTAAATAGTGTTGTTGATATACTAATAAGTAGGGTCGGCCTTCGAGCGAGCCTCGTCGGAAGCGCTCGGGGCGTTCGGCAACGGGTCCATGTTCATAGAGGCTCATCGAGAGGCCGAGGCATATTGAAGTGCAGTTATTGGGTGAGTTTATTAAATAGTGTTGTTGATATACTAATAAGTAGGGTCGGCCTTCGAGCGAGCCTCGTCGGAAGCCAACCGCCTCTGTTATCTAGTGATTCGCCCACCCGTGTAAGACGCAGGGGTCCTGAGTTCGATTCCCAGGGGGGGTACAATTTATACTCAGTTTGATTGGTGGTAGGGCTTATTTCAAGTCCGCCTGGCTAGCTACCACCGTCTTACCTAAGTCTGACGCCAAAACAACAATTTAAAAAAATATTGTGTTCCGGCAGTTAGAGGTAAGATAGCCAGTTCCTCAGTGATGAGGATTCCGGGTGTAGTGCGCTTCCACCTTCGGCCTTATCGTCACTTAACATCAGATGAGGTGAAAGCCAAGCACTATCAAAAAAAGCGCTCAGGACGTTCGGTATCGAGAGGCTGATATTGAAGAACAGTTATTGGGTACGTTTAGTGTTACGAAGTAGCGTCCGCCTTCGAGCGAGCTTCGTCTTGCCTGTTTATTTGCTAAATTATGTCTTAAACGAATCTTGAAAAGAAAAAGATTCTACAAGATAGAAAAAAAAATATGCAACATTTTGTAAGTAGTTAATATTGTGACAGCTGCGAAAAAGGTTAATCTTTCTTCCTTGCTTGATAACCATAATTTCACTTTTTTTGTACTTTAGGTGACAAAGCCGGCAATGTAGTGCACATGTACGAACGAGACTGTTCAGTGCAGAGGCGGCACCAGAAAGTCGTGGAGATCGCCCCGGCGCCGCACTTGGATCCTGAAGTAAGGCTGCACTTAGAGAGATGTAGAAAAGTAAAAAGAAAAGAAAAAAAAAAAAAAAATTAATACCAAAAATTCATTGCTGTAAGTTAAGGTTTAGAGAGTGGGAAACGTTATCGCCGTTTGTATGGAGACTGCTTCCTTGGCATTCCTCTTAAAGCGCAGAAGTAATTATTGGGTCTCATTGGCGGGAGACGTGGTGCGGGGCGACTGCAAACATGCGCAGTAATCCCCTCCAATTTCTCTCACCGCTCAAGATCCGTGCCGGAACCTATAGCATTAGTAGTTCTTGATATATCTATCTGTGACAGACAGACTGAATCGCACCATAAAGGTTCCATTTTTTACCATTTTGGTACGGAATCCTAAATATATTAGTAACTTTTTATTGGTGTTCTTCAATTCTATTAGTAATCCTTATATCGAGACTGAATTAAAATTGGAATATTTTTTATTGACGACTTATAATATAACACATACAAAGAAGCTAAAATAGAAAAGGACTCTGAAGTCAATACATAAAACTCCGTGACTGACTTTAATGGGTTGCAAGAAGGAAGGTTTTAGAAATAAGATCTATTGAATAATCATGTTGACATAGGGTGAATTCCAACAGACAAATCTCTGAGTCATCGATCGCCATAGTTTACATTTTATCCATGAAAAGTAAAATATTGAACATTCTTTACAAATTACCTTCCTTGGTTAAAATTTACTCTGGCGATCGATGACTCAGAAATGTATCTGTTGGAATGCACCCATAGTTATCCATTTTATTTTAGATTCGTCAAAAGATGACGGATTGTGCAGTTCACCTAGCAAAATACGTCGGCTATGAAAACGCGGGTACGGTGGAATTCCTGCTAGACGATAAAGGCAACTTCTTCTTTATTGAAGTAAATGCTAGGTAACTATTAAAACTGGTGCATTAAATAGTACATTACAGTCGAGAACAGGAAGTTAGCATTTGCATTGTCGAGGATGGTTTGAAGCCCGAACTTTTTTTATTCGAGGCAATGTAAATAGCGTCATGCATAAGGCTTGTATAGTGTTTTTCTCATGAAATGCGAAGAAATGAAATTCTCTTAGTAAAAATGTTTTTTTAATTGGTTCGTGTAGCCATGTAAAATATTCAGAACTGAATAATTTTTACCTTCCACAAAATTGTGTCTTTAATCATCCTGGCAACTACCAATCGCACCTAATACGTAAAACAACCGAACCAATCAGAGCTCTATTTCAACGCAGTGCATTAGGCAAGGGTCATTTGAGTTTTTTTTCTTGAATACGGGTCTTTTTATTAATTAGTCTTTTTATACCTACCATAATATGTTTCTTTCTGTATATTTTTCTTCATACTGTATTTAACTTTACTTCTGTGTGTGTACAACATGAATGCAATAAAGAACTCTTACTGTTTCATAATGTAAAAGTAAATTCTGAGTAGCCTACTTAACAAATGATTTGACAGTTGTGATAGTGAAAAATATGTCAAATCGTCTTTAGAGGCCGCGTTCCCTTTTGCGCCAACAGCGATAATATCACTGTTATCGCGCTCACACTTCGTTCCGATTTGTTGTGAGCGCGCCAACGATAGCAGTATTTACGTCACGGATGACGTCACTATCGCCGCCATTTTGCGATCACGGTGATATCGTTCTCGAGCGTTAGCACTGTGAGCAGTCTGTCATATTTGACGTTTTGAGTTGTTTTGCATTGACCTATAGTTTTGTTTATCTTATAGTTTATTATTTATTGGATTCTATAACCCGAAGCAGAACAGCAATAATACAAGATGATAGTGCTTATTAAAGACGAAACTACGGGTAGAGATATTTCTCTATTTAAGCACGGAAGAGTATGAAAGAGCGCAACAAGGTACCTAAGTTTATTTTCAACTAACAAATACAACTTTTCATGTCCTTTCACACTTCTGATTCGTTATTTACTTTGTTTTGACGTTACAAAACGTCAAAACAAAGCTCGGCGCGCGATGCGTGCGATAATAGCCGTTCCGAATTGAAATCGCGTCAACAGTGCTGTCAGCGCGATAATCAAAACGGAACAGCTTTTAGAGCTCACAGCGCCAACAGTACTATTGGCTCAAAAGGGAACGCGGCCAAAGTAAACTACTCAGAACTTACCTTTTGGGAAGTTAGTTCTGAGTAGATTTTTAACAGATGATTTGACAGTTGTGATATGAAAAATATGACAAATCATCTGCCAAGTAAACTCCGAACTTACTTTTACCAACTCAAACTTTTCCGAACAGGTTACAAGTAGAACACACGATCACAGAAGAGGTCACCGGCATAGATCTAGTGCAGTCCCAGATCAGAGTAGCTGAAGGCATGACTTTACCAGAACTTGGTCTCACTCAAGACAATATTAGAACACAAGGATTCGCCATACAATGCAGAGTTACTACTGAAGATCCGGCGAATAACTTCCAACCAAGCACCGGGAGGATTGAAGTATTCAGGTAATTTGAACCTTATGTTACTAGATATAAGATCGTTATAAGAATTTTCTAGGTAAATCGATGGCGAACATTCTACGCAAGATAATATTAGAACACAATCCAGATTCACCACTGAAAACCCGGCGAAAAACTTCCAACCAAGCACCGTGAATTGAAGTATGTATTCAGGTAATTTGAATTCTATTTGTATGAATATACAATTGATTTTGCTAAGACTGACGCCATAACAACAATTTAAAAATTGTTGTGTTCCAGTTAGAGGTAAGATAGCCAGTTCCCCAGTGATGAGGATTCCGGGTGTAGTGCGCTTCCACCTTCGGCCTTATCGTCACTTAACATCATGTAAGGTGAAGGCCAAGCACTATCCCGTTGTGCATTAAAAAAACACTGAAAACTCGGCTGACAATTTCCAACCAAACACAGAGTATTTAAATATTCAGGTAATTTGAACTCTATCGGATTAAACATAAGGCAGATAATGATAGAAGATCTTAAAATGCTGATATGATTAGCTGGGCGTGTTTAGCGATATGTATCTCCTACATTCTCTCCCTGGCGAAGAACCAAAGTTTCAAAGTTACCGCGTTTGTATGAAAATCGCCTGGTATTTCTCTTGCCGGTTCTTCTCGTTACAAGGTCTCCCGCTCAGGGTTTGCGAACCGATGGCGTAGCTTCTTTGACATTCACAAGTGCTTGTAACAGCCTAGACCAGGGATGCACAGACTTATTGAGACCATGTGCCACTTGGGCAAATGATGAACTAATGACGGGCCACCAGCACAAATTAAAAACATAAAACAAGCCAAAAAAATTTTGTTTTTCAAATGTATGAGGGAATAATTATTTCTGGCGGGCCACTGGCATATTGCCGACGGGCCACATGTGGCCCGCGGGCCGCAGTCTGTGCATCCCTGGCCTAGACTGAATAAATTATTTTTGAATTGATTTGAATTATCCGTCCACCACTGTATTGACTGTATATCGTGTTTCGGTGTCACGCTTACCATTGTATAAAGCCTAAAGGACGAATTTCAGCGACAAATTAAGCTATCTTAATCCTTGATATCCATAACAATAATTTACACATCAGTTATTAAGATAGTTTTACGCTGTATAGAGACTTTTAATGGTAATAACATCAACTTTTAATGGTAATCATGGCGTAGTAGTGCTCTCAAAAAAAAGATACCTAGGTAAACACAGAAGATCAGCGTCGGAATGTCTGCGACACCCGACACATGCTGAGGAGGTTGCCTTTTTAGTGTCACATTCTGTATTTTAATTTAAGCATGTAATTTATTTTGTGCCGCTAAATAAATCAGTTTTCTATTCTATTCTACTAATATATTATTAAATTATTGGTACAGATCTGGCGAAGGTATGGGCATCCGTCTCGACTCCGCGTCCACTTACGCGGGCGCGGTTATATCTCCGTACTACGACTCGCTCTTAGTTAAGGTACGTACGTGTTTGTTACCACGTTTATTATCACTTAAATTCTACTTTGGCAATAATATGTAATTGAAAGAAAAGGCTTTGAAAATTCAAACGAAATAAAAAGTAATAGACATTTTTAATGATCTCCTTCACTGTTGATTAAGGGCAAATTAATACAGGATGTAATTTTCTCAAGTAATTTTATTATACCCTATTTAATGGCAAATAAAGTATTTGTATTTGTATTTAAGTATCCGACCCGAAAGGGATTTCTTCAGTGTTGCTGTATTAACAACTATTGCTAAATAAAATCAAAGAAATCGAATACTTTCTTATAAAAAGGGCTTCTAATTCAAAATGTTCAATCACTTGACCACATTTTGTATGGGAGACCCAACATTTTTACTCAGAATTTTTAAATTTTGCCTAGCAATTAGTTGTTCACATAACGTCACTGAACAACCCGTTTTCGGGTCGGACACTTAAGAAATTACACCCTCTATATTGCATGACAAATAACAGCCATAAAATTGAATTTTCTTATATCTAAATCTATATCTAAACTTTAACTTAAACGCGAGATTTATGCATTGATAAAAAAACAGATTTAAGTAAATAGTTATCAAGGCTCCAAGAAGCCTTGATTTATTATCTACTAGAGATGAAACGGATAGCAGTTTGGCCGGATACCGGATATTCGGCCATGTGGCCGGATAGCCGGATATCCGGCGGAACTTACCCGTTTGGTGCATCGCACACACACGCACTTGCGTAGGCGGCGTGCGAACGATCGGGTGGACTCGTTCGATTCAGAATTGATATTTCTCAAGTGATACTAAGACTAACTAAATAAAGCAAATAATTATTTAAAAATATATTTATTATCCAGATATTTTTTATCCGGTATTCGGCCGGATAGTATTAAGGCGGCCGGATACCGAATAGTTACCGGATATCCGTTTCATCTCTACTATTTACTTAATTTTCTGTGAGCCTCTTTAAAACTTTTTGATATTTTGTCTAGGTGATTTCCCACGCACAAGACTTGCCCGCTTCCGCCGCTAAAATGAACCGCGCACTCCGCGAATTCCGCATCCGAGGCGTCAAAACCAACATTCCGTTCTTGCTCAACGTGTTAGAAAACCAGAAGTTCCTCAACGGTAAGTTAACCTTTCACGTACCGGCAGGGTTGGGGGGGGGCAGGGATGTCAAGTACTACAAAGCTTCTTCGGAGTGCACTATGTTTTTTTTCCAATGGCGGCGCTAGTGTGCAAACTACGCGCTCTTAAAGTGTAGATCACAATGTTAAACAAAGCGTCATATAAGCGTTGACGACCTGAATGGTGCAGTGGTCAACATGCCGCCTACCACGCAAGAGGTCCCGGGTTCGATTCCCGGCCGGGCAGAAATTGAAATGATGAATTTTTATTTCTGTGACGGGTCTGGGTGTTACTATGTATAATAAGTATATATTTAAAAAGTATATAAGTAGTATATCAGTTGTCTAGCACCCATATAACAAGCTTTGCTTAGTTTGGGGCTAGATGGCGCTGTGTGAAATTGTCCAAGCATTTATTTATTTATTTATTTATATGTTTAGGTTCGGTCGACACATACTTCATCGATGAACATCCCCAGTTGTTCATGTTCAAACCGTCTCAGAACAGAGCGCAGAAAATCCTCAACTACCTGGGCCAAGTGCTCGTGAACGGCCCGGCCACGCCGCTGGCCACCAACATACCGCCTTCTGACGTCACGCCTTATATACCGCCGGTACCTTTGGGTAAGTACCGACAATATAATACGAGTTTATATACACTGTTGAGTGAACATGTAAATAGTGTATGGCGTTCTTTAGGGTGCAAGCTGCGTTAAGCGGGAACACGGCGCGGGAATATATCGGGTCATTCTGAACTTACCATCCAAATTTCAAGGATGTGTCCAGTCCATGAAACTAAACAACTTTCTCTAAGAAACATGTGACGAATTTCACCACAAAATTTTGATTATCCCATACTAAATTGATCACGTGATCTCTTTGATTTGTATGGACAATAGTTTTTTTTGTACATATTTGGCCATGTGTTCCTTAGAGAAAGTTGTTCAGTTTCATGGACTGAACACATCCTCAAAATTTGGATGGTGAATACAAAACGACCCTGTATAGATTGCTGTAGGCCTAGCATGACCATCATAACACGATATTATATCGCGTGATATAGCTTTTTATCACGTTTAACTCGTTTCGATAAAATGCCTTATCACGCGTTATATATCATGTTTCGTAGGGTGGCTTTTTTTCTGACAGACAGATGCTTGCAGTGCATAAGTAAGCTCTAATCTATGTCGATCCGCGCGCTTGTCCCGCTTAACGCAGCGGAAGCCCTCAAACTGAATGCACACGTGCCGTCGATTTTATCAGACAAACTGCATTCCTGAAACTATATACCATCAAGTCGCGTTCGAGAAATCTAATACATATTTCAGTTTTGCTGAAAATATGATCCGGCCACAATAATGTTCATTTATTTTTGAGCATCTAATTGCACGAGTGTCATCTAAAATTTACACTATCTGCGCGTGATCTACGATTGACAGCATGTGCCGAGAGCACACGACTGTAGCCGAACGTACTCGACTGCTTGTATTTTAAGTCATGTCATGACTGCACAGTCCATATCACGACTACACGCAGTTAAAATTGTCTGAACGAAAGCAGTTCGGCAGAAGATCTTATACAGCGCCAAAACATAAAGACAAGAATGCAGTTTTTTTTTATTTATGTAACCACTTACGTTATATTTTTTGTTTACAGTTTTTTGTTCTAGATTTTCAATTAAATTATAAAACAGATTGCCTGATAAAACAGATGCAGTTGCCACAAGTACCTATAGTTTCCATTAGAAAGAAATATTGTCTAAATGTAAAAAATGGTGTATGTACAGTCAGCTGCACACGAGGTTATACAAAACTGACAAAAATCTGTAATTTATTTTGAACCATAATAGCTTTGCATTTAAGTATAAAATTGATTGAATTGATACGCTGTCATGGAAGCCCAGCGTGCCGTTGACCGTACATTTATAAAATACTACAATCACTACATTGCGTGAGAAATGACAGCAACTTAGTGGGCAATCTTCACCTCATAATATAACTTGGTTTCATGTGAAAACATTTTAACTATGTAAAAAGTGCAAGGCATTATATCACTTAAAATTTAATTTGGATATTGATGTATTTGTTTAACAATACCATTCATACCATTTGGTGCAGAAAACAGCGTTTCGATTCTCTTCATTTGAGTCCAGAATAAGTGATAAATTAAGTAGGTGTAGAGAAATAACAAACGTGTTTAAATTATGTGGGTATCGTATTTAATTGTTAGATAAACTACAGAGGTACCTCTGTCTTATTAGACAAACTTTTTCCATAATTTTAAAAAGTGAGAATGATGAAGGATGAAATTTTATTTTGATATTAATTTTCTAAACAATGTTCTTTTACAGTCCGCCCAGGACAGGGTAGGTTCAATCCAAATACGTTTAGCGTCCCCGCAGACTACAGACTTTCTATCGGCCGATAGTTGGTTTTAATATGAAGAGTCGGCCGATACCAAATCGTTGTAATGTGCGCACTTGCATACTTCTTTATACTGATTGAAGTGCCCGACCCAACTATCGGCCGATAGAAAGTCTGTAGTTTGCGAGGGCTCTTACGGTGTGTGCGATAAGAGCATATAATTTATATATTTATCTATTATTTGCTTTATCCACGGATTGCAGGATAATTTATTAACTGTGATATATTAACTAAGTTTATAATATTTACGTTATAACTAAAATTTCATACTTCATTTGAAGGTTAATTGGAAATATTTATTTTGTTTTGCGACACAAATGCTACGCCAGATAGTTGCATAATAACAAAATATAGCACTGATTATCGATTGGATTAAAAAAGTTAAATCTTTTCTCTAATTGCATATTATGACATAAGGTATTAAGGAACTATCCCAAACTTAACGGTTAGGGGACATATACACTAATAATTTATTGATTTATTCAGAAAACACAAACACAACAACTTCAAAATTATTTGAAGCATTAAAAAAAGAGAAATATTGAATCTAAGACAATGACTAAGATAAAATAATACCGTACGGGAGTGTGGAGCGGCATCAGTCTGAAAAGGAATTTAGCTCGGTGTTGATAGTTCCAAGGAACCAGACACTGATTTTCATCTGAGTCTCTAGTTATTGATTCTTTTTGACCTTATACATTACTAATCCTCCTTTCGAGGTTAAATTTCATGTATTTATTTACACATACATTGCTCTGCACATTACTTGACCTGCAGAAAACTTATGCAATCTCACACACACACAACAACAGCAACACCACACAAACACTTTTGATAACTTTCCAAAACAATACATAATTATTTTGTTATAAAGGAATGAAATGAGTTTGAATGTAAACCATAGTGTTGGTAGTATTTCCAGTTCCTTATTATCTTGGTCAAACGCTTCACCAAGGGTCGCACTTGCCATAACATTGTATGTGCACATCACTGACATTGTTGCACCGAGCTGTCATTGTGTTTACTAAACATATTTTTCAGACCTTTCCCCTGAGGCCATTAAAAGACAGGAACTAACAGGCGAAAATACAGGTAAAATATTTTTGTTACATTTACCATTTCTTTCGTCAAATTAACCCTCATTAATTCGATTTTTTTTACCTCATTGTATGTAAAAAAGGAGTGTATACTGTTTTGTTGATAACTATATTTTGTGTTCATAAAATAATTTAGAAGTATGTATTACACTTTTCAAAATCATTTTACAGCAAGTTTCATGACATGTACCAATATCAACCAATTACACTCTTATTTCAATTGAATAAGATCTATTGTTTGCCGTAAATGTAATAAATTAATTATTACTTTGACCATGATTTTCTAATAACATTACAACAGTCCATAAACATTTGACTGTTTAATAAAATAATTGTTATTCTTAAAGTTATAAAAATGCGCTGTATCTAACTTTTTAAAGTATTGCCAGAGTAAAATTTTCATTAACTCTTATATTACCTCAGCGGTCCAACCACCCCGTGGTTACAAGCAGATCCTCGAAGAGGGTGGACCCGAAGCATTCGCTAAAGCAGTAAGGAGGAACAAAGGGCTCCTCCTCATGGACACCACATACAGAGACGCGCACCAGTCTTTACTCGCCACGAGAGTCAGGACTCACGACTTACTCGGTGTGTCGCCTTATGTGGCCCATAACTTCAGCAACTTGTACTCGCTGGAGAACTGGGGTGGCGCCACTTTTGATGTCGCGCTAAGGTAAATAAATAATAATAATACCTCTAGTTATCTATGTTCCCTAAGAACGACAAATTAGTTTTCTAGCTAAATTGAATCAAATTCGTATCGAATACAGTCTTTGAAAAAATCATGGAGGTAGATGGCGCTGTAAAAAAATACATGTAAAATTTCGATTTGAACTCAGCCCCCCTAGCCAAAGTAACATTTGCAAATTTTTGTTATCGCTTCGCTTCGAAACTTGTATGGATTTGACGTTTTAAAATTCGATTGTTAACGAAACCTTATGTCAATCCCATACATGTTTTGAAAGCGAAGCGATAACGAAAATTTGCCAATGTTACTTTGGCTAGGCCCTCTGACTAGGCTCCATTTTATCTATCCCTGTGTACAATTTAGAAGATCACTAGAGTCAAAACAGTCATAGTAATGGAGAATGTCACTGGCTCTGTTAAATCCCTCCTAACTTTATGACCATTTTGCTAAATGTCTAGCAATACACGTGTTTTTGTTTCATTTAAATCAAGCTAAGTAAGAGTTATAAGGGTATAATAGGAAATGCCAAGTGCACTGAAATATGAGCTTTATTACGTACGATGACGTAAGGCTCACCTGCCCCTGATTTTGTAACTTTGTTGCATTGCAATCATCTCTGACAGAAATCGCAGTTACATTTGCTTCATTAGTAAGGAAGAACCAATGTGACAACTATCTTACTTAAAGCAGCTATGTAACTGCGGTTTCAATCGATTTCAATCGAGAATTATTAGCAACAAATTAGAGTTACGTAATCAGCCTCCTGTATGTCCAACGACTTCATTCGAAAATACAGAATAACAGAGTTCTACCAGGGCTCTGTCACTCCGCGCGCGAGTATGAAACGCTCGGCGTCCTCTGAGAGGACAAATATCATACATCAGAAAAGATAAGATCTGCGCGATAGAAATGATGTTTTGGAGCGAAGGGAGCGCTGTGCAACCTGAATTGCACTTTATTGTGTCGGAGCAATATATTTAAACGATTTTGCGAAGTGCAACTTCTGTACGGCAGTGAAACGTGGTCGCTAACTATGGGTCTCATAAGGAGGCTCAAGGTCACCCAGCGTGCAATGGAGAGAGCCATGCTCGGCGTTTCCCTGCGTGATCGAATCAGAAACGAAGAGATCCGCAAGAGAACTAAAGTAACCGACATCGCTCGAAGGATTGCTCAGCTGAAGTGGCAATGGGCGGGACACATAGCGAGAAGAACCGATGGCCGTTGGGGCGGAAAGGTTCTGGAATGGCGACCACGCACCGGACGGCGCTCCGTGGGTAGGCCCCCGACAAGGTGGACCGACGATCTGGTGAAGGTCGCGGGAAGCCGCTGGATGCGGGCAGCGCAGGACCGATCGTCGTGGAGATCCTTAGGGGAGGCCTATACCCAGCAGTGGGTGTCGTGCGGCTGATATGATGATGATGATGATGAACTTCTGTACGCTAGTACTATTATCTATTCTGTGGTTCTACCCTAGACCATATTAGCTTTACTGTTTCAAGAGATACCTCGAAAATTTCATCACAGTTGTTCATGTGTTCCCATAAGCTGTTGGATAAGTCACTAAACAAAAATCGGTGTTATTCTTCATTGTAATGTAAATTGGTACAGGTTCCTCCACGAATGCCCGTGGGAGCGCCTCCAGGATATGCGGCGCATGATCCCGAACATTCCCTTCCAAATGCTGCTGCGGGGCGCCAACGCCGTCGGCTACACCAACTACCCGGACAATGTTGTTTACAAGTTCTGTGATATGGCTGTAAGTATATAAACTTTAGTCTTAATACTCTCGTCGACAACGAGTGCTCATACGCATGAGTTTTCGCGGGTGGCGCCATTGTGCTCTGTGGTAAACGAAATGGTTGATTGGTAAAATACACTAGAAAAATACTAGACAAAATCGACTCATAGCACCTCAGACGGGACTCGAACCCGCACCTTTGGGATTCCGGCCCAATGCACTGAACAACTATGATACAGAGTCGCTAGTAGGATTAGCAAAATTCAGAAGCGTTTTACCTACCATTAAAAATTGTGTTACTACAAGCACATAATACATAATAGTATACTTGAACAAACTGATTGACTACTTTACGACTGAAATCTTTATAAATGAAGAAAACCATTGAAAGTACAAATTATGTTTATTTCTCGAAAAATCACACACACAAGAGACATGACATTGACATTTGAGAATAGACTATAAAAAATGCCGCCAAAATTGCAAGCAGTGTTGCTATAAATAAAAACATAAATGATTAGCACTAACAATACTATAAGAGCGTATTCGCTGTTTCCAATCATCTGAATACGCGATAATTTTTCAGGTGCAATCCGGCATGGATATCTTTAGAGTATTCGATTCGCTAAACTACCTACCAAACCTAATCCTCGGTATGGAGGCGGCGGGCAAAGCCGGCGGAGTTGTCGAAGCGGCGATCTCATACACCGGGGACGTTTCTGACCCAAACAAGAAGAAATACGACCTTAAATACTATCTCAACTTGGCCGATGAACTGGTTAAAGCTGGGACGCATATCTTGGCTATTAAGGATATGGCTGGGCTTTTGAAACCGCAGGCTGCCGAGTAAGTTTATATCCAAGTGTTTTGTTGTAACCCCTTATCGTTACCATATAAATTTTACAATAAAGCTTGCCGCGGGATGAGAGTTGCTTTCGATTTAACTGTATTTGCCATTTGTTATTGTACAAATTTGTTATAACTTAGTACTTAATAGGTCTATTAATTTCGAAATAATCTCAAATTCTACAGTAAACACGCTGCTGTTACTAAACTCTGCATCTTATTCAAAACATCCGGCTCGAAGGACCAAAAACAGTCGTTACTTGCGCAATAGAAGCGCCAGAATTTTTATTTCAACCTCAAATGAAATATTAAATAGAATCAGGGCGTTACCTTGGAGGCCAATATTAATAATTGATGCAAAACAAAGTGGCCAAAAATCAAGCGCACTTAGTTTCACCTAACAAGCGACTTTAAGTCTCATATAAAGAAATAAGTATAAGTTAATGTGTAGCTGATACTTAAGGGTCCATGATAAGAAAACATGAATTGCGCGGGCCATATTTTTATATAGAAAACGTAAAGTTGTAGCCACAAAAAAAACATACTAAAGAAGAGAGAGAGATAATCTAGTAGATACAAGTATTAAATTGCGTATAACCCTCACAGATGATTGTTAAAACAATCAGAATATCATCAAAAGCGCTTGTCGCGGGTCCGCGGGTCATATTTTTGGCGTAAATAATAGCGGAAACGTATTGAATTCTACATCAAAATACACTTTAACGTACTGTGCAGTTGTTCCAATAACTTTTTCAAGAAAGATAATTGTGCTAAAGATAATGATAAAAAAATAACGAAAAACATCGAAAAAGTGCATAAGTGAGATTATTTGCCATACTCTTTACACGTAAAGAAAAAGACAGACGTAAATGTTTCCGCATAACCGAGCCTTAACACACAAATCTTAATCCATTTTCTATCTATATCCTTGTTTTACTAAAAATTAAAAACTAACTTTTGTTCGTATTGTAAACAGGCTCCTAATCAAAGCTATCAGAGACAGACACCCGGACGTGCCCATTCACGTGCACACACACGACACGTCCGGAGCGGGCGTGGCCTCGATGCTAGCGTGCGCTCAAGCGGGAGCGGACGTAGTGGACGTAGCGGTCGACTCTATGTCCGGAATGACGAGCCAGCCTAGTATGGGGGCTGTGGTCGCGTCATTACAGGGAACGCCGCTTGATACTAGTAAGTTGTAGCATTTCACTAGTTCTTAATCATACGAAACAGGGTCATTCTAAACTTACGATCCAAATTTCAAGGATGTGTTCAGTCCATGAAACTGAACAACTTTCTCTAAGGAACACAGGGCCAAATGTGTAAAAAAAATCGACTATTCATACAAATCAAAGAGACCACGTGATCAATTTAGTATGAGATGACCGAAATTTTGTGGCGAAATTCGACACATGTTTCTTGGAGAAAGTTGTTCAGTTTCAAAGACTGGACACATTCTTAAATTTGGATGGTAAATTTAAAATGACCCTGTATAGTATGGGTGTGGCCTCGGTGCTAGCGTGCGCTCAAGCGGGGAGCGGACGTAGTGAACGTAGCGGTCGACTCTATGTCCGGAATGACGATCCAGCCTAGTATGGGGGCTGTGGTCGCGTCATTGCAGGGAACGCCGCTCGATGCCAGTGAGTTGGAGCATTCCACTAGTTGTTATAATCGTATATTCTTTATAGTGTATTTTAAATACGAAGTCCTTTTGGACGACTAATCTACAAAGCAGAAAATTGCTTACTATGGGAAAAGGTATAAAACCCAAGAAAAATACGAGTAGCATCCACCTGTAAAATGAAAGCGATTGCGACAGATTTTGAAATTACACAATAAGTATCCTGACCACAGTGTTAGACGAAAGCCGTTTTCATCCGAAAATACATCTGCCCAGTTTCTGGTCCATCTGTATTTTATAGACTTATGAAGCCTGTTCCATGTTGAAATAAAACATTTGAACTACTACGGCCTCACCACATAAGATTTTAAAACACTGTTTAATGACGACACTGTTTAAATTTGATCATACAAGCAATTGTCAAAAAAAAGAAAGAAAGAAAGAAATTCATTTATTTGTCATCATACAACGGTACACAAAGTATTACATTTGAGTGCACATAAAAACATAAATCTTTTTTATTTGACATTGTGCACCGTCGCATGATGTCAAAACTGTGCTGGGCTCAGTATAAGCAGCAAGCAAAAAAGTGACAGAATCACATAACAGTGTGTAGCTTATGTTGAACAGTGTACGTGGTAAGGGTGCTAATGTTTATTTCATTTTGTCGTATGTTCCAACAGACATTCCCCTACAAAAGATCTCGGAATACTCCGCGTACTGGGAGCAAGCTCGCACCCTGTACGGGCCGTTCGAGTGCACGGCCACGATGAAGTCCGGAAACGCGGACGTTTACCTGAACGAGATCCCCGGCGGACAGTACACCAATCTGCAGTTCCAGGCGTTCTCGCTCGGACTGGGCAGCCAGTTCGAGGAGGTCAAGAAGGCTTATAGGTAAGTGGCTACCTTTAACCAGGAGCCCAATCGCGGTAATTCTGAACGATAAAGCCAAAAACGTTACGTTGTAATTTCGGTTATATTTACTTAAAAATCTTTGGTTTAGCTTCATAATTTTCACTTAAATTGTCCCAGATTGTAATCCTAGACTCCTTAGACAGAGTATTCAACAATTCTAACAAAACTAGAGCGAGTATTTTTCAGTAAACGAAACTGAAACGGTAACGATTTAGCTTTGGTCTTATCGTTGAAAATTAGCGCGATTAGGCCCCTGGCCTCGTTCACTCGCTCAAGGTCGCGCGATAAGCACCTACCGCTAGCCGTTCGTTCGAACGAACAAGTGAGCAGAGCGCCGCCACGCGCCCGCCGCCGTACAAGCGCGGCATCTTACTGCACAAGTAGATATTGCTTCTTTATAATAGTAACAATGTCGAATCGACATTACTGTGCCGTGTACGGATGTCAAAATCAAAAAATCTATAAACAATTGTCGTTTTTCACATTTTGATATGCTACGCAGTTCATTTAAAAAAAAAGGTCGTGCGCGACCTGAATTACACTTTATTGTGTCGGAGCAAAAGTCGCTATTTATTTAAATGACTTTGCCGAGTTCTGCTTCTGTACTTGTACTATTAGTTATTCTGTGCTTTGACAAAAACCGCAGGGCATGTATGAAAAGATTGATGGATGTGAACGAAGTGAAAGAAGTGTGCAAGGATCGTGGCAGATGGCGATCCATAGTCTTTACCTAGCCTACCCCCATGGGAAAGAGGCGTGAGTTTATGTATGTGAATGTGGCTACTTTTTACAGGACTGCCCAAAAAAACAGAGAGTTTAATGTGTTCAGGGTTCATATATGCTTATGGGTATGTGAGTTTCTTTATTCCACCATAACTTCTAAATGCCTTAAGAGCCCGTCCACGTCTTGCCGCTCTCGCACATTTTGTGTTTTGAACTGAAGAAACGACGACTTTTTTACAGTCAACTCTGGTTACTTTGAACACTTTTCGTAGACTTTTGTAGATACTGAGATAAAAATGTATAATCGAACTATGTTATATTGATTAATGAGTGTTCTTTTATGCCCACATTCAGGTTAATATTGATTATTTTTTGCGATCGGAGATCATTGTATGAGAGGCCATATGTTCAGGGTGGCATATCTCCCAGAAGCTTCCTACTTCGCAACCCACACGATGGTATTTGATAACACCAAACTAACGGCTATCTTGCCGATGTGGTCTGGTCCCAATATGCGATAGATTGAAAATGAGCCTTTTGGCCGGCGGTCTATACACGTTTGCTAGAAATTAGCAGCATTTTCTCCTGATTTTGACAGCTGACATAAGCATACTCAAATCAAAAACATGCTATTATATCCGTATCTTTAGCTAACATACTTTTTCTTTCAAAGGGAAGCCAATCTCCTACTAGGGGATATCATTAAAGTGACACCATCATCCAAGGTGGTCGGAGACTTAGCTCAATTCATGGTGCAGAACAAACTCACGGCCAAGGAGATCGAAGAGCGAGCTGAAGAACTCTCGTTCCCGAAGTCTGTGGTGGAATATCTGCAGGGAGCCATCGGTATACCGTACGGAGGATTCCCTGAACCACTCAGGTAGGTAACGTTTAAGAACTTAAATAATCAACTCTCAAAAAGTATAACCAAGTTATTCATTAAAAAAATAAATCTCCTAATAAACCTATTATAGTTAAAATTTGTTTTGTCTTCTTCGTTCAAACTCAGTTCATAATACGAAAGAAAAAGACAAAACACTTATACAATTTAAATATAATATACTAGAAAAAATACGAATCGCACCAGATCAATTCTCGGACGGGAGTCGAATCAGTGAAGACACAGTTCCGCTACCGTGATAATTATTATTTAATACATTCTCTAGGAATACGAGTACGAGAATACGAGTCTCTAGGAAGATGAGTATGAAAACCAGAAAATGGTTTTGACGCAGATCGTCACTTTCGCGAATGGTCATCGCGAAAAATTTGGTCACTTTCGCAAAACGTCACTTTCGCAGAATGTCATTCAATTTTTTTTCTTTTTTCTCAAAATTGTGAATGACATTCTGTGAAAGTGACGTTTTGCGAAAGTGACCATTTGCGAATGTGACCATTTGCAAAAGTGACGATCTGTGTCAAAACCTACGGTAGCGGTACTGTGCCCAAACTGTGACTTCACTTATATGTGTGAATGGGGCTTAAGTCTGCGTTATGCATCTTTGTTTTTTAAGGTTCGTACCCAAAGGGTGAAAACGGGACCCTATTACTAAGACCCCACTGTTTGTCTGTCTGTCACCGGGCTGTATCTAATGAACCGTGATCTACATAGTTGAAATTTTCACAGATGATGTATTTCTCTTGCTACTAAAACAAGAAATACTAAAAACAGAATAAAATAAATATTTAAGTGGGGTTCCCATACTCGTGCGCGTGTCCGACTCGCACTTGGCCGGTATTTTTATTATCTAGGTTCCATGCGGTGTTAAAAAAGCAATTCCTTAGTTTGTACTAAAATGATTTCAATGCAAATTCACTAATCTATTCCTCTCCTAGGTCTAAAGTCCTCAAGGATATGCCGAGGATAGAAGGCCGCCCTGGAGCTGAACTACCGCCCTTGGACTTCACTAAGCTGAAGGAAGATCTCACTGAAACTTACCCTGCGGTTAGTGCTGTAAAAGACAAAGTCTTTTTATTTTTATTTTATTTATTTCCACTTTTACATCTATCTTTACAGGATTAACCCATTACAATAGAGTAACTAAGTATATAAATCATCAATTATTAACAAAATTAAAAAAAAATCATTCGCACATTCACATTAATACATTAAAATATAACATAAATACATTTCATAAATAATTATCATAATAGAATTTGAATCATTGCAAAAATAATAATAATAATAATATTATTATCTACTTAATTCATTATACTTAAGTCAAAATAAACTATACGTCAATTTTTTCCTACCTGTTCAAGATTACTAACTGACGTTAAGGGCGGGCGCAAAAAACTTATTATTTGCTGTTCTGAACCGTCGCAGAATGTCCCTTTCGCAAAATGTCCCTTTCGCAAAACGTCCCTTTCGCAAAACGTCCCTTTCGCAAAATGACCCTTTCGCAGAATGTCCCCATTTATCACTTTTGCCAAATTTCCATTTTGTTCGAAATATTCAATTGAACTCAAAAATATACTACCTACTTGGGAGAATTTTTAAGCTACTGGCAACACTAAATTATAATAATCAACAGTTAGGAACGTACTTATGAAAATATTTTTTATTGTTTCTGTCAGTGAATTGGGCGAGTGTGTGATTATTATATTTTGCTACAAGGGGGCCATTCTGCGAAAGGGACATTTTGCGAAAGGGACATTCTGCGAAAGGGACGTTTTGCGAAAGGGACATTCTGCGAAAGGGACGTTTTGCGAAAGGGACATTTTGCGACCAGGGGACATTTTGCGAAAGGGACATTCTGCGACGGAGCCTCTGAATTCTATCAAATAGTTTTATCACAAAATAATCAGTCCTTTTATAGCCGTTTACCCCTTGCCCTATTTAGTAAACTTTTTAACAGCTGTTTTCATGTCTTTAAATAGGTAATTAAAAATTACCAAATCAAATTGACATTAATAAATTATAATTTTGATTTTTTTTCGTACTCTAAGTGCGGAAAACAAACAAGAACAATGTGGCTCAAATGATCAATCACTGGGTGCATTCCAGCAGGCTAATCGCTGGGTCATCGAGTGGATTTTAACCATGGAATGTAAAATATTTATTAGCAAATAAAATTACAAACCATGATTAAAATTAACTCTGTGGCGAATTGGCGATCGATGACTTAGTGATTGGTCTGCTGGAATGCACCCAGTGATTATCATTTGATCAACATTATTCTTATTTGTTTTCCACACATAGAATAGGGATATTGACTATTTTTTTTATTTTATGTTACATAAATTACCGCTCAAAAAAAGAAACATTGGTGAAAGAATTAATTCGCTAGCATGAAAACTGCCCGAGATATCACAATGTGAAATGCGCACAAATGGACTCGATCAAAAACGTTCCATACTAATGGCTTGCACGTTATGACGTCACGCCGTGCTAGTTTGCATACAAACTAGCACGGCGTGACGTCATAACGCATAGGAAATTTGTTCAGCAGCTATATTAAATATTGTGTTTATCAAAATGGTTTCTTCGACAAATTTGCTATACATTTTACGGACTAATTAAAGGTATCATTTATTTTAATAAATTTTATACTTTTTAAATGGACTTGTCCACCCAACTTTGAAGGGTCATAAAACAAATAATATGCAATATATAAAACCAAGAGGTATACAAGCTACTCTAAAAGTTTAATATGTTTACGATTTTTATTAGTATTTCGTTATTTTATTCATTAGTCAACATCCCTATTGGCGATCGATGACTTAGTGATTGGTCTGCTGGAATGCACCCAGTGATTATCATTTGAACAACATTATTCTTATTTGTTTTCCACACATAGATTACGAAAAAAATATATAATTATTGACGACCTTTTTCTAGGTATATCTATACTTCAATAAAGCTTATTTTACATTACAGCTGACGGACGAGGACGTAATGTCAGCCGCCATGTACCCGCAAGTAGCGAACGACTTCTTCCGCATCCGGGAGAAATACGGACCTGTTAAGCATTTGGACACCAAGACTTTCCTCACGGGACCCACGGTAAGACACATTATAATGTCATTAACTCTTTACAAGAATTGGTAGATTTTGGAAACAATGGAGAATGTTACTGGGTCTGTCAAATCACTTGAAACTTTATGACCATGTAGCTAAATGTCTAGCAATACACGTGTTTCTGTTTAATTTAAATCAAGCGAGTAGTTTTGAAGTTATAAGGGTTTGAAGGAAACGCCAAGCGCAATGAAATATGTGCTCTATTACTGTTAAGGTTCACCTGTATGTCGATACTCTATGTGTACTTATGTCGAGATTTCAGAACAAAATATTAAATACCTACTGCTATAAACTGCTGTCAAGCATAAATTGTTTCAGCAGAAGGTAAAGTAAAATTGAAACTATATTAACCAACTTTCTTACAGCCCTTGGTTAATATAGAATTCAGCCCTTGTGAGATTAAAAAGGAGAGAATGCCATAGACTACAGCAGATAAATGTCCCGAAATTCACCTTCATTAATTCATTCAGGTTGGCGAGACGATAGAAGTGAAGATCGAGCGAGGAAAGACTTTAGACATCCGTACGCTCGCGGTGTCCGACGAAATGACGGCGGCCGGCGAAAGGGAAGTGTTCTTCGAGCTCAACGGACAACTCCGGTCTGTGTTCATACGAGACGAGAACGCTAGCAAGGTACATTGATCAAAATCTATAAGGCCCGTATTTTATTACTTAAGATGCTCTTTCTTCTTATCGTTACAGCATCTCGGGTATGATCTCAAGATATCTCTCAACGCTGAGAGCGGTTTTAAAAACCGCTCTGAGAGATTATACCCGAGATGCTGTTCCTATAATTATAGATAGCTCTCAACGTTGAAAGTGGTTTATAAATATGGGTAAAATAAACAATAATGCTAATATACTAGTATTTTTTTTACAGGAAATGAAAATTCACCCGAAAGCAGTCAAAGGTAATAAGAACCAAGTTGGAGCCCCCATGCCTGGAACAGTTTTAAGTAAGTATGAAAAACCGACCTCGTAGTGGAGTCTGTATTTAAAAATATATTTTTAAAAATTATTCTCGTGATAATAATAATAATAATTTTAAGCTTTACCAGAAATATTATGTAAACCCTAATTTTGATTTTAACTGACACAATTTTAAGAGAATTTTCTTATAAAGCACAAACACAATTTAAAAAATCATTAAAAACGGCAAATACACTATGCCTTTTTAAATTATTCAAAGTACTCACGACAGCGCTGTAAGCTAAATAGTTGAACTATAAAACAGCTCTTATCACGTACGGCATAGAGAAGTCCAAGGTTTACTGTACTTAGTAAAACTGTTAACCACTAAAAATATGATCTAACCTACAATCTTTGGAGCAGTATCACAGAATCCATCCATTTCATTCCATCTAATTAATTTTTAATCCAATCTAATTTATTTAATTTTGTAATGTAATTTAATCTTAATCATTTCAATTTAATTATTATTCAACTTAATTTATTTTATGTAATTTAATTTAATTGCTGACTTGTCCGATTAATCATGTTGTTCACACATGTTGTTGGAGTTGCAGCCTACCTGCTTACTTTTTATAATGTTGTGATCTATATTTATGTATTTGCTGTAAATCTGTTTTGTGTGACAAATAAATAAAATAAAAATAAAATAATAATACATAGTACTAAACATACGTAAGCCTTTTCGTGCGAGGACAATCAAATAATAAGCTACAAGCCTTTTCGTGCGAGGACAATCAAATAATAAGCTACTCTCGCTGCACGGCAGTAAAGTACAATTTCAAACTGCACAGCGCTGCGTGCCTATTATTATATGCCTCCGAAGCGCTTCTCTTTCTGTCGCGTAGCTCTGTCTCACTCAACCGACTCATGATATCCCTAGTGCGCTGGATCGACTGAGTCAGCCGCGAGCAGTAGGCTAATTTAAAAGTTTAAGCGCGGAGTGAGACTTGGCAGTATACAGAGTCATAAACGAAAAAAGCGTTTAGTCGCAGAACTTCAAAAGCGAAAAATGTCAAGCCATCGCAAAACGTCAAAAAAGAAGAATGTCAAAAGAGCAAAACGTCCAAAGCGCATAATGTCAAACGAGCAAAACGTCTAAATATCAGAATGTTAGAAGAGCACCCAAAGCGCATAATGTCCAAGGAGCAAAAACATCAAAAGCGCAAAATGTCAAAACATTCCAATCATGAGATTTTACCAAACCACCATGATATAATACTTATTTTGATGAATTCGAATTCATTAATAAATAAGTTTAAATCGTGGTGATTTGGTAAATCTCGTAATTAGAATGTTTTGACATTTTGCGCCTTATGCATTATGCGCTTTGGACGTTTTGCTCTTTTGACATTCAGTTCTTTTGACATTTTGCTCCTTGGACATTATGCGCTTTGGACCTTTTGACATTCTGCTCTTTTGACGTTTTACGATCGCTTGACATTTTGCGCTTTTGACGTTCTGCGCCTAAACGATAAAAAAGTTCTGTAATTATTAACATTTATTTCCACAGCAATCAAAGTGAAAGAAGGCGACAAAGTAGAGAAAGGCCAACCAATCGCCGTTCTATCTGCCATGAAGATGGAAATGATCGTGCAAGCGCCCATCGCCGGCGTCATCAAGAACGTCACTATCTCCAACGGGCAGAAACTCGAAGGCGACGACCTAATCTGCTCCATCGAGTAAACGGAATAAGGGCCATTTTAGAATGGCTCCGTCGCAGAATGTCCCTTGCCCCCCTAGCATGACTACTGAAACGCGATATGATATAGCAATTTATCACGTTTAACTGTCAAAAGACAATGGATTTTGACAGTTGAGTGTCGATAAACCGCTATATCACGCGATATAATATAGTGTTTTGTCGGTCATGCTAGGCCTACTGGTAGCAGAACGTCCCTTTCGCAAAATGTCCCCCTTATACCCCTCTGAAAATCGCATAAAAGATAACTTTTTGATGTGATCTTTTTAATACCAGGGGGACATTCTGCGACGGACGGTTTTAGAATAAGCAGTGAACGAGATGTGATAGAAAAAAAACCTATAAACAACCTTTCTAAAAGTTAAAGGTCTTTTCTACGACAGTTATCGAATGAATGTACCGTTTTAATCGTAAGTTACAAAGTTGATATTATTGAGATTGGATTTTAAGCTTTACTTGCCTGTGGTCCCCTAGTCTAGCCCCCCTTGGGGTAGCAGGACCAAATATTTAAACCCGTGGGACGCCCAAGGGGGACAAGAGGGTACCATGGGAGAATTATATGGCCCGTGGTATCCCTAGTACGTTAGATTGAAATGTTTGAGATGGGGTACCAAGAAAAAATATATTTAATGAGGAGATTGTTATTCAGGGGGTCCCACGGGAAAAAAATATTTGCTCGTGGTACCCCTAGGGGAACTAGACTGGGGGACCACGGACAATTAACGATTTTAAGGCTGTTGTTATTTGAATATGTTGCGTGCTAAAAGACATAATTATTTTATAAGTGTTACGAGTGCGATAGTTTGTCGATATAAATACGTCATACAGAGTAATAGCTGTGATATCCCCTAACTAATGGTGTCAATTTATATGAAACGCACACTAATACATCACAGTACAAAAATCTAAATAGAATATTAGTAATCATAGATTAGTCTTTCCAAACTAATGTGAAGATAGGTACTATGATTTTTACACCTTTTTTGTTATAATTTAGTTTACATTACTGTTTAATGAATTTAATGGTATAAATGTTAGTACTGGTGCTCATTTGTTATTTATAATATTTTGTTATTTGCAATGTTTGTATTTTTTATTTAATAAAATTTTAATATTATGGTAACTTTGATTGAAAATAAAGTGCTCATTTATATTCAAAAGTATATTTCGTCTTTATTTAAAATTAAATAATACAATAGCCATCCCGATCATATAACGTGTTTCTTAAACACTATATTAAACAATATTATATAGAAATTATTCTAAACATTAATATGACATCGTTAAACACTTATATAAATATTTTAGGCGTCCGTCCACTTTGGCAAACGGGCCAGTTCTATACTCACTATGGAAGTAATCACAATACGCGGTCTTTCACACCTCTCGCTCTTTAATTTGACGCGTTTGTGCGATAGAGAGGAATAGAGCGATGAGATACTGCCGAAGGGCGCGTATAGATGTGATTACTCCATAACTTACTGACACATGCACCACAGTGGGTGGACGGACCTTTCTGTTAGGCTTAGGCGGCCCCTAGACGACACAATAATATTGCGCAATATTTAACCCTTTGTAGACTCGTGTGATATTTTTTTAACTCGCTCTAAGGTTCGGAACGACCAAGAACTTTTAAAGTTCATGGCAGCTTCTCAAAAAACAATTTTCATTTGATTTAGATTATAGGAAAGTTCAAATTAATGGTATTCCAAATGGAAAACGAAGACTTTGTACTATTAATGATAATTAAAGTTCTTGGTCGTTCCGATCCTTAGAGTAGTGAGTTAAAAAAAGAGGCCACACGAGTCTACAAAGGGTTAAAATATTGTGCAATAATAATTGATCGTCTATTTAGGGCCTTACAACTAGAATAGTCTTCAATTTCGATAAATCTATGGAACAAACAACTAACAACAAAGGCCTGCTGACTTTACCTAGACGTGACACGATAATAAAATAACCGTGTGCCCGGATTACACAAGACTAGTTTTTGAAGCCAGTAATACTGTCTTGGCTTATTAGCTCAGAAATGAAGATACATAATTCTGTAAACACGAAGCCAGAGTTACTAGCTTACAAAACTAGCCTCGTGTAATCCGGGCATTATGCTTTAGCTCTTCGGCACTGTCCTAATAAGCGGACGCCCGCATGGAGGAGTCAACCTATCAAGACAGAACCCAGGTGTTGGATATAAACATTTTCATTGTTGCCAACCCATCGGGGCGTGCGCACCGCGACTGATTGTCGACACTTGTCCCGCTCACATCAGTACGGTGTGAGCGAGACAAACACTGCGCTTACGAGAAAAGTGCCGATTTTTTTTTGCCGTGGTGCTCATGCTAGGCCCCACTGGTGAATGCAGTTTGTCCTGCTTGCTATTTTTGTGTCATATTTAATGATGTAATAAGGGCCTATTCCCGTTTTCCCCTACTGGGGAATATCGGAAAAAAGTTTTTTTTTCATACATTTCTTCCCCCAGTGGGGAACAACGGGAATAGACCGTCCATACTTTATTTCCCCATATCCACCGTGGGGGACAAAGGTGGAGGACAATGGGAATAGGCAATAATAAGTGGACTTAAATCTAAAAATTCTTGGTAAACCTAACAGGTAAAAAAATGTGGACCTTTTACCAGAAAAGCCAGCATCGGGAATATACGACAAAAGCCTGTAATAATATACCAATATTAAGGCGTTAACATGCGTCAAACCGTGATGGAGTGAAATCAAACGTAACTCTACTCACTTTGGGTTCAAATCAATGCGCGTTCCAACGCGGCGGTTGCGTTGAGAACTAGCACCGAATTCTTAATTTTTACATGTTTTTTATTGCTTTTCTTCGCTGAAAGTTATTTAAAAATAATCTGTTCAGTTAAGATTGAAGCTATTAACATCGCCGATTTTTATGGTTGGTTTTAACTTAAACGTTCTGTTTCCGAGAAATTTTGCAAATAAGACCAGGAACAGGGGCCATGGAATATTTTTTTCATCAAAGGTGGTAACATTTTTATAAATGCTTTTAATTAAATCTATTGTGTATTATTTTAAGTACTTTATAATTTTTTTCCATGATAGCTTCACGCGCGTAATCTTTCAATAATTTGAATCGAACATTGGGATTTGACGCACCTTAAGGCCTTAACAGTAATACGTACAGTACCTAGTTACGAAAATAAAGTACTCGAAAAATAACTTAAATTACAGAAAATACACAGATCACATAAATAGATATCTCAGGAAATTGCACTCTCAATTATATCTTAAATACCAATGTTTTTCACTGTCCTGCAGAGATCACGTCTTAACATATACTTATAAAACATACGTATTTTAAAAATCTTTATGCTTACGTTACAAACTTCAAAGACGCACTATGAAGGTATAAACCATTTAGTTTTATTGCTGCGAAAGACTAACTAAGATACTACTGGAAAAATATAAAACTAGTTCGTCATACATTATGCTTAAATAGCAGAAATCGAATTATTGGCAATTTCTCAATTCCAAGAAAGCTGTAGCTTCCTCATAGAAATAGAGAAACTCTAAGCATGCCATATTTAAAGCATATTAGGAGCAATCAAACGTCTCAGTCATAATTTTAGCAGAAACCAAAGTTGATTAATCTGCAATTCATTGCAGTGTGAGAACCGTCTTAAATTTTATACCTCTATAAACGTAAACGTCTAAGCTGCAAATGTGATGCAAAATATAATCAAGCTGAGTGCATTGCTTTAAACAGAGAGAACACAACATTGTCCGTAGTAGTATACACCGTTATTTTGTAGACATTGTAATCCTTGAAGGTGAGTGTTCTACCAATGAAACTAAAAATTGATAAAAACTGTCTTTTTGAAAATCTGTCCTTATGAGAATAAAGCAAGAAACATGAGTCGAAAAAGGACAAAAAAGATTCTTTGCTATACAATGTTTTAGCTGTCTAGTTAGTATGGGAGGACCAACCTAGGAAACATGAAAACAAAGTAACCAAAACCTCCATACTAATATTGTTTATATGAAAAAATAAAACTACACAATACGAGAAAAACAATATATAATATTAAGAACGTACTGTTGTAAATAGAAAATAAAGGAAGTCGTTATTTTTTTTTATTTAAACAGTGACTAAAAAATTATTATTCTTAAATTAAGAGAGATCATACCTATATAGAGCATTAGCAAGTGCCATTCACTCATTTTCTCATCCATGCTACACCAAATTATATTTTACCACCAAGGCATAGGATATATTAACAAAAAATCTGTCAGATTTATCAACCAATAAAATAACATTATTTGTTACAGTGAGTTATAATATAAATGTATGGCCAAGTGAGGGCTAGTCAGACAGAAACTTTCTACATTTTTTACATAGGTATCCAACTCCCACAGCGTGCGGATCGTATGATTGCTTTCTGTTTGAGCCCTATTTGTAAACCGCTCTCAACGTTGAACTTGAGAGCTATCTTGAGATCATACCACAGAATAGATAATAGTATTAGCGTACAGAAGTTGCACTCCGCAAAATCGTTTAAATAAATTGCGACTCTTGCTCCGACACAATAAAGTACAATTCAGGTCGCACAGCGCTCCCTTCACTCCAAAACATTCACTTACTAGTTGCCTCTCTTTCTATCGCGTAGGTCTTATCTTTTCTGATGTATGAAATTTGTCCTCTCAGAGGACGCCGAGCGCTTCAGACTCGCGCGCGGAGTGACAGGGCCCTGATCATACTTGAGATGCTCTTCTTATAGGAACAGCATCTCAACTATGATCTCAAGATGGCTCTCAACATTGAGAGTGGTTAATAAATACGGGCCTTAGTGACAAAATAATTTGGCACCACATACATAAAACATCCTACCATTTCATGTTTGTCAAATTATTACATACTAACAGCATAGATAAATGGTAAAGACAGCATTTTTATTCACAGACTACATGGTAAACCACCGGTTTTGACGCAGATCGACACTTTCGCAAATGGTCATCGCGAATAATTTGGTCACTTTCGCAAAACGTCACTTTCGCAGAATGCCATTCACAATTTTGAGAAAAAAGAAAAAAAAATTGAATGACATTCTGCGAAAGTGACGTTTTGCGAAAGTGACCAAATTTTTCGCGATGACCATTTGCGGAAGTGACGATCTGCGTCAAAACCAAACCACCTCCTCTCCTTTTCAGGATTATTACTCCAAATATTATTTGAAATGGGCATTTTGAATGTTTCGTGATAAAAAGGAGCTTAACAGACCCAACGAGGTGTAGGTGTAGTGCTTCAAATTGTTTTCTTTTCTATTACAAAATTAATAATCGTCTGTGAAATCATGAGCATAATATATTAATAAATATGCCATTTTATAATAAAATCCTTAGTGATGATGAGTAACTGTGTGATCTTTGAAATATTAAGATTATTATTAAGAGATGATGAATAATATAATGGTATGGTTTTGATTTTGATTATAATCATATTATGGTTTAAAAGAGATGCCCCAAAACGTTGGGCTACATCTATGTAGTATACCAAAAAGTAGGTTTTTTTGTATAATAACTACCAAAATAAAATTTGGTGCATATATAAAATTTAGGTAATTTTTCTCGGATATAGGTATTTTATTTATCTCTATCTTTTGAGATGTACATAATCGTGGCCCAGGTCGGGACATGTCCTTCTTAGTGCATAAATGGTGCAATATATGCTGACAATTAGAACTATAATTCTAACTATGATTTTTGTATAGTATTATGTTATCTGTGATTAATTTAACAGTCAGAAGTTTAATTTCCTAATATTTATAATCACACCTCTTTTAATGCCCGCCTTAGTACTACGGTAAATTTTAAATGGGGAAAATCAGACTGATTCGACGCTCACTTAAGATAGGTAGTTATATAGATACACATTTTATGTGATCCTATTGGTGAGACGGTAGTTCGTTCCGATTACGATGGCAGCGCTAAAGCAACGACATAATATATATCGGCCTAATTAAAAGTGGCCGCGTGTACACACACCTTAGTGCTAGAAAGCAAATTACGTCCAACGTCATTGTCAAGCTCTCAATATCAAAGTATTATTAAGCCTGATTCACACATTTCAGTGAAGTCACAGTTCCGGCACAATACCGCTACCGTGATCATTATTCTTTCATACATTCTCTATGAACACGCGTTCACTGACACTAAGGCCCGTATTTATAAACCACTCTCAACTCTGGAGATGCTCTTCTTATAGGAACAGCATCTCAGGTATGATCTCAAGATAGCTCTCTACGTTGAGAGTGGTTTATAAATACGGGCCTTAGAGCACTGTCTCGTCAGCGTTTTACAGATAGGTGTGGACGCGTTCATGGATAATGTATGAAAGAATAATTATCACGGGGTGTGTGTGTGTCGGTATTGTGCCGGAACTGTGACTTCACTGATATGTGTGAATCAGGCTTTGTTGAGTCACTCACTATAATATTATCTGAATAAAAAGTACAATTCTTAAAACTAATGCGTTATTTACATACATTTATATTAGTAATTAGATTAATAAACAGCTTAATCAACATCACCTGGGTCCAACAAAGACTTGTCGACGTGAGTATTCGAGAAGGTGTAGACTAGTTCTTGGGCGGCCATATCGCTCGTGGTGGGCTTCATGCCGATGTGGTCGTCGAGATCGTTGATGGAGTTGACCGAGTTGTCGCTGATACTGAGGCTCGAGTCCGCGTCGTCTCCGTAGCAACGACGCTTGTGGTCTGTGGGGAAGTTGTGGTAGGAATGTTCTACGCGGACTGCCTGCATTGTGTTGCTGAAAAGGAAGACCATTTAGTAATATCTACAATTTTAAGTGCTATGATATCGCCCATTTGCAGCAAGGTCGACATTTTTCAAAAAGTATCATTTTACAGGAGAGAATTTTAAAGTTTCAAGTACCGGAACGAAAGAGACATTGCTATAACAGCACAACTATGAATAGTTGCTCTCTCTCTCTTATAGAGTTTAGAGAAATGGCGTTTTTACAGTAAACAGAACTCCATTTTTTCCACATAACTATATTATTAACTAAAAACTCGCCAATTTTGAGATATGCCAGCCTTGCAGCAAATGAAAGATATGTTATGTTTCAGTGTTGATACATCATGACTGGTATGGTCTTGATTAAAATAAGCTGAAAAATCAGAAATATCTAAATGTCCATCAGCCATTTTTGATATCCCCACTGCTGGGGCACAGCACAGGCCTTCATTATGGGTGGTAAGGCGGATGGGCCCTAAAACCCACCACGCAGACGCAATGCGGATTGGTGGGAATTAACGACTGCAAATGCAGCCGGGACCAACGGCTTAACGTGCCTTCCGAAGCACGGAGGAGCTCGAGGTAATAAATTTTTGGTCACCCATCCCATGACCGACCCTTGCGAACGTTGCTTAACTTCCGCAATCGCTGGGCCAGGCGCTAAACCACTGCACCACCGAGCTTCAATCTAAATATCACTGAACAATTAAAAATAAGACATGAAGTCTGAAGTCATGAAATAAGAAAAAAAATCTGCTGTTTCATACAAAAATTAATAATGGCTATATCGAAATGTATGAAACAACAGATTGTTTTCGAGATTTCAAAGTTGTTCAGTTTGATGGTCCAAAGAAGTTTCAAGAAAGAAGTCAGAAGAGTTTTTCTATTTTTAGTTCATTTGTTAACATGTTGTATTTTTTTTTTACCTTACCTCGTTTTTCTGAGAATAGGCCTGCCCATTTCAACTTGCAACTTCAATGAGTAAAGTTTGGCAAGTGATTCCAGTTTCTCCTTCTCACCAGGGTCATTGAAACTAGGCAGCTTCAACTCACTCTGACAAGAGTCTTGGAGAAATTTAGACAACTGCTCGTTAGCTGCACTCAATATCAGGAAACCAGGCCTCTCCTCTCTTATTCGCCGACAGCCAGCTCTTATCTCCCTTACTTCAGTCACTCCCGAATGCCCGATCGAATGCTCACTGAAGTAATGGTCGCTCTGTGGTGATCTCTCACTGACGTTCAAATCACTTGACGACGTTTTCTGGAGCGAAAAGTTTGTGCGCGGCGTTTGACTAAATGCCTCATCTTGCAGAGCCGACCTTTTCTGAAATGCCTGAAAAGATTGAAAAAATGACTCGTTCGCATTCTGCCCTGACACTCCAGCATTCTTTATATCGCTAAAGCTAGAAAAAGACGAGTGGGGCTGCAAAATATCTCTGTTTTCTTTACAAATGGTTTCATCCTCTAAGTCCACAACAGTTTTTGAATCGGACATCATTGCATCATCATCATTACCTGAATCGACTTTCACTCTTTTCTTCTTGAATCTATTTTTACAACTTGCCCACCCGCTCTTGACCAGCAACTTTTCCTTTTTAAGCCTCTTTGGTGGGGGCATGTTTATGGAATTTGGGGAATTATTGTTGTTATTGACAGTTTTTGATGTTTTAAATGTCAGGCTTTTATTGAACACTTTAAGCTCTTCAATACCGGGCCAGTCTGTCAGTTCGTCATCACCTTCTCTGTCACTATCATTCGTTACAACACCATCAGAATCACTACTACTTAATGAGCTGGATTCGTTCCCAGCACAGTCCATCCCACTATTTGAATCCTCAAACTGCAATGGGTTTCTTAGAGAATTAGATGGGTAGCTTTTGTTGAACACCTTGAATTTCCTGTGATATTTCCCTGTACTTGTTGTAGGATTAAAAACAGGTGGCAAATCGGTTGTTACCTTGTACCCAGTCATTTTGGAAAGTATAGGTGTACCATTTTTAGATGAGTTTTTATAGACAAAATTGAAACTGGAACTACCAGGCAATGAAGGTGTGTTGGAGAATGGAGATGACTTTGTACCTTCTAAGTTTTGAGGTTTCAGCACTATTTTCCCAGGCTGTAACACAGTGTCCTTTCTTTTCTTTTCAATGTCGTATTTTTTACATTTGAACTCATTTTTGAAAAATGTTGACTTTGATGAGCATCCCCCGCTAAATGATCTCTCTCTCATTTCACAAACATCTCCCTTATCTCTATGTGACCATTTTCTTTTACCACAGAAAGCGTTCCTGAAAGAAATAATTTATAATTTAACTAACTGATGTTTACATTGATCCCTTATTACTCGACTGCCCAAAAATTAAGAGTGTATTGTATCAGTAAACAATAAAGCAGAAAAGTTTTGGCAGAGCAGTCGTGTATAACTTTTTTTTTTTTTATTATTTATTTTTATATTTATTCCAAGGTATAAAGAGGATTGTTTAAAAATAAAAACGTTTGCAATGCTTGCTTATTTTTGGATGAGTTTTTTTCCTAGTTAAGTAAGATTTATTTTTATGATATTTATACTTAAATCTTTTAAATTATAATAACATTTTACAGTGTCATCCTAATTTAACGCCATTAACACTACACTATACTTCGTGTGTGTGTACTAATATAAATACTTACTTTAGTTTCAGAAGAATATCAGCTAGGAGATGATTATTTCACCTCTCAAACTGACCCTCTTACTAGACATGAAACACTTCTAACGGATACTAGCGCGGTTTTACTGAAAGTACTTTGTTAATTAATTGGTATTTCGTTTGACTTTTTATTTGCCAGATGTTTCGGCACCTTTGCAGCTATTGTGGAGAACCAACTGATTACGAAAGTACTTTTAATAAAACTGCGCTAGGCCGCTAGTATCAGTTAAGTGTTTTATTTCATGCTTAATTATTTCACATCAATGTATTTGTTTTGTCACTCCGTGAACAGGCTATGGTCGCATCGCATAATGTATGAAATGGGCGATGCAACAATTCAATGAGACATTATGCCAGTTGTAACAATGAGTTAATTTACCTTTCTTGTTTATGTTTGTTCAGATGTGGGATTGAAGTCAAGCCCTGAGTTTGCAGGATGATTGTAGCAGGCAGAATGTTAGGCTAAAATACAGATATTATGTTAAGGCAAAGAATTTTCAAGGATTTTTTTTTCATTCTATTTATAATAAATGCCAATGCCAGGTTTCTGGTAGTACCTATTTTTTTATTATATTTAAAAATGGATAAAAAATTTCAAGTCCAGAAATTTATCTGAAACTTGTTTGGAAACTGGCCTTTACTAAGATCAGATTACTGCATAATTTATTTCTTTCATTATTGATTATAATTACCTCTGTAGTAACACTCAAAATTTCAACAGGTGGTGATCTTTTGCCATCAGAGAACTCCACTGGCATCTTTTTATATTTTCTCTTCCTCCTAGCATTGGCAGGCCTAGTAGGAGAGAAGTTCTCATTGAAAGAGTCTGACTCAAAGTTGCCTATCTGACAGTACTGCCTAGACTTCAAGCTGCTGGACTTATGCAAGCTGAGGTGGGGGTCATCCGAGTCGGACAGCGGCTGAGTGATCAATGGGGCTTGTGGAGGACTGCTTGAGCTACCATCTTCTACCAAACTCACTGCTACAGCGGCCGCTGTAAAAAAATGATTTTTATACATTTTATAGTCTTTGATTCATAGAGCACCTTAGAATTTGTCACTTTTGGCTGCATTTTAATTTTAAAAACATTATTTGAAAAGCTCTAATATAGTCAAACAAACTGATTTAACTGTTTAGGTTCTATAGTGACCCAAGGATCAAAATTAGTTGACTACTTGTTCTAATCTAAAAGTTTAACATCAAAACCACAAAATAATAGCTGAGTTGCCGCCCCGAACCTGACTCTTCGACCAGAGTTTGGGAAATGTAACACAAAATTGTAGGTACTGTTTTTGGGCTGTGGTGGCCTAGGAATCAAATTGGTTGACCCTTTGCTGCTATCGTCACTATTTTACAAGATAAATACTTATAATTTGACATCAAGTCTGCAAAATATTGGTTCTTGGTAATTGAACTAGTATGTATTCTGTGGTTCAGTCTGTCTGAGAAGTACTTACGCAAGTTGCCTGCAGATCTGGTGCGCCGTCGGAGCCCGAACTTGCGCCTCTCTTGCCGGCCACAGTTACTCTCTTCTAGAGCCAGGTTTAGATCATGCGATAACCTCTCCATCCTCCTAAGCCACAAGAGATCCGTGGAGCACAGTCACGACACCCATTGTCATACGCGGTCTAGAAACTACGATTTTCATAAAATGCACTGGTTATGACTGTCTGATTATTTACCACACAATATAATAGCAAATGAAGAGATATTAGTGTTTAGGACGCACGAATAATATTGGCTTACAATAAGTTAAAACCTCAAAGTTCTGCATTTGCATAATTATACTTATTGTCTATAACAATTTTAAATTCTTACATACAAAACAAACATATTTAACACTTGGAGAACTTTCTTACACAAATATATAGTTATAAATGTTATTGAATTAATTTTCACACTGTTATTTTCTTTTACATTCACTTTTTAACAATACAAAAATGAAATTGAATATACTTTTTTTTGTCGTTTTGACTTTGATTGACTTCACAGATTAATTTGTTGATTGACTTGAGAGTGTCAGTCAAATTACCACAGATAATAAAAACTTTAAGGCCCTCCCTGGGGAGGGTGCGTTCCGTCCGTGGCGTCAATCGAACGCACACGAGAGCACTCTGGTGCGCGCTCTAACAATTCCGTGACTTCGTGGTTCGGTGAAAATTTACTCTGACTGTCAGAGCGTAGTTTCATCCGTTCCATGGCTCGGACCGCAGCAACCAAACAACCATCCTGGGGGCTTACCATCAGCAAATAACAAAACCGTTCAGTTCAAAAGCAGGCCTTAAACAGGGCTGTTTAAGCCCTGCTTTCATACTAACCGTTGAGGTCATAGTTCGAAAAAGTTGGGCAGTTCAATATAAGCCCTGCTATAAGAGCTCATAGTAAGGTCCCTGGGGCCTTACTATGAGCTCTTATAGCAGGACTTATATTGAACGGCTTTACTTTTTCGTACCATGATCTCAACGGTTAGTATGAAAGCTGGGGGCTTACCATCAGCAAATAAGAAACCATTCAGTTCAAAAGCAGGCCGTAAAAAAGACTGCTTAAGGCCTGCTTTCATACTAACCGTTGAGATCATTGTACGAAAAAGTAAAGCCGTTCAATATAAGTCCTGCTATAAGAGCTCATAGTAAGGCCCCAGGCCTTAAGCAGTCTTTTTACGGCCTGCTTTTGAACTGAATGGTTTCTTATTTGCTGGTAAGCCCCCAGGGGGCTTCCCATCAGCAAATAAGAAACAAATAAGAAAAGCAAATAAGCAAATAAGAAACCATTCAGTTCAAAAGAAGGCCGTAAAAAAGGCTGCTTAAGGCCTGCTTTCATAATAACTTTCATAAACTGCTAAGGCCTGCTAAAAAAGACTGCTTAAGGCCCCTGGGGATTGGCGTATAGTTTGCAGACTCACCATGGAATTAGAAGGTTTTGATTATGTCAAAAAATTGTTAGTAAATAGTGAGAAATAGTGAACCATAGCATATAAATAGTGATACTATGGTTTCGAAGATATTTGAGTATCTTGGTGAGGCTGCTATCTTGACGTCAAGCTAGCAGACACATTAAGAAATACAGTTCGTATCAATATGATTTATATGCCGAAAAATTGTTAGGAAAATAGTGATAGTATACGCAAAATTTCAATAATATTGCTTCAATACAAGCCGAGATATTACGGTCTCAAAGTGGGCTGCTAACTTGACGTTTCTGTCGATGGCGATTCCAGAGAAACGGGTACAAGTTTTAAACAAATAAATATATCAATAAATTGTTAGTGTAATAGTGATTCTTACGATATAAACAAAAAAAGAATTCTTTATTGCTATTTTCCAAAAATCGAATGTGAACTTCTACATAATACTCTGAATATAGGCTGTTGATCAATATTGAACTTTGCTCCACAGTAATAAGGTTTAAACTTGATTGCAATCATGAGGTGAGTACTGTCAAGCAAAAAAGTGAAATTTATATTTTATGACTGTGTCAATAACTAGTCATATCCTCGGTTGATATTGATTTGATATAAAAAATACTTTTCTACCTACTTTTTTTTCGTTTTTTTTATTAAATCTCATCAAGAAAAAAATGATTGTGTCAATATTCTACTCTTAGTTCATTTATTTAGTTATTTATTCGGGAAAAACTATTAATATTTTCTACTTATATTATCTACTTCCTACCTACTGATTACTAATTTAATTTTATATCTCAGTAAATAGGTACCTATCTACTACGTTAAATTTATAACTGAGAAATTGACATTCTTTTCCGAGAGATGGCGCTTCTTATTGTTTGTTGCCGCGTAGGTCAACCACCGGTTACCTACCTTGTGTATGAAATCTACAATCGTTTTTATTTTTGTTAATTTATTTTTAGTGTTTCATTCATGAATTGTAAAAAATATGTTTGTATGGTGGCGTTTAACGTGAATGAATATCGTTATTGTTTGATGACAACATTAAATTATTAGAACAAGTGTAATAATTATAAACTTTAACATAGTTATAAATGACTTATTCATTGTCTATGGTTTGGGTCAAGTTATTTTGCGCGAGCTGTAGTATATAGAAACACCGTGAGATGGCGTGGTTTTGTATACATAAGTGATTTCGGTTAACGACAGTGGCGAAAAGTTGGTTATGGTTAAAGTTGTTTGGATTTGAATGGTAATGAGTTCAAAAAAAATACATGAAGTGAAAGTTTATACCTATCGTTTAAAACATACAACCTACATTTTAAAGGTACGTAGCTTCTATTTTGGTTTTATAATAATTAATAAAATGTATAGGTATAATCTTGAGTTATGTAGATATTTTTTCAGTCATATCATGCAAAGCTTCTCCATATTTAGTAGTGCACAACTATATCACTCACCAACCAGGGCACGGGATCTCCCCTCGCCGCGGTTAAATATCATAATACTTAACTAAACATATCCCAACTATTCTCGAGACAATTACGGCCAAAAGACAAAAGACCTAGGTATTGTATAGAATAACTACATATTTTTGTTATAACTAATGAATGAAATGCACAAAGCATGACTCACCTAAGTACGGTTAATTTAACTACATTAACAACCGAATACAGAAACGTCTCTCAAATATTTAATGGCTACTTAAATGTTTGAGTAGCTCTTAAACACAAAACGTAAATTATAGGCATTGTGTCAATGAATTACTCTAAATTAAGTTGAGTTCAAACACCACTAAGTTTAAAATTCGTATACTAGAATGCCACTCAATTTTATTTATCTGTCAAATAAACCGTCAAACTGACTTCTCTTCAACACCTCTTAGATCCGGAATTGTGCTTAGACCACAGAGCAAGCCATTCATTAAGGAGAAGATCTGAGAGTGGTCAAGAGTTTTCCTAATCTTTGATTGTTTATTTAAGAGTTAAAATTATATCTTTATCATCGTACCTATATTACCAAATGTTGAGGAAGAGCCTATAACACAACACAACCTATAGGGCCAAATGGTAATCCACATTGTTCATACATCGACTTAGAGAAAAGATAAAAAAATGAAGACTTTATTCTCACATCAGATAGATAATAAAATACTTTATCCTTTTAAATAGCTTTCCAAATTACCGAGTTGTACTTGACCAATTTTTCAGAAAATCAAATAGGTAAAGTATGCTATTCTTAAAGATATATAAGCCATCACGGTCTTTTTTGTAGATCTATAAAAAAGGAACAATTCCATCATACATTATTTTGTTATACTTAGCTCAAATTGCAATGCAAGCTCCCAGTCGGCTTAATTTTTACCGACCTCTTCAACAATTATCGTCATATTTCTACCAATTTCCTCAAACCTCAACTTATTATACACCTAAACCTTCCTCAGGAATCACTCTATCGTTTATTGAAAACCACATGAAAATCCGTTTAGTAGTTTTTGAGTTTAGACAGACACACAGACGTGGCGAGGGACTTTGTTTTATAAATGTAGTGATAGTGATTTAGATTAGTATCAGTAGGTAGGTAGGAAGTAATGTAAGTAGAAAATATTAATAGTTTCTCCCGAATAAATAATATTGAACTGCGAGTAGAGTATTGGACACAATCAAAAAATTAACTGAGAGTGTACCTACCTAGAACTAGAGTATTGACACAATGAAATTTTTTTTAATGAGATTTAATGAAAAAAAAGTAGGTAGAAAAGTATATTTTATACCAAATCAATATCAACCGAGGACATGACTAGTTATTGACACAGTCATAAAATATAAATTTCACTTTTTTGCTTGACAGTACTCACCTCATGATTGCAATCAAGTTTAAACCTTATTACTGTGGAGCAAAGTTCAATATTGATCAACAGCCTATATACAGAGTATTATGTAGAAGTTCACATTCGATTTTTGGAAAATAGCAATAAAGAATTCTTTTTTTGTTTATATCGTAAGAATCACTATTTCACTAACAATTTATTGATATATTTATTTGTTTAAAACTTGTACCCGTTTCTCTGGAATCGCCATCGACAGAAACGTCAAGTTAGCAGCCCACTTTGAGACCGTAATATCTCGGCTTGTATTGAAGCAATATTATTGAAATTTTGCGTATACTATCACTATTTTCCTAACAATTTTTCGGCATATGAATCATATTGATACGAACTGTATTTCTTAATGTGTCTGCTAGCTTGACGTCAAGATAGCAGCCTCACCAAGATACTCAAATATCTTCGAAACCATAGTATCACTATTTATATGCTATGGTTCACTATTTCTCACTATTTACTAACAATTTTTTGACATAATCAAAACCTTCTAATTCCATGGTGAGTCTGCAAACTATACGCCAATCCCTGGGGCCTTACTATGAGCTCTTATAGCAGGACTTATATTGAACGGCCTTACTTTTTCGTACCATGATCTCAACGGTTGTTAGTATGAAAGCAGGCCTTAAGCAGTGCTGTTTAAGGACTGCTTTTGAACTGAACGGTTTCTTATTTGCTGATGTTCTTATTTGCAAATAAGAAACTGTTTAAGAGGCCTTACTATGAGCTCATAAAGCAGGGGGGCTATTGTCTAATTTTAAAAATCTATCGCAATCGCTTTCGTTTGACAGATAGATGTGACACATTGCTGCATTTCTTTGGTAAGTTTTTATTTGTGCCTTACCCTTTAGAATAGTAGCTTCAATGGGTTACATCCTGAAAGCGATTGCGATAGATTTTAAAACTAGACAATAAAAAGGCTGGACTTAAATTGAACTGCCTTACTTTTTTGTACCATGACCTCGATTTTAGTTCGAGTTAATAAACAGTCCTGGGGCCTTACTATGAGCTCTTATAGCAGGACTTATATTGAACGGCCTTACTTTTTCGTACCATGACCTCGATTTAGCAGGCCTGCGGAGGGCCTGTTTTAATACACGCTCTTAAACCGTTCACCATTTTTTATGTATGGACGAAGCGTACCATGACGCACGGTTTGACAGTTTGGGAGCTGTTTTATAGCGTCTGTAATGTCAAATAAAGCAATTCATAAAAAGTTCCTACGTGATCAACTTTTTCAAAATTGTTTAGTGTATTTAGTTAAGTTTGGTGTGAGAATTTTAAAATTTGTGAATTTCCTTTAATGAATGAGACCCCATAAATAAGTACCTACCTAATTTGCATCACATTTTATGTTATTATGAATAATAATAATCAAATAAAGAAGAAAATGATTATTGCTCGCTTCAACAAAGTGCTCCAAATTTGAATGATTTAGACAATGCAAAAACGATTTGAAAAATAAAGGTATTCATTTTGTTGAAGCTGATAAAGTGCTTCGATCGTACTGTGACTCAGATTTCGCGGGGGATCCAGACACTAGGCGTAGCACGTCGGGTTACGTGATTTGGCTGAACGGTAACTGTTCAGTTTCTTATTTGCTGATGGTAAGCCCCCTGCTTTTGAACTGAACGAGAATGGTTTCTTATTATTTTTAAATGTCACTTTAAAAAGCTCTCATTGACAATCGCTTCAATGGCAGGATAATTTCGTTGATTCACAAGTCTGAAGACATCCACCAGTCGGCACACTACCGCTAACTTGGCGCTTGCATACATGTAACCCTGTGATTTTGTTATTTGCTTTATGTTTGTTATAATTTTTTGGTTGTTGGAAGAGAATTTTCGTATAATATCAAATGCCTCTCGGTTCTCTCCGTGAATGTGGAGCAAGCTTTATTAATCCAAAATTAACTCTCTGGCGATGTTGGAATGCACCCACTGTCTGTTTTTTTCGGATTCTCTTTGGTTGATTGACCAAAGAGAATGGAATCAACGTCAATCAATGTCTGTCACAATTTTTGCGCCAATTTTCTGTTTGGTATTGTTTGTTAGTTAAATTAATTTATATTTTTTGTGATAGTTAATTCGCAGAATATTTACTTTTCCGTAGTCCTTTGTATTTACCATATTATTTTGTATTTAACCCGAAAATTAAGTCTATCTGAGTTTCCGTTGCTGTTTTTTATACCATTTTTTCTTCATCAACTGTAAGTACTGTCGATGTTCAGGAGCGTAAGTCTTTAATAATAAAATTGTTGATTTCTATTAAATAATTCAATAAAATGTGTCTCAATCAGATAATATTGCTAATAGGTACCTACGTACTTACTTACGTACTACGACGAAACAGCATCCCAATCTGAATCACAGGATTTGGAGGCTTAATCACCCAATGTATTGTTTTTAGTTATGTATTGCCTAAAGGCCAAAAAGAAAATTTTGTTTCTTTTTCTTCGATCCTAAGATATTGTTTAAAATATTGTAAGTTGACAATAAGAATGTTCTAAACCGAATACCTATATTTTGCCTTTTATAAGCACAAAATAAAGACATAAATCTATGTATCAAGTAGGTATGTATTGCATTGCATGTTATGTATGTTTAATGATAATAAAGTATGATAAAGATAAACCTGGAAAGCACATTTCCTCTGAATGTGTGCTTTCCAGGTTTGCTTTTTGTCAAAGTAAAAACCAAGGTATTTAACGCATGTGTTATGCGGCAGGACCTCTTGACCGAGCTTAACAGGAGGGCAATCTTCTTTTCTCAAAGTGAATGTGATGTGATTTGACTCGGTGCCACTAGCCTTAATTCTCCAAGACTGCATCCAGGAATGGACATTATTCAAGTGTTCTTGAAGATTCCTTAATGCTACTTCGGGATCTGTGTCATATCACAGTATGGCTGTGTCATCTGCAAAAGTGGCTGTAATATTGTTTGTAATGTTTTTTTATGTAGATATTGGTAAGTAGGTTCCAAAGATAAGCCAGTAGCCAGCCACAAAATTTTGAGTAGATGTAATACCCACAGGCAATCCTGGGCAAACCACAGAATAAACAATGTTATAATGAATAAACGCAAAACCTCTTAGGTGATGATTGTGCTCATGAATATGAACAACTTTTACGATGGGGCCAACTCTGCAACTCAACAAAAAAAACAGTTGTTTCATACAAGTTGTCGATACCTACTCGTTGCAGAGTTGGCCCCATAGTAAAAGTGGTTCATATTCATGAGCACAATCACCACCTAAGAGGTTTTGCGTTTATTCATTAACACGTTGTACAGTGTGTTTTTTTGATGAGTGGGTCTCCAGCTTCCTCATAGGCTATAGAGAAATTCTAAGCATGCCATATTTTAAAGCATAATAGCAGCAATCAAACTTCCAGACATAATAATAGCAGCCACCATAAGCTCGTTACCATGAGTTGTTTTATGTGTGCGAGCTGGCGACACGTGTCTACAGCTTACACATGCCGTTAAGGCAAACCAGTGAGGTTAGGGTTTTAGACTATAGTCAGAAATTTAGAGCCTAATTGCAGCAATAAGATCCAAAAAAACCGACCATCACACTCAAATACTCTTGAAACTACGAGCATAAAACTGTGTGCGAGCTGGGGACCCGTGTCACTGGCTTGCACAGCTGTATTTTCGTAATTATTTAAGCTACGATTATGTACTATACCTCAAAATTTTCAGCCGAATTGCAGCATTAGGCTCCAAATTTTTCAAAACTTTAACTCGAAAGGTTTTTGAGCTACGAGCCGATATCTATGTGTAAGCTGGGGACCCGTGTCACCGGCTGACACATGGTGAATTGCTGTAACTGTATATGTTAGAGTTTCGTTTTAAAGATCAAATGATATGTTATAATTGCAGCACACACGAAGCAAAATTTCAAATCTCTGGGCCTCTTAGTTTCGAAATTATAAGCCAAAAACCGTTTTCCCCGCCAAAAAATTCAAAATAATGGCTCGGAAGCGGCTAATCGCGCCGTTGCCGTTCCGTGCGCTACACTATTGCAATCGAATTTGAACCTAAGAGCTAGTATTATTTTGAGCCATTTTAATTTGCGCTCTCGATCGTTTTAATTTATATACTGAGAATTTTAGTCTAAGAGGTAGGAGCTGATATAACTGGTTACCTAATTTAATATAAAAGCAAAGTCTATTTATATAGAAATGTTTATATCGCTAAGGTATAGGTACATTATTTTAAGGAGCTTAAAATAATTAATGCAACCATGTAAAAGTAATCATTTCGCACCAATGAAACTTAGTATTGAATAATTCCGATTATCATGTATGGTCTTCATCATCAGATCCATTTTACCAAAATGGTACTTTCCGAAAGCAAATGCATAGGTTACTTAAGAAAATACCAAAATCGCTATAGGTGTGCCTATAATATTTGAAGAGTTCCCTTGATTTGTCCAGGAACCCATCATTAGATCCTGACTTCATGATAATGGGACCCACTTGGAAGTATATACTTTCAAACAAAAAATCAATTTTTCAAATCGGTCCAGCAGTCTTCGAGTAATCGAGTAACATACATAACTCCTCCTCTTTTTGAAGTCGGTTAAAAAGTTTTAGTTATGTTGATTATTTGCTCCAAATGTGCCTAGGTATACCTATTATAGTCGACTAGTGACCGCCCGCGACTTCATCTGCGTAAAAAGTTTATTTGTTCTTTTTTAATCTCTTTTTATCCAGTTAATTAATAAAAAATCCTGTGGTTTTATGGTCTTTTTTTAATGGTAACGATGTTTTTGTATAATCGCTACATCCCTATTTGAACTGATCGAGTGATCAAAATTTATAACCTAATAAAAACGTGTTAATAAAATAAAATAATGTACCTATACCTTAGCGATATAAACATTCCTATATAAATAGACTTTGCTTTTATATTAAATTAGGTAACCAGTTATATCAGCTCCTACCTCTTAGACTAAAATTCTCAGTACATAAATTAAAACGATCGAGAGCGCAAATTAAAGTGACTCAAAATAATACTAACTCTTAGGTTCAAATTCGATTGCAATAGTGTAGCGCACGGAACGGCAACGGCGCGATTAGCCGCTTCCGAGCCATTATTTTGAATTTTTTGGCGGGGAAAACGGTTTTTGGCTTATAATTTCGAAACTAAGAGGCCCAGAGATTTGAAATTTTGCCTCGTGTGTGCTGCAATTATAACATATCATTTGATCTTTAAAACGAAACTCTAACATATACAGTTACAGCAATTCACCATGTGTCAGCCGGTGACACGGGTCCCCAGCTTACACATAGATATCGGCTCGTAGCTCAAAAACCTTTCGAGTTAAAGTTTTGAAAAATTTGGAGCCTAATGCTGCAATTCGGCTGAAAATTTTGAGGTATAGTACATAATCGTAGCTTAAATAATTACGAAAATACAGCTGTGCAAGCCAGTGACACGGGTCCCCAGCTCGCACACAGTTTTATGCTCGTAGATTCAAGAGTATTTGAGTGTGATGGTTGGTTTTTTTGGATCTTATTGCTGCAATTAGGCTCTAAATTTCTGACTATAGTCTAAAACCCTAACCTCACTGGTTTGCCTTAACGGCATGTGTAAGCTGTAGACACGTGTCGCCAGCTCGCACACATAAAACAACTCATGGTAACGAGCTTATGGTGGCTGCTATTATTATGTCTGGAAGTTTGATTGCTGCTATTATGCTTTAAAATATGGCATGCTTAGAATTTCTCTATAGCCTATGAGGAAGCTGGAGACCCACTCATGTTTTTTTGAACAGTGATCAAACTTTGTGGTGTGGCTTAGACCATCAAACTGGACAACGTCTAGAATATTTTGTGGCTCAACAACAAATATTGACTGATTCATTGTTCGTTTTTTTAGGTCATTAATGCAGGGCGCGGTGACCCCAGAAGGTGGGGGGCGTCGCACTCGCGCCGCCCTCGCGGAGATCCCCGCGAGACTCGACCGGCTGCGCGTCACACCGCTCCAGCCGCTCACCAACACTAGGGAAAGGTCCCCAGCACTCCCGTCGGGGTACCTCAGCCCAGCACCTTCACCGGACGAGCTACTTATACAGCAGAGAGGTAATATCGCTGTCTTCCATTTTTAGGGTTCCGTATCTGAAGGGGCAAACGAGGCCCTATTGCTGTCACTCATGTGTCTGTTTGTCTGTCCGTCTGGTCGTCATCTATCACAAAGCTCTAACAGCTAAACGGTTGAAGCTGAGGTATTGGTACTGAGGCTGATATATTGGTGCAAACTAAAGATAGTATGTACACATGACGGCATCTCAGACTATACATGTTGACCTTGAGACCGCCTTAAAAGCTGTTATCGCAGTTTAACTGTATAACCTGATGTGCTGTGAAAGTGAAAGTGAAACAAGCTTTATTCAAATAAACTTAATTATTAAGTACTTTTGAATAGTCTATATTTTCCTACCACCCGTTCCAGACTTTTTAAGCTGACAAGAAGAACGGGCGCAAGAAACTTATCAGCTATAAGTAACAATATTTACAAACTTGAATATATCGTTATCTGGTTGTGTGTGTGTACTAATATCTATTCTGTGCCAAAGATGTGTCTTGCCAACCCAAAGCCAAAGATAACTTGTGTTATTACAAAAGGTTTTTAAACACTGTTTAACTAAACACATGTTTAAATGTGATGCTGTCTCTGTCAAACAATATTGTCAAAAAAGTGACAGCATCACATTTAAACATGTGTTTAGTTAAACAGTGTTTAAAAATCTTTTGTAAAAACACGTTGGAATATTTAGAAGAGGGCTGCCATTCAAGTTATTTATTGGACACAGGTCTTCCATAGCCTTAACCATAAGCCACCAGGAGGATCCAATTCGAATGTTGTTAACGAATGCAAATGCAGCTGAGATCAATATTATACCTATTGTAAACCTTCACCATTAAATTAGGGTGATTTTTCTCAAAAGGTCTTTTTTGTCTACGATTTCAGGTCGAAAACGGTTGCCGACTACATGGTCGCCCGACATCGATTTCAAACGCAACTCCTCGTTTCATTCGTTAATACGTACTCCACCAAAGAACTCAGGAAGGTTCTCACCTCCAAAGCTAGGAGTTACTTTGCGATCAACGCCGAGAAAACGCCTCCAACTGGGAGACGCAGAAAGGATACCCCTCACGCCAGAAAAAATAGATTTCAGCGACATCAGCACTCCTCAGAAGTTCAAAATAACCAGCCCGATTAAAGGCACACCCCCCACAAAAAGATCCAGAATTGAAAAACTGACAGAATTCAATGGGCCAATTGATGTTGCTTTGAAGGGATTGAGTCCCACTCAACTCATCAATATGATTAAAACGATAACCTACAAGCATCCCGAAATCGAAGATGATATACGGAGGGAGATGCCGGTACCAGACTTGGCTCCCTTTGAGGAGAGGCTGGTGTATTTGAAGTCCAATATCTTCAAGAGTCTTCCAACATCTCGTTTGACTTCTAAAACTGACTCGCCTGCCTATTCTCGCGTTGCTACACACTTGGCAGCGTTTAAGAAGTGCGTGGTTGAGCAAGGGAAGCTTTTGGTCGAGTCTCAGCATTGGGAATCTGTTATGCAGTATGTTTATCTCGCGTGGAGTTACGTAAAAGCCACTCCCGTTTGGGACAATCATCCCCATAACACCCAGCGCAAGCAATGCTTCAAGGCTTTGACCAATTTCTGCATGACAGCTCTTAAAAAAGCCAATCTTGATAAAGATTTCTTGATGGACGCCCAAGATAAACTACAGGGCATGATATCAGATAATGAAGATATCCAATCCTGTCTGAAATACATTCAAGGTCAGTTGCAAAGCGCCATTTAAAAATGTTCATTCTACAAATTGACTATAGACTTAGCCAATTGTTAAATAAACCAGTTACACATTTTTTTTAAAGCGCAATTTTTGTAAGATTTTAATGCTATTGCAGAATAACAATACCTCATAATATTATTATTTTATGATTACATATTTGGTTTTCAATATTGTATGTAATCAATTCAATCATTTATTCTAAGGACGCCATTTAGGTAGTTTAACTAAGACTAAATAAATATTACATTAAGTGGTTTTGTATCAAGGTGCGGTCATATTTGTCCGTCAGATGACAATGGTACTCATAGTATATGTATGCACTAGGTAGAAGCACACTTTACTTACACATGGCGTCAGACAGATGTGAACGCACCTTTAGATAGACTGATTTTAAAGGAATCGAATAAAATTGGTTGATTAATATTATATATAAGGAATTATATTTCTAAAGAATGCTCAGTTTGCATAGGTATATAATCTTCAAAAGTGCGATTTTTTATGTTTTGATTCTTTTCAGTGCTAGAAAAAAACCAAAATATTTTTTGTAGATTTAAGGATACGTTTACATTTTTTTTTCAATAATAATCACAACTCAGAATGCGTGCGTCTAAAACTATTGTTTGTCAGGCACTTGGCAGCTAAGATTTAGCGCACAATTTTGGAGTATCAATTATTTTCCTTGTGAGTTTTTGTACAATAACACATGTATGATTGTTAATGCCCAATTAGGTATATTAAAAAAATGTGCCTTACGAGTAAAATCATGGATTCTGCCTTACTTTTTATTGTGACTAAATATCTGAAGATATTGTTTATGTTAAAATATTTCGTGTAGTACATACCTAAGCATATTTTACGCTTAATATTATACTTAATAAAGTGTATTTTTGGAAATTTGACATCTTTATTTTGCAGTCCTACCATCTTTAATCACATTGAGCAACTAGTCGCGGCCACTAAACGCACCACAAGCTGCAGACGAGTTTTTTCATAAATTTTGTATTATCGGTATCGGTGCAAACCGAGGGTTCGATACACAAGCTGCGGGAGCGAGTCGCGCGAGCTCGCTACTTGTGGCCGCGTTTTGTCGCTCGCAGGGCCTGGCGCAACTAGGAACAAAAAAAACATTGTATGGAGTTTAGTCCAAAAATAATGGCGGATATTGCCGTCTCATTCTCTCCATTTTCCGTCCTACTTCAACTCATAGTTGTCAAAGTTAACAACGTCAAAAATTGGCATTGACTCCTTTCATCCTTTGCTTTTTTCTTAAAAAGTTACGTACTTAGTTGAACAACGTCATCTAGCCGTTTTTTAGGTACTACTTTTTTTAAACTGCCTTTTCAAAACCGCTCATTGAAAATTCGTTTTTCATTCAAATATATATTTTTGAATTTTTATGTCAATAAATGTATTATTGTGATGAAAATGTTTATTTTTTATTTTTATCGATAAATCGTACCACAATGCCACACATAATTATCGATAAACGCTGGGAACGCGTGTGTGCAGCACTATTCGGTTCGCCATGTTGGCACTTCAGTTATTTGACGCGCAATTTTGACTTTTGTGCTGAAAAGGTGGCACTAGATTTAGACTAAATTGATTCCATTTTGCCATTACCTAGTCCCGTCTCTTAAAACGTAGTGATTATTTCCTCTGTGCTCGCAGGCATAGATATAGTTATATTAAAAGGGGAACTCGCAGGCACAGAATAACAGTAATAGTACTACAAGTACCTCATAGATATAGTATATTAAAAGGGGAAGTACCTACGTACAGGCACAGAATATATAATAGTACTAAAGTCCGATTACTAATCTCCCAGCAAAAATATAAACAAAGACCTGTCACTGTCAAACTGACCTTGATAGTTTAGTACATTACAGCCGTGAACGGGAAGCTAGCGATTGCATTGTCGAGGATGGTTTGAAGCCCGAGCCGCAGGCGAGGGCTTTAATCATTCGAGGCAATGCAAGTAGCTTCCAGAACAAGGCTTGTATAGTGCTTTTCTCAAGAAATGCGAGGAAATAAAAAACTTTTCAATTGAAACTTAATTAAATTTAATTCCCGCCAGTTTTTTTTTTTTTGGGTGCATTCCAGCAGTTTAATCGCTCGAAGCGCCGAAAAGCAAAATGAGATTTATCATAGACAAATCCTCTGAGTAATCTTGAATTACGTGCAGCGCCATCTACCGCCGAGAAACAAAAACCCATCTCATTTTGCTTCTCGGCGGTAGATGGCGCTGTACATAATTCAAGATTACTTAGAGGATTTGTCTCTGATAAATCTGGTACAATATAATGTAATATTTATTTATTCTTATAGTAATATACTCTGTGCGCACCATTTTTTTTATTGTATCGTTATTATAGTACCTATTAAATAATTTTACCTTTATAATATTAACTGTCTTGTCGTTGGCTTGCGTGCCAGAAAAAAGGAACTAAAGTTATGGCTGTATGGTGCAAATGTGCCTTTGCTTTTTTTGTTTTTGTGAACAGCTAAAACAAAAAAAAAAGTTGCCGCAGACCACCCAGATCATCTTCGCACTGTACCTACTTCCCGCACTGGTGCTGGGTGCGGGAAGTAAGTATTGAAATTCATTCCTGGCCTGAATTTTAAATTTAGAATGTGATGAACCAGACCCCCTCGGAAATGTGGAACGCCCCGCATTCCTTTTTCAAATGGAATGATAAGATTTCAGAGCATAAGTGAGAAAACATAATTATAAACCTTTTGTCACTTTTATACCTTTTTAGTTTATTTCATTCATTTTTGAGTGACAATAAAATTATGTCTTTAAATCGATATGGATGTCGTTCTAGGGTTTTATGGGATGGTCATTGCGAAAATTGTATTTATTTTGAAGTCCAACACGGTGGAGATGATTCAGCCCCTGAAAAGTGAAAAGTGACTCAAATTTTTGTTAAGAGGTCGGGGACGGGAAGAGGTATGGGAAAGGAAGAGGGATAGGGAAAGGGTAAAGAAACTGGCACGGGATACTAATATCTCTGGAGGCTTACCATCACCTTTTAGAAAACCATCATGTTTTATGAACGTTTTGTTATAAGCTTACAATAAGATTATTCAAATTCGTACCACAACCTGCACAAAGTAATAATACTTTATTCCTGCCAAAGAACGAAGGACCCAATTCTGATAATTGTAATATACTAACTTCGTCCGCGTGAATATTTGAGAAAATCCTTAGGGAACCTTCAACCAGGATCCGACCAGCCCGTTTTTACGCGATTAGGCGGGTCCCCACCATGCGGCAAGACGTTTGCCGCGTGTGGCGGGCCCCGCACGAGGATGCTCTCTTGGTGGGGACCCACCTAATCGCTTAAAACGGGCTGGTCGGATCCTGGTTGAAGGTTCCCTAAGGATTTTCTCAAATATTCACGCGGGCGGAAGCTAGTAACTACAGAAGTTTTAAACCTTAAAAAGTGGGGCGCATTTTGTGAAATTATCTTTAGCATGCGCCCCACGTTTTTAGGTTTAACTTCTGTAGTTTTTAGGGCTTTATAGGGTCATAAATTATAATATTAAATATTTACAGAAGCATTTATTTTATAGATACTTTTTAGGGTTCCGCTTCCGTACCAAAATGGTAAAAAAGGAAGTGTGACTCAGTCTGTCTGTCACAGCTGGATATCTCGAGAACTACTAATGGTATCAACTTGAAATTTGGAATAGTTAAAGATGACGTTTGTCCAACTATTTTGCAAAAAAGATAAAAATAAATAGTTTTTTTACAAAAGGAACTGAAACGGGGTCAAAATTTTAAGTGGGGCGACTAGGGCATGTGGGGTATCATATGAAAGAGCGCTATTTGCACATTTTAAATCATTTTTATCTTTTTTTTAGGCCGCATAGTTTTTGACTTATGATGAAAAATGTAAAAAAATACCGTTCCCCCCCCCTTATCTCCGAAGTTTGCAAAGAGAAAAATCTGAAATAATTCTATGTGATAATAGTTTATGTAAAGATTACAGGAAAAATAAAACGATGTCTCAATATAAAGAACTTTTTTGGAAATTCAAAAAACAAACAAAACGGAAACCCTCGGTGCGCGAGTCGGACTCGCTCTTGACCGGTTTTATTTAATCTGTTTTACTAGTCTGTTTTAATTTAATGTTTTTAGTCCGATTTTTATAATTTTTAGTCCGTTTTTAAAAAAGATTTTTTTTTAGTAAATTATTATTTTCTGCTTTTTAGTTAACGAGCTAAAGCTCAAAATATACCATCTCCTATCGGAACACTCGTGAAGACGATTCAAACAAGCTCAAACTCGATGGGATAGCGTGGTTTTATGAATGAGTTCCTGTGCCCTTCGTCCGGCTCTATCATCAGACCCTGGAAACTATTTCCCAACAAAGTACTCGTCAAGACGATTCAAACGAGCCCAAACTCGATGGGGTGGCGTGGTTTTATGAAAGAGTTCCTGTGTCCTTCCAGCTCCATCATCAGACCCTGGAAAATATTTCCCAACAAAGTACTCGTCAAGACGATTCAAACAAGCCCAAACACGATGGGGTTGTATGGTTTCATCATAGATTTTCTGTGGCCTTCTTCCTGATCCTGATCCATCATCAGATGACAATATTTTAAATTGAAATGTGGTGCAAATTTGGTGATCATTTACTACTTTCGGGTTAACAATGATTATTTTGGTAGCAAGATGTGAAAACCATGGTTGGAAAGAGTAATTTCACATTAAAATGGATGGACTTTATTGGCACTAAAAAACTTTTTTTTTTACGTTAAATGATCTTAAACATAAAGTTCTTTCAAACCTTTCAAATCGGTGTTTCAAAAAATTGCCTGCCACGAGTGGGCGCTCTTTTCCCAATTTACTCTTTGTTCGAATAATAATGTACTCTATGGTTCGACTACTTGTTGTCGGGGAATAACCAAATAAACCCGATTAAGTCCGTTCGTTCGTTCGTCGTTATCGTTCGTTCTTTCTCTACCTCCCAAAGAGTAAGGCCGCTCTACACTCCCGCGCGAACCACCCGCGAAGCATGAGTGTGGAACCGATTCGCATATTTTTCGCGTTTGCGCCTCGTTCCCGTAAATTGTCGGTTTTTTGTCCCGCGACAAAGGGTTCGCAAGCCGCGATGTTGGTGCGAACGCGACTAGGCTCCTCATTCGCAATGTATTCGCGTGAAGGCAAGTTTAAAGAAATCATAACTTTTTAAGTTGTGAGTGTTTTATGTATTTAGAGCAATTTCGTGTATTCAAAGTCATGTTTGATTAATTTACTTTCTATATCAGCATAAATTGCTGATGCGCAAAGTATCCTTGCAGCAACTTCGGCGTCCATCTTTGTTGAGGGCGCGAACTATACAAATACTGTGAACCTGGCGCGAACCTCCGCGAGTGTGGAACTGTCCCCAGTTTTGGCGTGATTTGCAAGCAATCCGCGCCGCTACTAAACTTCACGCCGTGATTCACGCGTGTGTCTGGAGAGGCCATGTGACGCGAACTACCCGCGAAACATGAGTGAACCGATTCACGGAGACTCCGCGCCACGTTCGCGCCTCGTTGCCAGATTTTTCCGGAAAGGAAACAGCGAAAGTAGCTGCAGAGCTGCGAAGTGAATGCGATTATTTTTCATCAACTTTTTTTTATAATAGCAAAGTTATAAAATAGGGATGTTGACTAATGAATAAAATAACGAAATACTAATAAAAATCGTAAACATATTAAACTTTTAGAGTAGCTTGTATACCTCTTGGTTTTATATATTGCATATTATTTGTTTTATGACCCTTCAAAGTTGGGTGGACAAGTCCATTTAAAAAGTATAAAATTTATTAAAATAAATGATACTTTTAATTAGTCCGTAAAATGTATAGCAAATTTTTCGAAGAAACCATTTTGATAAACACAATATTTAATATAGCTGCTGAACAAATTTCCTATGCGTTGCATACAAACTTACAAGGCGTGACGTCATGCGTCATAACGTGGATGCCATTAGTATGGAGCGTTTTTGATAGAGTCCATTTGTGTGCATTTCACACTGTGATATCTCGGGCAGTTTTCATGCTAGCGAATTAAGTCTTTTACCAATGTTTCTTTTTTTGAGAGGTAATTTATGTAACATAAAATAAAAAAAATAGTCAACATCCCTATTGCCTAAGCGCATAGAAGGATTACTACAACATAGTACTAGCGTGGTAGCGTGTAAGGCCCTAAGCGGGTACACGGCGCGGGAATATAGATTGCTGGTTTTTATGACGGACAGATGCTTGAAGGCGAGTTTTAACAAATCATAACTTTATTAGCTATGTGTTAGGTATTAAGAATAATTTTTCGCGTATTTAAAATAGTGTTAATTACCTAATTTACTTTATAAATCAGCATAAATTGCTGATGAGCTAAGTAACCGCACCAGCAGCAGCAACTTCGGCGTCCATCTTTGTTGAGTGTGCGAACTATAGGTACTGTGAACCTGGCGCGAACCTCTGCGAATGTGAAACTGTGGGGCAGTTTTGTTTGCCGTGATTCGCAACGCAAGCTATCCGCGCCGCGATTTCAAGTCGTGATTCGCGCACGAGTGTGGAGAGGTCTCGAGAAAAATAGAATCGAACACAGGAGGTTTACCATCAGCAAATAAGAAACCATCCTTAAGCCGTTCAGTTTAAAAGCAGGCCTTAAACAGAACTGCTTATGAACTAAACTCGAGCTAAAATAATTGAGGTCATGGTACGAAAAAGTGAGGCAGTTCAATATAAGTCGCTATGAGCTCATAGTAAGGCCCCAGTTCTTTTCTTGCCGCGATCTGCGACCGCCGCAAATGGCCGCAATGCTGCTTGGCGTGATTATTCGCGCCGAGATTCGCACGGGCGGGCGGGAGTGTAGAGCAGTCTTAATTACATTCATTCATTCATTTTACAATATTACAAATTGCATTCATTCATTTTGATTGGAGCGGCGGGCGCGCGCGCATTGCACGTCTTGCTCTGCTGTTAGTTTGTGTTGATTAGTTTGTTTACTTTTTATAACTAGTAGTGGGTAGGTCAGGTACCTCTGTGTTCTCTATTCTGTTTGAATTGAATTACGCCGCCCCGAACCTCTACCCGAGCTTCGCTTGTTCGAGTAACGACGACGTGGTAAGTGAAATTTTACGGCCTTACCACAAAACACTGTTTAACACGTGTTTAACTAAAACACTGTTTTAATGTGATTGATGCTGTCACTTTTTTGACAATATTATTTGAAAGAGACGGCATCACATTTAAACAGTGTTTTAAAATCTTTTGTGTGAGTTTTATTCACAGGCCACAATGCAATTATGCCAATTTTTGAAATTCAATCTCAATTATCTATATTAAAATTGAACTCCAGCTTTGTATTTTTTGTTATTTAGAATAATAGTAAGAAAATCAAGGAAACCATAATAGTAAAATTATGAAAAATAAAAACATGACCAATTTCCCTAAATTCGGACACGTATGCCCAAATTACGAACGATTTTTTCCCTAAATTCAGACAAGGTGAAATAAACACAATAGTTAGGAACTTTTTTTTCCATTTAAATCAAATAATTAACATAAGTAATTATTATTCCGATCAACATTAATCATTTTAGGCATAACAAAAATCAACGAAAAATAAGCTCCGTTAAAAAACATATCAACTCTAATACTTTAATATACTTTTACCTATTTATTACTATATTTATCAACATTAATAATTTTAGGCTTAATGATTAAAAATCAACAAAAATATTGATAGCTGTGTAGGTATATTGTTTTTGTATGAGTAGATATAACAATGATCGTATCAAAATTATTAATGTTTCTCAAAACATTATAATTATCAAAAATTAATGAACATAGTTAATTATAATACAGTCATATTCACTTTAATTTTAGTACTATTTTTATCAGTAAATAAATGTAAAATGTAATATTAATAATTATTATTCGGGAATTTATATATTTTATTTTAGAGTTTTTCGTTAATATTTATTATGAATATTACATTGATAACCATTAAATATAATAATTTTAAAATTTAATTATGTAATCATTTGTTTTTTTTTTTTTTTTTTAATAATTTAATTCAAATGTTGATTTGTGGTAGGTATCAAATATATAAATTAAATTCATTTGAAGTTATTCAAAAGTTGTTTAATTAGTAGTAGTAGTAGCTTAGTAAAAAAATTGTTTAATTAGTTTTATTTTTTATAAAGAATGGGTAATATTTATTTTATTTATAACTTATTTTATTATAAGTAATGTAATTCTTTTTTTTGGAGTGGGAATTTATTTCATTTAATAAGTATTGTAATGAGAATTTCTAATGAAATTCTCATTACAATACTAATCTAATGATTGGATGTCTTTATTATTTATAATATATTTTGTTTTATTTATTTCTTCTGTAGTAATTTATTATAGAAAGAGATAAGTAAGTATATAAGATCTGAGTTAAATTTAAATCTTTTTATTTTATTAGTATTATTATTTGTTTTTTTTTATAATTTTATTAATTATTAGTCATAATATTATTAGACTTTTATTAGGTTTAACCGTTGTCCTAATATAAGATCATGGCTACTCTATTTTCGGACACCCTTTCAAAAAGCGTCCGAATTTAGATTTTTTTACTAGTTTTTTAATCCTAATTGCGGACAAGCTTTTATTAATTAACGAATTAAAATGTATGAAAAAATACCACTTCAGATCATTCTTTGTTTAAAGTTTTATCAAAACACCAATGGATCGAGAAATCGGTATAAGTATTTAAAATCACATATTCCAGAACTTGCTCGTATCTTAACTAGAATTTGACTCCAAAATGGCACAATGTGTAGCACAACGACGTGGGTCACTGGTCAGATCGCTATTATTGAGTGCAAACCTGCAAACCAGATGACTGCTTACCGCCACTTTTATAATTCTTAATGACTGATAAATAAGGGTTCTTGTCGTACAAAAACCTTCAAGAATAGCGCATACCCACACAGTTTATGTTATATTTTGTTTGAAGTGTCCGAATTTAGAAGGTTTCCGAATTTAGGCTGACTGCGCCTAAATTCGCCCTACTTAACCTAAGGGCATTTTTTTTAAGAACTGCGGCTCAAAAGTGGACCAAATGCGCCTAAACGAAATTACATATTATAAGAAATAAATATTTAAACATATTTAGGTACGTAGGTAGTAGGTACCCTACTTAGTTGTTTGTAAACTTCTTTGCGCAGCGAGCTAGCGGGCGGAAATGTTTTTATCTGCTTCGCTCGGCCACTGGTTATGAAAGATGATAAATGAACCGCACGCAGGCAGGCATAGTGCCGCTGACAGCATCGAAATATTATTTATACTTACCTACATTTCAATGTCTGACAGATACAAAAATAAATATTTAAGTACCTTTTTCAATAGTAGGTACCTATACCTAAGTAAGGAATAAGTAATAAAACAAGTAGGTAGGTAGTAAGCATAAATATTTGCTCTAATTACCTACGGTGCATAGGTAATTCGAGGAGACTATAGACAGACAGACAGACAAGGATTTTTTTCTATGTAGTATGACTTGTATTGTATGTAGTAGCTACCTACCTACCTAACCTAGAATACCTATCGGCGTTGCTGACGTGCCTTGTCCTGCTTATCGTATCGAAGGATCCTACTTTTTAACCGACTTCCAAAAAAGGAGGAGGTTCTGTGTTCGTCTGTATATTTGTTTTTTTTTTGTGTATGTCCACCGATTACTCGAAGATAGCTGGACCGATTGAAATGATTCAAACGTTATTTATTACATTAGGTAAACTCCCAAGTTGTTCCCATTTTTTTAAATTTGGAAATCGGTTCAGTACTTTTCATGTAATCTTGAAAATGCACGAAAATAGTATGATTTTGTGTGAATTACCTCGATGATAATGGTCGTATTACTTCTTTGTTTATGAACTGAATAAGATAATTATTTTTTTGTAGTAAGAGGGATATCGTGTAGGTTCATTAACCGACTTAAAAAAGGAGGTTCTAAGTTTGACCCGTATGTGTGTTTCTCCGCGATTATCTTACGTTTGGCTAAACCGATTTTTCTACATATTATAAATACCTTACCTACAAGGTACCTACAAGGTACCTACACTAAAAATAAAAATTGTTTAAAAAACTGACTTCAAAAAACCTACCTCTAAAAAGCAAGAAATAATATTCGTAATAATAAAAATACGACTATTAAAGTCGGGTGGGGCTAGAATAAAAAAAGGAATCTGTACTCCAGCCCCACCCGACTTCAATAGATGTATTTTTATTATTACGAATATTATTTCTTGCTTTTTAGAAGTAGGTTTTTTGAAGTCGGTTTTTTGTTTATTTTTAAACAATTTTTATTCAAGTACCTAGGTACCTACCTACAGTCGAGCATATTCATGAATCAAAAATATCTATGCTATATCAAATTTCATAGATAGGTATCTTGACAACTTTGCGCTATCATAAAATGAGGGCTTTTCAAAGTGACATTTAAAAAATAAATAAAAATGGTTACTATTTGCCTCACTAGATGGTGTTGATACTCTTCGTAGCTTAGTAAAAAAATCACATTGGCACACATTTTTATCAACGCCATCTATCAAGCCTATAGTTTTTTGTCATTGTGAAAAGTTATCATTGTAAACAATCTTTGACATCGTATGTGACCTTAGAGATGACGCGCGGACGAAGCCGCGATGCTCGCGATACAGACTCAAAAAATTGTGCAGTCCGTTGTTCATATTATTGAGTGCAAAGTAAATTCATAAATATCTATGCATTTAGGTGCAGAATAGATTAAGGGCCTACATTTTTTCAGGTATTTTAAACCACCAATATTTAAGAAAATTGTTTGGTGGTGATTTTTTTTTCTATTATTATAGGTATTTCGGAATAGATATTTATAAACCTTGCCCACCAATATATTTTTTGGTCTTTATTTACTAACAAAAAGTAAATAAGTACCTATAGTTTATTGTAAACTTCGTGTTTTTATGAGAAATAAATTCTTTGAGCCTAAATAATACAATAATAGAAAGCAAGCGGGCTTTGATTTTACTGCATGCACGTGCATTTTGTTTCTGAGAAATTACAATAGACCCAAAACTCGATAGGGACGTTTTAGTTTACTGCCATCGCACACGGGCAACTTTTGTCTCCGCAACTATTTTGTCTCTCACATGATTTGTATGAAAAGTTGCCGACGACCGCGTCGCCCCGTGTGTGCGCTTTCATATAAACCCGTGGACTTGATGTGAATGTGAGAGACAAAATAGTTGCGGAGACAAAAGTTGCTCGTGGGCGCTCTCCATATAGCGGCTAATACCCGAAGTGCGGCTAAACCTAGTTCTAGCCGGCTAAAACTAGGTGTAGCCGGCAGCTGCTGACTAAAACTAGGTGTAGCCGATTTGTTCTAGCTAATACTAGGTTTAGCCGTTTTCTTTCGGCTAAAACTAGTTCTGGCTGTCTTTGAGCTGGCTAAACCTAGTTGTAATAGTATTATATTATCTGTGTTGTAGCCAACCCTACGTGGCTAAAACTAGGTGTAGAGTCTTCCTTGCCAACACTATTCACTTAAAAGTTGCCTCTATAGAAAGTATCGCTTAGCTCTTATCTCTTCTGACGACCGACGTCAAGGTTGTCGTCTTATAAAAAATAATTATTCTTAATATTTATTTACAAGCTATGTGCTTATAATGTGTAAATTTAAAGAAATAACGTTTTAAATAAACCTAGGCTAGCTACTTAGTAGTACTTCTTTATGTAGACTTAGAATAATAACACCTAGAACGATAGTGCTCTACAAAGCGCACTGTCAAACAAAAGTGAGGCAACTAAAACAGCCGAAATGGCCCCGTTTTCAGATTTTTATTCTCCATTATTACCTAATCATACCGAATAAGTACAAAACAGTTTCAATTTTGCTACATTTATTAGATTAGTTACTATATTATTGGAAGCTTTTATATAACCATATGCTGGATAATAGTATTACTACCAACATACTTTCAATAAGTTGTTAGGTATATAGCTTATCCCCTACAGAAAGTTACATAGATGGCAATAAACTTTCCCTTTAAAAAGCTGATAACACTTTAACGCATGTTTTAAATGCCTAAAGCTGTGAGTAAACTGCCACCATTTTGTTTTTACTTTCCTTATAGGTTATGATTATATTTTCAGAATGCTTAAAATAGTTCTAAATCTATTTTGGCTCAAAGCGATAGCCATAGCCAAACCAATTGCTGGAGAATCATGATTTTTAGGTTATGGTTTAAATGGCGTCTTCAATTATACAGCTTTTGCTCTTCTAATACTCGGATATACACGGTAGAAGCGGGTCTGCTTAAAAGAATACTTTAAGTAAATACTACCTACAGCAATTTAGGGTGCAATTGAAAATAAAGAAGAAACCCATTTTATTTATATAGGTACATGCATGTCAAATGCAAAACAAATTCACAATGAAGACATGTCATGCAAAACTGACATTTAGATATGTTACGGCTGTTACCCGAAGTGCGGCTAAACCTAGTTTTAGCCGGCTAAAACTAGGTGTAGCCGATAGGTGTTGGCTAAAATTAGGTATAGCATGGGGTATTAAGAAAGTTATTTCTGTTGTCTGTTAAAAAAAAACCTCGAAATTTAAGGCTCACGCTCCGCTGCGCTTCGCGCTCGCCTTTTAAATTTCTAACCTAGATTCGGGACCTACAGGGGTCCTAAAGCAGATCGGTTCACCCAGTTTTAGCCAACAGCTATCGGCTACACCTACCTAGTTTTAGCCTTTAGCCGGCTAAAACTTGGTTTAGCCGCACTTCGGGTATTAGCCGTAACAGATACCTACACCGATTTTACTAGGCATAAAAATATTCGATAAGCTGCATAATCATCTATTGAAACGACACATGCTGAGGAGGTTGCCTTTTAGTGTCACATTCTGTATTTTAATTTAAGCATGTAATTTATTTTGTGCCGCTAAATAAATCAGTTTTCTATTCTATTCTATTCTAAACACTGTAAACGTTATAATGATCTACTATTACACCGAGGGCTGTTCTATAGGGAAAAATTTACGCTAATCGCGTTAGCCTTAGAATATGGTAAGACCATAAAAATATAAGACTAAACTCGTATTTATTTATTTTTATTTATTAATTTACAATCAGGCAACAATGGCCCATAGATGCATACCTTAAAACTAAAACATATAATATATGAACAATATTGTAAGTAAATATTTTTAATATTACGTTAGTAAAAAAAGTCAATTTGTCACTTTCTGTGTCAATTCGGTGGCACAAGGCAACGCCCCTCGGAAGCGCCTGTAAACCACGCCCTGCGGCCAGAAGTCCTCCTTCATGAAAGTGTCCAGCCTGGCGGTCGGGATTCGCACCACAAACGACTTAAAATTCGTGTTATGGCGCGACTCCAGAGGTTGAACTCTCAAGCAAAAGTTAGCCTTCTTCTTTATGTACTCAATCACATCCTGCACGGTGGTGGTGTGGTGCAGGCGGGCGGGACAGGTACACGGCCGTGGTCGGTATGGCAGCTCGCAGCAGGAAGTTGGGCCCTGTCGGTGCGGTGCCATGGTGATTCTGCTTCGTTCGCTGACGCTGTCGCTTTTATTCCGAATCTCACGGAATCCGTCTTCATCTCGGCCCGGTCGGACGACATTCTGCGAAGGAGCTTTTCCATCGACGAGAGCTGGCTGCTGCAACTGCGGCCTTGAGTTGGCGGCAGCAACAGCAGCAAAATTTCGTTGACAGCTGACGGGCGCACGCGTCTCATTCATGCAGGCTATGCAGCAGACAGCGTCGTATTACACTCTTGTAAAGACATTTGCTTTCTAAGGGTTCCCTAGATAACCATTGAACAGCTATTATCAAGCCTAATAGGATGACTGTACTACGGAATAATTATACACCAATATCCAGAAGATATTGGTAGGAAGTAAAGACGTAAAAAAAGATTGTTCTATTTTCCGTCCTACAAATTCTAAGAAAATTAGTCGCCGAAATGTAGGTAGGTACTGTAAAGTGGGGTGACTTTGATTAGGTTTTCGATTAGGTACTTAAATTATTGTTCTCTCCCAATGAACATAATTATATTTTTAATTATAATCCGAAATATGGATAAATATTTATCAGATACTTAGTCTAAAAATAATTCTCCTAATAGGTACCTAGGTAACTACCGCATGTTTTTATTTTATTGTCTAAAAATAGTGAATATTTCTTTATATTTGCTCTCCTGTAAAATTTACTTTTTTCGCTTAGTAACAGTTTACCGATAAAGGTGCGATATTATTATGTTGTGGTAAAGAAATCAATTCATAATACGTACCTACCTACCTACTTAAGTTTATTAATAGACCTATTCCAAGTATAGGCATGCACGCACACCACAGAACATCTGCAGTAATTCAAAGCACTTTCAAAATTTTCGAACGATTCTAACCCTTAATCAGCAGGATGTATAGTTCAAAATTACATATACATAGTATGGAGCAGATAAGAACCTATAACAACGAATTCTTTGAAACCACTTCTATCCATGTGGGAGATTATTTGGTTGTAAGTATCTAATCGCTCCAGGGTACATGTAGAAATATCAATTTTGACGTTAAGTTAGTAGGTACCTAGTACTGTACCTACCTTACCTAGTACTAAAGTAGGTAGGTAGATACAGTCAGCAAAGTTATGACCTTAACAGTTTGATAATAAATCGCTTGGAAGGATGGAACTAAAAGTTCGTATTTATCTGCCTGCATTGTTTTATACAAAAGATGATATTGTGACTTTTGGGTAAATGCAAGACAGATGCATACAGCAGACTACTCAATCTAGAAATGAACTTTAAGGTGTTCAGCTCATAGCTTTGCTGACAGTAGGTACCTACCTACCTACTAACTAAGTAGATAAAAATTAAAAACTATTAAGTACCTACAAAAATAATTCTATGTTTTGTCGCGATTTCGTTTGTCGAGTTTATGTATTAAGCCATAACACACTGGGACGGGCGACGTCGGTCGTCGCCGGCGAGGTAGCCATGGCTACCGTTGGCTATCTAGCGTTGCCAAATACCTAGGTAGCCACTGGCTACTGCTACTGACTACTGACACTCAGTAGTGTACTCTACTGTCGTAACGCGAAGCAGGTAGCCAGAGTATCCAGTCTCCTTGTAGGGGCCGCCGGTCGGTAGTGGCTGGCTATGGCTACGCTTCCAAATTGGCGACGTCTCGCCAGACGGTAGCCAATTGTGATACCTACCTGTCATACATTTCAATAGGAATTGTTTGGATACGTAGCCGGCGACGCGACGTCGCCATGGCGTCCCAGTGTGTTATGGCTCTTACACTCCAGCTCCAGTTACAAACCCCGATTGCGGGGCTCTTACTACTGCAGAGACCATCCGCCCGGTCCTCGAGCAGTGGCGGGATAGCCTCCCTAGCCTCCCTCTCCCTGACGTATTACAGGATGACACGTAGGTAGGTACATACCTACTTTCCGCCTTTATGCTCTACCTACGTAATAAAAGCTGTTTTCGCAGTTTAACTGTATAACCTGTCGTAGGGTACCTACTATAAAATATTATGAAAGAATAAGTTTATGAATAAAACCGATACCTGCCTACAATAAACAAGTAAGTAGGCAGGTACCTACCTACTTATTATTGTTTTAATAAACGTGTCTAACGTGCTTAGAAAACCGATCCCAAATGAAACAAAGCAAGCAAAGCACTGAGGATATGACGTCATTCAATGTTTAGATTCGTGTTCACTCGCATACATATGGCAAATAAACAGCAAGACGCGTTTCAGTGACCTTACTTTTATAACGAAATTCAAGCTTTAATATTATGATGATATGATAATAATGTACTTACTTACCTACCTTGTTATAGTGTAAAAGTACTAAGTAGGTAGGTAGGTAGGTACGGTAAAAAACTCAATTAATAGGCATGTCCTTAGACTTAGATGTCGATATCCCTTCTAAGTCGTTGGAGACTTGGTTGTTTTTTTATGACTACGGAGATCTTCTAGCATTGTGTTCAGGTCTTCCAATTCCAAGGTCTCAGCCATAAGAACTAAAGCTGGAGTCCGAAAGGACCACCACTGGTCGGAGAGGCGGAGACTGCCAAAACTGTCCCGTCATCTCCAATCAATCATTTATTTACAAAGACATGGTGTGATGTGAATACAAGTTTTACAAAATTATTTTAAGTAGGTAGGTAGGGTGACTGCGCCTAAATTCGGACACTTCAAACAAAATATAATATAAACTGTGTGGGTATGCGTTATTCTTGAGGGTTTTTGTACGACAAGAACCCTTATTTATCAGTCATTAAGAATTGTAAAAATGGCGGTAAGCAGTCATCTGGTTTGCACTCAGTAGCGATCTGACCAGTGACCCACGTCGTTGTGCTACGCATTGTGCCATTTTGGAGTCGAATTCTAGTTACGAGCAAGTTCTGGGATATGTGGTTTTAAATACTTAGATATAACGATTTCTCGATCCATTGGCGTTTATATGTGATAAAACCTTAATCAAAGAATGATCTGAAGTGGTATTTTTTCATAAATTTTTATTCGTTAATTAATAAAAGCTTGTCCGCAATTAGGATTAAAAAACTAGTCAAAAATCTAAATTCGGACGCTTTTTGGAAGGGTGTCCGAAAATAGAGTAGCCATGATCTTATATTCGGACAACGGTCAAACCTAATAAAAGTCTAATAATATTATGACTAATAATTAATAAAATTAAAAAAAACTAATAATAATAGGTACTAATTAAATGAAAAGATTTAAATTTAACTCAGATCTTATATACCTACGTATCTCTTTCTATAATATATTACTACAAAAGAAATTAATGAAATAAAATATATTATAAATAATAAAGACATCCAATCTAATAAAATTCTTATTACAATACTTATTAAATGAAATAACTTCCCACTCCAAAAAAAGAACTAAATTACCTACTTATAATATAATAAGTTATAAATAAAACAAGTATTTAATGATAATAATAATAAAATAAGTATTTAATGATAATTTAGTTTTTAGGAGACCTCATATCTCCCTACATAATTCTGCTTGCCTGACACTGGTGAAACGTGTAGCGGATATTATTACTTATTTTAAGATCTGTATGTATGTGTACCATGTTACTTTTGAATAACTTCAAATGAATTTAATTTATATATTTGATACCACAACTCAACATTTGAATTAAATTATTTAAGTAAGTATTAATAAATCAAATCAAATCAAATATTTTTATTGCAATCATGTGGTTAACATAGGTGTACACAATAGAAAACAGTACCAGAACATGAACCCTGTCTAGGGTATCGCAACATAAAATAGTTCTAAATAAAATTAGGTTTAGAAAAGAAATAACGAGCATTTACATTATTTTGGAAAATTAAAATAAAAATAAAAAACAAAAACAAACCTACAGGTAAGTACACATTAAAAAACGAAAAATAAATTAATTTAAGTTTTCAACAAATTTTCATGAAATTTTAACTTAAAACTAACTATTCTCTACTTACTTACATATAAAAATAAAATAAATAAATAAGTATGTACTCAAAATAAGGATAATATATTGGACGGTTTGAAATATCTGCATTGTTTATTTATAATCATAGTACTCTTGTAAAGTATAGAAGCTATTAATTAACAAAAAATCTTTAAATAACTTTTTAAATTTAATTATGTTGTTTTCTTTTTTTATTTGATCGGGTATTTTATTATGGATTTTAACAGCCATTGCAAAAGGACCTGAGTGTACTAAAGTTAATTTTGAAATAGGGGGAGCTAATCTTTGATGGGGTCTTAAATTTTTGGGCCGTTCCTGCTGGGGGAAAAGTTGGGAGTTCTTTTTTACGAAAATGCTTAACTCTAATATATACAAACATGCGATAGTTAGTACCCTTTCACTTTTAAAGTATGACCGGCAGCTAGTTCTTTCATCTATATTTACAATTATTCGGAGGCATCGCTTTTGGAGTATGAATAGTTTAATGGAATCTACGCTATTTCCCCATAAGATTATGCCGTACTGGAGCCACGCATGTGCGTATGCGTAGTATGCGTTCAAAGCAGTCTTTTTGTCGGTGGACTTTTTTAACTCGTATAACGCGTAAGTAAATCTAGATAGTTTTGCAGAAATGTTTTTGATGTGATTTTTCCAGTTTATATTGGAATCAATACTAATCCCTAGCAGTGGGTAAGAATCTACGCAATCTAATTTGATATTCTGAAAGGCGTAATTTACTTGTAATTTTTCTCGTTGATATGGTCCAAACTGCATGAGTTTAGTTTTAGAAAAATTTATTTTAAGGTTGTGATCGGCTAGCCAGTTTTCTACTTTTACTAATGTATTTTCTATTTTTACGTTAAAATCGAAATCATCTGTACAAGGGATCAATATAGATACTCGTCGGCGAATAATGTGCATGGACTATCTATAACGTTTGGGAGATCATTAATATATAAAAGAAATAGTACACAACCGAGTACGCTTCCTTGTGGTATCGATTTAGTGATATTTAATTTTTGGGATTGGACTCTGCTAATATTTCCTGTGACGCAATCATGGTGTTCGATCTCTACGTATTGAGTTCTGTTTTTTAGGTAGGATACAAACCAATCATAAGCCGGCCCTCTCACTCCTATACCATTCAGTTTTTTTAATAAGATATTGTACAGAACCCGATCGTAAGCCTTACTCATGTCAAGGAGTAATCCAAATGCATGCTTTTTACTATCTATTATATTTAACATATTATTATGTTGTATATAATTGAATACTGCAAGGGATGTTGACTTATTTTTTCGAAACCCATTTTGAGCTTTATTGAATAAAATATTAAATGTTAACGAAAAACTCCTAAATAAAATATATAAATTCCCAAATAATTATAATGATTACATTATTACATTTATTTACTGATAAAAATAGTACTAAAATTAAAGTGAACATGACTGTATTATAATTAACTATGTTCATTAATTTTTGATAAATAATGTTTTTGAGAAACATTAATAATTTTGATACGATCATTGTTATACTTATACAAAAACAATATACACAGCTAACAATATTTTTGTTGATTTTTAATAAGCCTAAAATAGGCATGACGATTTTTTTTTTATTTTATGTTACATAAATTACCTCTCAAAAAAAGAAACATTGGTAAAAGAATTAATTCGCTAGCATGAAAACTGCCCGAGATATCACAGTGTGAAATGCACACAAATGGACTCGCCCAAAAACGCTCCGTACTAATGGCTTCCTAGTTATGACGTCACGAAAAAGTAGTTTGTATGCAACGCGTAGGAAATTTGTTTGGCAGCTATATTAAATATTGTGTTTATCAAAATAGTTTCTTAGACAAATTTGCTATGTATACATTTTACGGACTAATTAAATTAAACTATCATTTATTTTAATAAATTTTATACTTTTTAAATGGACTTGTCTACCCAACTTTGAAGGGTCATAAAATAAATAATATGCAATATATAAAACCAAGAGGTATACAAGCTACTCTAAAAGTTTAATATGTTTACGATTTTTATTAGTATTATGTTATTTTATTCATTAGTCATCATCCCTATTATTAATGTTGATAAATACATTAAAGTATTAGAGTTGATAAATGTTTTTAACTGAGCTTATTTTTCTTTGATTTTTGTTATGCCTAAAATCACTAAAATGATTAATGTTGATCGGAATAATAATTATGTTAATTATTTGATTTAAATGGCAATAAAAAATTAAAGTTCCTAACTTATGTGTTTATTTCACCTTGTCCGAATTTAGGGAAAAAATCGTCCGAAATTTAGGCATACGTGTCCGAATTTAGGGAAATTGGGTCACTCGTCATGTTTTTATTTTCATATTTTTTCTATTATTGTTTCCTTGATTTTCTTACTATTATTATAAAGAACAATTATGTAGCAATCGTAAATAACAAAAAATACAATGCTTGAGTTCAATTTTAATAAATATTTGAGATTGAATATCAAAAATTGCTGAAGTGTCTACGTGCAAATCTTACATTTTGTTAATTTTAATAATATATACCTATGTTATTTTTTAGTTAGTTACTATAGTTTAGTTACAGCAAGTATTAATTAATAAGATAATGTCAAGTACCTAGTGCAATTGTTCAGTTATTTTTAAAATATTACCTACCTACTTACTAACTATTTATGTGTAGGTATGTCAGCAATTCCATTTACTTAGCAATTTATTAAGGATGTCAATCAAAAGTAATACTTAAGTTAAATTATCCGTCATAAAATATGGATCTAAATCCTGAAAAATGTTGTTTTGTGAGGTATGTTCGTAAAAGAAGTTTAATCGCACATCAGTACAGTATAGGCCAAGCTATAATTAAAGAAGTGAATGAAATTCGCGATTTAGGAGTTATATTTGATAAAAAAACTTACGTTTGAATCCCACATGGAATCCATTTCAAGCCGTGCCTCGAAGATGTTGGGGTTTGTGATAAGAAATGGGAAAGTGCTCCGCAGCAACAAACCGAAAATACTGTTATACAATGCCTTAGTGCGCAGCATCTTAGAGTATTGTGCAGTTGTATGGAGGCCACATTACGCCACACATTCCCTTCATCTTGAGCGCATTCAAAAAAAATTTTTACGGCACCTAGTATTCTCCAATGGCATTTCAAAGAGGAAGTTACCGTCATATGCTAAACAGCTGGCCCATTTCCGTATGTGTTCCCTTGAAGAGCGTCGAAAAGTGCTTGATCTGACATTTGCATATAAAATTCTTAACCACCAAATTGACTGCCCCCAACTACTTACTTATTTCAAACTACGCGCGCCGGCTAGATACCCGCGAAATAAATTAACTCCTCTCTGCCCACCGCTTCGTAAAACAAAGTTTGGCTCCAATTCGCCCATCCCAAGACTATGCAAATTGGTGAATGAATATAGCGACCTATTCGATATTAACTTTGACCCGCTAAGTAAGCTACGTTCTTTTATATTTGGATCGTACAAAATGCAATGATGTACCGTTGCTTTATAAATAACTCTGAAACAATTTATTATTTAAATTTTAAACTATTTTTAAATTACTACTACTATCTACTACTACTATCTAGAAGTATTTGAACAAGCTGTATTTACCTATAAGTGTTTGTTGCGCCTAGATATATTATAATTTAAGTTAAGCTATTTATTGTTTGAATGTATTGGTGTATACAAACGTTGGTGAATCAATAAATAAAATAAAAAATAATCCGTCAAAAATTCATTGTTTTATCCATGCGATTTTTTTTTCTATGTCTATGGTTTTATCCATCAAAAAATTATATAAATCAGTCAATTTATTTTAATAGAAATTGCCATACAATAGGAATTTTTAGAAAATAGTGTCAGTCTTTTATTAGGTATTTGTAACTTATTTCCTTGCCTACCTCTGTATTGAGAATGCCAATTAGTGCTAAATAAGTTTAAATATTTTTTTACAAATAGACACATTTCAAAGATGTATAGACAGGGCAAAGATAATATTTGTAAAGATCGTCCATTATGTGTAGAGATAGAACACCGCAGGGGGGTTAGCGTAGCGGGTAGGCCTCCGCAAGGATCCGATGAGCTTTGGCTCGGACCCGTGCGGAGGGAGGAGAGTCCCAAACTCGCCGGGGTGGCCCCACCACCACGGAAGCCACTAAAAGGGTACCTCTGCGTAAACAAAAAAAAGGTAGTAGGTATACTTACCTAAGTACATATAAAAAAACTCGTAGCATTGCGTAATACTATAGAGTGGAGAGGACAATGCGACAATAAATTAAATCTCGTATATCTAGTATCGCTCCCAATCTGCCTGTAAAATATCTATTAAAAATACCCAGTAGTTTAGTCACAAGATTTTTTTTTTCGTTTTTAACATTTTCTACATGCTGTACCTATCTATTAAGCTTTTGCCGAAAACCCCTCCATCAGTGTAAATTAACACAACGTTGCCAAATTGTACCTTATGCTCAAGACGTAAGAGTGCGAATGAGACAAAATCTACCTAGGTACTTCAAACAAACAATAAAGTTGACAACGTTTCAAAATCTTTTACATGTGTGAAAATGTGTACCTATTTATTATTATTGAATTACTTACGAAAGGAGGAGATACGTTTTTTTTTCTTTTCCAAAATTTTATTTTGATGAAATGTCCAAACAAACACTTTTTTACGTGCCAAAGTCCTACACCTTGTCTACACGTTTACCTACATCCTACAGTGGCTACTCTTTAAAGTTTTATGGAAATTGAAATAAATGCACTTCATCAAACCAACCTGTATTTTATTTATTAAACAGATTCAAACGTTAACAATATCGATTTTAATTTCGCAATTCAAAAAATTGTTTCGCTGAAAACTTCGGTTTTAAGCAGTATCATGAAGTCCACTTAGGGACTGTTACATTACGACTGTCTGCCATTACAAATTCTTCAGAAACCTTGATATTACTTTCGAATAAAGTTAAAATTAACTAAAATACTACAATTCAATTCAAAACATTCAAAACACAAGCGAAAAATATTTTGACATTGTGACTGTTTATTCATACCCAAGGTTCGTGTTCATTGTTGTTTAAGATTTTAAATTTATTTTCTGTATTAAAACCAGCCTCCCCTCCCTTGAAAAATGTGAAAATGGGGGGGAGAAGTGACGCCCCTCCAACTAAAAATTTAGATATTATCGAGATTTTTATACCGCGTCACTTTGTGGTTCTCGACACCTGACTGGACAAACCTCCAGCTGGCATAATACAATTAAGAAAATTACTATTATTAAAAGAGGAAATACAAAGGGACTACTACCTTAATAAACTCTCTTATTGTCAATCCAACATCATGTGTGTCTGTGTTTAGTCCGTGTGGTGAATGCGAAAGCGTTTGTTTTCAAACATAGTGTTATTGTGAGGTGTACCTAGATTAGTCCCTAAATGAACAATTTATATTGTTCCCCTATACTTTGAATGAAAGAGCCGACCACTGGTCGATTTCCCTACTATTCCTAGGCTGAGAATTTACTAGTCTAGATGACACATCTCAATGCCAGAATTAACAACAGGCAGATCATTAAAGTAGACTAAAATAATAAAATGAAACTTACCGAAAGGGAATTTATAAACTAATACCACTTACTCCTCCAGCATCATAAAACTATCTACCATATAATTAAATACCTAATACAATCAACAGTGATCACAACACAACCCTATAGATAGGTACTCTCGAGAATATTCGTTTGACACCACCACTCATCTTGCCTGCCTCGCTCCGAATCCCCTGCCAACCACGCCTTGGCCCCTGCCACATCACCATCCCTTCCCTTTCCTTATTACCTACATCTTGTTATTGTTTCCCACCGCCCTTTCTACGAATTCAAAGACATTTAAAAATGCTAAGATTGCACTTGTCAAGTTTGGTTCTTTAAGATAAAGGGCCTTTTGATACAAGAGTTCCTGTTACTAAATAAATATGAGCCATTTGTGTCTCAAATATTCTTATTTATTTTATTTTATTTTATTAATTGATCACCAACATAATAAACATTGACACAAGCAATAAACAAAGACAAAATCTTAAGAGAATTCAGCATAATGCTATTACAATTATAGGTGAAGACCTCATGCGTAGGTATATAAGAAGCAACATCAATTAACATTTTTATTACCTACCACTTTTGAATATTTTCAGTATAAGTTCACAAGTGGTGTCAATGTTTAATAATTTATGAAACTCTTAGCTTAGATCCTTTGCTGGTTCGAGCCATAGTCAAAGTAACGTACCGTATGTGTATAGTAAATAGTATATTCAGTAAGGCAAAGTTGAAATATTTTCATTATATTTCCTTTATGGCGTCACATTCCCCCCTCTGAAAATAAGACGCGTAAGGATAGAGCGATTGATTTTCACAATAGGACTCGTCTTGGCAGGTACAGTTTATTGATCCTACTCTCTCGTCTCATTTTCTTAGATACGTTAGTAATCTAAATTAAAATTGCTAATCAATAAAACCTAAATACTATTTTCTTTTTTTTGATGATAAGTATAATTATTTTTTAAGTTTAATATCTATTGATGCACCTTTCCATCAAGAAAGAGGTTAGATTAAGTAAACGGCAAAGAAGTGCTGTTTTGCTACAAAATAGCTGTACAAGCCTAGCTGTACAAGCGTGGTAAGCTTGTTTCGTTACTAATGGTGGTGATGCTCGTTCTCAAACTGCGTTTTTTAGATGTAGGTACGCATCTTATAAGTATAGTCATTTGAATCATCCTTTCATTAAAAACTATTGTCAATAATGACATTACTATAAATTTATTAGTAGAATCACTCAATGGTTATAGTTGTTTAGATATTGAAGTGCAATATTCAATTTATGTAAAATACAATCTCAACAGTTTACAACTTTATTTTCCTTTCGATTATGATTTCACAGAAGTTAAAATATTGTATTGTCGTACAATTACAACGGTGGTTGTAAATATTCAACAAAATTTTATACAACAAGCAAAGTATTCCCCTTCCTTTTATTGCCAAAACCTTTCATTTATCAGACGGTTCTCAAGTAACCGAAGAATATAACAATAAATAACGTATAACGGTCTATAACGTAACGATCACTCGCTAACTTATTCGCTTTAAAATACAACTTTTCATGGCTTCTAAAATATTTTCTACTTTAAAATACAATTACTATTCACAGCTTTTAAAATACTTTTAAGAACAGTAATTGTTGTACAAATTGGCTAAGATTCTGACATCGAAAATACAAAGAACAATAGCCACTTCCTATAAAAGTGTTAACCTGCCACATGACTAAGTTGATGTTTAATGATAATAAATTATATTTGAGTAGTTGCTTTGACCATAAACCACCAGTGTAATAATTGCCAATCGTTTATTAGTTTTCCCTATTTCTGTACTGCAGATTTTTGTTCCAGTTGTAAAATTTTATTTTTATTGAGTTAGGTCACTCACTACTCACTACCTAGGTACCTATAATATTAAATGTGCGATGTGTAACTTGTTTTGTCTGTTTATTTATCCTGTAGGTACCTATCACAGAGGAAATAATCACTACCTACGTTTTAGTACCTATAAATAGGACGAGTATAGATAGGTATAGGATAAACAGGCGGATAAATTTTAGTAAACCGCTTTTGAAAAATTTAAAAAAATCGTTATTTTTTGGGGCCACTTTTTAGGGGGGGGGGGGGGTCGTTCCATTCCATGTTAAAAAAAATGCTTGACAGAAAAAAAGGATTTTACTTAGTGAGTCTTTATTTCGGAGGGTGTTTGAACCTCCAAATCCCTCCCCCTCGCTACGCCCATGATGTGTGGAAAACCATTAATTGTTGTATTTTATAATTGATTTTTTCAAATAAAGAGTTGAAGAGGTGAAGGAAGATTGTTTACCTACCTCCTACCAAATAGGACAAGTAAACAGACTGTAAAATAAGTATAGCTATAGCCTATGGAGTAGGTAGGTACTTAATGACGTAAAATACCTACCTCCTAATTAAGAGTAGGTAGGTACCTACCTACCTACTATGTACCTACTTACCTACCTAATGTTTTTTTTTTTCAGATTCAGAACAAAAATGTGTTGCGAGGGAAAATGTTTTGGTTGCATCAGAGTGGAGACTGGCTCGCTGGTCTTTGGTGTGATAAGCTCAGTGAGTAGTTTTATATAAGTAGGTACTTAACTAACGAGAGAAACAAAACAATAGGTATGTACAGTACAGTCAATGTTATAGGTGTAGGTCATTGATATATCAAAACAAAGTTTAGATGCGTTACCCGCACTCCACAATGGCAAGACGAAAGTAAGGTAATTGCCCGACTTTCATTTAGTCAGACACAGGCTCGTGACACGTAAACACACACCACTCTCGTCAGACAGACACTAAAAAACCGTGACATTCTGATCAAAAATGCCTTCCTGCGTCTATAAACGATGTGCAAATTATACAGCAACAGTCAGAGATCGGAAAATGTTTTATTTCACACGTAAGTACTGTATTTAACCGTAAAATGTATTTTCGTATTTTGTATTACTCTAATCGGCCATTTTTTTACAAAGAGCGAGACGCGCCAATGAGCATGCAGCGTATCAGACGAAACTTATGATGTCTGTTTATCTCTTTCTAACGACAGGGATTCCGTATGGTGGCGTTCATATTTGTCCCACTATTGATGTAATATGTCAATGTGTGTATCTGCAGTACCTGTCGCTGTTTTAAATTGCATGATGTTGGCGCATAACGCATCTAAACTTTGTTTTGATATATCAATGGTGTAGGTACATACTTTAATTAGAGATTTTTGACAGTTTTGTAGCTTGACGTGCTGTGCTGCTGACTGTATATAATACATATACCTAGGTATTATCAGAAGAATTATTATCTGTCTGTTGTCTTAGACTGAGACTGAGCCTCAGCCTGTCCCTGGCTTCGTAGTTCGTACGAACCGAATGAATGGACGGAACGGACCCATGAAACTTAACCTCAGAATTCACAAATTACAAAAATATCCTTACATAAAACAAAGTCCCTCGCCGCGTCTGCCTGTCTGTTCGCGATAAACTCAAAAACTACTGAACGGATTTTCATGCGGTTTTCACTAAATGATAGAGTGATTCCTGAGGAAGGTTATAGGTGTATAATAAGTTGAGGTTTTATGTAAATTGGTAGAAATATAACGATATTTGTTGGAAGTGTCGGAAAAATTCAAGCCTTACCTGGGAGCTTTTATTGAAAACGCTGTCTTATCCCTTTAAGATATATCAAAACAAATTGTTAGGTTACTGTATAAATCACTTAATTTATTTTCCATAATGAACTCATTATTATTTAATTTACTTACCAAACGAGTTATTATAATTAAAAGTTATTTTGGTCATGAGTACAGTTGCAAAACTTCTGAATGATTCCGAATAATTCCGGAATACTTCCCGGAAAGTTTCTTTCAATCAGAATTTTAATAAAAATAAAAAATAATATTTTTTTATCATAGGCTCAGATCAATATTAGTCTTAGATCATAGGTCAATCTTGCTAGAAAATATATCTACTATATAGGTACTACTATATTTTATTTTTCGAGGTTTACCACATGATTTAGCTAGGTTGCGTTCAGAACGTTTGAGCGTCGGTTGTATGGTTGTTTTTTAACTCGCTCTAAGGTTTGGAACGACCAAGAACTTTAAATGTCAATGTCAATACAAATTCTTCATTTTCCATTTGGAATACGAATAATTTAAACTTTTCTTTATACTAAATCAAATAAAATCCGTTTTTTGACGATCTACCATGATTATTTTAAAAATTAGACATAAAAACATCAAAAATACAAAATAATGTCAAATGACATTGACATTTTTTCTATAGACAAACGTCAGAGCGTTTTACAACCATCATTTTTGATGGTTGTTTGGTTGCAACGCTCTGACGTTTGGAACGACACGGTTGTGTCAACCGAACGTCACGCTCAAATGTTTGGAACGCCGTTAGAGCGTTCGGTTGTGGTTAGGTTGCACTCGGAGTGTAGGTTTGGATCGCGCCTCTATGGTCGTGTTCTACAGCTTTTTGATTGCCACAGATAATATTAATACCTACCATGAAAAGTAGCCAAACACAGATTTAAGACCAGATGAATATGGTTGGACTTTATCTGATCTTAAACCTGTATAATTATTATTATGGCCACTTTCTATAGTTTTACAATTATCAGTGGCAATCAAACATAGCTGTAGAACACAACAAATAGGTGGTAGCTAAAACATAGTGGTAAACCTCGAAAAAATAAAAAATATATTATTTTTGGAAATAGGTAGGTACCTATTACATACCTATGTTTCGGCGGGTTGCGATTTGTAAAACTTGGGTTTTAGTAGGTAGTGTCTATAATGACGTAATAAATAACTTTATCACAAAGACAAACGGTAATCTTTTTCGTGATTTAAATGTAGGTAGGTAGGTACTTACCTATATAATAAGCCTCGGCACGGATTTAAACGCTCAAACTAAATCCGTGCCGAGATTTGTGTACCTACATACCTACCTTGTATACAAGCTGGGGTGGAATTGCGTAAGGTAATCGTATTCATTTGACAGTTTATATCGTATTCCATCGGCTGCAATTTGTATGGGATGACATATATTATGATACTATATGAACTGTCAAATGAATAAGATTGACTTTACGCAATCGCCTAGCTGATCCCCATCCATCGGCTTACCTTTTAGAAATCCCATCCCACCTCACCGATCGGCGGGCTGATTATCTAATTAGAAACTCTATATCTAATTAGTACTTGGCCGGTTTTTAATATTATCATAGATTATGAAAATACTTACCTTTAAAAATTCGCTAAAATAGGTAGATACTTAGTTTAGCAGGTACCTACTTAAGTAGGTACCCAGAAGAGCTAGATAGTACGATATCTACTTATCCATACCTCTTTACTACTTTTACTATGATCAGAGATTGGGCGGTTTTCCACTTACCGGCACGGCGACGGGACGGCGACGGCGACGGCCCGGCGACGGCGACGGCCCGGCGACGGGCCGGCGCTCCGTTTTTCCACTAGACGGCGACGGCACGGCGACGGCGACGGCGCGGGCTACGCTCAGTACAGACACGCACGCCAATTTTACAAGACTTAAAAATGTCCTCGTCTAGTCGTCGTACTATTTATTTGCTCTACCTTTTACATTTAAGGAGAAAATATCTACAACGTAGAAAAGTAAATTTTTGGGTCGATCCACTTATTAAAGTTAGGTATTTAAAGGGTTCTTACTATACTTTATTTGATAAACTAAAAATGAACAATAAGCAATTCTTTAACTATTTTCGAATGACTCAAGAAACATTTAATTATCTGTTGGAGAATTTATGTGAAACAACCCAAAAGAAGGATACTAAATTTTTTCAAAAACAGTTTTCGACTGAACGCACCGATCGAAAAACAGTTTATCCACTAACGCCATCTGTGCAATCAGTTGAATTTGAATATTACGTATGCCATACCGTAGAGTTTGCCAAAACTGTGTTGGTATGGCTTATGCAGCGAATAGAATAGATGGCGCTAGCACAATAAAGAAAAAAAGATATCGAAAAAACTGTAAATCTACAGTTGAAACTATATAGGTACTAATAATTATTACCAATTTTTATTATATTTGGAATTTATCAATTAACCTAACTATTACAATAATGTACCTACGTACAAATGACTTTTATGTTGTGGTATAAATAATAAGAATATCTTATAATATGCTGTAAGTATAAAAAAATTTAATATGGTAATTTGTAATTTATATCACATAAAAAAACAATATCAAACTTATGTTTGTAGTTCATTTCATACAAAATAAGTGCATACGACCTCAAATGTAAGCTTGTCAACAATAAGGTTGCGTTCGCGACTGTACAGGCTGAACCCTGCCCCGCGCGCGCACACACGCACGCACACGGCTACGTACGTATACAAAACACACACAGATTTGCCGGTCGGCGGCGGCATCGGTGGGGGTCAACGGGCCGTGCCGTCGCCGTGCCGGTAAGTGGAAAAGCGTGCCATATAAACTCATACATTTATGCTGCCACGGCAGCCGTCGCCGGGCCGTCGCCGTCGCCGTCCCGTCGCCGTGCCGGTAAGTGGAAAACCGCCCAATGACTGAGTTTTTTCTTGCTAGGTAGGCTAGGTAGGTATTTAAAAATGTGTCAACTATTTTCTGCTGCTTTTTTTACCGATCTTGCTGTTTTTTTTTATCGTTACTCCTGTATTTCGAGAATCGAAATATTCCGAATGTTTCCGAATAATTCAGAATAATTCGGAAGTATTCCAAGGGAATTATTCGGAATGTTTCCCGACAGCAACTGTAGTCATGAGTCCATAATATTGTCTGAAGTTTTTTAAATCTGCCATGGTGCTAAGTAATCAGAAATACTTATCTATGTGATAATCGCGCCAATATTTATTTTTAAAATATCAATATTTATTATTATTAGGTAATTTATCAGATTCTTTTAAATATTGTTGTAGTAATTTACTTCTTAAAATAATTAAAAAGAAATAAATTTCGCTCTAAATATTTCCGCAAAATGGCGGTATCATAGAGTAATGGACCCCCTAAACGATCAAAATTGCTTGTCAATCATATTTTGATCGTCTAGGAGCGATGCTTGACAAGGCCACGCCCCCAAATGGTTAATGCAATGTAAATGAAAGACAAGAAATGCTTGATCGTCTAGGGGCTGGGCTTCATAAGATAAATAAAGGCGGTATTGTCATGCCGCGTGACAGAAGGTCAAAGAGTACAACAGTGCATTCCAGCTGACCAATCGCTAAAATAAAATCGAATACCAAAGAGTAAATTTAACCATCTCACACCGATGACAGGACTTCTTTGAAGTGAATGTAGGTGACGACGACTTGAAAGTATTTATTTTCTTTTGGGAACCTAAGCGAAGCGAGGGCGGGTCGCTAGTTTATTTATAAGTTAAACTGGCAAGTTTTAAGAGGTAGGTATTAACTACCTCTTGCAACTTGCTTTTTCTGAATGGCTATAAATGCGTCTCTTTTATTTGCTATACAATACAGCGAGAAAGAGCTAGGTAGGTACTATAGCAATTCATAAACCTGTCCTAATGGTTTTTATTTATTATTATTTTAGGTACTTTGGGCTCTTGTCAACACTGCTTGTGTGATTGGGTTCGTCGTAGTCAACGTGTTCTATGATCGAATCTGGAACTTTTGGCAATATCCCAATTTTGAACTGATCAACACAATCCTGGGCAGTGTGCTTGCTGTGGGACTGCTCAACTTCTTTTTCTGCGTGTTGCTTTGTGATGGAATTAATAAGGTAAATGTTGCTTGCCATTGCCACTGATACGGCCCGGCCACAGCTAGCACGGCAGGCGGCGAGGAAGGCGGCGCGGCAAGCGAATTCGGTAATCACTGCGCGATCGCGACGACGAGCTAAGAGGCCGCCATCGCCATCGAGATAGCGCGCAGTCATTATTGAACGGCGCCGCGCCGCCCGCCCCGCGCTGGCTGTGGCCGGGCCGATACGCCTCGCCCACGACATCACCGCGAGCGCGTCTGCGTCGTGTCGTGTCTCATGTCTTCACACAGTCGCTTTCCCCGTCCTCTTGCTCCTTCAACAGAGGCATGCCTAGGACAGGACAATGAATTGACCTACATAATATCTTCTCAAAAAACCATAATGTATGGCAGAAAGTTGAAAGCGCATGGAATAAGTTATTCTGTGTGGCATAGTTTGGTAGTAATATCACAGAATAGATAATAGTACTAGCTTACAGAAGTTGCACTCCGCAAAATCGTTTAAATAAATTGCGACACTTGCTCCGACACAATAAAGTACAATTCAGGTCGCACAGCGCTCCCTTCGCTCCAAAACATTCACTTAGTAGTTGCCTCTCTTTCTATCGCGTAGGTCTTATCTTTTCTGACGTATGAAATTTGTCCTCTCACAGGACGCCGAGCGCTTCAGACTCGTGCGCGGAGAATGACAGAGCCCTGGTAATATTGCATGCGTTTGACGCGCCGAACTGAAAGTTGAAGTGACTCGGTGAACAAATCTTTACATCGGCTATTTATACATAATATAAGCTAGTACTATTATTTATTCTGTGTCTATCTATATTGCTAAGGCCGCGCGGGTACCTACCTATCAGGCAAATAATTGGATGAATTGAAGGCGCAAGAGCGGCTGATCATAGGGAAATTAGGTGTGTGCAAAAAAAACCTCTATAAATTAGAAAGAACAACGACCACTTCTCATACAAAGTTGATTTAATATAAAATTTAATGACTATTTGAATTGTTGCTGTGACCGTAGAGACTGTTCGGGAAGCAATGCGTAAATCAACCATAACAATAACTGCATTAAAAAGTAAAAATCGCCAAAAGTGTAGATAGATGGTCTTGGTTCTTAAGCGTCACATGTTCCTCGGAGTATGTTGTTCAGTTTTAGCAACACTATCACGTGGTTCAGTATCTATATCTACCTTATATTGATTATTATAATGCAGAAATTAAATAAAACCTTTTCTATTCTGCAGAGAAACACCACACACATCAAGGCTTATTTCATCTACGGCGTGACGACGACGGTGCTGAGCTCCATTGCGGTCGTAATAGTGGGTGCAGTGTCATCTATAGTTCTGATATTTCTTGTCATCCCTATAGGTAAGTTCTGTCTGATACCTAGTATTTTAATATTAATTTATACAGACCCTTGCTGCCGCGCTAACAATAAGAGCAGTAAGTCGATTTTTTTCAAAAATGTGTTAAGTACCTACATATCCTGGATGGCCACGTAATGCTCTATAAACTGGTCTTACTCCCATTTTTCTAGCTTCACTGGAACCTAAAAATACCATTAAGCATAACAGCAGTAAGACAATGAAATGTTTTTTTTTCCTTAGCATAAAAGCAGGAAATATACTTACTGCTCGTCGGAGTGACGCGTAGTGGAGAGCTCAGAACTCGCCGACCCCCTCCCGTCGCCGTCGGATCTGTGAACGATCTTGACGGGGCGGGTCGGAAGGCGATAAGACCGCGTTTCCTCCTACCAAAAAAAAAAAAAAAGGAAATTTACTTACTGGCCTTACTGCTCGGTAATTAGTCTACCTCCGATATCTTTATTTTATTATGCTAATAATAACAACAGTAAGTGAACATACTGTTGTTTAAATGAGTTTGATCAAAAACTTTTAACTATTGGATACTTAGAATGTCAGCAGTAATCACACTTACTGCTTTTATGTCAACCAATACTTTGCAAGCTGATTTATTTATTTGTATTTTTTAAACGACTGTTATATTTTATGTATTTTGAAATTTTAAAATAGCAAGAGAATATTTGTGTTTTAGCTACATTATTACAGCTTAAGTGAGTAAGTTTATTTTGTATTGTACCGCTATACAGGGTGTAACAAGACCTTCAACGAAGCCGAGGTCTACGTATTCTGCCCATCATCCGGACCATTTCTGTTCAAAATTATTACTGGGAAACACATTTTGATTTTTGGTGTTAAAAAGCATTGCATGCATTACCACGCAATGTGACGCGTACAACAGGCCGCGCCTGCGAGTGTCTGCGTGCGGCCGAGTTGAAAGGCAGCGTTTATGTGCGTGCTCATGAGATACATCGAGTGACGACGTTTCGAAGCCATTGTTTGTTACGAAATACTTAAAATTTTGATAATGTTTCATAAGTCAAAAAGTAGGAAATAACGAATAAAATAAATTTCATAAAAAATTTAAAAAATTAAATTTTCAATAACTTCGTAACTATTGGTTTCCCAGGTATAGTCTAAAAGACAAAAATAATCCTGATGATGGGCGGAATACGTGGACTTCGGCTTCGTTGAAGGTCTTGTTACACCCGTTATTATGACACGTTTTAATACTAGATAATTTGGCTGAAATTATGTCCTATAAATTTTGAGCACGTTTGTTTTTAAACTTCGATACCATGGAGTACAGTGTAACATGTTATAGTGTGCCCCTTTTGTAATATCTTTTCTTTTTAATAGGTTATAGGTTATAAACTGTATATATTTTTTTATCGTTTTTACTTATATTACTTTGACAAATAAAACAAAACGTCAAAATTTCCTCATAAAACTTTAAGAAAATTTAATTTAATAATAAATAATTTTGAAAGAAATACAATAATATTGGTTGTTCCTTTTTATTTCTTGATTTTTAGAATTTCTATGTTAATTTTGAAATAATTATTGTTTATTTTGATAATTCCATACTTTGATAATCTTTATTGATTTTTTTCAATTCCTATGTTAATTTTGAAATAATAATTGTTTATTTTGATAATTCCTTATTTTGATATTTTTGATGATTTTATAGAATTTCTATGTTAATTTTGACATTATAAATGTTTTGCTACACAAGTTTTGCAGTACTGTTACATATACTCCTTCGTGTTATATAGTACCCCAGGGTATGTTACAATGAGCCCCTACCCTGGGGCTCAATGTAACAAAAGACTGCTTTTTTAAATACGATTATTCAGATAGTTTGTAAGGTTAATTAACGTGATGTTTAGATTCCAAATGAGAGACTAAGGACTGAAGTTATATTGAGAGACTTTAATAAATAATTTGATCACCGCGAGGGTTTATATCTTTTTAGTTACACTGTGTCCCACCTTACCCTAAGCGTATTATGAGTTTACGCTTACTTTATTCGGTATCGACTGTAACTGGCATTTGTATGATAACTTTGGTTCGTATTCCCTAAAGAATCAAACTCAAATCTCTGGTATTGAGTAGATATAGTTAGAAAGGGATGGTGCTATCGCGGTGTATTTGTAATACATAATAACTACAGGAACTAGTAGCAACTGGAATTTTTTTTGGATAAATTCTGAGAATCTCGCTGATGTAATTTGTTTTTTTTTTCAGTTATCTACAGCTTCATTCTGCACATGATCAAATTGACGATGGAGCAGTTTACGGGCGGCGCAGTGTATGCGTACAACCACCGACTTCTCGTCGAATCACAGGCTATTAATATTAATATGGCTTAATTTTTTTTTATTTGTATTTTTTTACGTTTTTTATCACTTTATCCTAATGCTACTGCTCCACCTGCGTCTAACGCGTAGCCTAACACGTAAATTTAGGCGTTACGCAGATGTGGCCAACATTTTAAGGCGATTAGCTTCCTCACAGTGGTGCCCTTACCTTAAATAAATTTATTGCTTGCTAAGTACTTAATGTATTGAAAATTCAAACGTACCGTTGAGATTGAAGCTAAGGTACTATAGTTTATTTACAAACTATAATCCGTGTGAAATATAGTTCGTTGTAGTAGTAGGCAAAAGAGCAAAAGGTGGCCACTTTTGGCACTTTTGCCTACTACTACTACAACGAACTATAATTATCTTACAGAGGTTATTATTTCTAAATAAACTATAGAACCTTCGCTTTAATCTCAACGTTTGAATTTTTGATACATTATGTACTTAGCGAGCAATAAATTTAATTAAGACGAGGGCGCCACTTGAGGGTACTAATCACCTTAACGTGTTAATTTACAAACGACAGTACCTTAGCTAACGCGTAGTTGGACATTACCATTAACGTACGCAGGTCTGTGGAGCCGTAGCATTAGAATAATAACAACCTAGAACGATAGTCTATACTATACTTACTTATATTTTTTCTGTGACGATAGATCCCAACATTCCCAACAAAGCGTTATGTCAAAAGTGAGGCAAACATTTCAGATTTTTATCCTTTATTCGTTATACCTAACGTAAGAACAAAAAAAGTTTAAATTTCCCTACCTTTAGGGGATTCATTACTATTTTATTGGATTTTAGTTACGATTACGTAACGTATGAAGGAAACAAATCTAAAAAAACAGCAATTTTGGCCAATGATATTGGCCAATGATTTTTGGCTCAGTTTTACATACAAGGACTCTGCTTCTAGGTGTTATTATTCTAGACTTTTTCATTCTTAATTCTTTCTAGTAGGTGCTAGAGTACCTAACCTAAGAATAGTGCTTGTATTAAGTAGTATTAGTTAGTGCATAAAAATATACAAATAATGAAATACCTATCAACCAAATTATAATAATACTATGTAAGCTTTTGACAACATTGCTTTATTCGAGTAGTTTTAGGCACCTATTTTTCTTGTCTTAATATGACAAATGTTTCTATTTTATAAGTCATTACAGTTACTTTTTCTTATAGTAAGCATGGACGTAGTAAGTAAAGTAGTAATACCACTTTCCCATCTCGGCACACAAAATAACTATATGACAGAGATTTAGTATATTTTTTTTTACTTTTTGATTTCAGTATCCATCCATACAGAGAAACAATTGTAGGTAAGTAGGTAATCATAATATCGATAACAAATTAAAAAGGCATATTTTTTTGATTTGTTGGCTCCGTTTACGGTGGTAGGTCCTAGGTGGCGCTGTACAATTTCCATATACTGCTCAAAAGAAAATATGAGCCACTATTATGGTTTTCCATAGACAATCGAATTTCTGAATGTTTTTTTTATAAATTCAGTCTGATTTTAATTGAATTTGATATTGTTTGAAAACTGTAATAGTCAACCTTCCATCTTTACTGTCGAATTTACTGTAGATATATTTTCTTCACAATCTTCAATCAATCAATTTTTCATCCACCAATTGGGCCCGCGTGGTGGGTTATGGCCCGTCCTCCTTATCCACCCATAAGGAAGGCCTGTGCCCCAGCAGTGGGGACATTCAAAATGAAATGGCTGATGGACAATATTTTCTTCTAATCTCCGTGTCTCAGTTAAAATAAAAATAAATTGGATTGTCATACAAAAATACGCAAAATTTATATTTTTTTTAATTCTAACTAAATCACGGCGAATAGGAGAAATTATACAGTTCGTCAGTAAAGTCTGTAAGTTGTCAAATTGAAATAAAATTCAGATTGGATTTATATTTAAAAAAAACCTTTTAGAAATTATTAGCTCGTTTGTATGTGTCCTTTGCGGACAAGAGAAAAAGAAAGACTTTAGTTTTAGAATAAGATTGTAATAAATTTCTACAATGGTTTTAGGTCACAAGGCAGAATATAAGAATGTAGGGAAGAGAAAGTTAGTGTATTTTACCATTTTTGAAAATTATTCGTTAAACGCGAAAGTTCTATACAAAAATTGACGTTTAAAAAGAAGGGATTGCGAGAGGAGCGCACGACCATAGAGTACATTATTATACTAGAGACAGAGTTATCAGTCAGACCTAGTGATCAACGCCATCTAACGAAATGTGACAAAAAGTGTACGATATTATAATATAGGTACTAGTAGGTTTCTATAAATCTTGACTTGTAATTTTTTTGGGAGGTAACCGCTATGTCATGAAATAAATTTAAAATAATTTACTTTATAGCTAATCAGCTTTGATTATATAAAACTGTGAAAGACACACGATACCGCGATTCAGCACGGGATAGCGACATCTCTCGACTGTTTGACAAACGAAAAATGAGCGCCATCTATCAAATCAATCCGCAACTAAAATCTTAGGCCGCGCTCCCTTGTAGTGAGTCAAGTACTAAGTGAAAAGCCCCTGCGCACGACGTCCACAGATCATTGAATGGAGTGAAATTGACAGCTCAGCAGACTCATCGCTTGACCATCGCGTCGCGGCGTAGACAGTATGGAAGACCATACAAGTGGTCCCTATTTTCTTTGAGTACCTCCTAGTGTATAAGTACCTTCTTATACACTACTTATAGGCATGCATTTAATCAAAATTGTACAGCGTCACCTAGGTCAAACAAATTGTTTGTTTCGAACCGAATCCGAAAGTGTTTTCGTGCTAGGGGTAGGTACTGATTAACGACTTTTTGTGTGCCGAGTTACTAGAGGTAGTTTTGAGCAGGAGTTACCCTGTAATTTCTAATATTGTAATTAATCTTAAGACAATTTTTAATACACTTTTTTTACTTTTCATTGCAAGTTGTTTGAACTTAGTGTGAAATCACACGCACCGACCCACCCAACCAAACCACAACATAACCCACTCAGCCAGACCCTTGTACTAATTTATTCTGTGCCACAACCAAATAAGTCGGGTCTCCTGCGCTTAATTTTCAACATGTTTTGTGTTTTGCTAAACAAAACTCATAGGCCTCGCCCCTTACATGTTAGCAAAACACGCAGGAGACGCGGCTTTTTGTGTTTTTGCTAAACAAAACTCATAGGCCACGCCCCTCAAAACATTGTTTTGATGTTTGAAAACACAAAACATGTTGAAAATTAAGCGCAGGAGACCCGGCTTTACAGATATTCTATCTCAAGAAGTCTGTTCGGCTATGAATGTTGTTAGGCGTGTATATGCCATTGTTTTAGTGTGCGTAGCCGTATAAATAGATTATGAAATGAAATTGGTACAAATCACAAATGAATTGAATTAGTAAAATAATTGATTACTTACATGCATGAAAATAAAATGTAGCTATATAATATTTTTTTATCAAATAATTACCCCTCTACGGGTATAGGCCTCCTCCAGTTTTATCCATGCCTTCCAGTCTGTGCCGGCTACTTTATGTACCTCATCTATCCATTCCTTTGGTCTGCCTCTTTCTTTTTTATGTCCATCTTTGACAGCTGTGTCTCCGCATCCATGGACCTAGATTACTCGGGTTAGGCTCAAATTAACCCTCGCAAGCACGTTTGAGCAACAGAGTGGTCAAAGCGTGGAACAATTTGCCAGAACAAATAGTCTCAGCCAGGGCGTCGCCAAGGGTGGGCAGAGGGGCAGCTGCCCCCCCCCCCCTAGAGCGTAATAATGTAGCCAACTGCAAAGTAACCAAAATCCGAAGGCCGTGCAATTGACTTGCTTTTCCAATAAATCCCGCATCTCAAGCCTTGAATAAATTCACTAGGTGCTCTTGACTGATCATATTTTTCTCATCCTCTTTAATATTAACTTCCTCTTTAAAAATAATGTACTTCTTCTACAGCCAATAAAATTCTTTATGATTGTAACCAAAAATCATATAAATCGGACTCAGAAAACCCGAGTTACAGCTCTTTAAAATTTAGGTGGTTCATTATCGACCACCCTACCCTACCTATTGCAAATTATGTTCAACATTATCTTAATAATTTTTGATAAATCTAATAGTTCATAAAAAAAAATGCTTTACGAGTTGTGTACTTACCACATAAAGAACGTATTCTTTCTTCAAAACAATTTAGAAATTAAAACTTTGACTAAACGCCTGGCGTTCATATCGAGCAATAACGTAAAATCATAGTATAAATAAGTTTATGCGTAAAATATAGCACCTGTACATAAACTTATAAACGTAAAGTTATCGAGGTTATTTTTCTATAATATTCCTAACTTGTGTGTTTAGTTAGACTAATCTTCTAAATTAAGAGGCTTTACCCCCTGTTACTGAGGTAGTTTGTCTGTAAAATTCAAATCTCTGTTTTAAAAGAGGTTTCTTTAATATTATTTTATCTGTTAAAAAAGTACCTACTTGTTGGTATGCTTATATTCCAGATTTTATATGTATATGTTAGCGGCTAAGTGTCGCTACACGCTACACCTAGTTTTAGCCGCCTAATATATATACAGGGTAATTTTTGGACCCCTTTTCAAATTTTACAGGCTTATTCTATAATATAACAGCAGTAAACAAAGTACCTACCTTCCTACAATTAATTTATGATTAAAAAAAAAATATTATTAAAAAGTATTAGCCTTGAAAAAATCGGTTACACCTAGGTTTAATTAACCAACAGTTAGCCGCTTCAGGGATTAGCAGTTACTAACGTAACTTAGAGAGTATAGTTACTCACTTCGATCAGTGGCCCTACCATGAGTTAATGCAAACTGTTTACGTTACAGTAAACTATCGGATATACTGCTCACATTCAATGCGAGTGAAAGAGAGAAAACGATAGTTTACGGTAACGTAAACAGTTTGCATCAACTCATGGTAGGGCCACAGGTATCCTTGATTGAAGACTTCTAAGTAAAAATATAGTCCTTTGTGAAAAAAATTCCACAAGCTAGTACAATTTAAATGAAGTATATATTTGTTTTTTATGCTACTCGTATAGTAGGTACTACATAGTACTATTATTTATTCTGTTATATTACTTACAATCTTGTTAACTTTTTAGTATTCCGTAGTTAAGTAATTTGAAAAATTTTAGTTTTGATACCTACAGAAATATTTAGGCGAACCCCTAATATTTACTAACAATATTTTTCATATATTATTATGCTTTAGTTTTAAGGTATGTATCTATGGGCCATTGTTGCCTGATTTTAAATAAATAAAAAAATATATTGCCCTGCCGACATCAAGCACTCCATACTAACGATGTTCCTTAGTCCGGCACCCCTGTTTTCTTTAAAAATATGCAATTAAATAGTGTTAAATCACGTTAAAATGATGTCAAATATTATGCAGAACCTATTAAGTTGCAATAACAAGTCTTAAGTACTATGATACTTAAATTATCACTTACCAACTGAGGCTCGGAAAGTATCAATTTTGAAGAAAATTTGTCGACGTGCACGCTCGCACTCGTTCAAATGACAACTGACTGTCAACGGTGCCGAGCAGTGTTGCCATACTTTAAATTTATTTACCCATTGGTGTACTATACTTAAACAGTATTAAGGCTCTGTTATCGACAGAAATAGAATACAGTGCCGACTCTTGGGTGGGGGCCGAAGATAGGAGCATTCACCCTACTTTGTCATGGCAACTTTTTTGACAGATGTCTTACAGTTTGAAACATTTCTCAAAAAAGCTGGTTCGTTGCTGACCGTACTAACTTTACTCTGTTTGACGATCGGCCTTGTTTTTTTTTTAATTTTCGTGGCATTACTTATGGTGGAACGAAGAGCTCAGTAGCGCCACCAATGGAAACCATTAACAAATAGATAACGTTTTATCAAGGGCGTAGGTTAAAAGTTTTGGTTATTTTGCGAAAAGAGAAGGGTAAAGTTTCGTCCAAGGGTAAAGTGCAATTTGAATATTTTGCATGGCCTAAAATATATGTGCGTGTGGTGTGAGTGTTCCTATCCTAGAAATTGATTTGACCATACGAAGATTTTAAGAAATAATTGTGAAAACTTGATGGTGAAATCGAAAAATTTGTGAAACCTATGTAGACTTAGTTATGGTCGATTATATAGGACACTCATACCGCCAGTCTCGCGAAAACGCCATACTTCTTATCATACAATATACTAGACGTATGTTAAAAAAAGATATATGGAAAATTTGTGCTGAATTTGTGACAACTATTCACAAAATAATCAATTCATTATCATGGTTAATTTGGATTTTATAAGGGTTTTTTAGGAACACTCACACCACACGGTGTGTGGTGTGAGTGTTCCTGAAATCACTAACTTTAACTGAATAATATTGAAATTTTATTATTGTATATGATAATTCGGATTCAGAGTAAATTTGTGACACATAAATCTTGTCACAAAACGTGATAGATTAAGAGCTATTAAACATTTTGTTTCTTTTTTAATGCTCGTGTGAGTGTTCCATATTTTGGCATTTATTTGATTAACCAGACCTCGTATACAAGTGGAGGCTGCATCCAAAATTGTGAAAAGTTTGTTCTTAAAATTTAAAACATCTTCCATTTCCGTAAGCGTTATACTTTAATAGTTATATATTTTTTACATTTTCAAAGGAATATTTTATGTAGGGTGGGTATGCTTTTTTATTTTGTCGGACACAATTTTCGTCTACCCTCGTATTGGCTAACCTTTACTCGTAGTTTGGCGTTGTAATAATTATATTTTTATTGCAGTCTGTTGTTAAATTCTCCTGTGTTTCTGTTTACTAATAACAAGTAATCATGTAAGTTATTATATTTTTCTATAGGTACTTTTTATTAATTTTATCTAATACTAGCTTTTGCCTGCGACTTCGTCCGCGTGGATATTCGGAAAATTTCTAGGGAACTTTTGACCGGGGGGTAATTATGTAACTCTGTTGCAATCAAATCTGACGGAAATCGCAGTTACATCGATGCTTTAGTAAGAACCAATGTGACAACTATCTTAACTAAAGCAGCAATGCTACTGCGCTTTCAATCGATTTCAGTCGAGAATTGTTAGCAACAGAGTAACGTAATTCGCTAGCGGGATAAAAATTATCTTAAACCCAGGCTATAACTATCTGTGTGCCATTCCAAATCCGTTCAGCCATTTTTAACCCCCCCGACGCAAAAAGAGAGGGGTGTTATAAGTTTAACGTGTCTGTGTATTTGTCTGTGGTATCGTAGCTCCTAAACGGATGAACCGATTGGTAGGGAAACCATGACCTGATCAGCCGTTTGAAGATCTCTTTAATAATATTATAATTATTATCTCTTTAATATTATAATAGCTCTTTAATAGTTGATGAGGTGATCTTACTAACTTCCATATATCCTATCGATTTGAAATTTGGTACAGTGTTACTTCAATGAGCTTTTGATGAGAGGATCTGACTACCTTCCATGTGTCCTATCGATTCGAAATTTGGTATCGTGTTATTTCAATGAGATTGGAAGTATATGATAAGGTAACCATGACCTGTGGCCCTACCATGAGTTGATGCAAACTGTTTACATTACCGTAAACCATCGTTTTGTCTCTTTCACTCGCACTGACTGTGAGCAGTATATCCGATAGTTTACGGTACCGTAAACAGTTTGCATCAACTCATGGTAGGGCGACAGATCAGCAGTGTGTCGGGGGGGTTTTAATTTTTTTTTGTTTTTGTTATTACGTGATTGAGTAACAAACATCTAAACATCCAAAACGTTAAACTTTCACATTTTTAATATAAGTAATTCCCGTTCTCGTTCTCATTCCTATTCCCTTTCCCGTATTTTACTTAGGGGAAAATTTTTACAATAGTAAAGATGATCCTGTTATTTTACATTCTCTGTCATACGGGTTTTTAGACTTAATTAAAAAAGTGACTCTGACAAACGGACAGACAGACAGACAGACATGACGAATCTATAAGGATTCCGTTTTTTGCCATTTAGGCTACGGAACCCTAAAAAAATGTTATCGAGCCCAATAAAATGTAATACCTAGGTACTACAGCGTAAGTAACAAAATAACCGTTACATGAAGATGCTGGTAACAATAAACGCAACCCTTGATTGCATGTTATCAACCATATAATTTTGTTGTCTACTTTTCGTGTTTTATCAATTTTTTTTGTAATAAAATGCTTAAACAAATGTTTTTTCCCGCTTTTTGTTCATATGCATGGTCACCCTACATAAGACTTTCCTTTGGAGATGTAAAAAAAATGATAACTATTAAAGTATAACACTTACGGAAATAGACGATGTTTTAAATTTTAAGAACAAACTTTTCACAATTTTGGATGCAGCCTCCACTTGTATACGAGGTCTGGTTAATCAAATAAATGCCAAAATATGGAACACTCACACGAGCATTGAAAAAGAAACTAAATGTTTAATTGCTCTTGATCTATCACGTTTTGTGTCAAGATTTATGTGTCACAAATTTACTCTGAATACTAATTATCATATACAATAATAAAATTTCAATATTATTCAGTTAAAGTTAGTGATTTCAGGAACACTCACACCACACACCGTGTGGTGTGAGTGTTCCTAAAAAACCCTTATAAAATCCAAATTAACCATGATAATGAATTGATTATTTTGTGAATAGTTGTCACAAATTCAGCACAAATTTTCCATAAATCTTTTTTTAACATACGTCTAGTATATTGTATGATATCAAATATGGCGTTTTCGCGAGACTGGCGGTATGAGTGTTCTATATAATCGACCATAACTAAGTCTACATAGGTTTCACAAATTTTTCGATTTCACCATCAAGTTTTCACAATTATTTCTTAAAATCTTCGTATGGTCAAATCAATTTCTAGGATAGGAACACTTACACCACACGCACATGATTTTCCAGGCGACGGTTATCAATACCGAGGCTAAAGATTGCCAATGACTTCGATTTAATCCTGTATAATAAGTATCTATCGAAAGCATGTTTTAATTGAACTCGAGCATGCCCATTATTTTATTTTCATTACTTATTTTAATCTTATGTTCATTACTAACCATTATCTCTCATCGCTAGGTGGATAGAGGCTACATACAAGGGTTAGGCTACTTCATGTGTGAGAAGTTAGTGTATAACCAGAAGACGGGCAAGTTGCTGACAAATCGGTCTCTCAACTACCACGTGCCGCTGGCCCTCGATATACCCGCCGAGTTCAACGTCAAGTTGAGGTACAACTCCAACAACCATACAGGCGTGATGGGATCTAAAGGTGAAAAAACTTTGATTATAATATGATATTGATTTGTTGCTGCTTGATCATAATCCATTTTAATATCCTCACTGCTAGGGCACCTTAAGAGGATTGTCAAGCAAACGGTCTCCATACAAACGGCGATAACGTTTCCCACCCTCTAAACCTTAACCTACAGTAATAAATTTTTGGTATTTTTTTGAAATGCCTAAATACTAGGGCTGTACGTTTTGATTTTTTAAATATCTATAATAGATTTCGAAATATTTGCATTTTAGTGATTTCATACAAAACACAGAAGTGCCAATATTTTCAAATCTACAATGAATATTTTAAAAATCAAAACATACAGCCCTAGTTTTTAGGCATTTCAAAAACATACCAAAAATCCATTGCTGTAGGTTAAGGTTTAGAGAGTGGGAAACGTTATCGCCGTTTATATGGAGACCGTTTGCTTGACAATCCCCTTAAGGGTTGCAAACTATACGAACTCTATAAGGAGAGCATTAGGTATAGTGTTTTCAACACACTTGCTCGTAAAGTGAGCCTTAATACATCGCTTTTAGGGCCAAAAACCGAGCTATAACAAACGCGTGCAATAATATATAAAACACTAGTTCGTAATAGAATTAACCCTACAAAGTTAAATTAGCACCTTACTGAAAGTTCTATGCGAGTAAACAGAGCATTCCCAATTTTGCCGGGTAATACTGTTTTTTTTTTGACATCAAAGAGGTTTTATGCAGCTGAAAATTCATGTACATTTTTGGAATAAATAAGGATGTAAGTCCTTAATTAAGTCAAATAAATATATAATTATTATCAAATTATTCATAATTCACAATATTTTGTTATAAAATATTAAAATATTTGAATTTTGTCACTTAAAATTATAATTTTGAAGTATTAGTAGTAGGCTGTATGCTCCTCACCCCTTTGTTCGCAAAATATTCTTGCGTTGGGCGTGTAAAAAAAAACAAAAAAAAACATGCGCGCCTTTTCCCATAATTATCATATTTTGTTTTTGCCATATTTGTTGCTGTGTGATAAATTACTTTGTTTTTCCTCGCAAATGTGTTGAAAAACGTCGTATGAAACTCGTGAGCTCTTGCTTATTGCACACTCGGCTGAGTTACACCCTCGCCTGCGGCTCGGGCTGCAACCCACAGCCTTGTGTGCAATGAGCAACCTAGCTAACTTGTCTCATAATGTACTATTTCACTGCATTATACTTTAATGTGTACAACATAAAGTACCTACTTATTTAAAACTATGTTTTTGTGTTGTTGAAAATACTGTTTTCACCATCACTGGTATCCAAACAATATGTCTTTTTTTTAAATACTGTACTTATATTTTTTCTCTTATCTTCATATAGGGTAAACTTCCCAACAATTGACCGTTTCAGCAAAACGTTTTAAAACAAAACTGTCAGCATTAGGAGAGTTACCTCTACTTTATTTGTTATACCTACAAAAAGTTAGCAACACAACACTACACCTTCTTCTATTCTATATGGATTGATCGATCGTCCCCACGCAAGCCTTGTTAAAATAAAAGATATTTGAACCAAGGTCGCTAGACGCTTTGTCAATTCTATCAAAAACATTTACCTATCCCACCCATGTTATTTTTTGAATAAATATTACAGCGGTGGGCGAGATGGGTGTATGTACAGCAAACGGAGTGAACCACGCTATTGCGCGTTGTATCTACGAATCGAGGAAAGACTCCGGCTACAATATGGACGAATGGATTAATATAGGTAAGTTGCTTGGATGCAATCAAAAAGCTGACCAGTACTACGCGTTCACTTCGTCATTGCCGTCGACGACCGTTATGACGTCACAGCTAACGGTACTGTAGACATCATGTTTTTCAACTGTTTTTCATTTTTTTCTCATTTAAGGTGGTACCCTGAGCGAAAGTGGCGCCGCGGTGAATTATATTTAATACTAGCTTCCGCCCGCGACTTCGTCCGCGTGGACATTCGATAAAATCCTCATGTTTTAATTTCATTAAATTCTGATCACCCGTTTTTACGTGGATTAGGCGGGTTCCCACCAAGCGCGCTGCCTCGCGAGGCAGGACGTTTGCCGCACGGGCCTCGCACGAGGCTGCTCGAAATTGCCCATTTTACTTACTACATGAAAAACTGACAAAAACAATATACGTAGCGTTAGATTTCCATCCATAAGCCTAAATTATAAATTTAGCGATTTTCACTTCGAAAATAAAGGATTTTCTTTAATACACAACTTCATCCCCCTTTTGACCCCTTCGGGGGTAGAATTTTGGAAACCGCTGAGACCCTGTATTTATTAATTTTCAATGGTCAGCCTAATCACAAAATTTGAAGATCCTAGCTTTAAAACTGAGGGACTTTCATACAAACTTTCATCCCTTTTTTCATCCCCTTAGGGATAGAATTTTCAAAAATCCTTTCTTAGTGGATGCCTACACTGTATGAGGTATCTGTGTGCAAAATTTCAAGTCTCTAGGTCCAGCGGTTTGGGCTGTGCGTTGATATCTCAGTCAGTCAGTCAGTCAGGACTTTGAATTTTATATATATAGATTATAATTCTAATACACAATTTTAAAAATGTTTATCGTGGAGATTTTAGGGCCCGAAGTTTAGTATTTTTAGACGGTATCGTTACATTCCCTCGTAGTCACTGCTAGAAGTAGATAGCAAAACTGCTAAAAGTGGCCGTTTTTGACACATTTGCTATCTACTTCTACGAATGACTACGAGGGCATGTAGTGTTACCTTCTAAAAAAAACACTAGACCACGGGCCCTAAAATCTCCACGATAAACATTATTAAAATCTTTTTCTATTAATAACTTATTAAATAAAAACCTCTGAGGGTGCCACTTTCGGTCATACAACCGCCTTAAAGAGTGTCATTAATTTATATAACAAGTTAGGTTTCCCATTATGTAGGAACTTTACTCTTTTAATCATTAAAACAACACAAGTAACGAACGTAATGATTAAATGAACAGAAACAAAAATTAAGCTTTGCATTGCTAGCCGTACTAGAAAGGCGACGCAGGGGGTGCGGTATGACGAAGCGGGCCGGGAGGTAGCGGCAATGATGAAGTGAACGCGTAGTATCTAAGAAATAAAGAAATAGATCGTACCTAAAACGGTTTTTGTTAAGGCTCACATTCAGACGGAATCTGATTCGGAATTCCGAAACGGAATATCGATAATGTATAAAAACGAACGGAAAATTTCCGATTGTACCGACCGATGTGGTAGGTCCATAGATTCGCGCGTTCGTAATGATTCCGTAATAATTAATTTAAAATAAGTTATAAACATAATATAGATAATATTATTGTGTAGGTGCCGAGTTATAATAAATTTCGAAGTTAAATATTTCATTGTCATTGTAAATATTATAATATTGAAACATAATATTTTTTCAGCTGTTCCTACTGACACCGAAGCCATACTGAAAGCATTGGACGTTAAGTTTGAAGAGATGTTACTTAGCAAATAGAACTCTTATATGATTAAGTGTGATAAACAAAATATTTCGTTTTGAATTTTATGAAAAACAGTAAACAAATTATAAAAAAAATGATGGTGCGGGTTTCAAATTACTTATATCCATAACAAAAATTCTCGTCTTACGATTACAGGATTTTCAGCCCTACTTTTTGTAGATTAATTAAGTAAACTGTGTTAGAGATTAAATAGTATGTGTCTTACCAGTTGATTAAACTTTGCTTAAAACATGAAAACGCATTTTCAGTTATACATGTTTATTTCCATATTGTCAAACAAATAATTTAGAAAACCATAAAAAAATCATAAAATGTAAAAAAATTAGGCCCAATCACATCATGAGTCTCGTCTTAGGCCTTAATTAACAAAAGAAAATTAACCCTTAAGAAATTCGACGCCAAAATACCTCTACATTTATAAAAAAAACAAAATTTTCAATTATTACATTAAAAAATAAATAATTAAGTATAAATAATATTATCAATTCGCTTTACAACTCAAAACTACTTATGCTATTTATCATAAAAATCATAGATTCGAATGTAAAATATACAATTTCAATTTTATTAGTCTATACATAATTATATCAACAGTTGTGTAATGCAAAAAGTGCAATCCAAATGTCATTCTTATACACAATATTAAATCTCTAAGCAGCGGACTGTGCACTGTCTTTGACGTAACAGTTTAAACCCTCAGTTGTTATTTCTACAATTTATAGTTGCCAGTTAAAAAATATTAGGCAAAATCGTAGCAAAATTTTCTCGGGCTGCCGACTCTAAAAAACGATTTACCAACTATTCAAAAATAAATCCTATTCCTATTTACATTTTGGATCTTAACTGTTCGTCACAGGCTGCACTATAGACTGGTTTTGGAAGCGAATTGGTCGAAATTATACATAGGTACTGAAGGATGAGCTCATACCTCTTATTAATAAAAAAAGAGTAAGTTTACACCTAATTTAACGTAAAAAGTTTGCTTCGGAAAACGATGCCTTGAAGCGACAAACGTAAGGAATAATATTTCTAAGCAATGTTTTTTAGTTGAACCAGGTATAAACATACTCTTCGTTTATTAATAAGGCCGCTAGGGACTATATAAATCTACTTTTTATCTACATCTCCTAATTGCAGTTCCGTTTGTAGCTTGTTACATTTAGCTCATTCGTCGACATCGATAATTTTTTTACAACAAAGAAGGTCAAACGATGTTGCCATTATAAAACACAAAAACAAATATGTCACATAAAAACATGACATTTTACTGAAGGGCTACAATCACAGATAAGATAGTTTACTCCTAAATTAAAAATTCTTGAGTACCTTCTTCATTATAAAATGCAATAAATACATAATAGCAAAGTTAAGCTGGTAACAGTATCTTTGTAATTTAGTATAAAATTTACTGATAAATCTAGAATATTCTAGAATAGAATCATATATCATTCGGTTCCAGCTCTCCGTAGTAAGACTAGAACACTTCAAAATACAGATGCGGTAACTATTATGATTAAAAATATTAAGCCTTAAGCACATTTTCTAAAAAAAAACCGCTGTGAAATCTCAAAAAAATACGCAAAATTATACGAAACATGTAGGTATATTGAAGAAAAATATAATATGCCTATAAAATAATATATTTGGTTAAGCGGAAAAAGCGGTTCCAAAAACTGATTGCTCTAGCAACACCAATCTTAAATTAGCACGAGATTCGTTGAAGATCTTACGATTTAGAATATTATCAGTCAAACTCCTACCCTCCCAAATATAAACAATGGACATCATATCAAATAATTGTTACCTTACATGTTTGTAATTAAAGTTGATGTTCCATTTGATGAGATGTTGACTGTTCAATCGATGTTATAATGAGTGACAAGCACCTTGTGTGATTTAAAGGCGTGAATAAATCAGGGGACACGTTGAGGAACATGGCAAAAATCTCTTATTAATTTTGAATCTTATCATTTTCGCATTTAAGTTTAAAATGGATTAAATTTAAAATAGGATAAAAATGTGTGTAATAAAAAATAATAATGGAACACAGAATTTTAAATTTAAAAGCAAAGAAATTAAGGTTCACAATTAATTACAGATTTTTGACATGTTCCGCAACATGTTCCCCTAAATACAAGATAGGAAAACTTTGCCATATGTGGGAAAGTACCATATTGAAGATAGGAAAAAAAACTTCATTTTGATTATAAAAAGAATTGAAACTGCATTTAAATTTTTTTAGGAAATTGCCTGCCTAAACTAGTAATCGAACCCACCAAATATGAAAAAAAGTGACGAATACATAATAGAAGTTGTGACACATTTAAATGTTAAATTTCAAGGTCTTCTTTTTTTATTTAAGAAAAAATGAACATAAAAATAAAGTACCTATTGTTTTTTTTTCATATTTGGTGGGTTCGAACCCACCAAATATGGAAACACCAAATATGTGTTTAAACAGGAATCGATTCCTGTTTGAACACAGAATATATACTGGTTTAAAGCAGTTGATTTTATTTTTAAACTTTGAGTGCAGTTCCAATTATTTTAAAATCAAAATGAGGTTTTCTTACAGTAAAATTTCCTATTATTTAAGGTACTTTTAACCCACCACACGTGGCAATGATTTGGGACACCTGTCTTAATCATCATAATAATTAGATAATTTAATAATCTAGATTATGTGACGTCGCTATATAGTACGTAATACGTAATATAATTATGTTAATAAAATTGTAAGACTGTAATTGTAGTGAAATTAATAATTGTATTACCTACACAGTTGTTCAATTGTTCATGGAAATAAGTGTTTATGTTTTGAGTAGCTCAGTTTAATTAAATATTAAAACAACATAACTGCAATTGTGCAAATAATCTGCTAAATGTATCATATTTTATTTACAAGGCGTAAACATAAAAAGCCAAAACAATGTTATGTTTACGCCTTCTTGTAAACAAGGTTAATCCAGTGATGATGATAATATTGTGATGTGATGTTTCTATTACTATATTATGTCCTCATTATTATTAACAATAAAAGTAAAAATAAATAGATTCTCCCATCAGATCAGCGTCATACAAATAGCCTGTTTTCTAAAATTTATAGAAATTATAATAGCGTTTTTGAATATGTTTTAGGTTTTAAGTTAAAAATCCTTTTTTAAAGGTACAATACCAACTATTGAAATAAACATAATAAAAAAAAGAGTATCACAATTTGTTTATTAAAAGTTAAATTACAGATAATATTGAAAAATGATTTATTATATTAAAATTAGGTATGCACTTTAGTCAATTTTTGTTCATGTGTCAGGTATTCTATATAATAAAAAATCAGTTGCATTATCTATTCGACAGACATTATTCATGAAAACTAAAACGATTGAACTTTACCTATTTATCCACATCAGTAGAGTAGAGTATATACCAAAAGATGCATTTTAACATTTCTACTGAACACTGGATACTACATTATCCTACGTAGCATTTGTTATACCCTGCACATATAGCTACTATCAAAACTGCTCAGAAACACTCATAAAAAACAGTTCGCATACAAAAAAATTGCCGTGAACTGAAGAACTACCGTCGAGCCGCTACGAAATATGAGGTAATCGGGACTTTCGATCCTCGCAGTCGAGTGTTAAAGTCTAGAATCGCAAAGATCACGCGACGCCGCTGTCTTGCGTGTGACTACGCTTTTTGTCGCTACGGTGATGGTCGGGGGTGGATTTGAGTATATCCGGTTGGCCGTGGGAAATGACGCGAGCTTCGACGTGTTGGTTGAAAGTTGATGTATGCGAGCTTAGGGTTAAGGTCGCGTTTCGATCAGAGCCCAGTGTCATAGTTGTCGCGTGTGAGTTTAGGGTGTTATGCGCGTGCGCGTGCGCGTGAACGTGTGGGAGCGTACTGGGGCTAGAATGTGGGGCGGGTTTGCGGACGGATCTGTGTGAGCCGTGGCGGGTTAAGGAATTCATTTGGGGCGTGCCCCCGCCGCAGGGGCGCTGTAAAGCGTTCTTGTAGTCCGCTATTAGATGCGTTAGCTCTGCCATCTGTTGGGATAGATTACGAAGTTGAGCTAAATGTTGCGCGTCAAATGGTGCCGAAAAGCTTTATTAAGATGACTTACATTTACAAATTAAATAAGCAATCGAGAAGTCACTTCAATTATTTGATTAAAAACTTAGTTACTCACTTTGGGCTTGTTGAGACTGATCAACATCTTATGCACCGGACTAGCTGCGTCATCTGCGTCTATTAGCATCATCAGATCATCCTGGAATATGAAAAAAACTATCTTGGACAAACTAATCCACATTTTTTTATTTTTACTCAGTGCAAAAATACATTTGTTCATCAACAGCTTTTTAGTAATTTCTATAATTATGGCATACTTCACACCACACCTTATACAGTATACACACATTAGGCTTCATTCCATAGACAATCTTACCTGTAGCCCACCAAAGAGTCCTATAGAGTTGAGCGCGTACCGGCCTATGACGGCCATAGAAGCCAGTTCCAGCACCGTCACGCCTTCTTCAGACACCGCTAGCCACACCATTGATAAGTCTGGCTGTTTTATCTGTAAACATTCAGAATGGCAGGATGACAAAAAATATTATAGAATCGGGCATTTGTAGAATCTAGCGCTTTAAACTCATCTGGCATTTGTCGACTAAACTTATTAAAACTTGATTAAGACTCCGTAGCGATTTTGCCGCTGACTGCCGCTCTCTCGCTCGCACATTAATCGCACATCTAACAGTTATTTGAACTGGCAAATACGATAACTTTTGTACTTCAGCAACTCGAAACTGAAATATTATGTTGAAATGTCCGTAATCCTATATTGCGAAAAGTGGCCGAGACACATTTTTCAATTGCGCACGAGAAAACGTGAAATGTGCGAGCGAGAGAGCGGCAGTCAGCGGCAAAATCGCTACGGAGATGATTTCATTTTATACATAGGTATTTAAAATGTATCCAATCAACTGATTCTACTGAATAACTATTCTATCTGTTCTCAGAAGGTATATTTAGGGAAGTGGACATTTCGGTAAAGGTACTTTTTGAACCGATACCGATACTCAACTGTCAAAATCAACTGTCTTTTGACACTTCATGGGAGTTTTTTTTAATATTCAGGGTATGTAGATGAAAATATATTTGACATACCCTAGCTTGGAATAAAGTGGCCCCGAAGAAAGGCCATTTCCTAGTGCAGTTGAGGTATATCCGTACGCAGTCCGCGCTACTTCGCCCCTTTAGCGCCATCCATTTCGACCTTAATTTTTCTTCTACGTCTCTGTAACAAAATATTATAAACTGTTCTAGATATACGTGTTGAAATGATGCAACAACTAATTTACAGAAATTAAGTTTACCTATTTACAAGAACTGTATTTTTTTTAAATTATGCTGCATAATATCGGAATAACAGCAGGGGGGTATCACTCCGCGCTTAAACTTTTATATTAGCCTACTGCTCGCGGCCCACTCCAAGAGGGCCATTGTCGAGGGATATCACCGCGCCGACCGAAACGCGCGGCGTGTGCAAGCGACGAGAGCGCAGCGCGTGAACGTCACGAACGAAACGAGTCAGTCAAGCGCCGAATGCGAAACTACATGCACTTCGTTTTTGATACTTAATTACTAACGTACCTACCTACTTACCAAAGTTTATTGTATTTTTTGTATACATATTTACATACTTAGTTGTATCGAAGTTCGAAATATGGCAACAGTAAAGAAAAAAGCTAAAAAATACTTTTTCTCCCATCCCATAACCGACCCATGCAAAAGTTGCTTAACCTCCGCAATCGTTGGGCCAGGCGCTATACCACTGCGCCATCGAGCTTCTCTAACTACTTAGAAATACTTATTATTTATGCTCTTTAAATATGCTCAGCTCACCTATTAGGTAGATTTATTTTATTTTATAAGTAGGTACCTATTAGTAATTTCATTGTTTAACTAATAACTAATGTTTTCTATGATATCAGTAACTAGCGAGTAGCAACCCCGAAATCTGTCGGTGGAGACAGAGCTAAGCGACAGAAAGAGACGCCTCTCTTTCTTCTTCGTAGGTGCATATAATTTTATCCACGCAGCGTTGTGCAGTTTGAAATTGTACTTTATTGCCGTGCAGCGAGAGTAGCTTATTATTTGATGGTCCTCGCGGGGACCGACTTCTGTACGTTAGTACTATTATATATTCTGTGATAACAGTTTGTTTTAGATATTGAAAGCTGTGAAAACTCTTCAAAATGTGGTCAGTATCTAGATTTTTCAAATCAAGGAAAACTAAAATATTTGAAAACTAAATATAAAAAGTTGGGACTTGGGCCATTATGTCTCCCAACTTGGCCATAGTTCGGTTTCAATCATAAAGAAACTTATTTTTTTTTGAGGACAGTAATAATGTATATTTACATACCTTAGTTCGTCGTTACTCAGTCCCGCTCTATACCGGTATAGGTTAGAACCTGTGGGCTAATTAATGGCTCATGCTGAGAATTGCTGGAATAGTCGGCCATATCTAGTTGAGCCATTAGGGCTCCCAACTCGGCCTCTAGTTTGATTTCAACCATAAAGAATGAATATATATAAGAATAAACAGACCTTAGTACGTCGTTACTCAGCCCCGCCCTATACCGATACTGGTAGAATCTGTGAGCTTTGTGGCTTATGCTGAGAACTTCTGGAATAGTCGCCCATATCTAGTTGGGCCATTAGGGCTTCCAACTCGGAGAACCACTAATTCGATTTCAAACATAAACTTATTTTTTGGAGGACAGTAAATTTACATACCTTAGTTCGTCGTTACTCAGCCCCGCTCTATACCGATACGGGTAGAATCTGTGGGCTAGTGGTTTATGCTGGGAATTGCTGGAATAGTCGCCCATATCTAGTTGGGCCATTAGGGCTTCCAACTCGGAGAACCACTAATTCGATTTCAAACATAAACTTATTTTTTGGAGGACAGTAAATTTACATACCTTAGTTCGTCGTTACTCAGCCCCGCTCTATACCGATACGGGTAGAATCTGTGGGCTAGTGGTTTATGCTGGGAATTGCTGGAATAGTCGCCCATATCTAGTTGGGCCATTAGGGCTTCCAACTCGGAGAACCACTAATTCGATTTCAAACATAAACTTATTTTTTGGAGGACAGTAAATTTACATACCTTAGTTCGTCGTTACTCAGCCCCGCTCTATACCGATACGGGTAGAATCTGTGGGCTAGTGGTTTATGCTGGGAATTCCTGGAATAGTCGCCCATATCTAGTTGGGCCATTAGGGCTCCCAACTCGGCCTCTAGTTCGATTTCAACCATAAAGAATGAATATATAAGAATAAACAGACCTTAGTACGTCGTTATTCAGCCCCGCCCTATACCGATACTGGTAGAATCTGTGAGCTTGTGGCTTATGCTGAGAACTTCTGGAATAGTCGCCCATATCTAGTTGGGCCATTAGGGCTTCCAACTCGGAGAACTACTAATTCGATTTCAACCATAAACTTATTTTTTGGAGGACAGTAAATTTACATACCTTAGTTCGTCGTTACTCAGCCCCGCTCTATACCGATACGGGTAGAATCTGTGGGCTAGTGGTTTATGCTGGGAATTGCTGGAATAGTCGCCCATATCTAGTTGGGCCATTAGGGCTTCCAACTCGGAGAACTACTAATTCGATTTCAACCATAAACTTATTTTTTGGAGGACAGTAAATTTACATACCTTAGTTCGTCGTTACTCAGCCCCGCTCTATACCGATACGGGTAGAATCTGTGGGCTAGTGGTTTATGCTGGGAATTGCTGGAATAGTCACCCATATCTAGTTGGGCCATTAGGGCTTCCAACTCGGAGAACTACTAATTCGATTTCAACCATAAACTTATTTTTTGGAGGACAGTAAATTTACATACCTTAGTTCGTCGTTACTCAGCCCCGCTCTATACCGATACTGGTAGAATCTGTGGGCTAGTGGTTTATGCTGGGAATTGCTGGAATAGTCGCCCATATCTAGTTGGGCCATTAGGGCTTCCAACTCGGAGAACCACTAATTCGATTTCAAACATAAACTTATTTTTTGGAGGACAGTAAATTTACATACCTTAGTTCGTCGTTACTCAGCCCCGCTCTATACCGATACGGGTAGAATCTGTGGGCTAGTGGTTTATGCTGGGAATTGCTGGAATAGTCGCCCATATCTAGTTGGGCCATTAGGGCTCCCAACTCGGCCGCTAGTTCGCGGGTCACGGGGAAACGGCCGGCTACCACTAAAACAAAGTAATTGAATTTCAACATTTTTCTTCCATGAAATAAAACACTTTTAACGGATACTAGCGCGGTTTTATTGAAAGTACTTTGGTAATTAGTTGGTATTTGGTTTGATTTTTGATTTTCCCGACGTTAAACCGCGCTAGTATCCGTTAAAAGTGTTTTATTTCATGTCTAGTGAGCGCGTAAGCTTGAGAAGTGAATTTTTCTTCCATTTTACTATAGTAATTTATTCCTCTGAGAATACGTTTGCCAGTGTCAAGTTTCTTCAATAAATTTCATATTTTTTATATGGTTTTCAATGAGAAAGCGGATGTAACGTACCTATACTTGCTTTTTGGAAAGTTTGAAACCATTTCAATAGGTAATCTTATTTTTTTGTTCAGAAGTTTTTCTTAACACATTTACGCCCGTATTCAAAAACATTACTATGAGTTCTCACAGTTCCCGCGGACGCACGGCGTCCCAACTACCAACAAAAACTGGCGCCAAAAACTTAACTTTTTTGTATACTTTTAGAAGTTCAAAATCTTCATAAGATAACAGATGTCGCTAGCTTAATATCCTTACCACAAAAGAATTTAAAACACTATTTAAATGTGAAGCTGTCCTTTCAAACAATAATGTCAAAAAAGTGACAGCATCACATTTAAACAGTGTCTAAGTTAAACACTTGTCGAACACTGTTTTAAAATCTTTTGTGGTGAGGCCGTAAATGGCCTTCATATTCCTATAAGTAATTATGTAATCTCACGTTTTTTTGTAATGAAGCTTCGACAGACACTTTAATAAGCTTACCTTGCTGATTTACTTGATAGCACATAAGTAATCTTTCCTTGTCCGTCTCGGATCGCACGGAGTTCTTGAAGTAAAGCCTATTTCTATACGTCAGTCTAATCACTCGGGAGTTTTCAAATTTCCCTGAGCCTTTCTCTCTTAGCGCAGTCTCCCATTTTGATATTACGTCACATAGCTGTAAAAAATGCGATAAATTATGTTGTATTAGGATTTAAGTTACACCAAATTAAACAAATCTTCTAGGTTTATTTATATTGCTACTGCTCCACCTGCGTTAACGTTAGTGGTAAAGTAATGTCCAACTACGCTTTAGCTAAGGCGTTAAGTAAATTTAGTACTGTCGTTTGTAAATTAACACCGTTAAGTCTTGGCCACATCTACGTAACGCCTAAGATTAACGCTTAGAGCTTAGAGCCGTAGCATAAATGGAACAGAATTTGTATGAAATTTTTTGACAGGTCCGATAGATAAGTACCTAACTGAAACATAAGAATACTGAAACACTGAAATATGACAACTACTGTGCAAAGAAAATATTGTTTAGATCAAATTGTGTTGTAAGTCTCTTACTTTTTTGTCCGGTTTGATATGATGTTCTAAGTCTTTCTCTATAGGGTCGTCACTGAATAACGCAAATCCTGACACTGCAGATTCTCTACAGCCAAGTTCCGTACTGAGAGTTGATAGGAATTCTTCCACTGTCGTTGATCCGTCGAAACTTATAACCTGTGGATAAAATAATTATAAAGGACACGGGAATTGTAATTTATTTCATTAACATAGTATATGTTAATAAAATTGTAGTATATGTAGAATGACCTTGAGTGCTAAAACGAGTCTAAGCTTAGTCCGAGAGTTTAAGATAAATCTCTGAGTTTCCATTATTTATTAATAGTTACTGCTCGAAGGACCAATTAGACAAAATCTATTTATTAGTGCTGAGTAAGATCTTTATGTCATATTTGCGTCGTTAACCCTCCGTATCAGAACGATAATCTAGTAGTGAGATTCGTCGCGTATCATAGAAATAAATTGAAGTTTTATACAAAAATTACGAATTTATCATTTTTCAATTCTAACCGACACACGGCGAATAAGGGAAATTATACAGTAAATTCGACAGTAAAGGTCGCAAGTTGACTATTACAGCTTTCGAACAATGTCAAATTCGAATAAAATCAGATTGAATTTATATAAAAAAATACCTTTAAGAAGTTAGTTCGTTTGCATGGAAAACCATACAGGGTGTTAGCAGCACCCTAGCAAAAAAATTCAGACTAGACTCATGATTCCGAGTCTATTTGAAGTGGAATTTTCCGTCACAAAATTCATGAAAAATTGAGTGGTTTTTAAACCACAGTCCGTCTTAGTTGCATAGGACCAAAATTTTCAGAAAAATTATTAAAATATCGAAATTTTATAAACCTGCAATGTACAACAACTGTCAACAGCCGTTTGCTATCGTTCGTTAGGGTCGCTGACTTGCCACTGCTCGGTTGTCGTACATTGCTTTTCAACGAAAAATCAAAATCTCAACTATGCATTTGCGACAAGTGGTTCCATTGTGCTTAACTCTTAAAGTTTTCGTTAGTGTGTCACTAACACCCTGTATAGTGGCCCCTATTTTCTTTTGAGCAGTTTTGTACCTGGTATGTATTGTTGAGCATGTGGACTGGAATGGCGTGCGGCAGACAGTGGTGGTAGGGGTTCTTGAGCAATATGGAGAGCACCTCCATGCGGGATGGCTTGTCCTCCCGCCCGCCGTTGCGGATCGTCCGCTCCAAGGCCCGAGCGCAGTACGCCGCGTATTTTCCACATTCGGTCCTAAAAATATACAGGGTGTTTGGTAATAGCCTTATAAAGCTGAATAAGGTAGATAGGGAACATCAAACTAAACAGCTTTTACTATGGGTGTACTATTATGTATTCTGTGCTATGGGTCTAACTCCGAAATCGCGAAAAAAATTAACTGTTTCATACATTTTGATATTTTCGTTATTAATTTTTGTATGAAACGGCAATTTTTTTTTCGCGATTTCAGAGTTAGTCCCATAGTAGAAGTTGCTCGATTTGATGGTCCCTATATACCATTATAAGACTTTATAAGGCTATATCCAAACACTCTGTATGTATGATATTATTATTATTCATTTATTATCAGAAACAGTGTAATACATTTTTTATTTTACAAAAAAGTACTATTAAACCTCTAGAGTTTGAGTATAGTACCTGAGAGATTCGTACACGTAGACAATAAGTGATACGTGATTGTAATTTACATATTATGTTAATTAATCTAATTACATAACAATTATATATAGTCATAGTCATAGTCATATTGTTTATGAGATTGAGCATGGTTCTGTCAGTAGGAAGCATGAAATTTCATTGTAATAAGGACAGAAAATATTCTTTTAATTTTAATTTTATGTTTTCTTTCGTAATAGCATTACGCGTGACGGTAGGTAAAGAATTGATTAGTCTAGGAATAAGGAATGCGCTCGTCCGCTCACCGTAGAAGTGTACCGCTGATACAATAACAAGTTTTTCCTGCGCAACTTGACGGGTGCATATAGGGTGATTTGTTTTAATTTGAAACTGGTCACAAAAAAATTGTTCTTTTAAGATGTAGTAATTAACTTTTTCATGTACTGGTAATGTTTTGCAATATTTGAATATTTCGTATTCTATATGATAACTTTCAATGTTTGATACCGACAAAGGAGGATTCACACAATTTTATTTTGTTTATGTTTTTTAGGGGTCCGTATCCAGAGGGTAAAGACCCTATTACTAAGACTCCACTGTCCATCTGTCTATGACTAGGCTGTATCTTACGAACCGTGATAGCTACGCATGCTGTATCTTACGAACCGTGATAGCTACGCAGTTGAAATTTTCACAGATGATGTATTTCTGTTGCTGCTATAACAAAATTAAATACTAAAAACAGAATTTGTATGGAACCCTCGGTGGGCGAGTCCGACTCGCCCTTGTCCGGTTTTTAATTTTTTTTCACTTATGCTCTAAAATGTTATCATTCCAATTGAAAAAAGAATGCGGGGTGCACGCACAGCGCCAAAATGATCTAAGCATTCAAACCTACCAAGATACCTAATCATTTGACAAAAATCAACCTTATATCAAAACATTAAGGTGCACCTTCATTTGTTGTTTGAGACAAAACGAAAGTATACCTTTATTTATTGAGATAAGGTTGGTTTCTATCAAATTATTAGGAATTTTGGTAGGTTTGAATGCTCCAATCATTTTAGAGATGACTTAATTACAATACTTACTTAGTATCCGAATGCCTGCTGAGATGTAACTTCAGGTACCACAACAGCCTATTGTTTCTGGGCACAAAGAGGCTCACGGCCAATGCCAGTAGTTGCCAACCCTGGACGAAGCTGTACGTAGGCGGGTTGCTCTTGCAATCCACAGACAATAAAGGCGCCTGAAATACCCGATCAAGTGTAGAATATGTTTATGGTAAGAGAATTAGAGGACAAAAACGTTTAGGGTTTTCTTTGTATTTGTTTACAGAAGGTATTTTTTAAATAAATATATTCCTGACTGTAAACAACTACAAAGAGTGGTCGTGATTGCTTTATTTTTTATTTGACTCATACTTTACCTTCTATTTTGCCTTTCTCATAAGTATAATATATGAATGTATATTGAAATACTTTATAATTATTTTATTGGCTTCAAAGGATATGAAACTATACTTATTCTATACAGTACTATGATAGTGAGCTGAATGAAACTTAATTTACTAAAGATATTTTTTTTAATATAATATGAATTCTCGTTATTATTTAACATAACAATAACTAGTAGATCTTTGGCTGGTGATGGTGACCGATTCATTTTAATTATAATCGCCCAGCTATTATAATATATAGGTAATAGGTATGTTGGGTCCAAAGACCAAAATCGGTTTATGCAAACGCTCACAGCGCGTTCGTCATTGTCACAATGCGAAATTCGCGTCATGGCTCTTTTAAAAACGCCCAGGAACGTGTTGAAGTAATACCACAAAGCGAAAATCGCATCGTGGTCAACATAACAAACGACCACAACGCGTTGTGGAAATGAAGAAAAGCCATGACAAGTATGGAACCATGATAAAGGTAGAATACGACGCATACTAATTTGCAATACCTGTGCGTGGGTCGTATAAAATAAATAAATAAATCGTGTCATTTAAATAAAAGGACATAATTTGTTGGATAAAAGGATTACTTTATTAAAAAAACAAATGGTTGACTACACATTATCAGTAATAATTAGGAAAATTTAGAACTATTTTGACAAACACTTTATTTGAAAAAAAACAACTTATAATAATTGTAACTTTTTTAAATTATATTAATTTTTTTTTCAAATTAACATAATAGGGCTACTAATTGTGGAACACAAAATATTATTCATCAGAAACTACAACTTATTTTTTTAAAACGATTTTTTTAACTTTAAGAATTTCTATAATAAGGTATAACTCTTCGAAATTGACAAGAAAAAAATAAACCAGTTTGATGAGATGTTTTAATGAGATTTACGACCTGTCCGTCGTGTTATGGTTGCAATAGTGCTCACAACGCGTCATGCCTTTCCTTCATTTCATTTCCACAACGCGTTGTGATCGTTTGGTATGTCGACCACGACACGAATTTCGCTTTGTGGTATTTCTATGATCACCTCAACGAGTTCTAGTCGTTTTTATAAGAGTCATGACACAAATTTCGCGTTGTGGCATTTTGTCAGTGACCAGAACGCGTCGTGAGTCGGTCTTTGAGCAAAAAATGACAAGATGTTTGCGTCGTACTAGTATTCTGTGTGGTAGTTCGCTAGGTTACCTGTACGGAGCTGGGCGAGCCCGCGGCGGGCTGCAGGTCGCCGCTCTTGTTGTCGGCCGCGGAGCCGGCGCCCGTGTCGCACGTGAACAGCGACTGAGTCGCGCACAGTAGCAGTTGCTGTACAAATGAAATGTTGGTGCGCGTCTGACTACGTCTCTGGGGGGCTTTATTTGGCCGCTAATAGTTAACTATTTTGCTTGGGAATAGATACTTGAAAGAAAAATTATTCGACAATATGGAAAGTCAATTGGTATGTTTAATACTGAGAGTTGAACATTGGGCTATTTTAAGATATTTTTTGTTTTATATGTTGTGTAGATTTTTATATTTCTTCAATTGAAGGGATTCTTTCCATTGCATTATAATAGTACCTACAGTTAAGATCCGGTAACGTATGAAACTAATTTAATAAAATAAAAAACTCAACCGCTTTCGTTCAAAGATTTAAAAAAAAACTTTGCTTTCGTACATAAATTATCTGAAAGTTTTTTTTTATATAATTAAAATTAATAATCTAAATTTTCTGAACAAGAAAATGTTTCAAGCGATAGAGGAATGAGAATTTCTTTCTCTTTTTAAAAAGATCGTCATTAAACATGGCCGTTGTGATTATCTTAAGATTTAGGTAGTTAACTATACTTTTCGAGAATAATTCGACTCTTTACTTAGGTAAATATGTTACGATTTTTTTACTCTTTCCACTTAAGTATGTATGTTTTAAATAAAAGAAAAGCCAAAAATTGTCTTTATATAAAAAACGTATATTTTCTTAAGCTTCGAGCTAGAGTTATTTAATTTATAAAAACAAATATAATTATTAATAAATTAAAGGATTGTTTAATTTACAACTTAGGGTGTCTCTGAACACGTTTTTGCGTTTTCAAATTAGTGCGAGTGCAAATCTAGTGACAGAGTGTAGTTTTAAAATCCCCATAAACATTTAAGCCGGAAAGATCCCTTAGCAACATATTTTTATGTGTATTTATTTATTTACAGGTGTTGTCCTGAAGTGGTGCAGTGTGTAATCTTAATTAAATAGTTGGATATGTAGAACTGCATTATATGACATCGAGACATCAGAAAATCGTCCAAGAGATAGGAAACGTTAAAGAGGTAGACTTTATAACGCCTGTAGAACGCCTCCGCCGCGAAACAATACCAGCGAAACCGCAGTAGTTCCGAAGACGATATAATATTATGACGATCACATCTACATAGCGGTCTCGAGTCATTATCTTCGCGGCGGAGGAGGTGTGCCAACGGTCCGAGCCGATCGGGCGGAATGAGGAACAGTAACAGGTTTGAATCCTATAGTTTTATTGGTATAATGTAAAAACATATTCATAGCTATGAAACTTAGTGAAAGAATTTTCGAAATCCGTTTAGAAATGGTTGAGTTATAAGGGTTTTGAAGGAAATGCCAAGCTCAATGCAATATGTGCTTTATCACGTACGACATAAGGTTCGCGTACGTCTCGATGACGTCATAAGGAGCCCCCAAAATAACAGTGTTTTAGCTCGTATAACTTCTCAGGTTTAAGAGATATCGTAAAAATTTCTTCACAGTTAATCATGTGGTGGCATAAGCTTTCTGATAAGCCACTAAACAAAAATCGTTACTGATCCTCATTGCACGTAAAAGAGACAGCATCATAGTTAAATCTATGCGTTAGAACAGGCTGTTTCGCATCTGTTTCGCTTGTTGTACAACTGACAATTGATGGCGGAACCTATTGCGGTTTCGCAGGTATTGTTTCGTAGTGGAGGTGTGCTACAGGCGATAGAAAGAAGAAAATGATTTTTTAATAGATAAGTAAATATTTCTTTTCCTATGGATTGTAGTGGATCATAGACATTTTATTGAAGAGTTTAGGGGTTTATTGAAAAGAAGAATTTTGGGCATGCATGCATATTTCTAATGATGGCAATAATAAGAATTATAACGTGGAGAAGATAAAGGTAGATGGCAAGAATAAAGTGAAAATGTTAGATCGAATAAAGTTCTAAGCATAATATTGTATTGTGACAATGTACAACTATCATATTTTGCAGTCCTACCGTACACAACTTAATATATTAACAGTTACACACTTACCTTCAGAGGAGAATACCTCAAACCATAATATATTATATTGGTAAAATATGAACAACTAAAACTAGCAACATCAACCTTTCATTACAAAGGAGTTTGCACACTAGCTATGATAATAGAGTATAATATGAATGATATAACAACAAAAATTTCATTCCCTAAATCTATAGGATCTGGGATAGACATTCGTGGAAGAAAAATTCGGAAGAAAAAATAAAAATCCGGGGAAAATTTACACCAACATTCCATTTGAAAGGTAAACAGTAAAGCAAACCGCTCTGTTATGGCAACATTCTTATAATAACTATCGGCCTTACCACAAAACACTGTTTAACAAGTGTTTAACTAAAACACTGCTTAAATGTGATGCTGCCACTTTCTTGACAATATTGTTTAAAAGAGACGGCATCACATTTAAACAGTGTTTTTATTAAACAGTGTTTTAAAATCTTTTGTGGTAAGGCCGTATGTATATTATTTAACAAAAAAGGGCTTTGATCATTTTGGCATAGTGGAACCATATTTTTTTATTTTTGACGGGGATTTCGGAACTAATAGCGGCGCACGATGAAACCTACGTATATCGATAGGGAATCTATAGACGATCAAAAAAATGTCTTATGATATAAAGTCCTAATGTTTTCGTGATAAACCGGGGAATAAGTTTGGATTTGTTATCTATACAGGATCTGGATTATCTCTATAATCCATGACATTTCGTACGTAACAAAAGGTGTCATGTCCATTTGTTTTTCTTTATTTTTTCCGTTGTTTTTCCACGAATTTTCCTGGTTATGCCAAATATTAATGAGAAAATGCCTTTTCCATAAGATACATTTCATTTTAAAGCAAAAAGTTAGGAGGACAACATATTGTGGAGTTTTTTTCGATTTCTGTAAAATAATGAACGCCGGACACCTTTTAATAATCACCTCTTCATATCATATGACATTGTTTGTTTATTGACATATGACATCTATAGCATTGATTCCCAAAGTGGTCCAGGTGGACCCCCAGGTGACCACGGGAGCTCGACAGGGGTCTACGTTTGCGTGGAAAAAAAAATGGGGGTCCACAACGCAGATTTCCATAGGTATATAAAATATCTTTTTTCGAGTTTTGGAAATAAGGTAGTAATGTTGTAGCTGCAGGGGGTCCACCGGATCCAGGATTTTTTTTAAAGTGGTCTATGATAAAAAAAAGTTTGGGAACCTCTGATCTATAGATCCTCTATCGATATACACAGGTTTCATTGTGTGCCGCTATATTTCCGAAATCCCCGTCAGAAATCTTGTTTCCACTACGCCAGCCTCTCATACTAAAAGGTTCAAACCCACTTTGCAATCCATCATATTGGGGTGGAAGTAACTTTATTTCTTTTTTTTTTACACAAAAAATTTATGTATTTTCCCTTCACACCCAATTTGCTGCCATAACCTTAAGATCAAGTTGGAATACAACTTTTCGACAATAATCAACAATTTTGGTCAATATTCAATATTTTTTACACATATCAATTGAAGCCAATAAAATATTAATTCACAAACACAATTCCAAATTGATCGGCCACGATACTAATACTGACTGAAGCTATAATTTGATAAGCCACACAGAAAGCTCATTAATTTTAGTGTGACAATGGTTTGTTAGTGTATATTACTGCAAATCAACGATAGATGTGAAGCCTACTAAAGAAGATATACTAAAGTTGCATATTTACTATGTATATACATTCAACATAACCGATAAATGCTTTATTTTATTTTTTGGGTATAATTAAATTACTACCATTGGGACCTATTTCATAAACATTACTCTAGTGAATTACAACGATCGTTTGGTTGGTGTACATTGCGTCAGCCAATTGGAAACTAGAAAAAAACTACTCACAGATACCGCAATGTATCCGAATTACCGTAGTAATATTACAAATTGTAATGTCTTAGAAATAGGCCCCTGGAGTCAGACATATTAGACAAATCTTATGAATTATATTGATTGAATCGACAAAGCAATGTAAATGTGACTAAGATAATATTACTAAAATTAACATAGGTACACAAGTAGGTAATCCAACACTTTGTCCTGTATGAAGCGTATGTAACTTTAGTATAATTCATAATATAGGTGATATTGTATGCATATTTTATAGTAAAAGTATATTTCTAATTAATTTTTAACATTAGCCCTTTCTACTTTATGTGCGAGTACCAATAGTAGAAACCGTGTATGAACAATGTATGAATTTGTTTGGTGTATGAAAGATACGTAAGAATATGAGTATGAATATGAGTATACGTATGAGAAAAGCACAGAAGCAGTACGCCTAACTTAAGCTTTTGCAAATATGAAGCGCACACTTTGAAATATTAAACAAAAGTAGTGTTTATTTCATTAAACTTAAGATTGATTTTTCTTTAGTCGTTATAGATTAAAAACCTGTGTTTTGAAGGATTTCTCCTTTATGTAGGTTTTGTCAATAAGTTAAAATCACAGGTAATTTTCTATATCTAATTTGACATCAAAAGCCATGCTCTGATTATTATTACTCTTAGCCAAACAGTTTATAGCTTTTAGCATAAACTGTTTTTCTTTAAAATTGCAAACAAAAAATTATTACTTCAATTTATCCTTGATGCTTTCTATCTATATCATATAATAAAAATATAAACATGTCATTGTTGAAAAAGTAGTTACCAATTTTTTTACGTAAAAACACCAAGGATTTAGCCTAAGGGACGGGGTGTGCTATCGACATGTTACTTGAATGTTTAGTAAAAATCCTTATTAGTTTTGAGTTATTTAACTGACCTCTGCTTCGCTTGGGCGAAAATGCTTTCGTATGTCCGTTTGTTCTCCTCTACAGATCGGATCTTTCAAACATATTTTAGCCATTATTGCGGAAAACGTTCAAAAATGTCACAAACGGGAGGTCTATAGCTCAAGGAGGTTTAATATTAGAGTATAAAAAATAGTATTGTGAATGCTAAAAATTCTACACTACGCGCAACTATCAAAGGCATTGAAAATGTAATTTAGAAATAAAGCACGCAGGTTGACCTCGCGCGTAAGGGTCCCGCTTTACAGCCTACCGTCTCCTAAGATGGCTCAAATTGTAGCTTAATTCAATCCTGAGATCCAATTTTTCCGTTCCCTGAATAGCGAGCTCAAAAAAAGTTATTGACAAATTCTTGAAAATTTTGAAGTTTTGGAAAATTTTGGAAAATCTTAACAAGTTAACGACCGATTTTAGGAATTCAAATTGCACTTTAAAGCCCTCCAACAGACGCACATTTTGACATATAACCCATCCGCGTACTTCTCCTATCTGCGAAACTACAGGCAAATGTCACAATTTCATAGTTAACATTTATAAACTTTTTTGCATGTCAAAACTTGACAAAATTGCTTGACCTCTATATTATAGTTTGTAACATGGTATACCGTGTTTTATGGCAAATAAATAAATTTCAATACTCGATCACGAAAACATAAACGCTTTCATAGTTAAAAATTCAATTTTAATAAGTACAATCGATAGCACACCCTCCCAATAATAAAAGAGCGACTTACATTCTTAAGCTTAGCGTGGCGGGCCGGGCGCGGGGTTACCTGCACGCCGTGCTTGGAGTGCGTCACGGGCGCCGTCTGCCGCGCCAGCGCCGAGGCCAGCTCGTCTTGGAGCTCCACCACGTCCAGGCATTGCTGCAGGGCGTTTTGGGCGAGCACCACGTGGTAGTCGATGCCCGCTTGTTCTACGGCCACTGACATGAACAGTTGGACGCACTGCGGATAAAAATATTAGTCGTATCATATCATATCACGTTTAAAAGTCGGAATAAAGTTTCAAATAACTACTTCACGAGTCTGATTTCTGCTTACGCACTTCGTAATGCCCTTTGTAATCGCAGACATCGGAACAAAATGACAATCGTAAGATCAACTTTTCGCATCAAAAGTTCATTAGCCCTGCTCTGAAACTAAAATAATGAACAATAGGCTAGTTGACAAAATTTCAATAACTGCTTAATATTTTAGCTTATTAGGCATTTTATCGAAAAAAAAGGTTTATTTATTTTTAATCGAGCGTTTACATTATAAATTTCGCGTTTTAAAAAACCAATTTTAATTTGGTTCCAAAACGCACAAGACTGTCATGGCGTCTTGAATGACGTCACGCCGTGCGAAACAAACCAAAGAGCGATCGTGTCTTCGTACGTTATAGCTAGTTTTTATCGTTTAAAAATGAATTTCTCATATTATAAGTACTGTATAGTGCCCCAGTGTGATAGCACGACTATAAAAACGCCAAACCAGTTATTTATTATGTTCCAAACAATGGAGAAATACGGAAAAAGTGGCTAAAACTTGCGTTCGGTTGTGGTTAGGTTGCACTCGGAATGTAGGTTTGGAACGCGCCTCCGGTAGTGATACTCGAAACGTCAAAGACAAGATTGGAGTTTCGCACGGCGTGACGTAACGCTTTCTGATTGGTGTTCACTGTCACGTGACTAAAGGTTTCATTTTACGAAATTTATTTTTTTAAAATATTATTAATCTTTAACGCTTTTAATAATTAAAATTGTTTGTTATTTTCTCCATAATATAATTAATCATTATAAACCCCTATCCATTATATTTATTCTTAATGGAAACAAGCCTATTACTGACAATCACAAACTTAATTAAAATGACAGAAAACGGGCTTCGTAAACAAAGGACAATCGACTTCTTTCTTTCTTGTCGAACTCATGGCAGAACCTACTGCGGTGTTTCGCGGGCGGAGGTATGCTATAGGCGTTAATGTTTTGCTAAGCTATTGTTACTGTCAAAAGTACCAACCTTAAACAACTTTAAGGCCTCGGCTTGCAGTGCCTCCGAGTTGAGTGAAGTCAGCGGTGATGTGATGTTTTCCTTCGAGTAAAGTAATGTTGGATGCCGCCATAACACGCAATCTGGAATAAATATTTAAAAAAAATATAAGAATTGTTTATCTTATTGAGTTTTCATGATTTGTGCGCTCCAATATTTACATATAATAACTTCTTTTAACGGAATCAAAACTAAAAAATCTTAGGCAGTTTAAGATTTAGCAATTAGAAAAAAACGCCAAATTATTTCCATGACATGTTGAACTCTGATTGCGTTTTCAAAGCACATTAAAATTGTTTTTAGCTGTATAGAGGTTTGAAAGGTTTGAAATCATCTGATTACTATCTTTTTACAATATCAAACATATTAAACATTATACTAACTAGGGTCTCCGTCAGTCTCCATCAGTTTCTGCACGAGTTGTTCGAAGTGAGTCCCCTGACTGAGTCCGCCTCCGCTCACCACCGTTAAGTGGTACAGCCACGAGTCTTTATCAGCTTTGCTTTCGAACAGGAGGTAAGTGGGTCCCTGGAATTAGGGAAATAGACCTTTGAAAGAATCCTTACTATAAGCATAATACCTATAGCAGATCGATCGTCACGAATGGATCGTGTTGTCCGATCGCACCGGGTATGGGCTCTTCAAATCGTAACTTTCGGGCACTTATGATTGTGACCGGCCTCCTGACTACGCTACTCTGTTGCTAACAATGTTAGTCTTAGGATTAGTGGCAGAACCCGCAACAAAAATCTTTTTCATGTGCCTTTTACGACGTATAAGGTATCGCACAACGATCCGCTGTATCGTATGTGTAGAAATTACAATGAGCTGGAAGCTGAAATTGATATATTCCACCAAACATTTAAATCATTCATATTATATTTGAAGTCTTTCAACTAGGTCCCATTCTATGTTTTAACTGTGTTAGCAAAAAAAAAACCATCTTAGCCTATTTTTTATTTTGTTATTGTTTACCTACCATAAATTAACTCACATTCAATTGTTGTTCTGTCTAAATGTTTTACCTAATTGGTTTAAGTTTCATTTGTTTGTTTAATTAACTTGTATTATTTCAATGCTGTGCACAATTGTTATTGGTTCCAAGCTAGCATCTTTTTTAGTTTTAGTGTGATTTTATGTAGAATTCAAAGTTTGTGAACTGTTATTGTGTCTAAATAAATAAAAAAAAAAAAATATAAAAAAAAAACAATTCTCGATTAAAATCGATTGAAAAGTTTGAAATTAACGAAATTCGACCATTTTAGGTGCTAGCTAGGTAGCTAAGTCTGTTAGCACAGACCATACAGCAATATCTGTTAGCAATTGACACTGACAATTTTCATTAAGAGGATTGTCAACCACGTGGTCTCCATACAAACGGCGATTACGTTTCCCACCTTCTAAACCTTAACCTACAGCAATGAATTTTTGGTATGTTTTTGAAATGCCTAAAAACTAGGGCTGTACGTTTTGATTTTTAAAATATTCATTGTAGATTTGAAAATATTGGCACTTCTGTTTTGTATGAAATCACTAAAATGCAAATATTTCGAAATCTTTTAGATATTTAAAAAATCAAAACGTACAGCCCTAGTTTTTAGGCATTTCAAAAACATACCAAAAATTAATTACTGTAGGTTAAGGTTTAGAGGGTGGGAAACGTTATCGCCGTTTATATGGAGACCACGTGGTTGACAATCCTCTTAATTTCAATCGGTTTAATCTATTTTAATCGAGAATTGTTAGCAACAGGGTAACGTAGTCAGGGGGTCGGCTACATGATCTTAATTTATTTCTGTGGGAAAGAGAAATGTAAAGAGGAAGGGAGCCAAATAGACTAACTAAATATTCAAGCACAGATTGTGTTGCATGTGTAGTGTATTTCAAATGTCAATAAAACAGTGTTTCAAACGTTTTCTAATCTAATAAAGAAGGCCCATTTCTGACCTGTCAAAATGTACATTTTATCAATTATCGTGTATAGAGAAGTAACATAGCTTATAAATTTAATTTTTATTGTTATTTCTAAATTGCGAACTAAAATAAAAATCGGCAGTACAAATATAGAGAAAATTTATAATAAAGATTGGCAATAATTTCAATAATATAAACTATATACATATATTGATTTTACCATTACATATTTTACTGATTGTCAAATTAAAATTCAATAAATGTAGTGTTCTACGGTGATAGCAACTATTCAAATACAATTTTATTATCATTATACATCAACTTTGACAGATCAACGCTTGTATGAGAAGTGGTGTGTTTTAATCTAAGTAAATAAAAAAGTTTCGTCACTGACCCCAGTTACCTGGTGCTGCGGGTAGATGGCGACAGTGAGGTGGTTCCTGGTGTCATCGTTCTTCTCCTCAGAGTCGGAATCTGATACATATTCCACGTCTTCCACGCGAGCGTCGCGCATGTTTATTTGGCCGATGGGGTTCTAAATACATAATTACATATCATCATCATCCGAGCGCGAGCGAGCGAGCGGCAGTCAGCGGCAAAATCGCTTCGGGCTCTTAAGTACTTATATTGTTCATTTAGAGATATCTACCCAATTATATTGTTCATTTAGAGATATCTACCCAATTATATTATTCACTAGCGGCCGCCCGCGGTTTCACCCGCGTGGTTCCCTTTCCCGTGGGAATATCGGGATAAAAAGTATCCTATGTTTTAATCTAGGCTATCTACTATCTGTGTGCCAAATTTCAACCAAATCCGTTCAGTAGTTTTTGCGTGATTGAGGAACAAACATCCAAACCCACAAACTTTCACATTTATAATATTATATAATACATAATAATATAATAATAGTAGGAAGTAGGATAGGATTCAGAGATATCTACCCAATTATATTGTTCATTCCGAGATATCTAACCAATTATATGGTTCATTCATACCTGATCTCCCGGCGACTTGAAGTACAGGAACATCTTCCCTATGAGCACACACCAGCTCTTTTTTGCATGGCCGTTCTTCACTTTGGTCAGCCAGCCTTGTATGGTGGGTTTGTTGTCTTCTTTGCTTAGCAGGAGTTTCGTCGCGTTTCGCCTTTGGACATTCTAAAGGACCGGCCGAGAGTTAATATAGAAAGCTTATATTTTAGTCTACAGCAAAGATTCCCAACCTATTTTGGGCAAGAGACACCTTTTCTAAAATGAACTGATACCTCAGACCCCCTCGCCCAATTACTTTAAAAATCCTAATTTCAAGTGTGATTAATAATTATTCGTTTATAGGTACCCCTAGGAAAACGATTTCGACATTTTGGTCGATATTGACCACATCGGGAATCCCTGGTCTACAGTGTAGTCAATAGGGATGTTGACTAATGAATAAAATAACGAAATACTATTAAAAATCGTAAACATATTAAACTTTTAGAGTAGCTTGTATACCTCTTGGTTTTATATATTGCATATTATTTGTTTTATGACCCTTCAAAGTTGGGTGGACAAGTCCATTTAAAAAGTATACAATTTATTAAAATAAATGATACCTTTAATTAGTCCGTAAAATGTATAGCAAATTTGTCGAAGAAACCATTTTGATAAACACAATATTTAATATAGCTGCTGAACAAATTTCCTATGCGTTGCATACAAACTAGCACGGCGTGACGTCATAACGTGCAAGCCATTAGTATGGAGCGTTTTTGATCGAGTCCATTTGTGTGCATTTCACACTGTGATATCTCGGGCAGTTTTCATGCTAGCGAATTAATTCTTTTACCAATGTTTCTTTTTTTGAGAGGTAATTTATGTAACATAAAATAAAAAAAATAGTCAACATCCCTATTATCTTTTTTAACTGTTGATTTCGAACTTTTAAGAAATTAAACCGTTATTGATAACATCACGTGTTTTTGAGTGTATTGGTCATCATGAAAGAAGAGATAAGTGCAGAATTTTAAGTCTTATTAATAGAGTAAAATCTAATCCAAGTTGAATACCCTTTGATTACATGTAAATGTTACAGTTAAAACGCGTTTTTCCTAGTGAAAACTAGGGTTTACCAAATACCTTTATTAGAATTAGATCTCCCAATTTAAATATACGTAGCAGAAAATTCTAGTTTTAACCAGTTCTATCTAACAAAGGCATTCAGTTAAAACTAGTTTTAAATAGGGAAAACGCGTTTAACTAGAAACTGGTTGTAACTGTAACATAAAAATCACAGATCATGCAACAAATATTGGTTGACGACCTGAGTGGTGCAGTGGTCAACATGCCGCCTACCACGCAAGAGGTCCCGGGTTCGATTCCCGGCCAGGCAGAAATTGAAATGATGAATTTTAATTTCTGTGACGGGTCTGGGTGTTACTATGTATAATAAGTATATATTTAAAAAGTATATAAGTAGTATATCAGTTGTCTAGCACCCATATTACAAGCTTTGCTTAGTTTGGGGCTAGATGGCGCTATGTGAAATTTTCCAAGCATTTATTATTTATTATTATTATTATTGGTTATAAAGTCTGTGATAAAAATGTACTACAGAAACATAACATAATTTAAACAGAAGCATGACACTCTAAGTAAACAACACATATTTTATTCTCATCTTCATCTAAAAACAAATACAATAAAAAAATATGTTTACCTGTAGCACTCTAATCCAATCCTCCATAGTAGCGATACTGTCAGCGGTGAGGTAGTAAGTTCGACTCCCGGTGAAGATTTCGAATGTGGCAGCTCCCTCGTTTCTGGATATCTTGCAAGCTTCCCCTAACCCTATCTGGCCTTGGGGCTTCCTGGTCACTTCAGATTGGGACTTCCAGTACGAAAGGGTTCCGTTTTTGAGGACGAACCTGTGGGAATAATTAGCTGATGATAAAATTCTAAGAGGTGGTTATGATGCTCTATATAGTTAAATAAAACATTGATAATTCTATGTATCTATGATAGTGCATTATTTGTGGCTCTTTCATTCTTATGAAATAATGTAAAAATCGCAGATAAATGCCTATATCCGCCTACGCCTACGATAATGAGGATCAACGAGGTTTTTAGTTAAATATGTAGAGTTTCAGTCACATCAAAATAAATTATTTCAGTGAAAGAATTATTGAAATTGGACCAAAAAATGACGAAGATAAAGCGATTTTTGTGTCGCATTCTCAAAAAACGCTCCCCAATTCACGATTGGCTGATGACGTCATCAGCCACGTGCGCCGCTCGCCGGCGCGGCAGCTGTTTTTTCGGGAGATCGTGGCACGTGACGTCATCGCATGATCCGCAAGGGCCGGCTGTGTTTTTTAAACTCACTTTTTAAATCTTTAATAATTTTGTCATTTCTTTATGGATTTGAGAAATTTAAACAGAGATTTACTCAGATATTGGTGTCGATTCGGTTGGTACAACTAAACTAAATTGACAGGACTAAACTTAATTTTAGCATCCTATTCTTGTCTTTTCGATACCAAAAGAGAAGGATGGAAAACTAAATTTAGTTTAATCCTGTCAATTTAGTTAAGTCGTTGCAAACAGAATCGACACCATTGATATTGTATTTGATGTGATATACAAAATTGATATGTTCAATTGTCGTGTTGATCCTCATTACAGAGTTAAAATGTAGGAATATTATCTCTTCCGTCTTATCTTGAACTTTCTTTTTAGTTTATAAAGATGAAATAGAAAATCAAAATTATAGAAAATTCAAATGTGTAAGTTTACCATCTCTCTACCAAGCTGGGTGCTTAGTGTTTTTGTTGGCCTCGCCACGCCACTGAGCGATTAGCGGCGCGGCGTGTCTCCTAGGCGACTCAGTAAAGTACCTCTACTTCATGTTTCTATGTCAATTCACCATCTTTTCCGCCACCTCTTGAACTTCCCCTCCAGTTTAGCTAGATGCCCGCTCTTCTCCAGTGCGTCGTGTCTCCTAGGTTACTCAATAAAGTATCTATATTTTACGTTTGTATGCTCACCATCTCTTCCGCCACGTCTTCAGCTTCCCCCCCAGTTTGGCCAGGTGGCCGCTCTTCTCCAGTGCGTCGTGTCTCCTAGGTTACTCAATAAAGTATCTATATTTTACGTTTGTATGCTCACCATCTCTTCCGCCACGTCTTCAGCTTCCCCCCCAGTTTGGCCAGGTGGCCGCTCTTCTCCAGTGCGTCGTGTCTCCTAGGTTACTCAATAAAGTATCTATATTTTACGTTGGTATGCTCACCATCTCTTCCGCCACGTCTTCAGCTTCCCCCCCAGTTTGGCCAGGTGGCCGCTCTTCTCCAGCGCGTCGTGTCTCCTAGGTTACTCAATAAAGTATCTATATTTTACGTTTGTATGCTCACCATCTCTTCCGCCACGTCTTCAGCTTCCCCCCCAGTTTGGCCAGGTGGCCGCTCTTCTCCAGCGCGTCGTGTCTCCTAGGTTACTCAATAAAGTATCTATATTTTACGTTAGTATGCTCACCATCTCTTCCGCCACGTCTTCAGCTTCCCCCCCAGTTTGGCCAGGTGGCCGCTCTTCTCCAGTGCGTCGTGTCTCCTAGGTTACTCAATAAAGTATCTATATTTTACGTTGGTATGCTCACCATCTCTTCCGCCACGTCTTCAGCTTCCCCCCCAGTTTGGCCAGGTGGCCGCTCTTCTCCAGCGCGTCGTGTCTCCTAGGTTACTCAATAAAGTATCTATATTTTACGTTAGTATGCTCACCATCTCTTCCGCCACGTCTTCAGCTTCCCCCCCAGTTTGGCCAGGTGGCCGCTCTTCTCCAGTGCGTCGTGTCTCCTAGGTTACTCAATAAAGTATCTATATTTTACGTTGGTATGCTCACCATCTCTTCCGCCACGTCTTCAGCTTCCCCCCCAGTTTGGCCAGGTGGCCGCTCTTCTCCAGCGCGTCGTGCCTCCTGGGCGACTCGGCGGCGGGCGGCGCGCGGCACAGCGACGCCAGCGACGGCGACGCCATGCTGTCGCACGACACCGCGTCCGGAGGGATCGCGTAGTCGTCCGACATGCCCGATTCGAACGATGTGTCTGAGGAATGAGTATTGTTTTTGTAGCCTTTTTTTTACAAGAAAATGGCGATTCTTACAATTCGATTGATATTTATTGTTATTGCCTTCTGTTAGATTGATATAACGGGTGTAAAAAGACCCTCAACGAAGCCGAAGTCCACGCATTCCGCCTATCATCAGGATCATTTTTGTCTTTCAGACTATACCTGGCAAACCAATAGCTACGAAATTATTGAAGGTAAAAGTCAATATATTTTTTTTAATTTTTTTATGAAATCTTAATTTATTCGTTATTTCCTAATTTTTGTCTACAGAAACATTAGCAAAATTTTATTTATTTCGTAACAAACAATGGCTTCAAAACGTCATCACTCATTTCATGAGCACGCACATAATAAACGCTGCCTTTCAACTCGGCCGCACGCAGCAGTGTAGCATTCACTCGCAGGCGCGGTCTGCTGTACGCGTTACATTGTATGCAATGCTTTTTTAAGACTCCGTAGCGATTTTGCCGCTGACTGCCGCTTTCTGGCTCGCACATTTCATGTTTTCTCAAGATTTTTAAATATGAGTGCGTAAATGAAAAATGTGTCTCGGCCACTATTCGCAATATATGATTATGGACATTTCAACTAGGGCATCCAATCTCGGTATACCGAGATCCCGCATCATTTTCCAGTCCCGCAAGGACCGGGATTACCAGTGCGGGATCCGCGGGATTTGCGGGACTAGAAAGTAGCATAGAAACCTCTTGCAAGCGTTGCCTGGCACGTGAGTACTAAATGACTGATTGGCGAACGACCGCGCGCTTGTCTCGCGCATGCGCCGCGCTGTTGTTATGTTCATTCTGTTTGCTTGATTTTGGTGTAATTGAGCTTGAATTAGTTTTTCAGTATAATTTGGACTTTCATATAGTTTATCTGCAAAGTTTTAACTGAAAACACATCTGTACACAACACTTAATAGGCAGCTCATCTTACACCTGCAGGATCCCGCAAATTCCGAGATCCCGCGGGATCGTAAATCATCGGTCCCGCAAATACCGAGATCACAAATAACATGCGGAATTGGATGCCCTAATTTCAACATATAACGGGTGTAACAAGACCTTCAACGAAGCCGAAGTCCACGTATTCCGCCCATCATCAGGATAATTTTTGTCTTTTAGACTATACCTGGGAAATTAATAGTTACGAAGTTATTGAAGGTCAAAGTCAATTTTTTTTTTTTTAATTTTTTGTGAAATCTTATTTTATTCGTTATTTCCTACTTTTTGACTAAAGAAACATTATCAAAATTTTAAGTATTTCGTAACAAACAATGGCTTCAAAACGTCGTCACTTGAGGTATCTCATGAGCACGCACATAAACGCTGCCTTTCAACTCGGCCGCACGCAGCTGTGTAGCATTCACTCGCAGGCGCGGCCTGTTGCACGCGTCACATTGCGTGGTAATGCATGCAATGCTTTTTTAATACCAAAAATCAAAATGGTTTCCCAGTAATAATTTTGAACAGAAATGGTCCTGATGATGGGCAGAATACGTAGACCTCGGCTTCGTTGAAGGTCTTGTTACACCCTGTATTTCAGTTTCCAGTTGCTGAAATACAAAAAGTTATCGTATTTGCCAGTTCAAATAACTGTTAGAAACGATAACTTTTTGCACTTTAGCAACAAAAAACTGAAATATATTTTAACCCTTCAGCGCCATCCGCCATTTTGTTAAAAAACAAAAGAACCCTCCCCACCAAATGGCAAGAAAGAAATAAAATGGCGTCTTTCACAAAAACCCCGATGATTTCGTAATCAGGCTATAATTTATAATTTTGTAAAGATAGTTTTATTTATGAATACTTTTCTCATTTCTAGATACCAAAATCATAGTCATTTACATAGAGAAAAAACCGATTACCGGTACCGGTCTCCGGCGACCGCTTGGGCTTTAACAGAACGGCAATATAGCGATTATGTCAGGTCGCCGGTGACCGTACTGGCACTTAGAGGTTAAAATGTCTGTAATCTTATATTGCGAAAAGTGGCCGAGACACATTTTTCAATTGCGCACTCAGATTTAAGAAATCTTGAGTAAACATGAAATGTGCGAGCAAGAGAGCTGCAGGCAGCGGCAAAATCGCTACGGGCTCTTAACACCAAAAAATTAATTCGTTTTACCTCGGCTTCGTTGAGGGTCTTGTTACACCCGGTAACCTATGTAGGTATATCTCTGTTTCGTTATAGGTAGTTCTCAGAGTCTCGTTCACCTAAAGTTATTCTACAAACAATACCAAAGCTCTTCTACAGGGCTTAACTCATGACCAGTCACCAAGTCGAATGTCTGATGAACTGCATTATTTATAAGCACTGTGTTATCAGTTATTTCTAGGAATATTAACCTACCTCTTGTTTTACTTTGCTTGCTCGGCGATCCACTACTCGATCTCTTAGCGGGACTCAAACTGGAGCTAGTTTTGACACTTTTCGAAGGGCTACTGGCACTAAGACTGGTGTCTGATGAGCTGCACTGTCCGTTAGCACTGTTGGTAAGCACTAGCCCGTGGGCGGACGTCTGTTGTATGGACGCTGGGAGTACGTTTGTGAGGTTCACATTGTTTATGGGCATCGGCATTTGGTTGGAGGTTTGACCTGAAAATGTGGAATGTTATTGAAGGCCGATAGAGTACAGTTTTACCAATAGTAACTAACATGTTTAAAAGATAGGTAATTAAAAATTGTTTAAAAAACAAAAAAACCGACTTCAAAAAACCTGCCTCTAAAAAGCAAGAAATAATATACAAATCATTAGATACGCATTATCATTGTTATAATAAAACACGTCTATTAAAGTCGGGTGGGGCTGGAGTACATCTTCCTTTTTTTTATTCTAAAAGCCCCACCCGACTTCAATTGACGTGTTTTATTATAACAATGATAATGCGTATCTAATGATTTGTATATTATTTCTTGCTTTTTAGAGGCAGGTTTTTTGAAGTCGGTTTTTTTTTGTTTTTTAAACAATTTTTTCATTTTTAGTGTAAGTACCTTGTGTATTAGGTAGTGTAGGTATATTATTTAGGTAGAAAAATCGGCTCAGCCAAACGTGAGATAATCGCGGAGAAATATCATACATACAAACTGAATACCTCCTTTTTTTGAAGTCGGTTAAAAAGACTACACAAAGGTATCCCTTCCCCAACAAAAAAAATCATCTAATTCGGTTCATAAATAACAAAATTGTCAAGTTAGTTGATTTAATATCATAGTATTTTCAGGATTACTTGTAAACTACTGAACCGATTTGAAAAAAAATTAAATGGGACCATCTCGCAAGAAAACTCAATCGAACAAAAAAAGAATCATCTAAATCGGTCCATAAATGTCGAAGATACGCGCGAACAACGATAAAAAAAAAAAAACATACAATCGAATTGAGAACCTCCTCCTTTTGCTGAAGTCGGTTAAAAACCTTAATCTATTCAAAATGATACATTCAGGACATCTTTTAGCTGTCTCTTGACATCTAAGAGAAGAGTCGACGTATTATTTAAATGAGGTAAATTAAATCGTTACTAATTAACATTTTTTTACATTAAATACGTATTGTATTGCACGGATTGCACCACAAAACATTGAAGCTTTTTAAACTAAAAATAAAAATTAAATGACTTTATTTAATTTTGTAAGATGGTAAGTGTTACGCGTATCATATATTCTGTAGTGTTAATAATATAATCCTGTTACCATAGACGGGGTTGTGATGTGGAGTGTTATGTACTGTCACCCCCATGGACTCTTCGCCGTCCGACGAATCATCTGATGAATCACCAGTGAACGGCATCGACCTTATTTGACTAGCTCGCTGAAATAAAACAGAAATGTCAGTCAAACAACTTCAGGCTCAATAATTAGTTAATTAAATAAGTAAAATAAGTTTTTTTTTCACTTTACTGGTCTTGCTGTTTTCTAATGAAAAGCTGGTGGAATCAATCCGCTTCATAGCTTAATAAACCCGCCTTATATGTAGATTATGCGACACTGTCAGAGCATTCTAGAACATTCGTTGCTTACACTCGAAAGAAAAAATCCGGTAGCAAGTGGATTTTGTACTGACTAGTACAAACACAGTATAATAGATTGTACAAACCTCAGAACAGTTTAGAACAGAATCATTTGTTACTAACTAGTTTTGCCCGCGACTTCGTTAGCGTGATAAAGATAGTTGTACATTTATTTTGATAGTCACGGATTACCTAATATACCTAGGTATTTATCAGTAGACTTTATTTCAGACATTTAAATTTTCTTATAAAATTCATACACTAACTGGAACACCCTGTAGCACCCTGTATAATGGAAATTTTCCAAAACCCTTTCTTAGTGCTCACCTACACCATAAAAGGTATCTACCCCCCAAAAATAGTGTCTCTATTGTCTCAAACTGGAACATAATGTAGCACTAGGAATTTTCCAAACAAAACCCTTTCTTAGTGCTCACCAACATAGCTCTAAATCACAACTCTAAATTAATTGATTGATTATATTGGGCTACGCTAAGAGCCCTAACGGCTGAAGGTAGTGACACCTTTTTTGGAGGGTAGATACCTTTCATGGTAGGTGTACCATGAAAGGTATCTAAATTGATGGTGATCAATTTAGAGTTTTATATGTATAGATGACCATATACGTACCCCCTTGACGGTGGCGTAGACGGGCACGGAGATATCTTGGTAGCTGGTGGACTCAGTTCACTCTACTGACTGTTGGAGCCCGACGTTGGCTACCTACCACCATTTACGTACCCCCTTGACGGTGGCGTAGACGGGCACGGAGATATCTTGGTAGCTGGTGGACTCAGTTCACTCTACTGACTGTTGGAGCCCGACGTTGGCTACCTACCACCATTTACGTACCCCCTTGACGGTGGCGTAGACGGGCACGGAGATATCCTGGTAGCTGGTGGACTCAGTTCACTCTACTGACTGTTGGAGCCCGACGTTGGCTACCTACCACCATTTACGTACCCCCTTGACGGTGGCGTAGACGGGCACGGAGATATCTTGGTAGCTGGTGGACTCAGTTCACTCTACTGACTGTTGGAGCCCGACGTTGGCTACCTACCACCATATACGTACCCCCTTGACGGTGGCGTAGACGGGCACGGAGATATCTTGGTAGCTGGTGGACTCAGTTCACTCTACTGACTGTTGGAGCCCGACGTTGGCTACCTACCACCATTTACGTACCCCCTTGACGGTGGCGTAGACGGGCACGGAGATATCCTGGTAGCTGGTGGACTCAGTTCACTCTACTGACTGTTGGAGCCCGACGTTGGCTACCTACCACCATTTACGTACCCCCTTGACGGTGGCGTAGACGGGCACGGAGATATCTTGGTAGCTGGTGGACTCAGTTCACTCTACTGACTGTTGGAGCCCGACGTTGGCTACCTACCACCATTTACGTACCCCCTTGACGGTGGCGTAGACGGGCACGGAGATATCCTGGTAGCTGGTGGACTCAGTTCACTCTACTGACTGTTGGAGCCCGACGTTGGCTACCTACCACCATTTACGTACCCCCTTGACGGTGGCGTAGACGGGCACGGAGATATCTTGGTAGCTGGTGGACTCAGTTCACTCTACTGACTGTTGGAGCCCGACGTTGGCTACCTACCACCATTTACGTACCCCCTTGACGGTGGCGTAGACGGGCACGGAGATATCTTGGTAGCTGGTGGACTCAGTTCACTCTACTGACTGTTGGAGCCCGACGTTAGCTACCTATCACCATTTACGTACCCCCTTGACGGTGGCGTAGACGGGCACGGAGATATCCTGGTAGCTGGTGGACTCAGTTCACTCTACTGACTGTTGGAGCCCGACGTTGGCTACCTACCACCATATACGTACCCCCTTGACGGTGGCGTAGACGGGCACGGAGATATCTTGGTAGCTGGTGGACTCAGTTCACTCTACTGACTGTTGGAGCCCGACGTTGGCTACCTACCACCATTTACGTACCCCCTTGACGGTGGCGTAGACGGGCACCGAGATATCCTGGTAGCTGGTGGACTCAGTTCACTCTACTGACTGTTGGAGCCCGACGTTGGCTACCTACCACCATATACGTACCCCCTTGACGGTGGCGTAGACGGGCACGGAGATATCTTGGTAGCTGGTGGACTCAGTTCACTCTACTGACTGTTGGAGCCCGACGTTGGCTACCTACCACCATATACGTACCCCCTTGACGGTGGCGTAGACGGGCACGGAGATATCTTGGTAGCTGGTGGACTCAGTTCACTCTACTGACTGTTGGAGCCCGACGTTGGCTACCTACCACCATTTACGTACCCCCTTGACGATGGCGTAGACGGGCACGGAGATATCTTGGTAGCTGGTGGACTCAGTTCACTCTACTGACTGTTGGAGCCCGACGTTGGCTACCTACCACCATTTACGTACCCCCTTGACGGTGGCGTAGACGGGCACGGAGATATCTTGGTAGCTGGTGGACTCAGTTCACTCTACTGACTGTTGGAGCCCGACGTTGGCTACCTACCACCATTTACGTACCCCCTTGACGGTGGCGTAGACGGGCACGGAGATATCCTGGTAGCTGGTGGACTCATGCACGGGCCGCACGCACGGGGCCGGACTCAGTTCGCCCTCCACTGACTGTTGGAGCCCGTCGTCCGCTACCTATAGCCAAAATATATCAAAAATATGACAAAGGTAGAAAATATTGGCTTAAAAAATAATTGGAATAAAAAACCGCATCAAAATCGGTCCATTAGTTTGGGAACTACGTTGCCTCAGACAGACACACAAATATTACACACAAGTCAAACTTATAACACCCCTCTCTTGGCGTCGGGGGTTAAAAATAGGGGCTAGATATAGGCCTCTCCCAAGGATGTCCACGACGATCGGTCCAGCGCTGCCCGCATCCAGCGGCTTCCCCCTCACGTCGGTCCACCTTGTCGGGGGCCTACCCACGGAGCCGAGTCCGATGCGTGCAAGCCATTCCAGAACCGCCCCGCTACAAGTCCACAACCAACATCGGTTCTTCTCGCTATGTGTCCAGCCCACTGCCACTTCAGCTGAGCGATCCTTCGAGCGATGTCGGTTACATTAGTTCTTCTGCGGATCTCCTCACTTCTCATTCGATCCTGCAGGGAAACACCGAGCATGGCTTTCTCCATTGCACGCTGGGTGACCTTGAGCCTCCTTATGAGACACATAGCTAACGACCAGGTTTCATTGCCGTAAGTCATCACTGGCAACACACACTGGTCACAGACTTTCGTCTTGAAACACTTAAGTAAGTCGGACGCGAAGATTATTCGATATTTGTTTTATTACCTGGTATATCTTAGCTTCCCAGCTAGGAAACCTATGAAGCGGCGGTGTAGGAGGCCTCGGTTGTTCTGAAGTAGAACTGTCCCCGGTGGAAGACCCTCCCCGGCTGGTCCCACCTTGGACCACTACGTTTACTGGCCCTTGCCACGCAGGAGTCCGTTCTGTATAAAAAGATTTGCCTGAATTGATAGTCATAAATAGAATTTTGGATCTGTAAGAGAAGACAAAAATATACCAGAAAACTTAGTGAAATACAGACACTGTTGTAATTATCTGGTAATGATATATTCAAGTTTGTAAATATCGTTACATGGCTGTTACAGCTGATAAGTTTCTTGCGCCCGTTCTTCTTGTCAGCTAAAAAAGTCTGGAACGGGTGGTAGGAAAATATAGACGAATCAAAAGTACTTAATAATTAAGTTTATTTGAATAAAGCTTATTTCACATTTAGTTTCACTTTCACACAACACAGAAGTCTGTCTAGAAATAATTAAAATAATTAAAAAAAAAAAAAAAATATTTCCACCAAAGTTACATTCATTATTATCTAAGTATATAAATCAAAATTCTAGGTAATAATAAAACAATTGATGGACTGGAGCCTAAATTAGGACAATCCTGTATTTCATCATCATCATCGAAATCATCAGTAGACTGGTAGAAGAGATACACACATCAACTTTGTCTGCGAATTAAGGTGTTTTTTTTCATACAAATGAGGTAACTTTGAAACCTTGGTTTCCTTCCAGGGGTCGTACCGGCTAACTTACATGGCTATCGTAATCGCTTTCATTTGACAGATGGATGTGACACATTGCTGCTTCTATTTGGCATACATAAAAACTTACCATATAAAGTAGCGATGCGTCACATCCATCTGTCAAATGAAAACGATTACGATAGCCATGTAAGTTAGCCGGTACGGCCCCAGGGATGTGCCGTGCTGAGATCTGACAATGGCTATCCAGGGAGTGAATGGAGTAGATTCAGATCGCTATACACATCCAACTGATCTGATCAGCATTCTATAAGATAGAAGGACATGTTTAAAAAAACCGCGGAAATAACATTAAAATGTATGGAAATCCTGAAACTGAGAACTCTGACGCTTTCAGAATGCTGATCAGTTGGGTATGTATAGCGATCTGAATCTCCTCCATTTACTCCCTGGATAGCCATTATCAGATCACAGCACGGTACATCCCTTGCAGGAAATCAAAGCTTCAAAATTACTTCGTTTGTATGAAAAAAAAACACCTTGATCCCTAGACAAAGTTGATGAGTTTCAACTGATGACTTCCGGAGAAACGACATGATCAAAAAAAATCCAAATGGTGTGTGAATTCGTGTTTGTGTGTTCGAAACAACTGATTGTTAAGGTCATGCTATGTATGTGGTTGTTTAAAAATATTACCTCTACTTGGCGTGTAGATTTCGGCATAGTCATGAGTAGTGTCGCCATCTGTGGACGTGTTTGGTGTCGTCGGCAGTACCACCAGGTTTTCAACGGCGGTCTGTTAACAAAAATTCAAATATGCAAATTAATCGATCGATAGACTATTTCAATTTATCTCCTGCCTGATCCCTGTAGGGTAGACACCAAAAATGTATTATCTCGAGCGCCTCCAACCTCCATGCTTCAGAAAGCAAGTTAAAATTGTGACACTTAGAGTTGAGTTTCACTTGGCAGCACGAAATAGCACTTTAATAATAATAATAAAGACTTTATTGCACATGACAGAAAAAACAACAACAATAGGCGGCCTTATTGCTATGCTACATAGCAATTTGTTCCAGGCAACCTTGGGCGAAATAAAATAAGATAATAGGGGAATATGTTCACTTTAGAGGACAGAAAATGAATACACAAAATACTAAAGGATAAATACATAATTCCATGGTATAAGGGAACACAGCACTTTTTCTCACTCTCAAATGTCTTATTGTACAAAAAGCTTACCGCCAAGTCGTCAGCCAATAGGCTGGCTGTAGTCCTCTCGTCCATTGTCCTATTCATAGTAGTGAGTCCCGCCTGACTGGTGGTGGCTAGATTCGTGGCCAGGTTTGTTGTACCGATGGAGAGGTTCCTTCTATGCCGTACTGGAGTGCTGTAGTGGGGTTCCGACGAGGTGATTGGCAGCTGTGGGTATAAACGTTCAGTGAGATCTAATACCTATCTATGACTATGTACAAATGAAGACCGAGATCACAGAATTGGTGATGTAGAAAACTATGATCTCTCTGTGCATCAATATTCATTAATATTAAAATGGCAAGTAAACTACGCTCATACTAGACACACATACCTACATAAACATGTAAATCATAATTTAAACTATTTTGTAAAAAAAGTAAATAAATTATTGATCACATCACATCACATAAGTAGTATGTTATCAGATGCCCCTTTTGACTACTTTTGAAGAAACCCATGCCATTGTAATAATCTGATCACAGAGTTTATACGCTAATATTGGATAGTTTTTTACAAAAAGTACAATGTAAATAACGTAATGCAACCAATTTAGTGTGAATACAAATTTCCTCATCAATGATAACAACGAATGTGATGAAAAAGAAGAGAAATAATCTGTTAATGTTAGGGTTTTTGTGCTACTAACATTGATATCAAATAAAATTTAACACAAATGTGACATAGACAAAGTCAAGGCTAAAAAATAACCAGAGTTTAAAGTAAGCCAAATATTCAAATTAAATTAGTTTAAACCAAATAACAGTGCATCTTTAAAAAGTGAGCAAACAAATATGTCTGGCCTAAAACATCCATGGCTACCTGTGGCCCTTCAAGGCTCTCTGACCGCCTTCTGTTTGAGGCCAATAGGCTGGTCGCCGACCGAGGGGAGCCCTCCTCCGTCCTCACTTCGAGGGAGAGGCTCGCTCGAGTCGGTAGGAACTGGGGAACAAGCGGTTTGATAGGGGAAACAGAAAGCATTGGTGTATTAACTACCTTACATTTAAGCTTACGGAGACAATAACTAGCAATGTTACTGTTATATTTTTAAATAATTATCTTAATTTATGTTGCTAGGGTTAATTGAACTTCTTTTCTTCTATGATTACAACTCGATTGATTAGATCTCAGATCTTTTATCCTATTGTTGGTATCTGTTGTTGGTCTGAGACTTCCATTTAGATATATGTAACAAAAGAATTTTGAATACAATTTAATTCCAATTTATTTTATACCTGTGTGAAAACCTTGTGTAGTTTTTGAAAACACACAATACAGCACTCCATGCTCAATTTCAAAACAAATGAAGTATACTTACAGCACAGTTTCTGCTCCCTTGGGTCGCTATATGGTTCCTAAGCAACTCCAACTGTTGATTGCAGCGATCGTTCTGCTCTCGCAGCTGCTGGTTCTGTTGTTCCAGCTCCCGCAGCTTGTTGGTCACCCACTCTTTGATGCGGGCCGCCTTCGCTTCCACCTGTTTCGCGTCGTGGAGTCTCAGCTGTTTCTGAAAGTTTTGAGCAGGGTACAATAATATACTGCGTCAGGTATAGCACTCCTAGACAGAGGAAGTTACGTGGGTCTGCACAGGCATACGTCATCTCCCCTATTTACAAAAAAATAGGATAAAGTTGTTGCCAGCAGAGAATAATATAAGTTGTGCATTGTAAATGGCGTTCATTTTTTTATTTGAAATTAAAGACCAGACTTTTGTCCAAAAATCTGGATTTTCAACCTCTTGCGACCGGATTTCCAAATTTTGAACCTGCATTTGCATTTGCATCTTCCGAAATGCCAGACCTTATTTTCTTTGACCATGGTTTTTAAGTACCTAGTGTATTATATGTATTCTGTGGTAGTGTTATGGTTGTTTTGTTGCTAAATGTAAATTCATTTTTGAAGAATAATAATATCTTCAAAGATTGTTTATGTAAAAAACCTTAGGTACCTATAATAGGTGGTGGAAAAATATTATATATATATTATATTTATATATTATTCTGTTTACCTCCATCACAATATTCACAACACAATACAGGTTTATAATTTTATTATAATAATAAATTTGTCTGTTCTTGAATCTTCAATGTCTGTTCTTTTCTTTGATAAATAATTAATAGGTACCTAATGCTTGGTATTAAGCTCCATAATATACAATCATTAATTAAAGTCCGACAAGTATGTAGTTAATTATCTAGAAGATAAAAATAAAATAAAATAAAAACATCGCGCGCTTGTCAGTAAACAAAACAACAAATGTCAAATTGACATTTGACAGGATATGACGTTCCCTGATGTATGACATTTTGAAGATGCGTTCACGAATTATAAAATATGTTTATGTTTATAAAAAGTTTTATTCAACATAATAATGTTGAATAAAATACCACCATTTGTGGTGATACAACGAAGGTACATACTTTCTATAATTAACACATTTAAACATCATCAGTACCTACCATAAACTGGGGTGAATAAAATATTAAAAATTCTGAATGAACCACTTGGGCACAGAATACATAATAGTACAAGTACTTGAGCCTGTTCGTTCATACAACATTTTTATATAAATCTAATAGGACAATTTTTACTTTTTTTGTCACTGTTGTTATTAGCTACACTACACAAATTGCTAATCACCCAGTTTACGGGTATAATAAAGTTGATAAATTAAATATTCGACTCTACCTGTTCTTCAATTTGGCCCTCGAGTCGCGAGATGGCTCTAGGCGCGCCCTCCGCGCCCGCCGGCCACTCGCACAGCCGCTGCTCCATGGCGCGGACCTGGAATACAAAATAAGAAAGCTTGAGAAAATATTATAAGTATAGATAGTGGTTTTAAAATGAGTTTTCAACACCTAAGGCCTATAGCCTTCAAGTGGTGCCCTAATCTTAATTAAATCTATTGTCGCACAATGCATCGAAAATTCACATGTAGATACAGATTGAAGCTAACACGAAGCTAAGGTTCTATAGTTTATTTACAAACAATAAACTCAGTAAAATATAGAGTTGAATGAATGTTCAACGAGAATCAGTAGCAACGACGGTACCAGACCTATTATAACCTTATAAGACAATGTAGAAAAGTTAGTTTTTTAGTTGAGCCGAGGATCTCTGAGATGAAAAGGCGACTACACGAAAACAGGTGTACGACCGACCGACTTGACTCGACCACAGTGAGGCGGGGCGCACCGTCCGGCGGTGGTCGTCCAACCAATGGTTTATTTTTTAGTACCTAGGTAGACAAAATTTTCGATATAATGTACTTAGGTGGCAGTTAACTGAACATTTTGATAATTCACTTTTCATCATGAACATAAACCTCACTTTATTTTGTGTCAATGCTTCTATTATGTAAGGTCTCTGTTGCAACGAAACCGCTGTATTATGCTACACAAAAGCCACAAAACCACAAGCTTAGCATCCGACGCGGCAGGCGCGTGTTGCAATCCTCTCGTTTGTATCGGGATACTGCAGTGACAGAATCAAAGCCTGTCATGTCACCGCACTGGAGCGTTGCATAGGCGTATAGTATTACCTTACCATAGGTATTACATCAAACCTATTGCGGTTTACAATCAGATTATATGAGCGTAACAAGTGGTCATAGAATCGATTCTGATAGATGACGACTTTTACCAAAATCCACAGGCTAACAAAATTAGATCTCAAAATATATAAAATCTATTTTGGGTCAAAAATTATAATAAAATTCAAAATACCTAGTGGGACCTTGATATGAAATATCAGGCCCTTTACGACTGTATTCTACACCCCACCCCAATACAAATTAATCAGAACATTATTTTTAATTAAAAACTCCCTGACCACAGAACACTAATAGTACCCTGACCAAACCCCAGATACCTACCTATTAATGATGAATAATGCAAATAGGACTATTTACAATTCGTGTAGTTCAGTATCCCTAGAAGGGATTGGGGGCGACTCGCCCCGAGCGGGCCAATCAACCATACGGTTATGGGGATTAACATGCAATATTTCAAATTGAAACAACCGTGATTCAAAACGATTCGGATTACGACGGTGTCGTGCTAATCCACGTAGACTGTTTCTTGAGGTATTTTTGGGTTCCATACTAACTGAGTTGCATTGATTTTCGTACCAACCTCACGTCTGTCTGTATATTTATTTTACATTTTCTATAACGCCTTTAGCACACCTCCGCCCGCGAAACAACACAGTAGGTTCCGCCATGAATTCGACAAGCGAAACAAATGCGAACAGCCTGTTCTAACGCATAGAATTTTCATGCGCGATTCCCCCGACCGGCTCCGATCATTGACACACGCGAAAGTAATGACGCGGGACCGCTACGTAGATGTGATCCGTATTATCGTCGTCGATAGAAGGCAACTCATAGCGGAACTATGGCGGAACTACCGCGGTGCCGCTGGTACGGTTTCGCGGCGGAGGTGTGTTAACACACGGAAAGTTTATATTAGATCAAGATAATATTTCTAGGATCAGAGGAAACATGGTTAATTTTGGTACCTATTATAAAAAACAAAAAATCTCGAAATTAAGATTCAAAATATCAAACTCAAACAAGAACTTAACTGGGAAATAGTAAATTACTTAAATACTTCATTACTTATTTGAAATAATCAGCACGACAATGAAATAAGGTGTGTTATGTAGATACGATACGATGTGCAATTAAATATTTCAAAGCCTCCAGCTAGAATGTTAAGGGGTGAGGTTATTGAATTAACTCGATAATACTCACGCCCGTCCGCATATACATTTCTGAACGGCATTCCGACGGCTTCACGTCTCAGCATTTCGACAGTGAATCATCAACGCCAGTTCAGTTTACAGTCCATAATCTCCGTAACACTCAGACGAACATGTTTCCGGCGCCGCCCGTGCCACAACTCGTTCAAGCTACCTGAGTTTATTGAGTGTTCAAATCACTGAATTTACGATACAAACGTTCTAAATAGTTAACTGTCCAATTACCAATCACACTTTATTTCAGTCTAAAAAAGTAAAAATCTTAATTGTTGCAGGAAACTGAAACGTGTTGCTTTTCATGTTTATATAAAAAGTTTTAGAGCTTAAGCTTAATATAAACATATTTGTGTATTTGAATAGACTTTAAGGTCTGCAGTTAAATATTAAACTATTGAATTTTCCCTACATTAAAAGAACTGTAGTGGATTGCCACAACTGTTTCCAACCGTGACTAGAAAGCTAAAGTTGGAAAACTTTAATTTACATGACTACAGTTAATTAAACATTCGCTGCGTCAGTTGAACTAACTGCAGAAAACTTTAGTTCTACTGATAACTTTCGAGGCAATAAATACATAGTGGTTACCTTACCTACGTGTAAAACCAACCCTTCACAATGGGCTTATTGAATAACCCCTCTTTAATACTCTATAGAACCGAGCAGTCGTTAAAAGGTTTCAGCGATCAGAAATTTGTTAATTCATCATTACTTGAGTTTTTGATAACTATGAAAATAGATGAGTTAAACTGTTAAATAATATGAAAAACTATGGAAATTAGAATGAAAGATGATAAATATAGAGATAGTAATAATCGTCATCTCAACGTGGCATTGCTATGAATTTATTGTTTCCATACATTTGAAATTAAAAAAAAGTATTTTAATAATAATTTCTTATACTTTTGTTGCATAAACATTTCTGTTGAACATTTCCCTAAAAGAAAGATAAACCGCGTAAAAGACGATGCAAAGGCAATTTGCACGTGGATCCGAAAGGTTTTTCACAGGACAGGTGCTCGCGTGTGAACTAACAGACGGTTAGTTTACAAGCACTGGAACAAAGGGAGTAACGAGTGAAGGATCCATCCAGGAATAGCTCGCATTAATCACAAACGCCGTTATTCGCCTGACTCACGACACGAGGGGACGCGAACGTAGCCGCTTCTAAATCCGGCAACACTTGGGGATGGGCGAAGAAAAATAAGCGATGGTTAGCGCTTGGTCACTCGCTAAGATTGACAAACAAAAAAAAGCGAGTTGAGGCAAGTCACCACTTAGAGGAAAATCCCATTTTAGTTTAGTTGACTGATAATTTTCTATCTAACTATATTTTACAACTATCTAGGAGAGCATAAGTATTGTACGAGATTTTTAGTTGAGTTGAGTGAGACACAAGAAATAGGTACATAGCAAAATCATGATTGTGTGCATTCATTAAAAAACTTAAGTTTTCATTGATAACAAGATTCGTTTGAAAAAAAGAATGGTCTCTAGTATCTATATTAGAAAATACATAAACAAATTATAAAGGCAATCGGGTGAAATAACCATCACAGAACTTACTGTCATGTGAAATAAAAGCTCGTTAACACACATAAAGATTGTGTACAAATGCTAACTACATGAAACATTGTATGACTCCGCTCATTAAAGTTCGTGTAATTAAGCTGCTAGTGGATATGAATTGTTGACTAACAAACAAACTTCCTTGTTTAGTACACAGTGGTTAACAACAGTCACTTTGATGTCCGAGTTCATGTACAAGACGTGTTGTTAACGCGTTGTATATGACATAATGTCTGTACGTGTATGTATAGTTGACATTTATCGAGACTTTGTTTATTAGAAGGGTGCTCAGTCTATCATAAGATAAGATATTTAAAATACTAACATAGCTGTAAGAAAACACTAACGTAGCATAATACTAACATAGTTTGTAAGATGTACTTTGTCTGAAATAAATGAATTTTATTTTATTTATTTATTTATTTTAAATTGAGATTAATTAATTAGACTTTAATAAAAACAAAAGGTTAAATATATTTTTTATAAGTACTTATGGCCTCTGTCATAGTATGTATAAAGCAAACAGACTTATTAAGTAGGTATATTACTTTAGAAATTATTGTAAGCAAACTATTACAAGATAAACGAGACCTTTTTATTTGGCATAAAATTGTTGACAAATAGGTACTGTCTATGATTAAAATTAGTCACCCGCGTTGATTTATGATTCGAAAATAACTCGACTGAACGCATCGGTAAGCGCCACCGGATGAGCGCTGTTATGATACTCTCTTTCTATCTGAGCTTCCTGCGAATTCGAAAATTAAATGAAAAATAACTTACAAAAAGTTAAATTTACTGTTGATGTTCTATTCACTTCTCAAGCTTACGCGCTCACTAGACATGAAATAAAACACTTAACGGATACTAGCGCGGTTTTATTGAAAGTACTTTGGTAATTAGTTGGTATTTGGTTTGATTTTTTATTTTCCCGACGTTTCGGCACCTTTGCAGCTGCCGTGGTCAGGGGGGACTGAAGCTACTTGTGAGCCTACCCTCAAAGTAGCTTCAGTCCCCCGTGACCACGGCAGCTGCAAAGGTGCCGAAACGTCGGGAAAATCAAAAATCAAACCAAATACCAACTAATTACCAAAGTACTTTCAATATAAAACCGCGCTAGTATCCGTTAAAAGTGTTTTATTTCATGTTGATGTTCTATTATTTTGTTTTTATCGGATGGAAAACTGGAAAATTCGAGAAATAATAATTAGGGACATTAATGTTTTTTTTCCATTAACTTACTTACATAAGTAACTGTAACTTTGGTTTTTGGCATTACATAACTGTAACTTCGTTCTATTTAATCAAGAGATCGCCTGTAACTGCAACACCTCCAATCCAACGGTTGTTTATGTGCGTCCAAAATAATCGGTTAAGTGTTTAATTATCCCCAGAAATAGATCAAAGTATTTACGATCACGTATCGCGATTGGAAGTGTCTCGGACGCGAGACATCCGGCGTTCCGCGTATTCGGCCCCAAATAGGATTACAATTCGACGGGTGTGGGCGGCTCACCTACTCTACTTCAGTTCCACTTGTGTAAGTACCTACAATACCAGTTTACCACTTACTAACGATTCCATGTCAAGTCTTGTAGGTACCTACTCTAAGTACAATACCAGTTTACCACTTACTAACGATTCGATGTCAAGTCAAGTATATTGTATGTATGCTATTCTGTACCGGTAGAATCTGTAGCGGTATTCATATTATTTTCCATTAAAAATACGAAAAGAAATAAATAAGCATACCTATTATATAATACCTACTACCAAGTAGGTACCTACTATTATCTATTCTGTGCTACTAGGTACTCAAAATAAAAAGGTGCCACCATAGGCATTACTTATGTGGTTTACCATACAAACGAGCTAGGTAATTCAATCAGATATTTTTTGAATAGGTACCTACCTAGTTAACTTAGGTAGGTATACGGACTTTACACGGATTTACTGTTTCTCCTATTTGCCGTGTGTCAAATAGAATAGAAAGGAAATTGGAGTTTCATACGAAGATACGCGTTTTCAATACAGTTGCTCGAAAATGTAAGTTTACGATGACAGTCGAGCGTGCGGTAAGTTGATTTTACCGCACGTTGTGCGTTTTTTTTACGGATTAGTACAGCGGGCGGGAATTTGATTTTACCGCACGCCGCGGCGCCGTGCGTTTTTGTTTACGAACGTTTTTTTTAATTTCAACTAGCTTCCGCCCGCGACTTCATCCGTGTGGACAGTAAAAAAATATTACAACCAGTTTAAAATGACCCCTTTAGTGTATGAAAGCAAGTACTACGGAGAGTTCAAGCTGTTTCCCTGGTTCCACCCACCTGAATTTGATGAAACATAGCTTAGATTTTAAGTTGGACCTCAATCTACTAAATTGTGAAAAATCCATCAAAATTAGTTTAGCGGTTTTTGCGTAATTCGCGCACAAATATTTTATAGATTACAATTTCAGTAGCACCTATAATGTTTTCTCGCAAATGTATTGAAAAACGTAGTATGGCACACGGTTGTTAAGGTTTTTTAAAACTCCTTACCAATGTATCATTCACATTTTTAAATAATTCTAACTGACCCACTCTTCTTTGATAACCAGTTATTAAACGAGAAAAAAAAACATCCTTTTTTGTAGGAGTTATGAAAAATAGTTACGTAGAAGGAATAAGGGAAATTCCCTCGACAGTAAAGTAAACTCAATATCAAATTCAAATAAAATCAGATTATGTTTATATTTTAAAAAACCTTTTTAAAAGTTAGCTCGTTTGTATATGGCGGCCCTATTTTCTTTTAAGCAGTAGGTATATAAACACAATAATATGAACGGGCAAACGGCCCAAGACAGAAAAGTTTTTCTTCTAAATTCACCTAGCCGGGAATCAAACAGAAACAATATGGCGATGCCTGCAGATGAAAACCGGTAAAAAAATCATTCGACATTGACGTTGTAAAACGTGCGTTGTCTGTTGAAGTTTTTCTTTATTTACCTACTGTGAAAATCAGTTAAGTAGGTACCTAACGTTTGATATTAATTAAGCCGGGTTTTCACAGTAAGAGTTTGCTCGGACCGAGTGCACTCGGATGTCTACTATGACGCTACTCGTATCATGTAAACACGTAGGTAGTCCCAGCGCACTCGGACGCCGGCGCCGGCATCTAATCCGAGTAGACTCGGACTCTGCTCTACTTTTCGAGCTCACTCGGATCATTTTTATAAAAACAAAATGGCGACAAGTAAAAAAAAGTGGAGTGAACGTGACACTGTGAGGTTTTTAGAATTATATCAAGCGGAGGAAGTGTTGGTCACGTCTTAGACTCCATTTCCGTGTCCAAATTTGTTTTCTGCTATCGTTTTTTCCCCTTTCGTGATTTTGAACTTCCGCTATTAACATATCTGCTACAGCTTCTATACCTCGCAGCAGCAGATCAGTCGACGTCATCTTGATTGTGTAAGGAGACAAAATTTGTCTCCTCAAAAATTACCACAATACGAGTGCACTCGTATCGTGTGTAAACCACTTTCCGTGTACACTCGTATGAAGCCGACTCCTACGAGTGTACTCGGTCCGAGCCAACTCTTATTGTGACAACCCGGCTTTACTTATCATAATTATTGTATTTTTATAACTTTTACGTAAATTTTACTACGGCCTTCTTTTTAAAATCAGCTATGTGAATAATTTTGTTTTCATAAAAGAAAGCTTCGCTGCATAAGGTATTACTAAAATGAAAACTCAAGTGGCTGAACAATTTTTTGTGTAAGAAGACAAAATTTGTCTCCTCAAAAATGACCACAATACGAGTGCACTCGTATCGTGTGTAAACCACTTTCCGTGTACACTCGTATGGAGCCGACTCCTACGAGTGTACTCGGTCCGAGCCAACTCTTATTGTGAAAACCCGGCTTTACTTATCACATATTGTATTTTTATATCTTTTACGTAAGTTTTACTACGGCCTTCTTTTTAAAATCAGCTGTGTGAATAATTATGTTATCAGAAAAGAAAGCTCCGCTGCATAAGGTATTACTGAAATGAAAACTCAAGGGGCTGAACAATTTTAATGCTATATTTTTGATAATTATTATCTTCCGCAGTGTGCCGCAGTCAAGCTTTAGTCACACAGGTAATGTAAATTGTGAAAACCAATGATATATCAAAACATATATCTTTGGTGAAAACGATGTAAGATAACTTCGATATTTTTTAACAAAATAGATTTAAGGATTAAAGTTGTAATCTTCTTATAAAATATGTACCTACGTACACAAAAGCAAGCTTAGCTTTATGATCAACTTATCATTATTAAGTATGATGCATACGTAGATAATATGGGCTAAAATAAAAAGGAGATTTAATATTTTTTTAACCAAAACGGGATAGGGCTTGGCCTTTACCTCACCCGAAAGTGTAAGCGCACTACACCCAGAATCCTTACCACTGAGGAACTAGTTATACTTCTAACTGCCGGAACACAACAATTGTTAAATGGTTGTTATGGCGTCATACTTAGGTAAGATGGTGGTAGCTATAGCCAGGCGCACCAACAACCAATCCGATCACGGCGTTTCAGATAATCTTAATCGCCGTTGACCGTACCTCTACTTTTTTAAGCCCGATTATTTTCATACTCTTTCCTTGTTCTGTTCTTAACACCTTCCAACTTTTTTTATTAATCATCACCCCTAAACCGGGTTAGCGTCTTAACGCCAAGGCTAATACGCAAAGAAGTTAATTTATAACTGCGGTGGGACTCTCCGTTTACTTAGGTAAGTTAATTAGAACTTGAGATGTAGGGGTTGCTTCGTAGAAAACCGCATCTAAGTTGGAATTGAAATTACTGCGGACTCTTGTGCGAACAGGCAAACAACGAATGGAGATGGGTTCTGGTGGATGTAATGACTCGAGTAGTAGCTTGAAACTTTTTCTTTTAACAAACCTCATTCTTTTACCCTACAAAGATAGAGCATTTTTTTAACCTACTACAAAAAAATTAAAGGAGGAGGTTCTCAATTCGATTGTAATTTGTTGTTGTTAAATTGTTGTTCACGCGTAACTTCGACATTATTATCCTGGGCCGATTTTCAAGTTCTTTTTGTTGGCTTGTAATATCTTGCGAGATGGTTCCATCTTTTTTTAATCGGTTAAAAAAAATGAATTTAATTCTCTAATTTCTTTTTAGATAAAGATGAAAATTGAGTTTTATTTGTATGAAAAAGTGCGAAGCGACAAGCCTAGGCGCAAATAGACTATTGTTTTCGATAATATCAATCTTAATAATGGGAAAAATCAAAACACAATTATTATTTTGGTCTAGAGTTGCAAAGTAACTATGCAGATAATCTTGAAAACAAAATTTTTTTTTTTGTAGTGGCGGTTTTCGGGGTGTATAATATTTTTTCGGGGTTGTATGCTTTGTAATTGTACCCTGTCTACTATATTCGGATTTAGGCTTTATTTATAAGTTGTATAAGTTGTGGGACTGAAATTAGTGCGCTCTGCAGTGCACGTACAATCACTCGTCTAAATTTTAACTTTATCACGTTGTATATTTGATTTCTATTAAAAAAAAGTAATAGGTTTTAGAGTGCCAAAGTTTATAGACGTAAGCACCTAATAATAATGTACACAAAAGGAGGAAGAGCGGCTGCTAGGTAACTTTATAAAATAAAAAAACCGACTTCAAAAAACCTGCCTCTAAAAAAAGGAAGAAATAATATACAAATCATTAGATACGCATTATCATTGTTATAATAAAACACGTCTATTAAAGTCGGGTGGGGCTGGAGAACATCTTCCTTTTTTTATTCTAGAAGCCCCACCCGACTTCAATTGACGTGTTTTATTATAACAATGATAATGCGTATCTAATGATTTGTATATTATTTCTTCCTTTTTTTAGAGGCAGGTTTTTTGAAGTCGGTTTTTTGTTTTTTAAACAATTTTTTTATTTTTTAATTTTTAGTGTAAGTACCTTCTGCATTAGGTAGTGTAGGTATATTATTTAGGTAGAAAAATCGGCTCAGCCAAACGTGAGATAATCGCGGAGAAACATACATACATACAAACTGAAAACTTACCTCCTTTTTTTGAAGTCGGTTAAAAAGACTACACAACGGTATCCCTTCCCCAACAAAAAAAATCATCTAATTCGGTTCATAAATAACAAAGTTGTCAAGTTAGTTGATTTAATATCATAGTATTTTCAGGATTACTTGTAAACTACTGAACCGATTTGAAAAAAAAATAAATGGGACCATCTCGCAAGAAAACTCAATCGAACAAAAAAAAAAAATTATCGAAATCGGTCCATAAATGTCGAAGATACGCGCGAACAACGATAAAAAAAAAAAAAAAAAAAAAAAACATACAATCGAATTGAGAACCTCCTCCTTTTGATGAAGTCGGTTAAAAAGCACTAAACAAATTCAGAAACATCGTGTATTCGGCGAGCTCTATCTGCAGTGCACGTAAAACTTCGTTCCTCAATATTTTTGCATTATGGCGTAAGTTTTTTTTTGGGTAGATAGGTACAACGGACTGTGTTCCGAAGACTCATTATTATAATTATTTGTCAATTAATCCGAACACTTAGGAAATAAATTATGTGATTGTTAATAATAAAATTATTGCTGCTTTAGCGTTGCAGTAAGTTTAAGTCATTTTGCTTTTAGGTGAAGGGGAAGTAGGATTTGTTTATGAAGTAGGTGCGAACAACATAACGTTTCTCGTTAATTAAAGTAAAAAAATATCTTAAAAGAACTCGTTCACAGACACATCACCATACTAAAAAAAACACAAGCTATCCAAAAAGAGCGGCATAAGTAAAAGTCAAATTCTTTTTTTAAACACGTAATCTTTTTACACGACTGCTCAAAAAAGGAGTGACCTGTTTTCATTTAAAAACGCAAGTCAATAAAGTCAAGTTTACACTGACAACAAAACGGAACCAATCCCCGCGGCACGGTTCATTTGCTTGATCGCTTATTTTATAATTGGAATCGGGAGCGCGACGTGCGCGCTGTATGCGGCGCGGAAGTGAACTAACCGAACCGAGGATATCCTGCAGGACGTGCCGCGTTTACTTATGAGGATCGATATTTACATAGTGCTTTTAATATGCAACTGTTTAGTCATAAAAACTATTTTAATATAAACGTAAGGGACTGATTATAATTAGAAGCAGTAATGTTTTGTAGGAAAGAAAAAAATCCTCCATCCTGAAGGATAGTTTTGAAAAAACTTTAATAAGTAACATAATGTTGATGAAATTAAACACAATTTTATTGCTTTCATTCTCATTGAATTGATTATTGCTGCTTTCTGATTAAAAATTTGAAGTATTTTACGTTAGAATTTTTCGTATTGTTGTTTCGTATTTTCAAATAAATTTAAGATTTTTGATTAGTTTTTGTATTTCATACTTTGAGTTTTTGTATAAAAAGCATACATACACAAATCCCCTTTTGTCCTTGCGAGAGTTCGTCCATAGGTCCACTTTTGTAAAATGAATAAAAATAGAAACTTTCGATTAAAAAAAGAAACAAATTTTATTAGTAGGAAGGTACCGCGTGATAAAACCTATAATCTGTCGGTGAAATAGTGGAGTGTCTAAACAAAGAATTCCCGAGTGAACGCTGGCTGCTGAATACTGATACCTAGTGCGCGCGTGGAAAGTATAATCCGTGCTTAGTGAATAGCTAATTACGCGTAAGTATATTACCTATATGTTACTAATAGCGCCTGGATCCTCTTTATTTGATTCTATTTAGTTGTTGTGGCACTTTTTAGCTATTGCTATTATGTATTCTATGCTTGGTTGAGTAAGGCCCTTTGATACGTGGAAATGATACCTAACTACATCAATTTTGACGATAGAGCAATCTCACCAACCAAGTTCTTTCAGTGTTTTTTTTTTCATATTTTGTTTGAAGATCCTCAGACCATTTTAGTCCGTTTTGCTTACATCATCATACATTATTAGCCTCTGGGTCCATTTCTGGACATAGGCCTCTCCCAAATTCTTCCACTGGGTCCGGTCTTGCGCTTCCGACATCCAGTTGTGTCCCGCTTGTCCTCTGATGTCGTCAACCCATCGTTTTGGAGGGCGGCCTCGTGGTCATTGGTTTGCCCATGGTCTCCATTCAAGGATCCTTCTCGCCCATCGTCCTTGATCCATGCGAGCTACATGACCCGCCCAACTCCACTTACGCTCCGAAATTACTTGCACCACGTCTCTCACCCCCGCCCCCGGCCCCGTTATGCTTAAAACTTTAATTTCTACCAACACTTTAAATTGCAAGATCCAAGAAGGTAATTTAAGGCGTGCTAAAAACATCCTGATATATTTTCAGGTTTTTGCAATCCTTATTCTTAAACATTAAGCTACATCAACAAAAATAATCAAATACCATTTTATATTTTTTTAACATTTCGTTATTAAAGAAATGAGTTTATTCGCAAATAAGGAGCTCACGTCCCTCGGCTTTTATGTAAATGTCTCATAATGTATGTTAACAACATTGCTTAAATATTAACGAGCATATTATTATGCCGTATTGCCGACATTGCCGTACACATAAGTGCTTACATATTTTATGGTTACCTTAAGTTTTATGTAATAAATTGTTTTTAAATTAGATTAATACCACAATATTCTAGAGATTCCAATTTCCCCAAAGATATTTGTAAAAATAAACGTATTGCATTCATCTTTGATTGCACTGTCCGTCCCCTATACTAGACAGGATCGTCGCGCTTTGCTTTATCGCAATAAATATCGCCATTCCGCAGATTAAAAACGACGACATCGTAATGGCGTCACTGACTTTTCTTTTATTGTTCTGTCGCGTCGTCGGTCGTCTTGGGATCGGGCTCATGCAATAGTAGTCCGTAAGCCCGCGACAATATTGCCTACGTCATATGACATCACGATGAAATGCATGGCACACGGTCGGAAATGTTGTTGTTGAACAGACGATGTAATTAATTGAAACTGCTTATTTCTAATGAAAAAACTACTAGTATTCAACAACTAGGTAAATTATTCATAGAACTATCTATGAAAGAAAATACTGCATTAGGTATTCGACTTTAGAAGCAGCTTGCCTCTGGCAAATTTAATCAAAGGCTGCTTTGACAACTTATCCCATGGAGCCTGCTCAGTTTCAATACATAGTTTATGAAGGTAATATTTTTTCCTTAACCTTTTTGAGAGTTAGATGCAATGTGAAGCATATTGCAGGGGAAATAAAAATCAAATAGAAATAAAATCTGGCATAACAACTTGGGTACTTTTTTGTATTTTGTCACAATTGTCACTTTGAATTTGAATAAAAGCAAAAGGAAGATCAAAACACTTTTTGGAATAAGCTTTGCTTGAAAAATTAATTCCACTACTTATTTTAATTTATTTTATTATAACTCATGGTATACTTATTTTTATTTATTTATTTAGAAACAAACAGTATTTTACTTAAATATTATTAACAACATTAATAAACGGAAATGTTGTGCAAAGCGAGGATCAGAAGATTATCGCAAATAAAATTGGCCGGAAGCTTGTGAAAATCCTTCACTTCCGGTCAAAATTTTATTTAGCCTTCAATAGTAAAGAGAGTCTGTCACTTCTGAAATGGCATAAAAGTACTTGACAGACTTCCGGCCATTTCAGAACTGACAGACTTATGTAAACTATCTCTACTTAACTATTGAAGGGCTAAATGATGCGACGACACGGGTCTCGTACTGATGTCACATGACGTAAATATAACCTTAATTTTTTTACCGGAAGTGAAGGATTTTCTAAAGCGTCCGGCCAATTTCATTTGCGATAATCTTCTGATCCTCGCTCTGCACAACATTTCCGACCGTGTGCCATGGATTTCATCGTGATGACATATTATGATGACGAAGGCAATATTGTCGCGGGCTTACGGACTATAGTGAATAGTGATAGTGGTGGCAGATTCTATACTGACCAATCTTGAAAAAAACAAATTGCTATATTCAGATGACATAACACAACAAATTGGGATGCATAGATATAGTGTTGGGATAAAAATGTGATTTCAATGGGTGCTTATGCATTTCTTTCAAACAGAAAAGATTGCAAAGTCATTTAAAAATATCTGTTTGTGAGTTGTAGCAAATAAGTAAGAGCAGTTAGTAACATGTAGATAACTTGGACTTTCTATAATTTCTGAGTTCTAGAGTCTAGATCCTGGACTAAGTCCAAGATACGTCTAGAATCTAGACGTATCTCGGACTTAGTCCAGGATCGACTTCATGTGCCATGGGTATGTGGCGTTGCCTTGAAAATATTTAGAGGTTTCATGCCAAAAATGGCGATTGTTTTTGTTAGCGAAGTTAGTCGTGAAAAAAGTAGGTAGTTTAGGAGCAAAACAAAATAAAATTTCACCGTCGATACTTTTGTTTCTTTAGATATTAAAATACTTACAAAGTGAAATTTAACTTTTTAAAATTGTTCCAATTAAGTATATTATTTAATGGGTAGCTGATTTGTTTTAATGCAGGGGTAAAAAGTAGTTTTTTTGTTTGTTACCGTAGTATAAATTCTTTCATGACTGAAGAACTGCAAAATTGCAGTTAACCGCATTATGTTTTTATTTACTATTCTATTTGTTGTGAAATAAAGGAATAGATGATCGAAGATGAAATATTATATTTTTTCCTTTTTACCGACCTACTAAGTATCAGTTTGAAATTATTGCGAGTCTAAAATCGCCAGAAATTAAAAGCGTTCCAACAATTTAAGGTCAGGGTTGTCAAAATGTCCAGTTTATATTAAAAGCTGTGTAGCGTAGCGTGACCTAAATTAAATATTTCGGTATACCATTAATGTGGGGTAAAAATATCGATTACTAAAATCAACCCTAAATATGGGGTGTGCGAACCCTGTTTGAGGCCTCACTGACTCACATCAAGGGAACTCTAGTAGATAAGATATGATACTCTTTATGTATACAATTATGGTTTACTATCCAATGAAAATTATGGGGTTATGTGAGATGCACTTGCCCTCATTAGGGATAAAGTTAGCCAATATTTGACCATTACTTTGATGAAAGCCGATGCGATATTGTTACACATGCTCAAACAGACGATGTAATTAATTGAAACTGCTTATTTCTAACGGAAAAACTACTAGTATACAACAACTAGGTAAATTATTCATAGATAGCTATTCATAGTAGAAAATACTGCATTAGGTATTCGACTTTAGAAGCAGCTTGCCTCTGGCAAATTTAATCAAAGGCTGCTTTGACAACTTATCCCATGGAGCCTGCTCAGTTTCAATACATAGTTTATGAAGGTAATATTTTTTCCTTAACCATTTTGAGAGACTGATGCAATGTGAAGTATATTGCAGGGGGAAATATTTATCAAGAAATCTGGCATAACAACTTGGGTACTTTTTTGTATTTTGTCACAATTGTCACTTTGAATTTGAATAAAAGCAAAAGGAAGATCAAAACACTTTTTGGAATAAGCTTTGCTTGAAAAATTAATTCCACTACTTATTTTAATTTATTTTATTATAACTTATGGTATACTTATTTTTATTTATTTATTTAGAAACAAACAGTCTTTTACTTAAATATTATTAACAACATTAATACATAGAGAGAGACCTTATAGTTTCCTAACTTTATAACTTCATACTACATACAGAAAATTACTTAGTATTAAATTACTTATCAAAAACAAAAGGTATTACAAGAATGATGCATTCATATTTTTGATAGTAGATGCTGTCTTAAAGCCGTTTTGAATGAGGCTAAAGATTTTATATAAAAACATGTCCAAGGTAGTAAGTTCGTCATTAATGTAAGTACCTACATGCTCGTTTAAACTCATTTTAAGTTATGGTATACGTTCACGCGCTTGTTTGTTTTAAAAGAAAACTAACATTGTCCGCAAATTGACAGGTCCTTGTCGTACAGTGTCTTAAAGGAAAACCTACATTGCCGTATTGGCAGGTCTCCGGTGACCGAGCACGGTAATTTGTTAGCCGAGCCCGACACCCACGCTGACTCCTACCTCCTACATCGGCGCCATCAGGTCGAGTGCAGATGTGAACACGTCTTGAATACTGAGAACTTTGCTAGTAGGTAACTAACTTCAACATGGTCGAAATGATTAACTCAAATGTATCCAGAGTAAAGTCGTTTTCAATAGCAGACGACAAATAATTTAAACAAAGATTTATTACAATAAAATTGCTCGATCCAAATTGAAGTTTCTGGATTGAATTTCCCAATTCGCAATTTAATTTGTCTTCGTCGAGTTTCGTAATAGCCAATCGAGATGGCCATCTGCAATAGGTACTTTAAATTTGTAATTTTACAATATAAAATGTAAATTTTTTGTTGCTGCAAGGAGCCGTTTTATTTAAAACGTGTATGGATGTGTCATGTCATGAAAGTTCATTAAAATGCTATTGTGCAAAAATAATATATACTTAACTTATTATTTCAAATTGGTTTAAAAAGGAGAGAGGAAATTTCACAATATAGGTACTTAAATAAAATGATTTTTTTGCTGTTAAAACTTAATCTTATGGACGACGCGTGTCATGTCATGAAAGTTCATTAAAATCTATGTGCAAAAATAATATAACTTATTAATAAAATAGGTTTTAAAATAAAAGGAGACTAGAGCCCTCATAGCTACGAAATTCTACGAATTTATATGAATTGTACGTCCATATCCACACCCGGGACTATCGGCTAAAACAATGAAGTTCAGGTAAGCTTTGATTTGGCAGATGGAAGTGATACATTGCAATCTCTTTTTGTCACAAATAAAAACTTACCAAGGAAAAGTAGCAATGTATTACATCCATCTATCAAATTAAAGCTTACCTGAACTTTTTTGTTTTTAGCTTAGCCGATAAGCCTCTATTTATTGGCTATATAAACTATACTAACTACGGATTTATCTATGTAGGGATATTTTGGATTATAACCGTTGTTTGTAGGCCCTTGTAATTTTGTGGCTGCGTATATTAAGTATTCCTGTTTTCTAATTCTAACGCACCTTATAATGACACAAGGATTAAAATATTTACTTTTGCTAATACATAATTTATTAATTTTTGTGTGTTCGTATATTCATTTGACAATGGTCTGAAAAATTATATTTAAAGAACTTAACCAAGTATACATTTGAACACAAATTTTTGCAATTTTTTTGTATTTATCTCTATATTGAAGTAAGAAAAACTTTATTTTATACTTTAATAAGAAGATTGATAAACTTATATCTTTGAACTAAAATAAAATTTTGTTTACAATTCTGTGGTTGAACTGAAACATCAATGAGAGCTTTGGCAAGCGCTTACGACATCGTTTGTTGCGTATCGACAAACATAATCGATGTATCGATGTATGTCCATTGTTATATTGTTACGCTCCGATTGTTCAGTTAAGGCAATCGTGAAATTGTGGTACTGGGAGGAATGCGGATGCATCAGCAATGGTAGGTGATTTTTAATAAAATAAAGAGTTTTGATAATGCAAGAGCAAACTTACTAAAACACTAGTGCATGTCAGGTATTTTATGCAGAACTGTCCCCCTACTTAAATGGCCAACAATCTATGCGTTGGAACGCTACGCTTAGGTACTATTAAAGCTTTAAAATAAACAGTAAACTCTAAAATTACGTGCCATAAAGCTTGCCATCTAATACATCAATGTCTGTGATTAAAATAACTTTGCTCAACACTTTAATAGTAAGCGTAGCGTTCAAACGTATAGAATGTTGGCTATTTGAGTAGGGGTGCAAGTCTGCAATTATCGTTTTTTAACACAGGTTCAACCGAAAGTTACTAATTCAATTTAGTCATTACCTGCTGATAAGCACTAGATTTTAATAGGTACACGATAGAGAAAAGAATTGGTTTGGTGAGAACTGTAAACCAGCACCATAAAATTCTTTGGCTGGAAAATAATTTTCCAATATAATGTTCCACTTCAATAAATCTGGGGATTTACATGTGAAATGTGATGTACCTACATCTAATGTATATAAAGCAAGTCTTTTGTTTCGGCCGCCCCGTGGCGTTTTATGGGCGCGACTAAAGGGGAAAGTGTGACTAATGCCCACACTGGCGACTGACGTATGGTGGTCTAATTTAGATTGACACCTGAAATAAAGTGACTCATTAAACTATTTGCTGTAATATGACGGGTTTCGTAGCGTGCTTTGTGATAGAGCGGAAAAAACGAAACGGTTATAAATCGCCTTTCATTCCCAATTCCTGCAGATTTAGAGGTAAAATATGCCGAAAAAAAATAGTTTAAGTACATATAGAAACCATCACAGTACTGTTAAACGCTGCGTTAAAAGATGCGTTGTCATTGACTATGAGTTATAGGTAGGTACATACCCATTGTCCATTAACTATTTAAGCTCCTCTCTTTGGCATAAAATAAGCTTTGGACTTAGTTTTAAATCTTGTTTATAAACCACAAACCACACAGTTTTTTTCTCCTATCATCCCCCGAATGTTTTGACTATTAAAACGGGATACAGCTATGCATCCTACATGGGTTTCAAAGTTTCAGTTCAGACAATGCCAAGAATTCCTGATGGGATCTAAGACAGTTCCGCAAAGAACTCGTAACAGCACAACAGAGAGGAGACAAAGCTCTCTAGTGTTCCAAAGTTGGTGCAAGCAAACTAAATGCACTTTCGTACTCTTTGTAATGGCAAGTAAAATCTCGCGGGGACAGATGCTGCGGTCACAAAACACCTAAGTATAAAACAAACAAAAGAGTAGCTCAAAACAAATCGCAGTTTTCCGTTCATAGGCATAGACATCATAGTCCCGTTTATCATTACTTGTCATTTTGGTGTATTCCCGTAGTCCCCATGATTTTGTCCCCATAATGGGGACAAAGGCACGTCATAAATTTTCCGTGCCGTTGTCCCCATTGATAATGGTTGTGAATACACCGTCCTTTTTATTTAGTAAACAGTTTTGTCCACTATTTAGAAATAATGGGCCCTATTTTTTAATCCTTCGGCTGGCGTCGAGCGCTTTTCATTCGACATAGATAATCTGTATTTTTGAATCGCTCTTTGGTCAGTAGTTGTAATTGTAGTACAGTGGTACAACCGGTGGCCAAAACTATTGTTATCTAGGACCTAGGTTATATGCTAAATTAAAAAGAATTAATAAATTATTTCGTAATCTATGTGTGGAAAGGTATAAAGGTAATCTCAATCGAGTCAAATGTCGAACGAAAATCAGTAGAAAAGAGCGCTCGACGCCAGACGAGAGATTCAAAAATTGGGGCCCAGTGGGTGGACGGGTCGAGTGGTCAGGAGGCCTATTACATAAAAACAATCGAGATAAACGGATGATGTTCATCCCACTCCGTGACACTATTAACTCACAAATAAGGTACAATATCTATTATTTTTCTTTACACTATGCTAGAACACACGAACTTTATATTTTGTGGTCACGTCTTGGATTGCCTTGGAGGACGCAAAAAGAAACTTCAAGCAACAGAACTATTATTTTATACTTTACTCTGGTAGTACACGTCACGTGCGAAGCGGACAAATAAAAATGTTTTATAAAATTCGATATTACACTTAGATATTTCGTTACATTGTGGGGAATTAACATTGTAACAGAATGGTTTGTTCTTTGTCTTCTGGGAAGAATATGATTTGGACATTATAATTATGTTGTACATATATAATCTCCGATAGTATTCTTGCGAAACCACTTCTGTTTTTTTTTTATTTAATTTTTTGCTAACTTTGGTCCGAAACGAGAAGTGCTACCTATAGGCTAATTAAGAGATGATGGGACTCCCTGTATTTATGTAAAAAATACACATTATCGAAGATAGGCAATACCACATAAAAGAATAAGTACTACGTGCAATACCTCAATCACGTTTACCGTTCGAACCGCGTTTGGTTGGATCTACAGAATTGCCCTGCTGTGCTGAGTCTTGACTAGAAACAAGAGATGGTAAAGTTAGGAAAACTTTAAAAGTGGCCTCAGGCGCTTATTGTATGATACCCAAATAATATATACCTATATAGTGTTTGGTGTTGGTAAGTTGGCGAGATGTGTCTGTCTGTCCTGTACGGTGGTAAGATAAAGTTAACTTCGGTGCAGTGCAGCTAACTGTGTAGAATTATTAAACGTGAATCAGATCAACTTTTGTGCTCCATTACTTGTATGTTACGAGTAAAGATTAAGTTTATAAAGATTTACTCTACTATTTAACGCGAAAAGCGCAGCGGTAACGATAATTTGCGTTTGTCAATTTTTACGTAATTGTCGCTCATTGATGCGAAAATTGATCGTTTACATGTGCAATTGAAGTGATTGTCAATTGACGAAAAATTTACCGGGGCGGCCTTAAGGGGCCATAATAGGAAAACATGGTTTGCGCGGGCCATATTTTTATATAGAAAACGTAAAGTTGTAGCCACAAAAAAAACATACGACAAGCTAAAGAGATTATCTAGTACCTACAAGTATTAAATTACTAAAAAAAAATCAGAATATCATCAAAAGCGCTTGTCGCGGGCCATATTTTTAACCGACTTCCAAAAAAGGAGGAGGTTCTATGTTCGTCTGTATATATATTTTTTTTGTGTATGTCCACCGATTACTCGAAGACGGCTGGACCGATGGAAATGATTCAAACGTTATTACATTAGGTATACTCCCAAGTTGGTCCCATTTTTTGAAATTTGAAAATCGGTTCAGTACTTTTCAAGTAATCTTGAAAAAAAGCACGAAAATAGTACGATTTTGTGTGAATTACCTCGATGATAATGGTCGTATTACTTCTTTGTTTATGAACTGAATAAGATAATAATTTTTTTGTTGGAAGAGGGATATCTAGTGTAGTTCTTTAAGCGACTTAGAAAAAGGAGGTTCTCAGTTTGACTCGTATGTATGTATGTTTCTCCGCGATTATCTTACGTTTGGCTGAGCCGATTTTTCTACATAATACCTTACCTACAAGGTACCTACACTAAAAATAAAAAAAAATAAAAAATTGTTTAAAAAAACAAAAAACCGACTTCAAAAAACCTACCTCTAAAAAGCAAGAAATAATATTCGTAATAATAAAAATACGTCTATTGAAGTCGGGTGGGGCTTTTAGAGAAAAAAAAGGAATTTGTACTCCAGCCCCACCCGACTTCAATAGACGTAAAGAAGAAGACACATAAAGAAAAAGACAGAGACAAGTGATTTCGCGTAACGGAGCCTTAAAGAAAAATTGAGGATGCGCAGTTTGAACTCTGCGTGTAGGTATATTTAGGTAGTTAATTCTTTAACACATCTGTTTTTATCAATAGTTTGTGAAAGATTACGATGTTTTTATGAAACTTCCTTTACAATAATCGAAACCTTTAAAAACACATCCCGAAAATTACTTTGCCATCCATAAACTAACGAATAGCATTTATATCTGTGATAAATTGTACTGTGCTATAACATCCTCGATTTCTTTGTGTCTCAATTTCAATATTTTAATGCTTATCATCTGAATGTCGTGTTTCCCGTATAATTATGTTGTTGTTTTCTGGTGTCCGTTCGAGCCACAGGGTGTAAAATGAGCACCAAAAAACAAAAAAAAAGATACGTGTTTGGACTTGGACCGAGTCCAAGTTGTAACGTAAAAGAGGATAAGGACTCTCAAAGCTTTCAAATAGGTACCCATTGTGCACTCTACTGCAGTTTAAATAAAGTTCAAAATTTGGAACTGTGGATGAGCAAATTAATAGCGACTCATTAAGGATTTTATTTCGTAGTTTTAATTTAAATGTTAACGACTCTCATAATGAAAATGCATTCATAATCAGCATAAGTTAATAAATAATATTGGTAAAGTTTAAAGGAAGGTATTGATATTTTTAGGACATTCAATTAATTAGGTACCGATCGACTCATTAGCCACTCACTACCCAAAAAGTTATTTATACATTTTATAAAAAAGTTAAATTATTATGATCTAGCTAGAGTAACTAATAACAACTAATTTATGCATAATAAGTAGCAGAGTCATGTAAAGTCTCCCTTATAAAGGTTTCCTGAACATATAATCATCGTAGCAAATAAGTAAATTTTACCCAGTTCATTTATAATTACAATTTGCACGTCTACGGTACCTAATGGAAACAAGTAACGATCGTTACAACAGAGAGGCGTAATTGCCGTGTACGGTGGCCTTAATGCACGGCGCCTGAATGGTTCTACACATGATTTATTATAATGTGGACTTGTGAATGCTAATAAGGAGTACTTTAGCTCCTTAACGTTGCTGCTTTCCTGGTACTTTAATGCGTTTGAGAGCGTTTTGTATACATTTGCGTTAAGATTACACGATATTGCCCTTTTTATAATTACAAAGTTTAGTCTATCGTCACCGTCGTCGTATGTTATACAAAGCATATCAGCCATATTACAAACTTTAAGAACATAACTTTAAGCGCAAACCTTCGATCAAGAATTCGAAGGCGCAAACGGGACTTTTCACGATGTGGGAGATAGTTATTCAAGTGTTTTATTGCAGCGCTGAAATGTCACAAAATACTAAACAGTACAAATACATCTTCGAGCATCGCGGACAGAAACGCGTCTTACTCTAAGAATACATATAGGCTAAAGATTTTCTTTGGTAGCGTCGCTCTCTGTACATTTTCACTGACGCGTCACATAGCCGAACAAAATTAGCTAATTACACTGTCTACAATTTAGTATATCTATGAATATGCTTGTGACGCCAAGTTATGCTACCTACATATGGAACGGCTTGTTAAACTCGCCACAAGCAATTTATACTGTGCCACAAGATACGGCCGGCGTGCCATCATGCATCATGCCGTAAACTGAAGCTGACCACTGAGTAACGTTACATTGTTCGGTATAGTAAATAGCACGGTGTACCTACACTTGGTGGAATCTGCAGACATACAGAATGAGGGATTATCCAAGTGTAATTCAAAAACCAAAAAATAGTAACTATATGCCTCACTAGATGGCGTCGTAGGATACAAGTGAGTCAAAATTGGATTTGAAAAATAGACGGCCATTGTTTAGAAAAAGTAATTTTCATTTAGCGTTCGTTGGTTGTTAGTCTTGTTAGCGAAGTTTTCGGTGTTTTCATGTGAATTGTGTTTTCTTTTTCCTACGTTTTCTACAGTTGACACTTGCCTATTTTATCAACTTCATTTATCAAGCCTACAGTTTTTTGTCATTAGGTTTATAAATTTTCGCGCTTATGAACATTCTAGGTATTGATTGATTGGTGTTGAGCCTTAAAGTGTCCCCAACATTATCTATCAGTCAAACATAATGTTCATATTTACTTTTTTTATAGTTGTGTAGATATTTTTCCTGAAATAGATTTGAATTACATACTTGTTATTTCTTATACACAACGAATAACTGTTTCATCTATGCAACGAAGATATTGATTCAGTTTGCTGAGCTTTAGAGGAAAGTTAACTCTTCACAAAAATGGCACACTACATGTACCTACTTATATCTAAGAAAAAAAACATCGTGTTTAATGTTTAATTACTGCCTGTCAACATACGCCAAATTAGAGCTAGTTACAAGACTGATTGCCCGACGTGACAGTGACAGCCAGCCATGACGAATAAAGATGAGCTGCACAAAGGAAGCGGGTGTTTCCTGTGACTTTTTGGTACATGATTTCCTGTTGCCCGTACATTTTGTTGCGTAACCGATTTTCGTGAATTCATTCACTTTTAGAATAAATGTGGGCCATGACTTTATTGAGGAAATAAATAACTCTAATGAGGATTGGTATTTGCTTTCAGGTATGTACAGTCCTGATAAAATAATACCAACTTAGCCATTATTAGGACCAACGCATTTGTAGACTGAATATAAAAATAAATAAAAAAAATTAACTTACAGCAAAAAAGTATATAGTACAATCAGCCATACACGTGGCTAATAATATTTCCTATTTTGTCACAATAGGAACAAAGAAGCAGTTGCTTGATGGTCAAATGTTTTAGAAAGAAGATGGAAAACAGGTATTTATATTTTTGGCTCGTTCCCCGAAGGGGAAGCAACTTGGCTAGAGTTTTAGTTTGGATAAATAAATAACTAAGCACTTGTAATAAAAATAATAAACGTAGGATTTTAAGTACAAAATAAAGTAGAAAATGTAAGCATTGGAAAATTTTGTATGTTGTCTATTTTGTATATTATCATATCGTTTAGCAACTTCAGGGGATCTTGCATGAAATTCCGAAAAATTTCGTATTTTCAAATCACCAGTACCTACCACTACTATGTGTTAAAATAGTTAAATACATTTAAAAAAAATGTGTAGGTTAGCCCGATCCTTGAAAAAGGCCGCCACCTTGTAGAAATTTGAAAAAAATACAAAAAAAAAAATATTTATACATTTATCGTTGAAACCTTTATAAATTTTACACTTGAAACGATAGTTCTCATATGAAAATGTTTGTATTGATATTCTGCAATTTTGTAGGTGATATTCGCCCCCTTCGTAATTTTTCACTATGAATATTTTCAACTTTTAGTCCAACCAAACGACAAACGATTTTTCAAAAATAAACATTGCACACTTATTTTTCGTCAAGGAAGTTACAAGTACTTCGTCGAAGTACTTATAATTTCCTTGTTTTTGGTATGGTGTAAAATGTCAAGTCATGCAGGCTGTATGTGTCATATTGTTGTATTGTCTGTGGTGTCATTCATATGTCACTCATGTGTTCTTGTTTTTTTCGCGCGGCACAGTCTTCAACTTTTCTATGTAGAGACCAAAAAACAAAAGCACAAACATTTTCTTTATTGCAATATCTCATAGACCTTGCATAATTCTTGCAGACCGGCAAAACGTGTTATGGGAAAAATTGCTTCCTGAAAGAAAATGCGAGCTGAAATCGCTGACTTGAGCAAATCCTATACGAATACGACCTATGAGCTAAAGGCAAACAACAAAACAACTTCGAAACAAAATGCTGATACCATTTTGCTTATTGCGTACTCTTTCGTGAAATTCAATCAAAGCAGGTAGGTAAGTAGATACGTTTCAATAAAGATTTTCATGGAGGATACATTGATAGAATTTAGATGTCCATGGTCCACCAAATTGATATCAACTGAAATGAATAGATTGATCATACTTATATCATAAAAAGACTAGGTTTTTATGTGTGTGATGTTTGGATATTTGTTACTTACGCAAGAATTGCTGAATTTGGTACGCAGATTATCTGGATTGAAACATGATACCTTTATTATAGTCAAATTGTTCCCAAGGGACTTTTTTTTAAATTTATTTTACGTTTTTAATATTTGTTGTATTTGTATTATGTTGCACATTTATATTGCATTGCAGACCGAAGTTTTATAGAATAAGTGAACATATTTGGTTTCAACTCATATACATTCTTCTCTCGGTTTCTGAATGAATCATGTCAGTGCCGTTTTTCCACATTTCCCGGCACTAAGTGAACGGAAAATCTATTTTCAGTTGGCGAAAAAATAATAAAAAATGTATTAGAAGCGCAGATGCGCCCTACGGTCGGAGGACCATTGGAAATCTATGTAAATGCGCAATGCGTCATAGTGCGCGTACGCTCATGAATTATGGAGAAACGCAGGGATGCCAAAAGAGTTTCCAACTTACTCGCAAAAGAATATTCAAGTTCGACGCGTCATCAAATATGTATTTACGGGTTATCAACTGAATGCTTATTTGATTGCGGGATAATATCATATAAGGATTTTTCTTACAAATGTGAGTTCCATTTGCTTGTATTTTTTTTAAAAAGATACGTTTTGAGACCTATCTCTCGCTTTAATGAAATATCAAATAAAAACAAAAATTAAAATAAAAAAAAAACCCCCCGACAAACGGCTAATCAGGTCATGGTTACCTTACTATATACCTTACCTTACCTTACTTCCAAGCTCATTGAAGTAACACTATACCAAATTTCGAATCGATAGGACATATGGAAGGTAGTCAGATCCCCTCATCAACTATTAAAGAGCTGATGATCTTCAAACGGCTGATCAGGTCATGGTTACCCTACCATATACTTCCAATATCATTGAGTCAGATTACCTCATCAACTTAGAAAAGAGCTGATGACCTTCAAACAGCTAAACAGATTTTCATGAAACATGGCTAAGAACACTCGGGATAAAATTATCTATGACACAAATAACTAAACGAAAATCGGTTCATCCGTTTAGGAGCTACGATACCACAGACAGATACACAGACACGTTAAACTTATAACACCCCTTTCTTTTTGCGTCGGGGGTTAATAAATGAAATATGAAATTAAATTGTTTAATAATCAGTGAATAACCTGATTGGTTTGGCATATCTAGGGGTGTCAGACAGGGATGTGTTGCGTCACCATGGCTAAAGAGCCATGGTGACGCAACACATCCCTGTCTGACAGATTAAAGAATCTGTTTTTGGACAGTTGTATGAAAGGCCTGAAAGAACGTGACTGTGGAGTGATGATGAATGGGACTCAAATCAAGTGCCTCCTCTACGCTGACGACCAAGCTATACTTGCGTCTTCTGCGCAAGAGTTGCAGGAAATGATGTCTGTTATGAATGACGATTTTGTGAGAAAAGGGATGAAAGTGAATGTATCTAAGACAAAAGTGATGGTGTTTGAGAGAGAGGAAGAATTGACTGACTGTACGGTAATGATAGGCGGCGAAAAAGTGGAACAAGTCCGGGAGTTTGTATACTTGGGGAGTTTGTTCACAAGGGATGGAAAGAGTGAGGAAGACAAAGAAAGACGAGTAAAGAAAGGAAATGCAGTGAATGGTGCCATACACTCGATTATGAGTAGCCAAATCGTATCTGCAAAGGCGCGAATGGCTATTCATAACGGAGTGCTGGTGCCGACACTGATGTATGGAAGTGAATCTTGGGTATGGCAGAAGAAGAATGAAAGCAGAATAAATGCAGTAGAGATGCGTTTGGTGAGGAAAACATGTGGAGTCAAATTGAGTCATAGACTGAGCAATGATGTGATCTATGATTCGTGAAAGGTGTGGTCTGATAGTGACAAGAATTGAGAAAGGAATGCTCCGGTGGTTTGGTCACTTAGAGAGGATGAATGAAAGGCTAATCACGAAAGAGATATATTGTGCGAATGTGGAAGGAACGATTGCGCAAGGACGTCCCAGAAAAACCTACGCGGACCAAATAGAGGTTTTAATAAAAAAGGCTGGTGTACGTAGTGACAAAAACCGCAGGGCATGTATGAAAAGATTGATGGATGTTAATGAAGCAAAAGAAGTGTGCAAGGATCGTATCAGGTGGCGATCCATAGTCTCTGCCTACCCCCATGGAAAACAGGCGTGAGTATATGTATGTATGTAAGGTCTATTTGAGAGAGTTGTGTAGAATAATAAAATTATTAAAACAAAAATGATTTCTTTAAAATGTTTATCCTAGGTGGCTTGTTAGATGCCAATGCTTTGATTCTAAGAAAATAAATTTCGCACATTTGTAACTCCCTTGTGGCAGCCCTGACTGTACACAGGCAGGGTATCGTCCTGAAGATGTAGACGTCGCCGTCATTACAAACGGCTCCGTTTGATAGCTTTATGGAAAATATTGCCTATAAACATGGACTGAATCGCGCTGTGAAATTATTACAATTTGTAAATGACATTGATTTTTTGTGCATCAGGTAGTAAAGTGACTATATAGGTAAGGTCTGATAATCAAACCGACTTTGAAAACTTGAAGGAAAAAATACGAAAAATGTGATCGACGCCTTGGATTTTTAATAATCTGAACTTCGGAAAACAAAATACCTATAGAGGCACATTGACCATTGTACCTATACACAGGCTGCATTTTGATTCAAGGATAATATGTTCAGTCCATGAAACTGAACAACTTTCTCCATGAAACATATTGTGTCGAAATATGCCACAAAATTTTGGTGATCACGTGATCTCTTTGATTTGTATGGAAAGTATTTTTTTACATACTTACACTCGACGTCAGAAAAATCGCACCTCTTCGAAAATAAGTTTAAACTTGGCCACCTGCTGTTGCTAGGTAACGTTTTATTATGTAAATGTTGCTATCTATTGAAAGTTCATCTAATGAGCTTTTAATTAATAATTATTAGATTTAATTAACATAACAGTTACCATAATTAAACGCTTAAAGCGTTATTGCTTGCTCCGCCATAAAAGGTAAATAAAAGGGGTCTATTCAGGAAATGCGGGTAAATTCGCTATCGAGATGATGGAGAAAACACACTTCAACAGTTCAATTAAAAAAAGGAATACCCACAATGGATACTATTGCCCATGAAGTTGCTCACATATTGCAAAAAAATGAGGCAATGTAATGTTGCTCGGAAACTGAATTTCAGCAATTGATTCCGTTCGACGAGTATTCCGACTGTTCCTAGAGACTATTGGCTATGTCCTAAGGGGAAGAAGTATATAACAACACTTACCATTAAATTAGATAGGATTAAATTAACTTTGAAGATTTTTTTAAAAGGTGCGATTTTTCTGACGCCGTGTGTATTTAACCCTAATGTTACTTAGAGCAAGCTGTTCAGTTTCATGGACTGAACACATCCTTAAAATTTGATGAGTGAATAAAAAGACACCCTGTATTTACACCTGTACAAACTAGTAGGTACATTACTTTCTTACACAGGTGTTCTGTTTTCCTGTTTCTTGGTAAGTAATTAGGCAATCGATATCGCTCTAAGTAGATAGGTTGTAAATATGTAATGTAAGGCGTGGAGTTATTCAATTCTATTTCGTTGTTCGACTCAAGGATAAACAGAAACTATTCGACAAGATTGTTTTAGGTCATTCAAATGTAGAACTAATTTTATGAAAGCCATTTTAGTTTGAAAAACGTTATCCGTGACAATTTGGTTTACATTGCGGTGTAGCTATAAGAGTAGAGTAGCTTATGAGTAGTTTGTTCTATTTTCGAATCGTCGACACAATGGATATAAAATTGTCACGTCATGACAGATGAAAAATTGACACGTTTATTAAATATTGGTGCTGGAAACCTGTACCTTATAGCTGTTCGTAGCTTCGTAGATTTTGAGTTTAATACTTTAAATTTTAAACATTGCCATTTTAACACGGATAACACTTCCTCAGATTTGTCTACTCATTCCATTCATCTAAGTTGTGGTTTGTAGTAAAGTAATCCGAATCTAGCAACTGATCCGCAGACTAGTCGGGCCGTCTGAAGAAGGTTATTGCACTCATGACTCAGTAAGGAACCTACATCGATTCCTAGCTTTGTATACGGAACGGAAGATACATGACTTTGCCTATTGTTCGTTAACATCTAACTAAAGTTTGCCAGGAACTCTGGTTTTACTTTATCATTCTTCATTTTCTTCTATACCTAGTTTGTCAGGTCAGAGGTCAAACACAATTCAATCTCTGTAACCCTGATATCTATGCCAAGATTCTATATTACATTTTGAGTCAAACTAGGTTTCATGAATCTTTCTGATAAGTATTGATATACAGGTCATTGATTTTAAGTATAAGTTAAATAACAAATGCGTTAAAAGAGTGGCGGAGATGAAGGACTTGGGGGTAACTCTTGATAGTAAGTTGACTTTCAATGAGCATATTAGTCAAATCACAGCCAAAGCTTACCGTATGCTCGGTTTTATAATGAGAATAGGCAGAGATTTTAAACAGAGTTCTACTCCAGTCTCTTGATAGTAAGTTGACTTTCAATGAGCATATTAGTCAAATCACAGCCAAAGCTTACCGTATGCTCGGTTTTATAATGAGAATAGGCAGAGATTTTAAACAGAGTTCTACTCCAGTCTCTTGATAGTAAGTTGACTTTCAATGAGCATTTTAGTCAAATCACAGCCAAAGCTTACCGTATGCTCGGTTTTATAATGATAGGCAGAGATTTTAAACAGAGTTCTACTCCAGTAATTTTGTATAATGCATACGTCCGATCTGTCTTAGATTATGCATCGGTGGTGTGGAATCCACAATACAATGTATACCTATATAGATTCTATTGAAAGAATTAATATAAAAATGTGTAAACATTATACTTTTAGGACCAGTCGAGATAAGCAAGCAACTATTATGTCTTCCTCCTTTAATAGATCGTCATCTCGAAAGAGACCAAGTTTTCCTCTATAAGATTCTTAATAACCTCGTAGACACTCCTTTCCTCTTGGAAAATTATATGTATTAGATGCCCTCGGACAAGTTCACGTCTTAACAAAATGTTTTCTATACCTACTACCAGCACTAAATATGCCGGTAGCACTTTTTTGTTTAGAGCTTGTAAGGAATATGACAAAAGTTTCACGTCTATAGATTTTTTCAATTGTAGTATACCTAACTCAGTTTAAGAATTATATACATGAATTGATTGATAAATAGGTTATTATAATTGTAAACATATCTTTAATTAACAGTTCCATTTTAGATGTAGTATAACTGTTAACTTACTCTGTGAATTTAATTAAGTTCAAATTGCCCTGTAGTTTATTTTGTATGTTCTAATTATCAGGGGAAACTTTGGTGATCACTGTTTTATGATATTTGGTAAAACTAAATGTACTGTGAAATGGTTTGTTTCCCAAATAAACTAAAATAAAATACATATAATATAGTACCAGTGGCGAGGAGTGAAATTATGACGAAGGCAAGCCGTTCTAAAAAAAAATTAAAATCTGCATAGTGGATCAGTGAGGTGAGATTTCTATAAGGTAAGCCGATCGAAAGGAATAAGCTTGTATGGGACCCTTCGCCACTGGTGCTGTAACCTAAAAATATGGGAAAAACGTAAAAGTTGCGATTAAAAGATACAAAATTTATTGTTTCTAGTGTATACGGAACTTTTTTTACAGAAAAAGAAACAAAACGTTTGAAAATAATGCAGAGAATTGGTTTCAGTAATTAGCGTGACTTATGTAGCGTGATTTGTTTTCAAAAATAGCTAACAAATGCCTAATTAATTATACAATGGTACGACAACTGAAGGAAACGGATCACAACTGGTATAAACAGACCTGCTTAGTCACACTTCTTTGTTGATCGTACGGTTCTTTTCAAATCGGTAACTAATTAAATAGAAAAATTGCCAGTGAAAAGGAAACCAGTTGAACCTATAATATCTGATTGTTTTGGAGGCCTAGATGTTTTGGATATCAGTTGCTTAGTTTACCAAACAAAAGGTAAACTTGTCATCAATTATGTTGTAGGCAGATGTTATCGTTGACCGTCGTGATTAAAAACAAACATATCGTTCAAATTGCGTAGATTAATATAATAATTTATTTAGATTTTCTGGGGTTATAAGATTTCGTGAATTTAGAATTAGGAATTTTCCGCCTTTGCAACTAAAAATGTCTTATTTTTTTCTGAAATCCCAACCTAGTACTCATGTTAATGTAAAAATAGGTACCTACTTAGGTACTTTTTTGATAGATGCTCAATGCTCACCTCATGTAGATGCTAGGATATTTTATAATTAACCCTTCTTCAGAACGTTTTCAATAGAAATAAAAGTTTATCATTCATTGCCTGCCATTATGCCTTTTTTAATATCTCGATTTTCTAACCACGTGTGCGTTACGAGCACGTTTTTCCAAGGCGAGTTTTTCTCGAGGCCATCGTCAGTCAAAGATGGCGCGAAACTCTACGCATGCGCGCTACTCCAAACAGCTGTCTGGGTTCGCCTCAGCGTCCATGTTGGATTTAATGTCATGTCACATTTTCCACCAAAAAGGACTTCTTCAAGAATATTTTGAAACATTTATCAGATTCTGATTATTATATATTTGATATGGACGAAAATTTTCGCAAAGGCATTTGATAGATGTTTCGTTGCTTTTTGGGTGGGGAGCTTTTACTGTTTGTATCTCTTGAAATATTATTAAGCATTATTAATATGCAGTAATAAAAGGAATGTAATTTCCGAATAAGTAAAAATTATTCGGAAAAGTTAAAAAGTATAATGTCTTTGCTTTGAAAATTTAAACGATTTAATTCATACTTAGGTACTGAAAGTTACAAAAATAAAGAAAGGTCCTTTTAACGAGAATTTTACGACCGTAATTAATATGCACAATTAATCAGATTTCGTGCTAAAGCAAATGTAATGAAATTAAAAGGACTAACAATAATATTTGCGTGATACACAAACATTGAACTCAAAATTTACGACTACTGTTTTCGGTCAGAACTTTGCTAATAAAATACTATCATTTGGGCTGAAGCTAATAAAATTTTATACTTAAATGAAAGCCCTGGAGCCTAAAAAGTTTACTTAGCAAGTTAATTTTACGACTGGGAGGAAATTAAATACGATAAAATTAACAATATACAGTGATCCGGTGCAACTTCACTCCAATAAGAGTAAATTTTACAGATTAAAAAATACGTTTTGTAGGTACCTAGGACCGCAAGCGCTCTGAAGTTGGCAACTTCTGTTGTATATTGTTGAATTAAGCATTGTATAGATAGAATAATACCGTCTTGTAACAAAATTATTGATGTAAGTATTTGTATCAAAACAAACTTTTATATTACAGGTAAGGTAAGTATTAATTTCATACGATGATAGGTATATATTTTTGCTTTTATCTGCCTTTGTGGCTTTAGTTTTTTGTCACAAAATGAGCAGCAAACAATTTGGATATTATGTTATATGTAAAAAAAATGCTTTATCTCCACATGTTACACCCTAGTATTTAACATCACAATCTTTGATCTGGTTAAAAAAGGATTGTTATTTTATTTGTAACTGGCTGGTAAATTACACATGCCATAATTAAAAAAATACTTACGGGTGGTTGCTATGACTTCGTGGGGTCAGTTTTCTTGAGGTTTTGTGCTCGTTTCTCTGCAAACTCAGCACTCAGTCTGTGAGCCTTCAACGTATTTGGCTTCGACATTCTATCAGATACCACTTACTTTACCAATTGACTTAATAAAATAGATACTATGACACTTAAAGCTCAAAATCCATAAAATATTCGTTGTCACACTTAGACCTGGATACGGTTTTATCACAATGACGCTTATTCTACTCGTAAAGCGATGCTTTCTTATTTAGAACACAAATAAATTAATAAATAGCTGCTATTGATCAAAGTATTCGTAATGCTGTGAGCTAACACGCGGTTTACTGAATGGAAACTGCACGAATCTTCTACGGTACACTTAGATAGAGCAATATTATGATTACAGACGGATTTAGATTACTTTTTGTTTTATATTTTACTGTTTTATAAGGGAGAAATTGTTATGTATATACAGGTATGGGAGCGAAGTTCGTGCGGTAGCTGGCTTGGGGCATTGGTGTGAAGTTGGTGTGAGCGCGCATGCGCGAAAGGGTGGCAGGGCAGGCAGTGAAGGGCGAATACTCTTTTGTTGGCAGACCATGTGTAAAAAAAGAATCGAATAAATGATTATAATAAAAAGGTCAATCGGCGCCTTTATTACAGTGGTATACGGTTTCGAATCGCTTAAAACGGTCGGATCGAAAGATAACGCTTTGATTTGGACCCCTGAGCATTTTCTATACAAATGCTGTAGGGAGGGACATAAATCGTTCTTAACGTATTCAACATGAATGAATGTTCGTGCTTTGATTAGTACACTTTTAAGGTTTCAATAATGTGATATTTTTGACATTCTCAAATGTATGAAAATAATCAGTAAGTAGTTGATCGGTTATTTAAATGAAAGCTTAGTAACTATAAGTAGGTACCTAAATTTCTATTAACGTAACATTGAATAAAAATATCTTAATCAAGAGTTTTTATTTTATTTTCAAAGCCCCCGAATAGTTTCTAAGTAGTTAGTGACATCAGTTCATTTGTTTTAAAAAAGCTTAGTGGTCTATTTATTTGACCTTGAGACTTACATGATACCTATCTAGGTATATTGTAAATGTATAGTAGAAGTCGCGTCGTCCCCTCGGAGGGTAAAATAAACATGGACTGGACATTATCAGAGTTTGTATCTTTACGTCAGCAGTCGACATCACTGTACGATATAACAATCATAACATCATGTTAGGTAATAAATAACAGATACATTTTAGACAAAAAAATAGAAAAAAGGAGCTCGGTACCGCAGTTGAATAGCGCCTGGCCCTGCGATTGCGGATGTAAAGCAACTTTAGCAAGGGTCGATCATGGGATGGGTGACCAAAAATTTACGCTCCTTCTTGCTTCGGAAGGAACGTTATACTGGCTGCATTTGCAGTCTTTAACACCCACCAATCCGCATTGGGCCCGCGTGGTGGGGTTATGGATGGCCCATCATCCTTATCTACCCATAGTTATGTTGTTTTTTCTTGTAACTTACAACGGATTCGATATTGAAGAGGCATACGTATGATTTTGAATTGCTTAATATCTTAAATCATATAGTTGCAAATTATAACAGTTTTCAGTTTTCATTTTCTCCGCGAACGACTAACATAAATACCTACCCGGTTAATCGATAACTTAAAAAAATAATTCTTGAAGCATCAGGTGTTTTTTTTATGAAATAATAAAAGTTCAATAAGGAAGCCACTCAATTAGTATCTAACGTACGCTAGCTAGGTAACTCTTAAGGACATTCACACCCACTGCATTTTTTTATAATCGTCAACATTAAACAAAACAATGGTATTTCGCATATGAAATGAAGAAGTCCCGGAGTGAGTCATAATGGTGCAATCCAGAAAATCGATAGCAACCATCCCGTCGGCGATCAGCGTGCACTTGTGTGCAAAGCTCTCTTGTACAGACAGTACAGTCAGCAAAAAAATTAAAGCAATATTTATCTATAACATCAGGTTTGCTTAATTAGAATTTTGTTAACCGTATTATTAATAAATAGGTAACTGAAATGCTTTATAAACCCATTTCAGTACCCTTAGCACGAACAGCTATCGAGAAAAAAAACGCGCGTAAAATTACTCGATAGACAATTCTCTATGGAAAAATTCATTTCGCTCATCGGCGATAGATGGCGCTGTACAAATTTCCAATACAAAATTTATCTATCGAATGATTTTACGCGCGTTATTTTTTTCGATAGCTGTTCGTGCTAAGGGTACAGAATTATTGCGACTCGACTCGGCGCGCCTAGTGGACACTAGCCTTAACACCTTTTTTTTATATTACCTACGTGCACAGACAAATCATTTTTAACTTAAGTGTAAAGTTTTAATAAAGTGTTTGACTTTTTATGAACAACACGATAAGTTTGTATGAATTAATGCGAGTTTTTTTGGAGTAATTTTTTACTGAAGTGCATTTTTTTACATAAAAGAGAGATAAAAGACCGAGTAGGTCGGTCTCACAGTTAGTGACCTATTTTCTATAGGAACAACACTGAAATCGCGAAAAAGTCAGCGTAAGTTTTGTTTTTTTTCGCGATTTCACGGGTAGGTCCCATAGTAAAAGTTGTTGAGTTTAATGGTACCTAATCTACCATGTTCGGCTTCAGGGGTTTTTGTAACACGTTGTAAGTATTATTATTGTAACCTTACTTTCTATCCGTACCACACCCCACATAGCGTCCCCCATGCAGTCCCATACCTTAGCTGTCATCGAATACCGTACACATAATAGCGACAGTTTATGACGTTTACTACACAAAACGATAAGCATAACAGATTAATTAGTAAGATTTATTCGTAAAATCTACGAAAATGGTACTGAAAACAACTAAACCCATATATATAACCCCAACTTATCGATAAGGAATATAAACAGAAAAAATACTGAAGCAGAGTATTTTGAAAGCTATGATTTATTTTATGCAAGTATTTATTATTTGTTGCATTTTGGCATCTTTTCTGTGTCCTAAAAAGTTGCATTAAGTTTAAATTATGATCCTTTTTTAACAAGTAAGTAGAAGGCTTTGATATTGTACCTACTACATATGTATAGTACAATTATAAAAAATTAAAAGCTTTCTATAAAGCAATCAATACTTTTCGTACAATAATATCCATAACTTGTTTATTTATTTATTAATGATAAATATACAACATTACTGATTTAAGTTCATATTTAATCAGCATTATTGGTTTAGTCTACGTTAATGCTAGTATATATACATATATAAAGATGGGATCTTTACCATGGACCACCAATCACCAAAACCCTTTAAAATCGATAAATAGATAGAGTACCTACCTATCGAAAGTTTAACACGTTTTGTTCAAATACGAAACGTGCTAAACTATCGATACTCTCACTCAATCTTCAAAGTTAATTCGTTTTTCGAACACAGAGTTATTTATTAGCTTTCGTTAATGGCATCCGACCTGACCTGACGGAGGTTGCTGTCACAAAATCTTAGAGCCAGGATTAATGAAACCTTTTTGCTGACGCTCCTGACTTGCACAATGCAAGCTCCAATCTTGAAGAAAAGCCGGAGGAAAAAAAAACAACTTTGAGAGATAAAAAACGAAGAAGGAAGTCTTGAATCATGATTGAAAAAGATTTCTTGTTTGTAGGGCCAGTCAGATGGTTTAGTTTGCTAAAGATTATTTTATTTTACCTACTTAAAAGTTATTTGGTACTTACTTATAGTTAGTAATTTATATCTAACGATGTTTCTTATCAATGTTTTTTTCAGAAGTGGGCTTAACTTAATTTACTTAACTATACCTACCTATCAATCAAATTGATACCAAGTGTGTCAGTAAAAATAAACTTAAGATTCAGTAACTTTCTTTGTTGATTTTTTTTTGTTTTTTTTTTAATGGTTACTTATTACCTAAGTTAAATATAAGTTACTAGTAAGTATTTTTAATGTTTTATTGACTTACCTTATCTTCCGCTTCTTCCGCTCTTCCTTCGGCTTCCAGAACTCGCTGTTCGAGCTCTGAAAGCTGAAACAAACAGAAAAATAAACATTAGAAATCGTCTAAAATTTTCAATAACAGACAAGGTTCTTTCAAGACATTTCGGTACTAGTAGCGCCATCTGCTAGAAACATGAATAAAAACGAGGTACCGTGAAAATTCTCTACAAGAACCCCACATCCGAACTTCCGCATGCTCGCTCGTGCAAGCAACTCGACAACCCCTAGATAGATGGCGTTGACGTTGTGCGCATACTTTATTGAACCACGTGGTTTGCAGGGGTACTCAACCTATACCAACTTTAATACATATCCGGTTATTTATCAGAGAGGCTGTAGAAAAGGTATTATTGTTATGTAAGAGAGAGTATTCGTGCGGTTTCTGAGGCGCGGGGTGGCGAATCGGTTCGTGAAAGGGTGTACGCTACTTGCAAATGTTATAGCAGTGATATACGTGGGTGAAAACAGGACTTAGATTGTATTGAGAAGGTTTATTTCACTGAGAAGATTGCTTTCTGATTTTACGAGTCCTAATTCTTCTTGACGTGGGACTGTTACAAGCAATTTGCGTTTGCGTCGTTAATCTATTTTAGAGCCTTCTAGGTAAATGGCTTTTGTTGTAGGTATAATCTAATACCTAGCTGAGACGTTCTTTGTTATGCTTAAATAAATATTGTACTTCTGGTCTCCACTGTTTAAGTAAATTGTATAACTAATTATGAAAGGAAATATCAAATAGAACATTTAACAACCCTTAGAGATATCAGAATTCAAAGGGTCAAGCCGTGTCGGCCGTAGGTCTTGTTTCAAAGGGAATAACATAGGTAGTTGTGTTGCAAATTTCATTCCGCCTTTGATGATCGGATTGCTCAAATACAAGGCTCATCCAAAAGGATAATTCCGGCCAGTAGGGATAAACGAGGATACTAAACTATTATTATTTGAGTGTTAGGGGCTATGCAGCTCAAGATGAGGCTGTATTCACTGCGACCTAAAAGATCTATTGTAACTCACCAGCTAATTATAGTAACTCTTTGAGCCTAGCGGCTTCAAGGAAGTCTAGTATCTTCCTGGTTTTAAAAGTTTTTATTTTCTCCGGGTCGATTACGTGTCGTCCCAGATGGATACTACGCCTGTGGATAAGAGGTCCACAATCACAAAAGAGGTGCTTGGGCGTTTTCTGCTCCTCATTACAATATCTGCAGAGGTCAGTATCACTCAATTTCATATGAAATAGGTGTCTGTTTAGTTTGCAGTGTCCAGTTAAGGTTCTAATAGGTGCGCTGACGTTCGATCTACTGAGTTGTATAAGCTCATTCGTCCGTCTTTGCGAGTAGCCTTCTACCAGGGATTTGGCGTGTCTCAGTCCTGGCTGTTTTAGCCAGAATTATACTAAACTAACCACAGGATATAAACATTTATCGGCGCCAATAAAATTATCACATTAAAGCATAATATGAACAATCTTGGTCTCTTAAGGTAAGGCATTCCCTGGGCAAGCATGCTCTACACCTAAGACCACATCCTGTTTACTAATAAAAAAAATAACTATTAAGATATATATTACCTTCTTCATGCATGAAAACGAACACGCAAAAAGAATATAAAAATGTAATATGAATTCGATGTCTAATATATGTGAACTGAAGGTATTAAAGATATCGGAGAATGTCTCAGAATCAATGCTTCAATTAGTATTAAAACTAAGTTACAACCTACAGATGTAATAGGTTAGGTACCCAAAAGTTAGACGGTATACTACCTTTATATATGGTACCTAGGCATGAAAACGAACACGCAAAAAAGAAGATAAAATGTAATATGAATCTAATGTCTTATGGAAAATAGGTGAATTCAAAGTATTAAAGATATCTATTGGAGAATTTCTCAGAATCAATGCTTCAATTAGCATTGAAACTAAGTTACCATTTACAGAAGTATCCACTGATGGTAATAGCACAGTAAGTACTTACCATCTAAATTAAAAATGTTGTGATCACCCGGGATTGCATGGTAGATCTACCATTTAGGCATTTCTTGTTGTAATATGAACTTGTTGGAGTCGTCCTAACAAAAAAAGATAAAATCTAAGACAAACTTATAACAAACATTACGACTTCATTAATGAGCAATAACAGTGGTTATTCATTAAGCAGTGGCTTAATTCATTTTCAGTCATTTGCTGCATTTGCAGTCGTTAACACCCACCAATCCGCATTGGGCCCGCGTGGTGGGTTATGGCCCATCCTCCTTACCACCCATAAGGAAGGCCTGAGCCCTAGCAGTGGGGACATCAAAAATGGCTGATAGTGGCTTAATTCAATAAAACTAGACTTTATGAAGTAAATAATCAGACAGGGCAGTGCATTTAAAGGCTCTCGTTAGACTGGTCAATACCGTTGTGATCACCGTCAATTTAACGTCCAATACGACGCTAAGCCGTATCGAGAGAGCATAAAGACGACTTTCCTAATTAACAGACTAATAATTGATTGCTCTCAATAGGAACACAACGGCATCTGTAGAGAGATTAATCAAACTAAAATTTAACTAACAATGCATTGGATACTTTATGCAAACATTTGAGATCTTTAAACAACGTGTTAATGAATTTCAGAGTTGGCCATATACTTAGTACCTACCTAAAAGTTGTACAGTTTGACCGTCCGAAGAAACGGTTTTCTCCCGTCGTAGACTTAATTCACCTGAGCTAAATCCCCTGGTTGAATTGTGTATACTTATGAGTATACTTAATTCACCTAAGTGCATTAAGTATACTAAAGTCAATAAAGGTGATTTGGCTCAGGTGCATTAAGTCTACGACGGGGGGTTTCCCATTTTGGGTTCGTTCATTCATCAACACGTTGTATAAATAATATCATCATCATCATCATCAGCCTATCATCGTCCACTGCTGAACATAGGCCTCTCCGAGAGCACGCCACTGAGCACGATCCGCGGCTATACTCATCCAGTTTCTGCCAGCCACCTTGCGAAGATCATCGCTCCACCTTGTCTGAGGGCGTCCCACACTACGTTTGCCGATACGCGGTCTCCACTCAAGAACTCGTCTGCCCCAGCGGCCATCGGTTCTACGGCTAATATGGCCGGCCCACTGCCACTTCAGCTTGCTAATCCGGTGGGCTATGTCGATGACTTTAGTTCTCTGTCGGATCACCTCGTTCCGGACCCGATCTCTCAGAGAAACTCCGAGCATAGCCCTTTCCATAGCTCGCTGTGCGACTTATATAGGCAGAAATATACTATCAGAAGGTAATCAAGGACAGCAATATGAAAACTTATTTCCTACTTCTATGATCCCAAAGAAAGTACAACAGTTTCCTTCAGGTCTGATTATTTGAAATACTTACTTGGTATTTTTGGTGAGTTTGGAGTCAACAGAAAAGCTATAAAAATATTATTAGTTTATAATAATATTGTTAAGCTGCAAACATCAAACTATTAGAACATTGAAATACAAAATGCATACAATTACCTTCCTACGGTACCTTCTTTACAGAAACCCTAACGAACGAGCAAATAAAATTTATTTGAATTCAGATGCAGCTCGGTGCAGACGTCAAAGGAAAACGTTGGGATATGCAATAAATCAAATATATACAAGCTTTTAGTCGTCACATGGAATTTTATTTACCTCTGTGCTGTTTGTATATTTTGGACATATTCTATTTCGAAATATTGACAGGTAAAATTGAGATCTAAAATGAAATTGGGTGCTGAGCAATGTCATTGTATTGTTTAACATTAAACAATATTGTATCAGCAGTCAGCACACAATACAAAGTACTTAAGTATACACCGTTATTTTTTAAGCATATCTAAAAACGAAAAGGGTGGTTCAGACCACGTGAATGAACAACTTTTACTATGGGGCCAAAAACGAAATCGCGAGAAAAAACCTGCTATTCCATACATTATAGTCGAGTCCATGTTGTACTTTTCTATGGAATGGAACAGCTGATTTTTTTTCGCGATTTCATGGTTGGCCCCATAGTAAAAGTTGTTTATTCTCGTGGTCTGTACCCTTAGCACGAACAGCTATCGAAAAAAATAACGCGCGTAAAATCGTTCGATAGATAAATTTTGTATTGGAAATTTGTACAGCGCCATCTTTCGCCGATAAGCGAAATGAAATTTTCCATAGAGAACTGTCTATCGAGTAATTTTACGCGCGTTTTTTTTCTCGACAGCTGTTCGTGCTAAGGGTACTGAAATCCCCCTTTCATTTTTAGATAAACTTAAACAATAACGGTGTATTAGTAATTAAAAGCACACATAATTCCGTTAATAAGTATTTGATTTATAATTGAGTAAATACACAAATTTTACTTTACCCAAATACTTATACTTATTGCTGATAGCCTTAGCGAAAGGGATCATTGAAACTGAATGGAGGATTCGTTTATATCCAATATTTGTTCAAGAAGTTTTTCATAAGCTCCGATGTATTTATAGCCATAATACAACGCATTTGGGTCGCATTCTGACAACTCATCTCCAAGTGTTATGTCAATTTTATTGATACTTGACGCAGAGTGTGGGATGGTGTTACATCGTTTATTGCATTATTATGAGTTCGGACTAGAAAATTCTCTGTAGCTCCATTCAAGAGGCTCTCTAATATTTCGGATTGTCGAGTCAAAATTAAAGTGGGTAAATAAGTCAATTTTAGATTTGCAGTTTCTAAAATTGTATCTGTAATGTAACTGTCATTATCTATTACGTTTACTCCAACATTTGCATGCTAAATACTTATAAGCTTTGGAGAAAATCAATAAGTATTTAAGATCTTCACATAATACCAATATTATTATGCAAACAAATGATTTCATTTGAAAAATACTTTATCAAAAAGTTACTGTCTTAATGTAGAGTGATTTAACAATCCTCAATAGGATTACTTATTGATTCAACGATCCTTTGTCATAGGAAGCAAAAGCAGTTATGAACTACTAACTACAATATTTAACAATTGCCCTGCTACCAAACCATGTGTATTAATCCATACTAAGCCCGCAAACCATCCGAACCATACAATACCACAATTTCCTTTGGCCAAAGGCAACTCAAGAGGTTTTGAGCTAAGATCCTTGCTCAGTGATGCATCAAATCAACGTCTCGGAATATATCAAAGGCAAACGCCACAGATTTGGAAAATCAGGATGGGGGATGAATGCATTTCTGTGAACGACGGAAATTTTGTCAGACGTCGAAACTTGTACGTTATTTGCTATCCAAACTAGTTTATTTGAACGTTTCGGAAAGGTGTCTGAATTCAATTTAGGAAGAACGTGATTTACACAAACTACACTAGCTTAGTGATTAGTCGAAAAGACACTACAAATATTACATTTATATGATACTGCAGATGCAAAAGGACACTTAAAATTAGTTTGATAGTTCTATGTCTTAGTAATTAGTTGTGGAGCTCGGTGGCGCAGTGGTTTAGCGCCTGGCCCAGAAGTTAAGCAAAGTTCGCAAGGGTCGGTCATGGGATGGGTGACCAAAAATTTATTATCTCGAGCTCCTCCGTTAAGTCCCGGCTGCATTTGAAGTCAACACCCACCAATCCGCGTTGGGCCCGCGTAATGGGTTATGGCCCATCCTCCTTACCACCCATAAGTAAGGCCTGTGCCCCAACAGTGGGGACATCAAAAATGGCTAATGGACATGTCTTAGTTATAAGGCAAACATACAAATAGGCTAGTTGACAAAATTTCAATAACTGCTTAATATTTTAGCTTATTAGGCATTTTATCGAAAAAAAAGGTTTATTTATTTTTAATCGAGCGTTTACATTATAAATTTCACATTTTAAAAAACCAATTTTAATTTGGTTCCAAAACGCACAAGACTGTCATGGCGTCTTGAATGACGTCACGCCGTGCAAAACAAACAAAAGAGCGATCGTGTCTTCGTACGTTATAGCTAGTTTTTATCGTTTAAAAATGAATTTCTCATATTATAAGTACTGTATAGTGCCCCAGTGTGATAGCACGACTATAAAAACGCCAAACCAGTTATTTATATATGTTCCAAACAATGGAGAAATACGGAAAAAGTGGCTAAAACTTGCGTTCGGTTGTGGTTAGGTTGCACTCGGAGTGTAGGTTTGGAACGCGCCTCCGGTAGTGATACTCGAAACGTCAAAGACAAGATTGGAGTTTCGCACGGCGTGACGTAACGCTTTCTGATTGGTGTTCACTGTCACGTGACTAAAGGTTTCATTTTACGAAATTTATTTTTTAAAAATATTATTAATCTTTAACGCTTTTAATAATTAAAATTGTTTGTTATTTTCTCCATGATATAATTAATCATTTTAAACCCCTATCCATTATATTTATTCTTAATGGAAACAAGCCTCTCCAAAACAAAGTTAGCAATCGACTCAATTTCTCACAAAATGCAGCCGCTATAGCTCAGTTTGCCCGTCAGTTTCACTCTAAATCCGCTCAAATTTCTGTGTGGCGACGCCTGCAGCGAAGGTTCTCGAATCTTCCGCGACACTGGACACGACAGCCGGCTCTAGTGGACCGGAAGCATACACAGTTTCAGTGGGTATAAGTTTTTTTTATGCATTTAGGGAAGTACCTAACTAAAACTTTTTAAAACGAAGATAACGAATCACTAGATTTTTGTCAAGTTGCTAGCAATTATTTTATAACGTGTAAAATTATGTACCGATTGTGTTAAATAATTATGTATGTGTCTGAAGCAAAAAATAAATGATTATCTTTCTATCTATCTATTGAGATAGTAAATCATACGTCAAGAAAATCATGACGCCTATTAATATTTATTTAACGTTTTTGGAGTGTTTAGTAAGATTGTCCTCCTTAGGACAACTGTCCTACTATATTGGATAGTAATTATACATTATGAATACTTATTTATAACACGTTCAATTTAACACTGAGAGAACTTCTTCATTTTTTAATTATAAGGGACTAGCTTCTGCCCGCGACTTCGTCCGCGTGGATATTAGAGAAAATCCTCAGGGAACCTTCAACCAGGATCTGACCAGCCATTTTTACGCATTACGGCTTCCCGTTCCCGTTCCCGCTCCCGTTCCCGTTCCCGTTCCCGTTCCCGTTCCCGTTCCCGTTCCCGTTCCCGTTCCCGTTCCCGTTCCCGTTCCCGTTCCCGTTCCCGTTCCCGTTCCCGTTCCCGTTCCCGTTCCCGTTCCCGTTCCCGTTCCCGTTCCCGTTCCCGTTCCCGTTCCCGTTCCCGTTCCCGTTCCCGTTCCCGTTCCCGTTCCCGTTCCCGTTCCCGTTCCCGTCCCCGTCCCCGTCCCCGTCCCCGTCCCCGTCCCCGTCCCCGTCCCCGTCCCCGTCCCCGTCCCCGTCCCCGTCCCCGCCCCCGTCCCCGTCCCCGTCCCCGTCCCCGTCCCCGTCCCCGTCCCCGTCCCCGTCCCCGTCCCCGTTCCCGTTCCCGTTCCCGTTCCCGTTCCCGTTCCCGTTCCCGTCCCCGTCCCCGTCCCCGTCCCCGTCCCCGTCCCCGTCCCCGACCCGTCCCCGTCCCCGTCCCCGCCCCCGTCCCCGTCCCCGTCCCCGTCCCTGTCCCTGTCCCTGTCCCTGTCCCTGTCCCTGTCCCTGTCCCCGTCCCCTGGATGTGCATGTCCAGGTCCAATCATGGCCACCGTGTTGGTCTTCAAAATTAATGTCATTTTCGCAACCACCATCCCATGAAACCTCAAGAACGACATCCACATCGATTTTCATGTTTACTTACCTCATTTACACCCTAAGGGAGGATTTTCAAAATAACAAAATATGTGTTTGCCTATTTATTTTTAGACATGCTCCTACGAATTTTAAAGTTGTAATGGCTATTTTATATTATTTTTCCATACAAAATTTGAACCCCATTTTCACCCCTTTAGAGGTTAAATCATGTCCACCGTGTTGGACTTCAAAATAAATCTCATTTTCGCAATCACCAACCCATAAAACCTCAAGAACGACATCCATATTGATTTTTATGTTTACTCACCCACTTACCCCTAAGTGGTTGATTTTCAAAATTACAAAATATATGTTTGCCTATTTATTATTAGATGTGCTCCAACGAAGTTTAAAGTTGTAATGTGTATTTTATTTTATTTTTCCATACAAAATTTGAACCCCATTTTCACCCCTTTAGGGGTCAAATCATGTCCACCGTGTTGGACTTCAAAATAAATGTCATTTTTGCAATCGTCATCCCCGAAAACCTCAATAACGACATCCATATCTATTTTTGGGGTTTTTTACCCCTTTTCACCCCCATTTCATCCCAATAGGGGTTCAAATACTAACAATAACAACATACGTTGCGTTAGATGTCTATCCATAAGCCTAAATTATAAATTTAGCGATTTTTACTTCGAAAATAAAGGATTTTCTTCAATACACAACTTCATCCCCCTTTTGAACCCTTCGGGGGTAGAATTTTGAAAAACGCTGAGACCCATATTTATTTATTTTCAATGGTCAGTCTAAACACAAAATTTGAAGATCCTAGCTTCAAAACTGAGGGACTTTCATACAAACTTTGATCCCCTTTTTTACCCCCTTAGGGGGTGAATTTTGAAAAACCCTTTCTTAGTGCACCCCTAGACCTCATAAGGAACCTACGTGCCAAATTTGGAGTCTCTAGACCCAGCGGTTTGGGCTGTGCGTTGATAGATCAGTCAGTCAGTCAGTCAGTCAGTCAGTCAGTCATTCAGTTTACGATTTTATAAATATAGAAGATTAACAGTTTGAAGATTATTACGCATTGAGTATGCTAATAACACAGTATGTAATTAAGTCATTAACCACTCAACATAATGTTCAAAATCGTATAATAAAGCGAAGTGACAATGCTTCATGTGGGCGAGGGTGATAAAGTAATTACAGAAATCCCACTGTGTATTGTGTGGCGTCCATCAATCATTGAAATAAGCACTTAATATGCATGACAAATTCAATGAACAATAGTTTGCAGGTACATCTAATAACATATGTATGAAACTGTTTTAAGGACTTAGGCGGCGACTCACCATGTCTAATTCACATCAAAAGGTGAGTTTCCACCTTTTAAAAAAAATTGGTGGTTAATTCAGCCATTGGCTAGAAAAGCCTGGGTGAGAGTACTACTACAGAATATAGAGGTGGTTAGTTCAACCAGTTTATATGGAAATGTTTTCTTACCTATTATGACGATATAAACAAATAGTAGTAAAGAAATGCATGTTATACTAAATCTAAAAATTTACAAATATGTGATACAGCTTTTGCAGAATATCTTTAGGAAATTATTTTCGTAAAAAAAATAATTGTATAAAAAACTTCAAAATTCATAAAAATAAATAAAATATCATTGTAACTTTTTCGTAAACCAAAATGATTGTAAAAAAACTTCAAAATCCTATAAACTAGTGTTTTCATTTTATTTTTCTATTACACAGAGTCTGTCTTAGTTGCATAGAACCTAAATTTATAGAAAAAAATTATAAAAATATAAAAATTTTATAAACCCACAATGTACAACTGTTTAACCGCGATATTATCAAGTTGTTACGCGTACATTGCTTCTCAACGAAAAATCAAAATCTCAACAACTACGCATTTGCGACAAGTGGTTCCATAGAGAAAGTTGCTTATTTCTAAGGGTAGACTCATCCCTTAAAGTTTTCGCTAGGGTGCTACTAACAACCTGTATTTTAGCGTGTCCCGACAACTAACGGCAATCGTTTACTATGAACTATGTTATCAACTGCTATATTCCGTAGGCACCTAGAAAATAATTTTCCGAATACAATTTTAAAGCTTTCCTCTAAAATCTATTTAAACGAGTTTACTCCTACAATAGCCATAAACGGAGCAATAACAATATTGAGACGTCCGATCTCCTTCGCTGCCGGACAACAAATGGCCGTAAAGGCGCCTTGCGACGGGTCGCTCAAATATTAACCAACTACCCTGTTTACTACGATTTAAATGTGCCCATTCATGGCCGTGGTTGTACAGGTTGTTCTACCTTCAGTTATATTGCCTTCAGATTTCTGCAGCGAGTTTTGGGTTTATATTGCTGATAAAGTAAGTATACCTGCGAAAGTTTTAAGATTTGGATAATGATAACTTGTTACTACTTACCTACATCAATATTTTTAGTAAAAGATAATGTCATGATGAAATTACTTTTTTCCGACAAGGCAGAAAAAATAAAACACAGATAGATTTTCCATTGTTTTCCGACCTCATGCGGCCGCCTCGCGTTTCTAAGAAACAATATTTACAAACATATCGTAATGTAAGTTACTTAAATTCATTAAGATATTAATTAAAATTTTATGTCGCAAACAAGAAGTTGTACAGCCAAGAACATAAGCCAATTAGGATTTGTTTTAATGAAGTTTCATAGAACGCTATATCAGCTATATGGCAAATGGAAATTTTCGTTGGTAAGTGCAAAATTAATTGCTCTTAAAATAGTGATACATTTCCAACAGGTACTGCATTTCCAACTAGTAACTTGAATTCCACCTTAGTTTACGTTGTTAGCTGAATTCTTGACTTCAAAATTAGGGGTGTACATTTACCATCATTAAATAGGTATTAATTTTTAAGGTATGTAAGGTAAGGTACCTTAGTAAAAGAGACCATTTACGTACCTAACGTAAGCTTTTTTCATAAGTATTCGATTAAATTATTACATCGATTTTTGTAAAAAGTGACTAAAACATGTCATGCCACTGAGTTAAACTTCTGTACATAATTAATTAGATTTTTTGGGTCTTCTCTTGGAAAAATCATGTCAATTAATTCTTTGACTAATTACAATCGATTATGATAAAGGTAATAAACATTAGGTATATTATATTGTTCTACTTTGAAAACATGCTTGGGCGTCTAACTAATCCTGTAATCTGGCAAAATATATGTCTATGTTATGTATGTATATATGAGTAGATTATCTAGCAAGTAAGTAATTAGTGGTAATCTCACAGGTGACAACCCTTCCTCAGTTCACAGAGTAAATTCCATTTAGCGAGCACTCCGAGCGAGCAGTCGGGGCGCTTTTGTTTCGTCTAATTACGTTCATTTTTGCTATGATGCCACAGGTACATTCCCAGGTGATGCCGTCTGTACTTACGGACGATATTAAATTAATCTCACGACTGTACTTGCGAGAAAAATTGAATGAATTTTGGAGGAGCATAGATGAGGTGGGAATAAACTTGATGATTGTTGTATTAGATAAAAGTTGAAAACGGAGCGAATTCACGAAGATTTTTTTTAAAACACATTTAATTTTAAGTAGGTAAGTAAATTAATTTCATCTTCTAGTGTTAGGTTACCCATATTATATATAATATTGCACTGCAGCAGCATTTTCTGGGTAGGTAGTAATATTGTTTGAATTACCTATCAGTCCTATTACAAAAGCATAAAGATAGATATGGAGAAAAGTTGTTTCTCTTTGTTTAATTACTTATGTTTTATAATTAATTTTGTTCTACTATAAAGTTTATCAAAACTATAGTTTATCAAAAATAATTTTGTAACTGCAAAAGTCAAAACACAAATAAAAGTATTTTATTATAATTTAGTATATAAGCAAGTTTACACTTTTCTGTCATTGACACTAAATGAATTTATAACAGAAATGCAGCGCTTTATTCTTGTTAAAGTTTCAAATATTTTAAGTTTGCGAAATAGTTCAATAGCAATTAAAGTGAAATACGATGTCAAAGTTACAACTTTCACAAGTGCAACAGAAATTGTGGACTTGGACAACTTTTATATAGTTTTAGGTACCACAGAAAGTTTGCGAGCTTTCATCTTTGTATGTTGCAGAAGACTTTGAAGGAGAAAATGCTGACAATTCAGATGTATTTCGTCCTTATTTCTATATAGAAATATTAGAAAGAAAACTTAAAAAATATCTTCCTTTCTACTTTTTGTAGCTATTATTGTAGCTTCTATTTGTAGCTAAAATCACAGATAAGTTAAAATAAAAGCTAGGTAATGTATCTAGACAATGAGTATTATAGCAAAATGATTGCAATACTAACAGAACTAGTTTCCACTCGCGACTTCGTTCGCATGTATTTACATGCGAACAAAGTCGCGACCCTCCCTCTTTTCAAAAGTCCTTTCTTAACCAATGCCTCCTCCATAATAACTATCTACATGCAAAATTTCAGCCGTATAAGTCTCGTGGTTTAAAGAACTTTCAACAATTAATTATTCTAAACACAAATAATTTTAATCGTTTCAATTTTAATCCTCTTTTCCTCAAAAGCCTTTCTAGCTAAACAGTATTTCTATAAAGCTTTACTAGCTACTTCTAGGCTGTTATCAAAGGTAAGTGGCAACTTAAATCAGGGCACAGGTGCGAACAAACTAAACCGATTTTCTGGAGTCGAGAATGTGTTCCACGGAGAAACAAGGTTATACCTTCTAGCCTGACATTGCCTTTAGTGTTCCTAACAATTTTCCTTACAATATTTTATAAGAAACATTTATAGGATATAGCAGCTTTATGAAAAGGAGGCGATTATAGGCGAATATTGTTTTAAATTTATAAAAGGATATTGGAGTTTCGTTTATGTTTGTTATGTATTTTGTTGTTGTTAGAAAAGTAGATTGGAATGTCTACAATTACAATTTTATTGGTTTACTGTCCTTTTTTTTGAAGTTTGTAAAAACCTCAGTTTTCATCTACTATTTGAGCTAGCGGTAAGTACAAAATTTTGTAATTTTGAATTACCAATTTAGGTAAAAAATTGTCTCAATTATTTTGTAGATTGAAAGTAAATAAAACAAAGGGTGATTTTTTCAGCAAATTTTACTTATAAGTAAACAAAGTTTTATAGTCTACTACTATTTAATGTTTATTAAATTCTTTGTTTTAGTCTATTCCGAGAAGCAGTAGAGAGCCAGACATGGCTTTTAAGTCAGAAAATCCAGGAATCCAGCTTTCATCAAACACTGAGGTAAAACGACAAATATTTGCGGCACATTTCAAAACAGTATCAAATACCGTGTAATTTTACTTACAGTTCACCGAAGTTAAACCTCGGTTAGTTTGTGGGTTCATGCGTGAAGTACGAAGACAAACATTTATTTTGCTTAAACCTAGTTTAATGGACAACTTTGATTAGAAATTCAAAGCGGTTGTTGGTATGTTCTGTATCCTTCCTGCTGTAATTAATGTTTAAGTATTTTCAGAAGACGTTCGCAGAAAGTAGGTCTACGGTTTTACCTAAAACCAACATAAGAATTATTAAGGGGCTAAAAGGAACCTGCTTTAAAACGAATATGTAAAGTTTTAAAGTGAAATTCAATATCTATTGAACTGCGCGACTGTCTGTCCGTCTACACAACTGGATATCTTAAGCCTGCCTAGCATGACCGATTTATATCGCGTGATATAGCGTTTTATCACGTTTAACTGTTAAAAGACAGAGTTTGACAGTTGAGTGTCGGTAAAATGCTATATCACGCGATATAAATCGGTCATGCTTGGCAGGCTGAACTACTAACAATGCTATGAAATTTGGAATAGTTTTAGGTGACGCTGACCAAAACATTTTTTTGCAACAGGGACTGAACGGGGTCTTAAAAATCGAAGTGGGGCTATTAGGGCATGTGGGGTATTATTTGAGAGAGCGCTGTTTGCATATTCTCAATAATTAATTTTTATTTTTAGGCCGCATATTAGTTTTCAATTTTTGATGAAAATTGTAAAAGAAATGCTATTCAATTATAACTCTGTACTTAGCTAGACTTACGCAATTTATGATTCCCTTTAATTCTTAAGCCGAAGATGCACAAAGATGTGTAATTTATATTTAAAAAATGCAGATAAGCAAAAACAATCTAAATACCATGACAAAACGAATGGAACCTAGTAATTTATACAGCCGCAAAACCAAGCTCGACTTTCCCAGCAGCGTTACGGCTTAAAATCGTTTTTTCAGCGAATAAATTGCAGGAAATACAAATGAATTGAGTTTACGCTCTCCTCGGTGGAAGTTTCATATTTTTTGAATTTTTCCTCGTAATGTAATTTGCTCTTAACTTACTAACTGCGACCTTCGTTAGCGGCGTTTGTGAAACGTTGCTTTAGTGAATTATTGTTAAAAAAACATTGATGTTTAGAATTAATTGTTTGATATTTTAAGTGGAAGATTCAGGGACTTTATCAGCTTCTTTTACATTGATATCAGTACATCACCCATTTTTAATGTCCTTACTGCTGGGGCACAAGCCAGGCTAGGCCACTACCAAGGCCCATGCTTCTATTGAAATCAATCCCGATCAATCAACATTGAAATTTTAAGTTCAGTATACCCTTAGCACGAAGATCTATCAAGAAAAAAACGCGCGTAAAAGTACTCGATAGAGTAATTATCTACGGAATTACGGAAAATTTCATTTCTATTTTCGGCGGTAGATGGCGCTGTTCAAATTTCCCATACAAAATTACTGTATCGAATGTTTTTACGCGCGTTATTTTTTACGATAACTGTTCGTGCTAAGGGTACCGTACTCTGGATTTGCGACACCAGCGCCAAATAGAGCCAAAATCAAAATTGGAATCGTCCAAACCGTTAGAAGGCACTTTCACTAAAATACGCTTACACTCAACATTGAAATTAAACTTGGATAAATATTGACATTGGATTGTAAATATTACCGGATTCAAACGTACGCCTTGGTTCAAAGGTATAGCTAAGTTGTATCATTATTCATTTTCACCATTTAACAGTGGAAAACCATTGTCAAAGTTTAGCCAATAATTTCACAGCGGAGCTCTGTGGGCTCAGGTTGTTCGTTTTGTTATCTCGTTGACAATGAGTGTGAAGCGACACGTGCCTCGCAAATGATTGATCGGATGCCGCAAATTCAGGGCTGCCACTGATCAGTTTATTGGTGAAATTATATCGTCTTCAATTAATCAGTATCGTTTTTGATCAGAAAGCCTAACTTTCAGAACGTATTGTCTAAAATCAATGTCTAAGTTGTAAAAAGTCTAAGAAGCAAGACGTCTAAAATGAAAATTGCCTTAGTGTTTGTATAATTTTAAAATATGTATTAGTTAGTGGCTATTTATATTTAAAATTTAGTTAACTTTATTTTTGGTGGGTGTCACTATAAGCGTTGTAAAACTTTTTTATTTAGAATTTAAGTATATCAGAACCTACTTTTCCTTGTTGGATTTAAGCGTCATTTCTTAGATAGTTAACTTAAAAAGAATCACTTAACTCACGGGTTCGATTATTATTTCCATAGCACGAAGATATTATAATGTGTTTTCCAACAATGTTATATTTATATATATTTCACCTGTTATGTTGCGAGTTCCTTTTGTTATCTTATCGCTAATAAGAGAAGTGTGAAACTACACATGTGTTTGAGCGTAGCAGGTTCCATCACTGCATGATTGATACGCCCAACGCAGGCACAGGGCTGCCACAAAAAAAATAAACACCAAAATTATGCTAAAAATATTTTGTACTTATCTGTACAAAAAACACAAACAATAAATAGGCCCTTAAATACACATTTTTCAAATTTTTTTTGCTATCTACTATAGTTTCAAAACTTTCTTTAAGTACACCTACTACAATGCGATTAAATTAACAATAGACAATGACAATAAACTTCACTCGAAAATGTATGGCAATTTTGTATCACAAGCGCTCTAAAGTTAGTCACATTTTCGAATCAAATAGTACTTTAATTTAAGAAAGTTATATAAAAATAATATTAATGTAAATTAAAAAGAGCTTACAAATCCAGACTCTGGTGAGTGGTTAGAAGCTAACAAAAATATAACTATCAGAATCGTGATATTTTTATTTTTAAGTTATACCTAAATTATCTGCAGGTAATTCATTAAAATTTTCTTTACTTAACTATATGGTTGAAGAAACGTGTCCATCAGCCATTTTTGATGTCCCCACTGCTGGGGCACAGGCCTTCCTTATGCGTGGTAAGGAGGACGGGCCATAACCCACCACGCGGGCCCAATGCGGATTGGTGGGTGTTAACGACTGCAAATGCAGCCGGGACCAACGGCTTAACGTGCTTTCCGAAGCACGAAGGAGCTCGAGATAATAAATTTTTGGTCACCCATCCCATGACTGACCCTTGCGAACGTTGCTTAACTTCCGCAATCGCTGGGCCAAGGCGCTAAACCACTGCGCCACCGAGCTCCCTGAAACGTACCGAAATGTAATTGTAGTAACGACCATTAATTTAGTACCTATGTTTTAAGATCTTAATAATATTTAACTCTGAAGTGGAAAATCGTATAATGCATGCTAATAAATTTAACGTAACAGCGATGTATGCAGATTCGCCGTAGAACACCACACTTATAACGCTATACCCCTCCAGATATGCTAGGGTTGTCAACCGTATTAATTCAGTCGGTAGCGAGATGAAATTCAAATTCGATTTATGATTAATTCAGTAGCTACTGGGGCGACCGTTAACGGCTAACGGCGCCGGCGAGATAACCGATATTGTACAGTGAGATTTAACGGTTAGTAGCTTCTCGTATCGGTACCTACAGACGAGACAATGACAGGTCTCTGAGATCAGTATAAACTGTTCGATTTGAAATTCTAATGGTATACCAACTATAGTAACATTATTATTTATAAGTACTACCACACAGAATATCCCATAAAAGAAAATTACTGCACCCCTCCATTATTTTGCGCACTTTTTGAGAAGTCATTTAACTATAACGTACTTCTGCTTATTTATTTTCTTTCACCCAAGGTTGCCTGGAAGAGATTGCTATTTAGCAATAAGGCCGCCTTTTGTATATTTTCTTTTGCCTTTTTTGTTTTTGTTTTTGTTTTTGTCGTGTGCAATAAGGCTTTTATTATTATTATTATAACGAATGGCTACTGGCTACACGCACAGTCATATTTAATAAAGATTTATTGTTAATAACAGTTTTGACATAATGTTGAATTTTATTGCAAAGTGCATAGGCTATACTTAAAATAATAGATAATTGTATGTAACAAACTTTTTTTTAACTGAACTCGACTGTACTTAAACATTACGAATTATACAAATTATCTTTGATAAATTTTATTGAGTCTATTCCCAATGGATAGTGTTTGGCCTTCACCTCACCTGATGTTAAGTGAACTCGTCTTGAATTCAAAATAGCCTTAAATAAAGCCACATTCAATTGAACGTTATTGACGTGATCTTGTTTGTTAAGTCGATTCAAACGTACAATGTTAGAGCTGTGGCAGCCCTACTGTGAGGTGAGCAACAATAGCGTATGGGCGCTTTTAATAAATTATTCCGCAGGCTGCAGCGAGCGTTGTGGCAAGTTCTGTGCTTGGAATTATTCAGTTGAAAGATAATGTATCCCAAAAGAGCGATGTTAGATCATTTAATATTTTTAGAAAAAATAATAAACAAATTTTTTTTTGTTTTTAAAACTACGATATGGAACGGTAAGATTTGACCCCGCAACATATTAGAAAGGACTATACAATTTATTACGTATTATTTAGGGTAGGTAGGTACTATAGTGTACTATGTTCTATATGTATATAGCAGAAAGACTATAAAACATTACATTCTTTTTTGTTAGAACATGTAACTGAATATTATTATGTTAACTTATAATACGTATTAGAATTTGACTCTATACGTTTATTTTTATTGAATAACTATGGTATGTAAGTATATGTCACAGAAACATTGACTTGAATTTCAGCAAGTGGAGTTTCAACAAGTAAAATATAGTAAATTATGTTACAATGTATATGACATAATATCACAGTGGTTCGAATTTCAGCAAGTGGAATTTCAAAAAGAAAGATATATTTTTGGAGCTAAAGATACAATCACTCTTTTTTTTCCGATATCCTGGCATCCTTATTGCGGCTTGCGAATTCGTCCGTAACCATTTGTTATGGACACTCGGATTCTTCCGCAACTGAATCCTGATGATGCTACGCGAAAATGAGCCTAATTGATGACGCCAGTTGAAAACTTTAGTGCGCTTCAGGTCAATAAATCAACACCTTTGTCATACCATTTTGAAAAATGAACCGGTGTTGGGGAGTTTGAAATAAAATATTTATCAAGGTTTGCAACTGATTCTTATTATTCAATAACGAATAAAACGTTTAACAAAAAGTTACAATCAACGCTTCTTCACTTTGAAAGATAGTAAAATAAAACTTTTTCAGTAGCATTGAAATGGCGAAAAGAAGTCTTGAATTCTAGATCAATATGAAAGCTAGATAATGTATATTTTGATAGTAAACAAAATTTTCTGAATCATAATAAAGGTACGGTGCACAATTTAGGCAAAGCTAACGAACTAACTGCACTCATTGTCAAGCGAGAGGTAAATATACCTACTTAAATTAAAAGTGTCACAGAAAATGGGAAAAACTCACGTTGCCAAATTTAGTTTTCGCGTAACGAAATCACGCCATCCGTCAACAGACTAGCTAGCTATTAGAATGTATAAATCCGTTATTTTTTTAAACCGCCAATCAAATGACTAGTTCGTCGACATGACATGACAGGCCATTCGCAAAATTCGAGAAGGCAAAAGCTACTGCCAAAAAAACCTTCAAGTTGTTAAAAACTAATATGTCTAAATTTTGTTTTAAAGTTAGAGTGTGGTATGACGTCTTGCAGATTTTAATGAGCTGTTATGAAATGAAGTTGTTGAATTTAGCTGTTAGTGAATTTCGTAGTATAAGACGCAGTAACTATTATCTAATCTGACGTATAATTAATAATAATAAAGATTATTTAAATGTTCCAGAAAATAAATACATTGAAACCAATAACACTTAAAAATTAAAATAAGTATTATAATGAATTATGAATGAATTAACTATATTTTTACAAACCATAAGTGAAATGATTTTAAAAAAAGAACGGTCTACAACAACCTAACACTTTAATTTAATTCTTGCTAACTTTAATCATGAACTTATTTTAATCAGACACTAACTTTAATCAATACGACAATATTTAACACTGAATTAAATATGAGAGAGCACTATAACGCCACAAAGAAACGTCTGTCGCATCCAAACGCCGCGCGCAGAATGAGGCCGTGCCGCAGGTGACGCCGCCTTTTATACAGCGCCGCTCGGCCCGGGCTCGTGAGTGGGGGAACTTGCTAAGACGGCCGTTCCTGGCAGCTGAACGTCCTCGTCAGCTTGACTCTCGTCTGTCCTTGGCGTTTGGTTGGGGACCAGCACCACAGCCTCATCAGCATCAGCCGATGGTACCGGGTCTTCGCTAGGCCTTGGCATGTGGTCCTCGTCAGACCTTGGTGGGTAGCGGTCCTCACAGACTACGATGACGTGGTGGTCCTCGTCGTCTGGCTCTTCGTCTAGAACACACACTTAACAAAAATAAGCAAACATGTTTTTTATTTTTTTATTAGTTTTTAGCACCGGTGACCCACCGCGGTACAACCACAAGCATGGACTCAAGTGATTGAGACACGATAAGCGACCAGCGCAAAGCAACTAAGCCAAAACGTCATTCGCGATGAAAGAGTGAAAGAACTCCATCATCGACAATGACGAATTCATTCCAGCACCACATTAAGTAGGTAGGTAGGTAAGGTTCATGTTACCATCCGGATCCGGCAACCCATACTGAAGCTCCAGATGATAACACAAACAAAATTAAATACCACAATGTCGGGGCCAATTATCTGCCACAATGTCGGGGCATAGGGGATTGCCACAATGTTGGGGGCACAAGAGTATGCCATAATGTCGAGGCATTAGGGAATTGCCATAATGTCGAGGCATAAAGAATTTGCCATTATGTCGAGGCATTAGGGAATTGCCATAATGTCGAGGCATAAAGAATTTTCCATAATGTCGAGGCATTAGGGAATTGCCATAATGTCGAGGCATAAAGAATTTGCCATAATGTCGAGGCATTAGGGAATTGCCATAATGTCGAGACATATAGAATTTGCCATAATGTCGAGGCATTACAGACTTGCCATAATGTCGAGGCAATCACTCACACTTCCGAAGAACGCTTCGCACGCATCCGGCGTCCACTCGCCGCGCCACAGAACCATGTGTTCAGCAGCAGCTTGAGTTTTCTTGCCGTAAGAGCCGGCCAGCAGCTCGAGCTCGTAGCGCTGATGGGGCAGCGCACGCAGAACCTTGTAAGGCCCGCGCATACCGGAGTCCAGCTTGCCGGTACTTTGTGTGGCCTTGCTCACGAACACTTGATCACCCACGACGAAACTGCGTGGCTGTCGGTGATCTTCGTTGACGTAGGCGTCCTGACGCTGTTGATTGGCAGTCAAGAGTTCAGTCGCCCGCTGTCTTCTGAGGGCCATAAGAGCTTCCCGATTAGGTTGGAAATCACTTAGCGCTACATCTCGCACCAGTGTCCTGATGGCAGGCGTCGCAGCATCAATGCCCACCAACAACTGCAGGGGTGAGGCTTGTGTTGTAGCTTGCCTCGTGATTCACTTTTATAAGATAAACATATAAGGCAGTGATTAACATATTTCCTAACAAAATATCTTAAATTTGGAAACCAAAAATGTCGTAAAATAACATCGGTGGTTTTATCGACGCCAATATGGTCGTGGTCATCATGAAAAACCCGTAGCAAGCTTAACCTGTGACACTAGGGATGAAGCATAAGAGACGCGGCTCTTCACCAGTAGGTTATGTTTATAAAATAAAAGTTCATTTTTAATTAAATACCTGTTTTGATCTAATTGCCCTTCCCTTAGTTTAGTCATAAACTCCTGCGTCTCCACATCAGCAGTCTGAGCAATCTTTGCCCAATTGATCGGACTGCGTATGTGGGAGACTTGTGCTGGAGGATTCCTACTTAAATAAACAGCATGTTGCATCATACAACCTTTCGGCTCGGCCGTACCTGACCGTTACCTTTGAATAATAATAAATGAACTTGTTGTTCATTATTAGTCCGTATGTAAATCAGTCCCTTTCGGTTTAAAACATCAGTGCCAATTAAAGTTAGTTGGCGCACTAATACATTCAACAGGTACAACATATAATTCAACTTCGGAGAATTCTAAAATAGCAGTGACATAAGAGGCTGCCTTAATCTCCTGGCTTCCTATGCCACGCATAACGATAGGTTGGAATTTTATTAAAATTAAAATGCTTCAAAACTGATTGTTTTACAAAAAGTACAAAATTTGGTTGACCTGTTATTGTCATTGGGTGGTAAAGGAACAGAGTCGTATCAGTTTTAGACTTTTTAGGGTAATGCCATTCTTGTGACCAAACTTGCCACAAATGAGACACTTAGAGTTGTCTCCAAACCTAGGTGCATCTCGCTTACGCGATTGCATCGGCCCTATGTGGCTTGACGGACGGACAGCATTGTTGGAGGCTCGGAAATCATGTTTCGGTTTAACATATACCAATAGGAACTCTACTAAGTCCTTTGACAGTAGCTTAGCATTGGTAGCCGCGGTCTACCTCCGCGCACCACATATTATTATCAAAATCATGTATACTCAGGTCAAATGAGGAAATATAATACTTATGAGACCTTACTTGCATCAAGGATGAAAGAGCTCCAACAATCCTGTCCGCCACGCCTTTGTCTGCGCTGGTACTAGCGTCAGCATCACGAACTGTACCCAAAGTCGCCCCATCGGTAACGCCGGAACCCTGCTCGCTGGCGAGGGTTGGCGCCACGATAAGCGATAACGTCGGCGTATGATCACCAAGAAGATGCGACGGACTATCAACCGTTGGCGTTGTTGTAGGTTGTTGTAGCCTATTTTCGATAGCATCTAATCTAGTGAGAATTCGTTCAAACACAACATCCTGTAAGCTCTCGCGGCGGTCACTTGAGCTATAACGGCGATCGCGAGTTTTACTTTGCGAGCTATGCGAAGCATTATGACGTCTATTCGACCTGCTCCTATAGTCTGCAGAACGATCATCACGCCTAGACAACTTCGGTCGGTCTTTATTACGATGATCGCGCTCTACAGGCAAGAGGAACGTCCCGAAATGTTTAACGAGAACAATTCACAAGACACGTGTCAATTTTACGAACAATTACGACAACTACTTTTAAAGACACGTGGCACTTTAATCAAATACTCACGAAAACAACTTTTACAAAACAGGTGGCACTTTTATCGAATACTCACGAAAACAACTTTTACAAAACACGTGGCACTTTAATCGAATACTCACGAAAACAACTTTTACAAAACACGTGGCACTTTTAAAACACACAGAACACTACTTTTAACACGAAAATTAACTTTTGGATGGCAAAACAAGCTGGTACACTCACTTCGGATTTTACAAACCATAAGTGAAATGATTTTAAAAAAAGAACGGTCTACAACAACCTAACACTTTAATTTAATTCTTGCTAACTTTAATCATGAACTTATTTTAATCAGACACTAACTTTAATCAATACGACAATATTTAACACTGAATTAAATATGAGAGAGCACTATAACGCCACAAAGAAACGTCTGTCGCATCCAAACGCCGCGCGCAGAATGAGGCCGTGCCGCAGGTGACGCCGCCTTTTATACAGCGCCGCTCGGCCCGGGCTCGTGAGTGGGGGAACTTGCTAAGAATATAATTAAGCTTTTAAACTATTAAAGAGACATAAATAATAATTTAAACTTGACTCGAGTGAGAGTTAGTACGATTCACAAACGACTCACGTGAAAAAAAACAAACAATTGAAGAACGTTTCGATTTAACAAGTTTTGAGTCTGATAATAAAACCAGCATCTTTATTGCAGATATACCGGGCTCGTACGACTGTTTCAGGCACTTTTTCTGTGGTCAAAGTGGACCGAGCGATTCATTCAACGCGACATGTCGTTTTACTTTTACCTTTTTCGTCCAACACAACGTTTATAGTGATGTAGTTAGTACTGAGTCGATAAAGGCTAAAAGATAAAGGCTATGATACTGTTCAATTGTTCATTGCTTAAAGTGTTTTTGGTGTTTTTGGAGTTTAGACCAACATATAAATACTTATGTAAAATTAAGTAGTTTTTTAGCACAAAGGTTGTTTATTAATTAGATTTTTAACCGACTTCCAAAAAAGGAGGAGCTTCTATGTTCGTCTGTATATTTGTTTTTTTATTGTGTATGTCCACCGATTACTCGAAGACGGCTGGACCGATTGAAATGATTCAAACGTTATTACATTAGGCAAACTCCCAAGTTGGTCCCATTTTTTAAAACTTCGAAATCGGTTCAGTACTTTTCAAGTAATCTTGAAAAAATCACGAAAATAGTATGATTTTGTGTGAATTACCTCGATGATAATGGTCGTTTAGCGTATTACTTCTTTGTTTATGAACTGAATAAGATAATTATTTTTTTGTAGTAAGAGGGATATCTTAAGTGTAGGCTCTTTAACCGACTTAAAAAGGAGGTTCTCAGTTTGACCCGTACGTACGTTTCTCCGCGATTATCTTACGTTTGGCTGAGCCGATTTTTCTACATATTATAATATACCTTACCTACAAGGTACCTACACTAAAAATAAAACAATAAAAAATTGTTTAAAAAAACAAAAAACTGACTTCAAAAAACCTACCTCTAAAAAGCAAGAAATAATATTCGTAATAATAAAAATACGTCTATTGAAGTCGGGTGGGGCTGGAGTACAAATTCCTTTTTTTTATTCTAAAAGCCCCACCCGACTTCAATAGACGTATTTTTATTCTTACGAATATTATTTCTTGCTTTTTAGAGGTAGGTTTTTTGAAGTCGGTGTTTTGTTTTGTATTCATACGATTTGTATTTTTTGATTGTATTTTTTATTATTTGATTGATTTGTTGGTTTTGCGTTTTATCTGAAAGCTACCTAGGCTTTAAATTTTCATGTAAATTGATTAATTATGTAACATAAAAAATGGCTGTGACATACGGACGGACGGACAGACAGACAGACATGACGAATCTATAAGGTTTCCGTTTTTTGCCATTTTGGCTACGGAACCCTAAAAACAAGGGTTTAGAGGTCGTATATTTGTTATTTTTTGCTCCAATAATTATTAAAAAATCTAAAAAGTTCAACATATTTTTTTTTGTTAACAATAATTAAAAATGTTCTCCTTGTGTCGGCTCGGAACATCACTGGCTGTTTAAATAATTGTGCGTTCTTTTGTTTCCAGTTGTTCATTTGTCTGCCGCAATCGGCCATTGCATCGTTCATGTAGGTACTTTATGTCGGACGCCTATCTTTTTTTTGTAAGGACATATTTTACTAAAATCAAAGTAAGTTGATTGGTAGAACAGCAGCCTAATCGCGCTAATTTTCAACGATAAAACCAAAGCTAAATCGTTACCGTTTCAGTTTCGTTTACAGAAAAATACTCGCTTTAGTTTTGTTAAAATTGTTGAATACTCTGCCTAAGGAGACTAGGATTACAATCTGGGACAATTTAAGTGAAAATTATGAAGCTAAACCAAAGATTTTTAGGTAAATATAACCTAAATGACAACGTAACGTTTTTGGTTTTATCGTTCAGAATTACCGCGATTGGGCTCCAGTACTTGTTTTTAAGGAATGACTATGGCATATCGTGGTAACGTTTGTCAGGTTTTTTTAATTAAGTACTTACATATTTTCGGTACGATTCCAAAATTAGAAAAAGGTTGTGCGTGATTTTCGTATGCATTGTTTGCAAGATTAATCGACTATCATCGTGGTGGAGAAAGGTTGTGTGTTGTTTTGAATATGTAGGCACAGAATATATAATATGTAGGTATGGAGTTTTCTACTGTCATTTACGAATTCGTCGGTGGATCTTATCTTACGCCCACAAAAATGTTAGGCTTTTGAATGTTATTTATTTTAATATTGGGAAAAATCTTATTACAACCTATTTACAATTTGACCAACCAACACTATTACTATACTGAAAAACATTGGTCATTTAGTTTATCATTCTCTCTAAAGTTAGATAAGTTAAGTACCTATAGAATAAAGTCGCAGTAAATGATTTATTCACTTATAGATAGATAGGTAAAGTTTTATTCAAAACAACTACAACACACAACAACAACAACAGGAACACTTGAGAAAATGCAAAAAAAAATGTGAAAACTTAAACTAAACACATTGTCCAAGATAATACCGTACCGGAGTGTGCAGCAGTGGCAGTCTGAAAAGGAACTCAAGCTCAGTGTTGATAGTTCCGAGGAACCAGACACTGATTTTCAGCAGAGTCCCTGTCATCGTTTGGTCGCAAGCAATAACACAAAACAAACTTATGTGTTCGCAGTATAAATGTTTCGTCTAGTTTTGCTATCCCTCCATTCACTACTGAATAAAACAAATCACAATTTTAAGTCACATTAATTGCACTAGTTTAAATTTAAAACTTACATGCACAAAAAAAATAAAAGCAAACGATCGACTAAGTTTTTTTTTCAGATTAGATTTTAAATTTTAAAGTAGGCTAAAAGGGTGTATAAACCACAGAATATATAATAGTACTAACGTAGTATAAACCTTAAAATGACGCACGTGCATCTAATTTGCCAACACGATAAACATATGCCAGCGCAGCTGTTCCCGAGTACTTACAACCCCCTTGTAACGCGAATTAGCCAGAAAGTAGGTCAAACAGTCACTTTTGTGTTATAAACCTTTTTAGCATGAGCCTGTCACTGCGGTCATTATAACTCCATGGAAAAAACAACCATAATCTGTTTTAAAGGTAATTTTATACGAGCTTGTGAAATAGCTTTGGCGATAAACATAATGTTGTTGTTGCGACTTTTCGGTAATTTTTCCCGATGTAATGAGTGTTTTTTGTTTGTTTGAGTTGTGTGTAATTGTGGCTCTTTTGTTTTTTAATGAAGCAGTTTTTGTTTCGTAAAATGTCATTAAATTTTAGCTCACAAGATGTTAAAACAAAGCACATCAATCATTCCATTAAAAATTGTCAATTAAAAAGCATAGATTAGTGATTATTGAATTATAATATTAAATAGGTTTGATATTGTGTATAATTATGTGTTTGATCACAAACATAATATACCTACAGTATTACAGATAACAGTTTTATTTTTACTATTAACCCTAATTTTGTCAATTAAAGAGCGCAGCCATCACTTCAAAATAATATTTGAAATGAGTAGTAACCCATTAATAAAATTAAGAAAATCTACTTTTTAAATTCCATTTCCCTTCAAAATAGTTAGAAGAAATTTCATATTTCCACCATTTTTTCGTCACAAAAGTGACTTAAGTCCCGGATAGTGCGAACACAGCAGAGGCGTGGCTGGCACTAGTGACAAATGATGGCGGTGCTATTGGCAGTAATGGAGGACGAGGGGTTAACTTTTTGGAAGCTCAAGGGTACCTAAGGCACCCTATTACGACCAAAGAATATTGTGGCAAAGGTTAGACCAAATGTAGGGTTAGATAGAATAAAAGATAATGATTAAATTTAGTCGCATTGTTTAACCTCTTTTTATTAAATCTAAATATACTTAACGTCAGAAAAATCGCGCCTCCTCAAAAATAAGCTCATACTTGGCCACCTTCTAATGCTAGCTCACATTTTTTTAAGTTAATGTGGATATTTATTGAAAGTATATTATTATAATGAGCTTTCTATTAATGATTGTTTGAGTTAATAAACATAGCAGTAACTTATAAGGAAATAAAAGGGGTCAGTTCGGGAAGATGCGGGTAAATTCGTTATCGAGACATTATAGAAAACACACGTCAACAGCTCAATCAAAAAAAGGAACACATGATGGATACTATTGCAAATGGATTTTCTTAACTGAAATTGTATATTGCAAAAAAATGTAGCAGAGTAATGTTGCGCGGAAACTGAATCTCAGTAATGAATTCCGTTCGACAAGTATTCCAGGTTTCAAGAGACTGTTGCCGAATAAAATTTAAGGATTATAAAAGTACTTCGAAGATTTTTTTATGAGGTGCGATTTTTGTGCCGTCGAGTGTATTTAATTATTAATATCTCTTTTTGATAATTCCACGTTTCGTCTGCAGGAGAGCATTAAAATTCGACTTTGGTTGTTTTGAGAAATAAATTAATCATTTATTTTAAACTCGTCTTTTAAAAATGTTCTGTAACTAGGTGTCATACAGTCTAAATTATTTATTTACTTTCTCATTGTGTAACTAAAAATAATTGACCCTTTGGCAAGTGCAGACACCCACGAAGCTTTTAGCAATCTCCTAGCTTAACCAACTTAATTGAAAAGTGATCAACTAAGCTGCAGACTATAAACTTGACAAGTTATCTACCCAACCTAAATAAATTGTTAGCTTTACATAAAAAGACTGCATAACAACATTTTATTATACACATATATGATACATGGACTTCATTCTAATGTACCTATAATGACTTTATAAAATATTTTGATTGTTTTTGTAATGTTTAGTTATAGATGGTGAATGGCAGTGTGCAGAAAAATCTATGCAGATTTTTGCAACACTGTACGGTCGAAATTATGTTCTGCATCATTGTTTATTATTAAATAAATAAAAAAAAATAAAAAAAACATAGTAAAATCAATGTAACCGTGTGTTTCTGATGTAGGTATAATATTTCTGATATATTGAAGAGTTGATTATTTGAAAATATGATACAATTCGTAATAAATTATAAAGGCTTATGTTTAATTTGCTCGGCAAGATTTGGTGATCTGTACCCTTAGCACGAACAGCTATCGAAAAAAATAACGCGCGTAAAATCATTCCATTAGTACAGTTTAGTATGGAAAATTTGTACAACGCCATCTACGGCCGAATATCAAAATCAAAATTTCCATAGATAATTCTCTATCGAGTAATTTTACGCGCGTTTTTTTTCTCGATAGCTGTTCGTGCTAAGGGTACAGTACCAGTAGCACGAACAGCTTTCGAAAAAAATAACGCGCTTAAAATCATTCGATAGTGCAATTTTGTATTGGAAGTTTGTACAGCGCCATCTACCGCCGACTAGCGAAATTAAAATTTTCATAGATAATTCTCTATCGAGTCATTTTACGCGCGTTAGTTTTATCGATAGCTGTTCGTACTAAGGGTACAGTTACTATATTTGGTCCTTGAATACAATTTAAAGTGCAGTCGTGACTAAAATAGCAACAACTATTATTATTTTAGACTTTCTTTTTTTAGTGTTCAGTTTATTTTATTTGGCAAGAGATTTTTTGGTGATCATTATATTTATCCCCAATTATAAATATCACAATCGCACTATTCGAACTCAAATTAAAGTGAGTTCATTAGGTAAATAAATTACAGTAAGACAGAAACTATTGTTATAATAATAACTAGTTTCTAACTTTGCTCAAATATTGTCAATATTGTCTTTATAGTGAAAACTCAACGAGGTTTTATAGTGGTCTCAAACAAACATCACATGTGCACGTGACTGTTACCATCACAATTCGCCAATATGCACGATTTACTGGTACCACAGACCTCGTCAATTTAGTATCCAAACTTTTTAAATAAAAAAGTTAATATTTAAAAAGTTTCGTATAAACTAAATACTTAGTTGATGGTTACGCGTGACACACCGTGGATACGTGGTACAGGGTAGAGTGAATCTACCTTATTCCTCCAAAGAAGTCTTCCAATTTGAGCGGGAAAATTCAGTGTGCTCCGCCCCCCCCAGATAGATAACCTTAAGTCTTATAAAGTGGGTGTTTGTGTTCCAGCTAGCGTTTAGCTTTCTAGCTTAATGCAGTAAGCGGGCAATAAACCCAGACTTGAGCGAGCACTAATTGACTACATTACTCTTCTAGACAGAATTAATTTCTTTTAAAGCATATCAAGGTATTAACGTTATGAGGTTTAATTTTTCTGAGTCTAATGTAATTTTTTTTATTTAGTGGTATTCATTAATTTAATGTGATAATGATGATTTTTAATAATGTATTTTGCCTTTTTGCATGCTGAAATATTCAGCGAAACATGTTGAACTTTTTATTTTAGAACATCGACGTTGTACCATACCGTGTTTCTTGCAAAATAAAATTTATGATTTATAGATTAGATGAAAATGCTGTCCAAAACTATTTGTCTTTATGATTAGAATATAATCATTTTACTATTCCAGCCCCCTTACTTAAATGGCCAACATTATATGCGTTGAACACTGAACGCTACGCTTACTATTAGAGCTTTAAAATAAGCAGTAAACTATAAAATTACGCGCCGTAAGCATACAAAGTTTGTGATGCACATGACTCATGTGATTTAATCGTCTATTGCTCATATTTAAGGCCAGTATATTTCAAAAACTCTGTCTCTGTCTTTTTCTTTACGTGTAAAGAGTAATGAAAATAACCTACTTTTTCATTTTTTCAATGTTTTTGTTGTTATTTTGACCATAAAGACACTTTTTGAAAAAGTAACCGTTGAATATTCTTCTATATGTCATTACCTATCTTTCTATTTACTTTTCGTGAATAAGGGATTGATAAACTTTAAGTATTATCCAAAAAATATAAAATTAATAAAAAAAATCTTTGTCTTTGCATATTTTTTTAGTCGAGTGAAGATACGAATATCGTATTTTTAACCGTGAAATAATTAAGATCGTTAATGAAACTTCAACATAAGTATATTTTTCTCTGCTCAAAATAAAGAATATTTGATTGTTTATCGTTGAATCAAACATAGGCCAAATTCGATAATTTGGAATATACTGGCCTTAAGCTTTAAAAGTAAGCGTAGCGTTCAAACGCATAGAATGATGGCCATTCGAGTATGGGGGCAGGATGTGCATATTAAGGTGTTCCACGTCAAACAGTTCAATAACGATGTTATCGCATACCTACGTAATAGGTGTTTTATGGCATCGGGTTATAAAAATGCGCCATTATTCTATGCTTTATAACACCATAAAGTTTATTATAAACGACTCGCAGTAAAACCGTTCACATTGCGTGTTGGCAGGTAGGATTTCGATCGATACTGCCTGGACTTTTTAACGTTATGGGTAATGTATAATAAAGCTGAGGTCCATCTATGTACCCAACCTACTCCATACTTTCACTGATGACAATCTCTTTCTTACGCTCCAAACATATTGACTTGATTATGGTCGAAAAAGGCTATTATATCTAATCGACCTACTTACGAGTAAACACACTATTATAAAAAATAAAATGTTATGTATCATGGTTATTTGTAAAACACCAACAAAATCGCAGGAATAGGTTATTTACATCATAAACAACAACATTGGTTCTACGACTTTTCCAACAACAGACTAAAAATTCCACTTTTCATACAAAACTCGATCAGCTGTTTGGACATTTGTATGGAAAGACGATTATTTTTTGTCTGTCTTCGGAAAACTCTTCGGAAACTAAAATCGCATCACACATAATAAGTTATTTTTTTACTTTTAAATTTTGTAACTTCTCTATAAACTTTTCTTTGAAAAACTATTTTGAAAAAAAAACTAATACTTAAAGATTTTGTGCCTCTAAATATATAATTTACCAAAATACTTTAAATATATCCCAGGCGTGTTTTCACCCTATGATCTTTAATATGCGGGTGGCAGCGGTGCGGTGCGGGCGTCTTAAATAAATAATCAACATCAGCCTAATATGTCCCGTGTATACCCGGACATTAATATGCAGATGTTGTTACACCAATGTAAACTGGGACACAAAATAGGTATGTGAATAAGTTTTCAGTGAAGAGATTTGATATTAAAGTATTATCTAATAAATAATAATAATTGGCACTTCTGTGTTTTGTATGAAATCACTAAAATGAAAATATTTCGAAATCTATTATAGATATTTAAAAAATTAAAACGTACAGCCCTAGTATTTAGGCATTTCAAAAACATACCAAAAATTCATTGCTGTAGGTTAAGATTTAGAGAGTGGGAAACGTTATCGCCGTTTGTATGGAGACCGCTTGCTTGACAATCCTCTTTAAATTATGGTATGGATGAAAGAGTGTCATTCATATAGATGAATGACACTTTTTGATTTTTTCAATTTTTTCATTACAGATAGCTGTATCATAGTTATTACTGAATATAAAATTATTTTAGGATGAAAATAAAACGACAGCTCGTGCGGTGACAAGACAAGTGAAATATGTAATTATTCTTTTTTATAAAGACATCAAAAAGAGTACAAAACTTAAGATAAATTTGGATGCAATCCTCCTTTGTCGGTAACACAGCGCCCCCCGTGTGGCAACACTGTTATCAGTACCGACAAAGGAGAATGAATAGGTAGATGAAATAAATTGGAAATGAACAATGAATCTAGGAATGAATTGCGATGGGTAACCTAATAACTTTTCTTGTCGGTCTCTTAAATGTGCCCGCCTTTGTCTTAATTTCAACAACTCGCACCGTCCCGTCCTTGCCTGGATGAATAGATGTGACTTTCCCAATGGGCCACAGGCCACGTGGCAAATTTTTGTCGACAATTAGGACGATATCATCTATTTGTAACTGCTGATGAACTTGTGCCATGTTCGTTTGACGTCTAGGTACTAAAGTGGGAAGATATTCTTTCACCCAGCGGGCCCAGAAATGATCAGCGAGGCGAATTGCCTTTTTCCAGTGCGCTCTCCCAAATAGCTCTCTATCCGAAAAACTCAAAGTCGACGGCATTTGTTGAGTGGATGGAGTGCCCAGCAAAAAGTGGAACGGAGTAAGGGCAATTGGGTCTTCCGGATCAACAGGAACATGTACCAGAGGGCGACAGTTTATTAGAGCCTCAGCTTCAGCAAAGACCGTCTGCAGGGTTTCTTCCGATGGGGCTCTCTGCCTGAGGGTAACTCTAAGTGCGGTTTTAACACTGCGCACAAGACGTTCCCAACAGCCTCCCATGAACGGAGACGCGGGAGGAATAAATTTCCAAATTATCTTATTGTTTGCCGCATATTCCTCAACTTTTTCACCAAAGAAAACCTTCAATTCTTTATTAGCGCCAACAAAACAAGTCCCGTTGTCACTAACAATTTTTATGGGACAACCACGCCGAGCAATAAAACGTCTGAGAGACAAGATAGCGGAGTCTGATGTTAATGATGCAACGATTTCGAGATGTATCGCCCTCGACGTCAAGCAGGTGTAAAGAGCACCATACCTCTTCTCACGGCGCCGCCCGATAGCAACATCCAATGGGCCAAAATAATCTAGACCGACAAATGAAAAAGGACGGCTGTGGTGTGCCAATCGAACCGATGGGAGGTCGCCCAATCTAGGGGTTTCCGTCTTCGCTCTCCGATTTTTACAAGTCTGGCAGTTCCTGGAGATTTCGCGAACAACACCTCGACAGCTTAAAATCCAGAATTGCTCCCTTAGTTGATTGATTACGGTTTCGTTATTAGCGTGTGCAGCCTTGACATGAAAATAATGAACAAGTAGACGGGTGATACGATTTCTACCATCAAGGATAATAGGACGATTACTGATCTGATCTGCATTTTGCACTTCCTTTATTCTTCCGTCTAATTTTAGAAGACCGTCGTGGTAAATTACAGTGAGACGGAACAGCTTACTGTGCTTCGGAATTGGTTTAGACGACAAAAGGCAAGCGATTTCCTCTTCAAATGATTCGACTTGCGATCGTTGCAGAAGCGTTTCTTCAGCTTTAATGAGGTGAGATGCTGATAATGAAGGAGAATGATGAACGGGGGCAGACCGAGAACCACGGGGTAATTTAGAATTTGGACTGGAATTATTAGCCAACAAAGATCGAAACTTTTCACACGCGAGGAATACCATAGCAGTTGAACGAACTAACCGCAACCAAATATTGTGACTGGTTGGATCCGTAGTAATTGGAGAAGGCACCGAATGCAAAGTAGCACCTACAAATTCATTAATATTTTTAAAATTAACTTTTAATTCTTCGAGGCTTTTCGAAGCAGCTTTTGAAGGCTCTGATGGCCACTCGCTTGGGTCAAGAAGAAGAAAGGGTGGTCCAGCTAGCCACTGGTCGAGACAATTACCGGGGCGAGTGGCAGCATCCGCAGGGTTAAGATTACCTGGTACATATTTCCAACAAGACACCTCCGTTGACTCAGTAATCTCAGCCACTCTGTGCATTACAAAGGGTTTAAACAGACGGCTGTCATTTCTGAGCCAACTTAGAACAGTGGTAGAATCAGTCCAGAAAATTAAACGCGTAGGACTATTTCGATGAGCCTCGCAAAGAGTTTTTACAAACCGTGCAGCAATCAAAGCACCCTGTAGTTCTAGACGTGGTATGGTTACAGGCTTGACCGGAGCAACACGAGCCTTGCCACCGACTAGTGAAAGCTTAACGTGACCATCGGCATAAACATAACGCCAATAAACTACACACGCGTAAGCTAATTCACTGGCGTCGCAAAAAACATGTAACTCGCGTTCCACCGGTGTATCAGGCCTATCACCATACCAACGTTGTATTTTTGTATTGTTAGTTTTAGCCAATTTGGAAATCCAAAGTACCCAGTCAGCAGCCAGGGCTGTGGGAAGGTCAGCATCCCAATCTAAACCTAATTTCCAAGTTGACTGAAACAAAATCCTTCCCTCTACTGTATAGGGAAGCAAGAAACCAAGTGGATCATATACTTGCATTAAATAGGACAATACTTTTCTTTTTGTGAGTGGCGGTTCAACTTTTAAAGTAGCCAGTCTAAAACCAAAAACGTCACTTCGAGGATGCCAGGTCATACCGAGGGTCCTAATAAAGGGTTCAGGCCCTAGACTGACATCTGTCAACTGTGGAGCGCCGCGTAAGTCTTCACTAATGGATGATAATACGGAAGGACGATTAGACACCCAGCCTCTCATTTCGAATCCACCAGCTTTGTGAATGGCCACTATGTCAGCAGCCATTTTAGACGCTTCCTCTTCAGAATCTACACTTCCGATATAATCATCCATGTAATGATCTTTTACTATCTTCTGGACAGACTCCGGAAACTTATTTTTAAATTCTAGCGCATTTTTATTTTTTATATAAAGAGCCGTACAAGGACTGCATGCGGCACCAAAGATGACAGAGGTCATTCTTAGCTCTTTGATAGGAGAGTTAGGGTCATCCCGCCACAAAAAGCGCAGAGCATCACGATCTTGGTCCCTGATTCTGATCTGCGGGAACATTTCTTTAATATCCGCATTTAACGCAACGCAACCTTCTCTAAACCTGAACAAAATACCCAACAAAGGCTGAAGCAGATCAGGACCAGCGAGCAGCAACGAATTTAAACTAACACCAAGCGTTTTGGCGGCAGCATCGTGTACAACACGTAATTTCTTTTTTTGTGGATGTACGACACCAAAGTGAGGCAAATACCAATATAATTTATTGTTTTGAGTAGATGGACGCTGTTTTCTAAGATGGTATGAATCGGTGCACTCTTCAGCGTAACCCTTGTCGAGCATCCCCTGCATAAACATTTTGTAACCGGATGCGAATTGATCATCCTTTTGCATGCGTATCAAATTTTCTAAATTAGTATACAAGTGTTTTGTTGAGTTATAATTCTTTTTGAATATTAACCATTCTAACGATCCACCGCCAAAGGCAGTCAAGTCAAGGTTCCCCTTGGGGTAAATAACACACCGATTATCACAATGCGCGCGAGGCGGGTCAGATACTAACTGATTATCACAATGCCGCACGCGAGATGGGTCAGATACAAACTGATTATTACGATGCTGCGCGCGAGGCGGCTCCTCAGGAACAAACTGATTATCACTATGGTACACCCGAGGTGGATCATCAGGTACTGATTTAACTGCAAAATTCGATTGTACCTGTTGGGCCACCCAAGCTTCCGTCCGTGACGCAGATCTTACGGAATTGCGGCTGTGACCCGCATCCAAACTCGCCAACTCGGCTGCAAGCTCCAACTCCTCGAGTCGGCAGCGCTCGTTTTCCAACTGCAACTCGCGCTTGCGCCTTTCGTCCTCTTGCTGCCGCCTTTCGTCCTCTTGCTGCAGCTTGCGCTTGAGCTGCTGGCGGGCAAATTTGGCTTCTGCAGCCGCTCGTAGGGCACGGACCGTACCCGACGAGTGCGAAAATCTGGAAGAACTTTTCGAAACTGTGGACTGTATAACACATCCTGGCTTCTGAAAATTCTGGTGATTTAAATTGTCGGCAGGATTGGGTGCAGCAGATGCCTCGAGAAAAGCGGGGATTGGCACCCGTTCGAGAGCACCTGCCTTGGGCACACCTGCGTCGCCAGAATTTTCAGTGGCCTCCACACGACCTGTCTTCGACCTGGTTATCATTTTTGGCTCGATTGACCAACAATATTACTGAATATAAAATTATTTTAGGATGAAAATAAAACGACAGCTCGTGCGGTGACAAGACAAGTGAAATATGTAATTATTCTTTTTTATAAAGACATCAAAAAGAGTACAAAACTTAAGATAAATTTGGATGCAATCCTCCTTTGTCGGTAACATAGTTATATTTCATTTTAATAGTTTTACCATTTTATACAAGTGATACATAGCATATTATGCACTTCACAGATTTCCGCGAGAGGTTTCGTCAAATAAAACAAATTGCGCGTTAATGTATTGATTTGATTTCTTTTTAATAAATATCTAGTAATTTTTATCATTTACCGACATTTTAGTCTTCGTGGTTATGTAATAATTTGTGTCGTGACAAAATGGAGTCGTCATTTCAATTTTGTCGTAAAATTTCTTTAGTTAAATACTAGGACTATATTGTTTATGTATTCATAACTTTTTTAATGTCTGGCCATTTTTAAAGCCGTTAAAAATATGCCGTGACTGCAGTCCAAATGTAGGAATGTTAATAAGCACTTTAGTTTCGTGTAAAAATAAATAATACTACTCATTACAAAGGTGGTTATTTGAACGAACATGCATTGTACAGAAAAAAACTGAAAATTTAAACGGCAGAATGTTTCATGTCTTTCTTTATATTTATTAAAAAATAAAACTTCATAATGGTTTATTCACTTCTCAAGCTCATTCATAATGGTTGCATACCTTTTAGTTCACTTTCTCTAAATAAGACACATTTCTGAACCCGATGACTACCAAGTGTCAAATTACAAACAATACGTTTTTTAACCTTTTAGGTATACCTACAGACTCAGACGGCAGCGAATGTAACTATGACTAAGAATAGATTAGAATAATATTAATTATAATAGAAAACATCGACTCGCCGATAGATCACGTTCACGATCGAATCCCGCCTCAACCCGCGACCATGGATGTCCGGTCCAATGCTCTTCCAACTGAGCTAACCTGGAGCACAATCGCGGTAATTCTGAACGATAAAACCAAAAACGTTACGGTGTCATTTCGGTTTTATTTACCTAAAAATCTTTGGTTTAGCTTCATAGTTTTCACTTAAATTGTCCCAGATTGTAATCCTAGACTCCTTAGGCAGAGTATTCAACAATTTTAACAAAACTAAAGCGAGTGTTTTTCTGGAAACGAAAGTGAAACGGTAACTATTTAGCTTTGGTTTTATCGTTGAATATTAGCTCGATTAGGCCCCTGACTGATTAGGTTACTAGTGGCAATTTTTCTAGTATTTATCAATTTTTTATTCTGTGATCTTTTTCTAAAGGCCGATGAAAATGCATTTACGCATACCCCGCAGGTGAGCAGGGGGTTTAATTTAACTCTTTTAATTTCAATGTGATGTCGAGGACATCCGATTGTAAAAAAAAAACAGATAAGTAATTGATAAAGATGAAATAGCTAGGTTTTTAAATTATTGAATGCTAGATTGTCAATATTAATCGCGACACTCAATTTCAGCTACTTATACAAAGCATTATTTGATAGATCAAGCGCACCCTCGTTTGAACATATTTTTATCATCATCGCAGAAAATAAACCCAATCATAACATCAAAGGCAAGGGAGACCGACCCTCTAAGAATCAAGTTTGTTAAAAATTTATCTTATCTTATTACAGTCTTGAATCTATTTGAAACTGAATTTTGTTTTTATAAAGTACTTTAAGTACTTTTTATAAAAGTAAAAGAGCATCTTAAGAAAACACTTGCTTTAGATATTTTCGTTTAAGATTCTTTTACATTTACCCATGATACAATTGTGATGACACGAACTATATATTTAAGACTCAATTAAATTATGTTAACGTCATTTCTTTATTATGCGACATGCATAATTGTCAAGTCTGCAAACTTGACGAACTTGAATGCGTGTGCGTGCGTTGCAGCACATCACGTTACGTTACGTTGCGTGACGGCAAACGTCGTTGTAGTGTATGAAATGCTATGGTATAGAAAAAAGCATAAGTACCAAGGAAATTACAGAATGTTATTTAAAAATATTTGTAAAATATTACCGATAGATCTTAAACACAAATATTTACTGGCTGTCAACCATCATGGGGATCGAGAGCGCCACTCACTTGTAGCACATTGTCGACTTGTAAATATGTTGTACCGAAAGTCTCGAACTATTACAGTGATAGAACACTCAATAAGAGGATCCAATATTTGTTGAATAATTTGCCACACAACTTAAGATCGGAATGTAATAAAAACAAATTTTGTAATCTCCTAAAAAAAACACTTTTTATACACAATACTTTCATTATTCATTTTCATTATTTAAATTTAGAATACTTATACATAATTTAACATAAGATATTTTCGAGACTCGATCCCTCAGCAAACTATCTTAAATAGTTTTGTGGGACTGATGTTGAACCAGAATGATGAAAACCTTGTTTATTAATAATAAATAAATAAATAAATATGTCACACCGACCGAAATAAATAAATCGTCCAATTCGTCAGAAAGTACTCTGCAATTCAAGAGTAAGATTTTTGTCAACTTTGAAATTAAATTTGGATTGGAGCGATATATGCTTGCTGTTATTACAACTAAGACCAGTCAAATATACGTACCAGTTACTTATCTTAAAAATAATAATCTCAGTTATTAGTCGACATCGTATGTGAACTACGCCAGGTAAAATTGCAATTTAATAAGCAGTCGCTCCAAGCTACGGAACCCATTAATATTAAATTACGAAGTCCGTCAGTTTCTAGCGACATTAGAACTAAGAACCGTGCACTGGGGTTAATTTCTTAACCGGCTAATAGGTATTTTTTTTATAGTACTGGAATTAATATGACTAGCATTGTACTAGCATTTTTTGCAAGAGCTATAAGTTAATAGTTATACGACGTTGAATTTAATTACTAACTAATGGCAAAAGAAAATTATATTACTTAAGTTCTGCTTTAAGGGACTATTAAAATGTTTTTGATTGATATTTTAATTCACACTAATTCTGGAAGATTGTGTTTACTCCAATTTAAGCTTAATTTAAGTGAAAATGCTTTCACTAAGTATTAAAGAAAGGAAAAATAAAGGAAACCCCTATCATTATTAATTTTACTTATGTCATGTCAATGTTTGGTAAGATCTTTGAACAAATACAAAATTCCATTTTCTTTTGTTTCATCGTAAACTGAAGACGTGTTTCACAGGGAATAAAACTGTCTGCATATAGCAAGTTAATTGTCACTTAACCAGAACAGTTAACAATAATAAACCCATATACTTACACATTATGCCTGTACTGTAACATTGCAAAAAGAACGACAACTAAGAAAATCTGCGTTTCCGATACCCTAATGACCTGACATTTTGTAACACTGAGTTACAGTAGCCAATTGCTCAGTAAACTAATCCCCTAATCGCGACCTTAGTCCAAGCACGGATCAACGCTACATTATTCCTTTGTAGGCCGAATTTTCTAGACGGGGCGGGCGGGCGGATGTGTCAAAAGAAATTTATCAAGGACGCAAAATGGCGGGAATACCAAACGACACAGATAATAATGGTCTGGGGAACGACGCGACCTCCTAATCTGTGGTGGAGATCAAGCGTGGTTCGATCGATGGAAGCAAGTGGAGTTTTTGCAAAAATTGCGGAAAAATCGATTTGTTAGATATTTTAGACGTATTCTGTGGTTTCCGTAGCGATATCGTGTCGTGTCCCACTATGACATATTTATTACCAGGAGCCCAATCGCGGTAATTCTGAACGATAAAACCAAAAACGTTACGCTGTCATTTAGGTTATATTTACCTAAAAATCTTTGGTTTAGCTTTATAATTTTTACTTAAATTGTCCCAGATTGTAATCCTAGACTCCTAAGGCAGAGTATTCAACAATTTTAACAAAACTAAAGCGAGTATTTTTCTGTAAATGAAACTGAAACGGTAACGATTTAGCTTTGGTTTTATCGTTGAAAATTAGCGCGATTAGGCCCCTGTATTACTTGATTTGTAATAAATTGTAACCGAACGTGCAATGTTTGTATCGTCTCTTTATTTCTTGTGAGCACATGGTATTTAGGTACACGGCTACTCCGACTTTTCAAAAATTTAAATTAGGGCATTTTTGAAAACTCGGAAAAGACAAGAATGAAGTATTTTGAATGAACGAAAATATTATTAGCTTTAGCTTTTTTACTTTATTTGCGTGAAATTTTGTTGCTTGTGAAAATTTCAGGCTTCACAATCCAATCGTGATGAAGACTTATTTTCCCGTAGAGAAAAGTATCGATCTTCACATAAGTATCAAGTATTTAGTCGAAAATGTAAACAAAACAACAGAGGGCCTACTCTACTAAAATTAAGTTAGTAGAATAGAATGACAATGTCCGCTCCATCAAGTCAAAACTTACAAATCACTTGCAACTTTATTAATAACGATTTTCTTTCAAATTTTCACCAAACAAAAATAAAGCTTAAAGCTTCATTCCAACAGTCCAAGGATACTCACCACGTAATAAACACCGCCATTGCGAATTCAACGTGCGCAGTGGTGCTTGAAAATTTTCAGCCTTTCCTAGAAAATAGATTTCCTCAAGACAAACAACATTGGACAGTGCAGTGATTTCGTTGGATTCACTTTATTTGCTCTTTTGAGGGTCTAATGTAGCTGTTGCTTTTATTTTTAGAAGTATTATGTCAACCATGTCGATATGTCTCTTAGCTTTTATTGAATAGAAGTGCGAGAAAAATTTCAAGTTTTTTTTGTTATTCGTCCATAAATTCACTTTCCTACTTTTTGTACAATAGAACTATTAAACCACCACTTCTATACTACTTTAGAACTGTGCTAAGTTTTCCAGAAAAATCTCTTTTTGTCTAGTCTTATTCCCGTGTCAAAACAACGAAACATTTCCAAAACGTTACCGGTTATTTTCCGACCACTCATCGTTTTTCAGCTTTCCTTAAAGCACCTGAATACATTCCCACGAAACCCCAAGAACGACACACGCCACTAAATTTAATAACAACCACTCAAATGCCTTTTTGCTGATAAAAGCGGGAGTGAGTTGTTTAATGCAATAATCTAAGAATGGACTGTTTTGTGTGTGATTGGTTCTAAGAGATAAGGAAAATTTGCGGTGAAAGAACCTAGAAATGTCTGTTTGGAAAAGGTTTTCAGACACGTAGTTTCAATGCGTTGATAATGGATTTATAATAGGAGTAGGCGAAAGGGGAAAATCTACTCGTGTTTGGAAAATGTTATTTGCTGACGAAATTCGGCTTTCTGTTTATGAGAGATTTGGTTAGTAATTTTGGTAACTAGTTGATTTAAATATCTTATTGCTAGGAATTAAAAAATGACGTATAATTTTCTTATTAAATTCTTACCAATCCTAAAAGGTATGTTAACCCCATCATTTTCCGTACCTGCAAAAAAAACATCTGTTTAGAGCATAGAAATAGAATGTCAAAGAACAACGATGTCAATAAACAAATTCGAAATCGAAATTATGTTCTGCATTATTGTTTATTATTAAATAAATAAATAAAAATAAAAAATAATAAAATGATCAGAAAAACGATTGTATACATTATATATGAGATACGTAAAATATGACTTACATACATAAAATATGACTATATTATGGCAAAAGAAATTAATAAACTATGTTCCATACTGTTTTCTTCGTCGATAAACGAATAAATGTAGCGAAATTTGATTTTAGAGAAACGTGTGGTCTTATTTACTTGTGAAAAGTGTGATTACTTGGATTGTTTCTTTTTGTCACATCACAATTACTAACAAAACAAGACACCACGACTCCACGATACCCTTATTTAAAATTCTAATCAAGATTACCAAATATTTTAAAGAAATTTTATTGTGATTGCTCTTTTGCTAGGCGGGACGCTAGGGGCTCTTACTGTAAAAAATGTTGGCACATTGTCACTTGATCCTTTGTCTCTTTTTTTCATAGACCGTGTCCGTATAATGTTAACTTCTCTTTTCCACGCTTTGTTGGTCTTCTTGAGCGCAGCGAAATATTTTCTATGTCTATGGTTTAGAGGTAAATCAGTTTGCCTGCCGGCGCCGGAGTGCTGGATGTATAATTGAATCATGTTGATTGGCTAGTTCGTGTAGCGTTCGATGACGTCACTTCCGCGTCACGTGGTCAATATCCGGTCTAATATCCTATGCAGTCGGGCATTTGAGATTCAACACGGGGGAGGGCTTGACGTCTTCATCAGATACTTATACTTACCATATTTTTTTTAATGAAATAATTCGCTAAAACCAAACACTTTTACGGAATATGGCGCATTTTTTATTGCACACCAATTGGATTTGAAAGTTTATTTATTTTATTTAGTTTTTTTATTTCCTGGTATTTCGGCTCTTTCAGGGAACGTGGTCACCATATTAGTAATAGTGCATTTAAGTCTGCCTTGTGATTGTGGTGGCACTTATGAAAATTATTAATTAAAGCGCAAGATTTAATAAATACAGTTTTTTAAATGATTATAATAAGTATGCAATTTTCAAAATAATAAAGTCTACTCCAAATTCATAGGTAACAGCTGAAGCCAAGTTGCCTAACTTAATATCGTTAGTTTATCCTTTGTGTTGTGCTCAGAATCAGCCCTGAATTAGTAACTTAAGTAAAAGTTACCAGGCGCTGCAGTGCAGTGCTTGCAAACTAGTGTATGATCCGGTTACATGTAATTTTGCAAGGAAATATGTAATCAGTACCTACTGCAAATGCAAAAGCATAGTTTTTTTTTAGATTTTTTAAAAATGTTATATTTTTAAAACAAAGAACAGCAAAGAGTATCAATATCATTTTTTTTATCAAAATACACAACAGTATCAATTTTTTTAATGATCAATATCATTTTTTTTATCAAAATACACAACAGTATCAATTTTTTTAATGAATTTACTTGTAATTAACTTAAGCGAATCTCAGTATCACCACAGGTATCCTGTTAAATTTTTAGGCAGATATGACTGACGCATTTTATGTTTAAAATAGAGAGTTAGTGAAAATTACAAACTTTATTGCTACGTGCCATCATTCTTCATATTCATGCAACAATGTTGCACTGCATCAAAAACATAAGTGTCAAGTGTCAAAATGCTGAAATTCAAAATGCGGCAGATATTTTACAGAGATCTTTACTCGAAAATGTCAACCAGCGACCAAAATAATAAATTCGAAGTATTTAAAATATTTGCGCCATTTAGGGTTATTATGAAAAATTACCCTCGTGGGAAAATGGTATTATGTGTAGTGTAGGTAAAAACGTATTTTACTCAAAAAAGCTTTTAATATGGTCATTATTTTGACAACCTTCTTTGAACAAAGTCGAGGTTGCCGTGGTCCTTCGATGATGACGCAACAAAGTTGTATGGGATTTCATAAGCAAATAAAATTAATCATAAGCAAATATAATTATTTCCATTTCTATTTCTATTTCTTTCTCTATTTCTATTGCTATTTCTATTTCATTATTGTAGAGTTTTAGCCACCAGCAATTTCCTTTGAGAATCCATTATTGTCGAGTTTTGTTTCAATCATAGTTAGGTGAAAAATAGTACTTTGTTCAACCCGCGCAGATAAGATTAATTAATGTAATATATATCACCATAGGCGGCTTTCCTAAAGCTATAGGCCATAAATTTTCCCATATTAGTGTATTAGGATTAGTAACAAAATCAATGTACTAAAATTACGGCCGTATATTAAGCGTCGTACCGCTTATGATACATCGCTGTAGAACAATACATTGTTAATTAACCCTTTGGATGTACGGGGCACATCCGACCCGCCGCGTTGCAATTTCCGTTTTAATCGCACTGGGGGGTTGTATCAGCTTTGAGAGCTCCACTGGATCATATGCAACATTAGAGATGATTAATTTTATGAGATAATACTTTTTAAACTAGGTGTTATCTTTAAATGTCAAGACAAATAGCATTTGCGGTTACACAACGCGTTTATTATCTACGCCTACGCTGCCTGATTTCTTAGTAAGTGCTGAAAGATTTTTTTTCGATCAAAATAGTAGATTACCTATATTCGTGTGGATTTTTACTTTTATATTGATTTCAATGAATTGTGAAACACAACACAGAGTGTTTATTCAAAATCTTAAAGAATGAATTTCCATCTCAGTTAAATGCGTTTTTCTCCATCAATATTATGGATATCCATCAGCCATTTTTGATGTCCCCACTGCTGGGGCACAGGCCTTCCTTATGATGGGTGGTAAGGAGGGCACGGAGGAGCTCGAGATGATAAATTTTTGGTCACCCATCCCATGACCGACCCATGCGAACGTTGCTTAACATCCGCAATCGCTGGGCCAGGCGCTTAACCACTGCGCCACCGAGCTTATGGATATGGCTTTCAAAATATCACATTATATTAGTATCTTATTTCGTTATTAAATAATATTGAGACAGATATTGAAGAATTTCATATTTCGCACTATCGAGCATAAAAGTATGAAGAAAACGGGTGACGCGTATAAAAAAGTAATTTTACTCAATTCTATGTATTACAAAGAGTCTTCAAACAAAATAAAAGGTTCGTTTGAGTGAATTTAGGGTATTTATATGAATTTTCAAGTAACGATAAAATGGTTGAAGCGTTTTCAGGTTGAGTCAATCTAGAGATCAAAGTAACGCCCGGGGCTGCACACTGAGCGGTTTATACCGAGAGGAGGGAATTCTTATATTAACTTCGTTACGTTTTTATTCTATCGCGTGTAATACAGCTTTTTTAGTTTTAAATTTTTATAAAGCTACGTGATACCTGTTGCCAATTAATATTCCTAATGTTAACCCCTTGGAGCACATGAACGATGGAACTAATCTTTGGTAATTTGTTTACCAGAACACGTCTATAATAATATAGTGAAATAAGAACGAATTCTTGAAAATGTCTTGCTAAGTTTTTGTAAAACTAAGTATTTAATAATTTAATTACTTAAATATACTTACACTCATTTTATTTATTTATTTTATTATTTTCATGGAAAACCAGCAGCTGTACAAATAGGTGTAGAAAAAGCGTAAGAAACAATAAGCTAATTATAGGTTTTCGCTTGTAGTAACAATATAGAGATGAGATCAGAAGATGAATCAGAAATCTCATTTGAAGATGTACAATTCATTGAGAATTTCTAAACCAATCTAAACATTTTATGGTGTTTTTGTCGGCAAATACAGAATTTAGGTCAAGAATTTAGTATTTATGAGAAAATATTGATTTCCATCAGCCATTTTTAATGTCCCCACTGCTGGGGCACAGACATGCCTTCTTATGGGTGGTAAGGAGGATGGGCCATAACCCAAGGGGCCCAATGCGGATTGGTGGGTGTTAACGACTGCAAATGCAGCCGGGACGTACTTTCCGAAACACGGAGGAGCTCGAGATAATATATTTTTTAGTATTGTATAAAAATAGCATTGTGAATGCAAAAATCTCAAATTTAAAAATTATATAGCTATTTCATCATAATCGATTGCTAAATATCTAGAAAGATATTTCAATTGAATGTCGAGGTAATTCCTCACATTGGTGAAATCACGCTGGCTTGCAGCGTAAGAGTAGGATATACTAGAAGAAATTCGACGATGTTACTAGTGACTCGGTAGCTCAGCGGTCAGAGCATTGGACCGGATATCCAAAGGTCGCGGGTTCTATTCCCGTCTAAGTATTGATCTGGTGCGAGTCGTATTTTTTCTAGTATATTATTTAGTATTGAATAAATTATTGGTCACCCATCCCATGACCGACCCTTGCCAACAGCAATTCCATAGGTAAACCCCCCAACAATCCTGTGCGCTTTACTTTAAAACCGTGTCGCATCGACCACGAGTTTGCGTTCCATTACACTTTTTGTCAGATAATGACTTGGCATCCCGCGGATTAAGCCGCCATTTACGGAACGGCGTCACAGATTATGTGGCTTGAGTGACGTTTCGTTTTTGCTACCAAACTTTTGTAATTACAGCCGGTAGCGTTGTTGTTGCTGTTGACTTATTACTTTCATAACAATTATTTGTTTTAAACTTGCTTTCTTACTAAGTGCGGATTATAAAATATAAAAGTTGTGACGATGGTACCTACAATAACAATGATTTTATGGTTTCAGGAGGTGTTTTAGAATTTATGGCCTATTCCCGTTGTATTGTACCCAACTGTTTGTCCTGACTGGTGGATATCGGGAAGTAAAGTATGGACGGTCTATTCCGGCCCCTGAGCACAGACACCTAGCTAGGTGGAAGCACTTCCCTTTTCGCTGAATATATTGGTGATGAGATCCTGCTGCCTCAACAGATAGTTTTTGTTCACCACTAGGGGATATCGGGAAGAAATCAAAGTCGGCAAAGCCTACATTTACTATTTAGTACCTAAGCTCAATTTTATTGTCACCTAAATAATAAATAGATGTACGGTACCAGGATACTTTTTATCGCCCCCTCTAGTAACTCCTTCGAGCATCGCGGCTTGGTACAAAAGCGCGTCTTACTCTAAGTGTAACTCTGTTGCTAACAACATATAATTGAAATTGACATATTGAATAACAGTGACATTGCTGCTTTAGTAAGAATCAATGTGACAACTATGTTACTTAAAGCAGCAATGTAACTGCGATTTCTGACAGTTTCGATCAGAAGTTGATTGCGATAGAGTTTTAAAATCAGAGCCCCGCCCGGTCAAAGAATGGGGAAGTCGCGAGCAAAAACTAGTGTCTAAAATAAAAGCTATTTTTCAAAACAAATGCTGCATGACAAGAATGACTCGTCGCCTTAACCCGCCGATGTCGCGACGCGCATATTTTACACCGGCCAGATTAACCCGCGAACGGAGCGTTTGTACGTTTGTTCGTTACACGTTATTGCGCTCATGAATATTCCAGACGTTTATAAAGGTTAACCCTCCATTTATTGCTGCTCCAAAAAAGGTTTATGATTTCGAATTGTAACGCGGAACAGGAAATTATTAAATGTTTGTTTATCATCTTTGTATTATTATAAGTTCTGCATGCTATGCGGACACGCTTGCTGCATTGCTGTAAGTAGGTTTTTATTACATATTACATTTTTTTAAAGTTAATAGGGAAGTTGACTATTTTTTTTATTTTATGTTACATAAATTACCTCTCAAAAAAAGAAACATTGGTAAAAGAATTAATTCGCTAGCATGAAAACTGCCCGAGATATCACAGTGTGTAATGCACACAAATGGACTCGATCAAAAACGCTCCATACTAATGGCTTGCACGTTATGACGTCATTTTTTTATACATTTTGCTATACATTTTACGGACTAATTAAAGGTATCATTTATTTTAATAAATTTTATACTTTTTAAATGGACTTGTCCACCCAACTTTGAAGGGTCATAAAACAAATAATATGCAATATATAAAACCGATGTATACAAGCTACTCTAAAAGTTTAATATGTTTACGATTTTTATTAGTATTTCGTTATTTTATTCATTAGTCAACATCCCTATTATTTATTTATTTTATTTATTTAACCATTTATTTCAGGCTACTAGGCCCATACCTTACAGACTAACATACATAATTATTAAATAAAAATAATCTATTTGTTTACACGTATCGAAGGCGGCGACGTGTTGCGCAATGCAGTGTCCGGTATCCGACCGCGAAAGCGTCGGAACAAGACACCCTTCGGCCAAAAATCTTCTTTCATGAAGGTCGACAGATGTTCAGTCGGTACCCTCACCACGAATGAGTTGAAGTTCACATTGTGGCGGGACTCCAACCGCTCGACCCTCAGAATGAATTTGGTCTTCACTCTGATGTATTCTCCGATGTCATCAGGCTTCGTGCTGTAGTGCAGGCGAGATACATACACCAGCGTCGTCGGGATAGCCGGACGTAGTAGGTGGTTGTGTCCGGTCGGGGCGGTGCCACAAAGGTTACGGCGGGTGGGCTTTCTCTTCCTTTCCACCTTTTTGAAGCCGTCCTCGTCACACTCTTCATCCAGTCTCCGTGGATGCACAGGCTTAGAGACCGGTCGGCGTTGTTATTATTATTTAACATTTATTTATTATGTTAACTTTACAGTTATACATAATATACAACATGTTACAAAAACCACTAATGCCGAATATGGTAGATAGGGAGCAAACGGGACAACTTTTACTATGGGACCAAATCTGAAATCGCGAAAAAAAAATCAGCTGTCAATAAATAATAACAAACGTATCAAAATGTATGAAACAGCTTTTTTCGCGATTTTAGTGTTGGTCCCATAGTAAAAGTTGTTCAGTTTGATGGTCCCTATGTACCATATTCCGGGTTTTTTTGTAACACCGTAAATATTAGCAAATTAACCCTTAAATCAATAACTTCGCAAATGATATAACAGTGTGTAACGAACAAAAATGGGTCACTCACTTTGAACAATGGTCGAACTTAAAAGTGTGAACTGAACACAGCCTGTCGATTCTGTAAACTCGAACCTCACTTCGAATCTGATTTCACTGCGTGTGAATTTCAAATTATAAATGACATAATCATATGCTTTTTTTATCACAAAAATTAAATATTTTAGATATCTACGGTAGCTACTTCAAACCTTTTGTAATCAGTATGAAGCTTTGTCAAGACATTTCGTATGCGAACTGCTAAAGAATGGAATGCGCTGCCTGCTCATGTGTCCCCCGATAGTTACAACCTTGGTCTCTTCAAGGCAAGAGTGAATAGGCATTTCCTGCAAGCGTGCTACACCTTAGACCACATCCTATTTACCAAGCAAGATGGTGGTCAAATGCCTGCCGATGCCCAATAACCAATAAAAAAAAGAAGCTTATATTCAGCTGCTTTCTTATAACAAATTCACGCGAGGTGAAGTGAGGTTCGAGCTTTCGAAGTGAGATGCGAGTTTGGTTACAGAATCGACAGGCAGGTATCGACGCAAGCTCAGTCCCCTAGTTACGCTTTGTCTCTGCTTGGCCTATTTTCATTATTTTCTCGGTCACCAGGTACACCCTACTCCTACGAAGAAACAAGCCTTCCCTTTGTCTGTCTTTGTCAAACACATTTCAATGAATTCTTACTTAATAACGTGAATTTTTAAGTTGGGATGTTTCTTACTCAATTACTTATTAACAGTTCCACGGGTTCGAAAGCAAATATTTACAATGCAATTTAATAGACAATGATCCGCTGCAACTTCACTCAAGAATGCATGACCATCAGCCATTTTTAATGTCCCCACTGCTGGGGCACAGGCCTTCCTTATGGGTGGATGAGGAGGATGGGCCATAACCAACCACATGGGCCCAATGCGGATTGAGAATGAATGTATGATGAAACGCGAGAATGTGTGGCAAAGAGAATATTTTACAGATTAAAATACGTCTCTTTGTACCCGACCGCAAGCGCTCTGAAGTTGGTCACTTCAGTTGTACCTACATTGTTAAATTAATCGCATCGCCTATGTTTAATTTTCAGTTTAGTTTTTGTATTAACCTTTAACATACAAGTTGCTATCAATTAAAAAGAAGCAAATGAGGAAAAATACTGGAAAGCTGCAAATGTATAAGCGGTGTTACCATTACTATATTGTATGGATGGACAGATATAACTTATAATACAAACTAATACTTTATTCTAATTTATAACTATTAGGCACCTATAAATAAATCCATAAACTTTTCAATAGTAATTTTTATGACAACCAGCCATTTTTATTGTCTCCACTGCTTATGGGTGGATTAAGGAGGAAAGGCCATAACCCACCACGAAGGCCCAATGCGGATTGCTGTGTATTAACGACTGCAACTGCAGCCGGGAATAACGGCTTAAAGTGCATTCTGAAGCACAGAGGAGCTCGATTTGTGTTCACCCATCCCACGACCGACCCTTGCCATAGCTGCTTAACCACTGCAATCGCTGGGCCAGGCGCTAAATCACTGCGCCATCGAACTCCTCTTAAACTATATAAATTATATTCTAATTACAATGAAAAGTATATTTTTTTTTATTAGTATTATTATTTTTTTGGTACCTACCTTACCTATATTTTTTTTATTTAGTTTTTTTAATAAGTTTTGTTTATTGCCGCCACGATTTTTCTTCTTAACAACTTACCGGTTGACTGGTAGAGAATGCCCTTAGGCATTAAGTCCGCCATTTGCTGTTTTTTATTTTAAGCAATAAAGATTAAATAAAATAAAAATAAAATAAATAAAAGTTTGGCTTTTCGTTCCATCATTAAATACTTAGGTCAAACACACGTTTAAATAGCGTTAACCCTAAAATGTTCGAGCGTAACATACTGGGAGTGAACACAGAGTTTATCTGCACGCCCGCCAGTGCGGAGTGAGAGATAAATGTTCGGCTAATAGGAGCTAAACGCTATAAATCAATATCGGTGAAATGCGAGTCATTATGAACACGTAGGTTGACTCAAAACCTCGATAGACTCGGTGTGGCTGTGTGTGTGTTGAATGAATCAAAGATTTTGTAAAAATATTGAAAAAGTTCAGTTCGATAATATTTTGTCTAGCAAATGAAATTACCAATAGTAATTTGTTTTCCTATGAAGAGAAATAATATAATATAACTTTTAATAATGATAATCTAAAGACAATTAGGTAACTAATTAAGTAATGTAAGATTGTGCCAGAATAAAGAGAAAAAAAAAAAGATCAAACATCATCAACAAGTATAAAGGTATACATATTATTATACCTATAACATAATATGACAAACCAAGAGTGAATTGCTTACAAAAAAAAGTTTCTTGTCTGTCTGTACTTACATACACCATCAATATCCATGTCATGTTTAAAGATGAAAGCTTTTCAAAGATGTAATAAAAAGATTTTTAGATTTATTTGTTACATTTTGATTAAGTCAATATTGACAATTAACACTTGCATAACAAAAGAAGGTCGCAGTCATAAATCAAAAGCAAGATTAAGCGAGGCATATCTTCACCTTAACCGGATTTTACCGGGTGTCGTCGGACGTGCTGCGAATACATTAACGGATATTTCCGGGTAGAGTTTTATCCGGAGAGCGCGCATGATTATCCGCATTTTCGGGTTGCTCCGTGATTCGGCCGTGTTTTGTTTTTAATCTACCTCGACGTTTCTTTTCTCATTGGTAAACATCGAGATTGCCCTACGCCTTTCCTTTCTTGGTGTTTTTTTTAGATAAACCGCTAGGTACGTGGATTAGCGGTGCGTACATTAAAATATCTTGTGAAAATCTCTGTCAACTCATGCGTGCTCTGAATTATATGAACACTTTTTTGTTTTACTGATTTATTCTTTTTTATCTCATAAATGTGACTTTTGTTTTGACACATAACAACAAGAAAGCTATTAGTTTATTATAATATCATTTGATTCTCAGTTTAGTTGACACTGTTTACTACGCTATACATAGATATAAGAAATAATTTATCTCATTAATTTATTGAACAGTTGAAAAACCACACATCAACCACCGATAAAAACAAAAGGCTGTGGGACCCCTTTACATGGACTTAAAATTTTTTGATTACAAACCTCGTTTTGTCAAAGACTTTTTGGCAGCTAATTGCGCATTTTACAAATCGTTAGTTTAAATCAACACGGTGCGCATTCCCTTTGATTTGCATTGGAGCCGCTAGCCGGAGCGGAGTGGGGGCGGGTCATTTGCGGCTCGCATTTTTCCGACTCGCAGATGGGGGGTTGACTTTTTCATTATGAGGACGGTCGGAATTGAAATCGAGCCAGTGCGTCAAAGAGACATTTTGCAAAGTAGCCTTTAATTATACTTTCGATGGTTTGGGAATTTGTTGCAAAATATTTTGAATAAGTAGCTGAATTACGACTAAATATAAATCCTACCAATTTTATTAATGCGAAAATTTGTGTGTGTGTTTTTTTACCTCTTTACGCCTCAACGGCTAGGCGCTTTGCATGAGAAATTTGGCTGGTAGATAGATTAAGACCTGGATTAACATGTAGACTACTTTTTATCCTGGTCAATGTCTCCCTAGGGTCCACACGGACAAAGTCGGAGGCGGCTTGTACCAAATAAAGTTAAGTTATCCTTTCACAAATCATTTCTTGCATTGCAGCAATACCATCAGTAAGGGACAGTAACTTTTAACAAAATAATACAAAGGAATTGAATGCTGAACATATTTTGAAAATTTAAATATATACTTGGACTTATAGTCACAAGACAAGAGAAGACCAGCCCAAAAAGGTAAGGAAAACCTTATGTAAGCTGAGTCGTTGAAAAAAACCGCCATCAGATCTCGATCTGGAGCTCTAGCTTACGTAAAATAAAATATATTCACGGGAGCCAGGTAAACCATGTGTTAGTTTGTCAGTTTAGAAATTGGATAGAGAATAAATTCCAAGTTGTGAACAGATTCCGCACCGTTGCTGACGGCCGCTTTCATAAATAAAAAATATTGCCCAACTTTCCGCGGATATGTTGGTATGAGGATTCCGCCCTTATAATATTGATAGATTTCCTAATTTGATTGCTAAAGAAGTCTTATAAAGAAACTGGATATTTTTTAAATAACTTTTTAATTACGGCAACTAGGTACTTACTTTGCTATTTAATCAATACTCGGACTGTGAGATTTTATCGATAGGTACTCAACTACTCATACAAGCGAATATAGTAGGATTCACATACATACAACATCAAAAAGCTTTCGAGAGGGAGGCATAATAGTACAACGTGTAACATAATTAATGCCTAAACTGGAATATGGTAGATCAAACTTAATAACTTTTAGGACCAACTCTGAAATCGCGGAAAAAAATCAACTGTTTCATACTAAAATTAATAATGAAAATGTATGAAACAGCTGATTTTTTTCGTCATTTCAAAGTTAATCCATAGTAAAAGTTGTTCAGTTTGATGGTCCCTATCTACCATATTCTGGTTTAGCTATTAATTCTGTTACATGTTGTATATTCTATTTAAGAATACCAACTTAAATTTTTAGTAACTCAAAGAAAATATACTTCGTTGTTTAATTGAGCTACAATCTTATCTCAAATTACTTACTCTAAGTAAACAAACACCTTTTTAGCATAATATTTTCATGTAAAGAGTGATATAGACCATCATACCTCGCTCTAGAATAAATACTAGTAATAAAAGAACTATTAAGTTAAAATGCGAACTAAAAGCCACCAACACAATATCATATCTTTGGAATAAAAGGCCTCGTCTTGTAGATTGTGTTCTGATTGAAAAGACAGCTTTAACCCAGCAATGGGTGACTTGTATTTCATATTTTTTATATGAAGCCCTTTGAAAACTAGCTTTTGTTGAAAATAATTGACATAGTCTGATTGACACGACGGTTGGGGTTCTGTAAAAATACAGGTTACATCAATTTTACAGGGTTATTTGTTAAACACCTTAAACAACAACATTTGTCCTACGACTTTTCCGGAAACAAATAAAGAAAATCTACTTCAATCCATTCAATTGTCCGAACTTTGTAATCGAGTTTTGTATGAAAAGTATTTTTTTTGTATGATTTCGTAAGAGTCGTCAAACAAAATGTTGTTGTTTATGATAGTAATCTACTCTTGCGAGGTTGTTAGTGTTTTACAAAATTAACCTTGTATGTTTACATTAATTATCAACTTAGCAGAGCTATGTGGACATTGCTTAGATGACATGATCCTACTTATATTATAAATGTGAAAGTTTGTGGGTCACGCAAAAACTACTGAACGGATTTGGTTGAAATTTAGCACACAGATAGTAGATAACCTAGATTAAAACATAGAATACTTTTTATCCCGATATTCCCACGGGAACGGGAACCACGCGGGTGAAACCGCGAGCGGCCGCTTTTATTTTATAAATAAGTAGAAAAACAACAATCATAGATGATCCAAATGCTATCGTTCTTTTCTAATTCCTAATATTATTAGGAATGTGTTTAATTGAATATTATTTATAATGTTCTTAACACATTCCTAATATTATTAGGAATGTGTTTATTAAAAATAATGTTTTCTTAAATATATAACCCATTTTCTATTAAAAAAAAGGATAATTTGAACGCGTCTTTTGTAAAATAAACCTATTCACTTTACTAACTTTATCTCTATCCAAAACACACAGCAGACGACTTATGACCTACTTAACAAAGTAACGAAGCTTAACTTAGTAATCAGGGCAGCTTGGCTTAGACTACCTCGTCTAGATACGGGTGATATATCACTAAGAGTGCCGGCTGGTAATCTGCCCAAGTGATAAAAGTGTTTATTAAGGCTCTTCAATATGTTTGCAAATGGTTCTTCAATATATATTTCTATTTAAATATGTAAGAAAACGTTACGTTTTCTTACGTACGGGGTCAATCATAAGTCAATCATTTCATTTCAAAATAACTGTATAAATTATTGGACTGATGAAATTGTATGAGTTAATTTAACAAAAGCATCATGCTGGCATCAGTAATTCCCGCAGTCACCATATTATTGATAATGATGGAAATTGAGTGATATTTTAATAAATTCATCCTTTTCCCAGTCTCCTTTATCTTGTACCTCACCAGGTGCTTTCGGTAGTTGTAACGAGTGGTTCTAACCGGCCGATTTATCCGAGTGCACGTCGACAAGTGTAAAATTCAACTGGAACTTCTTTTACTGCCCCATTGGGACTGATAAACTGGCTTGCAACAATAAAACTAAAGAAATGCACGGCTTTTAACGGTTAAGTAACCGTCACTATTTTTGTACCTGTGCAAACTTTTCTTGGAAGGAAATGTTAGCTTAATATGAATGTTTTTCTATTGATTTTGTTAACCGCTGTCACTATTTGTGCCGATGCTCTTTATATTGTAATTATAATATATGCCAAAAGTAATTTAGATGATTAACTAGGGTCGTTTTCAAATAATCAGGTATGGTTAGAAATACAATGTGAAAAATCAAGGCTTAATTATAATTACAAAAGCCGTCAGAATAACCATTGAAACTGAACCCAGAACCTAGGAAAACTTAGATAAATGAAATGATTTATTAGATGAACCGAGAACTTAGACAAACAAAGATAAAATAAAATGATTTATTAGATTTAATACTGCTAGAAAACTCAAACAGGCCTAGATTTGATACGAAACTAATAAAGTTTCGATTAAAATCGATAGCAAGCACCTTTTTACAGCACCATGAAGTAACGCTTGTATTGTATAAGAAGGCACTCGTTAAATTTTAAGCGCTTAAATCCAAAAGGTACGACCCATTTCGTTTGCCGATATTTTTTCACAACGTAAACCTCCTGAAAAAATTGCAAACAGTCTCCACGAAATAACGAAACGTAAAAATGACATAAATTGGACAGACCATTAAATTTTTACGAGCACAATCTTCGACATCGCGTGGGGTTGAATCGCCAGCATTTGGTGGTTGATGGTTTATCGGCGGTATGGCTTCATTTGTGGGAATACCATAAATTTTACTAAGTGTCAGTCATTTCTATAGTGCCCCCGGCCGGTAATGGATCGCTTCGATTCGGAGTCTTTATAGGAAATATGTCAATTTATTTGATGCGAACATAATGATTTTACTGTGGAAATTGAAAATGTGCTTCTTTATTCCGTCATCATTGCTAAAATAGATATAAGAAGATACTTTAAAAAAAATACACCTATCTTGTTACGGGTTAAATCTTACACTATTAATCGTAATTTTATTCCATCACGTTGATTTGTTATTTTATATCAGTAATTTTTTTTAATAAATTTTGAAAAAAATAATGGATATTGGAAGTACTTGTTTAACATCCTAGGCATCCCAATGCCAGATATCTACGTTTAATTTTAATTTATTTTATCTATTATTTAATCTGGTATTTTGAATGTTAAATTTTTTACAATTTTAATGTTATGATTAATTATTTTTCAATTTTTAATAGGTAATGGATTTCTATTCTCATTAATATTAATGTTTTCCATAATGATTATCGCACACGTAGCTGTGCCGTGACACGCGGCTACGCGCATTAGGGCAAAAACTGAAAATCAGTGCTTTGCTGTACAGCAAAGGTATCACTGAGTCTTTTGCCTTTTTCTATCGATGCGGCACACAGTTTGAAACAAGTAAGTCTGAATGTGTGTGGCATGTATGAAAAGATTGATGGATGTTAATGAAGCGAAAGAAGTGTGCAAGGATCGTAGCAGGTGGCGATCCATAGTCTCTGCCTACCCCCATGGGAAACAGGCGTGAGTGCATGTATGTATGTATGTATGTATGTATCTATCTATCTACGTCTGGCTTTGTAACCATTTGTTAATGAAGAAATTAAGTATGCAATATGTTTTCTATTCGAATTAAGAGCCATGATATCATGCTTCAGAAGCATAACATAACAAATGAGTAATTGGTATACTTACTCGTTTCACCTGTTTAGTTTAATTATATTACAAACTATTATCGTTACTTACAAACTAAATGTCAAAAGTCACGAACTTACGCCCGACACTCGTCCATCAGTTCTGAATTGAGGCTTTTATTTCAGCTCATAATTTTTAATCACCGTCCGTTTGACAGATACGGAAAAGCTGTACTAAGTAATTCATAATAATATCGAGTTCAAACAAATCAAGTATTTACCTACCTACTTAATAGCTGTAAACTAGTTACATTACTATGTAAGTAACTAAGTTTGTAACATTACTTATTTTTTGTGAGGAAAACAAAACCAAGGGCAAAAGAAAACGCTATGCATCTAGTAAGTACCTAACCTGTGTTTTTTTAATCCACAACGGCGAATAGTGCTTGGCCTTCACCTTACCTGATGTTGAGTGACGATAAGACCGAAAGTGTAAGTGCTACACCCTGAATCCTCACCACTGAGGAACTGGCTATCTTACCTCTACTGCCGGAACACAACAATTTTTAAATTGTTGTAATTGTATCAGACTTAGGTTAGGTAAAATGAAATAAGTCCTACCACCAACCAAACCGAGTACAAATGTATCCCCTCCTGGGAATCGAACCCGAGGACCCCTGTGTCTTACATGGGTGGGCGAACTACTAAACCACGGAGGCAGTGCGATTCGATTTGCTTAGATCAAAAACTCGAAAGGAGGGCGTAAAGTGGATAAATCTATGATAAATGTATATTTGTAGATTACGACGGATTATGGGACACACACACACACAGCACAGCCAAAAAAATGCTTTTGAAAAAAAAGAAAAAATATATTTTTCAGTTAATATGTTAGGTATTAAATAGTACAGTTACACGCCTCATCACATTCCCACCCAAAGCACACATATTTTTTTGCAGGGTTGGTGTGATCAAAGGACTGAACGATGAGTAGCCGCAGGGCACTGCAGACTTTTTTGTACTAATGTCTGGGCCGAGATTAAACCGCGCATTTTTTGTACCACTGGAGGGTTCGCATTTTGCTGCCAGTACACAAAGGATTTGTTTATGGCGTTCGGCAAGAGTTAGCAAAAAGGATTTATTTATGGCGTTCGGCAAGAGTTCGCAAATTAAAACTTATTCAAGAGCTTAAGGATTGAAGAGTCGTAAGGATCTTTTAATTAGCATGCCTACTTTTGTAAACATCGACCCATGGCTGTATGTTGAATTATTGCAAATCCAGAAACAGATTTTAGTTTGAATACATTTATCATCGAATATTAAAATAAAATGCATACACTTACTGATATGTTATGCGTTTAAAAAGTATAAAAAGAAAAATCAAACTTTTTAAGGGTGTGAGTAGAGTTGTATGAGAGCACAAGTTATCAGTAGCTTTTTTCTGGTTATCAAAGAGAAAATGGCGTTGTTTCCGTTTCGACAGATTTTCGTTTTGTCAGATTTTTGTTTCGACAGCGTGTCTCTTTATGACAAACGTACAGCTACCATATATGTATTCTGTGCAGCTACGTACAAAATAAAACACAGGTATAATGATAATGATAATGATGGTGACTGAAAACTAACAATCGTCAAATAGGTAAGTGAAAACAAAAACGTCCATTTACAATAAAATTCATAAAAATTAATATAGATAAAATAGATGTAAAAAAATTCAACTTGTAAATGCGGGATGCTAATAAGTCGGAATTGTAACAAAGTTACCGCTAAAAGTTTAAATAATAATTATAGGTATTGTGTTAAATTAAAAAATCTAACATTGTGCTGCTATTTTCGTGTTTTGTTAGATCACGTTTTGACAGATTTCGATAGAAAAATGGCAAACTAAAATCCGACGAAACAAAAATCTGACGAAACGAAAATCCGTAGAAACGGAAATAAAGAAAAAAATTAAATTATGATCTTGAACTGAATTTTGCGCTTGAAATGAAGTACTAATTTATAATCGTATGGAATGCTGATGGTTTGATAAAGAATAATATTATTATACACTAGCTGCCTGCCCCGGCTTCGCACGCACGGGTGGCTACCCTATCTATAAGTTATATTGCGATTTGAAATGGCAGAGAAGAGAACTCCTTTTTTACTTCTTTTTTTTTCTTTTATACAAACTTGATAATAACAAACACAACAAAAAATAATTATCTAATTTGGTGAAATCGTTCTGAATTTATGCGCTTACATACATTTCGGCAATTAATTTTTATTTATTGTACCTATAGTCAAACCTATAGTATATAGGTATACTTAGATATAAACAGTCACCAGTTCCACCAGCTTATCACACAATCAGAATTCAGCACAAGACCTCCATAGTCATTACACAACAGCCCACGAAAAAAAAACATGAAAAAACTTTCCAGTAAAGATATAATAAAGTTGCCGCCCAAATGACCGTAAACTTGACTTAGCACCGTATGAAATAGGGGGAGTGTAATTTTTTTCTTCGTAACTGCACCGTTGCGTAAGGGCATTAATCGGTTCTAACGCGGTTTGAGCACAGTACATATACAGCTGAAGCAGTATCTCAACTTAGTCTAAGGTAACGACCAATTGCGATTGACAATTTTTACGTCAATGCCATTATTGGAGGAATTGTCAATCGCTTCAATTGCTAGTGTAAACTATCAATTTTCGCATCAATGAGCGTCAATTACGTAAAAATTGACAATCGCAAATGATCGTCTGGAGCGTTTTAAGTTCGCCGCCGCGCACCGGCCGCCGCCTGTGTCGGATCGCTCGGGTTGGCATTCTCTGTACGCGGCAGCGGGGCGGGCGGAACGAACGTGTATTGTAATTTGTATTACTAAAAACCATAGTTAGGTAGTAAAGTAACGAACGTGAAACAATATTGTAATTTGTACTATTTAAAACCACTAGGTTGTTTCACTCGCTTTGACTAAAGCTGCAGCAGCTTTCTTCTGCAGCAGTTAGCATCAACTCGTACTACGCCCTCAGGCCGACATGCATGAGACGCAACACTCGCGATTGGCTGGCTATTGCGAACCTTGCTTAGAGCTTACGTATTCGTAGTCGGTGTGTGAGTGCGCTGATTCGGACGTTTGTTTGTAGTTGCGTTACTGCTTTAACTATATTTAATCTGCGGCTTGAGCGGCTTGGAGCCTCCCTTGCTAGGTACCGATCTAAGCTGCATTGCAGTGGTTGTATGTAATGAGTACCTTAAATTAGTCGGTGGAAGTGGGGTCAACTAATGAAGTAGAATAAATAGCATAGTTTTTTCTATAAATTTCACACTTCCTGCTTCGATCAACTTTAGACATTTTTAGTGTAGGTACTGCTGGGGCACAGGCCTTCGTTATGGGTGGATAAGGGGGATAGCCCATAAGGCCATAACCCACTATGCAGGCCTAATACGGATTGGTGGGTGTTAACGACTGCAAATGCAGCCGGGACCAAGGCTTAACGTGCCTTTCGAAGCACGGAGGAACTCGAGATAATACATTTTTGGTCACCCACCCCATGACCGACGCTTGCGAAACAATCGCAGGGCCAGGCGCTAAACCACCACCGAGCGCCATTCGGCATGAATAAGCGGAAAGTATCTGAACACAATTTTGACCCTCAGAGGCCTGTCAACCTAATCCTACGACCCCTGAAAATAAATAAATCAAACTACTTAAATAAAACAAGAGCTCGGTGGCGCATTGGTTAAGCGCCTGGCCCAGCGATTGCGGAAGTTAAGCAACGTTCGCGTGGGTCGGTCATGGGATGGGTGACCAAAAAATTATTATCTCGAGCTCCTCCGTGCTTCGGAAGGCACGTTAAGCCGTTGGTCCCGGCTGCATTTGCAGTCGTTAACACCCACCAATCCGCATTGGGCCCGCGTGGTGGGTTATGGCCCATCCTCCTTACCACCCATAAGGAAGGCCTGTGCCCCAGCAGTGGGGACATCAAAAATGGCTGATGGACAAAGAAAACAAACTTGCAAAATCAATTTCATTAAAAGTACACGTGAAAATTGAAGAGACTAGAATCATCGATGTTTTGTATTTTTTATGACGTTTAAAAGTGAACTACACATAACACTTAAGGGGCTGTAGGTAGTGAAACTAGCGCCGCCACTACATTGATTTTTATTAGTCGTAAACCAAGTCAATATTAAAAAAAGCTCATATAGTTATTAAAAAAATATTAGACACAATTTAAGAGATTATCTCTTAAATTGTCTCTAATATTTTTTTAATAACTCTTCAACAGTTTTAATTCTTTCGGTAAGTTTTAAAATCCATTTAAGCTCAAAGTGGCCACTTTTGGCAATTATGGATTTTAATACAGGTAGAATGAATGATAACTGTTGAAGAGTTATTCAAAAAATATTAGAGACAATTTTAAAGATTATTACATAAGCTTTTTTTAAATATTGACTTGGTTTACGAGTAATAAAAATAAATGTAGTGGCGGCGCTAGTTTCACTACCACCGCGCCTTAAGCGAACGTGCAATAGATTATTTACTAAACCACCAACTAACTGTAAAACTTAGTACCCTGTAGTTGGTTTAACTGAGCACTCAGCGTATTCCATTTCACTTGAACTTCGGTTAAATTTACGGTTTAATTGTTACTCTGTTTTATTTAACCGTAAAAATACAAAGTTGTTGCAGTTTAAATACTCACATTTTATGCTAAAAGGTAGTAAAACTTTACAGTGTCTGACCCTTTGAACAACAAAATATGATGAAGACAGAAGAGCCACTTGGAACAAATCGCGATTTTCCGTGCACAGATATGGCACTTCGAACAAGCAATCTCAGACCCAACCGGACTATATTCAGTAGGCGTATTATGAGTTTACGCGTAACTATAAGAGTAAAGTAAGCGCGCTTACTTTACTTTTGCGCTTACTTTTATAGCGAATGAATTTTATATATATAGATGTAGTTGACATTTGTATGACAACTTTAAGTTAAGTGTAGTTACCACCAGAGGCACTGCCAAATTGTAAACAAAATTGCTTACACAGTCGCTATCGAAGCAGTTTCTAAAGCAATAAAACAAATGATGAAAGTGTTTTTAAATATGAGATTTTTGCATTCAAAATGATATTTTTTTAATACTAAATAATATACTAGAAAAAATTCGACTCGTCACCAGGATTGTCTCAGGCGTGAATCCGCGACTTTTGGAAGAACATTGAACCGGACTTCCAAAGGTCGCGGTTCCATTCCCGCTTGAGAAAATCCTGGTGACGAGTTGAATTTTTTCTAGTATACTATTTAGTAAATGATAGAAGTGTCAAGTAAAGCTAGAGCGGCGCTTCTGTCTAGAACACATAACTTTTATATTTTGTGCTTTGAATGTGCAAAGTTTTTTTTTATATAACTTGAGCTCTTTAAGATCCCGTGGGAGGAAGCCGGGAACTATCAGGTTTCATCATTAAGAGCTCCTGGATCTGTCAAAGGACACTTGAGAAAAGGCCTCGGTAATTTTAAAACTTTTAACTAACAATCCTGGGAAAAAGCTCGCATTATAATTTCTCCAATTTTTCATGATAAAGTGAAGACAGAAGACAAGTAAAAAAGTCTGGAACTTTGACTTTGACCGGGTTTAGCCCGCTAAAAACTTTACCTACGTAAGCTAGGCCTAGCTGGCGTAAGTTTTTAGATTTAGTCAAGTTCTTATCAATATTAATTTTAGGAAAATGATAACAATAAGATAAAAGAATCCTTTATATTTTTTTAAATGTAAATAAGCCCGCCAACTGACAAATTGAATTGCAGATTTGCGGTAAAAAACTTAAAATTCAATTCACCGTTCGAACACGGCCCGTTCAAGCGAACGTTTTTAAATGAATAAATAATCGACTTTTCGTATTTGGGCCAAATCTTCGTAACGAGTTGAGTAACAAATAAAGCAGCGGTTGGAACTTATTACGCGGGCAATAAATAATAAAGCGGTTTCCCTGGGGTCGCGGCAACTTTTCATTCAAATCCCGTTGCCGTGACGACGGAATATGGCTGTGACGCGAGTATTGTTCTAATATTTATTTTTGGCTGCTACGGTCTACCTTCGTATTAATATATGGGAATGATTCAGTGGGGTTATATTAGCAGTCGTTAGGAACGATTTTTGTTTCTATCATCATCGGTCTTGACGTTCGCAGTTGCATAGTCCAATGTAGGTATGTGAACTCCTTAAAAATACAATCAACCACGCGTGCCTAAATAAGGTCGCTTTTAGTTTAGTAGAACTAAAAGGACTTTTTTCTCCGTTAAGTCCTACTAGTAGAACAAAACCGTAGAACTATACGGACTTTGCACACTGTGTATTATCCATTGCTGGTGGCTAATAGGTTGATCGCCCCGGCGATGAGCACAGCCATGCGATCAAGGAACTGTTATGCAATGTCCGTAAAAATATAATATAACAGTCTACCAGGCGATCTTCAATTCAGATATAAGCTTAAAAACTGGCTGGTTGAAAATTGTTTTTATAGTTTTGACGAATATTTTGACAGAAAGAAATGACATTTAATTGACATTTGACATTTAATGTTATTTTTTTTGTTTTGTAATTATTTTATTTTGTTTTACTTAATTATTCATTTATTCAATTAATTTAAATTTTTATTCAGTTTTTTCAGTGATTATGTAATTCATTATTTTATTATAATCGATGATTGATTTTTGCATGCCCTGCCTGGGTGAATGTGTATCGCACTCTATACCTAATGACATGTTAGCTTCAATGTACTACATTCTAGCGAAATAAATATTCTTATTCTTAATGTTAATTTCCTTAGAGTAAGACGCGTTTACGAAGCCGCGATGCTCGAAGTTAATTTCTTTACTGACTTTTTTAACCTCTGCTGTGTGTAAAAATGCAAATTGTCATATTGTGATCGTAGTAGCAAGATACACAAAGATATCACTTATCCCTACTAATATTATAAATGCGAAAGCCCGTTTGATTGTTTGTTACGCCTTCACGTCTTAACTACTGAACCGATTATCATGAAATTTTGCATAAGTACACGATCTCGAGGGTACAGAAAAGAACATAGGGTACCGTAAACGTACAGTTCCCGAGGGATAGCACAAAAAACTGTCTACGCAGACGAAGTCGCAAGCGGCCGCTAGTAATATCTAAGTACCTAAATAAAAAGTTTTTCAAAAGTTTGAAATGGAACAGAATTAAATTCAATAAAAACATATGAATTCCAAATTAACAGTTTCTCTTTCAAGTCATTAAAATTTGTTTAAACAAAATGTAATTATACGACGTATATTGGTATAATTGGCTAATTGGAAAAGGCTTTTTTGTTGCTATTGAATAATTTAAGAGCGAACGAGCGATGATGGTCGTTGAAGCTGAAAATCGGTGCGTACCTACGTTTCATCGTACTTATTTTGTGAATTTGAAAATGTTCAAAAAAAATATCAAAAAGTAATGACTTTTTTTCTATGTTTTTCAGTTGAGCGTAATAGGGATGTTGACTAATGAATAAAATAACGAAATACTAATAAAAATCGTAAACATATTAAATTTTTAGAGTAGCTTGTATACCTCTTGGTTTTATATATTGCATATTATTTGTTTTATGACCCTTCAAAGTTGGGTGGACAAGTCCATTTAAAAAGTATAAAATTTATTAAAATAAATGATACCTTTACTTAGTCCGTAAAATGTATAGCAAATTTGTTTAAGAAACTATTTTGATAAACACAATATTTAATATAGCTGCTGAACAAATTTCCTGTGCGTTGCATACAAACTAGCACGGCGTGACGTCATAACGTGCAAGCCATTAGTATGGAGCGTTTTTGATCGAGTCCATTTGTGCGCATTTCACACTGTGATATCTCGGGCAGTTTTCATGCTAGCGAATTAATTCTTTTACCAATGTTTCTTTTTTTGAGAGGTAATTTATGTAACATAAAATAAAAAAAATGGGAAACATCCCTATTAACGGTTCGACTTAATGGGGTGATATTATGAAGAAAACTACTATTGGTGGCGCCAATTGACGGATTAAAACAAAAATGCAGTAAAAATGCAATGCCATCTGCAAAGGATTCGGGTAACATCGATATCATACAGATCACATAGTAATTTTAAAAACAGAACCAAGACTTTAACCACAGTATACAGGGTGTCCCAAAACTTTGCCACATGGAGGGAAAGTACCTTAAATATTGAAGGTAGGAAATTTTACTGAAAGAAGACTTTGTTTTGTTTTAAAAAATAATGCGAACTGCATTCAAAGATTTTTTTAAAATCGCATTCATTCCCATACAAATTGACACAATACGTAAAAATAAAATTTAAAAATTCAACAAAAAATAATCCTAATGAGTAAACCTTTCGATTGGTATCGTAAAAATGAAAATTGTTTTTTTTTCTAATTTGGTGGGTTCGATTCCTGGTTAAGGCATGCGATTTTTAGAAAAATTTTGAATGCAGTTCCAATTATTTAAAAAATCTAAATTAAGTCTTCTTTCAGTAAAATTACCTATCTTCAATATTTAAGGTACATTGCACTCTAATTATAATATTTTTTGGCATTTCCTATTGCTGACATTCTTATAATTTAAATTTGTTTTAAAAATATTATTTTCACTTCTCAAGCTTACGCGCTCACTAGACATGAAATAAAACACTTTTAACGGATACTAGCGCGGTTTTATTGAAAGTACTTTGGTAATTAGTTGGTATTTGGTTTGATTTTTGATTTTCCCGACGTTTCGGCACCTTTGCAGCTGCCGTGGTCACGGGGGACTGAAGCTACTTGTGAGCCTACCCTCAAGCGATGATTTTTTTTAAAACGTTCAGAAATTAAAATTTATCAAATTTTTAATTAGTTTAAGTTTTGGTTTGTTTAACTTACTTCAAGCCGCCGAAGAAGATCAACCAATTCTTACGACCTGTCAAGTGTAATATCCCCCTTCAAGCCGCAGGCGTCTACAAACTAGATTGTGACTGTGGGCTCTCCTACATCGGGCAAACAAAGAGAAGCATAGGGACCCGCGTTAAAGAACATGTAGCTGACATGAAACATAGGCGCGATAACAAGTCTGCAGTGAGTGAACACGCCTTTGAGGGGCCCAACCATTATATTAGATTTGACAAACCCCAAATCCTTGCTAGGGAACGTAGATTCATTCCTAGAATGCTCCGCGAGGCTATCGAAATAAATAAATATCCTAATTTCAATAGAGATGATGGTTGGAAAATTCCACCAGCTTGGGACCCCATCATTCACAAGCTAAAGCCCCAAACACACACTGTAAGATCTTATGATACGGTTAGTTCCTTTTGCAAATAAATTAATTAATATAAAAGACGGAGGTCGGCCTTCCTCTCCAAGTTTTCTTTCGCCATTTCTTTCTTGGAGGGGCCTCCCAATTTTTTGAAATGGTAGTAGTTTCAGTAGATTCTCTCTTTTTAACATATAAAATTAAATTAAAACCAAACCAAAACTTAAACTAATTAAAAATTTGATAAATTTTAATTTCTGAACGTTTTAAAAAAAAATCATCGCTTGAGGGTAGGCTCACAAGTAGCTTCAGTCCCCCGTGACCACGGCAGCTGCAAAGGTGCCGAAACGTCGGGAAAATCAAAAATCAAACCAAATACCAACTAATTACCAAAGTACTTTCAATAAAATATTATTTGTTGACATTAATTTGTACGTCGAAACAATCGACAAAATATGCTGGAAATTCTATAAATAACAAAATGTATGTACCATATTTCGCAAATAAATAAATTATTATTGTTATTATCATGCTCATGCGATATTCAAAACGGTCCTCCTTTCCTCGTTGACGATACTGTCAACCTCATCCTCATCATTCTCTAGTATAAATTGCTCTTTTCGCTTCTGTAGCGTAGTTGAGTCCCATATAACTTCTGGCTCTCCTAAAGCCAATCGCATGTGTTAATCTTTTTTTTTCGTTAAAACCATTTCTGAACCCGACTGTGATTGTGCCTCGAAACAATAGTCGCCGTTGAGTGGACGAACATTCGCAATCAGAGAACATTGGCGCAGGTTCCCGAGGTAGTGATTTGCAACTTTTCACCACGCGACTATTTATATGGAAATTTTATACTTTTACGTGGTACGGGACGCGGTCGGTGTAAAGCGTTTTGGACTTAATTGTTTTCGGCGTTTTTCTGGTTATTGCGTTGGCAAATTGCTACATGTTAAAGAAGTCTAGTTGTAGTTATCTAAAGAATTACAAAAAAATGTAATAGTGTTGTTTTACCTTGGGATCGGAACTATTTCATCTTTATTGCAACATACTTTTTACAAATATTTGATCTAAATGATGTTGTCACAGCTAGATTTGCAAAGTATTGTCTTATGTTGACGATTTTCATTGATTCTGAAGAAAAAATAAACAAAATCATACCAAATACCAAAGCGTCGAAGTACGCCGAGGGTAATAACATAACAAGGGGGTAGGTAATAAGTATGTCCCCTGAAAACTGCTGTAATAATGCTGCGAAATCCTAGGATTTACCGAACACTACAACTAAAATTGTCTTAAACAGTAATAGAAGCTTTGGCTTTACACTTATTGCTTTTAAGAATTTTCTTCAATGAAAAAAAAACTTTTTTTTAATTAGTAAGTCTTGAAGATAAAATTGAAAGCATTTTTCAATGCTCACATAAAAGCCACAGCCTTCAACATTTCATGCGATAACTCGGAAGCCATGTTAATTTTTTAATTTCACTTTTATGACTTTTTTGATGGCCGTTTTTATGCCATACACATATTGCTCGCAGAGGGCTTGTAAATAAATTTTATATTCATTAATGTTTGCAACTGATAAAAAACAGCGATATTGCCGGCTGATCACGCGATATATTTTACGTGTTTTTTATTGAATGTAATGGAACAGATAAATCACTAGAAAAAGGATATTCAACAACGCTCATATACATATTTGTTACTGCGGTATCGGTATTGTTTAAGTTTTCATTTTAAATTACGTAAGATATTTTTCCATATGAAATTAAAATTTTATACCACAAAGAGGATTCCTAAGCATTAACGATTGCCTTTGTGGCAAGGATAAATAACGTAACGGCAATGACACAGTACTTGTTGTATAGTCTGTGGGCAATTATGACCTCGAATCGAAATTATACCTAACTTTTTTCAACCCATCCTATGATTGGCCGTTCCTTAACATGACATTCGATACTTAATAATCGTTATTCCTTTGATGTTCCGAAATTAAAAAAAAAAATTTTTTAGTAGTACTTACTCTTCAAATAATCCTATCTAACAGACTTTTGCTTATCCAGTCAAACAAAAAAAGGCAAGTCCTAGCAAAAAAAACGTATAACGAAAACGTTATTAAAACAATATTTCCCTCTGGAGGCAAACAACGGTTAAATCTCTACGAAGCTAGTTTCTTGAGTCTTCCATGAAAAAAAACAAGCTTTCATCAACTAAAAGCTTGGCTATCGTCTAGAGAACTAATTAGCCCCTCATTTGAAATATGAATATTGTTAACGCCACATTAAGGCAATAATAATTCATTTTAAATTATAATAATATACATATTTAATCTTAATAGATAGTGTGACACGGAGCGACGAAATGCTTCCTATCCTTGTCTTTCCTATGATCCTATCTATTGCCCTCTCGCTCCATTTCCGCATTCTTAATGGCAAATGCAGCGAGACGAATCAAAACACCGGCCGGCGCTAGTATCCCGATTGATGACGTGCGCGCGCGACCGAAAAATAATTACTCTCACATTAATTGTGCCTATCGGTGAAAAACTCAATATTGTGCCTTCGAAATCAGTGTCCGAAAGTGTCATCCTGCTGTCTGGGAGCTCCCGAAATTACGTCGAACCAGGACTTTGGTAAGCTGCATGTTTTGCCTTCCATTCTTTTCTTTTCCTTTGTTCCTAGCAATTAGCCGCCTGTGTCACAAACTAATCATCAAAAAATCGTTAAAACTCTTTAAAGCAACCCGCGCCTACATAATTTGGTCCTTCGAGCCGGATTGAGTTAGATTCTTGAGATTTAGTCATTCTACCATCGCGGTGCTAGGCGTCATATTTGTAAAAAGATGGCTTCCGAAAAGAAAATGCAAGTATTACAAAATAAATTATCGGCATATTACGGTAGGTTACAAACCATTTACGATCAAGTGGCTAAATTGGGGGACGATCCCATTAAAATTGATAATTTTTTAGGAGATGCATTTACGTTAGATACGTTAAGAAATGATTTCCTAAAAACAATTGAGGAGCGGAATGAGGTTCAGCTTTCAATAGTTGACGGCCCCACCCCTTCGTATAATTCAGCTATAGCATTCGAGCAAGTGTTCGCGAAAATTAAGTACAAAGTGCACCAGTTAACGGCACCAAATACTCAAAAAATGAGTGGTAACGTTGGCGGTGAGGTAGTTAAGTGTGAACATGAAAAACCTACTCGTAAATACCTACCTAATATTGAACTATGTTCGTTTAACGGTGATATTGCGTCCTGGCCCATTTTCTACGAATCTTTTCGTACCACCATTCATGAAAATACAGATCTCACTGATGGGAATAAAATTCAGTTCTTGATGGGGAAATTACAGGGAAAAGCTCTAGCAATTTGTCAGGGTATTTTACCTACCGCCGAAAACTATACAGTTATTTGGAGTAATTTAGTAAAGAAATATAATGACAAGCGGGTACTTGCCGCGACCTACTTAGAAAGATTGTTAAATCTACCTACTGTGTCGAATAATTCACCTACTCAATTAGAGGAATTTATTGATAAATTCTCGGCTCTTTATTTAGCTTTAAAACAATTAGATTTCGAGAATTTAGAAGACTTCGTTTTCGTTTATATTGCCAGTAAGAAAATAAATACGGAAACGTATGAAGCATTCGAGTACAAATTCGAAAAATCCGAAATATTTCCGAAATGTAACGATTTTATTGATTTCGTGAAAGATCATGTTCGAGTTAAGTTGCGTACACGAGGTGTAGGTAGTTATTCTGTAGGTACGCCGGCGAAGGGCAGTACTCAGGGTCGTAAAAATAGCTCGGCGCCATCAACTGCGATGTCGGGAGGCTACTCAAATTCACGTAACGCTAATAATAGTAATGTGAAAACATTTGTTAACATACAGGAGCGCAATAACTGTTTATGTTGTGGGAAAAATGAGCATTCGCATGTCTCCCAATGTGCTAAATTCCTGTCAATGATTCCTAATGATCGTTATAAATTTATTAAAAGTAATAAAATGTGTGTTAATTGCTTAGATAGTACTCACACGATTCTTAATTGCAAGTCAACAAATGAACGTTGTAATGAGTGCGCTAAGAGACATAATAGCTTGCTTCATTTCCCAAAACCTACTGAGTCCGGCCCTGCCGATGCCGCGGTAGGAGTAGCTCTCTGCGCTGCCGTGAACGACGGCATCAGTCGTGGCGAGGAGGGCACGCAGACGGTGTCTTGTCCATCGACGACCGTATTACTAGGGACGGCGCAATGTCACGTGCTCGATGCGACCGGGAACATATGGGCAATTAGAGCGTTAATCGATAGCGCGTCTCAAAGGGACTTAATTACAACGGAATGTTGCAAACGTTTAAATTTAAAAATATCTGAGTCGCATAATAAATATGTGTCAGGTGTAGGGGACGTCAATAGTCCTATTGTAGGGACGACCTGTCTGACCATCCGTTCGCGAATAAATGATTCGGTAAGGTATACGATTCAACCTGTAGTCGTGAATAATATTACCAGTGAACTACCGATCACTAAAGTGAACACGGCTCGGTTAAGTTATTTAAATAATATTATTTTAGCGGATTGTAATTATCATACTCCGGGTAGTATAGACTTGATTATTGGTAGCGATTTGTTCGCGCGCATTCTGCGTCCGGATACAATATCACGTGACGCCGCCGGTGAGCCCGTCGCTGTCGAGACCTCATTAGGTTATATAATTATAGGTCAAGCTCCCGTTATTGAACCCGTGTGTAATACCATCCATACTCTCTTCACTTTAGATGAACCGGTCGAAAATCGCTTGAATCGATTTTTTGAGTTGGAAGAGGTACCGAATGTACTTTGCCTATCTAAAGACGATGATAATTGTGAGAAATATTATAACGAAACTACGCGTCGTACTTCGAATGGACAATACGTAGTGTCGTTACCGTTCAAATATGAACCGTCACTTTTAGGCGATTCAATGCGGTCAGCTGAGCGTAGGTATTTAACGTTGGAGCGTAAATTATTGGCTTATCAATCGTTAAAGGAACAATATGATTCCGTATTTTTAGAATATTTACAAAAGGGTTATATGCGTCCGGTTGGTACTATTAGTGAGGTAGGTTATAATAACGAGCAATACGTAATTCCTCATCATGCCGTAGTCCGTCATGATAAAAGTACCACCAAGTTGCGCGTGGTGTTAGATGCCAGTAATGCCACCAGTTCTGGAAAATCGTTAAATGATTTATTGTACACTGGTCCTAATTTACAAAATAATATTTTTGATATTATATTAAAGTTCCGTTTATTACCTATCGCGGTAAGCGCTGATATAAGACAAATGTACTTAAGAATTCATGTCGATAATGATGATTTAAAATATCAACGAATATTATATCGATTCAACTCTAATGAGCCTTTAATCGTATACGAAATAACTCGAGTGCCGTTCGGTCTGCGTTGTAGTCCGTACCTAGCTATGCGTACCGTGCGTCGGTTAGTTGAGGACGAGCGGGACAAGTACCCCGCCGCCGCCGCGGTAGCCGAGACTGAGCTTTACATGGACGACCTGGCTACAAGTTGTCAATCGGATAAAAAAGCGATCGACCTCGCGACCCAACTTATAAAATTATTCGAAACGGCCGGCTTTGAGTTAGTCAAATTCGCTAGTAACTCGCGGAAGGTAATGTCTAGTATTCCATCAACACATCGTGTTAGTGAAGCGGTCGAGTTCAGCCCCGACAATCAATTGAAAGTATTAGGGCTTTTATGGCTACCCGCGGAAGATGTTTTTACCTTTGTTATTAACGTACAACCTCAAGAATGTACAAAGCGCAAAATATTATCCACGATTGCTCGCCTGTGGGACGTTATGGGCTATGTGGCTCCAGTGACGCTTTTAGCTAAATTAATAATTAAATCTTTATGGGAAAATAACGTCAATTGGGACGAATCCCCGCCCTCGAATATAATTTCATTGTGGCAAAGCATAGAATCGGAACTTCACCTTTTACAATGTATTAAATTACCTCGACACGTAAGCGTAAATAATAATGATTGTGTTATTTCAATAATCGGCTTTGCGGACGCCTCAGAGCGAGCGTACGGTGGTGTGGTATATTTACATGTTTATTTTCCTAACGAAAATCGTTCGGTAATGAATTTATTGTGTGCTAAGTCCAGAGTGGCGCCCTCTAAAACGGTAGTTACGCTTGCGCGAATGGAATTGTGTGCTAATGTTATACTAGCAAAGTTAATGCGTATAGTTCTAAATAACTATTCGTTGCGGTGTAAGATAACAAACACGTTCGCGTTCACAGATAGTAAGGTAGCACTCGCGTGGATAGTTTCTAATCCTAATCGATGGCAAACGTTCGTCGCAAATAGGGTTGCAATGATTCAAAATGACTTACACCCTCGACATTATCGTCATATTAGTGGAAAGGAAAATCCCGCGGATTGTCTATCTAGGGGCCTCACTCCTTCTCAGTTAATTGAACATCCACTTTGGTTTCACGGACCGCCATATGCGCAACTACCCGTCTCCGACTGGCCGATATTGCAAGTTGATACAACTGACTTGAACGATTTAAACTTACCTGAGGAAAAGGTTAACGTACTTAGTGCTGCAATAAAGGCTCCTAGTACCTTACCTATTTTTTACGAATTAGCTACTCGTGTTTCTTCGTGGCATAAATTACTCCGAATAGTAATATATGTTCTTCGGTTCATTAAGAAAATACCGAAACAATTTAGTGTCTCGCATTTAGACATTGCGGAAGAAATGGTCATTAAAGATTTACAATTAGTTCACTTCCCGAGTGAAATAAAAATTGCCCAAAATGGTGGTAAACTACCGCCGTCCTTATTAAAATTAAATGCCTTTTTACACAACGGTATACTTCGTGTGGGTGGAAGGTTGCGTAATTCCGATTTGGATTACGATAGTAAACACCCTATATTGCTGCCTAGTAAGGATCACGTAGTCAATTTAATAATTGACTATTATCATCGTCGATACCTTCATACTGGTCCCCAATTATTAATGTCATTAATAAGACAAAAATATTGGATTTTGTCCGCGCGTAATATTGTTCGTAAGCGAGTACAAAATTGCGTCACGTGCTTCAAAGCTAACCCCAAGCCCGCGACACCGCCGCTGATGGCAGATTTACCGGCCTACAGGGTACAACAAGCTAAAGCATTCGGCCACTGTGGCTTGGATTTTGCTGGACCGATTTCGGTGCTGCCCTACCGGCGTAGAGGAGTACATAGTATTAAGGCATATTTATGCTTATTCATATGTCTGGCTACTAAAGCCGTTCACCTAGAACTCGCTTCGGATTTGTCTACTGACGCCTTTTTAAATGCCTTCAAAAGATTCATATCGCGTCGCGGCCCCATCTCAACTTTATATTCGGATAATGGCACTAATTTCATAGGAGCCAATTCTTACCTAAATAATATGTATTGTCTGTTAGATTCCGAGCAATATAAAGATAGATTCGCTAACGAATTGAGAGATAATCACATTGAGTGGAAATTTAATCCAGCTTCTGCCCCCCACTTCGGTGGTATTTGGGAGGGCAACATTAGGAGTGTCAAAAGTCACCTGTCCAAAATTGTAGGGACTCAATTGTTAACGTTCGAAGAGATGACAACTGTTATCGCTCAGATTGAGGCTATTCTCAATTCAAGGCCACTATCTGTACTTAGTAGTGATCCTTCAGAGCCTCAGGCGCTCACACCCGCTCATTTTCTGGTCATGACGCCCTTAAAATCCCTGCCATCCGAAGATGTGAGCACGGAAAAGATAACGCTGTTACAGCGAAAACGCATTGTTGATCATCTCGTACAATGCTTCTGGAAGCGGTGGAAGGTGGAATACCTTAACACCTTGCAAACTAGAGCGAAGTGGCTCACACCGAGCTCTCCCGTGCGCGAGGGCACAATTGTCTTATTGAAATCAGAGAATAGTGCTCCTCTAAATTGGCCGTTAGGTATAATTGAACGTACTTTTCCAGGGAGGGACGGAATATCCCGTGTCGTCGACGTTAGAACTAAGTCCGGTGTATATCGCAGACCGGTTGTGAAAGTCATTCCGCTTCCCAATCAATAACTTAACTTAATTTCATACAGTCCACTTATTAATAATAAACAAATAAAATACTTAATAAAATTAAAATAATTAAATAAATAAGCAAATCTAAGTCTAATGCTCTAATAGCTATAGTTAGTAGGTTTAGGTTAATTTTGAAGGATTACATCCTGTCAATCCGGGGGGGATGTTAACGCCACATTAAGGCAATAATAATTCATTTTAAATTATAATAATATACATATTTAATCTTAATAGATAGTGTGACACGGAGCGACGAAATGCTTCCTATCCTTGTCTTTCCTATGATCCTATCTATTGCCCTCTCGCTCCATTTCCGCATTCTTAATGGCAAATGCAGCGAGACGAATCAAAACACCGGCCGGCGCTAGTATCCCGATTGATGACGTGCGCGCGCGACCGAAAAATAATTACTCTCACATTAATTGTGCCTATCGGTGAAAAACTCAATATTGTGCCTTCGAAATCAGTGTCCGAAAGTGTCATCCTGCTGTCTGGGAGCTCCCGAAATTACGTCGAACCAGGACTTTGGTAAGCTGCATGTTTTGCCTTCCATTCTTTTCTTTTCCTTTGTTCCTAGCAATTAGCCGCCTGTGTCACAAACTAATCATCAAAAAATCGTTAAAACTCTTTAAAGCAACCCGCGCCTACAAATATTGCAAGACGAGTGAAAAATGTTGTCAGAACATTATCTAAATGGACAGAAACGATTTATGTTATGACGGAAATAAGTTAGGAAATAATTCATTTGACTAATTGCGTGCCACGTTTGTTATAGTTTTCATAACTTTTGATTAATAATGAAAATAACTCAGGACCAATTTACTCGTACAAAAAAATACATTTGAAAAGAAAAAGGGATCAAATTCAGCCAGTTAAGAAATAAACTAAGAATGTCTGATCGTGGGTTGAAATCTGCTTACATAAAATGTATATTTTTTCTGTATTTTTTGCAAGATTACCGCTTATTTGCAGTGAAAACTGATAGACTGTTTTTCAATCTCAACCATTATCGAATATTTTAGGACAAGAGATAATAATGAGCTTCTTCATACGTTCTGTGTCGTTGTCGGTTTCAATTTCCAATAAATTAAAAGTCAAATTCATACACGCCGAACAACAAGAGTAAAATAACACACAAAATGTTCAAAACATACGCAACCATCACTCACGTATATAACTCAATCAATATACTTAACGCAGACAGGATGCGTCGAATCGTACCTAAAAAAACGGCGTCGCTGCGAGCGTGTTTCGTCACATAAATTTCTGCTGCATTTTTTTGCATTTATCTATCGGACATTTTTCATTTTAACGAGTGAACGCCATTGCAGGAAATTTACTGTGTTCGCATATAAATGTATGTGTACTGTACCGGGATTGCTTTTTCGCCTGTCAACTTGTTGTTTTGTGTTGAAATACCTTCTAATTTGACTAGAAAAAAAATCCAGACTAAACTACTTCAAGCCTTAAATAATTCCATAATTAAACGGTTTCCTGTAAATTAAATCACGTTTTCGTTTTAGCAACAAAATCCAGTGCTTCCCAACCGTAAGGAACCCATTAGCACCACCGAAAGAGAAGCCTAACGCAAACACCGCACTGCGAGTCCTTAATTAATAAACGGGTAAACACTGGTGTAATTAATTCGGCGTAGGTGAGCCGTCACTTGGCGCCAGACTGATTGTGGTCACGTTTCATTTGTCATTTGGCCTTATCTCGTAATTTATGTTTTGTGTGTATTTTTGAATGTTTAGCCCATTTGTTATAGTCGCTTCGGAACGTTTCATGGCGAAATGTTACGTCACTAGCAGGTGTGACTGAACACAGTCATGTGGACTTGAGTGTTATGAACGAGCTTTTTAACTGAACACAGAAGAGTAATACTGTGTTAATTTTCTGTATGTAGGTATGTCAATAGTAACAGATTTTATTTTATTTTATTCATTAGAGAAACTTACTGCTTATACATTATACATAGAAACATACACAAATAATCACAAACTGTCGCCGACCGGTCTACCACGCACGGGAGGAGACGCGCGGGGGCGGAGGGCCACAATAACAAGTTTCCACAGGTAGTTAAAAATGTAACATAATCATAATTCGAGAAGATTAACAGACAACAGATATTGTAAAACGAAGCAACAAGAAAAGCATTCGGTGATTTGACGCATCTCATGCTCTATTCTCTTTATGACTCAATGCGAGCATTTTCAGCGAGCAGCTTTGCTTTGTCGAAGCATTATATAAACAGTTACAAACATATCGAACGTCTTAAACAACATGCAAATACTTAAAAAAAGTTGTTTTTTCTAATCTTACCTTACGAAGCATCTCCTCAAGGGAATCCATATCTGCGGAGGCGGGCTCCCCGCCCGCGCTTCCGTTCACTCCGTTATTGTTGTTCGTCATAGGTGAGCCGCACCCCACCGCTTACAAACACACCGAACATGAGAATCGCACTCACTTTGACCCACCACTGCAACGTCTAATTTAATCACATTCACTAGATTCAACGTTTATAAGCCGCCACTATAATTTTCAGTTCTTGGATAAAAAGGCGTCTCTACACAAACGCACTGTCTTGTTGATTGACTAAATATAATTGGACTAGAAAATGTTGTTTTGGAATGTTTTTATTGACTAGAATTTTTGATAGGAAGACTTGTTAACCTGAAAATAATGTCTAAAGAGTGAGCTTCTACTGTTTGTCCTTAGTTTCATTATCGCTAATTTACAGAAAGTACTAACTTCTTGCAAAACAAAAATAGTAATTCACAAATAAGCATCGTTTCGTAAATGACAAAAAGATGAGAGAGGACTGACTAACGTTTAGTGACCCTGACTGCGAAAAGCACGGTTTCAAAACAAAAAAAAAGAAAAATCTTCAATGGACAACCTTTCAAAAATATAATATTAATTTACGTTACGTTAAAAATACTGATCTTAAAATTCTGAAAAAAATATATGTATGAGCTTAGAACACTAAAATCTCGAAATGGTTTTCTAACTTTAGTAGTTTCTCAAAATGAAATGTTGTCCATTGCGGTAGGGACATAACATTTTAAACGTATGTATGTTACATTACTCTGATGGTGCACTACAGTTTCAATACTCCCTAATGTAGTACATTTAACATTAGTAGACCTTAAAACAAGATATTTAAGATATAATTTTGCTTGTTACGGTTACCCTGGACCTGACATCCATTGTTCCAGGTTCACCTCAGTTATTTGTTCATGGAAGTTGGACTGAGCAAACTCTGATAGAAGGTATAGGGGGCTATGCGTGACTCGGCATATATTTAGCGAGAACCCTCGGTAAACAGATGATTTGTATTAAAATATGATAGGACTTGCTTTATGTGGCCAGAATTAGGCACCTGTAGTATATGGCTGTTTTTGGGGAAGTAAATGAGGTGTCTTTACCTAGAGTAGGTCTGCTTGCTAAATGAAATTGACATTGACCAAAAACATATAAACAATAAAATGTTGAGACATATTTTAGTCTTGAAGAGATTTGAGTTTAGGAAGTTGCGTTCCTGTAAAATTTTAAAGCATGGCTTTGTTGTTAATTGTAAAGAAAGTGACTCCCTTTATAAAATCCGTGGTTAGAAATTTATGTTTAAGCCGAGTTGAATGGACCAATATCGTTGAAACAATTTTAACAAAACAAATATTGTAGCTACGACATACCCAATAAATAGCTTCTAGCCTAGAAAAACCGATACCAAACAAAAATACAAAACTTTGAAACTGTAAAACGTATGGTATCCACTCCATCATATTGAAACAATATTTGGGTGGAAACGTTCATCACAGCCATAAAGCTTGCTACACTTAAAACATTTCTATTCCTCCAAAAATAAAGACCAAATTCGAGTAAACGTTGTTACACTCTGTTTGTTGTACAGTGTACCTTCAGCAAACATAATCTAGTAAGTGAGTGAAGCAAACGTCGAATTTTAATTAAATTTCAGAATCTAACGAATGGGGCACAGCTCATAAAGACGAATGCTGATGGATTACTGTTGTTTTAAACTTCGCCTACACGAAGTGTGAACCTACTTTAATTGAATCGAATTTCCAATATGTATAAGTTTATTCATTAAGATGAATCTGCACGGCATACCTTGATGTATGGGTGTTAGTGGAGTTTTATTGGTTAGAAATAAAAAATGAATCAAACTTTATGAATAACCTTTGTGAATGTTTGAAGATTTATGAATGCTTATTTATCGAAGTCGGTGTTGATGTTACATTTATAGTTTTATTTTACAACAATCCATTTAGCATATGAACGAGTTAGTTATCTTACTTTAAGTTGTTTAAATGTATTTACTTGAAAATTCATATGTTTGTGTTGATTTCAAACAGCAAAATGGGATCCTTTAAAAAGTAGTTTAAAAGGAGTTTTTTTAAGTAGTAACTTAAAATGGTTAACTACTGCCGTTGCCATGGGAAGTATCTAACGTCCCATGGCAACGATGGCAGAGTTAAAAGTTAAATGAGGAGCGTCTGTTAAAAGGTTATGACTGCACTTTAAATAAATTTAGGAAAACTGGAAAAAGGATTTAAATTAGTTATTTAATAAAAAGTAATTAGGTATCTATTATACAATAAAAAAAATCGCTCACAACAAGATAGACGAATGACAAAACATTTTAATTTTTTGTGTCTAACAGATAAATAGAAAAGTCTTTTCATCCTAGGTATATAACACGATTGTAAATTGATTAATTGCAATTTAAAAAATAACATTAAAAAACCAAGAATGAAATGACTGCTCTACATTTTATAGAAATGAATGCATATTCCGCACGTGGACATCTTGGAGTTAATTACAAATGTAAACGAGACTGCAGCCTATAAAGGAGATTAGCTACCGTGGGATTACAGAGCCACACTATTTCTAACGCAGCAACAACGTAATGCAGTCTAAACAAAACAAATGTTTGTTACTAACATTTAATAGCGTAGAAGCTTAGCAGCATAGAGATACTCTCCGTACTTTTAATTTTAAACACGGAATAAAATAAGAACTGTTTAAAAATAGGTGCAAAATAGGTGCTTCTATTTGCAGAAAGGCAGGCCGAGGCTGCATCAGTTCAAAACGGGACTATCTTTAGTCCCATTTCAGAATAAGAAGGATTTAATGTTGCATCTTGACACATTATATTATTACAACTACTTTCATATTGATTAGTTGATGAATGTTAGATTGGGTGCATTCCAGCAGACCAGTCGCTACTATGGTGATCGGTGACTTAGCAATTGGCCTGCTGGAATGGAACAATTAAATCATTCATTAAAAATCCATATATTTTTCAAAATAAAAACATTCGTGTTTTAAAGAAAATACCTTATTAAATTAATAATTATCAAACGACTTGTTTTGCTCACAATCGTAGATCTTAGCTTTTATTATGCAAAGATTATTATAATGATTGGAAGTATATTTTCCACGAACAAGAAACTTAACAATCTGAAGATATGTAACAATGCCCTTTGTTTCAGGTGGGAACGATTTTTCTCATCCTTTTCGGCAAATGTAAACAATCCTTTTCATCGTGAAGTAAACACAATTATCTCGCGCGTTCTGGCGTCGACATCAGATTTAGATCCCTGTGGAATCTAAGGACAAATACTAGATTGAAAACCTGCGACGAAAGATTTTTTTTATATGCTATTGGAGTGTGAAGACCTATTATTATTTTAATAAGTTGGACTACGCTCTTTTAAAGGTTGATAAAACATAACTTTATTTTTTTTTATAATTGAGGCGTGTGCTCGAACAACACAGTACGCTACAAATTGGCGAAATTTATCTAAGATTTAAAATGCTGTTGAAAATTATTACTGTCAAGTTTCTAAATGTTTCATACCTATTTTATTTTCTATGTAAAAGTTCCTTATAATTATAACTTTATATGATTTTTACAATAAAACACTATAATTGCAGCAAAATGTTTTTTTTAATAAATTGCTACATACAGCGCTATTTGAGCACACACCTCAATTGGTGTAGAAAATACACGATGGAAAGAAAATTATTACAATTGCAATTGCCTAATATCATTAATATCAAACAGAAAAATCTGATTCTGGCATAAGTTTGGGGAAAAAAAAATGTATAGTCAGGTGGGGTAAGTGAAACACCGGGGTAAGTGAAACACCCAACCATATCTAAGAAACTATCGTAGTTTATTCTCATAGCGATGTGTCGATAAAGCAGGAATGACGAATTACTGCCCTCAATGCAACACAGATATCGCTGCGATCATTAAACTAGCTAGTAAACCAAAAAGAAAATTAAGTTATGTTATAAAATGAAAATTACGTTTTTTTGATAAATCTTTGAAACTGGACCCTATTTTATTAGAATTTGATACATTTTGGATGTTAACGGTTTAAAATGATCCTTTTGTCCTGTTTTTAATTAAATTGACTCAATATTTAAAGCTATTTTGGCCACTGTTTCACTTCCCCCTTGTCAGGGGTAAGTGAAAGACTTCTTAGCCTTTATATTCTTTTCGTGATTTTGTTGCTTAATGCAAGTCTTTAGATATTTATATTCATACCGTTAAAGGCTGATTTAATGAGGAGTACATTGCCTACACAGCTACTTTAATTGCGAGTTTTACAGCTTTACTAAACCTTGTTAAATAAAAATAAAGTATGTTTCACTTACCCCACCTGACTATATAATAAAACACTAAAACATAAGAGTGAATACCTACAGACTTGGTTATGCTACACAGGCAAGGCTGACCACAGAAATTAGATACTTTTTACCCTACACCGGTAAACCACTAGAGCGAATTCACACGCACGAGCTAGTTTAAATAAACCTGTTGAAATAACTAAGGTTAATGACCTTAGTAACTAAATAAGAGGCCTTTCGATTTCTTGGCACTTATTAGAACATCGAGCATTTTCAAGACTTTTCACTATCCAGTAAAAGTCTTAACCAATGAGGGCTTTTCAAAGTGTCATTTAAAAAATAAAAATAGTAACTATTTGCCTCACTAGATGGCGTTAATGGAAAGAGAAGTGTCAAAAATAAATGGCCTGTACCAAAGAGTAAGCGGCAAGTAAGCTCTCGTTGGCTGACATCTGCCCAAAGAGAAACATATTAGGGTTACATCTGCCCGCCTACCTGAGTACTCTTCGAAGTTAAGTAAAAAAAACACATTGACACATTCATTTTTATCAACTCCATCTATCGAGCCTACAGTTTTTTGTCATTTTGAGAAGCCCCTCATTCAAAAAGTTTTTCAAGTGGTGAAAAAATTGTGTCATGAAACTCAGCACGTAGCGTAGTAGGACTGAATTAAAGAATAAGAGCATGAGTAGAAAGATATCCTGCCCCTTTCCCATAGACAAAGTTATATTTTATTAACCGACTTCATCAAAGGAGGAGGTTCTCAATTCGATTGTATGTTTTTTTTTATCGTTGTTCGCGCGTATCTTCGACATTTATGGACCGATTTAGATGATTCTTTTTTTGTTCGATTGAGTTTTCTTGCGAGATGGTCCAATTTAATTATTTTTCAAATCGGTTTAGTAGTTTACAAGTAATCCTGAAAATACTATGATATTAAATCAACTAACTTGACAATTTTGTTATTTATGAACCGAATTAGATGATTTTTTTTGTTGGGGAAGGGATACCTTTGTGTAGTCTTTTTAACCGACTTCAAAAAAGGAGGTATTCAGTTTGTATGTATGTATGTTTCTCCGCGATTATCTCACGTTTGGCTGAGCCGATTTTTCTACCTAAATACCTACCTACACTACCTAATACAGAAGGTACTTACACTAAAAATAAAAAAATTGTTTAAAAAACAAAAAAAACCGACTTCAAAAAACCTGCCTCTAAAAAGCAAGAAATAATATACAAATCATTAGATACGCATTATCATTGTTATAATAAAACACGTCAATTGAAGTCGGGTGGGGCTTTTAGAATAAAAAATGAAGATGTACTCCAGCCCAGATTGTTAAATGATAATGCGTACCTATCTAATGATTTGTATATTATTTCTTGCTTTTTAGAGGCAGGTTTTTTGAAGTCGGTTTTTTTGTTTTTTAAAAATTTTTTTTTGATTAAGAACACAGGTAAACACCTACCTTTTCCTGACATTTCGACCGAGTTGCATCGGCCGTGGTCACGGACTGACTTCTCAATCCAATAAAATGCAACGCGAAAGTTTAAAAGTGTATAAAGTTACAATTGCATATCATAATAAACATTATAATATTTATAGCATAATAAATATAGGATTTAGATAATTATTATTTGTTGCCATATAAGTCCTTTATACAAGCCTTTGAAGCAATACAGTAAATAAGTGTCAAATTCTATATGGTAACACGTCCTGAGAGCAGGGTAATTTTGTGTGTCCCTTTGAACTAGATATGCTAATGCCAGCACCAGCGTTTATGATGTAGATTGCGCAACGCTCTCGGGACGATCGTGACCTTATCTGCTGGATACAACTAGTACAGAGTGAAATAAAGCGATGGTTAAGAGAGTTTGATAGCGAATAGCGCATTTATTGGCTTGCAATGCGAAAAAACACTGCATTGTTCTTTGAAAAATGTTTCCAAGCCAGCTTTTGCATTAAGCCTTAATTCCTTAGAATAATAACCAATTCCTAAAACAAACAATAATACTTTAAAAACATTGAAACATTTCTTTACTCATATCTCCGGGAAGGTTACGCTGCCTCCTTCTTTGAAAAACTATTTCCAAGCCAGCTTTTTATTTGTAATGCAAAGCATTAAAGCCTTCATTCCAAAACAAGCAATATTTTTATACTGAATCGAAGGCCATCAAACACATTATATGCCTATCACAACTTAAGTTTTTTTAAGGCGATTAAGGAGTGATCTTAAATTGTTGAAAATTTTTAACACGACCAAAACATATATACTTAAACAAACATTTAGTCGTGAAATGTAATAATAGGTGGCAAACAGCCAATTTAGATTGGACTGGACAAGCACAATTATACTATTAGAATTTCAAATGTAATTCCCAGTGACATTGTAATTGTAATCATAAACATAAATTCGATAGAATATACGCTTTAAATTGACCATTGATCAGCTTTTAGATTAAAATGGAATACCGTAATAATACAGACTATATTGACTAATGACATGTTTGTTAATAATGGACTTTGTCGTAATTAATTTAAATTTTAATATTTGCAATCAAGACATAAATAAGAACATAAGAATAGCAAAAAAATATATTGCCATATCACAGTAAATACTTCATCATGAATTTTGTTTATCTATACTAAATTGTTATTGATTTTTTTTTTATTTGAGTCTTTACATTCAAATTTCAAATGCAATTTTTTAAACAAAGGTGGCGGGTTTGATTCCCGCCTGAGAATAAACTATTATTTATCGCTAGAAAGTGTTTTGCAATCAATTGTAATATATATCTAAAATGCTTAATTGATAAAATCTAAGGTACGTAATTGGATTGCGAAATTGGAAGAATAGTCGCAGGGGGTAAACAGATTATTTAAAAAATCTGATGTCACATCTATATACGAGTAAACAACCAGTATGTACGATTTGGTTTTCAATAGCCGTGGCAAGATGTCAAAAGCAGTTTTTTCAATAATATTTATACCTAAGACTTGTCGTTCACAGTACAGGAAAATCCGAATTTGAAGGTTTTCCAGCAGTCAACAAGCCGTCATCGCACAGAGGTATGCCTTAATTTCCCAAGCGATCCCGACAAGATACAGCGTAGCGCGACAAAGGAATTTCGAATATCGCCCTCAAGGTTGAAATACTATTGAAATATTCGAAGAATCTAAATTCATACAATTTTTGTGAGAAAAGTATGTAAGGTAAGTAAGTACTTTGTTGCCGATAAATTATTTGTTATCAACCGCACGACACCAACTGCTGGGTATGAGCCTCCTCCAAGGATCTCCACGATTATCGGTCCTGCACTGCCCACACCCAGCGGCTTCCCGCAACCTTCATCCTACTATCCTACTTCCTACTAATATATATTATATATCCTACTAATCATATCCTTCCTACTTAATATTATAAATGTGAAAGTTTGTAGGTTTGGATATTTAGATGTTTGGATGTTTGTTCCTCAATCACGCAAAAACTACTGAACGGATTTGGTTGGAATTTGGCACACAGATAGTAAATAGCTTAGATTAAAACATAGGATACTTTTTATCCCGATATTCCCACGGGAACGGGAACCACGCGGGTGAATCCGCGGTCGGCCGGTAGTCAAATAAAATGAACACATTAATAACTAGTGGCTCCGTGAGCTGTAGACCTAAGTAGACCGAAGGAAGACCCGACGGAAGACCAGCGCTGGTCGCAGACCATGCAATATGCTGAGTTCGGGACCGTTTTGAGACAGCGTGGCTAGACTGTTTTTTTTCTTGTGCACTATGTGGTTCTCAAATAAATAAATGTAAATAAAAAATAAATGTAAGTTTTTTTTCCTGTGATAATTATTATGGTGATGAGCCAAATCAGACGCTTGAAACATTCAACCACAGTTTGAAGATTACATACTTTTGTCTGAATTTACCCGTGGACCCACAGTGGGTAATGCCAGTGGGTCCACAGGTCGCGAGGGATCAGAAAGTGTCGTCTTATAATATATCACAATCAACTAAGTATTACGTTTAGGCATAAAATCAATTTGGAAAAGAGAGATTGAATTGAATTTGTGCATAAATATAATTCAACTGGTAAGGATTTTTTTAATCAAATACAACATTCGATATTAATTCTATAAATCACAACTTCTTAATGTATTCAGAATCAACTATAACATTTAAGCAAAAAAAAATGAAAAGGAGAGACGATTACGCGTATAATTTAACTGTCATGTAGTTTTTTAATCAAATAAAATATACTTCATCTATTTGGTATATTACAACAGAATACATTATAGTACAAGTATATAACCTAAATATATAATGCAAATATAGAGACGTTGGCGTCAACTAATGTTCTTCAAACAGCACAATAACCTAGATATGGGTACGATCCTACACCCACTCCAAAATTGCAATAATGTTGCTAAAAAGGAAACTTGCTATTAGAAACAATTTGACGGTAACATCGCCTTTATACCAATGTAATAAGGTTGAATTTACAACGTCTTTGATCGTATGTAAGTGTTGAATATAACAAAAGGTCGTTATGTAACCTTGTTAGATGGTACACAATGTCATGTGAACGACCATGAACTTACGGTTCACAAAAAATAAATTGGTGATGTACGTTTTGAATGTCATTAAGGAAATGGGATACTATAATAGTAATCAATGTAATTAAACTTTGTCGAGTAAATTTTGTCGAGTAGCACTTTACATAATGTTTTGTGGTACAAAAAAATATTCGAATTCAAAAGTCTTAATGTATCGTAACATCTTCCTTAAACTACGATTAGAGAAAAGGGGCTCAAAACTAATCAAAAAATGAGTGAAATATTAATAACAATCTAAAAGCGAAAAAGTTTCATTATCAAGAAAAGAGCAAGAAAGCAAAAACACTCTTTATATGTGAAAAAAAAATCAAAACAAATCATTGTTCTGTGAGTGATCGATCAAGCGAAGCCATTTTATTAAATTATTGAATCATTAATAAATCGCTTCAACGTTTTTAGAGAAAAGTATGTCGATTGCATTTAATATCAAAACACTACTTTTCTCTTATTTATAAGAAATAAAACTTCATTCGTTTCGCTACTCGTTTCACTACTAATTCTAGCTTATATGCTTAGAACTATCTAATCAAAGATTTGGTAGGGTAGGTGGATCATTTTGTCAAGGTGCCAGAGCTGCAATTTCGGCCTCCGTCCACGCACTATGCAAATAGGGTACCTACAACCTCACAGTGCCCATTCATTGACACCCACTTTCAACTTGCAAGGCCGCATCTACTCTCGCCGCCTGCCATTCTATAGCTCAACGTTGCGTCATTAGTTGACTGTGTACTGTCACTTTAGAAAGGATGAATGAAGTTAAGATTAAGATTAGATTAGTTCGGTTTGGTAATTAAACTTTCTTGTTCTTTTGTTGTAAGTTTAGTGTGTGATATAAACATTTAAACAATGAGAACAATAAAAAGATTGTTTTTTTACGATTTTGTGCCGCCTTGGTTGGTACCTATCATACTACACTACACTAATTTTTTGTTATATTTAGCCAGCTGTAGCGTTCTTAATATCGAAACCCAAAGGTTTGGATTTGATGCTGTATGCTATATGGTAGATAAAGTAAGCAACAGGATCGCTGTGCATCATACTATAATTTGCGCAGTTTAGCGTATAGACACATTATTAGCTACTCAGAATCTCATAACAGCCAAGTTTAGCGCTAACTTAGCACGTCCTACATAATAATGTTAATATCAAACTGTGGTCAATTACACCTGTTTAGCAGTCGACGGGTACGCGTGACATCCGACGCGATGACTTGCATCGCTGATTAGCGCGGGACGGCGACTAGTGCGTTTACCCTGGCATTGTGATATAACAACGAGATTGATTTAAAAGGCAACGTAAAACGATATACCTACGTCAGACGTGTCAATTCATAGGCAATATTTAAGGTTCAAACACAAGAGGACAGAAGGTGATGTAATTTTTTTTAAATGTTTCAAACACAATCGTTTTTTCTTGGTATTTAAGCCAGGGATTTAACGCTTCTAAAGAATCGCCCAGCTAAGAAAACAATATATCGTTACCTATCAATAATTTCTGTTAATGCCAGGTTTCAGTTGATTTGGCTAACCTAGGTCTCAATGCTAATGCTAACAAATGAATGAGAATGAATAAATGAATGACGAAATAATCGTGTCTCAGTGGTGTTTCAATAGTATTGCTTTTTGAAACAGTTCTTGTAGTTAAAACACAAAAGGCACAATTGTTACATTAACATCAGCAGAACCGTGGTCCTGGCTTGCCATTAAAGCTTGCTTCGAATCCTCTCATATTGTTATTATATTCCTACGACTTTTGAATGGAAGCTAAATTGCTAGAAAAACTGATGAAATCAAATAAGTAACATTAACTCATTAACTTTAATCGCGAGAACAATTTTATAGTCTCAGTTTGATATTATATTATTTGTTTTCATAGCTAACTATTAACAAACCCTTTTAACGAATCGATGTAAAATACTAAAACCGGCTAGATTATTATTAGAACTATACAAATTATGCGACAGCTGTATTGTTGTTTAGTTTAGGCAGTAGCATCCAAACCGCAAAACCAATCGATATGGAATTTGGCCTGGATACAATTCCGGTCTGTGAACTATATTTTGAACAGATTAAAGCGAAGCACTACTTAAAACTTCTCTTTATAGATACGAAACCAAGAAAACAACACAAGGTGGTTTGTTATAAATTAAAAATATATTTCAAAAAAACACAACGGCCCTGCCAAAAACGAACTAAAAAGTAAAAAACAAGTGTCATCGCAGTCGGTTGACCGTTCTGTGGAACACCTTTTCAATCTTAGAGGATATGCATACATTTTGGAATCATATAATAGTTTATGTTGTGTTGGTTCGAACTTTTTTACACCCCAAGGAAATCTTGGCAAGGAATGTAGATGGTATATAGAAAGTATGCATTATAGCCTTAACAAGTTTAAAATCATCGTTATAGCAGTTTGCAGTGAAATAAACTCCATAAAAAAGTGTCTGAAAACTTATCGTGTTGAAAGTTTCTCACATCGTTATCTTGAGAATAGGTTAGAAAGTTGCGCACATTCGGTGCAATAAATACGAGCCTTTAGCACTACAAAATACTTATTAATTATACAGGAATATTTAACTTTTTTATTACTGTCTAAGCGAAAGAAGTGTGCAAGGATCGTAGCAGGTGGCGATCCATAGTCTCTGCCTACCCCCATGGGAAACAGGCGTGAGTGTATGTATGTATGTCTTTCTTCTTACAAATAATTTAAGTAGTGACTCAGTATCAGTAGCTCAGCAGTCAGAGCATTGGATCGGACATCCAAAAGTCATGGGTTCGATTCCCATCCGAGAATTGATCTGGTGCGAGTCGTATTTTTTCTAGTACTTACGTATATTATTTAGTATTATAATTTAAGTAGAGTTTATTTATGTGACTAAAGTTTTAAAATAAGAATAATATTGGTATGAGGTCGTACAGTACAACAACTTAAAAAACATCATAATAAAGTAAGTTGTTGTTATCATTCTCAATTTTCACTATGAACACCTAAAACACTCGAAGGAAAAACTATTTCAACATATTTAATTTTATTTGAAAACATAAATATTTGTATTGTAGGTAAGCTTAGAAATGACTAAGATTGAAAATCTTTCAACATCGAAGAATTTCTCATTTTCTTTTATCAACTTGTATAGTGCGCTGAAAGGTCAACGACCTTTTTATTTACATGTCAATATTTCAACATATTAAACTTATTTACGTCTCGAACAGTGCATTCACGAAGGTTATAAAGCTTGCATTTTTATGGCGTCGCGTTTTATGAAATTTTCGCGAATATTCACATATTTTTAAAATTCTCACAAGATACTTTGAAAAATTCAAATTTCGACTTGGTTAGCGAAAGCTTAATATTAATAGTGTGACTGTCTGAATTTCTACAGGATAAATAAAGTGTTAAAAAAATGCATTAGTATTAACTTTTTTGGTTTAGTGATCATGTATTTAACATCACTCAAACTGGCCAGTGCTCAAACGTAAAAAAAAGTTTTTCTGAAGTTTTTACATTGTGATTGTTGTTGCAAGTAACACATATAAACTCATAAATTTTTAAAAAAGAAAATGAAAGAGATTTATGCAAATATAAAATTAAAACTGAAAGTATTTTTACCATAATTATTATGATAATCAGGTAGGTAATATAGATAATTAATAATTATTATTATCGTCACAAAATCTTTTAGGCAACCAAAAAACAATACTACTAACAAACAGTAGAAGCTCATCGTAACTCAAAATATTAAGTTCACCTATATATTTCTTAACATAGGTCCCGTTATGAATAATACTAGAACGTTCAGCTCTTTCAACTTATGACATAACTCAACCCGCTTCCAGATAAAGTCTCCATTGTGAGTTCTAAGAACAGCCGAGATCGCCTCAAAGCCTCCAGAATAATGCCTTCTACTTTATTCTTGAGCCGTCATATGTTAACAATGGCTCCGCAAATTCAACCATTGTAAACAAATAAACCTAAGACTCTATAACCACGTTTAATAACATACCAACGGAAACTGCATTTTAAGCAGATTGCTATACATTACAACTTCGCTAAATCTTTGTTTGAATTATCGAAACTTAACTCAAAAATATTTCAATAATCAAAACACAACACTTACACAATCATTCAAATATCATTCAAAGATTTTTTTTTCCACAAACAACACTGATACACAACAGTGCATGTACAAAATTGGGCACATCTATTAAATCCGCATTCGAAATTTTCAGAATATCATTTAATTTTTCGTCCGATAAAACCTTTCGCTTGTCCGCGGACTTTCGTAGCACTCGCGCGTCTACGCGTAGCGGAGCCTCGGCGAAGACTGGCGGTTACTATAGCAGCCGCCTGCTACGCCGTAGCCCCGTAGGACCGGGGGTGTATCATTTCTCTCGAAAGCGTGATGTATGTTTAAAATTGATGAGCTTATATGGCAGCCTTCCTTCAAGATCATCAACACTCACTTTGCATCGCATTGGCCTCGATTCTGATATAACATAACAATCGTATCTCAATTGTGTTTTAATGGTAGTGCTTTTTCACACAGTTTTTTTTAATAAAACACCATTGATACTATTTTATTTATTACCTACGACTGAATAGAGAAGGTATGTGAGTTTTCACGTTAACAAGTCAAAGGCCTTGTAATAATAATTGTGTTCAATCTCGCAAATAACGATTCGTAAATAATACAAATTGTCTCTGATCTTCACAATGAAAAATGCTGTCTGGAGTTCCGGCGATGACAAAATAGGTCAAGTGCCATTCAACTTTTCGCTTGAGTTATATCAAAAGTTTAGTATCTTATAACTTGAAGAACTTATGAAATTCTAGAATTGGACTTTAAATTTTGGACAGGCTAAGTAAGTATTATTTAACATATTACTCATAAATCAAAGATGATATAAATAAAGTAATAAAAAACATGTTTTGGAGATACAGTCCAACAGCAAAATGGATAGCAATAGATGGTCGCCATTTATTACAGAAATCGCAAATAGACAATAATGAATTGTCATATAAATATAAATTGTTTTGTATTTTTGTACAATATTAACTATAGAAAGTTTTTGTAATAAACTAAAAATAAATAAAAAATATGTAAGTGAGATAACTTTCATCTACTACGGGTACTTGGCCTCAATCTCTCACCTCGCATGTTATGGCTCCGTAAGGGCACTGCACGTGTTGAGTAGATCACTCGCTACTTTATTTACTCATGTGCTCGCTACAACTCATCGCTAAATAGTCTAATAGATATTTATGCAACTGTACTATACGGAAGTAGGTTTATCACACTAGGCGAAGCCAATGTGTGATAATAGTATCACATGAGTATTTTAATACCTAATTATGTACAGTTGCATAGAAGACTTTATATATTATTATATAGATCTACAATTCTACACCCATGATGTATCCTCTATAAAGGGTTTGACTTTGACTTTCCTCCATCTCCTTGTCATTTTAAAGCTAACCGTTTCAGAAACCTTTGTCCATCAGCCATTTTTGATGTCCCCACTGCTGGGGTACAGGCCTTCCTTATGGGTGGTAAGGAGGACCCACCACGCGGGCCCAATGCGGATTGGTGAGTGTTAACGACTGCAAATGCAGCCGGGACCAACGGCTTAACGTGCCTTCCGAAGCACGGAGGAGCTCGATATAATAAATTTTTGGTCACCCATCCCATGACCGACCCTTGCGAACGTTGTTTAACTTCCGCAATCGCTGGGCCAAGCGCTAAACCATTGCGCCACCGAGCTCCTCACAGAACCTTATACAGAGGATTTAAATTAAAGCATGTGTGTAGATACATAAATTATAAAAGTCTTCAGTAACGAGGAAATTTTCGAGCTCACATTCAATATTAACCAAGTTAGCTATCTCTTTTATATAATTTTCTGTGTAAACCAATACCCCCATCTGTCGGACTGTCGGTCAATCAGTGAGCCCCAGATGTGGTGACAAATAGCTCGTGAATTAACCATGAATCGGTAATAAGGGAGGACCGCCGTTAAACTATGCATTAACTTCAACCCTATAATACGCTCTGATTTTACTCGCCCTCACGGTTCATTTAGAGATTTATATCTATATCTTCATTCTTAGCCTAAGAGATTGACGTTTGATAGAAAGTGAATAAGTAAAATGCATCATCATCATATCAGCCACACGCACAACATCCACCGATAATGTCATAATTATTAAATACTCACAAGCGACACGATGTGATGTACATCACATGAACATTTACATTACATACATAAAATATCTATGACGAAAACAGTTCAAACTGTCAGCCTGTCTCACTTCGAACCTCACTTCACTTCACGGGAATTTTAAATCTTAAATGAGATAATAATAGGCTGTTTTTTAATCACTAAAGATATTAGATAGCTATAGTAGCTACCTAAAAAATACCTAAAAAATCGGTAAAATTGCTTATATTCAGTTAATTTCTAATATCAAATTCACGCGAAGTGAAGTGAGGTTCGAAGTGAGATGCCAGTTTGGTTACAGAATCGACAGGCTGTTACGTCGTTATGTGACTTAATTGTTAAAATGTTGTCATTGTCAAATTGTTGTTATTGTCCAAAACTAAAATGATTAAGTTCTGCAACTTGTATCAAAAAATAAAATTCCGCATTTTAAGTAAACTGTAAAATACACAAGAAAAAAAATCATACTAAATCATATTTTCTTGCACCATGGTATATATATTTTTACCTACTGAGGTTTTAATTAATTAGAGCTTAGTAGTACAATTTTTTTCATCGATCTGTCGATACGCAAATTATTTCACAAGCAAATAGTTAATCGGAAAACTAACGTACATTTTGAACATAACTAATTAATAGGTAACTAATAAATAAATAACTAATTTAACAGTTCTTTATTCTTACTTTTGTAAATCATAGGTTTTGTTAAATATAAAACAAATAAGTAGACATACAATAAACCTCAAAAAACTGAGTTATATAAATTATAAAATCTTTAAAATAGCATAAAGTGTAAAAAAATATTTACAAATATTTCGAAAATATAAAGTACAAAACCTGGACAATACATTTAAACAAAATATACAAGCCGTTTATAAAGCATCTTTACAGTAAAAAAAAAAAAAAAAAAAAAAAATTCCACCTTAGCAGAGCGTAGTTTCGATCTACGGACCTCTGGGTTATGGGCCCAGCACGCTTCCACTGCGCCACTCTGCTGTTGGAGTGAGCGGCGAAATAACGCTTCAGTACCGACGGTAAAAGTAAACAACCGTGTGACGTCACTTGGCAATGGCGCGGCTATACGACGCACGTTTTGATTCATGATCGTGATCTATTTATACGATCGGATTTTTTAGTTTTATTTTTAGCTTCGATTAATACTATACAGGGTTATTTGTAAAACACCAACAACCTCGCAGGAGTAGCTTACTCACATCATAAACAACAACATTATTTTGTTCTACGACTTTTCCGAAAACAGACGCAAAAAAAAATATCGACTTTTCATACAGTTCGGGACATTTGTATGGAGAGTAAATTTTTTTTTGTCGGTATTTGGAAAAGTAGTAGAACAAATTTTGTTGTTTATGATTGTTAGTAATCTACTCCTGCGAGGTTGTTGGTGTTTTACAAATAACCCTGTATACTTACTATACTTAGTTTTTATCTTTATTTGAGGCAAAGTTTATTATTAAAATAATGATTAAGTATTTTGTTCTGGTCAGCAAAGACAGAAGTAGCAGTTGTTTTTATTTATTTATTTATTTTTAAATTTTAATTGTACAAATACATAAAGTAAGGTACAAATGGCGGACTTAATGCTAATAGCATTATCTACCAGTCAACCAGTTTTTGTAACATATACCTGTTTTTTTTTTCACATTTGATTGAATTGAACACTTACCAACTTCATTGATTGTAAATAATTTGCTTGTTTGTAATTGCATTGTAAATTAAGTTGCCTTAAAAAATGGGCTACAGACTTACACGGGCAAAATTATACACGATGTGAAGTATCACATATTAAACAATATACTTCGCTCTCGTCCTCGTTTTCATAGCTTTTTTATATGCACTCAAAGAGCTTTTGTTCTGTCCCTAACATACATTTTATATCACTAATTTATGAACAGGAAATTCGGGTTAAGTAGAGACCGTGACACGCTGTTTTTCACCGGACGGACCTGCGCCATTTTGAATGAGTTTGAGGTGTTTATGTAGAACGTAACCAAGGCCTCGTTTCATATACAATGTGTATTACACATGATACATATGACAATGACAATAATTATTGTAAATGACAATGTCAACTTAGTATATATTTCGTCAGCCAAATGATTGGTTAATTTGGTAAATTGATTGAAATAATCACTGATGTAAATATTTAACTGAGTGGAAATAATAATTTTGCTGTTTTTTTCTAAAACCTAAATAAACATCTCAGTATGTAGGTAAGTACTTACACAGTTTTTTGCATATTTACTCGTAGTTATTAGCATTTAAAAGTTAAATGATAAAACATATCGTAGACACTTGATAACAGCGCATGTCAGTTCGCATCCAAAAAAAATGCGGTCTGTATCCATCCATCCATCCAAGGAATTCGCACGCATTTAATTTTTTTAGTGAAATAAGAAAAACCAGGGCTCTGTCACTCCGCGCGCGAGTCTGAACCGCTCGGCGTCCTCTGAGGGGACAAATTTCATACATCAGAAAAGATAAGACCTACGCGATAGAAAGAGAGGCAACTACTAAGTGAATGTTTTGGAGCGAAGGGAGCGCTGTGCGACCTGAATTACACCTTATTGTGTCGAAACAAGAGTCGCAATTTATTTAAACGATTTTGCGGAGTGCAACTTCTGTACGCTAGTACCATTATCTATTCTGTAGTAAAACTTTGTTGTGTTTGTGGGCTGACTTCGCTAGTAAAAATAAGTATTTTCGTAATTTGAACTTGAACCAAAACAGCTTTCTTTATTTCCGCCTTACTGCATCAACCCATCCCAACCGCGGGATGCATGTATCAAAGTAATGTATCCAAAATTAAAGTGGTCGCCCAATTTCCGGGGCAAAAATAACAACACCTGTCCCGACGCCCCCTGGCGGGTAATGGCATGAAGATTTATCTCTCGTTACATGGAATTTTAATGTAGCAACGGACAAATGTGAGATGGAAAAAGAAAAAAGACGGAAAATGCGGACTTTTCATTTTTGTCAGCTGATCTGTGGAATTTGGGAAAAGATTTGCAATGACTCTGTGAACTAGAACGGTTTTTATGGCGAAAACTTTAGAAAACTTGAATAATACGTCAACCAATCTATTCCTGAAAGTAAAAATAATTAATAAAAAAATATGTTCTTACGTTTGAGGGTTTTGATAGTAAAGTGCCATGTGTTAAGTAGAAACCTTAATAAACCCTAATGCTTTAAAGAAAAAAGTAACAAGTATAATAAAACAATAATTTTTCGTGCCTACTATATTATCTGTTCTACTCCTAAAGTTCGACTATGATTTTGCTGCGTTGAAAAACTAAGGCGCATTTCTTTTTCTTTCTACTACTTTATTGCTTTTATATTTCAATTGTAAGCTACCTACGTAATAATTTTGTAATGTATGGTTGTGCAAATAAATCATTCATTCATTCATTTTAAGAAAAATATTTAAGTAATTAATTCAAAAATTACCATATTTTATCTTGTCGATAAGGTACAATAACATTAATTATGCATCTTCATTGTCAAACGTTGGTCTTGTAATTTAAGTACCTACTATCCTCTCAACTATTAAGGCCAGCCTTAAATCTGGGCCCTATTTAATAAAATTAAATGTGACCTGTCTTGATAATTTTATATCTATTGCGACAACCAATTGAAAAATTGACACATTATTGAATAGGATAAGGCCCGGCCTCAGACCGTTTAGTTTATAGTATGCTTTAGTCCAGCTCATGGAATATATAGCGAGATTGCTCCACTATTTTTTTTATAACAAAACATCAACTCCAAATAAAGAAAATAATATCAATAAGCGGAAAACCGTCCATATTGTTGACCACTGCAATTGATGGGACCACTCGTTTAATGGCAGCCATCACTTTCGCTTCGTTTCCCATGTCGTTCGCAATTATTCAACCGACCAATTTAAATTGACCTTAGAACAACTTCAATTGGAGCTTATAATGAAGGATGCCTACTAACCGTGGGAGGTCTTGACAACTGGTTATAAATTGTCCAATTTATAAAGACCTGTTGTTGGTTAGGAAAGTTCATGACTTAGTTTAAAGTAAATGGGTCTACGAATATTGGATGTTGTGTTAGTGACCACTGGTTCAGAAATTTTGTAATTCAGCCGTTTAAGCAGCTATTTCGAATTCTGCTAATTTGGTGTATGAAATAGATAATATATACTTATTGCTGATAGCTTTGGGCTACATTACGAATGATTTGAGCATTGTGATAATACCGGTGAAACTTCGGAATCGATTCAAAAGAAAACCAATTAAAATTAATTTTACATAAATAATAGATATACATAACATAGACAGTCATGATGAAAACAAAATAAGTAAAAAAAGAATAATAAGTAACATCAGCGCCTTAATATAAATACGAAATTGTGATATACCAAATTCATAATCAGGAAAAAGTCTGTTAGTCTTTTATAATATTTTATCCAATAAAATATAATGGTCACAATCAAAGTACTATACGAGTACATGAGAATTTTGTCATTATGGAGGAAAATGCATCCCTTTTTGCATTTAGCGATGGCGACTCGGTCTCCCGTATTTGCATAAATCCCAATTACGAAGGATTTAAATGGCTACAACGGGCACGCAATAGAAAAAATAAATTTAACCAACACGTGCCGACACCACCAAATAAATTATGTTTTGCTTTACGTTTTTCATTATGATTTTGTGCATTTTCGAAACGAAGTAAACCCAGTTCTGTTGTGAACTTGTGATTGTAAACAACGAATTATAGGCGAGATATTAAATTCCTTATTTCGAAATTCATTTTAAAAGTGAATTGTTACAAGTTTGTGTATTTTCCAAAAACGCAGTTAAAAGAAATTATGTTATAAGAACTATACGTTATTTCTGCTTTAATTATAATTGTGAAAACATATGATGACTTACAAACAAACGTATAAGTAATGATGATGCTTTTATGTGTTACACAGAAAATAAGTAAAAAAATAGATTCTTTCACATCATTAAATTTCATTTAATCAATAAAATTAACTTTGGTATTTAAGTGTAATTTAATGATTATGAGTGCAATCGCCACTGATGCAGACGTCTATCTATCTATACATTATGTAGCAGCACGAGTTGGTAATCAGATTTGCATACTGATTGTTTACAAACGTGTTCCAAGCCACCTGCGCCCGTTGGGACACGGGCTCTTGGACTATACAATACATAGTAAGTTTGCGTAAACATAGTGGTGGTTAGACAGTGACATTTATTTATCTGCTATACGCTCGCTTCGCTTTTAAAAAACATTAGTTATTAGTTGACGTTTTAAAAACTTATGTCAGTCACACACATCTTTCGAAAGCTATCGCTTTTATATCAGGCTATATATGCGACATTCTCTAAACTGGTAAAATAAGTCCCAGCTCCCAAGTTAACATAAAAGCATTTTTTATTCACATTCGTAACATCTGCTAGTGTAATTCCATTGCGGCTTGTTTTCTAGACCCTGATATATGAGGTCCGTGTTATCACCTAAAGTGCTAATTGCATTTCCACCGCTGAGTTATGGCCGAGGGTTGTAATAACTGTCGGGTCATGCCGTTAATGTTTGATTATGCTCCTACTATTTATTTAATGGGCTAGCAGAGGAAAAGAGAGGACTCCGTTTGAAGTTTATTATGAATAAGGATATATACAAGTTATGACAGGAGGCTATTTGCCTGTTACTATCATTTGTCATATTAGCTGCACGACATCCACTGCTGCATATTGGATCTCCACAACGATCGGTCCTGCGCTGCCCACACCCAGCGGTTTTCTGCAACCTTCACCAGGGGCCTTATTTCTGCCAACTTTTCGAACTTTGGCGAGTCTGCCGAGCTTCAACTTAAAACAGATAAATCGAAGTAAGGAACTTCGTATTGTACCATTTGCTGAAGTTATTTGGAAGATATGGATGTTTGTGTGACATCATAAACTGGGGTTTACCATTTTGTGCTGATTGGGGCGCGATTTATCTGTTTTAATTTGAAGCCTAGCAGACTCGCCGAAGTTCGATGCGTTAGCCGGTAGGTACGGCCCCAGCTCGTAGCTCGACCTTGTCGTAGACCTACCCACGAAGAGTCATATAATGATACAATCTCCAAATCCGTAGCGAGTGAAATGGTGAACTTTACTCCGATAGATTTGGAGATACCCTTTACAGATAAATTGTTATAATCTTCAAGATACTCCTGAAAAACACGTTGATAGAGTGTTAATTTATTTCCTATACACTTCATACCTATTCTTATTTTCTTTCATTTGATAATGAAGTACGATATCCCATATCTTATAAGTACGTAAGGAAAAATCTTAAAATAAAAATAGATAATTGGTTCAAGAATCAATAAGCAAACTCATAACAGACAGATCCCATAATAGAAGAGAAATTCCCAAGAGTTCGTTCAAATATAATTAAGCAAACATTTTATATTTACGTTTACCAAACATAATAAGACGTCACATAATGAATTTAATTAATAAAATATTTGGATTTCATCACATCCTTTCCTTCATTCATACATATCATTTTCAAAGTGATTCGTTAAATAATTATACAATTTTTTGTTTGGTTCACCGTTATCTTACATTATGCATAAAAGCTTAAGCTCTTTTGCTAAAACAAAGAGATGCACATAATGTAATTACTTACTATATCTATCAAGCTAAACTCTGGTTAGCAGATTACAAATTAATTTTAATTCCATACTTATTATTCATCAATGTACGCGAGGACGCCGGCGTCTGACAACAATAGGAAATCTATAGTGTCTCATTTTCCGAGCGTTGATGAGTTAGTAACAGACTAATACCGTCGAACAGTCAATAACTATTACTGATGATATATTATATTCTGCAATCCTAAAAATTAAAGTTTAAAATTCAAAACATTAAACACGAGTGAGTAAACCCCGAGTTATTTATTTATTGAGTTTTGGAACAAGGAAATGATTTGAGCGAAGACCAGATTATTCCGTTATCCTACACACAGTCCTAGAATCTAATATTTGGAGATAATCGTACATACACGTTGCGTAAATGGGAGGCTCTGACCGGCTTCCCTATTTTGAACTTCGAAACAGGACAGACCAACGAAACATCAAGCTGATACACTATTTCTCAAATCCCAACATTTCGCTAACGAGAGCTTCGACTCTTTTTGAGTGTCTGGGCCCATAACCTGTTAGGGTTTATGGAAGCAAACAGAAAGACGACACCCCTTTCTAAATATAAAATTTAATAAATAAACCTTTATTTAAATCTAAGTGGTCGTCTTTCTGTTTGCTTCCATAAACCCTAACCAGCCCTTGTTTCTTGCAAAGAACTGCAGTTTTATCTGTCTCTGTTACAATCAAATCGCATTCCATACATCTTTCGATGGCGGCAAAGCGATAGCGAAGATTTGCAAATGTAGCATTGATTACAGGCTCTGATTGACTTCCCTATTTTGAACTTCGAAAAATGACGGACCATCAACTACTTCTAGAACCAAGCTGATCAATACGCTATTCCTCAAATGATCAAATCCCAACATTTCACTAACGAGTAGCTACGACTCCAGCCCTACTCTGAGTGGTTAGAATCAAATCGCATCCCATACAGCTTTCGATTTGGAAATGTGACATTGGCTACAAGCTCATACTTGGCTCCCTATATTAATTTAACTAGGAATAATGACAGTCCAACGACTTCTAGATTCTAGAACATCAAGCTTCGTTTATCCAACAATATATAATTTAATACGCTGAAACATTATATCCTTCCTGAAATCCCAACATTTCGCTAACGAGTAGCTTCGACTCAAGCCCTGTTCCGTGCAACTGCAGCTTTATCTGTGGTTACAATCAAATAGCTTTTCTGTCCGTTGATTTATCTATCCGCCCGTATTTTCTTCCGGGTGGCAGTTGCCGGAATAAAATTTGATCGTTACAGATATTATTATGTTGTTGGATTGGATGTCTAGTCGCTTGGTAATTTATCATGCATGGGATATTTTAATTAATCCAATAATTCTAATACAGAAATTATCTTACCGATACACGAAAAAAATATGCATGTGCACGCCTAAGTTTTCACCCGCCTTCGTGAGATAAAACATCTTTATTAATGTCAAATGATTTCGTTAGAAAAAAATCTTCCCGAGCTCCTCTTATCGTCCCACCGACCTGAGGAGCTGGTGACGAGTCGTTTTTCTAGTTATATTATTCAACATACTATACTATATAGCATTGCAAATCCAAAAAATATAAAATTGTGAATGGTACTAGATATAGGTACAATAATAATTACATATTGTACAACAAAAGCTCATTATTATTTCAATGCAAGAAGAACTTTTAAAGATATCTAATATAACCATCTATGAAAAGAATGGAACACAGATCACACAAACGGAATGAAGGCATGAAGACATGCCTTAAATATTAATAAGGCTATTCATTCACAATTTGCAGTTGCATTTTAAGACGCAAACTATTGAATAACGTACAATTAATATCGAAACAAAGCACTAACGAAGCGAACAATGTTGCACGCTGCAAAGCTTCTTACATTAAAATGCAATAACGACACAACTTGAAACTAGGAAGTGCGAACTTGGGCTTTATGACGACCGTTTTAGAAATAAATTCGCTTCGTAGTTTAAAGGCTTATTAAATGGGCATAATAAAGGAATCACGGGTGGGTGGGTTTCAATTGATAATATAGTTTGTGGTTGAAGTGCATCAAGTTCGATGTACTCAAGTTAAATGAGAGTTTAGTTTTGACATGCCGGTTGTTAATGACAGTCGGACGGTAAGCTTTTGGTAAATAATCAAATACTATTAAGACGAAACAAAAATATATGCCAGATATCTTATCTGAGAGATAATTTGATAAATATTCTGTTCCATTTTTTAATTCAATCACAAGACTGTGAAACAGGCCTCAGATAAAAAAGAAATTATTAGAATAACATAAAAAGGGTTTTTATTTTGATAATTCAAGATCAAGATACAACATGCATGTATTATTATTGTAAGACCACTAATTTGAGTTGGATTATACTAATTCTATATTTGTATAACAAATATAAAGTCTAAAAATATTAATTATGAACTTTTTCGGAATCTCCAAATTAGTTTGGTATATTATTCATGCTGCATTTTCAGTTTTACATTATTAATGGTCTTGTACAAAATTGGTGAGGACCCTAAATTCTGAAATATCCGCCATATTTTGTTCATAGTACCGTAACTTTCAAAACATGTCTACAGTCCTTTTTATGGATACCATAAACTCAGGAGCTCTCGTCCTTATTCCGGCTCATTACCCTACTCGAAGCGAGTTGTAGTAACGAGGAAAGGTGTCGGTAACTCCTCACTTGCCATTTAGTGCTACCTTGTACTAATATGAAAACAGTTTCAGAAAATTGTTAGGGATAGAAGTAGACATCGAAGGAAAGATATTGTTTACGCTTTTAAAAAAATTAGAAGATGAAAGTTATTTACAATTCAGATTAAAAACGTTCCATGCGACGAGGGGCATCGATTTTGCCTGTGTCAATTCAATACTCAATTAATATGTATTAGTAATTGAGTATTGAATGCAACAGCAATCCGCAATGGCATCAAGATGTATTAAATACTACAAAACTTTAAAGTTATTATGGCTGTTCCAAATCTGGAATAGGTAAGTAAAGTACTGTAAAATTATTACTCGTAACGTATTAAATATACATAACCTTATTAAAACTCGCACGCTATTTTTACTAACACAATTTTTTATTAATTTAAATAACATTAAAACCACATTTTTATTTTATTTTTTAGTAATCTCAGTATACAACAGAAAACCATTTGCAGATTCACACAAATAAAAGGAAGGTAATAAAAATGCACAATTAAGCCACAAGTACTTAAATCGACTTATCGATATGACGTGAAGTAGAGCATGCTTACGTTATAAGACCTTAACTATTCTAGCCTTGGAGAGATCTAGGTCATAACATAACGATCGGGAATACAAGGGCAGGCAGTGCGATTTTTTGATAAATTAAGCAGCAACGAAGAAATATTGTATCCTACCTACAATATCCTGTTGGTAGAAGTCATCTATTTAATTAAAACCTTACTTACCCCCTTTTGAACTGTCACAATACCAAAAAAGCACTTTTGTAATAACAATCATTAAAATATCAAGCATATAATAATAATAAAACATTGGGCTCACTTGCAGAAATGAACGTTACAACGTCAAATAGGTACTGTTATTTAAATCAAAACATTCAAAACAGCTTTTCGTTATTTATTGCAGTTAAAGCGTTATTTTATTCAAACGTAACTGCTGAATCTTTAATCTAGTTTCTATTCGAAAATACGAGTCTATATCCCCCATGCAATCAATCATCTTTTTTTTCTGAAAAACTCTTCATCCCAAGAAGTATCAGAAAAACATTAAGATAATGTTGCAGCACCTCCCAAGGTTCTTGTTTGAGCTTAGCACGTAAACCTGCCACGACCTTTGAATGCAACTAACGATCCGAACAGTATTGAAAATTTATTCTAAGTACGAGAGGGGTTGCTTGGTTACTTATTGTATTGCTGTTACCTTAAACCACCATCATAAGCTGACCCGTCAAATTCAGAAACCCTTCAATAAGTTCTTAAGACGTCCCTCCAAAGTCTCAAAGTGCGGGAGTCCAAAAAATACTGGGTTCACTTCCGCAAAATGTACTACGCGGAATAAACGTTTTAGAAGATATGTGAAGTGGGAATGATATTTTTTGGTTTGTAAACAAGAGTTTATTTTACTATGGTGTTAACGTGAAATGTTGCCAGTTTCCCGGCAATGTTATTCGCTGAAACTCGCTATAAAAATGAGATACATTGCAGGTGTACACAGCGAAATTTTGACATAATAAATATTTTTATTTGTGACGGGACTTCATGTCGTTTGTGTATGTTTGCTGCAAGTTTTAATAAATGTCTATATTAGCATGCAATTTAACTACCTTTTAAGCTCAGTCCCAAAACATGTTAAAACCAAAGGACCCAGGGTTTCTTTCCTTGGAGGGGAATACTTATAGGGTTAGTTCTAACCAAACCAAACAACGAGTATAACATTACCATGATAGAAAAAATTAAAACAAATTCAAATCTTTAAACAATTGAACTTAATGGCACTTACTATTAACGAACCTAAAATATAAAAAAATAGAAACCAAATTAGGTACCTACAACAAGAAAATGAATTGATTATTTGTAATTGTAATACTGTCATTGATTAACCAGATACGAAAAAAAATAAGTAAAATGTATTATATTTCACATCGATTTCCCACATCAAAATGTAATGAAATATTAACAAGTGGACGTCACTTCATTTATCAGAGCCAGTAACATAGTTTCCGGGTCCCAGTCACTTTTCCCTTCAATGAAGTAATGCGAAAAGTGTGTCGCTGCAAGAATTCTGATGGCATCGATCATAAATCACTGGGCACAATATGCGGCCCTGAGTCGCCCTAAATACGACCCTGGCTCTCTTAGGCGAAGTGCGTTTTTACTTGCGATAGTAAAATTATGATTCTATTGAATAAAAATAATCAATAGTATTTTATATGTATACTTTAGCGTTAGAAGAATGCAAAAAGTGTTTTGCTGCAAAAATTCTGACTGCTTCAATCTTAAATCGGCACAATATGCAGCCCTGGGGCCGTACTGGCTTACTTACATGGCTATCGTATTCGCTTTAATTTGACAGATGGATGTGACACATTGCTGCTTCTATTTGGCATAAATAAAAATTTACCATAGTAAAAGTAGCAATGTATCACATCGATCTGTCAAATGAAAGCGATTACGATAGCCATGTTAGTTAGCCGGTACGGCCCCTGGCTCGCCCTTGATGCGACTCTGGCTCTCTAGAGCAAAACTTGTGGATAAATGCACAATATAAAGGTCTTTTATTATGTCATGAAATATCAATCAATTAATTAGGAAAAAAAATCTGAGCATCATCATAATACATTACTACTGAAGACACAGAATCCTACTTCCTACTTATTAATATTATGAATGTAAAAGTTTGTGGGTTTGGATGTTTAGATGTTTGTTCCTCAATCACGCAAAAACTACTGAACGGATTTGGTTAAATTTAGCACACAGATAGTAGATAGCCTAGATTAAAACAAAGGATACTTTTTATCCTGATATTCCCACAGGAACGGGAACCACGCGGGTAAATTCGCGGGCGGCCGTTAGTATATAATAGTACTAACTGAGGAGTCAAATTGAAATTAACAATTCCTTCGCACTTTCTTTTCTTATCAAATAACATTCCAGGACCTCACGCCTATAAGTCGCTTTATTGCCAAAGTTTGACAAAAGGCCTTTACGTCCATAGCATCTGACGAATTTTTGCAATAACACCTTACGAATTTCTTTGACGTTTCATTCTAATTTGCTCAAATGTTAAGTCCCTTCGTCTCCTAATATTTGAATTCTTGGGATATTCTGATATTTCTTAAATTTGAATTCACAAAGTTGGCAACCATGTAACAGATCGCCGTGATTATAGGATTTATTGAAGAATATTAATTATGGAAAATAAGGTTACTTTATTTAGTTTAATAAACGTTTACGAGTATACTTTCATGTATTGCATAGTTCATGGTGATTTTGCGGTAACTGACTGAACTGTCATGTGTCAAAGTTTGCGTTTGTGTGCGCTTGACCACAGGACTATGCAATGCACTGCACAGATAAAAAAATGTGCTTATTTATATTTTTAAAAACTTTTTATTTATGTGTTTAAATTCTGTGTTTTTCGGTCCTGATGTCATTACTGTGCTCGGCAGAATAATCAGTACAGCTGGCCTTGCCTGCTGCTTATGCTGAGCCGAGTACAGTTTTGGCATCATGCGACGATCCTCAATGTTATTGTTATTAGCCTTGTATGTGTTTAGTTTTTGTATTGTCTTTGTAATGTTGTGTATTGTTCAAATAAATGTATTTTCGTTCTTTCTTTCTTTCTAACTAGTTAAGACCTTCATTGACATTTACTACGGAAGTAGAAATTAATTAGAAAAAAATTATTCCATGTTCTTAACACTCACTGCTACTGGTCGATTTCCATTATTGTATGTTAAGTTAGTGTCTAAGTGTCGGGTGTTGAGTGTCATGTCACTCTGGTATCTAAGTGATAGGTAAGTAATTGTTGATATTCTATCAAAGACTACTACGTTTTTAGCAAATTTTATATTATTTATACTAAGCCTTACAAGCAAAGCTGTTTGCTTTTCTTTTACGAGCAAATAGCCGTTAACAACTAGCCGTATTAAACCTTTTACGAGAATGAATCGATTGCAAACAAACATCACAGTACAAAGTACAAACAATACTAGGGAAGCAGTACGGACGAAGTTTGCAACTTTACTATGAACATTGTATACAATGCAATATTACCTGTTAAGTGCACAAAAGCACGAGAGAAAGTCGTTTTCAAAGCTGCAATGCTGAACTTTGCTGAATAATCACAGTTCAATTTTGAGGATTAAATTTTGCCGATCATTATTTCAGTGCGTCTTTTGTTTTCGTTAGTTGAACAATGAATATAAAATACAAACGCAGTGCCGCCGTGCAAAAAGTGACAGATATTTGGTTTTTCAGAAATATCTCTACAAGCACCAGTTAAAAACGATATTGTTTTGTTTTGCGTTATATCACAAGAATCGGGTTTGTCTATTACGACATAAAGTAATTTTTTTAACCAAAAAATATTGTGATTACTAACATAGATAAGTATGTTCAAAAAGATACCTATTTTTTTTACCTACTTTTCTTATAAAGAGGTCGATCTTAAAGCCAAGGAGGCACATAAAGTTCGGTAAAGAAAAGCTTAGTCATACGTTCCCATCCTGTAACCCTCCCGAGGGAGAGTAAATCTCTGCACTGATTAAGCACTCCTCGAGATGCATTAGGGGGTAGTGGGAAGTAATTGAAAGAATCTGTCGGTTCACTGCGGATGTTGTGTTGTATGTTGTCTAATGGTTAAGAAAAATCACATTGATGTAATGCTAAGTAATACACTAGATAATGTTAAATCGCCACCAGGATTGGTCTCTGGCGGAAATCGAACCCGCGACCTTTGGAAGTTCGGACCAAAGCGTTACCGAGTCACTAGTGGGATCGTCGAAATCTTTCTAGTATCCCACTCTTATTCGTCAATGTAAGGAATTACCTCGACATTCAATTGAAATATCTTTCCAGATATTTTGACAATTGCTTAAGATGATCAATTGATCTATTCATACCTTTAAAAAACCGGTGAAAGAGCACTTTCTTTCCTTGTAGTTGTATCAATAACTCCGTACTGAAATTCTATTTATATTGTAGGTATGCCTATATATTAGTATTTATGTAGGTTTATGATATTATAGTATATATTATATCAGCTATTAATAATTATGTATGTAGGTAGTATGTCTATTTAGTCAATGTAATATGTGTATTATTAATGTTTCAGAAATTTTATAGGTATTCCTAGTACGCACACTTTTTTTTTAACTACCTTATCGTATTTTATTTTTCTATTCCTGTCCATCCTAAGGTTGTCTGGAAGAAATCGCTTTTTAGTGATAAGGCCGACAATTGTATATCTCCTTTGTTTTTGTCATTTTCTTTTTTTGTTCTTTGTGTCAAATAAAGTATAAATAAATAAAATAAATAAATAAATAATGAAACAGCTCTATAATTTTTTAATTTGAGATTTGATGTACCTACTTATTTAAAATTATGTTGTTTGTAAAACAAATCCGCTTTCCATAAAAAACTAAAAAGAAAACTACGCTTTTCAGTCATACGGTGTCCTAATTCTATTAGTGAAAGATACGTAGTAGTAGTATAATTTTTAAAAGGAACTAAATCGAATAAAACTAATAAGTAAAGTATAGTTGAATCGCTCTAAACTATATGTACCATTAAATATTTAGTAGTTGTGATTTTTTTTCTTTTTCTTACATAGCACCAAAGAAGTAATATTACTTTCCTTACAGCAAACATCGAGTTCAAACAAGATTACATACGAGTATAGTTTGAACGAAACCTTTAACCCAAATCCGTCGTATGGTAAACAGTTCGATAAATCATCTCAAGTTTAATCTGCGAAGTGTCAAAACAATACTGAAGCTATTGCTATCGTCGAGATAGAAAGCAAGCAAGGCGTAGTTCTATCATATCGTAATGATATGATAGAACTACGCCGATGTTCGATGTGAAAAGATAAACTGGTTGAGATTTTACGTATGTTTCTCCATGATAGTTTAAAGTTTATAAACATTTATGTGTGTAATAAGAGTGAAATAAATAAAATAAAATAAAACTCAGTGCGTTTTTTGATGAACACATATTTTATATTATATTTTATGCTATTTAATTTGCCGTACTATTTCAGGGAAATCTAAAAAGTAGACACGAAATAAATCCGTGTAGTTTTTTAGGGTTCCGTAGCCAAAATGGCAATAAACGGAACCCTTATAGATTCGTCATGTCTGTCTGTCTGTCTGTCCGTCCGTTACAGCCATTTTATTCCGAAAGTATTAGGATTACACAGTTGAAACTTAGTAGGTAGATGTATTCTGTTAACCACTTAACGATTTTAACACAAAAATAAAAAAAATAAAGATTAAGGGGGGGCTACCCATACATCTTCGAAAAATCTTCGCGTCCGACTTACCTCAGTGTCTCAAGACGAAAGTCTATGAACAGTGTGTGTTGCCAGTGACGACTTACGGCAGTGGTCGCTAACTATGGGTCTCATAAGGAGGCTCAAGGTCACCCAGCGTGCAATGGAGAGAGCCATGCTCGGCGTTTCCCTGCGTGATCGAATCAGAAACGAAGAGATCCGCAAGAGAACTAAAGTAACCGACATCGCTCGAAGGATTGCTCAGCTGAAGTGGCAATGGGCGGGACACATAGCGAGAAGAACCGATGGCCGTTGGGGCGGAAAGGTTCTGGAATGGCGACCATGCACCGGACGGCGCTCCGTGGGTAGGCCCCCGACAAGGTGGACCGACGATCTGGTGAAGGTCGCGGGAAGCCGCTGGATGCGGGCAGCGCAGGACCGATCGTCGTGGAGATCCTTAGGGGAGGCCTATACCCAGCAGTGGGTGTCGTGCGGCTGATATGATGATGATGATGATGATGACCCATACATGGATGGAACTGAAACTGAAAAAAAAATTTTTCTTCATACCAATACGTGCGGGGTGTCTATAGATAGGTCTTCAAAAATGACATTGAAGTTTCTAAGACAATTTTTTCTCAAAGTCAACCGTTTGAAAGATAAACACTGCCAAAGTGGTAAAATGTGTGACCTCTAACTTTTGAAATAGGTGAGTGAAAAATCTAAAAAAAATATATGCTATAGATCTTAATAAAAACTTTCACTGAAAATTGAGTGAGTTTGAACGAGATATGGTATTTAGTTTTCGAGATATATAATATTTTCCAAAACCGCAAATATAACTTTGTCATTCATACCGTGAAAAATAAAGTTATTTTTACAGACGAAAAATTATAGTGGTATTAAATATGGTATGGTATATAAGGTAACTACGGAACCCTACGGCGCGTGGCCCGACACGCACTTGGCCGGATTTTTTTTCAAATTACTTTTATTTTCAATTGAGTATTATCTATCTCTTTTAAGGTTAAATTAGGACATACGGCAGCCCTATTTTTGAAACCATTCGTTTGAAATCGTTCGTGTGACTATAGTCACCTTCACATGCGATCGAATTGTACTACACTGACAACTACTGACCAACGTCCGTCAAAATCCGTACTTATTGTTTAATTGTTAACAATAAGTACGGATTTTGGTTATGTCGAATTAAAATGTAAAGAGTTTGACGCCAGCCAAAGCATTTCAAAAGTAGTGCTCTTAGGCGGAAAAGAAAACACAGAGCGTTTCAGAAAAATAACAACCTTAAAAAAATATCTGATAATTTCCCACACTATTCCAACCTAATTCGACTTTCTGGGGTGACATCGCAACGATAACACCATTAGTTAATGTCGTCCTCCGCCGAAATATTGATATTTCCCGATCCTGATAAATGGTCCGACTCCGACTATACTGACGGACTTTTAGCTAAACATGGCCGATGTTTGATGGCGCCATTTTTTTCACGGGACCTTGACCTAAGCAGTTATTGTTATCTCTTTTGTTATACAAATATACCAATGCAATTATATAGATTACTATAGACAAATGAACATAATAATGAGAAAAATTCATCAAACTCGCGCATCCTGAAAAGACGAGTCAAGAATATAAAGAAATGAATATTAATAATAATATATATTTAAATTAATGGTATTTAAAAGAAATAAATATAAACAGTATTGAAGAAAAATATCCTAAAAGTGTCTTCTTTAACTTATTTCATACATATCATAAGTTAGGTAGGTACCTAAATAAATAAATCAATAAAAAATAAAAAAAAAGTTAGAATTTACGCCTTAGAAAAAGTTTGAAAGCAGTTGTTGCCAATGTCGCAACCGAAAAGATTACGGTAACCATTTATTAAACGCAGTTTAATCTCGAGTTTGAATGCAGAGAAAAGTCTATTCATGTAAAAACGTACTGGGCCTAAAACATTCAGTTTAACACACCATCACAACCAAAGAAAACGCGTCAATCACAAATAAATACCAACAGCTTTCCCAAATCACCGAAAAGATTTCATATTCCCTGATAAATAGTGGTTCCACCAAAAGTTAGGAAAGTTTTGCGTAAATATCCACGCTATATTTCGCGGAGTTTCGGCCGTGACGTTTATTTGTCAGTCACGACCTATTTTCGGCAGACGGCGATTTATGGGCCGTTTGGCGGGTCACTCGCGATATTTGGATGTCGGAAACAGTTGACAGTGCAACAATCTTCGATGATGACGGTATATGGAACAACTCTTGAGATAATCATAATAATAATAGTATTTTTTCTAGTATTTTTTCAATTATATTATTATCTTAACATAATAATATACTTGGAATATGTAATCGTTTTTCCTACTCTAAGAACTAAACCAACAGAATAGCTTGGGGGTAACTCACTAAATATATCATGTGGCAAAGACTTAAAATAATTGATTACATTATGTTCAAATATCGAATCTTCATGTTAATTCTTATGACAGCCCATCAAAACAACCATAATCGATTGCATCGCCCATTAGCGCTTTCACTTCATCCTTTAATACAGAGCTAACGTCGCAAAATATCACTTAAACGCTCAAGAAGTGGCACTTTACGCCTCTTCCACGATGTAATAGGATATTCGTTTTACCCTTTGACAGGCCGCGGTGATGTCAATTAAGGCTCGCTTTGTGTAATGGCGTCTGCCTCTGAGAGGCTATGTAAATGGTGGCATTAAAGAGATGATGAAATGATGTAATAAATGTTATAGTGTTTGCCGTTTCGCTAGTTATGTTGGCCGTTTTGCACTTTGTCGGCGGTGGCCAAAGTATACCATTAGTGCAATATAATAAAAATTGCAATTTTTAAATGTAATCTGTGTAGTGCGTTTGGTATAGCTTATAAAACCGAATATAGTAGACGGGGACCATCAAACTGTACAACTTTTACTACGGGACCAATTCTGAAATCGCGATTAAAAATCAAAAAATCTGCTGTTTTATACAAAAATTAATAATGAAAATATCAAACTAAACTCAAATGAAACAGCAGATTTTTTTTCGCGATTTCAGAATTAGTCCCATTGTAAAAGTTGTTCAGTTTGATGGTCCCTCCCTATCTACCATATTCGGCTTTTAAGGCCATTACCAAATAACCTGTATGAATAGGCAGTCACATAACTAAAATCTTTAACGTATGAGGATGTTGAGGCTTTTCAGGTGCGAATTACCTGAAGATGCAGACACGGACACACTACACACACACACGCACGCGCGCGCACACACACACACACACACACCATACAAACAAACACACACGGATAGACTCACACTCACCCAACAAACACTTTGTACATTGGTGCATTGAGTAAATATAGTAGTAAATATTAAGTAATGTACATTATAATTGACGATTTTATTAGCTTCAAATTTTTATCATGTTCTTTTTGGTATTATTTTACTTTGTATAAAAAGATTAGGTAAGAGCGAGTCGTCTCCAACACAAGTATTTTATTACTTTCTAGGGATGCCCCACAAAAATCAATGTAAACTGAATTTTTGGACAATAAAAAACTTTATTATATTATTATTATTACAACTTTACTCTTTCTTGAACTCTATTTTTAGAGTATAAAATAAAGAAAACTTCAAAGAAATATTTAGACTCATTTATAAGGTCGTTTTTCAACCTATCTTCCTGTCTCAAATTCTCGCTAGTTTCTCACAAAAAAAAAACAAAACAAACACCACAAGTCTACGAGTCACCTTTATTGATTATTAAAACGAAACAATCACATAAACGTTCAGCAAAACTCCCTAATCCTGAAAATAGCGTGTCGCATGCAACGCAAAAACCGACCTGCGAAATAACGTTAAACAATTGCAAAACGGGAAAATAACGTTATAGCGCCGAAAAACTGAACAAAAACGATACAGAGACGTCTGCCCGAATTTATGGTTTTGACGTGAAGGTAATGAGTTCATTTGTTAGTCTGCGTAATTGCTTTTAATGTTATATTGTATTCCATTAATTTTATAAACAAAGTGAGTTATATTATAATAAGTTAATAAAGTCATACTTCTTTCAGAAGAGATTATAGGTTATAAAAGCATAGGTAATTGTTTTTTGTTGAATTTAAATTTTTAGACAAGAGAAGACGTGACTGTGTTATTTAATTGCAGTAGTATTAATAAGTATTTATTAAATGTCATAATAACATATTCATAACCACAGGGTCTTAAGATCTAATTAAATTTTGTATTGTCATGCATGAAATATTTTTGTCTCGTTTGTATCTTTTTTTATTAGCTTAACACTTGTCACTTTAAAGAATTACTGTTCTGTGTAAACGTTGTGTACAACATTTATTGGAATCCGATTTAAATGTGAAACCTAATTATTAGCTCTTTAAAAATGTGTGAAATTGTATTCTGTAGTTGTGCCTTTCAATAAATAAAATAAAATAAAATTAAATTAAATTGTGTACTTAAAAAAAGGCTTTCAGTTTAGGAACTCAAAATTTTAGGACGTGTTATATTTATAATGTCTTATTGTTTGAAATTTCCATGGTTATTGACGTTATTTGAATTAACTATGTCGGGATTTACACCATGTACCTGTACCACTTACCTGTTTTTGTTATCTTTTCTTTGAGACTTGAGAGAGACTTTTTAGAGACTCCGAAATATATAAACAGGTACATGGTGTAAATCACGACATAGTTTATTCTAATAACGTGTTATGATGTTATTATTACTTATAATAGGTACTGCAGGTTATGATTTAAATTGTATTTGTATTTCAACTAGTCGAGAATAAGATTTAAAGCGTGTCTACATGATACTAGCATGGTGAGATAATAACAAGAAACTAGCAGGCAAAGTACTCACAACTACGGCGAAATGGGTTTCCCGGACGAAAGCGGGATGGAAAAGTATCATTTAAACTTGGAAAATGGGTAATTCTGTAGACTTATTTAATTGTAGAGCTATTTGCATATTTAATTGTATATAGCACTATTTATTAAATAAGTAGCGAAGTGTTTACCTAAATATTTTAATTGATAATATTCCTTCGTCTCCAAAACTCGTTTGTCTTTTTATTATCTTTAAAATCTACGGAAAAAAATTGCATGAACGTAAAAATGAAATACCTTGAGATTTGGTAAAATATAATATCATTGCCTTTAGTTACGTCAATATTAAAACTTTTTTGTGCTTTTCAATTGAAAAGTTCTTAAAACAAACTCGTCAAACTGTTTTATGCCCACAATATTTGAGTGGGATAGAAATGAAGCAAGAGAATTCTTTTTCCAAGTGAATAGCTCGTAATGAAAATTCGGAGAAATCTGGAATTGATAAGGTACCCAATATGTGACGTCATCTAATCGATCCAAATTCAGTTAAAAAATGGCATAATAGGTAGCTTTCTTTGAAAAATCTGAACAAAATAATATTGAAATATCGAAAGTTGATATACCTAAGAGAGTGGAACAGTGCGGTCGAGCACGATGGCTCTCCCTGTTTATGTCTAGAGCGTGATATTGGCTTTGAATAGCTGCGATGAAATGCAAACATGCCTTTGCGATCGCTTTATGTAAATCCACGCCGGGAAATTGTCTTTTGATGATACAAACTTACAAAGCAAGTTTTTCTTTCTTAGGCCGTTTTAAATGTAAAAGATTGAGTTAAAATTTCAATTTAGACAATAACTGTATTATTTTTTCAGAAATCCTTAACTACATGTGAGCTTAAAGTACTTGTTGTATGGTCTGTGGCTTACACACACTTGTTTAAACTTATTGTTAATAGTTGTGAAGTAGTTCGTACTTCACAAACCCAAAATAAGCAAATACCAAAAAATAAATAGTTTTTCAAACCATATAATGGAAGGTAGTCATGAAGATTTACCTGAAACAGAAAAAAAAACAATTTATAAAAGGCAATTCTCAAGTCACAAGTTTTTCACGTTCATAAAACACAAACCGCTTGACGTTTGTTCTACCAAAGAGTAAGTACTTAAAAGAAAAGAAAGCCTACAAATACTCGAAATTTCCTCTCATAATTTTCAATTAAGCCGACTATTGTTGCACCTTGCAAGCAATCTATAACATCTGTCAAGTGTTAATAGCACAACTTGTTGGATGAACTCTGGTCCAAGTACGCTCCCCTTAATTAGTTCTCCCCACTTGAGAGTTAAGTCGTTGAAATTTCAACTCTATCCCACCCAAATAAAGGTCACGTCAAAAAGAATAGGCTGGAGTTCCTTAATTGAACTTTGCGAAGATCTTTCGTTTGTGCGAGTTGTGGTTTTCGGGAATCGCTACGTATGGATGGATAGAGGGAGATGGAAAATTGAATGCTTGCTTTGTTTATTGTGAGAAAAACGGCAGCTGTATTTTTAAAAGCAGTCCTCACTGGGAAAATATATCGTAAACAGTATAGATGAATTTCTTGTTTTAGTCAAAAGCAAAGTACCTGGGGGTCAATTCTGCTAATGTTAACGTCGAAATTGTGGTTCAATGGTGTTTTAATGGTAATGCTTTTTGACACAGTTCTTGTTTCTAAAACCCAAAACACATTGTGTTTCTTAAACCCAAAACGAAAACACATTGTGTCTCGAACAAGAACTGTGTCAAAAAGCATTACCATTCAAACACCATTGAACCACGATTATGACGTTAACATTAGCAGACTTGACCCCCAGGTTTACTGTTAAGGAAGCATACTTTTTGTGTTGTTTTTATTTTATTGTATTTTTTAATGAACTTTACAACTTATAACTTTTTTGAAATCCGAAGTTTATTTCTGATTTTGTTCATCGTATCACGGTATCATTTACAATTTGAACCACAGCATTTTCTCTCCCAAACATATCATATCTTTTCTGTTCAATTTTCCCACTAAATTACAAGCGTGCTTCATAAGAAATATCTCGGCAATCAACGGAACAAGCATTATAAAGGTAGTTTCAGACAGGCGATATTTTCTGTCCATTCAAAGAGCACAATGCATTTCCCCGATGCACTCGCCGAGTTCCCATCATACAGTGACTATTGTCTAAAGGAAATTGCACACGCACAAGAAAACGCCAAAATGTTATGTTATGTGTAATGCTTATTTCACAAAAGAAAAAAAATGCTGGATGTGGTTTATGGAATAAGAAAAATAATACAATATTGAAAATAGCGTAACCATGCAAAACGTTAGTGTTGCACTTTAAAAAGAACTGCTATATGGTGTGGTTTAAAAACAATATTGCAAAAGAACGGATTTCGTTGATATCTATTGAAGTGATGTCACCAAATGAAAAATCACGTTTTTTTCAGACTTATGTTCTCATTAGCTAAACAAATCAGCGCCACTTCTAGAACAACGTGTGGTAGTAATTTTAGTTCGCGTGTTCTGACACGTTAGCACGTAGGTGTGTCGAAAAATAGCCCCAAAGTAAAATACTTAACCGCTGAGAAAGATATGCCCCAAAAGATATGCGATGCTCGCGATTTAATGTTACTGACCAACGCGACTGGAGTTTGGTGGCGCAGTGCGTTAGCGCATTCACCCTACGATTGCGTTAGTTAAGCAACTTTCGCAAGGGCCCGTCATGGGATGGGTGGCCAAAAATGTCTTGTCTTGAGTTCCTTCGTGCGTTGATGGCGCGTTAAGCCGTTGGTCTCGGGTTGGTAAAATTGACGGGCATTCGCAAATTTTACTTTAAATAAACCAAAATCAAAGATAAGAGGTATTTCATTTTGACCTAGAATCATAAAAATGTATTTAGGTAAAAATACAAAAAAATAGTAACCACTTCAGAATGTTTCCATGCATAATATTCTTCGATCAGATCGAAGATATTATTAGAATAACGGGTTGAAATAAAAACGACATCAGTTCCTTTCATATTCCAGAACATTACGAATATTGCACACTCACATTACTTCAATATTCGATGCAACTTTCATAACAGCGAGCTGAGCGGAAGTGACGCGCCATCGGTGCACCGGAAGTTGTCGGCCATATTGCTAGTTTACGACGCGAGCCACCCAGCGGCGTTCGGAGGCACTAGAGTTATATCTTTGGCATTGTATCTACTTCCGAGAAGAATTTTAAGGCACTAATGTTTGCTATAATGATGCACTATCGCGAAGCCATTCTGAATGTAGCGTGATGTTATGCCCGCCGGCAACGATCAATTGCAATTGTCAATTTTTCCGCAAATGACGCTCATTGACGGAAAAATTGATCGTTTACGCGAGCAAATGAAGCGATTGTCAATTTTTCCGCAATTGACAATCGCTTCATTTGCTCGCGTAAACGATCAATTTTTCCGTCAATGAGCGTCATTTGCGGAAAAATTGTCAATTGCAATTGATCGTTACACAATGGCAGCATATGATTAGATAAATTAATACTTAAACGACAATATAATACTTTTCCTTTTTTCAGTTTCTTTTTCTGGTAATACAACGGTTAATTTTTGTAAAAAAAAAAAATATTTGGTTAATCAGTTTTCATTAAAATAATACATGCCTCTAATTAATATAAAAATATCTAATACTTGTAGTGAAATATTCGTAATGTTAATTATAACATAAACATTAACTTTAAATAAATAAAACGCCTTAAAAGCCTTCATAAAATACGCGAATTTCTTTTGAAGTTTACAAAATTCGTAAAAAATATTGGAAGGAAAATTGTGAATAATCCTCTTACGGCGTCTTTAATCTTTAATTTTAAGAACTCTGTGAATATCTGATTGCGCGTCTATTTTTCGAAAGAAAATCTTCGAGATAGCGAAAAAAGAAAACGTATAATAACACACAATATTGGGTGTATCAAAACCATATTGATGAAAAAGCTAATTTTAATATGATAAAATATATCATCACATCAAATACAGCTAAATAAATAATTTTAGTACGTTTTTTGCAGTGAACTATTAAAACTAATAAAATATGAAACATAATCTAGATTAAGATTATACCTACAGTGTTTCTCTATCAAAACACTGCATAATATTACCTATGTATTTGAAAAGAAAACAATAATCATTAAAAATCATAGCCTGTCTACCTGACCACCAAATTCACCGTACGAATCATAGCAAAGTAACATAATCAAATCTAAACATACAGTACTGTAGGTACTGTATTTATCACAAAAAAATGCACCAAACATGAAAAGAAAAAAAAATAACAACCCCCGTCCTTCATTACGCAAGCGATGTCATTACCAAGACAGATCTCTACATAATTTGAATTTTCTGAGAAAGTAAGGCCAGCAATCACTACTTACCCTGTCTGTACCCTGTAATACTTCATTACGGCCTTGTCATTTCAGTCTACGCACATCCCAAGCTTACATGAATTTGAATCCACCGCCCTTTTTCATTACCGGCTTAATGTTGTTGTTGAATATTTATAAGTTGATTCTCATTTCCTTACTTGCCTTGTGTGAGCGTATGCTCTTGAGTTGGAGCGCTCACTTTGGTATTTAAAAGAGGTTGTTACAGCCACGGATCATTTAACATAAAATTTAATGTGAAATGAGGAATATAGCAAAAATTATAATTTAGAAATCTCTCTTTACAGTCTATACAAGCCTCATGGGGATCCTTGAGAGACAGAGAGGCTCATGTCTAGCGTCGTGCAGCTAATAATAATGATGATGATGATGATGATCATAGCTATATGATTTATGCTTTTCATGAAATAAAGACAAATTAGCTGTGTAACTCTTATAAAAATTCTTTCTCTTATTACTGCTTACTTTCCCACTATGTACCCTAATAACTCATCTGGTCAATTCCAAATCGACTTCTTCCATTATTTATGACGTAATAATATTGATTTACTGTATTATTATCCTTTTTCCATTTTGGATCTATTTCTTTGTTGAAAGAAAAAAAGTGAAAGAAATAGTTAAGTTCATTTTGCACACAATAAATAATGTTTAGTATTTTAATTCAGATGAGGTTCAGTATATAATCAATTTATAAATAAAAATAACTAACTGCTATTTTTTTTCAAAGTAACACGCAAAAATAGACTATAGTCAAGCCGTTTCTCCTTTACACAAAGCAACGCTGTCGCCACGTTTGAAATGTAAATACAGGACAAGTGACATGACTGTAATGACTCCGTACGATTCCAGCTGTTCTATCGTTCTGTCTGTGCTGTGTTTGAACAATCAAGTGAGTGTGATTTCACGGAATATCGAATGGATTAAAAGCTATTACTGATGTTTACATTGGGAAAACACGGCGGCGTTGTTTGGTGAGCTGTAAACTTTAGCGCGGTAAATTATAGGCGGCAATGGCGGCATGGATATCATGAAGTGTAAAGCAAATATTAGGATTGACAACAAAGCGGACGATCGTTTTATCTCTCCAGTCTGACAATGTAACTTTAAAAAGTTTTTTAACTCTAGATAATGTATCAGATCAATAAACAGTTTTTGATTTAGATTGTACGTAAAGATTTCACGGACAATATAGATAGATAGATTCAGAAGTACTAAGAAGGATATGATATATATATACACATTCAATTTCGTTTAATAACGTAATCTAAATTGAATAATGGTACTTGACGTCTCATTCAACTCACAAGTGAAATCACAAGCCTTGTCCAAACATCCACAGCTACGACAAGCGGGTGCACAAACAGACAGACAAACATTTGATGGGAGCGTTCGGAAACTCGATTCCGATTCTTCAGAATATACATAACTACATCTTTTTTTTTTTTTTTTTTTTTTTTTTTATTTATTTAACTTTACACAAACAATAACATTTCATCTTAACAAACCAAAAACCACGGGGGTTTGTCCGGAATGCTAGATTTTAACTTATACTTAACTAAAATATATTACTTACATTATACGGTATTAGCAAAAAAATAATAATATTATAAAATTAGTCATTACGTTGTCTAGTAAACACTTTACCTGCGGCAACACAACTACAACTACTCGCCGCTGGTGCACAAAAACAGGTTTAATTCCCCACATCTACAGGTTGTTTAAGAAATGGTTTTTTAATTTAGTTTTAATGTTACTTTCCGTAATGCTTTGTATAAAAGATGAATCCAACTTATTAATTAGACGAGGAACAACATATGGGGTTGGTCTCCTTCCGTAAGCATTAATTGCACTAGTTGTTAGTAACCTTTTATTAGTTTTATTACGAGTCTGAATATTGTGTGGTATTTCTATTTGAATGTCTTTATTAAAGAAGTTTTCCTTTAAAAGGCTGTAAATGACCTTGGTGTGTATCGGAAGTACCTTACAGTATCTAAATAATTCTAATTCGTTGAATTTACACTTTTCCAAAATATTAGGTGTGACAACTTTTTTTAATATTCTAATTTGTAATTTAAAAATACAGTCTAAGTATGTTTTGAAGGTTCTGCCATAGCTCGTCAATCCGTATGCAATAATTGAGTCCACAAAAGCGTTATAGAGCATAAGTCTCACCTTGAAGGGAATTCAATCTTTAATAATATAAAGGTTGGCGAGAAAAGCTTTGAGTTTTTCACATATCCGGGTGATTTGCGGTGACCAGTTAAGTTTATTGTCAATAATCAGACCCAGATAGGTGTGTCCGTCAACGGTTTGAATTTCTGGACATTCGCAATTGCTATTGTTGTTGTGCAGACAGAGATGTTCATGAGCCACAAGCCTTTCACCGCTTAAGCATCCAGTCTTATTGTGTGGACTGCAGATGTGGACTAGTTTAGTTTTTTGGGCATTTAGGACCAGTCCATTGTCATGACACCATTTGTTAATATTATCGAAGTCAGTTTGCAGTTTCGATAGGGCATGTCGAGCATCTCGGTCCGCGATAAGTAAACATGTATCATCCGCGTACTGGTAGGAGGTACAGTGACTGAGAACGTTATTCATATCATTGACATATGCAATAAAATGAAGGGGACCGATCACTGAGCCTTGTGCAGTACCCTCGCTTACAGTAACTGTATCGCTATAGGCATTGTCAACATTGACACAATATGTCCTGTCCCTTAGGTAGTTTTCGCACCATTTGAGCAATGGACCTCGAATTCCAGTGTTTTCTAATTTGTTGACAAGCCTTGGATGATTTAATGTGTCAAAAGCGCGCGAAAAATCAATGAAAAGGGCTAGGACATGTTGCCTATTGTTTAAGGAAGAGTTAACGTGATCTGTGAATTGAGACAAAAGAGAAGTTGTGCTCTTAAGTGGTTGAAATCCAAATTGGTTCTTAGTTATGATATTGTGATTTTTATAAAAAGTATGAATTTGTTCACATAAACATTTTTCCACAATCTTGTCAATGGACGAAAGAAGAGTAATAGGGCGGTAATTTGAAGCGTCGGTGTGACTGCCTTTCTTAAAGACAGGACGAACACAACCTTGTTTCAGTCCGTTTGGATATTCTCCAACCTTTAGACTGACATTAACTAGATTGGCTATAGCTGATGATATTTTATTACTTATTCTCTTGATATCAAAAACCTTAATTTTATCTTGGCCGGGAGCTTTAGAAGTATTAAGTTTATTTATAATTTTGTGTATTTTATCCGGCGTTGCTTTTTTGACTAGAATACTAACATCTGCGCTATTAGTATAGTTATTTGCATTAAGTAAGGGTTTATTACATCGGGGTAAAATTAGTTTTACAGAGTTTTGGAATTCATATGCAAATTTGTTAGCTATATCTAAGGATGATAAATTCTGACCTGAGAATGCTTTTAATAAAATTTGGTCAATCGAGAGTGTAAGTCTACCACATATTGAGTTAATCAGTTGCCAAAGCTTTCTGGGATTGTTGTAATTATTTTTTATAGTTTTTTTATAATAATTATTTCTATAAAATTCCAGCATTTTGTGTACTTTATTGCGCGTCTTATTGTATTGCAATCTTAAACATTTATTTGTTGGGTCAGATTTCCAAGAGCTAAATAATTTATCTCTCTTTTCAGACAACTTTAAAATATTTTGGTTTATCCATGGAAGCTTACACATCACGGTATTTTTCTTTTTCGTTTTAAAAGATTTGTTTATTGCAGAATCAAAATTTTCTTTTATAAAATTATATATTTGGTTAGGGCAACACATGCTATCGGTAAGAGACCAATCCGTACTATTTAGCTCCTCTATTAGTATTCCACTGTCGTGACAATAAATCTTGGCTTTTTTCTGAGCACCCTGTGTCTGCGCGCGAGCGCTGCTGCATGCGATCAGAGTGACGCGATGATCCGCTAGAACTGTATCGACCGCCGCCGAGTGCGCACCTAACGTAGATAACCTAGCAAAAATATGGTCGATGCATGATTTCGTAACTCGACCGGCTTTAGTCTCGATTCGAGTGTAGTCAGAAATACCACATTGAAAACCATTCTCAGAAAGCATATTTGTGTATAAGTCCCGATGTGAAGTGTATGATTTTAAATCGATATTAATGTCGCCAAGTATTATCATGTCAGCGGAGCCATACTTATTTATTATTCTACATTCTAACATTCAGAGAAGTACGTTTTGCAGTGCAAATGAGGTCAGCATTAAATGCAAACTGTAATTCAAAAGTTATCAAATGAGTATTTTTTTATCTAAAGTAATGAATGAAAAAATTATGGGTTTGAAAATCGAGCTGTTACATATTTATATGAAAAACAAATTTCATCCGAAATATCTAGGTATCTTATCTGTTTGCACATACTTATGCTTACAAATACTTAACATCATATCGAAACCAAAAGAAATTCTTAGTTATACTCTTTTGTATCAAAGCTTCAGCTTTTAACAACCTACAGCTTTTAAAAAACTTTACTGTACCCTACTTCCAAATCTTCAAATACATAAGTAGTAAGATTTGGACAAGTCTAACGTCGATCAACCCCGTTTCTAAAACACACGGGCGAAACAATACGACTGTTCCCCGATATGAAGGCTCTTCAAACATTTGTGGACGTCCCACTTTGACACAAAGAAGGGAATAACGGTAGTGAAACTGGTCCTACTTTGGGACACTCGAACACTCATATCCCAGTTTCAGTCGGCGGGAATCTTAAAACATCAGTGATATAGAAGATGTGACCGAACTAGGAGATGTGACAGTAATATCTATGAAAGTAACCGAAAATAATTTTCGATGTAAGAACTTTATGGTAAGTGAAATTAATTATTGTGAAATAAGGTTCTATTACACTTTCTAGTATTAGTCAAGTGAAAATTTTGAGTGGTCGATACCCTTATTTTTTCATTTTTTTTTATAAGTGCGATATTTTGGTTAAAATTTTCCAAATCAATTTAACACAAATAAAAAGTTTAGTTAATGAAATGTAATGTTATTACCTTTATGAGGTTCTTTCTTTGTAACTACTAATGTAAACTAATGTAAACGATAGGGAAAAGCTGTATAAATGTATGAAACTGTATGAGGATGAACATGTACCTTAAAGTGCCTGTAACTTATGAGCGGCAGATGCTACTGCCGTGGAATTTAGTCCATGATAATTTCATAATGTATTATTTGCTTTTATGTTGCTTTTATCCTTATTTTTCATTATTTTAATTTCATGATTTGAAAAGTTATTATCTATCAACAAATGTCTGTCATTATAATCGCCATAGCAACGCGCTAACTTTTTAATTCAATGTCAAAACTCTAGATTTTCAGCCTAGCTATGGATAAAACCTTCGTACATTATTGTTCTGTATTCATAATTTTAAATGTAGAGTAGAATTCGATGGCGAGCGTATAAATAGAGAAGCGGGCTGCTCAATGAGTCAGTCTTACCACGAATTTGTCTTACTACACTACTGTCCCTAAACCGCCGCCGCCGTATTCTACGTCTATAATCAAACTATTTAAAAACTGTATAAGTACGTGATAACTCTGAACAGCGGTTGGGACTAACGAGGCACGGTCCTCGGACACCGGCGGTGACCACTTAGACGTCGTGCATCTTCCCGTCTGCCATACAGACGTCGGATCTTCTGGCCGTAAGCACGCTCTACCCTCGCCGCTACGTTAGCCGACTCTGCAACATTCCGTGCTCTGCGCCACCACCTGCGCTACCTGATCCATCTGCACGTCCCTCATCTGATCCGCCGGGGCTCTGTAACCTCCTCGAGCGTCGCCCACTTCGACGTTCCAGTAAGACCGCCACTACATAACCTGCTCCGCCCTAATTTAATCCTTCGTTAGTTGTAATTACTTAGCATAATAGTAGTCCGTATTTCTGTATAATCTGTAACTCTAGGACGTGACATATTGCAATAAATTCCTGGCTTTCAGTTTTATCTTTTTATTCAAATTTTGATCTGTTACCTTCCGTAACGTGACAGTTTTGGCGCCCAACGTGGGGCTTCCCACTCTTCTCAAAATTCTAAATCAAACTTCCCCAAGTTAGTTAATTTTAGGCAAATTTAGGCAAATGTATTTGTTGTTACATTTTCATTTCTTCATCTAGTAGTTAGAAACATTACCCTACACTACTACATTATAGGTACCATGTACAGGACACATACCAAATCATAACACGCATAATCAGACAGCTACTCAATCACGCTGTCCTACGGACAGTAGCACGTACGCTCAGGCTCAAGGGTTTAAACCCTATAATTGCTCTCAGTAATTATACGGTTATTCTTGACCTGGGAATACATACAACTTGACTTCTAGGAGAATATCCTGGAAAGTCTAGCAAGCGAGTAGATAGAGATACTTCCGAGGATTTCGAGTCCGACTAGAAGTATCGAATCACTACACTCACTACCTACTCACTTATCCATCTTCAACACCTCATCCATGTATTTTAATTGGGTGATCTTTAGAAATTCTTTACCCTCAAAATTTAATAAAATGGCACGTCCTTCTAAGGCTAAATTAAAAGACTCTTTTACTATGATAAAATTTATTTATTTATAATTTAATGTTTATCTTTTCTAATGAGATTGTACTAACTAGATCTTTAACTTTATGTTTTAGCTTTTCTGTGACGTTCTTTATATTTAACTTTTCTATTATCTATGTTTATCTTTTATAATGAGAATTAACCTACCCCTATATGACTTAAGGCAAACTTAACTTAAAATAACTCAGCCACTCCTTAATGATTTCTAGATCAAATCAAGTAACTTTGCAATTTCTTTACACTTTTTCAAAGGAAAAGCCTTGTTAGTTAACTTAGCTACTACTTAACTACATCTTAATGATAACTTACCAATTTAGGCAACTCCCTTGGCCTAGAATCTTCTTCGACTTAGGATCTACGTGACTGAATTTTGGCTCTATCAGTCTTGCTTATTTTCTTTTCTCTCTTTCATCAAATAAAATTGATGAATTCTATTATTTTTTTTACTAAAAGGGATACTTAACTATCTCTTAACTAATACTTTAGGTACTCTACCGTTAACGTCTCTACAGTACGTTAACTGCCTACTGCATTAGGTACTCTACTACTTACTACTTGGGAGATAACTATCTCTTAACTCTGCCTACTACTATGGGCAATCTTAATTGTTAGACTAAAGCGCTACTTGCGTTAACTAACAAGTCGATTTCTTTATTTTTTTTGTTAAACTTAGGAGCGGTTGATTACTCCATAAAAACAAGCCTTAGTGTCACTTTTAATGGAGCGGCTGACAACTCCTTATAAATAAGCCTTATAGTCATAGGGGAGCGGCTGACAACTCCTTAAAAATAAGCCGATAGTCATAGAGGAGCGGATGACAACTCCTTATAAATAAGCCCTAAAGTCATGTATATTAGGTTACCTTCTCTGGAGTTCGCGTCATTGAATGTGAACCTTACTCCACCATTGTCTGAGCCGAATGCTTGCGTGATCGTATGCAAGGTATGAAAGACTGTAATGAAAGTGAGAGTTGGTATACCACATCTTTTAACCTTCAAAAAATTTTCTCTAAAGTCGAAAATTTTTCAGGGGCCGTGGGAGAAATGTAATGTTATTACCTTTATGAGGTTCTTTCTTTGTAACTACTAATGTAAACTAATGTAAACGATAGGGAAAAGCTGTATAAATGTATGAAACTGTATGAGGATGAACATGTACCTTAAAGTGCCTGTAACTTATGAGCGGCAGATGCTACTGCCGTGGAATTTAGTCCATGATAATTTCATAATGTATTATTTGCTTTTATGTTGCTTTTATCCTTATTTTTCATTATTTTAATTTCATGATTTGAAAAGTTATTATCTATCAACAAATGTCTGTCATTATAATCGCCATAGCAACGCGCTAACTTTTTAATTCAATGTCAAAACTCTAGATTTTCAGCCTAGCTATGGATAAAACCTTCGTACATTATTGTTCTGTATTCATAATTTTAAATGTAGAGTAGAATTCGATGGCGAGCGTATAAATAGAGAAGCGGGCTGCTCAATGAGTCAGTCTTACCACGAATTTGTCTTACTACACTACTGTCCCTAAACCGCCGCCGCCGTATTCTACGTCTATAATCAAACTATTTAAAAACTGTATAAGTACGTGATAACTCTGAACAGCGGTTGGGACTAACGAGGCACGGTCCTCGGACACCGGCGGTGACCACTTAGACGTCGTGCATCTTCCCGTCTGCCATACAGACGTCGGATCTTCTGGCCGTAAGCACGCTCTACCCTCGCCGCTACGTTAGCCGACTCTGCAACATTCCGTGCTCTGCGCCACCACCTGCGCTACCTGATCCATCTGCACGTCCCTCATCTGATCCGCCGGGGCTCTGTAACCTCCTCGAGCGTCGCCCACTTCGACGTTCCAGTAAGACCGCCACTACATAACCTGCTCCGCCCTAATTTAATCCTTCGTTAGTTGTAATTACTTAGCATAATAGTAGTCCGTATTTCTGTATAATCTGTAACTCTAGGACGTGACATATTGCAATAAATTCCTGGCTTTCAGTTTTATCTTTTTATTCAAATTTTGATCTGTTACCTTCCGTAACGTGACAGACTCAAAGAAATAGTCTACAGGTTTTTGTGTAACGATTGAATTAAAATTGTAGTGTAAGTAAATAGCAAACCCATTAACTTTAACATGGGAGAAGATCCTGAACAAGCAAAAGAAACAAGAACTAATTGAGCAGACACAATACTTGTCGGATACTCCACGCGGGCCAATTTGTGCAAAGACATTTTGTTCAATTATTTACTGTATGGACCGTGATAGCTTCGCCATCTAATTCTTTTGAGCACCTTAATAAACAAAGACATTTTAAATCAATAAATAGGTGACTCAAACAATCTACGAAAGTAAACGATAGAGCTATATAAAAATATATTGTAGAGAAGGCAAGCAAATATTAAGATAAATAAATACTAAAAAAATCGACTCACCCGTAGCACCTGAGGTCCCGTGTTACGGGTGAGTCGATTTATTCTAGTATATATTTATCTTACTAGAAAAATAGCTTGTCTATGTCTAATGCAAAAAAAACAGTTTAGTGACAAGCAAATAATCAGAAGATCCATCTACGGATTTCTACCAAAGAGATTCATATTTTAAAACGTCCTAGATAAGAAGTTGTCGGCACTAATGGTAGGGTTTAACATCAGATGCCCACGTTATCTAGGCAACGTTCGACTACTTCGAGAGCTTAATATATAAACTTGGACGAGCGCACTGAGATTGCATTGGGTTTGATATATAAGTAGTTATTTCTTCTGACGTATTTTGTGGATTTATAGTGTCGAAGTGCGGTGAGGTTTTGCGGTAAAATTCTTCGTCATTTGGGTAGCATCGCTCTTTTAAAAAATATAAAACATATTTGAAAAACATATTTGTCCATATTAAATTGTCATAATAACAAAAAAAAATCCCATTTAGTGTAAATATTCTTTTTGTAACTTCAACAATTCATTCTTCATTAAACTATACGTCTATATTTCCTTTTTTTTATTTTGACTATATAATGATTTCAACAACACCCTCTCTTTCATCGAAAACATCATACAATTTCAAATATCTTTCACTTTAACAAGTGTTACTAAGATGAACAATAAATCCACCTCCGCTAATTAGTTTCCCACAAAAGCTACTTCTTCAACAAACATCAGAGTAAGCCTATAAAACAAGTTTGGAATGCGCTTGTACCAAGTAACAGGCAGGCGAAAACTTACGGGACTGTTGTTGTTTGATTGAGGTGCGAACTTTCGGGAACATTCGGTGTTCGACAGGGAACATAATAAGGTCCCGGGTTAACTAGAATGAGTAATAACCTTCGCAAACAAAGCGGTTGTTGCTACAGAAAGTAGGGGAATCTTCCGCGTGCAGATTATGAATATTTTTCTCCCGGGTAAATTTATTTTTTTGCTAAGTATTTGGTACTTTGGAATTTATATCAAAGTTTTTCTTGCCTGTCTACAATTGTAATATAATAACAAGGAGGTCATTAGCGGATCTGAATATTAATCAAATTGAAAATAATTGTTAAGGGGCGTACAACGCTTCATAGTAAAAATTATGGAAATTATTGACTGTCACTCTGTTGTAATCTTGTAACGATATATTCAAGTTTGTAAATATCGTTACTTATGGCTGTTACAGCTGATAAGTTTCTTGCGCCCGTTCTTCTTGTCAGCTAAAAAAGTCTGGAATGGGTGGTAGGAAAATATAGACGATTCAAAAGTACATAATAATTAAGTTTATTTGAAGAGATTTGATTTTTTTTATAATAAGTAGTTTCAAGATTATAGGTTTATTACTGGTTGGCACAGCACTAAAAAGCAACAAATTATAAAATCTACTATAGAAAAGCTGTGAAAGAAACGAGAAGTCACCAAGACATGGCTTATGGGACTTTGCATCCAAGCCAAAAATTAAAAAAACAAAAAAAAAGAGGTCGCATTAGTTTCTATCGAGAAAAGTTTTAGCTATCGTGTTTCTTTTATCGTATTTCTGTCAATCACATAATTGAGTAATAATTATAATCTACCTACTTTCTATGTTATTTTTGGGTCCAATAAATCAAGTACATCTTTGCTCAAAAATGTGTATTTGACGTTGTATAGCCCCTTAAAAAGAGCAATAAATTAAGTAATCACTACTTAATTATCTCGCTTATTATCTTTACAATGAAATTCGCCTAAACCCCTTATGAAATAATTTTCTACTCACTGAAAAACTTTTCTTCATTTACTTACCACTGATTCCGTACTAGAGCAAATATATTTTCCTAGCTATCAGTATACCCATGAAAGAGCGGCACGTGTAGTTTCTTATCTGACAAATGGATTACATTTGGTCCCTCTAAAAGGATCACAACACAACTCCCCATGCGATCTATGGTGCTCCGTCCATTTATTTAATTGATCAGATTAAATGCATACCACGAAACATATATTTTCCATATATGCTTCCACGTGTGCGCACAATATTATTTATTTGCTCGTCCCGGTGGCGCAGTGGTTAAGCGCCTGGCCCAGCGATTGCGGAAGTTAAGCAACGTTAGCAAGGGTCGGTCATGGGATGGGTGACCAAAAATTTATTATCTCGAGCTCCTCCGTGCTTCGGAAGGCACGTTAAGCCGTTGGTCCCGGCTGCATTTGCAGTCGTTAACACCCACCAATCCGCATTGGGCCCGCGTGGTGGGTTATGGCCCATCCTCCTTACCACCCATACGGAAGGCCTGTGCCCCAGCAGTGGGGACATCAAAAATGGCTGATGGACACATTTATTTATCCGGCATTGATTTTGTGAACAATAAAAGCAGGTGGCCAATATCTGAGCAAGTGTTGAAATACAAGGTTACATTGCATATTTTCAGCTAGACCCGAACATAAGATTATGACCCGAGTGCAATATACCGTAGTAAGTAGTAGTACCGTAATTTAAAAAAATGGCGGGAATGTTGTTTTTTTTAACAGCAAACACGAGTTCTAGAAAACCAATTAAGTTTCTGAAATAAATATAGCTTTCGTGACTTACCTATTCCAGCGAGCGTTAATTTAAATATTTTGAGATCAAAGGAACTATGTAATAGGGATGTTGACTATTTTTTTTATTTTATGTTACATAAATTACCTCTCAAAAAAAGAAACATTGGTAAAAGAATTAATTCGCTAGCATGAAAACTGCCCGAGATATCACAGTGTGAAATGCACACAAATGGACTCGATCAAAAACGCTCCATACTAATGGCTTGCACGTTATGACGTCACGCCGTGCTAGTTTGTATGCAACGCATAGGAAATTTGTTCAGCAGCTATATTAAATATTGTGTTTATCAAAATGGTTTCTTCGACAAATTTGCTATACATTTTACGGACTAATTAAAGGTATCATTTATTTTAATAAATTGTATACTTTTTAAATGGACTTGTCCACCCAACTTTGAAGGGTCATAAAACAAATAATATGCAATATATAAAACCAAGAGGTATACAAGCTACTCTAAAAGTTTAATATGTTTACGATTTTTATTAGTATTTCGTTATTTTATTCATTAGTCAACATCCCTATTATTTACGTAATGAAAGCGGAAACACTTGAATAGTCAGGCAACTAACAATCAAGTATGAAATTAGATTTTTAGGGAAAAACCTTAAGAACTTATGTATATTAAATAACAAGTTATACGTATTATGTAATAAAGTTCTATAACTATTAATGTAAAACCTATTCTGTCTCTGTCTTCCTTTTAGGATATAAAAGTGACAGCTTAAGTTTTAAGTCAGGTCTAACTTATGTCTACGTTTCGAATCAGTTTGTCTCCATCTGTATAAATTACTCAAACTGCGCAGGTAATTATTCTGCAATTACAAGAGGTAAATCGGAGTTTAATGGCTCTGAACTTCGTCTAGAGTTCGCGTGCCTTTGGCAAATAACCTTACTGCTCTCATCACTTTGTCTTAGCATTTAGCATTATATTAGTATCTCACGAAAGCAAAACGCTCTTAAATGTATGTAATCAGGCACTTTGCTAACTTCTTTTGTGTGCACAAGCTTGAAAAGAAGCACACGTACATGCACACGCTCATTGCTAGTTCAAAGTATAAAATATTGGGACAACTCACAATTTTTTTGTCCCAAACTAAGCATACCTTATACTATGTGTACAAATGTCTGGAACCAAATGCTTAACCTCATCACACACTGCCCCTACCAGAATTCGAACCCGGCACCTTTGATCCCATTTAGGTCACTTTGATGGTACAAAAATCTCTCTGCGTTATCATCATCATAACTTTAAGCCTTAAGACTGCTGCGGATAGGCCTTTCTCAAGGACCTCCACGTCGCGCAATAACAAAACTAAATTCGTCACAGCTCGCCAGTTACAAAACTGTTTAAACTCGCTAACTGGATAGGCGCCGTTAACCTTCTTACCCTCTTTGAACGAATCTGAGATCCAACTTTCAGTAACTTCGGTAGGTGCAGTAAACGCTACGTTAAACTCTCGGATGGAAAGGCAATTTGTTTGTTTATATACAGTTAGTTTAACATAACTATTGCGTTGTAAAAACTTTGTAAGCGGTGTTCGCTCATGTTTGAATTTCTTTTCAGGAATAAAATGAGGAGAATAGGACAGTATGGAAGTAATGAAAGCAAATTCGCGAAAGTCTACTTAAGTCACAGTTTAAAGATTGTTAACTTTTAATGTGGGAAACAGTAGACGTATATACTGTACCTGCTGTTTAATTTTATTGGATCCTTTGAAAGTATAGCATAATATAATTATCATGTCAGTTTATATTGAAATAAACCTCTTCTACGGATTACAACGCGTGTTTATTATTTTAGGCAGCATTATCTGTTTTATGTTACGTTTTAAAACAAAACCTAATTGGTTTATTTCAATTAGTGCGCGCAGAAATCTTACAAGTATATATCTGTACAATTACGAAATCTTCATTTTAATAAAATTTTAAGGTCATTTTATAAATGAGAAGATGAAGAGATCACTTCGTATCCAGGCTAGGTTAAACTTTTTAACATTATGTATTGGACAACCTTTCAAAAATATGTCGATTTTACTTTGTATAATAAAAAGGAGATAAAAAATTGGGGTACACGTATTTTTATTTTCATTTTTATTTGTTTTTTTATATTAAATCACTATTTGAAATCTTACTCATTCTAGAAGAGTGTATGTTGTCAGGGAGTTGAATGTGTAGCGCTGTGCCAATTTAGGATTAAAAAAATAAAAACTGGCTTTTATCTGTGACAAATGTCATCATGATTTCTAATTTTAGTACCTACCTACTTCGAGCATCGCGGCTTCTACGAAACGCGTCTTACTCTAAGCCTACCTACTTTCTCAAAATGGCATGTTGTCCATTGAAACCCAAATGTGACGCAATATGTTTTAATGAAACAATGAATAAACATAAAACCTGTAACACATAGCCACTAGTTGCTGAATCTTGATCTAATACTTTGACGCCCAATCTCGACTAGAACGGCCGAATGTACCCAAGCTCTTTGCCTCATGAAAATGTATCAGAAAAATCAAGTAACCGCTTCCACGTCTCGTGTTTAAGTGTGTGGTCCAAAAATAAGGCAACATAATAAACAACAATAATAAGTGAATAATAAATGTAATTATTCGTAACTAATTCAAAACTAAATATTAGTCAACGTTTAATGTTCGAGCGAATATATATTTTGAAGCTAAAGTAAACTCTTTATACAATTTAAATGAAAAATAAACAAAAAAATTATATTAGAACTTTATTAAAATCTGATTCAAATGGTTGCTTTTAAAGTTGAGTAGGTAATACTACCTACTAGCTATACAGCTATCGTATTTTTCTCATCTTCATCGAGTATATCTATTTCCTTTCTATTTTTTGTGTTTCTGTGTTTCTCCGTGTAACAAAATTAGGCGCGCCTTCTTACGGGTTAAATATTTTGAACTGATAAATAATACATATTATAATGATAACTAATCATCAATTTAAAATTCTGATTGTCACCTTTAACGATTGATACGTTCATTTCAACGTATCACCAAGTTGTGAGGAGTGGCGTGTCTTTAACATCTCAAGAAACGCCACTTCTCACAACTTGGTCCAGACAACGCCAGCATAAATATTCAGTGTGGGGCGAAGATCTCTTATTAATGAAAAAGGGTCACGAGGTATTTTAATTCAACTACGTGTTAAGGATTTCGTTGGGATACTTGCCCGTGTTCTGGGCGTGAGTTTCATATTAGAGTTGGGGAGTTTACATCTCTTTGTAGGAGAAATTTGATATATCAACCTTCTTTCACAGACTTCATTCGAGGAGAAATATGAACGAGGTCTAGGTTCACGCTATCAAAGTAGAGGTGTAAAATATGCTAAAATATATTCAAGATGTGATCTGTAAAAGCGAAGCAGTTGCTTGCGGCGATAGCCTCAATGCAGGATGTATGATGTACTTCGAAATTCAATGCGAAATCACAAAAAGGTTCATTGTAGAAGCTTCGGCGCAGAAGTAATTTTTGGGTCTCATTGGCGGGAGACGTGGTGCAGGGCTACTGCAAACATGCGCAGTAATCCCCTCCAATTTCTCTCACCGCTCAAGATACCTGCCGATGCTTGTACCCGACTTATTTAATATTAAGCAGCCATTAATGAGAATAATATAACAACTATAATCTGTCACTGGAATCATCGACACGATGAAGAAGAATATAACAATATTCACTTCTCAAGCTTACGCGCTCACTAGACATGAAATAAAACACTTTTAACGGATACTAGCGCGGTTTTATTGAAAGTACTTTGGTAATTAGTTGGTATTTGGATTTTTGGTTTGTTTTTGGTTTGTTTTGTTTGAAAACCAAAAATCCAACCAAATACCAACTAATTACCAAAGTACTTTCAATAAAACCGCGCTAGTATCCGTTAAAAGTGTTTTATTTCAGAATATAACAACCTTACAACTTAAACGTCCCGATACGTTTACGGAAATTGAATTACAAGCACCAAAGAAGCAGCAATTTGAGTAAAATTCAACATACCAAGAAAATTTCCACTAGGTAATAGGTACATGCTTCACCACATCCGATTAAAATATATTTTGTTTGATTCACTATCATATGTTTAATGGGCTTAAGCCGAACAGACTTAAGTATAAGGTATTAGCCGAAAACAGAAACGGGCTGTAATCTCCGACGATTGTTCTGGAAACAATAAGCATTATCTTAATCCGCGAGATCTTGGCTGCACCACTGGATGAGAATTCGGGAGATATTAAACATACTTGTTCGTGAGGATTACGAAGTAAATGATGGAGAGGTGGGAAAGAGTTTTGCGCGAATTGGAACCTAAGTTTGGGAACTATATTCAATGCATGTTAAAAACTGTAGCTAAAAATTGACCACATTTTGCCATTACACTGCTACAAAATTATACCACATTTTGGCGTTTCCTTTAAGCCGATGATACACTGCTACAAAATTATACCACATTTTGGCGTTTCCTTTAAGCCGATGATACACTGCTACAAAATTATACCACATTTTGGCGTTTCCTTTAAGCCGATGATACACTGCTACAAAATTATAAGTTAAAATGCGGTACTGTTGCAAAATGAACTAAATAAATAGTATTATAAAGTCAAAGTCAAATAAGCTTTATTCAAATAAACTTATATATTAAGTACTTTTGAATCGTCTATATTTTCCTACCACCCGTTCCAGACTTTTTTATACGTAGCACTATTTAATTATATTCTGTGGTATTATTTGCAATACAACATCCTTCGATTATCTATAGTTATCAATGATCGAAGGCAATAGCAAAAAGATTACGAAAAAGCTTCCAATCATCCAAATGAAATTAGATATAACTTTTTTTGCCACAATAATGGCCTTCATATTTTGAAAGCAAAAAAGGAATTTATCTTTCGTCAAATATATTAGTAACGAAAAGTATTGTACTCAATAATAAATAAGCCTGTGTGATCCCCTTAGTACGGAAATGAATTGTGAATATACACGAGGGAAAAATATGAATATCGCTACAAATTTATAAGTATGTAGTCAATGAAACATCAACTATAAATGAAAAAATAATGGCTATTATTTTACTCATTTAAAATACACCAAAAATACCTCATATTAGTTAGATCATATATTTATTTTAGACTAGCGGCCGCCCGCGACTTCGTCTGCGTGAAAAGTTTTTTTGCTTTGCTCGGGAACGATACTTATTTTCGGGATGAAAGGTATGAAACTCTATGTCCTTTTCTGTACCCTTGACAACGTGTATGTAGAATTTCATGATGATCGGTTCAGTAGTTGAGACGTGAAGGCACAAACAAACAAACAAACAAATTGACTTTAACATTTATAATATTAGCACAGTTAGTATAAGGATCATGCGTAAATCTACCTTTATTCCATTCATTACTTATACTACTAGTATAGTATTATATTATCTGCGCTTATAATTTTTTTTTTGAGATTACAAGAGCTTTAATGAACTACTAAAAGTATTTTAATAAATACATATACGTAACAAATTAACTATATTTTTAGGGAATATCCTTTTTTAAATATCAGTCCGTGTGACAACACAGTCGGTCCCAAGAATCACTTAGCAGATAAACAGAACATCATTATAGTGTACACATATAACATACTATACGACATACGACTGTCCTTACAAATGCTATAATGGAATAACATGATCATAAGGAAAAAAGTCGCCTTTAGGAAAACAACTAAAGCGCTTTTTTATTCCAGATATACATTTTCGCAATGTATTTTACCACTTCTATCACAAGAAGTGAATTATATTAAAAAAAGAAGAAGTGACATTTTTAAACCCAAATACACACAAGTAATATGATTACAATCTCACAAATAATATTATAAATGTGATAGTTTAGATGCTTAGAGAAGTATTTGGATTATTGTTAATCAATCACACAGATTTGACGAAGCCGCGGGCGAAAACTAGTACTTTATAAAAAGAGCAGAAAGATTATACGAAGTCTCAATAGATTTATTTATTTATAGTTTCTTACAACATTATTTTGCTAAATTATGGAAGTAGACATTAACTTAAAAAAAACCGGTCAGCGAGCGAGTCGGACTCGCGCACCGAGGGTTTCCGTACCATCATACATAACAGACCATACAACAAGTAACTGTGCATCATAATAAATACACTGCAGAGCTGTAGAATAATAAAATTATTATTGCAGTATGAGGTCAGCACCACCTCTTGGCCGATAGTGGAACATTTTTTTCTCTTAGGCCAGCGCCATCTCTTGACCGATAGTTGAACTAAATATTTTTTTCTTAGGTCAGGGCCATCTGTAGACTGGTAGAGGAACTAAATAATTTTATGCAAACAGCGCTCTTTCATATGATATCCCACATACCCTAGTCGCCCCACTTAAAATTTTTAAGACCCCTTTTCAGTCCCTGTTGTAAAAAAAATTTTTTTTTTTTTTATTATTTGCAAAATAGTTGGGAAAACGTCATCTTAAACTGTTCCAAATTTCAAGTTGATACCATTAGTAGTTCTCGAGATATCTAGCTGTGACAGACAGACAGACTTAGTCACACCATAAATAAATAAATAAGGGTTCCTTTTTACCATTTTAGTACGGAACCCTAAAAACAGAGGGATTTTGACTCTATTTCACCAAAAGTCTGGGCAGTAAAAGTTTTAACATTCTTTGGACCAAAACTTCTGTGTTACGCCAACTAAATACGAGCATAAATTTTCTTGCAGACCACAGAGGATTACAATAAGAGCGGCCAAGCACAGAAATAATGTCCGAGTCTTAAGCTTGGAGTATTGCAACGCACCTAAGTATGTATCAAACACTGCCCTAGTAATTACTGGGCTAAACGTTAAGACCCGAATTCCGTGTTAAATGTCCCTCAGGGATACACTACTATGGTACATTATCACCCATTATCTTAGACCCGTGCAGTCCCACCTTCACTCACACAAAATGTCCTCAATCTCAGTACTAATGAAATAGTAGGGAAGGCCTACTTTCTCTGGTCTTCAGAATAGAGGTTACTTACAAAATCTTGGGACAAACGACTAAAGGTCTTACACAAATAATGTTACAAGACGTTAGGATGAAGTGGGGGCATTGTTCTATAAACAGACAAATCTAAATCTTATTAGAGAAAGCTAAAGTTCATAATGACTTGGAAATTCATTAACCCATAAGTAAATCAAATTGAAAGTTGTGTCGAATTTCAGTTGAGTTTGCGACGACGTAAATTGTTTGTATTCTGTCAATAAGGATGAGAGTCGGTTATAATTTTTGAGCGACAGCTGCTTTAGGTGATAAATTAAATTTATAAGAGGCACATAATTCTCCGAATACCTGTTATTCGGAGAATTATGTGCCTCTTATAAATTCAATTTCCATTTTGACGAATTAATCACGACGATATTGTGGATAGGTATTGAAGCATTTGATCTGTTCGTTATGATTAAATTGTATGAATTATTCAAACGATCTACATAAGAGGTGGTTGAACATACAAACAAGAGATTTTAAAATCAATAACATATACATAAAGTAGTCAACAGTTCATGAAAGGACTGGCCAAAGAATGGTTAGTCATTTAAGTTCCAAGTTCTGGATTTCTGAGACTTGAAGAAGAAAAAAATCAAAAAGTCTTGTGCAACTTGGGCAGCCACGAGAGCTTAGAATGGGTCCACCAGAACTTTCCTCAAATTCCTGGGAGTATTGAAATAGAGTTTATTAAAGTCGCCATTGCGGTTTCGAAACTTACACTGTTGGACCTCTCAGACTTTTAGTTTTTTTTTATATTGATTAAATAATACAATAGGTATTCTTTGTTTAAACATTTGTTTAAAATTGTGACTCTATGTTCGTCTTTTTTGGTGATATTAGGTAGGTACAGCTAATATTTTCTGCAGCAAACCGCAGTTAAAATTAATATCATAACTAATTTATCAGCTAAGCTGTTGACTGAGTTACGTGGATTTACAATTTTTAAGGAGTTCTGAATATGTTTTTATTACGCATCGATGTTATTAGAAAGAGACTAAAAGGACAAAATTTATACCGATGACCCTATCTATACGAAATTTTCTTTTAAGGCTTCCTTATTTCACCCATAATCTCTGAAGTGCCATTTATTCCCAAATTAACTTCCCTTAGCCATTGCCCGAGATTTTCCCAGTAAATTTCATCCCGCACAATAATCTGCCGAATGCACTGTCAGCAATAGGAGAAAAGACCAACATAAGTTGATCTCTTCGACCGCTTAATGTTCGGATATTCGGAGCGAGTTTGCGAACGGTACCCAGTTATCGGGGGTCAATGGTAACTGGACAAGTTAGTCACAGAATTCCGATTTCAACTATTAATATAGATTTCCAATTGGACCAGAGGCAGTTGGTCGGTATTCGAAAATGTTTGCAAACGAGCCTTGTATTGGTTGGTCTGAATTTTTAATTAAACTTCTATATTCTATGATATGACGGTTTCTTGTTTTGAAAGACTAATTAAAATTATACTAAGATTAATGCTTCCATTAATTAGTCATGAAAAGGTAAAATTACATTGCAATATAATTACTAACACCTATGGTCTTTTTGTAGCTTAAAAAGTCTGGAACGGGTGGTAGGAAAATATAGACGATTCAAAAGTACTTAATAATTAAGTTTATTTGAATAAAGCTTATTTCACTTTCACTTTCACTTAAGTAATACTGAAAGCCTAAAAATGTACACAATTTTTATTGCCGATAACCTTTGGATAGGTTTGGATTTCATCTATCTATTCCAGTTCACGCACATTGTTCTATTGGAATTTAAGACCTCGCATAAAGCAAAACTACTCGTAAAACAAACATTTCTCAGAAAAAATATTTCACCGAAAATACGAAAATTATGCCATTAAGTGTCTACTCCATACTAATGTAATGAGATAATAAGGAAGTGAAATTTTACATTCGGCTTGTACTATTATGTATTCTGTGCTTTCGGATATCTCAAAATACAAAACAAAAGCACAGAATATATAATAGTACCTACTCGATGAGGAGCCGACTCACTCAGAGACATTTTTGTTCCGAAATGAAACTTATTACGTACTTCCTAAGTCTTATTTTTGTGTAATGATTTTTTTATTTGTTGATGACGACAAAACATTTTGATATTTTACTGAATCGTTAGGTATCTAATAAAATATAATTTCATGGCATCTATTAAATACGAAAACAAATATCTATCCGTGATTGCTATTGTTTTGATATAAAAAAATGATATAAATAAGTAATACGTTGAAGTTGATGTAAAAGGATCAAGATGCTAAATGCGGATATATTTAATAACGGTATATAAACTGGTTATAATCAAAATTTTCTCAAAATTAATCCCCAAGTTAGAGTTGCTTTATAAATAGACGCTAATTAAGATATCTACATCATCCGTAATTATTCCTCACTTAATTAAAACGTTAACAAGCCTTGTTTTCTAAAGACGAAGTTTATTCTCTGTACGAAATTGTGTACGAAGAACGATATTTGACACAAACTTCGTTTTAATTAAAAGTTAACGAATATCTAGTTTCTGACGTTTAAATATTTGGGCAAACATTTTATTTAGTGTCATCAATAACTAGAATTGTCTGATCCTACAAAATGTTTGTACATTACAAGGATTTAAATATCATTAAAAATTGTAACGTTACAAAAATATACTACATACGTTACAAAAATAACGATATTATATTGTTTTCAACACACTTACTCGTAAAGTGAGCCTTATTACATCGCTTTTAGGGCCATAAACCGAGCTATACCAAACGCGTGCAATAATATATAAAACACTAGTTCGTAATAGAATTAACCCTACAAAGTTAAATTAGTACCTTACTGCAAGTTCTATGCGAGTAAACAGAGCATTCCTAATTTAGCCGGGTAATACAGTTATTTTTTTTTTGACAACAAAGAGGTTTTATGCTGCTGAAAATTCATATATATTTTTGGAATAAATAAATGTGTAAGTCCTTAATTAAGTCAAATAAATATATTTTTACAAACCATAAGTGAAAATGATTTTAAAAAAAGAACGGTCTACAACAACCTAACACTTTAATTTAATTCTTACTAACTTTAATCATGAACTAATTTCAATGAGACACTAACTTTAATCAATACGACAATATTTAACATTGAATTAAATATGAGAGAGCACTATAACGCCACAAAGAAACGTCCGTCGGATCCAAACGCCGCGCGCAAAGTGAGGCCGTGCCGCAGGTAACGCCACCTTTTATACAGCGCCGCTCGGCCCGGGCTCGTGAGTGGGGGAACTTGCTAAGACGGCCGTTCCTGGCAGCTGAACGTCCTCGTCAGCTTGACTCTCGTCTCTCCTTGGCGTTTGGTTGGGGACCAGCACCACAGCCTCATCAGCATCAGCCGATGGTACCGGGTCTTCGCTAGGCCTTGGCATGTGGTCCTCGTCAGACCTTGGTGGGTGGCGGTCCTCACAGACTACGATGACGTGGTGGTCCTCGTCGTCTGGCTGTTCATCTAGAACACACACTTAACAAAAATAAGCAAACATGTTTTTTATTTTTTTTATTAGTTTTTTAGCACCGGTGACCCACCGCGGCACAACCACAAGCGTGCACTCAAGTGATTAAGACACGATAAGCAACCAGCGCAAAGCAACTAAGCCAAAACGTCATTCGCGATGAAAGAGTGAAAGTACTCAATCATCGACAATGACAAATTCATTCCAGCACCACATTAAGTAGGTAGGTAGGTAAGGTTCATGTTACCATCCGGATCCGGCAACCCATATTGAAGCTCCAGACGATAACACAAACAAAATTAAATACCACAATGTCGGGGCCAATTAACTGCCACAATGTCGGGGCATAGGGGATTGCCATAATGTCGAAGCATTAGGGAATTGCCATAATGTCGAGGCATAAAGAATTTGCCATAATGTCGAGGCATTAGGGAATTGCCATAATGTCGAGGCATAAAGAATTTGCCATAATGTCGAGGCATTAGGGAATTGCCATAATGTCGAGGCATAAAGAATTTGCCATAATGTCGAGGCATTAGGGAATTGCCATAATGTCGAGGCATAAAGAATTTGCCATAAGGTCGAGGCATTAGGGAATTGCCATAATGTCGAGGCATAAAGAATTTGCCATAATGTCGAGGCATAAAGAATTTGCCATAATGTCGAGGCATTAGGGAATTGCCATAATGTCGAGGCATAAAGAATTTGCCATAATGTCGAGGCATTAGGGAATTGCCATAATGTCGAGGCATAAAGAATTTGCCATAATGTCGAGGCACTACATAACAGACTTGCCATAATGTCGAGGCAATCACTCACACTTCCGAAGAACGCTTCGCACGCATCCGGCCTCCACTCGCCACGCCACAGAACTATGTGTTCAGCAGCAGCTTGAGTTTTCTTGCCGTACCAGCCGGCCAGCAGATCGAGCTCGTAGCGCTGATGGGGCAGCGCACGCAGAACCTTGTAAGGCCCGTGCATACCGGAGTCCAGCTTGCCGGTACTTTGTGTGGCCTTGCTCACGAACACTTGATCACCCACGGCGAAACTGCGTGGCTGTCGGCGATCTTCGTTGACGTAGGCGTCCTGACGCTGTTGATTGGCAGTCAAGAGTTCAGTCGCCCGCTGTCTTCTGAGGGTCATAAGAGCTTCCCTTTTAGGTTGGCAATCACTTAGCGATACATCTCGCACCAGTGTCCTGATGGCAGGCGTCGCAGCATCAATGCCCACCAACAACTGCAGGGGTGAGGCTTGTGTTGTAGCTTGCCTCGTGATTCACTTTTATAAGATAAACATATAGGGCAGTGATTAACATATTTCCTACCAAAATATCTTAAATTTGGAAACCAAAAATGTCGTAAAATAACATCGGTGGTTTTATCGACGCCAATATGGTCGTGGTCATCATGAAAAACCCGTAGCAAGCTCACCCTGTGACCCTAGGGATGAAGCATAAGAGACGCGGCTCTTCACCAGTAGGTTATGTTTATAAAATAAAAGTTCATTTTTAATAAAATACCTGTTTTGATCTCATTGCCCTTCCCTTAGTTTAGTCATAAACTCCTGCGTCTCCACATCAGCAGTCTGAGCAATCTTTGCCCAATTGACCGGACTGCGTATGTGGGAGACTTGTGCTGGAGGATTCCTACTTAAATAATCAGCATGTTGCATCATACAACCTTTCGGCTCGGCCGTACCTGACCGTTACCTTTGAATAATAATAAATGAACTTGTTGTTCATTATTAGTCCGTATGTAAATCAGTCCCTTTTGGTTTAAAACATCAGTGCCAATTAAAGTTGGCGCACTAATACATTCAACAGGTACAGTACAACATATAAATCAACTTCTAACAAAACTTCGGAGAACTCTAAAATAGCAGTGACATACTTAAGAGGTTGCCTCAATCTCCTGGCTTCCTATGTCACGCATAACGATAGGTTGGAATTTTATTAAAATTAAAATGCTTCAAAACTGATCGTTTTACAAAATGTACAAAATTTGGTTGACCTGTTATTGTCATTGGGTGGTAAAGGAACTGAGTCGTATCAGTTTTAGACTTTTTAGGGCAATGCCATTCTTGTGACCAAACTTGCCACAAATGAGACACTTATAGTTGTCTCCAAACCTAGGTGCATCTCGCTTACGCGATTGCATAGGCCTTATGTGGCTTGACGGACGGACAACATTGTTGGAGGCTCGAAAATCATGTTTCGGTTTAACATATACCGATAGGAACTCTACTAAGCTTAGCATTGGTAGCCGCGGTCTACCTCCGCGCATCACATATCAGAATCATGTACACTCGGGTCAAATGAGGAAATATAATACTTATGAGACCTTACTTGCATCAAGGATGAAAGAGCTCCAACAATCCTGTCCGCCACGCCTTTGTCTGCGCTGGTACTAGCGTCAGCATCACGCACTGTACCCAAAGTCGCCCCATCGGTAACGCCGGAACCCTGCTCGCTGGCGAGGGTTGGCGCCACGATAAGCGATGGCGTCGGCGTATGATCACCAAGAAGATGCGACGGACTATCAACCGTTGGCGTTGTTGTAGGTTGTTAGCATCTAATCTAGTGAGAATTCGTTCAAACACCACATCCTGTAAGCTCTCGCGGCGGTCACTTGAGCTATTACGGCGATCGTGAGTTCTACTTTGCGAGATATGCGAAGCATTATGACGTCTATTCGAAAACTACTTTTAAAGACACGTGGCACACCTTTTTCTTTACAAATGTTCACGAAAACTTATACAAAACACGTGGCACTTTAATCGAATACTCACGAAAACAACTTTTACAAAACACGTGGCACTTTTAAAACGCACAGAACACTACTTTTAACACGAAAATTAACTTTTGGATGGCAAAACAAGCTGGTAGAACGCGTAGTGAATCCCACTTCTGATTTTACAAACCATAAGTGAAAATGATTTTAAAAAAAGAACGGTCTACAACAACCTAACACTTTAATTTAATTCTTACTAACTTTAATCATGAACTAATTTCAATGAGACACTAACTTTAATCAATACGACAATATTTAACATTGAATTAAATATGAGAGAGCACTATAACGCCACAAAGAAACGTCCGTCGGATCCAAACGCCGCGCGCAAAGTGAGGCCGTGCCGCAGGTAACGCCACCTTTTATACAGCGCCGCTCGGCCCGGGCTCGTGAGTGGGGGAACTTGCTAAGAATATAATTTTTATCAAATTATTCATAATTCACAATATTTTGTTATAAAATATTAAAATATTTGCATTTTGTCACTTAAAATTATAATTTTGAAGTATAAGTAGTATGCTGTATGCTCCTCACCCCTTTGATCGCAAAATATTCTTGCGTTGGGCGTGTGAAAAAAAAAACATGCGCGCCTTTTCCCATAATTATCATATTTTGTTTTTGCCATATTTGTTGCTGTGTGATAAATTACTTTATTTTTTCCTCGCAAATGTGTTGAAAAACGTCGTATGAAACTCGTGAGCTCTTGCTTATTGCACACTCGGCTGAGTTGCAACCCACAGCCTTGTGTGCAATGAGCAACCTAAGCTAACTTGTCTCATAATGTACTATAACGTTATTTGTACCATATATTTAGCGGTGTATAATGATGGAATAATGTTTATTTTTAACGGTATCATAGCGGTATTTAACGCAACAAAAAATAATAACGGTATTTACGGCAAATAATGCTAATTTTAAAATAACGTATTTAATCCCCAAACGAGAAAACCAAGAAAACTATTAGCGATTATTACTAATGCCTTGATGATGATTAGAACATTTATAAATAGCGATTGAATGAAATTCCATCAGTTCATCGTGAAGTGAGTATAGATAATTTTATCCTTTCCTTATCGTTTCGACAGATTTTTGTTTCATCAGATTTTTGTTTCGCCAGATTTTTGTTTTGACAGAAAAAGTACAATCATAACGAAATTGTCAACACAATATAATAACACTGATAACAGTCACCTTATAACATTTAATGTGGTATTTACACGAGTCGACTTGGCAGGCAACTTAGCAGGCGACTTTAGTCAATTAGCGCCGTTTATCGACAATCGCTTGTAAAATTAAATCGCCACCTCATTGAAATTAGGTTTGCGGTTAAATTTTACAAGCGATTGTGGATAAAAAGCGCTTATTAAATAAAGTCGCCTGCCAACTCGCTCCATGTAAATACCCCATCATAATCTTTAAACAGCCTAATCCAGGCTAAGCTTTTTGCTACCCTACTCAATTTCTCTACTACACTACACTGCCTACACGTGTCTCAAGAAGTTGTCGAGAGCCCGCTGAGCGGCCATAACAGTAAACTGTCCCGACGCTAGATTTAAGAAGATAGGTATTACTCCGTCGAGTGTGAACACTCACTTATTTATAAATATGTAGTACGCTTTCACCTGTACACAGAATACACCTGTACCCAGTGTTTTATTGAAGGATCATTGATTTCATTTTCATTTCAAAATTCTTTATTTCATATTATAAAACAATATGTGACAACTACTTGGATAATACATGTACATTGATTAATTTAAAGATACCTTATGAGGCTAAACTTACCACCTATGAAAGCTTTAGAAATATGTTATTCCACTTTACTTTTATAATCTTGAAATATTAACACACAGTTATTAAATAGCACTATTGTCAGAAAAAACTATACAAAACATTTGTAAGTGATTTGCTTATTGCATACAGACAAGAGGGTACAAAAATAAATAATCAACTAAATTATTACATTGCCTACTTTATTATTGAAGGATCAAATTGTTGGCGATATAGTTACAATTGTATATCAGCTTAATGGATTGTCACAACCTTATCTACATTTTTATGAGTGTAAACACTAAAAGCTTTGGAAGAGTACTTTCTCTTTCTATTATCACCAACAAGTTATCCAGTGCTGGACATATTATGCCTCTATTAAAAGAAACATTTTTTTTCCTTCTTTCTATTAAAGAAAAAAGAGTGCACATACGCGCTCATTCTAAACAGCAAATAAGAGACAGTACATATCAGTTTCAAAGTATGTCTAACTTTAGTCCACGTTTGGAGTTCAAAACACATTATAATAATGAAATTAAATATATATTTTTTACTTTAACAGTTTTCACTATAACATACACAATAGCTCGTTTTACATTATACTTGAAAACATCATAAACAACAAGTGAAATTACAGTTGTCTTCACATTATTTACCACACAGAAGTCACACAATTTAAATAATGTTCATATATACACCTACAGACTTATGCTAGGTATATACATACCTATATTACTTTGCTGACCCTAGGATTTACGGCCGGTTGCACATTTTAGCAGTATGCCATCCAAAAACAGCTCTACTACCTTGAGATATGGTTGATTTGCAGGTAAACATAGTTAATCGTACTAGACTGACCCCCCATAGTGGCAAAACCATAGAGAATAAAATAACAATACTCACAATCAGATAAACAGAGGGACTGGCTTAGAAAAGCTATGGCTATCGGAATAGCGGAAGTTCAAACATAAAAAATCGAATGTAGTTATAAAATATAGGATGAATTTATGAACCTAAACCTAAACTATAAGTACTGATACAACCATGTTCACACATAGTACAGTAGAAAAAAATATCGATTTTACTTTTTAATTATCTTGGTGGTAAACCAAAGTAGGTACTCAGTCGAATCTCGAAGACAATTTCTGAACATATTGACATCTTAACTAGCCTAGAGAAGCGACAAAATAAAAACCAAACAATGAAATTAAATACATTGACGATGAAAAGCATTAAAGTTTTTCACAAAAAGCCTAAGTATTCACAAAACCGCTAACTCCAAAAATATGCCGCTACAAGCAGAACCGTAGCCTTCAGCCATTACGGCGCTGTAAGAAAATCCTTATTAATAGAGGTAGACGACAGGACGCAAGTGCAAGGATTTTGGAAGATGGAATGCCAGGGAGAGGTCCTCTCCTAAACGTCCCGGAAGATAGAATAACACATGTGCCTATAGATTCACTTTATAAAATATTAGGTTAAAGCATTTAGCTTTGCAAGCTTATAACCACTTAAGCATTTTGCTTTGTAGGCATCCACTTTATACTTACATCTCGCATTTAAGGTAACTAGATCAAAAGGGGCAAAATTTTATTATTTTCGTGATTCTAATTCATGTGCCATGTTTTTTGGTTCAAATGTTGAGTATAACATAGCAATAATGTTTGTGTTCAGTAATGTTAGTTTTTTTCTGGAACTCTGTGATTCGCGAATATCGCTTTTGTCGTAGATATATAAATTTCCTAAATAAAATTAATTCATCTTGTAGGTGTTATTAAACTAATGACTAATTTTCCAGTCTAGTCTATTCTACAGTTCAGCCATCCTAAGGACTAAACGTTTTTGTAAACAAAATTTTATGCATTTTTTTTTTAAATTTAGATATAGCGTTTTATCTACTCTCGACTGTCAAAATCCATTGCCTTAAACAGTTAGACGTGATAAATCTCTATATCATATCGCATTTCGGTGGTAATGCTAGATGGGCAGACTTGGACAACATTATGTAACTTGGCTGGAGTATATATACAATGCTTGTTAAACTACTTTTAACTTTAATATCATGTTAAATCTCTAATAGAACCCTAAGTGGGTTCCACGGAGGAAACTCACTTAAAAGGCACGGAGAAAAATATGATCTGTATGGGGTCTTACGAAAACCAGATGGCATAAGGACGGTTTCAGGGATTAAGCCGTGAAAAATTCCCTCTGGACCTTAGAGGATATCTTTATAAATGTTATTATTTCATGTCAGAAAGTTCCTTCGTCACCCCAAATCTTGCTTTGCTTTAGTTTTGTTTAATAATTTGGTATTTAGTCTAACCATCAATCTGACCAATGGGAAAAACTGTTTTAAAAGCTGCCTTAACATTGAAAATATTTTTCTTTAGCAAATAGTTCTTTAAATTTTTAAACCGAATGATTTAAAAACCTACTATATTTTCAGAACACTACGAATAACAAAGCAAAAACTATAGAAATCACGATCGGAATAAGAAAAAATATTTTACTTGAAATATGAATTCCATATTTATTTCTCACATACCTATCATTGCCATTGTTTGTCAGTCACTTGCCACTTGGCAGACTTTGAATACACTAGAGGAATTTTGATATAAATCAAAAGGTGAATACAAGAAGAATATGAAGCGAAGCCATATCCCATATTTGCCATTGAAAACATTTTAACTACACTTAAAATTTTTAGTGCGTAACTATGCTATGATATTATTTTTATATTCCGTGTAAATAAAGAACATTAGCTGAAATCAATCTCAGACTAATTAAAAAAGCAATGCCTAAGTGAAATTCGGAAAAGTTGTTAGTAGTTAATACTATGGTTAACATCGCAGAGTGCTATTATAATATTGACAAACCGTTCCGAATCACACTCGTGCGTGTAAGCTGTCTATAAATTTGCTGGAAAAATTGTAGGCCGCAAGTCTGGGTTATATCGTAACTAATACGCGGGACAGTTAAGTGCGATCCAATTTAATCCTGTGGTTCTTGCATTGAAATAAAAATATTTGAATTGTATTTGGGTTAGAAAGTTTCGTTCACATTAAGAGGGTTTATGCGCTACACTAGCGCCGCCAATGTAAAATAAACATAGTGCTTAAATAAAGACGAAATTGTGAATTGTGTTCTTCTAGTGTACTCCACTATACCCAAGATATCCCGGACGTCAGCCTGTACGAGATTAGTATGGCTCTCAAACAGCTGAAAAACAACAAGGCGGCGGGTGACGACGGAATCACTACAGAACTTCTGAGAGCGGGCGGTAAGCCGATACTCAAAGTCCTCCAGAAGCTTTTTAATTCCGTCATCGTCGAGGGCAGAACGCCGAAGGCATGGAACATAAGTGAGGTGATTCTGTTCTTTATAAAGGGTGACAAGTCCCTCTTAAAGAACTACAGACCCATCTCACTTCTGAGCTATGTCTATAAGTTGTTTTCGAGAGTCCTTACGAATCTTCTCGCTTGCAGGTTCGACGACTTCCAACCTCCCGAACAGGCCGGGTTTCGAAAAGGCTTTAGCACCATAGACCACATCCATACGCTGCGGCAGGTTATACAGAAGACCGAGGAGTATAATCTGCCACTTTGCTTGGCGTTCGTGGACTATGAGAAAGCCTTTGATTCGATCGAAACCTGGGCGGTGCTGCAGTCTCTTCAAAGGTGCCAAGTGGACTATAGGTATATCGAGGTGTTGAGGTACTTATACAAAAACGCCACCATGTCGATCCGAGTACAGAACCAGAGCACAAATCTTATCCAACTGCAGCGTGGTGTGAGACAGGGAGACGTTATTTCTCCGAAACTGTTCACAGCTGCGTTGGAGGACTTGGAGGCTCTTTAAGCTCTTGGACTGGAAAGGACTCGGCATCAACATTAATGGCCAATACCTAACACACATTCGTATTGCCGATGATATAGTCCTTATGGCTGAGACCATGGAAGACCTGAACACAATGCTCGAAGATCTCCGTAGTGCTTCCCAAAAAGTGGGTCTCAAGATGAACATGGATAAGACGAAAATTATGTCAAATGCCCATGTTGTACCCTCTCCAGTTCATGTTGGGAACACTACACTTGAAGTTGTTGACCATTACGTATACCTAGGACAGGCAATCCAGTTAGGTAAGTCCAACTTCGAGAAAGAGATCTCTCGTCGAATCCAACTCGGGTGGGCAGCATTCGGGAAGCTTCGAAAAATCTTCGCGTCCGACTTACCTCAGTGTCTCAAGACGAAAGTTTATGAACAGTGTGTGTTGCCAGTGATGACTTACGGCAGTGAAACGTGGTCGCTAACTATGGGTCTCATAAGGAGGCTCAAGGTCACCCAGCGTGCAATGGAGAGAGCCATGCTCGGCGTTTCCCTGCGTGATCGAATCAGGAACGAAGAGATCCGCAAGAGAGCTAAAGTAACCGACATCGCTCGAAGGATTGCTCAGCTGAAGTGGCAATGGGCGGGACACATAGCGAGAAGAACCGATGGCTTTGGGGTGGAAAGGTTCTGGAATGGCAACCGCGCACCGGACGGCGCTCCGTGGGTAGGCCCCCGACAAGGTGGACCGACGATCTGGTGAAGGTCGCGGGAAGCCGCTGCATGCAGGCATCGCAGGACCGATCGTCGTGGAGATTCTTAGGGGAGGCCTATACCCAGCAGTGGGTGTCGTGCGGCTGATATGATGATGATGATGAGTGTACTCCGAATAAGATTTGTGGTACTTTTTATCGCTTAAACTATATTTTCTAGTCTGTCGTTTAGTTTAATGGAGTTTTAACGACAACTAAACTACTGGTTATTAAATATTGTTTAAACGATAAAAAGTACAACAAAGCTTCTTCGGAGTATACTAGAAGAACAAATTTCGTCTTTATTTAAACACTACGATTTTTTTCCCATTGGCGGCGCTACTGCGCTAGTGTAGTGCTGTAACCCCCTTTAGTTGTAGTGTTGTTCTGACAGAGCCAATGGCCGTTATCTCGGAAAGGATTTGGAAATCCTGAAATGGTATAACGTGAACTGGTCTACACTCCAAGTACTCTAGTAAATACAGAAGATTTGAATTTTTGCTCAAAAGATACATTCCTTTTTTTGAAGAAGCAAAAATTAAACTATTTATTTACTTTTTTTATTTCTTGATGAAAATGGGAATACCCACAAGCCAAAATATAATTTTAAAAAAGTTGCGCGGTACCCCAAGCGGCGGTTTTAGCCCAAAGCAGTCGAACTTTTTCTCATTACGGCCGAATCAAATTGAGTCAGTGTGCAGGGACGATTGCTCCCCAAACTATGTCAAGGAGAAAGTTAGAATTTAAATTAACACTAAAATATCTACTTTATAGTAGTAGAAACAGCTGCGGTTACTGTTGTTGAAAAATGTTTTTATGAATTTGTTTGCTTTAAAAATTTTGTTTTTTAACGTTCGTTATCCGTGTTTTTTTATAAAAATAACAAGCATTGAGTGCCCACAGCTGATAGATACTTATATAGCAACACTACCAGAAATCAATTTAAAGCCTCTAAGATTAAAATTAGCACTGCACCAAATTTTTCCTAGCTTCCTTTATCTCTTTCCGTCACCCAGAAAAATATAGTTTACCAGAGCGAGAAAACAACAACCACTCGGCTGAGTCCGCGCTTTTCGCCATTTGTAAGCCGATCATAGCGAGCGGTATTCTCGATCTAGCTTACGCTGATTCTGGCTGGCGGAAAGAAAATAAAGAGATCGAGCTACTGAAAAAAAATTGAAGCAATTTTTTTTAATAACAAAAATGTTACCCCCCCATGTAAGCGTAACAGAAGCCTATTAAGCTAGATACATATTGTTGCTAACTTATCGAATTTCTCATCTGCGGCGTAAACAACATAGAATAAATTTGCTTAAGATCCCGCTCAAATACCTAGCAATCCACAAGACATCAGTTTTCCATTACGCACACTATATAAAACGCTGAATAGCTATTCACTTTATAGTTGCTTTTCTATTCATAAAAGCTTTCTATACTGTGACATTTCTTCTCAGAACTTTTCTAGGACAATGCAAGGACAATGCTGGTATAACCTTGTATTATCGGGCGGGGTGCTTTTGAGACCGACGCTCAAATGTCACTGCCAAAACGATTAAAGTAGGTGATAGAAAATTGAATACTTATAAAATACATGTATACCCAATACTTTCGTGACATTTTTGAGAAAACTAAATCGAATTTTCACGTGGTACACGGTATACCACAATTAATCTAAAACAAAAAGAAGAGGAAAAACAAGATTTATGGTTTAAAGAATCACACTAATAGGTACATGCTGCTGGCAAAAAATCTGGCAAATTATGACAAACAAAGATATTAGAATTTTAAAGACAAAACAATAAAATCTAAACATAACCCTATAGACTTGTAAAAAATATCTAAGTTAAAGGTCATATTAATAAACAAAGCTAAAAATAACTGTTACGTAAAATAAAAATATTTGCCGAGTTTCGAATCGGTTTGGTTGGGTTAACGATAGTCGTTCATAACCGATGTGGAGACATAAATAACACCCAATTGTAGTTCAGTAGAAGTTAGGCTGAAAAATGATCGCGAAACTTCTGATTTTGTAACCATAACAAAAATTTACCATTATGTTATATTATAATACAAGGGATTATAAGATACAATCATTATTTTGGAAATAATAATGTTAATTATTATTTCCGTTGGGGCGGAAAGGTTCTGGAATGGCGCCCGCGCCGTGGGTAGGCCCCCGACAAGGTGGACCGACGATCTGGTAAAGGTCGCGGAAAGCCGCTGGATGCGGGCAGCGCAGAACCGATCGTCGTCATTAGAGTATATATTCTGTGTCGTCGTGGAGATCCTTAGGGGAGGCCTATACCCAGCAGTGGGTGTCGTGCGGCTGATATGATGATGATGATGAATGTTAATTGGGCTAATTTTGAAAAAAAAAACTTATTAAGGGGCGGGCTATATCCAGCAGTGGATTTATGGCTAATATGTTGATGATAATATAGTTTTGATTGACATGACAGTCAAGTATTAACTACTTAAAAAAACAAATGCCTTTGAAAAAACACACTCTAAAACTTCGACCATAGATGATCAAATTTGTAAAAGTGCAAACCAAGACAGACGTTAATTTTTTTATTAGAAACCAAAATATATAAGTCTCACCAACCCTTAGAGTAAGACGCGTTTCTGTTCCAGAAAGAGAAGCCATACGAAGCGTTCCCATCTGCCGAAGTACAAGCCCAAATGGGCATACGCGTTAGTAAAACCAGTTGCGCCCGGATTTCTTTCTAGACCGAGTCGAGTCGCACATGTGAACGCTGCTGTGTTTAAAATGTCGAATTTATGAGTTTTTTGCTGTTAAAAGAGGTCTGGAACATCAAGTAAATAAAAAGACGGTGTTACATTTCACAAGAAAGTATTTTTTTATCGTATTATTGCTATTTGTTTACATTTAAACATTAAATTCGTATATTTTATTCTTGATTAGTTGTCAGATTTGTTCAGTGACATCGGGTCAGCTAGTCCATGGCTCGTCCGTATTACAAATTTCAGATCTGTCGCTAGATAAATCCGAGTTCTCGCCGATGGGCACCTTAGTGATGTTACCGTTATATAATGTTTTTCGATAAAGTTTTGGTCAATTTTGGTCTTTGCACTGATTCTGCGTCAAATTCATTTGCGATATTTTTGCATGACATGATGATGTGAGCGCGACAGACATCGTGAGATAAATGTCGAGAAATAGTCACGGCGCTCATCCTAGCGCGGCTGGTTTATACGATATTAACCTACGTCAGTATTAGTCAGCTGACGGAAAGGCGTAAAAAATTGTTTTTCGACCTAGGTTCCTTGGAGCAAGTTGTTGTTGTTGGAAAAGATTTATTCCCATTCATTACCTATCACTCTTATGAAATTGATTTAACAGACCATAATTTAGAACTTGCAAGATTAATCATGGAAAAATACATAGACACTAGAATTTCTTTTCTAATGAAAAAATCGAACCCAAATAAATGCATCCGCCAAATTTACACAAAATTAATTCATTTTAAAAACCAATGAACTTCTTCTGATCACTAGCTAGCTTTTGCCCGCGACTTCGTCCGCGTGGAAATTCGAAAAATCCTTAGGGAACCTTTGGTTATTTTTTTTAACAGACAACAGAAATAACTTTCTTAATACCCCAGGTAGGATAATCGTACAAATAGGATCTTTACAAATATCCTAGTATGATTATCAAAAACCGGACAGTTAGAATCAAACTAGGATTTTTGCAAGATTCGGTTTATACGATTAACCAACGTCAGTATTGGTCAGCTGACCGACTTACTATGGAAAGGCGTGAAAAAATAGTTTTTCGACCTATGTTCTTTGGAGAATTTTTTGTGCACAACGGGTTGTGCTTGGCTTTACCTCACCTGATGTTAAGTGATGATGAGGCCGAAGGTAGAAGCGCACTACACCTGGAATCCTCATCACTGAGGAACTGGCTATCTTACCTCCAACTGCCGGAACACAATTTTTTTTTAAATTGTTGTTATCGCGTCAGATTGATTATTCTGATTATTCGTTATTCTGATTGTCTTTTCATATTAAAATTAATGATATGTACACCTACTTTACAAGATATAGTAATTTATAATAATAAAGATTAATACAAATAGTAGTAAAATGTTTGAGTTTGTTCTTGTTTGACCTTTATTCCTTTTTCGAAATTTATCGATATTGCTGCATCAACAGTTGAGCCCAGACCTTTATGTCAAAAACGTGTCATATTTTGATGTGTCACTCATCCGTACACAAATTTTTGCTGTTTTGTTTTATTTTTTATGTGTGAGTGTCGTCATTACAGTGTTGTTTTTGTATGTGAGTGTGCGGAACTGCACTTGTGTGCACTTCCCCCCCGCAAAAAATGCCAGAATAATTTGAATAGATTAATACTCGCTAAGGCGGCTCCCTTCGTAGAACCCGCGATGCTCGAAGCACCAACCCAACCTTTGAAGTGAGTGAAAGTGAAAGTGAAATAAGCTTTATTCAAATAAACTTAATTATTAAGTACTTTTGAATCGTCTATATTTTCCTACCACCCGTTCCAGACTTTTTTAGCTGACAAGAAGAACGGGCGCAAGAAACTTATCAGCTGTAACAGCCATAAGTAACGATATTTACAAACTTGAATATATCGTTACCAGGGTAACATAACATAATTACAACAGGGTAACAGAATTATTGACAACAACATAGACTTATTATATTACTTCAATAAAGTACTTATATTAGCAAGTTATGTGTTACATCATTTCCACGCATTTTGATCTTTAAGATAATCGTCAACTTTATAATAACCTTTACCCATGAGCGTTTTTTTAACATGGTTTTTAAATTCATGCAAAGGAAGATCAATCACTTGTTGTGGAACTTTATTAATAAAGGCTATGCCTTTCCCCATAAATGAACCTCTCGTTTTTGCAAGCCTAAATCTTGGAACGGCAAGTTTATCTTTATTTCTTGTATTAAACTGGTGAATGTTGCTGTTCAAATGAATCATAGTGTTTCCTTACATAAACTAAATTTTCAAAAATATATTGGCCTGCCAAAGTTAAAATATTTATTTCTTTGAACAATTCTCTCAAGGTATCTCTCCGCCGTAGATTGTATATGGCGCGAACAGCTCTTTTTTGGAGTACAAACATATTTTCAATACTGGCTGCTGAGCCCCACAATAGCAGTCCATAAGACATTACACTATGAAAATAACTAAAGTATACTAACCTTGCCGTTTCAATATCAGTTAAAAGCCTTATTTTCTTAACAGCGAATGCCGCTGAACTAAGTCTACTTGACAAGGCTTCAATATGTGGATCCCATTGCAATCGAGAATCTAGTGTAATACCTAAAAATTTTGTACTCTCAGTAAAGTCTACTTCATCGTCATTCAAATTAATATTTAATTTTGTCTGCTCAACATTAGGTAATGAAAATTTTACACATTTAGTTTTTTTGGGGTTAAGTGCTAAATTATTACTATTAAACCAGTGTGAAACTTTAGAGAGGGCACTATTTACTTCGTCCGAACAGTTATTACCTCGGTTTACTTTGAAAACTAAAGAAGTATCATCCGCAAATAGTACTGTCTCGCATAAATTACTCGCGTAGAGAAGAGATTGTCAATACTCTTAATTAATGGGAAATAGCGAGGTGCCTTAGTTAGAATCAATGGAGGAAGCAAGCTCCAAACCATCGGCGTATGAACCGAGACGAAACCGAACCCCATTAGCATAATGAAGTCGGACGCTATAAAAGTCGATCGTTCGATAACAACGACGAAGAGACACTGGAAGAGATTCCTCATTAAAAATAGTATGCAAGTAATTTAAGACATTGGTTTTGTACTCAGAAACGGCAATCAATTACAATGCTTCAATTTGTGGCGTGGTCTTTAGACCTTTGAACATTAAACTCTAAGCTCTAAGTCTTAGACTATCCTTATGGAAAATAAAGAGAAATCACAAACATTTAAAAAGCATCAAAATAATTGACGTCTCTTAGTGCAACTGTAGTCGTTGAAATGCGGAGTAAATGGCAAAGAAGAATTTTTAGCCCCATACCATAATAGCTGGAAAGATGTCACCAAAATAACTATATTCATAGGCTGAACATCTCAATAAATATTTTTATCTACACTCACATCGTAATGTTCCAAATATGAATTCAAAAAAGGTAATATAAATACGTACTTTATTTACGTGAATAGGTAAAATAAAAAAAAAAAACTCATTACGATGCAGTCAGCTGCATCATAAAATAACTTTTTTTCTCATTACGATTCAAGGCAAATCCAAGAAGAAGGTAGTGCCGTGATATTAAAAAAAAAACGATATTTTCCCACATACTTTCCATGATTAAAATGCACTCTATGGTGATCGATGACTTATTGCGCGCCATTTTTAGAGCATTACGAAAAAGGTTTTGAATTTTGATTTAAATTTTTACATTTTGTTATATTGAATTTCGTAGGTGTTTTTTATTCTTGCTTAAAAATGTGAAAAAATTGACTCTGCAAAACTATTTTAGATGCAGCTAAGGAAATGACTTATTACAAGTTAGGTACATAGCTAATACAACCAAAGTCTCTCTCTCTCTTTTCTAACGTTGATCTTTTATTTGGTAGGTTCAATCCCAAATGTATGAGTGTAGATAAAGTAGTGTATGAAACTGCACATAACTAGGTATTAAAACACTCGTGTGATACTATAAAAAACCTCACCTACGGCTCGGTTTTTAAACACACACTCATGTTTTAATACCCCTCATTATGCATCAGTATCATAAACTACTATTACATTCATGGTAAGTTGTATAGGAATGAGCGTTGAGTTTGTTACTTGTCTATATATCTGTATGCAAAAGACGATAATTAAAATCAAACTCTGAGCCACATTTACAGTGAAATTCTGTTCGTGCTATTCGGAACCTGTAAAACAGGCCCTAATATAAATAATACAGTTTTGTTTGGGTAGTGGGTAACCAACAGTCAAATGACATTTATTTTCCAGAATGTAAATAATAGTATTACGACATAATAACGTAACGTATCCTAAGGTCTAGTGAGACAATTTCCAAACAAACAGACAGACAAAGTTAAAAAAAATGGTGGATGTGGTCTCTGTATCGACAATATCGACTCATCATCATCATATCGGCCGCATGATACCCACTGTTGGGTATATGCCAACAATGCCACATCTAGAAACGCCGAAAAATTTAATCTGTTTATAAAGTGCTGTATGTATAGGTTGGGCAAGTTTGATTGGTAGATGATGTCTCCAGTCAACTTTGATGGGAATATTGGGAAGGGACCGGGATTTTAATGGGCCCCGCAAGTAGACCGAGTTTTTTCCTGTTTGCCTACCTGTTGGTAAACTGGCATTAAATAACTTTTGAGGAATCAATATAAAGTTTTGTTTGTTTTTATTTTATCCTGGTAAGGTGAAGTAGGTTAACAGAAAAATATTGTTAACTGATTGTTAGTTTTCTTTATGTACCTACATAACATCTGATTTAGTTAGTTTAGGTTAATTTTAGAGAAAAACTCATCGCTTTTATGCCTAATATTTTTATTAAAAAAAATATTGACAACAAACATGTACATCGACATAAAAATAATAGACAGGGAGCGCGTTATTAAATTTTCTGCATCTAGTTTTTATTTGCGACGGCTTACAAAAATTAGACCTTAAATCAGAATCACAAAAAGAAAACACGAACAAAAGAGAACTTTGTCAAACCATCCATATAAACTTTCTTTAACTTGGCAGCCCACAAAACTAACGCATCAATACTTTGGAACTTGCAGTAAAAATGCTTTCTGCACTCATAGTTATTGATCCATAACTTGCAGGGCAGCATAAATCTTGGCAGAAGCTCTGTGGTCGTAAAACGGTGCCACTGAAGAAAGTCGTTAACTGCAGATAAGGTTCTAAAGATAAAATCTGGAAGACCCATCTCGATATAGGTTATTTGAGAATGGCTTGGAAGATAGACGAATTAGCTGTTTTTACTGTCTTCAGAATAAACAGCAATACGACGAAACTTGGTACGTATACAAGGTGTTTGGTAAAAGCCTTATAAAGCTGAATATGATAGATAGGGACCATCAAACTGAACAACTTTTACTATGGGACCAACTCTGAAATCACGAAAAAAATTATCAGCTGTTTCATACATTTTGATATTTTCGTTATTAATTTTTGTATGAAACAGCTAATTTATTTTTCGCGATTTCAGAGTTGGTCCCATAGTAAAAGTTGTTCAGTTTGATGGTCCCTGTCTACCATATTCGGCTTTATAAGGCTTTTATCAAACACCTTGTATAGATGGGACCTTGGGAAAGGACAAAGGCTACTTTTAACCCACTGCTGGGCACGAATCTCCGCCCGCAAGATAATAATCTATAGCGGGCGGAAAGATAGTGATATTATACTTAAATGTACTTGGATGTTTGTTATTCAATGACGCAACAACGACTGAACTAATTTGAATGAAATTTGGCACATACATAGTTTATAGCCTGGATTAAAACAAAGGATACTTTTTATCCTGGTTCCTTAGGGGTTTTTTTAAATATAAGAAGTCACGGGCGGAAGCTTGTAATAAATAATTTTACTGTGTCTCACCAACAATATTATACAGGACTAGATGAATCAGCCGACCGGCGCCACATTTGTCAATGCTGTACTGAGGTGCCAAGACGTCTTTATGTTCTATGCGATATAAAAACTATCCAGGATTATCTCTTCGAAAAAACTGAAGCGTGAAGTTGAGATTAACACGGGACCAATCAATATAATAGTGCTGTTTGTTTGTATTGACAATTTAAGGTGATTAGTACGCTCAAGTGGCGCCCTCATTTTAATTAAATTTATTGCTCGCTAAGTACATAATGTATCGAAAATTCAAACGTTGAGATTAAAGTCAAGGTTCTATTGTTCATTTACAAACTATAACCTCTGTAAAATATAATTCGTTGTAGTAGTAGTAGGCAATAGAGCAAAAATGGCCACTTTTTGCTCTTTTGCTACTACTACAACGAACTATATTTTGTAGTTTGTAAATAAACTATAGAACCTTGACTTTAATCTCAACGTTTGAATTTTCGATACATTATGTGCTTAGCGAGCAATAAATTTAGTTAAGGTGAGGGCGCCACTATGAGGTATAGCTAATCGCCCAATTGGTGTCAGATTTGAAAGTATTTTAATGACATATTTGTTGAAGATTCCTTCTAATACTGACTGAGATATGGTTGACACAAACCCATTTTAGTACTTTTTTGGATTCATTACCACTTGCTTCTCCTAAACATGTACCACCAACTCATCTGAATAATTTGCAATTACCTGTAACAAAAAAAAATAATAAAAAAAACTTGATTGGGATTTTTCTTAACTCTATTTTATTGAAGTAAGAAGTAGTGAGTGTAAAGTACAACTTTTGGTTTCTGTGTATAGCTACAGTCTTACTACTTTATAAATAAATACTGTGCTATAGCACTGCGATTTGATAATATGAGACAAATCATAAACGGATACACTCAAAAAATTATTAAAGAACAGCTGTAGACTAGAGGCACAGAATAACTATTCTACAGGCACCGAATACATAACAGTACAAGTGTAGAGGAATGATATAATATTGTTTTCAACACACTTGCTCGTAAAGTGAGCCCTAATACATCGCTTTTAGGGCCGTAAACCGAGCTATAACAAACGCGTGCAATAATATATAAAACACTAGTTCGTAATAGAATTAACCCTACAAAGTTAAATTAGTACCTTACTGCAAGTTCTATGCGAGTAAACAGAGCATTCCTAATTTAGCCGGGTAATACAGATATTTTTTTTTTACAACAAAGAGGTTTTATGCTGCTGATAATTCATATACATTTTTGGAATAAATAAATGTGTAAGTCCATAATTAAGTCAAATAAATATATAATTATTATCAAATTATTCATAATTCACAATATTTTGTTATAAAAAATTAAAATATTTGCATTTTGTCACTTAAAATTATAATTTTGAAGTATTAGTAGAAGGCTGTATGCTCCTCACCCCTTTGTTCGCAAAAAATTCTTGCGTTAGCCTGTGAAAAAAAAACAAAAAAAACATGCGCGCCTTTTCCCATAATTATCATATTTTGTTTTTGCCATATTTGTTGCTTTGTGATATATTACCTTGTTTTTTCCTCGCAAATGTGTTGAAAAACGTCGTATGAAACTCGTGAGCTCTTGCTTATTGCACACTCGGCTGAGTTACGCCCTCGCCTGCGGCTCGGGCTGCAACCCACAGCCTTGTGTGCAATGAGCAACCTAAGCTAACTTGTCTCATAATGTACTATTAAGGGCATAATACAAATTTTCCAACCCTTCAAGTGCATCTTTTAGTACCTTAAAATTATTCATTGATGACATTCGGAAGCTTTTATCCAAATTTATGTGCGAAAACAATTTTCGTTTAAGCTATGTGAGCTGTCACCCCCATCGTAAAGGCAAATTGACAATTTAAATTTAATCCACTTTACGGACTCGTCGCCACATACACTACGTAATCGAGTTATATCAACACTTTTATTGTTGTCATGTCGAATTTTATTTACATCCCACATTTTTTAAACCTAAACACTTATATTTGAGTAGCTCGGTGGCGCAGTGGGGTAGGTAGCGCCTGGCCCTGCGATTGCGGAGGTTGAGCAACTTTCGCAAGGGTCGGTCATGGGATGGGTCCTAAAATTTATTATCTCGAGTTCCTCCGTGCTTCGAGTGGCACGTTAAGCCGTTGGTCCCGGCTGCATTTGCAGTCGTTAACACCCACCAATCCGCATTGGGCCTGCGTGTTGGGTTATGGCCCAGCCTTCTTATTCACCCATAGAAGGCCTGTGCCTCTGCCCCAGCAGTGGGGACATTAAAAATGGTTGATGTCGATTGTTGACTTATTAAATTAAAAAATCATCACTTTTATTAAATTGGAAAAATAAATTATCTGAATTTTGATATACTTAACTATAATAACAAGAATGGCAAGACGTATTATTATCACATATCAGAGTGTTATAATTAAAATCCCAATCAAGTTTTTTTTATTATTTTTTTTTGTTACAGGTAATTGCAAATTATTCAGATGAGTTGGTGGTACATGTTTAGGAGAAGCAAGTGGTAATGAATCCAAAAAAGTACTAAAATGGGTTTGTGTCAACCATATCTCAGTCAGTATTAGAAGGAATCTTCAACAAATATGTCATTAAAATACTTTCAAATCTGACACCAATTGGGCGATTAGCTATACCTCATAGTGGCGCCCTCACCTTAACTAAATTTATTGCTCGCTAAGCACATAATGTATCGAAAATTCAAACGTTGAGATTAAAGTCAAGGTTCTATTGTTCATTTACAAACTATAACCTCTGTAAAATATAATTCGTTGTAGTAGTAGTAGGCAATAGAGCAAAAATGGCCACTTTTTGCTCTTTTGCTACTACTACAACGAACTATATTTTGTAGTTTGTAAATAAACTATAGAACCTTGACTTTAATCTCAACGTTTGAATTTTCGATACATTATGTGCTTAGCGAGCAATAAATTTAGTTAAGGTGAGGGCGCCACTATGAGGTATAGCTAATCGCCCAATTGGTGTCAGATTTGAAAGTATTTTAATGACATATTTGTTGAAGATTCCTTCTAATACTGACTGAGATATGGTTGACACAAACCCATTTTAGTACTTTTTTGGATTCATTACCACTTGCTTCTCCTAAACATGTACCACCAACTCATCTGAATAATTTGCAATTACCTGTAACAAAAAAAAATAATAAAAAAAACTTGATTGGGATTTTAATTATAACACTCTGATATGTGATAATAATACGTCTTGCCATTCTTGTTATTATAGTTAAGTATATCAAAATTCAGATAATTTATTTTTCCAATTTAATAAAAGTGATGATTTTTTAATTTAATAAGTCAACAATCGACATCAACCATTTTTAATGTCCCCACTGCTGGGGCAGAGGCACAGGCCTTCTATGGGTGAATAAGAAGGCTGGGCCATAACCCAACACGCAGGCCCAATGCGGATTGGTGGGTGTTAACGACTGCAAATGCAGCCGGGACCAACGGCTTAACGTGCCACTCGAAGCACGGAGGAACTCGAGATAATAAATTTTAGGACCCATCCCATGACCGACCCTTGCGAAAGTTGCTCAACCTCCGCAATCGCAGGGCCAGGCGCTACCTACCCCACTGCGCCACCGAGCTACTCAAATATAAGTGTTTAGGTTTAAAAAATGTGGGATGTAAATAAAATTCGACATGACAACAATAAAAGTGTTGATATAACTCGATTACGTAGTGTATGTGGCGACGAGTCCGTAAAGTGGATTAAATTTAAATTGTCAATTTGCCTTTACGATGGGGTGACAGCTCACATAGCTTAAACGAAAATTGTTTTCGCACATAAATTTGGATAAAAGCTTCCGAATGACATCAATGAATAATTTTAAGGTACTAAAAGATGCACTTGAAGGGTTGGAAAATTTGTATTATGCCCTTAATAGTACATTATGAGACAAGTTAGCTTAGGTTGCTCATTGCACACAAGGCTGTGGGTTGCAGCCCGAGCCGCAGGCGAGGGCGTAACTCAGCCGAGTGTGCAATAAGCAAGAGCTCACGAGTTTCATACGACGTTTTTCAACACATTTGCGAGGAAAAAACAAGGTAATATATCACAAAGCAACAAATATGGCAAAAACAAAATATGATAATTATGGGAAAAGGCGCGCATGTTTTTTTTGTTTTTTTTTCACAGGCTAACGCAAGAATTTTTTGCGAACAAAGGGGTGAGGAGCATACAGCCTTCTACTAATACTTCAAAATTATAATTTTAAGTGACAAAATGCAAATATTTTAATTTTTTATAACAAAATATTGTGAATTATGAATAATTTGATAATAATTATATATTTATTTGACTTAATTATGGACTTACACATTTATTTATTCCAAAAATGTATATGAATTATCAGCAGCATAAAACCTCTTTGTTGTAAAAAAAAAATATCTGTATTACCCGGCTAAATTAGGAATGCTCTGTTTACTCGCATAGAACTTGCAGTAAGGTACTAATTTAACTTTGTAGGGTTAATTCTATTACGAACTAGTGTTTTATATATTATTGCACGCGTTTGTTATAGCTCGGTTTACGGCCCTAAAAGCGATGTATTAGGGCTCACTTTACGAGCAAGTGTGTTGAAAACAATATTATATCATTCCTCTACACTTGTACTGTTATGTATTCGGTGCCTGTAGAATAGTTATTCTGTGCCTCTAGTCTACAGCTGTTCTTTAATAATTTTTTGAGTGTATCCGTTTATGATTTGTCTCATATTATCAAATCGCAGTGCTATAGCACAGTATTTATTTATAAAGTAGTAAGACTGTAGCTATACACAGAAACCAAAAGTTGTACTTTACACTCACTACTTCTTACTTCAATAAAATAGAGTTAAGAACTTTCAATAAAGAAAACTGCAAATTATGCATATTTTTGAACATGGATCGATGGAGCGTTTTCTAATAAAGCAACTTTTTATTCATATTCTATAATCACTATCGACTAATGGAGAAAACGTCATTAAGAATCGAAAATCGAAGAATCGAAAATAGAAGAATCGAAAATCGAATAATAGAGAAAACCTCATAATACAGCCATTAATAAACTTTGTAAGTACCTAGTGTTACAATTTTACAGACCTAGAAATTAAAGTAAGTAAATATTTATAGCTTTTATAGTGTGTTCTGTCAAGGGTGTAATAATGAAAAAAAGCCTCAACAAATAACCAATGCTACAGTACATCTGGGAATTGTTAATTTGTTGGTGGCATGCGCTGAACATGTACAGTCACGCCTAAAAATAATGTTAACAGTTTAGAACTTTGTCACTTTGTTGTAGTTGTCATTTGTCATCGATTACCGTTCAAAAAAGTTAAAGCTTTTAGAGTGACAGAGTTCTAAAATGTTTACATATTTATAGAATAAATATTATTATTAAAGCCTGTATTAAAGGAATATTTTGAGGTTAAACGAATGTGACACTTATTATTTTCCATAGTATAAAGTTGCATCTATAAAGAGAGAATATCTATAAAGAGACAACTTTTCCAAATCTATCGTTGTCAAAACACACAACTAATTTAGTTTTTATATTCAATTCAATTTTTAAACGTAAGTAAGATACAACATACTGATATTACATATTAGTTTTGGTTTAGAAACAAAGATGGTCGAACAATATAAAAGCCTATGAAAACCTGAATCGGAATCAATCGAGAACCTCCTAAATCATAATAAAAATATTTTTCGTTTGAATGCGTTTCTAACTTATTTTTTTTTTCTAACGAAGTTATTATTTTTAAAAGATTGATAAAATAAAAAAATAACATTTTGAAACTGCACAGTGCAGCAAATCCTTTTTTCGCGGACTTGAAATAAATGGATATCGATTAAATTTGATCCAATTTCACCGTTTTCCCATGACGTCACGCTATGACACCACCTTTATGTAAATTAGGGCTTGATTAATGCGCCCGCGACGTCAATTTGTAAGTGGCCCCGCCAAGTTTGGTGGTTGTTGCGTTCTCGTAACGGCCGGCCCGGGAATTAACACGACGCACTCACGATAGCTGGAATGGAGTTGTTCAGGTTTCAAGCTATTAATAAAGCAACGGTGGTAATTAAGATATTACAATTTATGATAAAGGTTGTAAGGAAAACGGCTTATTTTTATACAAAACGTTTTAACCCTACAAATCTGAACAATGAAGAAAGTATTATAACTGCACAATGCACAAACACGACGCATACCTAGATTATAGAAAATTAATATATTTCTTTACCAAAAAGAAGAGTAAGAAACAGACATGAAATAAAACACTTTTTAACGGATAGGTACTAGCGCGGTTTTATTGAAAGTACTATGGTAATATTTTTTGTTGTCATGTATACTAACATAGTCTAAGTTATATTGTTACTAACAAACTATGGATCTTTGGTCTGAAAATAAATTATTTTTATTTTATTTTTTATTTAATTTTAATATAGTTGGTATTTGGCTAGATTTTTTATTTTTCCGACGTTTCGGCACCTTTGCGGCTGCCGTGGTAAGAAACAGAATAATTCTGTAGTGTAAGTACTACAAAAAACATACACATTAGTGTGTGCTGTATTTTCAGAACTATTAGTGAAATATGGCTGAATTATTAAAATTTAAGTTTCGAGCATCCAATATAAATTCAATAGCATACAAGCTATTAATTCCCTAATGTATCATGTACCTACGTAAATTTTTTCTCTGTTTCCCGCTCTGAAAAATATCAGCAAGAATAATGCCTGGGGCAGCTAGTTAAACGATGTTTGCTTTCAATAAGGCCGCTGTTTGTGTGGCCTCGAGGGGCTGATACCGATACCACAGATAACTTCAAGCGGTAGTGAAACTAAAGAAGTGTAATAAACTTTTCTCAATTATGCTCTGAAATAATATCATTTGAAAAAAGAAGGCGGGATGCCCCACATTTACCTGGTGGTCTGGTTCATCACGTTCTAAATTTAAAAACAATGAGGAAATGAATTTCAATACTTACTTCCCGCACTAGCGCGGGAAGTAGTAATAAATATAGTAGTAGTAATAGTAGTAATAATAGTAGTAATAATAGTAGTAATAAATTAATGGAATACTACTTCCCGAATGATTAAAACCATCCCCGACAATGTACTCCCCGGTAATCGGTAATGTATTATTCAAATGGACTACCATAGTAGCTCTTTTGAATTGTCTTTTTTAGATATTTACCCATTTAGGATGCCTTTATAACCGGCAACAAGAATGGGCGCAAGAAACTTATTAATTTTATTATAATAAGAGCATTATCTTGCTTTGTCAAAAATCTTAATTTATTTTTATCTCGAGTTGAATTTGGGTTTTCATTAATTCACAAATAGAACCACAATACATGCAAATTATTATTTTATACATTTTGACTCTAAAAGAAGCAAAAAACAAATAACAATAAAAATATCATTATATTTTGCTCTAATTTACAATTTCCAGCTTGCACAAACAATTTAATTCAATATTTTTTGTTTGTTTATTTAATTTTGTTTTGTTTTTCTTACCAAACTCATTGAAGGCGCCAAACCACCATTTAAGAGCCATAACTTTTCCCATTTCACCCTTTCACGTTAAATTTTAGATTTAAGAACCACCGCCATTTGGCAAATGGGTAAAATAAATTAAAAGGAGTTAGTAAAAATCGTTGAACGTCACAACTGTTGCCAGTTTAAAACAAGGGAGGGTAATTTACATTTCCTATAGAGTTGGGGGGGTTATTAAGCAATCAATCGTATACGACTTGAGAAATCTTAGCACCGAATTGAGTGCTCTTTGAACGATCTGTCGAGAACATACTCGAGTTTCGGAGTTATTAGCTTCGTTGGGTTTAAATCGAAGCGGAAGGGTTTGGTTATAGGCCCCTGAGGGATTCGAATCTGTAACACTTGGACGCACTTAATATATTGCGTTCAGCTAATTTGGAACTTTTACACTTTGTTGCAGTTTGGTGGTAAATAATGTTGCTTTACTTTGGGCTTAGTAGTAAATTAGATGTCAGATTAAGAAAAAAATAATTTTCTTTTTTTTTTTCTTCTGAACTTTATTGAAGCCTTGCTTGTTTAGACTCCTTAAGTGAACCAATTTAGTGCTTACTTACTTTACAGATAAAGTTCTAAAGATTAAAAATCCAGAATCATTTTTAAGTCTAATAAAATACTACAAAGATGACGTAATTGTTACCTTTAATCATTCTTGGTCCATGCCTTTAATTAATGATAGAGAACGTCACCTGCGTAATAAGGAAAAGTTTACCCCTTAACACATGGCGTCGCTTATGTTTATACGAATAACAAATTATTCACAAACTCAATTAATCAAAAGTCACATGTTAAGTTTCATTAAACAAATAGCCAATTTCAATAGCATTCCCTAAACCAGGCAGCGGCTCAGAAACCTCATTTCACCATATTTATGTCGCACATAAATCGTGAGTGGCGCAACTGCAGACGAATGGAGACATTAATCTAAACACACGAAAACTCACTTTGCATTGCAACTCGCCACGTGAACAATGGCGTAAGTTGCAAAATTTTCAATTAAAGTGTGAAACTGCGAGATGCAGGGTTGACATTTATACAACTGTAAGTTACTGGAAGAATATTGATTGCAAGTGACAGACTATAAACATGTTTCATTTTTCGTCCAGAGCAAATAACGGCTCGAAACTTCTGATTAATATTTAGGTAAATAAACAATACTTTGTAAGGGCTTGTTATCTCCAACCTTAGGTCGTTTTTATAATAACCACAGAGTTAAAACTTGCGAACATATAAAGCGCAACATTCTCTGTTTTGCACGTTCAACATAGTTTTTATGTATTAATTCTTATTTTTTTTCTAAAAGTTAACTATATTGTACAGTTGACAACCCTATCGGTGTTAAACTGACACAAAGGGCGTTGGATCAAAATTTTACATCCAATCTCGAATGCAATCCTTCAGCGAGTCTTCGCTGCATTTCCATAGCAAAAGGCCGGATGCAGCCAAATGCATTAAAGAGTGCATTCATAGGACGAGGCATTTTGGTTGTTTTAACATTGAAAATGTTTATGTTTACGTGATCGAGTATAGTGCCATTTATGAAATTGTGACATTTGCCTGTTGTTTCGCAGACATAAACGTACGCAGGTGGGTCATCATTATGTCTAAATTTTCAAAGTGCAATTTGAATTCCCCAAATCGGTCAGTAACTTTAGAGATTTTCTGAATTTGTCAAAATTAAAAAAAAAAACGCATACTTAGATCGACAATTTCCCAATAACATTTTTTAGCTGGCTATTCAAGAAAAGTTAAAAATATGGGTGTCTTTTTAACCGACTTCAAAAAAAGGAGGAAGTTTCAAGTCGACGGTTTTTTTTATTTTTTTTTATGTATGTTTTAACATAACTTCGTCAGTTGTTAACCGATTTATACAATTCTTTTTTCATCTCAAAGAACATAGTTCGTGTGTGCTCCCATAAAAAAATTACAGAGATCTGGCTAGTAGTTTTTTCATAATTCTGAAAAATATCAATTATTTAGCTTGCCATCGCACGAATTTTTACGGAATTTTGGACATTACATTTTTGTTCATGAACCGATTTAGATGATTCTTTTTTGTTTGAAAGGGTATACTTCAAGAATAGTCACATTTTAATTTCATCGGTGGACTTTGAACTTCGAAGATACACAAGGGAACTCCTCAAAGTCAAATAGTATATGTAAAGTGATTTAGATTTTGATAGGTTTACGATAATCCAAAACAAACCAAACCATGGTCTGCGATTCAACGTTCTCGACTAGACTTGGACTACGGAACTCCTCAAAAACAATCAGCGTAAATTTGGAAATTGAGTTCTGTAGTATACAGTGGCATTGTGCCACTATATACTTTGGCGGTAAAGTACACTTCTAATTAGACGACCTGAGTGGTGCAGTGGTCAACATGCCGCCTACCACGCAAGAGGTCCCGGGTTCGATTCCCGGTCGGGCAGAAATTGAAATGATGAACTTTAATTTCTGTGACGGGTCTGGGTGTTACTATGTGTAATAAAGTAGTATCTGTTGTCTAGCACCCATATTACAAGCTTTGCTTAGTTTGGGGCTAGATGGCGCTGTGTGAAATTGTCATACAAATGTCAACTTCGAGTATAGTAAGCGTAATCATAATACCTCGCTGTCATTCTTTACATCCAGCAACGCGTACATACATTATGAGCACGCGTGTCGTACGAGCTAGGCCCTGAACTGAAGTCAATATCAAATTTTGTAAAGTTTAAAGAAAATAATACCTAAACCACTACCGCATCATATAATTCCTGTATCATCAACATAATTATTATGTTCCACACGAGGCGTTCCACAAAAAGGCTTTGGATGCTTTGAAAGATACGTGATTGCGCCCTTATTGCAGCTTCAAAGACGTCACTTGCTATTGGAAAATGGTTAGAAGAGGCGAAATGATACGTGTTTTTGGTTACACCTTTTTACTTTATTGTTACACTGCTGCTAGTAATATTAATGCTAATGGCTCTGTAGAGCTGTAGAACATTTTTGAACATTTCTCGAGATGACTGAAATATGATATTTTTTCTCCATATCTCCACCAGTTTTTAAAATTTGGAAAACTGAATCGACAAAAATATCCATATTATTATAGAACCTACTCACAAAATTGCACGAGATTCGATTGAAAAATGCGACATTTAGAAGAGAAGAGAACAAACGAACAGCCGGACGTATACAAAAGCATTTTTGCCCAAGCTGAAACGGAGACGCTTCGCACTCGCTCGGTCAATAACTTAAACAAAAGAGTATGAACAATGTATAAATAACGTACGAATCGCTTTTTACTTGGGCGTTTTTCTGGACATTGTCTTAGTAGGATAACACACAGTCAGACATCACGCGGCACAGTTGAAAAAAAATCACGCGTTGTTTATTGGTGTAACATACATACTAAGTGTGATTTCTATACGAACTACGCACCTTCAAAATCTGCAGTCACGCATAACGCAGCGTGATGCATAGCATTGTAAGATCTATCATAATGTAGGTGTCCGTTTTTATTATCAGGCAAAAAAGTTCAAACGCATTCATGAGTTCTAAAGAACAACAAAACTGTTTAGTACACATTATTCTTTTCATAAACGACGAACAGCAAAGTTTTCGATTTTACTTGTAAGAGTTGTAAGGTGTCTTAATAACGTTTCCCGGGGAGAAATCAGTGAGATACCGAGTGACGTAAATGCAATTTGTCGAGATCGTACGGGTACGCTGCGCCGCAACATGTAGGGTTGCCTATAGTTCGATTATTTATAGGAGCATTTGAGCATTTTCATTGTAAATTTCAAAAAAATCATATCGAACCTGCAGGGTTGTCTCTTCCAGCATCGACGAGTATAATTGACCAAGCGAACGCGAAGCGTCTCCGTTTTAGCTTGGGGCTTGGGCAAAAATACTTTCGTATGTCTGTCAGGCTGTCCGTCTGTTTTCCTCTACAGGTCGCATTTCTCAACCAATTCTCATGAAATTTTATAAGCAGGTTCTATAATTATAAATAATTTCGTTTAAAAATAATTCAGTTTTTCGAAATTTTTAAAAATGGCGGAGATATGGGGAAGATCATATTTCAGCTATTTCGAAAAATTATCAAAAATATCGCATACGGGAGGTTTACAGCCCTACAGAGTTAAGTGTAGCTTGTTTTGCTTTTTCGAAATCACGCATTTATCGTCCGCATATATCAATCAACGATGTAAACTGTTTTTCATATCATACCACACTCCAAATTTTAGTGCCACAAACTTGTACCAATAACTTATCTTTTTAAAATATTGGTGCAAAGTCAGATGTGGTAACCCTAACGACACGACACGAGTACACGACAAGGCGTCTGAGCACGCCCCGCTCTAATACCATTCGTAGAGGAGTAATATTATCGGTATATTTATTTCTATTGTTTACCTGTTGCTTATTGTTTCAAACAATTTTTATCATCATTTTGAAAAGGGGATTATCTGACAAATTAATTTCATTTCTTTACTTCTCTTCTTGATTCATTCAATAAATAAATTGAAATAGACGAGTTACGCCAATCTTAAAAAAATATTAATAAGCTTTATGCCCGTTGCAGATCAAGAGCTAAGCTTAGTTAATTTAGCTTAGCTCACGTATTAGCTAAGATAGTTTTTAATCTTGGGATATAGATTGCAGTCTGCACACATGTATGAAAAGCTACCTCAGCTATACGAGCTAAGTTAAATTAACATTAGGTACGAGTTCGTAGACAGCTGCAGCAGACGACGTGCGACACTACTAATTTCTATGTATTTCTACGAAATACCTATCGTAGCCAGCAACACCACAGAATACATCACGCCGTCTTCATAGAAATACATCAAAACTAAAAGGCAGACGACACGACCGTGTCGCCGCTACACGTCGTCTGCTGCTGCTGTTTGCAGTCAGCTACCAACTTGTACCTTTAGCTTAGCTCTTGGTCTGCAACCGGCGTTTGAATCGAAAAATAAAGTCTGTGGCTCATCCCTTATACGGTGTTTTTTTGAATAGTGGTCAAATTTTGTGGTGTGGCTTAGACCATCAAACTGAACAACTTTGTCTATGGGACCAACTTAATCAGAGCAAAAAAATCACCTGTTCCATACATTTTGGTCGAGTAGGTAGATATTGATATTTTCTATGCAATAAAACCTAGATTTAAACTCGACATTAATAAAGTGGTCTACATATCTGGAAACTATAGAACCTTTTTTTTAATACCGTCTCTCAGTAAGACTACGTTGAATCCAAATACCCAACTATCAGCTTCCATAAACGCCCAGTTATATGTCACAGTAAAATACGCCCCGTACACTCCACGTAAATCCGCAAAATATATCTCGGGCGGTGCAGTACAGTCAACTAATGGCCGATAAAACAAATTGCAAGCATTATACATCATGGCTGCTAAGACATATAGCCTCACTGGAAGTGGCACTAGCTATTAAAGTCCCTTTAAAGCTGGACAGAGAAAAATCACTTGTTATTACCATCTGTGCGGAGGAGAATGAAATTTACAATGTAGTGAGTGATTCAATTTTATAGTGCAGAATTAAGGAGAGGATGAGAAAGTGTCCATAAAAATGGCAAGCTTAACTTTGAACTAAACAATAACATTTCGGTGATAGAAATACAATATATTAACCACAAGCTCTGAAGCAAGTAATTTATCATTTACATAATATCTTGTTATTGTTTTAAGTGGAAATCATACAAGATGATTAATCTGATTCTTGCGAAAAATATCTCAGGCTCGAACTTTCAAACGGCTTTACTGAAAACTGATAGTCTTTTAATCTCCTATATTTTAAATAACATTGGCTTTAAAGAAGTTAACCGAGATGGGAAGCTGTTAAACAAGATGAGCATCTCAGTGACTATAAAGGCAAGACATTGCTTCACACCACATCTAAATTTCAGTATTTCTCAGAATTTATCCCTGATTTTATATGAAAACAGCATTCCCCTTCCATATTCCCTATATCGCTGAAAGTGATCTCCAATCCAGGCGTCTTTTTTTCTCGTGCTGCAATGCATCAACGTTGTGCCTAATGATTCGAGCCCCTGCTTGATTTAAGGCTACACCTGTATCCGAATGGCAAGGGGTGCATCAGCCCTCCTTAATGCATCCTACACGTCTGGACCAATTTCATTGAAGATTTTTCGATGTCAGCTTGATATCTATTTATAGGGTGCAGGGAATGAGATAAGATGTTCAAGCGGAAAGTGTTATCTTGGCTACAGTATAAAAATATCCGTATAAGAATAATAGTGACTGAAATTACTGTCAGCTAATTACTAAGAATGGCTACAAGATATTACACGTAGGTATCATTATGTTATTTCCTATAATGTGCTGTGGTTTCCCTGTGCATTATTTACTTAAATCATGCTATTAAAGCTCATTTAACCTAAATAAAGCACTCCCAGGTCCGACCCTGGAAAAGCTTGAATTTAAGTTTCTTTAAGTTTAAGATTTAAAAGCCGTCATTGCGTCGTGTTGAAGAAAGTAATTGATTCTAAATATTTTCCTACAATATCACAATAGATATGCCGCGAGGCCTCTACTAAATGTCTCTTTTTGTATTATTGAAATCATTGTGTATCATGTTTTTTCTTGTATCTATTTAGTCCTTTCCTCCCTCTACTTACAACATGTGGTATAACTGCCTAGTTTTTGGTTAAACCTTAATTCACAAATCGCAGCAATCACTCTTAACCCTCTAAAATAATGGGAAACAAACTGCCAAATCTGTCGACCGTCAGCTGATGTGTTCATTACATTACGGGTGCATGTGCTTCGATGCATCCGTCAAAGTCTAGCGAGGGGAGCGTTGCAAGCCATTTTACCGCAATTTGCAGTTGTCTCTAACGGTGGTGGTACAAGTCATGGGCGATTGTGATATATTAAGCATAATCGTTTTCTTCATTAATCATTAGCTGCTCGCATGTATTGTCTATCTAAACAGGAAGATTGATTGCTTTAGAAACAAAGTTGGTCTGGGTTGTTTTTAAGTTCACGAAAAAGCACGAAAGTATGGACATTATTCATAGTCTAGAAGGAACAAAAAATTTATAAAATCAAAAATTCATAGAAACAATACAATATATCGGGCGTCGTCAAAAAAGTCAGCTGTAGACAAAAATAATATGGTGGGTTGGTAAAATTACATAGTCAAATATAAGATAAACAAACATCTTGTTAGAGTTATGTTTTTTTTTATTTAATAACATTTACAAAATTGAAGGTTGCATTATATATAAGTATTCGCCAAACTGCATGGCAGTTTGTTGGCGAAGAAAAAGACTCACAATAACGAACAATTTTACCTGTGTACCTACACCAACTGTAATTTTCGTACTTTAACTTTTTCTTTTTCACTAATGTAAAAAAGAAAAAGTCAAAGTACGTACGTTAAAGTACCTACGTACTAATGTTATTTACACTATTTGCTTAGGAAATAATCTTTTAGTTTTCTTTTAAGAGCGGTTTTACAAACTTTATTATCATCTCTAAGTAAATCTACCTCATTACATATTTTAGGAACTAAATATCGAGAACATCTTCTACCATAATAGTTTATTGTACTTGGCTTTATAACTTGTTCTGCCTCACCCTTCTTGTATTATATTTATTTTTTACTTTCTTTTTATATTCTTCGCTGTAGTAATTTTCAATTGCTATCATGTATTTTAATTTATAATCTAATGGTAGTAATTGACAAATAGAGAATAATTTATCATAATCACTATTACATTTCTCTTTTACCTTTTTAGTCACCAAATATTTAAGTAATCTGATATGTAACTGTTTTATTTCTTTTAAGTAGGAAGCAAAAGTGCGACCATATATATTTAATCCAATTTGTGTTGTAATTTTACCACCATTGATGTTTAACAATTATAAGCAGAAAATATCGTTTAGGTATCCCAGTCGCGTTACACAATAATACACCTGTTTTTATTTAGCCAAAGCCGTCTTACAAAGTCACAACCCGCACTGCGGAGACATAAACATTAAAATTCAACACTGAAGGAGCCTCCTTACAACTGCATCCATTAATCTTTATCAAGGGAGTAGTATGCGTCATTCGCGTACACTCCTGGTTTGCACCAACAGGAACTGCTCCCCAAGGAACTGTACCGCAACTCAGTGGACTGCGCTCCGGTGATTTGTCTCTTTTCCCTTACTAACGATTAAGGAATTGTCCTGGACCAGGTAATGGGGGGCGACGCGGCTTCTCGTTACATTAGAGGGAAGGCGCTGACACAGCCGATGTTCAATTGTTTTGTATTTCTTTTCTATTAAGTCTGAGATGGGTTTGTTTGTCTATAATATGTCTGACCAACAATTTAAGGAACAAGGAAGACAAAAAACGTCACAAATATTAGCCAGCTCAAAAGACAGTCTGAATGTATGATTAGGTACCAATATTAGTTTGATTAAAAATACTCTTGATCTATTAAATAGAAATTAATAGATCTAATAAAAAAAAAAAAAATCTGCATAAGATGAGTAAATCATATTTTTGCGTTAATACGCCTAATGTCACTTTTTCTACGTACAATTTAGAATTTACGTACTTCATCCGATGGTTCTAATCGCCATCGATTGATAAGATATTTTGTAAATTATTTACCCTCTCCTCTTCATAAATGAGTTTAACCTCATCTGGAGCGCCTAACACAGGGCGTATTCGCGTGCGCATTATCAAAACACGCCACAAACCTTTATCAGCGTCGATAAATCCAAGTCAGTCGCAAATTGCATCAGCCATCAATCTAAACGGCGTTATGTAGTTACGCACCCCACAGGGGTCGCCATTTTGGGGTACGGCGCCATTTTGACGACGATAATTAAGTATACCTGCGGCGAAAATATTGGAAAATCTTGGAATTATTTAAATTTGTAATATCGGATGAGAGACTTTCCGTAGTGATAAAGGTTACCAGCTCGTTATAAGCCCCTTTATGCTAAGCAATAACATCTTCTAAATGAAAACATTTATTAGGAATCAAAAGAAACAGCTTAGTAAGTAGATACTGTATTGTCCAAAATGTAGTGTAATTCTATTAAAGTTCTTGGTCTCAACAAAACTTTTCGTGATATTAGTGACAAGTTCAATTAATTCAAACTAGATAAATTAATATAATGAAAATCTTCATCCGAACATCCAATATTTTCCACTCAAAAGTTCCAAAATCTTTATAAAACCTAAAAAAAAACTTAAGATCGTTTATGCGCTATACTAGCGCCGCCAATCGAAAAAAATCATAGTCCTTAAATAAAGATGAAATTGTTAATTGTGTTCTTCTAGTGTAGGTACTCTGAACAAGCTTTGTGGTACTCTTTATCGCTTAAACAATATTTTATAACCTGTCAAAAGTGCCAAAAGTGGCCACTTTTAGCAATAAAACTTCATTAAACTAAACGACAGACTAAAAAAATTGTTTAAGCGATAAAGAGTACCAGATAGCTTCTTCGGAGTACACTAGAAGAACACAATTCACAATTTCGCCTTTATTCGAGCACTATGATTTTTTTTCGATTGCCGGCGCTAGTATAGCGCATTAACGCTCTTAAACAACTATTACAAGACCACCAAACGTGACCAAAGCCCTAGTTTTTGGAAAAAACTAATTTCGCTTCTTGCAAAAAATGAAAATTAAGTAGAACATATTTTCTTCTGCATAAAAAATGCTAATCGCTATCACAGCGACCCCACCCACCGTCCCCTTAGCTAAAGATACTGGGTGTTTATGCGGTTATTTCTCTTCGTTACACAGCTATTTGTCATGAATACTTTAGCTATATTGTTTTTAGATTGAGTGCAACTCGCGAGTGGGGGAGGGTTGCATCAATAGAATTAATGGAAGTTATCAATTTTCAGACTGTTTATGCATTATTGAGTAAGTATCTAAATGAATTATTACTGGTTTTTTGTGAAAGTGAATTTCTATTCATATTTTAATGTTTTAGCGGAGCTGTATCAGGGCTATTATGCAAATCTAAACGCATTTCGTACCATCAAAATTATCGGGAATCGGTCAAAAATAAACAATTTTCAGTTTCCTTTCTTATTGTTTTATCTATGGCTTTACCTTTAAAACTGACGATTTTTTCTAACATAAGTATAAGCTCATACTTCTTTGATTGAATAGATCCATCAGTTGCTTAATTACGTCGAATCATAATTCGAAGCAAAGCTTGTCATAACAAGCTTACATATCAGTAATAATTAAATCATTAATTAGTTTAAGCAAAACAACATCCAAAAAACTACTACTTCAACACAGGCCACAGTAGAATCTGATTTACCTATACAATTATATAGTTCGTTTATTTACTCGTACGTAAATTATTACGATGTAGGAACTGAACTATTTTATTTAATGATGTGAGTAAAACGAGTGATTTGCGTTTTTAAAAACAGTGATAAAAAATAAAGAGTCTATCCATCTATCGCATCTATTTCCAGTGAAATTGCATAAACACTCGAGTATCTAACCAAAAACCGATTTGATTAAAAGTGCTTTTTAACCCAAGAAAGTTTACGCTGGCAGTAAAAGCTGTTTAAGTATGGTTCTCAAACATTTCAATCTCAATAAAGGTGAGTGCATTAAAGGAGTTTGTGCTGCTATCCAACGGTTAAAAGCTGTTGCACTTTGCGTAAACACACTGAATGTAGCGTCGAAAGAAACATCAAATGCAATATTTGAAAGAAACAGAGAAACAGGTGTCTTGCCCACGAATCACACGATTTACTGCTGTGATTCAAGTCTGTTCTTATTAGGTAAGCGAATTTGGCAACATGAAAATAAAAGACAATAATATTGTATTAGATATTATTGTCTACTAGCGGCCGCCCGCGGTTTCACCCGCGTGGTTCCCGTTCCCGTGGGAATATCGGGATAAAAAGTACCCTATGTTTTAATCTAGGCTATCTACTATCTGTGTGCCAAATTCCAGCCAAATCCGTTCAGTAGTTTTTGCGTGATTGAGGAACAAACATCCAAACATCTAAACATCCAAACATCCAAACCCACAAACTTTCACATTTATAATATTAGTAGGATTATTGAGACTGAAATGTTTGAGAAAATTTTAAAATATCTATTATTACCCAGAGGTAAATGAGATCCTTTAGAAAATATAGTGTTGCGCAATGTTCTCAATTTAAAAAAAAACCATTGGTAGAGAATTTTGGAGAAAATCTAACAAATGCTAGTAGGAATTAAAACCGAACATCAAAATTAATTTGGCTATAAAGCATTGACCAAAGTTTTGTCCAGCAAATGGGCGTCATGCGGCTGATGTGATAATGAATGATGAACAAATTTGACAAGGCATCAATACCACAACAGCTCAGTGGTCATGCAAAGCAGGGCTTAAAATTATGTAACGCTATGCCAAAAATCACATTCCACACTAACATGAAACTTATCTATTCTTTCGAGCTAATAAACATCATTACAGCAAAGAACTGCTAACTATTTTGTGGCAAAAGCACAGAATAGGGTATTGGTACTACGGCAAAAGTAAGAATCTTAAAAAAACTAAGCAGCTGAACGATCGTTACATCCCATCCACCTCAAGAAAATCAGCTCTATCGCTCTAAACTACCCATCTCCGTTTCCAAGGGAAATGAAAGTAACAGTTTAAGTCAATCCAAACCAACGACCACACATGCCCTCCCCTTATTTACAGCGGTTTTACGCACAAGAGGGTGCTAAATGTTATACGAAGTAAACATACAATATTATGTTTATAGATAGGGAAAGTGATATAACAGCAAGACGTTACTTTTTATTATAATGTTCTACAAATCTTTGTCTACTAAATTCTAGAAAACAATTAAATTATCTCAGAAGAATTACAATCTTACTCAAAACAGGTCGCCTTGTTTTCCCGATTTTTTTCTTACATAATATTCTTGTCCTAGTAGAACAAATGAAATAACCTGACCAGCGCATAAGACCATATTGCAAATTCCACTACAGCATATTCCTCTATACATTCATTAGAAATAATGCCAACATTTCGCTTCTCACCGTTTCACGAGAACAAAACATTCAAACATTTGTCGAACATGAAAATCCCGGGAGACTGCACCTCCCCACGAATCCTGCACTTAGATGCATCGCGGCCGATAAATAATTCCGATGTACCGGGCTAACAGGGAGCATCCGTCACCCGTCCGTGCAAATCGTCTGGAACACTCCGGAATATCCTGGAATATCTGGTAGTTCCGATGCACGTGATGTATGACGAAATAATACGGATGGGACTGTTTGATAGATGTACGACATAAAATGTGTCTTTTGAGCGTTTGGGTAAGGGAATGTGGGATAAACGGATGAATAAGGTGTTACTGTTAACATACAAAGCGAAATATCACATTATTATGGAACCTTATAAATAGATGTGAGATCCGTTCTGATCAACTCATGGATTACCCGAAATTGGAAGAAATAATTGCATTTCATGGACTTTGTTTGTTGATGGGTAGGAAGAAGGGTTCGATTGTCTCAGTTGTGTTAAGATAAGTACACAAATTGAAAATTCTTCTTATAATACTGGATAAGCTTTCAAAAAGATAAACAAAAGTAATCAATCTAGCCTAAGTTTTCCACGCATTAAAATGGAGCTTAAGATGAACAAACAAGACCATAATTCCGTGGATATTAATTTTGATAGCAATTCCCCGATTTGTAACCGATATTCATCTGTGCAGTGGAGCAATAAAGCTCGGATTTGCTTAAATATTTTCTAAATCCTTGTTCGCTCGTATGCTATGGTAATAAATAAAGGATATGCAGAAAGTTAAACTCTATTTTTACTATACGAAAACAATAGAATGGTAGGATTTACTACATCTATATATAAATAAATAATATATATATATATATATATATATATAAATAATAATATATTAATATCATATAAAGTTATATACATATTTTTTTTTTATTTCATTATAGCTGTAATTTATTAACATAGTAGATAAGTGCGATTAACGTTCCTCGTACAGGCCCTGTCAGAATACCAGCGCTGTTGCGGTGTGACGACCTCATACCGTAACAGCATTATGCTGAGGCAGGGTCCTGATTGGCCCGTCACACAATTTTTAATATTTTATTTTTATTTTTTAATTTTTTACTGATTTTGTTTTTATTTTTCACTTGTTTTTTTTTCTTTGTTTGTTTGTGTTTTTTTTTGTTTTCTGTTTCTTGTTATGTAAGTGTGATGTGTGTCAATAAAATTTTATTCATTCATTCATTCATTCATTCATTCATTCATTCATTCATTCATTCATTCATTCATTCATTCAATGTTAGGCTGAATACTAAATGATAGAAACTAACGTCACATGTACATAATTATTTAGTTAGATTTCCACATTATTGATTAGTAAGACTGAGCAGAGCGGAAAGAGAGAATGGAAAAATGCAGAGAAGTGTCCAATATAGTTTGATCCTTATACAAAGACCGCAAGAACAGATTCTCCAATATATATAAATATTTCTTGTAGAGAAGGCGACGTTCTGCGTATATCGTGCCGTGTTATTAAGAAGATAATCCTTTCTTTATTGAATTCCGCGTGCCCCTGTGCCATGCACATTTCCTTTAGGATTGTAAGTTATTTCAATGCGTTACATGCCTGCATTTTTTGCATCTGAAGCCGTTTTTTTACAATGCAACATGATTCAATATTAAATATAATAATAGGTAAAAAGAACTTATACTATCCCCGCAAATTGATAATGCGCAGGAACCTTGTCACATTAACATCCGCAACTAAAAATGTAATGAAACAAGAAAATTTTAAAAGGTTATGATGTATTATATTAATTATTGAATTATTATTTTCATTAGATAGGGTCTAGGTTTATAAAAAAAAATTTTTGAGGGTTAATAAAAATTGGCATTAGCAATTGGCGGGTATAGTTAGTACCTACTACCTAAGTATATTTAAATTAAAAATCATCCTATCATCAGATCCTAAAATGACATTTTTAACTGCATTATTGAGACCTTAGTTCGAAAGCCCAATGTTATTTGTTAAAAAGTATAACTTACCATGCTAAGTTATACTATACGTTAGGGTTATTCCATGGTATATCTCTAACGAACTGTTTAAAATTAGCTTAATAAACTAATAAAAATTTAAGGGCAATAAATCAAATACAAAATCATTTAAATATTCCTCTCATAAGTGTTTATCATAATCGAGAAACTTCTAGAGATAGATCACAGGTAACGACATCATCTATCTTAACTTTGCTAGCAGTTGGGACTAATCATGAGAACTAAAGTAGATTTAGAAAGTCGTCAACAGTTTCTGGCAGATTGTATTAGATAGATAACGTGAATTTGAAGATTCAAACATTATAGAGGAACCGGACAGAAATGATAATTGATTTGTGATTTGTATCTATTAATTACAATTTTTTAATTTGAGCTTTTTGCATTCACAATGCTATTTTTATACAATACTAAATAATATACTAGAAAAAATACGACTCGCACCAGATCAATACTCAGACGGGAATCGAACCCGCGACCTTTGGATATCCGGTCCAATGCTCTGACCGCTGAGCTACCGAGTCACTAGTGACATCGTCGAATTTTTTCTTGTATATCCTACTCTTACGCTGCAAGCCAGCGTTATTTCACCAATGTGAGGAATTACCTCGACATTCAATTGAAATATCTTTCAGATATTTGGCAATCGATTAAGATGAAATAGCTATATAATTTATAAATTTGAGATTTCTGCATTCACAATGCTATTTTTATACAATACTAAATAATATACTAGAAAAAATACGAAAAAAATCGACGATGTCACTAGTGACTCGGTAGCTCAGCGGTCAGAGCATTGGACCGGATATCCAAAGGTCGCGGGTTCGATTCCCGTCTGAGTATTGATCTGGTGCGAGTCGTATTTTTTCTAGTATATTATTTAGTATTGTATTAATTACAATTATTGAAGTAACTACCTAATTTATTTTTCTCTAAGTAGTCGTATAAACGTGCCACTTTTTTTAATATAACGTATTGACACAGATTTTTAGGCTTTTAATTTGATAAACAACTTATTTTCTCAACTTTTTCTAAATAAATAATATTGCTACGCCGCCGTTTTCCTTGAAAATTAAATGAAAAAACGACTCTCGCTTCCAATCTTCTTTCAAATAGTCTGTTTTTGTCATTTTCATTACAGTGAGATTGCTAATAAAACTTTCTGGTGAACTGTTTTTTTCAAAACTCTCGAGTTTTTTTGAGTCGAGTCATTGTTTGATCTTGACTACGGAAATTAAATCTTATTCTCAAAAGCAAGCCATCTAAGTAAATAGTTATCATGTTGACTGTCAAAGTTTCTTGAAAATAATTTCTTCTGAAAAAGGATTTGCCAACTTTTGAAATCCACATCAGTCTGATGTCTGAACCCCGTTCTATATTTTCCACCTACGTTGGTGGCGAGATTATTAAATAGTAAGTAAAACAAGTTAGGTTTAGTTACAAGTAGTAGTTGTTAACCATATATTAAAAATATATCAAGCACTATAAAACTGAACTTGTAAGTCAGATTATGTACCATTTCTTGCGAAGCAACTGAAATTACATAGTTTTCGTACTCTTCGTAGAAGGGTAGGAAGCAATGACCATATTTATCACAAAACTAGCCAGAATACATTATGACGTTCATAAAGAAGTGTCCGAACGTCCTGTAACATTTAGCATGTACTAATCATACATAAAAGCTCTCGCACACGCGCCAACAGTTTGTATCCCAGCTGAGCTCATTTATGCAGGCGCACACACGCCGATTAAAACGATCGTACGGCGGCATCAAGACTATGTGGGGAACGCGTGACGGTATGCAGGCACCGGGGTGAAAGGAAGGATTAATAGCGAATCATTAAATTTAAATTCTTTGAAATTGACGCGATGGTTAAGCCCATATTGACGCGTTTTAATCAAGCCATTCAAATAGGAGAATCAAAAAATGTTGTCCAAAGCGTAGAAGAAGATTGAATTCGCAAAAACAAAACACTACAGAAAGGTCACAGTCGAAGGCTTTCAACGCTTTCCGCCGATACAATTCTAATTCCGATCTCGCTTCTTCTCGCAATAAGCAGACGTTTTGCATACTTATCGAGAAACAGGTGGTGTTCATTCCTTCCAAATCGTGGCGCTCATTACATTCTCATACAGGCTGGAGCTATCTTTGCATAACCTCATCGTGGCGGATAGTTTACGCGGTGTACGTTCGGTGGAATTCAATTTTGAAGCTCGACGCCTGAGGCGAGTCTGATCGGGAAGGGAGAACGGGATGTCTTCCGATGTGGTTACTATCGAGATCGTTTTTTAAGTTGAGTGTGTGCGGTTCTTTACTCAAAGGAATATTATTTCAGCTTGTGGGGATAATAATATTGATATGAAATTCTTATCGTCTTCTTTATTTCAAAATAAGAGGGTGCTTACGTGCATATTATTAAAGTTATCGGCTGCTGTAACGTTTCAAAACAAACAAAAAATATTCAGATAAAGAGAAAACTTAATGAAAAAAACTTACTGTGCTAAGAATCCTTCAACTCGTTTACTCGTAGATATATTTCAAGACATACCTGAAAACAAACAGATCTATTAGTCTATAGGTTTTCTTCACTGTCTAATGAAATGAAGACTAAATTCTCATTGTTCTACACAATTTCATTATTTTCACCCATTAAATTAATGAAAGGCATTTCATTGTTCTGCACCCAAATGAACTGTGCAACTAAGACGGGTGAGCTCATTCCCTTGACTCCAGGACGAATTAAGACGTTCAGTCAAATTCGTTTTACTGAACATATTAAATTGCACCCTAACTACGTGTGATAAGTGCCAATTTCAACTGATCTTCAGGTGACGTCTCCATCGTGATTAAGCCTACATACGCGAAAGTAGGCAGCACCTAATGAATGTTTTACCTTTAATATTTCCATTTATTTATGCAAATTCAACTTTGTGTGTCACGCATGAGAAACAACTAGGATCTCTCATAATATTTATTCAAGGGAATATTTTTTGCAACATCATTTTTAGTCAAGTTCATTGACAGGGTACGTTTTCCTTTATTTTCCTATAGTCCATCACGAGATTTTATGGAATGGAACTGGATATACCACAGATTTAGCAGAGAATATGGTTTCTCTGTGATTCTCACTTTGAATTTTGAGAACATTATATTCATTCACCATTCATCATATGATCAAGTTTGATTGGAGATAAGAATTTTTAAATACTTTCTGCATAAACGAAATGTGAAACAAAAGACGGCCTTTGGAAGTAAACGCAATTGAAAGCAAGGGGTGACAACTGACAACACCGCATCGGGCCGTCAAACGGTTATTACGTTAAGCCAAACTCGAGGAGCGGAACATTCCGGAGCATTCATCTAATTGGAACACGGCGAAATTCCATTTAGATTTGTTAGAAGCGTCAAATGTCAGGTGAGAGGTGAATTTCTTGGTGACGAAATAATATTAGATGGGATAAAGAAGTCCCTTAGAAACATTATTGGATGAAATTTTAATCAACTTTGACATTTCGTACGTCAGAAAATCAAAATGGATTGAAATTTCTTTAAGAATATTTATGCGTAGGATCTTTGCGTTGATTTATAGGTACCTACTAAAAGATAATAATTATTATAAGAGTCCCTTAGGTTAATATTTATGTACAATGGGTGAAACAGACATACTCTAAAATTGCATCATCCCTTATTCCTATGCGCAAGCAAGGTGACACATATCTTTTTTCTTATTTGTCGTTGCAGAAGAATCATCGAGGTTTTAAATTTCTCTCGAGGGTTTTAAGGTTCTTTAAATAAAGTTAAGTTATACGTCTTCTACTATACGAGGTAATTTGGTTAACGCCTCAACTTTAGTGACGTGGGTAGAATATGTTCTAGAATTTATGAAAATTAGATTGCCCTCACAGCTTTCATGCAGCCATAAGCGTCCCGCTGTTCTTTGAACGTAAACTGAACGTTCCCTTAAAGCTAGAATATTATGTGTGAATGTTTTAACAACTTTAGTGAAAGGAATATAATATGCCGTGTATTGTACATTCTCATTAGGTGGCTTTATTGATGCTTTAAGTTTATGTTACGTTCGTTATCAATTGAATTATATACTTAGTTAAGAATTATGTAAGTAATGAAAAACAACCTACAAACAAAGAAAAACTGAATAAAAAAGTCGGTTAATGCATATGTAGGAATGGAACACAGCGTGAGGTGATTGGGAAGAAACACAGCGAATGATGAATGAGTGAGCGAGTGAGAATGAGGATAAAAAGGATCGGAAGGAAACGATGGAAGCTAGGTGAAAAACGTAATTAAGAATTTTTTACTTGTTTAAAATTTGTGTCCACAATTACTATGACGAACTTTTTCGAATGTGGTAATTTCAAAATCGTTGTATTATTTTAAATCCGAGTACAATTTCAAAAGTTGTTTATGGTCTCTGAGTTATGACAATGCGGTTTGTTACTTATTTTCTTTAACAAAGATGTTAGAACACCTAACAATAGTGTTTCCCTGTATTCTTTACAAAGGTACTGGCATAGAAACTGCGAAGAATAGCTTGTCGCTTGTTTAAGTACAAAAGCTCCGAGAACTTGAACAAACAGGGCCTTCAAACAACGCAAGTTATTCTGAATTAGTAAGATTTTCATTTTAAATGCCTTGGCAACGGGCTCATTTCCCATTGTGACTTGAAACAGTAGATTGTTCAATTCAACGAAGTGAAGAGTCAAACAGACCATGAAGTCGGAATATTTAACTTTAATTACGCACGAGAAATTTTGGGAACATTCTGTTTAACTCTGTAGCCATGACAAATAGAAAAGCAAAAAATGATGAGTAACTTCGTAAATAATAGTGTACTTAAAGGGGATGAATATTTTACGTGGATGAAGATGTGTTTTATTAGAATATTACTGCCTTCTTACGGTAAAAATATTTTTTGTTTTTACATTTTATTTGTTAAGTTGAGTTTCGTTTTATTTAAACTTCCACACAGTTTTCAAGGTCTGACGCACAAGAAATCAAAACTCCTTGAATTATTTCCAAGCGAAATTACCTTACTACTGGGCTATTATATAAACGGAACAATTCAGTACAATCAAAGGCAACGAACAACGATGTTGTCTGACTTCTAGAAGTCAGAAGGGATCTCGGAGTTCCCGCGTGCCGCCTCGCCCGGGGCATATCAGCGACAAGCTTAAAGATTGTACAGACATTTCGCTTTGTTTGCTAAATATTCCCTAGAATTTAGAACTAAACACTAATCGTTAACGAGAGCCAGAAAGCAAATAAGAAGAAACGAGAGCTGCTGCTGCTCGAGATAGTTACTACAACGCTAAAAACTTTTATGACGATCTAAGAATTATAAAAAACGTAACTCTTCATCAATGCGCGTTTCTTTTTGAAATCGCTTGTAGCAAAAACGCTAAGTTCTTGTAGTGTCCCACTGCCAAAGATAAAATGTTCTTGCACTGAAAACTTTCAATATAATATTGAATATTCAAATCGGACACACGTTGAATATTTCAACAGAGACTCCACAGAACACGTTCACAAACAATTCGGGAGGACAATAATTTTCGAGGGGCGCTGATATGAAAATAATACCACGTCTTTTAAGAATTTTAGAGTTCCCCTTAGAGTATGCAATCGCTGGACGCCCCGCTTAAAGTACGTTCGTGTTGGAATTTTTAATTCAATTATGATAGCGATCTTGTTTAATGACCGTCCTCTTATAGCCAGGGACGTTTTTTTACATCTCTCCCTCCCTTCCCCCATTCCGATTTCTTTTTCTTATTCTCGAAATGAAAGGCGATGGCACGGTTTGAATGGGTCAAATGTCTCGGAAAGATTGATAAATTTTCATAATTGGCTGCGTGGAGGCTGTTAAAAGTTGCTCCTTCTATCTCGTAAAGAAGGGACTATAATTATTTTCGTCGTTAAAGCTAATTTAAGGGAAAAGCCTCTGTCTAGTTGGTGGTCTATTTAGGTAAGTTAATGTTCTTGCGGAAATCGGAGCGAGCATTAACGACCATGGTGGCGATCTTTTTGACTGCATACTTTAGTGGGCTGATAGTATTGTCGGGCTAATATCATACGTTTCAAATGGCCAACACTAATAATGCAAAACTGCAGTGAGATCACATTCATGCACAAACATAATCAAATTACTGTTTTAAAATTAACGACATCAAATGCAACCGGGACCAATCAAATGGTTTGACGTGCTTTACGTTACGAAGCAAGAAAGAGCTCAAGATAATACATTTTTGATCATCCATCTGATGACTGTCCCTAGCCATAGTTGCTAAACACTGCCAAGACAAACATACAAGAATTACATTCGACTTTACTGCCTCAGTGATATCAATACTCACATTAGCAAAACATCGTAACCACGCCCATAAACCAACTCAAACAAATAAAAATAATAAAGCCGTACTAACTCGAACAGAAAAAGTCACAAATTGAAACTTCAAAAGCCTAATGTCCCAGTAAAATAAAAATATAATTCAAAAGTTAAACTTGGTTTTACGAGGTGGACAGAAATCCTGCGGCGATAAATTTGTCGGAGCCTCTCTGGTTCCCGAAACTTTCATGTTAATTCAATCAGTGGAGACCTGGCTTATGTTTGATGAAGGGAAACTCCTTGGGCTGTGTTTTTTAATTCCGGGCTCTGTGCAGGGTAAAGCAAATATCCTGAATTGATGGTGTTTTCAACTGGTGGTGTTTATAAAATTAACGAACTTGGTAACTTAGCAGCTTTAACGAAAACACAATTAGAACATATTTTGCTAAATAATGGGCCTTGCTTGTTAGCAATAAATAATGATTTAGTCTAGTTCTATTTCTAGCTTATAGATATAGGTGCGTGGAATCAGGAACTGATGATGATGATGATGATGATATAGGTTAAAAAATTAAAGTGCTTGTCGACTTCAGTGTAGGGTTATCCTCAAGATCTACTTATAACTTTAAAATCACAAGTGAAGAAAAAAAATTAACATGATGTGAAAAATAACATGTTGATTCAAACTTCGAGCTAAGCCACTTTTAGAAAGTTCACAAAATACGAGCAGTGAAACGCACATTCGGGTTATCAAAGAAATATCCTTATCCAGAAACACGTTATAACTCCGAAACATAAGTTGGTTACATGAAATAATTTGCATACAACACAGCTCACGTCATCGCTGATTTATAACCGGAGTCGCATAAAGAATAAAACTTTCATTTAACAGTAATTAGTATTCAGTGGCTGCACGCGCTGGGGGAATATTAAGGCATGCCATGTTAGAATTTCGTGCGAGCCTACTTCAATGACACACAGCCCTGGCGATCGGGAAACTATCACTTTCTCAGCTACATCACTCCTCCTTTTTTACCTTTGAGAGAAAACTGAAAAGTAGAAAAAAACTAAACAAAAATGCAGAAGTCCACTTCATTCAGCTGAAAACCTCCGAGGAACTCAATCGTCTGATTGACTGATGTTGATGTCCATCCGTTTGAATACCGGACACGACACGCCCTACCACGTAATGACTCAAAATTATTTATTTTATTTGAAATGTATTTGAGATTCTTTAAGTCAAGTATTAAATTTTTCTGTAAAAATATTTACGATGTCGTACAGATGTTGGTCAACTAGAATAGCTGTATGTACATACAAACTCATGAAGTCTACGTGATAAACCGATAAGGCAACACGACAACAACATGACACCGCGACATCCGACGAGCCGTATTAGCTGTTTGAAAACACTTATCAGTGTGATCAAATAAATAGTGTCCACAATTCAACATTGAACTAAAGAGTTCAATGTTGAACTCGATTGATAAAGATCAATCAAAGTTATAGGTATACCTATAACTTCGAAAGCTTGCAGTTCATTTTTTGTTGGATTTGAGAAAAAATAAACTTGACACTTGAAAACAGAGACCCATTATGATCTGTCATTTTGTCTCATTTCGGAGGAGCTCCATGGCACGTGATTTAGCGCATTCGTCCTACGATTTCGCAAGTGTCAGACATGGGATGGGATGCTACGTGGATACTGCCCCAATTCCTTTTTATCTGTAATGAAAGCATGTACTTCAACAGTGAGGACATTAAAAAAATGGCTAATGATGAAGAAAACCAAAGATACTTTGATGTGGATTTCAGGTGAATATGGAACATAGATCGAAAAAACGCTATGCATGATATGAACAATGCCGAGTAGAAACAAACTCAGATTGTTTTGAAACAAAGTAGACCTATTTATTTTAGCTTTTAAATAACGGTGAGGTATAATTTATAACTGTCAAGTGACGCCGATAACGCTAATTCAAGTAGCGAGTATTTTAGTAATTAATGCTTTATCCGGAGTTTACATTTTTTTATCAAACCACAGAGTAGATTACAGGTGTTGACCCTAATTTTTATGTCAACTTACAAAGTTTACAATAGTCAACTATTGGTGGTGAGAATTTGCCAAAGCATAAAGGAAACCATTTAATAATAATAAGTAAGTTCTAACTAAAACTTTCAATTTAAATTAAAGAGTCGTTGGTGCAGCCTGGGTAATTTATTTATCTAACGCACTATTTTATAAAGTCTTGTCACAGTGCCATTGTGATCAATATACAGATATTTCAATCAAACTTATCAGACCCCAAAATATGGTCGAACTATGATAAATTAATAATCCTCTATTATTCTTCAACAACAGTTCAACAGGTCTTGTGATTTCAGGGTATTTATGGTATTGGTGGTATTTATATATTTATGTATATGGTATTTATGGTGACAACTCTTAAATATGACGTTTCGCAAAGGTTAAAAGCTAATTTCTTCTTCAAAATAACTTGCGTGACCTTTCATCGAAACGTTCTTTGTTAATAAGCGCGTTAATTACAACTCATTTACCGCTGTGAGGACCTTGGACTAAAGTATTACACGAACTATTAATTATTATGAACGGTCGTAGCTTTGCTAATCAGAAAATGCGATAAAAATTATGAAGGTGATTAGCATGTTTCGCTTAGAACTTTTGGAATCCAAGAACACATAATTCTTACATTAAGAATTATACGATACAGACTGATAGTAAAAGAATCAATTGACCAAATTCTTGTGATGGAACAATATTGAACTATTAAAATGAACTCCGTCCGCATAGGTGCCGCTCGTTTGCAGCTAATTTCTCAATAATAGCTAACTCGCGCCAAAACACGATGTCGCATCGTTGCAATTGCAAAAACCCTGATCGACTAAACTATCGTGTGTGCCAACGCCCTAATGAGGGATTTACACGGGTCGATTTTAGTCGATTGCACGTGACGGTCGATTTAAATCAACTAGCAAGTCACTTGTCGCAGGCGACTAGTCGACAAGCCTGCGACTTAGTAACACATCTTGACAGCGTCGCTATCATTTATGTAGTCGACGGCGTAACCTTATCTTTAGGAGGTAATATAATATTATATTAAATAGTTGAATATAATGCATGTCGTGGCAGCTTGTAAAAAAGACAACACTGTAGCATGTAAGTCCTTCGAATGTATCATTGCCTTGTCTTTGGTGTATGTTCTTGTTAGCTGTCCTAAATAAATAAAAATAAAAAAAATATGACAGCGTAAAAAGTTAGTTTCAGTTTTGGTCACCGGGTCAGATATATGTTTATTACACGGTAAATTGTAGTCACCGATTTTCGTCGTGCGGCAAAACTTGTGCGGCTTTTAGTCACTCGGGTTAATCCCACAAAAGAGTCTACGAATCCCTGGATAACCACAATACCTGGAAACATAAACGACAAGCTCATGCTTCCTGGGTAGTATTTTAATCAATAAACTACTAAGCGCACCAATTAAAACCCCGACGGGCGGCCATCGAAAAAGCATTAAGCCCAGTGTAATTAAGAGAGTATGCGCTCTCCGCACAACGTATAAATTTGCATACCCTGCGGTCAGTGCGCACTCGGCACCTTTACCGTCCAAGTTATAGGCGGAGATACTTATACGTACCTAAAGCTTTGAATTTAACTGTGAAATAAAAGAGTCAAAATGTTACTTAGATTTGTGTTTTGAATCCATCTTTAGTTTCTAGGTTTCTATTAGAGCTGATAAAGATAATTGTCCTAAAGAGCGTGTGGGAAGCACTAGGTGATATAAAATTATAGGTATTGTTACGTAATTAGTTGTGAATAATGGTGTTCGTTTTGAATGATTTATTAAAAGTAGTATAATTGTTTAGAGGTGAGCCTTTATTTAAGTATTTGGACTATTCTACGTTTTACTGTGAACAGCAGAACTACTGAATATAATTCGCCAGTAAACTCAAAGCTCACCTCTGCTTCACGTAATTGATACAAAGAATGACGATTTGTTTACTCTAATTTCTTTCTTTATCAATATCACTTCATTCTACTCGATTTAATGTGTATTGAATGTATTAAATTGTGTTGAATTTAATGTTTATGTTTTACCTAGAATCATAATCAAGTCTGCACAAAATAAACTAAACAGCAAAATATTCAAACGTACCAATTCACTTCCACATGGAAACTTGAGCAAATCCATACCAATGCCTCTTTTTATGACGCAATGCTCCAACGATCTCTCCAATAACACAGTCACATTCAGCGTGTATATCTAACCAGGCCGTTATGATACTGTCTGTCCGTTTATCCGCAGTCTATTCCATTTGCAGTATCTCCTTTATATGGCGAGATTTGAAACGGTTATGGGATGCTGTCCTCGGTTATAGATAAAGTGACGATTGTGAACAGGCGGCCTGTAGTTCGTATCCGGCCGACTGACCCGATGCGATGCAACAAGGGCAAACAATATACACTAGGACAAGGGTTAAAGGTTGTATGTTTCAGAAAAATTTAAACGCATTTATTGTTCTATTCATAGATAAGTTAGCTACCTTGAAAATAAGCAAGCAGAATATGTAAGAGGGACTAACAATGAACCGAACCCAAAAAATATTGGGGCAAGGCGAAAGCACCCGAAAGCCAACAGTTTTTAAGATGTAGAAATGTGTAGCACCTATATTAACGTTAAAATATCCGCGCGTAATAGATATTAAAATAAAATTATTTTACACAGCGCCTGCTACTCCAACAGACTTTTTAACTTGACAGCTATGTTGGTAGTTCATTGATAGCTATAGCCTAAATATTTAATTTCCGTTATACTTCTCCTTCTTTGTTATTCAGCCCAACATCGGCAATAAGTCAAAGTCATGTCATGCGTTTCGATATTCCGGGTCATTGTGGGTAAACTCGCTAACTGTTCGGATTGATTTATCTAAACCTGCACATGCTGTGCATGCTGATGTATGGGCCCACGGGGATTACGTAGTAGCTACAGAAATACTGTAGCATTCAATATCACTAAACAAATTGGTCCTTCGAGCCGGATATGAGTATTTTAACGACACTTTATAATATTGCAACTAACTTCTTTATTATTTACTGGCAATAATGTTTCTTTTGATAGAATAGCATCAAAAGTCATCACCGTACTTTAATTTTGTTCGATATTGAATTTATGTGATTCAATTTTGGTATTAGAACTGGAGAAAGGAAGTAGTATAAGTTATCATCCATCACACACGGGCTAAACCACAAACAACTAAAACAATTGTCTATCAAAAATCTTTCTACGAAGTAAATATTCTCAAAAGTGTTACACTATGAAAGTCCTAATACTTATAGATATTGCACAAAAAATCCATCCCGCACTTTCTTATTCACTCCATCGTTCCCATTAGTCATGGTACCGTCATGGTGTATTCGCCGGTCATCGCGGCGACTGCGAGGATTGATTTATCGAGACCTGCAAATGCTGGGGCACGCTGATGTATGAGCCCATTGAGATTTATACAGAGCTACTGCCAACAGAAATTTTATTATGAATCGTGTATGAATTTTAACTAGGGTTTAGAGATAAGAGTTCCATAAATTATATAAATGGAAAACAAATCTATTAAAATAATAACAACGAAAATAGTCCGGGAGAAATTATAAAATCCATTAAATGTGAACAAAAACGGTTCATACCTATCACTTCATGCAATCCAATATGCATTGGACCCGCCTTATTATTATTATTTGTAACTTATGCTAATAGACCATAACACCATAACTAATCCTCTTAATCCATTTACAAGAAAAGGCACCAATGAGATCATTGAAATGACTAATAATGTTCACAATAATTATTTGCCTAAACATAGTGTATTCACTTCTCAAGCTTACGCGCTCACTAGACATGAAATAAAACACTTTTAACGGATACTAGCGCGGTTTTATTGAAAGTACTTTGGTAATTAGTTGGTTTGATTTTTGATTTTCCCGAAGTTTCGGCACCTTTGCAGCTGCCATGGTCACGGGGGACTGAAGCTACTTGTGAGCCTACCCTCAAGCGATGAATTTTTTAGAACGTTCAGAAATTAAAATTTATCAAATTTTTAATTAGTTTAAGTTTTGGTTTGGTTTTAATTTAATTTTATATGTTAAAAAGAGAGAATCTACTGAAACTACTACCATTTCAAAAAATTGGGAGGCCCCTCCAAGAAAGAAATGGCGAAAGAAAACTTGGAGAGGAAGGCCGACCTCCGTCTTTTATATTAATTAATTTATTTGCAAAAGGAACTAACCGTATCATTAGATCTTACAGTCAAAATCAAAAAATCAAAAATCAAACCAAATACCAACTAATTACCAAAGTACTTTCAATAAAACCGCGCTAGTATCCGTTAAAAGTGTTTTATTTCATAAACATAGTGTGTCAACTATTTCAAACATAAAGAGATAAGTGGAACCAGCAGACTCTGTTCTCTGAAGTGACTCTATAACTCGTGCATACTCTTCCTCTACAAAGAGCCCGGATTTGTAAAACCTACAGCAACCTCTAGCTTAGCTGTGTTCACCTGTATTGGGATAGCTTCAGGGAAATATACGGGAAAATAATTCTCATCAGTAGGTTAGAACTGTGTTTCAAAAAGATTGAAGAAATTTTACACTTTATGGAAGCCCAGCGTGCCGTTGACCTTACATTGTTAATTTAGTCGCATTGTATAGTTCAAGTCCGTTACACGTTTGCATTAGGATTATGAAAGGGTTTTACGACAAACAGTAATTCTACCACATTTTACGTTAACCTATTGTTCGCTGATGTGCATATTGGCCATTGGGCATTACAGATGCTAAACGTTCACCAAAAAATTACATATCTGCCAACGAAGTTGGGGCATGTTTAATGTTTATTGTTATCTTAAAATTAATAACCTAGGTGTTAAAATAGAAAAGTCAATAAGATCTATCAATGTCTAGATTACTGGAACAAATGATAAAATATACAAACAAACACATACATAATATAAGTATTATTATTATCGTATACACATATCATGTTTCGATAATTTCGACAGAAACTAAACCTCAATGGAGTAAATGCTTACCCTTCATTAGGGCCCGATAGTTGGGTCGGCCATATTGTATTACAAAGTTTGGCGGGACCCGTCAAACTTTTAAACCCTTTCCAGAATCAAAGGCTGCCCTGAAATATCATATACATACAGGCCCAACAAGCTTTTGTTGATACCATTTAAATCCATGACGTTGTCAAAATTGTTACACTATGATTGACTTAAAAGGAAAGCTATACCCGACTTGAACCTATGTAGTGTTTTAATTCCAAGCTATTCCAAGGACATTTTGAAATCATTGAAAAGAGACAAAACTCTAACAATACATTAGCTTACAGAAAAACGCGAAATATAACAACAAACAATAGAAGCAGTATCAAATGTTTATCATTACTCAGAGCGATTTTAGGCTTTCAATATTAACGTTCCCTGATAGTTTTTAAAAAGTACAGTCTGCAGAACATATTATCCCTCCTAAGAGCGAAAAAATGTGCAGGGTTAAAGTGCAAATTACTGCACCTCATATTTAATAGCTGCATAGTTTTAAAACACCATCTCAACTCAACATTCCTCCTAAAATCTCCCCCCGCGTTGCAGCTAAAAGTATGCACCGTCGAGATATATCGTCTATCCGGAGACCAAGGAACAAGGCGAGACTTTAGCGGGACAGGAGCGTTTAAGTTATTGCACGGAATTGTTCTCAACAGAGACTAAGTGTTTCTCTGAGAAACATAATTCTTTGGGACTTTAATACGATCTTCTGAACCGATGGAACATCCACACTTATTGTTCAAACATGTTACGACTATTAATAAAGCAGATTCTATTAATGTTATGTTTGAATGAATGCAAGTTGGTCCTTCGAGCCCTACCATGACCTCAGTTTCTCAGTTTAAAAAAAACCTTATTATTTAACTCTTATAACATGTCATCGTGATTCGTGAATGTCCATGGATGGTTAATGCAGGTGGGCGTCGTTCAGCTGATATATTTCATGATAATGATGATGATAAACTATATGATGTCATAGTTTATTATGTATTCTGTGGTAATAGTAAAACCAAAACTTAAACTATTCCCAAAATTCGTATTCGACCAATCGGTGATCGAGCACTCAAGCAAATTGCCTGGGCCCCTTCGACAATCGTTAAAACTTATAAATTGTCCAAGCGACGTTTAGAGAAACTCCCTTCACTTAATTAAAAGTTTTGTGTCGCAATAAATAAGTTTCAAATTTGTTTGATTAAATCGGAATGTTTAAACGACTCGGCAATGCCAATTAAGTCATCAATGGAAACAGTTGTATCGTCAGCAGTTTGTTAATTAAATATTCTATAATGTTGTAATTGATAAGGGGGCTATAAAACTAACTATAAATGGTAACTATTAAACTGTAATAAAACATTGTTTTTTAAAGATGACGTAGTTTTTTTGTTCGTAAACAGTTTTTCGAGACTCGAATTAAAATTTAAAAGCCCTTAATTTTTGAACTCGTAAAAAAATTGTCAATGATTTCTATATTTTGGCAGTGAATGTTATTTATTTTAAGGACTGTGGGAATGAGACCAGGAGACTTTTGTTAACTTTTTTATTGAGCAGTGGCTCCACACTCTTGCACTTTATTGGCTCCGTGCACGCTTTTAGCGCCACCTAGCGTTCGCAACTTTGTTGGCTCTGACCTGACCGTTTTGATATGTAATGGCGGCATTGTGATAAAATGTTAAAAAATACTATACATATTGTGTTATTAATGTAAATTTCAAAATTACTGTGATTTGGGTGGACAAAGTGTTGTGAAATCATTTTTGGTCATTTAAATTAAATATGGCAAGTAAAATCTATTCAGAAAGAGTGTTTTATTTTGGTTATATCAGGGTTTGTTTACTCCTTTTTTAGTTGTAGATTTTGTAAAACAAGAGGATACTACTTTAATAATTTTATTAAGTGATAATAAACACGTAAAAACATATAATTGTTCCTGTATCGATAGTAATAAATTAAATATCGTTTTCAAACAGATTACAGAGCCTACATTATTTTTACTTTTTGCCACCATGAGCGCTGCGATTGATTATTATCTTCGCACCCAGCGAATAACATTATTCAACAGATAGACGTGCACAACTTTATAACTATAAATATGTCAACAACCACTTGATTCGAAGGCTTTACAATGAATTATTTATCTTACTCTATGAATGAATGTGTCAAACTACAGATTGTTGCGCATGTGCAAGCTGATTGACATAATCAATCAACTTGAGATTCGAATGTACCATAGAGCACAACATGGAGGTCGGAAGCCGCCCTCAACAATTTATTGAATAACTGCAAGGACTTCCAAAGCATTGTGAATATTTTCAAATATTTATTGACCGAGCGAACGCGAAGCGCGAGCGAAGCGTCTCCGTTTCAACTTGGGCAAAAATGCTTTCGTATCCAGTTGTCCCGCTGTCTGTCCGGCTGTCCGTCTGTTTTCCTCTACAGGTCGCATTTCTCGTGAAATATTGTGAGCAGATTTGATATTAATATGAATTTTTTGGCGATTCACTTTTACGAAAATTTTCAAAATGGGGAAAGTCCAAGCTATATCAGCCATTTTGAAAAATGTTCAAAAATGTCACAAACGCGAGGTCTACAGATCACAGAGCCTCATAAACTAATTTCATAAAAAAAAACTGCAACGTCAGTGTTGGTAAATCCCAAGCTCAACCAAACGAGCGTTTTCATCAGAAACTCTTATCGGCAGCTTCCGGCTGGATGGTTTTTATGTGGCGTCATGAGACTCAACACTCGTGAACTTGTCTGCACGTTTCAATGACTACGTTATTTAAGTCTATGGCCACTGTTGACTGTGCTATGGCTATTAGGCGACATAATGGTAAATAAAAGTCAATTTCAGTGTGTTTATAAAGAAGTCAAGTCATTATGCCAATCGGACATACTCGTACTTCTCAATATTCTTTTTTGTACCTCAGTACAAAAAAGTCTCAATTATTTTCAATTTTTAATATTTTTACTATCCATTTATTAGTCTTAGGCTCAGTTGCACCAAAACCCCATAATATTGATCTGCACTAAAAATATTGATACCACTGAACAAATTTCAGTTATCCAAACATAAATTTAAGAAGGCCGTGTTATTCGTTCAAAAATACCCAAAAAAGTCTAAAACCCATTCATCTTTACACAATAACACACGAACTTTAAAACTATGCCCTACAAGAACGAGCGTCACGCTCGCTCGCAATGCAAACGCAATGAAAAATGGATCAGCCATCTATCATAAACTCCTTCTAGCGATATTCGGGGACAGAAAAACTTGCAGGCATAGGCAACGTGAATAATGTCACGCGAAATTAAATCCCTTAGGCCAGGAGACCGATTTCATAACTCCAACATCTTAGAAAAAAAATTAACGCTCTAACCTTAATTTCTTACGTTCATTGTTATAAAAAACCTACCTCTAAAAAGCAAGAAATAATATTCGTAATAATAAAAATACGTCTATTGAAGTCGGGTGGGGCTGGAGTACAGATTCCTTTTTTTTTATTCTTAGAGCCCCACCCTAATTCAATAGACGTATTTTTGTTATTACGAATATAATTTCTTGCTTTTTAGAGGTAGGTTTTTTGAAGTCGGTTTTTTGTTTTTTTTAACTATTTTTTTACCTGACTGCAAAGAAAGGGTTATGTTTTTTTATTTTTAGTGTAACAAATATACAGACGAACATAGAATCTCCTCCTTTTTTGGAAGTCGGTTAAAAAGGAGTATTTTAAAAGTAGGTCGTTGTGTATCTATAAAAGATTTTATTGCGTGAGGAAATGGGTTTGCGAAGAAGATATTAATAAAATTAGAATAGTTTTTCAGAGTAACTTACGTGATGACAACGATGGTCCAGTCAACTGGACAATCCCAACTGTACTACGGGCACGAAGGGGACATGGAAACACCATCGCTTTTAATAACATTCTATGCAACTTTATACATTTTCTTTTGTTCTCAGGTGAAAAACACAAGCAGTTATTTCCACTTTATTTTGTAAACTCACTAGATGATTCGATTTAGGTTCCAACTTGGGTATTGCCTATATAAAAATGAAATAAATTACCCAACCTCATAAAGTAGCACTATAAACATGCGTTAATCAAACAAAACCCAAATGTATATTAATATTGAATCATAAAGTTATATTTTTATAGATCCCAGATCCGAGTACAAAGCAGCTGAAGCTATAATAAACAAATATTGTGAAACATTAGAGCGATAAAAACAACAATCAAAAAGTTTAAAAAACCACACACTCAAAATGATTTACACCGTCCAGACAGAGTAAAAATGCACCATCGTTAGTAGATACCTCCACGCGTCTGGGTAAAGCGCAATTAAAATTTACAGGTTGCTCGCTGCCAAACCGCGCCCATAGGTTTTTATAGTATGTCCCTACGACAGGGTAGACACTAGACAATGGATCAGAGACAAACGAGACAGCTAGTTTGCCACAGTCTCCGTCATTGACTTTCCCATTCAAAATCCGGTCATCATTAATTGGCCAGTAACTATTTTAAACATTAAGCGTTCTTATTAAAATCTTATGTTTAGTATGTTTAAGAAGCAGGTGCTATTCGAGAACCCGAATGAAATCCACCAGAGCCGAGAAAAAGTATCGGTTTTGAGGCAATATGATGCAAATTCTTTAAAATTAAAATAAATCGTAGGGCGAAGAACAAGACTTTAGTTAGAATGTCTAATTATAAACAAGTAATTAGGGGTATGCCTATCTAGCTATACGAAGACTATTTTCTTCTGTTCCGTTACTAACTCCTGTGCTGCTGCAATGTTGGAACAATATCACATTTTCATCATTCGACATTTCGTTGAACACAATTTAAATTTGTAACATTAGTTCATTTTGTTCGTTTCAAAAATAGTTCGCAAACAGAAAATAGTTTCAGTTATTATGACTCTGTTATCAATTAACTAGTTAACCAACCGATTTAAAATATTGAAAGAAAAACTGCCTACTTAACCAACAATTATACCGTTGGGTAATATTTCTAAAATTATAAAATTTACGATATGGAGTCAGTTTGTTAAAATTCACAGTATTATAAAAAATACTGGCGTAGGTACTCTGTCCCTTACACTAGCAGAGCTATAAAGAACAGATGACGTGCCCACTCCGCGGCCAACTTTGGTTTGCTTGAGATGGTCTTACTTGTGACGCCAAGTCTTTATACAAAATCCAACATTCTTTTTATAAACGTCCGATCCAAATGGAAATATGAATAATGAAAAATTTAAAGTAATTTTGTGATTATGAAGAATTTTACAAATTAAAAAGACTGATAGATTGAATCTCTTCTTTCTACTGAAATGCGTCTAATAATAAGCCATACATCTGAATAAAATAAGACTGCAATAATTATATTACGGAGATTAATTTCTTGATACACAACGGAAAACAGAGAAAAACATGCAAAGTAGACATTATGATAATACGAGTACCTATTATGTTCCAAATAACTACAAGAATAGAAACAGAGAAAGTAAAAACATGATTTTTATTCAAATGAGGAGTTAAGCAAAATAAAAGTAGTTATTAAGACGTTCCTATGCGCCACGTTCCTAACCGCCTTAGGTTGTATGACCGAAAGTGGCGCCCTCAGAGGTTTTTATTTAATAAGTTATTAATAGAAAAAGATTTTAATAATGTTTATCGTGGAGATTTTAGGGCCCATGGTCTAGTATTTTTAGAAGGTATCACTACATGCCCTCGTAGTCATTCGTGCCACTTTTAGCAGTTTTGCTATCTACTTCTAGCAGTGACTACGAGGGAATGTAACGATACTGTCTAAAAATACTAGACTGTGGGCCCTAAAATCTCCACGATAAAAAAAAATTAAATGTATTACAATTATAATATTAAATATATTTCACCGCGGCGCCACTTTTGCTCAGGGTACCACCTTAAGTAAACTTGGAATAGCTGTCACTCGGATTGTGTACTATAAACTATACTATGAGTATGACATAAGCGTAAAAATGTTCCCCATGCATAACGATACAAATCGCTAAGTGTCGTTTGTGGTCAATTAACGGTGATGTATCGCGCACAAATGACAGGTGCAGTGGTCGGTGCACCAGGTATTAACGTGTCAAAACCACCACACATTAGTAATGATCAAGCGGTAATGCAGGAACTTGTAGGACTAATTGTATTCTATTAGGGTAAGGATAATTGCTAGTGATCATGAAGGGTATTGTGTTGTAGTATATTCGGATAGAATACAATTAGCAAGATCATAGCTAGGAATACGGACAAATGATTAAATTTTGAGCATGATCATCCTTTTGCCGGCACTTGCTTACAAGTAGTCAGTAAATTGCCATCTATTCGGAGTTTTGAGATACGTTTACTTAGAATTAACTCTAGGTAGGTATATTTAAATCGTTAAATTGGAAAAAATGGCATTCATATTACAAGAAAAAGCAACTGCTAAGCTAACTATTGCGTCAATTAAAATGTTGTTTGAATCTTTCTTATTTCGCAAAAAAAACTTCCTAGCTTTCTACAGTAAACTTCACAACTTTATTAGTGTTCGTTAATACGGCGTCAACCGTTTCACATTTTCCGTTTAAGCTCGTTAGCAATGAGAAGATCAGGCGAGCGCCGAGCGTATAATTACCCGTCGCTGACAAATAAGCCTTTGAAATACTTCCCTATTTACGAAAATACCTCTAGTAGGTAGGTTTAGTTTGGTATTAATCATGTGTATAAAGTAAATGAGATTTACTCCTTTATACAGAGAAATTGATTACTTGGGTGGAGAACTGATGATTTATGAAAGCGAAACGTGGATGCTAACTATGGGTCTCATAGGAGTCAGCCTCCTAGTGGGCAATGGAGAGCCATGCTTAGTGTTTCCCTTCATACTAGAATTAGAAATGAGGAGATCTGTAGGAGAACTAAAGAAACCGATATCGCTCGGAGACTTCCCCAGCTGGTAACGGTGATAATCTTCGCTACGGAATACATCGTCATCATATAAGCCGCATGCACCCTAAGGCTGCGTTCAGACGATAACACACGACCCGACCTCAACACAAACTTAACTCAACCGCAGCCCACTCCTTGAAATACATCGCTGTCAATTTCGAGTTTTATGACACATTAATAAGCTCCAATTTATTTTGTCGATGCATACTGCACACGCTACGCGCACAACCCGAACTCAATTTAAACTCAACCCGAACTAACCTCAAACTCACCTGAACAATACACAGGAGCTTGTTAATGTGTCATTAGACTCAAAATTGTAAGCGATGTATTTCAAGGTGGGCTGCAGTTGAGGTGAGTTCGAGTTGAGTCCGGTTTGGGATCGGGTTGTGAGGTGCGTTATCGTCTGAACGCAGCCAGTCAGTTCAGGAGGAGCTCGATGTCGCAGTGGTTTAGCGCATGGCCTAGCGATTGCGGAGGTTAAGCAACTATCGCAAGGATCGGTCATGAGATGGGTGACTATTTAATATCTCGAACTCCTCCGTGCTTTGAAGGGCACGTTAATCTGTTGGTCACGGCTGCATTTACAGTCGTTAACACTTTAACGTAAAAAAAATAACGCCCACCAATCCGCATTGGGCCCGCGTGATGGGTTATGGTCCATCCTCCTTATCCACTCATAAGCATAAGGAAGGCCTATGCCCCAGCAGCGGGGACATTAAAAATGGGCGATGGTCAGTCAGTTTCAGTTCTAGTCAGCCCAGCTAATTTTTCTTACCTTATCTCTCAGCATGTCCCGCACCCTGGTGGCCTGATGCCGACTCCTGTGGAGTTCCAGCTGCAGCTCCAGACACCGCTCCTGCCAGTTCACCGCCTCAGCGGCCGCTAGCTCGTACTCTAGCGGGTCCAGCCGGGACGGGTGGGCAATCGGCCTGCTAAACAAATGTAAAAGGTGAAAAATACCACAACCAGCGATTACTTCTGGTGAACTTAATAATTTTCTTGCGTTTATTCTTCTTGTCAGAAGACGTATTAATAAGTGCTAGGAAAATTTTACGGTTCGAATAAGTAGGTACTGCTTTGTAAGACTATTTGAATAAATTTTGTTTTTATATTTCATTTCAATCCCTAGAAAAAATTCAAGTGTATTGAAAATCAGAGACAATGATAGTTACCGCCTACTCAGACTATAAATTAGCACTCAGACTCCAAGAAAAACCGACGTTTATATTGCTCATACCGATAAGAGATAGGGTGGTTCATTAAAGGCACATAAATCTAATCTAATTTTAAACTTACAACAGCTGTTACATCCTACTATGGCCTTAGTTACTTCCTCATTTTGTAACCAAATTATTGCAAATAAATAAATTACTTACTACTTACTTACTTACTTACTCAAACTACGGTTAACGTCTTTGCTATAACAAAGTCGTTATAAGTATACACACATATGTACCTATCTATAGGTATAATTTTATTAAACACGTGATAAACATTATCGAACGAGCGTTAACGATACGCTTATACGATATATTTAACAAACAACCAGCAATTTCATCTCGCAAATACCGAAGAGAAACCGAAACAACATTTTCAAGTAATCCAAAAATCTTATAAGGGAGAACGTGTTGGAACATTGACTCCAAAGCCGTGAACTCGTCGAGTTCAAGGGGTAAACAAACAGAATTACGTCAATCTCACTGCACAGTAAGGCTGCCTTCCCACCTGAGTTTAATAACGTGACAATTTGTCAATTATCATGACAATTTAGATTACAATGCGGTATAGCTATGAGTAGTTTATTCTATTATCAAATTGGTTGACGCAATGGGTATAACAGTGTCATGACAGGTGACATGCTTTTAGGCCTATGCATCCTACTATGCGTGCGTATGAGGTTTCAATAAAATCGGTTCATTCATTTCGAAAAATATAGGCTTGAAAGTTTGTATCAAATGCTGTTTTCTTCAACGACTTTAAATAGGGCCCAGATAGTAGCACATCTGTGGCCTTACCATGAGTTGATGCAAACTGTTTACGTTACCGTAAACTATCGTTTTGTCTCTTTCACTCGCACTAATTGTGAGCAGTATATCCGATAGTTTACGGTAACGTAAACAGTTTGCATCAACTCATGGTAGGGCCACTGGAAAGGCAGCTATGAACAGAACTGTACGTACTACGGCAGTTAGTTACGTAGTCTACGTAGCTAAGTCGTGAGCTGTGAGCGAGGTCAAAACTTAGCTACGAAACTATGTAACCGATACCACAAATGCTAAATGGTGTAGCGGAGCGGGTAGAGACTAAAGACTAGCTCCCATCCGTAGCTCCAATCCTTAGCACGCATCCTCGATTAAAAAATCATATACATAACTTAGTTGAACATGTTTCACATAGCACAAATTATAGATAGGTATTAAGCCGAGCATAGTGTTCGGTCTAGCAGCGCTCGGACCCGTGATGCTCGTGCTGCTGCTGCCCGACACCAGTCGGTCGGCGCTGCCCGACAACGTGACCGACGCCGAGCACATCGGCGAGGAGGCGCCGGCGTGCGACGAGCCTGACGAGCCGTCGGGCGAGATGCTAAGCTAAACTACACTATGAAAATAAACGATCCTTATTTGTGAAATCAAACAAATCCTTAATGCTTACCGCTGACGGGCGCTATTTTGTAGCTGCGATAAGCGCGGCGTTAATCGCGGCGATATCGCTGCGATAAACGCGGCGATAATCGCGGCGACAATCACGGCGCTTTTTAGTCGCTGACGTAGGTTAACCCTAAAAGGCACCCGGTAATAATATTATAGAACAATCACTTTTATTATTGCTAAGCTCTATAAAATAAAGTTTATGATTTATTTATGTCAGTAATTATATACTTTTCACAAATGAAGCAAACAATGTATACGATTCAAATGTCTTCAGTACCCTTAGCACGAACAGCTATCGAGAAAAAAAACGCACGTAAAATTACTCGATAGACAATTCTCTATGGAAAATTTCATTTCGCTTATCGGCGATAGATGGCGTTGTACAAATTTCCAATACAATAGTAGATTGTTATACAAGACGCTAAAATTACCCATTGCATACGAGGTAGTTTTATTCCCGAGCTTTAGCGAGGGAATAAATAGAAACCGAGTTACAATGGGTTTTAGCGTCGTGTGTTACACTATACTTTTCACTACGATTGCGAAAAAATAAAATACAATATTAAATAATTTATACCTACTTCCGTAAACGAATCCACTAGTTTTTCTATCCTCCACTTCATAAACTTTTTGTACAATATTTAAATAAATGATTTGTGCTTGACGGCAAAAGATTAAAATTATTTCTTTCCTTTTACAGTCACACAATTCAATCAGTTTGTAATTATAGAAAAATTCTAAAGATTTCGCGCCACGGTACCTTTTTTGAATTTCCACTGTAGCAGCTAAGCAACACAAACACGCATTCTACGATTCACTCTGTACACAGAGTATAAATAAGTCTATGATTTCACCGAAGAGATGCTTTTAGTTCCATTTTCAAAAATAAGAATGAGAAACTGGGGGCCTATTACGAAACTTTGCCACGATAGTCGTCCGCAGTTCGTCGGTTGTAGTTATTACAAATATTTTTAATATAGCATCGTAGTCCATAGTCTATTGAACGAATAATGACGGATCCACTAGAGAGAAACTGTCAAATTTACGCAATCACTTTGCAATATCGCATACGCAAGTGCTTTGTAATAGGAATCAATCAGAACGAAGCACGGACGCAGCTGCGTGTATCGCATTAAACTTTTCTTAATAGACCCCTAGTATTAAGTCGAGCGAGTTTTTATTCGTGATTATGAATAAAGACTTCTTCGTTTTAGTAGGCTCATTGGTAATAGACAAACATTAAAAAAGAAAAAACTTTATCCCCTAGGGCTTATTATGCTATTTTATCTCGACTCTTGTACGTTACAATGACGCACTTTTTGAGCAAGAGGAGTGAAAAATTTATCTATCGAATGATTATTTTTTTGATAGCTGTTCGTGCTAAGGGTACAAATCCTTTTATCGTCAAAATAGTGTGAAGAACAAAAATTCTGCATTTACTTTATATGCGCAAATTCAAGAATTATATAAATTGGTAAGCATATCATGTAATAATAATTCTCTTACTTTTTATTGCAAACTCTACCATTACAAAAATAATTATGTCAGCCAGCGAAAAAAATTGTGGTGTCTTTTAGGGTTAAAGCCGCTTGTCACTCTTGTCAGTGTCATTTCGTGGGCGATTAGTCGCCGAGCTATGTGTGAGCTACTTTTTGTAGCTCGTGGGCGTTTACGTATTGAACTCCATATGTTCTATTCTGGGCTACAAAAAATCGCTCGGCGATTAAGCGCCCGTGAGCGGTGGCGCTTATCCTTGGCTACACATCTTAACACGTCTCTGGTGGAAAAGTAGCCTTATATCAGATCTGTGTTCGTTAGATTATGTCATAACGGTGTAACAGTTCGATCAACTCGCTACAAAACACGAAATTGTTCAAAAAGATTTCCATTAAAATTGCTTGATGAGCATACTTTTTTCGTAGAGCCGTTTGTGATTACGTAGGACCACGAGTACCTACTTAAAACTAAACTATAAACACAATTTTGAGAGATTGCTTTTAGTTTCATTCTGATTTCATTACTTTACTCTATTAGTGTTGAAAGAATTTAATTTTCTTTAAGTAGGAATCCAAACCAGCCAACCAATCGTCGGTCGTAGAAGTCTTTGGCATAGGCTAGGAAACCCAGCAGTACCTACCTATGATGGTGATAATTAAAAAAAAAATTGCTAAAGACGAACAACAAACATTACCTATACATATACTTGACAGTGTAACTGAAACTAAGAGTTATGCGATTTTTCAGTAAGTGTTTCGTTTTAAAAGCGTTTGTAATCGTACGATTTCTCTCATTAAAATACAGAAAGTAAACAAATCATTTCACCGCACATTGAACAACGCACAGTTCAATAATTCGTTCGGTAATGCATCGCATCCGCATCGCGACATCAGACCGTAAATATTGTATACAGTTCATTAATTTAAATGAACCTACAAAATACTCAACTTTATGCTTTTAATGTTAGTTACAAACGAAAGTTCCGCCGTCAGCGTTTTCAAAAGAAAATTTTGCATTACAAAATTTTACTCAGGTTTACTCAGCACCAGAGGGAGGCACCACAGAATACTTAATAGTACTACGCTAAACTGAAGGTAATGGCTACGCTTAAGTTCATTAAAACAGTTTCATTAAAGATTCTTTTCGACAATTAAATAACTACTTCGAACTACTAACTCTCTTTCTCTCTTTACTCCTCTCTTTCATTCCGGTTATATGTCTGATTCTTTCACAATGCAAGCTCTGCGTCTCTGGAATAGTCTCCCTGAATCTATCAGAAGCTCTCCCAGTAAAGTCTCCTTCAAAAAGAAAGTTCATGCCTTAATGTTAGAAAGCTCATAGGTTTTGTGAAATCATCGATATTTGTATCTCCTTCTTATATTATTTTTGTTAATAGGCTAGTTGACAAAATTTCAATAACTGCTTAATATTTTAGCTTATTAGGCATTTTATCGAAAAAAAAGGTTTATTTATTTTTAATCGAGCGTTCACATTATAAATTTCGCGTTTTAAAAAACCAATTTTAATTTGGTTCCAAAACGCACAAGACTGTCATGGCGTCTTGAATGACGTCACGCCGTGCGAAACAAACAAAAGAGTGATCGTGTCTTCGTACATTATAGCTAGTTTTTATCGTTTAAAAATGAATTTCTCATATTATAAGTACTGTATAGTGCCCCAGTGTGATAGCACGACTATAAAAACGCCAAACCAGTTATTTATATATGTTCCAAACAATGGAGAAATACGGAAAAAGTGGCTAAAACTTGCGTTCGGTTGTGGTTAGGTTGCACTCGGAGTGTAGGTTTGGAACACGCCTCCGGTAGTGATACTCGAAACGTCAAAGACAAGATTGGAGTTTCGCACGACGTGACGTAACGCTTTCTGATTGGTGTTCACTGTCACGTGACTAAAGGTTTTTACGAAATTTATTTTTTAAAAATATTATTAATCTTTAACGCTTTTAATAATTAAAATTGTTTGTTATTTTCTCCATAATATAATTAATCATTATAAACCCCTATCCATTATATTTATTCTTAATGGAAACAAGCCTATTATGTAGATTATTATTTATATATATTATATATATCCATGTTTTTATATATGTTATATGTATTAAATTATATGTTATGTTGTATTTATTTATATTTTTGTACCGCCTTCATTGATATCTGTTTCCTAAAGGTTGACTGGGAGAGAATGCTTTTAGCATTAAGTTCGCCTTTTGTAACATTTTGTTTGAAATGTACAATAAAGTTTGTTAAATAAATAAATAAATAAATACTATGTAGTTATTTTTTTTTTGAAAAAAGAAATAATTATATTGTAGCTTACTTCCGCAAACAAAATATGCAAGATGCACATGCTTACCACAAAATATAACTGCAGAATACCTGCATTTAGCAAGACAGCAACACACCTTGCACCTTCACCAAAAAAAAAAATATGTTTCTTTTTTCAAAATGGTTTGGGACTTCCGCCAAGTGACGCCTGAGTCAATCAAATACTAGTTAATTCTTACATCCAATCATTCAAGACATTGTGTCCTTACATCTTGAAATGTTCAACACACTAAAATCACAGAAACAATTGAATAGAATTTAAATTATAAACTTCGCGTTGCATTGTAAATAGAATTTAAATAGATGAAAAGAACAAAAACACTCAAACTATAGGTATTGTCAAGTTTGTAAGTGGTAGCTCAAAGACAAAGTTTGAGAAAAGAGATCTTCAATTAAATAAATATTTTATTTTTAGTATTATTATAGTATTGCTTATATTTTACAAAAGTTATGGCTGTATGTACTCGACACTAAATTAATGCTCATTCGTTAACAAAGGCATAGTTTATGTTAGTAAACGACACTGATTATAAATATTCAATATTGTTATTACAAACGCGAAGGACAAAGTAACTAGGTAATCTTTATCCATATTAATCAATTATATTTTTTCAAAATTAAAATCAAGTACTTTCTACAGCAACTCTGTCTTTGACACTGATATAATTTTGTTTATAAATCAGACCTAAGCTACCTAACTTTATTAAAAAAAAGAGATTTTTGTTTCTTCAAAAAAAGTTGCTTCTTTTGTTTTATCAAACTCGATTGAATATCGATATTGTTTTTCACGCCAAATTATCGAAGATTTGGTTCCAATAAACATTTACATTTACAAAATGAATACATTAAAACAAACCGAAGCGAAGTTTACACAGTTCGCTTTTACCACTGAACGGGTTATCCTTACAAATGAATATGTATTAATTTTCAATAATAAATTCTGAATGGTATTATCATTAATCGGTAATACATAAATAGACCGGATCTACGTTGAATCGGCTCTGTTATTTATCGATGTGTTGGTTAAGCTGGTAATATTATGATTAATAATAGAGTTAATACCTATTGTAAAAAATAATATTTCTTTTATCTCTGGCCCTTAATTTCTCTCAAAATATATTTTTTTAAACTTTTAGATTTTATGCATTCACAATGCTATTTTTATATTAAGATTATTAATAGCGACTAATAACGATACTTAGCGACTCGGTAGCATAATTGGTTAGTGCATTGGGCCGGAATCCTAAGGGTGCGGGTTCGAGTCCCGTCTGAGCTGCTACGGGTGAGTCGATTTTTTCTAATATTTTTCAATTATATTAATAGTCTTAATATATATTTTTTTCTGATAAGTAAATATCTTTGCCTATATCAATGATCATAGGTTTTATTAAATTCTGAAACTTACGCACTTACTTTTACTATTATGAATTCTGTGGCACTTACTAATAATTGAAATATTACAGTTTTATCAAAGGTTTTTGATGATAAATCAAATAAAAAACCAAACAAAACATCAACGTTAGTAGGTTAGACCCGTAAAACCATATTTCAATCGATTTATTTTCCGTCTCAAATATTTCTATTCCATAATCATGTTATATTTTTAAATATTATTAGTTATCATTGTGCATATAGAGGTATACATTGAGATAATTAACATGTTTCTAGACAATCAACTGCATCATTGATCCTGCATAATGCGGAGTCAGCAATCTGCAGTGGACCCACTAATTATGAACTGATACTAGAGTATACATAATAATAATATGTATGCCTTTATGTGTCTGTGTACCAATTAAGCGAGGCCTATCTAGATAGATAGATATAGGCCTCTCTTAATTGACCATCATGAAGAAGGTTTAAATTAAAAGCTCTTTTAATTTACTTTAGCTTCGTTTCTTTTGATTTCTAGCTAGGTTCTTAAGAACACTCATGCATGCTGGTTATTTCTACTACACTACCTTTTAGAGGATATCATAAAACAGTTGAAGCGGAAATATTCAATCGTATTAGTAGTAGGATTGTAATAAATTCTTCAGATTTTCTTATTCATTCTTTTTTTTTATTGTGTGGCCATACCACACATTTGACTTGGTTTTAGAAAATATTAGAACTTTATGACATATCTAAATACGGCTTTTTCTTACCTAGGTGGCGGTGGCGGCGGGTCTCGCGACCGCCTGGGCAACAGCCGTGGGCTGTTGGGCGTGCTGGCCGATTGCCCAGCCCCACTGAGGTCAGTGAACCGGGCCAGCGGGTCGAAGATCTGCGACAATCGCCGCGACCGCTCCTCCGACATTATCACAAACACTACACACACTATGTCACATCACTACACGATCACTGTCACAAGTGGCGAGTTCCATCGTCCGGTGCGAGATGGTGTGACGTAGCGACGCCATCTTGCTTCCCTTTTGGCGCAATTTTATGTGTCTGCAACAAAAACGGCGGGATTAGGCAAGGTGAGGTAATTAGTCGCCGTTACCAACGTTGGAGAGGAGTCAAAACGAAATGTCAACACAAAAGATGAGATGAAATGGACGCAGGAAATACCACTTCGGTATGTGACAAAATACTCCACGGTGTGACAGAATAACTAATGACAGGTATTTTTGAAGCTTGTTTTTCAGGAAGTGTTTGTATATGCTTAGACGACGCAGTAAAATAAACCTAATGAAGTCGGTTAAAATATAACAATGGCCTCAGGTATTATTGTTAATCAAAAATACTATACCTACAATGAAAAACCTACAAATCGATGATGTCAAAAAGCAAACGAAACGAAACCCATATAGAGGCACAAAGTTCTAGTAGAGGTGACTGAACGCATTATTCAGGAGCCGAAAAAACTACACCAATTAAATAGCCCATATATCTCCCCGACTTTAACATCATATCATCATACTAACTAGTCTAGTCGACAATAAAACTATTTTCGTGTACATTAACATCTTGACATGGACGTTCTGATTTAGTTGAGATGGGTCTCGTGTTACCGGATGTCCATAACAGTCCATTCACAAACCTCTGTGTTGTTCTTTTCAGCAATAATCTGTTTATTATTGCTTCTGTATGTTCTAAAATTCACATTCAATAATGTTTAATTTGTTTTCAAAATTAATAAGTGGCATATTGAATATGCGTGGGAGAAAAAAGAGAGATAAAAAAGCTCATAATAATGATCATCCATCACTTATCAACTCAAGTTACAGCCTAAAATTTCCAATATGTAAAATACAACAAGTTTTCACCAAAAGGCTGTACGATACACATCGCACATTTCCCGCATCAGCAGTTACGGCAATAAACATTATTTAATTCATTTAGCTTAAGTAAACAGTTTTGAAGTATTTAACCTATATAATTTGTGTCAGTTCGCTACATGTCGTACTCCTAGCTAGATCATATCATTATAATTACCTTGGTTTAAATAAATATACAGTTATCAGTTCAATCAGTGATTCCATCATCATCATAGATTAAAGGTGTAGGGATCAGGATCATACAAAGCAATACTTAAATCTTTTTAAAAGCCACCATCTCAACCACAAAAATAAAACTTAAATAACTTTTAAATTATTTCGAATTTGACTTCTAAATCATTTTCAACAACATTTCACATTAGAAACAGAGTTGGCTCATTATTTTAATAACCAACTAAATCATTTTGTATCAAAGGCCGAAACACACGAGCCGTGGGCAGCCGGAAGCTGCACATTCGAAACGGCGTCGATAAATAAAAAAACCACTGCACCGTGTAACTCTTTGATATTCTCATCCAGAACAGTTTTAGCGAATACGGATGAGGAGTCGTAATTAATCATTTTAAATTAACTTCAGCTGGTACTTCTGAATGACTGTTGCATAGCGAAATCTATGGTGCGCACATCTAGTCCCACTAGTGGGCCTACCATGAGTTGATGCAAACTGTTTACGTTACCGTAAACTATAGTTTTCTCTCTTTCACTCGCATTGAATGTGAGCAGTATATCCGATAGTTTACGGTAACGTAAACAGTTTTCATCAACTCATGGTAGGGCCATAGGTCATATATTATCAATGTACCCAATGTTTTACTTTTGATAAATAAATTGAAACAGTAAAAAACACCTACTTCTTTAAAGCCATTATACCACTTGTATCGAATACTTACATCGCAAAATATCTTATTTAAAAATACCGGGTAAATATATATTTTCAAATCAGGAAAATTAGAAACATTTCGCATATTTACTTATACTTCAGCGACATCCTCCCAAATTACACGTTCAAATTCCTTATTTGCTAAAGTCCCTTGCTCTGCTCTGTTTACCAATGGTTGTCGAACTGAAAAATCGTTTAACGGAAACAGGAAATTAAAAGGGCATTGACCAGAAAATTGGCGACTAGCCGTTACCCACGGAGTTACGTCCTTTGATTAATGTTATCATCCAGTTATCTGGGACCCCCGAAATTGGGGTCAACCCCTTTTTCAGCGAACTTTTTTTATCTATTCGATTATTATCTGTTACTTTGTTTTGGACTTTGGAAATGTCTAAAGATGGTAGATAAAAAAGGTAAGGAAATTTTTTGTTTGTGCCAGGAAATAATTCTCATATAAACATAATTATACTTATATTTAAACAGTTTTCAGCAATTATTTTAAAGGATTATGAGTTTTGGTATATACCACAAATAGCATTGCATCATGGCAGAATCTATTCTACTATGATTGCATTTATAAAGTGTTGTGAATTACAATACAAAATGTCATTAATAGTACCAAAAAATACTAACAAACTCATAGAACTTTTCCGAATAAAAAAAACAAAAAATCGACTTTCCATACAAATGTCCAAACAGCTAATCGAGTTTCGTATGAAAAGTCGTTGTTTTTTTAGGAAAGTCGTAGAAAATGCGTTGTTGTTTATGATGTTAGTTTTGTAATCTACTCCTGCACTTATAACCTGTATAAAAATAAGGAGGTAAGTTTATTCTTATTAATAGCAAAACACAAAAAACTACGTATACGCATATTGCAATCGCACCAGGGAGGGACATGCAATATTATTTAGCCACAGAACTAAGCAACTTAACACCAAACTGCACCAGACAACTAATAAGCGAGACAACTGGGACTTAAGATCCCCTTTGGGTCTTATTAAAGCTACAACTGCCAATTTTGCTGTCAAATGGATCAGGGGCCCTACTTTTGAATCGCTCGACTAGAGTCGAGCGCTCTTTCCTACTGATTTTCGTTCGATATTTGACTCAAATGTATGGATATTAAGTCAAATGTCGAACGAAAAACAGTAGAAAAAAGCGCTCGACGCCAGTTCGAGCGATTCAAAAATAGGGCCCCTGCATTGTGCAAAATTTTTAATTTCCAAAATTAAACAAATACGAAAGAAAATTGCCAAGTAATTTAGTAGGGCTACTTAAAATTAACAAAAGAAATTCAATATTAAATTTCTATTATTATAACAACAGAAGCTGCTCTATTTTTTTTCTTAAAATAACTAAGATGTCATATTAATTATTTCACATTTGCGAAATTTGTCGCGTAAAATGATTTCCATTTGGGACCCTTAAGAGCATGTATTTTCAAACTTGCCTGAATTTGAAACGTACAGATGAATCTAGACAGCTAATAAAAGAAACAAGTGGGACTTAAGTTCCCTCAGTGTCTTATTGAAGTCAGTGCCAATTTTGGTGACAAATGAAACGTAGTGTGGAGCAAATTCGTAATAACAAAATTAATAAAAGTGTATTTGAGAAGGTCGAATCTTAAGTAGAAGATAGTAATAATAAATCAGGTTAAACAAGTTTAGGAATAATATCTAAAATTATTCTAATTTCGACTACATTATTGCTTAAATATAAAGTTCTACGGTTTATCATGAATTTAATGAATAACATTTATATTAATGATGAAAGATGGTTCAGAATTAAGATTTAAATAGTTAAGCATCGAATAACTACAAGTTGTAGCCCCACTGAATAATAATCGCCACAACTCGATAGGCAATCGAGCAGACACAAAGCTAGACATCGAGTGAGATTCGATTATATCTAAGGTATCGGGCTTATACTGTACCTAGACAGGCTCAGTCGTGGCTCAGCCTATGCCAATGGGAACTTATGGTGTTCTGGCTTGGGACACGGGAATGAGATTATTCGGGATTTGGTTTGCTATACTGGGCTGCTTTCAAAATACGACAGTCGACACAGGTTCTGCAAACCAATCAAAAGAGCTTATTCAGAATATGTGATCTATTGTGGTTTGTGTTAGTTGGTAGGATTAAAAGTCGGTAAAAGTTTAAGTGACAGCTTGTAGTAAAATAATGGAACTGCTATAAGTCACTGAAAGTAATTCGGTAAAAAAATGGTGATGTTTGTTTGTTAACGTTGATATTTCTGACATTTGTGTTGAGCTAAATATTATCCACGTTGGAATTTTAATTATTTGGTTACCGCCGCCGGGGGGTGGTTCCACTCATGATTACAAGCAACAGCTGATTTTTTTCGCGATATGAGAGTTGGCCCCAAAGTAAAAGTTGTTTGTTATCATGAGTGGAACCACCCCACTGCGGGAACCAAATGATTAAAATTTCACGTTGTATTGACAAATAAATCTATTAGGCATGATTTTTATGTTATTTTGATGTAAGTAGGTAACACAAATTAAGCTTTTTTCGCAAAAGTAACCTTATTGTCTCGGATGATTGTAATTTCATAATTGTTTTTAATTTTAATTAACTCTACCTGAGATCAGAAACATATATATTATTAAAGTTATGTTGTCCATATTTACGGCTCCTATTTCTCCCGAAATGTTTCCCGGATAAAGGCACAAAATAAAGGCTATCGTTCATACAGATTATTTTCCGCGGAACTTTATTTATATTTCCATCAAACTCCGCTATGGGCGCTGTCCGGTAGTGATGTATTGACAAGAGGCTTTTGTCGGATATACGTAAATAATATTCGTATATTGCTAAAAACAATATTAAATCAAACAGTATGAACTATGAAGCTAGAACAAACATTTGCAAATACAAAAAAATAAACAAAGGAGAATGTATATGTGCAGCTTAAAAAAACGGAACAAAATTATTTTTTACATATACATAACTACAGTGTGTTTTATCAATGTTATCATACTAAAACACTATGTAATGATAGGTACTAATGATAAAGAAAGAACCTCCCCTTGGCTATAATTGCTATAAATCATAGCTATAATTCAGGAAACCGAGAATCTCTATCTAGAAATTAATTCTAAAATAGAGGCCGCAATCTTAAAGTAGAAAGATCTGCAAAATTACATAAGATTCTAGTAACTATTTGTAAAGGTAAACACATACACAAACGTGTTGAGTTGAGTGGTGTCATTGAGAGACGCGTTGTGTTGTGTGTGACTCGTGTTTTTGTGCTGGAACAGCCTCATTAGTGTCTAGGTGCTGGCGGTAATGACCGACGGTTTTTATACGCACACAGCATTAGTATTGTTCATTCGTGTTATATGGTGAAATAACTGTGCATCAAATTATGCAATCAAAATTAACGTCAAGTACTGTATATCCTCACTTGTCCAATTTTTGTAAATGATCTTCACCCAACTCTTTATTGAAATATTCATTTTTATAATACAACAAATAGTTTTCCACACACAGATTACGAAAGAAATTAATAATGACAATTTAATTTAATGGGACAACATATTTTCAAATAAGTTTAAAAGGCGTATGACAACATGACAAAAACTATTTACGACATGTAAGGATAAACAGACATGTGATACCTAGTTTCATAATGTCGACGTTATCTCATCAATAGTAATATATTTAAGAAAAATATAATGATGTTTTTAAGCTTTTTTTTTCTATCGTCAACAAATGAAATGAGCTCTTTGGTCTTCAGACAGTTAATTTACTTAATATATAAACTTAATATTCCACAATATTAAGTTTATAGTTAAAATGTAATTTCGTTACTATTCATAAGCAAGAAACAATTTCCACGTCGGGAAAAAATCAAACTAAATACCAACTAATTACCAAAGTACTTTAAATAAAACCGCGCTAGTATCCGCTACAAGTGTTTTATTTCATGTCTAGTGAGCACGTAAGCTGGAGGGTATACAAGAAACTATTTTAGAAAGTTCGGACACTCTGACATAACATCATGTTTCATGAATCATAAAACAAATAAATCGTATAGTTACAAAGAAACAACATCAGTTTTTTTCCAAAACGATTAATAAGTAACCTTGTTTTTATCAGCACATAATGGGATATTAAATTGTGCAAAAACAACAGAGCAAGGGTCATAATTATGCAAAACATAACACCATCAAGACGTCATTTCATACAGCCCTTACAGCTTAAAAAAAGTCGCGGTAAAGCTATCGTGGATCCCCCGGAATTGCCACTCATTTACCCTCTTTACCCCACGAAGGATCGATTACCCTAATTTTAGGGAAGCCTAAATATCTTGCGATACGCGAGCTTATTTATTCCCCCATTTCTTGGGAACGCCCCAGAGGATCATTCACCTTACTGCACTTTTACGAAAACGTGATTGACCTTATAACTTAAACTAAAAAGGTAGTACATTCCAAATTTATAGTTTTCACTGTATTTTGTTGGTGAAACTAACGATGAATTTGGTGAAACCGTCTTCGGGTTCGATTTCCAGACAGGTCAATGAAGAATGAAACTTGAATATTTCTATAGGTTTTTCATGATTGTACAGTTATATCATTGGATACAATTAATTACACCTTCATAGCGCCTGAATATTGTCTTCAATATTAGTAGTTCAAATACTAATCTTAATATCAGGACTGCTTAATCTCAGCACACTTTTAAAAAGCTAGTCAAAGAGCACTATCTTACCTTTTAAATTATATTTCTCATGGTCTTACAACTGGATTTAACTTCAATAATTTCCTCTACGCATTGTAGGTATTATGTATTATATGTAGGTTTATTATATTTTGGTATGTAGGTATATAGTATATTATATTAGTTACATTTTATCATATATTTATGTAGGTATTCGAGTTTAGTAGGATTATTATTATTACTTTATTAAATTTGCACACGTCCAACTACCCCATCACATTTATCTTAATTCCTGTCCATCCCAAGGTTGCCTGGAAGAAATCGCTTTTTAGTGATAAGGCCGCCATTTGTATGTCTCCTTTATGTTTGTATTGTTACTTGTTTGTTCTGTGTGTATACAATAAAGAGTATATAAATATAAATAAATCAGTAATAGTTGTATACCAAACCTATATATATGTAATAACCTATAACATACCAGTTATGTACCTATAACATAACTGTTAAGTAAACTGTAAAATATCAAGTTTTCTTTCTTCAACAGATAATATTATTATAATATATCATTTAGGAAAAGAATGAATCTGTAGTGCTTATCATATTGACGCGATTATAATCTTTTACCCGTGCTTTAACAGTGAAACTTCTTTTTATTCTAAAAAAAACTACTAACATCATTGGAACACTACGATAAAGTTAGTAACGGTGTACTTATAAAGAGAAAATCCCGTAATCTTATTTGACGCGTCATTGACTCGGAATATCCACAACTGGGGATGCGACCATTTGCCCGTGAAAAATGCCCTACACGCCCGTATCATGGCTAAAAAGCTGTTTTCTTATGTAGGTATGTTTTGTACAAGATTATGAAAAAATTTCCAGTCTCCAGAAAAAGTGCTATCAGCAGGGTGATGTCGGCAATTGGACGTATTATACCTACGTTAGTACTATTATGACAGTAGTTAGTAGCGATATTAATTTAACAGAAACAAAAGTCGTATATTATACGGCTTAATATGAACCAGTTAGGGAGCTATTTAGTACTATTCTATTTTTCTTTAGATGCCAGGCGCCTAGAAAAACTAATCGCTTTCACATAAGTAATAAGCTATAGAGTAACTTGCCTTTCTTAGTAGAAAAAAAAATTCAACGAACTGAGAACATCCTCCTTTTTTGAAGTCTAAATAATTTATATCAGCACCTGGTTGCTACGGTCCTGCTACGGTCCGTAGCATAGTAACCATACGTATATTAATTAAGTAAGTAAGTACAAAGATTTTGAATCTTTGTTGTGTTTTGAACCTATGCGAGTAGGTATATTATGAAAAGTACCTACATTTGCAAGCACTTTCACTAAGAGTGCCCGAACGCTCATCCTATTTAGCTGCAGTGACCCGTATACAGGGTGATTCAATTAAAGCTCGAATTCGTCACAGCGCCAGGCGACATCTGCCGGTCGCCTTTCAAACGTCGTCGTAAACTTTAACGCCAGTTTTATCGCCCCGGCCAATGAAATTTGTTGTTTTTTTTTTGCGACAAGTGACAAGATTTTTTATAATGTACCTAACACATTTTTACAAAAAATAATATTGGTGAAAGAAAACGTGAAAATAGATATTATATTCATTGGGTCTGAAATCTGTTTTCAAATAATTTATTTACATCCACACGCTATATAATGTAGAGAAATGACACTTTACTCAGCAATAGTTAATTGTTTCATTTCCCTAAGAACTTTGATTGCAATTGCAATATTCGATCTATGGAAGAAAATGTTCATCCTACTAATCCTATTATTACACACATATTCCACATGTATAATTATTATAAATGTGAAAGTTTGTGGGTTTGGATATTTGTTCCTAAATCATGCATAAACTACTGAACGGATTGGTTGAATTTTGGCACACAGATAGTAGATAGCCTAGATTAAAACATAGGATACTTTTTATCCCGATATTCTCACGGGAACGGGAACCACACGGGTAAAACCGCGGGCGGCTGCTAGTTTTACCATAAAAGTAACAATAATTTTTGATTTCCAATTTTCACGGCTATTTTTCAGCGCGTTAACAATTATTTTTAACCCGCTCACTGCGTGGCCCCACGCTGACGTACACCCTCATCAATCAGCGGGCGTCTCGCGCGGACATTGTAAACGGTGCTTAATTTCGGCCGCCGCCAAATTATCTTTTACTGCGCCAGACACAAGCTGTATTGACGTTATCGCCGGACTGCAGTTGGTGGTGAATGGTGATCTATTTATGAAGATGTAATAAATGTAGAGAAATACTCATATAAAAGCTTTGATATCGACTTCATTCGTAAGTATGGTTTTCCAGGAAAAGAAACTTCTGTATAAATCGCAAAAAAAACCTACTATTAAATGTTCACCTTGTTGGAACTTTTATTTGTTAAAAACCACAGCAAATAAACTACCATGTAAAAACTAATATCTAAACTTAACTATTTGTGTAATGTTTGAAACAAAACTCGACAATAATGGGTTTTAGAGAAAATTGCAGGTGGCAAAAACTCACCGGCAATGAAATTCTACACAACTTTGCTGGCTCCTACAAGTAGCGCGGAAAAGCCGACTTCAGCCGCTGCTGGATGGGAGGTTTACCTTTTACTTTAGAACAGAACAAACTGACTTAATACATATTACCAGTCTAAGGCCCTCCGCTGCGTCAAGCGGGATCCCGCCGCGGGTACACGGCGCGGGAATATAGATTGCTGGTTTTTGACGGACAGATGCTTGCGCAGTGCATGAGTAAGCACTAATCAATGTCGCCCCGCGCGCGTGTCCCGCTTACCACAGCGGAAAGCTTTAGAAAAGTCTTCCGTATTGATTTTCACTAAAAAAATCTGGGAAAGTCGGATCAAAACTACGTCCTTGCGTCTAAAAACAGCACGAGGGAAAGTCAGCAAATATAATTTTATCTTTTTGCTTTGTTTCACACAGAGTCGTCACATACGTGAGGCAGATTTCCATTTATTTGTACCGAATGACAGAACCGAGGGTTTAATTTTCGAACGACACTTTTTTTAAATCCATTTATCGACAGTTCACATCACTACCGTACGTGACGTCGCACTAGCTCCCTCTGGCGGTGGCGTATTTTAATTATGCCGTGTTTAACTTTCATTTGCGTTTGCACGTAACATTCACATCTTGAAATGTGAACCGATTCGGCGACGTTTTGTTTACAAACTGCTATGCAGTGTTACGACTGTTTGCTCTGTAGGTAATTGGGTTCTTAATTGAAAACCTCGATTTGTGCATTCACGAGGATGGGATCGATACAAGGAACACCAGAACAACACCTTTTATGTCTAAGATGTTTTAGATTGCATTGCTTCAAGTTAATATTACTGACTAGCGACCCGCCCTCGCTTCGCTTCGGTCCTTCCTTTTTTGCCAAATGCGACCTTCCAACAACACCCATCACCCATTCGCTCCAAAGTTTGTTTCAGTCCCGGTCCGTAATCGGTGTAAGAAACGTGCTTGAATTTATTTTCGCACGCGTTAATTTTTTACGATATCTGCTAATGGTGTAAAAGGGTAAAATAATGTGCATAAAATGCTTAAGGTAAATAACGTATTTAAATTGATAAGGATTAATACTGAATACTTCTAAATAGCTTTCCAAATTACCGCATTGTAAGTGACCAATTTTTTAGAAGATAAAATGGGTATAGTATAAGCTATTCTTAAAAGATAAATTGCCATCGCGGACTTCTCTGTAGACCTATTAAAAATTGAACAATTTCTTCATACATTATTTTAATATAGCTCAACAGGTTTATGCAGTGTTTTCGATGCAAGCTCCCAGTCGGCTTATTTTTTGCCGACATGTTCAACAATTATCGTCATATTTCTACCAATTTACATAAAACTTGAACATATTATACACCAAAACCTTCCTCGAGAATTGCTCTATCATTTGGTAAAAACCACATGAAAATCCGTTTAGAAGTTTTTGGGTTTATCGCGAACAGACAGACAGACGCAAGGGATGTAGTGATTTTGAGCAGGCCATATAACAATTGGGAGGTTGGTTGTATGCCACTATTTTTTATAAAAGATATAAAACTGAAAAGTCGTCCTTGATACTATGCAACCATGAAGAATCTAAGGCACAATTTCACAATATTCACATGACTGATTGTAACCCTATAATTTCACAATAAATACCTTTAATCTTCCTAGTACCCTGAAATGCTGAAAATGCATAACATAAGTATCATGTTTGTACCAGAAACAAGAAAATCACACAAAAGCTTACTCCACTAGCTCTCACGTAAAACACAAACGTTACGATACAAACTTACCAACAACTGAACTAAACCAAATGAAGTTTAGAAACTACAAGCCATTTGCGTATCTTTGGCCAAACAGAGTAGGTCCAAATGGGCATAACACGATGAAAACAAACAGGGTTCCAAATAGAAAGTACAAAGTTAAAGTGAGACTTACAGAATGCCCACGGCAGTATTCGTAATTAAAATCTGCCTTTTGGGTTTGGGTTACGAGCTGACTGTATGAGATATGAAATAGGGATGGCCATCGATATCGATAATGTCTTTACGGCGAATAATTATTAATTCCCCCTTCAAGGTGGACCGAGACGATCTTGTGAAGGTCGCGGGAAGACGCTGAATGCAAGGAGCATAGAACCAAACGTCTCGTCGTGGAGATATACCAGCCAGACTACTACCTAACCCTCCTGTGGCATATCAAAATACATTTAAGGTATAGGTAATAGAATTAGTAAAGACTCACAGTAATAATAATAATAATAATAAATGCTTGGACAATTTCACACAGCGCCATCTAGCCCCAAACTAAGCAAAGCTTGTAATATGGGTGCTAGACAACTGATATACTATATACTCAAATACTTTTTTTAAAATATATACTTATAATACATAGTAATACCAGACCCGTCACAGAAATTAAAATTCATCATTTCAATTTCTGCCCGGCCGGGAATCGAACCTCTTGCGTGGTAGGCGGCATGTCGAGCACTGTACCACTCAGGTCGTCAACAGTAGTCGCTTTGTAACGAATTTCAAATAAACAATGGTCCTATTAATAGACATGGCTTTGTAAGCACGGCTGATGAATCCTTTGGTTTATTTAAAGGACTAATGCCCATTTGCACTAAACTTCGGTTAGGCTAGTCCTTGTAAGGATACACCTAAGCTTAAGAGCAGCCTAACTAAAAGTTTGGTTTGCACTAACAGTTCTTTCTCAGCTGTGACAAAAATTGGGAATTGCCTAGTAAAGCGAATGATAACCGAATGACGAACGATTGAAATTATAGATTGTTTATGATCTATTATTTTAAAAAACAAAATCTGTTTGAATTTGTCAAAACACTGAACTATTCAACACTTGATACTGCCAAAAATTACTCCCTAAAGTGGACAGCACAGAGGAAATAATCACGTGGACAGTAGATTGACAAACCAAAAATAAGAAGAAGAATGTCTTTGACAAATGACAGGAAATGACATAAATATAATTTTTTATTTTGCTGTTTGTCAAGCGAAGTTGGACAGGCTAAGGAAACCTCCATGTTGTAACACAAATATACTACTTAGGTATTGCCTAACGCGTTGGGCGCTTCCTATTCGAGGTCATAATGTTAGGAATGTCCTAAGTGGATTTAGGAATGGCTTAAGGTTAGTGCAAGCAATTTTTTTGCTAGGAGTAGCCTAAACAAATTAGGCAAGAACTTAGGCGATTCTTAAGTTTAGTGCAAATGGGCATAAATCCATAATGTTACGACGTCTACGTTACAATTCCAGCCTCCGTCAAACTTTAATATTCATTTAGGTCGAAGTTCCGTTTAGGTCAGAGATTACAGAAGTGGGTCGCTCCCAGGACATCGGGCAACGTTCCAAATCGGTTGCTTATGGAACCGGGGCTGCTCGAACTAGCGTCTTGATTAAATTGTAAACTAAACTATATTGTTAAGTCGTACTAAGTTCAATGAATGGATTCGTCAAAGGAACAAACTCGATTATATCATAATCACAATAATGAACCTTGTGAATGTCCCCGCTGCCTTATGAATAACAGCAGGGACTAAAACAGCTTATTATTGGTCATCTATCGAACCTAACGCAGTTGCTTCACCGCAATCGCATCGCGGGACCGAATACGCTGAGCCATTGCGCCATCAAGCTTAGTTTTTCCAGGAAAACACCACAGCAATCAAGCATTTATACGGGTCATTTTCTAAAGTCACCTGGAAAATCAACTCGTGTAAAAGTCCCATTACTTTATGAGTTGCCAATAAAAATATGTTTACGTTGACTGGGAAGTAACAACAAAAAATACTACCCTTAAATTGACAGGTGGGCTAGTCAACAAGACTGACTTTAAGGTGCGAAGTCAGCGCAGTCTCCTCAGTTGACCCAGTATAGTGCTAACTCAGCACTGGGGTTGTAATACGCATAGAAGTCGCATGTGTGCCGTATGTATGATTTTGCAACTTTTTTGTACAAATTGACTTATAATTCACACAAACATTTATATCGATAATCCCCTCACTACAAATCAGAGACGGCACACTTGATTCGGCGGTGTAACGAATCCGTTCGTGGTTGCCCATAAACCTTCATTTACCTCTATGTTATCATCCCACGTTTCTGACCCTTTGAAATATTTAATTAAGGATCCCCACAGAAAAGATTCTTGAGCCCCTGCCTGGGTTCTGGAGCTGTGGTCATTTAATTTGTTTTTGGATTCATGAGAGAATTTCAATAATAAGATATTTATTTTGATTGCAATAACAAAGGGCTTTCATAAATTTTTACTTCATTCCTCTATTTTTTCTTTTTTGACTATTATTTTTAATAAATATAAAATCTTAAGGTAAATTAACATAAAGTTAGTCAATCATAATGTCAGTTAGCCAGTGTATAAAAACTTAATTTCCTGTCATTCAAATTGAATTGATAAAAGAGCCGGAGTAAGTCTTGACCCGATTTCTGCATTGAGATGTCGAGCTTTTGATTGGAGGAAATCAGAAGGTGCCTAATCAAAGAGGGGAGTGATTACAAAAGATAGGCCTGACTCGGTCGTGACTGATGATCGAAAGACGACGTTAGCAATTTCAGGCTACGGAGAATACGAGACATTTTTGTGGACTTTTTTTATCACAAAACCATTTGCCCCTGCCGGGATCAAAACCAGGACCTCTAGTGCATTGGGATCACTATTACCACTGCTGCCATACAAGTTTTATTATGAGTCAATCAGGTGGTACTTGACTTGATAGACATAAAACTATCGAAACATGTTTTGACTGTGTATACTCTTCGAAGTGGACGTAATGCGCCTAAATAATCCGATTCAAGCGTAAAATTCGTACATTCGGCCTCAAAAGTAGCTATACATTTTAGTGATATTACACGAATTATTGCTTTTTTGCAGACTTAACAAGTTAAGTTAGTGTGACATAGTACTAAACAGAGTTCAGATACTTCTCCTGCCAACCGTACCCAATCTCATTGTAATACCTAGAGAGCTTTAATTTTATTTAATAATTTAAATCTTGGTAACAGTGAACTGAATAAAAAATTCAGTACAGACTTGAAGCTTCGTGTTTTATTTTAAAAAGGTAACTACGACGCTTTCAGTTAAATTGAAAACGAATTGAATTCGAAAAATAGCACTACTGATTACTACTGAAAGAAAATATTTTCTGCGAATCGATGCACTCAAGTGTAATATACTGTGTAAGAGAAATTCTGAAATTACTTACAAATGAAATGATAGAAGAATGCAATTGCGAGTGAAATATTGTAGCTAAAGAAAATTTGTGAAAATAAAAATGAAATAGGAAATGAAAATCTTTAAAGTTTATTTTATTGATGATTAAACGAACTTACCTGTAAGTGAAGTTCTATCATAATTATACGATGGCTTCGTCCGAAGAGATTAGCATAGAATAGACACAAATAACACTTGTAGTAGCGCGCAGCGATCGCCATTATTGCACTGTATTGAGAGTACGTCGGGTGTTCGATCCCTTTGCCTCGTTCTCTTTTTTTTTTTTTTTTTTTAACAACTGTCATACTGACACCTCATACCTTTACCGCGCTCTAGCTGTCATTTAGTTTAGAGTAGAGATCTACATATTTTACGATTGGGGCTGGGGCAAACATTTTTCGGGCGGGATGCTAATCTCTTCGGACGAAGCCATCGTATAATTATGATAGAACTTCACTTACAGGTAAGTTCGTTTAATCATCAATTATACTCGGCTTCGTCCTTTGAGATTAGCATAGAATAGACACAAATAACACTTGTAGACTTTTAGAGATAGAATCGTGAAATATGTACTAATCAGGTACTATTAAAGAATAACTATTTGATCATACAATTACTTTTATTATTTATTCACAAATGAAAACAATAATGAAATCGATTTTATAATTATTAGGTATTTGGGTTTTACAAACTATTATTTATTATTGCGTTTGCAAAAGATACATTGCCAGAATCAGATATATTCAATGGCCGATTATAAAACTTAAAGAAAACATTGGAGGATGGACTCCATCCAGCCGTCCTCCTGATGACGTCTAGGCTGACGCCGAGTCGGTGTGCGTGCGAGACGGCCGCGTGCCGAGCGCTGTGCGCTCCGAAAACCGCGGCCGGCACGCCAGCGTCCTGCAGCGTGCTGCGAATCCATCGACTCAACGTCTGGCTCGAGACGACACCATGTTTACGTTTAAAACTTATAAACAAGTTCTTAATATTACCACGCAGTGGTGCAGTTCGATTGAGATAATCTTGCAAAACTCTTCCAGGGCATATTTCGGGTTTGTCGTTGTAAAAGGGCAAAATCAATAAAGGCTGTGGGGAACCAAGACGAGAATGTTTTAAAATATCTGTTATTTTAATAGAAATACGAGAACCTGTTATTGTTATGTTTTGAATATTTATTTTTGAAATTGTTTGCACCCTGTGCGCTGTGATTAATGCTATTAAAGTTATTAATTTTTTGGAGAAAAGTTCTAAAGAGATATTATCGTGAGGATAACATTTTTCTAGATATGTTAGCACTATACCTGGGTCCCAGGTTGTGTCGTATTTAGGGAAAGCGGGACGTAAACGAAATATACCCTTGAAGAAACGTTTAATCGCTTGATCGGATCCAATATGATCTCCAATAATTAGAGAGAGAGCCGAACGGCAAGTATTCAAGGTGCCGTACTGAGCGCCCTCGTTATATAAATCAGTGAGAAAACAAAGGACTTCTCTTACAGATGCATTAAACAAATCAACTTTTTCCTTAATACAATAATTGTACCATTTTCTCAGGTATACATCGTACTGTTTAATTGAGTTTACTGACAACGACGCAATCATAATGTCTAATGCTGCTAAAGGAGGGTTTCTTTTCATGAAGGCTGACCGGATAAGATAGCGGCAGCCAGGGTAATTTTGGTGTGCATCTCGACTGCTGAAATAAGGAGAAATAATTGGGTTTTCTTCTGGTTTAAATAACAATATTTCTGAACAAACTAGGCTTTTAAAAAGGGGAAACCAGGGCTGTGTAGGCCACATTGGCACTATCACGATACCTCTGGAGTTATCATTTATTATTTTGCGTAAGACTTTAAGAATAATTGAAAATGGCGGGAACGCGTAAAAGAAAAGTTCTTTCCAACTTATTGTGAAAGCGTTAACTGTATGCGCCTCTGGGTCTCTGTGCCAGGAGACGTATTTATCACATTTGTTATTAACCCTGCTGGCAAACAAATCTATATGTGGTGTTCCAAATTTATCAACAATGTGTTGAAACACTGAAGGTGAAAGTTCCCATTCAACATCTGGGTGTATTCTCCTTGATTCAGCATCGGCTTCTTTGTTATCACTAGAGCTAATATAAGGGGCGTATACAAATAAATTGCGAGCTTCGCACCACTGCCAGATTGACTTGGTAACTTCTGTCAAGTGTGGGTATTGTATGCCCCCCATGCGGTTGATGTAAGAGATAGCAGTTGTATTGTCAATCCGTAATAGGATTTGACAGCTACGTATGTTTTTAGCAAAAATTTTAATACCAAAATATGCGGCTAATATTTCCAAATAGTTGATGTGCATGGTACGCTCTTTTTCGTTCCATAATCCGCTAGCTCTTTCATCACCACAGGCCACACCCCATCCCGTATTTGAGGCATCTGAAAAAATCTCCATAACATAGCTATCAGTTTTTATTTTATTGACAGACTGGGGTATAGCTTCTTGCCACCATTTTAAATCTGGTAAAACACTAGAGGGGATAGTCGTATACTTGTCATAATTATCATCAGGTTTTAAGTTCAGAAATTTTATTCGTTCAAATAATTTCGTATATAGCCAGCCATATTCTATGGCTGGACATGCCGAAACAAGCAAACCCACAAAACGTGCAAACTCCCTTACTTTACATCTGTCAATTACAAGAAATTTCTCAATTTCTTTTTTAATTCTGTGATTTTTTTCAGACGGTAAACTAACATGGAGATGTTTTGAATCTATAATGTAACCTAAAAACAGGCAATAGTTTTTTGGCGTAAGAATACTTTTTTCTTCATTTAGAATGAAGCCTAAAGATGTCAAAAGAACACTAGTTTGTTCAATATTATTTAAACATAGCTCATAAGAAGGTGCGACAAGAAACCAGTCGTCTAAATAAACAGTAGATAAGTAACCAGCAGAGCGAAGAACCTTAGCTACAGGTTTCATAATTTTAGTAAATACATAAGGTGCAGTGCTCAAACCAAATGGTAAAACGTTGAATTCATAAATATCTTGACCCCATTGAAATTGTAGAAATTTTTTAGAATTTGGATGTATTTTTACAAAAAAATATGCATCTTTTAAATCATGGCCATGAAACAATCTTTAGAAATTAATTTTAAAGCTGTCCTAAAATCTTCGATTTTAAAATGCTTTGTGTCGATGAATTTGTTTAATTTCTTTAAGTTGAGAATGAATCTCATTTTTCCATTCGGTTTGGGCACTAAAAAGGTACTAGACAGGAACTGGCCTTTGCATGGTTGACATTTTGAAATGGCCCCACTTGACAGTAAGTCAAAAATAGCAGCCTTGTATTGTTCTATTTCTTCCTTAGAAAGGTGCCGGTCGGGAGGTATTTCCGTCTGAAATACTGGTTGAGAAAATGGAATTTCGTAACCATGTATATAGGACAGTACAGTCGGATCACGAGTTATAATACGCCACTGATCATAAAAATGAGATAATCTACCAGCATAGTTTACCGGAGCAGACAGGGAAGATGATGACGACGTCCCGGGCTGTGGCGCTAGCGTCGACTGCGCGTGCTCCGCTGACTCTGCGACGGCCTGGATGAGCTGGTTTGCCGAGTCTTCGGTGGTTTCGATGAAGCTGGCTCCTTCGGAGGCGCTGTCTGCTTGCGAGGAATTTTCCAGTTTTTTGAAGGATAACCTTTACTCGTTGACGGTTTCGGTGCCGGTGTTGCTTTAAGTTCTGCCCCGGACTTGTGAATTGCTTTAGCCGTTTTTAATGTGTCGGCTAACTGTTGCCCAAATAAGGAACTGTCGATCTTGGAATTTTGAAGTGTTTCTTTCATTTCCTTTTTTACCGAAAATATGATAAAGTTACGTCTTGTTATTGAGTAATTATGCTGGCAATCGCATAATATACGACCAGTGTCTACTAGTAACCGAAACAGGTCAGTATTCTTTTCTTTGTTTGAAAGAACAAGATTGATCGCTTCTCCGAGACTAGAGATAGCAGACGCCAACAACGCTTGCTTTGATTCAATGACCTTGTCACGTTTTATAACCATCTCTGATAAAGCAGCTTTGGTTTCAGGGTTCAGGGTAGGTGCACCGATCAGTTTACAGTTCTCTGGTATAAGGTATTTGTCTGAGAGACCCTTACGGTCCTCTTTAGAAAGACCCGCTGTTGCGAGGTGCTCAAAACGAAGAGCGATGTCCTTGTGAATATCTTTTCCGAAGTTATTTATTTTTGTAGGATCGGTGCCAAGGATTTGTAAAAAATCAGAATCTAACTCACATGTTACTTCATCCAGGTTCTCGGGCATAATGATATTATCACCTTCTTGAGTTAAATTGTCCAATTGGATATCACCTGCTGGTGCGTCCGAGGCTGAGGCAATAACTGGCTCTGTTTCTGTTTCAGGACGCACAGGGCTCGGTGATGCGCAGTCTGAAAGACATATGGCAGCATTAATAATGCACAATTCAATAATCTTACATACTTACTTATATTTACACAATATAAGTAAAATGTAAAATTATGTGTTCAGTTTTGGGAAAAACTTTATAATCAGGTAATATATTTTTGAAATGTATGATTAATATCGACATGAGACAATCCCAAAAAATTGCCCACTATGTCATTAATTAATGTGAACTGTTACTAGAGAGGTAACATATTGGTAAGAAACAGCCCCACAAGCTGTTCACAATACCACTCACAAAGTAAACGCATATTTTATGCGGAATGCTACAGTGAAGGGATAGCCCCAGAAGCTACCCACTACACTAACACATTAGCACGAGACAGTCCCAAAAACTGTCCACAATACCACTTACAAGGTAATCATAGTCATCATAAAGGATCACATAATAGATCTATGTGAAGTGTTACAGTAAAAGGGGTGTCCTTAAAAAAGGACTACCTGCTAAGTATACTGTAAAAAAGGTACAAAATAGCCCCACAAGCTACCCTCAAACCTTATTTTGACAAATAAAATTTATAATTTTGTTACAAAGGAAAAAAAAATTCAGGTAGTTTTACAACTACCTGCAAAATATAAATCGGGTCAGAGGGTTATCTTTGGGGCATATTTTTTGGAAAATATCCACTTAAATCAATTCATAATACATGACTAACCGTTAGTTTCATACTGTCGAGCATCCGAATCCTGCGACGCTGAAGATGAAGAGGAAATAATTCTGACGCGTCGACGGCGGTGCTCACTTCTTCCTCCATGCGTTTCGCGCAGTTCTTCTTCGAGTTTTCTTAGTTTTCTGCTTATTTCTTCATAAGAGGCCTTACGTTTGCATTATAACTTTATTTTAACTTTTATTTGAAAAAATTATGAGAAAGTGCGTAAATGGCAGAGCACTGAAACGCGAATGACAGCTAGAGCGCGGTAAAGGTATGAGGTGTCAGTATGACAGTTGTTAAAAAAAAAAAAAAAAAAGAGAACGAGGCAAAGGGATCGAACACCCGACGTACTCTCAATACAGTGCAATAATGGCGATCGCTGCGCGCTACTACAAGTGTTATTTGTGTCTATTCTATGCTAATCTCAAAGGACGAAGCCGAGTATAATTTATTGTTAAGAGTTAAAAGGGCGGGTTTTATCAAATTAGATTTCCGCATTTTTACCTAAAACTAAAAGTGATAGTTTTAGAACAAGCTGCTGACGTAAGCATCTCACTTTATTCGGTGTCGGCGCAGTGCGTTCTTCTCTTCCATTCTTTTCTGCCACTCGTCATCTCCTCATCCACTCCCTTCACATTTATATCATGCCGCAAATCTGTACACGATCCATCGATTTTTTCGATGGCTATAGTAAATGAACAAATGTATTTTTTTTGAATAAGCGGTACGGAATGGTTTTGTACGTCATACGTACTTTACCACCGGAAGGTTAAATTCTCACAAAATTTAACATTTTTGCTGGACAATGGCAAAGACAATGGTCAACTTAAAAATATCATTTCTCTGAAAATAGAGATTTGAAAGCAACTATCTACGGTGGTACCACAGCTACCCTTCGTCGCATCCAAGATCTGTTTCAAGATTTTGTTTCATTACAAAGTGTCAATTTTAATATTCCCCCTTTTACGTGTTTCGCAATTTCGTTTCGTTTCATATTTATTCTATTAGTTTCATAAAAAGCTTCAAACCTGTTCGAGATGAAAACACTGGGATCACTATGAATGTTTAACGAATTCTTAAAACAACCTTTTAAGTGTTGATGATATTAATTTAGATAGTAAAGTTATTTGCTAAATGTGACTTTAACGTTTCACAGTTTAATCAACGCGACGTAAAATTTTAACTTTATGCGGTAAAGTATAACAAAGAAGATTTTATGTTACTTTCGTCGTGATATTCATGACAAGATGAATTTACTATCACTTTGAAAAGGTTAAAGTTAAATTTTTCTTGTGTACTGTTATAAATGAAATTAGCAGAATATTAGCATGTCATACCTACCTAATAGTACTATTATTATAAGCATTTTATTATTATTCTAACTAACAATAACCGGGTATTTCAAAATAACATACACATCAAGCAAAAGATAAACCAATTTGCTGTCGATCTGACAATAATCAAACTTATAAAAATCTAACCAGATAAGAAACCAATATTAAGTATTACATGAAACCAGTTGTGCTTAATCTAATAAATTCCGTATAGGTATATATCTTAAAGGGTGTCCAACCGATACTGATCGCATATTTGGGTACTTTTAAGCCCTGCGGTGATAATCAGTGGCGCTGGCGGGGCAATCGGGCGTGCGTGCGCGCTGGACCGCGGCGTTCGTCGTGCGAATTGTTGGTATATTATATAAAAATCGCGTAAATAATTTTAACCTTATTCTGTGAGTAATAAAGATCATAAGCGAACTCCATCGGACGAAAAACCGTCGTCTTTGCAGGACTGTATAGGCTCTATGGTATTGGTTGACATAGCAGTTAATGATTTTATCCTTATGGGTCAAAATGTGGTTAAAAGACGTGGTAAATGTTGTTAAATCTAAATTCAGTCAAACGAATATTGACTTTTAATTTGGAAACCAGCTTTGCTAACTGAAACTGAATAACACCTTTTGATTACTTAAAGCCTTAATTTATAATATTAGTAGTTTCGAAATTCTGATTACCTATTTATTCTATTAATAAATACATAATAATTAAACGTTTCAAATACAAAAAATGCAAATCCGTTGCGCCGTATTATTGAATAAGATTATAAGAAATAGGCTAATATAAATACTTAAAGCACATCCCCACGTGCATGCCAAAATGTAAATCGAGCAGGTTTTTTAATTGAATCGCTAATACTTTAATAAAACAATGCTGCCACGAGCAGATAATCCCGTCTGAGTGGGGATTAACGGAGTAGACTGTCATTACTCAGTGTTTGTATTACTTTGCACCGGTACTTTGTTGTTCGTCAACTAAATGACGTTTCCAACTGAAAAAAGGACTAATAGGTACATGAATTTTGATGAAACTCCGACCGATGTGACACCGTACTGACGCTCTTACTGTAGAAAACAGGGAGACATGGCCTGATTTTTAAAATATTACAAAACGTAAACCGACTAACTCCCGAAAATAAATTGCTGATGCCCAAGGAAATGTGATTTAATAACAAAACCCGTCTCTAAAGTATATAAATTTCTGGTGTTTTATAAATTCTCCAATCATCCTAGCTTTGAAATAAAAAATCAAACACTGATAAATCAACAAACAATATGAAAAATCTCTCTGAAAGAAATTTTAATTACATTCTTTACACGGTGTACTGGGCTCTTCGCAAATCAAGGCGAAGGGGCAAGCAGGAATAATGAAGAACGAAAATTAGAAGCTCTATTTAGGACAGGGCCCTTTAATTTATCAGAACAAGAAACGGCCTAAACGGGACTTGTGAATTGATCTTTATACAATTGTGTATGTTTTTGGAAGTCATTTTGGTGAATTTTTGAAGCTTGTTCATTAAAGTCACACGCGGTAGACAGATTTTGAGTTGGTAAAGGACAAAATAAAACACTGAGGGTGTTATTACAAAAGATTTTTTAACACTGTTTGAAAGTGAAAGTGAAATAAGCTTTATTCAAATAAACTTAATTATTAAGTACTTTTGAATCGTCTATATTTTCCTACCACCCGTTCCAGACTTTTTTAGCTGACAAGAAGAACGGGCACAAGAAACTTATCAGCTGTAACAGCCATAAGTAACGATATTTACAAACTTGAATATATCGTTACCTGATAATTACAACAGGGTGACAGGATTATTGGCAACAACATAGACTTATTATATTACTTCAACAAAGTTCTTATATTAGCAAGTTATGTGTTACATCATTTCCACGCATTTTGATCTTTAAGATAATCGTCAACTTTATAATAACCTTTACCCATGAGCGTTTTTTAACATGGTTTTTAAATTCATGCAAACTTTCACTTGTTGTGGAACTTTATTAATAAAGGCTATGCCTTTCCCCATAACGTTTAACTAAACACCTGTTTAAATGTGATGCTGTCACTTTTTTGACAATATTGTTTGAAATAGACAGCATCACATTTAAACCGTGTTTAAAAATCTTTTGTAATAACACGGTCTATCTTTTGATATCAAACCCAAATGTCTCTTAAATTGTGTTCAAAACGTAAAATCTGAACTGCATAACTATTTTTTGCCTTTCACGTACCTATTAAGAATTGATTCCGTAGCATTCTCTGTTTCTCCGTAAAATCTACGCGTCTACGATGCTACGGATTAAAACGTAGTATTTATGTTTTAAATATGTTGAGTTGATTTTCGGCAGCATTACAGACTTTAATTTTGTAGCGTAGTTTTATATTTATATCATAACAAAATATTAAAATAAAAACAGTAATTTATTTACCTTTCTTTTTAGACTTAGTATAATATATATTTATCCTACTTACACTCAGAAGCGGCCTTTTTTCTTCTGATAACATTTTTCTAATTGAATAAGTCGGTGAAGTTATATCTTCTACAGTTATCTGCGCTTGGCAGGCTCTTACGATAATAAGACTTGTCACCGCCCCTGCTTCGCTCATTATCCAGGACAATCGTCGTCTCCATTCCCTATCTTCCTGCAAACGATGCAGCCAACAAGCGGTCATTATGGAAATTAGTTTTTTTCTGGATTGTGGAATCGTTTTTATGTTGGGTATTTATAAGGCTACTTGCTTAAATACGTAAGTACACCCGTTTCTTTATAATACAACTCGAAAATGAATATACTTTTAAAGGATGTTGGTTCTGTAGAAAAATAGTAGGTAGGTACTAGGAAAACCTTACAACACGTATGCTTCTATCGCTAATCGCTATTATATAATTCTTTTATTTTCGTAATACAAGAAAGGACGAAGAAATTATTCTGTGATCAATCATTTAAAAAACTGAAATGATCAAAGACTATTTTCCTTTACTTTAAGTTTGTTTTTACAGTAAGTAAGAGAATTTCAGCTGTGTTTTTATTAAATTACGGAGTCTGCGTGGCTCTCGAGATCGTCTATCTATGTTGTATGTTGTGTTGTGTCAGCTGGGAAATATCTCAGCTGGGACATCTAGTAGATTATTCAGAAATAATTAGAAGACGTAGAAGCTTCTGTAGAAAAATTATACATAATATAGTTTCTTGTCCGGTATTTTGAAATTCTCTCTATTTTCTTTTAATTAAACCGATAAAGAAACGACTATTAGGTATTCATATTTATATATTCATATAGCTGGATTAATCCAAGGTTAACCTTGGTAGGTACATTTTGGCATTCTCTCGTCGTTTTGTGTGTTCGATCGAATATTTCCGAACGCAATCAAGACAAGGTGGGTACAAAAAAAATACTGGAAAAAAAAATTTAACTCATGGATTATTAACCCAATAACATTTGAAAAAAGTATGACAATGCCATATGAGCCAGAAAAAAATATTTTTTCACACACTTTTTGCTTTATTGTAGCCATACTATTCCATAAAAAACTGGCGTCCCATTTTCTCGTATTTTCTCCACAACGAAATGGGAGGCGGATACTTGATTTGTGGCGGTGTTTTGTTTGGGGTTCGGTTCCCTTTTAAATGGAAAACAACTATCAGCTGCACCGTTAAGACACCATAAATCGGTGTTTCACGGCCCACTTAACGAATGAACTGAAAAACTTATCTTACTTGAAGGACCAAGTATAGAGAAGCACGTAAATGTAAACAAGAAAACATCACACATAAACAGTATTTAATAAGTAAGTACATAAAAGCGGTTTAAACTAAAAAGCTAGATTTCAAGCTAAAAGTTAAAACTTTGTAGTCTTATCATGGTCTTAGGTTCAGTAAGTTTAAATATTTTTTTTTATAAAAACTACATAAACAAAACTGTTAGTTACTCAAAAACTTAAATAATTGAAATGACAAGTCTTTATTTGGATGGAAGTAAATGCTATTAATACCTAGGAGCCATCGTCTTAGTATTTGATATTAATAATTTTCAACTTAATACCTCCACGCGTTCTTGGGTGCTCCCGCAGCACACAGCAGTTATATAACGTTATATAACATTGTGTAACTCGATAACATTATATAACAGGTGTGTAACATTTTGCTAAAAAATCTAAGAGAAAATAGAGAATTTTGCATAACATTTGTTATATTAATTGCTGTGTGAGAGTACCCTAGAAACAAGAGTTGACAGACAGATAGACAGACGACGAACGACGTCCGGACAAAGTTGTTTTCAAGATCAAAGCCCTAAAAGAAAGTCTGTATTCAAACTTGTAGTTTATTTATGCATCGTGAGTTCACTTTAGTCAAACATTATTACATTCTCACCCGAATAATAAAGCATTCTGAGTTCATGCGGCGCTCAAGATATATGCCAGAAATTGCTAACATTTATATTTGAATGCCAAGGACGAGACGCTCACTATGAAAGCACAAAATAAAAATTCTGTGTGTTTTAGACAGAGGGCACGTTAGTACTTTATGTTCCCATTCTGTGCAGAAGGTCCGCTCTAAATAGCTAGCCGTATTTGAAAACGCTACCGTCATTTGTTTTGTTGCGTCATACAATGATCCAACAGTTAGGCCGCGTTCAGACGATAACGCACGACCCGACCTCAACACAAACTCAACTCGAACTCAAGTCAACCGAAGCCGACTCATTGAAATACAGCGCTTACAATTTTGAGTTTTATGACACATTAATAAGCGCCGTTATATTTTGTCGATGCAACTGCACACGCCCCGCGCTCAACCCGAACTCAACCCAAACTCAACCCGAACACAACCCGAACTCAACTCAAACTTAACCCAAACTCACCTCAAATTACACAGGAGTTTATTAATGTGTCATACGGCTCAAAATGCAAGCAATGTATGGGCTGCGGTTGAGGTGAGTTTGAGTTGAGTTCGGGTCGAGGTCGGGTCGTGTGTTATCGTTTGTACGCAGCCTTACATGTGTGACCAACATCAGAGTGCGTGTGGTGTAACGATGTATTTTTTTAAATCTGTGATACATTTTCTAGAGAAGTTGCCGCGGTCCATTGTCACAGAATATATAATTATACTCAAATTAAACGCATTGTATATTATGATTATTGATTATTATGAATGAACTCTTCGGTTGATTTGATACTGAATATAGCCTGAGCCTGACATAGCCTGGGATTGCCTGTATGAGATGTCTATGTGTGCGTGCACGGAAAAACGCGATTCGTTCTTGGCGGCCCTTCTCTTTCCTTTATATTTTGTGATGACAGCTTCAGACTTTCTAAGTGGATGTGAAAGGTCAATCTGCCTGGAATACATAGGCTGAAAGTTAGGACGGGTACTTTTCTAGATCCAGATGGGAATAACAATGGCCTTAGGGTCAAAGAGATTTATTTGGGATACTCAAATGGAATTTTTGTTGCTGTAGCATGATTTACTTCGATATAGTTTCTTTTTTATTGAGCGTTTGAGCTGTCGACGTATTGAATACCTAGTACTTTTGGCAAAATAAAAAATATATAAATGATTTTTTTTTTATTTTATCAAGACATGAAAGGTTGTGAAAATTTTTTTTTTACCTATCCCATGAACTTTGCAAGCGCCTGGCCCAGGCGCTAAACCACTGCGCCAACTCTAGTTACAATAAATAAGAATAAATATCAACACTTACGTCCTGAACAGTACTGAAACCGCATATAAAGAGCCATATCGATGGGGTTAGCTCCCCTAATGTCCGCATAAATAATCATGTCGAGATCTTATCAACTGAAAATACGACGTCGCGTCGTCGGCCTGAAAATAGTTTCTTTTACCCCACTAGCGCGAAGTGAGAACTTTAATTAAAACTCTATGAGAAATGTAAATATGGTCACATTACTACTTCAATAAGATTACTTTTATTGGTAACCTCAGGTGTTTTAGAACAAAACCCATTGGTTTTACTTGATTATTTAGCTACTTATTTGCTAAATAACCAATATTTATCTTTTGCTCAGTCCATACTTCGTGCTACGAACAAACAGTGAGCGTTCGTAGCCTACGGAACTATCTAAAATCCTCATTTTTTTTCAGTGAGATCTAGTGGTATTAATTATACTATAGAAGTAAATAATATATGTTGTGAAAACTTATGTATACTCGTTCTAGTGTATAATGTAGCGTGCATTTACGTATAAGATAAGAAGAAATGGAAGCACCATTTTAATAAGATTTGCAGTGGTCAACATGCCGCCTACCACGCAAGAGGTCCCGGGTTCGAATCCCGGCCGGACAGAAATTGAAATGATGAATTTTAATTTCTGTGACGGGTCTGGGTGTTACTATGTATAATAAGTATATATTTAAAAAGTATATAAGTAGTATATCAGTTGTCTAGCACCCATATTACAAGCTTTGCTTAGTTTGGGGCTAGATGGCGCTGTGTGAAATTGTCCAAACATTTTATTTTTATTATTTATTTTATTATATTTGCGAACATGTACAACATGTTTTCTACTTTGTGTTTCGTTTATAATTATTTGCCTTTTGGTGCAGCTGTAGTGTAGGCAAAAGAAAAAGAAATTGCATATCGTAATAAATGCACTGAATAACAGTTTTTTTTATTTCAATGCAGATGTAATCTCCTTACTCAACAAAGATAATAGTCGGAGGCGATGCAAACGCAAATATACGGGTTTTGTTAGGACTGCTGGCAATTTCTATGCAGTCCTTTTTGTTTAAGACTTATTTATCCAGCCCCTCTAGCATACCACCGATACGCGATATGATATACTCGTAATAACTATTTATCGCTTTTAACTGTCAAAAGACGATGGATTTTGACAGTTGAGTATGTCGTTAAAACGCTATATCACTCGATATAATTATGTATTTCAGTGGTCATGTTAAGAGGGCAGAGTATTTTGCGTTTTAACGTCGTGTTCTTATTTTTTAGGAATAATAAAAAAATAACATCAACTAAGGCACTTAAACATTTTTTTTACAACTGCGTTGGAAATAGTGAGCAAACACTGAAATACTCGAGCTCAATCATTAACACTGTCGCATTATGCGGCGGGTCCTTTAGACCCGGGCAAATAAACGGCTTGATGAATGCGCGTCATTTGTTTTGTCGTCTGTTAACCCTCCACGGAATAACCTGTATTATGCGCGCCACTATATCGACCGTGCGTAATTGGTAATTTTTACGGAGTGTACGACACTTCGTTTGTGAAAGGGTTAAGCTCAATTTCATGGCGATTTGTACATGTAAGCGAAAGTAGCAAGGCACTTTAGTTTATTTTGGATTCATATCGATTATTAAAATCGTCATTTTCGCGTCAAAATACCAAAAAGTTACATGTAGACTAAGTGGAGGTAAATAGAATTTAATAGAATCTGCCTTATAAATAGTATTAAAAGAGACTATTTCATATATCTCTTTTATCTCATCTCATCTACCCGTAATAAAAGCTAGTTACCGCAGCTGAGCGATGCACCTGGTAGCATCCGATGCAATTTCCCCAGTTTATCCGAGAAGACGCATAATCTGACGGGATATGACGTCGTAAAATAAAACTGCTTTTATTGCCATTAAAATATATTATACTTGAGCGGAGAAAAATAATAACTAGGCTTAATCTTTTTGTACGACATAATTAATAATAAAATGTAAGAAATTTAGCAAAGAAGTGTAGGTAAGTAGTTTAAATTGGTACCAATTTATAGAGCAAAATGTTTATTTTCTTTTAAATGAATTTCAGTGTTCATCAATCGTTAAGCTATCACTTAAGTTGTTTATAGTTTTAATACATTCTACTCCGCCATCTAATCGAGAGTCTTGACTCTTGAGCAGACTGCGTTCGATAATAGCCGGGCATTCATGTACAAAGTTGGGCGGAGATGGTATAAACAACATTGACGATAAGGTTATAAACTCAATAATAATATGTACAAATCACAACATAATTAGTCCCAAACTAGATAGGCAAAAGCTTGTACTATGCTGGCGATTAAAAAGCAAACTAATAAAGAAGTGATAAAATGGATAGAAATACATAAATAAGCAGTCATGATTCGAGAACTTAATGCTCATATAACATCACAGACATATACAACGTGTAACAAAAAGGGGGTATCAACCCGAAAGGAGGTCAATGCACTCGTGAATCTGAACACCTTTCAACAGAAAAAAAAATCAAATCGAAAAAAAAAAATTTTGGACTCTCCATAGAAAATTTGAATTTGCCGCCGACATTTTGTATGGAGAGTTATTTTTTTTTATTTATTTGAATTTTTTTTTCTGTTGGAAGGTGTTTAGTTTCACGAGTACATTGACCTCCTTTCGGGTTGATACCCCCTTTCTGTTACACGTTGTATACTCCTACGAGAATTCAAACCTGGGACCTTTTGATGGTAAAATCGCTGCCACTGCGCCAGACGATGTTCAAACGTCGTCGTATAGGCTAGTACTATTATTTAATCTATGGTATATTCTGTGGTAGAGACACATAATATATGTAGAGGTAAGTCTAGTTTTCATAGATATTATGAATATTTTTCACTTTGGTACTCTTAAATGATAAATAAAACGCTACTGTTCCTAACATATTGAATGCATTATTTTTTCTGTTTCAACAATAGAAAGGGCGGAAGTATCGTACAAGACCGTTTTAGTCTGTTTTAGTACCGAGAGTCATGCATCGAACTAATTAAAACTAACATTCGCATGTCATGTTTATATAATTCTTCGAGAATTTCTTATTTAGCTTCTGCTGCCGTCATCCTATTTAATAATAATTATTTCCACGTCATATACAAGGTGTATTTGTAACCACTCTCCAAATTTTAAGGATGTGTTCAGTCCATAAAACTGAACAACTTTCTCCATGAAACATAGGGTCAAATATGTAAAAAAAAAGACTTTTCATACAAATCAAAGAGATCACGTGATCAGTTTAGTATGGGATGACCAAAATTTTTTGGTGTATTTCGACACATGTTTCGTGGAGAAAGTTATTCAGTTTCATGGACTGAACACATCCTTAAAATTTGGATAGTGGTTACGTACAAATACACCCTGTATAGTTAGTCATATAAACAACATAGTTATACAGCACATCCATTTGATTTTACGATTACGACTCCTTTACAACGACAAAGGGAGCATTGAAGCGAACCCTAGGGACGCGCGAATTGAAATATCAGCGCGCACAATACAATCCCGGTTTTGAGATTTGCGCGAAAGGCACTTCGCCGCGAAAGGGTTAAAAAACATTTAAATATGCCGACGCGAAATGGAAAGCGTTTAGCGTCGTGCAAATCGCATTGTCTGTTGTTGCATAGTGAAATGGTCTGAGGAAATTGGATAGAGGGTTGTGTGAATGTTTAATGTTAAGCTGTGGGGTGCTATCCCACATTTGTTGATATTGATAGAAATGATATTATAAAGATGATAATTGATATATGATATTAAATTATAATTGAAATGACCGTTAGATACGAATGCGTGTAATGCACTGATCGATTGCTGGCTGCTTATGAAAATGCTTAATAAGTAGAAATGCTAAGTTAACAAAATTAAATAAAAATTCGATTGAGAAATGTACGTCACCGTACAAAGCTGTGATTTGGTCGTCAGTTTGTGGGTTAAGTCGCTTTTAGTGTAGACTAAAAACTGGTAAACAAAACAGGATTATGCTTAAACAAAACACAAACTTTAATCATTGCTCTTCGAGGGACTAATATTTCATATGAGGTATTAAATAGAATTTTAAGCTACGTTTAAGCTCAATGAACAACAAATTGTTGTAAAATTAAATCACTTTTTGTTTGAAAATAGAATTTGTGGAAAATAGTTTCGGTGTTATACAATACAAAAGAATTTTAAACACCTGTTCAACTTAGACACTGTTTAAATGTGATGCTGTCTCTTTCAAAGAATATTGACAAAAAAGTGACAGCTTCACATTTAAACAGTGTCCTATGTCTAAGTTAAACAGGTGTTTAAAAATCTTTTGTATTAACACCGTTTATGTTTGGTGAATGGCTATATCGTTAAAAATTTGAGTTAAGTAAGATTTTCTAGCAAATAGGACAAGTAGAAAAACGTAGCACTTCTTACTGTGCTAAATAAATAAAAATTTGACAACATCACAATACATTGCAATTGCACCGCTCCAAAGTAGCTAAGCACTTGTGTTATAGAAATGAGAGACAACGGTGGTATCACAAACACCCAGACCTGAGACAATATAGAAAATGGAAAAGTTCATTTTCTACATTGATCCAGCCGGGGATCGAACCCGGGCCCTCAAGAGATGGTGACGCCTTGAAAACCGGCGTACAAACCGCTCGACCGCGGAGGCCGTCGCACGAAATATTTTCTAGGTTATCAAGAGCAAGTCGAGAGCAATCCCCAAAAACAAACCAACCCTGCAATGGAGAGCTCAGTTAAATTGCGCCCATTCCGGTCATATTAAGAACACGCAACGGACGTCAAAAATTATTTAATTATTCCGACACCGCGCTGAGGACACAAATAACCGATAAAAGTGCTTCCATATCTAGATATTGCCCACAAATTACTATAATTGTTTTTGTGTTAACGGCTCTGGGTCACGGCATGGAGTAACAAGGCGAATGAAACGGGTCCCAACTGTCAGTATCTTGATTGTTTTGTTTTGGTCACGAAGAGCTTTTTTTTAATAAATGCAAGTGGAAGATCCTATTTTAATTTGTCTTCAAAGAAAGGGTGGAAAACGAATAAATATGGCCGACGAACGCAACTCTTAGTCGTCGGGTGTTTCCTCGAAAATGGCATTTAAAATAATAAAAAAAAAACTTTAAAACACTTGCAAGTAAATATATATGAAATAAAACACTTTTAACGGATACTAGCGCGGTTTTATTGAAAGTACTTTGGCAATTAGTTGGTATTTGGTTTGATTTTTGATTTTCCCGACGTTTCGGCACCTTTGCAGCTGCCGTGGTCACGGGGGACTGAAGCCTCAAGCGATGAATTTTTTAGAACGTAGGCTCACAAGTAGCTTCAGTCCAATTTTTCTACTGTTTTAAGTAAAGCACAAATCGTTTGAATTCTAATTTATAGTTAGCATTTGTTTAAAAAGGTAAGTGGTTTTGATGAATCGAAATAAATTGTTTTAAAAATTACTTTAAGTAGGTAGCTACCTAGACCTGCATAAGTATTTAAAATGTTTCTTTATGTAATTGTGCTCGTTGCATAATTAAGTATACTTAGTTTAAAATATTTTAATATTCGAAACACACCGTTAATTTTTAAGTAGGTATATCTGAAAATTAAAAGGGGATTTTAGACCACGTGAATGAACAACTTTTACTATGGGGCCAACCACGGAATCGCGAAAAAAATTATCAACTGTTCCATACATTAGGTATATAATCGAGTCGATGTTGTACTTTTCTATGGAACAGCAGATTTTTTTTTGAGTTTCCGTGGTTGGCCCCATAGTAAAAGTTGTTCATTCACGTAGTCTAAAATCCCCATTTAATTGTTAGATATACTTAATATATATGATTGATTTGTTATGAATGGGTTTTTAAACGAAATACAAAAGGCATTCATCGACCTAATAAAAAGTAAATGGCATGGCAAACTTAAGTAAGTCCCCAAAATGTTCGGGACTTCCCCATTACTCCAGTCTAACTTATTTTATAATGGCAACTGAACGGTTGTTTAGGAACAGACGCGTTGCAGAGCCAATAAAACAATTCCCTTTTCGTAAACTTACAAATTTGTACAATACGACATAATAAATATTTCAGAGCGTCTTAGCGAGTAAAATATAGACAGCAATTAATTTAATTCAAGACATGGCACTGAAACGGACCAGTCACGCGAACCTCGTGGCCTTACTACTGGTCTCTTTTGAGAACTCGAACTCGAACAAAATAAAACAATCTTCCGCGTGATACTCAATCATAATTAAGGAATCTTTCCTCTGATTTGAAAATTTGACGAGAAGGCGAAACACAAGAAGGAAAATAACTAATCTGAAAACAGAAATTTAATCTGTATTATAACAAGCGAATTATGGGCGAGATTATGGCGGTACAAGCATGCGACGACACTCGCATATAGCGCTCTCCTTGTCTAATTAGAAAATTCATGCTCTATATCGCTGAAAATATGCAAGATATTTAAAAATAAATACCTATGTTGTGTTGCTAATATTTCAATAAACATGTTTAGTGAATAATTATCTTACTCGTAGTTGCGGTAAGATTGATATTGCGCGGTGATTTGTATGTAAAAATATGCGTCAAATTATATTTCATACAAACTAAACCACTACAGTGATGTGATGGTATGTATGCTGTGTAGGTAGCAGATTTTTCTTTTAAAATAATGTCTATTTTCGAGTTTCAATGGTATTAAAAGACTTATCTGAATATTAAAAGTTTTCTCCGGGAACAAAACAATTTGAATAACGAAGAGAGTTTCCAAGTAACAGAGGAAAACATACGCGTTTCCTCTCAATCTAGCGGAATTCTAATGCATAATTAACATCTCATTAACGTTTTGATTATTACTTGACTCTGATACTTACATACCTTATATAATCTATTTAACCACTGTCAAGTTACAGACTATTTTGTGAGATTAATGTCAAAAGATTATTTAGTTAGAGTTAGACGTTAGTTACTGACGATTAATCCACAAATTTTTCAGTTAAGTTTCCCGATTATTTACTAATAAGTACCTACCTATCCTTGCTAAAGATAAGATAATTGTTCATCTTAACGCGCACTGCCAAGTCTAACCGCTGAAGCCTTAGTTACAATTTCCAAACCGATCTCAACTCCAATGGAAGAGCGAAGTTCCCAGTTTGGTCGCGGTCACGTGATTTATACCAGCTTCGGGAGTTTCACCAAGAAAAATAGGCAAGATTTCCCAGTGAAATCTATTTCTGAAGGACTATACGTTCTAATGTCACGAGGCTTTTAGTTCGGCGGACTCTGATAAAGGAGTGCGATTTTTTAATTTAACTTTGTTTGAGTACACAGAAGAAGGAAACCTTGTAAAGAAAGCCACAGAAAAATATATTTTTTAATAGTCAAGCTCGGTGGAAGGTTTTATCACAAAAATACTACCCTACCCGTTTCAAAAGACATCAAGAAAGCTTTGTTCAATCTTGCAATAGACAAAAGTCAGGCAGATGTAGAAATGTAAAACAAGAATTTCATTGGCTACTTCGTGACACGTTGCATGTCAAAAGATCAAATGTGTGATTTATCATATTTAATTGCATTATTAAAAACATTCCAACATTCCAAAAAGATAAACATTCTACGTTTTAATTGAAGTGCTGATAAACCCTTTCCTTTCTGTAAACTTTAAAATATTCAATTAAAAATGGCACAGACTCAAATAAAAACGTAAATGGAATTTCATTCGCCCCGGTCTGTCTATAAAAAAACCCCTTTGTGTTGAGTTTGAAATCCTTTTGGGAGTAACTGGGATTCTACAATAAACGGCAGACAAAGGCCGAAGATCTCTTGAAAAAAGTTTAATTCAGTTGAATAAAAAGTTTGTCCAGCTTACAATGTACTTACAGGTACAATACGTTTCAATCTTATTTGCAGATCGGAACTTTGCGCGAAACAATGCGCAGATAGGGCTACCAGACGTCAGGATTTGTCCTGGTCCCTGTCAGGATAATGTCAGGCCGGCTGGACTTGGAAAATGTCAGGCTTTTTTAGATAATTCACATTATAGTAAAGCAAATAAGCTTTAAGTATTTATTTATATTTTTTTGGTAACAATCAACTAGACATTTTCAGTAAAATAACTAACGAACTTTGCAATAAATAATCAATTTTCAAATAATCCACATTTAAAATTTTATTTAAATAATCAACAACTAAAACTTTTTTGTCTAAGTATTTGAAATATTAATAATTTTACACGTCATTTTATCAAGAAACAATTATAATTTATTTATTAAAAGAAAATTTATTTATACTTACAATGTGCTGTAGGGGCTTTAGCAAAATGTCAGGCCTTTTTAGTAGAAATCAGGCTTTTTGTCAGGATTTTAAGATATGCCTTCCTTTTAGGGTGACCTTATGCGTAGCAGAACACAATTATATAGTTCAATGTAAGTAAGTGGGTGACCCCTTGTAACAAATAATAAGTGGGCCCCGGTTACATTTATTTCAAATAGGGAAGAATATCTTGACGAAGCGTTTATTTCTTGTATAACTAAGGGATAAACTATAGCCCGATGCCAAATTGTAGGCGTAACGTATTCGGGTGAGAGACAGAACAGGAGTGGCTTCCTGTGACTGACCGAGCCCAGTATACATGCATAAAAGCATGTATACGTAAAAAAACATATTTACCTCACTCTAATAAAAAAAAAAGGCGTAACGTATTCGACGGAAAATTTTAACAACCGTCAAATTACAAATTCTTTATATCATAATTTGTAGAAAAATTGTATTTTTAAATGTCACCGAAGAACCACTGAAGTTATTCCGTATCATCCCATGACGTCACATCCCACGCATTTTCGTGTGATATTTTTTACGGTGACATTATTTAATTATAATTAAATTATACTTGACATAAAATCTCAAGAGAACTCGGTGGCGCAGTGGTTTAGCGCCTGGCCAAGCGATTGCGAAAGTTAAGCAACGTTCGCAAGGGTCGGTCATGGGATGGGTGACCAAAAATTTATTATCTCCAACTCCTCCGTGCTTCGGAAGGCACGTGAAGCCGTTGGTCCCGGCTGCATTTGCAGTCGTTAACACCCACCAATCCGCATTGGGCCCGCGTGGTGGGTTATGGCCCATCCTCCTTACCACCTATAAGGAAGGCCTGTGCCCCAGCAGTGGGGACATCAAAAATGGCTGATGGACAATTATAATTAAATTATACTTGACATAAAATACTTTGAAGCTTTATTTCATAAAACAAAATTAGCATTGCGACTGACTTCTGTATTTCAGACTAGTCATTACCTACTCCTCTCAGCCACAGAGATTGTCAATGATAGAAATAAGGATAAAAGAAAAGCGGTAAATCTGAAAACAGCGTGGATTGTAACGGAAGGGATTTATAGGACACTGACTGATGCGTCCCGGCTTATCGTTGCCCTTTATCTTGCACTAAATTAGCGGGACACCGAACCTTTTACCCCTCAAAGTTGCAACGAGGGACGTAATGTCGCCTATACACTACACTTTTGAAGTCATTGATCGAACATGTAACTTACTTTAGAAAAACATAAAAGGCTGATTAAGTAACGTAAAACATATTACTGCCGATTCCTATAGCTATCTTCTTCTTCTTTTTCTGACTCTCCATTAAAATAGGTTCGCCGTCAGCTCAGCAAATCTTCTTACGCCAAGCGGAAAAGTTGTTCAACGCTGGCAATCTTCGTCCAGTCCCTGATGTTCCGTTACCAAGACTTCCTCTTGTCTGCCCGCGCGTCGCTTTGCCGTTACTTTCACCATCATTATCAGTTGCAGGAGCTGGTATCTCTCATGTCTCCTATAATTCTCCTTAGTAAAAAAGTCTACTATTGGATCAGTTACTGCATTATTTTTTTGTGTCTTTGAACCAGGGAATGATAACGTTATTTTTAAATGTAACGTTATTTCTTACTTTTTTACCGTTAATTTTAACATTAACGTTATGTCAATAAATAACGTTACTTTAGATAACGTTACATTTAAATTAACGTTATTTCAGTAAATAACGTTAATTTTAACGTTATTTTAACGAAATTAACGTTACTTCAGTAAATAACGTTAATTATAACCGGTAAAGTTTAACGCTATATTTAACGGTAATTTTACCGGTACAATATTTTTAACGGTATTTTTAACGTTATTTTTTTGTAACGTTTTTTTAACGGTATTTCAATCCCTGCTTTTAACAGAAATATCTAGGTAACTTAATAGGCCTATCTCTTTTAGTGTTGAAATGAAGCATCCTAGTAAACTTAGGCACCGATAAATTGATACTTACTGTCTTTCACAAAAGGAAAGAAAGAATCTTAACTTTTTTTTTCGTTGTGGTATCACTGCACCTATTTTACTACTAACCGATTCTATAACTATTTCTGTGTTCAGGCATAGTATAAAAATGAGTACTTGGTTCAGGGACCTATTTGATAACGTGACATTCTGTCGATTGTCATGAGTCATGACAATTTATTTTTGAATGCGGTGTAGCTATGAATAGTTTGTTCTATTTTCTAATCGGTTGACGCAATGGATATGTTTTTTTTTATTTATTTATTTAGGACAGCTAACAAGAACATACACCAAAGACAAGGCAATGATACATTCGAAGGACTTATATGCTACAGTGTTGTCTTTTTTACAAGCTGCCACGATATGCATTTTATCAACTATTTAATATATTATAAGTATATCTATCTATGTATCTTGTTTTTATATTTATTTATATTAATATTCAGGGCCTGTTTCACAAATTTCGACAATGTTCAAACTTAATCTGAATAAATTCATATCTATTTAAATATATTTACCAAGTGTAAGCCAGTGCACAAGCATAAATTGAGAAACAGTCTCTTACATTTATGACAAAAAATGGAAAGAAAAATACATATTTTCTTTACATCTCTTTTTTTATATAACCAGTGAATATGGCACATTTACAAAACACTAATTTAATTTGATTTACAATGGTGACAAATTGTCACGTTTATTAAATAGGGCCCTGGCCAAACATAGAAGATAGAGGTAGGATGGGCCTGCTCACCTGCAGGCGTTGGATGCGTAAAAATCATTTTTTCTCGGTATTAAAAAAGGGTCGACAGAATACACCAACAAAGAAAGTTCCTACAAACGTTTGCCCCCAACTCAACCTTTTGTTATAAATATCCAGCACATTTTATGATATTAATTGTACAGTGTTCGTATCGGCGGCGGTGGTGGTTCGGCGCGGGCGCGATAAAACATGCGCTAGGCCCACAATAAACACTGCCGTATCACGTAATGGGCGGTTATTAGGGCTGCTACCCTCACTAATAAGTTCATAAAAACTTTTTTTTTTAGTTTTCTAAATCTCTTGTGTTGTCCAACTAGAAGTAACGGAATTACGTTTGTGAATCTACAGCGGAAGACTTGACTGAGAAGTTAAGAAAGACCTCAAAGTTGTGACATTTATAAACATTCAGCCCATAGACTTAATATATTACTATTCAGCCTTACAAATAATTATATCAATTTCTCATGCATATTTTTTTACAAATGTCAAATACACATTAAGTAGTTGAAACTTCAAGGAAGATAAAATGAGAAAGCTCGAGATTTTCTAGTATATTTTAATTTTAATTTAAATGAATTAGGAAAGTTGAGGGGGTGTCGGGATAATCGCAAATTAACATGATTCAAATTCCAAACAAAGCAGTAGTAGTGCCACCGAGCGCAAAAAAGTGACTAATAAAAAAATACTATGACAAACAAGTCGTGGCAAAGTTGACAGTAGCGAAAAGGGAACTGTCAAATGTTTTAACTTTCTTTAAGTTTGATATCAAATGAAAATAGTTAATTTCTTTTGATGCAGGCAACCCTACACGCAATTAAGGGAGGTTACGATACGATAACGTGCGGTGTCCGAAAACACGTTCCTACAGTTCGGATACACCAACATTTCATTTGAGGAACGGTGGATAACAATGAATTAAGGAATATTGAAATTTGGTCGACCCTTCCTTATCGATGTGAAATTGTAAATGGTAAAATAACAAATCATATTTTTATTGAGAAGAGACCAGTATCTAGCCCGAATCGAAAAAAATTACGCGCGTAAAAACATTCGATAGAGTTATCTATGGAAAATTTCCACAGACCATACAACAAGTACTTAAGTAAAAATTTCATTTGGCATTTCGGCATTAGATGGCGCTGTACAAATATTCCATACAAAATTACTCTATCGAATGTTTAAACGCGAGTTATTTTTTCGATACTGGTGTCGATTCGGTTGGCACCGACTTAACTAAATTGACAGGATTAAACTAAATTTAGTTTTCCATCCTTCTCTTTTGGTATCAATCGAAAAGACAAGAACAGGATGCTAAAATTAAGTTTAGTCCTGTCAATTAAGTTTAGTTGTACCAACCGAATCGACACCACTGTTCGTGCTACGGGTATTAACAGTAATTTTACAATCAAATTTACCTTATATACCTATAACAAATCTCAGAGCTGTCAGAGTCATCTAAATGATGAAAAAAATAATTGTTTACGTGTATTTCATAGGACGAATTATCATTGACGTTATATAAGATAAGACAACCTAGATTTTTCTGCAAATAATATTTCCACAGACTTTGTTGTTGGAAATAAATATCCAAAAGCTAGTTTTGTACAACGCCTAAAAAGCTATTTGCAAATATAATAACTTTGTAGTCTTTTGGCGAGACTCATTAGTGTTACTACCCAACGAAACAAAATTCTTGGCGTTGCATTCAGCTTAATTTTCTCACTAATTGCCATAGTTACGGGCGCCAGTGTTTAAATCATAATGAGCAGATAATGCGGCTCTCGCAGAATTCCAAATGAGCCTAAACTTGCCACTATTCAGTTTTCATGCTGTACAACAATTTACATAACTTATCTCGCTAACTTCATTTGCATACATTTTCTAGCTTTTAGTTTGTTGTTCTAGGACCTATTTCTAAACGCGTGGGTATTAAGTTGTAATGCTGAAAAGTTATTGAAGTAGAATTTGGTTGAGCTAGCCTGAATACACTAAAGGCCACTATAGCTAAATAAAATCAGTACCTACTCGTACATAAATTACGAAATATCTTTGAAACGGGCCACTACTTGAATTGAAGGGATAATCGTTAACAAGCCGTTAATAATAATTTAATCAAGTATTTTTGTTTTTAATAATTTTATTATATTTTTTTTTAATAATCTTATTTTAATATGTTTAATTACAGTTTCATTTATTTTAATTATTGCTCTTAATTATATTTATTTTAAACATTTTATTTTTCGACATTTGTAGCTGTGATAATTTTAATTTAGTAAGTAATTGACATGTACCAATAATCTGTAATTTTCCATCAAACGTTAACTAAACTAACATATTTTTAAGTCGTTACTAACAAATAATGGATCTTTGTTATCTGGAAATAAATAAATTATTATGTTATATTATTATATTATAAAAAAACACAAAGCAAAGAGTTTCCGTTTTAGCTGGGGCAAAAATGCTTTCGTATGTCTGTCCATCGTGGTAGGAAAATATAGACGTTTACTTTCTAGAAAAATTCTTCAGCTAATAACAGCAAAGAGTTTTAAAGTCATACTTAGGTAAGTGTAAGGTAATATAATGTATTCAAGATCTTCAAGACTTGAAACTTTTGAGCTGACAGACAATATGTTTTCGAATTTTATGAGATGAAAAATAAAATGTGTACACCTCCAATGTAACTCCAAAGTCTATAATAATAGTAACTTCTATGAAAGGAGAGATTTCTACAATGCACAAAGATAATTTCATGTCAATTTCTATATTTTTCAGGAAACAAGATGTGTCGTAGTTTGCTTTGTATCAAACGCCCTGTCCTGTAATTGTTTGAAACGAGACTGTAGACATTATTATTATAACAGTTGAAATAATTTTATAATTATTTCGTTTACGTCTACGATGTCGAGTTTTCAGTCCTTTGTGGAAATTGTTCCGCTTATTTGTTTTTATTCACTTCTCAAGCTTACGCGCTCACTAGACATGAAATAAAACACTTTTAACGGATACTAGCGCGGTTTTATTGAAAGTACTTTGGTAATTAGTTGGTATTTGGTTTGATTTTTGATTTTCCCGACGTTTCGGCACCTTTGCAGCTGCCGTGGTCGTGGCCGTGGTGAAACATAGGCGCGATAACAAGTCTGCAGTGAGTGAACACGCCTTTGAGGGGCCCAACCATTATATTAGATTTGACAAACCCCAAATCCTTGCTAGGGAACGTAGATTCATTCCTAGAATGCTCCGCGAGGCTATCGAAATAAATAAATATCCTAATTTCAATAGAGATGATGGTTGGAAAATTCCACCAGCTTGGGACCCCATCATTCACAAGCTAAAGCCCCAAACACACACTGTAAGATCTAATGATACGGTTAGTTCCTTTTGCAAATAAATTAATTAATATAAAAGACGGAGGTCGGCCTTCCTCTCCAAGTTTTCTTTCGCCATTTCTTTCTTGGAGGGGCCTCCCAATTTTTTGAAATGGTAGTAGTTTCAGTAGATTCTCTCTTTTTAACATATAAAATTAAATTAAAACCAAACCAAAATTAAACTAATTAAATTTGATAAATTTTAATTTCTGAACGTTCTAAAAAATTCATCGCTTGAGGGTAGGCTCACAAGTAGCTTCAGTCCCCCGTGACCACGGCAGCTGCAAAGGTGCCGAAACGTCGGGAAAATCAAAAATCAAACCAAATACCAACTAATTACCAAAGTACTTTCAATAAAACCGCGCTAGTATCCGTTAAAAGTGTTTTATTTGTTTTTATTTACAAGGGTCGCCTGCTTACCGAGAATTTTGTAACAAAAATACGACTTCTCCACAAAGGTTTTGCTACAACAGCTGTTGCTATCTTAATAAGTTTTGAGGTTGAACTACAAATAAAATAAAGGGTTTTTTGCTGCTGAAAAAATAACACATCTGTTTTTCAAAGACTGATTCATACCAAACGCGGAACCACGGTAAAGATACCATTACCGTGCGCGGACCGAACATCAAATTATTAAAAGTAAGTTCACGGATAATGCATAGAACCAGGAAATTTGCTTATAAACCGTTCGATGCGATCGAGATTGATGTATATCAAGATATGTCGCTTACACAAAAGGCAATTGACTCACACCTTTTTCTAAATATGCAGCATGTGTGCAATAATGCAGAACTGTTCCTATACTGTTGCATGCGAGTGAACCAAACAAATGAACAAACTGAAATGCGCGCGGGGTAAAGTACGTAAAAAACTATTATTATATTCCAATAAACTAGAAGGAATACTCTTTGAACTCGAATCTAATATAAATCTCCTCAGGGTCAAAAAGGGTCAAGTCTATTGTATTTAAAGACAAACGTTCAATTGCACCCTTTATTAGATACATCTACACAATTTCATTATAGAGATCCCTTTGTTCTGCAAATTTCATGGTCCGTAAATCACTAGTTCGTAGACACTCCCAAGTTTGCATCGCAGCAGTACGACGGATGCAAAAAATATTCAATCTCGATCGCAACGAACCGCAGAAGTTCGCCGCACGTCGCACAAAACCTGACAACTCCTCCGGACTAGTATCGGAAAACTTCCGGAAACTTTCTGGTCCGGGTGATAAACAGGTGCCATAACACGCCTCGAATTTTAAAGCACGTCATAATAATATAGTTTTATAATGAATAATATGCATTCTAATAGTGGCAAAGTTAAAATATACTACATAATATATTTTTCACTCCTCTTGCTCAAAAAGTGCGTCATTGTAAAGTACAAGAGTCGAGATAAAATAGCATAATAAGCCCTAGGGGATAAAGTTTTTTCTTTTTTAATGTTTGTCTATTACCAATGAGCGTACTAAAACGAAAAAGTCTTTATTCATAATCACGAATAAAAACTCGCTCGACTTAATACTGGGGGTCTATTACGAAAAGTTTAATGCGATACACGCGGCTGCGTCCGTGCTTCGTTCTGATTGATTCCTATTACAAAGCACTTGCGTATGCGATATTGCAAAGTGATTGCGTAAATTTGACAGTTTCTCTCTAGTGGATCCGTCATTATTCGTTCAATAGACTATGGACTACGATAGCTACATTGAAAATATTTGTAATAACTATTACCGACGAACTGCGGACGACTATCGTGACCAAGTTTCGTAATAGGACCCCAGTTTCTCATTCTTATTTTTGAAAATGGAACTAAAAGCATCTCTTCGGTGAAATCATAGACTTATTTATACTCTGTGTACAGAGTGAATCGTAGAATGCGTGTTTGTGTTGTTTAGCTGCTACAGCAGAAATTAAAAAAAGGTACTATGGCGCGAAATCTTTAGACTATTTTTATAATTACAAACTGATTGAATTGTGTGACTGTAATAGGAAAGAAATATTTTTAATCTTCTGCCGTCAAGCACAAATCATTTATTTAAATATTGTACAAAAAGTTTATGAACTGGAGGATAGAAAAACGAGTGGATTCGTTTACGGAAGTAAGCAGGTATAAACTATTTAATATTGTATTTTATTTTCTCGCAATCGTAGTGAAAAGTATAGTGTAACACACGACGCTAAAACCCATTGTAACTCGGTTTCTATTTATTCCCTCGCTAAAGCTCGGGAATAAAAATACCTCGTATGCAATGGGTAATTTTAGCGTCTTGTATAACAATCTACTATTTTTGTGGTTTATATAAGCCGCAAGCAGTTTTTATATTATGCACTACTAACATATTAAGTGAAACAATATAAAGTAGATAATATACCTAAAAACTGCTTGCGGCTCACATCATAAACTACAAAAAAATATAGTGTACGTTTGCCTATTTACTTACAATTCGGTTCCGATCCACGTTAAGGTGGTACCCTGAGCGAAAGTGGCGCCGCGGTGAATTATATTTAATATTATAATTCTAATACACAATTTTAAAAATGTTTATCGTGGAGATTTTAGGGCCCACAGTCTAGTATTTTTAAACGGTACCGTTATATTCCCTCGTAGTCACTGCTAGAAGTAGATAGCAAAACTGCTAAAAGTGGCCGTTTTTGACACATTTGCTATCTACTTCTACGAATGACTAAAAGGGCATGTAGTGATACCTTCTAAAAATACTAGACCATGGGCCCTAAAATCTCCACGATAAACATTATTAAAATCTTTTTCTATTACTTATTATAATAAATAACTTATTAAAGAAAAACCTCTGAGGGCGCCACTTTCGGACATACAACCGCCTTAACTAATAGTAAGTTCCCTTTCAGTATTAAATGATAAAGTTCAAAGCGACAAAACTACCACAAAACAATTATTATTGTGCTAAAATAATACACAGGCAAAGTGAGAAGTGGCAAAGTTTCCGAAATTTCCCGCCGAAAAATGCCACTAAATCAGGGGAACTACCGAAGTTCTCAACAATACATCAACTCCTGACTATAAAACAAAAGCAATAATGGAACCTCTTCAGAAAGAGGAAGAACTACAACCAATATTTATGACGGTAGATTAAATTTTAATAATGCCTTATTTGGAAGCAGTAAAAGAGTTATGAATTAAAAATGTTTGCCATTCTTTTTTTTATCTGCTTTAGTTGGGACTATTCTTTTCAACGAAAAACATGTACCTAACTACCTACTAAATGTTGTAAAAAAACATCCAGTTGAATTTTTATAACGTCTATTTTGTGTAAAATGTTTTGATTAACTTTTTTACAGTTGTTGTTTTTCTATGAAAATTTTTCTTCTTTTTATTTAACTCCACCTCCTCTATTTAGCTCCACCCACATTATTTAATCCACTTCATCAAAATAAAACATTTTATTGCCCTGAGATAACCTAGATGCAGAAACTGATAGCAGTAAAACTGAAAGCAGTCGTTAAATGTACTTACGATCGCAAAGGAAAAACAAAAAAACCTAAGTAAAGAGTTATTAATGCGATTGCTGTCAAAGTTTAGAAAAGCGAGATCTAATGTACTTAATTATCATCATCGTTTAAAAAGAGATTGACATAACTACGAGTATGTCTACACAATAAAATAACCCGAAAATCCTGGAGACAAAAGAATTATGTTTGTGAGTATATTATGTTATAAACAGTAGAATTTTCTGGTCAACCGTACTTGATATAAAGGCTTTCCTAATTAGAATTTAATCAGAATCCCAGAATTTAAGCGTTTAAATTAAAATTTACAGAAGCCTAAAAGATTCAGATCAAATGATGATTTTCCTTTAGGATCAGACTAAGGAAATACCAGAAAAAAACAAACATGTCGTCGACATAAAATTCTTCAGCAGCTTCCCAAATAAAATGTCAACTCAGAATGGATGTAAACGTAAACCAGTTTTGCCGAATGTAAAACCAACGGACTCAATTACTTTTCTACGTTAATGCGAAGCTCTTCAAATTTTACAACCGTCCTAAGCATTCGCTTTTATTAAAATACCCAGCATGATATGGCCTCCGACGGATTGCTGAAAATAAAAATTTAATTCGACTCGGTTATAACCGTAGTAGAGATTTTACGATACACAGTCTAATTTAGAAATATTTACATAGCTCAAATTGCGTAAAGGACAGTGAAAATGTATGAAAGTATGAAACTTTTGTTTTGCTGTAGTAAAATGGATGTATAAAAAAACGCTATGTTCACATTTCAAAGATCAAATGAAAGCTTCGGTGATTTGATAAATTTCAAAGCTTGACTTTCATTTTGCATATTCATACAAAACCCAAGCAATGAAAATGAAATGAAATTGAATAATTTTTTTTTTTAAATAAAAGTTTTTATTTGCAACTTAAACAGTATGAGAAAAACAGTAGTGATTGTTAGTGGCCGCAGTAGTTAAAAAACTGTGTCGCAGACACTAAGCGCACACCTCCAAAGTACACAGGATTTGCTTAATTTAAATAATAGTAGGTACTTATAGAATAATTATAATCGGTATATTCTAATAATGTGTAAGTGTGTGTGTGTGTGTGTGTTTGTGTATGTATGTATGCGTACGTGTTTGAGAGAGAGAGTGGAGTTTGTTTGTTTAACATGGTGTTAAAATGTGTAGATGGTTATTAAGGTCCCATCTTGTCCTGTAGTTACATAATTGTTTGTCAGTACGAGCCCAAGAAAGAGCTGATAAAGTCCTCTGTTACGTAAACGTAAACGCTCCAAGGTATTGTTTCATATTTTTCATAAAGATGATGCTTTGTCCAACATGGGGTATCGAAATGTCAACATATTACAAAGTGCAATGTCACTTTGAAGGTGGTAATTAATGTAGGTAACATAAATATTTCATACTGCATTGACGTCTACTATGACCAATTTAGAATTTTTGTACTATATCTCAAACGGGGGACAGTAAAAAAGGAACAAAGAATTTTATGATCGCTCGTATTTTTCCAAAAAGTGTCCCCATTTCCATCTGATAGTTGAAACGTTTAATTAAAACATGTTTTGTAGATAAAGAGCGTTTCGGATACGACTTTGGGAAATATAATGGTCGTTTGTAAAAAGCTTTCCGAATTAAACTCCAGCGCTGCCTTATCTGTGTTTTGCGTTTCGAAGTAAACGCGCCTCTTTTTTGTTTGTTTTAATGAATCCATATACAAGAAAAGTTTAAGGTTTTTTGTTTCTTCTAACAATGAGAATAGCTATGATAACGTACCTAACGATTTGTTTCTCTTTTGGTTATTCCGTATAAAGATAGTTAGCTTTATTATCGTACTTACAAGTATGCTTTATTGACAAACTTTATAGTAAAGGATTTACAACATCTAAGTAAGTCTCATAAGATTTACCTCTAAACTACTAAAAGGAAACTTTATATCAATGTTCAAACTTGAACCTTATACATACTTACATCACTTCTTTAGCTATACCAGAATTCAAAATTGAACTTGTACTAACACTAACCCATTCTCTTTACGTTCACATTAACTTGCTCGCATTAAAATTGTTATAGTCACTAAACAAGGGGCACTTCAGAAGTTTTGCCCTAAACGAGCACCTTCAGAAATCCCCAAAGACGCACTTTCACCATTAAAAGTCAATATATAACAATGTAAAATGTTCTACAGTGAAAATGGGGTAAAGTTAACCGGTATAATATGTTACGATCTTACCTTACGTTTAATATAAATGTGAAAATCGTTATAAATAACTTCGTTACTATTGTTATATTAATTTCACTAAGTACCAAACTTTCGAACAGGTGGCTTAGAGTAACTTTATTTAAGTACCTAGTCTATAAAATTGTTAAAATCAAAATTGAATAGGTACCATTTAATCTTTCTTACTTCTCGGTAATGTAATAAAGTATTTTGCATAGCACAAACCAAGAAACAATTTGCAGCACACATTATGTCCAGTCCAGCATATAGGCCATCATTGTCTATTTAACAAAGGAATTTGATGAAAGTTTATTAGATCGAAAAGTTTCGTTCGATTTGTTTTGTAGAAATTGATTTCTAGGAATTGAGAATTCAGGTCTTTATACATCAAAAAAGATCACCTCCTACTTAATCACATTTCAATACCCAAATTTGGAACAAAGGTATAATCATGATAGATGTCATTCATGATTACTAAATATTAAAGAAGATTTCAAGTTGCCTCGAAACCAAGATGAATCCAGTTATTTCTCTAATGGGATATCCATCAACGGATTAATGAGACACAGAGTTAATAATCTAACTTTACAAAAACAAATCTTCTCAACATTAATCATTAAGATAGATGACACAAGAGATCAGCGTCTGCGAAATTTTCAATAGTTAATTCAGCGAACACTTATAAGAACTGAAAGATGAAAATAAATAAAATGTCGATGATTCAATGCGAGCTGAGACATATTCAGTCATACTAAAGATAACGTAGGTATGAGTTAAAATACAATTTAAAAGTAACAACGAGAACTAAGAAACGATGCAAACTTTAGCCTCATGAAATTACTTTTTTCTGAACTTTTGACATTTTTATATATTGCACAAGACATACCTAATGCCAGTGTTTACTAACCAAGGGTAATGTAACCAAAATATTCAATCAATAAGAATCTAGAAGTGAGTTCTAGTATCTTATATATAAACAAAGTTTTGAATTTTAGGAGTAGGAAAAACATCCCTTTTGAAAAAGTACGGAGATTTTACAGCATGTAATCTCTCTATCACATAGGATACCTAATTTCCTCGAGTCGTCTAAATTGCAGACCTTAAAGTAAGACGGGCTTCTGGACGAACCCGTCGTTGCTCGAAGTTGCAGACAGCAAGTGAGGAGGAAGAAACTGAAAACCAAGAAAACAAAAGCGCATCAATCAAATCCCCATCCAAAGAAACCGAAGTATCGGCGTAACAGAACAGCCGAGCGGCAAACTCCACAAGTGCAAATCCGAGAACGGCTGGTTGCATTAATCACCACGAGACGATAACCGCAAGGCGCGCTCTGAAACGGCGCACTTAAAATAATTTAAGTCCACCGCGCAACTTGGCCCATAAAGAACCGAGACAAAGTCTGAGACATTTTTCATTACGCTCCCAGCTATTTTCATCGTAAACAATTACACGACGTGTCCGCTTGTGGTTGTGGCTGATTGTCTGAAAGTGTTTGCTTCCTTTGAAAGTGTACAGTTGGGGAAAATTGTAGTTGGATAATTTAGTTATTTACCGTCTAGAAAACGTGTTGTTTATTGTGTCTTTATCCAACTTACGTTGGCTGTTTGCAGATAGAATTGGGGCGAAATAACGATATAAAATAAGATACTTTATTAAGTTATAGTTAATATACTTTCTAACAATATAGTTAATATACTTTATAACTTTATAATACAAATACAAAACAAAAAAAAACGTAACCTATCTCAGAAACAGTTAAAATTTCGCAAAACTCACCGCTACATCTCCAATCTGAAACAGAGAGAACACAATTATAACAAAATCCCTTCACATAACAAGTGGTATAACTGAATCAAGTGGCTTTACACAAATGAAATACAATTTGCACAAAACGGTAGCAGGTCTCAATCTGTTGCGATTTATTTGCATGTAAATTGGAGAAGTTTCTATAATAATCCCGAAAGCGGTAACGAGTGCTTTTGTCGTCGCCGCCGCTGGTGACGGCCATTTCGAATCGGCAACGCCAAAGGATAGCTTTGAATTTGATGGTCATTCAATTATAAATCCTTTAACTTTTAGAGAGCTGTTGTCAATTAAAACGGCATTTGGGAAGGGTTTAAATGTTAATAATTACTAAACAGTTGAATTGAATAAGTCGGTGGCAAAATTATTTAATATGACTTAATATTCCTTTACTTCTAGTAAGATTTTCTACTGATCCAAAATCTTTTTTCTGATTGAGGTGATCAGATTAGAAATATTGAATTAAAAAATATACAGTGAAAATGTAGTAGACATTGGAACACTTTAGATCAGTAAGTATTTTTAATCTTCTGCGCTAAACCAAAATGTGTGTGCCAAATCTGGCAATCTATCACGGCTTCCAAAACTTGAGGCAAATCACCCAACAAGGTAATGTAGGCTCCAAGTGCGATATCTCAAGTCTCAGGACAAATACTTGGAAGTACGAGGACCAACGCCGTCAGCCAAGTGTCATTAGTTAAAATTACTCGACTCCGGATATCGCTCCCTGGGAGGTAGTTGACAAACTTCGCTGAAGGTACTGGATTACCCTTTGTCTTACAAGGCATGAGAGGAAAGCGTATTCGTGCTTTTCATACACGTGTGTGTGCTAAAGTTACTCAAACGCCATTTTAGGCACGATTTTTTATGCACAACGGGTTAGTGCTTGGTCTTCACCCCACCTGATGTTAAGTGACGATAAGGCAGGTGGAAGCGCAATACACCCGGAATCCTTACTGGCTGGCTATCTTACCTCTAACTGCCGGAACACAACTATTTTTTAATTGTTGTTATGGCGTCAGACTTAGGTAAGATGGTGGTAGCTAGCCAGGCGGACTTGAAATAAGCCCTACCACCAACCAAACTGAGTACAAATGTACCCCCCTCATTGGAATCGACCCAGGGACCCCTGCGTCTTACACGGGCCAACTACGATCGAAAATGCCAAGTCAAAGAATACAACAAAAAAGAGTTGACCCAATGTTTCCTTCATAATAACTCTGTAAATGAAAGACTTGCGTATAGTAAAATAATAAACAACATGGCGTAAAACGTAGATTATAGCTTTTTACGGATACAGCAGCACATATATTTTAATTAATTCTATGGTCGATAGTTTTAGATCAAACCGCGAGCTCTTATCACTTGTTGATGTTCTCGCCCTTACATTATCTAAACAAGAAGGTTTGTACGGCGGGAATGCAAGAACAATATTTTAATTATTCCTGACTATCATCGACAAAGTTGCACCGTTACTGTAATTATTAAGGTTACCCTCTGAACCAGATGCATTAGCCACTAATAGATTCCCATGAGTACGGAAAGGCAAATTTCCGCAAATGTCCAAGTTTTGTTATCCCATTTAACTTTTAATCTTTTCAACCTTATTTGTTCAGCGTTTAGCACATACTATACATAGAGTATAGTATAGTGTCTGCTAACACCACAAATAGCCATATAAATGATTTGTAACTACTAAAAATATTTTTATTGCAAATAATTATTAACTTTCAATAATACAATACCTAAATTTTCACCGAAAAGTCCCAAATAAACTTATTTATCTGGCGCTCCAATCCTTACATTAGTTATAGGTACTTCTAAAACACACGCGCAATCCGAGAAACGTTCTCGCGACGTCACCGATCTTCATACGTATAAACTGTACACTCAAATCAATGTTCTGCAAACACATCACATCTATACATACAATAAAACTGTAAATTCTAATGGAGCAACTGGAGCAAGTAAACACTCACTATGTCGAGAAGTAATCGTAAAGTTACGGAGACCAATGATAAAGGGGTCAAAAATTTTGTGGGTGACTCAATGACTCGAATGTTATCTATTCATGGTATAGTCTTAACATAACGTTAAATAGTTTTCTTACTAGTTAAACAGATAAAAGTGACTTTTAAAAGACTGCGTAATTTAACAGCAAAATATAGTGATAAAGCAAATATATCAAGAAATAAACCTATTAACGTAACTTTTGAACAACTATTTTATAAAATCGATGAATAAGTTGCTAAAACAACTCCCTACTCAAATCCCAAAATCGATTACTCTCGATAAACACAACACTTTTGAAGAGAGATTACCATACAAAAAGGTACAATTCGTTGACGTGACACACCAAAGAGCGGTATAAAAAATTGCCACGCTGCGTGTTCCGAGACACGTCACTTTTGATATACGGCGCTATGAGACGCGTCCATATAAATAATATATCCGTCGCACATGTTTATCGTGCGTTTACTTTTATACGGAACATAATGTTAACTGAAAGCCCTTTATTTTGCTGAGAGGAACTGGTTTGAGGAAAAATGCAAGCTGTTGACAAGTTATTGGAGTCGACTTTGTTTTCATTATATTTACTTATTTGGTGAGAAATGTCAAAACAATGGTCTTATTTTTTAGCCTACGACAGCAATTATTTGCAATGAAAAACAGTTATAACTGAGTTGTCAGTATAATAGGCACTTATACTGAAAAAAAATGCGTATAAAGTTCTATTTCGTTTAACGTTAACGTTACAGATCACAAAGAACGTATTTGAACTAAATAATAAAATTAAGTGGTGGTCAAACTAACTGTTAATACAACACAAAAGACTCTAGGAAGTAATCAAAGAGGGCATACATTTTTCGGTCAAAGAATTGAAAGTCAATTTAGACGAGAGCAAAGGAAATGATGACGCCACTAGACGGAATTGCCCAAAGAGCCAGAGTGCTGAAGGGCTAAACGATTTGGACCACTAATGCCCCCAAAATACATTATAAAGCATTCGGGGAACATAATAGCACCGAAGGGTCAAATCAGCACTTCTGAGAATTTCATGCCACATCAAAAATGTACACGCTTTTGGGGACTTGAAAAACGTTGTACTGTATATGCAAGACGATGTTATGTTAGGTACTTGACGACCGTGAGTGGTGCAGTGGTCAACATGCCGGTCTACCATGCAAGAGATCCCGGGTTCGATTCCCGGCCGGGCAGAAATTGAAAAGATGTATTTTAATTTCTGTTACGGGTCTGGGTGTTACTACAATAAGTAAATATTTAAAAAGTATACTAGTGGCTTTGAATTTTATTCAAGTCTAACAACACAATATCAAAATAATTGTACTACTATAACAGCTACATATTTTAAATTATTCGTTCTTGATGCAGCTTCGTTCCATATGTATCATGAAACCGCAATATTTTTAACAACAACCAAAAGAACAAGTTTAAGCCACATAATAAAAACATTCGGCTAACTCCCCACCAATATAAAAGAGAATCAGAATAAAAAATATGCTTATTCTCTGGGCAGTGTTGGATTCGAACCAAAACTTCGCCACCATCTGCCCACAATGTGTATTTCGCATCGATTTTCACGCAATTCAGTAAAATGCAATCCGATCCGCGTATTAACTTTTTACACCCTCAAATCCCTAGCCCAACTTTCGCAGGGCATAACCGAATCCAGGACTAATATACAATTTAAATTTTGTCCCAAACTCGTAAATGTTGAATCCGGAGTTATTTGGGCGAGTTTAGTTTTTATAGTCGAAATAACTTGTCGCATATATGAGTTTGATGAGCAATTTGCATTATAATACAGTTTTGGTTGCTCGCATTGTTGGGATGAAATGGACGGTGTTAAATTTTATTATGGTCCGATCTCGTTGCGGTTTAAACCCTCTGGAAGGTTTTAAATAGTGATTAAAATCTGTTTAATTTCGGTTTCAACTTTTAGTCTCCTAACCATGGTTGAGACTCTCCAGTATATTCTATGTAAAATATACAATTTTGTTGCCTTTTTAAAAGTCTTAAGCATTCGGGTTAATAAAATATAAGGATATACGAATATTTCCTATATCAGATGTTATGTTAGTAGAAACAAACAAAAACTATTTCGCCTTTTACATGGCCGATACATTTACCTGACAAGGCTGCTCCATCACAAAAGAAAATATTAATTACTCCGACCATAATTAATTAATGTTAGCAAACGGAAACTAACCAGAATTCTCTTTTACTTAGCTCTTCGTTTGATGTTTCATATTTTTACAGTTCTCTCGAGTCAACTTTTTCAATCCATTAATACAATCTAACTAAATACATAATATCAAACACCTTATTCCAATCAAGCGTTGCCATATAATATATACTCACATTTTCCATATTTGGGTATAAATAAACGTTTTACAAAAAAAAACAGATTTTTCATTTCCTTTTAAAAGGACATGAAAACTCCTTAATTAAATTAAACATTAATTTGAATGACGATGAAGTAGACTTTACTGAGAGTACAAAATTTCTAGGTATTACACTAGATTCTCGATTGCAATGGGATCCACATATTGAAGCCTTGTCAAGTAGACTTAGTTCAGCGGCATTCGCTGTTAAGAAAATAAGGCTTTTAACTGATATTGAAACGGCAAGGTTAGTATACTTTAGTTATTTTCATAGTGTAATGTCTTATGGACTGCTATTGTGGGGCTCAGCTGCCAGTATAGAAAATATTTTTGTACTCCAAAAAAGAGCTGTTCGCGCCATATACAATCTACGGCGGAGAGATTATCTTGAGAGAATTGTTCAAAGAAATAAATATTTAAACTTTGGCAGGCCAATATATTTATGAAAAAGACAATGCTACGATCTCAAAGAAAAAAAACCCAGAGTCAATTAAAATAATTTATGTATGGCGAGGTAGACCAGACCTAGTATGTCCCAAATATGCAATTTGATTTTGCTTAAACAATCCCCAACATTAAAAAAACGTGTGAGAACGCGGGGTATTACATAGTCAATATGTACGTACTATGTCATAGTGCGTTTGTGTATAAGATGTAAGTAGTTTTGTTACAGTGCCGCTCAGACTCAGAAGCGCTCACGGCGGAGTTTGACAGCTGATCGTACTCGATCACGTTTGTTAAGCAACGCTCGGTCCGGCCAGGTGTCAGAGGCACTACAACAAGTGGCGTGATCGAGTACGATCAGCTGTCAAGCTCCGCCGTGAGCGCTCTCAAAGTTTTCAACTTACATTGTAACAAAATGTACAGATTTCACGCTCCACGCAACTATCCTGGTAAATTTCCATTTAGCAAATTGCCATCTAAAAATAAAACAAAGGCTGCAGCAATGACGTAAGAACAGAACAAGTCTCAATTTGCTGCGGAAAATAGTAACTAAACGACAATTATTCTACAGTGCCGGTGATTTTCTACAACTTTACGCTTTTTTTTGCCTACGGCTGATTCTGCTGGTGTTACTCATTTTCCATGAATAGCCTTTAATCAACAGCCTTTTTATGAAAACGTTCTTTACATATGAATCGCATGCTCAAAGCGAGAGCTTTTCCCCTTTAAAATAGAGCTTTACTATGAAAATCGTATTTTATGTCCCGTTTCACACTTTTTCGTTGATGCAGCTCCTATTTTTTTTTTATTCTTTACGTTGCGACAGTACTTGTTGTATGGTCTGTGGTTGCGACATATATGATTTCATAGACAAGACAATCATTTTGTCATCCATCAGCTTCAACAAGAATATACCTAAGTATTTTATTTATTTACCAAAACTTTGTAACGTATCTAACTGATCTAACTAAAGAAACGAATGAGGGATTTTCAAATTCACATTTAAAAAAAAGAAAAGTAACTATTTGCCTCACTAGATGGCGTTGATGGTAAGAGGTGAGTCAAAATTGGCTTTTAAAAATAAACGGCCTACCAAAGAGTACCAAAGAGGAAAGTAAGCATGTACTGCATTGACCTCTATTATACAAGGAGGTCAGTTATATCTACCCGAGTACTTTTCGAAGCGTAGTAAAAAATATTTTGAATACCCTATTTTTTTTCAACGCCATCTATCGAGCCTACAGCTTTTTGTCATTTTGAAAAGCCCTCCTTGGTAGCCGATGACAGGCATCCAGCAGAAGACCGACGTGTCGCGGCGACACGTTGTCTGCTCCAGTTTCTATGACGACGACATGTCGCTAGCCATAGAAATACATAGAAACAAAGATATTAGAATTTTAAATAGAAACCAGTAGTAGTGTAGCTGCGACAGTGACACATCGCGTCGTCTGCTGCTGTTGTCTGCAATCGGCTACGAACTCGTACCTACCTTAAGAGTCATCGCTTACTTACACATCAAAGCAAAAGGTCTTTATTTTCAAACTGAATAGTTTGTGAATACTTACATCGATTAGAGCAAGCTAAAGCAGTAGAATTTCCGACAAAAAACCTTCGAGTTTCCTTATAAGTGGTCACGGACGCAATACTTGTGTTGGCATCAGTGGCACGGGCATGACACGTCTCAGATAAGACTGACAGACGGAGAGGGCGATTCCAGATAGCGTCACTCTCTCGATACGGAATTTTGTCTTGTGACGGTTCCCGCGCCATGTTGGAATTCCAGTGGGTGCCGACTGTCTATTGTTTTTCCCCGAGTAGCGTCTATTGTTCAACAGACATTTCCAATTGTTTGTAGTCTTTAGTTATCTAAGCCCCCACAATAGGACTTACTTGTGTGGTATTACGACAGTTTGTGTTGACATTGTATCGCTCTTTTTATTACAAAGTGTATTTAGTTAGTTCCGCAAAAACAGTCAAGCGATTGTTTGTTGTCTTTGTGCAACTTTGTTACCTTATAAGAGATGTGTTAATTTGCTGAATGAGATTGTCATTTCTATCATCAACAACTGCCAAACAACTGCAAATTATTTTTGTACCTATATGTTGTGTCTTTATTACACAATAAGCATTTCCGAAACTTTTAATATTATCATAGTTTTTCCGTCGCTTAAGTGATTTTGCTTTGCCTTCAAAATAGTTTCCTCTACCTTACACGGGCCATTACACTTTGTTTATCTTCGAGGCAAGTTATGAAAAACTTAAGCCGGCTCTTGGAAACTATAAAGTTAAACTTTATAAGATAACTGTTATCCCTAAGTTTTGCTGTTCCTGGTGTGCCTTTGTATAACTTATAAGATGTAAATGCGATCATTTTCTCTTTAGATATTCCTTAGTCATCAAATACATGAAAAATAAAACGTATAGGTATCTATCTATATTTCTATAATACCATGTCCTAATAGACTGATTCAACTTCGCATAACTTAATCCTCTGGATGGATAGGGTTGAAAAAAGCACATAATATATAATGATGACATTTGTTTTTATTATATTTATTCGGCATCCGATTACAAAGAAGAGGAAAGTCACTGGCGGAAACTATTTAACAAAGTAATATTCAAAAGCATTAATTTACGGCAGAAAAAATTCACACAAATGACAAATCAGTCTAGACTTCGTACGAGTGTACACAATTTACACTATTTTAGAGTGAATGAACTTTATTTACGTCATAACACCGTCAAAGTTCACACGTGGCGTGCCAATACTACTACAGCAATAATTGATAGTTATTGAAACGTCCTTGCGCTCACAGATGGTCGCACAAAAGATCCACTGGGGAACTAATTCTATAGATTATTTTACTCTGTAAAGGTTGTTTTGGATTATATTTACTACGATGTCTACGATCAAGAGAACGGCGACAGTTCATTTTTTTACTTTGAGTGACCTATTCAACGTGGTGGATAAGAAAAATAACCATACCACTTTAGTCGATGTTAACAAAAGAGTTTTTTAATTCCAGACGTTATGCCATTTTTCTATAATGCGTTTAACAAGCTTTATTAACATGATGAAATAAATGATTTAAAAAAAGCCTATAAAGTTAAAAACTCCACAATAATTAATTCGGCCGGCACCTTTTCCACGAGACGCCAAATTAAAAACGGCGAAATTTTTAAGACTATAAATTTTTAAAGCCATTTCTCTAGCGCTAAGCTCTGTGCTTACTGACTTTTTTTACCTTTCTTCATAATATATTAACTGAGACCTTTTCACGAAATCCGTTCAAATTACTTTTCAGACTAAATTTGAGGGTAGTGGACGTGAATGTTAAAAGCGCGATTTAATTATGTTTACTGGGGATAAGGAAAAAAGGGTTCCGGAGAAATAATAGCCGGGTTTTTTCATTCGAAATGTTGTTTTTTGTTAGAAAGGTAAGGCAATAAAAATTATTACGATTCTATTCGCAGGTTTAATGGAATTTTGTTAGTGAGTTACTTCAGCTCACCAGACCAAAACCTGATGAGAAGACAGGAGCGGATGAGATGACTTAAATCGGTCGGAGAGATCGTCATCATTACTTCTTTGACGAAATATCCATACCTTTTAACCGACTTCAAAAAAAGGAGGAGGTTCTCAGTTCGTCAGAATGCTTTTACTGATGGGGCACAGTTCCTTACGGATAAGGAGAACGGGCTGTAACATAACCCACCACGCCGACCCGATACGGATTGTGGGTGGGTGGACTGACAGCTCGTTCCTTCCGAAGCAGGAGGAGCTCAAGATAATAAATAATTGGTCACTTATCCGATCACACGAGCGAAAGACGCCTAACTCCCGAAATCGTAGGCTGAATGCACTAAGTTACTGCGCGTCCGCCATCATGCTACTTATCAGCATACATAACTGAATCACTTATCCATCTACGAGCGCCATAACCCGCCGATAAGCCGACACATTAGGAAGCGTCTCGGCGCCGATGATAACGTATCATCTGTCGGCCGAACAGCCGAACCGACACTCGTAAAGTCGCCGTACGTGGCGAGCTGGCCTTTGTGAATCGTACAGACGAGCGACTGAAAGCACTGAAACGTTCTGAAACTATGAGTTGAAAATATTGCGTTTTGCGGCAAATGACAGCAACTACATCTTTCCATTATCAGCGAAATTAATTTGAATTTGCTATTTGAAAATATTGTATGCTATGCTGGTGGTCGTATTACTTGGACTACTTATCTGAAAGAAAATAGAATAAAATTGGGGTAATACACAGCCCATCCCGTCATAAATCATATTCTGTCTTGTTTTGTTTTCAATAAAATAAATAGTTTAATAAATAAAAGTCTGTGATTAGTTTTCGCGGGATGAAGTCAAGTCGAAGAGAAAGTTATAACCATTTTAATACACTACTAACACTACTACCTTGCTACATACTGTGTACACTACAGCAAACTACAAATAGCTTTACTACTTCTTTTATACGAGTAGTTAACCTATAGTCGCGGTTGCTCAATAAAAAATACGGCGTTTGGTGATCGAGGGATATCCTTTGGCAGGGTGAACCTTCTGAACCCTTAAATCATTTTAAGAAGAGGAGCCATCTTGGATTTTTGTATGGGAGGGAGTTATAACACAGTCTTTTTTTTGTATGGATTTTGATTTTTTTTTTCAAATCCCATCCTGTGGGATATCCAATGAAAGGGGCTTCTTGAGCTGATTCCAAATATATACAATATTATAACATTGCAGCTACTGGTTTGAAAAAAATCAGAAAAACATTTTCCAAACATACTAAGTTTGGGCTTACTGCTCCATCCTACCGCAGCATTTTTTCAACGCCTATTTCTTTAGCTTCGATATATAGCGCTACATTATCTGTCTGTCGCGCGCCTGCCCAAATTTTTACAAGCTTTATCATTACGCATTCTGACTCCCACCCATCAAAGGCCCGGACCCCCATAAATAAGGTGCAGGCCTCCAGATTGCCGGTATAAATGAAAGGGTGGAGGAAATTAGGGTTTATACACCACCCGTAGCGTGTCGCCGCCGCACTAAACAATTTTTCATATCCCGAAAAAGGCTGTATTGAGTAGGTATTATTCTAGTGATGGCTTGTTTTATGGTGCCAAGCCCGAGGGTGAAGATGTCGAATTCTATTCAACGTTTTTTTGACATTTTCCCTCGGCTCTTTCTAGTTGTGGTTATGCGATGGGGGCTCGTGATAACTCCATTGGAGCTTGGCGTTTTTTTCGGTGACAACTGGCAAATGAGATTCTTAAACTTTTAAAACTTTCTTGGTATGGAGTAGCTTTATTTTATTTTGTTACGAGCTAGCAGAATAATACCTTTATACACGTACTTTGCAGTTTGGCGAAAGAGCAGTATGTTATTTTTTGTACCTATAGCTAAATAATCTCGTTTCTGTATCCCAGTTCATCGTCAGCTAATAATCTGACAGCAAGAACATCACATGCATTATTTACCCGATCGTCTGGAGGCCCAACTTCGCAGCAGTCTGCGAACTTGTCTGAGCGATGCATTAATTAATTTATTATTAATAGCGAGCGAAGCCGCAGCGCAGGGCATGTAAATCAACGCTTGGAAAGTTGAGGTGTTGTCGTAAATAAATTCATAGTGTCGGTAAGTTGGGTCATTGTGAATGGTAAGTATAACAAATATGGCTAAAAGCCATGATTTAATAAACGCCCTCATTCTCAATTAGGTCTTAGATCCCGTATTTGTTGTTTAAGTGGTATGTTATAAATTAGATTTGAGAATCGTTTTACTACTTCGTGTAGTATCTCAATATGTCGCTATTTCAAGATCGACACTTACAGTTTTGCTTCTATAAAGTGAGATAAACCTTTGGTCATACGTTTAAAAGGCTACTCGCAAACAAATAATAAAAATCTGCCAGTACAATCGACGACAGGGCAGGCACGCAATTCAAACTTCCCCGGCGTAGGCCTCCGAGACCATAGCTCATGATTAAAGAAGTTTAGAGTTACCGTTTAGTTGAGAACGGGCACACCATATGAAATATTGTGCCTTGTACGAGGATTTTAAATTTTAACTCTGTGAGCTACACTTCTGTTTCGGTGGTTTTTTTTTCAGATTTTAAGCAGAAGAAGCAATTAGTTTGTCGATTTTACCAATGGGTTAGAATTGTCTAGGAATAGTAGAATCACATAATCACATTGCTTTTGGCTTTTACACTACGATGAACTGTTTCAACACTTTTCATCGGATCAAAAATCAGTTTTAAGTAACTTAAATACTTACCAAAAAAAATTATTTTAAAATACTCTTTCTATTTTATAGAGCTAAACTATCAAATGTCCGCAAATACGTGACCTTAAGCCAACGTTCCAAAGATTAACGATACGTTGCGTTGCGTTCCATCTTCTACGTCCATTTTACGTCGAGCCCTGTAATGCAATTTAAAGTTGGGTCCTGATGAGCGGTCACCCATGCTGGCTGCGATTAAACAACTCTAGCTGTTAAAGTCACAACTCATTCCACGGAATGGGTCAGAATGCTTGTGAGCTATAAAGGTGGGTATAAAGTTGTGCTTGGCGTTTACACTGCTTGAGGTGTTTCATAAAATTATTTAATGAAGAGATGTCTCTTGTGGAATACATTGTTCGGAGATGGATTACCTATCCTTTAGCATAAAAATTATGTGGGCGCTCTCCCGAAATTTCAAATGAACCAATACAAAATGAAAACCATACAGAGAACTCTCTTCATAATAAACATTGGTATGTTTATTTAGAAAATGTGCATTGGTATGCACATTTTCTGAACGAACATTAGACGAATGTGGAATTTAGTTTAGTAAAGTGTCGTTTCACATTAGATGGGTATGTCAAAATGCACAACCGACGCGAAGCCGTCAGATGCAACTCGCCGGATATTATGTAGCAACTCAACAAGCCGTTGACAATTCAGAAAAATATTTTAAAACTTTATAACGGTTCCAATCAAAAAATTACTGAAAAAACTGGAATGGAGATTCAAGGTTTCACATTCAAGGCATTACATTAGAAACTTATGCAAGTATTTCACTACGGGACTTTGCATACCTACGTCAGTCAGATATATTTTTTTATTCAATAATTGTAATTACCTACTTATTCCCATCTTGTAGTAAACTACAAAGATTTGGTAAACTATCAAAGTCGCAATTCATTAGTAATAAGACAGACGTAGCACAAAAGCAGAATATAATTACTATACTCCACCAAAAAAGAATGAAAAGCATCATAATTTACAAAATCAAAGAGTCAGCAATTGAGCAGCAGATGGAAGCAGACGCTTCAGTGTTTCAGACTCCAGCTAACATCAATTTTGTTCCGTTCCACGGCAACAGTCGGACCGCGTCGTCCGGTACTATCGATCATCCTCATTCCTCACCAATCGCGCCGCACTACCATTCATTACACAACGAATGTACCACCAGTAAACATCCTTTAGTTAGACAAAACAAAATGCAACTACAACTATTTAAAAAATTGTAAGTTATAATTCATGTCAATGTCAATTCATGTCAATGTCAATTCATGTCAATGTCAATTCATGTCAATGTCAATTCATGTGAATGCCAACTACAAGAAGACGTGAGTTTTCTAATAATTAATGAAGTAGAAAAGAAGTACTAATCTACGTCACCAACGATGACGGCATCTTTTTGACGTTCACTTCTTGTCCTAAACTACTTCTAAAAGATTAATTAAATATGAGTAATTATATAAAAAATACATGATCGAGGTAAAAATGGCATGACCACTGAAATGCGATATGATATTGCGAATTTATATCGATGTTGCGATTTGTCACTTTGAAGTGTCAGAAGACAATGGATTTTGACAGTCGAGACGAGTGTAAATTTTTTTTTTTATTTATTATTAATAAAATGCTATACCACGCGATATATAATATATTATTATTATCGTGTTTTGGTGGTCATGCTAGGGGGGCTGGGGGCCTGTGTAAATCTGTATTTACATTAGTCTTATGTTGTGTTAGAAATAGCAACGGTTCTCAGACTTTTCTACATTGACCCCTCAAAATATTTCCACTCTCTTACTGTTTTCATGTTCACTGTCTCTAGTCTTGGAACACGGAGCAGCGAGGGCCAATCGGAAATTCAATTTCCGATATGATACGATCCGCTAAGAGATTGCTGAAATACGATACAGATTCGCCCATAAACAACCGCAGATCGGCGTCAAAGTTAACGGACTGCAAAGGTTTGTAAGAAAACCAGTTTCGGGTTCTTCAATTATCTACAAATATTCATAAAATCTTCAATTTTGTGTCTTTGATATAGGCATTTTTGCTTCGGCAAAGGATCCAGGAAGCAAGCTGGACAGTTGGTTATACAGAAATACAGAGTGAAATCGAAGACATTGGCAATATTTCAAACTAAGAATCACTGCGATATTGAATAACTGTTGTCCGAAAATCGACCCGTGGGGGCATTTACTCACACGGGTCAATTTTCCGGGTGACTTGCTAGGTTTCTGAGCGACAGTTATCAATATCACGATTAGATTATTAGTTTCAAAGATTGCCAATGACTTCGATTTCACCCTGTAGTTAAAAATAGTTATAAATAACCAACATTTGTTCTTTATCACGCACGCCGTTAATATTCAATCTAAAACAACAATTTGTGATAATAAAATAAATACTGATTTGTGCCAGTAAAAATATGTATAAGATAATCTTCACGTCACTAAAAAATTATGAGTGAATCATCAGAATCACTCTCCGAACGATAATATCTTCTTCGTGTGATCGGGACCACATTACACAGCTTGCCCACATAAAACGCTGACACACTGGGTTTCTGCGACTCAATCTTATTCTTCTTCGACGTCCCTGCTTTAGGAGATCTACCAAGGCGCTTCCTCAAATTATTTTCTTTAGAAGGCAATCTAACATTTACATCATCAGGAGTGTTCGTTTGATCTTCATATGCAGTATGACTACATCCAGCAGCGGGTTGATCATCAGCAATTGTTTCATTATTGTTACTCGTTACGCGATGAGAATTGCTTTCTTCTACAAATGGTTGTGGTACTTTACCAGCACGTACCGCTTTAATTGCTTGCCTGTAATTTCGATTTATATTTTAACATTGTTCATTGAAAATGGTATTATCTGTGATAATATTCACAGTAATAAGCAATTATATTGTTATTATAATGCTTTTACTATTAAACCTATTCCAAACACATTGGAAAACTTTTTTGTTAACTAATATTACCTACCTACCTACTCGTTACAAGGTCTCCCGCTCAGGGTTTGCGAACCGATGGCGTAGCTTCTTTGACATTCACAAGTGCTTGTAACAGCCTAGACTGAATAAATTATTTTTTGTTTTTTTTTTAATGTTACTGAAAATGTTTTAGCAACCTAGTCTAGTAGAGATTTGAGAACACTTTTTTCTCTCTTCGGGCAACGCTTATCTATCTCTGATTCACCTAGGTTATCTCTCTCGCTATTTTTAAACATCTACCTGATTTCATCGGCGGAATTGATATCCCATGTTATCAAATCATTCATGTTGTGGGAATTCTGTATAGGATCCCTTAATAGCATTGAAGTTGTAGCTTGATTTTCTTCGTAGAAGATATTACTTTTAACTTGGTCCTTGAAGTTATCATCACTTTTAACTTGGTCATTGCAGTTATCATTACTTCTAACTTGGTCATTGCAGTTATCATCACTATTAACTTGGTCATTGCAGTTATCATCACTTTTAACTTGGTCATTGCAGTTATCATTACTTTTAACTTGGTCATTGCAGTTATCATTACTTTTAACTTGGCCATTGCCGTTATTATTACTTTTACCGTTGTCATTGTTAATACATCGATCTTGTTCCATGGTGAAATAGTAGATAAATGATTTTAAAAGCAAAATTTAACCGTACGAAAATAAAAAAAATATTAAATACATATTATACAATATCCGATAAATAGTGAAGTAAGTTGTCATTGTAAAAAAGTCACCACAGATCACTTGTTGTCATTGCCACTGAGCAAGTCAAGTAATCACTACGTTTTAGCTATTACTGTCTTCTACTCTCTATTAAAACGTTGACATAGAGCAAAATTAAAATACGATGTGAAAGATCACAGTATACGAAAGTTCTACCTACAAGAAACTATGCAGCTGTGATGCGAAAGAGAGAACGCAGACACACAGAACATTTTCGAGCACCCATTGCTATTCCATATCAAGTGTAATAAAAGTGCGAGTTGGACTCTCCCACCGAGGGTTCCGTACTGTTGGTACGTATATAAAGACTATATTTTTTATGAGTAATTACAAATGTAAGTATAGTAATTATGAGTTTTTTGTGGCATAAACGACCGTATTTTTTTACGTGTTTTTTTTTAAAGTTTAGTTTATAGATTTTTAATTTCAACTCGATATCTCCACGCGTTCCTGAGATAAAGGGTTTTGACACACGTACAGGCATACAGACAGTTTATGATTTAACTACAAATGTATAGTTTTCAGATTTTTCCCTGTATTTGTAGTATAAGACAATCTTACTTGCCTTTCATAGTCCTACGTTAACAGGAAGTGCCCTTTGAATTTTTATTCCCTTGAGACTGTCGAAACATGCGTTTTTTACGACATAAACGGCCGTATCTTTTATTTACGTAAACTTAACTCTAGACCTGAGTATATGGTTTTAATTTCAACTCGAAACCTTCACGCGTTCCCAAGATAAAGGGTCTTGACAGACGGACAACAGGGTGATTAAGGGTATAATATAAGGGTTCCGTTTTTTCCGTTTGAGGTACGGAACCCTAAAAACGAATTACACAAAGAAGTCTCCCATCATTGCCTTGACAACAAAATTTAATAATCAAAATAAATATGCCAGTCAGTGTTAATAATTCAACAGAAGATGCGAACTTAGAACGTGGTACCACGTGGTACGGTCAGGGAATGATAATGTTATTTTTAAATGTAACGTTATTTCTTACTTTTTTTACCGTTAATTTTAACATTAACGTTATGTCAATAAATAACGTTAAGTTTAACGTTATTTTAACGAATTTAACGTTATTTCAGTAAATAACGTTATTTCTTACTTGTTGTTACCGTTACTTTAAAATTAACGTTATTCCAATTAATAACGTTCTTTTTACCGGTAATTTTAACGCTATATTTAACGGTAATTTTACCGGTACAATATTTTTACCGTTATTTTTAGCGGTAAATGTACCGATAAAATGTTTTAACGGTATTTTTAACGTTATTTTTTTAACGGTATTTCAATCCCTGGGTACGGTCGACTTAAAAGTACAACCTTTTTAGCACCATGTTGTACTAACAATTGCGTTCGTGTTCGTTTAAAAGGGTTGGTTGGATGAGCAAAACAAGCCATTGAGCACAGTGTAAATATTTGTTTCGTGCTTTAAGCACAGTATAGATGTAATTTAAGCACAGGCAAGAAGTGATACTAGTTAGTCAGTGTGACAAAGTTCTAATGTGTTGAGCTACTTCTGAGACTTACCACTACCTGGTGTATAGACACCAGCGGTACATTTCATTGCGATGGTTACGGCACACGAGGGAGCTGTGCTTATCAGCTTTATAATTTAACTCAAATTCGCCAGTTTGTAACAGAACTTGGCGAAGGTAGAATAAACTTGGTGAAGAACAACTCGGTTATGGGAGATGTTTTTAAGTATTTATCTAGGTATATGAAAAGAAAAGTCAGAAAATATTACGCTAACCGCCGAATTCAGAGACGTAGCCCCAGTAACTATAATAAATAGTTCGCTGAATAAGAGGAAATATGGAGCAACTAGCAGCCGCCCGCGACGTTATCTGCGTGGATAGTTTTTTTGATATCCCTCGGGAACTGTACGTTTTTTCTGGATGAAAGTTACCCTATGTTTTTCTCTGCACCCGTGTCAACGTGTATGCAAAATTTCATGATGATCGGTTCAGTAGTTATGACGTGAAGGCGTAACAAACAAACAAACGGACTTTGGCATTTATAATATTAGTAGAATTAGTAAGGATAACATTTAGAATAAAACTTGTTCACATTTATATAGACGCTTGACAAGTAATTATAAAGTACTTCTCTTACTTTTCGAAAGGTAACAACCAAAATTTCAATATCTAGTTTGTTTGTACGGAACCACCGATCACCGATTCACACACCACACTTGTTTTTGTTTTTTTTTTACTTTTGATCCTGTTCCTGTGTTAAGGCCGGGCCAGACCCTTTCCCCGCATACAGGGAACTGACTAACTGAGTGATGATCCTGCGCGCATTTCCGTCAGTTTCCCGTTTACCGGCTAAACTTCTCATTAATCACGCATTTATTTTTTATGATTATATCCTACTTTTTTCTTCTTAGTGTTAAAATATCGGAATATAAGTATTTTAGCTGTTTTGTATTGAGATAAATATCTAAAGAACATCACTACATAGTATAAAACAAAGTCACTCCCCGCAGTCTGTCACTATGTATGTATGCTTAGATCTGGATTTTGATGCAGTTTTTTTTAATAGATAGTGATTCAAGAGGAAGATTTATATGTATATGTTACGGCTACCCGAAGTGCGGCTAAACCTAGTTCTAGCCGGCTAAAACTAGGTGTAGCCGGCAGTTGATGGCTAAACCTAGGTGTAACCGATTTGCACGCGGCTAATACTAGATGAGGCCGGCTAAAACTAGGTTTAGCATAGGGTAATAAGAAATTTATTTCTGTTGTCAGTTAAAAAAAATACCTCGAAATTTAAGGCTCACGCTCCGCTGCGCTACGCGCTCGCCTTAAATTTCTAGCCTTATATTCGGGACCTACAGGAGTCTACACCTAGTTTTAACCAACAGCTATCGGCTACACCTAGTTTTAGCCGGCTAGAACTAGGTTTAGCCGCACTTCGGGTATTAGCCGTAACATATACAATATACATGGTGTCAAATTCCACACGACACCGAAGCGAAGCGAGGGCGGGTCGCTAGTTATTTGTAGACCTATTATTGTAGGTAATACATAAAATTCATTATAACATGATAATTAGTGATGCAAGCGGTCTAGAACCACCATCCTTCTTTTTAACCGACTTCAAAAAAGGAGGTTATACGTTTACTAGACCTAGACACGACACGAACCTTCAAATTGTTTTAAAATACTTTTGAAACTTAATTTAACACTGATTCCAAAATATAAAATAGTACTATGACTGATTTATCTGCTAAAAATATTTAATTCCCTTCATTCAACATGTCGAAAAAACACCGAACCATTGGGCCACACAGGTCAGAACCGCGATCATTGTAAGGCAGTGTACACAGCGTGAACAAAGAGCTTCGGAGCCGTCCCTAATGTGATTGCCTCTTTATCAAGGAGCACACTTCCATAAGAATAAATACTTCCTCGATAGCATTGTTCTTATACAACGCTAGATGTGACAAACACTACACTACTTCAATTTTATTCATGAATCTTGATAGGATCTTTTTGCAACCGGCACGCGGCCCTAGTGGTGTGTAATTTTTTCTTTTTAGTTTATTGAGGTCAAACAAAGTTTCACAATTTTTTGTGTGTAATATAAACAGTTTAGGTTACATAGAAAAAATTGTGTAGGTAATTGAGGAACCAACATCGTTAATGATTTCACATAAAATATAAAAAAAAGCTTAATACAAAAGTTTATTTTTTAGCTATTTTAAAGGCTATTTAATTTAATTTGGTATAAAAATAGTGTCTTGTCTTTAGAAAAGCCTTATTCGACAGTTTTTCGTGCTGAAGTTACTGGTCCTTTAGAGAACGTATAATTATTGTTAGAATGTTCGTTCAAATTCACCTTCACCGCCTCTGTGGTCTAATGGTTCGCCCACCCGAGTAAGACGCAGAGGTCCCGGGTTTGATTCCCAGGAGAGGGTTACAATTTGTACTCGGTTTGGTTGGTGGTAGAGCTTATTTCAAGTCCGCCTGGCTAGCTACCACCATCATACCTAAGTCTGACGCCATAACAACAATCTAAAAATTGTTGTGTTCCGGCATTTAGAGGTAAGATAGTCAGTTCCTCAGTGGTGAGGATTCCGGGTGTAGTGCGCTTCCACCTTCGGCCTTATCGTCACTTAACATCAGGTGAGGTGGAGGCCAAGCACTATCCAGTAGGTAGTGGATAAAAAAAATTGCCTCGTCCATTACAGCCAGATCTTTGTATCGAGAGTAACGTTCACAATGCTTAATACATTACTCTGCGATTTATTCGTAGCGCTATTTCCCTAACGTCATCAAGCTTTCAAAGATTAATGCAATTCACTCATAGTACTGTAAATATACATAGTAATAAAAGTATGAAACTATATATGGTATTGTATAGCTTTATTGATTTATGATTTAGGAACTGCCAACTGTACTGTAATGTTAACCCAGTTGGAAAAAGTTGAAGAAAACCTCTCAATTTTTCCCGTGATATGGATTAAACTTACCTTATCCATTACAACCTAACCGACCCTTAAAAAATCGAAAAGAAAAAGCTTGGTATAGTTAGTGCTTAGGCAAAGCACTAACTATACCAAGACTCAAACGAGTTAAGTTAAGAAGAAAGTTTTACAATGCTTTGTCAACATTTTTTTTAATCAGTTTTAAACATTGCATGTTGTCAAATGTTGTGTTTTCTGTCAAGCTTGTGTTTATATTTTATATCTGTTCTTTTGAAACAAACATAATTTCAGCGCTAACAAGTAAAAAAACTATTATAGGTCCCAAGTGTCGGGACAAATTGTGTGTCCCGTTTCGTGAAGCTGATTTATACTGCAGGCTTCTATTTCGCTAACGTATATGTCTGTAATATAAACTAGAGAAAAACTAGTAAAAGTTTTAGTTGAAAAATAAACATTTTGACAAATATTAAAAATGATAATTTCTCTCGAGAAACTTCTGATAGGAAGAAGAAAATAAATACTTTTATAACATAAAACATAAAACTTACCGAAAAGGGTTCTATTTCAATGAAGGACACTGACAAGAAAATTAAAAAAGAAACTACTTTCATTCTTTCTCACTTTAAAAATCACAGGTCTATTAAAAAACCTTAGAGTAAGACGGGCTTCGGACGAAGCCGTCGCTGCTCGAAGATTAAAACATATCAAAAACGAATCTCCGAAATGCACAAAGCGATTTCAAAATACTAGTCATGTCTTCCACTACCAGTAATAGCGGTGGGTGAACATTTCAATATTTTCTTCGTCTATCTTTGCGAGTTTCAAACGACCATTGTAAGAATGAATGCTTTTATCTTTGTCCCAAAGCAAATATCGATGCCTCACAGACTCCTATTGAAGATTTCTTTCAAACCACAATGCATTTTGAACACTATCCTAAGGCAGTAAGAAAGTAAATTTGAAAAACAATTGGAAAAATCCAAAACTAGCCGTTATCTGTCGTCGCAAGTCCATCTGCTTTCATTTGTCGTTCAAAATTTACCAAGTAGCCAACGGTATTGTATTGAAATGCTCTCGAAAGTACTTTTTATCATATCTTTCCTTGTGTCAGTGGGGTATGATTCAAATTCGTACGCTACCATTGAAGCTGACCTTTCTAAAATTCTTAATCCACGATATACGATGTCATGGTCAAACTTATTTACCGTTAACGTTTCTAATCAAACAATAAGTTTATCATTCATTATATTCGAATTTTGTTAATTTTAGATGTAGTCGGACTAGAAAATATTGAATGGATCGTAATTTTTTTGACACTGATGGATGGGAGATATGAATTAAAGTTCTTGGAGATACGGATCGCAAACAGGTGTAAATCACAAAGAGGTCCGTTCTCCAACTATTGCCTGTAAAAAGCAATGAAAAAAGGCGCAAAGGATCCCAAATATGCATTGGAGGGGGCATAGAGTACCCAACACTGCATAAGCAGATGTGACATCCATAAATTCATAAGATAACCAGGGCAAATCTGCCGCGGTATTCGATAACTTATGTATTGCTTTGAGGGTGTTTTGAGACTAAAACCATTGGCTTCGTGCTTTATCAGGCTTTATTGGGATCAGATCAGTAGAACTTGGTTTGCTCTGAAAAAATATTTTCTAAGAAAATATTTTGTTTATGCTTCTTCTTCCTAGCTAACGTCTTGAATTGGTAACGGTAAAAAACTTTGATCATCATTTCATTCGTGCTTTATTCCAAAACAAACAAGATATACCTACTTACCTACATAAAAATATTACCTACCAAATGTCGCTAAATCAATGAACTGATTTTGGCTCGGTTATGTGAAAACATTTATCTCTGTCTTTTTCTTTACGTGTAAAGAGTATGACAAATAACCTCACTTTTGCACTTTTTCGATGTTTTTCGTTGTTTTTTTATCATTCTTTCTTGAAAAAACTTATTGGAGCAACTTCACAGCACGTTATAGTGTATTTTGATGTAGAATTCAATACGTTTACGCTATTATTTACGCCAAAAATATGACAAGCGCTTTTGATGATATTCTGTATCGGTGTAGATAATCTCTTTAGCTTGTCGTGTGTTTTTTTTGTGGCTATAACTTTACGTTTTGCGCAAACCATGTTTTCCTATCATGGATCCTTAAGTCACTTTCACTCCTTAAAATCTCAATAAAAGAAGAATACGAAAACCTGCTAAATCTATATGTCTATTCATAAACCATTCACAAAAGCGCCAAGAGAATTATTGAATTCCATCTTCCGAGTGAGAGCAAGCAAGGAGTTCGCGGAACATCGACATATTCGATAAATCGAGCAATATCTTTGTGTTCGATAAATCGAATAATATTGCCGTGCTCGATAAAATATCTCGAGACTTCAAGAGAGTGAAGGGTCCATTGAAAGGAACACATTAGGACTCGACGCTTTGTACGGAATCAAGATTATAATGGCGGCTCAAGGATGCGACGCATTTCAATATCGTATTACGCCCATAATAGAGCCCTAAGTAATATTCACGATAACATGGAAAACCGTAAGGAAATATAAAGATCTGGGAGAACATTTTAACCTAATCAAAAGGTTTCATAACAAACTACATTACTTTATTGCTCGATATTTTGTCCAATATTGATGTGATGAGAGCCGCTTTAAAGTCACGGCCATCAAAAGTTAGAACAACACTATTGCTAAAGCTAAATGTTACATAGAAATAGCCTTTTTTGATTGAATCAGGCGTCACTTGGCGGAAGTCCCAAACCATTTTGAAAAAAGAAATATATGTAGCTTACTTCCGCAAACAAAATATGCAAATGCACCGCCCGCCCGCCCGCAAAAATATGCACATACACACCACAAAATATAAGTGCACAATACTTGCATTTAGCAAGACAGCAACACACCTTGCACCTTCACCAATTAGGCTACTCTACACGTGTTTCGCCCCAACCCGGAGCATCCTCAGGAGTTAGATCGTGCGTAAACCAACACGGTTCGGTGTACTTATATTTTGCGGTGTGTATGTGCATATTTTTGCGGGCGGGCGGGCGGTGCATCTTGCATATTTTGTTTGCGGAAGTAAGCTACATATATTTCTTTTTTCAAAATAGAAATAGCCTTTTGAAACATAGGTTTTATAAATGTACAATCAAGATTGTTAAATAAAATAAAAATAAATAAATAGAAAGGACTATATCAAAGATCCCTCCCAGAATATTCGACGTTGTTTTAAAAACACCTTTTCATTTTCCTCGAAGTTTGTTTCATCAATAAAATCATCAATTTTCATTACTCAACTAAACGTCGTCGTGGACGGTAAAAAAGGAGCGAACGTCGCTATATAAATAAAGAAACTAATGTATTCTTTAGGAAGGGCCAAAGCCGAGGGACGCGGTGACTGTTTCGTAACTGAAACAATCGCGGCACACCTGGGCCCGCGGGCCGAAGGGACCGCTGGGCTAATAGTAATGGGATGTGCTACACGCAAAGCTGTAAGCTATAAAAAATTAAAAGCTTCTCATGTTAAAAAAGTTTGATCCTGCAGCTGCAAATGATTTCAATAGTTGCTTTCCTGTTTAAGTATTATAGAAATAATAATACAGTCTTAGCTTGTTAATATGTTTATCTACACTCACAGCATAAAGTTCCAAATATGAATTCAAAAGAGATTGTATAAACACGTACTTTTTGATGGTGGATAGGTAAAATTTAAAAAAAAAACCCCATTACAGTTTAATCAACTGCATCATAAAATAACTTTTTAAATTTTTATAGCACACTTTTACTTTTTATTTTTTGGCGCGTATAGGCTCATTGACAATGTAGAAAAATATTGTGATTGGATGCATTTCAGCAGGCTAATCGCTGGGTCATCGATCGCCTTAGAGATGGATTTTAATTTAACAATGGAGACAAATTTATTTTAATGACTGCATTCCAACACACTAATCGCTAAGTCATAGATAGCCATAGAGTACATTTTAATTTAACCATGTAAAGTAATAAAATTAAACATTAAAACTAATTTACTTGCCATGGTTAAAATGTTTACTGTGGTGATTAATGACTCAGCGATTTGTCTGTTGGAATGCACCCAATGTTTAATTTTATTACTTTCCATGGTCAAAAATATGTACTCTATGGCGATAGATAACTCAGCGATTAGTCTATTGAAATGCACCCATTGTCTATGGATGCATGCGCTGCGCAGTAATGCGCAATGAGAATCTAAATTTCCCGCCATACCACATATTTTTCCCGTGGCTGTAATTTCGATTAAAATATTTTTCTCTTCAAAGAAAATGGAAAATCTTGAAAATAGCAGCAGTGATGATGAAAATTGTACACCACCCGATGTCCTTGATACGGCAAAAGCATTAACTCACAACTTACTTCCAGGAAAATCTAGAAAATTATATGAAAAAACTTACCAAGAATTCCTGGCATGGAAAACGAATAAGAAGGCAATGTCATTTTCAGAAAACGTTCTGCTTGCATATTTCCAAAACTTAGCGGAAAAGTATAAAGTGTCTTCCTTGTGGTCGAAATACTCGATGATTAAGTCTACTTTAATCATCTATCACAACGTTGATGTGACTAAATATTCAAAACACATTGCATTCTTGAAACGCAAATCTGATGGCTACAATACAAGGCGAAAAAGTCTAACACATTTTCACCTACTCAGTTGAGTAACTTCTTAAATGAAGCGCCAGATCGGCTATATCTTTTTACAAAGGTAACTACTGTGTGTAACATACGTAACTATTTAATCATAGAAAAGTAAAAAGTTTGTTAACTTTGCTATAGCACGTTGTATTTTGATTGTATTGCATAATGTAACAGTACATAATAACTCATGAATTGTTGCAGGTTGCAGTAATTTTTGGTATAATGGGTGCCTGTAGACGTCAAGAATTATATAATATACAATTACAAGATGTGGAAGTATTTGAGTCAACTATTTTAGTGAAAATTTGCAACACCAAAACCAAAATCAATCGCTCCTTCACTATTACGGGAACATATTTTGAAATATGTAAGAAATACATGGAACTATATACGTCCGAATTCTTGTTCAATACCCAGTTTTTTTCTTAGTGGAGCTCGGTGGCGCAGTGGTTTAGCGCCTGGCCCAGCGATTGCGGAAGTTGAGCAACGTTCTCAAGGGTCGGTCATGGGATGGGTGACCAAAAATGTATTATCTCGAGCTCCTCCGTGCTTCGGAAGGCACGTTAAGCCGTTGGTCCCGGCTGCATTTGCAGTCGTTAACACCCACCAATCCGCATTGGGCCCGCGTGGTGGGTTATGGCCCATCCTCCTTACCACCCATAAGGAAGGCCTGTGCCCCAGCAGTGGAGACATCAAAAATGGCTGATGGACAGACCCAGTTTTTTTCTTAATTACGTCGCTGGAAAATTCAATAAACAGAAAATCGGCTTAAATAAATTTGGTAATTTAGGAAAAATTGTTGCTAAATACCTAAATCTTCCTAACCCGGATTCATATACAGGGGCCCTACCATGAGTTGATGCAAACTGTTCACGTTACCGTAAACTATCGGTTTGTCCCTTTCACTCGCACTGACTGTGAGCAGTATATCCGATAGTTACGGTAACGTAAACAGTTTGCATCAACTCATAGTAGGGCCACTGGACACTGTTTCCGAAGAACGTCGGCCACATCGGTTTTTAAACACACACTCATGTTTTAATACCCCTCTTTATGTGTCAGTTTCATAAACTACTAGTATGAGCCAAGAAATTAATGAAGAATAGGCATTTCCTGGTCAAGCATGCTACACCTTAGAACGTTAGAACACATCCTGTTTACCAAGCAAGATGGTGGTCAAATGCCAGTCCAGTTACCAATAAAATAAAGAAAAGATGCCACTGTTACGTATAAATCCCTCGAAACACCTCGAACAAAATATATTTTATATTATAGGTACCTACGAGTATACCTATAACCAAAGTAAACTATTACCTTACGCTAATATCTATTACATATTTTGATAAATATAAAACTTTTTAATAATAAAGACCGATTTTGAAAAGACGGAAGACGAACATAGAACCTTCTCCTTTTTTGAATTCGGTTAATAGTGTTGCAAGAATACAAATAAAATTATGATTCCAAAAGGTAGCATCCGATATTATAGCAAGTCCTAGAGGACCACCTTTACCTGACTTGTTTGTTTCACTAAACTGAAACGAATTTAGTGAATAGGCCCCGAATGAGCATTTTTCAACATGTGTCACATCGACAATACGAACAGACAGACTCGAACAATCCACTAAAGGGCTGTAACTTTATCTCGAGAATTATTTTAGAAGAATTATTTTAACATACCTACTACTTACATATAAGAAGTTAACTCATGACATTATACAATTTAAATAAAAAATATCAATAAGAAAAACTACAACAAAACTAGCTAGTTTTAAATAAAGTTCCAAGTTAAATATTTCAAAGCAAAACTTAATTATCAAGGCAAAGATTGGTAGAATTAATCTCCGTGGGGAATCCCTTGGGAAAACGTGCTGATTCAATTTAAATGCATAAAAAGAGCCAAGACGCCCCACCGCCCTTATGCAACGGACAATTTAGCTGCAACTCTGAGCAAAACATTATTTTCAACTTTAATTATTATACAGTACATTAACTGACAAAAATTTGGTACACCGACGAAAGGTCGATTGTACATACATAATTTGTAAACCAACGAACAAGGAAATCTTTCGTTTATACTATTATATATTCTGTGGTTTAAGTATTTATGTACAATAGGTACAACTTATTTTATTAATGTGTTTATTAGCTTGTTAAACTACTGTTAAGAAAGATACTAATGTTGTTCATCGAAAACATATATTCTCTCTAAAGAATTACATTCTAATCATGCACGTTAAATTAAAATAGTACATTATGAGACAAGTTAGCTTAGGTTGCTCATTGCACACAAGGCTGTGGGTTGCAGCCCGAGCCGCAGGCGAGGGCGTAACTCAGCCGAGTGTGCAATAAGCAAGAGCTCACGAGTTTCATACGACGATTTTCAACACATTTGCGAGGAAAAAACAAAGTAATATATCACAAAGCAACAAATATGGCAAAAACAAAATATGATAATTATGGGAAAAGGCGCGCATGTTTTTTATATTTTTTTGCGAACAAAGGGGTGAGGAGCATACAGCCTACTACTAATACTTCAAAATTATAATTTAAAGTGACAAAATGCAAATATTTTATAACAAAATATTGTGAATTATGAATAATTTGATAATAATTATATATTTATTTGACTTAATTAAGGACTTACACATTTATTTATTCCAAAAATGTATATGAATTTTCAGCAGCATAAAACCTCTTTGTTGTCAAAAAAAAAATAACTGTATTACCCGGCTAAATTGGGAATGCTCTGTTTACTCGCATAGAACATGCAGTAATGTACTAATTTAACTTTGTAGGGTTAATTCTATTACGAACTAGTGTTTTATATATTATTGCACGCGTTTGTTATAGCTCGGTTTATGGCCCTAAAAGCGGTGTATTAAGGCACTTTACGAGCAAGTGTGTTGAAAAATGTATTTACGTTATTGTTTCATAAAAAACACACCTTTAAATTCTTCAATTTAAAATAGGATAGTTAAAAGGTTGTTTTTATAGATTTTACTGAACAATGGGAAGCGAGGGAAGTATGTTCAGCACATTTAATACCGACGTTCAGTATTCATAACTTAACCTCAATAAACAGACTGCGGAGAGCTGAAATAAATAGTGGAAAGGTCCCAACACAACAAATAAAGTGAACTGGGAACTTTCTACGTCCCAGTTGAGATAAAACAAAACATAGCTACTGAAGTTAATGATTTTAATAATTTAATTAATGTGTGTCGCAGTGGCGTGTACATCAACACGTCTATGCATTCTTCAATTAACAGCCTTCAGTTAGGTACCTAAAGGCTTTAATTATATAATGTCTGGACATGTTGATGAAAATCATTAACTTCAGTACCTAGTTAAGTTTAGGGAGCTTGCAGATAAACGACTGACTGCGACACATATCAACTGAATATTATCCATAGTTAGACACTTTATAACAGTCCTGTTTAATATCTATAATCATAATGGGATGAATTACTTCATAAATTATACTATGTCGCTAAGTATAGGGTTAAGGCCGTCTACAGTATATGCAGTTGCAATGTGTTCTCATAATGTGCTTATAATCATCAAGCGGGTTAGTAGGTGAGCTTAAGATCATAAAATATTTCGATATATGTTGATTTGAGAAAGTGTTTGTTATGAAACTAGCCACATTATCTGTGGAATGTAAATAAATTCCTAAAAAAAAACCGGTCAAGAGCGAGTCGGACTCGCGCACCGAGGGTTTCCGTACCATCATAATAAATACACTGCACAGCTGAAGAATAATAAAATTATTATTGCAGTATTAGGTCAGCACCATCTCTTGGCCGATAGTGGAACTTTTTTTTTTAGGCCATCGCCATATCTTGACCGATAGTGGAACTAATTTAATTTTTCTTAGGTCAGGGCCATCCGTTGAATGCTAGAGGAACATATGAATTTTTTGTTTGTTTTTAGAATTTTAAAAAAGTGTGTTATATTGAGACATCGTTTTATTTTTCCTGTAATCTTTACATAAACTACTATCACATAGAATTATTTCAGATTTTTCTCTTTGCAAACTTCGGAGATAGGGGGGGGGGGGAACGGTATTTTTTTACATTTTTCATCATAAGTCGAAAACTATGCGGCCTAAAATAAAATTTCCAGCTGTGACAGACAGACAGACAGACTGAGTTCTTTTTACCATTTTGGTACGGAACCCTAAAAAGGATGCATCTCAAGCTTAGCAGACTAGAAAAGAAATAATAAAGAATTTGGTCTAGAAAGCCGAGTGGCTGAATCCCCACGAGGCTTGGTTTAATTAAAAGAAGACACGATTGAAACCTCACACAGCAAGACTTTGCATATATTTTCTTGTTATATTTATTAAAATTTCGCAGAGAAATGAACAGTGTGAGTGGCGTGGCGTCTAGTAACCGCATACTAAGGAATTATACGGGACTATTTGTAAAAAAACCAACAACCTCGCAGGAGTAGATTACTAACATCATAAACAACAACATTTGCTCTACGACTTTTCCGAAAACAGACAAAAAAAATCGACATTCCATACAAATGTCCGAGCAGTTGATCAAGTTTTGTATTTTTGGCTGTTTTCGGAAAAGTCTTAGAACAAATAAATGTTGTTATTAATCTACTCCTGCGAGGTTGTTGGTGTTCTACAAATAACCCTGTACAAGTAATAAAGGAAACTAACGATTACTTATTTAATTTATTAATAGCATATATATATGTCGAAGCGAGAGCGTAATGCTGGTGACAATTCGGAACAGAATCGGCGCAGGCTGGATACGACTAAACTTTATGTTGCTAAACTCCTTTGATTATGGTAATGGGTGACTGGCTGGTTGGAGAAATGTCAAGCGTTACGTCAGTTTTAACATAACGTTGGAGTGTGGTCTGTGGATGGGTCGTCTTCCTCGTATTCTGTGAGCTCAGTGTAAAAAAGATGGAGGTTATAATATTGGAAAATGGAGATTATTGATTATTGCGAGTTGTGTTGTGATTGTGATTCATTCATGGAGAATCGTGAAAGGCCTCAGAACTCACTGCGTTTCTCTAATCAGTCTTCATTCTGACCGTGCTGTAGTTAACAATCAACTTTAATTGTGAAATTGTAATAAAATAGGATTAGAGGAAACGTCTGCGAGTTTATTTTAGAAAAATATACCCACACTCAAGAATAACTGATATCGGCAAGAAATACTTGAGAAACCCATAGGTCTACTTCGACATTTATATATTTTTTTTTAAAGAAAATAACAGAATTAGGCGCTTTTTGTTCATAGTCGTCTTAATTTCAGCAGGTCGCTCAGAAAACTAAAAATATCTACAGAAAAGAACAATGGTCATACCGTGATCCGTATACGGAAGTACGTGGAAGTACTTTAGGCCCTAAAGGCCTTCCGCTTGTAAAATATAATTTATCGTTTGTCTAATTACCTATTAGGAGGTCCCTTTTTCCTGGGATCCCAATTAATTTACAATTATGTACGAAGGGCTGAACAAAGCCTTATTAAATAAAATGTTCAAAGACTGCTTCCTGCATTAATTTAGGGTAATTTCTTACTTTCTTGCGAATCTTTGATCACTAATTTATAACCAAAAGTCTCTTTTAGAAAGCAGTATTTAATTAAGAAGTTTTATGAATAAAAATGTATTTTTGTTAAAATTTTGAAATCTTAAAAAGTCGCCAGTCAAAGTGTTTTGTGTTACGTAGATAAATCTCCATAATGCACGCATCTGCCATATCGATCTACAAAAGTGAATATAAAATGTTCAATCATGATCTCGGGATCAACTCCATCCCTCACCCGCGGAATCTCCATCCCCGGCATTTGAATTTTTAATAAAGACTTACGTACGTCGCTGCCGCCTTTTTAGGCCAAATATCCATCAAATATGCACTTAACAACGCCCTTCAAAGACAAAATGTACCGTGCTGTAATGAAGTCACTTTATCAACTTTTTGCTTGCTTTCTTAGTTAGAGGCAGGTATATCAAAATAAGCAGTAACCAAAACGACAACACAGCTTTCGTTTAAAAATATAAGTAACACGTTGGGCGCCAAATAGCGAACTTCCAAGTTCCAAGTCTACTAATCTAGAAGTTTAATCACCAGTTAATTAAATGCTAGTAGTTGAACGTAACTACCGGGGCGTGCTGCACATGCATCAGACTGTGGAAGAGATAAAACTACTGTTCTTATTAGTGACTGTGAAACACGGAGCAATAATGCTTGGCATTATTTTGGGTATATAACACAAAAATGCACTTATAATTTTTACTCATGTTTTGGTTGATTGTGGTTGAAATAGAATTTTATCAAATGAACATCCAAAGACCGTAGGTATAGAAAAAACTCTTTTTTCTACGTTAATTTGACCGAGAAACGTGACGCATAACTCTCTTTCTGTTCTACTAACTCATCCACAGAAACGTCAGATACTACATAACATTCTAAATTGGGGTAAACTTAAATAAATACAAGTATTTCTTCCACGAACGTTACCCGTGAAATATATGGAGATAGTTGAGGCTGGTAATTTTACGCATTATATGTCCCGTCCCCGGGCGAAGATGTGGGCATTCGTCATCCGGCTTCCGCGAACCACGGACGCGCCTGTGTTACCGTATTTTGAAAGGATGGATAAACTTGTATCCTCTTACAGATTTATTTCTCGTACATAAATTTTGTACACGATTAGGGCTATCTATTCGCAAGGTTTTTATGGGTGTATCCATTTTTGGCACAGATAATTTTTTTGATAAATAATGTAGATCATCTTTTCTTAAAATTACACTATAAACGAGTCTAAAAAACCTACAATAAAAAACCACCGATTGTCAATAACAAAAACAAAAATCCCAATAAAATTAAATTTAAGCATTCACTCTCTAAAAATAGTGACAAAATATGAGGAAAATTAATTGAAACTGTAAACATTTTTCAGTCCCACGTTGGGCGCCAATTCCGCCTGGTATACGGGCACTAAAACGTTCACGGAGCTCACATGCGGATGTGTGACTTGCATAAAGAATATGCTTCTGTTCCCTGTTTAACGCAATCGCTTTAATTAAAAACGTGACTCTACAAAATGGATGTAGGTCAAAGAATTAAAAAGTGTGTTTCATTACGTGAAATAACACTAAAAGTCAAGAAAACCGAGCAGCTTAAAATTGCAAAGAAAAACGATGAGCATATACGTAGAAAATGAAAAGGCACAATTTCTGACTTCATACTGTTATCCTCAAGTTAGAAACTATTTAAATTTTGGGGCCAACAAAACACGTCTTTATAGCGATGCCGCGCGATCGTGACAGCGAACAATGATACATATTTATCTAACAATATTTACGGCCGTCCTGAAAAAGTACCGCGATTTTCTTGTCCCCTTTCATATTTAAGTTTGGACGTTTTATGGGGAGACGGATTGCCGAAGAGCGGGAATCGAGAACATATTTTTATTTTTATTTAAAATACGTCTTTTGATTTATACGTAGGTTACTTTATGAATCGTAAGCTGATAGCCCCACATTATCGCAATAAGAATTGCTAAGTCCTCATAAAAAACATAGGTTAGTGACGATTGTCACTTAGCAAAATTTAATATCTTATTCTAGATACTATTTTAAACAAGATAGAGGCTTCAATTGTATTTTTCTCAAACATGCTTGGAAATTCGAACATTATTTTGCCATTCTTCTTCATGCTAAATTGAAGTAGCTGGTCATCTCTAAAACACGCCTGCAATTTTGTATGAGAATCCATTTTTACCGTGTTTAGTGACCTTAAATATTACTATTAAAACTCATAATTCACGTAAATGTCGTAATTAATAAACCTAACTGCAATGCTCAAATCGGCCCACATTTTCACGTTCGTCCTTCAATGCCTGTGTTGCATGCCGCTGCAGTAATGAACTATTTTAATTAAGTAAATTTGGTTGTACTTTGTAAGTGTTGAAATTGAAATACATGATATTTGATATCGTATCTTAATACTTACGATGATACATTTCCTTCATGATGAATAACTGCCCAGATATACTTTCAAACTGTTACAGATGTCTGCATTCTGCCTACCCGTTTTATCAAGCATACAACATACGCCTGACGAGAACAGGAAGTAAAATCCGGTCCCCCTAAGCCTCCATAACACACAAATTTGTCCTGTGACGAGATATTATCAAAACTGGGACCCTCGGACAGCGGTTCGATCAAGCAACTCGTTTATCAAAAAATGGGAAAGGGTTTCGGGGTGAAATTGCCGATTTTTTTTCAGGAAAACATTCTTCTTGCGAATTTGCTTGATTCATCTTTAGCAGAATTTACTTTTCTATATATTTTTTGTTATATTTAAGTACTAATGAAAAATAACAATTCAACGGATCATATGTGCTCAGTAGATTACACCAGTGTAACTAAAGTATAGCCACGACGGGTCTGAAGGGAAGAATTCTACTTAAATCATAGGTAACCATAGCATTCATTAATTAAACATGGCAATAACAAAAGAAATCGTTTAGCTCAAGATAAACTCTTTATACGAAACGCTCATCAATGTAGCGATTAAATCATCGTGTTCGGCTATTCCTAAATCTAGAAGTAACGGCTAGTACACCAACCAAGTTATCCAGTAGTCTAATAATGTTCTTAAATATACATTACACGGGAATTAATCTCAATCGAATGGGCGATTTATTTGGGCAAGGTGGCACAGTGGGAGCATTACCCTGACTTATTTACTAAACAAGAGCCGTTATGAAAATTCCACCAGATCGAAAGTTAAACGAGGGCTTGGGGACGATCTGGTAATTAAGTGAATCGAGTCCCGTGAACTTGCCCCATTATGATAATAAAATAAGTGCGAACAACATGTAAAAAATAAATGAGCTTTAGTTCTTGTCGATGTCGTTCATTCATTGTTCTCATGATTTTTAGAACATGATTGTTTTAAATCACTAGTTACCTAAGTACTATTATTTATCCACAATATTCTAATCAGTAAAATTTATGAAATAGAGCAAGTATCTTCCAGCGGACGTATCATCAATCAATGAGTATGTATTTTCACTATCCCGTTTCCTGACTTTAATTACAAAAACAAACCAAAGCAGCTCGTTATACAAATCTATTCGTGCATTAATAAAGTCTCCTGTTGTAATTTAGGAGAATGTCACTAGTAAATCATAGGTGTGATATATTCGTACATTCGCGGACGGGATGGCACTCTAAATCACCATACCCACCGAGTAGTATTATTGCCCTAACTCTAAATCTAAAGATAACGCGATTGCACGACGTGGGAGGGCCATCAAATCCCTTCCTATGTTTAAAATAAAAATTTAACCCTAAAAGCAGTTTCATTTTATGAAGGTTCTTTATGTTCGCCAACATCGTAGATGCATTTATTTGTTCTTGTAAAATTGTTATTACCTCGTTACACAATTTCGTACTTTCTTTTCAGTAGCGGCGTTTTATATTAAGTCAACGGGATGTTCGGCATTAAACTTTGCGGGTTGCCTTTAATATTATATACGAGCTCTTTCGTTTTCAAAGATTCAAGGGTGAATTAATAATGTTCCAGTTTTCTGCACAATGCTGCTTCCATTTTTCCACCGTTCAACTTAATATGCCGCTGATCCACGGTAAATTGTTAAATGCTATTTCGGAATTTTCGGAAGCACATAGCAAAACTACGTTCACCGAACAATTTGTGGAGAAAAATTGCTGAAATTTCAAGGGAAGCGGAATGTTTCGGAGATTCGCAGATGTAAATTAAATCTGGACCGTGGTCAGAATCTGAGGCAGCTCGGGCCGCCCGTCGGGGAATTTAAGTTGGCTCACTTTTTATTCTGCACATCACATTGGGTACAATAAATTGAATGTGTGATTTAAAAAGAACATGATGTTTTGTAGTGAGAAAAGAACAAAACGATGCATCATTTTCAGGTAACATAAAGTACGAAGGTGGAATTCTCGAGGCTGTTCGTGAGAGCGGTGACAACGGTAAGAAATAAAATGTATCGTTCCCAAGACGGCTGGCGGAATACTTACAACTCGCCGCGGATGGTGCATTAAGTTCGTTTTCAATACACACGGACAAGGCATCATTGTCTCTCCTTGTTTCTTTGAAAGCTGAGTTAGAATAAATATTCAGTTCTTTGTGCGGAAGTTCTCGTTTAAGTGGAAATTGATATCTAATACAGCACCTGTTTGAAGCAATTAGCTTTGAAAGCGCATTAAATTGTTTTAAGAATAAATTACTACCTGCCTTTCGTTTGTGACCGACTTCAGTTTAGAGGTCGTAGTATAGTTCCAACAGCCGTATTTCCATCATTTTAGTCAACGCAGATTTCAATTCTTATCGTAAATATTTCAGGCTAACGTAAAACTATGCTTGTCCTCATGAAAACATTTTGTAATCCCTGCAAATGGAAAATCGAACAAGTCTACTTAAAAATTGTTTTTTAGTAACCTACTTACCCATTGTAGGTATTGACAGCCGGACAGGCCAGGACGCCAGCACCAGGACACAGCATAAGAGTGCAAATGATCCATCAATGGATTTTAGTGGATCTAGGGAGGCTGTTCATCCATCAATGGATTTTAGTGGATCTATAGGGAAACTGTTCAGGTTATTTGTTACTATTTTAAGCTCCATAAAGGAATTGAAATAATCAATCAAAGTGTCATATCTGTAATTTTCCATTACCTAAGGGCCTCTTTTTTCATCACAACAATATTAAATAAAGAAATATTTACTGCTGAACAAAGGAGGGAGCTACTTAATGCAAATAACAATATCGCAGGCACAGACCATAAATTTCATAAATCCAATAAATCAGGCAACTATTACGCCAATTACGCAACGGCCAGCGGTCCCTTAATCCTCGTGGTCCCAAGTTAGAAAAAGGGCTCAGGAGGGACCCAACTTACACTCGGCCTCTGCCATGATTCAAATTGATTTATGCCCGACGATAAGCAGATCGTAGAGTTTCAATAGTGGCAGAGAGAACCATGGTAGCTAAGGCTAGGTTAAATTGCACTTTCAAGACAAAATATAAAATTACAATTTGTTTTTCATGATGAGTAGTTATTAGGCAATACACGTGCTTCCCGTCGTAGACTTAATACACCTACTGAGCCAAATAACCTGGGTGAATTAAGTATACTAATTGGTAGACTTAATTCACCCAGGGTGCTTTCCAATCTTAACATAATTGTTTATGGAATACTTGGTTTCATTCCCGGTATTTGCTACCTTTATTTATCTCAACATGGATAAAATTATTATTTTTACTTCTATATCTGTCAAGATAATAAAAAACCCAGCTGCTGACCCAAAAAGGAACCAAGTCATACTGAAAAATAATTTTAAAATTAGTTTAATTTTCATATGTCCACCACTAATGTCCAACGCTACCGTTTCGAGAAGTCTTCTGAGGCGCCAAGGAAAAACTATTATTTCAGTATTCACAGTCGGGTTGCGTCGGATGCTATTGTAATAAGTTATTGGCGGAAGGATTTGAGCGTGTAGTTTGCGCACGGGTGGCCTGATTCCAGAGATATTGATCTCTGATAGTGGACCGGTCGCTCTACGAGGATGGAAAAGAAGTGAAATCAATTGAGTGGAAGGCTGATATTGAAGTTAATTAGACAAGGGTGGAAGCACATTTTTATTGGAAAAAAAATAGACAAAATGGATAGTGTAAAAGGTTTTGACAATGCGTAATCTGCGTAATGCATGATATAATCTTAATCTTCGATACTTTCGTTTTGAAACTAGTTTATTCAATGTTAAAAATGGAACCCCTTCAATCTATAAACTGGATTTTTAAAACTCAACACAAAACATCCCTAACAAAAAACTAATTAATGTTGAGTTGCTTTCTATTAACGAATACCTATTATAAGCTTATCCAAAGAATAAAACAATTATTAGTTCGAAATGATGTTTATATGAACAAAAGCACAAGATGATGGAAGTAATCTGAAAGGGTATTCATCAAAATAATGTCATTTAACCACAAACCCATCCCATCCATCACAGGTAATCGGAAACGATCATTTCAAAAATGAGCATAATTTACTGTGAGATTCTCATTTCACAGGCGCTCCAAATTGCTGCCATTACATGCTTCATGACACTGTGGTGCACCATAACGACTGCCCATTTCATTCCGCGATGCTTTTCGATGATTTTACAATAACGAGGTTTCCACTCGTCTGGTCTTCTTTAGAGCAGATCCCAAAAACGTTTTTTCGTCTCGGCGCCTCTTTTTCCCTGCCACAGGGCATTTCATTTGATTTCCTATAACGATTCTCTCCATTACTCGATACTGCCTCTCTGAGAACGGTCTCAAAATCGCAAAACTTAGCCCCATTGCCTTGCCTTTCAATAAATCATCCTTCAACATAGCATTGTCATATAACCGGGTTTTTATGTACTTCAATAAATTATCTATGTCTTGATTGGAAAGTTTTAGAAGAGCAGCAATGGCTATTTTATCGTGATCTTCAGAATCTTTTAACTCAACTTCCAGATTTAAATTTTCCTCACTAGACGGGTAAATAATTTCTTGCAATTGGAAGCGGTTGGGACCTGCTCCTACCATGAAAGCACATCTGAAGTTATTTTGTTTGGAGACGACGCCGTTGAGCCAGTCTGAATTGACCTCTAATGAGCTCAGAAGGAAGTTTATGAAATCACTCACATCTTTTTGCTTTTTATAGGAAGCTATAGCTGCTAAAGCTACATCCGGAAGGGCATCCATGGTTCTCTCGCTCGGCTCCCGGCTCTGTCTTGAGGTAATCTTTCTAGTAGTCATCATAAACGATAACCTTCTGAATAATTTTATAGCATATCTTGTGGCGTTTGTAAAAGATTTGTTCTCGTGACGAAAAATTTTGAAGGATTCTAAAAGTACGGCTGTTTCAATTTTTTTGGATTACATTTGCCATTTTGACATTGACTTATTTATTTACGTTGCTTAGCATGTGACAAAGAGAATGTTAATCACTACGTTCATATTTTGATCAAATAATATTTATTGTACCATGATTGTTTTGAAGTGCTTTCATAACATAGATATTATTATTTATTACAGTATTATCATAATTGATACTCGACTTCCGCATCTTTTCCCTCCCCCCCTCCCCCCTCCACCACTTTATAATGCGACAACCGCTGTATTCTTGTTCAGCAGATCATGCTGAAGACAATTATACCGGTTGTCGGTGGAGCACTCTCTTGTCCGACAGGAATCGTAATTAGACGACTTTCGTAAATGTGGCATCTACACTATATCATGACAGTTTCATTTCACCCCCAGTATTTAAATCATAAACTTAATCTTCCACAGTATAAATAAGACGTTTTATTTTAACGCCTCGGTCATTGTGAATAGACAGGCTGGCAACATCATGCCCAATTGAGTTTATTAAAGTGTCAATACCTGTCAATACGGGCGGGCTTTAAAGATTTGGTGACCACAAGCCCAGTATTTTTAGGAACTGTGCCACAACCACAAGGGTGTCGTTATTCGTTATAACTAAAACAAAGCAATGGTTTAAGTATATTATCATCCCATTTATAGGTAAGAAGTAATTTTGAAGCACAATGAACATGATAGAAATAAATTCAATAATAATCTTGCACTTTTTTGGGACTTACCTAGGTAATTAGGTACCTAGTACCTAGTTTTGCATTAGCGTGGTACCTAGGTATCTCTTTATTCAACATTCAACTTATATAGGTAGACATTTACATAAAGTAACGGTTTACAACCGTTCTGCTGCTATGACCGCGTGGGTCTCTCGGTCGTTGGTTTGCGCAATTAGTTTAAGATAAAAGCTTTTAGTCCAATGAACTCATTCGTATTGGACGCTTCTGATTTCGGCAGTATTGTTGACAACGACAAATCATCTTGTTTACAAATCTATGCTTACCTGTGTTACCAGTTTATTATTATTGTCTAATTATTAACATTAATTAGACAATATTTTGCAAGGGTCGGTCATAAATGGGTGACCAAAAATTTATTACCTACTTAATACTTATGGACCGAGCTCCCGCTGCATAAAACCTTACCTCACAAGGTGGAACAGCAGACATGTGTTACAGTAATAGATATTACTTAGGAACACTGGATTTTAGTGGGCTGCCATCGCATATCCTGGAAAATCATTTTTTTTTTCGTTTTCGTACCGCTATTTTGACCGAAAATTACATCATGACATGAGGTGGAAGATCGAAATGTTTACCCATCGGAAGAGAAACATTTGGAGGTCAAAATAGCGGTACGAAAACGAAAGAATATATATTATGTTCTCCCAGGATATGTGATGGCAACTGGCAACCCACTAAAATCCAGTGATCCTGAGTAATATCTATTACTGTAACACATGTCTGCTGTTCCACCTTGTGAGGTAAGGTTTCATGCAGTGGGAGCTCGGTCTGTTATCTCGAGCTCCTCGTTGCTTCGGACGGCACGTTCATTAACACCTACCAATCCGCATTGGGCCCGCTTGGTGGGTTGGGAAACTTGGGAAGGCTCGTGCCGTGCCCCAGAAGTGGGAACATTAAAAATGGATGATGTCGAAGTCAATAGCGGTCGAGCGAGGCTTATTTTACTACCTAGACCTAGGTACTAGACTAGGTACCTACCTATGAATAAATTAATTCAATTTCACTTTTATTTAAATGTTACAAAGATTATTCTTTGTAACATTCAAACAACGGCAACCTCAGCAACCTTATGGTTACTGAATAAAATTCTCAAAAGTGTAGGACAGGTTATGAACTTAACTGAACACTTGGCCTTATAGAGTAGAAAGTAAATAAAATGGAACTAATTTAGATACCTACCTAGGTACCTACTTAGGTACTTACTTACAAAATAAATTCAGTGTTGCCAAGTTATTCGTGATTCTAACGTGTTTGCATAGAAAGTGACGCCTGAAACTATTTCCACTTAGTACCTACCTAGGTAGGTAGGTACTAGGGGTTGCAGTCCTGGTACTGAGGAGAAAACTGAATTCCCGGTACTGCGCTAACTCTGGTACCGGGAAAACCGGGAAATTTCGGGACTTTTCGGTACTGAGTTTTTTTTTACTGTATCGTTAATAAAATAAAATCAGTGACTCGTAGGTAAACGCCTGTAACTATTTCCACTTAGTACCTACCTAGGTAGGTAGGTACTAGGGGTTGCAGTCCCGGTACTGAGGAGAAAACTGAATTCCCGGTACTGCGCTAACTCTGATACCGGGAAAACCGGGAAATTTCGGGACTTTTCGGTACGGAGTTTTTGTTTACTGTATCGTAAATAAAATAAAATCAGTGACTCGTAGGTACCTTACCTACGTTACGAATACGAACTTCTCCTTTTAACTCTTAAATTTATTTTTTTTATAATTATTTGGCTTACGAACACAGTAAAGAATATACCTACCTAATATCTTTTGCTTTTAACAGAACAAATTAGTAGTAGGTAAATAAGTAAAGAACTACAAAAGCTTGAACAATCCTTTAATTTAAACTATAATGCCGCGGACTAGGGAATGCAAAACCGAAGTGAATTGAAAACCGGTTTTTTTCGGTTTTGAATCCAAAACCGGTTAAAACCGGTTTTTAACCGGTTTTCAAGAAAACTATTGGAACATGTGCAATAATACATTTTCATTGATTTGATACACATGTTTTCAATTTTAAGAGAATTCCCATTCACAGTTTATCAAAAAATGTACAGTTAGCAAGAAAATGGCTATTTTACATTTTTTTGACGCCAATCGATCTTGCTTCTAATAATTATCAAAAACTTCTATGGTATGTTGTCCCATCTGTAGAAGGCAAAAAAAACGAAGAATACGGCTATCGCTAAACCAAAGATTTCCGGGGGAATTCTGCCTTAATGAAGTCCGAGGTTAATAACTGCCTAAGTTCAGATAGGTACTAAGCCAAGTTTGGTATCATTTTCGGATAAATCAATGACGCAGAATTCATTTCTTTTATAATAAATGCAAGTTATTAAGAAGTTTCTTAAAAATTAAACAATAACCAATATTTTCAATTACATTATTTTAATTTATTTCACCGTAAATATTATACTGATGTTTTTATTTGCAAACAAAAAATATGTTAACAAAGCTCATAGAATGAAGATTTGAAAAAATATAACGTACAAATTTCTTTATTACCAATAAATAGCCAAAAAATATAATTATCGCGTGTCGTCAATTTCTTTTACACCTATGGATTTTTTTTTATTACAACAATATGGGTATCAAATGAAAGGTAATAATAGCCAATTCCAAATAAATATCCCTTATAACATAATAACTTTTATGTAACTGTTTTGAAAGAAACTTAAAAACTATAAATTATTAGAAAAACAAAAAATGCCAGTCACAAAAAGACACAACAAGGCAAACATCACAAGCGCGCATGTAACTACGATTTTTTCAGATGTTTTTAGGTACCTTGAGAGTAGTTTTACCCAAGTTTTAACCCTTGGAAACCATGTACTGCTGGAAAAACTTGACAGTTGTTTTAGTATTTTCGAAAAAACTACTTTAAGAAAGCTTTTTTCATGTATCTTTACTCTATACTTTTGAAAAGCTAACTTAATTTGCTACACAAACAAGTTTTGATATGATTTTGAAATTTTTTATAATTGATAAAAAATAACTTCCTTTGCAACGGTAACGAAGTAATTTTTTTATTAGCCAAACAATTATGTTTTCCTACTAGGTACCTAGGCCTAGGTACCGGACGGAAGAGCCGCGTTGCTCTAAGTAGGTACCTAGGTAGGTTTCCACCACGTTCAAGTTATTGCATTTTCCAATAATTAACGTTTTTAGTACCTAATTACCTATATCACTTTCACTACATAATATAGTGTAACAACAAAAGTTTCTCATTACGCTTAATGATAATTATTACAATCTTAGCCAAATCAAAATTTCGTTTCCGTAATTTGATTTTTCGCCAAAGAATTCAAAAGACAGAACTAAGTAAGTATTATTTTATTTTATTTTATTTTCATTGGAAATCTTAAGATTTACTTAGGTAAGTACTAGTATAACCTGTTTATAAAGTACCTAACATAATTATAATATGGTCTGTCATATTAGGTAGGTAGGTATATCTTGTAAGTAGCTAGAAAAAAAAGGTACTTACCCCTGCCTATTGATAGTGATGGTCTCTGATAATTCACCACGCACAAGGTAGGTAAGGTCAATGTGTGGAAGTTCGTCTGGGAGGCAAGTCCATCTAGAGGCACAGAATACATAATCCATAACTTCCATTTTTGAAGGACTAGGTTCTTATGCCTCGGTCGTTAAAAAAGTATTACGGAGCTTGTTTGAACTGAGAAACATAGATGTCGCTAACATCATTAGGTTGAAAGAAATCGGTTATCAGTTTTTTTCGCGTTAAGTAGGTACTTACACTTGAAAAAAAATAAAAAAAATTGAAAATCAATGGAGTTTTTGGAGTTTCTGTGATTACGAAAGTCATTTAGTGATCCATATACCTATTTCTGGTGATGAATTCATTAATATCGCTTGAATTTCATAATTATTACATGCACAATATACCAACCTTAAAATGTAAATAGTTGGGAAGTCCGTCTAGCATGCATAAGGAAAGTCCGTCATATGCCGGTCATGCCTCGATTGCAGATATTGTCAACCTTTTCAGCTGCACGTATGTCATGTCATTATGTCACTTTTGTCTGTCTGTCAATTTTTTGTTTTATAGCTCAAAACGGCGGTACACATGGGATAAATACTTATACAAAAATACAACTATGTTGACATATTTAAATACTAAATACATTTGACAGTTACCTATGCAAAAAATATGGTTGAAAAATTTCTGACCTCTTAAATGATAATGAGGGAAGGTAATTGTTAATTTTGCAGTCACTACCTATAATGTTCAATTTGAAATAAAGATTTATGTTTTTACTTAGTATTTAATTTTACGGAAAAAACAATAGTTATAATTTTATTGAAAATGTTTGCAACCGCTGTCACCAAAGTTATGCCGGACTTGCCTTAAAATAAAATAATATTATCATTGAAATCTAAACCGTAAGCACAATAACATAAAACACATATTTCAACGCCTGTTTTGCATCACTGCTAGAAACTGCTTTCATTCATATAGCCTCACTAGTTATGGTTATATTGGTAGGTACTAGACGGACTTACCTCAAACTGCATGGGAAGTCCGTCTACACGCCGAGTTTTAAATAATATCATATAGATCTAAAGATTATTGCAATTAATATTATTTTTAGACCAATATAAGTAAATTAATACATTACTTATAATTTCCGGTGACACAAGTCACATTAGAAAGCGTATCTGGGCCCCTATTTTTGAATCGCTCGTCTGGCGTCGAGCGCTCTTTTCTACTGATTTTCGTTCGACATTCGACTCGATCTCCATACATTTGAGTCAGTAGAAAAGAGCGCTCGACGCCAGACGAGCGATTCAAAATAGGGGCCCTGGTTCAATAAGTTCAGTTAAACTTAAATATTAGAAAAATATGCCGGACTTCCACACACTGACCTTACCTACACTCGATCGAGTTCAATAATATCTAGATACGCACCTTTGATAGTTCATCAACCTTTATTACCTGTCTTAAAGGTCAACATCCTGTCAAAAGTGCCAACATTTGATGAACTCGACTGTACCTAGGTACCTACTTACTTTATGGGATGGGACATGGGATTAATGTTAGTAGGTAATCGCAATTCGTCGCCCATAAGAATAAATAAAACTTTATTTATTTATTCTTATGGAGCGCCGGAGGTTCGACGTTTGATCATAAGAATTTATTCTTATGATTTGTTTTAACGTTTTTAATCATTTATTAATATCATAGGGTAGGTAGGTGGATACTTTTTTAACCACATGTCATAATGAGTGAACAATTAGTGTCAACAAGTAATAATCAACCTTACCACTATTTACATAAGATAGATCGATTGCAACAACTTAGTACCTACCTATCATATATATTCTTAAAACCATCAAACAATACACTGATGCGGAACTTTTAAATGAATAAATTCTGAGTTTGTTGAAATCGCTTCTCTACCTAGGTATGTAGGAGAGAGAAAATGCAAATTGTAAGTTCTTTACAGGCAGATATTATGCTTAACTCAACCGAAACGAGGTCAAACACCGTACGTAGATACCTAGTACCTACCCTTGCACGCAATAAATAAGATGAAACTTAAATAATTAGTAACACAATATTATAATAACTTACCGAAACCGAAAAACATTCACAAGGTGTTCCGTTACATTACAAGATTCGCTTGATTCGCTTCAACGGTAGCGCCAATGCTGTCACGATTCACTCACACACACAAAAACACAGTAGAAACGTCATAACCAACGTTTACATCGCGAATTGCACAAATAAACATTGTTTTTGAGAACTACAAACGATATATCACACGTAGCACCATTATAAGTAGCATGTCGTAGGAGCACAATGCGTAAAACGTCCGTGAACCATATAAAAAACTTAATTTTTTGGCAAAGACAAGCCTAATCACCACTCCTTTTCTCTCACGTATTTCTGTGATAGCGAACAGCTGCGGTGCGTGGTTATTGTACCAAAACATTACAGGTCGCGCCATCTATACAGTGCCAATGTAACATAAGCAGAACTGCTTTTAAGCATGGAGCGCAAAGCATAGTTCAAGTAGTTCATATTACAAATGTCCTTCAATAGATGGCGCTAAACAACACACTTTGAATATTTAAAAATAAATAAAAATAAAGTTCGTATCTCGTTATTATTTTGTTTATTTATTTTAGTCCATACAAACATAAAAATAATCAATGATCTTAAACATTTCAAACTTAATCCATTTGAAATAAACCAAATTTTTAATAATTAAAAGCAACTAAAAAGAACAAACTACATAAAAAGTAAACAAATAATAAAAGAAATAAATAAAAAGCAAACCGATCACAAAAAGAAAGCTCCGCCGTAACAGTGAATTACCACTGCCGTGACCAGGATTCGAACCTGGGTTACTACGGCCACAACGTAGGGTCCTAACCACTAGACGATCACGGCTATCGGAGCGGTACGAAATTAGCTGAAATTAGTGAAAACATTAAAACTAACTTATAAGATATACTTATGATGTACTATATCTATGTATGATGTACTATTATGTATTCTGTGCTTATGACGCCAATAATTAACCACAGAATAACTAATAGTGATTCAACGGTTTATTCCCTAACACCAACCAAGAGCAGTGTCGGATTTACCCTTAAACAAATTAAGCAATTGCCTAGGGTCTGGGGGGCACCATAATCGGCACCGAAAAAACGAAAAACATTTTTTTTGTAAGGATAAAAAATAATATTTATTTCATATTCATGGGCCATGCCATGCAAAAGGACTTACTACACGATTATTGGATGAAACTGGCAACAAAATCGCGCTGCGCGGCCGTTTTTCTTACTAAAGACAAGAGTACCTACCTACCTACAAAAATAATGAATGAAACTAACTAAAAATTGCGCTGCTCGGTCGTTTTTTCAACTATTGACAGGCAAGAATCATTGGGCAAGACAATAGTACAAGATTAAGTAGTCAATGAAACTTACAAAAATCGCGCTGCGCGGCCGTTTTTTTGTACTATAGACTAGCATTTTTCTGAAAAATTTGGAATTTTGTGCATAATCCTATAGATAGGGGGCCCACAGGCGTGGATTGCTTAGGGCACCAAGTAGTCTTTATCCGGCACTGACCAAGAGTATAAAAATATAACTTCGAATAGAATAAAAGTAATAGAATAAAACTATTATAATATTCTGTGCCAAAAGTGAAGAATTTGGCAGCGTCATTTCCAGACGCTTCGCTTCTGGCTGGAAGAGAAATAGGTAACTCAGCAGCTCACTCGTCCGAAGTTCGAACCTAGAGAATTTTGAAAGAAACACTGTTAGCTAGAGTCTGGTTTACGAAAGATGAGATTGAAATGGCGGTGGCGGCGCCACTTTCCCTGTTAAATTAACGTTTAGAGGTTAAGTTATTGGAAACAGTACCACAGAATATATAATAGTACTAACGTACAGTACCCTTAGCACGAACAGCTATCGAGAAAAAAACGTGCGTAAAATTACTCGATAGAGAATTATCTATGGAAATTTTAGTTTCGCTATTCGGCGGTAGATGGCGTTGTACAAATTTTCCATACTAAATTGCACTATCGAATGATTTTACGCGAGTTAATTTTCTCGACAGCTGTTCGTGCTATGGGTACTGAACCTTAAAATAAGGCACAAAATTAGTTCCATTTCCAACCGAGTCTCATCTTTCGTTGACCAAACTCTAGTATGACCATATTGACCACTGGAAACCCAAAGCAAATCGCAGTTAATCAATTTTATCAGAGACCAATACATATGGTTGATTGTCGATAAATTGCTCTATCATAGTGTTTCGGTGGTCAATGGTCATGCTACGAGGGCAGGAGCAGTATAACAAAACCAGTGATTTAACTAAGAACTTGAAAATATAACTATTATATGCTATTATGTAGGTATTACTAAAAAAAACACCTACGTGCGTGTATTGGCATATTAGGTGAATAAATATATTTATTCACCTCATTGAGGTGAGGTGAATTCACAGGATCGACAGGGTGCTGGCTGAATGTCTTCTTCTTTGCCCGTAGTGGTGGTCTACTGGAGACGAGTCACAGACATAACATACCCGTAGCCAAGTAATAATTTTGCGCCTTATTTTAAGGTTTAGTTTCCAATAACTTAACCTCTAGACGTTAATTAACAGGGAAAGTGGCGCCGCCATTTCAATCTCACCTTTCGTCGACCAGACTCTACCGCAGCTTGTGTGTGTATGTGTAATATCCACACACGGTTTTTCGCCGTAAAAATGTACGGTTTATACGTCGTGCTTATGCCATAGGCACAGACGGCACGGTTGACAGTGACTTGTACCACTATTAGTTATTCTGTGCTTGTACTTTATGTATCGCTGCGCGCCGTACGTGGACAAGGTTATGAGTGGGTCTCCAGCTTCCTCATAAGCTATAGAGAAATTCTAAGCATGCCATATTTTAAAGCATAATAGCAGCAATCAAACTTCCAGACATAATAATAGCAGCCACCATAAGCTCGTTACCATGAGTTGTTTTATGTGTGCGAGCTGGCGACACGTGTCTACAGCTTACACATGCCGTTAAGGCAAACCAGTGAGGTTAGGGTTTTAGACTATAGTCAGAAATTTAGAGCCTAATTGCAGCAATAAGATCCAAAAAAACCAACCATCACACTCAAATACTCTTGAAACTACGAGCATAAAACTGTGTGCGAGCTGGGGACCCGTGTCACTGGCTTGCACAGCTGTATTTTCGTAATTATCTAAGCTACGATTATGTACTATACCTCAAAATTTTCAGCCGAATTGCAGCATTAGGCTCCAAATTTTTCAAAACTTTAACTCGAAAGGTTTTTGAGCTACGAGCCGATATCTATGTGTAAGCTGGGGACCCGTGTCACCGGCTGACACATGGTAAATTGCTGTAACTGTATATGTTAGAGTTTCGTTTTAAAGATCAAATGATATGTTATAATTGCAGCACACACGAGACAAAATTTCAAATCTCTGGGCCTCTTAGTTTCGAAATTATAAGCCAAAAACCGTTTTCCCCGCCAAAAAATTCAAAAAAATGGCTCGGAAGCGGCTAATCGCGCCGTTGCCGTTCCGTGCGCTACACTATTGCAATCGAATTTGAACCTAAGAGCTAGTATTATTTTGAGTCATTTTAATTTGCGCTCACGATCGTTTTAATTAATGTACTGAGAATTTTAGTCTAAGAGGTAGGAGCTGATATAACTGGTAACCTAATTTACTATAAAAGCAAAGTCTATTTATATAGGAATGTTTATATCGCTAAGGTATAGGTACTTTATTTTAAGGAGCTTAAAATAATTAATGCAACCATGTAAAAGTAATCATTTCGCACCAATGAAACTTAGTATTGAATAATTCCGATTATCATGTATGGTCTTCATCATCAGTTCCATTTTACCAAAATGGTACTTTCCGAAAGCAAATGCATAGGTTACTTAAGAAAATACCAAAATCGCTATAGGTGTGCCTATAATATTTGAAGAGTTCCCTTGATTTGTCCAGGAACCCATCATTAGATCCTGACTTCATGATAATGGGACCAACTTGGAAGTATAATACTTTCAAACAAAAAATCAATTTTTCAAATCGGTCCAGCAGTCTTCGAGTAATCGAGTAACATACATAACTCCTCCTCTTTTTGAAGTCGGTTAAAAAGTTTTAGTTATGTTGATTATTTGCTCCAAATGTGCCTAGGTATACCTATTATAGTCGACTAGTGACCGCCCGCGACTTCATCTGCGTGAAAAGTTTATTTGTTCTTTTTTAATCTCTTTTTATCCAGTTAATTAATAAAAAATCCTGTGGTTTTATGGTCTTTTTTTTAATGGTAACGATGTTTTTGTATAATCGCTACATCCCTATTTGAACTGATCGAGTGATCAAAATTTATAACCTAATAAAAACGTGTTAATAAAATAAAATAAAGTACCTATACCTTAGCGATATAAACATTCCTATATAAATAGATTTTGCTTTTATTTATTTTTTTTTATTAGGTAACCAGTTATATCAGCTCCTACCTCTTAGACTAAAATTCTCAGTATATAAATTAAAACGATCGAGAGCGCAAATTAAAATGACTCAAAATAATACTAGCTCTTAGGTTCAAATTCGATTGCAATAGTGTAGCGCACGGAACGGCAACGGCGCGATTAGCCGCTTCCGAGCCATTTTTTTGAATTTTTTGGCGGGGAAAACGGTTTTTGGCTTATAATTTCGAAACTAAGAGGCCCAGAGATTTGAAATTTTGTCTCGTGTGTGCTGCAATTATAACATATCATTTGATCTTTAAAACGAAACTCTAACATATACAGTTACAGCAATTTACCATGTGTCAGCCGGTGACACGGGTCCCCAGCTTACACATAGATATCGGCTCGTAGCTCAAAAACCTTTCGAGTTAAAGTTTTGAAAAATTTGGAGCCTAATGCTGCAATTCGGCTGAAAATTTTGAGGTATAGTACATAATCGTAGCTTAAATAATTACGAAAATACAGCTGTGCAAGCCAGTGACACGGGTCCCCAGCTCGCACACAGTTTTATGCTCGTAGTTTCAAGAGTATTTGAGTGTGATGGTTGGTTTTTTTGGATCTTATTGCTGCAATTAGGCTCTAAATTTCTGACTATAGTCTAAAACCCTAACCTCACTGGTTTGCCTTAACGGCATGTGTAAGCTGTAGACACGTGTCGCCAGCTCGCACACATAAAACAACTCATGGTAACGAGCTTATGGTGGCTGCTATTATTATGTCTGGAAGTTTGATTGCTGCTATTATGCTTTAAAATATGGCATGCTTAGAATTTCTCTATAGCCTATGAGGAAGCTGGAGACCCACTCATGACAAGGTTCCATAGTGCTCCATACAACACTTGTCACCTACCTATAGTTGCCACACTCATTCAGTGGTACGGCGAGGCCACCAGAGGCTCAAATTGGTGGCACAGCTAAAAATGAGGGTGCCTACTGAAAGAATTTCCGCAAGGACCTATCTCAATGAGTCACACTGCAACAGCTGCATCGTGTAACATTGTGTGACTGGTTCAGAAAAAAAATCGCTACGAGTAAAGCCTCTCCCAGATTGGGGCGGTAAGCGGTGGCGGTGTACCGGTGGCGGTGTACCGGTGACCGTTTGACTGACCGTGATAACAACACACACTGTCACGGTGGCGGTGGCGGTCTACAGCACCATTGTTGGTTGCTTCTTCACTACGATCGGACGTCAGGTCCAGTCAATATGGCTAACCGAGAAGCATTTTATTACTATAGCTTTTTTTCAGATAATGATGAAAAAAGCGGTAATTAATTTAATTAATTTAGATTCTAGACTCCCGCCTGCGGCTTCGCCCACATGAATTTCGGTTATATCAGGCTCCCTAGGAACCATGTCCAAGTTTTAGGATAAAAGTATCGTAAAGGTGCGGGTACATTTGTCTGACGCCACGGCTTAACACGCCGTATTTGTATGGACGTGTTATCAGATAAGTGTGATCCTAGTGCATACATTTACTATGAAAGGCGTGTTAACACGTGTTAATGCGTGGCGTCAGACAAATGTGCCCGCACCATCTCAAATTTAATTGTTTTTAAATTTGAGAGTTTTGCATTCATAATGCTATTTATACAATACTAAATAATATACTAGAAAAATTCGACTCGAACCAGATCAATACTCAGTCGGGAATCGAACCCGCGACCTTTGGATATCTAGTCTAATGCTCTGACAAGTAGCTCAGCGGTCAGAGCTGTTCCACATCCACTGTGATGTTGTTCTACATCCACATCGTTAGATTGTTACCTACCCGTGTGCAAAATTTCATCCTAATCGATACAGGAGTTGGCGTAATTGAGTAACAAACAAACAAACAAACTTTCGCAATAAATAAAAGAAATAAAATGAAAATTTTGGATAATCATTATATAAAGTTGGATACTTTTGCACTAATTGCAATAATAGCACAGAATACATAAAGTACAAGATAATAGTTCCGTTTTTAGCGGCGACATCCTGTGGGCAGATGATTGTACAAGTTTGCAACTGACCGTGCGGTGCCCGCTGGTAGATCGCGAGCTCGTCCACATACGAGCGGTGGCGAAGTGGGCGGGGCCTGCGGTTGCGGACATTACCGCGCTCCGACCGCGTCGATATCGCGTCAGTTTGAATCATTCCAAAGGCTACCATTGTATATAACTGACCGCCACCGCTTACCGCCCCAATCTGGGAGAGGCTTAACAGTGTAACTCGATGCGAATTTTTATTCTCATCTTATAACACTGGCACACACTGATTTCTCTGGTATTCAGAAGTTTTTTTTTACCTACTTAAATTCGTTTAGTTTTATTTTCCTTAATTAAAGTCTTCCAATGTATTAACTATATTTCATTGTTCATGACTGTATACACAGATTGTTCATGACTGTTCACAGAATACATAATAGTACAAGTACTGTTAATGTTTTCACACACAGGGGGGTCAAGTCTGCTAATGTTTTCGTCAAAATTGTAGTTCAATGGTGTTTGAATGGTAATGCTTTTTGACACAGTTCTTGTTTCTTAAACCCAACACCGAAACACATGCGGCCTTACCACAAAAGATTTTAAAACACTGTTTAGTAAAAACACTGTTTAAAATGTGATGCAGTCTCTTTCAAACAATATTGTCAAAAAAGTGACAGCATCACATTTAAACAGTGTTTTAGTTAAACACGTGTTAAACAGTGTTTTGTGGCAAGGCCGATGGTGTTTCTTAAACTCATAACGAAAACACGATTTTGGGTTTAAGAAACAAGAACTGTGTCAAAAAGCATTACCATTCAAACACCATTGAACTACGATTTTGACGAAAACATTAGCAGACTTGACCCCCTGTCCAGTTGCTAACCCGTCCACCTGAGAATCTGTCCAACTGGACAACTGCGAATCTGTAGTGCGAGACTCGGTTGAGAATATAGGCGCACGGAGAATAAACCGTAGATTTTTACGGTAAAAAACTGTGTGTGTACATTCACCCTCTTTCTTAAGAAGCTTAAGAAGTTTACATACTGCTTTTTTCATACCTATCCCATTTTTAAGCATACGGCTGCTTAGATTATGTACATTGGCACAACAATCCCCTAGAAGACTGCAGCCAAGAGATGTCATAATAATCGAATTTGTTGTAAGTAGGTAATGTCGTCAAACTTTGTAAAGATTTTCAGGGAATCTACATGGGATGATGTGGGCAGGAATAAAAGGTACGTGTCATTGCTATTGTTTATTGATTTAAAATACAAAACTTAGTGACATAAAGCTCTATCCTTTTATTGTTACAGTGCCTGCGAACTGACAATCCGATAGGAAATAAACATTTTAGCTCACCGCGCACCAACACTTGTCATGTCACACACATTTCACATAATCCCATACTGTCACAGTACAAATAAATAGTAAGTATAGTATATTACATACTCAAGCGCAAACATCTAGGGCCATTCTTGAGTAATGGATTTAGTTAGAACTATTCAAATAGGTTGGTGTTTTACGTGTTCTCTTTATCACTTAACTTTCCGACTAGTTGTTATTGTAAGATACAGCAATGTTACGGCAGGTCCCCCTTTTTAATTAGATAGTATACATTATGCATCGATACAAACCAAAAGTACGAATTAATGCTCAAAGACAATACCAGGAGCTACATCACATCAACAAGATGTTCAAATAAAAAAATTAGGACCAATAATTCTGGTAACAAGTTAACTATATAAAGTCAAAATAAAAATAATTACAGGAAACCTGCCGATCAATTAACATGTTATTGCTCTATTATCAAATTAAACAAGTCCCATACCTATTTTTTTATACTCTTTCTAACAATCCTATAACCTCATGAAGCAGAAAAGTATTATAGTAAATATTATACAGATAGTCAAAAATGTATAGTACAGAACAGTAAGATTAGAAATAGATTCAAATCTACAATGAAACGGGTGAAACTAGTTGTAGCACTAAACAAAGAAACCTCGGGAAATACTTTCATGCTTCATGTACGAAAACAAATAGCTTTACCATACAAACGCTTTAGTTCAAATTGTAAATAATAGTTTACATAATCGTGGGTGGTTTTATATAAAAATTCACAGCAACATTACGCAGTCAGTACGAAAAAATGTTCTGCAAACAGTTGCAATGTCATCGTTTTAGCGGCTCCACTCTGAACTTCCGTACCTTCAGTCAATAATTAACTAAAATAATTTGAAATAATAATATTTACCTAAGCTCAAGTTCAGAATGTCGCCGCCAACCTGGACCCGCTACTAATGCCCCTTCTGTCAACCTTAATAAATACATGAAAATCACCAAACTTATGCCATTAAACTCCACTAATATAGTGAATATTTTCCTATATACAATTAAATAAAACATGCACTAGATAGTGCAATTTCGCTATGACATCACAGCTCATAGCTTGGCCGCTCAGTGAAAGCTCAAAAACTTAGTTGAGGCAACTGCGTACTTTGCGGTTTGTACCGCTCTCGATTAACTATCAACTATGGGTTAAGTCGGTTAACAATTTACATTTAGCATTTCCTTTATGCAATTTAATGCTTTGCTAAGCATGCGTTACAAGTTACAATACTAGTCTTTGCTTATCCTTCAGTTCTAGCGAATGATACATGAATACATTATGATTCGCCTCCAGCATGTTTCTTTTCAATTTTAATAAAATGGTCCCTTTCCGACAGGGATCGGTCCCGTCCAAATTCCTAACAAACCCGCGTAAGCATCAAATACAAACAATTTTTTAACACCCTTGCTCGTAAAGCTGATGTAATTCCACCGGTTTTAAATATGTAAAGCGGGTCATAAAAAACGCGTGTGTTACCCAAGCAAATAGTTAAGTTATAGTCCATACAAACTCCATAACAGTATTATTTGCCATTTCAAATATGGAACTGATCGCCGCCGCACGACTCTGCTATTCAAATTTCGAACTAATCGCCGCGCGGCGCCAGTCAGTAGACAGTGTGCATTCACAGACTGAGTTTATTTAAAATAAAAATAAACAGTTTATTCGGTTATTTAAAAACTTGGCTGCATGCTCTAGCGTCTTTGCTAACATTTTCACGCAGCCACGGCAGAAAATAATCCTCGCGCCATTTTTCTCAAATTTTCTTTTCTTTGTTGTATTGTGAATATCAAAAAATGATAACTTTCAATAATGAAGATGAGCAATATATTACTTCAACTGCACCGGATATACTAACAGAAGCGCGAACCGCATGCGACAGTCAATATCCAAGGACAGATACATAACCACGTATGAAAATTTCTTGAAGTGGAAAAACATGAAAAATGCCAAGTCATTTTCCGAAAATGTAGTTTTGGCGTATTTTTTTTCTGTTTCCTCGCAAATGTGTTAAAAAACGTCGTACGATATACGTGCGTATTGGTTATAACATGCTCGGCTCAATTACGCCCTCGCCTTCGGCTCGCGCTGAAATTCCGCCTCGCATGTTATAACCATCCTTACGCACTAATATCGTAATGTACTATTACAGTTCCCAACAATCTAAGGATTTAACCGATTCGTTCCGATCGGTCGTATAACTATCGACCCGTATCGTATAACTCAAATGCACCAACCGATATGTAATTCATACTAATGTACAAGCGCTATAGAGTTACTATGCAATGTAAATACAGCTCATTATACTTCGTTCCACGAATCAAACTCCTAGGGAACAAAATACTCGCAGATCATTGGTCAATGCGCGCGGCTAGAGCTAGGCTATAGGCTAGGCTGTTGAAGGTCACGCGCATTAACCAATGGGCGCACACGGATAGATTTTCTTTGGGAGCTCGTTTGGTGAAATGGACTTTAGTAGAATCGGCTCGATGCCGATGTTTGGGCGCGGTCTCCCACGGCGGCACTCTCGTCTATGAAGATGTCTTCACGACACAAGTCGGCCATGAGTAGCGGGTCTTATTCATAAAAAGTTCCGGCACAATAAGGCAGTGATTCAGTGTATTGCTATACAAAATATCTCCGTTACAAAGTTTCGACCAGTCTGTTGCGATGAGGTTAGTCTATTGTAGATTCAAATCCAAAAAGGTTGAACGAGTCAGTTATGTAATTCAATTTATTTAATTCCTATCTGAAATACCCAAAAAATTTATATATGATTCAACATTCTCGTAACCTACAAGTACATTTTGTGTTTTTATAGAATTACCTATACACTATTCCGTCTCACGCGTCGTCTGAATATTCCATCGGGTCAAAATAACCTATAGTACGCTTTAAAATAATACTCGAGACTCCCGAAACACGAGCGCCACAGTTCGCGGACGAAACGTCCATTATATACAGCGAGTCCGCGACGCGAGCGGCGTCCGTCCGAACGATCGGCCGGCGTCGAACGAATCCTTTTGTGCATTAAAAATACTTAAACCTAGGTCGTCGGGCGCGTCGAGGCGGCGCCCGGGCTCCCGGCCCCAATCATTATATACAATTTATCTTCTACCGTATTGCGTCCTTGATATGCATCGCGTGCCGTCGGAGGGCGCCGGCGGGCGGCGGGCGGCGGCGGGGCGGGGCGTTGCGCGGGAACGTATCGTATATTACAGTCAGACTTATGAGATAGGCGGCGCTAGTGGATGGCGACGGGCGAGTGCGCGAGCGAGCACACGGGCAGCAGGTCGTCGTCGCGCCGCGCGCCCTCCACCTCCATGCGCTCGCCGCCCCAGCGCCCCGCGCGCGGCCCCGCCCCCACCGCGCCCCCCACCGCGCCCACGCCCACACCCACGCCACGCGTCTCCGCTGTGGAACATAACCGCACATTGTTAATACAACATCATAATACAAATACAATACAAGAAAGAAAAATACACAATTCACTATTTCTCCTTCACTCTATCCCAGTCTGACGCGGTTTACAAGACGTCATAATTATTTCTATGATATCAAATTAAGTTAACAGAAACAGTTAAATACTGCATACCTTTAGCACGACAACCTATCGAGTCGTCTTTGTCTTTGTATTGAAAATACAGCGCCACCGTCTCCGTAAGGGAACTAACATTTTCAATACAAGAATTTTACATTTGTGCTCGATCGATAGAAATTGGATTCGAAAGCGCGACAATGGCGAATTGGCGACGCCACCAGACTGACTGCTTCACTCTATTCAACGAACTTAAAAAGTAAATTAATCTGCTGAAGAAATACTGAATTGTGCGCATAGCTGTCACCTATCCTTCACTGCTGAACAAACGCCAATCCAGAATTTCCAATCTATTCTAATACAGTAGTTTTATCTCACGACGTCAACACTCTTAAGGCAATGCAATAAGGTTGAAACTCGTTAAATTACGCGCATTCGTGAGATGAAACTACTATACTTATTGTTTACTAAGCAATGAAGTATAAAGATAAATATTCGATTGAAGCCATGAAAAGGTTATTGACTGGCTTAATGATCAAATTATTCCATTTTAAATTCACTCATTTGGCTAATTTTAAAATCAGTCAGTGACCTTAACTAGGTTAGATAAGATATTATTAATCTACTTAAAACTAATTAGGTACTACTGTCAAATCATTCTAAAATTCTGCGATATTTTTATAATCTATGGATTATGAAATGGTACAGCAATTAAAAAAAAATGGCTGATGGACAGCAATTGTTTATGTAGGTGGTGTGGGTGATACAAGAAGCATTTAATTTTTATAACCAAGAAACATATTCCAGAACATCTGTATTAAATTTAAGACTAACCGTTATGCGTTAATCAGGCATACTTTATAAATAGACATTCCCATGATACAATCTGTAACTCTTTAAATTCACAATATATTTCATAAAATTTCATTATCGAGCAAGCATGTTTTCAACTGAATAACATAAAATAGTAAGAAACCTACTACATAAAAATGCCAGAATTGCAGGAAGAACAAAAATACTGGCCATTAACAAAGAATGGCAACTTCATAAAATTAAATGACAAGATGACTTTGATTTGAAACTAAGCTTCGTTACTTTTGAGAAAAATGTCTGAAACGCTTAATAATTTTCCTTTCTTCTGTGCTGTCTTTAAAATGGACCACAAATCTAAAATAAATCCTATTCCTTGTCGATAAGATTGAAAATCCAATAAATATAATATCATGCTATAACGCTTTAGTTTCAAAGAGAGCTACAGACAATACTCATGCAAACAACACCGAATGCATGCAGTGGACTCTAATGGGTTGACGTGTGGAGGTTAGGGTTGCCAACTGTACGTTAAATAAGATTTATATCTTGAATTTTCAGATTTTTGCATTCACAATGCTATTTTTATACAATACTAAATAATATACTAGAAAAAATAAAAAAACGCTGGCTTGCAGCGTAAGAGTTGGATATACTAGAAGAAATTCGGCGATGTCACTAGTGACTCGGTAGCTCAGCGGTCAGAGCATTGGACCGGATATCCAAAGGTTGCGGGTTCGATTCCCGTCTGAGTATTGATCTGGTGCGAGTCGTATTTTTTCTAGTATATTATTTAGTATAAGATTTATATCTTTTAAACTTTATATATCTTTCTATTACACTATTCTGCTGTGTCTCAGGTTTGTTTGGAATAAATAGCATTTTAATCGAAAGCTATTGACAAATCTATTGAGAGAGAATCATTTTATTATTCATAACTAAACTATTCATAATAACAATTTGATTTAATAAGTTGACATAACAGACTATAAAGACCAGAAAAAAGTCTGGAACGGGTGGTAGAAAATAAAGACGATTCAAAAGTGCTTAATTATTAAGTTTATTTGAATAAGGAAATTTTGACTTTGTAGCATAATTCATCCTTAACAGTGGCAACCCTTAAGTGGGGTCGGGGCGGGGGCGAGGTTTGGGGGGCTAGTGTCCGACCTGTCTCGTGCGGCGCTAGCGCCTGGCGGCGGGCGCGGCCGACCGCTCTAGTCATCGCGGGTCCGGCCCATCTGCCACGCCACACAACTCATTAGCAACCATACACACAGCGACGAACCACGCAAGTGTTAGTTTACTTTGTACAGCCAGCAAAGTTATGGGCTGCACCACAATATAGAGAGAGTACAGTGAAGTCTAATCATTTAATCCACTGGAGTAATCTGACGTTTACGGTTGTAACCATAAACGTTTGAGGCTCGTTTAAAAAATGTCCCAATATGGATCAGTAACAGGTTTGAATCCTATTGTTTTATTGGTATAATATAAAAACATATTTATAGCTATGAAACTTAGTGAAAGATTTTTGAAATCCGTTTAGAAATGGTTGAGTAAGGGTTTTGAAGGAAACGCCAAGCTCAATGCAATATGTGCTTTATCACGTACGACATAAAGTTCGCGTACGTCTCGATGACGTCATAATGACCCTCCAAAATAACAGAGTTTTAGCTCGTATAGCTTCTCAGGTTTAAGAGATATCGTAAAAATTTCTTCACAGTTAATCATGTGGTGGCATAAGCTTTCTGATAAGCCACTTAACAAAAAACGTTACTGATCCTCATTGTAACCATGAACGCTACTGACTTAGTGTGAGTGAACTAAATCACAATGAACGAATCGCATCACTAGTACAATAAATAAAGGCAACATGTACAATGTGACATTAGAATCTGTCAGTTTACTCCAGTGAATTAATAATTTGACTTTAGTTAAGCTCAGTACTACACGCGCTCGAGCAACGCACACATAGAAACCTCTCACCGACACTGTATAACCGGAATCTCAAACGAGTTCGAGCACGGTGACCCAGTGTCGACGGTCGGTGAGTGCTGTCTACGGCCGATTTCAATAATCTATCTTCAGTAAGGGATAAGCCTACTATGGAACTGTTACTAGGCAACTGTTGTTATTTAACAGAAATATATAGGCAACAAGTCTTTAGTAAGCCTATCTCCTGAGGATAGGTTATTGGAATCGGCTGTAAGCGTGTGTGCGTTGCTCGAGCGCGCGTAGTACTAAGCTTAACTTCTGTAGTCTCTTTATTTTTTGACTGCACACCTTTAGGTTCATTTCTAGATTGAGTGGTCTGTATTGTCTTGTATTTATACAAAAGCCACAAAATTGAGATAACAAAAGCATTTTTTGTATAAAAACAAATGCATTTTGCAAGCTAATTAGTTTTCAAAATGTGAATTTCATAACTTTGTTTGTACATTTTAATATTATTGTTGAATGTTTCAGATGTGTCTTAAAACCAAAGACATATTAAAATGGTTCTTCAAAATAAAATAACTATAGGTACATGTTGTATCTTCATTATACCTTTATATCGTGCATCTAATCACGAATTGCATAGCATTTTAGACCCTCTTTATAATGTAATTAGTGAGATAAACGATAATCAGTAACTAAAATGATTATGGATTTAGTAACGTTATGTTTGATGGTGTGAAACGTATCCTAGTTAGAGTAATAATGATATAAGACATGAGATGACAAGCATTATGTTATGTGTTAGCAAATCACCACACAAGCTTGAAACGAATCAGCTGGCCTAGCATGCGCATCACGACGTTAACAAGATGTTTGTCCCGCTCACACAGCACTCATGTGAGCGGGACGGACGTCGCTAGACGAGTGTAGGTAAAGTCGTTGTGCCTATGCTATGCCAGTAGAACATAATAATATGATACACCTAATAATAATAACAAATTAATATTATCACACAAATTTTCATGGTTAGTTATCAACATCGTATACAGTACAACACATTATGTTAATATTTATTCCATCCAAAAAGCAATTTCAAACAACATTGATGCAGATTCCCATTTGAAATTATCTTGGAAAGAACCTCACCCAACAAGCAGAAATGTACGAAATGTAATGTATGCATAGATAATTATGCATTAGGACAGGCGTTCGCATTGTTTCGCTTGTCGAACTCATGGCGGAACCTATGGCGGTGTTCCGCGGGGGGAGGTGTGCTACAGGCGTTAGTGCCAGCATTTTTAGCCCCGCCCACTTGTTTGTCATTTTTGTGCGGTGCTATTTTTGAGCGGAATGCTAGTTCCATAGATTTTAGTTTGCTGTTCAGGGGCCCAACTCTGCTATTGTTAATGTCATAATCGTGTTTCAACTATGTTTTTCGGATTTGGGTTTAAGAAACAAGAACTGTGTCAAAAAGCATTACAATAGGGTACCGGACAGTAATCGAAAAAAAATCTAAGATTTGTTTTAAAATAAAGTTTGTTTTACAAAAATATTGCTTGCTTGTTTTTTAACTCACTCTAAGGTTGGGAACGACCAAGAACTTTAAATGTCATTAATAGTACAAAGTCTTCGTTTTCCATAAAATACTTAATTTATCCAAGCACTGATCACTTGTAATATGGCTTGTAGTTTGTTCACCCCACAGATGACGTCACGCGATCTGAATTGTCATGAAGTGCTGTTTTCGCAGCAATTTTAAATAAATTATGTTTTTGACGTTTTTAAGTACTCCAAAGGATTTATTTAATTAAAATATTATTTTTTATGGCTATATTTATGAATAAAGATTATTTTTAAACACTATCTGAAAAGTTGTCCGGTTCCCTATTCAGACACAATTGAAACACGATTAAAGACTTGAGCTCCAGAGCTTCTGTTGTCAGAGAAAGGTTTAATGTCATACCGTGTTGGTGGAGCGCCTGCTGCGTGTTGGTTGGCTTCATCGGCGGTGCGCTTGAACAAGTTGTGCTGCAGCGCGTAGTGACATCACGCGCCGGCCCGATCTAGTGTTAGAGCACGGTTAGTGTCATACCGTGGAGCGCCTGCTGCGTGTTGGTGGCTTCATTGGCGGTGCGCTTGAACAAGTTGTGCTGCAGCGCGTAGTGACGTCACGCGCCGGCCCGAGCTAGTGTTGGAGCATGGTTGGTGTCATACCGTGTTGGTGGAGCGCCTGCTGCGTGTTGGTGGCTTCATCGGCGGTGCGCTTGAACAAGTTGTGCTGCAGCGCGTAGTGACGTCACGCGCCGGCCCGAGCTAGTGTTGAAGCATGGTTGGTGTTATACCGTGTTGGTGGAGCGCCTGCTGCGTGTTGGTGGCTTCATCGGCGGTGCGCTTGAACAAGTTGTGCTGCAGCGCGTAGTGACGTCACGCGCCGGCCCGAGCTAGTGTTGGAGCATGGTTGGTGTCATACCGTGTTGGTGGAGCGCCTGCTGCGTGTTGGTGGCTTCATCGGCGGTGCGCTTGAACAAGTTGTGCTGCAGCGCGTAGTGACGTCACGCGCCGGCCCGAGCTAGTGTTGAAGCATGGTTGGTGTTATACCGTGTTGGTGGAGCGCCTGCTGCGTGTTGGTGGCTTCATCGGCGGTGCGCTTGAAGAAGTTGTGCTGCAGCGCGTAGTACGGCGTCACGCGCTGCTTCGGGTCGTACTCCAGCATGCGCAGGATTAGGTCCTGCACATAAGACACATATTAGCATTAAAATTGTCACAAAGATTAAAACGTATTGTTTAGGGCGGCCACGGCCACACATTGTAAGAAATTTCTGTCAGAAAAATTCTGACGGACGCCGAAGGCACTCGGTGCAGACATTTTGTATAAGACCCCGCACACTGTTAAAATTAGAATTTTTCTGAACGGCCCGGCCACAGCCAGCGCGGCAGGCGGCGGCGAGGCAGGCGGCGCGGTTATCGAATTCGGTAATCACTGCGCGGTCGTGAAGACGAGCTGAGGCCGCCATCGAGATAGCGCGCAGTGATTATTGAAGGCCGCCTGCAGCGCTGGCTGTGGCCGGGCCGTTCGTGTGCACAATAACCACTTTGGACCCATTGACTCGAGTGCAAAAGTTGATCAGTACGTAAGGGAAATTTCAGGAGGCAGCTGATGAAGTTACAGGAGGAGACGCGAGTAGAGAGTATTCTATAAAAAGTATCGCGGACCGTATTTAATTTGGTTGACACACGTTTCGCAATGTCTGCAGCTCACAGTGCGAGGTTAGCGAAACAGAGATCGCGCGTAACGAGTTGTTTTATCTCACGAAAACGGGTCGGTTATAAATGTTGTTAGGCGTGCAGTACACATGTACATTACTTTAGTGTGCGTAATACGAGAGCGTGCAGGCGCACACTAAAACAATGTGCATTATTCATAGCATAGTCGACCCGTTGTCGTGAGATAAAACATCTGTACCGCGAGAAGTGTCGTGGTGCGTATAAGGTCGCCAGGATATGGTGCATAGGGGGCGTCACTCTTCACGTCCAGGATGTCGTGCAGCCGCCGCGTGCGGTACTCGTTTACAGTGTATAAAGGGTGTAACAAGACCCTCAACGAAGCCGAAGTCCACGCATTCCGCCCATCATCAGAATCATTTTTGTCTTTTAGACTATACCTGGGAAACCAATAGCTGCGAAGTTATTGAAGGTCAAAGTAAAAAAAAAAATTCAAATGATTTTTATGAAATCTAATTTAATTCGTTATTTCCTAATTTTTGTCCAAAGAGACATTATTAACATTTTAAGTATTTCGTAACAACAATGGCTTCAAAACGTCATCACTCAATGTATCTCATGAGCACGCACATAAACGCTGCCTTTCAACTCGGCCGCAGGCAGCAGTGTAGCATACACTCGCAGGCGCGGTCCGTTGTACGCGTTACATTGCGTGGTAATGTATGCAATGTTTTCAACACCAAAAATTAAAATCTTTTCCTTTCAATAATTTTGAACAGAAATGATCCTGATGATGACTTCATTGAGGGTCTTGTTACACCCGGTATATAGCGCTTGCTCACCTTGAACTTGAGGTAGTCTGAGACGGAGTGTCCGGGCTCCCCGCGGCGGCGCGCGGCCGGCCCGCCGCCCTCCACGCCCAGTATGTCGTGCAGCCGCCGCGTGCCCGCCGCGCGGTATTTCCTGTAACCACTGCACACTTCAATACCAAAGTTAAAGTCAAACTATCTTTATTCAAATAAACTTAGTAATTAAGCGCTTTTAAATCGTCTATTTATTTTCCTACCACCCGTTCCAGACTTTTTACCAGACCGAACACACTATAGTCTGACCGCTGTGCCGCGCCTTGGGAGGGCTCAGTGAGGGCGAGGAAAGCAGCCTCCTCCTTTTTCATTTTTCATCCCGTACGCCGCTTTCTTTCCCCCCGCCCCTTCTCCACCCGAGGTGGGGTAAAGCGCTAGCAGTTGAAATGTGCGACGACGGCGGCGCGGTGCATGATCGCATACGCGGAACATGAATTAAATACTCGACAAGTATGATCGCGTCGGAGTGAAAGCGCGCGACGCTCTCTAGCGTGCACTAAAGACAGCCATCCGCGTGTTTATCCATTTCGCAATCCGCATGCGCCGCGGCACAGAACGCGCGATAAGCCTAGCGTCGACTAGGCGCTAGACCCTTCCACGCTAACTACAGAACGCACACAGCAGACGATCACGATTGCGCGCGACTCTACTCTAGTTAACACGAACCTTTACCTTTACACTTACATTGTTCTACGTGAAGTTTTTGGTACCATTTTATGACGTTCAATTCGTTTCTTATTGTGATATAATGCAATTAAATTCGCAAATGATTGGTCAGAAAAAAAAACAGCCTATATTTTTTTCTGACGAAAACGGAATCTGACGAAAGTGTCCTAGATCTAATATTCGATCATTGTATTGTAAAATCGATGTAAGAAGTATAAGTAGCAAAATTTCAGAAAAATATGTGAAATCAAAATAATTGTGAATTTGCTGACTAAACTCAATACATTTGTGTCAAACTCTTCAAAAGCATTGGAATGCTTTGTACTTTATTAATTGACGATCTTTATCGATGCAAAATGGTGAATTAATTTTAGAAACTTACCTTCCATCTTTGCCGTTGACTTTTTTTAATACATAACCACCGCCCTCGGACGCTGGTAATTTGTCAAAAAACTTCCTAGTTTTGTGGGCCTGAAAAAAATAAAATAATTATAAACAAAAATAATAAATTAATCTACAGCACAGTCTACAACTTAAAATACACCGAAGTCAAATAATTTATGACAGATCTTTGGATTATTAAGGTACGAGTTCGTAGTCGACTGCACGCAGCAGCAGCAGGCGACGCGCCGCCGCGTTATGTCGCAGCGACAAGTCGTTGCGTATTCGCTGTAGTCATCATTTCGAACCCGTTCATCAACGTGTTGTTGCTCCAACGTCAAGCACTACTGACGTGCGGTCGGGCGGCACAACGCGACGATATGTCACTGCTTCGTATCGACGGAAGGTATTTCATAGAAATACATAGAAACCAGTATTGTCGAGGTGACACGTCGTCTGCTGCTGCTGCGTGCAGTCGGCTACGAACTCGTACCTTTATACTCATCAAGGAACTTATTTGAAGTAAAAAAAAGTCTGTAGACATTGGCGTAGGAACAGGGGCCGCGCCTACCCCAGAAAAAAACTTGATATATATTGAATTGCAAAACTAACGCCGCTCTAGTACCCCCCCTGCCCCTCTAATAATATTGATACGCTCAGCCCATGTCTGCGGGTACTAACCTGGTCGAGTAAATGGTCCGGCGGCATCCCGAGCACCTCGACGATCTTGTTCATCTGGTCGACCTCGTTGGCGCCGCTGAACAGCGGCTCGCCCGTGTGCATCTCCACGAGTATGCAGCCCAGCGACCACATGTCTATCGCGAGGTCGTACGGCACGCCTAGTAGCACTTCTGGCGACCGGTAGAACCTCGACTGAATGTATTGGTATATCTGGAAATGTATTGGCATGAGTTAATTGAGCACGCAGTCTAAGCCTCCCTGTAGAGCTCGCGCTATATAGCTTGAACCAAACCATCAAAAATGAGGCTTGCGCTCTTAATATTTTTGTACCTAAAATTGCTGGGTATTGGTACTAAAATATATATGGGTAAAGTTATTTTGCGCGAGCTCTACCTAGAAGAAAAGGGAGGCCAAAGAGAAGATGTCTGTACTTGTTGCAAAACGGGCTCAGCTCGAACAATCTCTCGAGACCTTAGTTAAATAGAACGAAGTGGAGTAGTATAAGAGGGAGAGAGTTTCTTGTGCTTGTGCATGTCTCAAGGGTATTGTAATGTAGTTTTTCTCTTGCCCTCTGTTCAAGAAGAGTAAGTAAATACAAATCATGCGGTACTTACCATAATGACATATTTAGGGAAAATAAAGAACACAACTACATGTAAGGTAAATACCAAAATACAGTTTTATTGAAACTTCCTTTTGATTCTATATAATAATAAATATCTTTGCAATCACTGACTGTTAACCGCTGAATTTTCACTGAGGTACACATATAAATAACACAATAAAAATATCGTCTGCTTCCCCAGTGGTTATATAAGAAAAGTGGTTAACTCTTAAAACTAACTCAAAGATAATGTGGGTAAGGAATGCCTGCCCTAAGGATATCAGGTAGAATAGTATCTTGTAAAAATCTAGCTCGAGACTTAACTAGAATGCCTAAATATTAGAGTCCGGAGACTATCTGTTGCCGAGGATTACTTGCCGCTTCGGTTAGTTTAAATGTAAGGTAGATTTTACAGTTAAATAGTACCTATTTGAACAGATTCGACGGCTGCTGATTATTGATTCCTAGGAGCCGTTAGCGAGTGACGAGTGTCAGGGTATAACTCGACTTCTTTCTCTCGACGTCTAGCCTTCAGACTACTTGGACGAACGGAGCAGTGGGCTGGGAACGTGGCCCCGTATAAGCTTCTTCACCTGTATTCGGGGAACAGTACTGTGGTTAACAACGGCGACCCAGATCAACCCATAGATTTTACTAATAGGAGCGTTTTACCTACCATTAAAACGCATATTGTGTCTGAAGCCTTATTCGAAGCCTTGGTAAACAGATTGAGAATAGCGGAGCCTTCCCGTTACCGTTCAGCATCATTATTATAGGTCTATCTTACTAAATTACGTCACATCCGCATCCGTTTGACGTCATATCTCACCCCCACTATGTTCACCAGGCCGCCGCCATTGCGGGTTTCCGCGCTCATTGCAGTCTCAAAATCTGAAAAATACTTTACAACTATTGAGCATTAAATGCATACCAGGCAGCCCTTGAAGGTAGGCTTCGAATAAGGCTTCAGACACAATATGCGTTTTAATGGTAGGTAAAACGCTCCTATTGTGTCCTATTCGCCGTTATTCGAAGCCTTGGTAAACAGATTGAGACATTGTTTGTTATCGCCAGGTGAACAGGGACAGGACGCCAATGTGACACTCTAATTATCATAACTAGTTTATTTCTCTTAAAATTTATTAATTAATTTAGATCAAAAGAAAGCTTTCTTTAAATTAGTAAAGGGAAGAAAAAATTATAATACAAAAAAGCAATAATTAAAACTAAAATAAAGTCGAACAAGTTGACAAATCAGATCAGCTTTAAATAAATTCACTTATTATTATTATTATTATTTTTTCATAATTATTTAACATAAACATAAAACTCATAATATTTCAATCGTGTTATCGTTTAATATGACTGCTGGCTGACAGTGCATCTCTGCTTAAACCGCGTCGAACGCCTACTTCAAAATAATCTGGGACAAAACCACGTTTTCTTCGCAGATTCTTTTATAACAAATGTGATGTCAGTTGCTGCACAATTAATTCACTTCAAGATACAAACCTTACCAATTCTTTGAGCTTTTGCTCTGCAAAAAAAAAAAAAAGTCGTTATAAAATCCTTAACTGGATTTGGATATCATAATCAAATAAATCTTTGTGAAAGCGGTCACAAAGTTATTACTTTTATATCAAATACTTGATTGAATTAATTTAATCGTAAACTGCGAACTGAAATCAATAAATACCAACCCAAAAATAAACATTATAAGACTGATTTAAGCCAAAGGTAGGCTAACTACCTTTGGTGTTATACACTTAGGCCGAATAGCTAGCTAAAGTGTCTGTGTGCGCCACTGTTTGCGACATCTTGTTGCTAATGTCAGACTAGTGTTATATAAATTGCTATCGAATGTTAATTAACATTTACAAGGCCATTTGAATTTTTTCATTTAATAAAACATTTAGTATTCGATTGGTCAGCACACAGCAGCTGTGTTAGCCCAAAACAAAAACAAACAAAAAAAAAATAGGTAAGTAGCTACTACACCTAACTGACACATTTTTAATTATCATCGCAAAATTAAATGACATCTTAACATTGGGAATCAAAATACTAGGTAAAGATTATAATAGATATAATAGATAAAATTAAAAGATGCATTAAAAGAACAAATTAATATGACCGTACTGCATACCAAAGAAAGAAATAATTATTTAGTAAAGAAATATGTCTTAATTATTCCAACATGTCTTTACTTTCAGTACACAAAAATAAAGGTAAATAAATAAAATATTTTCTTTTTATCAATCTATAAAATAAATATTTAAAAAAAAAAAATTAAAACAATCAAGTTTCTAAATGTCATGGTTTCTATGGCCATCGGAAAAGCTGCACGCAGCATCAACTTTATATTCGTTTTAAACTTGAATTTCAAACAATATAGCAAAAATGATGCATATCAATAATAATAGTAATAATAATTACAGTTAAAATACTTCATTTAATTATTTAATTAAAATCACATAAATACTTTGGAATTATCCACCGAAAAGATTACCTCTGTTATCTAACAAATCAAGTATCATCACCCGGATAAATAAACAAGAGCAGTGTGCCAGTGCTTCCCCGTGGTAGTTAAGCTTGCTTAGGAAAGTATATTTAAGTAAATCATTCGCAGACACCAACCAATATAACATCAGAGCGACAGTGTTTACAACAACTGACTAATGTCAAAGTGCTTAAGTGTATTATTTTAAAGTTATTCCCAGAATATGGTACATGTTATGGTAGCTAAATAAAAGTGTTTTCATATTCTACTGAAATATTCAACAAGTACTCTACACAGTGCTATGATTATAATTAAAATATAGAATGATTCAATCGAGGTCTGAGTTAAATCGAGATTCCCCCACGAATTTAATAGGGTTTACATCACAAAACATATACATATGAAAGTGATTTTTTAAATTCATATCTATTAATGTAAATAATAACGTGGTCAAAGTACAATAAAAACTAGCACTTTATGTATCTATGTACACACACATTACACGCCCCCGTCAAATCAGCTATCAACGCACTTTGTAATAAAGCCAACATCATCAGACTTAAATTTTCATAAAATTTAAAATGTAAAACAGGCACAACCCTTGCAGTGACCACTTAACTAAAAACGAGCTTGGATATCTGATCTGTCATCGCTCTCATGAGACAATATCAGTCTTCAAAGAATACAAATGAATATAAAATGTTCAAACAAAACATAATATCTGCTAGTTATTTTGGTTACAGTGTAGCCAAAAGGGACACAATAAATAGGTTGGATTAAAACTGTGACCTTTTGATCACAAAACGGCAAAATAAAGCGCGAGCTGAGCGAGCGCATCGAGTGTGCCACGGCGGCGGCTAGTGAAGCACCAGAACGCAACTGTTGGTGAACCTTCTTTGCGACACCCGGACTTTGCACCCGGTTTGATATTTTTAATAAAGACACATTTTAAATAACAGGAAAATATATTGATTGAAATATTTCAATCAAAATAACTTGTTGCCACTGGCCCACGGTTATAAAAATTAATATTAATAAATAACTCCCCAAAGAAACTTTCAAAATCCTGGTTGTTCTGTAAGCAGCAACTAGTGGTTGTTAAAAACATGGAGCTTTTGTAAATAAAGATTTATTTCTATCATTCATTCATTGGTGGTGCCCACTGGAATACGGGAATATCTTGGATGATCCCCTTTTTAAGTTCCTCTCCCTCAGGGATTAAGGACAGTGTTTATACAGAATTATTAAATAAAATAATAAGATAAAATGATTTAAATTATGTACATATCGACGGTGCCTGGACGGTGCTCATCAAAAGCAACCGAAATAATTTATGTCAAAACATCAACCGACGGTGCTCCGGAGCGACCGGCCGAATTTATGTTACAACCATAATAAATGTTTATCGAATGTAAATATATTTATTGACATTACATAACTATATGTATAATGACGGTGCCCATCAGAGGGCGACCGAATTTATGATAAATAGTAAGATACTTAATCAACGGTATACATCAGGAGTGACCGCCAGAGTTCATATCAAAGTATCAATCAACGGTGCTCAGAAGCGACCGGATGAATCAATATTAATATTGTTACAACTCACACAGCTCTCAACATGTGGGGATTACTGCCATAGAGGAAGTAGACAGCATGTTTTAATTATAGAAAATTATGTAGATACAACTTTTCATAAACTTGTGTCAACGGTGCCAGGAGCAGCCGATAGACCTTCCCCGGTCCAGTTGCGGAACAAGCTGGAACCGAGGGGTATAATGATAATAGAAAGTATCTAATTACTATGATAAACTTTTGAATTGCCTGCAATTTAAAATATATATTTATTTTAAAACAAATACCACAATTTATTTTATTAATAACTAGCTGTACCCGACAAGCTTAATATACCACACATTTATTCAATCAAAGGTTAAAACACGAATTTTTTGGGCCAGGACAATCGGTCCTTCAAGTTTCATCACAATCAAATAAATGGTTTTGGAAAGCATAGAAAGCAAATATAAAGCATTCATTTTTATTTCTACACAACACCAGACAAGATTAGTACCTACGCTCATTTTACTGGGAATTGAACCCGAGTAATTTTGCGCATTGATATCGTTTAAATGTAATATAAATATATACGTATAAATAGTAACGTATAAATGTTTTTATTAAAAACCAATATAAAGGCAACATTCTTTTGCAAAACCCTGAATACTTATTTTTGTTCAAAGCGCCTCGTTACGTATCACTATTCAGATTCACAAAGCAGTAGCTTTTCTCAAAAAAAAATTATATTAAATACTCTTTCAAACGACTACGGCTAAACAACATCTCGAAATAAAATAGGGCGCAATGGTTAATCTCATCACTGGTCAAGTAAAACTATGAGTCGAACGAAATGCCGGATAGCGCCAGGATGGCGCCAGGATTCAAGCTGTATACACTTTCTCATATTTTGAGGAACACAACAAGGATTTGTGTGCTCAGCTCACATTCAACACAATGTACTATAATATGCTTATCAACAATGAATAGGAATCTTACGAAACATGTTTTCCGTGACGTAAAAATTTTCATAAGCATTAAATTTGTCAAAATTATAATCTTTTAGCAGATCGCATAGGCCAAAAGCGAATAAAACTCATGAACGGCAATTTAACGAATGTTAGAATTAACAGAAAATATTTTTCAACATATCGTGGGTAGAATCATACCATTATAAAATATGGAAAAATTTCACTGACCTTATGGCGAGGCGTTAGATTACCTCAATTCAATTCAAATCCTGCGTCGTATTCACTGTAGATCCATGCCCTCGCTCTCGTTCTCTGCTACTCCGCGATCGAATATGACGACGAAAACGGAGACGACACAGAGTCGGACCCAACTAACACTGATTTTACGTATGGTTTTAAAATTTCTACGCACACGCATTTTTAATAACCGAAAATAAATCGTAAGATGTTCATTTTTAACAAAAATATGCAATATAAAATCTAAATTACGAATTAAGAATTTCACGAACGCTAACAGCGTTTGACCTACTTTAGAAAACTTTAAAATTCGAATGCTAACAGCATTTGACCTACTTAGGAAAATTTTTAAATTTCGAACGCTAACAGCGTTTGACTAGATGTGAACGGTTGCGAAAAAAGGACGCCAATGAGCGCGGAAACCCGCAATGGCGGCGGCCTGGTGAACATAGTGGGGGTGAGATATGACGTCAAACGGATGCGGATGTGACGTAATTTAGTAAGATAGACCTATAATAATGATGCTGAACGGTAACGGGAAGGCTCCGCTATTCTCAATCTGTTTACCAAGGCTTCGAATAACGGCGAATAGGACACAATAGCTCATAATTTTAAAGAACATAATTATTACAAGAAAGCTAAATATTCCTGCTGTTTAAAGTGTTGGTTTTGACAATAAATATTATCCATGAAAGCATTTTCTGTTTAACGATTCTACCTGCAGCCAAAATTAGGTTTCACTTGACTAAAAAAAGAGATGAAAGGTCAAAATATTTTGGCTGATGGCCGAGTTAGATTAATAATTCTCTCAATTTGCAAGGATCTTTTACACTCTAAAAGATCTGAAATTGAGAGTAGTAATTAGACCAATTCCAGGCATTTAAAACTAGGTACCTAATAGGGAATAACAATAAAGTATAGATTGTCTCAGGTTACCTCCGGCTCCTTGTGAAACGATAAATATGGTTTTAAATCCACCAAATGGGTACAAGCACTCAGCAGCTTCTCTTAGTAGCGAAATAAGCCCAGAAATCCCTGTAAACAACGAATAGGTACCGTGATAAAACAATTTCCAAGATTCCAGTCAACGAAAATCTGTAGTAAAAAAAACCACAAACCTGGTCAAATTCGATGGTCTGAATAAATAGGCTCCAAAAGGCCGAATACTTTTAGCGTAATCAGACACTGGTCTGAATAAAATATATCAAAATGAAGTTATTTTCGAAGGAAGAATTAAATAGGTAATGTCTCAATCACACCAGCTGATATTTTAAAGTTCAACGACTCGACTTTCCTTCCGATGCATTCCAAGATTTCGGACACATTCCGGCGGGTCCAACGAGAGCTCAGCGATTGGTATGGCTTGACCGCCGACCGACAAGATCGCCGCCACTCAAACCCCGCTGCGCAGCCCGCAAGGAAGCGATGGACGTCAGCGAACACAACGGAACTACGGTCAAACAACTTCGCGGAACTAACCAACTTTTGAGGACTACAGAAAAGGATCTCAACATCAAGACTTGGACATCGGAAGTCATAACTGCACGCGCCCCGATCAGTGGGCGGCCTGGGGGAGTCGATTATATGGGAAATACGATTCTAATTCTTTTTTTTTTTTTTTTTTTTTTTTTTAAAGTCGATGACGCGAAAATTTAAAATGAACTTTTTACGGAAATAAGGAAAAGGACATGAGGCTTACTGCCAAACAATAAAATTTTATCATTAATAGGAAAAAGTACCTTTATACTTTGAAAAACTACTCTTTCAAGGGAAATCAACTAAACTATCATTCATTTAGTTTAATACACCAAAAAAACAACGCTACAGTATGTCAAATTAGTGACACTATTGTGATATGTATCTACCTTCATATTTTCAAATAACATTGTCAATACTTGGTACCAAAGTGATTTCACCTGTTTATTAAACCAAGTAAAAAATATGTAGTAAAATTTAAACATTTTGTAATAGAATAGATTGAATCTATTTATTGGCTAATAAAAAGGGTACATTTTTAGGTCTTATTTAATAATAGCTCCACCCATTCCGCCAACAACAGTAGCATGCAAATAACAATAATTAAAATGATTCTATAAATAAATAAAATATAAAGAAAATACAGATGGCTTATCGCACACACCACACGCAATGATTTGAGAACTTGCTTATCAAACTACGCAACAATACAATGCCCGCACACAACCTTCAAGTTGCCACGTCACAACGAAAGTCCAAACACGTGGACCCAGCAAGAATCGACACAACTTATCTCCAAGTACGTTCCCAGTAAGTTAATAACTATACGTCGCAATTGGCGATAACCCGTCGGCGTCGGTACTGAATCACACGCCCCCCGTGTGATTTATCTGCGCAATTAGCCTACGACTGGCACTCACTCCATAAATCGGCAAACCGATATTCCATAACAGGCTAATGCTATACAGTGTGAAATATATTTGTCAAAGTCAATAAAAATATGGATTGTGATTTTACAAAAAGATAGATTTTTATACAATACTAAATAATATACTAGAAAAAATACGACTCGCGGGTTCGATTCCCGTCTGAGTATTGATCTGGTGCGAGCGCGAAATATTACGAAATATTATTACGCCAAGTCACTAAATAATAAAAATGGCGTCAATCAAAATTGTAGCAAAATAAAGTTATTAAATGTAGCTGATCCAAAACGGTAGTGAGCTTTCTACTATTAATAAATGAAGAAAATAACAAATTGTTTAACAGAAGTCTAAAAGATATGTTATTAAATGAATGCTACTATAGTGTAAAAGAGTATTTGAATGATAAAATAAATGCCTGAAGATATAGGTACTTACATACTTAATATAAACGTAAAATAATAGAAAAATATTATACTAATACACTTAAACAATATCTACTTATATTATATTGTGACTTATATGTGATACACAGTTCAAAACTATGTATTTTTAGATATAGTGATAATTGTAATTTGTTTTTAATAAGGCGTCCTCTCCTACTTCAATTGCTATACCCTACCAGGGTCCATAATGTTGTCTTTCTATAAACTACCTACCACCTATGTATTCACTTTATGGTATGCAATAAAATATTGAATTGAATTACTTTCTTATTCTTACACAGTGTTTGTAAACTGTCTATAAAATATTAGCCCGTCCTCAAAATACTATCAAATGAAGTGAATCTATCGCATCGCCTATCACGTGTAAGACAATCTTTTTCGACTAGACATTGCAATTGATGGCGCCGCGCGGCATAGAATAATGTGATAAAAACACAATTTTGTGGATATCAAATACAAACACTTAATATCTTACAGTCAATCTACCATCAAAACCACTGTACATACTAGTTCCACCGCTTTGTTTAAATTCCATGTAACGAACCAAGAAGCTTTCATTAAAATAAAAACCTTTCAACTTATAATCCAACAAAAGTATCACTGAATCCCCATAGGGCTTAACAATTCCAGAAGGCATATGTATGTATGTATTTGTATTATGTACGTATTGAACTAGTGTTATGTTTGTGGTCAAGGTACAGTTGACCTTTTGCCCATATCAAATGCTCAATCGCGCGCGAACGGGTAGCGTTACAAAAAGCGGATTTTTAAAGTAGATTTTCTCGTAACGTATTCCGTATGGTATCCAGTTTTCGCAATGTTAAATATAAACATACTCACCCTTTGACCTAGTTGACACGAACTCCCGAAGTCGACAATCTTAATTGCTGACCTCTTCGGGTTGCATAGTAGTATATTCTCAGGTTTAAGATCACAGTGAATTATATTTAGTTCTGAAAAGGAAATAAAAGTATGTATTAAGAAACATTAAAATATTATTCGGTACTGTATGTAAACGTAAATAGCATGCTGAGAATAAAATTATATATTTTGGAATCGTAGTAGTATCGGTGCTGTTCGAGCAAAGTGGAGGAGGTTTAGTATGAAAGTAGATCTTGGCCGAAATTCCGAAAATTGTTTAAAAAAAGATCGTATAAAATAGAACACTAATAGTAAACTGGTAAAGTTTGAATTTACCACTATAACTGTCTACTCGATTCCCTTCAAAAGCCAGTCTAATAAGGGAAGGAGAAAACAGTATTGTTCTAAATTGAACAATGTCGCAAGCAGCGGTGCCGACCGATGAGAATTTCGCAATAGTTGCGACGAGGTGCCGTTAATAAACTGCGCTGCGATAGGTCATTGTTTAGTCATAATAATATCTGCATAATTGTGCCAGCGAGCAGATTCAGGGCAGCTATGGTACAGACAGCCGAACAGAAACAAAGCTCCTAGAATGACAGCAACAAATTATCCCCAACCCCATGACAGGACAAATCTACAGCATTTCATGGCGTCCGCCGTCCGCTAGTATAATAACTATTTGCTTTCTCATACATTCTTTCATCTATCGATATATTTCATCTATTGCATGTAGCCGCTTCTTTACTTTATTTTAGATTCTGTGCACTAGATAGGAATATTGGCAACGCCTAAAAAACTAAAGCAATCATAATATTATGAAGACCATCTAGTCTTATTACAAATGTTATGCCATTTAATAGCCAGTGCATCGCACAAAAAATCAGGAAATCCTTAATTATACATGCGAAAGTCCGTTTGTTTGTGTGTTTGTTACGCCTTCAGGCCTTCACGGCTTAACTACTCAATCGATCATCATGAAATTTTGCATGTACACGTTGTCAGGAGTACAGAAAAGGACATTAGTTCCCGAGGGATAGAGAAATAACTGACTACGCAGACGAAGTCGCGGGCGGTCACTAGTGTAATAAAATAAAAACTGAAATATTTTTGAACTGTCTTATGTTTTTCCCTAATATTCAAGAAGTATTTAAGCTAAAACGACGAGAGTTGCAGCGCAATAGTAGTTTATGATACAAGGTTGGTAAGGAGGTTTCAAAAAAACCTTAACAACCGTGTGCCATACTACCTTTTTCAATACATTTGCGAGGAAACATTATAGGTACTACTGAAATTGTAATCTATACATATAATAAAACTGTGAATTCTAAATATTTTTGCGCGAATTACACAAAAACCGCTAAACGAATTTTGATGGATTTTTCACAATTTAGTAGATAGAGGCCAACTTAAAATCTAAGCTATGTTTCATCAAATTCAGGTGGGTGGAATCAGAGAAACAGCTTGAACTATTCGTAGTACTAGGTTTCATACACTAAAGGGGTCATTTTAAACTGGTTGCAATATTTTTCTACTGTCTACGCGGATGAAGTAGCGGGCGAAAGCTAGTAGAAATTAAAAAAAACGTTCGTAAACAAAAACGAACGGCGCCGGCGTGCGGTAAAATCAACTTTCCGCAGGCTGTACTAATCCGTAAACAAAGACGCACGGCGTGCGGTAAAATCAACTTACCGCACGCTCGACTGTCATCGTAAACTTACATTTTTGAGCAACTGCATTGAAAATGATATTTTACAGCTTTATAAGAATTTATCAAATAATGTCATCTATGATGATGTCATGTAACTTAAGAGGATTGTCAACCACGTGGTCTCCATACAAACGGGGATAACGTTTCCCACCCTCTAAACCTTAACCTACAGTAATTAATTTTTGGTATTTTTTTGAAATGCCTAAATACTAGGGCTGTACGTTTTGATTTTTTAAATATCTATAATAGATTTCGAAATATTTGCATTTTAGTGATTTCATACAAAACACAGAAGTGCCAATATTTTCAAATCTACAATGAATATTTTAAAAATCAAAACGTACAGCCCTAGTTTTTAGGCATTTCAAAAAAATACCAAAAATTAATTACTGTATTAATTTTTGGTATTAGTAGTAAAAATTCATTGCTGTAGGTTAAGGTTTAGAGGGTGGGAAACGTTATCGCCGTTTGTATGGAGACCACGTGGTTGACAATCCTCTTAAGCTGTGTTCGATTACTGCCTCCTATGAGCACGGACACCGCAGTTCCTAGTTTGCGACACTGTTGCAACGAACCTCTTACAGCGCCGATTCGACGCTGAAAGATACAATTACGTCGACGTCGACTTTGTAATGCAATCGCATGTATGTTCCAATTTACAGCGTTGATTCTGAGCGACTTGTATACATGTTGAATAACAAGTGCATGTTTGTGAAATTTTATGTTTATTAAAGTTTGAAATGAGTCAGAACTGACAATTACAGTTGATACGTTTATTACAAAGACAGGAAATAAGGCCACAGTGATGAAAATTACATTAATATTGTTGGTAATCTCACACGGAATTATCTAGAAATTTGAGGGAGGGAGAAAGGGAGGATAACCGTAATATTATACAGGATGGCTCAAAAAATGGTGTCAAGCGAAAGTGCCGAAGTAGACCGTCACTTGAGTTAGCTAAATGTATGATATTTATACGTATTTTTTTGTCAATAGAGTATTGGTCAAGAACAAATTGAAATATGCGACTGTTTTCCTCTCAATAAATTAAGTTTCAAAAAATACAATAGCACATATTTAAACCGACTGAAGAATGATGAAGATAATATGCAAATTGTTAATAAATAAATATTAGACAACATGACAAACATTGCTCCGATTCCAAAGTAGCTAAATCACTAGTATTATGGAAATCAGAGTCAACGGTGAAACTACAAACACTCAGACCTGAGCCAATATATAAAAGTTTGTTTTCTATATTGACCTAACCGGGGATCGAACCCGGGACCTCAGAGGACGTCGAATCTCGAATCGGTCGTTAATGTTTAAGGTCCCATATTTATAAACCGCTCTCAACGTTGAGATATCTTGAGATCATACTTAAATGAACAGGTATGATCTCAAGATAGCTCTCAACGTTGAGAGCGGTTTATAAATACGGGCCTTAGTATAAATACTAAAACCATAGAATGCTCACCAGGTTGACTAAGGAACAATAACGCAGTGCAGAGCTGCTGCGCAAACTTGCGCGTGAGGTTTAGCGACACGCCTCGAAAGTTCGTGTTGCGCAGGAGGTCGTACAAATTGTATGACAACAACTCGAACACTAGGCACAGGTGTTTCCGCCACATAAAGTGACGTTTCAGTTTTACTGTAACAAACAAAATATATTATTATCACCATGGGACATTAGTCAAGCCCATATTTAGACCACACAATTTTCAGTGTGCGATATAGTTCCGAAGTTTCATCGCTCGATGTTCAGAGTCAGACAGTCTAACATATCACAATATTGACATATCACAGTATTCTGTGACCTAATAGGGGGCTGAATAAGGCTGCTAGAGTAACACCAAGAGTCCAGCCACAATAATGTCTGGTAACGTTATCTGCTGTTAAGATTTCTACTGCTTTAAATGCTAGTTTTGATTAAAGAAAAACATTAAAGTGGACACCGAAATAAAACCAAGTTAAGACTACTTCTGTCGTATTTCAAAAAAGCATCTATGTAATGGCCATGGATTCGTTCTTGATCGTAACTAAGGTTTAGCTTCACGCGCGTAATCTTTCAATAATTTGAATCGAATATTGGGATTTGACCCACCTTAAGGCCTTAATGAAATTCAAAAATAAACACCGTTGTTTTTTACGGCGGCGCGAGATCCTGATAGCCACGATGTTTGGCTAACCGGACATGCCAGGCCAAAATTCCAAGTCGAACGTTCGTAATCGTAACATAAAATAATATTTCATAAACAAAAATACTGTAAGTCAGTGAACCAATAAAACGAACAATTAAAGGAAAATATAAATAATCCACTTACCTATATAATACTTATTTTCGGCATCTGCCCTGTTCATCATTTCTAGTAACCTGACTTCTATTTGTGCCTGGTTTAGGAAGGGTTTCTTATTCTTAATTATTTTAATCGCTACTTGACACTGCTCCTCGTGGTCATACGCTTTCACAACCTGTAAACAGAAAATTTCAACACATTATTTATGAGGAAAAAGGCGATAAGGAAAACTAAAACCCATTAGATGTAAATCGTTAAAAATGTAAATTAACTGAAGCTTGAAATAATATAAAAAACGAAACGAGAATTTCACGTCAAATCAAACAGTTTTGTATTTGACTAGCTTCTGCCCGCGACTTCGTCCGCGTGGATATTAGAGAAAATCCTTAGGGAACCTTCAACCAGGATCTGACCAGCCATTTTTACGCATTACGGCTTCCCGTTCCAGTTCCCGTTCCCTTTCGCGTTCAAGTTCCCGTTCAAGTTCCCGTTCCCGTCCCCGTCCCCGTCCCCGTCCCCGTCCCCGTCCCCGTCCCTGTCCCCGTCCCCGTCCCCTGGATGTGCATGTCCAGGTCCAATCACGGCCACCGTGTTGGACTTCAAAATAAATGTCATTTTCGCAACCACCATCCCATGAAACCTCAAGAACGACATCCACATCGATTTTCATGTTTACTTACCCCATTTACACCTTAAGGGAGGATTTTCAAAATAACAAAATATGTGTTTGACTATTTATTTTTAGACATGCTCCTACGAATTTTAAAGTTGTAATGTCTATTTTATATTATTTTTCCATACAAAATTTAAACTCCATTTTCACCCCTTTAGGGGTTAAATCATGTCCACCGTGTTGGACTTCAAAATAAATCTCATTTACGCAAACACCATCCCATAAAACCTCAAGAACATCCATATCGATTTTTATGTTTACTCACCCCATTTACCCCTAAGTGGTTGATTTTCAAAATTACAAAATATATGTTTGCCTATTTATTTTTAGATGTGCTCCAACGAACTTTAAAGTTGTAATTGTCTATTTTATATTATTTTTTCATACAAAATTTGAACCCCATTTTCCCCCCTTTAGGGGTCAAATCATGTCCACCGTGTTGGACTTCAAAATAAATGTCATTTTTGATTGAATCAGGCGTCACTTGGCGGAAGTCCCAAACCATTTTGAAAAAAGAAATATATGTAGCTTACTTCCGCAAACAAAATATGCAAGATGCACCGCCCGCCCGCCCGCAAAAATATGCAGCACACCACAAAATATAAGTGCACAATACCTGCATTTAGCAAGACAGCAACACACCTTGCACCTTCACCAATTAGGCTACTCTACACGTGTTTCGCCCCAACCCGGAGCATACTTGTAGTAAAGGTCTACGACTGAACGTGTTGGAAAACCTAGAAATTATCAAACACAATGTTGATGGAACCATACTTAACAATCAACTTGACGTCTCTTCCTCGCCATTGCTGCGTATTTTCTCAAATAATAATAATTCTTAAAAATAAGTATCTTATTAATAAAACACATTATTTAATGTATATCAATTTATTTGTAGGTAATTTGAATTAAAAAACATGTTTTCTTTCTTTTTTCTTTTTTTTTATTTGAAACTGGCAACATTCTTCAAACGTTGTCACTGTCAGTCACTCTATGCGCAGTGGGGAGGAAGTGACAATAAATACGGTGTCGGAGGGCGTAGTTGCTCATTCGGTGTTGGTTTACGCACGATCTAACTCCTGAGGATGCTCCGGGTTGGGGCGAAACACGTGTAGAGTAGCCTAATTGGTGAAGGTGCAAGGTGTGTTGCTGTCTTGCTAAATGCAGGTATTGTGCACTTATATTTTGTGGTGTGCTGCATATTTTTGCGGGCGGGCGGGCGGTGCATCTTGCATATTTTGTTTGCGGAAGTAAGCTACATATATTTCTTTTTTCAAAATGTCATTTTTGTAATCGTCATTCCCGAAAACCCCAATAACGACATGCATATCTATTTTTGGGGTTTTTTACCCCTTTTCACCCCCATTTCATCCCAATAGGGGTTCAAATACTAACAATAACAATATACGTTGCGTTAGATGTCTATCCATAAGCCTAAATTATAAATTTAGCGATTTTAACTTCGAAAATAAAGGATTTTTTTCAATACACAACTTCATCCCCCTTTTGACCCCTTCGGGGGTAGAATTTTGAAAAACGCTGAGACCCGTATTTATTTATTTTCAATGGTCAGTCTAAACACAAAATTTGAAGATCCTAGCTTCAAAACTGAGGGACTTTCATACAAACTTTGATCCCCTTTTTTACCCCCTTAGGAGGTGAATTTTGAAAAACCCTTTCTTAGTGCACCCCTAGACCTCATAAGGAACCTACGTGCCAAATTTGGAGTCTCTAGACCCAGCGGTTTGGGCTGTGCGTTGATAGATCAGTCAGTCAGTCATTCAGTTTACGATTTTATAAATATAGATACGACGCGACGTCATTGGAGCCTCCAATATTGCAGCAAGGTTTAAGGTGGTTTAAGCGACCCAACACTGTCAAAGACCCAGTTTAATCGACAAAGGCGATGACATAAGGGTTGTTTGTCCTCCTAAATTACTAATAACACAAAGTATCCCGAAGGGTGGATGATTGCATTAAAAGCTTCCCGTGGCAGGTGCAATAATGTGATGATGTGCTCGTTGATATGGCTTCCGTAATCCTGAAAAGCCTTGAGGGACAGTTTTCTGGCCTACAGTTTCTGATTTTTCTTTTCAGACTAGTGTAAATTATGTAAGTTATCTTTTCCCCATAAACACTGTTGATGAGGCAATGAAACCCCAAAAAAATGATTAAGGCTTTCGGGCCGTATATTTAATCTTGCATTAATTTAATCTGAAACAATGTTTTGTCAGTTCAGCTACCTAATTGTCTACGTCCATTGCTGTGGCATTACAAGGCACTGTGACAAACTGTCGTCTCTGAGACTCAGTGATGGATGTACACGATTGCCAAATTAAAAAGCGATCGTAATAGAGCAATAAAGCCCCACTTAAAATTGTATGTATCCATACCTATAGCCAGTTTCCAGGATTGAGGAAGGTGACGAATTTAAGCCTTATAATATTATGAATCAAACAGAAGCGTGTGCGTGTGGAAGCACTTAACTCTAGACACTAGTAATGGAGTTTTCTGTCTATTTAGCTGCTCTATTCTATCCAGGAAAGAACAACTTAAGCACATCACAACTGACCTGTCCAAAAGATCCCTTCCCGATAGGTGATGAGATCTCGTACCGGTCGAGGAACTTCTCGCCCTGCTTGATGATGTAGTCATGATTGTCGTCGTCGTACCCGTCATTGTATAACTTCCGCTCCTTCTTGTGCGACCCATCTTCGCCCAGGTACTGTTGCGCTCTCCGTTTCTTCTTTGCGTAATATACCTGTTGGCAAAAGTAAAATAATGGTAAGATTTTTGTTGACTGTGACAATCGTGTTGTGCTCGTTCGTAACAATTGTCTGGAGTCAAAAACTTAAGATTAACCAGTACTGGGAGATCTCCTATTTATTATTACGTGCCTTCGCTTTTGGTAATCCATTTTTGTTTCCCAGTTTTTGCAATATCCAAGCTTTATTCAAGCATCAATCGGTAACCCAAAGATAAACTGTCAAATAGCGTGATATGATAACTGTCAAATTACTGTGACCATTAAACATTGGACGTCAAAAATATTTTTTTAAAAAAAACGTAGACATTCTGCTTTTGGCCATGTCCGCAAAAAATATTATGATGTAGGTAACAAACTGAGTAATGAATTTGAAAGACATGGCATGAAGTTTTAGCCTTTTCCAGGTGAGGACTAACCTGGAGACGATAATACGACAATAAATGAATACATTGGTAACACTAGTTCATAGGAGTATTTTGAAACATTTTTTTTTTTCAAACAGACTAAATAGGTAGCACACAAATGGATTGTACTGAAAACAGTAACAGAAAAACATTTTGTGTGACTAAACTATTGGATATTTTTTATTGTTTTTATGCAGACTGAGATCGTTATTATTAGCTATATGTCGTATTGTCGTCTGCAGGTTGTATTTATATATTTGATTTAAGTAATAGAACATCTTAAATCAGCATAATAAAGACGTCAAAATAGGAGGAAATGAAGGATAGACGAGCGCGGGAATTCGGCTGACGGACGTTGACCCAAATATGCGGTTGACATTGATCGACGACGGCCGCGATACGTATATGCTTATAGTATAAAACATTCGTGGTGAACAGCACGCATGTTATTACGCATTATAGCGTTCGAACGACGCGCATATCGGCCACTAGGAAGTTCGTTGCTACGGGTTTTTACGGCGGCGTGTCGCTAGACTCGCCTAGATGTTATGAGTCACCGTGTTGCCGGTAGGTAACGTGAATATGACGTGTGAATGTCCGCGCTAACAGACATCGATCAAACAATCAACTCGGATGCAAAAGCGAACCGCGTTTCGAGTTTTTTTTTGGTTACACTAGCTATATTTCAACACTTGCTCTACCGATAAGAAAGTTCGCGAGTTGTGTTTTTAAGCTTCTTCTAAAACAATCAAAATATATAATTTAAGATATTATTCTGTTTGTCTCGCTGTTGGTCTTCCAAAGAATAACAAAATTAAATAAAATAAAAATAAAATAATGACAGGTTAGGGTCGCCGGTTCAATATATAAAAAAATATTAGTTGGCATAATAATCTCACGTTATTCAACGTCCTTTTGAATGTCATTCTCAAGTGCGTCACTAGACCTCTTTACGTCATTATGACAGTGGATGTTTAGTGCAAGTGCAACACAGCTATAATCGGCGACTGCACAGCATTCGCAGCGTGGCGGTGCGGAAGCGTCGCATAACGACGCGGCCAAACGATAACCCAAATTTCTGACAGCGACCTACATATTACGGTGTATTTTACAGGCGACCGAGCGCGTTTCGCCGTACCGTAGCACACTATAGTATAGTATACAGTGCTGAAATTTATATTGTCACTTGTCAGTCTTCCATAAGTAGCTAAGCTATAGATACTACTGAATAATGATATTTGACTGTATAGGGGGCTGTAGGTGGGATAGCAGAGTCCTGACGTTATGGGGGAAGATTGTAAAGGTGTGCGGTGGTGATGATTGGTGGTGAGTGGCTCGGCAGGCCAGTGACCGCCGCGGCACGTGGCCGCGAGATGAGCGCGTCGGGCCGGGGAGAGACGGCGCGCGGCGGCTGTCATTGATTTTCCCCGTTTCGCCCCAACCCCGAGGTTGGCTCCCGCCCCACCGCGTCTCACCCACTTCCAGCGCCCGATAACGAGGTTAACGGGCGACGTGAGCGTCTCCTAAACTTTAATTATACTCGTACACCCGTCGTGCATGTTTAACCCGGCCTCTATTCAACGTTTTGTTTGCAGCGCACCTGATAGCAGACGTGATCCACTGTTCGGTCGACGGCTAACTATCTAATGAACGGAGTCGGAGATAGAAACAAGTATCCCTACCCTACACAGCCAGCGAGCTGCTGGTGCAGTTTAAGTGTATGTAGCTCTATCTGCTATCTGTTTCATAACTTTCGTCAGCAAATCCGTGCAACACTTGAAAATAGGGTGAGCTAAGATGAAATTGCATAAAACTGAAATTGAACTGAATACTTACTAATTACACCTGTTTATGTTTTGTGGCAGCAGATAGCTGTGGTATTTTTATTCAGGAAGCGTATATACATATTGTTTACATTTCTTTTCCGTCATGCAAATAGCGTATCAATCTAGTGTTCTTAGCTATTTAAATATTAGGTATTCCATCATTTCCCTCGCTTTCGATCTATTATTTCTACGTGATAATGAAGCTCTTTGAACAAATTTTCTCGAAAAGGAGAAATTTAAGTTGTTGTTCTCGGTTTTACCACTTCATAGGAACATTATTTACAAAGGATAATTATGCGGAAACCCCGCAAAATATTATCTTCTAATCCAACAAGCGACGTACTAACAGCGCTATGTGAGCTCCGTGATTTACCGCTTGCATGTTAATCACCATAATAAGAATGTAGCATAAACCATCCATTTGGACATAAATAAAACTAAATGCACCGTACGCCGGCAAACTTTCGAAAGGAATGTTCTGTTTGTGAATCCATAATTTTATTCCAATGAACTTCGCATTATCATTAAAGGTAGGAAGAAATGAAAATTGTTTACTGTCCCACGATCAAGCTCACTGAATGAGAGCTGCATACTGATAAGAATCTAAGTAGCGATCGTAATTGTTTCGATAAAACAAGCCATTAATGAGTTGTAGGTAGCAGTTTTGTATGCAAAGTGGGTTTTACAATGTTACACATGACTCAAAGCTTGATGGTAACTTCACAAGATAACCTTTATATCATACAATTATCACGGTAAAATTAACTTCTTCAGGTGAGTTGAGTTTGTTGGAAGTTTAAGGGAGGTTTTGTTTAGAAGGCCCGGGGTATAAAAATAACTTTAACTGATAATAACTCAGGAAGAAAGTTAGAGTTATACTAGACTAGCGACCGCTCGCGACTTCGTCTGCGTGGAAAGTTTTTTTGCTATCCCTCGGGAACATTACTTTTTTTTGATGAAAGGTATCCTATGTCCTTCTCTGTACCCCTGAGAACGTGTATGCAAAATATCATGATGATCGGTTCAGTAGTTGGGACGTGAAGGCGTAACAAACAAATAAATTAACCAGATATCTTTTGTTTTTTATCATGATAGTGAGTGAACTGTATTGTCAGGATAATATGCTACGTTTAAGTTGTGGATTCGATTATTTTGTGCGCGTTTGAACGTTTTTTTACAATGTTTTTGTTTCTATTCCATTTATTTAATACCAATCCATCATTGAGCCTGCGTAGTGGGTTATTATATCATCCATCCATACGTAGGATACCCGCACACACTAAATAATATTTGGCCATTAATTGTGTCAATATTTTATATAGAGAAAATGAACAATATTTATATTTACAATTGGTCATTCCCAAGCATTGGGGAGGGGACATTAAATTTTAAAACGTCGCATGATTATGATGCTTGTTATTATTTAACAAGATGTTTACAATAAATTCTGCCTAATAATGCAATTTCGGTTGGCTTTAAGGCACGGAATAAATTATAGTTGTTAGGCTTTCGAAAATAAATAAAAACTTGGATGACGTGTTGCTTAATTTCCACAATCGTTAGTCACATCAAACTCCTTTCTAGAATAAACTTTCACCCGTTTGCACTAAACTTAAGAATCCCCTAAGTCTTTTCCTAACTACAACTCAACCAAGATAATTAGGCGAATGGCAGCTAAGCTTATGACACCACCGTTTTTAACCGACTTCATCAAAAGGAGGAGGTTCTCAATTCGATTGTATGTTTTTTTTTATCGTTGTTCGCGCGTATCTTCGACATTTATGGACCGATTTAGATGATTCTTTTTTTGGTCGATTGAGTTTTCTTGCGAGATGGTCGTATTTATTTTTTTTTCAAATCGGTTCAGTAGTTTACAAGTAATCCTGAAAATACTATGATATTAAATCAACTAACTTGACAATTTTGTTATTATTTATGAACCGAATTAGATGATTTTTTTTGTTGGGGAAGGGATACCTTTGTGTAGTCTTTTTAACCGACTTCAAACAAAGAAGGTATTCAGTTTGTATGTATGTATGTTTCTCCGCGATTATCTCACGTTTGGCTGAGCCGATTTTTCTACCTAAATAATATACCTACACTACCTAATACAGAAAGTACTTACACTAAAAATAAAAAAATTGTTTAAAAAACAAAAAAACCGACTTCAAAAAACCTGCCTCTAAAAAGCAAGAAATAATATACAAATCATTAGATACGCATTATCATTGTCATAATAAAACACGTCAATTGAAGTCGGGTGTGGGGCTTTTAGAATAAAAAAAGGAAGATGTACTCCAGCCCCACCCGACTTTAATAGACGTGTTTTATTATGACAATGATAATGCGTACCTAATGATTTGTATATTATTTCTTGCTTTTTAGAGGCAGGTTTTTTGAAGTCGGTTTTTTTGTTTTTTAAACAATTTTAATTGGGCGAGTTGTGGTTAGGAAAAGACTTTAAGCTATTCTTAAGTTTAGTGAAAAAATTTAGACATCCTAGAAAAGTTAAAACTTGTGTTTTTTTTATTAATATGCAATAGTGAACCTGAATACGACCAGTTACTCATAATATATTGGTTAACAATTATATTGTTGTACTGTACCGAACTTGTGCATTAGTCGTTGTTAAAATTTAGTTGTCAATATCATAATTAAAACAATCTAAACTACTCAAAAGAAAATAAGGGCCACTGCATGGTTTTCCATACTGTTGCCGACCAGCACCAGCTACGCCTTATTGGATTTCTCTTTGGTCTTCCTTCTAAATTCTAAATTTCAGTGACATCTTTTTGTAAAACAAATGCATGTTAGGTTGACATTAAAACTTCGTATGGGAATAAAGTGTTTGTGTGATTTCGTGCCCTATCCTCAACACATACAAACGAGCTGAAGTTCTGAAAGGTTATTTGAATATATAAATTCAATCTGATTTTATTTGAATTTGATATTGTTAGAAAGACGTAATAGTCAACTTGCGGACTTTACTGACGAATTTACTGTATAATTTCTCTTATTCGCCGTGTTAAAAACAGCAGTCCCAACTACCAAGAGTCATCCAGGACAGGAGTACCAAAGAGACCTGGCCCTTCCAGTTCGAGCTGGCTCTGCGTTTCCCTCTATCGTCAGTTATCAATTATGGGTTCCGCCAATGCGACGTGGGGAATGAGGAATGTCTGAAAAAAAACTTAAATTGGCTAAATATGTTTTTAAAGGTAGGAATAAGCTCCCTTATAATTTGCCTTATAAGCCTTATATAAAAAAGTTTCAGAATTGTTGGTTGCGTGGAAAATAAAAAAAAATGTCAATAGGCATTAAACCCAACTGCTAAGGTAAGAAAGATGATGAATGTATGTGTAGTATGCGGTATGGAAGTACGAGAGGGATAAAAGCGGGAACTTGAATGTAAGAGTAGCTACAAAATATGTAAAACAGGCTCTGACTCCTGTTAGAGGTACTATATATATTAAAAAAAAAGATAGCCAGTTCCTCAGTGATGAGGATTCCGGGTGTAGTGTGCTTCCACCTTCGGCCTTATTGTCACTTATTAAAAAACCATTCTGCTTTTTATATTAAAAAATAGCTTTTAAGCTGGTACCCTGAGCGAAAGTGGCCGCGGTGAATTATATTTAATATTACAATTCTAATACACAATTTTAATAATGTTTATCGTGGAGATTTTAGGGCCCACAGTCTAGTATTTTTAGACGGTATCGTTACATTCCCTCGAAGTCACTGCTAGAAGTAGATAGCAAAACTGCTAAAAGTGGCCGTTTTTGACACATTTGCTATCTACTTCTACGAATGACTACGAGGGCATGTAGTGATACCTTCTTAAAATACTAGACCATAGGCACAGAATATATAATAGTACTAACGTACAGAAGTCGGTCCCCGCGAGGACCATCAAATAATAAGCTACTCTCGCTGCACGGCAATAAAGTACAATTTCAAACTGCACAACGCTGCGTGGATAAAATTATATGCACCTACGAAGAAGAAAGAGAGGCGTCTCTTTCTGTCGCATAGCTCTGTCTCAACCGACACATTTCGGGGTTGCTACTCGCTAGTTACTGATATCATAGAAAACATTCGTTATGCCCATGAATAAACAATGAAATTACTAATAAGTACCTTAAGTAGGTACTTATTAGTAATTTCATTGTTTATTCATGGGCATAACGAATGTTTATAAAATAAAATAAATCTACCTAATAGGTGAGCTGAGCATATTTAAAGAGCATAAATAATAAGTATTTCTAAGTAGTTAGAGAAGCTCGATGGCGCAGTGGTATAGCGCCTGGCCCAACGATTGCGGAGGTTAAGCAACTTTTGCAAGGGTCGGTTATGGGATGGGTGAAAAAAAAATGTATTTTTTAGCTTTTTTTTACTGGTGCCATATTTCGAACTTCGATACAACTAAGTATGTAAATATGTATACAAAAAATACAATAAACTTTGGTAGGTAGGTAGGTACGTTAGTAATTAAGTATCAAAAACGAAGTGCATGCAGTTTCGCATTCGGCGCTTGACTGACTCGTTTCGTTCGTGATGTTCACGCGCTGCGCTCTCGTCGCTTGCACACGCCGCGCGTTTCGGTCGGCGCGGTGATATCCCTCGACAATGGCCCTCTTGGAGTGGGCCGCGAGCAGTAGGCTAGTATAAAAGTTTAAGCGCGGAGTGATACCCCCCCCATAGGCCCTAAAATCTCCACGATAAACATTATTTAAATCTTTTTCTATTAATATCTTATTAAATAAAAACCTCTGAGGGCGCCACTTTCGGTCATATAACCGCCTTAATATAAAAAATCCCACGCAACTAGAAATTCCATTGGAAAAAAGTAATTTCTACGAGTATTTTAAAATTATTGTGCAAACATTTACATTTTGCTATGTAGAGTCACCTACATACATCACATACCTATCATTTCACAGCAAGAACAGTAAGTACATGTAATTATTAGGAAATTACATCAAAGGTTTGCACGTTAATAATAAGACACAGGATATAATTTATGGAATGTTTAATGCGAAGATTTAGGCCGTTAAATTAATTGTCTTGAATATGAGCACATTATAGTTCCCTCCCCAAGTTTCATGTCGCAGATTCCTCCCTCATACATTCAACATTATTATGGTATGTTTAGCTCTTTCATATAAAATATTTTTGGAGTGATTTAATGAATTGCTTGTTACATTATGTTTGGTGGAATATTCCGGCTTTATTATCTCGGGAGGGAAATTTTATGAGGTAGCAAAGTGCCGTGGGAGTGCCAATAAATCTGGAATGTAAAAAAGATGAAGCATTGTAAGGCAATAATCATGCCAAAAGTGCATGCAGTTACGATGGCATGGCAATTGCACGCTTCTCTTGGTTCTCTTAGACCAGGAGCCCAATCGCGTTAATTCTAAACGATAAACCGTTACGTTGTCATTTAGGATTTAGGATATATTTATCTAAAAATCTTTGGCTTAGCTTTAGAATTATCTATGATTGGCATCCTAGTCTCGCTAGAGAAGGCTTGCAACAATTTTAATAAAACTAAAGCGAGTATTTTTCTGCAAACGAAACTGAAATGATAACGATTTATGGTTTTTTCGTTGAAAATTAGCGCGATTGGGCCCCAGTTATTGCATACATATCAATGTTGGCATGGCGGGTGTCCCGCGCTTGGCTCTCAAGTGCTTGTTTATGTTTATTGCTGTGATGTCATCGTGACATCATCTGGTTGCATTCGATGAGGCAATGTTTCGATCATCACTTCGTTTTCGTCACCCGTTCGTTATTGTTACAGCGTGTTCGTTACACAATACAGGAGTACCTAGTTAACGTTAACTTACTCGTACAGAAAGAAAATTAATTGACGTTAGTGAGTTTAGATTAGACATTTACAGATTCTGTAGTAGTATACTTAGACAGTTGTAGAGGAAGAGCGTTGCAGTTGCAAAGGGGGAATTCTCTAAAAGAATTTACGTGCGTTAATTAATTTTTGACAGTCTAGCCGGCGACGGACGGCGAGAGGCAAACAAGCGACCTTCTTGAATAACGGATCCGATATACAGTCGCTTCTTAATTCAGGAAACGGATTTTATCCTGAAAGCGAGTGACTGAATATCGGATCCATTTTTAGGAAGGACGATCGACGATAGAAAGATCAGGACCTTTGGCGACTGAATTTCCCGTCCTAAATCGGACTCTCAATATCGGATCCGTTATTCAGGAAGGTCTAATAACCTCTTAATACTACATTAATAGTCGGTTTACAGTCGTAGAATGTAGTATCAATTAAAGCGTCTGAAAAGCGCAAGTTTACATTATTAACACTATAAAAAGACAGTTATTGCGAGAAAATTTGTGCAATCAATTAGGAGTTTTAAGAGGGGTCGGAGACTCGGGGGTGGATGCGTGCAGAGTGCAGAGTGCAGCGGCGTCGGCGGTGGGGCTGTGCGGGGCCGGCGCGCGCATCTGTGTGCATTCGGCATATTTACCCCGATATAGTGGGCGGGCGGGTTCACTGACCCGACCCAATGCAAGGCCCGCGTACGTAGGCCGCGCTGGCGACGCACACGCCGAGGCCCGTTTCATTAGTGCCATAGCACCCGCACACCGACGCAAAAAGCCAACACACTGCGTCAAGTGGGCACGCACGCTTTTTTAATCATCACTCTAGGAATCCGGCCGCGGACACACTGAGTGGCTTATACCGCTTGTGCGTAACACCCGAGATGGAATCGGAAAACATCGTAAATTCCAGATGCTATGTTAAGAGGAACGGGAGGCGGCAAATCGAGTTGGACCGGACGAAGCCATATCGATCTCGCGTTTATTTCTAACTCGGCACCAGTCTAGATAAGCTATTAAAAATGTATAACAAACTAAAACGGCTGTGTGATCGATACTTGACAACTAAACGGGGGTGCCGTGATAGCGCGATAATCGGTACGAGTGAAGATTTATTTCACATGGAATAGCAATGCTAAAATCCAAAAACGTGGTGCAACCATAGGGGCATAAACATACACATAACTTCATAATTAGCGGCCTGGCATTCATAAATCCAGCGCCTAGACAGACACACCGAGGGCTGCGTGCTACCAGCGATGTATAATGCTAAACCAACCTTAAAGTCGGCAAAACGTGGGATGCAATGCCATTCCATAACCTACCCCAAGCTTTTCCCGCATTGAGGCCGAACCGGACAGACGACGGCTTTGATCTGGCGCTTTCATAATAAATAACAGTTTTGTTAATTATTAAAATGCGTTGTAAACAAACATTTCGCTACAGTATTCGTAACACGTCACATTAAAGTAATTTCGGGCTGTTAAATTAATATATGTATCCATCCGAAACATGCTATTTATAGACTTAATAATCAATTGGAAGTAAATTATGGTCGACGGTTCATAAATATTTTAGTGAGCTGTCTGTAACTCATGAATTTCTCAAATATCATAAATCATGTCAAGTATCAAGTATAACTCTACAAGATCGTAAATATTTTTTTCAGGTACCGGAAGTCGGCTAATGATTGCATGTGTCGGTTGGGTTGTTTGTTTGTTTGTACCAGTATCATATGTCACCCAGATGTTTCGGAGTAGGTGATAAAACTCTGACCTTGCACTTTCCTTTTTCTGTTGTTCAACTACATCATATTTTGGTCTTTATTTATGTTATTTGTATGCTTTGTAGATAAATAATTGAGATAAATCTGTCACTGTGGATCTTTATGATGTTAAAGTCAACGAATAAATAGATGATGAGTAGAACGGGTTGCACATCATCGAATTTCTGGAATCCTGATTCCTGACAATAAAATAATTACAATGCATAAAAATAGTCAGAAAATAGTTTCTAAAACTGTCGATTTCGTCGTCCACAATATTCCCTCATCCCAAAGAGGACAAGACAAAAGAGTAAACGGAAACAGGGAGGATGTTTATGTAGATCAGCGGGAAGTACAGAGGTTTTATTGTGGTGGTCACGTGTAGTCCGGCGTGGTGCACACACAGACACACACACCGTCTACGTCTGTGTATGTGCACGCCTGTGTACATGCAAAACGCATTCTGTGTAGCTCACTGATCGGAGGATGCATTCGCGGACCTACCACAACGCACCCCACGTTGTCTCCGGTCAGAAATCAAACTCGCATACCGACGCCATTGTTTTATAACGCGCTAATAGGTTTCTGCTATTGCGTTTACGTCGAGTTGAGTCTATGAAATTAGTTATGTAGAATTTTAAAAACTTATTACTTTTGAGCTTTTTATTATCTATGATGTCGTTTTAGACTGTTACAAGTATTCCGTGAAGAGGTACGCTATTTGTATGACCATACAAATAGCGCACCTCGTTACAGAATCTTGAACATAGAAAAAATAATAGGATAGTATGATCCATTGTCAGGCACAATACAATCTGAATACAAGAAGTGAAGACGTAGAAATTGGGACTCGGCTAGATCTATTTTGGGGCAATAATAAGAGAGCGCGGGCGGCACTCTAAGTACTAGCTAGGAGACCATCCAAACGGATTACCGGAACCAACGAGTTACAATATCCAACAATCAAATGACGTCTTTTTATGGACTGGCTTCTATTGTATTCTTACTTTGGTTTGGGATGATGAAATGTGTAGATTATTGGGAAAATTACAAATATGAGAAATATCAGCACCAGTTTCTTAGTTACAACAACAAAACCTATAAATCCTATAATTAAATATTAAATTCGATTGTCTGTCAAAATCAAACAGAAAGTTATGACATACTACTTAGCAGTTAGCACCCCATTAAAAATCATACGCGTTCAAATCCCCTCAAGAGTGCGAGCCACCACTTCAAAGTTTGGCCTCGCAATTACTAAAATTGGTTTGATTTACCATTTTAATTGTAGCAAAAAGCTTATTTTTTCCATCAGCGTGGACGATGACGGTGGCGTTGCAATCTCGACCGAGTGACTTTCGCTCGGAGAGTCCATTAGGGTTCGGCAGAAGGACGCGAGGCGTTGGTCGGGGATTGGAATTTTGAGCTGTGGCGTCATGTCGTTAAGGCGTAGTTTCTGTCGGAGGTGTCCGGTAGGCGCGAGAGGAGAGCACTCGAGGTCGGATGCTGAGAGCGCGGGCGTGTGGTGCCGGCGGGGAGGGATGGTGGTACAAAATCGATATAGTCGGGCGGCGCGCGACGTCTTGTGCCCGATTCTCCTCCCCCCCCCCACCCCTCTAATGAATGAGAGCGGGCATAGTCATCTCTGCGGATGGCGGCTGCGATACGACACGCCGCCGTCGTCGTCGACTCGCTGTTTGCCGATTCAACGTATTGCGCGATTTGCGCGACATGATAACGAGCCGAACGCTGATCAGCCCTACGCTGCTGCCTCTGGCTGCAATTCCGATACACTGGTCTTGAGCGTCTCGGGCGCTCACACTATTTTAGAGCGAGCGTATAGTCCATTTCATAACAGTACACGAATTTTAGAGTAGTCTTTGTTGGCTAGTATCAAATCTTTGGAACTGTCGTAGATTTAATTTTCAAAAGAAAGAGAATTATTAGATTATACCCACTACTAACCCACTTACTTTATATTAGCTCTTACTTTAGAACTCAATATTTTGTTGAGGAACTGATTCAAATGAAGAAAGCTCATTCAATAAGTTGTGTCAAGATCAAGAAGAATGGAAAATTATTTTTATTAATGATTGTTTGTATTCGGAATTTCGGATACATTACATTGAACGCGATAATGGAAATTAATTAGACATTATTTTATAATCATGATGATACAATCAATACTATAAGTAATTTGTGTAACTGACGTAAAACAGTACATCAATGTCAATGTCATGGTACGGTACGGTTACGCTTCCGGGAACATTCCAATTACTGGCGATCGGCTAGTACAAAAGAGATAACAAAATATTCGTTACTCCATATATCAGATTTTTATCTATGCCTTATTAATTGTTCGATACAAGAAACCTAATTGTAGCAAAAAAGTTATTGTTTATAGCAAACAAACAGATTTTAATAAACGTGAATACACGACATCGATGACGTGTAAACATAATATTGTATTTTCAAACTTCGCAAATTTGACCGTGTGTCACACTTCCGCGCCAAACTTAACTGGGTTCCTATTCGCCAGCGCAGGGACTTGCACACTCTTTCCCTCCTCTACTCCATACTGTTCTTGCCAACTTCCCCTGCTTACCTAAAAGATTGTTTCTCATTCCTTTCCTCTTCCACGCTGTGTACCTTGCGTTCTTCCTTTAACCTCACTCTTAAATTTCCGCGTCATTCCTCTGATTTCTTCTTCTATTCCTTTTCTGTTCATGCAGTCAGTCCGTCTTTGGAACAATCTACCAGAAGGTATCAGAAAGCCCCAAACTCTTGGATCCTTTTGCAATCAAGTCAGGAGTCATTTGATATCTTCTATTCCTCACTAATTATTTTTAATATTATTTTTCCATTTTCCTGAATTTTCATTTTTATTTATTTTATTTTATGTATGTACTTAGTTTGTCCTCTAAATAGTTGCACCCACTCCCCTTTTTTTTCTCTCTTTATTTATTTCTCTTTTATCCATATGGATACGCCAGCCCCATTGTATCATCTCACAATACGATACCAACGTGGTTGTAACTAATCTAAAGACAGTATTAAAAAGTAAGTGCTTAAAATTACGTTAGGTTATGGAAATGGAATTACTGTTGACATTTTTTTATTAAACCACTTAATTTCTTTGCCGCATCTGCTTTAGGGTTTGCTAGAATACTTTGAATTAGCCCTACGTCCCTGATATTCAAATGTAATTCGTTGAACAGTAATTCCCTTTCTGCCCGGTTCTTGGCACAATCCAACAGTATGTGCTGTACGTCTTCTACCTTATTACATTCACTGCAGTTAGGAGAATCGACCTTTTTCATTAAGTAGGCAAACTTCGCTGATGGATTGCCCGACGCACGATCTAACTCCTGAGGATGCTCCGGGTTGTGGCGAAACACGTGTAGAGTAGCCTAATTGGTGAAGGTGCCAGGCTGTCTTGCTAAATGCAGGTATTGTGCACTTATATTTTGTGGTGTGCATGTGCATATTTTTGCGGGCGGGCGGGCGGTGCATCTTGCATAATATTTTGTTTGCGGAAGTAAGCTACATATATTTATTTTTTCAATATGGTTTGGGACTTCCGCCAAGTGACGCCTGATTCAATCAAAGAAAGTTATTATCTGTACCAATGATAACGTGTATGCAAGATTGTATGATTATCGATTAAGTAATTAACAGTAAAGAAGTTAAAACGTAACAAACAAATAAACTCACTTTATTAGTTAAGAATTAGTTACGATAAGTTGATGAAGTAAAAGATACAAAATTACAAAATATCTTTGGCATCATATAATGTAAGTAGGATTATTTATTACATGCCACTTACATACGTAGGTATGTAATGTAGGTCGGCGGGCTGTGGGCATGGGCACTGAGGACTAGCAACAAACGTGGTGGCATCAACTGCGAAGGAAGACAGAGGGCGGTGTAACCCACTACTAGGTAATTGTACGTGTACTTGTTATTAATTAACATTTCGTATAACTAAATGGCTCAACATAAATTTAATGGACAAATCAAAAAGAGGAAAACTATGTAACCTTTAGACAGGTGGTCTATTGGTCTAAAAAGGCCGTTCTAATGATATATCATTCGTTAGTAGAGGGTGTGTATAGAACAACTCCCTTGGCCATCTTGCCCATCATTAAAATTTTCACATTTCCTGAGCAAGTAGCCCAAAAACGGTTGGAAATTTAAACAAAGTGTACAGAACTAAAGTTATAAAGAATTTTATAACTTTCATTACCAAAACCCAAAAGGGGCACCTTCCCCCCCCCCCCCCTCACCTGCGAGACGTCAGTACTTTTAGTATGTTAACTTCCTAAGCACCCTGAACAAGTTTCAGAAGAAATCGCTTAGGTCCCCTGTCATGTATAAATATAAATTATGTCATAAGTATAAATTCGAATATACTGTCATCAATATTATGGTGCACTGTTGACGCTTGAGCTTATTACGTAAACAAAAACGATATATTATTTTTTCTAAACACTACGCTCGCAACATTCGCAACCCTGAATTATTCGTCAACTCAAAAATTGCGTACATTATTCTGGAAGTTTAAGGGCATCAGGAATCAGAAGGAATCTCGTTCTCGATTACTTTTGGACGAATAGGCTAAGAAGGACGGGCGGGAGTAGGCACCCCGGCACTGGAGCTGTCAATGAAAAGGTAAATAAATATGTTTTACGAGGACAGTGCGATGACTGTAAAGCCAAGTGGCTTATTAATAGCGTCGACGGCGACGTCACGGCGAGGCCCAATGTCGCAACGAGAGGCTAGCACAAGCAGCTTATTTTCTGGTGTGGCGTAATTCTTCTATTTTTATGACGGAAATGAATGATTTAAAAAAAGTTATTTTTGAAGTTCGTTTTGAGACAATAAAGTCAAAATAGTTAACTAAAATGTGGAAATACCCAAAAGAAATGGAATTTTATTTCTTCACCTTTATACCTATTCTAAGGTTCTTTTTAACCGACTTCTTTTATTTATCAACGAGTATATTTCAACGCAACATCAAATCAAATATCAAATTGAAGTCAAAAGTTCACTGATAAGGGAAAAAACAAAGGTGAGAGATGCGGTCAAACAGGTGTTGACAATGAAGTGGAAATGGACAGGCCATACTCAGAGAGTACCAGACAAAAGATGGTCACAAACAATCACAAATTGGTATCCAATATATAAAAAAGTAGGAAGGGTAGACCATTTAAAAGATGGAGTGACGACATAGTACTGACAGCAGGAAACCTATGGCCCAGACTGGCAATAGACAGAGTCACCTGGAATGGTTTGGAGGAGGCTTTCACCGCAAAAGGCGGCCCTTACTCCTAACAAAAACTAACGTTACTTTAAGCACAAAAACTAACATTTCTAACAAATAAATAAGTACACAGATAAAAATAAATTATAAGATAATATAAATCTCCTTGTAAGGGACAAAATAAAGCTTAATAATAATAATAATATTTCAACGCGTTGACCAGTATATCTAGAAATTTAATTCAAAAAGTTATGTAATTTCATTGCTCCTATTAATATTTAATTACCATCAAAAAGAAAAACAAATACAAGACAAATGAATTGAAATGACGCTCTTATTCATAATCACAACACAGATAACGACGACACGTGCGGTTCGTTTTCAAACACAAACCGATAAAAGGAAAGTGGAGTGAAGTAGGTGCGTGGCGATAGTTAGGTTGACACGATATCAAACGCGTCCGTGTACCAACGTGACCCCCGACCTTGGGGTCACAGATTCCGATAGGGGCACGTGTACTACGCGAGACGGTCACACGATCGGATCGTGGGTCGGGCACATGTCAAAACAGAATAGACGACACACGTCGATTGATAAAAGCTTTCAAGTTTATCTCTAATTAATAAGCAACAAAACAAGGCATCATCATACGTGTCATTATGTGGTGTAATTAAACGTGAAGCTCATATATGCCAACAAATTTAAAGAAGTTTGAAAATTGATAGGTCATCATAATATAACAAAAATAAGCATTTTAAATTGATGGCGTAAAGGTTCGTTTACTATCCCGGAGCGTCCACGCAAAATATTAGAAGCTGGCCAAACGTACCATCGTGACGACGCGGAGAGATTGCCAGCGGAGCGTGTCGGCCAGAGTCCTAAAGAGGGCGCGAGTGGACCTCTCCCCTTTGCGTACCATCGTCCCGACTTCACGCACCGCTGCTGGGTCACTGCACTGGCTGCTCGAGCTTACAGAGCTTCATACACGCCACATAATACTACTCGAGCGAGCTCGACAAACGCCTTGACAGTTTTAAACGCAAGGTTGGAGAACTGGCGGCTTATCGTCACAAGATGTATATTGGAATAAGTAACCGCAAATTGCTTCTCACACCGGCCGAAATGCGTGAGAAACTAAATAGGACCGCGGTAATCAGCAGCAGGAAAACGACTGGCATGTTATTATGCCGATAACCATTCTTCACATCAAGTAGACTACCTACTCCACTCACGTGAATAATCCGACCCCGATGGGATCTGTTGACGCGTGCCCCAAATATGCCCACTCCAGAATCCGGACAGATTTTTCACATCAAAGCCGCTCCTGCTCCAGAATAGTAAGAACTTGGCGGAAGACAATTGTTAAAAATACCGCTGACTAATTTCACGTTCGTATATCACTTCCAGGAGACACAAATTACTGTTCCCGGCTCTTGTTGTTTGCTTTATGTTTTCATTCGCGAAAAGAATAAGATTAATCGGTTTAGTTTAGCCTGGAACTAAGCTAAGTACCTTAGGAACATAATGTAAATCATATGTCATCGACCTCAAAGGCCGGTAGAAATCATTGGATCGGATTGTTAGCAATTATCGCGTCTGCGATGTATGATAGGTCCCTTGAGTGCAATATTATAGTAAGGTAGCAGAGAGCGTAAGCAAGTTTCCTCCTTGGGTCGTTTAGCATGGAATTGTTTATTGTACGAGGTGGTGTTGTTATAATTAGTAGCGGCGCCGGGATCGTGGCAGCAGGCCAGGTCGATCACTCGGGTAACGGGCCCGCACTATATCTGGTGTTCGGTCGTTGACAGGGCTATTTTTCCGGAATTGCAAGCGATCCGCATTCCGCGGGAATGCTCGCCGGAAAAATGAGATAAACCATTACGACTCGGCCGGTGATTAAATGCGAGAACCACTGCCGCTGAGAGCTGCGGTCGGCGTTAACAAGGACTTCTTTAAATACGTAGCGTATGTGCTTGCATTTCACTAGCCATTTTATTACAAATGTTAAGCTGTTTTAGAAAGAGGGACGCTAAAGTTGCAGTAATAAAATCAGTTGTGGGACTATGAACGTAAAACGTAAAAAATACAAATGCCGTTTTCAAAAAACCATCCAACGATAGCATGAATGTTATACGGTGTTATTTAGACAACAATAACGGCTTTTAAGTTGGTAACAGGGCTTTCAGTACCTGTGTCATTAAGTCGTCACATGACAAAGCTAATAATAAGGCTACTTCACAAGTTAGCAGGGCAGGGAAAACATTAGCTTTTTGTTTGTGATCTGTTCACGCTACATTTATGACAACTTTTTAATTTACTTGTCTGTTTAATAATACTTTTGTTTCTGTTATAAACTCTCCGGCATGTAAATATTGTCGCTTGTTTGTTTACCTTTGAAAGGTCTTTATAAAAAATAAGTGATATTTAATTGTATCTATTGTATCGCATTATAAACTGTGTATTGCTTGGTTCAGGTTCAGCATACCATCTCTATCTTTTGGTTTCGTTTAGAAATATAACAGAATTTGTATAAAATTATCTGTTACATAGGTATGATTATCTGTAATATACTGCTCAAAAGAAAATAGGGGCCACTATATGGTTTTCCATACAAACGAGCAAATTTCTGAAAGGTTAAGTTTTTTAATATAAATTAAATCTTATTTTATTTGAATATGATATTGTTCGAAAATTGTAATAGTCAACTTGCGGACTTTAATGTCGAATATACTGACAATATACTTGGCTGGCATATTTGTCACGTCTAGCGTCCCGCCACGAAATATTTCGGAAGCATGTACGCCAGACGCATAAACGTGCATATATCAGTTAGAGAGCATTAAGCTTATACCAAGAAGAGATCTACTAAATAGTACTAGTTCTCGAGTTAAAAAAAACAATAACATAATACATAGCAATTCTTAAGTAAAAAGGCAATAAAGTAGCAGGCACATATGTCACGTTACCCCTCTACCGTCTCTCCACGAAATATCTCGGAAGCATGAGTAACAGTGTACTTACGCCAGCAGACGCACAAACGTGCATAACGGGGTGCACCGAGCTTGTCGCAGAAAGGCATTCTCAGCAATTCCTAGATAAAGCACGCAGTTAAGAGAATTTCATTTCGCCCCGAGATAGATTAAACGAATTCCAATTTTCAATGCAATACCGACAAATAAGATTCCGTTTGTCATCCGACTTAGCTGATTATTGGCGTTAGGTGTATGGTACACAAATAACGCATTCAAAAGTCAAAGAAAATAAAATAAATAGCACCGAAATACCCCGAAGAATAGATTTGAGGACCTCCAGACAGAACCACAATATATAATGACATATTGAATCAGCGACTTTGATTATAATACATGGTTTTTTGGAAAACACCAACGGCCTTGTCACAAAACACTGTTTAACACTGTTTAAATGTGATGCTGTCACTTTTTTGACAATATTGTTTGAAAGAGACGGCATGACATTTAAACAGTGTTTTTACTAAACAGTGTTTTAAAATCTTTTGTGGCAAGGCCGCAAGTTAGCAGGAGTAGATACTAACATGATAAACAACGTTTGTTCTACGACATTTCCGAAAACAGGCAAAAAAAATCGACTTTCCATACAAAATATCCGAACAGCAGATCGAGTTTGGTATGAAAAGTCGAAATGTTTTGGTCTATTTTCGGATAAGTCGTAGAACAAACGTTGTAGTTTATTATGTTAGTATTCTACTCCTGCGAGATTGTTGGTGTTTTACAGATAACCCTGTATACTGATCTGATAGTATAGTACATAGGTATTTAATTATACATTTAATTAAATGTGACAGGATATAAAATTACAGGAAAAAATTCATTGACTCCATTGTATGAAATAAATTTTCACATTTTCCTTATTACAACGTACAACATTGTCCTTGTCGTGTCACTAAAATTGACACGTCAAATCAAAAAAATATTACAACAAAAATTTGACTTTTATGCGATTTTCAGAGGGGTACAAGGGGGACATTCTGCGAAAGGGAAATTTTGCGAAAGAGACGTTTTGCGAAAGAGACGTTTTGCGAAAGGGACATTTTGCGAAAGGGACGTTCTGCGACGGAGCCGTGCGGTTTTTTTTAATCGACCTTTTCGTCGTGGTTTACCGTGCTCAACTCAACAGGCAGCACAGCCCGGGTACTAAACGAAAAAAATAGTAAGTAAATGTGAACTTATTTCTGAGGAATAAATAAACTTATGCATATACCAGAAAAAAAAAAACATAATAATAACAAAAATATAAAAAAATGGACTAACAAAATATAAGTACACTTATAAAATGGATATGCGTCAAAGAAAAGCGGCCCAGTTTATTGGAATTGAGTTTCCGCTATTAGAAGTTGGCAAGAAATTGATTTGTGGTTCACATGGATAGGTGTGGCCTGGAAGTGAAGTTTCGAAGGTTTGGAGCGGAGTCGCACGAATGGATAGCAACAGTAAAGGCTTTGGCACACACAACGTGGTTCTGAAGTTGAGATGAGATGTGGCTCCTCCTTGGTGGATTGGTACTTGGTACATTCCTTGGTGTAAAATATTTCATTACGATTAAGTTCAAACAAAAATAAATAACGAGTAATTTCTAATAAATTCTGTTGTATTTTTAAATTAAAACAGAAGTTAGTGCTTCTTCATAGATTGTGAAACAGACACTATAATTTTGAAAGAAAACAAATCAATCATGTGTAATTGGTTGGGTTTTGTAATATTAAAAATTTTGCTGCTGTGGGCTTTTTTCAATAATCATAATATATATAATTTGTTTACTATAACCTAAATTTTGTAGATTGTGTAGTAAAAAATGAATTTCCTAATAATTGTCTTCTTTTGATTGTTCACAAATTTTAAATTTTTAATAACCTCAGCTGCACCAAAAATTAAAGCCCGAGCTGCCGACTGCTCTGTGTGTCCACAACTTTAAACGTCAACCCGTAGAGCGGTCGGGTCGGTAACATAAAATACGGCAATTTATCGATTGTCATAAAACGATTAGTTGAGTAACAGCGTCGCGTGAACAATTGGCGTGTCCACACGAGGAAGTCGACTTAACGATGTCCGTTTCGCCGTCGCTGGCGGCACGTAATTAATGTCGAAATATTCTGGGGGTCGAGTGGAGACGTGGGCCGGCGACCATATGGTATCGGCATGTATATTTCAAACCAGGTTATGGAATCAAATTATTATCGTTCGGAAGAAAGTTTAATTGCTCTCAAATGTTTGTCTTTTAATACAAAGTATTGCTGTGGATGAATAAATTATCTTATCACATTCCTAATTTAATTACGCTTAGTTAGATGTCCGTAAGCTTTGTGTCGTATTTTGTCCAACACCATTATATAACCACTATTACCATTACCAACCATAACTGATTCAAAATTGTCAATTGAATTATTAAATAAAATTTAACACTAAAGTGTTGTAAAATAATACCAATCTAATTTGACAATCGATCAAAACTTCAAAAGCCGAGTTAATATCCGTAAAACCAGTACTTTTGACCGCAATAAAAGAATATCGGCGGTAGGCATCGGCAGTTGTTTATGTGTACCCACTATGATTACAGCCAATTCTGTTTGTATGCAAACGTCACTTGGTCCGCTCCACTCGCATCGCTCAGCCGTAGCCGCGAGCGAAGGGGGGCAACCATTACCGTGCCGCTTATTTGGCAAATTGACTCCGTCGATAACCGTTCGCGGATCGCGATGCGTCTAGTGATTTCGATCATGCTCTTTATTCGCGACCGACCGACGACGCCTCGGGCTGCGGTGCCAAAGACGGCCAGCAGCCTTGATCTGGCAAGCCGAGACACTGATTGAGTGCAGGAGTATAGTAAAAATAATACTTTGATTACATAAAGGTACGAAAAGGTACTATTTATGGACGAACCACAGAATAAATAATGCTGAATAGCGAACAATAGTTTGGTCAGGTTAACAGTCTAATAACAGAAAACCCCCCTATGATAAGCCTGAAGTTTTAATTAAATATTATGAAAATTAAGTAATATTTTTTTAAACACATGCACCAAGACATCGATCCCTCACTATACTAGTTGCGAGACGTCGGGAGCGATCACGCGACAGGCCAACATCGAGATTCGGATAGCATCTGGGTTTTAATAGAGTTCTTCGGCGCAGACGTCTTCGCATCAGACGTAGTCGGCCGTGGATAATCACGGCTCCCGATCCCGACACGAAACCGAACTCCAGAGACAAACCTTCGGGGCATACCGAAGCTTGTTTATGAAGTTGTTCGAACTGCGTCCGTGTACTTTAAATTAAGATTTTATCTGAGTATTGGTATGCACGGAAGCGTATAGACACAGAATAACTAATAGTACAAGTATAGACTTGAGCATCAACTTAAGGTGCAAAGCGAAAGGTTATATTCAATTAGACGTTACAACCTGGTTGTGGCTAAGAAGTCGGAATCTGAATTATATTCAATCCTTTGTAGTTACCTAGTTCACAAAAAAAAGATGGCCCTTGATATTAGTCGTTTCACATTATATAGCTACTCAAATATAATCAGTTTTAATTTGAAATAAGCATTAACAACACAAAAAATAATATTATAGAATACCAATAATAACAAAGTCTGAGAATACGAAGGTGAGTCTCATAACTCGTTAGACTTGGAAGTTTGATTTCTAATCGACAGTTAGCAATTCATACCATCATCGAGCCGAGTCCAGACAGAATGATTATGAATTCCGGAACCTTGGATTCCAACGTTTCAGTGCGAATTCCACTAGCTAATGAATTGACCAAGAATTTATAGACTCGCAAGTGGAATATAAAATTAGAACCAAGAAATTAATATAAGATGTTTTTGTCGTAAAATGTCATTTTCAGATTAGTCCGTTTTGTGGGATAATCGTTAAGAAAATGTTTTGTTTTAATAAATAAGTCAATGTATAAATAAAGTTACTGAATTTTCTAGGTCCATCCTACTAGTCTGGAAAATAGTTAATAAATAGTTGCGTTATTAAATCCAAACCAATTCGTTACCGAATTAGTTCTCTAAACTAACAAGACGCACCAATTAATTATAGGCGGTCTATGCGCGTCGAATATTTGTTATAATTTGTGCTATTCGATTTAAAGGCTGTGTTTCACCTTCCCGCCCAGAGAGCTAGAGACAGACGTAGACGTAGACGTCTGAATGTCAACGTCATGTCACCTTGCTGCTCTGGGTCTGGTAGCTACAATTTGACCAATGTCACTTTATCTTATCGACATAGATAACGGAACATTTAATAATTAGTCTGGGTGCCGACCAGACAGACGGTTGTGTGTGTGTGTAGTCACTAATCACGAGAATTATAAGGTTTCATGTTTCTATTTGGAGAATTTTGGAAAATTTTGGCGCAGTGGTTTAGCGCCTGGCCTAGCGATTGCGGAAGTTAAGCAACGTTCGCAAGGGTCGGTCATGGGATGGGTGACCAAAAATGCATTATCTCGAGCACCTCCGTGCTTCGGAAGGCACGTTAAGCCGTTGGTCCTGGCTGCATTTGCAGTCGTTAACACCCACCAATCCACATTGGGCCCGCGTGGTGGATTATGGTCCGTCCTCCTTACCACCCATAAGGAAGGCCTGTGCCCCAGTGGGGACATCAAAAATTACTGATGGACATATTTCTATTTTATTTTTCAGAGAGATCAATTACCCTTAAGGCAAACATGCTTGTAATCGTAAAGTTTTATCACATTGTTCTATTGATTAGATTTCATTAATTTTGCGTGTTTTTAGTTTTGTCAAGTTCAGTTTCAATTAAACGCTTGTGCTAGGCGTTTAATTGAAACTGAAACAGCTGATCAAGCAAACTTTTGAAGTTTATATCAAGTTTCCCTAAAATCCTACATCCTATAACACAACGGGTCAGGGGTATATTTGGTTCAAGCTGTCATTGAACTAGCAAGTAAAAGTTTTTAATGTAGTTAACTAGACACTCAGACAAAATAAATTGTTTAATTTGCGAAAAAGTTTAGTACTATGCATTCTGTGGCGATGGTAAAAGTAAGTAATCGCGCATGACGTGTGGGGCCTTAAAATGTTTAAGGTGGCAACGTATACGCAACGTAAACTTTGTTTTGTACTAAACGTATTATGACGTCACTCGGTACGTAGTCGCGGGCCAGACGCTGTTATTTGGAACGGCTGTTACTAGGTTATTGTGGGCTTCAGAAGCTGCCTTGTCGCCATGCGAACGGCGCGCCACTGATTCCGTCATGCGATACGCGAATAAATGTGAATATGAGGACAATTTGCGGTATTTTTAGAACACGTTAATTTCTACACTGTCGTAACGCAATATTTCGGAATGATGACATTTCAGGTGTAATGAGGAGCTCGGAGGTGCAGTGGTTTAGCGCCTGGCCCAGCGATTGCGGAAGTTAAGCAACGTTCGCATGGGTCGGTCATGGGATGGGTGACCAAAAATCTCGAGCTCCTCCGTGCTTCGGAAGGCACGTTAAGCCGTTGGTCCCGGTTGCATTTGCAGTCGTTAACACCCACCAATCCGCATTGGGCCCGCGTGGTGGGTTATGGCCCACCCTCCTTACCACCCGTAAGGAACAGGTATAACTTGCGACATTCGTTCAAATCGAACTGGTTAAATAAAGCGGATTGGATCGGTGGTGTTAGTTAGCGCACTATTTCTGTCATCGGCTCTTTAAATATAGGCTGGGTCTTAGATCATTTGGGGTATGGATCTTGCAATCACTGGCCGCTGGTGCATCACAGGTGCCAACCAGGCTGCTCCAGATTCGCACGATCGATGTGCCATAGCCGCGCCGAAATAGAGCCGAGCTCGGAATAAATCCAAGGTCGATTGGCGATCTGAACCCTTTTTAATATACGGCTAACGTTTTGCAAGTATTAACCCACCCTTGAAGAAAAGATTGATGATAAGCTCCAAGATCATTAATATCGTTTTAATCGAACTTCGGCCATACACGAGGTTCAATTCAGGCGTACTGACAATAAATAGGGCAATCGACGAAAGAAGAATGTTCACTCCATCTTGGCACGTAAAAAATTGTGTATTGATTGCGAATTTTTTCTTCAAGATTTGTCAAAAGCTATCACTTATAAAGTAAACAATTGACGATAAATACAGGTTGTAAGTTATAATATTTTATAAAAATTATTGGCTGGCATTTTTTTCCATAAGGTAACAACATAGAAAAATAAATTTATCACTATACGAAAATAATCAAAATTATCGATAAAAGTAATCGGAACAAAACAAACTCGTCTCGTCTACGTCCAATTACGTCGCAAAGTTTTAACAACTGCCCGATCTTCGATATCCTCCTAAACAACACAGTCATGTGCCGTTCAAAGCGTAGGTATACATCAATAATTTAAAATGCACCCGCAGAATCGAGAAACTTCATGAAACTTTCCTTTGATCCCTATAAAACTGCATACATAAGATCTGGAACTATGCTGAAGCGAATTGTGTCAGCGTCACAAACCCGACTAACGACGCAAGTGTCGGATCTTCAACTTTAACGTCAATTGAATTGAGATATGTCTTCCTACAAAGCTGTGCCGTTAAACGATTCCGGAAAACATAAATAAAGTGTCTTATGATGCCCGTCAGAAATAGATTTACTTTTATGTGTAGTGATATTAATAATTATTCTGTTTTAAACATTATAAACAGAGCGCGGGCAATCCATTAAGCTGTCATTTCGCGGTCAATACTGAACGAAATAATTTTCTTAAAAATGTGTTGCATACAAAACGTGATATTTTTATATTGGTAGTATCACATCCTCTTTTAAGGCGTGTCGGGAGTGTCCATTAAATATTATGAGCTGTCTAAAACTACTTTTATAGCACAATAAATTTGGTAGCCTTCTTAGCTTTATGCTTTATTGTGTATTTAAAAAAGGGAAAAAGGACGAGCTGTCAAATATCAAAGAGTAAACATTTATAAAATTCATTCATAAGTTCATAACACTAACGTTATGCTATAATAAATTAAACAAAATGTCTGGAAATCAGAACAACATGTCGGAATGAAGAATATTCAAAAATAAATTAGGTACTTATTTAACAGAAAACATGAATAAAGACATTTTAAGAATACACCCGACTTGTTTTGTTGCCAAAACGAACAACCATATGCGCTGATCAATGTTAAGTACTAGGTAGAATGGAAACATCTAAACAATTAATGAACCTATTACAAATATAAGAAATGTTCTTACATGTTTGAGGTATGTCAGCATGTTGTTGGGACGGATTTACAAAATGGCGTGTGAATAAATTAATAAACCACGATGACAGTAGCTAGAAGGCTGTGTGTCGCCTTACGTTACGAGTTAGTCTGATGATAAACTCTATAATTAAACGAGTGGCGGCTATTCTTAGGCGTTCCATACAAACTTTGTTTACTGTACCCAGTGTACATATGGCTTTTCGAGAAATTGGTTATGAATCATTCTCTATTAATACTACGCCAACTCATTTGTTATGATTCTAATTATATTCGTTATTTAGGCTTGATAAAAACAAACATCAGAGACACTAGATATTAGTCTTCGAAAAATATTTTCTTTACGATACTGTAATGTGATATTAACAGAAAACATTAGGAACATAGAAGTATGAAAGTAAATGTTAAATGAAAGTTTTTGTTTATTCAAAAGTTATTTTCATCCATATCTCCAGAATATTTGTTGTTCTCGTCCCATTCTTGGTGTCAAAACAAACTAAATATAGCGTCGACGTATAGGTAGACTCTCATAGGGACGCCCACTGCTTAGCTTAGAAGTTATTCAATCGGTCATGTTACGCGCCCTCTCTTCGCCTATGTCACTGGAATTCGAAAAACAGCTGTCGGAGTTTCAAGTAGAGCCTATTTATATCCAGCTAAATACAACGTCGTTTCATGGGTAAACCTAAAAGGGCAATCATAGACAGACACTAGGAGATAAAAGGTTTCTTAGTAACCACCTCATTTGCTGATTGGCGCCATAGAGAGATATTATCATTAGAAAACGTAAAGCACGAGAGTAAAAAAACCCCTGGAAAATCTTAACTAGGTGATCCTTGACTTCATACAAAAAATTGCTTACAATACAAATAACAATCAACATCATTTGCTACGGGTGGAACCGCTTTCCGATTCGAAGGAACGTGCCGTTGACAGATCAGTTAGCTAATTAATTTGTCTTTCTGAATTACTTCACTCCCGCGGCGCACGTCTGATCATTGTTATGTTTCTTGCTTATTTTGTATGGTCACTTCAGGACTGGAGCTTAGGATTTCGCTTCGCAATGCTCAGGCTAGACGCGGACAACTGGAGCGTCTCGGCGCCAGGCGCGCGCGCAGTTTTATTGTTCCACCGCGGTTTACCGCTCCGCTCTACCGCTAGCTTTATTATAACACGTCTATTTTGAAATTTAAATTAGGATAGGTACAGTAAATATACAATTTCATAAAGTGTAGTTGCACGGCTCAACTGTTTTACTAGACAGTATTGATTGCATTATAAATTATGCATCATCGTAACAATATACGCGATTTAATGACATTAAGCTGCGCAGACTCAATATTATTTACCTATTATGTCTGCCCTGCAGTGCAGAGCGTATGGTGGCATGCAGTTTTAGGAGGTTAGTATTATCGCAGTCAATATTCTAAATTGCAGAAGGGTAAAAAAGCGGCGAGTTAGATCACATTACATGATTGGCTGAATGCATAGGTTATTCCATCCATACTGAACTAGCGCCTCCATCAAATAGATCGGCTGACCGATACGGCCTCAAAATAGACGTCAATTCAGCTAGTGTAGGCACGCCCCGTGTTTCGCATTACGGTATTAGCCCCCCTATAAATTTTATTTGAATAGTGGACAGAACGTATCGCAGTCGCACACTGCACTTTTCTGATTGATGACGTCAATGATGATTCCCCAATGGCCTCCTTATAGCCAAGTATTAATTAATTGCTCGAAAGAGTTGATGAGAGAGATGTTTTAGTGATAACCACTCTACAACATAAATCGTCTAATCCATTAGATTGATATCCTCCCACTTTATTTCAGACTATAAACAATCCGGGGCAATGCACAAAGCATACAAAAGAGAAAAACGGGACAGCTTTTATTAGTACTACACATTAGCCGATATGTAAACGTAGGGTTGCCAATGTTGGCTTTTATCCTTTTTCTTCGTGTTTTTAAAGCGCCCCTGGGTAACAAATAGCGAAGGTACCGTTGAATATTTATTGAGTTTTTCGTTTGTAGGATGGAAGGTCGTTTCTGGGTACTGTGGAGATTATAAACATGGCAGCCCTGTGCATACGTAGCAAAGTCCATCGCAATATTGGGCCATCAATCTCCTGGCCAAGATAATGGTGGCGAGGCGATGTAATAGTTCCTTGACCGGCCGATTGAAATATCCACCCGTGCGGTTCACCACGTGACACCCGACCGAAATAACATCTAACGACCGCACCGATCCGATACGGTGCAGTCTCACCTTTATTTATGTTTACTTTTGACTGTGTCAGATATTTACCATAAAGGTGGGATAAATTATGTAGCGATTGACATTATTTTATGGAAAAGATACGAGTATTTGCTTAATACTTTACAAATATTTATAGTATAACCAAGTGCTTCCAAAATTAAGATATACTTATTTAATAAAGGCGAAGTAAAGTTATTGTTATTTTAAGTTTAGTACTAAGTATTTTCTTTATTTTTTTTTATTTATTTATTTATAACACACATCTATCTTTACAGGTACGCCCAATAGACAAAATTATGTATATATTCTGTTCTGTGGTATTGTTTTATATTATAAGATACACGGGATAATGTTTTATCAACGGGCTGATTTTTCAATGCCTAGATAGAGCTTTATCCGTTTGATAGCGTATTATACTGCCAAATTGAAAAGGCTTGTCATTAATTTGTCTGTCACAATTTTGAATGACTTTTATTAGATTTGGTTAATATTTAAACTGACTGATATCTGTTATATGAGGATTGAAAAACCAGCCCTTAGTAACGAACGACGTCTTCCTGTTAATATCGGGCATCAATCAAAATGTACCAGCGAAGTTTTGTTACATTCTGTACTAATTATATTATTATTTTAACCGCCTCTGTGGTCTAGTGGTTCGCCCACCCGTGTAAAACGCAGGGGTCCCGGGTTCGATTCCAGGGTACAATTTGTACTCGGTTTGGTTAGTGGTAGGGCTTATTTCAAGTCCGCCTGGCTAGCTATAGTTCTTGCATCTAACGAATGCGCGTGAATTTAACGAGTTTCAACCTTATTGCCTTAAGAGTGTTGACGCGCGCAATCGTGAGATGCAAGACCTATACCACCATCTGACCTAAGTCTGACGCCATAACGACAATTGAAAAATTGTTGTGTTCCGGCAGTTAGAGGTAAGAAAGCCAGTTCCACAGTGATGAGGAATCCGGGTGTAGTGCGCTTCCACCTTCGGCTTTATCGTCACTTAACATCAGGTGAGGTGAAGGCCAAGCAATATCCCATTGTGCATAAAAAAATACTATTTCACCAGAAATGTACAATACCTCCAGTGTCCTCAAGCTTAGAACCCAGCAACAACACTAACTGCGTCTTACCTGAAAGAAAATAAGATCATTGTTAGAGCATAGGTCGATAAGGGTAACATGGGTTATCGGCCCCAATACGGGCCACGAGGCGAAATATGCAAGTCACCGAGGTCGTCAGCATCAAACTGTTTTGACGTACCGCGTAATGACGTCTGAAGAATTAACAGCTGCTTTTACGTGGGAAAATAGTTTGAACACCGTGAGATGTGTGTGCAACCTATGCAATGCAATTATTTTTCAGACTTATGGGCCCTCAACGTGCACAAGCTCGGTCTACAGGAGAAGCGTGCGTAGAGAGAGACGCAGCCTCCTTACGGCTGGTTTACATTATCTTTCTTAGTCTTTAGTAGAGTGCTTTAGGAGAGTGCTTTAGTAGAAACATGTAAACGGTCGTCTTATAACTAAAGAGAGTAACGTTCTGTTGCTTTTCAACTTGAATCATCGCTTTCCAATAGCACCCCCTGCGCGCCCGCTCGACAATTTCCTCGTACTGGAAGCATGTAAATCGACATTTTAGTAGCGTATTTAGTAGAGTGCTTTAGTCAAATGAACCATGTAAACGCTCACTGAAAAGGCACCAAAACTACTAAAGCACTCGCATTCGAGTCGACTCGCACGCTACTAAAATACTCTACTAAAAATAATCTAATGTAACTCCTCACACACACGCTGAGAGTTGACCGTGCCTCTCCGTACGTTCCTGCAGGCCGGGCCCTTGCATGTGGAGGGCGATCGTGTATATGGTAGCAGAGTTCGACCGGTGCAACCACAACTCGACCGGAGCCGGGCCGGAGCTCAACCGGAGCATGTCTCGCATTTTTCAGACGTATTTATTGCTATGGAGACGAGGCTGTTACTATGGTAACGAGGCCATCGCAGTGCCTCGGTTCGGCCTGGCTTCGGTCGAGTTTCGGTTGATCCATTGGTCAAACTCCGGTGCCATGAACAGAACACGGTCGTTGTTTAGTTAATCGCCAATCAGTAAAATATTCAATTTTAAATAGCACTTCTGATTAAGCTGAAGCACTTTTATTTTCATTGTTACGCTTGAAACAACATAATAACGAAACGATTATGGTCAATTTATCAAAACACATTATAATATTTCCTGTATATAGGAGTCTAAATAAATAAACTGATAAGTATACTGAATATATCATGATGTTGTATCTATGGTAAATTATTAAATTTCAACCGAATTGTGTAATTGTGTATACTTACTTACATAGTTAGCAATACAATAAATTGTGTCAGTCACAGCTGTTCGCAAAATGTAAAGAATATATTATTAGGAACGAATCACGATAAAACATCAGCAGAAGTAATAAACAGCTAGTCTGTGGTAGGTACTTACGTTCTTTATGTACGCAGTCAAATAATATATCTCTTTTTTATTACAAAGTACTACCTAATAGTATTTTAATTTGGATACCGTTCGATTAGCAAATTATCAACATAATAATAATCTATCAAATGAATCATGACTCGATGATGGCTAACTTTAAAAATTGCTATTTCGGGCCATTGTCAGTTCGTTAACGACGTGAAAAGGGCAATTATCTCATAATTAGTTTATAATGCCTACTAACACGACAATAATGTTTAAATCATACAATACAACGCACACCACACATACTTTATAGCAGGGGTGGCCAACAAGTCGATCGCGATCGACCAGTCGATCTCTGGAGACGGTGCAGTCGATCGCGAGAGACAAGAAAAGCACCTTTGCTTGTGGTAGCAAAAAAAAGGAGTAACAGAACGGTGCGGGAAGCGGGTGCAGCGTTTTTGTAGTGAAAAAAATAGTTTAAAAAAAAACATAAAACCGACTTCAAAAAACCTACCTCTAAAAAGCAAGAAATAATATTCGTAATAATAAAAATACGTCTATTGAAGTCGAGTGGGGCTGGAGTACAGATTCCTTTTTTTTATTCTAAAAGCCCCACCCGACTTCAATAGACGTATTTTTATTATTACGAATATTATTTCTTGCTTTTTAGTTTGTTTTTTTTTTAAACAATTTTTTTATTTTTTATTTTTAGTGTAGCTACCCTGTAGGTAAGGTATATTATAATATGTAGAAAAATCGGCTCAGCCAAACGTAAGATAATCGCGGAGAAACATACATACGGGTCAAACTGAGAACCTCCTTTTTTAAGTCGGTTAAAGAACCTATACTTAAGATATCCCTCTTCCTACAAAAAAAATAATTATCTTATTCAGTTCATAAACAAAGAAGTAATATGACCATTATCATCGAGGTAATTCACACAAAATCATACTATTTTCGTGCTTTTTTCAAGATTACTTAAAAAGTACTGAACCGATTTCCAAATTTTAAAAAATGGTACCAACTTGGGAGTTTACCTAATGTAATAATATACAGACGAACATATAACCTCCTCCTTGTTTGGAAGTCGGTTAAAAATACCCCAAACATGAAAATGCTTTAATTCGATCCCAATATGCTAAGAAATTTTAAAGTCGATCGCAGCCCTAGACAAGTTGGCCACCCCTGCTTTATCCCTATAGATGTGTGTACGCACGCACCCCTGTGCGTGCGTACACACATCCAATTATTGTGACTACTCTCGGACAAAGAGTTATTCTATAATGATAAATACCGCTTGTATATCCGTACACGGAAGTGCGGATCCGCGATAAATCGTGGACCGATAGGTCGGGACTCGGGAGTTGAATTATCCCGTGGGCCCCAGCATATGGCCGCGGGTATGCGTGCACCCTATCTTGTGAATTGCCTAATTTATCACTTGAGATTTATACAGCCGGCGACGAGCCCGCATGCGAAGTAAGGCTTATAATATGGTGCGTGCGCATTGACGTGACTAATAATCAAACACTATTATTTCCATTGATCCTCAAAATTGAAAAATTAAGGACATTTCCGGTTCAGTTTCAATTAAATTACTAGACAGATAATTTCATTGATATTATATCCCATTTCATAATTATTAAACTATAGCTAACTGTAACCAGTGAAACAGAGGCCAAAAATTTTGTTTAATCCGTTTAAAATATTTTGCCTGGAATTTATACATTTATGTATTTATACTGATTTGACAAGGAAAAACAAAACTGCTAAAACTTCCCTCCCGGCACAGAATTATTGTATAACATAGAAACATAAAAATGCCCATTTAAAAAAAAGAGCCTTTACTTTACCCACCAAAATGCCACTATGTGAAGAATATAACAATATTTTTTGTTCAGCATATAATTAAAAAATAATAACAACTCACTATCTCATCAATACAGGAGCTACAACTGGTAAACTCTTCGTCATCTGCCATACTCTCTTGAGGTTCCCAAGCCCAACATTTTACCATTGTGCACCCCATCCAACGGTATGCTAAAATACATAGCCACGTATAAACCTACTAATATCTTATGATATTGTGTGAGCGATGTCAATAGCATTAAGTCAATAAAGCTAATAACATTTTATTTACGTTTTACTGTTAAAGGGAAGTCGTTACGATAACGAAACATTATTTCTGATGGGACTCTTTGGAAATTAATATCATTAAAATTTATTCTCCAACATTAAAGGATCCCTCCCCGAGGACCTAAGGGCAGCCCCCCACTTCCGCCAGGCGGCGCACCCGTCTGCACGGTGCACAAACACGTTTTAAATTATCGTCCACGAAGATTGTGGGAAGAAAAACATTATTGCCCGAGATACGCCCGGGGCGACGAAGTTCGCACGAATACAATATGATCGCTAAGTGAGGAAACTTAGAACAACTACTAAATATTCGCATTTTATGCGAATGCTCACGGCGCAGATGCTGATTTGAGGCAGTATCAAAATTCGAAAAGTTTCAATCACTTCCCTTAGGAAATATAACAATATACCATTTGCATTTCCTTTCGCTTATTATATACAGGAGAAGCTTTTCCTGAACACCTTTTTTATATAATTATTCCTTATTTGAAAAAACTTTTTGTTTTTGCTGTTGCTTATTGGCCATACGAGGCAGTGACTTTGTGCATACATGTACATTTTACATACCGAAGATCGTGGTTCGTTGAAGCTTAACCGGTAAGTATTCAGAGACAATGGAACAGAGACACGGGGCATTAGTTACAGGTGTTATTTGTAGACGAATCTGCGCACGCGAGCACTCCGGTAGTGTTGGTCTCGGTTGCGATGTGCCGTTCTATTAATAGATTAGTATTATATAGACGGTCTGCTAGACAGTAGGTGGCGTGAACTACATGAGCCGGAACGTTGGCCTTTAGAAACAATATTGTAATCTAACGAATTCATTTACATACAGGAACCAATTATGCATACCTACTTGGAATATTCCTAATCGGATTAACTTTCTTATGATTTGAGATATCAACGTTTTTTCTCGCCATTTCAATGGAACACTGAAACAAAGTACCTTACAAAAGTGGTTGTAGAATAAGTACATGAATGATCTGAGACAACTGACAGCTAAAAACGCTACAACGCACAAACAAGTACATGTAGACAGGTACTTGTTGTATGGTCTGTGGCTACAACTATATCTCCATAATAAAAAAGCAATGAAATTAAATAAACATTCGATCATCACCGATAGCCCTATTTATTTTCAGGATAGCATCAACTATAGCTACTTCCTAGTTGGAAACGGCAAGACCACGTACCGTGGCAAGTCAACACGTCTGACACGTGTCGCTCAGCGTATTGGGAAACAGCTCACGAGACTTGGACACTGCGCAAGAGAGCTTTCCACTGTTTACATATACAATTTGAGCTTTACATTTAACCTTTAGAACTGATGTCAAGAGTATTTATTCGAATACACCTGCTAACGATCAGGGTAACAAGAACATACTAATATGACGAATCCCTATCACAGCACGTGTTCTTTGTTGACAGAAACAGCACCTAATCAACATGTTTTTCTTCCATGCCAGCTTTAAACTTACCAATTTATTTACACAATTTGTTATTTATAACATTGCGATACACTTTATTGTATCAGTGGGATCTTGCTAGTGCTACTTGAAGATATAAACAGTTAAGCGATATTAGAAAAGTTAACACACAAGCAAAACAGTGCAGTGGGAGATTAAAAAGAAATTGTTTTCGGACAAATCGAGCGATGCAGTGCAGCGCTGCGGCGTCGCTAAACGAGATCGTGCCTGCAGCGAAAGTTGCATCGGTTCAAATCAGATGCAGAGAGAAATCCGCTGCAAAAGCACACTCGATACGAGACGGCAGTAACAACCGCAGACGTACAATTAGCACAAAAGCGGGAATGTCACGCAACCGGACGTCTTGAGATGTGCTTCGTGTGCCCATTCTTCTCGTCACTAACCACAGCGCAAGTTTACCTAGATTCCTGCATTTTTTAATACAGGATGTTTAATGCAAGAATAAGAAGATATGTACATACAGTAACATCTGTCGGTTTTAGTTTCAGTTCTGTACCTAGTGCCATTGAATTACGTTCAGAATTCAGCACTATTAGGGTTAGTTGAAACCACTTATACGTTCCAAAAGTTAAAATCCTGAAAGTAAGTTAAATTTTTTTAATCAGTGTGATGGCAAAAACAGACTGACTGCTTTGATCCACAAAAAAGCAGACGAGTGTAAAAAGAGTCAATAGGAAGCGACGGTTTAGCTATTTATAGTAAGTCCTCACCACATGATGAAAGTAATTTCTATTTCCTACATGGAGTTCCGTTTTTGCTGGATGTCGGTTTCAACAATATTTTTTGACTTGATTATTACGATACGAGGGATGATTTTAGCAATGTAAAATACTGTCTATCTGTTATTTTCATTTCAGGTTAATTAAAAACGGTGGACTTTGAAGGTCTTCGTTAATCGTGGCGTGGCAGACGGTGCTCAACCGGTTTTTATTTAAATCGGTCTCAGGGTACCGCACCTGTTGGTAATTTATGTACACAGTATCGAAACAACATGCAAAATGTTAAACGTACACACATAATTGGAGCTCGTTAAGCAGACCGCTCGGGATGGTTGGGGGGAATAGTATTAAATTGTCATAGGGCGTAACGGGCGTATGACGTGATCTATTGTAGCAACATACGAGTAGTTAAGAGGAAATCTTAAATTATTCTATTGAATAACAAGGAATTACGTTCGCCAGTTTGCGCCTTTTGATATTGAACCTTACACTGGCCGTATAGGGATAGTGGATTAATGTTCTGAACGGTCAATGCGGAATGCAGTTGGCTTTCGACGTTTGAGAAATTGTTCAGTGAGAAGCTCCCGCAAAAACAGACTTCTTATTTACATGAATGAATGTGGTGCTTTGCGCGGTGGTGGCATTATAGTTAGAAATAAGATTTAGACAAATAATTAATAATCTGAAAGGCTGGTGCACTTGCGCATATCATTAGCAACATTGTTGCCCGTACACAAACTCAAATTGTTGCTAATAAATTAGTAACCAAAACGAAATGTTTAACGCTACAGCACAGCGCATACTAAACAAAATAACGAAGCGCCGACCAAAGAAATCTCAAAGTAGACTGAAAAATTTAAGCGAAAGCTATACAGTAGCTTTTGAACATTGTGCCGTTTAATACAGCTTACAAAACACAACACAATTTCCATTTAAGCGTGCACATTAAACAGTGTATAGCACCGGGGCGTATCGTCTTTGAGACGGTCACTCCTTTTGTGGAGTAATTTTATGAACCGGGGACAATGTCGGTTCGGAGTTTCGGACGGTCATTCCGGTCCGGGCCTTACTGAACATGTGTTTACAGTAGCCCCTGATATCGCCCCATTATGTTATGAAAAATACATGGCTACTGTAATAAAATGTGTGTGTTAAGTGCCCGCCTGTCTATTCTTATTGTGTATGCGCGTGTAATGTGGTAGGAAGAAATAGGCAATTCAAAAGCACTTAAATTCTAAGTTTATTTTAATAAAGAATTTTTGATTTCAGTGGATAATATGAAAGTGCGAATGAAAATATGCCTCATGGTGTTATTGAATAACACAATATTAACTTCACCGTATGTGACTTCAATGACACAATTCTTTTATTAAGACAATAAAACTTTTTACAAACAAAAATTCGGCAGAAGTGTCTTCCTTCCGCTTCAAATTGTTTGTAAATTGCGTTCGTTTTAATTTATGGGAGGCTCATATAAACTTTAAATTTCACGGTAGGCTGGTTGTAACAACAGTTACTAAAATGAATGAATGAATTAGCGTAAACCTACCAATTAAATTTGCAAAGCCGCACGGCAAACGCTCATTTAGCTGTTTGCCAAGAACATCCGTTTGTGGTGAATCCATCAAAAGTTCATTTCTTCAGAACGTGACCGCCGCGAATTTTAGAATTTGATTCCACATGACCTTTTCGGGAAACATAATCAAATTCCTGTGGTAGTATTATGCTAAAATTTTAAATCCAAATGAATCCTTTTCACACGTGGATATTTAAAGTAGGAATTATTAATTAAGTAATGTACCTCAGCGGTTGGTACTTTAGTTAAGACAATAATTGCCTTTGAAAGAAGAACTGATAAAAGGTCCAAGAGTGGTTAAGAAATTTTTCTTTGCACACACATTAAGTTCCTAAATCATAGTAAGTAATGTTTTCTGTGGCAATAGTAATTGGCTCGGTACATCATTTACATAGTTTGTAATACCAAGTATTTTATGATCATTCAGTATTTTTACCAGAGCAAGTAATCAATTGGGAATATAAGGAATTTTTAAGAAAAATAATAAATAAAAGACAATTAAAAAAAACCACTGAACATTATAGGTGTAAAAAAAACATATTTTCAATATTATATAATTCTTTTTAAGCTACTATGATTATGTAATAAGTACATGAAAATTTTACCATTAGCAATGTGCGCTTTTGACGTTTTGCTCTTTTACCATTTTGCTTCTTTACCATTTCGCGACCGCTTATCATTTTGCTCTTTGACCATTCCGCGCCTGAAGGATGCCTTATACCTGTTTGTAGAATAGTCGACAAGGCGATTTAAATCAAAGTCACTAAAAAAGATATCTCTTTCTATAGTAGATAATATAATTAATTATTAACATAGCGTGCCACTAATTTACTTCTTATCATTATTACAGTAGGTCAATGCTTTAATACACTCATTGTTATCTGTCACTACTTTGACAAGTCATCGTATGTACCTCTTGAAACGCATTGTTGACTTTTACGTTGCATTTAAAGAACAAGTTCATGGTACAGCGACCGCATAAAGTATGAAGATAACTAATCATATAGCAAAGTAGGTAGGTAGCCCGCCCTCACAACATGGTCTCCATGAATAAATGAATAATGGTAGAGGGGTGTCTCCGCAGCATACCAATTCGTCCTGGAGATGCTAATAACGTTGCCCTCGCATTTTTCACCACCCGAAGATCCTTCTTCATCGAGGTACTGGTGTCACCGCGACGAGTATTAATAGGACCCGGGACAGAAAATGTGATTTGTGGTTGATGATAGCGTGATGATAGATAAGTTCCGTAATTTTTTTTTAGTTGGAGTTTTTTTTAGTAAATAGCTGCGCTTACTTATCCATTGTTAATTTTGAAAGATGAAGACGAACGAAACGGAATATTGATAATTAATTATTGTTATTTTTCTATTTTGTAAAACCGTGATCTTCTTTAGATCAGTAAGAGGTGATTGTGAAATTTCCAATTTCGATTTATTAAACCGATAGGATGAAGTTCGGATGTTTGAGAATCTTAATATCGATGAGCTTTTGTTTGTTTGAGGTTAGTTAAAAATATGAAATAGAAATAAATTTATTTTTGTCATCATACAATAAAAATATAAAACTTTCCTCCAGAAGTCTAGACATTATGCACCGTCGCATGATTGTGCTGGGGCTCGTTATAGTAGTAGCAGTAAGCGGGGATTGCTGCACTGGTATTCTACCCAACACATGATGACATCAGGCACGAAACATTACCAAACCGTGGTCTTCTTTAGATCAATTCAATTCAATTCAATTCAATTCATTTATTTGCATTAAATAGGGTACAATTTTTATGACTTTGTAGGTGTTATACAACTGGGTAGAACTTATGCCTATTTAACTATATCATTTCATAGCATGCAAATTAGTAATAAAACCGTTTATAATAATTTAATGTTATTAACCTATACTATTTTATATAATTGATTATCCTTGAGAAAATGTCTAGCAGAGTTAGTACATCGATCTTCCTTACTCTTTATATTTGAGGAAATCTTCAATACAATAGAAGCCTCTGTCCATCAGCCATTTCTTTAAAGCTATCTTAAATTGATTGAAAGGCAATAGTTTAATATCCTCGGGTATTTTATTATAAATTTTTATAGCCATCGCATAACCATTTTTATTAAACCGAGTAGTTTTTGGTGCCGTGTTTAAAACGAGTCTGTTTCTATTTCTTAGGTTCCTACTTGTTTCAGTTAAAGGTTATCAGTTAAAGGTTGCCGAGGAGCCAAAGTTATTCTGTTGTCCAAGCAAGTTTCTATGTGTCTATACTATTTATCTTGGGGTTGAAACATTTCGGCAGTTTTCAATAGTCATTTACTTACTGACTTTTCTAATTTCCTACCCATAGCTTCGCATTACTTTCTAATAAGAAGTTTTTTTTACTAAGCGTTGTAGTGAGCGTTGCTCAAAAATCATACAAGCGCGTATGAGTCGAGCTCTTTATAATCCAATAAGCAGAGTCTACGAGGAAAGTCGTCGTACCCTCGGATTCCTATTCCATTAGGTGTCGCCACAGCGCGCAATTTGCAAATGAAAACAACTTATTGAAATTCTTTCCCGGGCCGAGCGGTCCGCGACTCGATATCCCATTCGTTTGACAATGAAATTCCCAATTTCGATTTATTAAATCGATAGGATGAAGTTCGGATGTTTGAGAATCTTAATATCGATGAGCTTTTGAAGATTAGTTAATAAAACTGCAACTAGTGAATCCGGCACATATAACAACTTATTTGGAACGACTTCGTATTTCTGATACATATCCGGAAGTTTAACTATTAGCATTTGTTGTCAATATAAAACTTTTCATGAAATAAAACACTTTGTAACGGATTGAGAAGTGAATATATAAAACTTTTTTTCTATGCCTTTCGATTTCATAATTTTATTATAATATTTTTTAATTATCCGTATATTAAAGAACTGCCAAAATGAAAGAAAATAAAGAAAAACAGAAAAAGGGGCGCCGCCGTCCAATCATGTGTGGTATTTAGCATATATTAATACTTTCTGCAATAAACCGGTTGAATTTCTGAAAAATAAGCGGGCGTAAAATAAGCCGCCCTGGCCAAATGCAAATAACCCCATTATATGCTAATCGTATGCGTAATCCGTACCGTTGTTTTGGGCTTGTACAGGATTTCCCAATAGGCATACCATAAGTAGTCGCCGACATTTCATTGACCTCTTCGGGTGTCTTCGTTAGCCGAGTAACTTTGGCTCCGATGTCACGGAAATTACGAACAATAGGATATAAAAGTCAATATGCTGAATGGAACCAAATAATCTGGCTGAAGTTAGAGATACTTGCTGATCAGACAAAGGTTTATAAAGTTAAGTAATTAAACATTAAAGAGTTCTAAACTAGAGTAAATGAAAATGTTATATCCTCGTTAAAAGTTACACCTAACTTAATGGGGATGGCTGAATCGATAGCTATTTAAACAGTTGTCCAGTAGGCGTCTAGACGAGGTAAACTTGAGCGTATGTTTCAGTGTTTCAGCAATCACTTTGATATAATGCCCGAACGGTCAAAGTGTAGCGGGTATGCGAGCTAAACACTCCTGCCCCGTCAAAGGGTTCAACTAGTTTAAACAGACACGTTCATTTTATTTAACCACAACCGTTACTAGTACTAATCACATCACATGGCCTTTAATTACATGTCCTGCCTGACCGTAATTATTTTTTTAAGTTTGTCACATTGATTTTCAAGATTGCTAGTGGATGGAATTACACTTTGTTTTTCAAATTTATTTTCTATTTCAACTTTATAATTACTTACAGTTAGCTTACGTAGTGCCGTAATTAGGATGGTAATAATTAAACATGGCGGCAGTTTACACGTGGCCTTAGACAGGTTACCAGGTATTGGGTCACAATTAATTGTTGAATGATATCCAATCTAGACGGCTATTAGGATTTCACTTTTATGCCTCGTTAGTGTTTACAGACTGGTGAGGTAAAGAATGTTGCAGACGGGAGGTATTAAACTGAGTATACGTTTCATTTCATAGCGGCAGAACCTTTGCGGGTGCAATTACCTAGAATATACCCCCATAAAACAAAATGATTATACTTTATACCACCGCGCGTTTAGCATCAAGACATTTTCGAGTACCTGTGTACTCGAAAATCTTTGTTGGAAAATAACGTACAATCCGGGGATACCTACTCGACAGTCGTAAAATAGCTATAATAGTCGCAGTGCGGAAACAACTTTATGAGGTCCCTGAAACACGTAACATGCACACTGAATCGATTATCGTATGGTTATTCTGATTATTGAGGCGGTTCGTGAAACAAAAATAATTTATTAACCATAAAACGAGGTAGGTATGTTGCAATGCAAGCATTGATCAAACGTTTCGTTTCGGCGTGGCAGCAGCAACAGTACCGTAGACGTAGTACTTCAACAAAAAGAGGGTTAATTTTAATACGAACATAAAATATCGACGTAAACGGCATAAAAAGTCTTCGGATGAAATATTGGATCGTTAACGAGAAACTACTAAAAGATGGTTCGAGTACCATTAAATTCAATGTGGAAGTATTATAAATATTTTCCCATAAAAGACTTGTATCGATCAACGGCAATGATGAATATAATCGTGTCGTGGTTTCGTCGGATAAGATCTTGTCGGTAAATAGCAATAGCAATAGATTCAATTCGATTCGTATTGGGTATGAGATGGGTATGAAAATCGAACTTGGACCGTTACACCAATGTGGGTCAGAAGTTTGCGAAAAAAAGTAATGGCGTCGGAACTATAGATACGAGCACACAACTTAATCGCAAAATTAGAAAACAATCAGGGTATCGCAAAAAATACAAATTTGCGCGGACAAGATTTAATTGTGAACAGAGGAAGCCGCCAGCCGCCGCGCTGGAGATGTGTGAATCTTGAGACGCTAATTTCCTTTGGAATAGAATCGGCCGGTAAATCTATCCATCCCGAAAATGTCAATGTGCAATCATTTGGATTGGGTGGCACTTTTAGTTTGTTGTCGGCGGACAATGGTGTCTGCTGTTAATTCATTTGTTCATTACTTAAGGGACCGCGAATAGCAATTTGCCTTGAATGTTTAATTAACATTCCGAGAGTTATTAACTGCGATTGTATTTTTGCATTTTTTATTATATAGACTTTGTGGTTAGCGTTGCTATTAGAACTCAATTCAAAACGTTTAAGACTATCTGCCACAGTGAAATTAAGCTTTCACGTTTTTAAACGTTTAAGTTAATTTATAGGTACTACCGTTATTAATATCATGGTAGATTGGTATTACCGTGCTTTCGATAACTACAAAATTCTTAAGTACTACTTTATATTCTGTGATAATACGAGTACAATATTAGCTTATTAGTTTATGTTTCATGAAGAATTCTGAATTTAATAGTTTATCACGGCTTTTAATATTTTGCTTAGGTATCTCGTAATCGTAATGACATGTTACGGAAGTTCTCAACTTTACTAATCTTTAACAAAGTATCAAACGAATATATCAAGCTTCCTAATGAATTTCATATGAATATGTGTCGCCAATCGTAAAAATTGTAGTCAACAAAACAGCTGCTGCCTGCATTGTTTTAGCAGAACTAAACACTTGTTTGTTACCGATGTATGCTTTCAGGAATTTAGTATTTACTCTACACACCTACTTCGACCCTACCAACTGGACTGGAATACATATTATAATATAATAATCCTACTTCCTAGTCTTCCTACTAATATTATAAATGTGAAAGTTTGTGGGTTTGGATGTTTGTTCCGTCCTCAATCAAGCAAAAACGGCTGAACAGATTTGGATGAAATTTGACACACAGATAGTTTATAGCCTGGATTAAAACATTGGATACTTTTTATCCCGGTCAAAGGTTCCTGGATCCCTAGGGATTTTCCAAATGTACACGCGGACGAAGTCGCGGGCGGAAGTTAGTAAATTATAATACGCAGGGTTATCTTGTCATATCATGTGCGCATACGCATAGGCAAAGCGTCAACGACCTCCTGCCAAGGACACGGCGCGGCCCAGCGACAACGGATGCGATAAAACCGCTGCTGCCCAATGCCGTTTGTGAAATCAATAATATCATAGGGTAATTATATTTTTATAGTGAAGTAACTCCTTTATCTCGCGATGAATGCGGACAAAATAGCGGTTATTACTACAGTATGTACCTCACTTTTAGAAGGTACGGTACGGCACAGTGCGAACAACACTTTGTCCCGCACTTAGGGCTGGCACATCTCCGGGTTTGAATAGTGCATATCTCCGGGCTACGGGTTTAACATCGATGTGTCCGGGACTCCGGGTCGCGAAAGCTAACCGTTTTACACGACAGAGAGTAAGAGAAGACTGAAGACGGAGCCGCGCCGGGGCAGCATATTCGTAAATACCCGACCCGATATCCACCAGCAGTTGCTTCGTAAATAGCAGACTTGTCGGGACAATGCGTCTGCTATTTAAAAGATCCAGAATTGCTTTGTAAACAGCAAACGTACCGCGTCAGTTATTATAATAAAAGAAAATATTTCTGTTGTCTGTTATAAAAAAATTACCTCGAAATTTAAGGCTCACGCTCCGCTGCGCTTCGCGCTCGCCTTAAATTTCTAACCTATACGCGGGACCTACAGGAATAAAGCAGTTCGATACGATCAATCGTCGACACGTCAGGTCAAATACGATTATAAAGGTGCAACAGCTAAAAAAGAATTATAGAATATGTAAATAAACCTTTTACATATATTATATAAGCATTGTAAACATTCTAGACACATTAAAAAACTATCAAATCATCAAAACACATTGGTCCTACAGATGATCGAACCGAGGCCTCTCGCGTCTAAGGTGAGGAGTAGTCTCACCATTGCGCTACGGTGACTTGATAGCTAGTGGCAAAATTAGTCATTGGTTGATGCTTTATGTCTCATCTCGGGCGGCAGCCGAAACTTCCCGAGTGGATAACGCGTCGGGTATTTACGAATAAATGCGCGCCGGCGGCGGCGGCTGTAACCGCTCGAGTTGGAAAAATCCGATTTTCATTACTGTTAGTTTATTTACTGTTATTATATATTTTTTAGTTGCATTTAAAGAACTGCCGAAAATTATAGACAAAAAACGGCCGAGTTACCCACTATAGTATCAATCATTACGCTATGAATATGATGGGAAAAAATTACAAATAATTAAAAACATACAATTTAGCAACTTAACCTATCGTAGTGTCGTCGCAGGGTCGAGCGCGTGACGTGTGCATAGGGCCGCCACCCGCCGCGCCGCACCGCACGTCAACGACCTCGCGCCAAGGACGCGCGCGGCCGGCCTAGCGACAGCGGATGCGATAAAACCGATGCCGATTCTATCCCAATGCCGCTTGAGATCGATACGATACCGAGATGACAGCCCTTCTGCGTCATAGAAAGGTCAGCTTATATTAATAACAATCAATACTATCTATCTACATGTTTTTTTTCTTAAATAGGCATATACGTTACGGACGTACTTATACGTGTTTAGAAACTGATAATGATAAATTTCATGCAAATCAGGATATTCGGGATAGTGCTTGGCCTTCACCTCACCTGATGTTAAGTGACGATAAGGCCGAAGGTGGAAGCGCACTACTCCCGGAATCCTCATCACTGAGGAACTGGCTATCTTACCATTACTTGCCGGAACACATCAATTCTCAAATTGTTTTTATGGCGTCAGACTTAGGTAAGATAGTGGCTTAAGTCAGTTCTTAAAAACAAAATCGGATGATTCGACATTCTCTTGTCGATTATTTTTGCGATAATGCTTAGCAAAAGCACAGGCCAAGTAAAAGCGTGGTGTGCAAAAAAACCACAAAATTGTGCTAATCAAACGTAATCTCAGGGCAGAAACTGAAACTTGTGTGAAAACGTGCTCGGTCGGACGGAGTCACGGAGCACGCCGCCGCGCCGAATCATACTCCTAATGAATAAGAGTTGTTCCGTATTCATCCCATGACGTCTCATCTCATCCCACGAGGACTTAAAATCCCTAATTATAGCCCACTGCAGGACGTAGGCCTCTTCAGTGGTAATGCATTATATATTCTGTGGTAATGCCATAATCTCTCACCATGTTTGGATGGCAGGCGGTTTGGAGATCGCAAGTTGGACTTTTTATATGAAAGCGATGCTGCCGATTTTCTTGTCCACGGAGGTACTCTAACACAGAATATATAACAGTACCTGTTGCGATTACGACACCCCTGAGTGCGAAGGTATGATGGTCTACTCTGCCAGACGCCACACAGAATAAATTTAAACTAGTACAATATTCAGTGTCATCACTAACTCTCATCCCATCGCTATGCAACAAATAAGGCGCGGCCGCTCGCACCTGTGTCACCATGTCAACGCACTATTGATACATCCGGTTTGGCTATTAATATTTCGATGAGCGAATTCTGCCCAACGCTGAACGCTCTCGTTGCGAAACGTTCAAGATAAACATCATAAAATTCTATATTCGAGTAAAGTTGAGTAGAGTGATTTAATTAACCTGTTATTGGCTAGCACATTATTAATTCTTCTGGATGGTATTTTAATTTAAGCCCACTTACCATTAACGTAGCTATCATAATTAGTAAGAATGAATTCACATTATTACAGTAAGATTCAGTAAAAACCTTATTATCTACCACTAGCGACATGCTGCCTGCCCCGGTGTGTGTGATTGGTCAAAATTATTAACAATAAATTAAATAGGTACTTTTCTATGACACGAGGTAGCATACTTTTATTAAGTTAAAAGTGTAATAGATGAAGGTAATATAGGGTCGAACACCCTCGTGGTGTGACAGTACCTAAGGGAAATATTATGGGCTATTATAAGAGTGTTTGATGATTAGTGGCAAAAAGGCGCTCCTGGCTATAGCGAACGGGATTGGGATGATCGCATCCGCGATGAATCAAATTTTAATTTGCGTTGACTGTTTTTGTCTTAGAATGAAAATTTGTTTGATTTTTAATATGCTAGCATTAAAAATCAAACAAATTTTCATTCCAAGACAAAAACAGTATTTTTTTATATAATTTTTAAAAATTAATTTAGCTAAATAGTTTCAGTATATTTACATTGGTCTGTGGTCGTTAGTAGCAGTAGAATAGTAGATTATTTGTTCAGAAAATGTCTGTTTATACAGTTTTATTTTTATTATTATAACTTTTACTTAAATTAAGTAGATTCCGCTGTACCTATATAGCACTGAAACGTTTGAAATGTCGGCGTAACGCCGGAAGGTGGCATAAGTAGATATATCGGAGGCATTAACTTCCCCGCTAGATAGAGAAGCCCCAATATGACATTCGTGTAACATGAGAGTGATTGTCGACAAAATATCTATGTCGATATCGTATATCGGTGAGATGGTGACACGTGATGTTACCCTATTACGGTGATGGTAAGTGATACCGTTGGCATAAGCCGTTTACTTCATTGCTTTTACAATGCCCCTTATTTGGGGCGTTTGATATAAAGTCTTCTAAGTGCTGAAGTACATTCCACATAGTTTTTTTATTAAGAGTTTACACTCTCAACTAATGAAGCTAAGTGCTTTCGTTTGCAAATAATTACTTAAGGCGCGGTGGTAGTGAAACTAGCGCAGCCACTACATTTATTTTTATTACTCGTAAACCAAATCAATATTTAAAAAAAGCTCATGTAATAATCTCTTAAATTGTCTCTAATATTTTTTGAATAACTTTTAATCAGTTATCATTTATTCTGTTAGTTTTAAAATCCATAATTGCCAAAAGTGGCCACTTTGAGCTAAAATGGATTTTAAAACTTACAGAAAGAATGAGAACCGTTTAATATTCAAAAGATATTAGAGACAATTTAAGAAATTAAACATGAGCTTTTTTTAAATATTGACTTGACGAGTAATAAAAATAAATGTAGTGGCGGCGCTAGTTTCACTACCTACAGCGCCTTAATAGCATTCATAATCTCCACTTTCTCTCAACTTTACGAAAAAAAAACAATTAGAAAATGATATTTGAATGAAGCCCTAATTCAAACCAGTTAAAACTTATGAAACAATCATACTTACATCAAATGTAAACAATAACAAGTCAATTTATCGAACTCAAATTAGATTCCGTTATAGACAAAGCATACAAATACGACTCGATGATACACTGTGATTAAATTATTACGAAGTAGGCCGCGATTGTCGTACCAAGATTCAAAATGTAAACACTAAACAGTCAATTGAACAGTAATTTGATGACATAGTATCGGCCGTACTCTGCCTGCACTCATATGCTATCATATCGATCTATTTATGTATGCCTAGCACGGTCTAGTACCTGAAGTCTAGAGATGCTAAATCAATTTAGTTTTTATTTTTGCATTTGTCCTAAAATCAAGAACCAGAACCTGAAAATTTTAAAATTTAATTCGTACTAATTCGCTTTTTGTTTGTCATTCAATTATTAATTCTTATATCACTAGAAAAAGGTGTAGGGGTGTCGTGTAAACACACAATAATATGTAAAACTTGGAATTTTCTAGAAAATTGCTTTATATAGCAGGAAGCCGCAAAGTTACAGCGGCATCGTTATGCCCTTTATCGCTGATCAGTGAGATTACATTCAACAATGTTTCCACAATGAGATTACATTCAACGTTGCTAAACAGGTGGACCTATTCATAGCACCAAAAGTGTTTAATGAGCATCAAAAGATAGTATTTAAATAGTCAAACAGTATCTCGGAGTACCGTATTTCATATTCAAATTGGCCGTTTCTCTTCCGAAATATTAATTACGTCAAGACATAATTTCTGGCAATTAAGCACGATTGTATACGGTGATATATTTTAATTTAACGGTTGGAATCATAAGTTTCGTGTGGTAGGGCGGTGGTCACGCTCACGCTACCGGGTCGGCGCGGCGTTTGCGGGGAATCCCGATAAATACGCCTTTTTAGTACGTTACACGTGCATTTTACAGTTCCGTGGTTTATATCAACTGCTATTGTTTGTTTTACGGCATGTGGTATTTGAATTGTGTGTTCAGAAGTAACTGCCGCACTCAAGGTAAAGGAAACGCTTAGTATGGCTTAAGTAGTCAATTTTTCAAACAAACAAATTGATCGGTTTGGTTGTTGTGTCCACAACTGCATCAATCTTGGTGTTTTAGTTATTGCTACTGCATATCAAAAATAACTTTAAAGTCAGTCTGTGTAACACAAGTGCTTCAGCTACTTGTTTACTTTGAAATCAGAGCAATGTTTGTGATGTAGTTTAATATTTATTTATATTCTTGCGTTTTATTTACAAAGCCTGAACAGAAGACAGCGTTTATAGACTACTAGCCTCCGCCTTCGCGACTTCGTCCGCGTGGACAATAGAAAGATCCCCAGGTAGGTATCCCTTTAGCCCGCGATTTAACAATAAGGCGACCAGTTTAAATGTCTCTTTAGTGTATGAAAGCCATCAGTACTACGGAGAGTTCAAGCTGTTTTCCAGGTTCTACCCACCCGAATTAGATAAACATAGCTTAGATTTTAAGTTGGATCCCCAAGCTACCAAACTGTGAAAATCCCATCAAAATCCGTTAAGTGGTTTTGAGTTATTCGCGCACAAACAGAATTTACTGTTTTATTAATGTGTAGATAAGCAGTGATGCAATTTTCTGGCAATTCTGATAAGCTCTAAATGGTTCAGAGTGCAACAGTTAATTAGTTGGTCTTCTTTCCCACGTTTCAAAATACCGAAGCAGTAATTAGGGTCAGTGTTGTTCCAACGAACATATCTGAAGGCTGGTCACATACTGATTGATAATTTCTTTTGGTCATTACCAGGTCGCATCGGTGTTCCGTGGTCACGACACGGTGGAATAGTTAAAGGAAGTACACATATGGAATATAGATTGAGACCATGTGCTATTATTGGTTGCATTTTAAACAAGCAGTGCACAAATTAATTCCCATTACTTACTTCGACTCGACTTACACTTACAGCGACTCGAAATGGATCTTGGCCTCCGATATCAGATTGACCACTTTGAATGTTTCCAATTTTCTGGACACTGACTGCCTCTTTTGATTAGACGCTGACTATACAAAACATTTGTTTAGGGGGCAAATTAGCTTATTGTCTTAAGATGCTAATATTTCTCACAAAACCAGTTTCTGTTCAGGATAGGAGTCATCAGAGCCATTCACACGGTCGCAGCGCGAGTACCAAACCTGTTTCTTGGACAGGTGTCTCTCGGGCTGTGGGGAGCATTTTTCTTTTTTTTTTCGTTTACTTCAAAGATAATTGAGTTGGCCTTAGCTAGCAACACTTCTAACGTTCAATGTCATCGGCAATTTAACGGTGACGGTTTCATTTCAAGGATTCCAATTCCAAGTAATCCCCTAAAGAAAATTGTTACCGTTGATTGTTTACTGAAAAAAATGTGATGCTGATCGGCGTAAAATTGTTGATCAAGATTATGTATGACAATAACATATTTTCAACACACTTACTAGTAAAGTGAGCACTGAGCCCTAATACATTGCTTTTAGGGCCATAAACAGAGCTATAACAAACACCGTGCGCAATATATAAAACACTAGTGCGTTACAGCAACCTAAGCTTACTTGTCTCATAATGTACTATTACATATTAATTAGGAGTGTTAAAATTTGACGATTATCAAGCTCCCTCCCAAGTATTGTGAATCAAGATGCAAAACGTATAGCGCGAACTTGAAAAGGCCATTGTTTTGTAAACGAAATTAATTACGTTTTCTAATAGCGTAGGAATTGCTTAGTGGCACGTAATTTCCCCGGGGCGATTTGATGTATAGCGAATACGGAACTCGAGGGAGAGAGGGAATGTTGAAATATTTTAATCCCGAATCTATCAACACAAACGTTTAATGAATACCTTAATTATTAACCGCTTAGCGTGTGAGTGTAAGAGTGTGGTAATTTATGTAATGTTTACACTAGGATTACACATACACACTACACCAGAAAACAAATGTATTGGAATTAACAACTTTCTTTATTTATCGCTTGTGGCTATGGCACTGTGCAGGAAATCGTTAGTATACACGTGTTACCAACCATAATAAACCATGATTAGTTTACAAATAAACACACATTATAGGTAATCATAATCTATTATAAATTTTAAAAATATATACATAGGTAAGTATGTCGGAGCGCGGGCTCTCGGACGGACGGTATTAGGATGGGTGATCATTATATTTTATTATCAACTACGATTTGTAGGCAAGAGGAAACGCTAGCGAATAATTAAAAATATAACACCTTTTACTGACGATTATTCTATTAGAAATCACCACTGGTCAAGTGGTCACTGACTTTTTTGATTAAAGGCGCCAGCCCGATCAGGAATATCCTAGATGTCCGGCGTTTAATAGCGTCCCACTTACAAACTGGGCGCTTATTTTGCACAAATTAAGTGATAAAAGATGTGTTTTTGTACAAAATAAGTGATATAAAATGTAAGTTTGTACAAAATAAGCGATAAATTTGTAAGTTGGACGCTATTTGAGGTGCCATTTTTGCGTACGTTTTAGTTCGTGAAGCGTTATCTAGGATATTTCGACGACCTGAGTGGTGTAGTGGTCAACATGCCGCCTACCACGCAAGAGGTCCCGAGTTCGATTCCCGGCTGAGCAGAAATTTAAATGATGAATTTTAATAATGTCTAATGTTTATGTCACCCTTTACCATAAGACATAATATTATGTTGTTAAACTAATTTACTTGTACGTTTCTGATAAGGTCTTTGTAGTGACGCCCTTGTAACAATAGATAAATGTGTTGCTAAGTCACGCTCTCCTTGGATAAAGATTTTGTATGATGAACCTTAAAAATATAGCTCTTATGTAAGTTGCTTTAAATCTCATTATGGTATAAATAAGCGGTTGATTGGCAGGTTTTCTGTGTTGATAGAATCATTAAGGGCAATCGGATTATTACTGCCGTAGATAATGATAGCTTAGATAAAACAATGACTGACAGACATAATAAACAAGCAAAGTCAGACAGACGGATTATGATATGTTTTAAAGTTGAAGGAGCTTCACTTGAAATTATAAGCTTTCAGTAGGTATATACAAAGTCTTCGCAACGCAATCAAATAAATATTTGTGAGCAGAATATTTCATAGCAATACAATTTATTTCTGATAGATAATATAATATTTTTACATATGATTTTAAAAAAAATGTGTTAATTTTAAACATTGCAACATGTTATGAAGTTTTATTGAAAATATCTACGTAGATAAATAAATAAATATTTGTCAACATCACATACTTTGATCCGATTCCAAATCCAAAGCACAGAATACTTAATAGTACAAGTCCAAAGTAAGTAGCTGAATCACTTGTGTTGTGGTAATCAGAGACAACGGTGGTATCACAAACACCCAGACCTGAGACAATATAGAAAAGCTACTTTTCTAAATTGCCCCAGCCGAGGATCGAACCCGGGACCTCAGAGATGGCGACACCTTGAAAACCGGCGTACAAAGCCACTCGACCACGGAGGACGTCAGATAGTCCATTGCGGATTCGCACAACACCGCATCGCCCTATGGCCCTACCATGAGTTGTTGCAAACTGTTTACGTTACCGTAAACTATCGGATATACTGCTCACTTTCAGTGCGAGTGAAAGAGACAAAACGATAGTTTACGGTAACGTAAACAGTTTGCATCAACTCATGGTAGGAGCATAGAACTATTGAGTAAGTAAAACATCAAACGAGACAGGGTGCGACGCTAGTCGATAAGCGCAAATGACGTTCAGTCACGTACTTCTCGATATCCCAGTTCACCGTATCGATATCGAGAAATAGGTAGCTATTGGGTTTGATAACGAACAAAACTGTAACGTCAGACAGAACTGTACTGGGTATTGGTACAATAACAAATTAAACGATAAGGTGAGTAGCGACAAATTCCAAGTTAATGTTGTTGTCATCCGGTATTGTTTGAGTAACCTCGAAAGAACCTTGCGCGTGCGTCTCATAGTTACATTATTATGAATGACATGAAATTCTGTTAAAACACATTTAATAAAAAATTCTATATTTTATAAATTTGAGATAATACTACATAATATACCAGAAAAAAATCGACTCGTCACCAGGATTGTCTCAGGTCAGGCGGGAATTCCCGCCTATGTATAGTATATATTTTTATAGTTTTTCGTAAAAAAAAACTTTTATTATTATTTTTAGTTGTCTCATTTCAATTTTCATAATATCGATATTTTTTGAGTACAATCTACGCATTGTACATAAACATAAACTTACGGAAACACAGCGACGCGATGTCATAAAGTCCATCCTTGATTAGCTTATCAATACGTACCTGAAACAAAAATAAACACAATTATTAACTTCCGTATTATTGTTTTAAAATCAAACAGCCGCGAAATAATTACATCGTCAGTTCGGTTGGCGGCAATACTAAGAGAAAGGTAATAACGACCGTTTGTAAATAAACAGAAACGAAGTTTATGGATTACATTCAGAGTTCATTATTCGTATCGCGGCGGTCGAAGAAAACGAGGCGATATAAAATATTAATACGACGCCGACCTTCCGCGGTCCGCACAGAATTTCCGGAATATACCGGCCACGTTTTAATGAACATTATATCTTAAGTAAGCTATTTTGATTTTAATTTCTAATAAAATATTATTTTACACACTCAAGTTTAAAATAATTTTTAATTGAATACTATGGGTTTCACCTTACTGTCACTAAGTGACTGCGTAATGAATACAGTAAATCAAACAAACTTGTTAACTGAATCCACATTACTTTGGATAGGTAATAAAGATATTGACTCAACCAAATATACTACATATAGGTAAAATGAATTTTAATAATTCACCCACTGCTTAACTTATTTAATAGTTTCTAGTATTTCCCGTAAATAATTAATTTTACGATCTATTTTTATATCATAGCATAACGATGCTAATGATAGACAAGTAATAACATAGTTATCATATTTTATTGCGAACCGCCAAGGGATGGTGATGAAAATCAATTCATTTTTACTAACCAACGAGCTCAACGAGGTATAAATGAAATTTCACTGACGGGAGATTTATACTTTTTATTATATTAATAATACAGCGATGCCGCACGCAGTGAAAGTAGGGTTGCCAACTTTTTAAGTATATTAACGTACCTACTTATACTTTTATCTCTAACTCTGACAAGTTTATTCAGGGTTACCTAGTTTGGGGACTACAAGTACGTATATATTCTTCAAGTAATCGCAAAAAATGGGATCATTCTCACAGCTCAGTCACGTGACGCGTCAGTCACCGGCAAGTCCCTCTCTTTACTTCAGTTTTTTTTATCTTTTTTACATAATATATTTAACACACATGAGTGAACATTATTATAAAGCATTGTTGGTATGGTAACCCTAAATGAAAGGTCACAGGCGGTCCATTAGGCGACCGCGAAAGGTCACGCTTCAAGCTTTCATCACGCACAAATAAGACTTGATCCTGTATCCTTGCTGGGACCCTCGTGACTTCTAAACGAGGATATCTAAATAATTCATGGAATAAACAAACGGCCGTCTGATTCCGTGACGCCATTTTGATCTTTTTAAAGGATTAAGTAAGATATGGGAGATCGTCAACCCTCATCAACTTGGCCTTCAATAGAAAAGGATTTTAGAGTAATTACAAAATATACCTGGACCTCGATCCTGCTAATGTATACGCAATAATAGTGTTTCAATAGTGTTTCAATGGGGGAATGTCTGAATAAAATCAAATTGGCTGAATTTTGAATAAGCTCCTTTATTAAAAAGAAAAAGTTTATGTAGTTTTGGTTTCGTGAAAACAATCTAAAATAAAATAATATGTCTTCGCAAAGGAGATTATTCCACCTGGCACCTACTACCTGCCACAACCACAACACTATGTATTTAAAAAAAAGTTTCGAAGCAACTTTGACATTTCTGAATAGCATAAGCTATTTTTTCCTATTAATAAGAGAGACCTATAAAAAAATCAGCCAATTTGATTAATTTCAGACAATTCTCATTGTATTGTTTTTTGTATTTGTTTTGTCATAGTCGTTGTCTATAAAGAACAAAATAACAGTACTATTAAAACACCATTGAGCCACAATTATGTTAATATTCGCAGAATGAAGACCCTGTTAAACCCTGATATACCCGATAAGTACCTAACCTAAGAATGCTTCTACTCTTCACAACTCTTAGATAAATTAGTAGATTGTATCCAACTATATAAACCTAATTCAACGTCAACATATTTGCATCTATTAGCTATTGAACAGTCTAGACACCATGTAGAACAAACCAAGTCACTGTTTACAAGTATCATAATCGGGATTAAACCGCTTGCAAACAAAGTTTAAATTGACAACTGGTACCTCTTTTAGCTAAAGTACAAAGTACAAAACGATAAAAGCAAGTAAATATGTGAACACACGGGTTTAAAATTAATACTTACATTAAAGACAGATAAGGTAGGATGACGTGGCTATGGGAATTACATTTTTAAGGAAAACAGCAGTTATTTGCTAAAGTTATTAACTATGTATTGAACTTGAAGTTACGAAAGGAATGAACAACATAATAATTTAAATTAAATATTTGTATACTTAAAATGGTGATAGGTAAGTATCAAAAAGTTAGCGCGACTCACAATCACGAAGAAGGGATAAACTCGAAAATAAAAACAATAAAAACAATATAATAAAAACAAGCCGCTTCACGCATTGAAAATCATAATACTTCTGCAATATAATATCCGTTCAAAATAGATAGAACTAGAACGGTGTTAATAATGTGCACCTGTGCGCATTACTGATTACTGCACAAATACCAATAGCAATAGCGATTCGGCAAACACCATCATAAAATAAACACTCCACTTCCAGGAAAAATAACCGCGACGTTATCAGTACTTTGTTATATTAACACACTTTTATTTTTTTAATAATTCCCAGAATCAATTTATTGCGGGGTAAGGTTCGATTTCTGATAACTGATGGTTTCCCCTTATACGTAGGTACCGTTATTGTCAATTAATGGGTAGGATAGGAATAAACCGGGGTACGGATAATTGCACGACCTTCAATTTTTCACAAGCATTCCCTATTGTTTACATTTGAATTCCGGGAAGTTACGAGTAAAATTGAGTTGGAAAAATATTATTTGCAAATTTTATTCAGGCTGTGTTATTACTTGAATTTAGAATTTGCCGCTTAGTGTTATTTAAACTTTTGTTCAACAAAATATTATGATGATTGATAAGATTAAGACTCTTTATGAATGTATAATTCATTCATTTAAGAGCCGCGCACTTGTTGGCGAAGTCTTCGAATGAATATGTCAAATAATTAAATAAACTAGGGCCAAGTGTTTTAGTTATCAAAAATACTATTAGTTTTATTTTCATCGTAGGAAATCAACACAAATCAGGCTAACAAGAGAGAAAGATTCTTGACTACAAATTCAAGTGTATCGGAAGTTCGGAAGCCTCGCACCCCATGATTGCCGACAGAGTGACGCACATATTGCCGAATAGGAAACTAAGCCTACAGGCCACCCACTCAGCCCGACGAAACAAGACACCCAACAGCTTAGAATGAGATTAGGAGCCGGCCGACGTAAGGCTGACGAGCAATTGACCTGCATTCGATAACTGGGTTTCAATTTCAATACCAAAAGATGAAACATGCAACTTAAAAGTATTCAGATTAGTCGTCTTGATCTTTATTTTATTGCCCTTAAAACTGTGTTTAACGGTGTGTGAATCATGCAGATTGCAATGACGTCGTCCGTCACCAGTCACGACGGACCGAAGAAGGGACTTTATCATAATATTAAGTATGTCAGTTTGTCCTCTTGACGTCCGGAGTCCGAGATCCGTTCATCTTCATCTGACGGGAATCAGGAACCGAAGCACGCATTGAATTCTCCACGACGCGACGGATGACCGATTCTGTCATCATGGGATGTGCATGCATTCTCACAACTACTGATGCAACCGTTGCACTTGTAGGCACAGAATACATAATAGTACCTACTATTATGTATATACAGAATACATAATAGTACCTACTATTATGTATTCTGTCCCGTTGCACCTATCTTCTTTCGCATTGAAAAAGTTTGCGTCGTTTATAGATAGATAGATAGGTAACCCATGGCAACACCCACGCATCGCACGGATCTCGTTTCTCCGACATTTTTGCTCTGTTCGAATAAATAGATACAAGTATGATACAAGCAATCACACTCATTGCCCTTGAAAATGTCCCGTGGGTGGATTCTATTTATAGCGATAAAATATTTATAGCAAAATAGATGAAAGAAAGCATATTTTAACATAATTTGATTTTGTTAGCATCGTCACTTTCATTGAAATGTTGCCACCTGTTTCTGAAGGAGAAAGTAATATTTAAAAAATGACTCTTTAAGTTTACAGTAAATGTTTACAGCCGTGTTGAGTGTGGTGTTTGACAGCATAGAATAGCACAAACCAAGGAGTAGTAAGAGGTGACTAATGACTAACATTCAGAACAAATAAGAATAGGACTGATCCGGATTAGTTGCTAGGCAATATCTAGCAACGCCTTGGCAACTGCCGTTCATTCTTAATTAATATCAAACGTTGCATAGCAACTAATCCGGTTTAGGCCTATCCCAATCTGTAGAATAATCAATCTATATTCTGGCCGTACGCATCGTACTGCTAGCACCGGCGCTGTGTATGGCATGAAATTATGCACGTCCTACTAACACAACTCGGCGCTATAGCGCGACGTCAGGTTAGCGCTCTAGCGCGGCGCTGAAACGCGTTGTTTGGCAAAGCCTTTAAATGGGCTGTTATGATTAAATAAACAAGCTCTGCAAGTAATTAAAAACAATGGAAATGGATAAAAACAAACAATTGAGCAGCGCAAACGCCCACAAATGAAGAAGGTAAGATTCGTCTTCAATCTATTTTTAGTTTTTTTTTAAATATATTTAATGGGTTTGCTTGACCCCAGTCTTGCCCAATAGCAAAGACAGGGTCTACGATGGAGCGAGCTTGCCCAGAAAGTGCTTATTCACCAAGTTCGTTCGCGCCAAGTATATATTAAAAACTTAATCGGCGCGATTAAAAATGTGCTTTTAACGATCTCGTGCCGATGCCGATGAGATGGTTTCGTGGAAGCAAGTGAAAACTAGCGCATTAAGAACAATCCCGCTTCATTCGAGCCCACCCATGGTCATTGGTCAAAATAGAGCGCATTGACTAAGCTATGTAACTATCACAGAATTATCAATAAAGAAAAATAATAAAGACTATAGTTTTTAATATTAATAAAACAAATGCATTAAGGAAATTAAAACAAGATATTAATTGATGCGAAACTATTAGTTCATGTGCGAACTCGCATTTTAGCTAGGTAATTGTGTTGCTGTGCACTGATTAGGTTCCTTAATGAAGTTCGCTTGCAATGCCATTTTAATTACCCCATGCCGGTAAGTAAGCTGCGAGACGCCCTGTTTGTGTATGATAATAAATAGAGGAGCTCTACAGTATCATTGCAATATCTTAATAATAGCCCTTTTTACGTTATCGAAGAGGAGGAAAAATAGAGAGTATATTATAACCAGATCATTATTGACCACTTAGGTCAGCGGCAAACATTCTCCACAGGCCAACGCCCCAGTGCGAGGACTGCGAGGTCCTAACACGACAAGCGAAAATAACTTTAAAAGCTATTGAGGATATGTTCTAAAGCAGCCTGGCAAGATAAGAAAGTCGGATCGAGCATCCTATACCAGTACGCGTCAATGCAGTTCCCGGAATGCATCAGCCCCCTTTGCAATATTTTTGTGTTATGGCATGCTAAATTGGCGAGCATAATTTAGCACCACAATATAAATAATATATTATAAAGCGATATACAAAATATCGGGAATAAAAACGGTCGTTAAACACAATACGGCGACAAATTATATTGAAAATAGGCATCGGATTTTATGGTAATCCTCATATTGAAGGCAAATATAACGTCGTCGTTGAATTTTGAATCGACCATTTATTTTTCCAGGCCTCCGAAGTAGCAATGACCAAAAGGTTATTAAACTTGTTTTTGTGTGCCCAAGAGTAAGTGAGTAAAATTCGTTTTGAAATTATAACACAATGACTATTACATGCCGTAAATAAGGCGTAAAGGATGCTTTTGCGATCTGTGCACGCATCGCGTAAGAGATTTTAATGCCCAAATGGTTTACGTGTAGCACATCATATACTGTGGCATTTTACAGAATTTGTGGAAGACATGTGCCAAGGCTACCTTTTAAAGCATCACATACACGTCATAAGACTCATAAGTGTAACTTGACGAGGCGAAGAAAATCTCCTTTCGCAGTAGCTCTACTAAAAGGCTTGTAGCTAGACTTTTGAGATGAAAATTAGTGGAACTTGTGAAAGCTTCCTTATAAGAAGCATGGCAATTTCAATATTTTGACATTTTAAAAATGTTATGGAGTTGAAATGAAACCAATGGGATTGGTAAACTTTTTCGAAGATAATTGTTTCATATATTTTTTTGATAGCACAAGTTTGAAGAATAAAGAAAATAATATTATGTTTTTTTAATTTACCTTAAATAAATAAATAAATATTTGACAACATCACATACATTGCTCCGACTCCAAGGTAAGTAGCTATAAGCCTTGTCAACATTTTTTTTTTTATATTATTAACGCGATAAAATATCAAACATACGGCTGAACACGAAGTTCCTTTGCATTTACTGATTTAAAAAACTGATTGACAGATTTGACAGACAGTGACAAAGAGTATTTTTTTTTGTTTTGAGCAACAACATCTTATCTCATCAAAGTCTTTGAAGCAAAGGCATAACCTACGCATACAGCCGATTTATTGTACTATGCTGTAAATTAAAAATTTAAATTTTTATTTAAATTAAAATGAAGCATTATATAATTCCGCAATTTGTTTTTCCTGACTCCAAAGCCAAAAGCTACCAGAAAATATATAATTCACAACAGTTTTGGAAAAGTTTATCAACCCCATTAGTCGCGTAGCTAGAGAAAAATTACCTTCGATAATACTAAAAGTTTTCGTTTTTGCTGAGTGTATAGATTATGTGCATTGTGAGCTATTTTTGAAAAGTTAGAAGTTTTATGCCGGTGCTTTAGGTATAGTTTAGGTATTTCGTAATATTTCGTTTAACTTCATCTAAATAGAATTAAAGTTTGAAATGTTGATTGTTTCATAATAAGAAGTATGTTATCATCATGTTGTAAAAAAATTAGAAAGTTAATATATGTGTAACTGCGTAAATCACAAAATTACTCTTTTGTGTCCGAATAAAATTTTAAAGTTTCTGAAATCTTATTTTAAGACTTTCAGTGGTTAGATATAGCTGTTGAACAAAGTTTAGAAAGTTAAGTGGTGTGCTTCTTTGATATTTTCATTTTTCCTTTATAACATACGGAATAATAAATAAAAATTGATAAGATCGCTCTAACATGACCTTTTCAATGCACTTATATACTACACAAAAAATTAGAAACATACATAATGTGGATTTTGTTTAATTACGGATAAATTATTGCGCTTAAATATGAATTATGCGGGACGCGCGAGCGGGTCCATGCAGGGCCCGCCGACTGCCACGCGCCGCGCGGGCAGGCGCGGGGCCACAAACTATAAGCTACTCTCGCTGCACGGCAATAAAGTACAATTTCAAATTGCACAGCGCTGCGTGCCTGATATTATATATAAGCACCTACGAAGCGCCTCTCTTTCTGGGGGCTTACCATCAGCAAATAAGAAACCATTCAGTTCAAAAGCAGGCCGTAAAAAAGACTGCTTAAGGCCTGCTTTCATACTAACCGTTGAGATCATGGTACGAAAAAGTAAGGCCGTTCAATATAAGTCCTGCTATAAGAGCTCATAGTAAGGCCCCTGTCGCGTCGCGCTGTTCTTACCGATGCCGATATCATAGAAAACATCCGTTATGTATGTCGATGAATATACAATGAAATAACACAGAATACTTATAAAATAAAATAAATCTACCTACCTACTAAATGAGCTGAGCATAATTGTATTTCTAAGTTAGTTGGGCGAATCAACTTTTGAGGCACTCCTTTCACAGCATTTTGAAACAGAAAAACAAAATTAAATTTAATCGAATTTACAAGAATTTATATTTTATTTTTTTAATTTAATTTATTTATTTATATTCAAAAATCGATGGCCCATAGATATATACCTTAAAAACGAAATATATATAATTTATAGAACAATGTTGTTAGTAAATAACTTAAAACATATGTTAGTAAAAAAATCAAGTACCTAAACACTTTGTGTGTCGAATCGGTGGCACAAGGCAGCGTCCCTCTGAAGCGCCTGTACACCACGCCCTGCGGCCAGAAGTCCTCCTTCACGAAGAGATCCAGCCTTGCTGTCGGGATGCGCTCCACAAACGCCTTAAAATTGGTATTATGGCGCGACTCCAGTGGCTGAACTCTCAAACAAAAGTTGGATTTCTTCTTTATGTACTCGATCACGTCCTGCACTGTGGTGGTATGGTGCAGGCGGGAGAGGTACACGGCCGTGGTCGGTATGGCAGCTCGCAGCAGGAAGTTGGGCCCTGTCGGTGCGGTGCCATGGTGGTTCTTGCTCTCTCGCTGACGACGTCGCTTTTTGTTCCGAACCTCGAGGAAACCGTCTTCATCTTGGCCCGGTACGACGGCATTCAGCAAAGGTATAAATTCGATTATAGTTTGTATCATTTATCTAAAATTTAGGTTTTAAAGGTGGCCACGATGTGTGACGTTTAGTTTTTGAGATTTTTGAGAATAACAAAGGATCGTCGTAAAAATTTCTCCTCTGTTACTGTTGAGTTTTTTTTTGTGAATTAAAATGATACTTCAAAGAAAATCTGTACATTAAGTATTTAAGTAATACAACAAGAAAGTATCCTATTCAAATAATGTATCTATGTAGTAAGTAATAGTTTCTTAAGATTGACATTATTTTAACTCCACTGCGTTACTTTGACATAAAGTAACGCAGTGGAGTTGATTAGTAACTGATTGTTAGTTTTCGCACTAACAATCAGCGGGTAATAATCGGTACCGCCTATAGGCCACAATGGCAGGACCCGGGTGTATTTTTGGACGATATTGCGAATTCCATTGCTTCTTTCAGAAACTACGATGTGTTGATCCTGCTGGGTGATTTCAACATAAATCTGCTTGATGTTAGTACTGGTAAATACAAACAATTTATGCAGTTTCTTAGCTGTGTCAACTTAAAACAAATAGTTAAGGAACCCACACATTTTACCGATCACAGTTACAGCTTAATTGATGTAATATGCACGGATACTCGGGCTCTAAATGTCACTGTTAAACACATCTCTGAACGTGGTCATGGAATGATATTAGCTGAATTTATGGTCAAGAAAGACAAAATATGCCTACGATGGGTGACATTAGGCCACTAAAAAATGGTGAACCAATTAAATCGGGATCTTTATGCGATCAATTGGGATGATTTTCATAAACTTGATAACATCAATGAGCTTGCAGAATCCTTTACGGCTTGTCTCATTACATTATTTGATTTGCAGGCTCCAACCAAGGTGCAAAAATTCAAACATCCACCGCACCTCTGGATCACTGATTCTATCAAATGTATGATGCAAACTAGGGATGATTATAACATAAGATCTTTGGACGAACACCTAACTTTTGAAAACCATGTCGCTGAGTGTTCACGCAATTGTTTTTATAGACTTAAGTTACTGTTCAAAATAAGACCTTATTTGGGTGGGGAACTGAGGGTCACACTGTGCGAGGCACTGATTTTGTCAAAACTAAATTACTGTGACATTGTTTATGGGCCGTGTTTGATGTCCAAGACGAGTAAGCTTATCCAGCGGGTGCAGAACGCTTGTGCGCGTTTCTGTTTTCATGTACCACCCCGATCGCATGTGACTCCCTTTCTGGACTCTGCAAACATGATGAAAATAAATAAAATAAAAAATAAAATAAAAATCATTTATTTCAGACGTGAGTCCATATTACTTACAAAAATGGAAGCGCGCAGGAGACTTCATCTCGCCACTCTCTTGTTTGGTATATTAGATACGGGAAGGCCGTGCTATCTTTATGAAAAATTGGTATGGTTTGGTGACTTGAGCAGGTTCCCAAAGAGAAAAAATACTAACATTTTCGCAATTCCAAAGCACGGGACAATGGCGTTCCGCGGTTCTTTTAAATTCGCCGCCTCGAAGTGCTGGAACGATATTCCACCGCCGTTACGTAACCTGGAAGCGGTTAAAACATTCAGGAACCACCTTAAGAAATATCTCACCACGTTGCAAAAACAAGACTCACTTCGGGGTTTTTCACGATAGGAGCCGGGTTGCGTTCCAGCCTTGGGGGTTGTGTGTGTCGCCTTGAGGCGGACACCTGTTTTAATTTATTGTATTTGTCACCCATATATTATTTTGTCACCATACAATTTGCTTGAATGTTGTTTTGTTATTGTTGTTTGTTTGTTTTGTGGTTCCGAGGTTGTATTATATTGTAAAATGTCAAATAAACTCATTTCATTTCATTTCATTTCATATCACACTATTCTGTAGTTGCACTTTGTATGTAATGTAGGTTGCGATTTCTTTTTCTTTTTTTAATTGTTTGAAATGATGTATTTTTGCCATATTAACCAAATAAAATAATCTCTTCGTAAATAAAATCAAAACGAAAAATATCAAATCAACCAAAGAGTACTTCGATTTGTCTGACCAAACAGCTCTTTTATATATATTTCTTTTTATTACTATGTATATCAAACTGTCATGGAAGAGGCAAGGAGACCTAATTCCATACAGCCATGAAGTTTTTTTAATTTTTATTCCTCTTAAATAATATTTTTATTTTGTTTGTGTTGGTGATGATAGAATCGATGCTTGTTAATATTTATCTATTACTTCGTTAAAATTATTGTCTATTGTCTTCTGAATTGTTATTAAATTATAATTTTTGTTTGTCTGTTCGCTGTCGTCACCAAGTAGGCTCCTCCAGAATACCAGCGTTGCAGTGGCATACTCAGGTTTGCCTCTGTAGCATTGCTGAGGTTGGGGCCTAGTTGGCCGCACTGTAATTAGTCCTAAGTTTGTGTAGGTACATTGTTTTCTTTTGTTTTGCGGTCAATAAATGATTTTTCTTCTTCTTTCTTAAACTTTAAAATAATTTGATATTAAACAGCCACTTGAAACTTACTTCTATGTCAGGCAGTACTTTTCTTTATAATTACGTTCACTGTATTGTTTACAAGGGGGACACCAGGGTAACACTAGAGAATAATATATAGTAACTAGTAACAGAAAAAGAAAGAATTTGAGAATATTATATTGTAACTAGCGACCTGTCCTTGCTTCGCTTCGGTTCCTTCTTTTTTTGCTAAATGCAACCTTCCAACAACACCCAAAAAGATAAAAAAATAATACCTAACAGTCCTCACCTCCATTTGCTCTATAGACTTTTCTCTCCCGTTCGTCCCGTCCCGTTGTCGGTATAAGAGACGCGTTTGATTTATATTTGCGCGTGTTAATTTTTTGCGACGACTCCTACGATATTCATTTAAATGGTATGGTGTTAAAGGCTAAAATAATGTGCATAAAATGCTTAAGGTAACTAACGTATTTAATTTGATAAGGATTAGTACTTTATCCTTCTAAATAGCTTTCCAAATTACCGCGTTGAACTTGATAATTTTTTTAGGAAGATATAATTGGTATAGTTAGTTATTTTTAAAAGATAGATATATACCATCACGGACTTTTTTGTAGATCTAAAAAATAGGAATAATTTCATCATAAATTATTTTGTTATAGCTCTAAAGGTTAGAGCAGCGTTTTCAATGCAAGCTCCCAGTCGGCTTAATTTTTGCCGACCTCTTCAACAATCATCGTGATATTTCTACCAATTTCTATAAAACCTCAACTTATAATACACTTAAACCTTCCTCAGGAATCATTCCATCATTTAGTGAAAACGCCGCATGAAAATCCGATTTTATAGTTTTTGAGTTTATCGCGAACAGACAGACAGACGCGGCGAGGGACTTTGTTTTATAATATGTAGTGATTCATCAATTAATCTAAGCTATAAAACTAGACACGAAGTTATATTAACTTAACCAGATCACAAATAGGAGCGAAAACACAATTTAACATAACATATTGTCGCTATGTCCCATGTATGAAAATGTATTTTTTTTTTACAATTTAAGTGATTTTTTCGGCAAAACCTACCTGTAACCTTTATAAAAAACATCGTATTATTTTTTTAACGATAAGTTTGAGCTTAATTTCACGTCTTTTCATTTGTGCACTTAATGACTGGGCACATGGTATATTTTTAAAATTGCTGAAAACTCGACTATATTGATATTTGATTCTATTTTAAAATCAGAGCTCAAACCTCATCAAACTGCAGCGAGATAACAACAAGACAAGGAGCCGTAATGTATCTTTTTAGGTTTCTGGACTGGAATTAATTCGGCATCAGCATCAATGGCGAGCACCTAGGAGGCCTTCATTTTGCTAATGATGTAATTCTTATAGTCAAGACCTTAAAATACTGGGAAATAATGTTTTAATATCTCAGTAGTGCTCCCCAAAGTGTGGGAATGAGATGAACATGATAGAGTTAAATAATAAGTCTGAAGGAGATCGGGAATTTCTATTCCCTCGCAGATTCGATGACTTCACCTTCCAAACAAGCCGGTTCCCAAGCAGGCACCATTAGACCATGACCAGGGGCCTAATCGCGCTAATTTTCAACGATAAAACCAAAACTAAATTGTTACCGTTTCAGTTTCGTTTACAGAAAAATACTCGCTTTAGTTTTGTTGTTGAATACGCTGCCTAAGGAGTCTAGGATTACAATCTAGGACAATTTAAGTGAAAATTATGAAGCTAAACCAAAGATTTTTAGGTACCTAAATATAACCTAAATGACAACGTTACGTTACGTTTTTGTTTTATCGTTCAGAATTACCGCGATTGAGCTCCAGGTTGCACAGAGCACCGAAGAGTATCTGCTAAGAGTTGGTGTTCATGAACTATGATGATAAGAATATAAAACTGGGTAGATCGGACACTTCCGTTGAGTGACGGTGGGTCCGAGCTGCTGGTGTGGTGCGCAGAGCTGCCACGCCGGAGTGAGGGCCCAGTGATGCTCCAGTAGTGGGCTGCGAAGACCAGGTCGGGATAATGCCGTCGAGATTTGCCGAAGGTCCAAGAAAGCGTCGTCAATGATGCTGCGATGGAACCTTGAAGGCCTGGCGCTTCTGCTTGCAGTGTGACTGCTGCGGATGCTGGGATAAGGTATGGGGAGTGATGGCTGCGCTGCGTTGCTTGCTGAAGGTGCTTGATGTGCTCCGTTGGGGTCACCAGTGTAGAGAATGAAGTAGGTATGGTAGGTATGGAGAGAGGTGACCACTAGGAGGAACGCAAAATGGAAGATCTTCCTCCGGGCTTGGTGGTATTAGTCCAACCGATGATGGTTGGCAGTTGTATATTATGCTGCGTCGCTGACTAAACGTCGTTAGCGAGATTTAGGTTTCTCCATAATTATTCTCCATACTACGAGACGCTATTCCTTACTAATCTTTGTGTTTATTCGACATTAGCATCTAGTCACACGGTGATGAATCTTGTTGCAATCGTGTGTTGGTATGGTAATGAGCGGCGTATAGGTAGGTGCTGCTACACGGGCAACGCAGGACCGATTGTTGTGGAGATTCTTGGAGGAGGTTTTTTACACAGAAGATAAGATGATGATAATGAGTGTAAATGTAAATTGTAAATGTAAAACCAACCATTAATTTACTTCACTACAGTGAAGTAATCGGTTGATTATATTATATATATATACGTACAGTACATAAATTCTCTGGTGTTACCAGATATTTCTCTAGTGTTACCGGTAACGCGATGGAAAACATTGATAAAAGTACAAATAAGTAAGTAATCATTGCATATCGAACAACTATTTCAACTTGATCTTAAATTCCGATATTAAAGTTAATATCTTAAAGTAATAATAATAAAATAATCCATGAACTTATCGTGATTTCCGACGTAACACAGCAGAACAACAATAGACCCACACACACTCCTCGAGAGCTATCGCTAGAAAGACATTGAATGACAAAACAAGAATTAAAGTTAGACAAGGGGCAATACTAACGACGCTAGATAGGACCTTCATGCTAATACCATCACCAATTATTAATGGTCACGCAGGAGCCCTGATTTTTTAGACATTGTTGGGGACAAACCTTCGCAAATATTAATTAAATATTGTTTAAGCAAAATTACTAAAACTATGTATTGTAAATAAAGGATTATTCAATATAGAACTTAAATATGTATAAAATATTGGGTATTCTGATACAATATTTTGAAGATTTGACATGATTTGCTTTGACCGGCTATGCCAGGTAACACAGATTCTTTGTATGGGGAGCGATTTTGTTCTCCTGAGATACTAGCTATAAAATGTTCAAAGGAAAAAATATTGTAATCTGTTGTTCTCGCATTGCTAAATGCATCTAATTTTAGATTAATGTAGAAAAATGTAAGGTTTAAACCGAGTTGTATGTAATAATATGATTTTTTACAGAGCGGGGACAAGAAAGGAGTGCCTTAAAAGTTGATTGGCCAATCTCTGACTCTGACTAAAGCAAACATAACTTGCCTAGTAAAAACTAGGTACTTGATAAAAATAAAAATATACTTGAAAAAGTATTAATCAAATTGTTTAAACCTACTAATTTGTTTTATTTATCTATGTACCTACTGTGCTCATTTCATAAAATTACTGTCGTCTTTTAGGGTCTATCTACATAATATATGTGGCAGTTGTATAAATTAGGTAGGTACGTTAGTTAGAGCAAGGTAGGTTAGAGTTGCACTATCCTTACTAATATTATAAATGCCAAAGTCCGTTTGTTTGTTTTTTTAACCGACTTCCAAAAAAGGAGGAGGTTCTATGTTCGTCTGTATATTTTTTTTTTTTTTTGTGTATGTCCACCGATTACTCGAAGACGGCTGGACCGATTGAAATGATTCAAACGTTATTACATTAGGTACACTCCCAAGTTGGTCCCATTTTTTTAAATTATGAAATCGGTTCAGTACTTTTCAAGTAATTTTGAAAACAAGCACGAAAATAGTATGATTTTGTGTGAATTACCTCTCTGAGGAGCTCGGTGGCGCAGTGGTTTAGCGCCTGGCCCAGCGATTGCGGAAGTTAAGCAATGTTCGCAGGGGTCGGTCATGGGATGGGTGACCAAAAATGTATTATCTCGAGCTCCTCCGTGCTTCGGAAGGCACGTTAAGCCGTTGGTCCCGGCTGTATTTGCAGTCGTTAACACCCACCAATCCGCATTGGGCCCGCGTGGTGGGTTATGGCCCGTCCTCCTTACCACCCATAAGGAAGGCCTGTGCCCCAGCAGTGGGGACATAAAAAATGGCTGATGGACTACCTCGATGATTGGTCGTATTACTTCTTTGTTTATGAACTGAATAAGATAATATTTTTTTTGTTGGAAGAGGGATATCTTAAGTGTAGTTTTTTAACCGACTTAAAAAAGGAGGTTCTCAGTTTGACCCGTATTTAAGTATGTTTCTCCGCGATTATCTTACGTTTCGCTAAGCCGATTTTTCTACTTTAGTACTAAATAAATGAGTTGAATTGAATTTAATTTAATTGAATACATATATAATATACCTTACCTACAAGGTACCTACACTAAAAATAATAAAATAAAAAATTGTTTACAAAAAAAACAAAAAACCGACTTCAAAAAACCTACCTCTAAAAAGCAAGAAATAATTAATTAATTAATTAATTAATCGTTTATTTCAGGCAACAGAAATATCATTTACAATATTTGGCCCATATATAGGTACATACCTTACAGACTAACATACATATTATATTATCTTATCTACTTATTTATTTTTAGAATAAAAAAAAGGAATTTGTATTCCAGCCCCACCCGACTTCAATAGACGTATTTTTATTATTACGAATATTATTTCTTGCTTTTTAGAGGTAGGTTTTTTGAAGTCGGTTTTTTGTTTTTTTTGTAAACAATTTTTACGCCTTCACGTCATGACTACTGAATCGATTACAATGAAATTTTACATACACGTTGCCAGGGGTATAGAAAAGGACATAGGGTTTTATCCCGAAAAAAGTATTGTTCACGAGGGATAGCAAAAACTGTCCACGCAGACGATGTCGCGGGTGGCCGCTAGTGGAATTATAAAAATATATCATTTCGGGATAAGAGATAGGTCAGATAGGAGTCGACACGTCTTAAGTAGCCGTAATGTTACGTTACGCCGAAATGTTACAGATCAATCGCCAGTATCGCCACCTAATTAATTTATTCATATGGCGCGAGCGGGCATAGTAGCTGGCCGCCGCGCCGGCGTAACGGCGCGGCGCGGGCGGCCTGTAGCGACAACAATGTATCTGTAATTAAACAAAATCCACTGTATGTATTTTTCTAATTTTTTGTGTGGCATATAAGCGCATTGAAGAGGTCATGTAAGAGCGATCTGATCGATTTTTAATTCATTATTGCGTATATTACGAAAGAAAAATGAATTTATCAAAGAAGCACACCACTTAACTTTCTAAACTTTGTTCAACAGCTATATCTAACCACTGAAAGTCTTAAAATAAGATTTCAGAAATTTTAAAATTTTATTCGAACACAAAAGAGTGATTTTGTGATTTACGCAGTTACGCATATATTAACTTTCTAATTTTTTTACAACATGATGATAACATACTTCTTATTATGAAACAATCAACATTTCAAACTTTAATTCTATATATATGAAGTTAAACGAAATATTACGAAATATTACGAAATACCTAAACTATACCTAAAGCACCGGCATAAAACTTCTAACTTTTCAAAAATAGCTCACAATGCACATAATCTATACACTCCCCAAAAATTAAAACTTTTAGTATTATCAAAACTTTTTTATGAAATTTAATGTCCCACGACCGGACTACATTGCAATGTCCGCAATGCAATTCTTTATGACAGAGCGAGAGCGAAACATCTCCGTTTCAGCTTGGGAAAAAATGCTTTCGTATGTCCGTCCGATAGGTCGTTTTTTCCCCTCTAAAGGTCGCATTTCTCAACCGATTCTCGTGAAATTTTGTGAGCAGGTTCGATAATTATTAGATTTTTCGGTTAATTTTTTCGAAATTTTTGGGAAAGTAAAACATATTAGCCATTTCGAAGAATGACACAAACGTGAGTTCTACAGCTCACGGAGCCACTAGTTTTATTTTTGCAACTATATGCAGTAAAGGTTACAAACAACAAAAGAACCACCAAAAGATTTATTTATTTCTCTTTAGGAGGTCGTACTTTCTTACTAAGTTGTCGACGCAAATGAAAATGACGTTTTGAATTGAACGTAATGACAGGTTGCGCTACTGAGGATGTTGGTTTTGTTATTTACTCATACCGTAATAATAACAGAATTACAGAATTGATGCATTTGAAATGATAAGTACAGGGGTAGTTAACAAAATATTGCTACTGACGGATGTTCGTAGCCTTGCAATGTGTGTTATTATGACAATCAACGTGGATTACAATGTCACGTGACGTCACTACGTCATCAAGAGTTGACATCCAAGTTTGGATAAATTATAAAACAGACTGTAGATTCGTGATGATGTTTTAACTACCGATCCAGAACATACTTAAATAACATATGTATTTGTTGTAAATGTTTGTTTAACTCGCATTCAGACTGTAGATTCGTGATGATGTTTTAACTACCGATCCAGAACATACTTAAATAACATATGTATTTGTTGTAAATGTTTGTTTAACTCGCATTTGCATAATACTAAAACAGTAAAATGTGATTTATACTAAATTAAAATTACGAGAAGATGTAAAACTTTCTACGGAATGTGTAAAAACGTTATTATTTGAAGGAGCGGAAAGGAAATGAAAAAGCGCACACCAGTCTCGAGCAAGTGCGAGAGACCGTAAACGCATGCGCATACCTTGGTCGGCCGACACGAATATTTCACTTATTTTGCATACTAACAAGCAACGGTCCGCGCGGGCGCGAAGACGACGTTGCGTCACCGCGACGCATTGCGCAACCCACTCACGCGCACCGCGCCACTGCCATTCATCCGCCCATTGCGCATGGCAACAGATCCATCACACGCTTCAGAATCACTTCCGAAAAGAATTATTCGTTTGATGAGGAGCTCGATAGCGCACTGGCTTAGCACGTTCGGCCAATAGCGGCTGTAAAGCAACTATCGCGATCACTAGGGTAAAAGCTGTTCCGGCAGTAAAGATACATTGACACAACAATGGACATGGACAACAAGTCTAAAATTCGGATCAGTGTTTTCCCGTTGTTGAGAACGCGCTTTTTTTTCACCATCTCAAATATTTTCTCATATTTGTCACTTTCTCGGACGCGATTTTAGAATGAGAAAGTTTAGTTACCACTGGGAAAGTGCTACGAAAAAATTTGTGAAACGAGGGCCGAGGGGCCGTCCGTCGTCGGTCGTCGACAGAAATACCTTTTATCACTAATGAATTATATTCGCTTGTTGATGTTGTCGATAAAGGAGATGGATTGACTAAAAATATGGTGGTTTGTTTGGGACTCGCACGCAAATTAATTTTGCTTTGTAAGCTGAATTAAAATGAGACATGTGACGTCATAAATTCCATAAAATTTTGTATGAAAGTCATTAAAACTTTGAACCTAGATCGAAGCTTTAAACTGCTAATTTTCGTCGTTTTTGTAATATCAAAACATTTCTACTGTTACGTGAATATTAAAAAATTGTCAATTTCCTCATTTACCAGCATTTTCCGATGAAAACCTCCCAGTACTAGATCTAGATTGGAGGTCAATTCTGCTAATGTTAAAGTCGAAATCGTGGTTTAATGGTGTTTGAATGGTAATGCTTTTTGACACAGTTCTTGTTTCTTAAACCCAAAACCGAAACAATATTGTGTTTCTTAAACCCAAAACGGAGACATATTGTGTCTTGATTTTGGGTTTAAGAAAGAAGAACTGTGTCAAAAAGCATTACCATTTAAACACCATTGAACCACGATTTTGACGTTAACATTAGCAGACAGACCCGCTGCCCGTTTGCCAAGCGGGACGAGTGACACAAGAGAGGCCTACATCCTGCAGAGAACTTTAAATCTATTTCATGTGTATCCAAGTTCAAAGTACTAAATGTATGGGTATTGCAGTAAACCCCTACTTACATCGCCTTAATAAAAAAAATGCACACCTTGCATTCATTCATCTGATAACAACCGGATGTATATTGCCGTGTCCCATTGTTTAGTTCAAGATATGAAAAAATCAATGGAACCAATTTCCATAGGTCAATTTACCTAATTACAATGCCTTTTGTTGCTAGGTTTGAATTCACAAACATTACTTCTAAGAAGGGACAATTTACATTTATAAGCAAATTAAATATCAATGAAATTAATAAGAAGCATTTATAACATAGCAAATAATTAAATTAATTAATTAAAACACGTAGAGAAACAAAAAAGTTATTCTTATTTCCAGCTTTGCAGATAATTTGTTATAATTTCCCTTAAGGCGCTGTAGGTAGTGAAACTAGCGCCGCCACTACATTTAGTTTTAAAATCCATTTTAGCGCAAAGTGGCCACTTTTGGCAATTATGGATTTTAAAACTTACAGAATGAACGATAACAGAACTGTTGAAGAATTATTCAAAAATCATTAGAGACAATTAAAGAGATTATTACATGAGCTTTTTTTAAATATTGACTGGTTTACAAGTAATAAAAATAAATGTAGTGAGCGGCACTAGTTTCATTACCACCGCGCCTTAATATGAGAAAATTGTAAGGTGTTGAAAGTTTGTACAGCCCTTTGTGTAACGTGTGAATGTCAGTAGCACTTTATAATGACACCAACCAACCGGATGTCAGAACCCAAATATTTAGTATCTTTTCAGAACTTTGATAAACATTAATTAAAAACAAAAAAGCGTTTTTCATTTTTGTTTAATGCGCAGAGCCAAAGAGTGGAATGCCCTGCCTGCATCTGTATTCCCGCAAGCATACATAAGCGATATTTAAAGCCTGAGTGAACAGGCTTCTTCTGGGCAAGCTCGCTCCATCTTCGGCCTCTTCTTAGCCTTATGGTTCTCGAACGTGGCCAACAAGAGTAAGCCCATTTAATGTAAAAAAAATCTTAATCATGCCTCGCCTCTGCCGTCCGTGGGAGGATGTTGCGATAATCTCAACGCTTGCTTGATTAAGCTGGTTGAAAATCAAAGTGTTGGTCCGTTTTATCAGATATCCCTGCTACCCTTTTACGACACCCATAAGTATGATGGGATGGTGTCTTGTTTGGTGCATTCTACAATGCTGGATGCCACACAATAATTGGAATTACTCAGTTAACCGTTTCATGTAATATTTTTTTAATTTATAATTATCACTTCGACTTCAGATAAAATCTAAACCTGCAAAATATACAGGGTGTCCCAAAACTATGCCACACGAAGGGAAAGTATTTTAAACACTGAAGATCGTTACAAATTGATACTATATGTAATAAATAAAATTTAACTGACAATTTTGATGGTCTTCCTTTTGTTTAAGATGCTGTGTTACTAAAAAAATTATCCCAATGAGTTACCCTTTCGATCGGTATCGTAAAAATAATGTTTTTTTTTTTGGTAGGTTCGAAATTTCGAATCCTAGTTCAAATAAATCTTTGAATAGAGGCGATGTTTCAAAAATCTTTTAATGCATTTCCAATTATTTTTACAATCAAAATAAATCCTACCTTCAATATTTAAGGTACTTTCCTTCCATGTGGCAAAGTGTTGGGACACCATGTAATATCATTTCTCTAGTAAAACTACAAACAAATGAATACAGGGAGGGTTTTAACGTAACGTAAACAAACAGTATCAGTTATCAGTCGACCGGTGACCGCCAATCACAGAGGTGGTCTATAGCGGCGGATGTTTGCAGTAGATAGAGAATCTAGAGTTTATTGAACCAATAACTCACACTGACGCAATTTTTTATTTTGCACGTTTGCGAAAAATAGCTTAATAGTTAATACCGAGTATGCTTACTGAAGTCGACTTTTTTAAAGTAGGGTTTAAATTAATATCAAATATTTACAAGAAATAAAACAACTTTTTAACGGATACTATCGCGGTTTTATTGAAAAAAGTACTTTGGTAATTAGTTTGTATTTGGTTTGATTTTTTATTTTCCCGACGTTTCGACACCTTTGCAGCTGCCGTGGTCACGGGGGACTGAAGCTGCTCGCTTGAGGGTAGACTCACGATCTCACTTTCATGTCTAGTGAGCGCGTAAACTTGAGAAGTGAAAATATTTACAAATAATTATTATTGTCAGTCTGAGTGAATGAAGTCGGTAATACTGTTGTTATTTCTTTGATAAGTACTATTGTAAAAATTAATTCATAAAATACAGTTAAGTGCTAGTTTTTATGGATGCTTCATGCCAGTTTTATTGATTCTAGGTCAACATGAAATACTCCATTGTTTTGATTTATGAACAGTCGAAATAAGCGACATAAATTAGTGATTTTCTTATTGAGTTCACAGGAGCTTGTTATGTTACAGTTCTATATTAGGGACTATAGACTTAATAATTCCTCGCATTTCTGAGAAAAAGGCATGAATGAATTGAATTGACTGACATACTGACAGACGAACAACGTGATCTAATAAGGGTTCAATTTTTCCTTTTAAAAAACGGAACCCTAAAAAGATATTAACAAAATATTAAAAGTTACAGCAATAAACTATTTAACTAGTTTATGTTTTGTCATTGATCAACCTAAGAAAATAATGACGGTTTTGATAACTATAATACAAGTCACTAATTGCGATTTTTTTCTTGAATGATCGAGTCGCCGGTTGCGATGTAAATAACCATGGGAGCCGTTTAAGTGGATAATTAATTAACTTTCAAAGAAAAACAAATAACTATAATCATAAATAAATCACGGCTCTAGAACCCGGAAGGAGTAACAAATTATTCGCGCGCTATCTGATCAGTGTGTGATTACAACAACAACGTCTTCTGTAAATATCATTAAGGCGAGGTTTTGATAAATCACCTTTTTTAATCAACTACATCTTAAAAAATAAGAACAAAGCCAGATACAGATCTGTCTACAGAGACTAAACAAAATGACGCTTGCCCTGTATTTCGACTTGGGTGGTCGGAAAAACAAGATGACATGACATTTCCACGTAGACAAAACCCCTTTTGAGGGGCTGGTGTACCCGTGTTTTGGGTCTGAAATGCATCAAAAGACCATCATAAATAATAAATTGATAATTATATTCAAGACACTTTGAATGAAGTATATTCAGCACATTAAACAAGCAATTTCTTTGACGTGAACTGGTAATTAAAATGTAATGCACAAGGAGGCCAGTTGTAGGAGAAAAGCCACATTTCTGAAGCTTTCAAAGAAATAGCGTGTGCTTATAAAAATCTCGTTATAATTGCGCTCGTTCCAACTAGGTAAACAGACACTGGGTTCGTCAGAAAGCAGACTGTTATCTTATCAGTGACGTCGGAGTGAAAATGAGAGTGGGCGATCGGCCTGCGCTCGCGTCGCGCGAATCCGCGTCATGCCGCATACATATTTACGTCAAAACGTTGCACAGTTCGCGGAAATGTTTTCAAGATGGCAGCCAATGTTCCATTTGCATGTTCCAGTTTTTGTTCAGAATTCGCTAATTTGCTGCGACATGAATATTCGTAGATGAAATTATTGCAAAGTAAATTTGTGCTACAAATCATTAAACAAAACAATTTATATTTTAGCTACTGAATAAATAATTTAATCAGCTTTGTAAAATAACGAATTTATAAGTTGAATAAGCAGAGATGATACTATCAAGGATGTCTAAAGTACTGGCGAGCAAATCAAAGGGTGCCCTTGAAGTATTGAACTTCAGTTTGGGTTCAAAAACGTGTTTGAGACAGCGAAATTGCAGCGATTTAACCAGATCTTTGAACTTTACTATTCTGTGCTTTGACTCTTATATGTAGATATAGGTACTAAGGGTTAATTCTTATTTATTATAAATAAATGTATTACAAACTCCACAAACTATGTAATTGCTGACAAAAATATTGGGTAGAGTAAGTATAACTCATGTCATGATTCGTCTAAGCAGATAACATGCTGATGCTGTCTTCTAGGTCTAATTAGCATACATTTTACAGTCATAGTCAGTCACTCGGAGTTGCAGTATAGTATAGTACATCTTAATTAATACCATTTCTCAACAATTATTGAGTTCACATAGTAGGGTTGCTTGCTTTACTGACCAAGCGCAATAGTTGGCGTGATATAGTACTAAACTGCAGAGCTACTTCTGAGGCCGACCGTACCCTCCCCAGCTAATTTCGTACCTCGACGAAGCAGTGAGTGAGTCACGTGCTAGAGGCCGTTGCTTCATCAGCTGACTCATTGACTGCCGCCGCGCGCCGGTGCCGAGTGGGAATGGGAAATCTATTGTTTCCCACTGCCTCCTCCAATTAAATCAAGATAAACGACAACAATACATAACACGCAAAGTATAAGTTTGCACAACGGTTTTCACCATTACACCTGTGATGTAATATTTGGTTGGTGAGACCTTTAATGTTAAAATAAAGTCTGGACCTGACACAGTCCCACAGTCCCAGGTTAATCAGAACTAAAGGTAGTAACTATGTATAGATTTATTAAACAATTCGACATTTTCACTAGAGCTTGGTTATATTAAAAACGAGAACACCTTTGCATCGAGGCTGGAGAATCAATTTTTTAAAGCTGCGCCTTACCGCGACGATAGTAATAAGATTTACCACATTATCTCAGAAAATATTTTCTTTAGAAATTAGTTAAGCACTTAAAGCAGTAGGAAGAATAGATTATAGAGAAAGATAGGACCAAGCCATCACGGCATTCGAGATCCAAATTACAGAAAATGTTCAGCTGTGTTTAAAGAGTTTGTCCAACATTTTATTACGGCAACAGCAATGCTGTGTAACAATTTTTTTCCGGCCGGGTAAGCCCGTGTGACACATCCGGAATCCCACGCGATTACGTAGCAGCTAGGTCAAATCTATTTTAGTTTCGCACCGCGCCGCGCCGCCGCGCCGGTTGGAACTGCCGCGTGATATTTTTGTTGTAATCATTTACCTCGACAATTGTTTGTTTAGACAATGTCATGCTAACTGAGTCTGATATACCTTTATAACTGCTATGCTACTATTCACTTTGTATCTGTGCAAGACAAAAACTATACATAATTATTAATACGAAAGTGACTTTGTTTGTATTAACTACTCAACTGATCATAATTAAATTTTGCAGACACTTTTGCCAGGGAAACAGAAAAAGACATAGGGTACCTTTCATCCAAAAATACTATGTACTTTTCTTGCAGGATAGAAAAATAACTGTCCACCCGCGCAGACGAAGTTGCGAGAGGCCGCAAGTTTTAATGAAAGTATGTTTAAGATAGAGGTTAATTCACAGTACTAAGTCCAGTCAGCTGATGAAACAATCCAAGGTGTGGTTGTTGCATGGAGTGAGTCAGTGTCTGCCATCTGATTCACGGCGCGGGTAAGTGACCTTGCATGCACCGGCCCCGAGACTATATACAATTAATTACTAATTAGCCACTCGCCTTAAGACGAAGAAAACTCATATAAAAAAGGGAACTGGATGGAATGACGTAGACAACTAAAGGTAAACATCTTCAGAATATAAAAGAGTCACAAACACAAATCGAAATTGTAAATTTAGTGATATCAATCAATGATGAATGAAAGTCAATATCAGGTACGGAGCACATGTGAAACCTGAGCACATGTTAAGTTTCGGAAGCAAGGTGACCCAAAGGTAACCCCTGTTGAATAACAAACAGTTCGTCGACATTATTTTTCGTCAATAAGTTCATAAACTCAACAACGCCTAAGTACTTTGTTCGAAAGACGCAGAAGGATTAAAAGTTTTATCGTCGATGAGCAGACGTGAAAACGGTGCGTCGTCGGTCGCAAAATTGGTTTATTATTGAATAGATCCGAAGCACAGTCAAAAAAGGAATTATAATGGTTCTGAAAAATATTAGAAAATTAGCTAAGGAACTCGTTGATAGATAAGCTGTTTCCCCATGAACGAAACTTTGTTATAGAAAACTCAGTGGTGGGAAAACGGTGCAAACTTTTAGTAGCCAGTTAGAGCTTTGAGTTGCAGACCGAACAAAAACCTTTGAAACAAAGCCGAGACGCGGCCGACATAAAAACACTTGGTTTAAAAAGAAAATAGAAAATAAGAGTAAAAAGATGAAGCGAATTTACCCGCACCGGGGTGGGCAATACAGCCACCAACTAATTGCGTAAAACTAGATTAACGCCCAGAGTAGAGGCACTAAACGAGGATGGCTCTCTATTTACCGCCGCAGCCCCGCTCCTTTTACAACACCACTAATAGACTTATTTTATTAGAGAGATACGCCGAGATAACGTTTACGTAATTAGCAACTAAGTAATCATCATGAAATCGACGCCTATAAAACTTGCCACTGTGTTGGAGTTACGACGTCGATTTGATTAATTGACTGCAGACAGCCAATCTATCTGGTAATATATTTTAAATACAACAAAGTCAGCTTTAACATTCCTTCCTTACGTAAGCTATGCAAGTTCAATAAGATCAGTAAAATCAGAAGCCTAATAAAAAGTTTTGAATACATGTTTAAAGGGGTCGGGCAAGCACGTAGATTTTTGCTAGAGCCTAGCATTTTGACCGTTTACAATGTTTGCTTGATTGATGCATGAGTATGAGCATGAGCAGTGTCGATTCTACATAATTTTTCTCTGATTTCAGTATTACAATGTGTAAAAAAAATAAAAAGGTATAAGACTGTCTTAAACAACCTCACCCACTAATTAATACATAAACATGAATAAACATAAGAGTAAAATTAGCTAGCTTACAAGTTATTACATGAAAATATTATTTCGACAAATTCTATTTAAGCAGACTCTACTAAAGTTTTAGGTTAGACGGCTGTATGACCGAAAGTGGCGCCCACAGAGGTTTTTATTTAATAAATTATTAATAGAAAAAGATTTTATTAATCTTTTACGTGGAATTTTTAGGGCCCACAGTCTAGTATTTTTAGACGGTATCGTTACATAATCCCTCGTAGTCACTAGAAGTAGATAGCAAAACTGCTAAAAGTGGCCGTTTCGACACATTTTCTATCTATTTCTACGAATGACTACGAGGGCATGTAGTGATACCTTCTAAAAATACTAGACCATAAAGACTCCACGTAAAACATTATCAAAATATTTTTCTTTTAATCACTTATTAAATAAAAACCTCTGAGGGCGCCACTTTCGGTCATACGACCGCCTTAAGTTAAAAGGATTGATAACTAGACAGGGGTAGAACAACGAGCGGGCATTGCGACAATAGGCGCATAAAATTAGCTATAATTGGACATAATTCAAAAACTGAAATTTTCTTTTTCTATGGCATAAAGTATTGTTAGTTATAGATAAAATAAAAAGAATTAAACATTTTGAAACTCCGCATCAAAGTAAAAAAAAATAAAAACTAGATTTTCAACATATTTTGATTTCAACATTACAGCATAATAAATAACTTTGTAAAAGTATCTGTGTTATGTTAAGACGCTTGCATGTCAGGTTTATAAATTAAAATTAAACTAATTGATCAATCGGGACTTTCATTATGAAAAAAGGTTCAGGAAAATGCAGATGTTTTGGTTTATCTTACCAGAAATTATAGATAACTGCAATTCGACAATTTATTCTGAATAGTATATAATGTGTGTTAATAAATTGTTAAAAATTAAACAGATTCTCTTTGCGGATTTCTATTTTTAGAACTAAGCCACAAATAATTGTAATTTTTGGAAAACCAAAATACATAACTACTTCAAAAGTGTTTAATTTGTGCCTCCAAAATATTATTAGTACTGTAAGAAACAAATTAAACAACAAATGTCCGCGATTATTCATTAATTGATTTTTCTTAGTTAGGTACGTTTTAATATAATCGTTATTTCTTGCAGAATAAGGTCGTTATTTCTTTGTGTACCAACTGCCAATCGTGCTGTTGCGAGTCTCGAGGCCGAGTAGATACCAATATTATCTTTATTATGCTACGGCTCCACATGCGTTAATGCTACATATACGCGCATTATATATTTGTAGTACCTACTTACTGTCGTTTGTAAATTAAGGCGCCGTAGTACCTACCTACTACTAGCGCCGCCAATACATTTATTTTAATTACTCGTAAACCAAGTAATTATTTAAAAAACGCTAAGATCATGCCATCCTAAACTGTCTCTAATATTTTTTGAATAACTCTTCAACAGTGTCCATTCTTGTGGCCACTTTGAGCTGGATTTTAAAACTTACAGAAAGAATGAAAACTGTTAAAGAGTTATTAAAAAGTTTTAGAGACAGTTTAGGAGGGCATGATCTTAGCTTTTTTAACCGACTTCCAAAAAAGAAGGAGGTTCTATGTTCGTCTGTATATTTGTTTTTTTTTCTTTTTTTTGTGTATGTCCACCGATTACTCGAAGACGGCTGGACCGATTGAAGTGATTCAAACGTTATTACATTAGGTAAACTCCCAAGTTGGCCCCATTTTTTAAAATTTGGAAATCGGTTCAGTACTTTTCAAGTAATCTTGAAAACAGCACGAAAATAGTATGATTTTGTGTGAATGAACTCGATGATAGGTATGCTTTGTTTATGAACTGAATAAGATAATTATTTTTTTGTAGGAAGAGGGATATCTTAAGTGAAGGTTCTTTAACCGACTTAAAAAAGGAGGTTCTCTGTTTGTATGTTTCTCCGCGATTATCTTACGTTTGGCGGAGTTGATTTTTCTACATAATATGAAAAAAATAATATTATAGGTATACCTTACCTACAAGGTACCTACACTAAAAATAAAAAATAATTAAAAAAAAAACAAAAAACCGACTTCAAAAAACCTACATCTAAAAATCAAGAAATAATATTCGTAATAATAAAAATACGTCTATTGAAGTCGGGTGGGGCTTTTAGAATAAAAAAAGGAATCTGTACTCCAGCCCCACCCGACTTCAATAGACGTATTTTTATTATTACGAATATTATTTCTTGCTTTTTAATAGTAGGGCGCCTTAACACGTTAAAGTGTTGGAGCCATGATAGTCCGTTCGTTTCGGTCGGGTAACTATAGTACCTACGAATCCTATTCCGGAGGGTGACTTGCCTAGTATCCGGCCTTTTAAAGAAGTAGACGATTTTAAACACTTTATAACTTAATAAATAGTAATGACCTCAAATAATTTTATGTGGTTGGATTAAATATCCTTGGGGATTGCCTTGATTTTTATTTTTATTTTAGATTAGTCAGTTTTGTCATTAAACATTAAAAATAAAAAAAGTGTTTTTTCCCAGTATACAATACAGCCGTCTTATTCGTAATTCCGGCCTTCTTGTGCTCAGCTCAGTAGGTGGCCGCCACCTTCAGGAAGCTTTTTATTAAAAAAAGTTTTGTTTTGTTTTATTATATGTTTTATTTTCAATAACTTTCAGATAAGTTTATATATTTTTTTATCGGAAAGTGATTGAAATATCACAGAAGTTAACCTTCTCCATATTTATGTCGTCCTGGTACTTTGGAGACGTTTTTATTAAAAAAAAAAAAAAACACTAGGTATAAACGCAAAAATATATATCAAAAAGTGATTGAAAATATTACAACTAAATGTTGGCATTTGTCGACTAAACCGGCCAATTGATGTCACTGATTTAAAAATAACGTGGTAAAGTTTATTTGTTTTTACACAATATAGGTATTTTAGCATGTCCCGACAACCAACGGCAATGGGAAATGTCTGAAAAAAAAACTGGCTTAATATTTTTTACATTTAGTTGGAAATAAGCTCCTTTAATCGGTTTTTCAGCCCCTTTCTTGCGTTGCGTCTTTACACGCGCAGTCAAGGAACTATGCTATTTTCCATGATTCCGCAGTTTTTTCCAGACCCACGGCTTGTATATAAAATCTGAAGTTCTGCACGATAGGGCATGGAATACCGGAATGATTTTCATACCGGTATTGATACCGGTGTTGAAATTTCAATTACCGGTTTATATTATTAAGTTTTATTTGCGGAAAGTGATTAAAGCTTTATGTCAGAAACACTCAAACTATTTACCAACTCCCTAGAAACAACAAAATGAGTTATTAAAGTACAGGTAATTAAGAATACTAAAGACAATACGTTATTTGATCCAAAAACTATTTATATTGTTTCATTGGCACAAATATCGCAATCAAATCCTTGGTATTAGGAAAATGATAAGAAAACATGTTACAAAGGCGCAATTTTACTTACCAATCAAAGGCTTTCTCATAAGAAAGGCCTTCTCAAAGAAAGCCTTTGATTAGATAGAAACCTGGGTGGTATTGCAGTCTGTAATAAGGTGCCAAGTAGACTACAGGTAGGTATATCGAGGTGTTGAGGTACTTTTACGAAAATGCCACCATGTCGATCCGAGTACAGAACCTGAGTACAAATCCTATTCAACTGCAGCTAGGTGTGAGACAGGGAGATGTTAACTCTCCGAAACTGTTCATAGCTGAGTTAGAAGTCATCTTTAAACTCTTAGACTGGAAAAGACTCGGCATCAACATTAATGACCAGCACCTTCGTTTTACCGATAATATAATTCTGATGGCTGAGACCTTGGAAGACCTGAACACAATGCTCGAAGATATACAAATACAATACAAATAACTTTATTTGCTCTCCGTAGTGCTTCCCAAACAGTGGGTCTTGGGATGATCAGGTTGTTTCCGCTCCGCTCCTGTTCATGTTGGAAACACTAGCCTTAAAGTTATTGACCATTACGTATACTTTTTTTATATTATTTGTTTCTCTTTTGGTATTTGTTGAACTTATTGTTTTTTTTTTATTTTTAGTTAATTGTGTTTTTGTTTCGTACTAGTTTACCAGAGGAAGCGATTTGATACATCTCTCCAGTTTTGAAGAAGATTAAGTAGATTAATGTGATTACGTATTTTGTGTGTTAGGTAAGTCCAACTTCGAGAAAGAGATATCTCATCGAATCCAACTCAGATGGCAGCATTCGGGAAGCTTCGGACTTACCTCAGTGTCTCAAGACGAAAGTCTATGACCAGTATGTGTTACCAGTGATTATTTACGGCAGTGAAACGTGGTCGCTAACTATGGACCTCATAAGGAGGCTCATGGTCACCCAGAGTGCGATGGAGAGAGCCATGCTTGGCGTTTCCCTGCGTGATCGAATCAGAAATGAGGAGATCCATAGGTGAACTAAAGTAACCGACATCGCTTGAAGGATTGCTCAGCTGAAGTGGCAGGAGGCGGGAAAGAACACACAAACACACGGGGGCGAGAAGAACCGATGGCCGTTGGGGCGGAAAGGTTCTGGAATGGCTCGCGCGTACCGGACGACGCTCCGTGGGTATATAGGCCCCCGAAAAGGTGGACCGACGCGAGGGTGAAGGTCGCGGGAAGCCGCTGGATGCGGGCCAAGCAGGACCGATCGTCGTGGAGATCCTTGGGGGATGCCTATGCCTAGCAGTGGGTGTCATGCGGCTGATATGATGATGATGATGAAAACATTAGACGAATAACTAAAAGCAATATCAATACCCCTTTTGAGCGAAGTACCTAAAGTGCACGATGCCTATGATACAGCTAGCATGTAGTGTAGCGTAGGTGTTTTTTTAATCGTGATTATTCGTGATTCATGTCATATAAAAACTCATCTGCTGTATGACCAACAGTATAATCTACAGAAATCGAGCGTTTTGCATAGTTTTTAAACACCGTTGCAAAAATAAATCGCTTTTTTCGAAATACCGAATTTAAAAATACCGGTATTTTATCCTCAAATACCGGTATCAAAGTACCGAAAAAATTAACCGATATACTGATACTTGCCTACCTAGAAACTATTCTATTAAGATGTCTCCTGAACTTCTTGTGGCTCTCATTAGTGGCTGCAGCTCTAGGATGAGGTCCACGACTAAAGGCTTCGAGAGTGATAGATGCAGCATCCGGAATTTTGAATGGGTCAGCGAGTTCCCTTTGACGACGCATTTGCCTTTTGCACGTGTTGAGAAAATATGAGCACGTCCAAACAAATCTAGCCATAATAACCCTAATTGAGCTATTATTAAGGAAATCTTCGCATACACTTTCTGACATACCTAATTAACGTCATAAAGATGCAAAAGTTTGAAAATTCTTGGGAAACTAAGTTAATATTGTTATAATTATAAATGAATATAATTATAATTAAATTCACAAACTACGGGCAAAATTCTGTGTTTTGCCGATTACCAAGACTTTACAATAACAAATTTAGTAATGTCGACCCTTTCTTGGGTTCCAAAAGGCGATTTATTAACAGTATCAAACAAAATCTTACATAATGAATACTTTGCTTGACTAACCAAATGCATAATTATTGTTGTGGGTTGGGTACACTAATACTTATATTACAAAAACTAATTCATAATAATAGTTATAAATTAAAACATAAACGAGCAAACGTTGTTGTTTGTCCTTATGTTCATATTTCACTTAAATAGTTCTTAATATATTTATTTAATTGAAATGCATTATCCCTTGAGAACCATTGGTAAGGTAAACAAAAAAAAATCGTCCATTTGTTTCGAATTGATTGAGTAATTTGTTGGATAGTCGTAATTGGCCTTAAGAATACGTTTTAAAATTGTAACTTAGAATTTAAGTGAGCTGTGTACTGTCCCTAATAAAGTAAAATAAAATAAAAATAAATAAGTTTTACAGAAGTTAATATGTATTAACTTTTGTTCGATTCCTATTACGCAGATATCAGCAGCATATTCACGCCCAACTCCACGTTGAGTGTGTCACGTCTCGGTAAGGCGGCCCCTAGACGACACAATAATATTGCGCAATATTTAACCCTTTGTAGACTCGTGTGATATTTTTTTAACTCACTCTAAGGTTCGGAACGACCATGAACTTTTAAAGTTCATGGCAGTTTCTCAAAAAACAGTTTTTATTTGATTTAGATTATAGGAAAGTTTAAATTATTGGTATTCCAAATGGAAAACGAAGACTTTGTTCTATTAATCACATTTAGAGTTCTTGGTCGTTCCGAACCTTAGAGTAGTGAGTTAAAAAAATGACACACGAGTCTACAAAGGGTTAAAATATTATGCAATATAATTGATCGTTTAGTTAGGGCCTTACGAATTTTTTATTGTAAATAGAGTACTTTAAAAGCTAAGCTGCACGGAAAAAACAACTTTTCACGCACTTCTAAATTGACAGCGTAATACGAAACGATTTTGTCCACGCTCATAATCAACTTTACTTTGACTGTTTAAGGTAGCAAAATAGACCCGTGGCCGGTATATTGGTAGAATATTTGCAGGATAGCTAGTCCACCGACCCGGCCCCCATAGATGCTAGGAGACCAGTATTACTGCTAGCTCCTAGTAGATAGAACCTTCTACATATTTTTAATAGATAAAGGTAAAATCAGCTTCATAAACAAGCACATTTAGACGGCCGAGTACTGGACACAGTACGCGATACGACAAGTATCTTGAAGTTAAAAAAATGCTTCTTTTGTCGGAGAGACAAAAACAGAAATCAAGCTCAATCTCAGTAAAATCACATACGTTCCACTTATATGATTTGTGATCTAGTGCGGCGACCCCTTATTTGCTTACTAAGTTATATAATTATGTAACACTAAAATAGTAATAAGTAACAAATACCTTGAGAACCTACAAAATATTTAACTTCTTATAATACCCTAAAACCTATACCCAGCAGTGGGTGTCATGTGGCCAATATGATGATGCTCTAAAGTGCACTATTTGGTAACATAACTAATGTTTTCTTTTTATAGTTGCCAAATCGAACAGGTGCATACGCCTCAATTTTTAACACAGATTAAATAAAAACATTACGTGACGTTTCACTTAAGACGTTCATACTAATCGATAGGCCAATAAAATATCCAAATTGTTAAGAAATTGCCACGAATTTCTTAATTTATATGAAAAATGCTCAGAGGGCCGGATAATCCGGATACTGGATAAGTCACCTTACATGACGTCAAAATGTAAGAGCAGCTCGGGTAATAATTATGTACATAAAACTTGAAGTAGTAACTTAGTAAAATTTTGTAAAATTTCCTCTAAATAGTTACTACTTTAAGTTTTACTTTAGTTTTAGTGTCGGTCGGATCGGTCGGTACGGTAGTCGCGATAGATACCTACTCCTCACTCCCGTAACTTACTGTAAAGAAATTGTGTTTTTTTTATTTACACACAAAAAAAAATTCTAGGTAGGTAGGTACCTACTTAATCGTTTCTTTTTAAACTTTGCAAGCGGTAGGTACTAGCTACGGTACGAGGTAGGTAGGTAAGTACTAGAATATGACATCAGTCAGACTGTAATACGACAACAATACTTAACACAGTAAAATCCAAATGTCATGTATTCGTTCGTATACCTACATTACCTACTCGTTACCTACCTATCGATCGCCGAACTTCAGTGCCTACTTTGAAGTCGGACATTGTGCTGGCTCAGTATACAAAAGAACGCTATTCTTACAAACACTTTTACTTATCTACCTAAACTCGCTCGTACGCAACTCAAAAGACAAGACAACGCGCCAAAATGCCCCATTTTTCAACTTTATGTAATAAAGGATTCCATTGATAGAATCATTTTCATTTTTTTATTAAAATGACACAAATTGTGAATAGTGTTTCGTTACCCCCTACCGGTCTAGGTAGGTAGGTAGGTATTGACATGTCGCCGCGCGCGCGGCGCCGGCGCGGCGGCCCGCCGCGCCGGCGCCGCCGGGCGGTTATCTTTGCAATGCTCCACTAGGTACCTACTTGCTTGCGCGTATTTTCAATCTCTTAAGCGTGACATTTACATGTTTAATTTTGATGAAAACATTATTGTAGTACACAAAAACCTATTATTAAACAATAAAATCACAGTTACGATTTTGGACTACTGAGAAATACATAATTATGGAAACGTAAAACATAAATGTTTAATTTTTGGCTTCAATGTCTAAAAAGACGCATTATAGCTTAAAAAAAAACAAACATCATAGTTACCATTTTGGCTTATCTAGATATTGAGATTTAATGAATACTTTGAAAAAAAACAAGCATACGAATTTGGTTTCAGTTTAATTTTGCAATTATGTGATTGCATTTGAATGCACCTTAAAATTATACTAACGAGGTATTTGGTTACCTATTTTGCTTTTAGGAAAAAGTTAGGTAGTGTACGAAATCTCATGATTTTTATATAAAACGGTTACCACCGCGGATTTTTTACATCATATATCTAATTAATATTTGACACTTAATATCAATCCCCGATAAAATAATAAGAACAACGAGTTTACGAATTATGTCCAGATAAAGCTTGTTTTATGCGCCTACAAGCGGCCAGCAGCTAATTGCCGGTAGGTAACCGTATAAACGAGATTACCGCTCGGACGCGCGGCGCCTCTCTTTACAGGCCTCTTTCACACTGCAGAGCACGAGTTGGCCTTAACTGTTTGTTTTCTTTTGTGGAAAGAAATGTTTTGTTTAAGGGGTTGATAACTAGACAGGGGTAGAATAACGAGCGGGCATTGCGACAAGCGGCCAGCAGCGGCAAATTGCCGGAAACCGTAAAAACGAGATTACCGCTCGGACGCGCGGCGCCTCTCTTTACAGGCCTCTTTCACACTGCAGAGCACGGGTTGGCCTTAACTGTTTGTTTTCTTTTGTGGAAAGAAATGTTTTGTTTTAGGGATTGATAACTAGACAGGGGTAGAATAACAAGCGGGCATTGCGACAAGCGGCCAGCAGCGGCAAATTGCCGGAAACCGTAAAAACGACATTACCGCTCGGACGCGCGGCGCCTCTCTTTACAGGCCTCTTTCACACTGCAGAGCACGGGTTGGCCTTAACTGTTTGTTTTCTTTTGTGGAAAGAAATGTTTTGTTTAAGGGATTGATAACTAGACAGGGGTAGAATAACGAGTGGGCATTGCGACAAGCGGCCAGCAGTAGCAAATTGCCGGAAACCGTAAAAACGAGATTACCGCTCGGATTTAGGGAATTAATATCAGTTAAAAAGTCAAGTCATTGCAGTTAAAATCACCGAAAAACTACTACACCTTTTCCCTAAAATGACCTTCCTATAAGCTGGGGGTGCATAAATCTCTTTATGAAAGCAAAATGTCACGTGTATGTGTCAAAGCCTTAACCGAGCTCAATAACTCCTGCAACAATCCAATTACTGGTGGCTAGCGGAGTTTTAAAAGAGGATAATCTTCTCATGGACGCCGTTACTTAAGTTTTTAAACATTTCCACGCTATATATTTCAAAGGGAAACGTTTAATGTTATTGGGAAGCAATTCCTTTATTAACATGATTTGATAGAGAAATTTAGCTAAAATAAAAATAAAATTTATAAAGTAAAGTACTTAAGAGGTAATAATAAACTTTCATTTGGCCCATAAGATTAAGGAAAAATATAATTTGTGGAAAATATACTTGTTTTATTTATTTGTTACGTATTAAACTAGAGATAAAAGTAATCCCACCAAATTAAATTCAAATGAAACGCTCTCTAAAAATAGTAAAAACAAAATAATGATTTCATTAATGGTTTTGTGACCCCGAGGCAAAACAAAGCGATAATTCACCAAGATAAATTCAATAAAACAATTTCAAGGGACAAATTTCATGTCAATGCTGGCCTTTTAATTACATTTAAAAGCACGACAAATGATATTTATCTCAATTTGATATTTGAATGAAACGAAGACATAATTTACAGAGGGGCGATGTGAAACAGCAATCGTTTTATCGTTTAGTTAGCCAAAGAACTCGGGATTTCTCTGCATTATAGACTTAAGCATGCTTGCTTAAGCTCTACTAGGCTTTACATTTAACAATAATTATGACATTAGTAACTGACACGTCCATGACGACAGTATTATCTCTGCCATATCTTACTATTTCCGGTTGCAAATGAATTAATTATTTTACAAAACTACGGAAAAATTACAACACACCATCTAACACCATCAATTAAAAATTAGTTGTGTTATTTATTTCATAACACCATATTATCACATGTGCGTTTGTGGAACCGACCATTTCAATTTTGGTTACGCAGACCTTGTAAAATTATAGAGCTTAATGTTTTACCGGTAATTAATGTATCATTACATGTTCTCAGCCATTTCCGACGTGGGATTTTAATAAGCCCTTAAAAGTTATTGTGCGTGTTACAAAAATGATGTGAAACTTCCACACTTCGGACACGCCGCGCCGCGCCGCCCGCTCTCAAATGATCCAATCTACAAAAAAATCACGCTAAAGAGAATCAGCACCGATTGTCTCGGAGGCAGTGAAACGAAGTTTTTATATAAAAAAGAATAATTACGTTATCTTGTTAACGTTTTCCTAATTAGTGAATATACGCAGTGTTGTTGTCTTTTGGATATTGTCATTGCATAGGTACCTACATATAGATTTCGGTCGCAGAATACATATGCTTAGATTGCTTAGGTCTGAAAAAAAATATTATACCACCCACAGCTGCAATTAGCCATTAAATTGCCTAACCATCTCCTTGAAACACTTTATTATCATATGGCTATGGGCGTGACACACATATTTTTTGTAAACATTGCTCATACATAAGAAACTTCACTTGTTCAAGTAGGTCGAATAAAAACTGCTGCGGTATTATCAACGTACCATGTAAACATTTGGCAATTCGATGTAATAACAATTTCCTTCGTTTCTTGGAACATTAATCAAAACCCTACATTGTGATCAAACGTTCTTATACCGTAATCAGCTATTACGGTAATTTACAAGGAAAAGCAGCGGCAAAATACCTGGTACATTGCTGTAAAACTTTCAACCTCTATCGGGGTTAACTATGGTTCTGAAACGGGGACTAAATCGATGGCAGCGGAATGGGCATGGTTTCCGAGTAAAACATTCAAGTCTTGAGAACTCTCAATACCCTTTTGCGAAGTACCTACTGTACTGTAACCATTTTATGAAGTGGAAACAAAAGAGCTCCGGGTCGGCCGGCAACCGGCGAAGGTTGAGCGATGTCAAGTAAATTTTAACACGCAATTAGTAACCCGTCGGACACCTTGGCACCGATAGCTTGAGTCGTTCAGGGACGGTCGACCTCCCTACTTCCCAGCATTATTAGTCGTCACGGTGCACTGTATGTGAAGCCGCACCACCTTTTTTACTCCGCATACGTACGATATTTTAGGGAGACCACAACTAGTTTTATATTTGGGTGCTTAACGCGCTTTTTCGGTAATAGACCTTTCTGTAACAAACGTCGATCATTGTTTTTGCGCACGCAATCTGTCGGTTATGGCTGTTATATGCCATATGCGATACAACGATATGTACAGGGAAACTTAGTCGTTACCGCTCCAATTTCGTTCATTTCAATTCGAAAATTGTTTTGTTTTCGTTTCGTTTCAATTTTTACTACGTGGGGTTGTAGATTGTTATTATCTTTTTCAACTCAATTGTTCGGCAACAGTACAATTTGAGCGTATGCGATTATGTTGTTATCTTTTATAGCATGTTTGATAACTTATTGTCCTCTTAATTCATAAGTGCTCGGGAATATGACACGAGTAAATCAACACGTAACTGATATTACTGGTTTGGGCTGGTTCGAAAGTTGTATGTACACATTTTTGGTAATGCAATCAATGTTACTGAGAATTTGCACTTGTTTCTGGGGAAGAAGGAAAGGTCAACTAAAGAGTTTCAAGTTGACGTTCCAATAAGTTCGTAGAATATAGTTCTGATCTTGATGGCTGTTACCAAGTGGGCTAGACTTTACCCCGCCTTGGCGCCCGGCGGCCGGCTGTGCAGACTATAATCCGGGTGGCAACAGTGGTGTGACGTCGTCCACTCACCTTGACTCACTTTAGTTGGCCCGCTTGCATTACACAGTACTGTTTGTTCGTGTACTCGTGATTAGAGAGCAAGCACGTCAGTTTTATCACATGACTGGTGGGTTGACGCCCCTAGAGAAAGTTTCACTTTAAACTCAAGATTTCGAAGTAGCTATTCGGTAATTTACTTATGGATTCAGAACTTTATAGATAGAAACTAACTATGAAAAAAGATGAGGATAAATCGTCTGTGTAGTACATTAAGAACAGAACGTGCGTGGAGTGGGAGCTGAATGTTTTCTTGTGAAACTAACCGTTGCTATGAATGGGCGATATTGCAATTAATTTCAAGCAGATAACTCGAACAGCTGATGCTCCGCCATTCGTGTCGCATCAACACGATATTCATGGGGCGAAAGCGTGATGGCAGATAATGGCGGCGAGATTTTTAATGATCGTGTCGGTGAAAAGCTGTCTTGCAACCGTTTCTTGAGATGCATTAACTGTTATTTTCGATGAGGTCTTATCTGTTCTTATAAGGAAAACAATAAAATTAAAAATGAGCTTATGAAGTGTACGTGCGTATTTTTTGTGGGGTACATTAACATAACGTTGACATGACAGCTCTCTAAATATATGCAACGCAAGGGACATTTCAGATAGGTACATCCAATCACAATTTGCTGTATTACTTATTTATAGCCAATATTTTTTTTTATTTAAACTTTTCGTCTGTCCGTGGCATTCACAAATCATTGAATCTTCCCAGTATCTGGTGAATTCTCATTTTACTCATCAAAATTTTAACACTATTTTTTCCGAGCTGATAACCCACTTATTTAAATGGTATTTAGATAAAGCAACAGCGGTTAGTCAGACCGCAGATTTCGATCTCCTTGACTCAAATCGCCTGGCAAATGCGCCTGCGCCGGCCGGCCGGGGCGGTCGTTGCGAAACTCCTGGTCGTTATTCGATCTAGTGCATACGTTGCTACATAGCCAATGCATTCGGAGAATTATATGCCGACGCGACTGTCATAATTAAATTATCGAAAATTATAAGCTTGACAATATTCTTTCTGAACTTGGTTAAGACATAGCGGAGCGAAGAAAGTGTTATTAATGTTATTAAAGTGTTATGAATGAATTTTAATCAGTAAAAACACAAGATAATTATAGCATTAAAATCAAGAAAATACGCGTTAAAGATCAGTTTGTCTTGACCTACAATTAATTAAAACGAAAAAACAAGAGGTTGACCGAAGCATAAGTTTTCCTTAACCCATATTCTGGCTTGTTTTCAATTACATTATAAACACCAATTTCGCTAACTTGTCATTTCAGTTACGAGTTTACGACATCGCAAATCTATTGTCACTCGACGGATTGTCAAGTGTGACGCAATCGGGTCATTCGAGCCGACAACTCGACCAATGGAACCGCAATGTGGTTACACTGAGGCTACTAACAGAATCTGATAGTTGAGGAATTGACTACAATCCTGAATAGACCTTGCTGACAACTACAATTATTAAGTTTAATTTAGGATATATTATACATTTGTAATAGGAAAGTTTAACTTTTTCTTTAATTCCTCGTAAGATCTATAAGCCAATAATATTTATAAACAACGAAAGATTTGAAAGCTATAAAAAAAAGTGAAGTGAAATGTTCTGAAGGAACAGTAAGGTGTTAGACGTACCGTTAAGGCCAGTATATTCCAAAAACTCGTCTCTGTTTTTTTTTACGTGTGAAGAGTAATGAAAATAACCCCACTTTTTCATTTTTTCAATGTTTTTGTTGTTATTTTGAGCATAGTCACTTTTTGAAAAAGTAACCGTTGAATATTCTTCTATATGTCATTACCTATTTTTCTATATATTATTCGTGAATAAGGGATTAATAAACTTCAAGTATTATCCAAAAAATATAAAATTAATAAAAAAACATCTTTGTCTTTGCATATTTCTATAGTCAAATGAAGATACGAATATCGTATTTAATCAAGATTTATCAAGACCGTAAAATAATCAAGATCGTTTATGAAACTTCAACATATATTTTTATCTGCTCAAAATAAAGAAAATTTGATTGTTTATTGTTGAATCAAAAATAGGTCAATTTCGATAATTTCGAATATACTGACCTTAACGCTAACCACACACACGCAATATTATTGGCAATAATTTGCATATTGACAATAATATTGTGTGTTTGCGGGCGGTATTGAGGATTATGTCAGTATTAATACATATTGTTCAATATTATTGTTGCCAATATTATTGCGTGTGTGCGGCTGGCCTAAGAGAAATAGTCAATAATAATTATATATTTTATTAACTATGACGTTTGTTTTTTGCCTTGTGCTTTAAAACGAATTGCTTTGTCATTAAAAGATAATAAACACTATTTCTCCTTATAATTTTCATTCAAATTTCGATCAAAACTGCAGCCAAAATAATGTTTAAGAAGTTTATTGTAGGTATTTGAGAAAATTAATACGCAACATTATAATGTTTCCTTTACTATAGTAAAATACTTAGGTATGAGCACACTACTTGTGGTATTTTCAATACCAGGGCTCAATTTACAACCATCGGTTATTATAGTTGGCGCCAGTGACGCAACGCAATACAAGGATAGGACAGAACTATAGCACTGAAATCTTACTCTATTTATATTATTTAGGATATACCACGGGTATAATACATACAATGTTACTAAAGTAGGATTTTTAATTCGAGTCGGTAAATTGACATGTGCCTGTGCAATTTATGATTAGGCAGGCACTAACTTCTGGTTTAATTTAAAAATGGAACAGAATTTTTAGGAAATTACTCGTCAAGAATATTAATTTGAACTTAATCGGACTTTGTGAAACCGGCCCTTAGTAATTTAGTATTATTGTCAGTAAATATTATTTACTCGCTTCAGTTATTTATTTCTCTTACTATGCTATAAACAGAAACAGTCGACACACTCTTAAGTAATAATAATTAACAAATTCTAACGGCCTTACCACAAAAGATTTTAAAACACTGTTCAACAAGTGTTTAACTTAAACACTGTTTTGATGTGATGGTGTCACTTTTTTGACAATATTGTTTGAAAGAGACAGCATCGCATTTAAACAGTGTTTTAAAATCTTTTGTGGTAAGGCCGTATATACATGTTTAGATTACTTCTCACTATATTTATTTACTGTTAATTAAAACATTTATTTATTATTACTCATAGCTATAGCCGCTAAAAATATTGTTACATTGACCCGGTCTGTGTTTATCGGTAAAACTTTAAATAAGGTCAGACATAAACCTATATATTTAATCTATAAAATCAATAACTGTCTAATAACAGAGCGGGGCATCTGTTCTCAACACTTCAATCCAAGTTAGCTAAGAAACGTCTATTTGTTATGATCGTAGGAAATTCTAAAAATAGATTCCATTGAGGCAACGTGAATGAAATTTTATCATTATAGAACGAGGCAGCTTTTCATAATAACATAATCCGATAAAGCGGTTACATTTTGTAGAGTTTGCTAATTATTATAATTCACCCAATTACGAAATTTACTACACGCAGAATTGAAATAAAACACTTTGAACGGATTCTAGCGCCGTCTTATTGAAAGTACTTTTGGTAATTAGTTTGATTTTTGGTGGTCCCGACGTGTCGGCACCTTTGCAGCTGCCGTGGTCACGGGGGACTGAAGCCGCTCTCATGAGCCTACTCTCCATGGCTAGTTAGAAATGTTAGAATCCGTTAAAAGCGCTTTATTTCAATGTTTAGTGCGCGTGCGCGCGTGCCTGAGGTATACACGCAGAATGTTTCTTTCTTCATATTACGATCATGAAAGTTCCAATACCACAGGAACGGACTTAACAACAGTAAAAAACGTGATTCATATATGAGCATACCTTTGTTTCAACAATTACAAAAGTAGCAAATCATCAGGTTTCTCCCAGCATTATATTCGGCACCCACTCTTCACACGTCAGAGACGAGCTGGCAAAAAGCCATGTAAACATACCACCAAATAGGGCAACGACCACGAACGAACGCAAATAGCATTAGACAATATTCTATTAATATTCAAGTTTAAAAATAAACACGAACCGAGGGAGGGGAGTTCCACGTGTCCCTACAAGATTAATTACTGCGGCTCTGAAGAGAAGTTAGTATACTTTAAAAGTAAAAGCAGGAATAATGTTGGGAAACAGTTTGATGTTTTCAATATAAAGCGTTATTAACATTGCCTTCTAAAGATAAATATTATTGCACTATAAAAAGTATTAAACCTTTTTACGATTAGTAAATAACGGCGCCCTATCGAGTCTATTACTTTACTATAAGCAGCAGCCAATTAAGGTATACAAAATATATTTTTTTATGAATACCAAATTTATAAAACCATATGCGTGTGCAATAAAATTATATCACCAACTAAAATGTAAAAGCAATTTAGTTTAGGTAAGTGAAAAATGGAGATAGTTTGGGCTCTGAAATAAAGTACTTTTAACACAAGACAAATATAGTACTCGTAGTACTATATTTACTACGACGATTTAATGACGACTATGACGAGGCGTTTCGCTGTACTGTATCTAGAAGCTACCGGATTATTTACCAAATTACAGTAATTAATACGTATCATCGATTCATAACCCGTACTTTAAAATACGTAACCAGTAATTAATAGTTACGAGATTACCGATCATCACGCACGGCACGATGCAACGCTATCTACGTGAAAACTATCATCATAAGAAAGTTTAGAAAAATGAATAGAAAGATGGAAGAACTTTGAAAGGTACCCAAACTGAACTTTCATTTATATGAAGTTAACACAATGAAGTTATCACTCCAAGCAAAGACCATGGTGATCCACGCGCAAAGCTAATCGCCGATGGCGCCGGCGACCCGACCGCTGTCAATGGTTTTAATTGGTTAAATTAAAATACGTCAGAAATTACATTTAACATTTGAAACAACCAACCAACCAAACGATTTTATTAGAGTCGCTTGTGGCGCCCTTAGTTCCACAGTATTCATCCCCATTAAAGGATCATTCCGAAACTCCACGCGGCAGAAACCTTTACGATATGCATTTATGTCAACGGCTGTCTTTTCTGGTTTCTTCGACGTCATTTGTCGCGGCGCACGTGTAACGAACTGGAGTTTCCTTTCTTTTCAGAAAACATGAGTTTAAAACGGACGACCGACGGTTAAATTGAACTACACGCGGAAAGTCAGGCGCCATATCGGCGCGGAGCGGCACCGCCAACGCAGCAATGGAAACGATCCACGTGTATTGAAAGGTCAAACTTGCAAGGCACGTAAACAGTAGCGAGTTATAGTTCGCGCAATACAACTTAAACCCAATTATAGCGCACTAGTGGTACTAAAATTTGGGTCAAGTTATTTTGCATCTACTGTACTACACTGAGATCTTTTAATTTTCTCTTAGAAAATGAAAGGGTTAAACTTTTTGGGTTCGGGACTGTTACGCCACCCCTGGTGTGTTTCGCCCCAGTGGTGGATGCACCAGTTTTTTTACTAAGTAATAATAACTTATTATACTTAATTGAAAATCAGGTGCATTCACCACGGGGGCGAAACACACCGGAGGCGTAACACACGAACCCAACATTTCAGTCTCGAAAAAGGGGGAAAAATCTATTATATAAAAGTGAAGGGGTGAGTGACAGACTATTGCCCAGCCCAAAACCACAGAACCTAAATACTTGAAATTTTGTACATAGATACTTTATTCAGTGTAAACACCCACTAAGGGATTTTTGGAAATCCCACCCCTAAAGGGTTGAAATGGGGGTACAAAGTTTCTATAAAAAAAAAATAGATATTTCAACTTGAAACTTTGGAGTACTTCTAAAAACAAATAAACACAACCCTTTAGGGGGCAAATGGGGTAAAAAAGGTCCAACATCGATATGGGTGTCGTTATCGAGGTTTTATGGGATTTTGATTGCGAAATGGCATTTATTTTTAAGTGGTAGACATTATTCAACCCCTAAAGGGTTTAAATGGGGTTCAAACTTTGTATGGAAAAAATATAAATAGACGAAACCAAAATTAAACTAATTAAATTTGATAAATTTTAATTTCTGAACGTTCTAAAAAAATCATCGCTTGAGGGTAGGCTCACAAGTAGCTTCAGTCCCCCGTGATAGGGCTTGAAGTCCGGAACTCCGGTTTTGGTCTTGCTCCGGAGTTTCGAAGAATTCCAGCATCGTTTTGTAAAACCGGAGTTTCACAACCAAAATCGGAGTTTCGATTTTCGAAAATAATAATAGAAAGCATTTTAATCGCCGTGGCCCCTGGGCGGTGTTGCAGTCTCTCCAGAGGTGCCAAGTGGATTACAGGTATATCGAGGCGCTGACTGAGGTACTTTACTTATATGAAAATGCCATCATGTCGATCCAATTACAGAACCAGAGCACAAATTCCAATCCAACTGGCGATGTGTGAAACAGGGAGATATTATTTCTCCGAAACTGTTCACAGCTGCTTTGGAGGATACTATAAGCTCTTGAACTGTAAAGTACTTGGCAGCAACATTCATGGCGAACAACACACCTTCGTTTTGCAGATCAGTTCTCACAGCTGAGGCCTTATAAAACCTGAACATACTCGTAATGCTCGAAAATCTCCGTAGTGTTTTCCTAAAGAGTGGCTCTTAGGATGAACATGGATGGATGGATGGAACATGAACATAAGATAAAAATCATGTCATGTCGAATGTCCATGTTGTATTTACCCACTCCTTCATGTTGGGAACAAACACAATACTAGAAGTTCTAGACCATTACCTAGGACAGACGACGACCTGAGTGGTGCAGTGGTCAACATGCCGCCTACCACGCAAGAGGTCCCGGGTTCGATTCCCGGCCGGCCAGAAATTGATATGATGAATTTTAATTTCTGTGACGGGTCTGGGTGTTACTATGTATAATAATTATATATTTAAAAAGTATATAAGTAGTATATCAGTTGTCTAGCACCTATATTACAAGCTTTGCTTAGTTTGGGGCTAGTGGCGCTGTGTGAAATTGTCCAAGCATTATTATTATAGACAGTCCAGTTAAGTACAACTTCGAGAAAGATATCTCTCATTGATAGTAGCTCGAATGGGCAGCATTCGGGAAGCTTTAAAAAATCTTCGCGTCGAACTTACTTCTAAACTGACTAAAAATCGAGCTGCGCGGACGTTTACTTTGCTATAGACTTGCCTCAGGCTATTGGGCATTTATTTTGGCCCGTTACGGTTTGCAAAAGTACTAAACCTGCCCCTCCACAAAATTATGTTGGACACTCCTGCCATAGTAGATGTTCCTGCTCTAGGGTACCCGATAATATAAACAAGGGCGCAGTTATAGAAGCTCGCACAGGGCGCAGAAAAGGCTATTTATTATTTCATGAGTCATGATTCTTCATGAGCGAGTTCATACTCCGACTCGCACTTGGCCGATTTTCGGGTGGCTGTGCCCACAATCTTTTTTGAGGGCTGGATCCGCGCCTGTCCTGACAAGGTGGACCAACGATCTGGTGACTAGTGAAGGTCGCGGGCTCGCGGGGCGCCGCTGGATGCGAGCAGAGCAGGATCGATCGTTGTGGAGATCCTTGAGCGAGGCCATAACCAGCAGTGAATGTCGTGTGACTGATATGATGATGAACCAACTTATTAATTTATCGATGAAAAAAGTATATCTTGATTTTTGGTTAGTTAATAACCTCTATAAACACGCTAAAAATACCATTGCAATTTTATTTAAATAGAGACTGAAAACTCCGGAACTCCGGAACTCCGGAGTTGGAACTCTGAACATCGAAACCAAACTCCGGAGCTGAAAAAAACTCCGATTTTCAAGCCCTACCCCGTGACCACGGCAGCTGCAAAGGTGCCGAAACGTCGGGAAAATAAAAAATCAAACCAAATACCAACTAATTACCAAAGTACTTTCAATAAAAACCGCGCTAGTATCCGTTAAAAGTGTTTTATTTTATTTCATAAATAGACGACTTGAAACTTCGAAAGAGTACTTCTATAAACAAATGATCAAACATGTATTTCGTAAATTTTACCCCTTAAGGGGTAAAAAGCCCAAACTCGATATGGATGTCGTTATTGAGGTTTTATGGAATTATGTTTATTGCGAAAATGGCATATATTTTAAGTCCAACATAGTGGATATGTTTCAACCCCTAAAGGGGTAAAATGGGGTTCATGTTTTGTATAAAAAAAATATTAAATAGACATTTTGACATGAAACTTCGTAGGAGTACTTTTAAAAACTAACAACTTTTAAAAGCAAATACGTATTTTGTGATTTCCGATAATTAACCCCTTTGGGGTAGATGGGGTAAATAAACCCATAGAATAGAATAGAATAGAAAATCATTTATTTGCATTTGATTAGGGTACACTGGAGGTCTTTTAAAGATCTGCCTATTCAACCATTAACAATAGCATGCAAACATTATTTAAAATTATAAATTAACAAGTACTTATTTTTTTTTTTATAAATCGATTTGGATGCCGTTATTGAGGTTTCATGGGATGTTGATTACGAAAACGGTATTTATTTTGAAGTCCAAATTTTTTATGGAAAAGTAATACGGGAACGGGAACAGGAATGAGAACGGGAACTAATAATATTATAAATGTGAAAGTTTAATGTTTGGATCTTTGTTACTCAATCACGTAAAACCGGGCCGGCTGAACGGATTTGGAATAGCAAACAGATAGTTATAGCCTGTGGTAAAACATGGACACTATTTATCTCGGTCAAAGGTTCCATAGCGATTTTCCGAATGTCCACGCGGACGAAGTCGCGGGCAAAAGCTAGTAAGAATATAAACTTGTTAAAAAAGTCATTATCACACGTCTACTTTACAATAGGGGAACCTATTTGCATTTATGTATTTTCTTATTAACCGAAATTACATTCAAAATGTTTAAAATTTTCAGGCTGCAGCATTTTATAAAATTATGTCAAATGTTTAATAGAAGCATAAATGAAAATTATAATCTTTAAACAAGAACCAAGTAAAGCATTATATGATTTATTTTCTTAAAAAGAATGTATTGTATTACCTACGTTAATTATGATTATGTTATGTTTTGTGTTTTTCCTTTGCTATAGCGATTTCCCTTGCAACAAACAATCGATGTTTGTTTTCCAAGTCCGTCAAATATTTCAAATACCTCAGCGTTGCATTACTATAAAAAAAATATTGTTTTATTTAATCTTTGAATAATATCTTTGAAAATTTGGATCAAAGTAAACTAAAGAAAATTCACAATTCTATCCCCTGAAAATATAAGATCTCTATGTCGAGAATTTTGAGACTCGACCCAGCCAGACAGACAACTATACATTTTTATCACCTCTCAGTTAAAAGCTTGGCTTTAGTGCTCAACAATATCATACAATGCAAAAAGGCTAATATCATTTTGTTAACCATTTATCGTTTACTTTTTAGTAACAATGAACTGTATTTTGACAGTTCTATATATTTATAGTGTTTATGAGGAGCTCGGTGGCGCAGTGGTTTAGCGCCTGGCCCAGCGATTGCAGAAGCTAAGCAACGTTCGCAAGGGTCGGTCATGGGATGGGTGACCAGAAATTTATTATCTCGAGCTCCTCAGTGCTTCGGAAGGCACGTTAAGCCGTTGGTCCCGGCTGCATTTGCAGTCGTTAACACCCACCAATCCGCATTGGGCCCGCGTGGTGGGTTATGGCCCATCTTCCTTACCACCCATAAGGAAGGCCTGTGCCCCAGCAGTGGGGACATCAAAAATGGCTGATGGACACACATATATTGTGTGGCTTATTTTATATCCTCCTAAAAGTTTACTAAATGAACCAAAGTGATCTACTGACAATTTTTTTGCGCAAGTATCTACCTACACCCACAACCACAACACCGCCCATGGTGTTTTGTGGTAGATATTGCTAAGCTATTTTAATGTGCCCTAAATTAATAAATTTATATAGCTACATAAAACCTACATAAAGTTCAACAGATATTACCAGTCCTACGCGATATTTCACGTTATTCGTCACAAATTTGTTTTAGTTAAGTTAGTGTGTGAGATAAACTTACCTCGTTTATGTGTTTATACGTTTTGATGAGGTCTACGCTGAGTTTCCTAAGCGGCGCCGTTGAAGGGTCTCGAAAGTGGTGTGGTATTCGGGCTTGCATCGCCTGGACAAGTGAGAAAACAATTATCAATAACATTTTAAATGAAAATAAAATAATAGCTTTGATTGGTGACCACATTTAAGTTACTAATGAAATAATAGCAATATCTAAAATAAACATTTAAGTAAGTTTCAAAAAGCAGATTGGAAACATTATGACAGACCAGTAAAACTCATAAGGGCCAATTGGAGCTACATTAAAAATACAAACTATAGACTAGCTAGACTAACATTAAACAAATGCCAGCAAATTAAGCTCTGAATTAATGTGTATCGAGTAAACAAAAGAACATCTACATGTTAGCGGTGAGTGAGACACGAGACAGTTTGTGTTTACATCAGTGGTAGAGTGCAACGAACAATGCGTTCGCACCTGAAGTAATCATGCTAATAACCATATATCTACCGGGGGAACTACCGGCTGGCTGGAAATGTTCTCCGCGACGAACATTATCTAACAAAGTTTCTATTGATGCGAGTTACGATGACACGGCTACGATTTACGATCTTTTCACATGCAGTTTTCAAGTCTGATACCATCAAATAGATCAGTTTGTAATACTGAACAGTCGTTACATATACCGTTTGCACTTTGCTAGTTTAGATGTTGACTTATCCCTGTTTCTGAGGTACTTTATCGGAGGGGTCTAATCATTATCTGGTTTAATGTAATATAATTAACTTTAAACCAGATAATGTGGATCCTTTCGATTAAGTTAACCCTTCAACGCCCGGAAAATGAGACACAATAGAAAATCTATTGTGTCTCGGTCGCCAGCGACCGCTGGCGTTAATGAATTAAACCTTTGATAAACTATAAACCACCAATAAGTACATCAGAAACCGGGCATTAGAAATGAATACGCAGCTTTAACTTTACTTATATGAGTTACCGATACCTTAAGCTTTGAATCGTCAATTTTTTTGATTATATTCGCTTTCCTTTGCACATTGGGCCATAAGGTACTTAATCTTAAAGAAATGTAAAAGATTCATTAATCGAATCACACAGGTACAAATTAAACTACAAAAAAATCAGGAGTTAAGAGGAGTTAGATGCATGTTAATCTAAACATGCTACTTGCAAATAAATTGCAACCTGATTCTTGATAGACATGTATTTATAAAAATTATTATGTTAATCGTTAAACAACGAAGACAATTTACATTGTACGCAGATCACAAAAATATGTTGATATTTTGTGAGGAAGGACTGAGGATCCCAAGTCGGGTAAGCAAAGGTCACAATAGAAATTGTGGACTCAAGTTGGACACTTTGAAACGCAGTTTCGATGTCTCGCTGGCGCTGCAATAGAATACAGAAACTGCAATTCGTCCCATTAAATTCATCTTTCAAGTGTTTTCATCAAAACTTCCTTAGTTTAGCGAGTTATCATCAGAATGAAAACCTAGGTATCGAATATTCGAATTCTATATTCCTTACTCCTAGAACTTTTCTGGGTAACCAATATTGATTTAGTAAAGTTGTCAAAACATTTTTTTATTACGGAACGAGCTAACAGAGTCTGCACAACAGTTTCTGTCCTATCGTCTTATGTTACTCCATTTACTGGCCAGATAGCGGGGGGCAAACTGCCTCGTGCATCATTTACCTCGTGTTTACAGCGGCAGAAAGCTCGGGGGCTGCGCTCTGTGGCGCTCACCTGTATGTCGGACGGTGCGCTCATCGAGGCGAGCTGCTCCTCGGCCACCAGCCTGCCGTACAGCGGCACATGCCGCCGCTCGCCTCCGGCGGCGTCCGGCAAGCCGCCGCCGACCACGCCCACTGCAACAAAAGAACAACAAATTTTATTTTTTATTGTCTACGGCACCCTAACCTTTTTCAGCCGCAGGCCTAGAGGTCAAGCTTGCACGGCACATAAACAGTAGCAAGTTACCACACGACCTTTTAATTTTCTCTTCAAAAATGCAAGGAATAAACTTTTCAGTCCCAAATAGGGGGGAAAATAAGAATATAAACATGTTAAAAAGTCATCATCACACGTCTAGTCTAGCACCAATTTCCTAGAGGAAATAAAGAACATTTCTCAAGGACCCTCTTGCATAGAGATGCATGATTGGACTGCGGACTTCCTTACATATACTCGCGGACCTCACAGATTAGGATAGGAAACGCTGGTCTACGGGACCCGTATGAAGATATGAGCAGGCTGATATAGTGCGCTGTTATCAATGCCGGTTAGGCTACATACATAACTAGTTAATATTCTTGATGTTAAAAAATTTAAGTCATACAAGTTGGCATTGGCGGTACCTCCATACAAGCCCAAAAGCCCGGCTTGCCCTAACAATAACTTGCTAACACTACACCAATGAATCGTAATTAATTACAACACAATATTATTAACAAATGTTAATTTTCAATAATCAATAACCACAAATTCAATTTTTACAACAACTGATCGATAGACAAGTCGCTAAACTGCATTACTTTTCTCAATAAACCCTCTACAATGCATTTATCTCCCTCGCACTCGTTGGCTTGCAACCGGGCTTTGCGATCTGTATATATCCGCTCTCTTCTAACATCAACAAAAGTGCTACCCGCATACATAGTACTGCTGTACGTATCTATAGATTCTATGAGAACTACACAATGCCGTGCGAAAGCCGGCTTGCCTCCGAAGTTCGCTCCAGTTCGGTAGACTGCACAACGCGCTGAGGAGTGTGAAGTTGTTTCAATCTGTGACGACAGCTGTTTTGAAACAACAAGTGTTTTGCCTAAAATAGTGTTTTTGTGTTAAAAATGAGTTTAAATTTCAGTTTAATGATTGATTATGGTTTTATGTGATGGATTAAAATGTTTATTCTCTTTGAAAGTGTCCACGAGTCGGGTCGATCCAAGAGAAATACAAAATAACTCTTTCCTTGCAGTCCGGTAATAAACCTTTTCTTTTGAGTATTTTGCAAAGAAATATAATATTCTTCAATGTAAGTATCGTAATTTTGTAGTGGACTTGTTTACATTGTTGGTTGTTCTTATAAACATAAATAAGTAAGGTTAGTTTTGCGTATTTCATTTGAACGACAATAATGTTTGTTTGGAATGCAGGAGATAGGATTGAAATTATCTAGCAAAAGCTCAGTGACGCTATTATTTTGTGAATTGATTTAGATATTTATTATGAGTGACACACGAGAAATTTAGTTTTGATTACACAATAATATAATTCGATAAAGTCACGCCATCTAGCATTTTGTGAATAATTAAAGTAAGCTTAAGGGGTGTGCTTTTGGTGATTTTTTGAGAGTTAACTATGAATTAGTCTAGATGGCGCTGGGGTGTGTCGCATCGATATTTTGGTAAAGATCATCGTATGAAAAAAAAATATGCTTTGTTTTTTTGCTTGAGCTGGTAAAAAAAATTGCTTGATTTGAGGGTTCGGGCTTGCTCTACCCTGTAGGCCTGGGCACGCCACTGCAAGTTGGGTCTACAAGTTAACACTAAGGCGTGAACTACTGCCGACAAACTGCTGAGCAGAGCAGTTTGGCAGATGTTAATTTTGTAAAACACTGTAATAAAAAAATAAAAGATCTATATTTTTTTCGTTCCTCTATAGATAGATAGATAGACACTAATAAACACTACAGTTTTCTTTACATTACATGATTTCCATGGAAACGGAAACGGGTATATTTTTTTTCATACTTTGTAAAATAAACAAACAGGTTTCATTTAACGGGAATGGGAATAGTATTAAATATAATTTTTGAAGCAGGTTGTTTTAAAAATTGTGATATATTACATTTTAACTCTCTGTTCAAATTAATTGAATCTAATTCTAACATAGCTTTTTTACTTGACTTGTAACTTAAATAAACTCTTTTTATTATTTTCCTATAGCATTAAAACAGACTAACTTACTAACTAGTCGGTCAAGCTCTGAATTGACATATAAATTGCAAATAACTAGCGATAAAAATAGATAGGTACATACAGTAATCATTATGGGTGGTCATAAAGAGATCGATGTCGATGTACGACTGACGCTGACGAACGGTTCAACCCACTTGATGGCATAATACTTCAAATTGCCATGTCATCTGAAGTTCACCTGATCAGATCACCCACGCTATATCGGTACCGCTGTGTACTTTTGCATATTAAACCTATGAGATGAGTCACTAACTATTCCGTTTGTGACTAATATACACGTCACAATATTTCTAAGTAATGTTGGGAAATTAAGATAATGTGATAGCGAATGTTGTGCTATGCTGCGAGAAAAGATGCATGTAAGAATTCTACATAAGTATGTACATTAAAGTTTTAAAGTCAAGTGACTTTAAAACTTAAATGTCGTAAGTAAACGACAAATACGTGTTATTGAGTTCAAGGCGCATCTTTCAATAGATTCATTAGCAAACCCAACGGTAAAAAACCTAATTAAGCAATCTGTGCTATTAGTAAGAATATTAATCTGTATTTTAATTTAATGCAAACACCATATAAACCAACCGCGATATTCTAGTCGCAAAAATTGAAAGCTTTTACCGAAGCTGTATCAATTTCCAAAATGTTTGAACGGTATAAAATCATTAATTGGATAGCTTTAAATACATCAGCGAGGTACAATTATCACATGGCGTGGTTGCCAGATGGTCGGAATTCGCCTGGATTCTCCCGGAATTTCGAGTGATCTCCCGACTCCCGACAAATCTCCCGGAAAAAGAGCTGTTCCGAAAGTTCTCTAGAAAACAATAATTTTCGCGTATGAAACCACTGATTACAAGAGAAGTGGATGAAACTGACTAAAAGTCGTGCTGCGCGGCCGTTTTATTTCACTATAGACAGGCAAGAGTACAAAATTTTGTGGATGAAACTTACAAAAATTTGCGCCGCGCGGCCGTTTTTTAACAATAGACAGGCAAGAGTATTAGTGGATGAAACTAGCTAAGATTTTTATAACAATAGACAAGACAGTCAAGATCACAACTTTCAAGATTTGTGAATGAAACTGACTAAAAATAGCGCTGCGAGGCCGTTTACTTACTATACATACAGGCATTTAAGTTACATTTTGATTTTAAATGTTTATTTTTCCCGACAACAACCGCAAAATCCTGACATTTTCAAATTTTCTCCAGATATTTTGGACTTCCGATCTGGAAACCCTACGTCGTACGGTCAGCAACGAAAGTTATTTAACACCTTTAGTACTTTGTCAAATAATAGTAACTTTTTTGACTAATGGTTCAAACCGTGAGACTCCTCTCAAAAAGTTGCTATGACAGAGTTATGAAAATTCGAAATCCCAAAGGAAAAATCAAACATTTTCAGGCATTCAAAGTGGTGCTATCAATCAGAACCATGTAAGTTTGTATCGCCGTTTATTAAGGTTCTAGGTGCGATACCACTTTAGAAGTATTATAAGTCCGTCATCAAAATCATCATCATCATCATCACCTCTTTAATCTATTTTCAGGGAGCATTTTCGTTTAGCTAATTACCAACAATTAATAATAGCTGCGAATCAGGTTAACCCGTAATCCGAGGTGCAAACGTGAACCCAAGTTACTTGTTCAATGCAGAGGTCGCAGACACGTTAATTCAGTCTTATTTATGTACCGTCTGGCTTGAGGTGACATTTCATAATAAAACAGTGAATACTCGCTGGCACAGTCGTTTCGTTCATATCAGTGACTTTTGTTCGGTGAAAAGTTTGTTGAACGTCTCGCGAGTTTTAAAATCCATTTCGATTCATTAGAATTACTCGAGTTATTTTATAAATTAATGATGTCAATACATTCTTAATTAATTAGCTCGTTTACAAACAAAAGTTATTGAAAACAAAACTTTTTTATTATTATTTTTATAATGTTTATTAAGGAATCAAAACAATCGTACTTATTTGATCATAATGCAATTATATGTAAAAAATAGATTAATTATAAATTAAGTAATTTTACAAGACAAGGTAGAAAGCTGGAAAACCATAGGTCGAAGTACCCCAATAATTAAATATTACTATTTTTTTAACTCCAAATGAAAAAAAATACATTCCCGTCTTACAATATTATAATGAAAAATAAAGTAATAATTAAAGAAGTGAAAGCGTAAAACAAACAAACTAGCAAACTGACTTAAATCGCATTTATAAAATAATTACGATAGAGTAATAATTTTTAATGAATTTGCGTTTAAAGTTTAATTATTTAATTGTATCCTCAATTTAAAAATGTAAATTTATTGAACCCTTAATATTATGCACATTAAAGGCTTTTTTTAATTACAGCTTTACTTAATTATTTTTGTGAGACGGGAATGTAAAAAATAATTTTAAGATTTAACTAGAGTCCAAATAATAATAAGTAATGAATTTAATTATTGGGGTATGTACGTTTATCAGCTTGCAGCCTTGTCTTGTAAAATTACTTAATTAATTTAAATAACTTAATTTATAATTAATCAATTTTTTTCCACGTAATTTCATTATGATCAGATAAGTAAGACGATTGATTTGATTTCTTAATAAACATAAACATAATTTTGTCTTATATATTATAACGTCTGTATTTTGTAAAGTGTGTGAAGGCCTCTCAGTGCACATGCGCACTACACACGCAGTCAGCTATCGTCACACACACATTACCGCAAGGTACATGCAACTGCGTAGTTTATTGTGAAACTGAAGCGCAATAAGGTAACGGATTTAGTGTTACGAGGCAAAGATGAAACTATATTACTAGTCAGGAAGTACATGCCTAAACATAAAATGAAAAAGCACTAAAATTTGTTCCGATGCGCTGCACTCTATTGTTTGTAAGGAATCAGGATCTTGTACTTTGGTTCTACCGATGATGACGCAAAACGAAAACACATCGTCCGGACAATACCCCGCAATGCAGAAGACGAACGTTCAATCAACTCGCATGAATTGATTAATCAATTTTCATCTTTATGACAACAACGGCAAGATAAAGAGAGACTGGATTATACCGATTGAAAATCAGGCCGCATCCGCCTATTAGCATTATAAACGCTTCCGTACGTTATATAACGGATACGGGTTAACCGCTGTCTGTTCGTAGTCTGTCTATCGCCCACTTTGATCGTAAGAGTATCTTTTAAGTTCTTTAAAGAAATATATAAAAAAGTATTTGAATAACACATATCTATTATAAATAAGTTCCCTTCTTTTAATCACCGATAAAAATACTTGTTAAGGACACGTGATCTTCCTTTCATAAAAAATCATTATTTTGACTTCATCCCTTTAGACAGCAAGCTATCTATTTCCGCAACGCAAGTCAATAAATACATCGACGCCACCCGTGCCACTTGTTTATTTTCTTTGAAATCAATTCCGAATTTTCCAATTTACTGCGACGCGTTTTATTTCCGTCACAATAATAGTGTATGAGCCAAGGAGGTAACTCGTGTGACTTGTTTTGGTAATGTTTTATGTTATGTTTACCAAGAAACTCGTGCGCTAGTCTTGATATTTAGTCTTAATTTGTTACTTCCGATAAGTAAGTTAGGTTCGGGTTTTCTGTGCATTAATAAAAAAATAATTAAGGAATTTAATAATTATTAAAAATCTAAAAAGCATATCGAATTGAGCTGAAATGTTTAACCTGTACGTGTAATGAGTATTAAAGGGAGAGTAGATTAGATATCAGAGTAGATGAAGAAGTATCAAAGATTGTAATATAAATAGTTTAAAGAAGTGATATCTACATGTCCCCAAATAGGCTCCATGTGGAAGAATCATACATGACATTATGAATTTTTTTTTTTTTTTTAGTAAAGAAGTTCCGCAGTCAGCTTACTTGGATGCAACCTTATACCCAATCATAGTATAGATATAGACGACCTAACAAGGCAAGCAATTCTATGAGGATTGGGCCAAGAGGCGCGACGTCAGCATAGGAACCGGCCCGCAGCGGCCGACAACCTGCGCGAGGCATGCTAGGAATGCGACTAGTTGACCAGATTGCCGTGGGAAGTGCAAGATACCTACGCGAGCGGCTATGCAGTTTGCTAGTCGTTTATGATCGCTAAATAAATCGCAATCGGAATGCACGTTCTTCGGGATTTCGTACACATGCAAACATAGCATGATGAACCAGACGAAAAATTGTCTACATCAAAATGTCACTCTTCCAAGTTTTGACACAAGGGTTTGTCTACGGTGCAATATCATTTTTTACATTTCGACGTACTTAGACAAATGGCCCTCTCGATCTAGTATCATGATATGAAGTGCTTCTTCGTCAAATATATTAGTGGCCTCATAATTAAGAATGCCAGTCGATTTTCATACAAAAAGAGGTAGAACCCTTGGTTTTCTAGTTCTCTGAGAGTCTCGGATTGACTGAGCTGTGATCTGATGATGGCCATCCAGGAAGTGAATAGAGGAGGTCCAGATCTCTTTACACACCAAACTGATCTGATCAGCATTTTAGAATGCTGATCAGATCAGTTGGGTTTTTATAGTGATCTGGATCTCTTTCATTCACTCCCTGGATAGCAATCATCAGATCACAGCTCGATCAATCTCTGGCGGAGAAACAAGGCTTTAAAAGTACCCCGTTTGTAAGAAAATCGACTGGGTATCCTTAATTATGTTATGTGGTGACCATTTATTGGTCAGTATTTTTGCAATCCGACAGTAAGTCTTTCATCTCTTATTTGCTATTCAAATGCAGAAGCGAATTACGGACGGGCGAGAATAAACTGTACCAATAACTATAGCGAAAACAAGCATAAACTCCTGTCACCAATTCAGACAGTTTCAAAACAAACGTATCATAATCATGAACCTCATTATCGCAAAACAAACAAGGTATTTAACTGTATAATGGACTAATATTTAATAATGTAATCAGATCGTAGCAACAGCATAATCAGTCATCCTAGATTATGATGAAAGAACTTTTAAAAAAGAAATATCTAAGTAGGCTATTTCTGAATGTTATGTTTGCAATAATATAAGCGTGAAAAACACAAGTTTTTCAGTTAAAGGCTTAGGGCCGGCCGGCACGTTAACTTAGAAGTAACAAGGTCACATTAAAGCTATGGCGTAAGTTTAAGTAAAATGTACCCGCGACCTAACGTCTCGTTTGATATAACTGCGCAATTCTCTGACCGAGACTTCGAAGAATCCATTAAGACGGTCTCCTTGACGCATTACTGCTGGAGAAGCTACTCAGAAACCAGTTTGAAAAAAAAATACCAATTGCTAAATATCTACTTACAGTCACCCGTTTCGCTTTCCGATTGAGCAGACATCACTTAACAACACTAAATAGAGGTTTAATACACTATCACCATACACAATTGCTTTGTCTTAAAACAAAAGAGCAATAAAGACCACACAAGACGTATAGTATATTAATAAAACAAAGAGGCACTTGTAGCATCCGTGGATCGGTAGAATTCATTTTGTTAGCGGTTTAGAGCCACCTTAGCGAGTTCGCTGTTGTAGTTTTTTAAGCGTCTGATATTGGCTAGACATTGTTTTTTCAGGTTTGATAGCGTAGAATGTTTAGTTTAGACAATCAATCTAGATGTCGATGTCGGCGCGGTGGGCCCGTGCGGCCGCCCGCCGCCGGCGCGTCCTTGCGCGCGTCACCGGCGTGTATTTGTTGTGAAACAATGTTTATACACGTGGCGATGTTGATGCGTACTTAAAATTCGCGGCGATAACGACGGTATGCCGGCGCGGACAGTCCGTCACAACTAACGCGCTAGCCCAGCGTCAGCTAGTAATAACCGAGCGGAAGGCCACGTGATTCAGATGACAAATACGTCGAATACATCGATAGTTAGACTCTGCATTGATCGATCAAGACGCCGATAACAAGAATACGAATTATAGTACTATGCGTCATCTTGTGTAAGGTGAATAAAATCAAAGAATATGCTCGAATCATCTAAAAGTCGGGCATTAAAGGAAAATCGCAAGACACATTATTTTATGCCAAAAGAATCATATGCATAAAACTACATGGATCCCTTTTCCTCGGTTTGCTGCCAGCCACGCAATTTCTCCGATTGTATGCAAATCCTCGACACAAACAAAGAATGAAAAAGCACCGAGGACGCAGACATCCGTTCTATAGCACCTGTGTGCTCTCTACCCGTCCGAGCTCAGGGCGACCGTTAGGCGCAATCCGCCCGAAAGCCGCACCGTAAACAATCTTACCAGGACATTATTCCTAGATCTCATCTCTTTACATATCGACCGCCACCATCTTGTCCAGCACAGTTTTATTGGCAGTCTTTAACTAGTGAATTATTCAGCACGTTTTCTATTAAGCACTTAGGCAGAAGAATAATGCATCCAGTAGATTTTCATAGTGCCCGGAGGGTCGGGTCGCCGCATAAACACACAGGGAAGACCCCGATTTGCATCACCTTGGCCCAAACGGCACTCGGCAGGAAGAAAGTAGAATCAGGCCATTTGAATACGACCTATAAAATCCATTTAGATTTTAGGGATATAGACACCTGATTTCGGCATAAATCGATATTGCCTATCAAAACAAAAAGGAATTTTAATCAATTAGTCCACAATTACGAAGTAAAATGCTGTGCAGACATCACATTCCTTAGTGTGATAACGATTCGATATTATCATTAGTGACGCCCAGATTGGCGCCATATATCATTCTAGGAATGGCTGACAAATGTAGGTAAAGTCGATAAAGGCCTTTGACGGGACGATCGCGAAATGATCGATGTAATTTATCAGAGAGATATAACATTTGGTAATTCTACTAAATATTTCGGATACTTCAGAATTATCGTAAACAACAAATTGTTGGCATGGTAATAAAGTCTATAAGTATATAGAAACGGTGGTGAACAGTTGAGCGACACGCGAGTTTTGTTTATATGGACTGTATTGTCCGGTAAAGAGGTGGCATTGGCGCTTAACTAAGGCACTCCGCTACGTTAAGCGGGATCCCGCCGCGGGTACACGGCGCGGGAATATAGATTGCTGGTTTTTTTGACGGACAGATGCTTGCAGTGCATGAGTAAGCTCTAATCACTAATGTATGTCGCCCCGCGCGCGTGTGCAGCTTACGCAGCGGACACGCTAAGTGCGCTGGTGCGGTGGTCGCGGTGCGGGCCCCGCGAGGCCGCAAGACGGGTCCGCGGCAGGTTTAACGGCCGGCCGCCCGCCTGTCTGGCCGTTCACCCGAGGCCCGCGCGGGGGCGCGAATCGTGCGCGAAAACAACGCGCGCGCCGCGGCCGGCCGTTATCAGACGCGGTACCTTCCTTGCTTAGATGCACGATAGCGTCTTGTCGATGATAACGTTAACGACAATCTATTATGGTTACCAGGCCAAAATTCACTTAACAACCTGAGTACCTAGTTGTTGTAGTAATGAAGTATGGCGAATATTATAAACCGCGAAAATTAAAATTTCATAAAATTATTCCACTGGCAAATTCTGAGTTTGTGGATATGAAAATACTGAGGAGCTATTAAGATTAAGACTTAACGTTTTCGATATGTCCTATGTACGGTCAGCATTGAAAGTCACTTAGCACTTTAGTACTTTGTAATAGCAACTTTTTGAGAAATGTTTTAAACTGTATGTAAGACATCTGTCAAAAAGTTGCTATGACAAAGTACTAAAGTATTAAGGCACTTTCGTTGCCGACTGTATATACAGACATCAGATAGTCACAATTATAATTTTACAGCTAACAAAATTAATAATATTACAAAAGAAGGTTTTCCAACATGAATTAATTTCTGTAAAAAAATATTAATTTTTCGTGTTGATGATGAATGATGATGGTTAATTAAATTATTAAACATTTTTTTGCACAGTAGATCAAAATCCAGTTAAAACTTTAACGAATCTATATGAAAAGTTATTACATCCACAGAAACTTAACAATAATATCATATAACACTCAATTAACTCACTATATTTGAAACAAAGTTGAAATCAATAAATAAACAAAATTCGAACGTTAATAGATAATGTGGAGTCAACCTTGTATTTCGGTCGGAGCACAAAGGAGTTTCTAACAAAAACAATATCTCAAGGTCCAAATAAAGCTTCGTTCGCCGAACCAGGTAGACATAGACAGCACAAAGACAGTGAGTGGTGCTCTAGATTGCGAAGGCCCGTGTTGGTGTGCAAAAAACCGTCGGTCATCGACGTTGAGGCCCGATGGGGTTGCACTGAATGTTTCCAACTTCCAAGTTAGCCGGATCGAACTATGAATAATAAAAACTGGAAATCTTAACTGCACACGCGAAATATGATGAGACGGCGTTCTATGTTTACGGTGAAATGCGTCACATTTCTCCCTTTTTGGTGACGCACGGTTGAGTCATGTTTAAGGTTTCTATTCTACCAAATTTAATATTAGAATAGATAAGGATACGTTTCACTGTAAGCCAAGGCCCGTATTTATAAACCGCTCTCAACGTTTAGAGCTTTCTTGAGATCAAACCCGAGATACTGTTCCTATAAAAAGAGCATCTCAAGTATGATCTCAAGATATCTCTCAACATTGAGAGCGGTTTGTAAATACTGGCCTAAGTGTAACACACTCCAAAGGTAGCACCAGTATCCTTAATTTCACAGATTTTTTGGATTCACGATACAGTCACCTGCACTGCAGATGACACTGGGAATTGAAGAGTTAAGAGGATTGTCAAGCAAACGGTCTCCATACAAACGGCGATAACGTTTCCCACCCTCTAAACCTTAAACTACAGTAATTAATTTTTGGTATTTTTTTGAAATGCCTAAATACTAGGGCTGTACGTTTAAATTTTTTAAATATCTATAATAGATTTCGAAATATTTGCATTTTAATGATTTCATACAAAACACAGATTTGCCAATATTTTCAAATCTACAATGAATATTTTAAAAATCAAAACGTACAGCCCTAGTTTTTAGGCATTTCAAAAACATACCAAAAATTCATTGCTGTTGGTTAAGATTTAGAGAGTGGGAAACGTTATTGCCGTTGCCTGACAATCCTCTTAACCAACACACTAGGATCAAATCGATCGATATCAAATAAGTGTCAAATTCGATTCTATAAAATTACCCTAAAACTTAAAAGAATAACATCATAAAAGTGAAAATGTTTTGCAATACAAAATAGTTATTTTTCGGCTATAACTCTGAAATACTGACGAGATTTGCCAGAGGGCCTATATTACAAAAAAACCATCACGATAAGCGTACGATGTTCGTCCCACTCCGTGGCACTATTGACTCACGTCACGAATAAGGTTCAATATCAAGTAAATTGAACGACGACTTGCGTCCGACTATCGTATTTTTTATGTATATTTCAAAGTTCTATAATAATGGCGGGATTCATATCAAGCCTGTCTATAGTAAGTATTCTTTGCTATAGAATAGATCTCCTAAAGTTAAGTATGAAAAGATACTATTTATTAGGTACCAGGGTTGGAAAAAATCATGATTTTTTACAAAAAATCAAAAATCACTGATTTTTTTAAAAAATTAAAAAAAACAGTTTTTTTCGATTTTTTGCTTGAGCCTTTAAAATCCACTTAATATAGTGCGTAAAACCACAACGCGCTTTTGTTTGACTTATTTAACACTTTAATTCAGAAGAAACACAAGTAAAGATCAATAAAACAGTTCAAAATAAAAATGCCTAGTGAAAGTTAAATATTAAGACAGATGATTTGGCGGTTTTTTTAGAAGAAAAAACAGTATAAAGCAGTAATTCTAACACAAATTTACATTTAATATACATTTTTCGGTGTCTATCAATTATTTAAAATTAAGAATTTTATATTTTTATACAAATAGGAAAGAAAAAAGGCAATTTGATTTAATCAATGATTTTTATTCAAAAAATCACTTGATTTAAATCATGATTTAAATCGTGATTTAAATCAATGTGATTTAATTATGCCAACCCTGTTAGGTACGGTAGAGATCAAGACAGGTAATACAACCACCCAAATGGTAACCAACCCACCCACAGATATACCTACGGATTTTTTGGTTGACTTAAGGACTTGTTTCACAGTAATTTACAATGGTTGCAAGAAGCAGTTGCAGTCGGTCATATTTTTTATAATACAAATTAAGTTTTATAATGAGAAATTATAAAGCGCAATAATTGAACACCATTACTTAAATTGCTTATTATAATATAAAGTAAAGAGATATAACAAAACCGGCCAAGTGCGTGTCGGGCCACGCGCCGTAGGGTTCCGTAGTTGCCTTATACCATACCATATTTAATACTACTACATATCATTTTTCGTCTGTAAAAATAACTTTGTTTTTCACAGTGTTGGTATGAATGACAAAGTTATATTTGCGGTTTGGAATGATATATCTCGAAAACTAATTACTAGTATCACAGAATACATAATTAGTATATCGTTTTCAAACCAATTTTCGTTGAAAATTTTTATTAAGATCTATACCATATATTTTTTTTTAGATTTTTCACCCTCTTATTTCAAAAGATAGAGGGGGGGACACACATTTTACCATTTTGGCAGTGTTTATCTTTCAAACGGTTGACTTTAAGAAAAAAATTGTCTTAGAAACCTCAATTTCATTTTTAAAGACCTATCTATAGACACCCCGCACGTATTGGTATGTAGATTTTATTTTTCAGTTTCAGTTTCATGTATGGGGTGGTAAACAGAATACATCTACCTACTAAGTTTTAACTGTGTAATCCTAATACTTTCGGAATAAAATGGCTGTGACATACGGACGGACAGACAGACATGACGAATCTATAAGGGTTCCGTTTTTTGCCATTTTGGCTACGGAACCCTAAAAAGTATACGTATCTAATATAATAAGATTATTGCTTGCGTATCTAATGTGAAGATAATACAATGTACTAAAACAGGAAGTTTAAGGGCAAGGAACACATTACTGTGAAGGCCACAGGTAATGACAACTTGCTCGTTAATTGTTATTAACAGATTACATTCAGGGTCGATTCATCCACTGTTGACGATCTCTAAGATATTGATACTGGTCTGCAGCACGGTATAGAAAGTTGCATCTTCGTGACTCAAACGCGGCACGACTCTTGATCAAAAACTAGGTATAAGATTTTGATTGTAAATCATCAAGAAATGACCTCAAGATTTCAGGTCGTAACATTAATCAGAAGTGAACGAAATCTTTTAGAAGTTAATGTTCTCTCATTTGAATACCCACGTTGAGTTTAACATTGTATTCAGTCTAATCTACATACAGTTAAATGAACGTTTGCTTAGTGACGTTGCTTTCCATACTCATTCAATTATTAAAATAACAGCACCGTTGGACGTGCAAAAAACCTTCACAGTCGGTCGATGACACCAAGAGGCACTTTAGGGCTGCCTCGTCACACTCCGTCAGCTTCGTGACTAATAAAAATAAGTTTTTATGTTACTTCCAAAACTGTTGATACCTACGCGGAAAAAAACTTACTTCATAATAGCTGCGTAGGTATTCACCAAATTGAAAATGGGTAGGCGGTTTTGCAAATTATAATTGGTTATACTAAGAAAGTACCTATTTAAAACACAAAACAACTGAATCACTTACGAGACTATATCCAATTAAAATGAAAATTGTTGTGCGCAATAAAATTGTTGCTGGAGTACAAAAATAATGGGTCGAGTAAGCACTGAACGGAGAAATCTTAACAATTTGCATAGGGTACCTGAAATCCCACACAGAATCGGCCCACGCATCCAACCCAGTTGTTTGAATAAGGATCAAATCATGTTAAACAATACATCTGCTTGACATTACAATCAGCGCAATCTTATGGTTTGAATGCAATTCGAGAGTCCATCGCCAAATGTGAAAGATTTCGCTCGCGAGACCTACCAAATATTTTGGTGGGCGCAATGAATTGTCGATCCGCATTCCAATGTAAAATTCATTCACGATTCGAAACGAAGTCGTCTAGACAGTGTGTCGGTGAAAGGTGACCATTCACCGGCCAACGTGAGGCGGCAACATTTGCAGACATAGGGATAACTGGTTGGCTGTGAAACACTAACCGTTATAAAGTGATTATTGGGGTGTTGAGGGCTATTTGTTCGTAAATGCCACATAAACCGCGATATTTGCTTTCAAATGAAAAAATAACACTGCATAATGTTGCTAATGAATGTAACCAAACCAATTCTATATTTTTAACCCAGTAAGTCATAGATTAAAACATTATACAGATAGAGTAAAATAATTCCAAAGAACACGATATTATCTTCACAGAGTGGGGCGGACCGGTACACGAGCACTGATTTTAATGACAGAGCTGAGTGAGGCCAGCATCCGCGTAGCAACACAGCTTTCAGACAGTGAATGAAAGTTGATCGTGTACGAAAAATGCGAGTCCGTTGCGGCGGTTTCGGCGTCGGACGTCGAGTCGTCGACCGTCGGCGTGCGTCGTCGTAAATATTTGGCACTCCGATCCCTCTGCAATTCTGCATTGTCCCACACCCATGCAATTTTTTCCGCCATTCCACAGGTTCCGAATATTTAATACATAACATTAAATAGCTCTGCTCACTTTAAAGACGTGTGGGGTGAAAAAGCTATACGTATCGATTAATACGATAAAGATAATGTCTACGAATAATTTACTATGATTTTACGACAGTGACAGTTTCAATATGGAACTAATTTATTATCCTACATAGGAAATTTGCATTAATTTTGTACCTGCCCCCCTAGCATGACCACTTTAGCAAACATGATTTATATACCCCGTGAAACAGTGTTTTATTAACACTTAACTGTCAAAATCCATTGTCTTGACAGCTTCGATCAAGAATACCCTAGATGTCCGGTCAGCAGAGTCTCAAAATGGCACCTCAAATAGCGTCCCACTTACAAACTGGACGCTTATTTTGCACAAAGTAAGTGATAAAAGATGTGATTTTGTACAAAATAAGCTTATTTAGTACAAAAAAAGTGATATAAAATGTAAGGTTTTACAAATTAAGAGGTATGTTTGTAAGTGGGAAGCTATTTCGAGGTGCCATTTTTGCGTACTGTTTTAGTTCATGAAGCGTTATCTAAGATATTCTTGATCGAAGCTTGACAATTAAAAAGCAATAACAATTTTTCTGTTTGTAATAAACAAATATTTACGCAAAATATAATCAATTAGTCACAAGTCAACAAGTAAATAAATGACGACAAATCGCTCCAGTTTCCCCAGAACTGGGTATTAATTAAGAGCAGTATTATTGCTGCTGAGCTGATTCTTTGTGTTATTTAGAACCAACGAATGTAGAACCAATGAAGTGCCAAAAGCGTGGGAAGTACGGAGGAGGTAAATACGGAGTTTTACAGGAAAATCAAATAAAGGAGTAAGAATCGCCGAGTTTCATCGGCTTTTCAATAAGCATTTCTATTGTTGCATTTTCACGTGCGTGCAATGCACGATACTCATTTGTTTATATATTTTTTTGAAAGACGATATGCCACAGGAATAATAAAGGCGTTGTGGCACGGTCGCATTGAACACAGTTCGGAAAGAGCGAGGGTCAAAAGGCATTCGACTATTATCCAACAATGCAAACATCATAATGAAGAAGGGACATAAAAGTCTTGTTATCTAATAAAGCCTCAACGAAAGCACCCATCTGCGGGGGTTGAGCGTAGAATTAGGTTAAAGATTAGGGAGGTCGGCATCGCCCGTTAAACAACTTGGGGTCGACACTATGAGCCGATTTATTCACCTCAAAATAAACCACAAATTATGGCTATAAAACCTTTATAGCAGTGTTCAGAATATTGTCACAGACAATTAGCTTTAACAATATGTATTTCTTGGAAGCTTTATTTCGGCTTTTAAATAATTATTCGGCGTTTAATCATGGCCAAAGATTGTTTTTAACCGAATTCAAAAAAAGGAGGAGGTTCTCAAGACGACGGTATTTTTTTTTATGTATGTTTTAACATAACTTCGTCAGTTGTTAGCCGATTTATACAATTATTTTTTCATCTCAAAGAACATAGTTCGTGTGTGGTCCCATAAAAATTACAGAGATCTGGCTATAGTAGTTTTTTCATAATCCTGATAAATATCAATTATTTAGCTTGCCATCGCACGAGTTTTTACAGAATTTCGGACATAACATCTTTGTTTATGAACCGATTTAGATGATTCTTTTTTTTGTTTCAGGGTATACTTCAAGAATGATAACATTTTAATTTCATCGGTATTGGACTTTGAACTTCGAAGATACACAAGGGAACTCCTCAAAGTCAAATCGTATATGTAAAGTGATTTAGATTTTGATAGGTTTATGATAATCCAAAACAAACCAAACCATGGTCTGCGATGCAACATTCTGCTGGGACTAGACTTGGACTACGAAGACACAATGGAACTCCTCAAAAACAAACAGAGTGTATTTGGAAATTGAGTTCTGGGCATTTTACCATTGAAAATATTATAATATTATAATATAATGTTAAACAATATTTACATGCTGCGCTTACATACCTACCATTAAAAAGTTGAAAATTAAAAAGCTTTTTTAAAAAAAATTGTTAAAAAAAACAAAAAACCGACTTCAAAAAACCTATTCACTTCTCAAAAAACCTACCTCTAAAAAGCACAGGGTTCGAAAATATCCGATATTTATAATAAATACCAAAATATCGGATATTTATGATATATATCCGATATATATCAAAAATGTGATATATATCCATTTTGTATAACCGCCACATTATTGTTTTATTGTAATATTGATGTATACTGATTGCATATGTGTTTTATAAACACAACAAAAAAAACTAGAATATTTTTAGTGTTTTATTTAGGTATTTGACAAATTAGTTATAAATCAGTGAAAAAATCATTAATATCACCATATGAGTGCTGGAAAATGTGGAGATAATGAAATTGGATTCAAAATATTTTTTGTAGGCACTATAATTTAAATTTAATTTTTTCACTTACTATGATATTAATATTTATTAATCACCTAACCTAACCTACATACAATCAGCACACACGTCACGCATCAATATTATCAATTATTTTTTTGTATTTTTATGCCTGAAATTCAAGTTATAAACAGCAAAACAAAACAATAGTATGTTTTAACTCTACTTCAACGCCATTTAATAACAATACCATAGTAAAAATCTACATAATGATGTAAAAAAATAAACTATTTTTATAATGATATATATCACAAAAATTCGTTTTAGCCTAATGTACTAAGCCATCAAGCTCTTCATTTAGTTAAATTAATGTCTGGATTATTTTGATTGGCATTTAAAAGCTAAGTAAAATACAGTTCTTGATTTATGTTTACTAGCTATAATGATTCTTTTAAAACTCTATAATATTAAAATGTAGAAATGCTTCATATTCAAACATATTTATATGTCGACTATCTGCAAACCAAACATCATAGATATAAGAACACTCTCTTATTTGTTTTTCTTGACTTTCTACTGACTTGCTTATATGTTATTTTCTTTATGACACAATTTGAGAGGAGGAATTCTATGTGTAGAACTGCTAATTTGAGAGATAGCATAAGGCCTAACTATTGTAATAAAAATTAACTGTGAAAATTTACATACTTTTTCTTCACTGATATATATCAGCAAATATATTTGCTGATTGATTGTGTTAATGTGTTATTATCACCTTCCGACATACTCCATCAAGATCGTTCTCCGATCTGACGAAACTGAAAATCAACGTTGAGGTGATCGTTCAGTTTACTAGCCACTTTGTATGAGGCATCATATACAAAGAGTTAGATTGGCAAAAGTCACACATGGTAGTCTTATCATATGTCCATCATCAAAATATTTGAATGAGATATTTATTCACGTAAAGGATGTAGGGTTTCCCGGGATTCATATGAAATTTGTCATTCCCGATCCTGGGAAATATGCCCCGGGATTAAGTTAATAAGTTAAACAACTGTTATGTGCATCGTTTTATATTAAAACAAGCAAATAACTTAACTAAACTGACTTAACTAAATTGACAGGACTAAACTTAATTTTAGCATTCTGTTCTTGTCTTTTCGATACAGAAAGAAAAGGATGGAAAACTAAATTTAGTTTAGTCAAGTCGTTGCAAACCGAATCAACACCACTGTGTCCGTAAATTGTAGCAGTGTAAAACAATAGCTTTTCTAGAGATAACCATACAACAAGTGTAAAAAGACCGTTAACAAAGCCAGGACTTTCTGCCTATAATCAGGACCATTTTTGTTCTCGAAAGGAATTGCAGATATTTTTTACCGGTTAACGTGAAAAACCCAGGAATTCCAAAACCCTAAAAGGATGGTAACATTTATTTTAGGCTATATATATATATATATAGACTATTTTTACTACTTTTTAAAAATTATGATAATGCTTATTAATGACTTTAATGTGTTGATGTGCAACCTTTACTGTACTGTTGAATTACTACCTCCGGAGGTTTTTAATTCTCACCTACCCGACAATTTTTGCTTTAAATAAAAACATAGTATACCTGGATTATAAGTACACATTGGAAATAAAACATGTGGCATTGTGGGTGCCACCTGTGTGTGGCATAATAATATCAAAACAAATATGAGGGAGGATACATATTGGATTGGACTAGTAGGAAGATACTTATGGATATAAATATGATGTCTTTATCACTTACATTTATTTTTGGCATTCTCATCCATGAGCATGTTGAAGTGGTGGTGGCGGTTCCACGCAGCCATTTTGCCTTCGTGAGGAGCCCCGAGAAGCACCAGGGCCGCCCCGGCGGGCCCAACTCCGTCTAGGGGCTCCAGTGTCCTCACACTACAAATTTGTCACACACTCATAACCCAAAAAGCATAACTAGCACACACTCGCGATCAAAACGCCGCCGCCTCCGACGGCGATGTCATCGGCGCCAAAGCGCGGCGCACATGCCTTGGACACTTCCGCTACACGCACTTATGCACTCGCGGGTAAACAAGCACGATCAACACACCGGGCGGTGATTCACCTCCGAGAGCCGTTGCGCGCTCCGCACTGCAACCCGACTGTGCTGTGAGCTCGCGGATCGCAGCCGACTGGCACCCAAACACTCGTCCCGTGCCTATGTCACGTGTGCACTGCAGCGATCGACGACACCGACAATATCCCGCACAAAATAATGCACCCACCACAAATCGCGATTTAATACACTATATCGAAAGCCGTAAGGAGACGAAACATAACATATATAACGACGCGATGTTTTCGTTAGACCAAATCTTTAGTGATCAAGATCATTGCTGAATTTATGAACAAAATAATAACAAAAATGTGCATGAGTAGTTTGCTGTATTATGTGCACGTGGGTTGCGTCACAGCTCTACACTACAAAATGTTAAGAAAACACTGTCATGACTGCAAATGTCGCTAAAATTGCGACGGAAATTCTTAGAACACGGACAGAAGAGCTAGCCAGTAGCCAGCATTTCTAAATTGTTGAAATTCGAATTACACAGTCGCACACAGAGGTAGCAAACGGATCGATTGATCTAAGGTTCGGATATAATAATTACAACTCCATGAGTTACACTATTTGTAAACAAAACACAGCCCGTAATACATTCAGAAAATAACAGTTTTAGAACAGTAAACGCGAACGCTTTGAACAAGCGCGACAAATAGGACAAAACATGGCAGACTCGAAAAGCACACGATCTTTGTCTGTGATATTTTTTATTTTTAAATGCTACTATGGTCTCTACAGCGTTTCGTTTAAGATAAAATGTTTTGAATCAAATTAACAAACTGAAAATATCTATTATTATTTTCACAATGATATAAAATATAATTCAATTTTAATTTTTTGCAACTTCAATGATTAATAATAAACAGTTTTTTATATTAAACAATGCATTATTTTGAATTTCTAAAATACGATGACGGACGGAATATGCAAACTGCATGAAACGAGACGAACTTGTCGAATAAAATAAAAAAATATTCTCTATGGTATGTGTTGCCAACCTAGACTTTTTACTATTCTGGTAGTTAGAGTTAAAGTGTAGATGTTTTTTGAAAAATGTCGAAAGTGGAAATAGATTAAAAGACAAGCAAGACTGTAAAAATTAAATTACGCTGTTTCTAGTTTCTCACTCACAATCTTTTAGGTATTGTCGCTTCTGGCTATTTCATCCTTTAGCCAAAGATTTTGCCTTTACCTGGTTAAATTAAAACAATAGGCTTGTTTCCATTAAGAATAAATATAATGGATAGGGGTTTATAATGATTAATTATATTATGGAGAAAATAACAAACAATTTTAATTATTAAAAGCGTTAAAGATTAATAATATTAATTTCCTCTACGCATTGTAGGTATTATGTATTATATGTAGGTTTATTATATTTTGGTATGTATAAAGTATATTATATTAGTTACATTTTATCATATATTTATGTAGTTATTCGAGTTTAGTAGGATTATTATTATTACTTTATTAAATTTGCACACGTCCAACTACCCCATCACATTTATCTTAATTCCTGTCCATCCCAAGGTTGCCTGGAAGAAATCGCTTTTTAGTGATAAGGCCGCCATTTGTATGTCTCCTTTATGTTTGTATTGTTACTTGTTTGTTCTGTGTGTATACAATAAAGAGTATATAAATAAATAAATAAATAATATTTAAAAAAAAAAAACGTAAAATGAAACCTTTAGTCACGTGACAGTGAACACCAATCAGAAAGCGTTACGTCACGCCGTGCGAAACTCCAATCTTGTCTTTGACGTTTCGAGTATCACTACCGGAGGCGCGTTCCAAACCTACACTCCGAGTGCAACCTAACCACAACCGAACGCAAGTTTTAGCCACTTTTTCCGTATTTCTCCATTGTTTGGAACATATATAAATAACTGGTTTGGCGTTTTTATAGTCGTGCTATCACACTGGGGCACTATACAGTACTTATAATATGAAAAATTCATTTTTAAACGATAAAAACTAGCTATAACGTACGAAGACACGATCGGTCTTTGGTTTGTTTCGCACGGCGTGACGTCTTTCAAGACGCCATGACAGTCTTGTGGGTTTTGGAACCAAATTAAAATTGGTTTTTTAAAACGCGAAATTTATAATGTAAACGCTCGATTAAAAATAAATAAACCTTTTTTTTCGATAAAATGCCTAATAAGCTAAAATATTAAGCAGTTATTGAAATTTTGTCAACTAGCCTATTAGGTTCCATACAATTACTTTATATTATCATGGAATTTAAATCATGATTATTTTATTGAGGTTTAAAGGTTTTTGCAGTTTCTTTATTATGCTTATTGATAAGTTGAACATTTTGGTCTGGCCATTAATTTATAAATCATTGCAGAGATGCTCAATTTTTTTATCAAGACTGTGAAGTGTATGTTTCTTGATATTTGTATGAAAATAGCGTGGTGACCTTTTTTATCTGTCCGCGAGTCTATTACTTACTTTTAGTAAGACATAAATTGAAGACGTTAATTTAGACAAGACAAGTTCTAACATTAGAAAGTGTTTTAGGAAACACTAAAGTGTGTATTAAATTGTACAGCGTAGTTGGTCTCTATGCAAATTTGTTTTGCGTCGTAGATAGCTATGTGTGAAAGTAGGTGGAATGTTTAGATTCTATATCCTTGAATATTTGTGTGAAATCGTAAGTATCTTAGATAGTTCCATGGCTGGAAATAGAACTTAAGGCTATACTAAAGTTCTATTCCCAACTTGAATGGAGGATCTGGCTGGGCTACCGCAACTGCAGGGGTCGGACACGGAATTGACAAAAAAATGTTATCTCAATCAAGTCTTCCGTACTTCGGAAGACACGTCAAGCCGCAGGCCTCGGCTGCATTCGCAGTAGTTAAGGCCCTAAGGTGGGTCAATCCGAGCGGGTCGATCCGTGATGGAGTGAAATCGAAGGTAACTCTACTCACTTTGGGTTCAAATCAGTGCGCATTCCAACGCGGTGGTTGCGTTGAGAACTTGCACCGAATTCTCAATTTTTACATATTTTTATTACTTTCTACGCTTTCAAGTTAGTTAAAAAAATCTGTTCAATTAAGATTGAAGGTATTAACATCGCCGATTTTTATAGTTGGTTTCAACATAAACGAATGTTCTGTTTCCGAGAAATTTTGCAAAAAAGACCATAAACAGGGTCCACGGAATATTTTTTACATCAAAGGTGGTAACATTTTTATAAATGCTTTCAATTAAATCTATTGTGTATTATTTCAAGTACATAGCTTCACGCACGTCATCATCATCATCATCATATCAGCCGCACGACACCCACTGCTGGGTATAGGCCTCCCCTAAGGATCTCCACGACGATCGGTCCTGCGCTGTCCGCATCCAGCGGCTTCCCGCGACCTTCACCAGATCGTCGGTCCACCTTGTCGGGGGCCTACCCACGGAGCGCCGTCCGGTGCGTGGTCGCCATTCCAGAACCTTTCCGCCCCAACGGCCATCGGTTCTTCTCGCTATGTGTCCCGCCCATTGCCACTTCAGCTGAGCAATCCTTCGAGAGATGTCGGTTACTTTATTTCTCTTGCGGATCTCTTCGTTTCTGATTCGATCACGCAGGGAAACGCCGAGCATGGCTCTCTCCATTGCACGCTGGGTGACCTTGAGCCTCTTTATGAGACCCATAGTTAGCGACCACGTTTCACTGCCGTAAGTCATCACTGGCAACACACACTGTTCATAGACTTTCGTCTTGAGACACTGAGGTAAGTCGGACGCGAAGATTTTTCGAAGCTTCCCGAATGCTGCCCACCCGAGTTGGATTCGACGAGAGATCTCTTTCTCGAAGTTGGACTTACCTAACTGGATTGCCTGTCCTAGGTATACGTAATGGTCAACAACTTCAAGTGTAGTGTTCCCAACATGAACTGGAGAGGGTACAACATGGGCATTTGACATAATTTGCGTCTTATCCATGTTCATCCTGAGACCCACTCTTTGGGAAGCACTACGGAGATCTTCGAGCATTGTGTTCAGGTCTTCCATGGTCTCAGCCATAAGGACTATATCATCAGCAAAACGAAGGTGTGTTAGGTCCAAACCTACACTCCGAGTGCAACCTAACCACAACCGAACGCAAGTTTTAGCCACTTTTTCCGTATTTCTCCATTGTTTGGAACATATATAAATAACTGGTTTGGCGTTTTTATAGTCGTGCTATCACACTGGGGCTCTATACAGTACTTATAATATGAGAAATTCATTTTTAAAGGATAAAAACTAGCTATAACGTACGAAGACACGATCGCTCTTTTGTTTGTTTTGCACGGCGTGACGTCATTCAAGACGCCATGACAGTCTTGTGCGTTTTGGAACCAAATTAAAATTGTTTTTTTAAAACGCGAAATTTATAATGTAAACGCTCGATTAAAAATAAATACCTTTTTTTTCGATAAAATGCCTAATAAGCTAAAATATTAAGCAGTTATTGAAATTTTGTCAACTAGCCTATTAAAACATTTCTATGATTATATTCAATACGTTGTTGGCCGTCCATCGTTAGCGAACTAAAAGCTTATCATTATTAGTAACATTAGTACTAAAATATTCTGTGCTAAAACATGCTAAACCAGCCTTGTTGCAGTGTTATACCAAAATGTGCTAAAAACGGTAAAGACGGGTCTCCAGCGACAGTTTTTTGAAAACATTCTACAAAATTATTGACACACAGGATTTGTTTTTTAACTTTGGAGCCGATGCGGAAGAAGTGTGCATAATTATATGTCCACAAAACCCTGTTTGACAGTTGATGACTGACAGAGACCGTTGAATGACAGAAAAAGTGACAGACCACTGCCACAGCTGTCAATGTCATGTAAAATTCTTGAATGACATGTATGCTCAGAAAAGATGATCAATTATATTGCACAATTTTATTGACCGTGTTGGTTTAATATTGAAGTTTGCGCAATGATTGGACAAAAGACCATGTAGATCAACATTGCGCAATACTTTTTAATCAGTGACATTTGATCATCAAATTTACATTAAAAACGATATATTATATTCTGAGATTATAGCTGCAGTGAAACCTTGTTTTGACATCTTGCAGACGATAGCACATGAAATACCAACACGGATCAATACTATATAGAATAAAATTGATCGCTCAAAGGGTATTTCAATCTCATTGTGCTTGCGCAATATGATTGTGTCACGCTGCATTCCGCAGACCAATCGCTATGTCATAGATCGCCACAGTATATTTTAACCATAAGGAGCCACTAGATGATCAAGCATTTCTTGTCAATCATTGCATGTACCATTTGGGGGCGTGGCCTACTTTGATTGGCCACGGTAATCTATCTATTCTGTGGTACTTGTCAAGCATCGCTCCTAGACGATCAAAATGTGATTGACAAGCAATTTTGATCGTTTAGGGGGTCCATTCGGGAAAGTAATTTCTTTAATGCACCCGGGTAAATGTTGTTTTTTACTTCCTGCGTCATTGTTCTCACTCGAAAATGTTAAAAAATCCAATGCATCACAAGGAATAAATTAAAAATATGCCATCATTTACATTAGAGTACAATAATAAATTGCATTAATTTGCATATTTTTGATTTATTCCTTGTGATGCATTGGATTGGATTTTTAAACATTTTCGAATGATCACAATGACGCTGGAAGTAAGAAACAGCGTAGATATTCACCCACCCCCTAACTAAACGATCAAAACCGCTTGTCAGTCATTTACATTGCATTGGCTTGTCAATCACATTTTGATCGTCTAGTAGCAATTATTTTATGGACCCCCTAAACGATCAAGCATTTCCCGTCAAGCACGTAAATATTTCTGCTTGTCAATCACATTTTGATCGTCTAGGAGCTAGGAGCGATGCTTGACAAGCACCACAGAATAGATAGATCCAAAGAAATTATAAGTACTTTGTACAACAAGATGGTGCACGCTCTATTTTTGTGTATATGAAAATACACTTTATTCTTAAAACATAAGGTTTATAATATTTCAACAGAAAAAAATTGCGGTCCAGTTGAGATAGCAAGGTGAGGGTGTCTCTTTCCAGCACATTGCCAGCACACGATTTCTTAATAAGGGTGACAACAATTTTCCGTTTCATTAGATTCTTTATCTACACCCATGCTTTAAATCGTCTGTAAAGGGTTCTGAAACAGTTAGCTTACTGCCATCATTACAATATCCCGAGCGAGAGCTGCTCCTGCTACGCCGCGCGCCCACGCGCGAAGCGTTGCATTATGAAATTCAGTACAACATTATAACACTCTTCCGGAAGATATGACGAGGAAGGGATGGAAAAACAAAGTCAAAGTCAAAACCTTTATAGAGGATACATATCATGGCATGGGTGTAGATAAATATAATAGGTGTTTTAATCCAAATATTGTATTAAAATAATGTTTGTTTCCCAAATAAAAATAAATAAAATAAAAAAATCATTTTTTTAGCTTCCCTAAGAACGAGGAAGTGAGGATGAAATGGAAAAAATAGCTATCTACAAGTAAATGTTGGAAAATATTCATTTGTGTGAGGTATGGTATGGTATACTTCAGACCCGATGAAACTCAGTCAGTAGATAACTATCTACTGACTGAGTTGAAGTCATCGTAATACTCAGTCAGTAGATAACTATCTACTGACTGAGTTGAAGTCATCGTAATACATCTGGTTTAAGCTTCATCAAAAGCGGTTCACTACACGAAGCATGAAAGCATATCGAACAAATCGCGTTTATAATTATTATTATCGCGTTTATCGAACAAATCCTTACTTTTTCGTACTATGACTTCATAGGTTAGTTCGAAGGCAGGCCTTAAGCTATAAAAACCTTTGACGATCTGTTTATTTGACTATTAGATTTAAATCAATCGACTAAATTATACGACTTCATGGCCTGAGCAAAAGTAATTTTAATTTATTGGCGTTCATTGGTTGTGCTGTATTGACACTTGCTTGCGCCGCGCCATCTATCGACTCGAGCCTACAGTTTTTCTACAGTTCTACTTTCTATGGTTATAATAGTCTATGGATGCGTCAGCATCATTTGTAGTCTGTGACTCTATGGTAATCAATGACTCAGCCAGCGATTAGCCTGCTGGAATGCAATTCAAAATCTATCGCAATCGCTTTCAGGGGCCCTACCGCCTAAAGCCGCGATAACATACGCCGATTTAGCATACCAATTTCGGGCTGCCACTCGTACTTGACAATAAAATATTGTATAATAAGTTCGATTTTAAAAGTGAATTTACCCTATAACGGAAAGATAAACATTGTGTAAGATTGGAGATGAGAATTGAAAAAAAAAAAAAAAACATAAACAATGTTGACCTTTGCAGTATTTGTTTAAATTAATTGTTAAAATTTAACTTATTATACGGGTGGCAACTCTAAATTGCTATGCTAGATTGGAATATGTAATTGCGGCTTAACTCAAAGCTTTAGCCAGAGCGATAGCAATGCTCTGTCCGTCCTTGTCATATCATAGCACGATGACAAGGACGGACAGTGCACTGACGTCATAAACCAAAGCCAGAGTCAAAGTGATAGAGTTAGGCGGTAGACCCGCAGGATGTAATGGACCCCCTAAACGATCAAAATTGCTTGTCAATCATTTACATTGCATTGCTTGTCAATCACATTTTGATCGTCTAGGAGCGATACTTGACAAGCACCACAGAATAGATAGATTACCGTGGCCAATCAAAAGTAGGCCACGCCCCCAAATGGTAAATGCAATGTAAATGATTGACAAGAAATGCTTGATCGTCGTTGAGGGGCTCCATAACACATTGAAGCTTATTTTTGGCACGCACAAATAAAAACTTACCAAAGAGATGCAGCAATGTGTCACATCCATCTGTCAAACGAAAGCGATTGTGATAGATTTTTAAATTAGACAATTACCCCCTGATGGTATATTGGTGATAGTAAAATATTTAGGTATTTATATTAACTTTATGGTCCCCCCACACCTTATGGACGACCCCTAAACGATCGAAATTGCTTGTCAATCAACATTGCATCGGCTTGTCAATCACATTTTGATCGTCTACGAGCGATGCTTGACAAGCACCACAGAATAGATAGATTACCGTGGCCAATCAAAAGTAGGCCACGCCAAATGGTAAATGCAATGTAAATGATTGACAAGCAATTTTGATCGAGGTGTATTTTTTAGGTTACAAAATTATTTAGGTTAATGTTTAGGGGAAAATATTCGAGTGACATTGTATGATTTTATTAAAACCCCACCGAAGAGTTTGTCACTTTAGTGTTTTTTAACCTAAACAATGGATGCCTTCTAAGATCATAACATAATTAAAGAAACATTAAAGAAAAAAGGTTTCAAAAATATTTATAAATTCAATTTAATTTGTGTTTGTTTAGAATGAATGTTTAAGTACGATAGTACCTACCTATATCTATTATGTGGTGTAGGGTACAGTCTTGGACAAATGCACAGTGTTTTATAAACCCTGGAAGGCGGACATGTCTCAACTAATTCGATAAATCAATAGGGAATTTGTCAAAAATTATAACGGCAGTGGTCCCGCATGTCAAAAAAAATAGTTTATTTAAAAAAAAATACAAATTTGAGACTTTTTTATTTTACAAAAACGAAAAAAAACAATCCACATTCCACCTAGAGGTACTGAAGACGTTTTGTATGATTGTCCTATTGAAGGCGCATATTAATGGTTTTACAGCGTCCCAATAGTTCAAGTAGTTATTGAAAAAATAAATAAAGTTTTTCGTTTTAATTTTTTTCTACCCAAAATTTGCTGTTTCCGCAATTGATTATAGTGGTAGAATATACCTACCTTAACAAGTTATCTTGCTACTGAATAAATATTGAATGCGGAACTCATAGTGATCGTCAGATAAATAAATTAAAAGCCCCTGCCAACATTTTCTTTTCAAAGTTGTTACCTGTGTAAAGTGTAAACCTTATGATTACGACGACATCGATGATGAAACCAATGCCAGCACTGATAATACTGATCACTGCGCTGAGGATGAAGGCATTGACAATATAAATGACACAATTATGTTTGTCACACACACATAACTCTTATGAAAAGACTTTGCTAAGAAAATATTGGCAGGGGCTGATGTGAAACTTTTTTTTCTGACGAACAAGATGAGTTCCACAAACAATATTTTTTCAGTTGTTCAATATTTCTTCATCTTCAACTTGTTAAGGTATATTCTACCACTATAATCAATTGCGGAAACGGTAAATTTTGCGTAGAAAAAAATTAAAACGAAAAACGAGACTTTTTTTTTCAATAACTACTTGAACTTTTAGGACGCTGTAAAACCATTTATATAAATACTTTGCGCCTGCACTAGGACAATCAAATTAGCCACACAAAACGTCTTCAGTACCTCTAGGTGGAAAGTAGGTTTTTTCGTTTTTATAAAAAATATAGGTACTAACATTTTTGGACTTACGGGACCGCTGTTGTTATCATTTTTATTTAACAAATTCCCTAATGATTTATCGAATTTATTGAGACACATCCGCCTTCAATTGATTATAAAACACTGTGAATGGTACTATATGCGCAAAATAACTCTGCGTCTCGGAAGTTAACTGCAAGTGTAATGGAGCCCCTACACGATCAAGCATTTCTTGTCAATCATTTACATTGCATTTACCATTTGGGGGCGTGGCCTACTTTTGATTGGCCACGGTAATCTATCTATTCTGTGGTGCTTGTCAAGCATCGCTCCTAGACGATCAAAATGTGATTGATAAGCAATTTTGATCGTTTAGGGGGTCCAATATTTCGCGCAGGGTCTATAATTCGTTATAGTTCCATATGATAGTTCCGAGTCTTTAGTATATTAATGTACTCTATGGTTACCAGTGCTTACACCCGCACCCCCGTCCCCGCGCAAGCATGTATTCGTCAACTGCGCAGCGTTCAACCACCAAGTTATTTTGCGCATACTGTAAAATATTTTGGAAAGGGCCTAATTTAGGGTAATAGAATAAGCGGTTATCGAAAGGCAGTTTATGAAAAAAAAGAAGTACATAAAAAGAACTAGATATTGTTGAACAACTAAGTAGGTGGGTTTTTAGCAAAAAAGGCAAAGGATGAAACGTAATTACTTAACATACGTTTGGTTTGTTGCGTTGTGCGTTAGTTATCCGTTTGAGTGTTCCAAAAACTTTTTTCTGAAGCTAGTGTGAATATTTTTTTAAAAATCTACCTTGTTGAATAGCACCATCTATCGACATAAAATTATACTAAAATTCTCAGCTGCAAGAAAATCGCTCATTTCACAAGTAGCACTGAACCTCCATATCAGTGACAAGAGGTTGGATATCATTTAGCCTGGCCACACACAGGCGTTTTCCGCGCGTGGATTCCGCATTCGTTTTCCGCGTCAAGCCTAGCGCCATCTAGCGCACGCGTTTTATTTAGACCCAAATGCATCAAATCCAGCCTGCCTAGCATGACCGATTTATATCGCGTGATAAAGCATTTTATCGACACTCAACTGTCAATCTCCTTTGTCTATTTGACAGTTAAACGTGATAAAACGCTATATAACGCGATATAAATCGGTCATGCTAGGCAGGCAGTACAAAATACACTGACTGTTCACACACAAATTCAAAATAAAATGCATGCGCTAGATGGCGAACGAATGCGGAATCCGCCGGCGCCGGCGCGCCGCCGCGCCGGTGAAAACGCTTGTGTGTGGTCGGCTTATGATAGGGTATAAGGGTAGGGTGCATCTGTGGTAGGGTGGCAACACTTATAATAATGGCGTGTCGTGCTTTTTTTTCTTTTATCTGCGCGTCTGGCCGCGTTGCGTAGTTGTATTTTGGTTGGAGCATTTTATAGGTATAATTACAAATTTACTAGTATGTACCTATTTAAAAGAGCTAGAAAAACTTGCTCATAAGCAAGCAACGATTGAATTGAATAAAAGTGCTACTACAGAACAAGAAGATACATAACAAGTAAGTGAGGTCCAGCACATTTATTTTTATTAAAATCTTGGGACTCATGAGTAATTAGATTATAACTTTCTTTTAGATACTTACTCTGACCTAATTAGAAAAGAAAGAAAGTAAGAAATTATAATGCCAAAACGTGGTGGTGGTGGTAGACCGAGAAATTGGAAGGACAATGATCATTTTGGTAAGTTCATTTACAGATAAGCATGGAGTTGTTTTCATAATCGCATGTTGTTTTACCTCATAAACAAAACTATCAAACTACATGATTATATGATTATAAACTATATGATTTTAATACAAATTGTATAGACTGGATTTTGACCTTGCGGCAGATGTTGGGCGGATCTCATTCCATTTCTATTTGATGCATTTAAGTTGTTAACTGTTCTTGACTAAAATCTGCACGTATCGGTAATAGTTAAATAATTTCTGTGTTGTGCCTATAAATTGTAACTTAGTTTAATTTTAACTCAACTGTATCATTAGCTATACACCTTATTTCTATCAGTGGAGACTTATAAATGACTCTTTGTTGCTATTTTTTATGTATTTAAAATGTATTAGTCGATAGTCTTCCTAAAATTAATAAATAAAATAAATAATAAAATAAACTATCATGCCCCGGACGGACCTGACTCTCCGACCTGTTATCTAACTTACACAAGCAGTGCGTTATTTGCAAAGACTACAGAATTGAGAGAATAGAATTACCTTGTTGTTACAGAACATGATGATCGTACTCATACTAGCAATATGCGACGTGTTAGCTTCAAGCCTGGCACTAACAATAAAGGCAAAAACAAATTCCGCAATTGGAATGATGCAAAACTGCAACTTTTGGATGATGACATTGACATGGGAGCAAATGCAGGACCACAGAACAGAAAAGGGGGACAATTTTACAGAGGCCGTGGAGGTCGCCTCAACTCTCCCGGACCCCGAATGGATAGACCAAAGAGAAAGTTTATTGCGGGTCTATTACCATGGTATCAAGTAATAATTCCATACGGAGCAAAACATGAAAAAGATGTTGTCTTGAAAGCTCTGTTGAGTTGCTTATCACCGGACGTTTTCATTCCTCATTATTACAAATTGAATGGAAATGCAGCAGTTTTCTATGTTGATGATGTGAAGATGGCGGAGAAATTATTTAATACTGACAGAAAGATATCTATGCCAGATGGATACAAGTTAGGTGTGATTGTAAGAAATGCTGTACCAAATGTCGCAATTGATGCCGAAATGAAAGAAAAGATGAAATTAGCTATGGCTAAAAGGTACAATGCTACTACGAAAGCATTAGATTTAACTAAATTCCATACAGATCCAGGTAACTATTATTTAATTTACTAAGGGCCGATTTTTCAATGCCTAGATAGAGCTTTTTCCGTTTGATAGCGTATTATACTGCCAAAATGAAAATGCTTGTCATTCATTTGTCTGTCACATTTTTGAATGACTTTTATTAGATTTGGTTAATATTTAAACTGACAGATATCTGTTATCTGAGGATTTAAAAATCAGCCCTAAATGTAAAGTGTATTTAATTTATCGGATCGATAAAGTAGAATAGAGCAAAGATTGCAGGATACTGGCACTATCAGTTGCAACAACTGCTCGCCTGTTTAATAATAATAATAATAATAAATTCAATCATAACATAGTATCAGTTGCAAAGTTCTATTGTTTTTTCCCTTAGATCTTGCAGACATATTCTGTGCGTTGTTCCGTCCAATGATCATGTTGGCTGCTATCGACATAATTGCTGAGAACATTCCCGACTTAGAAGCATTAAATTTGAATGACAACAAACTCTATGGTATTGAACATTTGAAGGTTTTGTCTACAAAATTCAAGAACTTAAAGATCTTGTACATGGGTGACAATAGGGTATGTATTTACACTCTTCACTACATAGTATAAAACAAAGTCGCTTCCTCTGTCGGTCCCTTTGTATGCTTAGATCTTTAAATCTATGCAATGGATTTTGATGTTTTTTTTTATTAAATTGTGTTATATTAATTAAATATATGAATATCATTGTCCAGGGCTGCCAGATGTATGATTTAAATCATATATGTACGATTATTTATAACAGTGTACAATCACAAATTTTCAAATAATATCAGAATTTGTATGGATTGTACAGTTATTTATTTTGCTGAGTACGATCATTATTCCCATGTATTTCCCGAGTTTCTATGGTTTTTGTACAGGTTAATGTTTTGTTTTTATTTAATGTACGGATCTCGATTTTGATCACATGGCAGACCTGATGTTGTCCAAATTGTATTTATGGTGTTAATTCACTGAAACTTAACCTATTTGTGGAATAAATATGTAAAATGCAGAAAGTTTTGTCTACAAAATTCTTCCCATAGAATTAGATGGCTGGAATATATCGGATGTTTATACAAATAATATACGAATAGTTTGTCAAATGGTTATATATTTCAGATACCATACCTAGGGTCGCTGGACCCAATGAAGCAACTGCAGCTGGTGGAGCTCTACCTTAAAGGCAATCCATTGGTGAACAGGTTTAGTGATCACGAAATATATGTCAGGTAATACTTATCTTGATTGGCCTGTCATGGCTTGGGGTTTTTTTTTTGATTTGATTTGACTTATTGTATGATTGTCGCTTGGGATTTGGGGATTATGACATTTTAACTTTCAAAGATTATCTTCACGTTTTGTTTAATGACATCTTATGTTTATGTCGGCTCCACATGTTGGCCTAAACCTTGGCCAATGTATTGTTCGTTGTTGCTTTTGAAAGAATCTCTTTGAAGCATTTGTTACACCATGCAACGTAAGATGAATTCGCCAATATTGTGCCCAATGTGTGGAGCCGGCATATTGGCCATTATAGATTGATGGAATTGCAGCAAATACTTTTATGTTGTGGTCTTAAATCATGATAGTGTAAAAACATAATTTGAATATAAAAAAAATTAGCTTTTGAGACCAATGTTTTTTTAATACAATATTTGTCACCGTTAAAGTGCGTAAACCAGTTACAGTGCAAATTAACTAGTTAATTCGCACATTAACATATTCCATACTTTAGCAGTAACATCTACCTACACAGACAGATATTTTGTGAGAATAATTTCCTTATACTTGTTTTTCCTCAAGCACGCTTGATACTTTCAGATTCTGCACACTGGTTTAACAGTTCTTTCTTCTATAATCTGAGAAGAAATATAGATGACTGCATCACATTTTTGATTGAACATTTTTTTACTATCTATAAAATACAAAAGTAGTTGTATGGGATTTGCAGGGCTTAAAATAAACTGGGAGTTCAAAGCAGATTGCATAATATTTCGTCATCCTGTGACACGCTGCACAGCTTGAAGTATTGCAGTGTGGGAATCCCATTAGTAAAGTTTGTGTCCCTAGCATATATTCGACTGTGTTTATTAAGCAGTCTGCAAATCAAATTGGTTCATTAGTGTTTTTGAATGTAACAACTTTATGTATAAATGAGACCTAAAATCTCGTGAGATTCATTCATACAAAAAGTTATGAATAATTGTTGAATACTTCAAAAATCATCTAAATGCTTGGAAAGTTTTAATATTTACCGAGCTCTATTATGGTAACATAATTATTTCCATCAGTCCTTCCTGACACAATAAAATGTGCTGTTTTTCAAAGCTAAAGCTGCACTGTGAATTACTTTAAGATCTCTATTTCGCAAAATAGTTTGCAGTGGAAATTAGCAGTGCAGCCTTAGCCTAGAAAAGGGATTTAAATTTTATAAATGTCAGTTTTTAAGACTTTCCAAGCATTATTTTATGAATTCATGATATTTTGTACTGAAACTAATATTTGGATGAGTTTCAGAGTCTACTGTTTATGTATTTTGTTGCCATGTTGTTTGTTCTCCAGCGATGTCCGGAAAAAGTTCCCGAAGCTGACTAGACTGGTGAGTAAGACAATCTTCTTAGATGATATTTCTATAGAAGCTTAGTGGTTTAGCATATGCGATTGCGAAGGTTAAGCAACTTTCTCAAGTGTTGGTCATGGGATTGGTGACCAAAAATTGATTATCTTGAGTTCGTGCTTCGAAAAGCACTTTGAGCCATTGGTCCTGGCTGCATTTGCAGTCGTTAACACCAACCAATACGCATTGGGCCTGTGTTTACGGCTCATCCTCCTTATCCACCCATAAGGAAGGCCTTTGCCCCAGCAGTGGGGACACTAAAAATGGCTGATTTCGAAGCTGGTCTACAGACTGATTATGTTCTGCATAGTGGATCGGTGGAGTGGGTGGGTATTCTAGAAGGTAAGCCAATAAGAATCCGCTGCTTATACAAGCTTGTAGCAGTGCTATAGCATGATCTTGAAACGAGTAGCATACTTTAGCACCTTACTCATACTCATTATGTGAAATGTGATTTGATTCCCTATTAATACTTACAAATCGTCTTTTCACGTAACAGATAATAAAGACATGAATTATTTGAAACAATTATTCTTTATCTATCCATTGACGGATTCATTTCGTAGCATACCGGCTTCGATCAAGAATACCCTGGATGTCCGGTCAGAGTCTCAAAAATGGCACCGCAAATAGCGACCCACTTAAAAAATGGGCGCTTATTTTGCAAAAAAGTAAGTGATAAAAGATGTGTTTTTGTACAAAATAAGCTTATTTTGTATTGTTTGTAAAATCAGTGATATAAAATGTGAGTTTGTACAAAATAAGCGGTGATTATGTACAAAATAAGCGCCAAGTTTGTAACTGGGACGCTATTTGAGGTGCCATTTTTACGTACTGTTTTAGTTCGTGAAGCGTTATCTAGGATATTCTTGATCGAAGCATACCGGACATAAACACTTGGCTTTACCGCTCCTAAGGTGAAAATCGCTTGCACGCCGCGCCGTCACTAACATACGTTATGTTCGTGCAGGGGTAATACTCGCTCACACGAATTTTTCTCCAAAGTGGTAAAGCAAGTATTATGGCTTAAAGACGGTCTCAAAGCCAACATATCCTTCAGGTTCAAAATGTACACTTCCTGAGTAATGTACACCGGTCTCAAAAGGTAAATTACCCGAAATGTCCACGTCCTAGTGATGGGCCGAGACAGGCCCGACTCGAATACTAATTCGAATACTACTTGGTACTCGCATACTCGAAGTACAAAAAGTATTCAGATACATAGTATTCGAATAGGGAATTCGAGTACTAAAAGTATTCGAATACCAAGCCTCGTCCTATAATTGGTCAGTTGACAAAGCTGTATGGGCTCCGATCTCTTTGCCATTTCCGAAAAGGATAATTAACAAAAAAAAAGGAAACTAGTGTCAAAAAAGTATTCGAGTCGATTTGAGTATTCGAATACTAGTCTCAGTAATCGAATACCCAATGCGACCTGTACTCGAATACTGATTCGAATTTTTTTTAATACTAAAATACTCGAATACCAAAAATACCCGTCTTGGCCCAAAAAGTACATTTCCCGAAATATCCACTTCCCAAAAAGTACATTTCTCAAAAAGTACATTTCCCTAAATGTCCACTTCCCGTAATGTACATTTCCCAAAATGTACACTCTTAGAACAGATTCCAATAAAATATTTTTTTGGGAAGTGGACATTTCGGGAAATGTACCTTTTGAGACCGGTGTACATTATGGAAAGTGTGCATTTTGAATCTGAAGGCACCATATTATGCCTGATGTGCTGTTGTGTGTACCTTATTCCGCTTGTAACGAGATTAGAATAAAATATTCTTACATTAACACTTAACAGGATGGAGTTGACCTACCACCTGCAATCGGTTTCGACGTAGCTGAAGACGTGGTAATCCCTCCCAGACAACAGTCCTTCCTTGTGGACCCAGCAGGCCAAGACCTCGTTAGGGAGTTCCTCACGCAATACTTCGCTATATACGACTCTGAGTCAAGACAGCCGTTGTTGGACGCGTACCATGAGCACGCCACCATGTCCATGGCCGCGAATTACTTGACCAACGATAATAGGAACGTACCAGGAAGCAGGTTTGTTGAATTTTGGAATCACTACATAGTATTTATACTAAAACAAAGTCGCTTCCCGCTGTCTGTCCCTATGTATGCTTAGATCTTTAAAACTACGCCTACGCAACGGATTTTGATCCGATTTTTTAATAGATAGAGTGATTCAAGACCGAAGCGAAACGAGGGCGGGTCGCTAGTTGCATATATTTTTAAAATGTGGGGAAACTTGGCCACTTTGCTTGGGGCCTAATCGAACTTACAGCCAAATACTCAAAACTAATTTTTAAGTTAAAGCCGCCTTAAATTCAAAAAAGTTATCAGATTTGACAGAAACTATGAAACTGACAGCTTCTTTAAAATTAAGGATTCCTTAACTTAAGATTTAACTAAGAAGCCTTTAATTTAAGTATTCGGCCGTTAGTCATAAAATAAAATATTTACTGCCTCATAAAGTGTCTTGCTCAAAATGAGCCTTTCATGAGGCACTGCATTTTTTGCAATTCTGTCTGATATAAAGTCTAAAGACGGAAACATACTATTCCGTCGTGTTGTGTCGCGACTCGCGACACAACACGACAGTGTGTTGTGTCGACACAACACACTGTAATAATGTGTTTCAAGCCATACTAACTGTATGAAACCGATACGCTTCTGTTGCGACACAACACAAACAAAACACTATAGAATAGTATGTTTCCGCCTTTACATGCATCATCCCAGCCCATACTCAAATGGCCAACATTATATACGTTTGAACGCTACGCTTACTTTTAAAGATTTAAGCAATAGACGATTAAATCAAATGTCATGTCGCAAACTTATGTAAATCACAGAGTTTGATGCATTGTATGGAATTGACAAGCTTACGGCACGTAATTTTATAGTAGACTGCTTATTTTAAAGCTTTAATAGTAATAGTAAGCGTAGCGTTCCAACGCATAGAATGTTGGCCATTTGAGTAGGGGGCAGTTGTTTTTTAACCAAATGGGTAACGTTTTGGCCATGCAATGAAGAGAACTGCTTTGTTGCGTGGCTAGCCTTCTGATTACGTCACTCTCTCTAATTCTCAATTGAAACCGCAGTTCCTTGCTGCTTTAAGTAAGATAGTTGTCACATTGGTTCTTACTAAAGCAGCAATATAACTGTAATTTCTGTCAGAGTTGATTGCAACAAAGTTACAAAATCAGGGGGCTGTCGCAAACTGCTGATATACCTACGCTTTTATTCTTTTAGGTTAAACGCATACATATCTAGCAGTAGAAACATCCTAAGGATACAGGACAGAGACTCCAGACGGCGTTACATAAAGACCGGCAGACTGCAAGTGGTGTCGTTCCTATCAGAATTCCCCAAGTCTACACACGACCTGATGGGATTTGCTGTTGATCTTGCAGTCTTTACTGTAAGTATCGTTTTTTTAATATTTTGGCACATAACAGTTATTATATGAACATTGTGTCATTAACCTAGCTGTGATCTGATGATGGCTATCCAGGGAGCGAATGGAGGACATTCAGATCGCTATACACACCCAACTAATCTGATCAGATATAATATTATATTGCCATCGTCAGTATCCTTAACACGAACATCTATCGAGAAAAAAACGCGCGTGAAAGTACTCGATAGAGTAATTGTCTATGCAAAATTTCATTTTGTTTTCTTAACAAAATTACCCTATCGAATGTTTTAACGTGCGTTATTTTTTTTCGATAAGTAGCTGTTCGTGCTAAGGGTACTGATCACAGCTAGGTCAATCCTTGGCGCAATGTTCCAAGTCACCAATAAGCTTGAAACGTATTGTAGTTTTAAGTTTGGTTATACATTTTAGCTTAAGGCGAGGCCAGTTCACGATCTGATGAAAAGACTGATTTTTGAACTTCCAATGTGAAGAACTGATGTCTACATCAGCTCTTCACTTCAGAATTCTAATTCTACTTCACAAAAATTAGTGTAGACTGAAAAAGAAACAAAATAACCGAACTGAATATTGAAAAATGGCATGGTAACTTTGTAAAAAAATCCTGACTAACACCATAAAAACTCATAACAATAAATTTCAAATCGTCAGATTTCGTAATTTTCAACAACAGTGATATGATTTTTTTATGCAAAAAGGATAGCTTTTTTATCGATCTAACACAATAACCGAGTACATTTTAAATAAATGATCCAGTATTTCAGAAATCAATAAAAATGACATAAATTTCGTCAAATTTCTGGCGAAGCGTCAATTAAAGCTATGCAATATTCAACCTTATTCTAAAGACATAGTGAAAGAGTAAATTTCGTAAACTGCCTCGCCTTAATTCAAGTATTATTTTATCAACAGCCCGCCATGATAGTTCTTACCATGAACGGAGTATTCAAAGAAACAACCACGGCCGGAAATCCGACTCGCTCCTTCCACCGGACGTTTGTCATCGTCCCCAACGCGACGGGCGGATTCAGCATCATCAATGACATTCTATATATCACCAACACCACTAAAGAACAGGTAAGATACGACCCAAGTTTTGCAGATTTTTTTTGCCATAAAATCAATGATATTTAAAGTAAAGATACGTCATCATCATTGCTATTTAAAACGGCGCAAAAGTACTATAGACACACATTGACATATTCCATCAAAAAAAGGACAAAAATACTTGTCGTAAGAAAGGGATAAACATACATACGCCCACATTTTATTTTTAAATTTATGTCTAGTCTATAAAATAGATTAAACCAAAAGAAACTGAAGATCCCACAGTTGGTTTTGTGGGACTATTTTGTAACCCCATATTGTATCCTCTTTGTTTATAATAAATAAATAAAAATCATTGCTATTTAAAACAGCGCAAAGGTACTACAGATGCAATTCACATTTTTCATCAAAAAAGGACAAAAATTAACATCATCATGCGGAATACTTGTTGTAAGAATGGGATAAATATACACTCGCGAGCAAAAGTATGGAATCATAGGTATATTTTCATACAAACGAGGTAACTTTGAAGCTTTGGTTCTCCGCCCAGGATTAAACGGGGTGTGATCTGATGATGGCCATTCAAAGAGTGAATGGAGGAGGCTAAGATCGCTGAAGAAACCCAACAGATCAGAAGAGTCGTTTAAACTAGAGACCGTATGGAGTTTTAAGTGTTACATTTTCCATACTTTTGATTGTAATTTTAGCTTGTTTTTGTTTTTTTTTATTTAATCCTGAGCGTTTTATCTAATCCGTTAGGTTTCTTTAGCATTATGGGCCTCCACCATTCATTCTTTGAAATGGCAACATCAGATCACACCCCGTTTAATCCTGGGCGGAGAACCAAAGCGTCAAAGTTACCTCGTTTGAATGAAAATAGGCCTGTGATTCCATATTTTTGCTCGCGATTGTATATCATGTTTTGTCTGATAACCGCTGCATGCTCATTGGCCGCCAATAGGGATGTTGACTATTTTTTTTATTTTATGTTACATAGATTACCTCTCAAAAAAAGAAACATTGGTAAAAGAATTAATTCGCTAGCATGAAAACTGCCCGAGATATCACAGTGTGAAATGCACACAAATGGACTCGATCAAAAACGCTCCATACTAATGGCTTGCACGTTATGACGTCGCGCCGTGCTAGTTTGTATGCAACGCGTAGGAAATTTGTTCGGCAGCTATATTAAATATTGTGTTTATCAAAATAGTTTCTTAGACAAATTTGCTATACATTTTACGGACTAATTAAAGGTATTATTTATTTTAATAAATTTTATACTTTTTAAATGGACTTGTCCACCCAACTTTGAAGGGTCATAAAACAAATAATATGCAATATATAAAACCAAGAGGTATACAAGCTACTCTAAAAGTTTAATATGTTTACGATTTTTATTAGTATTTCGTTATTTTATTCATTAGTCAACATCCCTATTGACAGCGACAGCCGTCTCCTTCACTCTCACACGCAAAAAACAGATATCTCGCTCTTTGTATCAATATGGCCGAGAGTCATACAAAATATGAGAATAAATTTTGCGTCTAAATACTTTATTTATTTTATTTTATTTATTAAGGACAACAACAGCACAATCATAATAAAATTAACTATGAGGTAACTTACAAAATTTATAAGGCCAATTATAGTTATCCGTGATATTACATGATAAAATTTAGTTAAAAGCAGACATTTTCTATTAGGTTTGAGATAGAAGTTTCACATTAACAAAAACAATCAACATTTAATCTACAAAAAAAAAGAATATTATTATTGGTGAGGTTGGTGATATTAACAGATAATACAGTATTTACGCGTGAAATGAGGCATTTTTTCGATCTCTGACTGTTGTTGCATAATTTGTACATCGTCTAAAGACGCAAGAGGGTATTTAAAAAATATCACAAATTATCACAATTTTGTCGCATCTGACTGACGAGTCGCGCGGTGTTTCTTTGTCACGAGACTACTAATTAAAAGCCCTTAAGTGCCTTACTAATTAAAAGTCGGGCAATTACCTTACATTCGTCTTGCCATTGTGGAGTGCGGGTAATAAAATTGAATATCTTAACTTTGTTGCTATTCAACTTTATCGTTGGTAGCTGTCCTACTACGATAGGTTTATTAGGATTCTGATTCTAGGATTAGTAGAATAGTGTCTTGTCCTGTATTAACCCTTTACAATAAATAGTAATTAATTTGCAATTGTTTTTTTAATATTGTCTAAAATTGTATACTTACATATTTCGCTAATTAACTCACGCTTTACTGTTAACATCATACTATCGATTTTGTAACTGATAATATTGTTGTATTTTATTTAACATATTCACTGCTATTTGATCCAGAGGAACTGTCATATAGCAAAACAAAGTCTTCATGCTTTTTGGTTTCAGTAAAAATAGTTTACAAAGCATCATCATGTCAGCCGCACTAGCCAAGACCTTTCCCAAGGATTAAGAATCTATCGTTTATAATTTTGTCTCTTTTCTAGGAAGAGACAGCGTTCGCTACCGGCGTGACAGAAGTGGTTCCGGCCGCGCCCGCGCCGACGCCAGCGCCCTCCGCCGACGACGCGCACAAGATGATGGTGGGGATGCTGGGGCAGCAGACGGGCATGAACGACCACTGGAGCATGAAGTAAGTCGCTATACAATACCACAGAATAGATATAAGTACTACCGTACAGAGAGGACACTCTCCGCCCGCCCCAAAATAAATTACCTCACCCCACCCGGCGAATTCGTGTACCGAATCGTGTACTCATTTAGTCGTGTTTGTCAACGTCAACTTATTTTGATATTCAAAGCAATACGTCGTCACAGAATATATAATAGTACTAACGTACAGAAGTCGGACCCCGCGAGGACCATCAAATAATAAGCTACTCTCGCTGCACGGCAATAAAGTACAATTTCAAACTGCACAACGCTGCGTGGATAAAATTATATGCACCTACGAAGAAGAAAGAGAGGCGTCTCTTTCTGTCGCATAGCTCTGTCTCAACCGACACATTTCGGGGTTGCTACTCGCTAGTTACTGATATCATAGAAAACATTCGTTATGCCCATGAATAAACAATGAAATTACTATAATAGGTACCTACTTATAAAATAAAAAAAATCTACCTGATAGGTGAGCTGAGCATATTTAAAGAGCATAAATAATAAGTATTTCTAAGTAGTTAGAGAAGCTCGATGGCGCAGTGGTATAGCGCCTGGCCCAACGATTGCGGAGGTTAAGCAACTTTTGCAAGGGTCAGTTATGGGATGGGTGAAAAAAAAATAGTATTTTTTAGCTTTTTTTTTTGGTGGTGCTTTTCTTTACTGGTGCCATATTTCGAACTTCGATACAACTAAGTATGTAAATATGTATACAAAAACTACAATAAACTTTGGTAGGTAGGTAGGTACGTTAGTAATTAAGTATCAAAAACGAAGTGCATGCAGTTTCGCATTCGGCGCTTGACTGACTCGTTTCGTTGGTGACGTTCACGCGCTGCGCTCTCGTCGCTTGCACTGGCCGCGGCCGCGCGTTTCGGTCGGCGCGGTGATATCCCTCGACAATGGCCCTCTTGGGCCGCGAGCAGTAGGCTAATATAAAAGTTTAAGCGCGGAGTTATACCCCCCTGACGTCGTAACTTTTTAGTCGTGTTTGGCAACTATCAACTTATTTTGATATTCAAAGCAATGCGTCTGTAGAAATGATGTATGGTAGTATGGAGAGAGGTAGCCACTAGTAGGAAGGCCAAATGGAAGATCTTCCTCCGGGCTGGGTAGTATTAGCCCGGCGACCGCGGTCCAACTGATGATGGTTGGCAGTTGTATATATGCTGCGTCGCTGAATAACTTCGTCAGCGGGATGTAGGTTTCTCCATATATTCTCCATACTACGAGTTGCCATTCCTTACTATTCTTCGTGTTTATTCGACACTAGCGCCATCTAGTCATACGGTGATGAATCTTGTTGCAACCGTGTGTTAATGTGCGGCGTTAGGTAGATGCCGCTACACGTCGCAACTTTTTAGTCGTGTTTGTCAACTGTCAACTTATTTTGATATTCAAAGCAATGCGTCGTAACTTTTTAGTCGTGTTTGTCAACTGTCAACTTATTTTGATATTCAAAGCAATGCGTCGTAACTTTTTAGTCGTTTTGTCAACTGTCAACTTATTTTGATATTCAAAGCAATGCATCGTAACTTTATTTACCAAAAAGTTCGAATTATGAATTGAACGCCGCTCATACAGTACAAACTGCACGGTAGCCCTAGACACACAGTTGCGTTGCGTGTACAAAAACGTCATCTGTTGATAATGACGCGGTTGTATGGAGTGTCCGGGGTGTGACAATACGTTTCAATCTATTTGGCGGCTCGGAACATCGCGCGAGACGATGCGCAGAAAATAATTTCGATGTAAGTGGGCGAGAGTGGCGAGTGGTGGGGCGGCAAAGCTACGCGCAAAGTGGCTAAGTTCACAGCCGCCAATAAGATTGAAACTTGTCCATCAGCCATTTTTGATGTCCCCACTGCTGGGGCACAGGCCTTCCTTATGGGTGGTAAGGAGGATGGGCCATAACCCACCACGCGGGCCCAATGCGGATTGGTGGGTGTTAACGACTGCAAATGCAGCCGGGACCAACGGCTTAACTTGCCTTCCGAAGCACAGAGGAGCTCGAGATAATAAATTTTTGGTCATCCATCCCATGACCGACCCATGCGAACGTTGCTTAACTTCCGCAATCTCTGGGCCAGGTGCTAAACCACTGCGCCACCGAGCTCCTCAGATTGAAACTTGCCCCCTAGCATGACCACCGTAACGCGATATGATATAGCGATTTATCACGTTTAACTGTCAAAAGACAATGGTTAATTTTTCTTTTATTTACGAACAAAACGAACAAACATACAATTTAGATTTTTACAATTTCCCAAAATATACTGTAAAAGTTGAAGGTCTTCGCTAATTTAGTAATTTTATTTCAGTTGCTTACAAGAAACTGGTTGGGATCTACAAAGAGCACTCTTCATATTCAACCAGCTGCAATCAGAAGGGAAGATACCCCCAGAAGCTTTCATCAAGTGAAGATCCTTTCAAGGCTGCGCCTCTGTTGTGTTGTACATAATAATATAAGAAGAGACATTATTTTTGTTAAGAAAACTTTTAGTTTTAAATATTTAGAAAATAATACTTTCAGTCCTCGAATTTTTTATGAAAAAAGAAAAAAAGAAAGTCGTAAATCATGAAAAAAAAATCAGATAAAATAGTTATGAATTACACTTCAACTGAATGATTAGTCAATAGTTTCTTTTGTCATAATATTATAATGTTTTCATTAGTGATATTTTTTATTAGGACTAGATCTGCCAAATAGTGCAGCTAATAAAATTATTAATAAACATTGTTTGGCAGATAATCACTTAACAGATTTAATACTTAATAAGGAAGCTTGAGCAATAATATTTCTGATAATATTTTTTCTGTATTAATTTATTAGAGACTTCTTACATACTTTGTATAAAGGTTAATTTGTCACTAGTATCGAAGTAATATGCATTTGAAATATTCAGAAAAGTGATTTAGGCCGGCCACACACAGACGGAATCGCGTTACGGAATTCCGAACGGAATTTCGATAATGTATGAAGATTCCGTACGGAAAAATCACGCATGTGTGTGGTAGCCCATAGATTTGTATGGATTAGCTGCGTTCGGAATCACGTATGTACGGAATTCCGTAACGTGATTCCGTCTGTGTGTGGCCGGCCTTAGAGAAATGTTTTAAAAAAATGTATTAGTTATGTGTTTCTCACATGTAAATTGTAACATTCTTGAAAGTTATCGGAAAGTTACATGGTGGACTTTCCAATACCTATCTGGGTGGATCATATAAATTGATATTTGAACGTTTTGAAATTATCAAGATTTGTTTTTTTTTTAAATAATTGTAACACGTTTGAATGTTAACATTCTAATCTTCATTAGAAATGGTATAATAGCTATGCAGCATAACTCACGACAAACTTTATGATGTCACTTTGGATCCGCCATAAAGTTTGGCGCGACAATTATAAGTGTAAGAGGGATATAAGTTTATGTTTATATTAATTAAGTTTTGTTTTTCTCGTAAGTATCACTTCACTGGTAATTTCTTCATGAGTAATGATGACTTGATGGTGCTTTAATGTTTGTACATTTATTTTATTTAAACACCATCGGTGTTATAACAAAAGATTTTTAAACACCTGTTTAACTTAGGCACTGTTTAAATGTGATGCTGTCTCTTTCAAACAATATTATCAAAAGAGATACAGCATGTCATTTAAACAGGTGCTCAAAAATCTTTTATAATAACATCGCAATTATTTAGTTAATTTAAAAGCTACGAAGACGAAACTTTGTAGGATCCAGTCCGCAGAATGATCGTTATTACTTAGAGAATAAAGTTGAAATTAAAACTTAAGATCTTGCCCGAATTTGATCACACAAGAAGTTCGTCTGCAAAGGCTCTTAGATTTTTGATAACATATTAGTGGAATGTTAAAATTTACGTGTAAGTGTTACAAGTTCATTTCTTCAAAACATTTCTTGTTTATGCTGCCAAAAATGTATTAGTCGAAAAAAAATATTGAACGCACATTATGTTCTTTAGTTCAACACATTTCGTGTTTTTTTCTGTTATATCGTTATAATGTAAACTGTTCCTATGTTTCATGTATTTGTCTGCAACTTTTCAAAAGAAAGAAAACCAATGTATTGTCTAAATGAAAATAAGTAAATGAAAAAAAAAATGAATTGAAATATACATCAACGAACATTTTTCGATGAGGGGTTTCAACAAGACGCTGTTTCGGTTGTTTTTTTATGTAGCACAGCAGGCTAATGTTGTCACCCGCATTGTACGGTTCAAGAGGACCATTTTGCGGTATTCCACGGTGTTGCCAGTATAACCAGGCACGCGACCGAACCCTTGAGGAATTATGATTCCTTGTTGGGCTAGTCGCGCAGTGTTTTTGCCCGTGGTTTCGATTGACTGTGCCTTTGCTGTGGAAAAGTGGATGCCGTCAGTGTGCTTGAGGGGTGCTTAGGGAACCATAGAAAGGTTAAGACTGTAAAATAATTTCATTAGAGAAATAAATATTTTTTTCGCGGAATTTTTTAGTTTTTTTTTTGAAGTCCCTGTCATGATAAAAAAATCTAATTTTTTTACCCGCGCGAAATAAGTAAATTTAAATAATCTCAGAAGTAAGAACGTAAGTAAGTAAGAAAAAAGTTATAAGAACTTTCATAGGAATAATTAGGAAAAATACTTACCGACTATGAACTTTGCCTTCGTTGGAATCTAAAATGCCAATTTCGTGATCTTGAGCGTTGGACTTACGGTCAAATGTCAGCCAATTATTTCTTAACGTGCTTTTTCTCAAACGTTATTACTAACTTTTCCTTATACTTAAATAGAGAAAGTTACATTCGTTGAAGACACTGATAGTAAACAATATAACGTAGTTCTGTGATAAAAGTTATGAAGACCTATCTGCCTTACATTATCTTTGTTTGCCCTGCTGACTTCCTGTCGCGACGATGTGTATGTTATTATTTAATCTACAACACTTGTAAAATATACGTAACAATCTGCTACAAACTATAAAATACTAGAAAACTTCTAACAAAACCTTACAAATCATTACTACAAACTATAAAACTAAAATAAACCCTTGTTTTTTAACCGACTTCAGCAAAAGGAGGAGGTTCTCAATTCGATTGTATGTTTTTTTTTTGTTTTTTTATCGTTGTTCGCGCGTATCTTCGACATTTATGGACCGATTTAGATGATTCTTTTTTTGTTCGATTGAGTTTTCTTGCGAGATGGTCCCATTTAATTTTTTTTCAAATCGGTTTAGTAGTTTACAAGTAATCCTGAAAATACTATGATATTAAATCAACTAACTTGACAATTTTGTTATTTATGAACCGAATTAGATGTTTTTTTTTGTTGGGGAAGGGATACCTTTGTGTAGTCTTTTTAACCGACTTCAAAAAAAGGAGGTATTCAGTTTGTATGTATGTATGTTTCTCCGCGATTATCTCACGTTTGGCTGAGCCGATTTTTCTATCTAAATAATATACCTACACTACCTAATACAGAAGGTACTTACACTAAAAATAAAGAAATAAAAAATTTGCTTAAAAAACAAAAAAACCGACTTCAAAAATCCTGCCTCTAAAAAGCAAGAAATAATATACAAATCATTAGCTGGAGTACATCTTCCTTTTTTTTTATTCTAAAAGCCCCACCCGACTTCAATTGACGTGTTTTATTATAACAATGATAATGCGTATCTAATGATTTGTATATTATTTCTTGCTTTTTAGAGGCAGGTTTTTTGAAGTCGGTTTTATGGTTATGGTTCACATCATACACGCTTAAACATTTATAAAATAAAATTCAACCAATGATAAGATAAAATCAATGAAAACTCAGTAAATAAAACTAAGCCTGAAACGATCAAGCTATACTTACCTAGGTTCCAGACTGACCCGATAATTGTGAAAATTTTATGGGACTAGGTATAGGTACGTACCTACTTCGCGGGAAATCAGTACTAGTAGTACCTACCTGTACCGTACTACGAGTAGGTATCAGAACACTTCGCTTTTATAAAACTATGGATGAGCAAAGCATATTAAAAAACCGGTCAAGCAAGAGCGAGTCGGACTCGCGCACCGAGGGTTTCCGTACCATCATAATAAATACACTGCAGAGCCTGCTGTAGAAAAAGAAAATTATTATTGCAGTATTATGTCAACACATAGTGGAACTATTTTTTTATCTTAGTCCAGCGCCATCTCTTGACCGTTAGTGGAACTAAATAAATTTTTCTTGGGTCAGGGCCATCTGTTGACTGGTAGAGGAACGAATTAATTTTTTGTTTGTTTTTTGAATTCCTAAAAAAGTGTGTTATATTGAGACATCGTTTTATTTTTCCTGTAATCTTTACATAAACTACTATCACATAGAATTATTTCAGATTTTTCTGTTTGCAAACTTCGGAGATAAAGGGGGGGAACGGTATTTATTTTTACATTTTTCATCATAGGTCGAAAACTATGCTGCCTAAAAAAAGAAAAAAAATATTTAAAATGTGCAAACAGCGCTCTTTCATATGATACCCCACATGCTCTAGTCGCCTCACTTAAAATTTTTAAGACCCCTTTTCAGTCCCTGTTGTAAAAATAATATTTATTTTTTTATTTCTTTCTTATTTGTAAAATAGTTGGACAAACGTTATCTTAAACTATTCCAAATTTAAAGTTGATACCATTAGTAGTTCTTGAGATATCCAGCTGTGACAGACAGACAGACTGAGTCACACCATAAGGGTTCCTTTTTACCATTTTGGTACGGAACCCTAAAAAAAAAAAAGGGAAGTACCTATCTTCTTAGGTATTGTGTCTGTTCGTCACAAGGAACTTCAGGGAATCAAAATCCCACTAGTCCCACTTTTAGAACCTCTGGGAAGAAAAATCCCTAAAGTCCCGTCACGGAACCACTTTAGCGGGACTTCTGGGAATACACGAAAGAGCATCCTGCTTTTTTGGATGCCCATAAAATGTATCGTTTTTCAAAACAATCAAGGTTTTCCGTTATAAAGTTTTAATATTATAATAAAGTTATCATGATGTGAGAATGATTGTTCTTGTAATTGAAGACTGATAAGCGTTATCTGGTATCATGAGACGTATTGTTTGCATACAACTGATACCTAAGGAGATACCTGTAAGATACTTAGCTGTTATCTACCGGTTATTAAACAATGTGTGCACAAAGTTTAGACGGACGGCGAATGATAAATCTTTGGCAGTTTTCAACATACTTAGCTGAAGGATTTGATGGCTCGTAGATTGTTCCAGATTTTTAGCAATTTCGCAGTAATCAGTCGTCAAGGTAAAAATGAGTGGAGTTATAAGAATTTGGTGTGTGCTGGATAAGGAACATAAACCTACTTTGATATTATTTTTTGGATATTATCTTCTTTCAATCTTCACTAAAATGTTGTCAAAAGACAAATCATCATCTTAATTTTTTTTTCGGAATGTGAGACTGAAATATAAAAGATTGACCCGGTAGTAAAAACCGGTAATTGCCATCAATACTCGAAAGGGCATATTGATGGCAAGGCAATGACACGATAAACAAAACGATCGAGCTTGGTAGAAGCGTTTCTAAAATGCAATACATAAGGTAAATGTCCCATACTTCGGCATGTTAAGGCTCTTACAACTCTGAGATTTTTTATAAATTTGACTAAACATGATATCAGTTTGAAATCTTTTATGTCATGAATATTGGTTTTTTGACAGTAATTCAATGCATCAATTATGTAGTTTTAGCTTGAATTCATTTTTATATTAATTTATTTGTAGACCTCTTGATTGAACCCTGTTTCGTGATAAAAATTGGGCTCTGCTTCTAAGTTCGTGAGCTCATGTCCCCTGTTTCGGGATAAAGATTTTTACATTGAATTATGTTAATTTTTAAAATAAAAAACAAATATTTGAAAGATTTCATAATAAGAAACAATATGAAGATATTTTTAATATAAAAAAAGATGTGAGGGCAATAAATAAAGATTTTATTACTTACAAAATAAAAATTAAAACAAAATTTAATAAGTATCTGTTTGGCTTGAAATTTTTGTTTTTTAATAAAAACATTAATATTATAAGTAATATAAAAAATATACTTTATTTTATTTATTAGAACAACCAACAAGGTCATACACTTCACATGCAAATAGGTAACTTAAAAATAATAATACGAGGTAAGTGTTGCCTAACTTATAGGTTGCCACGGAAAGCATAGTTATAAACTTAAAAAAAACTTTCGAAAATATATAAAATAAATTTAATAACAACGAAAGTTATTCTGGTATACTCGTAGTACCAACTTATCCGAATTTTACTTAAAATCGTAAATTTAGGTCACCTTCAAACTCGAATTTAAAGAATTCTAGTAAACAAAACATATACCGAATTTAGCTCCTAAGAAACTTAATTAAATAAATTATTTGTTTTTTAATTAACATTTTATTTATCTTAATTATTATAGAAATAAACAAGCAAGAAAAAATTCTCCTTAATATCCCTGATTCGGTAGTGACACGAACTAGGGGACACACGAAAAATAACATGACCGTTATTTCGTGAGTCGATTTATTGCAATTTTAAAGGAATCATATGCTTGCATATAACTTTTTCTTAGTCAGATCAATTGTTAAGGAACGTAAGAAAGCACTTTTAAAAGTTTTATTCAAATGGACTTACCTTAGCCTTTCTATGAGCTTAAGGGTGGATTCGTCCAAACTTCAATATAAACGGGAATAACTATACCAAGAATACATCTATTCCACGATTTTTTTCTCGAGTAAAGAAATGGTCATTTTTCCATGCAATCCAAAGATAAGTTACTCTTGGGATTCTTATTCCTTCATTAGTGAGTGAATATGTGAATGAACGTATTATCCTGCCAATTGTCATTGTTCTATAAACAAACTATTTAAAAGGCAAAGTCTTGTCAACTCTATTTTGTCGCCTTGTACGTATCTGTAGCGGTCAAAGTCAAATGTCAAACAAATGTCACTGACATACGGCACGCGGATGCCATTAAAATACTCGCGGATTAACTCTGTTATTCCCCGCGAAATGGTGGTATAGTGACTATTCCTGAATAGGCAAAATACTCTGAGAATAGTATGTGGTAAAACGTAATTTCGGTTTATCTCTCGAATAACTAGTAATTTTATCTAAGAATAACAGTTATTCTCACTTGGTCTAATCCGCCCTAAGAAGTACGAGTGCTAACCTTACGGTGGTGACATGGAATACACGCCGCACAACTGTCCGTGGCCAAACGCAGAGTTTCAAACGTCACATTGCTCTCAGTTTAGTCGCCAAAATGTTGGCGTTTGATTTTTTCGACAGTTTAAATGATAGTGAATTTTTACTGATGTATAATATAAATAAATAGTATATAAATTCCTTGTTTTTCGCGCCAGAAACAAAACTCACGAAATAATGTACTATCACGAAGTAATGGCCCTTTACCTTAATTAACTACACATGTAGGTAGGTAGGTACCTACTTAGATGCCAAAAAAATATATTCCAGGTCCCATTACCTATAAGATTCCCACAAATAAAGTTAATTTACATAAACGTTTTACTCTTACCTAATTTCTTCTTTCTCTGTACAATATAGTGAAAGTCAGATCAACCATTACTAGAAATACGGATCAATTTTTTGTGCCAAATGTTTGGACATTTGGCACAAAAAATTGTTGAGTAACAGACATTACGACGTCTGTCTAGAAACATAAGAAGTTGTTAAACACTAATATACTTAATTATTGGGAAACAATTGAAAACCTACAATTAGAATGTTTCGATAGCACTATTTCAGCAGCTTTTACTTATCATATAACTTTTTAAGTGTTTTGCGTAATCTTGTACCTACCTTTAGAAGTTGTACCACCATTTTATTTCCGTTTCCCTCACTTTTCTTTGGAAATTGTTAGTGAAAAGGAAACTTCAATAAGTATTTCTATTGCAACTTCTTCTTCTTATCGAATGAGTATTAGTGGCCACTAAACTGCAACTAAAATAATATTGAACTTATAAAAGTCACTCTGGGAGTTACAAAGCAAATTGTTTTTCTAAAAAACATTTGATTTCCAAGTATAATGTTATGGGCCATTCGGCTGAATTATGAGAACGGTTGTTTGCTAGGAATTTATTCCTGGGAAGTGCGATCAAAAAAATACTTAGATTAAATTAATATTAGCAAAGAAAAGCAGAGGAAAACATAGAAAAGTGCTTAGAAAAAATTACAGTTTCTTTTGAAGCTACCACTTGGTATTTTGTTTTTAATATTAAGATTACCTACTTATTATAGTTTCCATGTGATTAAATAAAAAAAAAATGTTTTTCTACAGCCTTTGTCTATGCGCCAGCTCATTTAACAAGTAATATTTAATGGCGTTTTGGGAAAATATCAATACATTAGTAAGTAAGGTGTTTTAGTGTTCAGTTAAAAATTTATTTCGGGAAAAGTTAAAAATCTTCAACTTAAAACTTAACGTTTCCAAAAAAAACAATTAACCAATAAATTATTTTCAGAGCCTGAGTCTTAATTTGGATGCAAAAAAGCGGAGAAAACACTGTTTGCCAAGGAAAGTGGTTTACGTAAATATTTAAGTATTAATTACTTAAACGTTTATTTCGGGAAAAGTTAACCAAAAAACAATTAACCAATAAATTGTTTTCAAAGCCTAGTTAGAGTTTCTTTCCTCCTATATGTTAACCAGTATGTTCGCACGACTATCAAGTAGTAATAGCGTACGATAATCCAATTACCTATAAAACGATGAAATTACTTCAATTACAGTTTTTTAGAACATAAGGTAAATATGAGCGTAGATCTTGCTGGAGATAAACTGTATTTTTTGTTGCGCAGTGTCAAGAAACTGTTCCGTTCAGTGAACAACCAGTAACGGTCTGTAACAACTTTGATTAAACCATACTTCGATCATTAAACCATACAATAAAAGTCAAATCAATTCATGCATTCAATAAAGGCTATTTATTTAGTAACATTGTAGTAAATAGTTGTCTCACTGTATTGCATGCAGCTAACTAAATAATAATTCATTCAATAATAAAGTCGATAAAGCTGGTAAAGCATGTTTTAAAATTTTAACCTAGTTATGAACAAATTAAATTAATGACAGAATATTTTATAATGTAATTAGTTTGTTTGAATTATTTTTACAGACTTACAGCTTAAAACTGTATATCTACCGGCATCGGAATATTACCTATTCAAAGTGTATTTTGATTTAGAATTCAATACGTTTCCCGCCATAATTTACGCCAAAAATATGACCCTACGCAAGCAACTTTGATGATATTCTGTTTTTTTTCAATCATCTGTGAGGTTTATACGCAATTTAATACTTGTAGCTACTAGAGAATCTCTTTAGCTTGTCGTATGTTTTTTGTTGCTACAACTCTACCTTTTTTTATATAAAAATATGGCCCGCGCAAACCACGTTTTCCTAAGTATAAGTGTCCTTTAAGAGAGTGTACTACCAATGAAACTAAACATTTTTGCTAAAGACACATGAATCGAAAGACGTAACATTTTTTTTAACTTTCCTATAAGCCTGTCGATTCTGTAACCAAACTCGCATCTCACTTCGAACCTCACTATTCACTTCGCGTGAATTTGTTATTAAAAATTAACTGAATATAAACTATTTTACCGATTGCAAAAGGTTTTAAGTAGCTACTATAGCTACCTATCTAAAATCGTTTGTGATTAGAAAAACAGCCTATCATTATCTCATTTAAGATTTAAAAGTCCCGCGAAGTGAAGTGAGGTTTGAAGTGAGATGCGAGTATCTTACAGAATCGACAGGCAGTACTAATTACAATGTCTTAGCTGTCTAGTTAGTTTTGGAGGACCAAGATTTTGTCGTTTTCGACCCATGGTTCTTTGGCAAAACTAATGTTTAGTTTCATTGGTTTAAATGACTACAAAATAACGGTGTGTAAGCAATTCGCACACAGAATAAGAATAACAGAGGCTTTTTAAATCCCTACAAAATCATAGGTTGGGAATTTCTCTGTGGGTTATTTAAAATCTACATAAACTACTTGAAAGGTAAAGACGATAATTCAATTTAATTTTCAATTCAATTTTTATTTCGAGAAACAAAGACTCATAATGGTTAGTAACAATTGAACTATAAAGCTAGGTTAGTACATAATATTATTAAATTAATAATAATAATATTATAATATTCATGAATCCCATCGTATTAAGTAGATGCACATTTTCCCGTTCGAGTGTCAATTTTCCTTCCACTAGCCATGTAGCCATATGCTTTTTCTTCGTAGGTTAAACCATTGACGTCAATCATAATACAGGATTTGATAAAGGTTCACAATTTAACGACTTTAAGTTCTTGCTTATAATTAACGACTGTAACACCTACGAGATGTGACGATATATTAAAGTGAGTCAGGTCCCCTATATAGCATGATAATTGAAACGCGGTATGATATAACTACTTATGTCCATCTTCGCAGCCTGTCGATTCTGTAACCAAACTCGCATTCGCATCTCACTTCACTTCGCGTGAATTTGGTATTAGAAATTAGCTGAATATAAGCTATTCTACCGTTTGCAAAAGGTTTAGGTATATGTAGCTACCGTAGCTATCTAAAATCTTTTGTGATTAAAAAAACAGCCTAATTATCTCATTTATGGTTTAAAATTTCCGCGAAAAGTGAGGTTCGAAGTGAGATGCGTGTTTGTTACAGAATCGACAGGCTGTCATTGTATACGTAATAAGTACTTCTCATAAACCTAGGAGAAGTATTATGAATGTCCCTAATTATCTAAAACGGTACAAAGATTGTATGGCTAAAGGTTTTAGTAGTTCACGTATAAATTTTGGTGCTTTTATTTACTAAAATCATACATTATGGGCTGCGTTTCCAATTGCATACTTTCTGTAAGAAGTTTTCGACTATCAAATAAGCAAGTGTTATGAGTATTTAGCAAGTGCAGACAGCTTGACAAGGTTTCTCTCGGATAGACTATCGGAAGTTTTTATTAACTTTTTATAAAAAGTTCTTAATAGAATCTGTTTCGCATAAAAGTTCGCCAAAGTTTTGGGAAAAATGTTTAAATATGTATTTGAAGTCCAAATAAAGAGAAAGAAAGGTTAAAAAACAAAACAGCATTAGCACGGCCATTGTCCAATGAACATTTTCACCTTCTCTTAAGCATATTTGTCACGCATTGCAGGGCTGCCTGATTAAGAGTTTAAACATTGGTGTTTAAAATCATTATACTTATTAGAAATAAAATATTTAATGAATATTAAAAAAAATACTTTTCTGAACGTCAGTTTATCATTTTTAACTGAAAGTCTACGACAGGAGGCTGGAAAGTATCTGTAAATACTTAATTTATATTTTGGCGCGAAGGAGGCATTTTTTAGGACGCATCGTGTTTTTTTTTGTGGGTCGAAACAAGGTGAGACGAATGAGGAATAAATCAAATTCTGAAATATTAAAATTTTAATTTGCTTTTATCTGAAAAATATAAAAAAACTGACTTGAAACAATAGACATAAAAATATTGACTTAAGCTAGGGTTTTCTAGGATGACGGTGCCGTCATATTACGGCCGTAATTTAGCGGCGTAGAACGTTGCCTATGAAAACAATATGGCGCGCCGTATTGTTTACATAGTAAATTTTCTACGCCGCTAAATTACGGCCGTAATATGACGGCACCGTCATCCTAGGAAACCCCAGTTTTAGGTACCTATATATTTGAAAATGTATGACAAACATAAACAGCTAATGGGTTTTCATACCAGACTTAAATAAACTAATTACTAGATCTATTTTCATGAACCTATTTTTTGCTTTCGACAGCCCTAGCAACGTGTCATCGACCCTCTCTTGCGCAGATCGGCTAGATTCCGCTTGGTGCAGTTTCCATAAAATTTGTGCTAGGTACTCACCTTTACTGACACAATTTCCCTGATAAAAGTGTATTGTACTATACATTAATCGAGTCGTGATAGGATAGAAGCAGTGAACGAAAATTTTAATTAAAATTAATTGATTATTAAAATATCACTGGTAATGGTAAGTTTGTAATATTAAAGCTATTTAAAACGTAACATTGTAGATAACTTGGTTGGTGGTTGTTTTTTAATAAATAATATCGTTCTTCATTTATACTTTTCAGAAGCGGCTTTTCATACAAAATTTCAAGTCCTTATTTTTCGAAATGAATGTACCGATTTTAATGAAACTGCATACGCATAAGCAGAATACATTGGTCTAAAAAGTTAGTTGAAAACATTTTTCAAATGTCCTATTTTCAAAAAGATAATTCGTTTCTCTTTCTATGGAAAATTTTAAATCGGTCTAATTTAGCTGTAACATTTATCGAAAATGTTTACAACTAACTTTTTAGATCAATGTATTCTGCTTATGAGTATGAAGTTTCATTAAAATCGGTTCATTCATTTCTTTGCATTTCCATATAACATTATTGGAATTACCTGGCCAATTTTCTCCATGAGAAAATTATTCTCAAACATCATAATAATTACTTACCCAGATTTATAATTAAAGCGATTTTCGTTTTTCAAATTATTCAAATAAATTAAATACTTGATTCTAAAGGTAATAGTTTAATAATATTGTTAAAGGAAATTTGGAAAACAATTTACTTACCTCAGATTATAATCTAAGTTACTTCAAGCAGGTAGGTAGGTTAAATTCTACTTAATCGCTTAAAAAATTATTCATGTGGGTATTAGCGTTAATTAAAACCAACCATTTACTAGCGAAATATTTCTAATTAAGTTAATTCCTGTTTAAATTATATAAACATTGTGTGTATTTACTTATGTAGATACGAGTAATTCAACAAACTAATCTTTTGTTTACAGCTACTATGTTACATTATTGTTAAAACAAATATTTTCGAAAATAATTCAATTCACCTCTCTCTCTCCAATGTCAATCGTCTTATTATTGTTTGATTTGACTGAAATTATAGCTAGATAACTATTATTTTTGATTCAATCATTTGGATACCTACTTACCTACATTATAAAATTTTGCGAAAGATGAAAGATATCGTTTTGAGATATTCATCTCCATTTCTCGATAACTTTGCAAAAGTTGTTAGTTACTTACCAAAAAAAATTCCCTAAGTTTTCCTCTAACCTTATCAAAGTATGTAAAGGGTTTTGCAATTTAATTTACAAAATGAGGTTGCATGTACTTAAATTCTGTTGATACGTACGTCACACGCGGCAGCAGGGGCTCACTGACTTGCATTATCTTGATACCGCGGTAGTTCACTCGCGGCATGCAGTGAAGAGGTAGTTGTTCCACGCAGCGGAGTGAGCCGGTCGTTTCGCGACTTTTGTGTTGTGAATGAGTGATAACGTAACGGTGCAGGGTACAGATACACCGGTGCGGTCGTAAAATCATAATAAAGGTGAGTGTGATGAGCCCTTTGTATTTCGGAATTGGGTCGAGGTAAACGATCTTTTATTGTGAGTTTACGATACGAGATACGACCCATTCGATATTTCAATACGGCTCGATCAACCTGTTGCGCCGATGTTTTGGTTTAACTTCGTGGTTTGGTGTACTAATATCTTTTCTGTGGTTTGGTATCGTCTTTTCGTTTGCTAATTTAACCTGATTAACTATATTTATTAGATTGTGAGCTCTTGAGGGTTTAGGCTTAGGTTGATAAGTTTTGCCATTTTTTTGTGAATTTTCAAAATGAGGAAGCACTATTTCGAAAATATGTGTCCGAGTAAGTGCTGATTTGTTGTTTTTTATTTAACATAAGTAAGGTAAGTTTTGCGAAGCTCGACCATAATAAAATACCATATTACCTCGTGCTTTATCAGTTTCTGAGTTAACATTAAACAGTCTTTTGATGCGGTATTTGCATCTTCGATTCTCTAACTGCCTTCTAAAGATAACACTTGAACTATAAGTACCGACATTAGGCACTAATAAAAGTCGAGTTTTAACCGTAACGTTATCTCACTTTATTGTTTTGTATCGAATTCAAAAGTCAGAACTATTTTATCAGGAAATCTTAACATTCTAGCAGAGCTTAAAATAATAGAAAAATACCTACCTACTGTGATTTTATTTGAAAAACATTGAAAATTGAAGGTCGCCAACCTTTTAAATTACCTAGTTACTCAAAAGTAAAGATGCATTTTATATTTTCTAATTAACATTGATTATTCTGAGGTAGTGAAACGATTTTAGTAAGGGGATTAGTGTTTCAAATGAGAACACATTTCTTTGATAAGTCTTTTTATTTTATGAGAGATAAATAAGTACAGTTACATTACAATTTAAAAAGCCGGTTTTTATATTGTTCTTTACAAGAAATTACAGTATTTCTTACTTAACGGTGGGAACGACTAGTTACAGTTAAAGTTAATGATACTTAACTAAGAAGGAACAAGTCGGATTCTTTTCTGTTTCAATTTTTTGTTACATTCTTTGAAAAAAGAACACTTACGTAAACGTAGGTAGGTAGAATAATATGCCGCCAAAATAACGGGTCACCGAGATATTTTCATGCAAATATCAAGAAACATAATAAGTTTCTCAATCTCTAATAATTTACTTACCTAAGGATAGAGGTATTGATGACTAGACCATGTTCAACGAATCAATAACAATTGAAACAACTGAAAAAACTTCCTCAAATATGCGGTAAAATATTTATGATTTCAATTCAATGTTAAAATGTAAAAATTTAATTTACTCAGTTTAATTCATTGTAAGGAAAATAGTAGTTTATGTTTACGCTTTTTGAGGAAATTTAAAGGTGGATGTACCTATAGGTACTTCTTTCACGGTTTTTTTTCGTTTTTAAATGCATCGTTACTTGAAATGTGAGTTCATCCATATCTCAAACTAAACCAAATTTGATGAATATTGCACTAAGTAAAAACATACGTAGGTACTTAACCTACTTAATTCAACAAAACAATTTAACAAAAAAAAAATACGAAAAACGGTGCATGCGTTGCAAAGATAGACTGTAGTGGTAACAAAAAAATAAGTCATCCCCTAATCCACCCTAAATGATGGAATATTTTCCTGAATTTTATATGAGATAACCCCTAAGACATACCCTATCCATTAAGAAAAGATTTTATGAAATCATTTTGCTGGAAATACAGTCGAATTAAAAAACTCCTCCTTTTTTGAATTCAGTTAAAATATCGATTGATTATTTCGATGCGTGTACGTAAATAACAAAACACTATCGGCCTTACCACAAAACACTGTTTAACACGTGTTTAACTAAAACACTGTTTAAATGTGATGCTGTCACTTTTTTGACAATATTGTTTGAAAGAGACGGCATCACATTTAAACAGTGTATTTACTAAACAGTGTTTTAAAATCTTTTGTGGTAAGGCCGTATAAAGTTATTTCTTACTAGCGACCGCCCGCGACTTGACTTGCGTGGTTATTTATTTCTCTATCCCTCGGGAACAGTACTTTTTTCTGTGTTAAAAGGTACCTTATGTCCTTCTCTGGACCCATGACAGCGTGTATGCAACATTTTGCATGATGATCGGTTATGTAGTTAAGCCGTGAAGGCGTAACAAACAAATGAACAAGCATACTTAATTTCGGATTTATTATAATTTTAATAAAGTAAGGATTCGACTTAGCCAATAAAATATCATTTAAAAACTAACGCTAAGGTAGAATAAACCAACCTAATGATATCTTGTTCCCTATAAACGATGAAAGCAAGTTAAGTTTCTTTCAACAATCTTAATTGCATGTAATAGATGTGTTTACAGCTTGATCTCATTTCTGCGACGCCATTAGTCTACTGCACTGAAAAAAAAACCAAGGCCAAGTACTTCAAGTTACTGCATAAATACATGAATACCTAAAGGGCGACTGAAATATTCCTTGCATTCTTACGTGTACCTATTATGTCATCTTTAAAATTTTCCAGACATGAAAATTTTTAAAAGCGAATGTAACTTTTCAAAATTTCTTTGACCACTTATTATAGTACAAAATATTAGAAAATTAGTTTATTTTACAAACTTTGATAGGTACATTTGTAAGTTATAATTATTTTCTAATATTTTTTTTACTCTTAGGTACATATTTAGGTGTATTAAGAACTTTGACTACAAAAAATTACGTTGAATATTGAAGGCATTCCCCTTTTGATGGAAACAAAGTTAATTTAGCCATACTTCTTACTTCTATCAGAAAACATTGAGAATTTTATCATTAAAATTTTAAAATCATTTGGCATCGAAAATAACTATAAATAGGTATTCGAAATATTATCATGAAACACAAATCCATATTAAGAACACAATCGTTTTTAATAGTTCTTATGCAATTTTGTGCAGGAGTTCAATAAGTCTAGCAAAGCAAAATATCCAAACTTTCACATGTAATACATAAACATTTCTCTGCATTATGTACTTACCACCATAAGGGGCCTCTTGTTATTCCACTATAACGGAACTTTCATACGCCAAGATATTGAGATTAGCTGTCTGTGTACACGGAAACGGAACGGATCGCGCCATGCACCGATCGCCCGGACGCATTCTCAAACCATCACAAAAACTAATACTGTGCGTTTATGAATCGGTTTGCAATATCGTTATACGTATGTCTAAGAATATAATGGCAGGCTTATGGCTGATTAAAACTTATTATTATTTGACACCCACCAATCCGCATTGGGCCCGCGTGGTGGGTTATGGCCCGTCATCCTTATCCACCTATAAGGAAGGCCTGTGCCCCAGCAGTGGGGACATTAAAAAGTGTCGGATATACATTATTTGACTTAGTATTTGACTAAAGAATCAAAATGGTAGGTAGGGTACATGGTTTTTCATTCCCTAGGTTTCGGCACTTTTGCAACTGATGTGGTCATGGGGTACTATAACCGTAATCATATAGTTTTCTAACAGAAGCTTCATCATTTTACAATTTGACAATTTTTGTTAACAAATTCAAATTCTATGTCTGACATGATTTAAAGCAAAAGTCTTACCATTGAGTCGTGTAGAACTATTTCAGTTATGAGATCTCACCTTCTTCATTACAGAAAAATATTTCAGCATTGTTTTGTAATGTATTGTAAAATGATCGTCCATGACAAGACAAAGCAATTTACAATTTTCGTTTCATAAGAATTCAGTATAGCCAAAGGCAATTTGAATGTAAAATGGTGTCCATTGTTTCGCAAAAAGCTTCGACCAATTTTCTACGGCACTTTCGTTAAAATATTAATTGGTATACACCAAGCGCGGAAGCGATTCGGATGAATAGATTGCTATAGTTTGCTATATTTACGAAAAATGTGCGTGACTGGGCGACGGAAATGACTGTCCTTCCGAGTACAGTAGACTACATGTAAAATATAGCACTTATGCTGTTTATCTATAAATCTATGGTGCGTGTGGAAACGATAGCAATTTGAATAGTTCCGGCACTTTGAAGCGATTTCTTTACAAAATGGCGAGGAAATCAGCTAAATCTGGAGTTAAGCCACAGGTTAAGCCATGCTATGAATAAAGTATGGTGACCCCTATGACAGTCCAACCTATATCGTCTGTATGCCTTAGATTGTGCATTATGATTTAATCCAAAACTTAATTCTGTATTTATAATATATATTTCATTTCCTCATTTTCCACCACTTACACAGCTTTGACTTCCAGTAGGTACACTACGGTACACTAGGTACAGTCAGCAACGAAAGTCGCATTTTAATTCTTTATCATAGCAACTTAATGAACTTTTTTGATAAATTTTTCAAACTGTGAGACATCTGCCAAAAAAGTAGCAATGACAAAGCACTGAATTGTTAAGCAACATTCGTTGATGACCGTACCTAAAGCCCTACCTCAATACTTATTTTGTCAACAAACATTTGGAAAACATATTATTGCAAGTTCAATTCATACAAGAATCACCTTTTTACCGCACTATTTGAAAACAAAATATCACGAAAACGACACTCAATGCTGTCAATCAACATAAAATTGAAATGCCGGGCTTTTAGAGTGGAAAGACTTTTGTTTTGGTGGAATAATTCCAAAAATACAGATTTCAATTTCAAATTATGATTATTCATATATTATTTCAGTGGAGCTCGGTGGCGCAGTGGTTTAGCGCCTGGCCCAGCGATTGCGGAAGTTAAGCAACGTTAGCAAGGGTCTGTCATGGGATGGGTGACCAAAAATGTATTATCTCGAGCTCCTCCGTGCTTCGGAAGGCACGTTAAGCCATTGGTCCCGGCTGCATTTGCACCCACCAATCCGCATTGGGCCCGCGTGGTGGGTTATGGCCCGTCCTCCTTACCACCCATAAGGCCTGCGCCCCAGCAGTGGGGACATCAGAAATGGCAGATGGACTTATTATATCATATTATGATTATACAAAAATTGACTTCAAAACAGGATTAGGTATAATGTATAGAAGACATATAAGATTTTGATAAACTGTCTTATAAGTGGTAATTTCAGTTGTAAAAATCTCTTAGTTACCTAAATGGTTTAAAACGTGACCAGTTTTTAAACAATCCGCTTTGGTTTTTGCTGCTAAATGTCGATAGTAGCAATGTTGCTTACAATTGCAAAATAACAATGGCTATTAGCCTTTGAAATGGTCTAGTGTTAAGAACGAATAGAATTTGCGTTTGACCCTGCCCGACTTTTTTAATTTAGTACGAAGTGACGAAATCTTGGAACAAAAGGAATTTGGAAACGCCATTTATTAAAAAAGTATTCAGATTCCGGGTCTTCCTGTGTTACATCTGCATGAAACTTTATCAGGCCGAAATTTTAGGCGAGAGAATAATATTTTGATACGTCTACTAATTTTCCAACCGTTAACACGTAAAACCCGCGGCATGACAAAAAGATCAAGAACGAATTGAATTTGTATCGAGTGCAAATGTCAAATTTTTGCATTGGAAAAGTAGTTCACGCTCACAGAACGCGGTATGTAGGGCTGTACAAAAGTGACTCAATAGGTTTTTTATGGGTACACAGCCCCTTTATTTAAATAGCCAACTTTCTGTTATTTTTAACGCTAATACAAAAATAAACAACAGACGATCAAATCACATGTCAATGTTCAAGCTAATAAATCATACACATCAAATGGAATGGAAAAACTCATGACACGTAATTTTATAGGTTAATTGCTTATTTTTTGCGTTTTTTGGACAGAACAGCTAGTTATTCTCACAGTCAAAATGGTCAAATCAAATCAAATCAAATCATTTTATTGCGAATACAGGTAGTAAGAGATAACTTAGTAAATTCGATCAGCTATATTCTTCTGACATGCAACATTCATAAAAGCAGAAAAATAAATAATAAAAAATAAAATAATATTAAAATGTCAATTCATACAATTACTATTATCAAAATATTGTCTTATCATCTAAATAGTCCTTTACGGAGTAATATGATTTTTCAATCAGAAATTCTGTCACCCCCATTTATCTTTTGTTTCGAAGTTATTTATAACTACGACCGCGCCCGCAACTTCGTCTGCGTGGATAGTATTAAATGCGTAACAAACAAACAAACTGACTTTCGCATTTATAATATTAGTAAGGGTATAAAGTTCGAAGCTTCGAAGTTTTTTCAAATTGGAACCAGTAACGTCATTCATTTGTCGACTCGATGGCTTACACAACGAGACAATCAGGTCCAGGAATAAGTGGCTTGGACCATTTGCACAGAGTGGATTTGTCACTCACGACCGGCGCTGTTATCTTCAATTGAGCCATCTTCTTCGGTCAAACGTAGGGCTGCCACTTTTACACTGAGAATTGCAGTGTAAAACAGAAACTTAATAGTATTTGTTTTTTTTACACTATTAAATAAATAATTTTATTTATAGCACACACTTCGACAATGCAGAATGTTTCGTTCATTGTGAAAAGGTGGTTTATATAATATACGTCACCAGTACTCAAGTGTGCTAATTGTGCTATGTTTGTCAAACAAGATAATTAAGTAAGCTAGGTACCTACCTAATGTAAAAACTTTGTCTTTAAAAATATTTTACTTACTACGAGATTTTACAAAGAGTAATAGGTTTCCTTAAAAAGAATTCATCATTGAAAGAAATAGAAATATCATGATATTTAAGTATTTATTATTTTAAAAATAATTAGCCAAAGGTTAGTTTCTCTTCGTTTAAATACCTCCATTCATTCGGATTAACTTTGTTATTATGTATTTTTCCATTTTTTTCTGCTGTTAGTTATTTTAAAATCGGCGCATTTGATGCTGTATCTGGTTAAACGTTGAGAGGCAACCTTATTAAATTGGATCCGTTAAACCACTGACATACCCCAGACGACACTATAAATAAAGATGGACGATTAAGAAATAGTTTATTTGCTCTCATTTAAACCTATCAAACTAGCGGGAAACGTTAGCTCATCTTCGAATTGAAATAACTCAGAACAAAACAAAATATTACTAAACTACTTACTAAATAAATATACTAATTTTAGGGCTTATTATTAACTTCTATTTTAGTTAAGCAACGTTCGCAAGGGTCGGTCATGGGATGGGTGACCAAAAATGTATTATTTCGAGCTCCTCCGTGCTTCGGAAGGCACGTTAAGCCGTTGGTCCCGGCTGCATTTGCAGTCGTTAACACCCACCAATCCGCATTGGGCCCGCGTGGTGGGTTATGGCCCATCCTCCTTACCACCCATAAGGAAGGCCTGTGCCCCAGCAGTGGGGACATCAAAAATGGCTAATGGACATTATATTTATAAATTCTATTCGTTTAATTATCAAACCAGATATTCGTTTTATCTGACATCTGTAAAACAGGCTTTCAGGTTTAGACGGTAAATGAAATAAATAAAAGGTTATTCAAATGCAAGGTCTAAATCACATAAAAAAAAACTTTTTTCTGTGCATGCATGTACTGTGAGTCATTTTTATTTTTGTTTTAGTTCTCAAATAATAAACACATTTTGTTGTGATTGGGTCAGCTTCATCCAGTCTGCACCCAATACATTCTCAATTAATAATATCTACAGCTCAGCTCCCATGAGATTTTCCATAGCGTTCGCCAAAGCGCAGTAAAAACCGAGATCGTCGGTGCATTCAGGCCGGGCCCACTTTCTAGCGATAACATCGCCATTGTTTCACGATGTTTTTTTTCTCTGGGAAACTGGCGCTTCCGTTACGTGACGTGACGTACCGGACAGCCAACGAACTCTACCGACATAGGACTAAGAAGATTTCGGTATAACGACTGTATGGTGAAAGTTCGTTTTTATTTTATATCCGACTCCTAGGTCCATGTTTATTAACATTTTTGTGTAAAAAGATTGATCAAATTTAATAGAGCTTTTAGAATAAAAAAAAGGAATCTGTACTCCAGCCCCACCCGACTTCAATAGACGTATTTTTTATTATTACGAATATTATTTCTTGCTTTTTAGAGGTGGGTATTTGAAGTTGGTTTTTTGTTTTTTTTAAACTATTTTTTATTTTTTTATTTTTAGTGTAGGTATATACCTTGTAGGTAAGGTATGTTATAATATGTAGAAAAATTGGCTCAGCCAAACGTAAGATAATCGCGGAGAAACATACATACGGGTCAAACTAAGAACCTCCTTTTTTAAGTCCGTTAAAGAACCTACACTTAAGACATCCCTCTTCCTACAAAAAAATAATTATCTTATTTTGTTCATAAACAAAGAAGTAATACGACCATTATCATTGAGGTAATTCACACAAAATCATACTATTTTCGTACTGAACCGATTTCCAAATTTTAAAAAATGGGACTAACTTGGGAGTTTACCTAATGTAATAACATTTTCTCACTTATGCTCTGAAATCTTATCATTCCATTTGAAAAAGGAATGCGGGGCGTTCCACATTTCCGAGGGGGTCTGGTTCATCACATTCTAAATTTAAAATTCAGGCCAGGAATGAATTTCAATACTTACTTACGTAGGTACAGTGCGAAGATGATCTGGGTGGTCTGCGGCAACTTCTTTTTTTTGTTTTAGCTGTTCACAAAAACAACACAAATCACACTATAGAGGGCGACACCTTCAATGAAACACACACTTTTAAACGTATAGATGTATTACCACCGCCGTGGTCAAAAAAAGCGAACGAAAATAATGAATCACATTAGGACCTCATACAATTGTCAAAGCAAAACCATACCGCGATCCACGAGGGTACAGCGCCATCTAGTATTGGTTGGACGAACTTTACTATTGGTGGATCGATGTGATAATGCAACTTAAACACAGTTAATATTATAAAGGTAAAATTATTTAATAGGTACTATAATAACGATACAATAAAAAAAATGGTGCGCACAGAGTATATTACTATAAGAATAAAAACATTTACATTTAATAATTGCCCGAACATGAATTATATAAATTTTAATATTAATTAAATTTAATTAAGTTTCAATTGAAAAGTTTTTTATTTCCTCGCATTTCTTGAGAAAAGCACTATACAAGCCTTGTTCTGGAAGCTACTTGCATTGCCTCGAATGATTAAAGCCCTCGCCTGCGGCTCGGGCTTCAAACCATCCTCGACAATGCAATCGCTAGCTTCCCGTTCACGGCTGTAATGTACTATTGAATCATTTCAATCGGTCCAGCCGTCTTCGAGTAATCGGTGGACATACACAAAAAAAATACAGACGAACATAGAACCTCCTCCTTTTTTGGAAGTCGATAAAAAAGACAATTTCTGTAAAAAAATAAACACAATACTTATTTTTGTAAAATTATTGACACATCTTAACGAATACTATAGATTGTTCTTTATTTAGGAACTTTGCTAAACTCGAGCATCAGAAGCTCACGTTCTTTTAAGGCGGTTGTATGACCGAAAGTGGCGCCCTCAGAGGTTTTTATTTAATAAGTTATTAATAGAAAAAGATTTTAATAATGTTTATCGTGGAGATTTTAGGGCCCCTGGTCTAGTATTTTTAGAAGGTATTACTACATGCCCTCGTAGTCATTCGTAGAAGTAGATAGCAAATGTGTCAAAAACGGCCACTTTTAGCAGTTTTGCTATCTACTTCTAGCAGTGACTACGAGGGAATGTAACGATACCGTCTAAAAATACTAGACTGTGGGCCCTAAAATCTCCACGATAAACATTTTTAAAATTGTGTATTAGAATTATAATATTAAATATAATTCACCGCGGCGCCACTTTCGCTCAGGTGGTAACCTTAAACTTTTTTTCTTGTTCTGTGTTTTATACTCAAATAGGTTGTTATAAATCCTACAAATGACATTGTGAAGTGTTAAAGGAACGTTACAGATTAAGTGTTGATTTTCATAATTTATTCGTTTAGTGGGAAAGCCACTAATTTTGTGACCGTCACGTAAGTCATGCGCGTGACATATCACGAGGTTGTTACTCTAATGAATCTATTATATTTTGTTATGAATGCATCGCTAGAGAAAATGTAGTATATATGACTAGGTGTAGTTATAATTGAGAAGTTAAGTAATATGAAATGTTAGTCACACATTGAAATAAAACACTTTATACGGGTGACCACGGGAGCTGCAAAAGTGCCGAAATTTCGTTGCGTTGGAAAATGCAATAAACCAAAATAATAAAAAAAAACCAGTTGAAAAAAAACTTCAATTGAATCACGTTTGTTAGTAGGCATAACAAGTATTTTATTTCACTGGTAGTACTTATAAAAAAGGCAACGTCTCATCTTTTGGTATACATAAGGCTATCGTTCATGACATCAAGATAAGGAGCCCAATCGCGGTAATTCTGAACGATAAAACCAAAAACGTTACGTTGTCATTTAGGTTATATTTACCTAAAAATCTTTGGTTTAGCTTCATAATTTTCACTTAAATTGTCCCAGATTGTAATCCTAGATTCCTTAGGCAGAGTATTCAACAATTTTAACAAAACTAAAGCGAGTATTTTTCGAAACGGTAACGATTTAGCTTTGGTTTTATCGTTGAATATTAGCGCGATTAGGCCCAAGGTCAACGACCCTACAAAGGTGACATGAAGTGCAAGACGAATAAGGGAGTGGTAATTCCCGTGGAAAGGAAAATTCTTGGTAATGATTTGATGACAACTTGAATCAAATGAGTAAAAAGTGTAATGAAACTACAATAATAACGGTGAACCACTTTTACTTTTTCCACAGGAATACACTATGACTATTATTAACTAGGTTATAGCAACAGTACGTTAGCATTTTTCCCTAACTACTTCTTTTCCTGACGGTTGAACAGTCACTGAGCTCGCAACTGACTTTCGTTAACCGTTTCGCCGCCTATCCCCACCACTTACCTCCCCATTCCACTACAAATGGCGGGAAAATATGGTGGGAAACGGTGTTGCCAAGCTATTAAACTAAAATACTACTATTTTATCATTTCAATTTGACTCAAAATCATAACAATAAAATGGATAATTTACTATCAAACGACAAAACGTCACATTCGTCCATCCTGACCTCGTGCATGTCCTCGTGCACGGTCAACTCAAAACATTCTAACGTCACATTCGGCCAGTTGTATGTTAACTTATACCGCATTTGATTTAACAAATTTAATTGGTTTGACTTATTGTTATAATTTAATTTTGTGGATTAATTAATGCTAAAAGAGAGAATCTACTGAATCTACCACCATTTCACAAAATGTGAGGCCACTCCAAGAAAGAAATGGCTAAAGAAAACTTGGAGAGGGTTGTCGACCTCAGTCTTTTATATTTAATAATTTATTTTCTTTATTTATACATTTGCACTACATGAGATTTATAACTACTAAGTAGATCTTAAAGTAACTACTTATCGCATGCACCTTGACGGGCATAGCAAGTATAGCAACGTGGAAGAGGGGCAGACATTTAAATATTCTTATCATTAAAATATTCGTTACCAGAATAATAACATTTAGTTAGTAACAGTTGTTTTAATGAATTTATGAACTTATTAATTTTTGGTTCAGCTCTTAGATTTTATAGTAATTTATTATAATATTTTTTTTTTACTAACATCGGGTAAGGACCCGAATTATGTTAAGTTAAATTAGATGTAGTTTGCTCAAGATTATTTTTATATCGCGGGACATTGTGACGAGGCGCGTCTATAATTATAATATATAGATTTGTATGTTTCCCAACAAACTTGCACATTTCTAAATAGTATAAGCAAAGTAATGTTAAAATTTTTAAATTTTTAAAATGGGGTTGCATTTACAAGAGGAACTAACTGTTGTAAATTATCGCGCCTAGTATGATCATCAGACCATAAAGCTATGACATTTTTGAAAGCCAGTAATATTGTGACACAAACATTAACTCTAGAACATCTTGAAAAATATATTACCATATTTTTTTTTACCATAAGCAATCAAATTCTTTATGTAAGTACAACATTTCTTATTAGTTCTTTCTACTAAATCATGGATTTTATTATAAAATTTAATAAGAGATAAGTACAAAAAGTAAATATAACAGTCGACGGCGCGCCATCGCCGGGGTACCACGAAAGGGTAAACAAATTCAATCACAAATTGTAGACTTTTGACAGATAACCTGACGTGCTGCCAACTACATAACTCAAATTATCAATGGTATCAACTTATTAAACTTCCAATAAGTCTTACAGTTTCTTATAGTAGGTACCTATACAATTTCAATTTACTATTATCTACTAGCTATGGCAAAATGCAAGGTAATAATAATAGGTAATAGTATTATAATTAAAGTTGTGTTGCAACAATCATTATAAGTCAATGATATTCATTGTTATAAATATTATTTTTATATATTTCACAACCCACAGCATGAGCTAGGTACTTATAGGTAATATTTAACTTAGCTAGGCTATACTACAACTACCTACTTTAACAGGTTCTGAATAAGTATACATTTGAAATACATTTGATAAATCAATGCATAGGAATTCTGGTCCGTTTCTATGTTCAACCAGATAATTGCAGCTGAAACCTATTAGCCGTCGCAGCCTGTTGTTGTCGTGTCACAAAAAACTAAGATCGACCAATTACGGAACAGTTGTTTCGACCATCCATCCACGCATCGCACACCGCGCCACCCTCGCCTTAGCGACGTGTAACGCATCGGCATCTTGTCAGATGCAATATGTTTCTGAAATATATAAAACATAATCGACAGTAACCGTCCCTAAATCATAGGACAAACGTCATCAAAATAAAACATCAGGGTCAAAAGGAAAAATATTTGAATCTATTCATAAGAACAGCTTCATTGTGAGATAAGAGACACTAATACCACGGTACATACAAATTCACATAATTATGTACAAAATGATATTTAGTTGCATTGTTATTAAAACATTAACTTTTCATGTCAATTTATTCATTTTATTCCACAATTTGTGGTTCTCTTGCATTTTATTATGTAATTAATGTCCTCAGTTTTAGTAATTGTTAATGTCGATACTCGCGGGACTACCGTTTGCCGCTATGTGGACGGACACGGCCTGTCAAGATATATATATTCAGGGCTACCGTTTGCCATAGTGTGGACACGGCCTGCCAAAAATTCAAGCTAAAGCTATCAACCGAGGACACACATGGCCCATACAATACGACACACTCGGCCGCTTAACCGGTATACTAGGATACACATGACCCATAGACGCGACACACTTGGCCGCTTACTAAGTACTACGCTTAAGGACATACTTGGCCCATAGATGAGACACATTTGCCCGCTTACTAAGTACCCCACTTAAGGCCCATTGGCGCAACATACCTAGTCGCCTAAAAACTACAAATAGTTCATATAGTAGTTGCTTACACACTGCTATGTACTTAACATTGTAAGACTTATTTTCTCAAGCATAAATATAATATTCAAATTAACCATAACTATATAAGCATCGAATTGCAATATTATAAACAAAGAGATAACCATGTAAAATGAAGTTGTGTCTTAAAGAAGAACGCGGTCTTCATAAAGTCTACTTATTTCTTTTTACAGATCTTCGTTCGTACATGTTTTATTGAAAAGTATTCCATATATTTAATTAAAGGCCCGTGCACTAAGTTAAGCAACAACAACTTAAATAATCGTTTGCAGATGACGATTTGAATATGAAATTAATAAAATTGCATAATGTTGTCACATAAACGTGTAACATAATTAAATGACAACCTAGCCTTGTAAACCGCTGGCGCTTCTAGCCAAACCGCACGCGCATTTAGCCAAATCATAGGCGCATCTAGCCTAACCGTAGGCGCATCTAGCCTAACTATAGGCGCATCTAGCCTAACTATAGGCGCATCTAGCCTAACTATAGGCGCATCTAGCCTAACCGTAGGCGCATCTAGCCTAACTATAGGCGCATCTAGCCTAACTATAGGCGCATCTAGCCTATCTATAGGCGCATCTAGCCTATTTATAGGCGCATCTAGCCTATCCATAGGCGCATCTAGCCAAACCGTAGGCGCATCTAGCCAAACTGTAGGCGCATCTAGCCAAACTGATGGCGCATCTAGCCAAACTGTAGGCGCATCTAGCCAAACTGATGGCGCATTTAGCCAAACTGGATTTGCATCTAACTAATAAACATTCATTTATTTCCTAGAATATTGTAGTATACATTGATGACATTATAAATTATAACAAAATCTGCATATCCTGCCTTAGTTAGGCGTGGAAATCTGCCAGTAGCTAGGTGATTATAAAATTTAAATTTGAGAATCTGTACTTAACATTAATCATTAATAAAATTATTACAACTAGGTACTTTTATTTGCACATCTTTCCATTAAATAATTTAAAATCCCAATAAAATAAATGTCAAACTGTTATGTCAAATATGTATAATATGACATATTAACAATAATAGTTGCCTGCCAGTACAATGTTATTTTAATTAAAAGTTATAAGATATATTAATTACAACTAGTCAAACCACAGGTGAATCTAGCTCTGTAAACTGATGGCGCATCTAGCCTTCTAATATAAAGGCGCATCTAACCTTGTAAAATAAAGGCGCATCTAGCCTTCTAAAATAAAGGCGCATCTAGCCTTCTAAAATAAAGGCGCATCTAGCCTTCTAAAATAAAGGCGCATCTAGCCTTCTAAAATAAAGGCGCATCTAGCCTTCTAAAATAAAGGCGCATCTAGCCTTCTAAAATAAAGGCGCATCTAGCCTTCTAAAATAAAGGCGCATCTAACCTTATAAAATAAAGGCGCATCTAACCTTGTAAAATAAAGGCGCATCTAACCTTGTAAAATAAAGGCGCATCTAACCTTGTAAAATAAAGGCGCATCTAACCTTGTAAAATAAAGGCGCATCTAACCTTGTAAAATATAGGCGCATCTAACCTTTTAAAATAAACGCGCATCTAACCTTGTAAAATAAACGCGCACCTAACCTTGTAAATAAACGCGCATCTAACCTTGTAAAATAAACGCGCATCTAACCTTGTAAAATTTAAACTTTTATTGTTAAAGACTGTTTTTACCTTAATAAATAAATAAATAAAATGAAGGCAAATCTGACCTTTAAAATGCTTCACCCTTATAAATTCTCAAACCTATTTATCATTCTAGTATGAAAACGAACAAAAGCTATAGGTAACCTTACTTTAGGTCGAAGGCGCGTTTAGGCTTGTCCTAGCCTTACAAACTGAATGTGCATCTAGCCTCGGAAGTCAAAATAAATTTTAGTTTATATAAATATCTAGTATAAATTGCTTAGGGTTGGGTGAAATATTTAGAACAAGGTTCATTTTAGTTTGAAATATTTCATAAATTCCATATAAAGAAAATTTAATTTTAATTTCATTGAAATTTTCACTGGACCTATCCTTATGTATCAAAAGTTAAATATTGTAAGCCAAAGACGCGTCTAGCCTTGTAAACTGTAGGTGCATCTAGCCTTTTAAACCGAAGGCACGTCTAGCCTTTTAAACCGAAGGCACGTCTAGCCTTTTAAACCGAAGGCACGTCTAGCCTTTTAAACCGAAGGCGCGTCTAGCCTTTAAAACCGAAGGCGCGTCTAGCCTTTAAAACCGAAGGCGCGTCTAGCCTTTTGAACCGAAGGCGCGTCTAGCCTTTTGAACCGAAGGCGCGTCTAGCCTTTTAAACCGAAGGCGAGTCTAGCCTTTTAAACCGAAGGCGCATCTAGCCTTTTAAACCGAAGGCGTATCTAGCCTTTTAACCCAAAGGCGCGTCTAGCCTTTTAAACCGAAGGCGCGTCTAGCCTTTTAAACCGAAGGCGCGTCTAGCCTTTAAAACCGAAGGCGCGTCTAGCCTTTTAAACCGAAGGCGCGTCTAGCCTTTTAAACCGAAGGCGCGTCTAGCCTTTTAAACCGAAGGCGCGTCTAGCCTTTTAAACCGAAGGCGCGTCTATCCTTTTAAATCGAAGTATTTATTCTTCAAACTAAGAAATTAGGACAAATCATGTACTTCAAAGTAAACTTACATCATTCATTTAGGAACAAATAAAAATGAAATCAAAATTATAATCTTTTACTAGTAAACGTACCGCGCATCGAAACCACGTAAAAAAAATTAAAAACGTAGCTCGTACACCAGATAATGAAATTATCTTTCGTATTATTTTATTCACGAAAGATGAGCTACTTGTAGGTAGGTACAGTTTTTTTTTTTTTTACTGAGATCACTTCTGTAAAATCACGTTAATTAGTGAAATCGGCAACTTTTGTGACCGTGATTCTTAATAGAATAAGAATTAACTTCTTGAACTAAAATAAATCTCCTTAAGGGTCCATTATAGGAAAACATGGTTTGCGAGGGTCATATATAGAAAACGTAAAGTTGTAGTCACAAAAAAACATACAACAAGCTAAAGAGATTCTCTAGTAGCTACAGTATTAAATTGCGTATAAACCTCACAGATGATTCTAAGAAAAATAAGAATATCATCAGAAGCGTTTGCGTAACGGAGCCTTAAGCTACGACTATAGCGTCATGGTACTATTAAAACCCTTTTGAGGGTCAAAATAACTTGGTGCCAATTCTACAGTAAGTATCACATCCGTTTTATTCTCCGTATCCGTACATCCCCAGGGTACAGTGTTAAGGTAGACTACTAACGACAATTACTTACAATGGTATGAAATATAAAAAAATAAACATTATAATCTCTGCGGAACACATTGTCCGAGATAAAAATACTCAGTAACATAGATACTGAAAATATACAGTTCCTATTTCCATAATTCATTATGTAATGCATTTCCAGAGTTTAAATCACGAAAGTTACAGTTGGGCAGTAAAGATAACAAAACTTTCATTTCATGACCTCGCTTTATACAATCATGAAAATTACTATTCCATTATCATGCACTATTTCATCATGGTGACTGACGACTGAGTGTAGTTTTGTGTGCAGTGTATTGCACGACCGAAGTGTAGCCTCGATCACGTGCAGTTTTGTGTGCAGTGTATGCACGACCGAAGTGTAGCCTCGGTCACGTGCAGTTTTGTGTGCAGTGTATGCACGACCGAAGTGTAGCCTCGATCACGTGCAATGAATGTGAATAATGGTATATGTATGCACGGCCGAAGTGTTGCCTCGACCACGTGCAATGTTTGTGAATAATGGTGTGTATGCACGGCATGGCAATGGTGTATATGCAGTTTATTAAAACTTGAAACTACCCAACTTAATTTCGTAATTTTAGCTCGGTTTAAAACGTTAGATAAGTAAGAAGTTCGTGAGCGTACATACCTTGGTTCTTCCACTGCTGATTTGTAATGAAACTACAATAATAACGGTGAACCACTTTTACTTTTTCCACAGGAATACACTATGACTATTATTAACTAGGTTATAGCAACAGTACGTTAGCATTTTTCCCTAACTACTTCTTTTCCTGACGGTTGAACAGTCACTGAGCTCGCAACTGACTTTCGTTAACCGTTTCGCCGCCTATCCCCACCACTTACCTCCCCATTCCACTACAAATGGCGGGAAAATATGGTGGGAAACGGTGTTGCCAAGCTATTAAACTAAAATACTACTATTTTATCATTTCAATTTGACTCAAAATCATAACAATAAAATGGATAATTTACTATCAAACGACAAAACGTCACAAAAGGATAACCAACCTCATAATTAACTTCCAAAAAATCACTTTTAGATATTTTCTTCATCGGTACTTTTTTGGGTTAAACCCTATTTTGAGATATCCATTATCCTTGTCTCTGATGGGTGCTTTCCTTTAGTTCTGAAGATTCTTTTGTACTTTTGGTCTCTTCAATTCATGACACTCTCATGTCTTGTACATGACATCACATGATGTACCTCCTATTCCGAAACTTTCATTCTTCATCTCGCAATGAACTTTATTTGCAGTATAATAGCTTCATTCACCGTTACTCAAAAGGGCTTAACCTAACAACACAATCAACATACCGGCACAGAAATCAGGCCACTGTACCTAGGGTTACCAAATCTATATTAGAAAAGTCCGGACAAAAAATAATGTAATCCATTAAGTTGTCAACTCAATACGATATACTTAGTAAAATAGAATATAACATACGTGAACTACATTGTCCATCAGCCATTTTTGATGTCCCTACTGCTGGGGCACAGGCCTTCCTTATGGGTGGTAAGGAGGATGGGCCATAACCCACCACGCGGGACCAATGCGGATTGGTGGGTGTTAACGACTGCCAAATGCAGCCGGGACCTACGGCTTAACGTGCCTTCCGAAGCACGGAGGAGCTCCAGATAATAAATTTTTGGTCACCCATCCCATGACCGACCCATGCGAACGTTGCTTAACTTCAGCAATCGCTGGGCCAGGCGCTAAACCACTGCGCCACCGAGCTCAATAGAGTGAAATACATTATCCCTCTTCAATCAGATAAAAAACCCGACATCTCCTGACAAATCCGGACGTATGGTAACCCTAACTGTCTCTCACGATCTCAGAATACATTCTCCATCTGAGAGTGAAAAATTAGGCGTAAAATTTGGTTTGCGCATAAGTGAATATCTGTAGCGTATTACGTTATACTTACTACGCCTATAAAATCGTGACGTAAGCTCAAGATAAGTTTATAGGCTTCAGGAAAGTTACTGCAGCGCTGCCTGTCGAGAATAATGAACACCGTATTATGGGTTACATCTGCGTAGTTGATTTGAACGTCATGGAAAGTGTCAAGACACAATGTAAACGATACTATAGCGTGTTATTTTTGTTCGGTATACTTAATGATACATTCCAATGAAACCTGTCGGATCTGTATACGTGGATGTGCTTGCGTAGAATAACGTAAAACTACATGAGAGACGAGACGACGACGGTACACCGCACTACGCACAAGTGCACGTCTACGCAAGTGGTTTAAAGTGTCTATTTTATTTTTATTTTATTTATTTGGGATAACAAACAGTTGACACAATTAATAAGTACTATTTATAAACTATTACATTGCCAATATTAACAATTGTGCAACCCACACCGCTATCCACGGATTAGAACATAAGTAGTGTTTCTCAATTTTCTACAAAAGAATACAGTAAAAAGGCATGTTAATTTAAATAAGATTGTGCATTACAAAATTACAAAGTTTCGGTAACGATTTGTTTTTCTTTCAAAATACTAATAACATGTTTTTTAAATTTTGCTTCGGAAGTAGTAAAAATGTCAACATCAATGAATGACTTATTGAAGGTATCAGTAAGTTGTCGAAGTGGCACACGCTCCTTAGCACGAGTTCTGCCCGCAGATAGATGGAACAGCCGGGGCACACGTATCTCTCGTCGGTGACAGCTGCGCGGTACTACGTAGCACAAATCATTGCTCAGCTCAGAGCAATCAAATTTGCTGTTACAGATTTTAAATAGCGTCATGGCACTAAGGAGTTTGCGCCTACATTGTAAGCTAAGTATATTATATTCATCCAGTAGCTGTGCGTATGATAGGCGTACACGATGGTATTTAAAGTGGACGTTACGCAAAAATTTGCGTTGTATTTTTTCTAAAGATTCTACGTATTTGTTATAAATAGGGTTCCATACTTGAACGGCATATTCCGAATGTGATCTTATGAGGGTTTTATAGAGAAATAGAAAAGTAGAAGGGCGTTTGAAATCAGGGGTGGATCTAATTATAAAACCGTACATTCTGAGAGCTTTATCTTTATCGTCTATGGTGCCATTTATTATGAAAATAAATGTATTTTTTATATTATTTTATTTTATTTATTTTAGGAAGGTTTACAGCTTTATAGGCATATAAAAACATTATTAATTACTCGAAGCCAATTACAAACCTCCACATATACTTATCAATAGTATCCTATTTATAAAATAAAATGCATGTAAGTAAGTACAAAATTTTTGCACAAAAAAGAAGTACCAATTTCGACTAAAAATAAAAATTAAACCAAAAGGAAAAACAGTGACGTTAGAAAAGTGAAAGTGAAAGTGAAAGTGAAATAAGCTTTATTCAAATAAACTTAATTGTTAAGTACTTTTGAATAAAAAAAAAAAAATCAAAACTAAAAAGTAATATGTTGCTATTGTTATTACACAATTAAGGTTGAGCACCCACACAGAATTGCTGCCGAAAGTAATGCAAGTTTACAGGTCGCCGGGCTTGTCATAAATAAGTCTAAGTCATGCTCACTACTATACCTATTATAAGTTTCGCAGCCACGCAAGTTTGTGTGGGCTGATGGTATATGAAGCAATGGACGCCGACGAAGATCAAGAGTGTTAGTGCGAAGACCAATCATGGTATTTAAACCTAAACTTAAAATCCAGCCCTCAAAGTCTAGCTAGTCAACAGAAAATGTCGTCTTTTGTATGAAAGCTGAGGTCTGAAAAGTTTAATTTCAAAGTGAATTGGGCTAAGCTATGATTAGTCAGAAAAGTTTTGACAACAAAAGCCTTTGAGTACCTGATAGCAAAATAAAAAAACCGGCCAAGTGCGTGTCGGGCCACGCGCCGTAGTGTTCCGTAGTTACCTTATACCATACCATATTTAATACAACTATCATTTTGCGTCTGTAAAAATAACTTTGTTTTTCACAGTGTTGGTATGAATGACAAAGTTATATTTGCGGTTTTGGAATATATGATATATCTCAAAAACTAATTACTATATCTCGTTCAAACCAATTTTCGTTGAAAGTTTTTATTAAGATCGATATAAACATATATCCATTAACTATTCCTAAGCTTAAAATTATTACATCTAAATGGCTCAAAACCCTGACGTATGATGAAACCGAAAAACTGCTAGAGGTTAGTAAATAAATAAAGGCTAGCTAAATAAACTCATTCTGTAACTGAAATACATTAATAAGTTCATATTTTATTTAATATTATATTACGTGCACACACATACATACATACACACTCACACACACACATACACACACACACACACACACAAACACATGCTGGTAGAGAGAAAGGAACACAAGACTTTTTTATTAAACTCATTCTACTATATGTTTCATTTAAAGTAGTTTCTTAAAAAATGGACTTACATTGATCATGTCCAAGGGGTCTGGCGCTGTATGCCGTAATACAGGCTTACGCCTAGCTCGGCAGCAGATACTTATTTATGTTAACATTGTTAGTCCTAGCTTAATTAATTAAGTTAATAAACATGTAATTACTTATTTAATGAAATAAACTATTCTTAAACTATTCTTATATAGCATATATTTTTTTTGGCTTTCTCACTCTGTTATTTCAAAAGTTAGAGGGGGGACGACGACACACATTTTACCACTTTGGCAGTGTTTATCTTTCAAACGGTTGACTTTGAGAAAAATTGTCTTAGAAACCTCAATGTCATTTTTAAAGACCTGTCTATAGACACACGCACGTATTGGTATGATAAATTTTGTTTTTTCAGTTTCAGTTCCATGTATGGGGAGCCTCCCCCTTTATCTTTATTTTTGTTTATTTTTGTGTTAAAATCGTTAAGCGGACAGAATACATCTACTATCTTTATTTTTGTGTTAAAATCGTTAAGCGGTGAACAGAAAACATCTACCTACTAAGTTTCAACTGTGTGATCCTAATACTTTCGGAATAAAATGGCTGTGACATACGGACGGACATACGGACGGACATACGGACGGACAGACAGACAGACAGACAGACAGACATGACGAATCTATGAGGGTTCCGTTTTTTGCCATTTTGGCTACGGAACCCTAAAAAGCGTGCCAAAAAGCTTTGCTAATAAATAAATTACGGATGTCAATAACCGTTATCATAACCCACATTTCTTACAATAGGATCAATTATAAAAACAGGAAAGATATTCGGTATCGCATGATCGAGAACAATGTGTGGAAACGTTGCAACAGACAGACAAAATAATAATTGCCACAGATTAAGAATGATAGGTCCCCACGGTGAACAAATTGAGGATGTAAATACTGTGCAATGTAAAGCAAGGTGAACTGATTGCCGTTAGTTAAAAAACTTAAAAAATAAAATGGTGGATTGAATGAGTTTAAAGTGGTAATTCTCTTCATCTGCAAGTCAGAAACCAACTTTGCTGTTCTTCGACTTTCTATAGTTAGTAAAATTATGTAGATGTTGATCGATTAAATGAATCAGTTAACAAATGTATTAGAGGAATTAGAAACCGTACGTTATCGTGTAAGTTAACGACGAGTAGATATAAGATAGTTTTCTTTTAACTAAGACAGTTTACCTTTAGAAAACATAATGGACTTCATATTTTTTTCATTCATACGAAAACCTGCCCCACTACTCAAATGACCAATATTCTATTTCCTTTAAAGCTTATGAAAATATGAGCAATAGACGATTAAATCACACGTCGCAAACTTATGTAAACCACAGACTTTGATGTATATAAATAGTATCGAATTGACAAACTTACGGCACGTAATTTTATAGATTACTGCTTATTTTAAAGCTTTAATAGTGAGCGAAGCGTTCAAACTCATAGAATGGTGGCCATTTGAGAAGGGGGCTGGCTTACTGGTTTATTTTAAAGGCCAGGTTCACAGGTCTTAAAATTATTCCAGACAATTTACCTGAAATATATTTTCATGCCCTATGTATTATAATGATTTTTTCAGATATTTATTTTTGATACAATTGCCACAAAAAAACTTTAGTTAAAAAGTGAAATAAATGTAAAAACAAATAATGACAAAAATGTTATGGACTTTTGTACTTACTTGATACTCGTTCTAAAAAGTTGGTGAGAATATATTTTTCTAAACGCCTGTTGTATCTTCGTTGTCGTGAGGAGTGTGAAGCGCCTAGCACTTTACAATACCAATATAACCGTACAGTGAGTTAATCAAAGACAAACTTAAGAAGGTTTAGTTCCAAAACACCTTTTTTTAAGTATCAAATGATTTGGAATCTTAACACATACAGGCTGTTTAGTAATAGCCTCATAAAGCTGAATATGGTAGATAGGGTACCAAGCATACAACTCCTGAAAAATATTAAAAACCCTGAAAACTGCCACATGGCTGAGAAATTTTGTTTTTTTTATTTGTAAGTATGGAAAAATGCAAAGAGACAATTGTATTCGATAATCAATCCCATTAATTGACAAAAGCAAAACACAATTTTCAGTCTAGGGTTACCACTATGCAGTTTATCATTAAAAAAGTGGTCGTTTTCGTGGTTTATTAATAATTATCCGGGGTTAAATGCATGGTATCCTATCTACCATATTCGGTTTTATGAGGCGATTACCCTACAAGGGTGTAGGGTAATCGCCTCATAAAACCGAATATGGTTCGGTACATGGTATGGTACAGGGGTATATTCTAGCTTTTACTCTTATAACCCGTCAAACATCAACTAAATCCAGTAATCTAACAAGATCAAATAAAACTATTGAATTGTTTACAAAACATACGAAAAAAACCATTTAAGGTGGTACCCTGAGCGAAAGTGGCGCCGCGGTGAATTATATATAATAATATTATAATTCTAATACACAATTTTAAAAATGTTTATCGTGGAGAAGTAGATAGCAAAACTGCTAAAAGTGGCCGTTTTTGACACATTTGCTATCTACTTCTACGAATGACTACGAGGGCATGTAGTGATACCTTCTAAAAATACCAGACTATGGGCCCTTAAATCTCCACGATAAACATTATTAAAATCTTTTTCTATTAATAACTTATTAAATATAAACCTCTGAGGGCGCCACTTTCGGTCATACAACCGTCTTAAATATTTCATGCAAGATTGTTTGACGTTTCGAGTGAAAATGAAGACTATAAAAATTCCACACCTCAATTAGAGATTTAAGTATGAAATAAATTAATAACCCATGATGTTGGTAAGTTAGGTAGGCACATGCATTTTTAATGAACACTAAATTGATAGTCTTTCCCATTATTAGTAACAACATTACGCATTACAAAATTACATTTGTTTCATTAACTGATAAAAATAATTAATTAAAAATACTTGCACTTTAGAACTGGACACTGACGTCAATGCATAAAAATATAATAACATTAAAGTTTTAATTAGATAAGTAACGGATCTGACTAAATTAACATTTTTTGATTGGTTAGTAAAGTAACTATAACTATCCTACAAATGTTATTCAGACTTTCCCACAATATAATTATTGGTTATTGGGTATGTTAGGATAATAAATAAGAGGGTTTAAGTTTTAATTAACAAGTTAAGTTGTACATAATAATATGGTATTGTGTTATCTTTTATTTTTCTGTCACAAACAAGAATTGAAAAATTTTACCTTGAGTAAGTTTCAAACCTGCATCTCCCAGGCTCTTATTTATTTTATTTTTATTATACAAGTAATATCATCAATTCAGTGATTATATTTTCAATGTTACAATGTCCATAATTCAATTTCTACATTCACGCTGTTTCTTGTTAAACCGCGGAGGGGAAAATAAAATACTTACCTACTAATTATTATTTATTTCATTTCTGATAGAAGCAAAAGCTATTAACTTTTATTATTTCCTTCCTTTACTATTTCAATTAGCATTATTTTAAGTAGCTCATTTTTTAATAATAATCGTACTTTGTTGCTTTTACCTTGTTATGTTATTATATTTAAAGCAAATATGATATCGATTTGCATAAATATAAGGTCATTGTTTTAATTTACATATATAAGCAATGGGTCAAATTGCATACTTAAATGGTATTGACCCAATGCAGATACAAAAAACAAAAATATATATGACCACTGTGTTATAAAAATAGTAGATTTTTTAAGTTTAACATTTTCCTTATTTTATATGGAAACTTTTTGCTTAATCCTCTGCTCTCTCAGAAATAAATATGACTGTAGGTGATATTTATTACTTACACTAAAAAAAAGGGATATCAGTCTCTACACTTGAAAATTTAAATGCAGTTTTATCTCGATGTACGAACAAAACATCGAAAATGTTTATGTAGAACTATACAAAATACAATAATTCTTTATATGTCCTCTTTCAAATTAGTAAAACATAATGCCAAAACCAATAAAAAAAGAAGGGAGGAACAAAAAAAATAATTTCTAAAGGCGGTACCTACTTGCGGTATACGGTTAGCCGATGTTATACTTACTTCGTACCACTACAGATAAGTATGGCTCATTTTTTCCAAAATGTGCCAAAGTCATCCACCATTACCCGGTGACATATTACATTAGAAACTAACCTACTTAGTACATAAAAATATTAAACCAGTATTTTAATTGGTAAATGTAAACAAAGCGACTAGTTAATGTACACAGATACTGGGCGACCTAGATAATATTAAGATAAGGCTTAATTATATTATCGACCCTGCAAACATGGTGACATTGTTAGCACCTGTGCTGTGCCACAGATAACATTAGACTGTCCTGTGCAAGTGTATAAAGTGTAAATATATAAACCCTTACAATAATATTGTTCCTCTTAAAATTAAATATAAACTTAAAGATAATTATGATAAGCTATTCCAGTATTGTAATGTGATGAATGTCTTTGATAAAGCAAAATTTGCAGTTATTGTAGAAAATAGTCTAAATTTCAAGTTGCTAAAAACCAAAACAAGACCAAGTTCGTTGCGTACATTGCAGCATCTCACCATGTATGAAATACCTAAATGTACCAACAACTACGGTAAAAGAGTATGGATGTGTAACCTTCCTAAAATTTTAAAAGAACTACCTAAATTTTTTGTAGATAAAATCAAAGATAAAAATACCATGCAAATTAAAAATACATTAAAAAAGTATTTTTTAAAAGATCAATTCCTATACAAAGGGTCGGATCCACATTCAAACTCCAACATAACTAACAAATAAGAGGGTAACTAGGGCCTCACAATCTTTAATTTTAAGATTTGCCTGCAATTGTAATTATTGTATTGAAAAAAACTTTAAAAAATAAACAGTTTAAATTTTAAATTTTTTTAATTTTTTTTTAATACACAGTACAAACTACACAAGACATTTTATTGTAAGAAAACTACGAGTAAAAGTCTTGACCATAAAAGCCATCTTCCCTTAAAACAGCTGTAATATCAGGAAATCAAAAAACTATTTATTAAAATCGTTTGAATATATCAGGAATATTGATATTGAATATCAACGCGTAGCAAATGCGCAAAAGTGATTTATTAAAATAAGAACTACTCAAACATTTTGTAGTACATATATATACATAGGTTACACTTATGTATGTAACCTATGTACTACAAAATGTTTACTTCTTTGTAAACATTTTGTTTGGTCTTATAAAACTCAACGAAAATATTATGGGAACCTACAATGACCTACATAGGTTTCCATTCCATCCATTTGTTAGTTGTAATATTTTTTTGAGCGGAAACGTAAGCGGTATCGTTGTAACCGAGTTAATTTGTTAGATTGTCTAAATTAAGCTATTTTGGAGCAAATGCCCTTACGGCAAGGCTGCGTTTGACGTCACGCGAGGACGGTGCGCGTGCTACGCTGCGCAAGCGCAAGGAAGCGATGGACGCGGTATAGTTTTGTTTGGTTTTTTTATTGTGTTAGGAAGTGGTGTTATTTATACTTTTTAATTTAAACTCCATACTATTGTACTCTACACAAAAAGCAAGAGGCCTTTGTTTTGAGTCCAAACACAGTGGCGCTGCTCAATCGGATACTTTTGGAAGTGATCTGGGGGCTAATTGTCTAATTTAAAAATTTATCGCAATCGCTTTCATTTGACAGTTGGATCCGACACATTGCTGCATTTCTTTGGTAAGTTTTTATTTGTGCCAAAAAGAAGCATCAATGTGTATCATCCTGAAAACGATTGCGATAGATTTTAAAGTTAGACAATAGAAAGGCAGGTCTTTGTTTGACAGGACTCCAATTTCCAAGCACAGTAGCGCTGCCCAATTGAATACTTTTGGAACTGCCAAGAAGTCCCCAGTATAATAGTACCAAATAGTGGAAGCCTATCGTAGGTTGAGGATAAGGTCAAATTAGACAGCAAGCAGTCAGTGTTGCTAGTTTTTAGTCAGCCTTTGCTTTGGATGGACAGGACAATCTTAATTCATAAATTAATAAAGAAATCAGAAAACATAAAATGTTAATGAATATTTTTATGACAGTTTCATAGAATCACGTTTTGTTTATTTTCTATAAGAAGATATTGGCTGTTAAGAGATTCTTTCAATCGAGTCTTAAATGACGTGATCTTTATAATATTGAATTGTTATGATACTTCACTGAACAGAAGTAACGACCAATGCCAATTCACTCCAATAGGTACGTACTTTAACTTTTAAATTACTAGAAATACCTATGTAGTTTAGAAATCTTGTTGATATTGTACGGAATCAAAACAAATAGCAAAACTTCATCCCTTATCCACCTTGCAATTTAAATTCCGTAAAATTTATTGTTTGTTTGTCGTTTGTATTTGTAAAAATAGGTAGCTTCACACCCTCGCGTCGCGTAGCGTACTATTACTGATTCGTTTACTTATTTTCAATTTATAATCGAGATAAAGGTAATTAAATCAAACTCCCATTCAGTGGTAGATAGCAAAGTAATTTTATTTTATAAAGTGGGTACCTCAAACGAAATTAATCCCTCGATATAACAAATTTAAAAACTGCTAGCGCCATCTATTGGTCACTAAGCAAACTACACACTTCAACATTATCGCCCACCAAAGACAAATTGTGACCTATTTGTCTTTCAACTATACAAATATAAAAAATAACAAAATGACCGCAATGGGTACTTAAAACTTATATCTAGGTAACAATTTGAACGATTTTCTAGAACGCCTCAAATACTCTATTCCGTTGCTAATGGAAGCATACACAACTTAGAAATAGGACGTTTAAATGTTCCACCTTTTGTTTTAAGAGTAATTACTCTAACTAAATTGTCTCGCCCGGGGTGGATTGCCATCACTCTGCCATAAAGCCATCGGCAAGGTGGTAGTCCGTCCTCTTTCACCAAAACAACATCGCCCACCTGAGGCTGAGGTTGCTGTGAAGACCACTTGTACCGGTTTAAAAATTTGGTTAAGTACTCCTGAGACCATACCCTCCAAAAGTCTTGAAACATTTTTTGGGTATACTGCCATCGTCTTAAAGAACCAACCTTGTGAGACTCGTAGTTTTGGTCAGGAGGAGTTACAACAGGCTCCCCTATAAGGAAATGTCCAGGGGTTAAGACAGTAACATCTTCGGTGTCATTGGCAATAACTGACAGTGGTCTCGAATTGAGACAAGCTTCTACTTGTGCAAGAACCGTTGACATCTCCTCAAATGTTAATGTCGATTGTCCAATTATCCTTTTTAGGTGGTATTTAACCGATTTTACTCCTGCTTCCCATAGACCACCGAAATTTGGGGATCGAGCAGGAATGAAATGCCAGTTACAGTTGTTGCTAGCTACAGTTTCGGCCACTTCCTGCAGCATGGATCCGTTTTCGGATAAAAAAAGTTTCTTAAGCTCGCTTGCTGCTCCAGTAAAATTAGTTGCATTGTCGCTCCATATATCTGAACAGTGACCGCGTCGGGAGACAAAACGCTTAAACGCCTGCAGGAAACCTTGAGAACTGAGATCAGTGACCACTTCTAAGTGTATAGCCGTGGTTGCCATACAAACAAAGAGGCATATATAGCCTTTGTGGGATTTATGGCCCCGTCCTTTGGCTGTTCGGATCTGAATCGGTCCCGCATAGTCTACGCCGCTACATTTAAAGGGACGCATTGGAGTCACTCTCGCAACTGGCAATTGTCCCATCAATTGGGTCTGAGGTTTGGCCGAATTTTTTGCACAAGTCACACATTTCCGAAAATATTTTCGAACTTGCTGTTTCACTCTCAAAATCCAATATTTAGCTTGGATAAAGCAAGTCATCAGCTGGGGACCTCCATGAAGTGTACGCTCGTGTGCATCTGCAATAATTAAATCTGCTAAATGACACTTCGTGGGTATTAAGATGGGATGTTTCTGGTTGTAACCTAAACCAGAGTGCTCTAGTCGCCCACCCACTCTTAATATTTGATCAACATCCAGCATTGGGTTCAACGAACGGAGTGGACTGTTTTTTGGTAAGTTTTTATTTTGTTTTACTAATAAAATCTCTTCCTTAAAATAGAATTCCTGATATTGTTGGATACATACATTCAGTGCTTCATTTAATTCTTGCGAGGTTAAGTAATTTTTGTTTCTCTTACTGGGTTCCAATCTGAGATTATTTATAAAACGTTTACAGTAGGCTACCACTCTTTTTAATCGCGTCAAAGATGAAAACCTCTCCCATATACCTTCCTCTAGTACAGTACAATGAGATTTTACCTTCTCTAAATCTGTGGTTATTTCTTTAGGTTTCTCATAGTTAATATGATTACTTCGCAAGAAGTCAGGACCGCTAAACCATATATTATTGCTAGTTAATTCTGCTGGAGATGCTCCTCTGGAGGCTGCATCCGCCGGATTTTCTTTAGAACCAATATGCGACCAGTGATGAGAATCTAAATTAGACTGAATCTCTGACACGCGGTTTGCGACAAAAACCTTCCATCTACTTGGATGGCTGTTGATCCACGCGAGAACTACTGTGGAGTCTGTCCATGCTCGTATGTTGCCCTTTTCAATCCCTAATACTCTGGCGGTTTCTAGCATTAGACGCGTTAACAAGACAGCTCCACATAGCTCTAACCTCGGTATTGAAACTTGCTTAACTGGAGCGACTTTTGTTTTTGCAGTTAACAGGGCTACGTAAATGTGCCCACTTGCGTCGATCACTCGGATGTACACGACCGCAGCATACGCAGCTTTAGAAGCATCGCTGAAGCCGTGTAGTTCGACCATATCGCCAACTTTTGTGTGGACCCATCTCGGTATGTTAATCAACTCTAATAGCTTGAGGTCTTCTCTGTAAGTAAGCCACTCATCCAGTATATTTTTTGGAACAGCTTCATCCCATTCAATCCCTGCCAACCATAGCTTTTGTATTATTATTTTTGACTTTATTATGCTAGGTCCTACCCAGCCCAAAGGATCATAGAAACGCGAAATATCACTAATTATTTTTCTTTTTGTTACAGGTGGTTCCAGTTTCGGCAGTTTGACAGCGTAGCGGAATGAGTCCTCACCACGGTTCCAGGTAAGTCCGACGATCTTTAACGTTTCATCTGATTTAATTTTTAACCCTTCCTGTACATTGTCTATTCCCTTTTCCTTTTTCATATCTTCTACTAGTTTCTCACAATTACTTGTCCACTTCATCAACTCAAACCCTCCTTTACTTAATAATTCATTCATTTCCCGAAATATCTTTAATCCTTCTTCCGTATTTTGACATCCAGTTAATAAGTCATCCATGTAATACCCAGTTAACACTCTTTCAGCTGCCAAAGGATAACTATCACCTTCATCTAGAGCCAGTTGTTGCAATGCCTTCACTGCCAGATAAGGTGCAGATGCAGTTCCGAACGTCACCCTTAGCATTCTATAATGTTTCATCTCTGTTTCAGTATTATCCCTCCAGATAATTCTCAGAAAATCTACATCTAAATTAGAAATCTTCACTTGCCGATACATTTTTGCAATATCTGCAGTGAGACAAATAGGTGGGATACGCCAACGCATAATTAGGTGCCGCAATTCCGGTTGTAAGGTAGGTCCAACTAGAAGATTATCATTAAGAGACATGTTATTTTTTCCTTTACAGGAAGCGTCGAACACTACTCTAAGCTTCGTCGTGTCCTTGTCCTCCCTTATTACCGCGTGATGGGGTAAGTATATGGCTCTTGGATTATCCAACTCTTCATTTGGTACTAACTCCATGTGATTAAGATCTATGTATTCTTTCATTACTTCAGAATATTTTTCTTTCAGGTTTTTATTTTTATTGAGTTTATGTTCTAATGCGTGAAATCTCTTTTCAGATATCTCTCTGGAATTGTCTACTCGAGGAGGATCGTTTTTCACTGGGAGTCGAACTACGTATCGACCATCATCATCCCTTATAGTTGTTTTAGTAAATATTTCTTCACATTGCTTTTCTACTTCTGTGAACATTTTCTCTCTTTTGATTTCAGGTTCCGCCTCCAGCTCCCAGAACCTTTTGAGTAACTCATTGTCATCTATACGACAGTGGAAAACATTTATTTTCTTAACTGGTTTTAAAGTAACATTAATTTGTCCCGAGAGTATCCATCCTAACGACGTAGCCTGCGCCAGTGGCGCTCCCTCTGGACCCCTTCTTATTCCTTCCAAAAGTATCTGATTGTAAACACCTACTCCAAGCAATACATCAATACGATTTGGAGTGTGATACTCTGGATCAGCCAATACCAGGTCTTCCAGGTGAATCCATTTTACAGGATCGATCTTACATGTTGGTAATGGAGCCGTTATAGATTTTAAAACAAAAGCTTCTACCTTTATTCTAAAGCTCGAATCAGCTCGCGATTGAAGTTCCAAAATAACCATAGCTTTAGAAGTTGACTCGTGCTCGCCCAATCCGGATATTTGTCCTAACATTGGAATCTTCCTCAATCCCAAGCGTTGAACAGTAGACTCAGTCACGAAGGAAGACTGTGAGCCTTGGTCCAGTAGTGCTCGCACTGTGCAATTACCTGTTTTCGACTTGACTCCTACTAGTGCTGTTGCTAGAAGAGCCTGATTGTAAACCCTGCCTGACGAAAAACAAGATATTGACTTTTCTGCTACCTCAAAACCTACTGCTGGTTCTTCAGAAGATGTAGATGCTTCTTCTGGCATGCTCTGTTCTGCTACCTCGTTGGTCTCAGTAATAGCTTCTCCACTAGGGTGCAAAAGCGAATGATGTTTTCTTTTGCAAATACGACATCTTGCGTTGGTACGGCAAAATTTGGCAGAATGATTGCTACCCAAACAGTTGAAACATGCGTTGATGTTTTCTACGAAACTTCTACGCGCGTCGACAGTTTCTTTGGCAAAACCTTTGCAAAATGAAAGTGAATGTGCTTCCGAACAATACAAACATTTAATATTACTTACATATAGAGCTTTCATTTTATTTACAACAGGACTACTGTTGCTGGCATTTTTTCTAGTTGAGTTGGATCCGGAATCCAAAAATTCCATAGCGCGATATCTATTACTTAAAAATTCCTTAAAACTGTCGTATGTCGGCAACTCATCTGCCGCGCTGTTATTACTATTGTTAAATTCCCACTGACGCTTGGTTTCTGGATCCAACTTAAGAGTCAAAATGTGAATAATAATGACATCCCAATTTCCTACATCGACTCCTATATTACGCAAGGAAGAGAGACAGTCATTGGTGGTATCTATCAAATTCTTCAAACCACTAGCTGATTCATTTACTATATTCTTTTGACTAAACAATCTTTTTAAAGTTAAATGACAAATGTACTTTTTATTATTATATCTTTCTTCCAATAATTTCCAACATCTATCATAGTTTTCATTTGCAATAGGGATATGCCTTAAATATTGTTCTGCCTCGCCTGTTAGGTAACTTTTTAAATAGTGCAATTTTTGAACTTTACTCAAATCTTGGTTAAAATGAATCAGCGCAGTATACAAATCTCTGAATGCTGTCCATTCAGAGTACTCTCCAGAAAAATTAGGTACATTAATTTTCGGTAACTTTATAAATGAAGATGATTTAACATTAAATTGTAACTGGTCACTATTAGAAGCACAAGGTAAGTTTACAATGTTAAACTTTTCTAAAGCTGTTTTTAAATCACATTTATAATTTAAGTAACAATCTTCCGCTTTATCATAAATTTCATTTTTTATATAATCAGACGCTAACAACAATTTCTGATCTGAATTACGCCTTAACTCCTTATGCCCTGATAAAAATTCGAACCATGTTTGTTCAATTAATTCTAACCTGCTTTCTAAATATTGTTTTGAAATACGATCCTTAGGACATTTTTTAAAGTTAGTTTGTGCTTTACAAATGCGTTGATATAGTTCCATTTGAAAATTTGTCAATGCCTCCATTGTAGATACTTATTTAAGTAGGTTCTTAAATAAAATAAGTAACACAAAAATCAAACTTAAGTAACACAAAATCGCCTAAGTAGGCAACACAAAAATCCTAAATACTTAACAAAAATCAAAAATCGAAGTGTTTTAACTTTAGTAATTCTGTTTATTTATTTATTTTTGCACAAATTATTAAATCCTTACTAGGTACTTAAAGTATTCAATTTGATTCTAAGTTAAAATTAATTTAAAGTCCCAATAATTTGTTTTTTACGTTAAACTCTTTTTAGTAAGTAGGTATACATCAGCATTTCAGCACAGTTGAACCACGGAAACAGCTTCCACTATGTACGGCAACATAAAGACGGTGTCAAGGTTGACATGAATAGTCTGACGTGCCGCTGCGCTGACTGTATTTAATAAAAGTTGAAAGTTACTCACAATATCCTGAGTTGATTTCTTCTTGATATTAAGGTCAGGAATTGCTTACGTTTCTTAGCACTGCACTTCCTTTAAACACCACACAATGCAAAACAACATTGACAATAAATCACTTCACTTGTAGTAGGTATGAACCTACTTCCATATCGTCGTAGGTACGTAATTTTTATGAACTGCAACTGATGTTCTGCTTCGTTTCCTGACGCGCGCTGACTTCCAGGATAAGCCAAGCACCGTCCGAGGTCAACTTTTGACCCCTGTTGTTTACCACGTTTGCGACAGCGATTCACTGCCCGTATTGACGAAGACTCAAAAAATCCAAGCAGCTGCTGGTATCCGAGTAAGAAGGACCATGTAAAAATAGGTAGCTTCACACCCTCGCGTCGCGTAGCGTACTATTACTGATTCGTTTACTTATTTTCAATTTATAATCGAGATAAAGGTAATTAAATCAAACTCCCATTCAGTGGTAGATAGCAAAGTAATTTTATTTTATAAAGTGGGTACCTCAAACGAAATTAATCCCTCGATATAACAAATTTAAAAACTGCTAGCGCCATCTATTGGTCACTAAGCAAACTACACACTTCAACAGTATTCGTAACCTACATGTATTCCATAAAGTTATGAAACTCCGCATGCGCAGTAAGTATACATGTCTGCTGCGTAATGGAACGACGTGAAGTCCATATTAATGCGATTTTTTACCATTAATGTAATAAATACGTACGTACGTGCAATAAATATTAACTAAACTTTGCTTAGAATTTATCTGCACAAGTATTTGATAACAGCTTAAAAGTTAGTTTAATTTATAATTATTTTCAATATAGTCAAATATTTGTTATTACACATGGCAGCAAAAGGAAGACGTTATTATTATAAAAAGCAAAAGAAAACGCATAAAATGTCAATCGAAATCATTCTCTTTCAATCCAACTTTCCTCTAAAAATTAATTCAGACAAAGTGAGACATGACTATTTGAGGTCTTGAGTTTGCGTGGCGATCATGGTAATCTAATTATGATTATTTATTTATAACACTAAATAGTTTTACTTAGAAAGAGTCCCTACACGTTAATTACAAAGTCCACAAGATTTAGAAATAGTAAAGAAGGTAGACTACAACATTATCATATCTATTCGTGCTACAACTCCAAAAATATGAGCGAACAACATGTTAAACCAATTTAAACCGTTTGAAAAATGAAATATACGTAGCTTACTCCCGCAAAATATATAATATATGCAAGATGCACCGCCTGCCCGCCCGCAAAAAATGCACATGCACATCAGTAGGTTAGCACGAACAGCTATCGAGAAAAAAAACGCGCGTAAAATTTCTCGATAGACAATTCTCTATGGAAAATTTAATTTCGCTTATCGGCTATAGATGGCGCTGTACAAATTTCCAATACAAAATTTATCTATCGAATGATTTTACGCGCGTTATTTTTTCGATAGCTGTTCGTGCTAAGGGTACAGAACATAATATTAGTGCACAATACCTGCTGCAACACACCTTGCACCTTCATCAACTCTACACGTGTTTCACCCCAACCCGGAGCATCCTCAGAAGTTAGATCGTGCGTAAACCAACACCGAACCACAATATATATATATTACTAACGACCGAACCAACATGTTAAACATCGTAGTTCGTAGCAATTCGTAGCAAACTCGATTTTGAAAACTTAGTTCTAACTTTTCTTTCGATTATGGAACTCTATCTAACATAATGATACATTTCTAAGGCTTCCGCGCGTACAGTTCATTAGAAATTAAACACATTTTACGGATAATACGCGCTGTAATCCGTAAAAAGTGTTTTATTTCTAATAATGATAAATACTGGTGACATAACTAAGGTTAAATTGAAAAGTGTCAGTATTAAATTAAATTTTGCGGCGTGCAATCCTGTGTTCTCACGGGAAAGGTGCGCGGGCGGCGGTTTCTTGGACGGACTGATTATTGCATTTAAACAATTTTAATGGAACGCGGATCTTAAAGCAGTAGGGAAGCTACATGATCTATCTCTCTGTTAGTTTAAGGTATGTCTGAAATCTATGGGGTGTAAGCAAGTTTCACCTAGTAGGTAATTGTTTAATTATTTCGTCAATAAGTAGTAGCGATCTGTGGTAGGTAATAGCAATTCTATTTATATATTTTTCAACACACTTGCTCGTAAAGTGACCCCTAATACATCGCTTTTAGGGCCATAAACCGAGCTATAACAAACGCGTGCAATGATATATAAACACTAGTATGTTATAGAATTAACCCTACAAAGTTAAATTAGTACCTTACCACAGAATATATAATAGTACTAAACCTTACTGCAAGTTCTATGCGAGTAAACAGAGCATTCCCAATTTAGCCGGGTAATACAGTTATTTTTTATAGTAACAACAAAGAGGTTTTACGCTGCTGAAAATTCATATACATTTTTGGAATAAATAAATGTGTAAGTTCTTAATTAAGTCAAATAAATATTTAGTATTATTAAATTATTTATAATTCACAATATTTTGTTATAAAATATTAAAATATTTGCATTAAATCACTTAAAATTATAATTTTGAAGTAGGCTGTATGCTCACTCACCCCTTTCTTCGCAAATATTCTTGCGTTGGGCGTGTGAAAAAAACAAAAAAAACCTGCGCGCCTTTTCCCATAATTATTATATATTTTTTTTGTCGTATTTGTTGCTGTGTGGTAAATTACTTTGTTTTTTCCTCGCAAATGTGTTGAAAAACGTCGTATGAAACTCGTGAGCTCTTGCTTATTGCACACTCGGCTGAGTTACAGCCTTGTGTGCAATGAGCAACCTAAGCTAACTTGTCTCATAATGTACTATTAAATTTTCACTCGTTTCTAAAAGCCACGAAGTGCATTATCAATATATTTACTCTACATGCAAATGTATCGAAAATTAATTCTAAGTCATGTAAAATCATTCATTCTTTGAAACCTTACTTCCTTTGTGTAGGTGTCGCTGTAAAAATTCCGTACCAAAACAACTTGCAATTTGATTTCAATATATTTGTGTTTTCATGCCAACTTTTCCATAGAGTTTCCTAGCGGATAGCGTTACTTTTAACCGACTTCAAAAAAAGGAGGAGGTTATTAAGTCGCCGATTTTTTTATAATTTTTTGATGTATGTTTTACCATGACATCGCCATTTGTCATGTGTGGTCCCATAATTTTTTTACAAAAATATAGCTACTAGCTAGTATTTTTTAATAATCCTGAAAAATATCAATTATTTAGCTTGCCATCACACTAGCTTTTACGGATTTTCAGGCATAACTTCTTTGTTTATGGAACTTTGAATGATTCTTTTCTTGTTTAAAAGGGTATTCTACTATTCTTTAAGAGTGGTTATATTTTAATTTCATTGGTATTGGACCTTGGACTTCGAAAATAAACAAGAGAACTCCTCAAAGTCAAATAGGATATGTAAAGTGATTTAGATATTGGTAGGTTTATGACTTCGAGCAGCGACGGCTTGTCTTACATGACAATCTAAAAGAAATAATGATATAATTATAAAGTTAAAAAATATTTCCACGCTTACATACCTACCACTAAAATGTTGAAAATGAAATAGCTTTTTTAAAAAAAATAAAAACCTTCAAAAACCGGAAAACAAATACAAAAACAGCATCAAAGTTAAGGCGAGGCCAGTTCACGATCTGATGAAAAGATTGATTTTTGAACTTCCAATGTGAAGAACTGATGTAGAATTCTTCTTCACAAAAATTACTGTAGACTGAAAAAGAAACAAAGAAACACAAACAGATTATTGAAAAATGGCATGGTAGCAGTGTAAAAAATCCTCAATAACACCATAAAAACTTATAAAAATAAATTTCAAATCGTCAGATTTTTGAATTTTCAACGACAGTGATATGATTTTTTATGCAAAAAGGATAGCTTGATCCAGTATTTCAGAAATCAATAAAAATGTACTTAATTTTGGCGAATCGTCAATTAAAGCTATGCAATATTCAACCTTATTCTAAAGACATAGTGAAAGAGTAAATTTCGTGAACTGCCTCGCCTTAACTACCTCTAAAAAGCAAGTAAAATTATTTAAATCATAAGTAACGCATATCAATATTAATAAAAACGTCTAATAAAGTCGGGAAATAAAAAAAATAGAAGTTGTCTTCCAGTCCCACCCGACTTCAATATACGTGATCATGATGATGAACTTTAAAGTATTTTTGTTTATGTTTTCAGGTTCTTTGAAGGAGGTTTTTTTCTTTTTTTTTTTATAATTTAATAAAGTTTTCTTAAAGCTGTTTATTGTTCGATGTGCACACAAAAGCAGTCAGGTGTGTCATTGTCACGACGCACTTCAGCTAGTTTCGTTAATACACGTTATACGTTATTTTCCTTATGATGACGTACAAATACAATTTTCAGAGAAAAATTTACATAAATACGTGTCATTACTTTCGCTGTATACGTATTGTTTTTGTTTTCGGATCTGGAGATGGTCTGCTGTTAAATAGAGCTAGAAGTGAAAAATTTAGAGGTTTGTTTTTATTTTAGCCTATCTTTTTGTGTCGTTTGTTTCTGAAAGTCATAGCTATAATATGAAATATTGGGGACAACTCCAATGAACGTCAAGAACGTCACGCCACTGCTATGCATCACGTTCCGAAATTGAGATTATAGTAGAAATATCACGCTTGTAGAGGTGTTGTGTGTGAATTTCGTGATTTCTATGCAAGATTGTCATTTTACGTACAAAAATATGCAGTTACGCATGATGCAGCATGTTGCTTGGCAATGTGAAATCCGTCTAACCGTCATACGTATGGCGTGTTTGTAGGTTAGTGATAGTGATAGCGGAAAATTTATCCCTAATGACGTCCGCAACCGCAAGGGTATATGAAGGCACAACGACACTAGATGTAACAAAGCTATCCTATGTTTCCAGAAACAATGCCGCGCTTAGAAAAACCTCCGCCTCCCGAGGACTTCCGCAGGGTGCTGCGCGAAAAAGCGCTGAGCCATAGCTTGTTCTACCTGAAGCTCGGCGCAGGAGTGGCCGCGGACCAGGCGCGCGAGCCGCGCCGGCCAAACGCCAGTGCGAGCGCGCGCGCGCCGCCGGCCGCTCGCCTCTCCCGCACGCCGCAACCGCGCGTATCAGAACTCCTTCGACGCTTCGAACCAGGACCGATGCAGTATCTCCGCCCCCCGCGTGCTTCGTCCCCCTGCGAAGACATCTCCTCCTCAGATGACGACGACAGGGCCGCCGTCAGGCGACGCAGCCGTGACCTGAGCGACGACTCCGCCGTCGAACTAGAAACGAGGAGGAGGCATTCGCACCCTAGGGATATAACTCCACCCCCTGACGCGATGTCGCCGAGAAAGGAGCGGACTTTGATAGAGGCCCATGTTGTGGAGTTGGGGAGGAGAGGAAGCGAGGGATGTGAAACCAGGGGGAGATGCGTGAGGACGCCAAGTGTGGTGGTCAGTGACTACTCGGATGGCATGGTGGCGGTGGGAGCCACCGAGGAGGAGGTCGACTGGCTCCGGTCCAGGTCCTTATCAGCTGACTCCGCCTGCTCCTCCTGCTCAACTCTATCCAGCCGCGATGACGACGAATTCGAAACCCCCATGCAGAAAAAGGTGAGTTTTCTATTACTTGTTTTTGTTTTAACCTTTTCGTTTACCATGTTTGTTTAATAACTAAGCGATTGTTTGTATCTACCATACGTTGTATTGCAAAGAAATTACACATTCCATTAAATTAATGGTTGAAATGGTTTGTGTTTCTTTGCCTCTGTGTTGTATTTATATTTAATCAAGATTGTTTTGCTTTCGTGTCAAGGTTAGCCGGCGTAGGCTTATTGCGATTGATCTTAGGCATTCCAATCAAAATGTTTAACATTTTTTCGACGCGTAATGCAACTAAACATTCTCATTTATTTTCTTTTAACTATGTTTGACTCAATGTATTTGTTCTTGACATTATTATCTTAATCTGTTTAAAACTTATCGCCAAATAAGCATTGTAACATACCTCTAAAATTAAATATTAATTAGGTATAAATTAATTCATAAAAAAGAATAAATAGGTAGGTGTACCTTCGTCGACTGACAAAACCAATATTGACGCACTACTTATTGAAAATTTATGTCTAATCCACACAATCCACAAATTCAAATTTATTATTATTCAATTAACACTTTTGCGTCACAACAATGCGTCCTGCGTCATTTTGCCAAAACTCGCTTACCTACGTGCATTTTGTCATCGCATTAAAAAATATGTTAATAATATTTCTGTTTAAATTACAGAATAAATAATAGTATGAGCGTATTATGATATAGAAATAATAGAATAGGTTTAATTTACGAATAGGTACTTTTATAATAATACCATGCTAATATTCATTAAATATTCTTTCTAGCAGGATTGGAAAAATAAAATGGCAATTTTGAAAAAAAAAACACAGATTTTTTGCAAAAAATCAAATAAAGTGTTTTTATTTATTTTCAACACACTTGCTCGTAAAGTGAGCCCTAATACATCGCTTTTAGGGCCATAAACCGAGCTATAACAAACGCGTGCAATAATATATAAAACGTTAGAATTAGAGCCGGGGTGTCCAACACAATGTTGTGGAAGGCCAGGGTCCAGGTTTGGTAGTTTTGCAACCGTAGCGGGCCATATAAATGCCCAAATAGACAGGGGCGGCCCGTAAAAACAATGGCTGATTTTTAATCAGTTTTATTCACTAATCTACAAGATTCTCTTGATCTTGCTTGTTTATAGAAAAAAAATGGGTTTTTTGCTGGGAGCGCGGTGCTTGGTTATAGTAAGAAAAATAAAAACCGGCCAAGTGCATGTCGGGCCACGCGCCGTAGGGTTCCGTAGTTACCTTATATACCATACCATATTTAATACCACTATCATTTTTCGTCTGTAAAAATAACTTTGTTTTTCACAGTGTTGGTATGAATGACAAAGTTATATTTGCGGTTTTGAAAAATATGATATATCTCGAAAACTAATTACTATATCTCGTTAAAACCAATTTTCAATGAAAGTTTTTATTAAGATCTATAGCATATATTTTTCGCTCACCTATTTCTAAAGTTAGAGGGGAGGGACACACATTTTACCTTGTGAGGCGCCCGGTAGCCGTGCGCTGAATGAATTAGTGAGTGAATAGTGCTATTTTGAGCTTAGTTTGATCCAAAACCCGGACTTTAATTATAGTCCGGGTTTTACCCGGACTACAATCAGAAACCCGCCAGGACGCTCCCCGGACGCCCTCCAAACTAGGAAAAATCCGGGGAAACCCGGACGGATGGCAGCCCTACATACAACCGCGAGGCATGGTATCGCTAAGTTAATGTTCACAATATTTCTTTGGTTCTTAGTGTCATTATGAACATGAGTTTCACACGTGATATTTTTCTTCGCCAACGTAATATTCTATAGAGGTCTTTGTTAAACTACTTTAAACGGTCATTGGTTAAATTGTCTCAGCTCTTGAAATAGCCTCTTACCGGCCAATCATGCTATTAAGTAAATCCACCAGAATACACTACTTTAATATTACGTGTTCAGTCAGACAAATGTCTAAGAATATCTGTAATTCTATAACGCATTGTCAGATTAACTAGACTTTTTATGTTACAGTTACCTTTTCTTTGTTATGAATAAATGAGATCACTTTATCAATATACTGAAAAATACTTTTGTGTGTTTATCAAACTCATGCAAATCGACATTAATCTTAAATTGACCCTTTCATTATGTAAAAATCTCCTAAGCAGGCAGGCAAAGTAAGTTTCTAAGCAAAAATTATTTGAAGATAATATTATATCAGTCATATTTCACAGAAGAAAACGAATCTTGAAGAAGGTTCTACATGCTAATTCAGCAGCAGAAAATCGATTGGCCCCCGTAAAAATACAAAACTGGAGTAGGTAGGTATTTTAGTTCAAATTACTTACAAGAAGGTTTATTCCAAAATAGTTTGGAATACTTACAAGCAATTTTCTTGAGAGCATTGGCATTGGCACTGAGCATTTTGCTTCACGCAGTCTTTTGCAACATTTTTAAAATGATATCAATCCGGGATCAAGAAAAATTTATTCCCTAGGGGCCTAGGCAGTACCTAGTATTTTTTTAGACTAAGGCCAACCTTTCGAAGAACGTGTACAAATTAAAAAGGAGTTTCTCCATTATACAGTCGAATAGCAAGCACTGCAAAAAATTATTTGTTAAATTCAAAAGTAATTGAGCATTTTTTTATCCTATAAGATGATGATGATGATATTACTTGATTAGTAAAATCAGTCAATCAATTTTCACGTTACAGCTATAACATCGGTAATTTAACAATCCCTACGTGTTGTGTGAAAGAATTCCGTTAATTAATGTTGGATTATAGGTACACGCTGACATTTTAATAATTTGGTTCCCGCAGGGGGGTGGTTCCGCTGTTCCATCATTAAAGTCGAGTAGGTATTGCACTTTTGTATGGAACAGCTGATTTTTTTTCGCGATATCAGAGTTGGCCCCATAGTAAAAGCTGCGGGAACCAAATGATTAAAATTGCACGCTGTATAAAACATTAATTTCTGGCTTGGCTTGGCTGACATCACGCGGAAGTACGTAGGATGATGTCGGTAAAAATTCCATAGCGGTCGATAACAGTATCTGACCGGGTATATTGCACTTGCTGACCTTGGCTCCTGACGATCGCATCCTTTAATCCTATTGGGTATTCAATGATGAATGTCAATGTTAAAAATGAAGTTGCGTTGAAACTGGCTTACCACAAAGGGTTTTGGTAAATATTTTGGGTTTTGCAGAAAACTAGCCTATCTTCAGTTTAACTTGTCGCTCAAATGTTAATTTTGGGTGACTTTAAATTTTTTTGCTTTATTCATCATTAATTTGAAGAATCTGTTCAGCATTTCTACTATGTTTCTCTTTGACTTCTTATTTTTTTCAGTATTGTTTATAGTGTAGAGTAAGGGTAGTCGATATTTACAACCTATACCTAATCAAGTAGCAATACCAGCCTTACTATAATGCGAAAGTCAGTGCATGTGTTTGTTTGTTACACCTTTAGGTCTTAACAAGTCAACCGATCATCGATCATTATGAAATTTTGCATCGTTGTCAGGAATAAGAATAAGAATAAGAAATCTTCATTTGCACAAAACATGGTATAAAGGTGTTAAGGTGTTTAAAATGGCCTCATGTTTTACCAATTTTAATATGGCAAGCAAATGACATTATAAATGAACCTAAACAAAACAATTTCACAAATAAAATAATTCAAATTAAGTCATATTTCGTATTAAAATTATCAGTAACATTATACATACAAGGTTATATTATTTTATTTATAGTCAAATATAATTTTTATACTTAGTCAAAAACTTCGTTGGTCAAATAACTCATTAACGCTATAAAAAATCTTATTAATAAGCCACTTAAATAATTCCCTTTTAAATGATTCAGGTCTTAATGATTTGAATTCATTAGGAATTTTATTAAACACTCTGACACTCATTGTTAAACAATTTTTCCCGTAACGAACATATTTAGGAATTTCATTCAGAACTAATGTATGAGGGTATCTGCGTTGTCTAGAGTTTGAGCAGTCGCTAGCTTTTTTAAATAAATGTCTGTTTCTGACCACAAAGTTACAGATTTCTCAAATGTACAGTGAGGGTAGCGGCAATAAACCAAGATCTTTAAACAATGGCTTACACGATTCATCTGGCGGAATTCCCCAGATGAATCGTGTAAGGTAGTGAGGTAGGTCAGGGGTACAGAGAATGACATAGGGTGTTTTTTCATTCAGAAAAAATATCTGTACCCGAAGGATATAAAAATAACTCTGTCCACGCAAACGAAGTAGTGGGCGGCCTCCAGTTATACATTTTCGTTTTTGAAATCGCATGCTCGATTACTTTTGCTGCTATTTAAAAAAAGTACTTTTTTGAGGATTTCACCTTTGTTTATCCAAAGTTTAACAGTGTCACATTATCGCTTTATTTGACGAGACAGGATGGCGACATCCGTCATTGAGCGAGTGTCATTGTGCGCGACAACTGGGGCGGCGCTGAATGCTGTTGACACCAGCTGACGGTTTTGACGGTCTCAATGGAAATTAGAGCGTGATTGTACGGTATGAAGGTAAAAAGTCGGACGTAGCAAAGGTACATTCTCATTTGCCACGTTTTGAGACATCCCACCCAGTTAGGCTTCGATCAAAGCAGTTAGGATAGGTATGTACAACAACTTGCTTCAGTTCGATACTGCATTATGATCAAACATGAAATATGTTACAAATTGAGTTTTTTTAATATACTTACTTCAAAATACAAAGAAAAAGAAATTGCAATGTGTCTAAAAAAACCTGGTTTTGGTAAAACTTAGAAGGAATGCTAGAACAAATCTCGGTTGAAAAAGAAGAAGAAGAAGATAATAATTATATTTATTAGACACAGACATGAGAAAGAATTACCTATATGCTATAGGATGTCCGTGAACGCACACAATAGTAGATTGTACAACAAGTGCATAAAACGCGTCATTTTACCCGAGACGTTTATATATCCACCCGAGCCGCAGGCGAGGGTAGATAGTCAAGTCGAGGGTAAAATGGGTTTTATGTACGAGTTATACACTCTGCTTTTCACTTCGATTGTGAGGAAATTAAACAAAAATTGTAAAAAAAATACCTTTTTTTCAAATTTTAGTGACAAATTATATAATTTTGGAATGTGCTCATCAAGGCCTTTCATTTGATACACATATTCAAAAATTAAAAAAAAAGAAATCTTTAATTTTAGTGACAAATTATATAATTTTGGAATGTGCTCATCAAGACCTTTCATTTGATACCCATATTCAAAAATTTCAAAAAAAAATTGTTTTTCTTAAATTTTAGTGACAATTCAAAAATTGTCAAAAAAAAATATTTTTTTATTTTAGTGACAAATTATGAAATTATATAATTTTGGAATGTGCTCTCCAAGGCCTTTCATTTGATACCCATATTCAAAAAAGGATTTTTTTTATTAAGGCTTTTCAATTGATACCCATTTTCAAAAATTGGAAAAAAATATGTAGGTATTATAATATGGATTATGATTAAAAATGAGGAAAATAACAAGTTTATTTAACGAAGTTTAATTGCATGTGTGGCTGTTTACCTGACAACCTTTGTCTTAGAGCCGAACTTAGACGAAGATTTTACTTTATGCTCTAGAGCATGAAAAGCGATTTTATGCAGCCTATACCCAACATAACGACGAACTTTACGAGCATGAGAAGTGAAAATTAATCATTTACATGGAATGTTGGAATGTCAGGCCAAAGCGGGCTATATTACTCGTAAATGCTACAGTATCAGTCACTACACTACAGCTCCTAGCACAAAAAACAAATGGCGAACGTATTTTTGAAAACAGCCAGAGCGTGTGTTGGCTTGGTGGTATAGAGTAAGAGTAACACGGCATCGAAGCCGCGTTGCTGTAAGGTATAAAGCATTCTATCAAATCATTAGTTTTACAATATGCGACAAATAATTTTTGCCGTAGAATTGGAGCAAAAGAACTTTTCTTTTTTAATAGTGCATTAATTACTGGACTTTCCGGTCCCATGGCAGTATCGGGAATTACTGCACATTGAGACTAAAATATTCTCTTGGGAAAACCAAACGGTATGCTCGGAACATTAAGACTTCCTGTGCGAAACAGAAATGCGAAATTCGGGAAAGTATCATGAATAAAAACAGCAACTTATATTAAGTGGATACTTGTGGACGAGTATAAATATAATTTTATTTGTACCTATGACTATGAGAAATTCCTTGGTGATTAAAAAATTTCGGGATGCCACTTATCGTAAGGTCTGATGAAGATAGAATTCTTAAAATATCACAAATGATAAGATGAATTCGCTACAATTAATTTTAGTCAAAGCTAAGAAAATGCGAGTGTAAATAATTGTGTTTAAAAATCTACCTGTTGATTCAGTGCTCTGAAAAATCACACGACGCGCTCAGGATGTTTATAATTTCGGTTGACGTTGAATGGAGAGTAGCGGTTGTTTAAACAATACCCTACTCGAAACTGAATGGAAATCCAAACAATATGAATCAAGGGACAAAAGATCAGGCTTTTGTTTGGATTGGCCCTGTTGTAATTATCTGGTAACGATATATTCAAGTTTGTAAATATCGTTACTTATGGCTGTTTCAGCTGATAAGTTTCTTGCGCCCGTTCTTCTTGTCAGCTAAAAAAGTCTGGAACGGGTGGTAGGAAAATATAGACGATTCAAAAGTACTTAATAATTAAGTTTATTTGAATAAAGCTTATTTCACTTTCACTTTCATTGTGGAAGTGTTAAGACGCGTCTGTCGCATAGCGAAAGCTATCTCAATCTAAACTGCTATTCTGTAAAATTTCACTGTCAATCTACGATTCATAGTTTCTCTAGATATCATAACCCAGTACTGAATGAGTAACCAGCAAGAATTTTATATTCATATTCTATAGAATACTTATAATTATAATCTTTATAACCAGCAACAGGTACCTATCTGTATCTGGTAAGCTATCCGTAACAGCAAACGTCAAACTCCGATCTCGTTCCGTTGACGGGCCCGTAGTATTTTCGTGGTAAGAAACAGCCCGAAATTACGGAGTTCGTTCGGGTTTCGTGTGTTCATTGTAGACCCCCTGACACCTGCCAGACAGCACTGCGGCATCGAAGAATTTATCGGTGCCAACTAAGTGCTGCACAGAGTTTTTGCTAAGCATTCTTCTGTTTTAATATGTTGCAGTTTTACTATTGATTTTATAAAAAGGTGGTTTAATCGTTTACTTACTCTGCTATGAAATTAATGCGAACTATCTGACTCTGACCATATTTCTTTTAAAGTGATGAATTCTTCACTCTTCTTTTCATATTTCTTATCTACTACCTCAAAATAATCTAAGAAATGATAATTAACATAATCTACAGATTTCAGTGGAAAGGATTTCTCCAATTCACTGAAATCTAGATAGCTTTCCTTCCTAATATACTTATTCAGCTGAATTTGTAATACCGCTTTCAACGTGTAGTTTATAATGACACTTCATCCGATTGGTCACGTTTATCAGCTGGTGTACCGCAAGGCAGCGTTCTTTCTCCGTTACTATTCTCTATATTCATTAACAAAATCTCTAGTGTCATATCTTCCCCCTTTCACCTCTATGCTGATGACCTTCAAATCTATCGACATTTTTCTATTGCTGAGGTGGCAGAAGCGTTTGGATCCTTGAATCGGGATCTGGACTCCATTCGGGACTGGGCCACTTCGTTTGGTTTAGTTGTGAACCCAAACAAATGTCAGGCCATGATTGTTGGCAGCAGCCGGCTTAGGATAAAACTAGACTGGGAATCTGTTCCCCCTCTTATCTACAATAACTTGATAATCCCACTAACTGAAAAAGTTAAAAATCTAGGACTTATTATGGACTGCACCTTATCTTGGTCTCCGCATATTAATGAAGTTAGCAAACGGATCCACTATTCTTCTCACTCCCTCAAGCGACTTCAATACTTCCTACCTTTTAAAACGAAAATTATGTTAGCGCAATCGCTTCTTCTTCCCCTTCTCGACTACGCCGATGTTTGTTATCTGGATGTGACCGAGGAACAGCTGAACAAGTTGGAACGCTTACAAAATCGGGCCATTCGTTTCATTTTCGGTCTGCGCAAGTACGATCATGTGTCAATCTTTCGCCAACAACTTAAATGGCTTCCCATTCGCTTTCGCCGTGATATGCACATCCTCTCCACCTTATTCAAAATTCTCAAAGACCCTAACTCACCTAAGTACCTTTCCTCCCGCTTCCAGTTGCTTCCTCCTCCCTCTCGCTCCAGGCGTCCTTGCATCACTACAATGCTTGAGGTGCCTTGGAGCAACACCAAGTTCTTGCATAATTCCTTCTCTGCCAAAGCAGCACGGCTTTGGAATAAACTCCCGACTAATATTCAGGACTCCCCAAGCATCCACTCATTTAAATCCAAAGTTAAGTCGCACTTTTTATCACAGTTATCCCAATCAGAATCATGAGATACTTAGTTAACACCATCTCTTATTTATTTATTTATATGTATGTATATTTATAATATAGGTTAATATGTATGTATGTATGTGTTTGTATAGGTAAATTAGGTATATTTATTTATTTATATATTGTAGGTACTATATTTTAGACTTTAAATTGACAGTTTTTCTAATTTAATTTTTGCACTTTATGTCACCCGCTTAACATCGAAATCTCGAACACGTTCTCAGGTTGGCTGGAAGAGATCTCTTTTAGAGATAAGTCCTCCTTTGTGTACATATCTCAATTTATTTTTGTGTAACTATTTTTATGAGTGCAATAAAGAGTATAATAATAATAATAATAATAATATAATTCAGCTGAATCCGTGCTATTATCATGATAGCAATATAAAAATAACACAAGTAGGAAGATAAGTAGTTCGCTTTTGTTGTCTATAATTTTTTTGCGTGTTAAATTGACTGAAGTATCGTTCAAATGAAAATTAATAGAAGTACCACCTTCAATAATTATTGTTAACAAAGTAAACAAGGCGTATACGATGTCATAAAATGCCCAACCCGTCTAGCATAATGATGCCGGAGAATTTGTTTGGCTAAGTTAAGTTGTACATAATAATGCGAAATACTCGACTATCTTTACCTTACAGAAGGCCCTGACTTATATACCCAATAGATAACAAGCTTTTACTTGCAAATGAGATATTTGCTGCGACGTGTTGCGCATACGTTTCGTAAATTGTGGGAAATTATATTAACTTCCATAATGTTATGAAACTAAATATCTAGCCGCTGTTTAATGCGAACTAAAACATAAGTAACATAAAAGCCAATAGAAAAATCTGTCTTTTCTGTTTCAGATCTACAAATCTTAAAATTTTGCATAATAATGCTTAAGTTACTTTCTCCTGAATGCTGAAGCCTGAAATCCCTAACTAACAATGTCATCCAAACTTTCACATTTATTTTTATAGTAGGATTGCCACAAGCTTTGCCTAGTTAAGGACTAAAATATGATTGGTTTAATTAATTTACTAATTAAGCCAAGTTATTTTTAACCGACTTCTAAAAAGGAGGAGGTTCTCTGTTCGGCTGTACGTATGTTTTTATTTTTTATTTTTATGTATATCCACCGATTACTCGAAGACGGCTGAACCGATTGAAATAATTCAAACGTTATTCGATGAGGTTTGTTCCCAAATTGGTCCCATTTTTTGAAATTTTAAAATCGGTCCTTTATTTTTCAGGAAAACCTGAAAATACTTTCGTTTTTGTCACCATTTTGAAAGCCATTTTATGAACTTATACGGATGATCGACCATATCTTCTTTGTTTATGTACCGATTAAAGCTCAAAAATAAGCAAAGAACGATTAAGTTTTCAATCCTAATACATAAGTGAAAACATCTCTAGCTCGTGTAACTTAAAACACCAGTCAGGAATATGTATTCATTAATTTACTTACTATATCTACATTGTCACTTATCAAACTTACTCGTATGTCGAAGAGATGACTTTGAGAGATAAAATCTGGGCTAACAATGGCAGACGTCAGTATTGTTGATCCAGACAAAAGGCATAGTCAGACAGTAAGCGAGGCGGTGGCGACGCGATGCCTGGGGCCTCGCACGATGTCATATAAGTTGTAATGTACTTATTAGGAAAGAAGACGCCACACAGCGTCGTAGTCGCGCCGGCTTATGAAATAAATCCCGATCGATCGTTGTACTCTTGATTCGAGTCGTCAGCTTATAAAGCCAATAACTAATTACAATCAGATATGAAATAACTTTAAAAGACTCTTGACTAACAAGAAAACTATTTTTGTTTGCATTGAATGAACATGGGTTGAAATTGACATTAGATTAGATTTCTTTCTGGATTCAAGAGTGGGGGCAAGCCTTGAACGTATTGTGTTTCAATTTAAATGATGTACAATAGTTACAAAAACATATCGACATATTATTATGGTGAGGATTGTTCCATCATGGCCAAAATTGACGTCATCAGACACCTTAAAAGGCTCAGCGACAGCTTTGTGATGTTTTAAGATTTGGTAGTTTCCAAACGTGATATTTAATATTGCATTTAAACAAATGACACACGTAGATCAGGCTCAGAAAGTTATACATATACAATGGCAATGAACATACTATCGTTTAGTACCTACCTACAATTAATTACCGAAAATATTTATAAGATTGCAAATGTCACAAAATCTTCATTACAGTTTACTTGACATGATAGTGTAAATATCTTTGATTACAATAACGTATAGCGCTGAAACTGTACCCTTATAAGTTTACATTATAATATTACATTAACTATACCTAAATAGGCAGTAAATAACAATAAACAAGAAGAAATATAAAGCTATACCTAACGACTTGCAAATCTTAGTCCAGTTACAGTGCATAATATGCATTTGAAATAAAAACCTTTGTCTAACGAGAGTGCATAAATTTGCACGCAACCAGAGCATTCTACTCGGGTCATTATCGTAAAAAAACCGTTATTATCCGCCGGCAATAAATCATTTATCGTAACAAAATTGAAAACAATGGCCTGTTATGATTATGTAGCTTTTTCCGCTAGTAGTAAACTGATAGTTTTATTTTTTATACCGAGTCCCCACCCACCATTGACGTCAATCGACCGGTTGCTTGACACATGTGCGTTTGTGTGAGTGTGTCTGTGTGTATGAGTGCAGGGCCGACAGGGCTTGCTTGATTCACTTGAATTGTTTAAGATTATTCAATTACGTCAATTGAACACAAACCTATCAACTATATCTGACAAGAACAAGAACAATTGCGGTCCTAGAAAACAACCCTGAGGTGTCCAATATTTTTCTTTTGTTTATACATTTTATCACTTCTCGCTCCATTTAATTGAGTAACAATTTTTATTCTTTCGAATCAAAGTAATTTATTGTTACGTCGTTGTTTGCAATTGTTAACGCTCGATAGAGTAATCTTGAAAACTATTAGGTTTTTTTTTCACTTTGCATTTGACCTTAGTATTTAATGGATTAAGTGATCATGGAAATTGGTCATGCTCAAAATAACGCTGTTGATTATGCTATAGTAGATTACAGAAGCGGTATTGCTGGAGAACTATAATCGCTTATGGAATTAGTCATGGTTATAAAACCATGTGTTTTGTGTCGCTTGCGCAGTCATGAGGTTACAACAATAACTTTTGCGTTTACATATAAAAGCGATACGGTCGACCTTGTATTGTTTCTTTAATTTCATAACAAAACATGGTAATGATTTAGATTAAAAGATTTCGGTAATGCCAGCCCTGAAAAGTGTCAAATGGCCACAAGCACACGTTTATCAACACAAGCAGTAAAATTTTTGCATGTGTGCGTGCTGTAATGTCCAAGCCTGCAATCACATTGCGCGTTTGCTCGTGTCATGTTCAATGATTCTTGTATCAAAAACCGTACCGATGTTACAATCAATATTTACAAAAGCAGCTTCACACATTTTGTGCTCGTTAATTTATGTCATATCTCGGCACACACAAGCGACTTTTTCATATTTCCAACAGATATAAGGTATATCTTAAACTCATCTTAAACTTCAATCTAAAGAAAATTAATAAACTGCGTTGACTTATCACTAATTTAATACCCACCCAAAAATAACTTTATACGTTCGTCAATGTTATATAATTTATGTACAAGTTAAATCTAAACGTTTTTTTGTCACATTGATGTATCCAGTAAATCAAATTGTTCTCAAGTTTTGCGTGTACAAAACCTAATATTCCATATTCATCTGGTTAGCGACAAGATTTCTACAGAACTGAAGACAGAGAAGATTTCAAATAAAACGAACATAATCTTCGATTTTTTTTTGGTCTCCTTCGATCTTTAAAAGCCTAACATTTCTTTGTCTTCAGTTCCTTTAGCAGGTCGCTCAGGACTCCCATTCTTATTCCATTGAATTAAAGAGTAAAATTGCTTGTTCCAGATGCTAAACGCTGATTGAGGCTCCTTGACTCCTGAGCGACCTGCGGGCCAGCGTTACTGCGAAGGAAACTTGTTCAAGGAGTGCCGACCTTCGTTTGTTTATAGAGGTGTACCATAATCGCATGAAACGGAAGTGAAATTATTTGTACTAAAACACGTGGTTGTTGCATTACAAAAGTAGTTAACTGTTGTCATACAATAACAAATGACAAAGAAAGTAATTTTATGACTTTCTTGACAGACTGTATGCAACCACGTGTTCTTAGTAAAAATAATTTCACTTCCGTTTCATGAGATTCGGGTCTACCTCTAGCTGCTTTACCTTAGTCCATGCCATGGATCAAGTAGTTTTTTTTTCATTTCTGGACTATCTGGGGGTTTATTTTACTGTCCAAAACAGTCATCCACGTTAATTTTTTTCTAAGTAAAATTGTTCCCCAACACTTTTTGAGTTTTTTTTATAGAAATTGAAATTGGATTAAGGTAAACTGGCTTTATGGGTTACTGCAGCTGATTAAGGATTATAAGTCTTATTGAAATATTTGAGTCAGCATGTATTTTTTATAATAAGATAGTTAATTTTGATATTTAAATCTGGATACGCTATTAATTTGAAAGATTTTAAAATTTATAATTTTCAGCGATTTAATTTTTTTGATTTGAAGGCACTTTTTCTGTATACATTGTTAATTAACAATTTTGGAAAGTTAAAGAAAGTTTGAAAGCATTTTTATTAGGTATTTAATAATTTAATTTAATTTTACCAAATATTTTGAATAAGGTAAAATTGATGAAAGATTTTCACTGACATTTTTTAAATAGTAATAATGGATCAAATTAGTTGTTTTTGTTATAATTGCTTATCAAAATCTTTTATGAATCTATTTTTTTTTATAAGTATATGTATAAATTTTTAGTAACACTTATATTGAGATTAACAAGTTGAACTCATTATTTATTATTTTATTTGTAATGTTATAGTTAATATCATAAGCACTTTAAAGAACAAAACATATTTTGAAAACATATTAAAAAATATTAGAAAGTAAAACTATAAATATGCCAATGTCAATTATTTATTTAATTAGTAGATAAGTTTTATTCCTTTTTTACAGATATCAAAATCAGTTTTTAAATTTATAATATTTAAGTAGGTTTTGTGTTAGGTAAATGTTTTGATTCTCATACATTTATTTTAGTAATGTTAATTTTAATACCTATCATTATGCTTATATTTACCGAGAGAAGTATTAATTATTAGAGTAGAATTTACTATCATTAATTATAATTTATTTTCCAAAGAAAAACAATCAAGAATGGAAGAATAAAGACATATCATTATTTTTTTATAGATTAATTTGTATGAACATGCATAATTTCAAATTTAATGAGAATGAAATGTAGTTATTTGAGTTTAATATCCTGCGTATTACATTTGATTTATATTTAAAGTTTACCAAAATAATATCTTGCCTTTTTAGTATTAGGTAGGTAATCATTTTGATATTACCTTAAAATTATACATTCCAGATTTATACCTTGTTGTTAGATATAAATTATAATAGACTAAAGAGTTAAGATTTTATGATGACGCCTAAGAAAATTATTATGATTGTATTATTTATAACTTATTGATCTTGATACTTGTATAAATTAGAAATAAATTTATTTGATCGTTTTCCGTCTTTATATTCTATTTTTATTGACTTTTTAAGAGTAGAGATGGAAGGATAAAGAAAGTTAAAAACTTAAAAAGAAAAACGTGAATAATTATTTTATATTCCTTATTCATAAACGGTTTGTGTTCATTGTGTAGTATTAAGATAATATTTTATTCATAGCATTTGAATGTAATTTTGTATTGAAGTGTCATTACTTCATCAATATATAATGCTTATTTATTATACACGCAGGGAGGGTAACATATAGTCTTCTTTACTAAGTAGTTTATATCATTGACATTTAATCTTGTTTGATTTTGGTAATTAAGAAATATAAATAACATTTCCATTGATACGATCCACATTGTAGTAAACGTTTAAATTACACGTTTTAATTTATTTATCAATACTTCTATGAAAACACCACAGTTCTTCTTACCTCTTTCATTAAGTATTCATATTGAAAAAAGGAAATGAATATTTATGAAATATTAATACATCTTATTGAAAGAAAACCAAGATTGAGATGATTGTGAAATAATAAAATGTTTATTTTTATAAAGGATGGAACAAAACGCAGTGCCCTTTTAAAATGTCATTGGTAATATGCCGAATGACGTGCGATTCGACCTCGCTGTAGCTCTATCTCTCTTTAACACTTGAAAGTGGAAAGAGATGCAGGATAAGTGAATGCACAATGTGATGGCAATGTAGGGGGTCCACTTAATCATCATTGTGGAATCCGCTTTTTTAAATTTGCCTGCTATTACAATAGCAGCAATCAGGAATGAATTGTCCAAGTGAGAGAGATGTTTTAAATTCACCATCACCATCAACATATAGCTAGGTAGGGTCATGACACGAGCGCTCCCTTTTTTATGCTAAGAAAAAACGCATTTAAACGCTTCCCCCCGTAGGTGATCGGGGAGGGAGCATGTGGGACTCGCCAGGAGGGGATTGCAACGTTCACCGTTGCGGCACCCTCCACGACTGCCTCCCGTGATCCCACCCAGCCGAGTGTCTCGATGGGATCTCGGGAGGAGGGAATACCCACTGACATCAGCGCCCCTGGCAAGATTTGAATTTTGCGCCCCAAGACATATTTCTAGGATAATGAGCGCCCCTATAGCAAGATTTGAATTTCGCACCCCAAGACTTATAGACTTTAGGGTACCTCAAAAGGAAAAAACGGACGATTATAGGAGCATTTTGTTGTCCGTCTGTCTGTTTATCAAGCGCCTTTTTTAGCTATGGGACAGCAAAGTGCGCCCCCCTGAGAGTTGCGCTCCTGGTAGCCTTGCCTTGCCCCTAGCTACGACACTGTCAACATAGTGATGTTTCCTGTAACTTTTTTTTACCTAATCAATATTGACAAATCGCTCTGCACAAATATTCGTACTAACTTCACTATCTTCTTCCTACTATGAGATTATAAATGTGAAAGTTTGAATAGAATAGAATAGAAAAGAAAACTGATTTATTTAGCGGCACAAAATAAATTACATGCTTAAATTAAAATACAGAATGTGACACTAAAAAGGCAACCTCAGCCTGTATTACAGTCTTGTACGAAGTATTCTTGAATATTGTAGCACTGTCTGGCGTCCACATTTTGCTGTCCATTGTCTACGGTTGGAGAGGATTCAGAAGAGGTTTATGTGGCACTTAGCACGTTCATCGGGTGTAGCTAATAGAATCAGAGCTTATAGCGACAGACTTGACTACTTTAATGTTATGTCATTGGGCAAGCGGCGCGATTTGTTAGATATACAGTTCCTACACAAATTACTTAGAAACAAAATTGACTGTCCTCAGTTATTAGCCAAAATTAATTTTAAAGTACCCCGTAGAATTCCACGGTATGCCATACAACCCCTAGCACCACCTTCTCGTGGAACCGTCCTCGGACTTCATTCCCCTATTCCACAATTGAGTAGACTTTTGAACAAATACAGTTCAACACTCGATATTCACAAGGACTCACTACCAAAACTCAGACAAGCCTTTACCGAAGCTTATGAGACGTGACATGCGTGAGTGCGTGACAGACATATTTATTTTGTAGTTTGGTGTATGAAGGTACCTATTATAGTTAGAATCTATACCTAATATTAAGTTTTTTGTATACTTGCATGCGGTGTCCGCCTTTAATTGGCTTGCACATTTAGCTTTATTTATACAATGTAACTAATGTACACCTAAAATAATGTAGCAGCCGTTGGCAGACCTTATTAAATAAAATAAAATAAAATAAAACCTCGCAGACATTCCGACGCTGATCTTCCGTGTTTACCTAGGTATCTTTTTTTGAGAGCACTACTACGCCATGATTACCATTAAAAGTTGATGTTGACAGTTTGTATAACTTGGTTGATGATGTTTTTTTCCCAGTCAAAGGTTCCCTAGAGACTTTCCATATGTCCACGCGGACAAAGTCGAGAGCGGAAGTTAGTCCTACTAATATTATAAATGAGAACGTTTGGCTGTAAACTAAAAGCTGGAGTCAATCACGCAAAAATGACTGAACGGGTTTGGATGATCGGATGACCTGGATTTATAAAACTAATATTTAAACTAATTAATAACTTTATCCTGGTCAAGGGTTCCCTAGGATCTACGCGGACGAAGTCGCGGACAGAAGCTAGTAATTTATAAATGTTAGTCAATCACGTTAACACGGCTGAACGGACGTCAAAGGTTCCCTGGGGATTTTTTTATTGTCTCTAAGCATAAATACAATTGCAACTACTTAATAGGAAGTGTAATACAGAAACGACCGCAAACATTGTTTACATCAGCGATGTAATTAAAATACTGTGACGTCATAGACTGATGCATATATATACATAAATTGGTATTATATTATAGTCTAAACAATTACGTCAAGCAATTAAACGAATTTTTTATCACTTCCCAAAACTAGGTACTTAAAGATCCATGATTTTATTACTTTCACAATTTTCTATAAAAAAGCAACTCATCTCCAACTATGTGTGCAAAGATGGGACTCGAACCTTCGTCCTGTCGCAATCCGATCGGAAGCTCTCTAACGACTCAGTAGCTCAATAAGTTATAGTATGTATTTACTTAGGTACTTAATAATTGCGCGAGGAGCTCGGCGGCGCAGTGGTTTAGCGCCTGACCCAGCGATTGCGGAAGTTAAGCAATGTTCGCAAAGGTCGGTCATGGGATGGGTGACCAAAAATGTATTATCTCGAGCTCCTCCGTGCTTCGGAAGGCACGTTAAGCCGTTGGTCCCGGCTGCATTTACAAATCCGCATTGGGCCCGCGTGGTGGGTTATGGCCAGTCCTCCTTACTACCCATAAGGAAGGCCTGTGCCCCAGCAATGGGGACATCAAAAATGGCTGATGGACAATGATGGCGAAAGGTCGAGAGAGGCTCTTCTATTATTGAAAATATTGAATATTTTGTATACAGTGGCTCTGTAGAACTGTAGACCTCGCGGTTGTAACATTTTTGAACATTTTCGAAATGGCTGAAATATGGCTTTTCCCCATATCTCCAACTTTTTGAAATTTTTCGAAAAACTGAATTGACGAAAAACCCAACGAGAAACGTTGAGAAATGCGACAGAATAGACGGACAGCCAGGCGGACATACGAAAGCATTTTTGTCCAAACTGAAACGGAGATATATTGCTTCGCGCTCGCTCGGTCAATAAAAGGCACATAATTATTATAATGATGATGATGGAGAGTTAAAACGCCCAACAGAAATGTAGAGCAAAAGTCCGTAACACGTTGATGTCTCATTGCCCGGCGAGTTTTGCAAGGAGACAGCAATGCGTTACGGACATTTGCTCTTAACTTAGATCACTACATATTATAAAACATAGTCCCTCGCCGCGTCTGTCTGTCTGTTCGCGAAAAACTCAAAAACTACTGAACGGATTTTCATGCAGTTTTCACCAAATGTTAGAGCAATTCTCGAGGAAGGTTTTAGTGTAAGTTCAAGTTTTATGTAAATTGGTAGAAATATGACGATAATTATTGAACAAGTCGGCAAAAATTAAGCCGACTGGGAGCTTGCATCGCAAACGCTGCATAAACCTTTTGAGCTATAACAGAATAATATGTATTTATTAATATTATATATAATATATGATGGAATTGTTCATTATTAATAGGTCTACAAAAAAGTCCGCAATGGCATATATCTATCTTTTAAGAATAGCTTACTATACCCATTTTATCTTCTAAAAATTGGTTACTTACAATGCGGTAATTTGGAAAGCTATTTAGAAGTATTCAGTATTAATCCTTATCAATTTAAATACGTTAGTTACCTTAAACATTTGATGCATATTATTTTACCCTTTTACACCATACCATTTAAATGAATATCCAATCCAAATCCATAAAATAAATAAAATAAAATGAATTAGAAATAATTCTACTAACTACGTATTGTTATTTTTTACGTACATTTAAAAGAAATATCTAGGCATCCACTTTGGATAAGCATAAGTATATTAGTTACTATAAATTATAGGCTATACTTTTATTTAACAGAAACAATTAGGCAAAATATCTTAAGTAGGGCTAATAATTATCAATCAATAATATGAAGCTGAAGAAGAAACAGAAAATCTAAAGATGTTACAAAGTTACCGGTCACCCACCCAAAGACTGACCTTTCCAAAAGTTGCTTAACTTTCACAATAACATTGTTTTGTTAGAAAGTGTGATTTTTGCGAATGACCGCACGCATCTGTATGTATGGTGATCAGACGAGCCTCAATTCTACTAATATTAACATAACAATCGTGACTCAATTGTGTTTCAATGGCATTTACTTTGCTTTTTTAAAGACCGCAATTGGGTAGCGTGGCGGCATACATGTTGGGAGGAGAGAAAGCGAACGCTAGACTTACGTGCGGAAGGGAGAAAAAGGAGGCTGCTCTACCCCTGCCTTTACCGCGCACCTACCCAAGCATAGTACCCAAGGCACGGCACTGCACTTTCAGTCAAACTATAACTTATGAGCCGTTTACACGGTTCAAGTTAATTGTTAAGTAATTAGTTAAAATTAAGTTGTCAGTCAACTAAATTTTTGTGTGTAAACAGCCAGTTAAGTTTTAAACTTTTAGATTTTAGAAAGAAAAAAAATCGACTCACCCATAGCAGTATCCCGTCTGTCTGAGCTGCTCCGGGTGAGTCGATTTTTTCTAGTATTGTTTCAATTACATAAAATAGCTTAAGCCAATTGCAAGTAGTAAGTTGCCCATTAAGTGGGCAAGTGATTAAGCAAATATAATCTAGTCTATTTTTTTGGGCAAGTAACCTCGCAGCCTGCATCATGCTCCCTCCACTGGGCGTGGCCACGCGCTGTACTTGCCACTTGCCGTCGGGATCCAACTAAATTCGATCGTTTGTACCTTTACACCGAAAAAAAATGTTGACAACCCTAATCCTGAGCACAGATAATATAATACTAATACTAGTATCCCGAGGCAAACACTGGCTATTTACTACTTAAACGATTATTTACTGTATTTTAACTTAAAATTAAGTTGCCCATTTAGTTACTACTTAATCGCTTGAACCATGTAAACAGCCCTTAAAAGCAATACTATTGAAACGCCATTTAGACACGATTGTTACGTTAACATCAGCAGATCCAGTCCCTGCATGGTGACCAAAGTGAACAACGATGTTAGCTGAGATATATGAGGTGTCAGTGCGTGATTTATACGAGCGCCTCGGGCTGCGTGCGCGCAGGCAACGAGGGAGGAGTGAGCTTCTCTAAATAAAAAGGAAATAAACAAAATACTTCTATGGAACTTAACCTTGATATTATTATGTATCTAACTACAAAAGGTTCTGTACAATGTTACCGTTTTTGTAACCAACATTCTTTATGAGTAGGTAAACGTGCCTATGGTCTATAGGTATATACAATAATTATTTCTTTATTTTGCTGCAAGCCCGTTTCGCTGAATCAATTTTGATGTTTTTTTTCGCTTATTATATTTTTTTACTGCAAGCACGGTTTTTACGGATAGTATATAGCGTTATTATTGATCTATATTTCTATGTTCTGAGATCTATAATACCAGATTCATACTAATGTAGTAACTACACGTACACAGAAATCCATTAACTCTGCAATAAATATTTAGATTCGTTTGCCATATTAGTGCGACATTTTATTTTGAATACTGTCAGTAAATAATTAGTGGCAAAGTTTACCTGCAATACTTCGTTAACTGCAAATGGCCTGATTTCTTAAAAAGAAAGTGCACCAAGGTTCATTATCGAATTTAAACCAAAAATGTCAAAATAATTTTAAAATTTTTATCAAGCGAAGGTACTAGCCAAACTTTCATTTCAGTATCGACATGATATATTTAATACTAAATGATGTACTAGAAAAAACACGACTCGCACCAGATCAATTCTCGGACGGGAATCGAACCCGCGATCCTTTTTTCTAGTACATCATTTAGTATTGTATAAAAATAGCATTGTGAATGCAAAAATCTTAAGTTTAAAAATTGATATATTTAAGTTGTTAGCTGTGCTTAGAGCGAACTTCAAAAAATAAGCTTTTAGTTTTGATGTTGTATTGACACACATCAACTTTGTCTAGGTGTGATTTTCATACAAACGAGGTAACTTTGAAGCCTTGGTTTCCTGCCAGGAATGTACTGTGCTGTGATCTGATGATGGCTATCCTAATAAACTCTATATTTGTATATTTTTTAAAATTATAAAACAGTATTCATCTACTAACACATAGGTACCGCTGAATGGCAATTTAATCACTATAGTGTAAATTAATATTACTCACAAAAAGGTTTTGTTTATTTACGAAATATAGAGTAAAATCATACTCCGCATGTCTTAGCTTTGGTTTGCTTTGGCTTATCACATCATGGCTTATTAATTATAGTGACGATATCGAAGCTTCCGTTGAGGCATAGCCCAAATTGTTTTCTCATTTGTCATAATATTCTTAAATCGTATCTGATTTGCTCGTGAAAATAATGAGCTCATTTGTGTCCGAATATTTTTAATATATAATTGACAGCGTAACTGCTTTGATTACAAGGTAAGAAGTCATAAAATTTAGAGAAAGTAATGAAATAAATACTAATATAAATAAATACACAAATGATTAAATGGAACAACATCGCACGAACATTGTGTGTGATGGAAGGTACCACAAATACTAAAGAAAGTTCATTTTTTTAAATTGACTCGGTCGAGTATTGAACCCTCGAGATGGCGATATATTCTAAGTACCTATAAACTTTTTTCAGTGTAAGTGAATAAAAAACTGGCCATTTGAATGGGGTAGGTGCTTCGTACGAGTGTATTAAAATAAAAAAAATGAATGTTTGTTTATTTCAGGTACCGTACGTGACGAATAGGCAACCATTACTTATAGGTTCGTAGTTAGTGCTGACAGTTTGACCTCTGGCGGTCTTCGACGCTAAGGGTCAAAGGTTAAAGTTTCTTAAGAAGTCATTAAGTAGGTATGGGCTTGTTTGCTGTACCTATGTAACAGCATATATTTATTCTGTGGTAATGTGGGAAGAGGACATCTTGATTCTTGTAAATATAGGGTCTTGTAAGTTATTGATGTCTACGTTCATACATTTTCAAACACTTAGCAGCTGGCTACGACTTCCCTGCCTGAACAGTCTCTTTATGTCTATCGCAGCCGACTGGTTTTCTTGCTTCAATAAACGATGTTTCTGAGTAACGGAAAGAGACAGAACTAGAAGAAAATGAAGAGACCGGCAGGTCGAAGTGGCTTACTTTTAATTAATTACTTAACCACTATACGCAACGGTTTTATAAGCATAATAATATGTTGAATAACTTTATGTCTACTTTATGTGCATATTATTTATCCGTTAACAATATAAATAATAATCAAGTAAAATGTTACAAGTACAGGGTATACTGAAATAAAGAAAATTCAAGATCTTGAGTCAATATAATTTTTTTAATTCCAATCTTAGCTTAGATCGCAATAAAGCTTTTATAGATTATGCCTACAAGATAACATTTTATAAGTAATCACTTAGCACGTTGTCAATCGTTTTAATGGACCGATTTGTCCCGATTCCTCGTAATGGCTTATTAAAATCTATAGTGTCATTGTGCCATTAATTTAATTGCGTTATGTAATTTTATCTTTTCTAAGTGACAGGCTTTTTAAATGCCGACTTTCAATCATCGAGTCAGAATTATTAAGGTACTTTGAATTATACTTTTTGGCTGGCATAATCTATAAGCCGTGTTGGCCATTTCAGTTTTTTATTGACGGTTCAAGTACAATTTAAATTGATAAATGTGATTCTTTTACCCTAATAATACTTAATATTATAATATTTTTTAAGACACCACTGAATTATTATAATAATATCATTGATAATATACTAAAAGAAAAGATTTAATTGTTCCATTTTGGCCCGCTTTCTTTTTGGGATTTTCATATAACCGTATTTTCCTATAGCAAGTTTATTTCATTGTGTAAGCACTAAGTACTTAAAAAGGAGGCATTTATCTTGTTAACTAATAATATGGAATCCTAACTCCTAATTAGGAGCTTACGCAGTCAAAACGGTCACACTGTTATAATTTAATCCACGACGTTTATTTTTTTGTTTGAAACTTTTTGCGACAGCCTGCCTTTTACCAACTGGTTTCGCATATCGTGTTGTTAGTGTAGACACAACTTGCTTTTCGAAAACGGACTTAATGGTGTAAGAAGTTAGGTTCAAGATTTTTGTGACATAGTAATATAGAGTTACAAGTTATGTTGACTGTCGTTGTATGTGACGGGTGTTGTTATTTGATGGATATGACATGACAGAAGTTTGATCTGGGACCTGGGATACATTTCTTCTTTCTCCATTGTGGGTTCTTTTAGAGTGTTTTAATAGGGATGTTGACTAATGAATAAAATAACGAAATACTAATAAAAATCGTAAACATATTAAGCTTTTAGAGTAGCTTGTCTACCTCTTGGTTTTATATATTGCATATTATTTGTTTTATGACCCTTCAAAGTTGGGTGGACAAGTCCATTTAAAAAGTATAAAATTTATTAAAATAAATGATACCTTTAATTAGTTCGTAAAATGTATAGCAAATTTGTCGAAGAAACCATTTTGATAAACACAATATTTAATATAGCTGCTGAACAAATTTCCTATGCGTTGCATACAAACTTGCAAGGCGTGACGTCATAACGTGCAAGCCATTAGTATGGAGCGTTTTTGATCGAGTTTATTTGTGTGCATTTCACACTGTGATATCTTGGGCAGTTTTCATGCTAGCGAATTAATTCTTTTACCAATGTTGATTTTTTTGAGAGGTAATTTATGTAACATAAAATAAAAAAAATGGTCAACATCCCTATTGTATGTTATGTTAAGTCACATCATTAATTTGGTCCTATGGTATTACGGTGACAAAATAACGAATACAAATATAAATTATTAGCTCGGTGATAAATTAATATGCTTTATGTTCATCACACAAAGATATACCTTAGTAAGTAGAGTTGCTACCGTTCTGTACCAAACCGATTATTAAAAAAAATTATTAAATTAAACTGTCGTCAAAATAAATGTTAATACGCAGAATTCGTGATTTTGCAAAAGATGCGTCTAAGCTGTTTTGTCTAGGTCTATTTGCAAAAGATAAGTATAAGCTGTTTGGTCTAGGTCTAGGATAAAACGTAGACGGAAAAGATCTCCAAATAATCTAGAAACGAATATTAAAATATTTTTCTGAGTAAACGACTGTAAATAATAATTTGAAGATTTTTGTTAGTGTAAAAGAGTTGACTATTATTATTTTATTTCATTAGTAACATATTTTTCTAAGCTCCTGCGTGAAATAGGACTTACTGTAATGGAGTCAACAAAAACTCTACAATAAATTCGAGAATCTTTCATCACACCGATAGATTAAAATTAAAAATGACATTCAATAAACTAAATCACAGTATGAAAGAAATCGAGTTAAGTATTTGAATTTAAATAGTGTCATTACCTGACAATTATAGCGAAATAAAAAATGGTCAAGAGTGAGTGATTCCAAATGTGGGTTCTGTATTTCATTTTGTGATTATATAAAATATTTAATTTTATAATTCTTATAATCATTAAGTTATTAATTATCCTTTCTTATGTTACCTTAATCCAGTTTAAAGTAGACTTGAGCCAAAAGACAGTATTTTTCTATGGTTTTGCCGAACTTTATCATCACAACTTAGAGCCAATTTCACCAAATGTCAAATAATCTTGTTTACGCTTATCAAGTTTAAACATCGAGTTTGATCTCTTGTTATTTCAAATCGATTTCACCAGCTCATTGGTTTTTATACAATATTTTACGAGGTATTCTTTATTACAAAAAATGCAATTTTTGTAATATTTTTTTTCTTTTTGTTATGCATGATAAGTGACAGCCTTGAACCCGTTTAGTGACTTAATCGCGCTTTTAATCTTGGTGATTCAACACTGTGTTTTTTACACTAACTAATTATTTTAAATATATATATAGTTGTATAATATATAGTTGTTTTGTCTCAAATAAAGATTTTTCTATTCTATTCTATTCTATTCTAAATACGATGTTAATATAGGTAGGTACTGTGATGGAAAATGCTTACAAACACCTTCGCTAGGACTGTAGATTTATGTTGTGTGTTGTTACAGACTTCGCTAGATAAATATATTTGAATTGCGAGAGGATCTCCAAAAATTGCAATACCTATGTCAAAAGTACAATACTTATAAATAAGTAAGTAGATCATATTTTTTGTTAAGTGTTGTGAGATGTGAACGTACGTTGATTATTCGTTGGTGATAAGCGCAGCTTAAGGCTTGTTAACGTCAGCTGCTGGTCTGCTGTGATGATGATTATATTAGTTGTGTTAGGTTAGGATAATATTAATTTATTTATGTAATAGTACTGCAAGAAGGTACCCCAAGACTTAAAGAAAGTTATTAATTTTTTGGCGACTACTCTTTTCATGTCAATGTGGATGAAATACAATACATAGTTTTGTTTTAACGACTATTTTATCAAGAAGTGACGATTAATTACAGTGATAATTTCAAAACTGTATTGCCTTGCCTTAAAAAATGCCCTTATATTCTTCGTCGTTTTCATACATTTTTATTGCAATAAAGTTTCAAAACAGCAAGTCTGATATTATAGGCCTACAATTATACTGTGTTATTTATTATAAGATTTATAGCGGGTTTGATTGGCATCACCATATTAGTACCCTCCGTATTTGAGTGGAGAGAGACATGCGCTGCGCGTGCGTCGATCCGCTGTCCGCGAAAGCCTTATGGAGAGCGCAGAAATATCGCTGTTAGCTTATACTGAATTATGCATGGAGCATTACATTCGATTAATATTATGAGGGATAGCTATCAGACGGTTACATTAAAGTGTTTTTAAAGTTTTGTGGGATTTACATGGGTCGATTTTGCGGTAGATTTCTGGTCGATTTTTTATTTTTATCGACAATCGCTTCTAAAATCGAAGCGCCACCAAATCAAAATAAGGTAATCTTACAATTCTTTAAAGGAGAAAAAGAACCCTTACGTATTATGATCACATCGTAGTCCGTCAGTCTGTTAATATTCTATTTCTCGAACGTGCGAGCATCGAGTTTTCATAATTGTCAATAATACTAAGATCTATTGTAATTAGGGGTTTTAAAAAAAATATATATTCTTTCAACTCGTAGTTTTTTGTATTTTTTGGACTAATTGTTAACTTAAAAAAACATACTTTATAAAACTACTACAATCTATTTATTGAGATTATTTTTAATATTTTTAAATTTGAGATTTTTGCGAGTCGTATTTTTTCTAGTATATTATTTAGTATTGTTATTTTTAATAGTTTATGCAGCATTTACCTTGTATTCTGCCATATTCCTGTTGTTTATCAAGTAGGTAAACCACACTATGATGGTCTATGATCTTTAAAGGAGAACCGGAACATTTCATCGATTGAAATTGATCTTAAAATATATCTAATAAAGCTACTTGAATCAAGTTCTGTCTTATTTTTAGTGCATGTAGAAAAAGAGTTATACAATGACGAGTATTTTTTTATATGGAAATACTATTGAAAGTATGACTCATCTAAAACGTTCCGTAAAGGTAGATGTGAAAACATGGCTGCATAAACCACAATTTTTTTGCTTTTTTCGATATTAAGAAAACCAAATGACAATATGACTTCGATTTTGCCGTCTCTGTCTACGGATTTTGCATAGATAATCTGTCATTTGGTTAATAGATACATAGAATCAAAGATAAAAAAATAAAAAGTTGGACATAAACTGATGACGGGTCTCCATTTTTATAATAAATAATTTCTGATAGTGTGATAAATGATAATGTTTGAAAACTTATGAATAGAAAGAGTATTTCTACATCAATAAATGAAACGCAGTAGATATGCTCGGTTTCTATAACTTTTCCGGAGTTTAGCACTCACAGTCAGTTGCAAGAACGATCTTTAAAGTTAATGCTTCATTAAATGTATCGCCATCTTTTTCTTCTTTCAAAAGAAGTAAAGGACGGTGATACCTTTAATGACGCATTAACTTCAAAGATCGTTCTTGCAACTGACTGTGGCTAGTTTTAAATTAACTCGAATTTCAGCTAAAACTCTGTGCATTAACCACCTCTGTGAAAATCGTGTTACTTTAAAATACTGTTATAACTTCGGAATTCATACTTTTTATTTACACGTGTTTGCGGATCTCTTTGCCTCCATTTTTTCATACGCATAAGTAAGTTCTTTGTTTTGGTACTTATATGCAGACTACTAATCGTGACGTCACAAGATTCTCACAGCCCTCTGAAGATGGCATCGACATAAATCGCAGTCTATCGTACGTTTATTTATTTGTGTTAGTACCCGAGCTCGCCCGCTCAGTTGTGTAAAAACAACCGAACGGCGAACACGTTCACGTTCGGTTTTTGTCGCCAGTAACCGAGAGCTTACGACGCGATGTCTTTAGAAACTTACTGACAGTACTTCTTGACATAAAAAGTGATTAAAACTTACTTGAAAGTATCAACACCGTTTAGTCGAAGTGCATTTGACGCTTTTAGAGAAATCAGTGATGCGTGTGTTGTCGATAATCGGATCGGAATCGGTTAAGTGAAAAAGTGATTGGTTATCGATTTTCATCAGTGTCAATAGTGGCTTAAGTTATTGTGTCAATATCGGAAGGTAACGTTCGTTGACATGTTCGCATTTCTGACATTCTAAAATTTCATTTGCTTTTTGTATTAGCAAGTGGTTGCTAAAACCTTTGCGTGTTTTAAAACGTGCAGAATATTCACCTATACATTCCAAACTACTTCTTAAAGCAAATTTATTTAGCTATCGACGTTATGCAGTTTATAACTTACTTAATTAGAACATGATTGATTTCTTAACACAGATATATCCTTTTCGAATGCCAATAATACTTGAACAGTTTAAACTAGACAAAACCGGATTATAGTTTAACTTAACAACTTCAAAAGACAGTGACTTAAACACCGACTTAAAATCAAGAATATATTAATATACATAAGTCGACTCGACTAAAATCAAAAATTTTCAAAACTTAATACAAATGCGTATTCTATATTTATCCAAATACGTAACCAAGGAGTGGATTTGAATAAAATTTTGTTAAGAGTTCAGTCACAGCTTGCATTGTCAGTCAGATAAGTTATTTATGACTTATTAAAATTTATAACTTCTCGAGATTAATCACATTATTCGCTTAAACCAGTCGTAGTTCTCATAACAAAAAAATCAAATATACAAAGCTATTTCACTTAATAGTAAATCAAATAATGCAACAAAAAAAGCTTTACAACCGCTAATGGTAAATAAACAACAGTTTTACAATCTCGTTAATTACTTAGTTCGGCGCATGTCCGATTTCGCGAGTGACTCGATTTTGATTGAAGTTATCGATAAATCGATCTTCGCGCTGTCCGTGACGCTAATTGCCACCAACGTTTATCGATATAAAATCTCGATCCTAATCACTGCATTACTTATTGGAAGCTCGAAAATCGTGGGCAACTAGTGTGAATTAGATCTAACTGCTAGATAAGATAGGTGTTTGGCTCTAAATCTGTAACATTTTATTACTTAATTAGTGCATGCAACCTTTACATTGCAATTTCATAGCACCGCGATATTTATGCTTTACGAACTCGCTAAAGCTCTAAGCAAGTACTTAATAATTAATTACGTCCTTTTCCTTTGATATACACTTTATACAGCGTGTTACAAAATAACTCCTAATGCCGAATATGGTATCTACCATTTTGATGGTCTCTATCTAGACCATCAAACTGAAAAATGTTTACTATGGGACCAACTATGAAATCGCGAAAAAAAAACAACTGTTTCATACAAAAATTAATAACGAAAATATCAAAATGTATGAAACAGCAGATTTTTTCGCGATTTCAGAGTTGATCCCATAGTAAAAGTTGTTCAGTTTGATGGTAGATGATGAATTAGGGGTTGTTTTGTAACACGTTGTATTAAGTACAAAAGTACAAGTTCTTACATTATTTAACATATATATGCATTTATAACTATAGAAAAAGGGACTTGCTTGATATATTTTCTTATATGTTTTAAACTTTTTCACAAAATTAAGTACCTATTTTAATTCTGTTAAACATATTTTCGACACTTAACTAACTTTTTATGTTCAAAATATTCCACGTTTTTACTTCAACATCTTTCAATTAAAAATCACTAAAAACTTATTCAAGTTAAGGTATTATCACGTAAACAGCTATTTCATAGTTCAGGGATTTTCCTAAAAATGTGTGCTGAAATATTTGTATGGACACCACATGTGTGGCTACCAACATGTTTTGTATACATTAACGACCGTTTCGCTATTTATGTTTTTTTTATAAAGTTTAAAACAAAATATATATTTTATAATATACGTGTTAGAAATGTTTGTGCCATATCGTTATCAATGCATTCCTTTGCAACATACTTACCATTTTTTTATTTGCATCGACGAAACAAAAGTGTAAATAACCCTCTTGCAGTCGGGTAATGATGTCGTCAGCAAGATTACTTGTTTGTTGTGTAAAAATACCTATATTTTATATGACTATTTATCTAGATACAGCGGTTGTCGGTGGAAAACTCAAAATAATTTTTAATTAAATTTTAATAACATTTTGTCTTCATAGAGGTATTAGGTAAGTTTAACTACCTACCTAAGTTTAATTAACAATTTAAATGTTATTAAGCTAAACCTAACCCAATCTAGGCCCTTTCGAATTAATTGCAACGCAGTCGATGGTTTATGGTTTCTGTCATTAACAACATGACCAACCGACAGGATAAATCATATCTAGAATTAATGTCTGACCCGAACGCAACTGACCGCACCACGATGGAGTTATTGCCGCGGTCAGTCACGGATCTGACCGGCTGTGCTTGAAATACATGGGAATTTCGTTCATGTCGTGTTCATGCAAAACGTCAGTAACTGTAAAAAAATTGTTTAAAAAACAAAAAACCGACTTCAAAAAACCTGCCTCTAAAAAAATGGAAGAAATAATATACAAATCATTAGATACGCATTATCATTGTTATAATAAAAAACGTCTATTAAAGTCGGGTGGGGCTGGAGAACATCTTCCTTTTTTTATTCTAAAAGCCCACCCGAGTTCAATTGACGTGTTTTATTATAACAATGATAATGCGTATCTAATGATTTGTATATTATTTCTTCCTTTTTTTTAGAGGCAGGTTTTTTGAAGTCAGTTTTTTGTTTTTTAAACAATTTTTTTATTTTTTTATTTTTAGTGTAAGTACCTTCTGCATTAGGTAGTGTAGGTATATTATTTAGGTAGAAAAATCGGCTCAGCCAAACGTGAGATAATCGCGGAGAAACATACATACATACAAACTGAAAACTTACCTCCTTTTTTTGAAGTCGGTTAAAAAGACTACACAACGGCATCCCTTCCCCAACAAAAAAAATCATCTAATTCGGTTCATAAATAACAAAATTGTCAAGTTAGTTGATTTAATATCATAGTATTTTCAGGATTACTTGTAAACTACTGAACCGATTTGAAAAAAAAATAAATGGGACCATCTCGCAAGAAAACTCAATCGAACAAAAAAAAAATTATCTAAATCGGTTCAGAAATGTCGAAGATACGCGCGAACAACGATAAAAAAAAAAAACATACAATCGAATTGAGAACCTCCTCCTTTTGATGAAGTCGGTTAAAAAGAGTTTTATGATTATGGGAAAAATAAAACAGATGATATAGTAACAAAACTACCTGTAACGCAGGCAAAAATTATTATAATTGTCAAGATTACAGTACAATTGCTTACCTATAAAAAATAGAAAATCTATGCAAAATCCACGCGTCATGGGCGTTTTTAGAAAAGCCACAATCACAACACGAATTTCGCGTTGAGGTTTTTTGGCAGTGACCACAACGCGTTGTGAGCGGTTGTTTCGCTCAATGAGCGATTTGGTCTTTGAGCCTCGAATTTCGCGAAACTGACGAATGAGGTAAACTGACCAGTTAGAGAAACTGGCTAGTTAGGAAAACTGACGAGTGATAACCCTACGTAAACACACACATGCTTATCTATAAGTGATCTTTCGGTACAGAAACTATTGCTTCAAAAATGAATTCCTCAAGTTTTCAATATCCCAAACCCAATGAAATAATAAATGAAAGAAGTACTGAGAGACACAATAGGTTTTCTACACCTTATTTTAATTTATTAACTACACAATTGAAAGGGCTTTCCAAACGACTTGATTAAAAGCCTGCATTAGTAATGCATCGTGGTTAAAATTCAATGAACTTTAAGTGCGAGAAACCTCTTCACACCTATGTTTAATTTATAATGATTAAATAAACTTACGACCGATATAAGCCAAATGAAATGAAAAGTTATTCATTCATTCATGACTTAAGGCGATTAGCTTCCTCACAGTGGCGCCCTGACCTTAAATAAATGTATTGCTCGCTAAGTACATAATGTATCGAAAATTCAAACGTTGAGATTAAAGCTAAGGTTCTATAGTTTATTTACAAACTATAATCTGTGTAAAATATAGTTCGTTGTAGTAGTAGTAGGCAAAAGAGCAAAAAGTGGCCACTTGAGGGTACTAAATACTAATCACCTTAAACTCGCGTGCTATGCTGAGGTTGCATCATTTCGGCGTGGTCGTTAAAACTTCACCAATTTTAATAGAAGGAAAACAAAATGATTGAACAAAATCTTCGTATAAAGATGTACTGAAACTTAAAGAAGGACATGCTACTATTATTTTCCTGAAAGTCTGCTGGAAATTCCACGCAGTCGATGAAAGCCGCATGCAAGAGATTGTGTCGAATAAATTAATTATTAACCTCTAACGGCATTATATAAATTCTACTTGCATTGCAGACTGCGGTTCCTATGGGAATATATTGTACCGAACCGGTTACATTTCTTATGGCTCGGTCCATTGTGACATTCTTGGTCCACGGGCAGGACGAATGCGGAATTAATGCGTTCATTAAAAAGTCTTTTTAAAATAAAAGGAGTCCACCAAGTAAGTACCAAATTGCATTGAGCAATATTAATAATTTTATATATTTTTAAAGAAAATTAATTAGTTGACTCAATTTACTGTAGAGTGCTGCGTATGACCTATTGTTTTAAATAAACCTAGAAGAAACGTAGTATCAAAGACATCTCGAATTTAACAGTAAATGAATAATACAGTAGTGCAGTTTTAAACCACAGAATTTATGAATATTTCCGATCATAGATAAAGCTATAAGGCACGCACTCATAATATAAGACCAAGGACCTATCATAAATCTTAGCCGAAAAAGGAAAACGACAAATTGCAAGAATTAACCACTCTCAATGAATATTGATCGATTCTTGGAGCTCTTATTAGAAGGCAGTAAGAGTAGAAATTCAATCGAAAATGTTTTAATACATAACTTGTCTATGAATGTTAATTGCTGTCTAGTATATATAGACATCTAATTGGATTGCAATGGAAAAATCTCTTGGAATTATTTTCCTCGCTTCCATAAGATAATGCGTCACATTTCAGTACACTAGAATCTAGATTATTATTTATATCCTGTGCTGCGGATGTGAACATCTACCACCTTAGACAAATGGGAAATAAAACAAAGTTAGTTAAGATAACTATGGGTTTCAATAGTAAACTAAGTTTTGTAAATATTTTTCATATATAAATTAAAGCTTCTAAGTCCGTTGTGAAGTTAGAAATATTAACAAACAAGTGCAGGCGTAATCTACGATCTATTACAGCTGTCGTGATATGAAGCCATAAATCCTGCTGTATTCGACTTTGTCAAATGCTACCCCACAGAGATATGCCTTCACTTATTTATATATTATTAACATAATAATACTACCTTACCGCTACTGTTGGCTAATCTAGATCTGGAAAAAAAAACTGGAAATATGAAGAACTTGAGTTTAGCAGGATTTCCACTGCCTGTTCCAATTTTGACAATATTTTTTTTAATTTTTAACCGGTGATTCTGAGTCACATTTCTAATAAATTATGTTTAAAAGGAAAAGGCAAAATACTGTGTAACTTATAACTAATTATACAAACGCTACTCAGCCGCTGAAAATCTTGAAATGATCGCCTAAACGAATTGCTCTCCTAATATTATAAAGAAAGCCATAAGCAAAATTTCAAGTTTCCTAGTGATAATGTCGTCAGTCAGTCAGTTTCTCATTTTATTATAATATGAACAAATAAGTAGATAATAATAGATAAATAGATTTCTACTTAGAAGTTGGCTTTTAATGTTATATTTCGTATCCTTGTAACGAAAATGCAATGTCAAATTCAACTCAATATCTCGATAACTCATTTTGGTCCTCCTTTCAAAAAGATTCAACGATATTTAAAAAAACCTAGTAGTGGTAATAGGTATCTTCTGGATCCAATTGAACATACTATATTCGATTTTAGATTTCGACAAGTATTTTATTCTCGGTCGAAGCATATTTTTTCCCATGAAGCCTTTTTATGGTCGGGCGGGTTTGAACCAACTTATTAACTTATTTGTACATTGTGCATTTTATTCAACGATTTGTCCAGCGCCAAGCGTTCTAGATATTTGGTCTAATAATATTTGTATTATTAGTTTATGATCAGCTGTTTTCATTACAAATTTAATGTCAGTTTTAAACTCGGCAATAATAAGGTAAGCATTACAACACTTTATAACTTTTGGGATGATATTTTTCATTGCTGTTGTTTAATATTGAAAATGTTTATGTTGTGTATGTGCTCGATGTTCAGTCAAAAGTGGGACATGTCCGTAGATCGGTCAAAATTGGAGATACCTATAAAGGAGAGGGGTTACAATGTGCAGGGCGAAGAGATCTATTCTATGCTGTTGTACAAGTACAAGTATATTAATAAGTAAAAGTAAAAGATCTACGCAAAACAAATCAGTGACGAACAAAAGATTTTTAAAATATGCCCTGTAAGAAAGAATTAATGATGTGTCATAATAAGTTGTTGACTTCTGACCTCTCACCGAATATAATGCAAAATATTATAACGAAGTGATTTTCGCCTTTATTTTAATTGAATTTCTTTGCTTTGAGTGAGCCACTGCAATATTTGGTTATTTATGCTTTAATATGTATCATATTGTCCAAAATCTTTAATACCTTGGTTCATGGGTGATGGTTCGAACTATCGTCTGGTAAAAAAATGAGCTATCGGGAAGCGCCTTAGGAAATTAATGAGTTTCAAAAAATACTTACTAGTGTTTGATCTCAACTAGTGACTTGATTCCTAAATCATATTTTACCTATTTCATACAAAATGTGACTATGGCAAAACTATCATTTATGTAAATGGCAAACTATCATTTATGTAAATGGCAAAATTTACTTATGTAAATGTACCTTCATTATCTTTGCACAAATATGCAATTTCGATGATTGAAATTGCGTGCTATGTAGATTATGGAAAACTACTTGTGACGTATGGTAACACTAACGATAAGATTAAAGATATAAGGCGGTAAAACTCAATGGGAATGGGAATATTCTTTATGCATATAGTAAACTTATTAGCTATGAATGAAGTATGAATGCTATAACGACATGATGCACTTGGAAATCAATATAACTATTAAATATGTACCTTTAATAATACTGATAGGTACTGAATAAATAAATAAAAAGTACACTTCATTGGATTCAAACATATGAAATTACATATTATTGATATTTAGGTATATACCTATATCAATGTCACTCTCTCGTACTACTATGTAATGAAAAGATTATTCATGATATTTCAAAATTTAAGTGTAGTTTCTTAAAAGTGTTTACTTCGAGAGTGCGAGAGAAAGAGAAGCATATAAAATAAATACTCATTTTATACCTACTTATCACAATAATTACATATTACGCTTTTTGAAAAATCCCATCAGTTCATCGACGTCATTAAAATTAATTTTATCGAAACCATGGTAAAAAAGAACTATTTACTCAAAACCACAACGTGCTAATTACTTAATGACAGTAATAAAAATTAGTAAAACCTATTAGGAGCAGTCCCATTATAAAGTAATGAATTATATTAGTTTGTGTCAACTAATCCAATATATTTAGTTGTCAATTGTAAGATACGTTTAGCCGTTGGGGCATACTTGAACCAGATAAAAAAAACCATTAAACTAAATGATTGATGTTGAACCCACAGAAAATTAATTGGTAAGAATGCCACCTTATATGGTTTCTAGATTCCACAGATAATACAAATTGTTTAACAGTTAGTATTTGTCTTTAATTAATTTAGTTCAGGATTATTATTTATTTAATAAAAAACGAGTATTTTTCAAATAATGTCTTAAAAGGCTTGTAATACAACGTGTTAAAAAACCCACGAATATGGTAGATAGGGACCATCAAACTGAACAACTTTTACTAAAGAATCAACTCTAAAATCGCGAAAAAATCAGCTGTTTCATACAAAAATTAATAAAGAAAATATGAAAATGTATGAAACAGCTGATTTTTTTCGCGATTTCAGAGTTGGTCCCGTAGTAAAAGTTGTTCAGTTTGATGGTCCATAATATATATTCAATTAGGGGGTTTTTTGTAACACTTTGTAGAGTGATTTTCGTAAGTCCTTATATCAGTTGAATGATCTTAAAAATATCAAAAGATTTTTATGTCTCAATGAGAAAGTACTTCGTCTCCTACTCTTTCACCCTTTCTGCTATACGACTCTGGAACGTTTTACTTCTAAATATTTGAAATGCACTTAGCAAGTACGAATTTAAAATAATGGTGCGTGAGCACTACTTGTGTTCTTTACGCTAGTCTCGTCGTATCTGACATTGCTACTCCTTCTTATATGTATGTATAATTTATGTAGGTATATATGTATTTAATTATGTTTTTATTAGGATTTAGTATATACTTTATGTATAATTTTGTATTTTTTTTATATACTGTATTTTTTTTGTACCTACCTATATTTTGTTGATTCAGTTTTTTTTAATAAGTTTTGTTTATTGCCGCCACGATTTTTCTCCTTATCAACTTACCGGTTGACTGGTAGAGAATGCCCTTGGGCATTAAGTCCGCCATTTAATGTTTTTATTTTAAGCAATAAAGATTAAATAAAATAAATAAAGTATTCGATTTAACGTCGATGATGTTACATACCTAGTTTCTCAGTTTCAACCATACATACTCTTACATCAAAATCTTGACAAACACCAACCAGTATAAAGCAAGTTAATATATTTGTTACATACCTATTTATGATTTGTACCTTGTTGGGTTAGTACCAATAGGTATTTGACAGTTAGGTTGATATTGAACATAAATATAATAGCCCGTATTTAAGTATTTTTAAATCCTATTTTATATGAAGTTTATATAGATAACGGAGTGCTGGTACCGACACTGATGTATGGAAGTGAATCTTGGGTATGGCAGAAGAAGAATGAAAGCAGAATAAATGCGGTAGAGATGCAATCGTTGAGGAAAATATGTGGAGTCAAATTGAGTGATAGAGTGAGCAATGATGTGATTCGTGAAAGGTGTGATCTGAAAGATGATATAGTGACAAGAATTGAGAAAGGAATGCTCCGGTGGTTTGGTCACTTAGAGAGGATGAATGAAAGGCGAATAACGAAAGAGATATATTGTGCGAATGTGGAAGGAACGATTGCGCAAGGGCGTCCCAGAAAAACCTACGCGGACCAATTAGAGGTTAATAAAAAAAGGCAGTGACAAAACCACAGGGCATGTATGAAAATATTGATGGCTGTGAAAGAAGCGAAAGAAGTGTGTAAGGATCGTAGCAGGTGGTGATCCATAGTCTCAGCCTACCCCCATGGGAATTAGGCGTGAGTATATGTATGTATGTAAGTTTATATAGATACTTATCGAAGTACCAATATCCATCTCTGCGCTATATTTTGAATATTTTTTTTGTTTCATATTTAAGTCTATTGTTCGTTATCATTTGAATGAGCCCATCAATTTTGCTATTGTCGTGTGGGCCGCTGATGTCTTCATACATAAGTGCTGTGTGGGTGCGCTTGTGTAATTGTACTTTATTTTTTCCTTGTGTCACTTTTGGCATAAAGTGTAAATTATGATTCGAGGCTTGTTTCGCTGACCTTTGAACGCTAGCAGAATTAAATGTTAACTTTGTTACGTAAAATTGTGAAGGATATTTATGTATTTGTCGTATGCAGAGATTTTTATTATCAGTAGAAAAGATTTTTGCCGCTATTTTACAGAATTCGATAAAAGATTAATGGTAACTTCTGCTTATCAAGCAGAAGTTACCGTTAATCTTTCTTCTGAAGCTAGAAATATAAAGAAAGTTCCCTTATTGGCGCATAATACATAATAAGTTATACGAGAAACTGGACTTACATGACAATGTGTTAGACACAAGATTTCTCGTTTACTACGTGAATGGGTAAAAATTCATATTCTGGCGTAGTCTCAAAATAAGTAAATCTTGTATTATGAATGTCACATCACATTCGGGAACAAAAACTTAGGCTTATTACACGCAAAAGAAACCGGGTCTAATCCTGGTAGGGAAGTAAGGCTGCTACTATCAGTATTTAAAGCATTAAGAAGATTGACTTTACTCAAGAAGAATAGCTGCTACTGCGCCAAGCGAGTCTCAAAAGTCGAACTTTAGTCAAATACCACAAAAAAGTGTAAAAGATAAATAATGATTGAAAAACTTACCTACACATAAACAAATGACTTTTACTACACATGTCACCAAACTTGTTCTAAATAAATAAAGATTAAATTTTAAAACAAAGATAAAAGTAACCAAGGCTTAGGTACATTTAACCGTGCGATCAATCACTTTGCTTTAGATACGGGCGACTGCTAATTACACAGTTACTGATAATTCTGTTTACAAACGTAATTCATTACGACTTCCGGTCTTAGACCTGTTTCAGAAAAGAACCACAATGTGCTTTTAGTTAAATATTGACTTTGGAATGATTTACAATGGGTATTATTACAATGGATTTGTAATTTATGTAATAAAATTCTAGCTAACCTACCAGTATTAAACCTCTAGCGTCGTAAAATGATTACTGCTATGCTTCGATCAAGAATATCCTAGATAACGCTTCACGAACTAAAACAGTAGGCACCCAAAAATGGCATATCAAAATAAAGCGTCCCACTTACAAACTTGGCGCTTATTTTGTACATAATCACCTCTTATTTTGTACAAACTCACATCTTATATCACTTACTTTGTGCAAAATAAGCGCCCAGTTTGTAAGTGGGACGCTATTTGAGGTGCCATTTTTGAGACTCGGACCGGACATCTAGGGTATCCTTGATCGAAGCTGCTATGCCTATTAAGGGTCAAATAAAAAGTGGACATTGGATAGTATGAAAATAATAGTTGAAACTAACTAGGTGCGACTATACTTACAGTTCGAAAACAATACAATGCACGTGACGTAAGTAGAGGTATCTAAAATGACTTTAATAACTCTATTATATTTTGTAACTTTTAAATTAACTATAAGTAGGTATTAAACATAACACGATGGGCAATTTTATGGTGCTAATTTGCAGGTTTAACACATTTTACGGCTAGATTTACATAACTTTAGTTTTCATTCAAAAGATTCAGTACCCCGTCGCGGTCATTAAAAATCTGATTTGGTATAACATAGTTTCATACAACGTCGTAAATGACAGCAAAAAATAAAATGTCTTCGCGCATGCGCCGTATAAGATAATTATGCGACTTTAACGCAGTAAACTGTTATAATCCGTGCTAAAATGCCTTTTTTGTTCGCTTAGTCTTGTTCTTAAATGTCAATGCAATTGTCATATAATTTTACGATTGAATTGAACTTTTAAAATGTCGCATTAACTTTCTCTGTATGGCTTATAGCATAATATAAGATTAAGGAGTGCTGATAAATAAATAAATTACATAAGCACTTATCTGATTGTTTTCAAGTATCTTTATTAACTGTATTACGAGATAATTAGTATGATTCAAATTGAGCACTTTATAATAATATTACAGCAGTATCTAGAGACGTCAATTATTGATGTGTCGTGTCGTATTTTTTTTTATTTTTTATATTTAATGGGTTTGCTCTTGACCCCAGTCTTGCCCAAAAGCAAAGACAGGGTCTACGATGGAGCGAGCTTGCCCAGAAGGTGCTTATTCACTCTGGCCTTGAATAGAGTCAGGTTGTATGCGCTCGGAAACACAGACGCCGGCAGGGAATTCCTTATAGAAATATTATAGTATTATAGAAAAGGAAGAGATATAGTCCAAGTTTAATAAACACAGCATTAAAATTAATTGATGTCTCTGAGTGATATACCTAATGGTTACTGTTGCTTTGGTATGAGCATTGGAAATATGTTAGTTGGGCCTGAAACATCTCTACCTACTTGTATAAAGTTACATTTTCCTCTATATTTTTCCATTTATTTCATATTGTAACGATGACAAACAAAAGACATCAACGCGTCACCAAAGGTTATAATTATCACGCTTTTTGTGCGAGTTAAAATAATTCTGTAAGGTAAAAAAACCCGTACTTATGTAAGTAGGTACATACTACTAGAAATCCCATAGCAAGTACTGGGGCCGTACCGGCTAACGCATCAAACTTCGACAAGTCTGCCCGGCTTCAAATTAAAACAGGTCAAAATGGCGTATGATGTCACACGCATATCGATATCTTCCAAACATCTAAACAATAGTACAATTAGCAAATAGTACAATATGAAATTCTTCGATTTATCTGTTTTAAGTTAAAGCTCGGCAGACCTACCGAAGTTTGAAAAGTTAGCCGGTAGGGCCCTTGGAGTATACGAAATGAATTTGCTTTATTTACTGATCTTTGCTAATGCAGCATTCCGTATTCAGCGCTTTTTACCTCGAGGGATCCACCGATTCTTATCGTTACCATCAATCGCTGCAACCTGATTCTAAGGACCAAAAAGGTCTCCTCGCTCTCAGCAAAATCGTCAGTTCACCAAATAAGTCCAAACCAGTAATCATCGGGAACAGATGCCGAGTCGATAAAAGCACGTGAATATAATTAAACGAGCATTAACATAAGCATTTTTCACATTAAATAAACATTATCTTGACCGCACTTTTTTAGATCAACAATCTACTGTAAAAATAGTAAAGAACTTGATAGCGCATTCTAATTTAAATTGGGTCCACGTGCGTCCACTTTTACCCAGCCTGCGCCCCAACAGTGGAAGAAGGAGAAAAATTATAAAGGTACATTAATTTTGCTCCCTCGTCCTGAAAATCGTTCATTACAGCTCTCCTATTATGTATATTATTATATGTTTTGTGGTCAATGAAGTTTTGTAAATAATAAAGACAAGTAAATGCTTGAGCACTATACTTGTAACACGACTTCTTTCACACTTGACCGGTCCCGATTTTGATCTTATTAAGGCGATTCAGTCCGCCCAATTATAAATCGATAAATCCACATTATATGACCCAATAACTCAATGATAATGTGCAAACAGAAACTGGTTTACACTTAATTAAAGTTAAACAAACACGAATAAAATACGATTAACAGATTTGGTCACTTCGGCATTTAGTCTTATTAATTTTTAATATAATTTCAATGTTCAATAATTAAACGTAAAATTGCAAAATATTTCCCGGCTATTCGGTCGGTCTATTTAGTTATTTCACACATTTTTATATACTTATAAATAAAAAGTTTTTTAGGTCTCTTTCCTTCATACTCTTGTAATTCAAAACAATACGAGTTATAAAACAACTGGTGGACATAAAAAAATCTTTGCAAGTTTGATTGAGACGAAATTAATTAAAGTTTCATTGTAAGGCAATTTCTATAGAGTTAATTAAATTATAATTGCATTGCGAATGGAAGCATGTTGAGATAATTGAAATAATTTTACATATCTAATATCTATATCAAATTGTTTTAATTAACTCTACCTGGGAGGTAAACTATCATTAAATAATTCATCATAGAAATCCATTTGCAATGAAGAACCAATTAGAATATTGAACGATCGTAGTAGATATTAGAAATGTTTTAATTTGCAATTATATTTTGTAGATTATTCCGTATGAGGTATTTTTTTTCATAAACATAATGGAATTCATTTCAATTTTTATAGATTAAAAAACATTATAAGTATTAATTTAACGTGATGCACTTTCCTAAGCATTATTTAAGGTGTTAAGAAAACTTCGACTAAATTTAACTTTGCTAAAGATCCAATAAATGTTAAAGCTAAGTAAGTAAGTTGTACTTTACAGGTTTCGTTTTTCGCAAATTTTTATACATTTCAGTGGGAGTGTCTGGGAAATGAATGAGGATGAGGAGGGATGTTTTAACGTTATTAAGGGAAAAGCAGACTTCGTAGTAGTCTTGACAAAATAGTGGGTCGTAGTCTCGCTTGCCCAGGGCGACAATTTTGTGCGATTTATTTGTAAAAACACCGTTCTCTTGATTGGTTTATTAAATTCAGTGCTTCGGCATTTACAAACGCGTCGTTATTTCCGAAATCCAGTTTTTCAATGAATGTCATTGAGTAAAAATACGGTCTGCAAAAAATATATACGGATTATAAGTTTTTGTGTAAAGCGGTGTCAGTCGCTCTTCATACAAATGAGGTAACTGTGAAGCCAGGGATTCTAAGAGATGTAAGAAGCCGCAAAAATAGCATTAAAATGTATGGAAGTCCTAAAACTGAGAACTCTGATCCTTACATTTCTTAGAATGCTGATCAGATCAGTTCGGTGTGTATGGTGATTAGGATCTCCTCCATTCACTTCCTGGATAGGTATCATCAGATCACATCTCGGTTAATCCCTGCGGAGAACCAAGTCTTCAAAGTCACTACGTTTGTATGAAAATCAACCGACATCTTATTGACAATCTTAATTATGGCGCCACCACTATAGTTACTTATCAAAACATATTTTTCTTTTCAGCCGCCGAATGAAATGCAGTATATGGGTAAAAGTGAAATATAAATTATAAGTGGAAATAGTCCACCTCTCGAAAACTGGTAATAGTCTATAGCTTGTTGCCAACAACAGCTCAAAAAAATTATACAAATTGTCATTCTCTGCGGTCTTCGAAATGACCGAACATCTCACTCAATAGAAAATTTAATTGTAAAATATTTTTTAATACAAATACAAATACTTTATTTGCCATTAAATAGGGTATAATAATTGTTGGTGTTATAAAAATTTATCGTAGCTTTGAACCTATTTAGCCATATACAATAGCATGCAAAAGAACCATTTAGGTACAACATTAATACATTCATTTAATTGAAGAATATAAATATTAATTCTAATTTTAATAATTTGTTTTAACATTATATTAATTAATAATTAACATCATTGAATTTGCAAACTAAATAAAATTTACTAAAACATATTAATTTTATTAATAGCTGTATTTTGTTAATAATTGTCATATTATAAATTTTATTAATCCCATTATTAAATTAAATTAAACTAATAAATGCATCAGTTTCATAAAAAATAAAACAATAATTATATTAAAATTTCTAATTCATGTCATTTATGTTTTAAAAATTCGTCAATAGAATAGAAAGCTTTATCTATCAGCCATCTGCGTAATGATTTATAGAACATGTTAGATGGGAGTTGTTTAATGTCCTCTGGTATTTTATTATATATTGTTCTACACGCAGCAAAACCATTTTTTGAGAAACGCTTTGTTTTTGGAACCGTGTCAAGGATAATCTTGTTAGGGTACCTAAGACTTCTCGTTGTCACTTGATGTGCTTGTGTGAATAAGTGGCTATTATTTCTAACAAATTTACCAACTTCAAGAATATAAAGACAGATGACAGTCAAAATTTTTAGGGTTATAAAATAGGGCTTACAAGAGATATCTGGCGCTATACCACATAAGGCACATCTCTTTTGAGCAACAAAAACCTTTTGGATATGCGTGGCACTGGCATTCCCCCATATTATTATTCCGTATCTGAGTACAGATTCGACATATGCGTAATACGCGGTTATAGCGGTACCTTTATTTGCAACCCTTGTTAACTTGTATAGAGCGAATGCGAATCTGTTAATTTTATCACAAACTTTATCCGTGTGTTCCTTCCAGTCAAGTTTGGAATTAATTTCCAAACCTAAAATGTTACTTTGTCAGGATTCATTAGATTTTCGCCGTTGTAGTTAATAGCAATCTTTTTATTTTCAAAATTATTAAAGTTTAGTATATTAGTTTTAGTTAAATTAATTTTTAGGTTATTTTTTTCAAGCCATTCTATTATTAGCTTTAGTGTTATTTTAATGTCATTTACATGCTGTTCTACGTTTTTTAATTTGCTTGTAGTTACTGAAACCGAGACATCATCCGCGAATAGAACCGTTTTATGTTTTATTGTGTCGGGTAGGTCATTTATATAAACCAAAAAGAGCAGTGGTCCCAGCACACTGCCCTGTGGTACTCCAAGATTATTATATTGTAGTTCCGACCGTTGTGCTTGTTTAGTATTATTAAGTTTGTTGATATATGCTACCTCTACACTTTGAGTCCGGTTTTGTAAATATGACTTTAGCCAGTTTAACGCAGGACCTCTTATTCCGTTATGTTCGAGTTTTAAAAGTAGTTGTTCATGTGAGACAAGGTCAAAAGCCCTGGACATATCTAGGAAAATCACAGTGGTATATATTTCTTTATTTACATTTTGCAAAATTTCGTTTATTAAGCTAAAGGCCGCCTGCGCAGTCGATTTATTTCTTTGGAAGCCAAACTGATTTTGTTTTATTATTTCATGTTTATCAAAAAACGATACCAGTTGATCACGCATGACTTTCTCGAAAATTTTCGAAAAAATAGATAGTTGAGCTATGGGTCGATAGTTTTTTATATTAGTTCTATCTCCTTTTTTATGTAGCGGCTTAACAATTTATATTTTTAGTTTATCTGGAAAAGTTCCGCATTCTAAAGAGAGATTAATCAAAAATGTTAACACTTGGCTTAATTCATTCTTGCATTGTTTAATGACTTGGGTGCTGACGCAGTCATGTCCTTCTGATTTTGTATTCGTATTCTTAATAAATGGGTATAGATTTTCATTATTACTATCAAAATAACAAAAACCAGTAAAAATACAGTAACATTGTAATTAAGTAGATGGTAGTTTTAATTAATAAAAAAACTATTAATATGCTGACTGTCCTTTGACTCTTTGTCATGCCGTCATTTAACCAATCGGTCGCAGTTATCGAGAAATGTCATTGACGTGTTATGTTCCAGATGTCGTAATTTCAGCAAATTTGGCGAAATACTCCAATTTATCCAATGTTCGGATAGCTAATTAAAGCTTATTTATAGACTGACATAATTTATCGGTAACGATAACGAAGCACATGTAAACGGCCCATAATTAAGGTAAATGTGAGTTTTTATGAGTGAATTGCAAAAAAATATAATTAAGTTTATTAAAGTTTATTATTTGTTATTGATTTTAAATCATTTAGTAGGTGTTATTGTTTAATGTTTTAGGCTGGAAAATTGATGCCGGGCTCGATATTATCCATTCTATAATGTTCAATATTATCATGGTCTGCAATAGTTCAGATTATTTCGCTAATTGATCATTTCCGATACGTTGTTTTTTATATCTAGGAAGATTTACATATAAATACCGTCTATATAGCCTAAAACAATAATCCCATTCATAAATGATTGAGCCATAGAGGTAGCATTTGGTATCTAATTCTAAGCTCGTGGATTAAAATTTAAATTATATTAATTATGATAATATCTTTATCTTATTCGATTCATTTAATTACCCAATACAGTGGCAATAAGTGTCGGTAATATAAGCAAATGAAAAATATTAATCAATATTATGACGTTTATTAACATTTCGCAATTATCTCCATATCTTAGTGTTGCCGAATTAATTAATGTTGAATCCCGAAAGAGGTTATTAAACCACAATAAAAAATTAATTGCAATAAAAACTTTATGATATCTAAATTGCCGTGTTAATACCTACGTCATGAACACGCCTTAGTTTCGATAACTAGTTTTTGGGATTCCGTGGGAACTTTATTTTTATACACGATAATTTCTCAGTGTTTTCAAATAAAGTAAATATAATTTATATTTCCGATGTCACAAAGTTGTCGGACCGAAAAAAAAACATTTAAAATATCTATCAGAGTAGCAGCTAGATCTAATGGTTGATGTGCTATTAAATTCTGAGAAAATGTTATAAATATGAACAAGCAATTATTATTTTATGGAAAATTAAAAAATGAAAGTATGATTTAGTTGTATCGCTTTGTTTTACGATTTTGTTAAGAAGTTAAATTCTCAGTAAAAGAAATTTTCGTGATATTGAATGGGGAAAATAAAAAAAACTTCTTAAAAAAATTCTTATACAAATATGTACATACAAACGCGTTTTTTTTAAAAAGTGGATACAGTTAATGTCGCTTACAAATTCTGAAGTTTTTTTCCTTTAAAAGGAAACTGTGTCATGAATAAAAATGTTTATATCCAATTACCTATGAAACCAAGTTACACTTATAGCTACTTTTTAAGGTCAAATAATAATGAACTTGGATTAAGTAATTTATGTAATAACAGCGTTTAAAAACCTATATTTAAAACATACAAATGTCGTTTGCGGCGTAAATTGTTAATTCAACTCGATCTGAGAGTCAAATCAGATAAGAAATTATTTACAATCTGACTTATAAATATCAACTAATATTTATGTATTGTACAATTGTACATGTACATACGTGACCTGAATTAAGCGAAGTGCAATAATTTGAATATGAGTGACAACGCAAGTTACGGCGTAGTTAAGCTAGGTACATAAATAGTAAATTAAAGTTTTAACACGTTCTTTGAATACCTGAGTAAAATAATAAAAATATGGAGTAGGCAGCTATTAATGTCGTGTCAGAGAATAGTCAATTTCTGATAGAAAGTAGCATCCACCACGTTTTGTTTTGAGTACTACCTGATTAAAATAATAAAAATATGGAGGGGAGTAGGTAAGTAGCTATTCGCATTACGGTCGGCCTCAAAAGTATTATTAGAAAGTTAGCAAAAACAGTCCGAAAAACAATTCATAGGTAATTATTAAAATTTTATTTTTCGCATTCACAGTACTATTTTTATAACAGGATAAATAATATAGTACTAGAAAAATCGACTTACCCGTCCCGTCTGAGCTGTTAAGGTTGAGTCGATTTTTATTTTATTTTAAAGTATATATTTTATCTTAATTCGTATTATACAAGGTAATGGGTCTCTCAGCATAAGGAGCTTTTAAAACCTCTCTAAACTTCCACTTCAGCATTATTTTTTATTATTATTTATTTATTAAAACGTATTAAAGTAATTTCTCGTTTTTTATCTTTTCTTCCAACAGTTTCTAACAGTTCCAACAGATATTATAGATAGATTTTTCGGTTTATTTGTATAAATTAGTCAAAACTCATTAATAAGCTTTTCATAATAAATGACAATCAAATAGTTTTTTTTAGATTCTAGAAGAGTTATTACGGACACGAGTGCTCTTGTGTCTACATAGCTTATTAAAATAGATCGTTTAAGGTAGGTACTTCCTGTGGCCAACATGTGTTTCATGTTTTTGATTGTAAAATAACTCTTGTCATTTATATCAATTAGTTAACACAAATATAACCTTCTAATGAACCTGAATTCCAAAGAGTTAAAAAAAAGTATTTTTCCCGCAAAATATTTGAGTAATTTAAAGCTTCATGAAATAAAATGGAAGTTATGACCATGTTTAATCATTGTGTTTAATTAAATAATGTAGCTGTTTCTTACTCATGACACAAATTAAATTGCGTACGACTTGCTGACACTTAGGACTATTCCATGCCAACTATTGCGCTTGTTAAGTAAGTTACAACACTACTACGAAAGCAATAATTAGTGCGACAGGGTACTAAAATCTTCAGTAACTTCTAAAGCCGATTGTACAACTTCTTTGCGTATGCCTGATATTTCCTGCCCTTTAAATATATTGCTGTGTTTATGGTCATTTAGTTGTTCGTAGTACAGATGCAAAAAGACAAGATTTATCTTTTAATAGTAGTATAGACTGATAATATAGTTTTTACAAAATGAAAATGTATAATATTTAATACAAGAGTATTGTGAAATCGTTGTCGTTTTTGACGCATGTCTCTTTGGGAAAAAACAATTTTATTGGTTGATTTTTTTTAACGTTGTATATTTATTTATATGCTTATATCGAATCTAGATTTAGCTTGGATCTAGTAAAACCACATCATGATATTGAAGTAAAACTACGCGATTTATGTCAAAGCTGCAAGCTAGCTAAAATAGCTATCGAAAACATTTCATCGATATTTTAATAGAAAAATAATAAAATACTACAGATGATAATTCAAAATTGAAAGAGATGTATTTTAAAATTAGAACTCAAGTAACGTTCGTGCAGGTAAAAATAAGCTTATAAGTACTTATTATTTTGTGCAACTCATCATGCGTCATAATATGGATAAAAAAACATACTTCGTTAAAATACTATTATAGTGAAAATCGTATGATACGCATAGACACGTCCTCCTAAGCAAAAAAGACATTTATAATCAATGGCTACATTTTTGATCGCAAAAAACATTACAAAGTTACTTACGACAGACGATCAATAGCGTAGCCTATAAATAAGACAGGAAAAAACAGCTTGCTAAATGTCATAGTATGACTTGAATATCAAGAGGATGGAGATTGAAGTTTTGTATCAGTGTTGAAAGCAAATTGAATATTTATTTATTTATCGTTTTCGGACAGATAAAGTTTAGAAAACATACAATGAACAATATGAAATATGTCTGAAAGCTATGACAAGCTACTACATTTTTGTTCCAAAACTCATAATTATGATATTCATTTTGATACGAATTATACCTCGTACATGACACATAAACACGATGACGCGTCGGCCGCCGCCGGCGCGTCCGTCGTGAAACGTAGCGACGTGACTCGTAAACACTTGACGTAAATGTATAAAATAGATTTATTTTTTGTCGAAAACACTTGATCCTAGTATTGTTACGTTTTAAATATCATGGATCAAATAACAAAACCAAAATTACAAGAGAGAACAAAAATGTAATTTTTTTTGGTCTTAACATCAAATGAGGACCCAATCAGTTCCATCATCAGAGCATTAATAATCACCGATGACGTCCCGCAGTAATCTGACATAATGATGATGTATTGGATTAACTTGACGTCACAAGTTATGTAAAGTTAGACGTCCAAATAATAATTCGATTAATTAGTCGCCTGACGATATTAACACTGAATATAAATAAGTTTCTTTTATTGTTTGCTTGTTATGTAAATAGATAATACGTCATTGGCATGATTATGTTAATTTATAATTTTAATAAATAGGTAGGTACATAAACTTTTCCGTTTGTAGTCATCTAAACTTGGATTTTTAATAGTAGAAAACAAACATTTACCTTTTGTAAATAATGATTATTACCAAGGATTTGATTACATTAATCTTTTATTTTACAACGTTCTTATCGCTTTTAAAAAAATGTTGACAGTGTAGGCTTGTTCTTAGTTAGGAGCATATTTTTTAACCAGTGAAAAATTTGAAACTTTCAGAATATAGAGTAAAATACACAGACCATACAACAAGTACTTAAAAAATCAGAGCTTATTGGCGAGCGCTGAGTTTAGCTCATCAACACTTCCCATCGGAGACATTAAAAAAATACCATTATAACAGTCCATTAAAAAATTCAACGTAGGAAAAATCAAATTGTTTTTTGGACTGTCTGAATCACAACTCTTCCGGAGTCCTTTGTATTGCGTTTATGGATAGTTAAAGATAATAATGATGATCTCAGCCACAGATTGGTGTCTAGAAGACCACCCGTGGCGAGTGCCGGCAGGCGCGGCACTAAAGAATTGCAGATTTACGACGTAACTACCACTACGCTATGCACGTGATCGTTGAACATCTTGAGCATAGCAATACTAGAAGAGCCAATTTACTGGGCAAGGCATAAAAATACCTTGGAGTTGTCACTTGTCTGTCGGTAGGTATGATAAATATTGTAGAACATTATAATTATATTTAGAATCAGGGGTTACTTTGCGGATGTCCATTATAATGGATCACTGTGAAAAACATTAGCAAAATCTAAACACAGAAAAAAAAGATTAATGATGTCGAAACCAAAATGTACGTTTAAATGATTTAAAACGATGAGTCTTTAAAATTATAACGTTTCATTGAATACCTTTATAATACACAAAAGTACTTTACAAATCATACAATCATACCGAATACGCAAGAAACAGTTAGTGGTTGAGGAAAAATAAAATATTATAATTACCCTACATTTATACATTCTGTTTGTAATCGTTTAAGGAAGGTTTGGCTTGTGAAAAATACATATTGCAATATATTAAAAGTAATGCGACTCATCAGTGAATTGAACACGGATATCTACCTACAGCATATTTTTCTGTTCTAAATGTCACCTTAACCGGAGCCGGAACTCAACCGGAGCCCACTCCTTGAAATACAGCGTTTACAATTTTGAGTTTTATGACACATTAATAGGCTTAGTTATATTTTGTCGTTACACAGGAGCTTATTAATTAATATGTCATAAGATTCAAAATTGTAAGCGATGTATTTCAAGGTGGGCTGCGGTTGAGGTGAGTTTGAGTTGAGTTCGGGTTGAGGTCGGGTCGTGCGTTATCGTCTGAACGCAACCTTAATAGTAGGCCTTTCAGTTGATTGAGGAATGCCTTATTAATACTATTCTACTTGCCAGATGCATTTAGTCGCACATACTTTATTGACAATTTGTAGTAGTAGGAACTAATATAATAGTTTCTGGGATGTTTCTGTGCATGTGTGCATAATTATGTATTCAGTCCATCAGTACCGTAATTATGCAATTTTTATCCAAATTAAAATATACAATAATTGTAATACAATAACACTACCAAAACAAAACTCAAGTTTGGCTCTATTGGAAAATATTTTATTTATAGAGAAAATTGTTAATTAACATCCAATGTCGCATCCAGCAACTCTACATCTGTGTACCCAGGTGTTTCTCTACAAGGCTCGCGAAGGCTGCCTCTCTGTGACGTGGACGAACGCCTCCGGACCGGACGGCTTGTAAACAAACCTGAAATTATCGGACCCATAAAACTTAACAAATAAATCATTTGATTATTGTTTTATTGACGTTTAATAACTGGCTGTCGCATAAAATTATTACAGTTTTAAAACCGGATAATTTAAGACAGTGTCTGGACTTTTATTTTTAGAATCTCTTACTTAATGTCATTAAAACATTTTCGTTTTAATTAAAACTATCTGAACTGAAGTGTCCGATACTTTGTAATTAATGAAAATTTTCAATTGATTCTGTAAATCGCTTACCTTTCTCTAAATAGCATTTTTAAAATACTTTTTAATCTATGTTATTTATGAATCTTTTTCTTTTTCATGGATGCTGGTAGAATCCTCAACGAATTAAATACAACTATGTTTTTTTTCTGAACTATTCGATTCAGCAGAATAGAAGAGTGATTAACAATGAAACTGGTTATTGTTATTTGTATTTTAAACAAGTTTTATACTACAACATAGTAGGTTTTCTTTGATCTGGCGTGTCTCTGAATAAGGTTTAGCGCACATTTGTGATAAGTATACATAGTTTTTTTTTAATAATGGTTAGACGATTATGATTTGTTCACTACAAAAATCATAGACAAATATTTTTTGTTTTTAAACACACCCAAAAATTATTTATCCTGTCGTTATGTTATTATGGCACACGATCTACGTACAGGTTATCCTTGTATTTATAATATCACTGAACTGAGATCAAAATATTAATAAGTACTTAGGTATTATACAACCTTAGATTATTGTTAAGTATTTATTACTAAATGTTAACATTATGCCTTGGTTTTTTTTGCCGTAAGTATGTAATTTATATAGATACACGTGTAGATATACAAAAAGCAAATGAGGTTTATTTTGATAATTTATTATACGTACAGCGGACATGTTAACAACGGCAGCAGAGTGTAAACACCAAATCGACAATACATATATCAAAGACGTGTGAATTGAATGCGGGCGTTTTATTGAGTGACAAATTCCAATGCGGGCTACGAAGATGACTTCGTCGCACTGTCGCAGTGTGACGCCGCCCTTGTCACGAACATCGTCGGCGGACAGGGTGTCCGGCTGTCAACCTTCGGACATCGCGAGGCAGCGCGCGTTGTCACCGGACGTGTCGTTAGACTTCGCAAGGCACCGGACGCTGACTTCTGCTGAAAGATACAGACCTCTATCGCCGGATTTACAAAGGAGGTCTAGATCACCGGTGCGGCCTAGGTCTTTAATGGAAACGCTTTTGGTAGCGAAGATGGAGGCTTTGAGTACTGGGACTGGGAAGCTGGTTAGAACGGACTCTATGGATAGCTGCAGCAGTTTTGGATCGATGTCTTCGTTGCCGAGTGATGTGTGTAGGTGCGATGACTGCCTGTTGGGAATAGTGGACTTTTACATGCCGAGTCCACGCGACGAGAACAAGGGATTGAGAAAGGTAAGTTTTAAGAAAGTAGGTTCAGCTTGTTTTTTTTTCATATTTTATACGTTGAGCATGTAGGTACGTACACAGTTCTATTTATAATTTAAGTACGCGCTCTTTAGGATATCGATTATTTACGCTACGTAACGCCACCTCGCGTGTCTCGGTGCAAACTAATATGATAACTGTAGCCGGTTAGCGTGGACGTGCTTTAGACAGTGTTTCGAGGTTATATGATGCTGAGTAGTGTTCAACAGAGTGGTTAGATGACGTTGTAGGTTTTTTGTTATATAGAGTAGCTCTACAATTTTTATTTTATGGGAAAATGAAGGGAAAATGCTTTTTTAAGTACAAAAAACAAGTATCAATTTGTAGCTTTTTGAAGTAGATTTTAAAATCACGTAGCTCTACAATTGGATTTACTATTCCTGAAAAAGTTATCTTGGACAAAATGGAGAAAGAGAGCTTTTTTGGTACAATAACATGATAATTATTACTATTTTGTAAAAAATCAAATGGCTCTACATTTACTATTGAAAACGCAATGTTGATAATACATTGCGTTTTCACGCTGTTTAAATTGAAAGGGTAAATGACTTCACGTGTTTTCGAAACCAACACAAGAATTTCCGATTGTTGTTAATATGTTTTCGAAAAACAAAGTCTGACGTCACTATGTAAGTAGCACTAATAGAACCAAAACTTATTATAGATAGTCTTGTACCGAGTAAGGAGTCTCTAAATGTACTAATTGTGATTCTAAATGTCCTCTTGCCATAAATCAAGTCGCATTGAAGCGTGGGTCCGTTGTGACGTCAATAGACTACAGGTGGTTGGTATACTTAAGTACAATGGTTGACAAATGAAACCTGACTTCAAAGAAGTTATACTTAGAAGGAACTGTAACTCACTATCCTCCTCGTTCTTTCCCTCATGTTTGAGGATCCTGAGTCCTTACAAGAACGTCTCGCACGAGGTGTTTTCATCTGTTGCGGTCCTCGGCTTCATGTTCACTGGCATATCCAGATTTTTGGAAACCTAGTCTGACCTACGTTTTGGGCTTCTTCCTCTCGGTCTTTTTCCTTCTTCTTGCCTGTTACGATGAGCTGCTCTATGTTATCGGTATCTCTACGCGCGATGTGGCCAAAATATCGTAGGATTCGTTGCAGGCAGATAGAGGAAAGGTGGTTTTGATTTCACTCACTGTCATCATCATATATTCTCAGATAGTTCACGACAGGACGTAGTCTTCTGCTGTGGGAGAATGTTGCTCTTATCTCTACACGACTACACCTAGCAGGGAGGCTGGGGATCGCAATGTCGTGTCGAACCGTTTTCACTGGAAAACGCGGCTGCTTCCCCTTTTTAGGGGCTCTACCGCCTAACTTCAATTGCTATCGCGATCGCCTTCATTGATGACACATTGCTACTTTTCTTTGATAAGTTATTATTTATGCCAAGAAGAAGTAGCAATGTGTCACATCCATCTGTCAAATGAAAGCGATTGCGAAAATAGCAATTAAAGTTGGAGGTAGAGACCCTGGTCCACGGACGGAGGTGTTGGATTCACAATTCTTATGACATTTTTAAATTTTTGGGTCTTACTTAACTTTTACGGTGTTGGAAATAACAATTTCGATTTCCGGTCGCGCCAATGTGTGATTTATTTCTACATTTTCTACTTCCTTACAATTTTTTTTTGTTTTCAAGTACCATGACTTATGTGCTTTAAAGGTATTTAGCTGTTAAAAAGAACAGTATTCTATTATATTAAGGATCAGTAGAACATGAGATTTAGTTAATGTTATTAATGGAAATATTCTATCTATATAATATCTACATAAATAATAACGCACCACCGCAAAAACCATTTATACAACGTGTAACAAAATTAATAGCTTAACCAGAATATGGTAGATAGGGACCATCAAACTGAATAACTTTAAGTATGGGACCAACTCTGAAATCGCGAAAATAAAATGAGATGTTTCATAACGAAAATATGAAAATGTAGAAACAGCTGACTTTTTTTTCGCGATTTCAGAGTTGGTACTATTTAAGGGGATTGTCAAGCAAACGGTCTCCATACAAACGGCGATAACGTTTCCCACCCTCTAAACCTTAACCTACAGCAATGAATTTTTGGTATATTTTGAAATGCCTAAAAACTAGGGCTGAACGTTTTGATTTTTAAAATATTCATTGTATATTTGAAAATATTCTCACTTCTGTGTTTTGTATGAAATCACTAAAATGCAAATATTTCGAAATCTTATAGACATTTAAAAAATCAAAACGTACAGCCCTAGTGTTTAGGCATTTCAAAAAAATACCAAAAATTAATTACTGTAGGTTAAGGTTTAGAGGGTGGGAAACGTTATCGCCGTTTGTATGGAGACCGTTTGCTTGACAATCCTCTTAATTGTAAAAGTTGTTCAGTTTGATGGTCCTTATCTGTCATATTCTGGTTTAGCCATTAATTCTGTTACACGCTGTATTGTGTATACCTAATATTTTTTTCGATTAGTACGCAATCAGTTTTTTTTACTTTAAAAGTATATTTTAGTTGCTTTTAATTAATATCAAATACGCACTCTTCGCTCTGGTTCGGTGGACTGACGTCTACGTTTGTGCGCGTGCGCGGTAGAGACCGACGACGGAATCAACTTGTTTACACACAAAAAGGGCTAAGTTATACCTTATCACGATAAATTAAGGGTGCATTTGCGTTGCAGTCTGAAGGTATTAAATTGACACACACATGGTGACCAGAAATTGTAGTTAAAAAAGGATATAATTTAAGGATTCATAATTTAATAATATATTGACGAGCAGTAGTAATAATAATAAAAATTGTAAATAAAAAAAAAATACATGAAAATAGCATGGACGTATTATAACCATAACATTATTAGCTTAATATAAAATAAACCCTGTTGCCTCTAAAATAAAATTAAAAGTTGTAGGCAATACAATTTGTAACTTATAACTAACGAATATAGCTGATATTCCAGTTTTCATTTGTTAAATCATGGAACGTCAATGCTATTAAAAGAGTTATACTATATAAAAAAGTTAATTATGGTTTTTGTTAAAAAAATGTAGTTAATTTTAAAATACAACACCTTAATTTTTTCTTAATAAATACCATTTATTCGGAATACTTGGTCACCTGAACATCATGACGTCACCGGACGCGCTCTAAATGATCGGCGCGTGAGTGCGTCATTGATACGTAATTCCTTTCTTTTTAGGAAACCGGCCATTTTTGGAATTATTGTAAAGTTTGTGGGAAAGTTTTTTGTCAATGATTTGTTTGACGTAAGAGAAATGTTGTATTTACAGGTGCTTTTCGAATCAAATAAATACATGGCGTTTGCAGCAATCGACATCAGAACAACAAAATATTAACTCAAAACTATTATAATAATTGTGAAATTTAGTATGGATGTTTATATGTTTGTTACTCAATCACGCCAAACGGCTTAACGGATTTCGAGAGATTTGGAACAATAGTTGAGGTATAACCTGAAACACATAGGATACTTTTTATCCTGCTTAGTTTTTCTAGGGGTTTTCACAGATTTTCGAATTCCACACGTGATTACTATTAAACTTTATGCGCTTAAAAGGTTTATTCATAACATAACAAATAAAAAATGTGCAAAATAATAATTTCCAACTTTCACTAATTAGTGTACATGTCACCGTTAAAGTGCGGAAATCAGTGAATCTGCAGATTCCCTAGCTAATCTGCAGATTAACTAGTTAAAGTGCGGAAATCGTCTAATAAGAAAAAAAAATCGCACTTTAACTGATTCTACCAGTTAATCTGCAGATTCACCGGATTCCGTACTCTAACGGTAATATACATACGAGTTTATCCATTATCTAACGCTAAAGAGGGTAGGTTAGGTAGGTAAATCTTACAGGAAAACACAGTCAACAAAAACCTATCGATAATATTTCTTGTTTTTTTTAAAGAATTATCTCAAACGAGTTCGTATTTTTATTTAACAGTTAAAATATAAAATAAATAACTTGTTAATTGTGATCATATTCTGCTACCAACAATGTAACATCCAGGAAATCGGAAAGGCTACATTTAATAAGTGAAAATAATCGCCTGCCTCGGATTCATGGTGATGAAATGCCAATAAAATTATATCCTTTTAAAAGAGATCCGATGTCTCAAATTATACATAATGAACGCTAACTGGCGAGCACTATCGTTAATGAATATGAATTGGAAGCGCCGACTGCACGTAATTAATCTGTCAGTGATTGGAATAGTGATTGATGGGCGCTGAATCAGTATTAATGATCAGGTTTAATTAGTGCAGTGTTTCAAAGAAGCTTTTCTAGTAATTTTAATTATAGCGCAAGTAATGTGATTTTTATAATATGATAATAGCCTGAATGTCTTGGCACATTTTTTGTATTTTTTCTGACACCTGACGTTATTTGTTTCATCGCTGCGCGCTGAAAGTTATTTAAGAAGGCTTATGTTGTTATTTTTCTTTTAAATAATAGCTAAATGTTGTTCACCATCATAAATGTTGTTGTTATTTTATTTCACTATTTCAGACACTGGAAAAAAAAACAACTTTAAAAAAAGCTCAATAATAATGGATACTATTCGATATTGATTTGATTTAATATTGCGGTATTTTAATTGAGATTAGTTCATAAATAGCGCCCTTATACAGTATCGATAACATTGAATAGTTTGTTTATAATTATTATTAAAATACCTACCTTGCATTGAATAACTTGCCCATAATAGGACTGTGGGAGTACCGATAAATTCGTCGGCATAATTTATTTCCTGTAACTTACCTTAATTTAGTAATAAATTATCTGAAGAAGAGTTATTATCGAATTTCTCGGAAAATTGAAATTATCTGTAATTACTGCATTTAATTCACTATGAGAACTTTCAGATCCCTTTATTGTGCCGACAATCGACAATATAATGTTTTCTTTACGATTACTATAGTTTATACAAATAATGGGCAAAACACATAATTTAACGATTTCTTCGTAATTTAGTAAATATTAATGGCTTTAACTTTTGCATTTTTTTTATCTAATTCCAAACAATTTACAAAAAGTAAATGGATGAATAATAAAATATATTGCAAAGTTTCGTGTCACACACATCATATTTCTATTTTGCGAAAACAGATATAACATATTTCTTTTCCGTATTTTTATGATTATGTAGTAATTATAATTATGTACTGTCATTGTCACAATTAAAAATAATTTTCGCATTCATGGTCACTATGCTCTTCAACTCGGACGCATTTTTTGTTTCGTGGCATATAAAAAACCAGTACAATAATATTCTACAGTCTGCGGTTTATGTTTGCATAAAATGCGAGATATAATGGTGTCAAAACCTCAATGCACATATTAAAGTCTACCTTTTTGCTTTCATGATACGCCAACAAAAACATTTCATTCATCATTCGCAATAAATCGAAATTTGTATCATATTGTATGATCATAAAAATGAAAAAATGAATATTGAATTTTCATATAATAAAATACAAGAGTGATATACTTAATATTATTCTGGAATATCTACAGACTGACTAAAAAAAATAACATTGAAAATTTTAAAAGAACCAAAAATATTTCCGCCCGTGTACCGTAACAAAATGGACAAACTGTGAAATTACGACATAAATAAATAATCTAAGAATTACGCTTGTAATATCATTACTTTGCCTTACTTCTTCGTTTTTCTTTAATTAAAAACAAGTTGTTGTTTTTCAACGATTGTGACAAATGAGACTGTTTGGTGTGTGGCTCAAAAAATAATAAATATTCTTTTTATTGTATTTACATTTTTAAGATAAACTTAGTGTCGACGAAAAATTACAAGTTATGTAAACAAAATTATAAAATCTTTACCTACCTCTACTCTATTCTATGCTACTACGTAATCTGCATAACTTATAACATTTTGTTTTTAAAATATTTTATCTTTAAGAGTTGTTCACATTTTCACAAAATCTTTTACACTTTTGAACATAAACTGAAGTTCAAATTTTTTTTTCACTGTTGTTATTCTAACTTGGTAATATGATGTAGTGTAGAGAGCACTTTTTTGAAAATCGTTTGGGAAAAAAATAATCCCCAAATATATGGAATCTGGGCCACATCTATATGCAGTATACCAAAAATAGGTACAGATACCGGCATATAACTTGGCAAGAGAAAGACAAAAGATGCGCAGTAGCTACAAACACTAAACTCGGCGCATCTTCTCATCTTTGTCTTGCCAAGTTACGTGCCGGGCGACACGATAGTTTGTAAAATATCCAATTTCTCTAAAATCAGTGTCAATGACCATGGAAATAAAAAAAATATCTTAAATCGTTTTGTTTTTTGGTAGGAACAATAATTTGTGCATTAAAAATGCAAACACACAACAAAAAACATCATGGCGGAAGATGTCATCTTGATGCTGTTTGGTTGGCTGTCACTGTCAGTCAGTTTTCTGTCTGATCTGTGGTCAATTCTGACATTTAGATTTTTGCAAAGAAAAACAAAATATAATGGTAATACAGACTAGGCCAAGAATCTTATATTCATATTCCAATGATTCTTGGACTAGACCTAGGGTTGCCCGATGGTCGGGATTCGCCTTGATTCTCCCGGACTTTCAATCCCACTCCTGACAAATCTAAAATCTCCCGGAAAAACAGCTGTTCCGAAAGTTCTCTAGAAAACAATAATTTTCGCGTATGAAACCACAGATTACAAGATTAGTCGATGAAACTGACTAAAAATTGCGCTGCGAGGCCGTTTTCTAATTTCTCCCGACACAAAATCCCGACATTTTCGAATTTTCTCCAGATATTTTGGACTTCCGATCTGGCAACCCTAACTAGACCACAGAATACATAATACTAGACTCAATGACAGCTGTTATAGTGTTTTATCAGTACCTATCAATAGTTTATCTTTGATGTTTTATTTCGAGTAAAATTTTGGTTTATTTTTGTGTAACCACTTAACCGTGTATTATTTATTGCATTTTTCTCAGAAGCAATACAATTTTCTCTATCTTTTGAGATGGTGTACAGAGACGTGGCCTAGGTCGAGACAAGTCCTTTGGTTAGCTACAGATGATTATACTTTCAAATATTGCCAAAATAACACCTTTTTTGCTAATACACTTGTTAATACAGTTACCAACTATTCTTAAATACAACTAAAATTAACTAGAAAACCAATTGACAGCTGAACTATTTCTTAAAAATAGCAAAACGAATTCTACTCCAACTTTGTTTAACAAATCGTCACAAGTTCGCGCTAGGGCCCTAGGGGTAATGGTCCCATTCTATACATACAGCTTGGTAGGTATTAACATAATATATTTTTCAAGGTTTCCATACTAAAATTATTTGTTTTCAGACCTCTTGTGCGTCATTGGTATTATTTAGCGAAGCGAGTATGAAAAGCGAGAACGAGCCTTGATTCATATGGCCAATTTTCTATTCGTTCGCTAACATAAATAGCTTAAAAATTAACAATAGGCTTGTCAATTCTGTATGACTGTGATTGACATAAGCTTACGACATGTGACTTGATCGTCTTATGTTTAATGTCTACCATTTGAATAGAGAGGTCTTCTATTTAAATGAAATAAAGGAATGTAACATAAAATTAACCGTATAAGTACGTTTTATGTAAGTTTATAATAACAATGTTTTTTGTTTCGATTACCAACAAAAACATTAAACGTAGAACCAACAACGAATACTTTTCCCTCAAAATTTACTAAAAACCAATTGAATTGCTTAATATGCATACTAAGAAAACTTCCAAATTTACCAACTTCATCTTTACTTAAAAAGTACAAAATCAAATTTGTGGAATTCCATATTTTTGGTAGTAACATGATGTGATGTTTTCTGTACAATGACAAACAAAATTGAAGTATGCAAATCGTTTCGTTCTCCATATGACAAAGTACAATTACGTTAGTTACTGTATTTAAATTGAAACGAGGCGTTGTTAGTTAATGAGCTACATCATCGTTCCAAGAAAAAGCGTCAATGTATTAATTTGCGAATAAAATACAATATAACCAGCTCTCCTTATTACATAATTTGTAATATGAAACTCTAATCTTAATTAGAACAAACGTGCTTAAATACAGCATGTAGTTTTTCAAAAATCTGATAACGGTACGGAAGTGAACTCTAATTATGACCCAATAGCACTGTGGCTTGAATCCCAGCATGTGCTTAAGGTTATGAAATAAAATAAACTCGATATTTCAGCATACGTTATAGTATCCAAAGCTGTACTTATTTTTCCTAACACAATTGTCTTTTTTTTTTGGTTTATTTTCATGTTGTATAATGTAATCTAATGACTAATGTTGATCCTCAAAATTGAATGCGATGTTTTTTTTTGTGGTTTTATGACCCAGGTTTTTTTGAAAGTTTTCAGTTTCATTGGTAGACACTCATTAAGGACCTTAAAATTTTACACTGTTCCACTACGCCATGGGTCTCCAAACTTTTTAGCATAAGGGCCAGACTAACTCCTCCATGAAGTCCCAAGGGCCAGGATCTAGCTAGCTCGTCGTACCAACATACTGTAAATCAAGTACTGTTCGGTACCCGGCCTGCTTCCGCGGGCCGGATTGTTGGTGCTCGCGGGCCGGAGCTGGCCCGCGGGCCGTATTTTGGAGACCCTGCACTACGCTAACAAAAAAAACGGGTCACCATTTTATTTTCATACAAATATCAAGAAAAATGCTCACTTCACAGTGCGATTGGTAAAAAAAATTGAGCATCTCTGTAATAATTTATATTATGTCGATGGATGATCAAGTGTCGATTAAGTATGTCAAAGAAATACTGACACCTATTGATATCCTCAAAACGGAATAAACGTAAACTGCAATTAGGTTCCATACAATTACTTTATATTATCATGGAATTTAAATCATGATTATTTTATTGAGGTTTAAAGGTTTTTGCAGTTTCTTTATTATGCTTATTGATAAGTTGAACATTTTGGTCTGGCCATTAATTTATAAATCATTGCAGAGATGCTCAATTTTTTTATCAAGACTGTGAAGTGTATGTTTCTTGATATTTGTATGAAAATAGCGTGGTGACCTTTTTTATCTGTCCGCGAGTCTATTACTTACTTTTAGTAAGACATAAATTGAAGACGTTAATTTAGACAAGACAAGTTCTAACATTAGAAAGTGTTTTAGGAAACACTAAAGTGTGTATTAAATTGTACAGCGTAGTTGGTCTCTATGCAAATTTGTTTAGCGTCGTAGATAGCTATGTGTGAAAGTAGGTGGAATGTTTAGATTCTATATCCTTGAATATTTGTGTGAAATCGTAAGTATCTTAGATAGTTCCATGGCTGGAAATAGAACTTAAGTTCTATTCCCAACTTGAATGGAGGTTCTGGCTGGGCTACCGCAACTGCAGGGGTCGGACACGGAATTGACAAAAAAATGTTATCTCAATCAAGTCTTCCGTACTTCGGAAGACACGTCAAGCCGCAGGCCTCGGCTGCATTCGCAGTCGTTAAGGCCCTAAGGTGGGTCAATCCGAGCGGGTCGATCCGTGATGGAGTGAAATCGAAGGTAACTCTACTCACTTTGGGTTCAAATCAGCGCGCATTCCAACTCGGTGGTTGCGTTGAGAACTTGCACCGAATTCTCAATTTTTACATGTTTTTATTACTTTCTACGCTTTCAAGTTAGTTAAAAAAATCTGTTCAATTAAGATTGAAGGTATTAACATCGCCGATTTTTATAGTTGGTTTCAACATAAACGAATGTTCTGTTTCCGAGAAATTTTGCAAAAAAGACCATAAACAGGGTCCACGGAATATTTTTTACATCAAAGGTGGTAACATTTATAAATGCTTTCAATTAAATCTATTGTGTATTATTTCAAGTACATAGCTTCACGCACGTAATCTTTCAATAATTTGAATTGAATATTGGGATTTGACCCACCTTAAGGCCTTAACTAGGTACCACCAATCTGCATTGGGCCCGCGCGGTAGTTTATGGCCCATACTTCTTATCAACCCTTATGGAAGGCCCATGCCGCAGCAGTGGGGACATCAAAAATTACTGATGTGCATAATTAGGTCTGACAGAACTTCTTAAATCTGATTACATATTGACGCTATGATCTAAACTAAAAGATAATTTACTAATGTTATTGGAAGACATATTTAAGGATAAATTTAAATGAATATCCGAAAATACCAATTTTAATGTGATGTCATTACGGATTCTAAGAAAAATATTTTGTAATGCAAAAGACTACGTTTAGGTTTTTTGAATTTCTTTAATATTATTCTTTATATTCAGTATATTCGGATAATAACAGAGTCTAATTATCTGCTTGCCAGTTTTTATGATAATAGAATGTATTTTGATTAGTATAGGTATATTAGACTAAACAATAGGTAAAGTCTTAGCACTGTGAATGCAAAAATATGAAATTAATTTTGCTCTACCTAAAAATTTAATTGATAGCTTTTTTTTCAGATCGTGTCAGATGACGTACAGATCTATTGAACCATTCTAATTGAGACTTCAAACTTAACCTTTTACAATCATAAATAACAAATATTTAGTTAAAGAGGTGATTTCACCGTGATCGCTCTTTGTCTTTGAAGATAATGTTTAGAATAACAAAAGATAATAACAATCAATTTTAATAACACTTATTTTTGTTGTGCTGAGTGAAATCATCACGAAAGTTTTTATTACTTGTAGGTACATTCTTAAGTTTTTTTAATTACTCACTAACTTGTGTCCATCAGCCATTTTCGATGTCCCCACTGCTGGGGCACAGGCCTTCCTTATGGGTGGTAAGGAGGATGGGCCATAACCCACCACGCGGGCCCAATGCGGATTGGTAGGTGTTAACGACTGCAAATGCAGCCGGAACCATCGGCTTAACGTGCCTTCCGAAGCACGGAGGAGCTCGAGATAATACATTTTTGCTCACCCATCCCATGACCGACCCTTGCGAACGTTGCTTAACTTCCGCAATCGCTGGGCCAGGCGCTAAACCACTGCGCCACCGAGCTCCACTAACTTACAAATGCTATAATTATTATGTTTTGTAAGATTGGATGATATGATAAGTTAATACCTCTATCCTAGTTTGTGTCACAGTTTTTTTTAAGTACTCAGTCCTCCGGTCTAATACCAAATGAATTAACAGAAACTTGCACCAAATTCGTGATTATAGGATCTCAACAAACTTTTTATAACGCTATTAATTACAAGCGCAGCGATAGAATTACTTAATCTTATCTAGTTAAGCATAAAGGTCAAAATCCAACAATAAGGCGTCTCTATCGAGGGGTCGAGCGTGTGACTTGCGCAGACGCAGCCAGCCGCGTGCGCAGTCTCGGGCCCGCTGGCGATCGCACCGCCCGCGTTCGTGTCACCACTAAAACTCGTGTTTGTGATGAAAACTAGTACAATGTTGCTAAATCTCAAATTTAGCCGACGGTTCCACGTAAAGTGATCAGTGTTCATAATGCCCGAGTGGACGGACCAATTCACCTTTACTATACCCATCATACGCTACACGATGGATCCAGAAGAACATTCGGAGAACGAGAGGCCGCAGTCGCTTACGAAGAAAATGTCTCTACTGGCCCCCGTGAAGATTGAGACTCCTGATAGTGGTCGGAGGATGTCCGAACCAACGAGGTACTACACCCCTCCACAGTGCACTAACCGATTGTCTCCGAGAAGTGCCAGGAAACGTGATTCGAGAAGACATTCTAAGGCTGATAAAGATGGCTCTGCGAGTAAAGAGAGTTTGGGTCCCAAACCGTGTAATTGTGAGGATTGTAGGGCTTCTAGTCCATTGCCCCCTGGGTATGGTCCACAGACAATGTCTCCTGGGTATGACCAGATGAAAAAATCGCTTTTGGAAGTGCCGTGGAATGAAGACTTTACGGAGGCGTCTAGTGATGATCTCAGCTCGGAGTGGGATTCAGATGTTCCTGAGCCGCCTCGGCCTGTTCAAAAGGTATTTTATGCGCTACTTGACAATTCCGCATAGTCTTATAATCCATAATTTAATAACAAAAACTTCCTATTACATTGAAAACAACAAAAATAGAAGAGTATATAAATAAATTTAAATAAACTTATGCAAATCAGCTCACATCCTTGTAATTTTGCATCACAGTTATAGTAGGTTTCGGATGGTTAACCTCTCCGTAGCATTCTTAAAGTTTTTTGTTAAAGAGTAAAGATAATGTTGAACGTTTCGATATAAAACTATAAGGATTGATTGAATGGCTGCTTACAAAGTAGGAGTTAACAATGTACGAAGTACAAATTGTAGGAGTTAACAATGCGCAAGTGATGTACGATGACTGAAATTAACCTAAATTAACGTGACGGTGAAAAATTTATGAAAAATAAGCATTTGCATTTCAATACCAAAATATTTTTTTCCACATGTTCATTAAGAATACCTATTATTCTTCATCCGTCCATTCAATTCTCGGTTATGATTTTTCTGTCATAAATGTTTTTGTTGAGTTTTCTTTTTAATTTTGAACAAGAAACTGCTGTTTGACAAATCACTTTCTGTCTGATACGGTCTATAATAGATCATATTTATGGCTTCAACTTTTAAACAAAGTAGTTTATAATACCGTTAATTTCTTTTAGTTTAGCGAAAACTACGGTTAGGTTTGTTTCTGTTTTCACATGTTTACTTAAATATTGCTATGTTTTTTTATGTTAGAGATTATGATTTCCAAATAATGTCAGCGTAAAAAAATATGATTATCAAGATGGAGTCTGGGCCTTATTATTCTTTTAATGGCTTTAATCATCATTGTTATGCGTCCTTAGGAAGAATAACGTAGTAGAAAATATACCGGTTTCGATAATGTCGAATTATTAAGATTATTAAGAATTTTACGAAATGGCAACGTTCAAAGTGCTTCATAATGTTTTGTTTATATCTGCGAACGGGTTCTGAGACGAGAAGACGACTCCGCCGTGTTTCATGGCTTTGACCTAAATTATGATTCTGTTTCATATATTTTTATGATAAGTGGGGCTTGTCCTTTAATTAAAAATAAATATTAAATAAGTACTAAATAATATACTAGAAAAAATACGACTCGCACCAGTGACCCTACCATGAGTTGATGCAAACTGTTTACGTTACCGTAAACCATCGTTTTGTCTCTTTCACTCGCACTGACTGTGAGCAGTATATCCGATAGTTTACGGTAACGTAAACAGTTTGCATCAACTCGTGGTAGGGCCACAGATCAATACTCAGACGGGAATCTAACCCGCGACCTTTGGATATCCGGTCCAATGCTCTGACCGCTGAGTTACTGAGTCACTAGTATCTAGCGTAAGAGTAGGATATACTAGAAGAAATTCGACGATATCACTAGTGACTCGGTAGCTCAGCGGTCAGAGCATTGGACCGGATATCCAAAGGTCGCGGGTTCGATTCCCGTCTGAGTATTGATCTGGTGCGAGTCGTATTTTTTCTAGTATATTATTTAGTATTGTATCAAAAAAGCATTGTGAATGCAAAAATCTCAAATTAAAAAAAAAAAAAATAAGTATAAATTTGTGTAAATAAATAAGATGTCTGCGTTGTTTTTGAAGATTGTTATTATCAAAGATGTCATAAACAATATTTTCTTATAGTCAGAAAACGTCGACGCTCAAAATAGTACGCTCAAACCGGTCAAAAAGAAGTTCGAAACCTGCTTACTCACTATGTCGGCGAGTGATCGACTTAATCTGTCGATCATTTTATATCGATAAGTATAGCTTTCACTACGTTTGCTCCTGCACAGTGTTATATGAGGTCGCCACTATCAAAGCAATGACCGGCATCGATTCTGCTAATGTTAACGTAAAATGAGTCGTATAGAATCAAAACCTTTTTGTCAAAAATTACTTTGATATCCCACAAACGTGGCCATAATTGCAAATCTCGTAAATCAAAGACTAGTCTATCTTTCAAACCAATCCACACCTCCAATTAGATTTTTTATAATTCATTATGATTTTAGCACTAATTAGTAAAATGACAGATAGCCGGTTTTGATTTTATACGACTCAATTTAAATAATTGTCAAAAAGCAATACTATCGAAACACCATTGAGACACGATTGATATAACATTTAGTAGATAGAATCAAGGCCCAGCTTGTACTCATTTTCTTCTGTACCAATATTGTAGTCTTTCGGATTTGACCAACGCATGTACTGTACTCAATTGTTTTGTATGACCGTTATGCAGTGGGTGTGTACCAGTTACCTCTTTATACTCATGATGTTGTACTGGTATCTTTGTTTGAACTTGTTATGAATGAAAGTGATTTCCATTCATGGTGCCCCGCAAAATGTCGGCCGTTGAAAGGTTATTAAAAGAAAGTTGATTTGTTTGTATTTGAACGAGTGTTTCTATTCGCGTAAAATAGTTAGCGGATTTCATATTTTAAATGGCTACTAGTATTCGAGAAACTAGATATGTATACATTCTTTAGGTTGTTCAAAGTTACAGAACTGAAATCTTCTATTTAAAGGAATTCAGCATCATCAATATTTACGGTAATATATTTTTTTAAGTTTATTACAACTACTACATTTTATTTATTTGCAGAATTAATAAAAGTAAAATAAACTAGAAAAAAAATTATTTAACTGTTATGTCACTTCAATAATTTAATAATATCATCTTTCGCAAAAACATCGTAGCACAGAATTTGTTTACAAAGACTCTTGTTGAGAAATGTCTATCATAAAGCAAGAAATTAAAAAAATCTTTTATAGTTACATGCAGTATGTTTGCTGTTATAATGTAACAATTATAAAAAAAACATGTTTTTTGTCAAAGCTATTGAATATGTCCACAGCTAATATTGGAGGCGAACAAATGTGTGAACAAGTTTCTGACCCAACAAGTAGTGGTTGTTTTTTACGCTCTACAAGCTACTTACTGTTTGCTGCAAACGTCAATTTTAAATAAACAGTCCATATAAATATCTATAATAACCGCTGTAGGATTTAATTTATTAACAGAAAAACTTGGTTTCAAATTCTGAAGAATTTATATTTTCTTAAAGGAGTCGTTCTTTCCTGGGTTCACTTTTTTAAAATTTCCCTTCACCTATAATATTTTTTTTTTCTCGTACATTTCTCTCGTGGGACAAGGTTTCCAAAAAGAAAAAATATATTAATCCCTGCAAACATTATTAAAAAAATATTTTAAAACTTGAATAATGGTGCTCTTCATCGTGTATTTCTTAATGTTTTCGCTTTAAAATGAAAGTTTCTTACTATTAATTTTACTCTCCCGAGTAATCAATAAATTCTAATGCTTGTTACATGTTACATGTTTACTGTTGATTTAATCCTGAAAATCCATTTTGTGCAGCTGCCGGCTGTTAAGGAATATTCCTTTGCATTTTTATTTCTATTAAAATGACTACATTGGCTGTTGATATGTCATTTGTCATTTTATTTGACATCTGACAGCATCAATGTGACATATGACAGTAAAAAATCGATGTTGCCAAGGTAGAAAAACGTTTTGGGTTGCTGTTTTTTTAACTTTAACTGTCCAACTTTAAAAATAAATAAAAATGTTTGCAGGTTTAAAAAAAAAATTGATACATGGACAGGTTTCTTATTTTGTTCTCTTTCCATAAAATATAATTTTATGACCGTAGGCCACGTTACCCAAATGGGCCCAGCCCCCATACAAAAATGGAACAACTCCTTTACTCTTCTCTTTAGGCTTCGTTGGGTTGCGTAAATGTCTATTTAAGTTTAAAATAACAGTGGTTTTAGTTAGGTACAATCCAACGCGAAAGTTTCTTTATAGGTACGAATATAAAAGTGTTTTGAACATTACCGTTTTGCCAAAATGTGTGAACTGCTATATTTAGGAAAAGCAAACTTGGCAGTCCTTGGTAATAGTATGATGTCACAATGCTTTATCAAAAACCCGTAAACTAATAGTAGAACTAAGTAGATTTCATTTAAATAGAGACTATCAGAAGTAAAATACCTTTTAAGAATAAATTGGATCTGATTCGAGTCCCTTTTGAGACTGTAAAATTAACTAACGGCATTGTATTTTGAAAATCAGCATTTCACAGTGCAATATCTTTTCTAAGCTTATAGAAGTATTAGTTAGAAATAATTCGATACAAAAAGATAGATGAAAATGAATTAAACGATGTCAGCGTAAAAAAAAGTTTAAAGTATTTATTAGTAAACATTATACACAATGATCGTGTTTTTTTATCTTCATGACGTCTGTCCTCTAACTAATGGTTACAATGTCGTGTGCTTTACGACTTTTTAATTGTTGTTTTTTGAACTCTTTATATACAATTTAAACATTTCACCTAGATACAGTAATTGGATAACCAATTAACGTTCTTTATCTTTATATCAATTTTATTAGTCTATGATTAAGTGGCGAAGGGTCCATACAAGCCGATTGTTAGCTTACGTTTTTAAATTCCACCCCACTGATCTACTACGCAGATCATATTTTTTTTGTAGAATGGCTTCTTACCTTATCTATCAGCCATTTTGCAATGTCTTCACTGCTGGGGCACAGGCCTTCCTTATGGGTGGAAAAGGAGTACGGGCCATTAACCCACCAGTCCCACCACGCGGGCCAAGTGCGGGTTGGTGGGTGTTAACGACTGCAAATGCAGCCGGGACCAACGGCTTAACGTGCCTTCCGAAGCACGGAGGAGCTCGAGATAATACATTTTTGGTCACCCATCCCATGACCGACCCTTGCGAACGTTGCTTAACCTCCGCAATCGCTGGGCCAGGGCCACTGAGCTCCTCAGCTTTTTACCTTACCTTCGCCATAATTTCACCCCTCGTTATTGCAAGTTACTGATAACTAAAATTCAATTGTACGTGAATATTGTTTTTGCATAATTAAAGTCTAACTCGTAATATACTTTTAAACTTTTGCGTTGCATTTTATTAGATTTTAATCACAGGTATTAAACGCGTATCAGTCAGCCCGTGACCACGGCCGATGAAACTCGGTCGAAACGTGTTTAAACACTGTCATTTAAATCTAATAACTAACTCGACTAAAACAAGTAGAGTAATTGCCTCACTTAAGTATTATAAAAGTCCCTAACCTGAAACCATGGGCGTAGCGAGGGGGGATTTGGTGGTTCAAACCCCCCCAAAGAAATATTCATAACTACTTAGTAAAATCCCTATTTCTGTAAAGCGTTTTTTAACATACCGACCCACAGAACAAATATAAATTTTTCCATGTTCTGTGTACCGACCGACCACTCCAAAAACTGGCCTGGCTACGCCTATGCCTGAAACAAAAGACAAACAAACTAGAAATATTGTTCTCCCTATAAATTATACCCCCTTACTATGGAAAACGTTCCTTACATCTACAAATGCAAAATCTCTGTTTGTTTTTACGTTTTCTTGGCTAAATCAGTGAACGAATTTGAATTAATTTGGGTCCAAAGGTGGATTGATCGGAGACGAATTCAGGATAATTTAATTCCCGTTATTCCAACCGAAAACGAAATTCCAAGCGGACAGTCTTGGGGGAAAGTAAGTACATAGGTACCTATTAACTTTCGCCCGCAACTTGATCGTTAACTTAACATGTAGATGTTATGAAGATAAAAACGTCCTAAAAATTACAAAGGCGTAAGAAAGTAAAGAAAAAAAATGTTTTAAAGAAATTTCGTCACAAATAGAAGTTGGGTCAAACGCCTTGACTTGGCTAACATATTTAATTTTTCTACCCATGATGAACATTACGTATTTTGTAATAACAGCTAACTTTTTTTAACTTGTCAAAGTCCTAATGAACTACGTCATGGGCAGCCTTGTCGAATAAATTTGTAGGTTTTCTGTAAATATTTATTGTTTTTGGCAATATGATATTTCTGTAAGTAGCTATTCACGACGACGGTTTGTTTCAAATTAAGAAAAAATAAATTCAATGCAGTTTAAATGTAGGTGTAAAATGAAAACCTTAAAACATGAATGATAATAAAAGTAATACCTTTTTCTAAACAAGTTTCATGAAAAATATCATTCAAAGCCAAAAGTAAATAGTCACTGTAACAGATGTTCCAATTGTTATCGCACACAACAAGTTTTGATGACGTCACTCTTACCACAATCGTATATTTATACTCATTTGAGTATAGTCACTATACTATTATTGCGTCAACAAAATCTAATTAACTGCAGGACAAATAGTAATTCGTAATCGGCTGATAGGCGTGTAGTTAAACGACATTGGTGCAAGGTGAGAGGTTATTGACTACTTTTTTATAACTTAAACTACTTTTTTTTAATTAAACTAAAACACAAAACATTGTAGCTTAGTAGTAGTACATTGTTTTTTTCTGAACGCATTGTGTCTTAATTTTATGTGTAGTTAATAACTTATCTATAAAAGTCATGCTGTGTTTGCCTATTACTGTTCTTCACAGGTACTTTAAATTTTATTATTTTAAGGATTTGTATTGTATGCTAAAGTGTAAAAATGTTGGCAGACCTATAATAAATGAAATGAAATGAAACTTGTAATACTACAAGAAACTCAGAGTAAAACCACAAAACACCTAACACCTACTTACTCTACGCCGACGTACATAATGGCTGTTCACCGCAAAATTATTATTTACTTTGTAGAGTTTGTGCAAACAACTGGACACTGGCGAATCCAAAAGGGAACCGCCTAAGTTAGAAAAAAAGAAAGTACTTCGTAGCAAAGCTTAAAGTAAGACGCGCGGGACGAAGCCGCGATGCTCGAAGTAGCAAAGCGATTTATAAAACTAGAATGTAAAAAAAAAACAATAGAGATACCTAAGTCGGTTGATATTTCGACTCTACACTGACGCCACAGTGAGCGTGTCAACAAGACGAACTTTGGACGATCGTGCGAATTTCTCAAAATGTATAAGTTTATGATAATTATATTTTTTTTTCTAAGAAGAGTTCCTTCAAAGCATTAAGAAAGAGCGAGAAAGAACGTACTTGCAAATTATTTTGTCAATAGTCCGTACACACTGTAACTTCTTTTATCCAACTCAGCGCTTATGAATATTAATTATCTTTACTCGCAACGCAACGCAAGTAAGCCATTCTCACCCAGCGGGTGGCATATCACGTTGTGTCTTTTCGTTAGTTCTTGTGAAAATAATCCCTACCTGCCTTCCAATGTTTTCATCAATTGATTCATACATATAGAACTGAGGTGACCTATCATAGTGCAAAAGTCGATTAAGCAAGCCTATTCGATACTTATTTCAGCTTCATCATTCTCTAAAAACAAGAATGATTGTACTCATAAACGGGGTATCGAACTCGAAACAATACTATCTTAATGACATTTTATTTTTCGGCATTTAAAAAACCCGATGGCGATGTCCAAACAGAGAGGTCAACGTTGGTTTTAGTACAATTAATGCATTTGTTTAAATAATAATCACTGAGAAAAATGCCCATCATAAATGACGTGAATTCAGATTAAAATAAGATGGATTCACTTAAAGCACGGAGTATACTGATATCACCAAAAAGTACGATGATACTACTGTTGCTGATGATAACGGTATTTAAGATGACATGTCACCATACCTTTGGTAGGACGAGCATACAATATTTTTTATATTGTATGCTCGTCCTACAATATAAAATATTGTATGCTCGTTCCTACTACTTATGGTTACTGTCATTGTACATCGAGTTATATCCTATTATTTTTCCTACTATTTCTCGATGACATCCTCTTATGTCAAAAAATATAATATTCTTTCATCATATCTCAAGTTATGTCCTATTATTTTTCGTACTATTTATTGATGACTTCCTCATATCTCCAGTTAGGTCCTAATATTTTTCCTACTATTTAGAAATTATTTCCTCATATATTCGGTTGTTTTCTACTATTTATCGGTGACTTCCTAATATCCTTAGTGAAGTCCTACTAATTAAAATATACTTTTCTCGTATTTCGGGTTAAATCCTACTATTTAGCAACAATTTCCTCATATCTCCGGTTATATCCTATTACTTTACGTGCTATTTATTATTACATCCTCTTACCTTGGGTTATCCTAGTACAGTCGCCATCAGATATACTGTAGCAGAAAAGGTGATCAAATACTTCTGAAAAGTTTAAATATCAATAAATTCCATACAAAGTGTAAACGAAGTGTATGGAATTTATTGATATTTTAAACTGTTCAGAAGTATTTGATCACCTTTTCTGCTACAGTATATCTGATGGCGCCTGTACTAGGATAACCAAGGTAAGAGGATGTACCTAATAATAAATAGTAGGTACGTAAAGTAATAGGATATAACCGGACATATGAGGAAATCGTTGCTAAATTGTAGGATCTTACCCAAAACACAAGAAAAGTCTATTTTAATTGGTTGGACTTATCTAAGGATATGAGTCACCTTATTTGCTACAATATATCTAAAGACGACTGTACCTACTACTTCTTTCTTACCTAATTCACATTCCTAAAATACTTAAAAAAGAGGATCGCGCATAAGTAAAAAATAACAATTTAAAGCATGTGAAATATAGAAAAAGTAATAGGTACCTTCATAACTTGGCAATATGCAATTGCATTAAAAACTTAAAGAGAACAGGAAGACACGTGTATAAAAAAAAACAGAAATAGTAATCAAGAGTAATTTTATTTATTTTTGAAAGTTTAATTATTGCAATATCAATATTTCTTTTTGAAAGTAAGTAACGTAAATTTTTACAATATTATTTTTTTACTTTTATATAAGTAATTATTTATTAATAAATGTATTGTACAACAGAAAAAAAGACACCAAAAATAATGTACCTACCTATTCGCAAATTGAGCACATAATAGTACTTAATTATAATAACACAGGCTTATAAGCTTACGGTGTACTAATCCGAAAAGGACTCATTGTACTCATTATGGTGAACAACTCTTACTTTGGGCACAACATAATTTGACGAAATTTACTTAAGGTGGTACCCTGAGCGAAAGTGGTGCAGCGGTGAATTATATTTAATATTATAATTCTAATACACAATTTTAAAAATATTTATCGTGGAGATTTTAGGGCCCACAGTCTAGTATTTTTAGACGGTATCGTTACATTCCCTCGTAGTCACTGCTAGAAGTAGATTGCAAAACTGCTAAAAGTGGCCGTTTTTGACACATTTGCTATCTACTTCTACGAATGACTACGAGGGCATGTAGTGATACCTTCTAAAAAAACTAGACCAAGGGCCCTAAAATCTCCACGATAAACATTATTAAAATAATTTTCTATTAATAACTTATTAAATAAAAACCACTGAGGGCGCCACTTTTGGTCATACAACCGCCTTAAGTAGCAGCAGTTTTTTTCGATTTCAGAGTTTACCCGATAGTAAAAGTTATTTAATGGATGAGTACAATGCCCCCCTTTCGGCTTAATACCCATGCTTATAATCCCGTACCTTTATGCTTATAACAATCACAGTATTTGTCAGTCAAAAATAATTTAAATAGTTAAAAATAAATACCTATTTAGCATGTCACAACTTACTTACGTACCTAATTATACTCATGACACTAAGAACAATCTTTTGGAAAATCCATAAAATACGCAAAATAATTTAATAAGTAAAATCATGATTCGCTTTCAATGACTTAAGATAAGAACCACCCAGCATTCTGCAAGATACTGTGGGTTACACCCACCGTCTCCGTCAAATCCTTCCAATATTTCTGCTCGTGATGTTTGCCAATCTTTCCTGGAGCGACGGGCAGGAGCCGCAGGAGGTATGTTAAATAAGCAACCGAGGAGTAATATGACAGCAATGAAATTTAGTCTCTGGTTTTGTATCTGAAAAAAAAAATGCTTATTGTATATAACACTACACATTATTATTTATTTATTTTTTCGTCAAACGAGGACAGACCAGAATAATTACATAAATCCTTACCGTCACAAACTGCTAGTGTGTCTGTTATTTTTTTGCGAAGAAACTTGTGCTTTGTGGTGTTCAGCTTCTGCCGGGCAGCTTTTAAATGGTGTCAGATGAAGCTTCGAAGCTGTCGAGACCGCCGGATTTTAAGCTAAAATCAAACATGTAATTTGTGATAAGAATTCAATGTTTTAGGTCCATTTTAATGGCAATAATATGCATTTGATTTTTTCCTTCAAATGATAAGTACACTTTATATGAAGAGAAAATTAAAATTTACCCCAAATACGTTTTTTTGTCCTCCAAAATGATACGTTTTATATAAAAAGTTAATTTTCTTCCCCCCCAATAAAGTGTGCACGCGCACGCGCACTACATAGGCTTGGCAACTTACCTTCAAAACGTTGTATATAAGTATTGAGCTAGATTCCATTATTTTAGCAAGTCATGAGTTGCTTTATCCATAAGTATTGCACTTTGCACTCACTCACATTTAAAAAAATAGTCAAATATAAATAAATTCTGTACACGCTAAAAACTGTCCTTGCGACTCTGCGACTCCGACTGACTGAATGGAGAGAATATACAAAACGAACGACAAGTCGATGAGTAATGAACGGCGAATTTACGTGCTGTCATCGTATTTTTTAGGAATCATACAAAAATTGATGCAAACTCTTAAATAAGTTTCTGTAATCGTATTTTTGTAGGATTCATTTTAATTTTGATACTATAAGGGGACGTCATCGTATTTTAGATGCTTCTTCTCAAAAACTATGACAACTTTTTATGGAAGGTGGCACTTTCATTGTGATTTAGAATTATAATCTTATTTATAGATTATCATACATATTTATAGGACAGTGGGCTATTTTCTATTACATAATGTTATAATATTAAGAAGATAATATTATTTTTGATGACCAATTTTTACGATATAATATTTTGACCAAAACTCTTAAATAAGTTTCTGTAATCGTATTTTTGTAGGATTCATTTTAAATTTTGATGCCAATTCCTTATATTTTAAGTGAAGGTAATCTCAAAATAAAAGGAACTGGCACATAATTTTATCATACTACTATAAGGGGACGTCATCGTATTCTAGAGATGCTTCTTCTCAAATACTATGACATCTTTTTATGGAAGGTGGCACTTTCATTGTGATTTAGAATTATAATCTTATTTATAGATTATCATACATATTTATAGGACAGTGGGCTATTTTCTATTACATAGTGTTATAATATTAAGAAGATAATATTATTTTTGATGACCAATTTTTACGATGATAAGTGTCATAATATTGCCTTATTTAACCATATAATTCGACTACATCATAACACGTTTCAAGATAGCGTAATATAAACCTATTATTTCCTTATTTTAGGACAACGCACTTAATTTAAACGTACGCCACGATATTTTAAGATTACCCCAAAATGACATTTTTCTCAGTTAGGCTTTTTATTTCTGAGTGATTTGTGTGAAGGTCAAAATTAATATCTTGGAAATTGATGTTATGCTAAGTGACTGGTGACCACAGATTGTCAATTTCTGTATGTAAATAAGGAGCGTAAAAATTAACACTATAGGTGTTTTGCGTTACATTTTCATGAATCCATCACATTTTTACACTTTGGTCATCGTAATCGAGTAAAAATATTCCTTTTTTGGATGGGATGGCGTTAAATCTCCAATAAAGTGGTGATATTGCATCGGCGCAATAAGACAGTCAGCAGTCACGATACCTCAAAGTGGTGTTCTTTTTATAAACGTCAAATCATAGACTAAGGTCGTTAGATTTAACCCCCGGGAGCGTCTAAATTTCATGATTGCCAGTCATGAAACACGAATGGAGCGCGTGCCAGCTGCTTCAATTACGGCAACGTCATAAGCTCGTTACAGGTTAAATTTAACTTATTAACCTTTTTCAATTACTGAGGAATTGCACGTGGAGACATTCAACTGAAAGTTATTTAATTATCCACGAGGTGAATACTGATTTTGCGGAATTTCTCGTCACGTGTTTTGAAGAATATAATTATTTGGGGATAAACTATAGTATTTCGCCGCTCAGAAACAACATTCTTTTGCTCGGTTTTCTCGGATATTTCCGAGTGACGTGACGGAAAGTAAGGAAACATCAAGTTATGGCAAATTCGATGCCCGGTGGGCCTTTGTAGCTTACACTTATTCAAGTTGTTTGATTTCATTTTGTGTTTTTAATAAATGTTTTCTTAATGAACGTCTTAACGATTAAAACGTATTAATTCAAATGGAAAACAAAACTGTTTGATTGCCAACAAAATTGTTCTACCGCGTTTGAAGATCATTTTAATACTATAATGTTAATTTTGTTACTTACATTGTTCTGTCTCGAAATAACTTTTCTATTTTTTGCAACAACGATCGTGGGTGGATCTATAACAAAAGACGCTGTAAATATTGTGTGTGTCGGATAATTGGCCACTACCATGAGGTTTTTAATTGAGAGTTGCGTGGGAGTCGGTTTTTGCGATATCTATTACTAGATCCCAAATGAAGATGGAGTGAATAGGGCTATTGTAAAGCTGGTTTGTGACGTCATTACTTTTTTAGGACGTTGTAAAGAAAAAATCTATGCAGTAGGTACGGAATGGTACGGTTGAATCCCAAATGGAGTATAAAGAGAGGAGAACGAAAGCAAAAAACTATATTAACTAACACAGCAATATATTTAAAAAAAAAATACAATTAATTGGTTTTTTATATTATTGGTACTCGTCATCGAAATAGCAGTTTATTGAACCAATTTTATCATTAATATATAACGAAGGGTCTTTCTTAACCATGCACCCATGGAAGACCTGTGTAAACCATAAACTTATTTATAATATTAAGTTTATGGTGTAAACAAACATTGCTGATATGAAGAAGGGAAATAGGTACGCTTAAAATATTAATTATTTGACTCTTGCCGTGTAAAAGTATTTTATTTCAACAGCCAATGCTTGTGATCTATCCTAAAGTGCAACCAAAGTATCTACCAGGATTAGGTGATTACTTTCACGGAAAGGGCGATATCATAAGCGATTTCTTATAGTAGGTACTATCTAACATACTGGTATGATTCGGATAGGCTATATTATTTTCGACGTTTAGACGATCAAAACAAAATAACTTGATTTATTGGGTCCATGTAAAGTAAAATGAACTGTGTTCAATTGCATACTGTCTACATCGTTTCAAATAGTTATACTAATATAATATGTAAGATTCTAAGTACCTATATGTTTGAAGTATATGCTCTCGTTGTTATACGTCATGCGGTTAGCTATTTAATTTCATTGTGATAATTGAATGACCGTGAATGGCCCTCTGTGTACGCATTCATACCTGTAAATGTACAGTTTGTATAGTTTTTTAATGGTTAAAAATAGACATTATTTTCTATTGAAGTTCACGCTATAGTTTTATAGTACCTGCTTACAAAAATTTTCAAAGTTTTTTAAAATATTTTATGCAGTTTTCCGAGATAAATAAAAAACACGAATGAATACACGCAAACTAGTCAATCACTCAGCCAAATTTTGCGAAATGGATAAAAGCATAATGGTAATATGCAGCAGGTATAGTATGAGGCAAACATTTCCTTGAATTTCTGTATGTATTTCAAATCAAAGATATTTTTTTAAGTCATAATTGTCTATTTCTTTTTGGGCAAAGTCCAGTTTAATCTGATTATATTTTTAATCATAATATTATGTAGTTAATATAGGAATGTTTCCATAACATAATATTTTTCAGGTTTACATAATATCAATCGGGTTGTTTATGATTTTCATACGAGACAAAACATCTAGGTACTTCCAAGTGAATGTAGCAATCATGATCTAGTTTATAATAAGTAGCACTTTATATTATGGCTGCTGCTCATATTACACACGTAATATTATTGAAATTAAACACTGGATAAGGCGATAGTTCTGTGTTTAGTAAGCTCACTTTGAACAATAACAAAATCTGACTTTTTGGCTCCCGGAGAAAGAATAAAAATATCTTACATCTGAATTGATAAGCTCCTCCATATTTTTTTAAGTCGGTTAAAAAAAGGAGCGTGCTGTTTATAAAGATAATAAAAAAAAACGCTGTCAAGCTAATCCGCTGACGTATAAAACATTTCTCAACTTTAAATAACTAGGTAGGCCACTAAATAGTGATTCTAGTTGTGTAATAACCAATCTAGGAACTAAAATGTTACTAATAAGTAATTCAAACGATATTAATTAATTCTACAGATTGAATTTATGTAAGTAACGGATTTATTGCTGCACTAGGTTATTTCGCTATCCCTCGGGAACTGTACGTTTTTTTCTGGATGAAAGGTACCCTATAACCTTCTCTGTACCCCTGACACCGTGTAGGTAAAATTTCACGATGATTGGTTCAGCAGTTAAGAGTTGAAGGCGTAACAAACAAATAAACTAACAAACGGACTTTCGCATTTATAATATTAGTAAGGATAGTAAAGATATTAATAGTATGGATTTTAAATTTAAAAGCTATAAATCGTTAAAGCGACTAATGAGCAGCGAGTTTTTTGGCAAATAGTCTTTTAAGTTTGCCGTATACTTAGTCTTAGTATTTTAGCTTAGGTAATCTACTTTTTGTTTGTTTATTATTTGGCCTATCTTCTTTTCATAATTATGTAAGTTTTACCACGTGGAATGCGTAGGATGCATACTCAATATGTGCTTAGTTTTGTAAATTGTTTCTATCGGTGAGGACCTGTAATTGGCTTCCAAGTGTTATATAAGCTTCCTACTGTGTTAAATTCAGCTGTTGGTCTTTCAAATAAAATAAAATATAAAAAATGCTATTTAATATTTCTAGGGAATGCCCCTACAGTCGTGGAGGGAGCTGCAACGTTGAATGTTGCGGTCCCCTCCTGGCGAGTCCCACATGCCCCCTTCCCGATCACCTGTGGGAAGGGAAGCGCGTAAATGCGTTTTTCCTCGGCATACAAAAAAAAAAAAGGAATGCCCCTAGTTGATATTGCGTCTGATTTTCATATCACTCGATTTCAAAACAATTAGTCCGTACGTCATAGTTACTTACGAGTACGACGAAATATTAGCAAAAATAAATGTGAATCTATCAAAAAAATTGGCCAAATAATGAACTTGGTGTGCAAGATAAAAAAACAATGATTCTCGTTTTATTTAATTTAAGTAAGTATATTATTATTATTGAAAGAAGCATGACAGCCAAAAGGGAGGAAGTTATAAAGTTAACTTTTAGTACAGTCCCCTTAAACCCTTAGCACAAACAGCTATCGAGAAAAAAAACGCGCGTAAAATTACTCGATTGAGAATTATCTACGGAAATTTTAATTTCGCTAATCGGCGGTAGATGGCATTGTACAAATTTCCAATACAAAATTGCATTATAGTTGTTCGTGCTAAGGGTACTGTACCCATAGCAAGAACAGCTATAGAAAAAAAAACGCGCGCAAAAGTACGAGATAGAGTAAATATCTATGGAAACATATTTTTTTGTTTTTCAGCGGTAGATGAGATGGCACTCTAGCGAGTGTTAAATACGCGCGTTATTTTTTCGATGGTTGTTCGTGCTACGGGTACAGTATTGAATGTTGAAAAAGAGGCGTAATGTCATTAACACAGTAATAATAAATAACAATACTGCAACGCAATACGTTTAGTGTTATTTATTCTGTGACGCAAGCTCAATACTCCAGATTCGAGACATAACAATAATGCAACCACATAATAATTAAATAGGGCATATTTCGCTGATTGCATCAAATAATTATTATCTATGTTTGAACTGTGACGTCATTAGACAAACATTATGCAATAAAGTCTGCATGTTATCAAATAACCTTTGCTCCAGTCTGCTCCACATCGAAGTACTTATATAAAATTATAAAGTAAATAAGACCTTATCGTGCAACTAATAGGGTTGTAGATTAGTGATCCTTTATACATTATATAGGGTTATTTTGAGTTGCTTAGGATCTTTGGTCTTCGCGGCGCCAATGTGTATAGTGTATAGCAGTCGCTATAAATAAGCAATCTGGGGTTACAGGGGGCTTACCATCACCTTTTAGAAAACCATCATGTTTTATGAACGTTTTGTTATAAGCTTACAATAAGATTTTTCAAATTCGTACCACAACCTGCACAAAGTAATAATACTTTATTCCTGCCCAAGAACGAATGATGTTGCGAAATTGTCTATTCCCTGCTAGCCATCACTACGGCTTATTTGCTATCTACACTTGACACTGGCAGAAATTACTTCCAAGAGGAAAGTAGATTGCCAAAACAAGGGGTTGGCAACTGTCAAAGTGGCGCTAGCATAGCTAGTTCCCAAAACATAATAATTTTATATGGTGTATGGAAGAAAACAATTCCAAATAATATTATGACTCGCTGTATTGTACCAAAATGCTCTGAAATTGGAGTACATCATATTCCCAAAGATAAAAATATTCGTCGGCGTTGGTTAAAGCCATACGCCGTGTCAATTTAATTCCGAAGCCTAGTTAGAGGTTATGTTCAAAACATTTTGTGGACAATGACTATGAAAAAAGCAGTAAATATACAGGTAAGCTGTTTAAATTAATAATGAAATACCAAAAAGTATATATTTTGAAAGATCAGTTATAATAGAAATTCTTTTTTGGAACAATAATAATGTTGACATAATTTTTTGTTCTAGGTGTGGATCATCAACGTAAATACCTTAAGAAAAATGCTGTTCCATCTATTTTTCAATGGAATATACAACCGGTTTCAGAAAAGGCAGTTGCAAGAAAGATAGATTAGAGTCCCGGGTCCCGGAATCTCAGAAAGAAACAGCTTTTTGAAATGCAGATGCCGTCAACATCTCAGTGCTGTGAGGACATAGTGCCGCTTGTAAAAGATAGCAGTGTGTGCATGCTGCATGGACAGTAATGTATCTCATGTGGTTGAATCTGAGATGAATACTACTGTTCCTACTCCACTTTCATTAGAAAATAAAACAAACCAAGAAACTCAAACTCCACATATAGTTACTAAGAATATTCTCAACTGAGCTTTGCCTTTTACTTGCAGACCAGAAATTGGCTTGTTAAAGGGTACATATCGAAAGGCTTATTGGGTTAACTAAAACATATTTGATATTGCAAAATAATTTTAACCATTTTTATGTGCCCTTAGCATCAAAAATATTTTCAATATGTTTCATGTTGTGTAACTTTAAAGAAGGGATTGTAAATAAAAACTGATTACAATATTATAAACAAGTGTTTTATTGCATTAAGAGGTCTGTCACATTTTTTATAGAAATAAAATATTCCTATGATTAGGTACCTACTTACTAAGACAAATAATGCTTATCATAGTCTTATTAGAGGTGGTAGAGTTGTGTGGCTATTAATATCCAAATAAGTTTCTTCTGATGGTAGCTGCATTGTTGGATCTTTATCATCACCATCAGGACATTCAGGACGCCAGAAATGAAAGTTTTTGTCATAAAGCTCCAACCTGAAATAGGATATGGTTGAACAATTTTTTTCCATATTTTGACTGTAGTTTGCAACCTAAAATTAATACTGCTCGATAAACCAGTTACTGATTGAGTATAAAACAGCGTCAGTAAAGTAGAATAGAAGATTTAGTAGAGAAATAAAAATACCTTAACGACTGCAAATGCAGCCGGGACCAACGGCTTAACGTGCCTTCCGAAGCACGGAGGAGCTCGTGATAATAAATTTTTGGTCAGCCATCCCATGACTGACCCTTGCGAACGTTGCTTAACTTCCGCAATCGCTGGGCCAGGCGCTAAACCACTGCGCCACCGAGCTCCTCCGAAAACAAGTATTTGTTATCAAATAGAAATGAAACATAATAACTATAATATTACATTCACAATGAAGAACAATATGTATAAAAACGTTTCACTTACTGTTTATGACGCAATTTCCAATTTCTAAATAAAATAACTCAAAATAGTTTTGTTTCCGTCGAGAAAAAGCAACTTTTTTAAGACTGCAAAATTTCTCAATATTTAACACAAAAACAATAATGCTAGCTGTCAAAAGACACGTCGTGGTACGGTTTAAGTGAACGATTGAACGATGACGTCACAAAACTTCCAACGGAAACATTATTACAATAATCATACTTTATGAAGGTCGTGGTACGAAATAGCATGGTAAGAATGTTATAATACTGCGCTAAGACATGGCAGTAGGCACCCTTGTCCTTCGGCCCAGGTGGAACTAGGTATAAATTGCTTGAACACGTTTTAAAACCCCTTCATAAAGCCTTCATAGGGTTTCCTCGCTAGGGTTTTTGTATTCGGTAAGTTTGTGCTTACTTGGGTCACCCTTTCGATAGGGTTCCGTATTGATAGGGTTTTTAAAAACAAGTCTATGAAATACCCAATCAATAAACCCCTTTAACGGTAAGCGGTTCCGGTCCTTGGTTATTTTCTCCGGTATAGAAAAATATGAAACCCTAATAAATGTCCTTTTTTGTACCCCTGACAGACAACGTGACGTGATGTGATGCACATCATGATCACGTGACTACGTAACAAACAAGCTAATTTACTTCCGAATTTATAACATTAGTAAGAAAGTAAGGATTCATGTCAAACTGCAGGAAATGACATGTTATTTTTTGTATGTATAAGTAGAAGTACTGTAATATCTCTTCGTATCGTTAAGAAAAGCAAGACTATAATTTCAGTTACACTGTATACACGTATAAGCAGAGAAAAAGTTACAGTTGTTTCATACAAAAAAAACATAATGTATTAACAGCTGAAACTTTTTACGATTTCAGGGTTGTTGCCATACAAACAGTGTCATACCTATTAACAACTCTACAAAGATTTTGTTTGTTATAAAAAAATAATATGTTCATAGCAATTTCTTTAACAAATATTTATTTTTTCTCATTATCTGGCATTGATAAAAGACGTAAGTACTAATGTTATACATAAAAATAGCATTGTGAATGAATTTTAACTAAAACTAAATATTTAATTAAAGAGAATCCGGAGCCTGCAGCACAGTTTTAAACTACCGTGGGCTTCGGCGTCTTAATTATTATTTTTGTGAAAAATATGTTGTGTTTAAATAAATAAATTGTTTAAATTGTTTAAATTACATGTTTTCAATTACATTACAATACCCAAATCCTGAATAACGTAAACAAGCATTTTTTAGGCATTTTACTTAAAAAACATAAAAAAAACAAATATTAAGTTAAACTAAGTACATACCTACCGTCCCTTCACAACGTCCATCAAAAAGTTGACATTTTGACAGTTAGAAATATTTTACTTGTGATGATTGACGTCATTTAGAATATCACGCACATTTGCACGTCAATCATTTTGTTTGACATGGAATATCAATTGTTTCTAGGTTTAACGCTTTATTGTTAAGGTTATTACTACTTATTACTTAGGCCAGAATTAGCAGCTTTATAATGTTCTAAGTAATATCAAAAGCTTTAACGTTGATCAACAATCATTCAATCGAAGAAAACCTGAAATTTAATTGATGAACTATTTTTGTTCATCAATTAAATTTCAGGTTTTCTTGACTTTTAAAACCTTATTTTCAACTTCAAAATATGATACTACTAATTATATTTACTATTACGAACAAACCTATTTTTAGAAACAATAATATATTAATTTGGTCGAATAACTTACGTGATAATGGGTTACATTTACATGCAGGCGTTTGTATTTTTTTGTACATTAATAATTGAATCTAAAATTTTAAACTACTAAACTTTATTCGTAAAAGGTATATCAATATCATAAGTTTTTTGGAAGACGTAATCATTTCTAGATTTTGAGATAAATAGCTCCTAATACAGCAAATTTTGTCAGTCTGGCCTCTGTAATAGGGAATATGAATCAATTTTTTTTAATCAAAATCAAAAGTATAATGCGTGAGAAAATCAACTGTAATATTAAAACTTTTCTATTGCGTTTTATTCTCGTGATATAGTTACTTGAAGTTAGCAAGCAGCAGCACCCGCCTAAAACGCTCTATACAAAACGGTGACGTCACTTGTCACGTTTCAGGTGTGTTTCAGGCGCGTTTAGTATGGAGTTAGCCAATAATCTTCAATTATCTCCCCAAATTTTGCGTTAAAGTACATAAGTGTCATACAAAATATTATTTCTTATTCGATATTCTATCTGACTGTAAAGTGCATTATATCCGAAAATGAAAAAATAATATCGTTATTTTCTGCTGATTTCATCGTGTGATAAAACTATTTTTTTTTCTGTTCCATCATGTTTTTATAAGTGTCCGCAGCGATCAAGCTAAAATTCATCAAAATCAGTGACTTATGCATATTCCCTATTCCCTGTCTTCACCTAACCACTTCAACATTCAATTCAACTTTCAAGTCAACGTGCGTCAAACGCATGCAATATTGCCTCCAAACCGTGCGCTTTCCCTTTCAACTTGCAATTAACTTGCGTCAAACGCATAACGCATGCAATATTAATTGCCTCCAAACCGTGCGCTTTCACGTTTAACTTTCTGCCATACTTTGTTGTTTTTTAAGAAGATAGATCATGCGCTATCGCATTGATAGCGCAAGAGGATAGAGAAAGCTCACGATCAGCGTGCGCTATTGAATGCCTTGAGGCATGCGTCAGATTCAGATGAAAGGGAACGGGAAAATTACTGTGTGAAGACACACCTTATTGACAATGCTATTTTAAGGGGGTAACATAGGTCAGAATTAGCAGCCTTGTGTATTTTTGAATTAAAAGATTTTAAGCAGCGCGTGCTCTAGTGGTGGTTATACTATCTATTGTTACAATAAGTTTAGTGGTCGAAGATCTTACTAGTCGTTTTAGCTAGAAGCAAAGGTGAATTTATATTCTTAATAAAAATATATTTCGCGATCACAATCGCGTCGTAAACACTTAAACAGTGTCAGCATACCGACACCTTAAAATTGAGATTGAGCTCCAAATATGGGCATAGGATGCCCAAATACAGCGCACCAGTGACGTATGTAGGTGCTATTATACTACCAGATTGACATATGCTATATTTGATATACCTTTATTAGGTGCAAGACTTGTATTTTATTGATCTGTAATATTTGGCGTGTTTCGTGCGGGGCGGAGTGGTTCACATGCTTGTAACATCGGGGGGCCAAGAAATTCCTTACCAACTGAGGCCGCAACGCATCTGAAACAAGTTTGCAATAAAACCTCTTAATTACTTGAAAGAGTCATTAAAACTTACATCCAAAAGTCGTTTAAAGAGATTTTAGGTGAAGGATATTGATATTTTTGGGGCTATGTCTTCATTTTTAGAAACAACGATAAATTTGTACATATCGAGATCTTATTTATCCCACATTTTTATTAGTTGTAAGCAACAAATTGAAATCAATTGCTCCAAAACTGGACTGTTACTCACCTCTTACTATTTTGCTCATTATCTTTGCCATGAATATAAATAGTATAATAATCTTTGTCGCCAGTATTAAATCTGCTTACAAAGCTAGCTTAGCACAGATTAACTATATCTCGCTAACACTAAATATTTGCATGCACTGAATGTACAGTACAGTCAGCAGGACGTTAGCTAACCAAAGGAATTCAAATCTTAATGTTTTTTAAGCCGTAACGTGTACACAGTAAAGTTTAAAATCGATTGACGAAATGTGTAATCCTATAGTAACCTGTTACCTGACTTGTTGCCAAAAGTACAAGATATGAATTCGTAAATCTAATACGTAATGTTTGGACACCGGGCAATCTAGTTAGCCATTCAAATACCGGTCTTGATTTTGTAAATTAATGTTTAAAATTATTCTTCAATTATAGGCACTTTTCTTTAGAATAATGTCTGTCTACCCTAAACATCGTATCAAAAAATGCAAATGTATGCAAATAAACATCTTTTGTACCGACCGACGATTAAAAGTCAAAGTGCCAATTGCTAATATAATGGGTAACACCTTAGAATAATAACACCTAGATGCCATGTCCTCGTATGCAAAGTGAGGCAACTAATACTAAGCCAGAATGGCTTAATTTTCAGATTTATATCCTTCATGAGATACCTAATCGTAACTAAAATCCAATAATATAGTAACTAATCTAATAAATGTAGGAAAATTTAAAATGTTTTGTACTTATTCGGTATGATTATGTAATAATGGAGAATAAAAATCTTAAAAAGGGGCCATTTTGGCTGTTTTAGTTGCCTCACTTTTGACAGTGCGCTTTGTAGAGAACTATCGTTCTAGGTGTTATTATTCTAAGGGTAACACACATAAACACATTGGAGTACCTAAATTAAGTTTTCTTTTATCTAATGACATCAAAATCAGTTGGAAAAATGACAATTTTCGATATCATACGGGTCTCTGCCTAATTAATATTAACTGTATGTCTTTAACAGCGCTACAGGATTATTGAATTTGGATAGAGTTTTCTGAAAGCTAGAGGAAAATCAGCTTTATTATCATGGAAAATTACTAACATTTGCTCCCAAAACACTGACTCGTTGAACAGGCTATTATCGCATTATTTTGACTTAGCGCCTTACTCTTGCCTGTTATCAAGGTATTGTTTACTTTGAACCTGAGAGCCTACTATGAAAACCGATACACGATAATCGGACGTCGTTCGTGCCGCTTCTTAACATATTGGTCTAAAATCGTGTAAGTCTATAACGAACACAAAGAAAATGACGATTATTTTTATTACGTAGTAGACTCTCTCGCTTTAAGCGAACGGTTATTATCGTGTTCAATTTATTTAGTTTTTCTTGTTTTTTGTTGTACACATATCTTTTAAACATACATATATGTATTATATCTATAGAAATAATCAATCAATACCGTACCGTATACTTAGTTTACAAAGTTATAATAATATTTGAATTTATGACTGGAAATATTTGAAGATAAACAATTTTCGCAATAACTGCATTCGCAGCAAAGATCAAAGTGGTAGGTATTATCTGAAATCCTATATTCTTTAAAACTAACCACTTTAAGTAAGTACCTATACATTAGTAATATTTTTGCCTATCTATCACAAATTCTGGCTTTATAGCACGTAAAAAGTACTATATTAAAGAACTTAACATTGGAAATACCGAAGCACTCAACTAAATTTCTGGATAAGTCCTATGCAATCCAAGCTGCCCGTCTCTGGAATGCATTGCCGGATGAAATTAAACGTGCACAATCCCTAGATATATTTAAGCGACTTGTAAAGGAACACTATCTATCATTGTCACCATAGCCTTACCACACTTTATCCCTTCTTGTTTAAGTCTTATATAATATTTTTGTAACTATTTGTAGTGTATGTATTGTATATATTTTTTTAGGTATATGTCATATTGTAATATATAGAATCATAGTGTAAAAGCACCATAAACTGCCCACTTCTTATTCTTTTTCTTCCAGTCATACAAATGGTTGCCTGGAAGAAATTGCTTTTTAGCGATAAGGCCGCCAAATTGTTCTTAATATGTATTTCTTTTCCTTGTAATGTTTTCTATTATGGTGAACAATAAAGAATATTCTATCTATCTATATTATCACAATTTTCATTGGATCATCATTTTCATCACATTATTTAATAGCGTGGATATTGTTGATGCGTTACGATCGATTTGTTCGCAACACTCTAGTTTAGTACTATCAATGTTTATGATGCTATTAATAGCACAATAATTTATTTTCTGTATCAGACTATTTTTAGACGTGAAGTGTTTCGGATCGAAAGTCTTCTTTGTTGATGTTACCAATTTTAGCACCGAACAGTGGCCCTACCATGAGTTGATGCAAACTGTTTACGTTACCGTAAACTATCGTTTTGTCTCTTTCACTCGCACTGACTGTGAGCAGTATATCCGATAGTTCACGATAACGTAAACAGTTTGAATCAACTCATGGTAGGGCCACAGAACATTTAAAGACATCAAATACGGTTTTTTTGTGTATTGCACAATTGCAGATAAAATAAAATTAAGTAAGTACAAAATGTTTATTGCACCCGTACTGCATATAAGTTAGTGGACACATAAAGACAAATCAAAAGCTCTAAGTTTATTTGATATTGATCTTGATTTAGGGCCTGAAATTGGTACAAAAGATATTGATTAAATTAAATGTAGTAGCTTTAATGATAATAACTTTTTTTTTAAATTAATGATTTCTGTATTCGTCTGTAACATTTTTATACAGGAAAGGCACAGACGGCCTTAAAACTATTTTTAATATAGCGCGCATATAATATTTTCACACATACTTACCTTATATCTTGGAGTCGATCATTTAACACTAAGACACGTAACACGATGTGTTGGCAACGTGGTGGTCCTATTATGACCACTTTGTATTGCAATAACGTATTGCTTGTGACCAATACCAATGGGTTTGTTACGTAATTGTCTGATATTATATTTGCAGGAGTTTTTATCTAGTTATTACTGGATATTTATGTTGTTTGTAAATATGATCGTTATCTCAATTTAAAGTTTAAAACGTATTAACATTTGCTGTTATAGAGATAGATATTACTTTCTTCCAGACAACCAAAATCTTTGGTTATATAAATAAATAAATAATAAATAAATAAAAATGTTTATTTCCAATAAGTTTATAAAGCTTATATAACTTAACTAACCCCCACACTAGGCTATGCCTGTCCTATGGGGGAAGTATACGATTTACACAGTATGATTTGAAGCCAAAAACAAACAAATTTAAACAATTATACTAAGATTTTTTAAAACACGAAATATGGAAATTTAATGATGTATTTGTGTGCGTGCGATGTGTGTGTTTGTGTGTGTGTGTGTGTGTAATAAAATCATAATTTTTATTACTTAGCCAAACATGTCATCGCTCCACTGGTGATGATAATCAGTTGAGATTTCTGGAAAAAATATCTTTAAAAGAAGTCTTAAGACGATACGGTCTCGTTTGCAGTAGCATTAAGTATATATAAAAATGTATAATTGACTGACAAGTAAAATAAAAATGCACCTATACAAAACAGTAGCTCAACTTAGATAAGTGTTATCAATACATAATTTAGCTCTTTAATGATCATTAAGGTAGAGCGACGTCACACGACATTATCTTGTCTAGTCTTTCTCCAAATCACCGCCTGTCACCATCAACGTCACAGAAAATTGACCAAATAGTTATGTCCTCATTATGTGCTTAGTTCATAGATATGGTCAGTGTGTGAACAGCCTTATTAGCATGTGTCTGAGTATCTAATTATTTGATCCATATTTGGATAATGTTATAGGGCGAGTTTAGATCGAAAAAAACGTCTGAGCTAATATTTAAATATGAATAATTTGACGTATTCAAGTGCTATTAGATACCAAAGAACTTGCTATTCGCTTGGCTTTTAAAACGTGCGTATTCTTATTAAAATTTCTTGTGCAAATAAACCTTTATACAGTAGGTACATTATATCAAGTTTTTTCTTGAAGTTTATAATGATGTCATTAATTTTAATGTGACAATTAGGTTAAGTATACACTTTTGGGGTTAATGAGCAATTAAATTAATTACACTGTAGATTTGATGGTGATCGTTATTTTACTACTACAAAAGGTTTGTAGTTTATTTAGATTATATTTATTTATTTATTTATTAATTTAATTCAGGCGACTAGGCCCATACAATATATACCTTACAGACTAACATACATATATTATTACATAATATATTTATACTATTTTCCACGTATTGATGGCGGCGACGTGTTGCGCAACGCAGTGTCCGGTATCCGACCGCGAAACCGTCGGAACAAAACACCCTTCGGCCAAAAATCTTCTTTCATGAAGGTCGACAGGATATTTACTTGTAATAAGTATTCTATGATACCGAGGCTAACACGGACAGGCAAGTGTTTGACCAAACGCTTAGGTAATTTAGGGGGGGTAGGTAACATAGGTCAGAATTAGCAACTTTAAGATTGTCTTTTCGAACTAAAATATTTTAAGCAGCTCGTGGTCTAGCGTGGTGGTTACACCGCGTTGCGTTAGCCACGCGTTACCCGCGATCAATGAAATTTGAGGTTTTTCTGGATTTTTAAAACCTTACTTTCAACTTAAAATGTGATTATAAGTACTAATTAACCTTACTTTCACGAAAACCTATTTTTAGAAAAAAATATATAATAATTTGGTCGAATAATGTTCGAGATTTTGGTTTACAGTAAAAGATGTTTAAAAAAAAAAATTGTACACTAATAATTTAATTTAAAATGCAAAACTACTAATCTTCTTTCGTAAAAAGTAGGTAGGTATTTCAATTACATATTTTTTGAAGACGTAATCATTTCTACTTTTTGAGATAATAAATCTAATATCCATTTAATCCATAAATTTAATATCCATTCTTGCAAAAATTTTCGAAAAATGCATGTATAAGCGGTTACTAGATTATTGCAATAAATTTGATATAATCAATGCAGATCAATACGGTTTTCGAAAGCAAAAGTCAACAACGCTAGCTGTTTTTAACTTAATACGCTCAGTGTTGACAAATGTAAATAATAATAACATGACTACGGGTCTATTTTTTGACTTATCCAAGGCATTCGATTTTGTCTCACACAAAACACTATTGCTAAAACTAGAATCGATGGGGATCAGAGGCATACCACTTCAATGGTTTAAGTCCTATTTAACGAACCGACGACAAACAGTTATAATAAAAAAAGTCATAAATAAGGAGTTAGTCTGGCATTCATCTAAATATCAAGAAAATAAATACGGAGTCCCGCAGGGGAGTATATTAGGACCAATTCTATTTATTTTATATCTTAATGACATAACTCAAATAACTAATCATAAATTAATATTATTTGCGGATGACATTTCGATAATTGTGACTTCTGATAAAAAATACAATTCAAATAATGACCATGAAATTGACATAAATAATAATATTGACAAAATAATAAAATGGCTGGAATTACACAATTTAAAAATTAATCTTGACAAATGTAATTTTATTCAATTCAATAAAACAAAACAATCTAAATATAGTATTAAACTTAACGTAGACAAAATAAAGGAAGCGACACAAACTAAGTTTCTTGGTTTAACTATAGACCCGGATTTAAATTGGAAATTACATGTGGACAACCTATGCAAGAGAATCAATAAATTTGTATTCGCTCTAAGGAAAGTCAGAAACGTGACAAATTTAAAAACAGCCATCATGACCTATCGTGCTTATATAGAGTCGATCATTCGTTACGGTATAGTAATATGGGGCAATAGTACGGAAAAAAATAGGATATTTGTTGCACAGAAAAAATGTATTAGGGCAATATGTGGTATTGCACCTGACGTATCTTGTCAACCATATTTTAAAAGTCTTGGTTTGCTGCCGTTACCATCACTTTATATATTCGAAATTTCTATTTTTGTGAGAAAACACAGTAATCATTTTAAAAGAGCATTTGACGTAAATACTAGACTTAAAAGAGACCCCAACAGACTTGTATATACCGATATTCCCAGATCGGCTAAATATAGAAATAGCTGTTTGGCAATGTGTATTAAAATATATAATAAATTACCTGTCAATATTAAAGAGATTAGTTCCAATACTGCATTTAAAAACAAGTTGTTTAAATGGTTAAATGAAAATAACTTTTATGATGTGCGAGAATTGTTTGACTTAAAGACGTAATTAATATAAAATAAGTATCTTTTCAATAGTATATGTTTAGTGTGCTTGATGACATTGTACGCCTTTAATAGGTTAATTGTGAGGGACTCCACTAAATTTAGTTTATTAAGACCGTTATGTAACCACAATTAGAACAATAAAGAGATTATTATTTATTTATTTATTTAAAATCCTTAATACAGCGATTTTTTTATGTCTGGCCTATGCAATTTCCTTAATAAAAAAAACAACAAAATTACTTAAAAAAAATTAAAACACAACCATGAGCTGATGTAGTTTTTACTTCTATAAATCAAGTATTTCTGTGGCTTGTTCTTTCATTTTATTACATACAATGCAGTAAAAAAATTGTTATGGTATTAATTTGAAATGTCCCAAATATCTGATAAGATTGTCGTTTTACTGGTAGTGTAGTGTCAAGTATGAAAATAATGTAACACTACTTGATACTACCTAGAATTTGTGCAACATGTACCAACCGACTGCAGTGAAAAACAGCATATAAAGTAATTTTTTTACCACTTATGTGGCAACATTCGTATGGCGATTTTTCTTTTCCTTTTTTTGAATTCCATTCTAATAAGAATGTTAAGAGAATGTTAGATGTTCAGAATGTCATAACATAACACTATCGACTAATCGACAGAGCAAATCCGAATTCATATCCCTCGGGAACCATAATTTTTTTGGGGATTAAAGGTACCCTATATCCTGTACCCCTGACAACGAGTATGTAAAATTTCATGATGATTGGTTCAGGAGTTAAGTAAGACGTGAAGGCGTAACAAATAAACAAAGAAACGGACTTTCGTATTTATAATATTAGTAAGGAAGTAAGGATTAATGGTAGGGCCTATTCGTTGAGATGTAACTTTACTTGTATCTACTTTTTAATGATTCCATCCACTAATAATATGCGGGGAGGATCAGTGGATCCCCCCATATTGAATTGAATCAGCAGCGTGATCATTGAATCATCGGTCGTGACCCTGATCACGTAACTGTGTTGCTAACAATTCTCGTTTGAAATCGCTTGAAACTGTTTGAAATTAATGAAATTTGTCAGTTTTCGTTGATAATAGAGTACTCTGTAAGCATTCTGTTACCACCTGAAACTGTCAAAATTGTATAACACACACTCGTGTTTTAACACCCCTCATTAGGCATCAGTTTCATAAACTACTATATTATTTATTTTTCAACACACTTGCTCGTTAAGTGAGCCATAATACATTGCTTTTAGGGCCATAAACCGAGCTATAACAAACGCGTGCAATAATATATAAAACACTAGTTCGTAATAGAATTAACCCTTCAAAGTTAAATTAGTACCTTACTGCAAGTTCTATGCGAGTAAACAGAGCATTCCCAATAGGCATGATGAATATTTTTTTTATTTTATGTTACATAAATTACCTCTAAAAAAAGAAACATTGGTAAAAGAATTAATTCGCTAGCATGAAAACTGCCCGAGATATCACAGTGTGAAATGCACACAAATGGACTCGCCCAAAAACGCTCCACACTAATGGCTTCCTAGTTATGACGTCACGAATAAGTAGTTTGTATGCAACGCGTAGGAAATTTGTTTGGCAGCTATATTAAATATTGTGTTTATCAAAATAGTTTCTTAAACAAAGCCAGCATTTTACGGACTAATTAAAGGTATCATTTATTTTAATAAATTTTATACTTTTTAAATGGACTTGTCCACCCAACTTTGAAGGGTCATAAAATAAATAATATGCAATATATAAAACCAAGAGGTATACAAGCTACTCTAAAAGTTTAATATGTTTACGATTTTATTAGTATTTCGTTATTTTATTCATTAGTCATCATCCCTATTTAGCCGGGTAATACAGTTATTTTTTTTGACAACAAAGAGGTTTTATGCAGCTGAAAATTCATATACTTTTTTGGAATAAATAAATGTGTAAGTCCTTAATTAAATCAAATAAATATATATTATTATCAAATTATTCATAATTCACAATATTTTGTTATAAAATATTTAAATATTTGCATTTTGTCACTTAAAATTGTAATTTTGTAGTATTAGTAGTAGGCTGTATGCTCCTCACCCCTTTGTTCGCAAAATATTCTTGCGTGTGAAAAAAAACAAAAAAAAACATGCGCGCCTTTTCCCATAATTATCATATTTTGTTTTTGCCATATTTGTTGCTGTGTGATAAATTACTTTGTGTGTGTCTCATAATGTACTAATCTACAATAATTGATCCATATTACACATTTGTCAGTTATGTAGTAAAGCTTACTAATATAAAACTGCAGTATTACCTACTTTATTTTATAGCAATCATAAAAGTGATCCATAATATTTGAAATCAATGAATCCGGTTAGGAACCGTGTCGTGTTGACTTGACTCTGTGACCTGTCATATCGTGAAGCGCTTTAACGATGCACTAGTAAGACTCACGTGACCCAATCCGCATTGGTCCTGCGTAATGGATAATGGCTCGTCCTCCTTATTCACTCATAAGGAAGGGTTGTTGTACACTTACACGTGATAAAATAATTTAAATTATACATATAATCAAATTCATAATGTTTACAAAACAACAGTGAAAATTTAAAATATTAGAGAATATAATGACCTTATTTTCAAGGCACTCGTGAATTTTTAATAAAATAAAATTAATACATTAAATTCTGTATAGCATTATAGAGTTAGATTAACATTAAGTACAATAAGATTACAAAGATTTTTTTTTATCAGATAAGTACACCTACATATTTATTTTTAATGCATTCTCAGACTTTTTACTATGGAGTTGGTGTTCCTCGAAGGTAAATGATTATAAATGGTGGAAAAAAAGGACGGTAGTTGGGGGATAGTACCCTAAATATTGATGATGCCAAATTTCAGCGATTTTTCAAAAATCCTTGAATGCATTTTTACTTTTTTTTTTTAATAAAGGAATGTTTCCTTTCAGTAAAATTTGATATATCATCAATATTTCGGATACTTTCGCTCCAACTACCGTTTTTTTTCCACCCTGTATATTTTGATGGTCATATACCTATTACGCACCACTTTTAAAAAGTGCGAGGTTTGGTGTGGGTTAACCAGATAAAATATAGGATAAAGCTTGAGAGGATTTCAACGATTTATAGGTAATAACGGTGTAGAACTATATATTTCACCAATTCTTTTGCTAAAACTCTATAAAATGTTAATTATATACTCAGAGGGCGTGCAACGTAACGATAAAAAATTTCGCATTGCATTTTTTTTTTGCAACAATAATTGTTAATTTGCTTGCGCCAGTTGCCACACTGTAATTTGCTCAATGTTGTTTCAATTATCATTATATTATAAGCTCTATATTTTAAGGAGGAGGAGCAGCTCGATGGCGATTGCAGAGGTTAAGCAATTTTCGCAAGGGTCGCATGGGATGGGTGACCAAAGATTTAGTCTCTCGAGCTTCTCCGTGCTTCGGAAGCCGTTGGTCCCGCCTGCATTTGAAGTCTGCATTTGCAGCATTAAAATATTTTTTTTTCTTTAGTCATACATGACTTTTGAGTACTTTCTACAGCTATGTATATTAATGAGCGTAATTTTGCAAAAAATATTTACGACTAGTTCAATCAAACCTTTGATATTTCGATTCAGTAACTTAAGTCATATCGCACCAAGGTTGCTATGTGGCAACAAGTAAAAGTAATGTGCTTATTATTTACGCTTTACGTAGTAAATGACCTAAATTCTATTGGAGGTGTCCGATTGACGTCACGAGCGGCCTACGGTATTGTTTTCCTAACATAATGATTTGGTAGCAGGCACGCAACGCGGAGAAGGTCGTTGTTTAACAATTTAAATAATATTTTACAAAAAAAAATATTTTACGCAAAATACATCAAGTACCAAATCTAAGCGTCAAAAAATTTTTCTGAAAACTATTAACCTATTAAGTACAAAATTTAAAAAGGTTCAGCCCTTTTCGCGTAATCAAAGTCAAAGTCAAAATAGTTTTATTCGAAAAAACATAAAAAATAATCGCTTTTGAGTCGCCTATATTTTCCGACCCGTTTCAGACTTTGAATCGGTGAACGACATTTAAAAGATGCCACGAATTAGAACCTACTTTTTTGAAGTCGGTTAAAAATGGAAAGCCACCCATTATTTTAGGTCAACTCTTTAGAAGCATCATGCCTGTTGTGAAATACTTGTTTGCGTATTTTTTTATCGGTTCGATGCACACGGCTGGAGATCAATAGGTCATTTTTTGTACCACATCCAATTTCCGGCTGCAATTGACGTCATACCGTGAGATTTACCTAGAAATGACCCTTTCTCAGTTTAGGAATATAAATCTACGTATAGCTATTCATAGTGAATCATTGACTACACTGGCCTTTTGATGATAAATGATATAATATTTTTGTCAATTTAATACTTGTCCATCTGCCATTTTTGATGTCCCCACTGCTGGGGCAAAGACCTTCCTTATGAGTAGTAAGGAGGATGGGCCATAACCCACCACGCGGGCCCAATGCGGATTGGTGGGTGGTAACAACTGCAAATGCAGCCGGGACCAACGGCTTAACGTGCCTTCCGAAGCACGGAGGAGCTCGAGATAATAAATTTTTGGTCACCCATCCCATGACCGACCCTTGCGAGCGTTGCTTAACTTCCGCAATCACTGGGCCAGGCGCTAAACCACTGCGCCACTGATTTCGTCATATTTTATGTAGAACCAAAATGAAAATATTCACCTCTCAGGCCTGCGCTCACAAGACACGAAATTAAAAATAAAATCGAGCTAGTATCAGTTATAAAAGTGTTTATTTCATGCAAAATGAAAATGATCGTTTTATTTTTATTCATATCGATATATTTGTTACAGGTAAATAAACAACAAATCGATAGGATGTTTACATCGAATTGGTAAGTATATTTTATTTTTATCATTATGTTTTATGCTCATTATAACTCAACAGTCAATTATAATATAGGTAAATTTAGGATTATTATTATGCTCATATCGAATTTAGTGTTGTTTGTCATAAAAATAACTCATTTTATCATGATTTTGTTTCATAATTTGTCCAGAAATAGGTAGATTGAAGTTAATAATCAGAGAATTATTTAAGTTTAATTCAATCCTAAACTCTCGATAGTGTAATATCTAAAACAGAATCTAATTAAGGAATTAAAGTTCATGTTTGTACACATGATAAGTTTTGAGACTAGCAGTATACCTTATATGGAATACGATTACACCATACATGTCGAACATTGCTACGATTGATGTAGAAAAATAGGTTTTTTTGCCATATAAATTACAACTCACTGAATATTAAATGAAAAGGTTTAATCCTTAATCTGGCCGATGAATTCTTAAGTGAAGTGTTTTTTTTATTAAAGCAGTCAATAGGACTCTTTTGATATAAATGTATAAGGGTCATATGATAACAAATGGCATAGACATAGTGAATAGTCTTTACCTCTTCCCGGCTTTGTTTGTGAAGAATTTATTTAAAACCAACAAGCCTCAGTGTTAGCTTTGAAATAAAAAACAAGTAAATTTTACAAACAAACAAACTCACTTTCATATTTATAATATTAGTTAGATATATGGATAGTTATAGATAGTTGCAATAAATGTATTGAGTAGGTACTGTGGTGGCCACCGATTTAATAAATCAACTGAAAAATTCACATCTAACTTCTGTAGTTACTTACAATGTAATAGAGATCACGAGTTATCATAACGGTTATCTATATAATAAATTTCTAAACAATCATGTCTGTCGTACATACCTTAGATATGGTACTGGCTACCGGCTACTTATAAATTAATATTAATTAGGATTGGTAACCAAGTTGAAAAATTAACTCTTGTTACTTAAGATACTTTGCGTTTCCATACACGAGTGAACTCCTCTGCGATTATTGAACTTTTCGATTTAGGCATTGATAATGCTATTTTTATATTAAGATAATTAATATATTAGTAAAAGTACTAGAAAAATCGACTCACCCGTAGCATCTCTAAAATCGCGAAAAAAATAACAGTTTCATACATTTTTATATTTTCGTTATTAATTTTTGTATGAAAAAGCTGTTTTTTTTGCGATTTTAGAGTTTGGTCCCATAGTAAAAGTTGTTCAGTTTGATGGTCCCTTCTACCACATTTGGCATTAGGGGTTAGTTGTAACACGTTTTATAAGGTAAATTTTGATACCTTTGTTCTTTAACGCATACTTACATCGATACCAAGTCATAGAATGTAGATTTTTTAAATTATTTTACTCTTCATTATGCAAATCTATTGAAAGAACGCAACAATTTGGTAAAGATATATATAAGAGTTACTATATAGAACATTAGATAGTTATTATATAGAACATTTTGCTATATATCTTATATGTAAAGATATATATAAGATATATAGCAAAAACTTTGACATAATATCTACATATCACGGAAATATTCAATTTAATATGAAGAGACTTTTTATATAAGTTACATCACTTGTTCTATATGACGATGAATAAATAATTTTATATTATTAATATAATAGAATGGCACTAAGAGTAAACAATAGTTAAACAAGTGCTCAGCTACTTTTGATGCCCACTATACAAAAATATTTTACTAAAGACAGCGAAACCTTTTTAAAATATTGTTATGCTAAGTTTCCATTCTCACCGTCCGCTGAAAATTTGTCTGACGCAAAACTGAAAACAATGAGTCAGCCTGTCTCAGTCTGAAACATGCCATTACATTGAATCATTATTGTTCTAAGAACATGGTGTAAGTACAATTTTCTTGTCATTATATGGATTATGATTCAACCCTGTATTTTATTCAAGTCATGTTAATTACCAAAGTTAAATAAAACGGGCCATTATAGACCACTGCATGCACTGGAGTACATAGGCTTTTTGGCCAATTAATATTTATAAAGCATTCAGTTTCTGAAATTACATCAAAAAATATACAGGGTTATTGTAAAACCCCAACAACCTCCCTGCCTGCCTAGCATGACCGATTTATATCGCGTGATATAGCATTTTATCGACACTCAACTGTCAAATTCTTTTGTCTTTTTGACAGTTGAACGTGATAAAACGCTATATCACGCGATATAAATCGGTCATGCTAGGCAGGCAGAAGTAGATTATTAACATCATAAACAACAAAATTTGTTCTACGACTTTTCCGAAAACAGAAAAAAAAATTGACTTTCCATACAAATGTCCCGAACAGCTGATCGAGTTTTATATGAAAACAGAAATTATTTTCACTGTTTTCGGAAAAGTTGTAGAACAATGTTGTCGTTTATGATGTCAGTAATCTACTCTGGTAGGCTGTCGGCGTTTTGCAAATAACCCTGTGTAGGACAGGTATATAATTTTCATATCGATTAATATTTATAATAGGCTTGTTTCCATTAAGAATAAATATAATGGATAGGGGTTTATAATGATTAATTATATTATGGAGAAAATAACAAACAATTTTAATTATTAAAAGCGTTAAAGATTAATAATATTTTTAAAAAATAAATTTCGTAAAATGAAACCTTTAGTCACGTGACAGTGAACACCAATCAGAAAGCGTTACGTCACGCCGTGCGAAACTCCAATCTTGTCTTTGACGTTTGACAGTCTTGTGAGTTTTGGAACCAAATTAAAATTGGTTTTTTAAAACGCGAAATTTATAATGTAAACGCTCGATTAAAAATAAATAAACCTTTTTTTTTTCGACAAAATGCCTAATAAGCTAAAATATTAAGCAGTTATTGAAATTTTGTCAACTAGCCTATTGATTTTAGAATTCTGTTCCGTTTCTGTGCTATTTTTGGGACTAATGTAATTATTGTATAAACGGTTGCGGCTCTCTAGACTGATTTTAAAAACTACAAAAAACTATCATCAAATAAGTAAATTAAATCCAGTTTAATTTAAAAAAAAAACGGCCAAGTGCGAGTCAGACTCGCGCACGAAGGGTTCGGCACCTTTTTATTTTTCTCCAAATTCAGCTACTTCCACAGCATACCGTACCGTGTAGTACCACATCCAAACGCTGTCTTTCACCACGGGTGAGAGGCCTGGAGTCCCGGAATACAGGATTGTCCTAGTTTAGGCTCCAGTCCATCAATTGTTTAATTGTTACCTAGAATTTTGATTTATATACTTAGTTAGATAATAATTAATGGTGGAAATAAGTTATATTTTCATTAAAAAAAAAATACGTCAATAAAAATCAAGTTAGGTATTCTGTTTAGTTTGTTGTTATAGCGGCACCAGAAATACATCATAATTATTGAAAATTTCAACTGTCTAGCTATCTCGGTTCATGAGATACAGCCTGATGACAGACAGACAGACCGACCAGTGGGGTCTTAGTAATAGGGTTCCGTTTTTGCCCTGTGGGTACGGAACCTTAAAAATAGCTTGTTTTGAGTGTTGACGCAGGTATAGAAAAAAGAGTTTTAAATAGCATTTAATTTCCAAAGCGACCGGTTTCAAGCTGACTCTCAGAATAGAATGGAATGCCTCAAGGCGGATTGCCACCACCAATGTGACGTCATTTTTTCAATAATTAATTCAAGTAGGTATAATAAATTTTAAAACAAAATAAAAAATTGAATTTAACAAGAGCTTAATTGAATTGAGGACTATAGAATAGAATTCTGTAGGAAAATATATAGGGGAGACCCGTACAAAACCGTATACCAGGGTAAAACCGTACGGTATAGCTGTGTCAGTTATTATTTTGAATAAGCCGCGCATTTGCAGATCATAGCAAGTAGCCAACAGGATCAATCTGTCAACAGACATTTGTCGCTGCAGGCACGAGCTTTAACCTTAAATCACATAATTATTATTTGGAGGTGTTTTGATCTAATTCTATTGTCATCAAAATATATTCACAATTAAATCTTTTTCCTATTTATAGGTAAATGCAATGTTATTAACCTGAAACTTTGTATTTTTACTTAATCATCAACAAAGTTTTGGTTCCGGATCTGCATTATAATGACAAGTTAATGTTAAATAATATTGTTTTGGTCGGTGGGGCAAAACCGTAAGGGGTAATATCGACCAGTAATCAGTATACGGTTTTGACCCGAAACTACGCCAAATTGATGTTTTTGTTTACAAGTTTTTATCAAAATGCTAAGGAATAATATAGGAATCTACTAACAGTTAAAGCTGGGACTCTTTGGTTTCAGGTTGATAACGTATGGGGCAAAATCGTATATACTATACGGTTTTGTCCAGCCCCTGGGGCAAAATCGTAATTCGTCAAGGTTTAGTTTGTGTTGATTATTTTTTGTTATTATGCTGATTATAGTTTTATTTTTTGTAAATTTATATAGCCAATGAGAGTCTCTAATAAACGAGTTAAATTATCAATATGTAACTTTCATTTATTTCGATTTTATATAGGTTTGTTCTTAGCTATACGGTTTTAGACCGGTCTCCCCTATAGTCTGAATTTTTATTATATTTAACGATTTTTTGTCATATTTTTTTTTTTTTTTTTTTTTTTATGTCCTGAGTGTGTTCAGAATATGTTTTTTATGTAGCCTTGTCCGTAGGAATTTGTCTTTTGCGAAATATGTTAGGCTTGGGCGTGACCTGCGTGCAAGCGATCCGAAATATCTGTTTTAGCCTTTTTATCACGTTTACTTGAGCAGAAAGTAAAAAAAAATATCTATAATGATGATTGAAGACAGAACTGGCATAACAAATATCAGTGTCGTATAAAACTCTTAATTTAATAAATTCATATTTAATAAAGAATAAACAATGAAGCGAAAATCCTGAAGATTTTAATTCAAAATATAAAAGCGTTCAGATGTTTTATTTGTTATATCTCTGCTGATGAAACAAAATTGTATCTCTGCTGAATAACAGTATATCTTTTGTTTTGAAGAATAGCGAATCTCTTATTGCAAAACAATTAACCGTTTAATCAATTCATAAGCCGTCTATTAATACAGCTACTTACTATATTGGAACGAAGGACTCTACCTAATGTATCAATAGTCTAATTTGTTTACAAAATCATGCCTACGCCATCCTATTGTCTCATAATAAGGACAGGAAGTTTAAATTTCGGTTCTTTGACCATTATTATTGTCTAAAGGTGATTTGTAGTTTATAATATGATGTCTATTAAAATCGGAAAAATCTCTCTTACGAGTTATTTTGCTTTTACGAAAAAAAAGGTTATAAAAAACAAAGGAAAATGCTTAACCCTTAAATTAGCAAAATTTACCTGCAACATGTAATATTAACGAGCTCATTATAAAATGTAAATAAATAATGTTTCTAAAAATAACAGCATGTCGTTAAAAATAACAAAACTGCAATTAAATTAAACTTCCTCAGGTCAGGGGTATCTATTCCGCAATCTTTCAATTAAATAAATAAACATTATCTTAATGTCCTTTCGTAAACTATTAAGATTATACATTTATTGAAATAACGAGTACACGATGATACTGAAATGGCCGTCTTGTTAGCATTATGCCATGTTTACACGAGTTTAGCTATACTAATGCTAAGTACTTGTTTATTTAATTAACTTTATTGTACACAACACAACAGTACAAGAGGCGGACTTAATGCTAGCATTCTTTACTAGTCAACTTGTTCAACAAGTTGGTACAATCAACAAGATGTTACTTGTCTTGTTACTAATACTTTGCGTGAAAACACATTGCACAAGTGCTTAGTCAGTATATTTACATGGAAGGTATATTGGTGTTAGTGACAAGTACTAACCTAGTGTAAATATGGCATTACCCTTTTCAAAGACCTACGTAAGAAACGTACTTAACAATGTCTTTTTTACAGTGAAGACTTGAGAAGTACACACTTTAGTAGTTGTCTTAGCGATTACAAGAGGTTTTTAAGTAGAAGGAGAAAATCAATATGGGAGTTGATGAGTAGCAATTTAAAAAAATACTTATGTTATGAATCGTTTAGCATTGAAAGAAATCACCTACAAATGTTTTTACATATTGTGTTGTTGTAAGATAAGTTTGTAAAGATCCAAAACTGCCTAAAAAGATCAAATGATAGAAACATACGTTCTGTCTGTGGAAGCTTTTAAGTATATTTATTTCCATAAGCTAATTGTAATTGATGCTGTAAGCTCCCCAAAGAAATTAAAATACATGCCTTTCATGTATAGGTATTACCTAAATATTACCTAGTGGTTCTGTGCGCTGTAAGCCTCGCATTTGTGACATTTTTTGATAATTTTTTGAAATGACTGAAATATGCGGAATGCAGGAATGTAGAGGGGAACAGATGGACATCCGGACGGACATGAGAAACTATTTATGCCCAAGCTGAAACGGCGACGCACTGCTCGCGATTCGCACAAGCCCGGTCAATAAATAATAAGACGATGGTAAATAATAGGTAGATATAAAAATATGTTACTATATAACATATTTTTATATGACGGTCTAAAGTTGAGACTCTCGTATAAAAATAAGTTTTATTATTGCGTATTAAACTTTCGTGCTACGTGTTGTTAATGGCCTATATGCAAAACTCATACTTGTCATCAGACACGTATAATAAAATAATTACGTAATGTTTATAAACAAAATGTGAAGTAGTGAGTATCTGGACTAGGGTTGCCAACATGTCTTTGGCGAAATATAGTATTTTTCAAATTAAGCTATAAAAATATAGTACACTTAAAAAAATACAGTACCTACATATTTAATTGGCAAATATTTTTTTTACTTAAAGAATAATGTTATATTTTGCAGATGATTACCAACAAAATCTCAAAACAAAAATAGAGCAGACTAACCAATGACCAAACTATCGTTTGAAGCTTTTGAATTTGACATTGATGCAATAAGACATACTTTCCGAATTCAGATACGATATAGGCACACTACACGCTATCGAATCAGTCAAAATGCACGAAATATTTGTTTCTTAGCGTTCGATGTTAAAAATATAGTATTTTAGCGTACTATATATTTCTTCAACAGTATATAGTACGCAGACCCGAAATATAGTACAATACTATATATTATAGTACGGTTGGCAACCCTAATCTGGACCCAGATGGATTGCAAAATCATGTTGGTATTAAATACAAGTAAAATCCCGAATAATTTGAACACATGCAATACAATCAACCCCAATACAATCCCAGAAAATGAGATTAACTATAAACCCTGAAAATCGTCCCATGCCTGAGATTTTAAAATTCAATTGAAATGTCAATTAATAGATATTATTTTCAATATGATTCATAATATATGAGCAGCATGTTTTAAACAAACTGTCATAGAAATGTTTCAAAGTGAATAAGGTATGTAAAAAGTGCGATTCGCTGAACAAATTGTCACTTTCATGGAATTAATTTAAGCTTAAACGTCATTTTACAATTAGCTCGTAATAAGAATTGAGGAAAATTTGTCAGTATATTAATATTGTAGCAGACATAATAAATTAATCACTTGCTGTTAACAATTCGTGTAATTATTTACCTTCAACAGAGCAAATCCTAATTTATGTCAGTGTAATAATAAAACAGAAATTAGTATTTTAGAGTCTAAACTTTAGATACCTACAAAGATTCAAAATTCTTGAATCCTGTGATGACATCAAGGTCTCCCCCAATTAGGGTTACTAAATGATATACCTGTAAAATCTTGACAAAAAGTCTGGTTTCTACTAAAAGTCCTGACATTATGCTATGTTTTAGTTGTGTTGATTATCTGCAATTGTCCCTAGTTGATTATTACAAAAAAAGGTTTATTCTATGATTTGTTTACTATAATTACTTGAATAATCCAAAATTTTTTACATTTTCAATTTCGGCCGCAATCTTGACAGGGACCTTAAAATCCTGACAAGTCAGGACAAATCCTAACGTCTGTAACCAATACCCCAAGGATCTCCACAACGATCGGTCCTGCGCTGCCCGCATCCAGTGGCTTCCCGCAACCATTTTGATGACGAGGGTCATAAAACGGCCGTATTACGTATTTATTTTATTAACGCGTAGTTGTGTAAGTCACTTAGTCCTTTTAAGGGCTATTACGTCAATCAGCGAGTCAGATTAATTTCTAACTAAAGTGACTACGTTGACGGGATTGTCTTGCTTGCCCACATGGAGACTTCCATTTGACTCTATATTTCCGTCTGAAGACTTTATTCAGTAAAATATTTTGATAGTGGAAGGTCTATATTAAAAAATTCATTATCTCTGTCTTTCCTTTTTCAATATTCTGTAAAGTTTTTGCTTAATACTTACTTGCCATTGTTAAATTATGGACCAATACTCGAGAATTTCATTAAAGCACTAACTAATTATTCGAACCCCAAAAAAAGATATAAAAAATGCCTATTCATTATTCATAAAAATAAATTTCTTATACAATGTATCTTCCAAATTTATTCCATGGATGTTTTCCTGCTAAATTATTCGTCAATAAAACACTTTCTGCTTTTTTTATCAGTACCTACAGTCTTGCCATGTGACATCAGCCATACCCAAAAGGCTCCCACAAGGTAATGAATAAAGTTATATATAAAAATAGACGATGTGTTACAAAAGACGTATTCATTTGAAGGATCACGGAATAAAGGTTTTATTATACGTCACAAAGTGTTCGTGAGTCAATCCCATTTCTCGAAATAAGACTGCGTCAGTAAGATTTAATTTCGAAGGACTTTTGTTTTAATTTGGGTATCATCCGGTTTTTTAATATAAGACTCATTTTGGTAAAAGAGGAAGAATTTAGAATACTGAACAGGAAACTCATAGCTTGTTTGACTTCTGTTCTGTAGCAAAAAAATTGGTGGCTGGAAGATTTTATTTCTTTTCTCCACAAGCTAGAAACTTCGCTCCGATGCGATGGTTTACTCGAAGCTGCCAAGCATGAAGTCAGTTGAATTTGTACGAAATGTAAGTGAAATCAACTTTGCTCATTTACACAGCCACAGCACAAAAAAGTCAGTGCGTGTGTTTTGCATTTCGAATTTCATATGACATAATGGAATCACCCCATTAAAGATGACGTCGGTCGGTTATCTCGGAAGTCAACAGTATTCTGGTTATGCCTATCTACACTAAATCATTTTTTATTGTTATTTTATACTTATTCAAGATGCTACTGACATTAAAACTTCCTCTTTGCATAACTTAATCTGCCCTTGGCTAAAGTGCAGAGTTAAATAAACTTTTTAGCGTGGGCTTTTTATGAATAAGCAAATTAGTAAACCAAATAATACACATCATGTATGTATAGAGAATAATTTAAATAACTAGGATACTTAAAATTGGCGTCAAAACTTTGATCAACTTCAACACAAATAAGGTTAACTTATTGCAAATATTAAAAGAGGAAACAATATTTATTTGTTCATCAAGTGGGAAAAGTTGTTTCTTGCTGCGAGTAATGGAACTTATCATGAACTGCGAAGTAGTCAAGAGTTGAATGGCAAGCGTAGCGTGGGGTTCTAAACTAGACTCTGAGCTGAGCATGGTATTAAAAGCACGAGACATTTAAACAACTTGCTCTAGTGTGTAACATACAAATTTTCACCTATACCAGCTAGAAAACTCGCAGCATAATCACTTTTTACTGTTAGCGTGCAAACTTTTGCATCTTACGCTTTTTGCTGCGAGTTTTTACGCACTAAAAGTGCAGGAGAGGTGAAAAATTAATATCCCTCTTTATCTACTCTTTTCTCAAGTATTATAATAAGTTATAAGTCGACAAAACATTATAAGTGAGTTCTCTGAAGCGCTAGTTTAGTATCTAACGATTGCAATTTAGAGATTCCACGATTAGTCAGTGGATGACGGCGGTCCGTAATTGCTTCGATAATTTGCAGTGTGGCTAACAATACCTGCAGTGTTCGTAGACAATAGTAGATTGTTATACAAGGGTCAAAAGGAAGCAATTCCCATACGAGATATAGTTCGAGTATGGAATTGATGACTTTTACCCGTGTTAAACACTCTACTTTTCATTTCGAATAATAAGAAAAAGTTAAAAAAGTCTTAGTTTTTCTAAAATGTAAATTAATAAAAACATGTACTTAGTAACTACATTGGTAGACCTTATAATTATTACCTATACCAATTTACCTTTAAAAACCTTAAAAAATTAGAACAATTTGTGAAATTTAAAGTTAAATTCTTGCTTGGAATATTTACAGTTTGATATATAATATTATGATGACAGATTTGGCTTTGTTGGATTTTTTATATTTATTTTATTTATTTATTGGATTCCTGTAAACGTTTGATAAGACGGTAAGTCCATGGCAGAGACTCTTGAAGTAGTTGTTTCCTGTAGGCGACTTAGAGCGTAGTTTTATTGTTTCTTTTATTTTGTTTGAACTTTTTGTTTTAGTTTTAAACTCATTTTTAGTAAATACATAATCAACACAAAACTTTAATACGGCACACACAGCTCAAAGTCACAGAGTTAGGTACGTAAGTATCCCTCCAATGTTTTATAAGTAGTTTTTCTTATTTTAAATTTGGAACACGCCGCGTCGCCGGCCGCTCCGCCCAATGTTTTTAATTTTACACTGGCTGTTTATACCATGTTTTGTTGCTGTTCGTGAATGCGCCCTACAAGGCTGCAATGAGGTAACTCTAGGGTTGACTATGTAACAAAATTGAGTTCTATTTTTAAACTACTTTTCAACCCTAGGGTGGAACGAAGAGTTTTTGACCCGCTGCTCAGTTCAATTATACATCACATGTATGGTATTGTACAAACAATCATGTTGCTGCACATTTAGACAAGACATACACACACAGCTTCTTGTCAACATCATCATTTAGAAAGTTGCCCACAGCTGGGCATAATAAAATATAGTGCAGAAATGTTGCCATATATTAGGGTGTATGTTGTTGCCCTACATCTATAGCCATTCTTAAATTGTGTACCTGAAGTAGGTAGAAAAATATTGCAACCAGTTTAAAATGACCCCTTTAGTGTATGAAAGCTAGTACTACGGAGAGTTCAAGCTGTTTTCCTGGTTCCACCCACCTGAATTTGATGAAACATAGCTTAGATTTTAAGCTGGACCTCAATCTAATAAACTGTGAAAAATCCATCAAAATTCGTTTAGCGGTTTTTGCGTAATTCGCGCACAAATATTTAGAATTAACAGTTTTATTGTATGAATAAATTACAATTTCAGCAATACCTATAATGTTTTCTCGCAAATGTATTGAAAAACGTAGTATGGCACACGGTTGTTAAGGTTTTTTAAAACCTCCTTACCAACCTTGTATCATAAACTACTATTACCCACAGAGGAAATAATCACTTCTTCTACCGCCCAAAAGCGAAATTAAATTTCTCAAAGATAAGTGCCCCTAGCACGAAAATCTATAGAGAAAAAGAGACGTACCTACGTAAAAGTATTATATTTTTGGAGTAAAATCCTATCCGAATGAATAAAAAATATACTAACGTTACTAAGGATTTAATGAAGTCAAAGTTCACTGAAGCAACTTATTACTCCGAACATAATATTTACATTTACTGAAAACGTATTACATATTTCGCAGAACAATGTAGAGTATTTGATTATTATTATGTACGTGAAGAATTAGTAGAACGTAATCGATAAATAAATGAAAACTGAAACTATACATTTAATTATTCCGAATTAATAAACTAGAATTTAAAGAGCTTTTTTTAGTGTCATATTAAAACTTTTCACATGTATAGATCATTAACATAATCTAGCTATAGCATAACTAGAACTTAAAAGAAAACACAGTACCCAACTATTTACAAAATATTATTTTTCTATAAAAAGGCATTTCTTTTATAAAAAGGTAAATAAGCGAATTAAAAAAATACACTTGAAAGAAAAATAATTATCAAATTCCAAATAAGTTGAGCTTTCCAATCATTATTGTGTAATTATTGTAAAGATACATAAATTATTGAGTACTCAAGAATGGCATAACGAAGAGTAAAGTACTATTCGTACTTTCTATGCAACTTTGAATCGTGTTTAATCGAAATCGAAACGACTGCGAAACCGGAATCCAACCAATAGCTCCACATTTTACACAGAGTGTCGTATCCATTGACGTCACAACATGGTGTGGTGTCTTTACCGCTGCTGGCCATGACTCACAGAAAATATTGTCGTTTATTATAAAACAACTACTGGACGATGCTCAGTTGTTCATCAAACTTCTTACAGATTTGACGTTGTTTTTTAAGTTTTAGAATTCAACACAAAAACACGTGGTGTTAGTGAAAAGAGTTTTTATACGAACTAGGTATAAACTGTTTTGCTTATCTGTGCTATTTTTGAATTTAGAACGAAGTGATCGAAGTTTGTTGTCAGTGTTTGTGTGATATTCTGAAGATGCAGTCGAAACTAAACTATATTTCCATAGAGGATTTCGTGGATGTTGTATTTTTCGCGTACGTGTTCAATAACAAAAAGGTAATTCACTAATCACTATACATACATATAGATACGTCATCTTAATTTTGGCATAATAATGTTGTTTGACAAAATATATTACCTATGTAGTAATTAATAACCAACTACTGAATTGATTTAATTAATCTTTCAACCATTAAATTATTATCAGTCGTAGAGCAAGACTAACGCAGGTTTAGCAACGTCGAATACTTTTTTCTAAATAAAATGAATTAATTTGAGCGCACTATTATCGAGTTACTTATTATAACAAGTTCAGATAGGTAAACATTTACCTGTTTACCATATTTATATAAGCTAAATAACGCTAATTAATACTAATTAATTAAATATGACGTCCGTTTTGCTAAAATAAAGACAGACTCTACAAAAATATCTCAGATCTGTTTGCCAAACAACAGCTGCTGCACGCACGTATTCCAAAACCACTTTGCATGAAAGCTGTTGTCAATTTCTTTGTCAGTAAAGTAATTTTTAGTTGTATTAAAATTTAATCCAAATTCTAGTCAAGTTGAGAAACCAACAAGCTGGTGATCGAAAATGTTTTCGTCGCCAATCTCATAATGTGGGGAATCGTTGGACAGGTCTTTTGAAAATATTGTAGGTTGATGAAGACCACTTTTCTCTCCAGAGATTCGTGTTCAAAATATTACCTAAGCTACATTTTGTTAAAGTTAAGTGTCAGTGTTAAGTTGAATACGTAAAAACTTTACGACAGGTACATAATTATATTGAAGTTAAAAGGACACAGCCAAAAACTATAATTTCTAGGCTTTACAAGTTGATATATCCATTTTCATTTCAAAAGTTCTTACGTAGATAATTTAGCGAGATTGCATGATCGGTATATTGATTGCTCGTGATGTGACAGTCTGTAATATTATTCATCACAATATTATTATAAATATTAATTGTATCAATTTTTTTGTTTTTTTTTTTGCTTGGACAATTTCACACAGCGCCATCTAGCCCCAAACTAAGCAAAGCTTGTAATATGGGTGCTAGACAACTGATATACTACTTATATCCTTTTTAAATATATACTTATTATACATAGTAACACCCAGACCTGTCCCAGAAATTAAAATTCATCATTTCAATTTCTGCCCGGCCGGGAATCGCACCCGGGACCTCTTGCGTGGTAGGTGGCATGTCGACCACTGCACCACTCAGGTCGTCAAATCAATCAATCATTAGTTATTAATTCTTTTAAGTTCAATTCAATTGAATTCATAATAAGGCCACCTGGTACTTCATAGTTTCGGTAATAATTTCCTTTCTTATTTACGGTAAAGATTACATTACATAATTATTTTATCGTAGCTGTGGTAGCTGTGAGTTAATTGCATTAAACAGTATACTTTTAAATGAATATGCGTTTAGGACACACTGGTAAGTTTGTGTTAAAAGTCAATCTTTTGCACAATAACTCCCTATGTATAAATTCTGTCTTAGCCAGTTTTGAGAAAAAACAAGGCATTTGTAGAAATAAAGCATTGATGTCCAATGAATTATGATTAAATTCATAATTTATCACCTCATCTAACGAAACAAAAATGTTTTTTTCACATAAAGAATGAATGCAGGTATGTACACCCCAGGGTTAACTATTGAACCCGCTACTTTTTAATTTACATTACGTTATGACGTCACAAACAAAATAAACGCATGTATTGTGTAATCGAGAAATAATTAATCAACGTTAAACGAAGAGGTATAGTGATGATAATTGACATACATGATATTATTACGTAATTGTATTGCACTAAACTAAACAGCTGCGGTTCTATATTTCACACACGTTATCGAATAGTATAAAAGAATATACATTTTATTGTGACATTTTCATTTTTATCTTTCTTTCCATGATGAGTATGTACGTGAATTTGTGAAGATTAATCAACTTATTCTTCATTTGGAAAATACACTTAGGTATTCTCTTGATCAGCCATGGGTAGACAGATAACATAAATTTAATTGGGCCATGGGTAGTACCCAAGCAGGCGTGTGCGTCTTACCATCTTCTAAAAATGTCAATGAAACATCTTAAATTGGGCAGACGAATTTCTTATTTCTTTATCACTATTAAACGGTGTTTACTTATAGTAAGTTAAGAGACATTGAAGTAAAACTACCTAAGCATTCACATTTGAATAACTTGTGATTTATGTGAATCAAAAATTTATCTATAAATTGTGGCTGCTAAAAATATTACTACAGAGGTTTTCATATGAGCTTTAAGACTTTTGATATTCCACCTTTGGACATCTACATTTTATCAACTTTGTGTTTTTCAAACGGGTGTGATACCTGACTTCGAAAAGTGTAACACCGATTTCCACGTCCCCGAAAGTTCACTAACACGAATCACTTAACAACGAATGCACGCTACCACGAAAATCTTGACGCCGAAACCATGTGATCTCGAATAACCAAACTTGTAATTTCTCCAATACGAATCACTTAACAACGAATGCACTCAACCACGAAAAACTTATCATCGAAGCCACGCGACCTCGAATAACCAAACTTCTAACGAGAAACATAAATAAATTATTCGGACCGCCAACGCCTACTTAATGTACTAACCTAATAAAGATCCAATTTTTGGATTTTGGAGGGAATTCATGCAACACGATCCCTCCTTCCCCAAAGTAAAAACTTATTTCTCAATCTTAATTTCAAAGTACCTATGTCAAATTTTTATTTTTGTTCGAAAAATACTGAAAATTTAGTGTCTCCAGACACAAAATCGCAAAAATTTTAATTTATTTACATATTAAACCTTAGTATTGTATTGTAACCACAGAGCACGGAATCGCGCGGCGATTCCGTGCATTAATGTGATAGGTAGTAGCATTTTGCTCACGACATAAAAGTAGTAGGAGAGTCATCTTGGGTTTTTGTATGGGACGGAGTTATAACACAATCTTTTTTTTTGTATGGAATTTGTTTTTTTTTTCAAAACCCATGGTGTCGGTTATGAATGAAAGGTCTTTTTGAGCTGATTCCGCATATGTACAATATTATGACATTGTAGCTACTAGTCTAAAAAAAACAGAAAACATTTTCCAAACATACTAAGTTTGGGCTCTTGCAGGGAGGAAACGGCTTAATGAATTCTTATGAATCATACGCCAAATAACTCGTAATATAGGTACTCTTATATTACATCATGGAAGCAATTTTGAAAATATTAACATTAAGTATTTTTTTTTTATTTTTTAGATTCTGGTAAGTACTTTAACTCATAGAAAAATGGGATCTAAATATTTTCAATTATGCAATATAATAATATTGTGTATATTTGGAATCAGTACCCTTAGCACAAACAGCTATCGAGAAAAAAAACGTGCGTAAAATTACTCGATAGAGAATTATCTATGGAAATTTTTAGTTTCGCTATTCGGCGGTAGATGGCGTTGTACAAATTTTCCATACTAAATTGCACTATCGAATGATTTTACGCACGTTATTTTTTTCGATAGCTATTCGTACTAAGGGTACAGCTCAAAAAGACCTTTCATTCAATACCCCACACGGTGGGTTTTGGTAAAAAAAACAAATTCCATACAAAAAAAAGATTGTGTTATAACTCCCTCCCATACAAAAATCCGAGATGGCTCCCCTTCTTAAAATGATCAAAGTGTTCAGAAGGTTCACCATGCCAAAGAATACCCCTCGATCACCAAACGCCATATTTTTTACTGAGCACACGCCACTATGACGCCATAAAAATATGCTGTGGTGTATCAGCTGTTGTTTCATTGCCCCGTGACAGCACATTACAACCAAGAACGGGAAGTAAGCAAATTAATTTGCTTCCCGTACAAGGCTTGTATAATGCTTTTCACAAGAAATGCTAGAAAATTCGATTTTAAAGAACAAAGTTTTTTTTTAAGAAGAAGGAAAGTAGAAAACACAAAAAAAAGATTTTTTTAAATATATTTAGTTTTTTTTCTCAATTTTTGAATAGGTATTGATATCAAATGAAAGGCCTTAAAGAGCACATTTCAAAATTATATAATTGATTTGTAAGTAAAATTTATGAAAAAGAAAATATTTTTTCAATTTTTTTTTTTTATCAAAAGATACTTAAATAATGATTTCTGTATGTTTTCTACCTATCTTCTTCAAAAAAAACCTCTGTTCCTTAAAATCGAATTTCCTAGCCTTTCTTGTGAAAAGCATTATACAAGCCTTGTACGGGAAGCTTACTTCCCGTTCTTGGCTGTAATGTACTAATTCATTACGGTTTAGTAATCGTGTTGCATGAATTCCCTCCAAAATCCAAAAATTGGATCTTTATTAGGTTAGTACATTAAGTAGGCGTTGGAGGTCCGAATAATTTATTTATGTTTCTCGTTAGAAGTTTGGTTATTCGAGGTCGCGTGGCTTCGATGATAAGTTTTTCGTGGTTGAGTGCATTCGTTGTTAAGTGATTCGTATTGGAGAAATTACAAGTTTGGTTATTCGAGATCACATGGTTTCGGCGTCAAGATTTTCGTGGTAGCGTGCATTCGTTGTTAAGTGATTCGTGTTAGTGAACTTTCGGGGACGTGGAAATCGGTGTTACACTTTTCGAAGTCAGGTATCACACCCTTTTCAAACGTATCATCATTAAGACTATTCAACTTTGGACATCTACATTTTATCAATTTTGTATTTTTCAAACGTATCATCATCAAGAATAAATTTTCTGCACTTGTTCTAATAACATTTGTTTTACTTTCCAGCAATCGGAAAGATGGCGGAAGCTACGCAACATCGTGCAATGGACGCCGTTCTTCCAGACGTACAAGAAGCAGAGGTACCCCTGGATCCAGCTGGCTGGCCACCAAGGAAACTTCAAGGCGGGCCCGGACCAAGGGACGATATTGAAGAAGCTGTGTCCGCAAGAGGAGACTTGCTTTCAGGTACTTATTGTTGTTTGCTGTTTGTTGGGTTTAGGTTGGCCCTTTACAGTAGAGTTCTTTTAGTACTTTGTTCAACCTGTATATAACGCTTGGTCAGTTGGTAATTGCAATCCTGTTAAATGTAGGTACACAATAATAAGCGCGACTGTTAATAAAATATAGTTACTTTTGTGGCCGACTTCTTTGTTCAGAGAATAAGGATTTCTCTTTGTTTCCAATTCTTTATAGGATTTAAAAAAAGACACGTCATCAATGTCATCCATCATACATAGTGTACCTTTCATCCTGAAAAAAGTACATAACAGGAGCCTAATCGTGGTAATTCTGAACGATAAAACCAAAAACGTTACGTTGTCATTTAGGTTATATTTACATAAAAATCTTTGGTTTACCTTCATAATTTTTACTTATATTGTCCCAGATTGTAATCCTAGACTCCTTAGGCAGAGTATTCAACAATTTTAACAAAACTAAAGCAAGTATTTTTTTGTAATCGAAACTGAAACGGTAACGATTTAGCTTTGGTTTTATCGTTGAAAATTAGCGCGATTAGGCTACTGTTCTTGAGGGATAGAGAAATAAGATTAACTGACCACGCAGAAGTCGCGGGCTGCCGCTAGTTTTTTTATAATAATTTTAAGTCAGATTTTTATAAACTTAAAAAACTTTTTTGTGTTGTATTATACAAAGTTTTTGTTCTTGTTATAGCTAGCAAGAAATATTTTAGTTACCAATTTATTGCAAAATAAAGTAAAATAGCTCTAGCTAGTATTTTGAATGCAATAAAACCACAAACTGTGAGTGACGTTTGTTATATAAAAGCGCGGGTTTTTACAGCAAACCAAACGGATTTTTTCTATCGCAATATAATAATAATTATCCTGCGTGAAACCGCAAATATTTCATTTTTGATGCCATTTTAAAAGTACCAGAGTTATTTAATTTATCCATATTCTAATAATGTAATTATAGCAAAGTACTTTGTATTTTCCCGGCAGAAATCCCCTTCGTTTTGTTTGAAAAAAAAATGCTGATTAATTTAACCTGCCTGTTTTTTTTCTTTTATTGAAAAATTAGGAAGTCAATATTGATACTGAATGACCAATGTTGATTTAAAAAAAAACTCATTATCATAAAGTGTGTCTTGACTTGACACAGTCGCTTCCCCGATCCTCTTGCGCTTTCAGAGGCATGCCTCATTGCATTCAAAAGCGCATGCCCTATTTTCTAAAAAAAACATTATGGCAAAAAGTTGAAAGGGAAAACGCACAGTTTGGTAGCTGATGCAAGTTGAACTGAAAGTTGAAGCGACTTGGTGAAGACAGGCTAACGAACAAAAGCCAAGACGAGACATTAAGAGGATTGTCAAGCAAACGGTCTCCATACAAACGGCGATAACGTTTCCCACCCTCTAAACCTTAACCTACAGTAATTAATTTTTGGTATTTTTTTGAAATGCCTAAATACTAGGGCTGTACGTTTTGATTTTTTAAATATCTATAATAGATTTCGAAATATTTGCATTTTAGTGATTTCATACAAAACACAGAAGTGCCAATATTTTCAAATCTACAATGAATATTTAAAAAATCAAAACGTACAGCCCTAGTATTTAGGCATTTCAAAAAAAATACCAAAAATTAATTACTGTAGGTTAAGGTTTAGAGGATGGGAAACGTTATTGCTGTTTGTATGGAGACCGTTTGCTTGACAATCCTCTTAAAGTTCTTTCAGAAAATTAAGAACAATTTTTGCAGAGCACTTATATCGATTTCATAAATTACGATGATACAGTAAATAAAAAGACTATGTTGGGATTTCACAATCATTTTGTATTTACGTCAAAGAATGATAAGTAAAGTTTCTTGATTTCCATACAAAGACAGCATTTCACAAGCAGTGAATTCATTTAGGTTTTTGTTGCTGCATTCTTAGAAGGTGGTTAACGAGTAAATATTTAGTTAAATCGGTAATTATGAAGTCGAAAAAAGGAAAGATGATAATTAAATGAAACCTTTTGAAATGAAAATGGATGATTTTCAAGTTACTTGCATCGGCAGACCAGATTTCACGTAGTTTAAGGAATCAGAATGTTCTTGCAATATTTCAGTTGTAAAAATAAGTTACTAAAATCGATTTATCGTCGGTTTTCTGGGGTCATTAAAACCTCTTTTAGTAGATAAAGGCACAAATGAAAGTCGTTCGACAACTTGAGTTATTTCAGACCTAAGATAATACATTGACGTCATTAAAACAGACTGTTAACAATGCAAAGATGACGCAAAGATAACAAGACCTTTACTTGTTTCAATACAATTAAAACTAGTTGTAGGTACCTACTGGTTTTTATAATTGCTATATAATAATTCTGCTTCAAAATCAGCTGAACATATTAGTACCATATCGCGCCAAATTAAACGTTTGTAAAGTAGGATTGCAAATCAATGACCAATCTTCTCCAGTTGGTGTGACAAAGTACTAAAATTTAAAGTACAAAGGACTTTGTGTTGCAAAAAAAGGAAAAGAAAATAAATATATAAAGAAACTAATGTATGTTAATTAATTCCAGTTGCTGATGAAGGACGTACTCCGGCCGTTCGTGCCAGAATATAAAGGCCAAGTGACCTGCGAAGATGGAGAATGTATCCTTTGAAATAAACAATTAAAATCTATACATATAATAAAATTATAAGTTCTAAATGTTTGTCCGCGCATCACGCAAAAACCGCTGAACGGATTCTGGTGGGCTTTTCAGTTTGATAACTTGGGGTCCAACTTAAAATCTAAGCTATGTTTCAACTAATTCCGGTGAGTGAAACCAGGGGAACAGCTTAAACTCTCCGTAGTACTAGCTTTCATACACTAAGGAGGTAATTTAAACTGGTTGTCATATTTTTCGAAGTCGGAGTTTTATTTTTATACTACTCGTACCTACTGATGTATACAATGATCAAATAGGTACTCAACCATTTATTGTAAACCATATTGTACAAAGGTGATAAATTCACAAAATTTCTATAAATTAAATTGTGCCCTGTTTTAAAAGTTATAAGACTAATGTCACTTTTTGCCCTATAATGCCTTGATTTCCTTGACCAACCACATCTATACAGTGTACTTGCAATTGCAAGATTTACTGAGCGACTTCGACTGCCCCTGCGTGATGGACTGCAAGATTGGGGTCAGGACCTACCTGGAAGAGGAACTTGCTAAGGCTAAAGAGAAGACTAAGCTGAGGAAAGTAAGTGTCCCATTAATCCATACTTATAATACTTGTAACAGAATGCAAGAAAACCCGAGGTCGTTCGCCAACCAGATGGTGTGGCCAAGTAAGTAGCAACCTCCTCAAGCAAATTCCATCAAGCAGTAAAAGCAGCCAGTGATCACGATCCTCAGTTTTGTAGAAGGGAACGATTAAGAGAGAGATAATGTTAATGAAAGTAAATATTTGTCACCTAAAAGCTGTACCAATTTTCATGAATTTAATAAATATATAGCGATAAATTCACCCTTAATAAGTTTTCTAAAATTCTTTGTAAATGAAATTAAACGTTGACGTATTCGTGGGCAAAAGCAAGTTAAGTTACGAAATATTTGAATATATCAGATGTTCCAGTTATACTTCAAATAGATGTATGATTTTTATTCTGGAAACGTTGTCACTATCTTAAAACTTAATTTATCCTGTCCCACTAAAAACTTTAGTCTCGGATTCAATCAGGGATCATTAGAGTAGAAATATATAACTTTACCTGTTATAATCGCATATTAATTACTTTTGGCCTTTAAAAAAAAATTATTACGTATTAGTAGGTATTAGGGTTTTTATCAGATCGTAGCATAGAGTTTGTTCAGTGTGATGGTCCCTATCTATCATATTCAGCTTTATAATGCTATTTCCATACACCTTGTAAACAGTTTCTTTTTATTAGATATACTCGTAAAGTCTTAAAGAATATGGGTCAGTAGAACGCTTTACATCAGTTTTACTATCTGCGAATGTTATTTTCCTCACAACTGTGAGTTTATAACTATAAACACTATGGTTGAAGAAGACATAACATTGTTTCAAACCCAAATAAAAACCGGTCATCGTTCTTCAAATATTTCTCAACAGATTCATTAACACGTTTTTTTATTTAATTACAGGATATGTATGAGAAGATGATCCAAATAGACCCGAAAGCACCTACTGAAGAAGAACACAGAAGTAAAGGTGTTACCAAGCCCCGATACATGATCTGGAGGGAGACAATCAGTTCAACAGCGACTCTTGGTTTTAGGATAGATGGAGTTAAAAAGGCTGATGGAACAAGCTCCAAAGATTTCAAGACGACCAAAACTAGGGAACAAATTGTTGAAGCTTTTAAGGACTTCACCAATAATTTCCCTAATTCCGTGGTAAGTGTTAACCAATGCCACATTCTCAATTTTTATTAAATCGTAGAGAGTTTTATAAAGCAGTCTTCTCCTCTACCATAGTATATAATAATGAGCCTCTACTATGTAACTATGGGGGCTATCAGAAAATTATTAACAGAATCTAAGCTTTAGATTTTTCAGTTTTTTCGGGAACCTCCGCGCTCCGCATATAGCATCCTATGCGAATGAACACAAAGAATTTGCTTTCATCAACATAATTTCAAATGGTCTAAACGTAACAGATAAACTAAGAAGAGAAACAAAAACAATATAATAAAACTTAAAAGTAATCAAGTGATGCTACAAAACATTGATAACGTCGTTATGATGACGTTAAATTTTCTATTGTAGCTATATAATTAGCAGATTCCCAGACAATTATAGGCTATTATCTCAAATTAGCCGTTGGCATTAAACTAGTAATCCTAACATAGCTACGTCTATTTTAAGTCAGTATATGAGAAATTGTTTGTCGCACACATCTACTTAATTGTGGGAGAGAAAACATAATTGCTGTTTTTTGTAGTTATGAATTTAATGATGAAAATAGTTGAAGAACTTGCTCTATTTGCTAAATCTCAACCATGACGTGTATTTGTTACGTATTAAACCATTCCAGTAAACTGGAAATCATAAAATTAAATGTGCATACATAGGTAATAGGCAATAGTGCCTATAATATTTTTTATTCGTTTAGAATTATTATTTCAAGTTGCAGTTTACTACCCTAAAAACCGAACCTGTTTTCACTTTTTTGCCTGTGTCAAATAACATGTATTCTCTTATTACAGCCCAGATATTTGGAGAGGTTGCGAATGATCCGAGCGACCCTTCAAGAGTCTCATTTCTTCAGAACGCACGAACTTATCGGCAGCTCCCTCCTCTTCGTCCACGATAAGAGACGCGCCTCTATCTGGATGATCGACTTCGCCAAGACCGTCCCCGTCCCCGACAACGTCAACATCGACCACAACACCGCCTGGAAAGTCGGCAACCACGAAGACGGCTACCTCATTGGCCTCGACAACCTCATATCAATATTCGAGTCCATAACAAAAGAAGCAAGCATAGATCAGTGCTATTCAAACCTCAGCTTAGATTTAGATAAAAACTTAAGACAGGACCGACTAGCAACTTGATTACTAAACCGATTCTCTTAGGAGATGTGACTTATACAAACACACTTTGTGTTCTCCGTACTGAGGTACGGACGGACGTGACTCGACGTAGATCGCTCTATGTCCAAAGTTCGCGACGACTAACATCTTTATTATATTGATTGTTATTGTAAATAGCGTTAGTATTATAAAACCGTTCTGTATTATTGTTAAGTTGTTTGAAATACTCAATTTAGTGTGTAGGATAAAATTCACCACCAATAGCTGTTATGTTACTTGACTTTGTATAAATTAGTGTCTATCAATCCATTTTAGTTAATTCAATGACTGCCCCTATGTTAACGTAAATACATGATAAGTAATAACAAATTATTGAATCAAATTGTTTTCTGTAGTTATTACAGTGAATTATTTCAACAGAAATTGTTTAATTCATTTTTGATATTGTAAAACAATGATTTGTTTTCTAATTATTATTGTTTCTCAAATGCGTTACTATATTTATTTTATTGTAAGTACACTATATTAGTGTAAATATAAATACGTAAAATTAAGTCTTGTTAGCAAATACAAGTTAAGACTAATCACGTAATGGTGGTACTAATTAAATTATATCACACACTTTAGTTTTTTATTCAAATGAGGGCTTATAGAGTTAATATCTAAATAATAATTCTCACAAGGTTACATACTAGCACTTTGACGACAGTTACACTTGTCGTTATAAATGCTTAAGCTCTTATCACTAAGACGCTTAGCCGTGCGCAGTTTTGCAATACTATTTTAGCGGAGCATCGACATTATAGAATCGCACGTCGCTTCACTCACAGCTGTTGCATTGACGCACGAATCTCAAGCCAGCACGCGAACTTTGAAACGATAAACAAAACGAAACATCACGTACATAGCACGAAGACTAGCCTTCAGACAAGGAAGGAACGTAATTCACGTATCGTCATTAACACGCGCCGCCGGACATCGTTCTGACGCGCGTAGACCCGCACTGTCAAGCACAGTAAACCGGCTTGTTAGGCTGATCACTGACCTACCGGTTTCTTTTCTTTGCTTTGCTGTTCGGCAATGGACCGCCGGCCAAGAGGCTCATTTTCAATCTATGTACATTTCACATATTTATATGTATGTTCTTGTGAGCTTTGTTCCTTAAACGATCGTTATGAAAACACAAAAAAAATGTTCAGGTAGGTAATGATGCCACCCACGACCCTGTTCACAATTTATATAAATATGCGATCGATTTATTTTTAAGCAATCGGAGACCATGTTCAGAGTGGCATATCTCCCAGAAGCTTCCTACTTCGCAACCCAGACGATGATATTTGATAACACCAAGGTAATGGCTATCTTGCCAATTTGGTCTGGTCCCAATATGCGATAGATTGAAAATGACCCTGGTTGGCCGCCGGTCTAAACAGCAAAGCAAAAAAAGAAACCGGTGGGTCTGGGGTCAGCCTCACACGTCAAAGCACCAACGCATCAAAAGCAAGAGACATCATACGAAAAGAAAGACTATGTAGGCCACCCATGCACCCTTTATTTCGACAATCAGCGCAACCAGATTCCTCCTTTATATGATTAAATAGCAAACCTAATTATCTAATATTGTATTTAATGGCTACTTCCTTACGAGAAGTATGTAATGGCTACTCCTTACTTACTACTAGAAAGAAGAAAGAAAAGCTAGAAAATGGTCGTATTTTCTCGTTAATGTCTTTTATAGAACAACACGCCGCCGCGCCGCGCCGCTCGCCGACGCGCCGGCGCCGCCGCCGCCGCCGCCTCGCCCACCGGCCGTTGGTGTTTGTTGAATAGTGGTGTCAAGAAAATAAACAATAATTATAAAATTATCTCAAGGAAATGCATTCGTGGCTCCGTGAATCCTCTGACTAGGTGTAAGTAATGTACATAAATGTACAATCATCAAAGGAGTGTAATAGCACAGAATAATATACCCAGATCGCAGTTCTCTGTCAATATCAACTTTTGGTATGGGCAAATATCAGTGTTTGTTGTAGTTAAATATGGTCGTGATAATTAAAAGTTATGGTAAGTTATGAAATACCTGCAGGTTCGATTGTGATATTTTCACTTAGCTGTTACAGTTTAAAATAAAAATATGGGATTGACAGGAACTAAGCGTTAGCTTATGTCATCCCCATTGTAATTGCCATGACAATTTTAGTAGGCCCTCAGGTATAAGAGGCTCACACTATCATCATCTACATCATATCAGCCGCACGACACCCACTGCTGGGTATAGGCCTCCCCTAAGGATCTCCACGACGATCACACATTACCGTTTATTTAGCGGCAAAAACTAAAATAATTCAGTGAAACGATTTTTGGCGGTCTCCGCAGATTTTCACTCTTACTGTCAAGATTAAGTTATAGGTACAATCATTATAATAAAAGTGTAAACGTGTCATTGATTTTGACAAATTTTGCCGCTAAATTACTCCAATTTTCCTGTACTTAGGTACTATAAAATTGAATAGTAATATTTGTTGCCGGTAGAAAATGGATATAAGGAGCTGCGATAGTTGCCTATTGTCCGGAATTTAGGCTTTCCGGGACCGATCACACGAGGGTCCCGTGTGGATGGTTGATTCAGTAGATATTATGCTTCGCTGTAACATTGACTCTAGGAGCTACTTACAAAACTGTTTAAGTGAAAGTGAAAGTGGAAGTGAAATAAGCTTTATTCAAATAAACTTAATTATTAAGTACTTTTGAATCGTCTACATCTTCCTACCACCCGTTCCAGACTTTTTTAGCTGACAAGAAGAACTTAGTTTAATATTAAGAAAATAAAAGACATGGCATTGGAATGTTTATAATTTAATATTATAATACTTCATAAACTTAGGTCTAATATAATTTAATAATTAAATACCTATCTACATCAATTTGAACTAAAGACTCTGGAAAGACACTAGGTTACGTATTGTCTTTATTTTTGTCTATTACTATATCTGTTAAACTATTTCGCCTAGAACTTCCTTCTTCTACGTTTGTACTTTCTTTGCGCATGCGCGAGAAAAGTCTAGGTACAGGTCCCGTGGATTTTGATGGATCACCCGGGGCAGGAGAATATCTTCTAACTCTTGGTTTTGGTGTGTCTTCTCCACTGCTGCCACTAGCTCCGTCCGTTTCAGTGTATGGAGGAGGAGGCGATATCATAGTCATTCGATTTTCTCTAGCCGCGGCTGCAGTTATCTGTAACTCAGCACCAGCTACAACCGTTTCTAAGGTTGGAGCAAAATGTGGGGCAGCGGCTCTTGCTGAAATTCTTCTTCGTCGGGGACCAGGTGTTTCTTCCGTTTCATCTCGATTTGGAGGTGTTGGTATTGCAAAATCTGGCCTTATAGAACCCCGCCTTCTAGTTGGTGCAGCAACTTCCGTCACTACGTCTAGTAACCCGTGTGGTTCACAGCTCTGATTAGCCGTTTCTAAAACTGCTAGAGCTCTTAGTAGATCAGCTACACTCGTTTGTTCTAGAACTTTCACTTGTTCATTTTCAGGTAATTCGGCAAGATTAACATCAGGATCGAATAGACTGCCGCGTCCACGTTTAGTTTTGTTTTTATAGCTTTCTAATTCATTTGCAAAAGAAGTGCTACCTCCATCTTTATTAGAACTACCAGCGGACAAGCTATTTCGCCCTTGCTTTGAACGCCTTTGATATTCTTTAATACTAGCCTCTAAGTCACTAGGTGCATCATTAGCACTCGTCTTACGATCTTTACCAAAAGTTGGAAATAAACTGAGTCGACCACGGCTCGTTTTATTCTTATATTCTACAAGTTCATCAGAACTTTCTGGCATAGTTTCATCATCACTTTTCTTTGATCTACCAAATGTGGGAAATAAACTAGTCCTACCCTTTTTCGTTCTGTTTTGGTATTTTTGTACTTGCTCTTCATCTATTGTGTCATCGTCTTCATCATCATTGCTAGTAAGTCCACTAAAATCAAAAGATGGAAAAATACTATGCCTTCCACGAGATGTCTTTTCCTTATATCTCTTTGCCATATCATCTTCAGGTTCACTAAAATCAAATGTAGGAAAAATGCTATGTCTCCCTGATTTAGTTTTTTCTCGATAAGCTTTTGCTTGTTGTTCATCATCGTCTTCACTGAAGTCAAATGTGGGGAAAATACTATGTCTCTTAGTTTTCTGCTGATAAGCTTTTACGGCGGCACTATCCTCGTCTTCAGAAAAATCGAATGTTGGGAATATACTATGCCTGCCACGTTTAGTTTTTTCTTTATAAGCATTAGCCATATCGTCGTCGTCACTTTGATTAAAATCGAAAGAAGGAAATATACTCTTTCTCCCTTTTCTAGTTTTTTCTTTATAAGTTTCTTCTTCACTTTTCTCCCCTCCGCCTAAATTAAACGTAGGAAATATGCTGCCACGCCTTGGCTTAGGTTTATTTTCAGCAGGTTCTTGACCACTGCCTCTACCCTTTGAAGTATTTTTTATGTAATCTTCGGGACTCTCGGTAGAACTAGATTTTCTAAAAAGTCTTTGAAGTAGATTTCTAGGTTGTGAAGACTGTTCAAGAACAGGCGGTATAATTTGGGTCGGTAGTGATAGCTTACCGCTCCTAAAGTTAGCTTCTTTCCTGAATTTTTCTGCCGAGTCACCATTTGTCCAAGTGAAGTCATGGTCGTGATCCATTATTGTCACTGAATCTTTCCTGTAGTTTGGAACAGCTACACTCAAAGCCCTGGTTCTTCTCGGAGAATTTGTTATAATATTCTGTCCTATGGTAAATACAGGTGTTTTTTCGCTAGCTAATATATGATCATCATCAAACATATGTACACCCTTTTCAGATTGTTGATCAAAGCCTCCAAGTACATTTACGACTCTTGCTAAGAGCTCTGCTGGTTTTACAATAGCAGATGCGGTAAAGGTCTTTTCTTTATCAATACCTAGGAGATCAGTATCTGATTGTATTCGAAGCAAATCTTTAGCAGAAAGTTGAATGTTTTCTGAATTGGCACGTTTTCTTTTTACTATTGGTCCTCTTGGTTCAACATCAAATGTGAAGATTGGACAGCTTGCGCTTCGGTGAAGGTTCGGTGCGGCTTCGACATAGACGGGCTGAAACATAGAAATAAAAAAATCTGCACTTTTTTAACTGTAGAATAGTTATTTGTTATACAAGTGACCAAAGTTAATTTGTGCTGCGAGTGCCGATTTTAAATCACGAACTAGCGAAGTAGTCTAGAATTAAATCACGAGCACAGCGAGTTATTTTGGTAGACTTTAACGCTTCACGTAATATAAATTTACTAAGAAATCTCAAAATTCCAAAGCCCGGTCAGGGCAAAACATTAAATTATGACTCGGACTGTGGATCAAAAGAGCCAAACTTAAAATGTCCAATGTCAATGTTGTCTTTCGTCCTAATTAAGTTAATATTTTGCTACTGTACGATCATAAAATATCCAACTCCACCCTTCACTAGAAGGTTTATTATTAAACAGTTTATTTAAGGTCGAAAGAACTTACCTTCAATTTTATAAGGTTAGCTTCATTGATAATCTTTCTAATATTTGTGATGTCCCTCGTGAAGCCTTGTAAGATTTTATTCTGAGTAAATTTCAACTGATTAGCCAATTTTTGCTCAAGTCTGTGCACACCCTCTGATCTCATGCCACTGGTGATAAAGCCCAACAGCATCACGATGTATCCAAGTCCGAAGGTGATCCAAACGATCAGGAAGATTTGGTAGGCGAAGAAGTAGCCGGATTTGAAACCATTGTTGATGGTACCTGCAAATAATTGTGATTTTGTTTCATTATCTTTATTCTATATACTTACCTAGAATGGATAAGTTATTACTTACTTAGGTACTGAAAATTATTATACTAATTTCAAACTGGTGAGGTGAGGTACCTACTACCTAGGTACTACAATTTGAATATGGATTACTTTTATTTTATAATCCAAGTTTAAATCTAATCTTGAGGGAAAATTAATAAATTCATCATAAATAAAATTAGTTAAGCCAAATTATTATAATGATTAATTTTATGTAGTTATATCTTGAAAATGTACCTGCAACTAAATCGCCGAAACCAATAGTGGTGAGGGTGACGAAGGCATAATAAATAGATGCGACGAAATCCCATCCTTCAAAGACGACGAAAATGCAGGCTGGCAGGAAAATGAAGAACAGGAAACCGGGAACGAGGTAGAGGAAGATCTGGCCCAACATGCCGAGGTTGCTGAAGAAGTAGTTCAGGTTGTTTGCACGCTTTACGTGACGTCTTTTGTACTTTCGGTAGACGCTTATAAGCTGAAATGAGAAAACAAAGTATAACATAACTACGCTCACGATAGCATGATAAGTTAAAGAGTTGAACTGCGAAAACAGCTCATATTAGGTACGGCATAGAGTCGGTCTCGAGACCAACATGTATAGTCTGACGTGTCTGACGTGACATTTTACTTTAAGATATTTTTGCAAATTGATAATTAAAGTTGCGGTGAGATAATTTTTGGATTAAATAAATAAAACCAGTAGAACAGCGATAAGTGATAAAATTTAAATAAAAGGTAAGTAGCAAAATAAGTGAGTTTAAAGCTCACTGAAGATTAATGAATTAACTGACTAGCATTAGCAAATTAATAGTACCAGGCGGTTTAGAAAATTCAAGTTTGATTGTTTAAATTAATTATAGATTTTGGGAGTTGGTTCAATATGGAAAAAAATACTGTGTTAAAATATTTACCTGAAGACCAAAGTATTCGCCAAGGTTGGCCAGCAGAATACCGTTGATAGGTATACCGAATAGACCGTAGAATATCATGAGGATCCTGGACAAGTGAACTGTTGGAGCTATGTTACCATACCCTGGAATAAAAAATAAATAAATTAGGTAATAATTCCCGTGTTGATAAGTTTTCTTGATATTGGTTTTGATTTTTTGTTTTATTTGCATCGTAATGTTCTGCAAAGGTGTATTATTTTGATTTAGGTCATACATAAAGCATTTACGCCAGATTACTTTCAATTCGAACGAGATCATAAGTTCAGGATGTTAAGATGGATTGGATACCCCACCCAAAGTGGCGCAGGGCGCTCCCAGAGGTTTTTATTTAAAAGTTGTTTATAGAAAAGGAATAAAACTTTACGTGGAATATTCGTAGATGTAGATAGCAAATGTGTCAGAAATGGTCACTTTTAGCAGTTTCACACGATTACTTTTAGAAATGTCTTCTTGGGAATGTAATGATACCTTCTAAAAATGACCATGGGTCTTAAAATTTCTACGTAGTTTTATTAAAATCACAATACTAAATAAAATTCACCGCGGCAGCACCACTTTCAGTCTGGGTAAATTGTTTAAGATCAACTCAGGTTGAATTAAACCATGACAGAGCCCTAACACGAACATCTACTGAGAAAAAAATCACAGATTTTACAGTCCCCGCAAGAATCGGCGCATTGAAAATGAACCCAAAAATTTACGAAAAACCAAAATCAAATTCAAAATCCTATTATATTCTTAAAGTTACCTAGTTAGTAGCCGTAGTAGGTATCTATTTATTTTTACGTTTGTGACACTCGGCTATATTATTAACCGATTTTCAAAATTCTAACGAATGCACTTCGCATCTGCTTCTGCATCTTTTAACACTATTACCATGACGATCGGTCAATAATCATAGAAGCTACATCACTTTTTATGTACGGAAACACCCTGTTTTCTACAACTCCAAATCTAAAGGGAATTTTTCGCCATTTTGTAGCCTAGGACCCATTTTTCATTTTTTCTTAAGTCCGTTTTTTCCAAAATATTTACAATTTAACAAACACCCCCCCCAAATTTACCCGAATTTTGCAAAATTCCAAAAAGTAGATTTTCAAAATTTAAACGTTCACACGTATCTCGATAAATTCTTTTGGTACTATTCCCATCTCGATCCTCCCGAAATCCTCGGAGATATGGCCAAAAATACGTTTCAGGCGATTTGCAACTGATAACCATTTTCAATGGTAAAAAAACGCGCGTAAAAGAACTCGATAGAGAAATTATCTATGGAAAATTTAATTTCACTTTTCGGCAGTTCGTGCTACGGGAAACTGTATGCAAAAGTAAAAGAGACCAACAAGCTAATTCATATATTTATCATTTGCGCCTATTTCTTGATCAAATTCAAAAGCATAACTTAGGTCTTCAAACTTACCAATAGTACTGACAACAGTATAGGAGAAGAAGAAGGAGTGGTAAAAGTCCCATTTGTAGGGCTCCTCCTCATCTTCCGTGGTCATGTTGAACATGGGCTTGCCGCAGTACGCCGACAGCTTCCGAAGAATGTTGTCTTGCTTCTCTAGGTCATCTGGAATGTAGTTCTCGTAAAGGAGATCTGGAAATTAGAACATTATCAAATGTCATAATAGATACGCCGGTTGCCAGTAGCTTATTGCATTCGACAGTTCTGTGTCTGCAGAGGTTAAGTAAATATGGCCCATCGTCCCCATCCATAAGAAAAGCCTGTGCACCAGCAGTGGACAATTTTTATTTTTATTCAACCCAAAATGATAAAATACAATAACTTTTCCATGTGATAGGAACAAACAATGTAAAGTTCACTTTTTGATCAAAAGAAATACAGAGACTAATTAGTTAGTCTCTAATTAAATTTGTTATTTTATCAGCATTGTAATTAAATCGTTTTGATTCCTTATAGACTTAAGTACCTAATACCTACTCGTTCTACAGGTAATTATTATTATTGTTTTTAATGAATTTGAGTAGCCCTTTTATACAATAAAATAAAAACAAAATCAGGTCATTAATTAACTCTCTCTTTTTACAAGGGTCAATTTTACGGATGACTCCCCACAAATTACAAGTTTTTATTGACAATTACATGACATTAGACGAAGAAATCGGATCGTTTTGCTAGTAACAAAAAGGTACAATGATTGATTTTTTTACGATAAATCGTTTAAAAGGAATATCTCTTATACTGAATAAATTGGTCAAGCAAAAGGGTGCCGAGTTGCCGACACAGACTTTTAACCAATATTTGTTATATTGTCTGTTGGTGCAGACAATGATGCTTTTTGATTTTGGCATAAGAAGGTACCTACCTACCTACTTCAAACTCAGAATTACTTACCTAAGTCTTAACCGACTTGAAAAGCAAGGAGGCGAGGTACTTAATACGTCGCGCACATATTTTTACCGATTACTCAAAAACTGAACTGATGGACATGATTCAATTGTTATTATAACTTTAAGGAATATCTAAGAAGCTATCAGTTTACTTTTACAAAAAATATACTTTCGTGATGCAAAAGATTTTCAAAGTTTGCAACCTCTTTTTGTTTTAATCAAAAGGTTTGCATGAATGACAATGAACATTTAAAGTACCATTTTTTCTTTTTCGCATTTAATAAAAGTTATTATGTATTTGTCACAATACGGTACCTACCTAGGTACGTATTGTGACCGTCTTGTATTTAATGTTAAAATTATGTTATTTAAAAAGATGTTAAAAAGTCACCACATTCAGGATTTATATATTATGAGTACAGTTTTTAAATTAACTTAGTTAATGTAAAATAAAACTGAAAAAGATTGAACTGTCATGAACTGATTTATCCTAGAAGATATAAATGAAGAAATGTGTCATAAACTTTTATTGTCGTAGGACCCGTAGCCATAAACGCATAACAATACGTCTGTAGTTTTCAACGATCAATAAATTATTTTGTGGTCGCGGAAGTCATTAGCGGTATTTTAATTCTAAACTGCATCCATTGATAGATTTTTATAAGCGAACTTGAAAAGGAGGTTGGTCAATGCCTATTGTGGTCCGATTGACATCAGATGGACATAAAATGGGTTTACGAAGCCGTTTGAGCTATTGTGATTGCCAAGGTTAGTCAGTGCCAAGATCAGGGACTGGGCAGAGCCTAAAACAGAATTGGGTTGGTTAGAACAGTAACCGTAAACAACAAAATAATGAATTATTGCGGACGAATTTTGATTGGGAGAGTATACGTTCATTCATCTTCTTTGATTAAAACCTCTTTTTGTTTAAATCAAAGTTTATTGTCGCGATTTTACCATTGAAAATGGTTATCAGATGCAAATCGTCTGAGACGTATTTTTGGCCATATCTCCGAGGATTTTAAGACAATCGAGATGGAAATAGTACCAAAAGTTGAGGAATTTATCGAGACACGTGTGAACGTTTGAATTCTGAAAATCTACTGGTAATTTTTTTTGGAATTTTGCAAAATTCGGGTAAATTCGGGTTTTTTGGGTGTTTGTTTACTAAATTGTAAATATTTCGGAAAAAAACTGACTGAAGAGGAAAATGAAAAAATGGGTCCTAGGGTATTAGTTTGGCTACAAAATGTCAAAACAATTTTGAAAATCGGTTAATAATTGTGACCTGTAGGGGGTCCCTTTAGATTTGGAATTGTAGAAAAACTGGTGTTTCCTTACATAAAAAGTTATGTAGCTTTTATGATTATTGACTTATCGTCATGGTAATAGTGTTAAAAGATGCAGAAGCAGACGAGAAGTGCATTCGTTGGAATTTTGAAAATCGGTTAATAATATTTCGGCCGCGTCGAGGCAGTCAGCGGGCGCTTTTGTGACACGAGGCGAAGCCGAGTGTCACAATCGTAAAAATAAATAGGTACAACTTTAAAAATATAATAGGATTTTGCATTTGATTTGATTTTAGTTTTTCGTAAATTTTTGGGTTCATTTTCAATGCTCCGATTCTTGCGGGGATTGTAAAATCTGTGAATTTTTTTCTCTCGCTCTCGGGTTTGATGGTTATGAGTTTGTTCTTTCAACAATAAGGTCTTTATCCAAAGTCTTCTATGTTGTATAATGTCTTTGTCTTCATATTTAAAAGTAAGTATACCCGCAAGCATATACAACCCAGTGATACATAAAGCTCGAGTGAAGAAGCTTCTTCTGGGCAAAGTCGCTCTATCTTCGGCCTCCGCTTAGCCTTATGGTTTTCGAATTCAATGTAAAAAAACAAAGAAAAATTTTAGCAAAAGTTTCAATAATATTTTTAATAAGTTAGGTATTCATATAAGATCATCAAATAGGCAAGGCCCAAAAAACCTCCTCATTATTTTTCGCCATACGAATTCACAGGTTCCGGGTAGCTTCTATCTTTTGGTTAAATTTAAAAACGAAAATTTATACGAAATAACACTTATTAAATTAATTTTCAGGTATGATATCTGTAGGACATACTCTGAAATTTGTCTTTAGACGTACAAGGCCATCATTTAGATTTTAACTGCTAGTAATAGTTAAAATCTTACTATATACAATACCTATAGAAAAACCTAATACATTTTACTTCTCTTGTCTGTCCTAAAATAGGTTGACTCACATTCACAGAAGGCAAGGACTCGTTCATTGTAATCTGTCCTTTATATACATCGTCATTATGTGATATTTTCAAGTTTCAGTGTCGAAATAGCACATAGGTACTTATCGTGTAACTAACGGGTGTTGCTATTTAAAAATATGAAACCATATTAGGTTTAGAACTCACGAGTTGTTAATCACGAACTAACTAATCGAACAACTGTGAATTATGGTCATATAGGCTTAATTTATTGGCATATTAGCAACGAAGCTACTGTTGGCCATTAAATACAGGGTGAAATCGAAGTTATTGGCAATATTAAACTAAAAATCTAACCGCGGTAGATATTCTATACTTTACAGTTTACCCCAACGGGTCATTTACACGGGTTGATTTTCCGGGCCACTTGCTAGGTAACTTTAGATTAGCTATTCTGTGGCTTTAGTCGAATAAGGCTTTTTTTACAATCGCTTGTAAAATTGAATCGCAAACCTATTTTCAATGAAGTGCTAATTCGATTTTACAAGCCAGGCTACAGTTATCAATATCGCGGATGGACAGACTTCGATTTCATCCTGTATATTGATGCACGATCTTATGATGACCAAGTGTTATTAATTGTCCCTTGTGTTTATACTTAGATAAAATATTGTGTAAGCGTAATTGAATAACAGAGATTTATGAAAAAAGCAAACAAGACGAACAATATCAGGAAACAACATCGGAAAAAAAAAATATTCATCCTTTTTTCCATCTTTTGTTTTCATTTAGGTACTTTGATTTACTTTGATTTATGGATTTATTTACTAATTCGCAATGAGCGAGCCCAAATATTATAATTGCGTAATTAAAAGCAGTAAGGCAGGATCAAATGCAATATTATTGTTCTTCACAAACAATTTTAAGGTGGCAAATACCCAACACGCTTCAGTTGAAATTAAAACTTTTTATCATGTTTCATACCTCGGAGACACCTCTAATTAGAAACTAATTTCTCTGGCACGAACTGGCGAGGACGCGGCTGTTGACGTGTTTGTAAATTTGTGAAGTCAACAAGAGGACTGTTGGTGACAATTATTGTCACCTGTACGGAATGCTTCGGTGTAATTGCCTTGACGTCAGTAATATATTTGAAAGAATTTATGTGAAGCTAGAGATGACGAAATAACTGAATTTCTTCTGCCTCTCCCTTGAAAGATATAGGTAACACCTCCATAATCTCCACGTTTGGCATTAGCTTGGCTTCTTTATACCCCGTTTATATGTGTTATCGTATTATGAGGTTATTTAAATTGCTCCTTTATTAGGATTCGTATTATATTTTACTGAGCTGTCTTTGTCATTAGGCTTCTAGCACTATGGCTATCAATCGTGATTTGCTCATATGGAATCTATATCTGTACTCATAAAGCTATCTATCCTTAAATAGCTTCAGCAACAAAGTGAGAAATTGCTATTTATCTGTTATTTGCTTTGTAAGGTAAGTATAATGTGATTAAATTGATAATATACAGTCATCCGCTGCTTCTTTACTCGAAAATGTATGGCAAGGAGTATATTTTAAACTTCTGTTGTACATAGTTAAATTAATCGCATGTAGAGCCTATAATTACAAACTTCTGTTACTCATCTGCCCATAACATTTTTAATACAAACGATTTCTGAATAAAATTATTTAGTGCCTTTTTAAATCCATAAATGTAAAGCAATTGAGCACGTCTCATTATTTTGTTATATAGGTTTCAATGTATTTTAACAATCGGTTTGGCATATTTGCCAAAAGCAATTAGCATGAATATGTTTCGAAAATTATCGTTTGTGCATGACTTTTGGTGTTGACAAAAAATCTTTTGAAGCTACTCGTTGGTACCTCATTAAACATAAGAAGTTCTAAAAAATTTAAGCGATTTAGTTTAGATGAATGAACCAAATTTATTTCTGTAATAAGTTCTAGAGTTCTACTTAGTACTGTACTAAACTTATTACCTACTACTTATTCTACTACTACTTATTCTACTTATTACTGTTACTATAATGAATAGAATATACAAATGATTATTATTAATATCTTCCTCTACCGGGGTTTGAAGCTTGTATGACTCAAAGGCGTATCAGGTAGGTTAGCTCATGAATCCGTTATCAGCCTGATTACATTTTCGAGCCTCATTTTACCACTTTTCTCCTTCTAATGTACCCTAGCAGGAACCGCTATCGAAAAAAATACATACTCTATAGAGTAATAATTATTAATTCTCTATGGAAAAAAAATTGTTTCGCTTTTCGGCGGTAGATGGAGTTACACAAATTTCCCATACAAAGTTACTGTGATGCGTCATATATATTTCAGTATGGTGGAAATACTATTGTCCATTAACTGGACCTCTTTTTTTGACGTATAATGTATGATTCACACCGAACGGCGTGAGTCAAGCCGCGCTGGAACTCATTTTACTAACTGCTGAAGGAAATTTAACATGACATAAAACACTTTTGCGGTTTTATGGAAAGTACATTGCTAATTACGTAGTTGGTATTTCGTTTGTTTTTTTTATTTAAGTAGGTACCGATAGTTAAGTTCTATATTCGTTGGAATTTACGGAACTCCATGCTCCGTAAATTCCAACATTTCCAACGAATATAGACCCCGACCGGCTCCGCACGCACGCGTCGGCAACCGTGGTCTGACGACTGACTGCGACGCGCTCCTAGAGTGTGCGATCGTCGGATGCGTGCGTGCGCGTGCGACAGATACCCGCACGAGCCGACAGATGCGCGCGCGTTCCCACGGATTCAGGCGGACACATTCGGCTGCCGACGCGTACGCGCGCATCCGTTGCCACGCGTCCCGACTCGCGCCGCCCCGGTTGGTGTGAATCGTACATAACTTGTACTAGCATGCATGCTAGTGATGTGATAAGGAAAAAAATCCACAATTAATCATCACAGATTCAGTCGGTGATGAGGCCATTTGTTTTCTATCCTCGTGAAATACATTTTTCCTTAACGATTTCCTAAAGACACTGTGGAATATAAAACGATAAGTAAGTACTGTTCCTACTGTTCTTGAAACATTGTAAACTATACGATAACGAAAAAGATGTTACCTACTTACCGATTATTTAACTTCTTTCATCCCCTTTTACTTCAATATTACCCTAGCTTATGTCCTTTCCTATGGGCTAATCTATATCTACACAAAAATTAATCAAAATTTGGCGTGAAAATATTTTAGACAGAGTTACTTTCACATTTACGAGTATAAAAGTTATTATATCTTATCTTTAACAAAGATAAAGAAAAACTAAATAAAAACTTGCATAAGCACAAATAATTATTATGTGTATCACGAAATGCCCGGAATTTGTAGTTATCTCTTATCCAAATAGTAATCTTAAGGTTAATGTTAACTGCTTTATTTGAGATAACATTTAGATAGTGACGAAACTAACCTTTATATTTTTGTTTTAATTTGTAGTGCAGTACAAATGCATTTTCCTGTTTCATTGACAAAGTAAAAGTGGTTCATAATTATTATTAAACGTAAACTCTTCTAAACGAGTTTCCTTATTATTTTATGTTAAAATTATATTAATAAGTAAGTAAATTTAGATTGAGGTTGAAATTAGAACAACTAGTTAATAATTTATTATATCGATTTGCTAAAATTATTAGACGCGGCTTTTAAGGTGGTTATACCACCGAAAGTGGTAAGGTTCACCCTCCGAGGTTTTTATTTAATAAGTTGTAAATGGAAATGATTTTAATAAAACTTAACATGGAATTTTTAGGGCCCATAGTCTAGTATTTATTTTAGAAGGTATCACTATATTCCCTGGTAGTTATTCGTAGAAGTAGATAGCAAATGTGTCAAAAACGGTTACTTTTAGGAGTTTTACCATCTACTTCTAGCAGTGACTACGAGGTTATGAAATGATACCATTAAAAAAAACCAAAAAACCGACTTCAAAAAACCTACCTCTAAAAAGCAAGAAATAATATTCGTAATAATAAAAATACGTCTATTGAAGTCGGGTGAGGCTGGAGTACATATTCCTTTTTTTATTCTAAATGCCCCACCCGACTTCAATAGACGTATTTTTATTATTACGAATATTATTTCTTGCTTTTTAGAGGTAGGTTTTTTGAAGTCGGTTTTTTTTTTAAAGTATTTTTTATTTTTTTATTTTTAGTGTAGGTACCTTGTAGGTAAGGTATATTATAATAGGTAGAAAAATCGGCTTAGCCAAACGTAAGATAATCGCGGAGAAACATACATACGGGTCAAACTGAGAACCTCCTTTTTTAAGTCGGTTAAAGAACCTACACTTAAGATATCCCTCTTCCTACAAAAAAATAATTATCTTATTCAGTTCATAAACAAAGAAGTAATACGACCATTATCATCGAGGTAATTCACACAAAATCATACTATTTTCGTGCTTTTTTAAAGATTACTTGAAAAGTACTGAACCGATTTCCAAATTTTAATCAATGAGACCAACTTGGGAGTTTACCTAATGTAATAACGTTTGAATTATTTAAATCGGTCCAGCCGTCTTCGAGTAATCGGTGGACATACACAAAAAAAGCAAATATACAGACGAACATAGACCTCCTCCTTTTTTGGAAGTCGGTTAAAAATACTAGACTATGGGCCCTCAAAATTCCACGTAAAGTTCTAACTATTATAAATGTGTATTAGAATTACAATATTAAATAAAATTCACCGTAGCGCCACTTTCGGTCATACAACCGCCTTAACAAAAATGACATACCTACTTATTATATTCTATATAGTACTCAATTAAATTAAGCAATTTTTTTTCTTACTTCAGTTGTGTTTTTTATTATGATCAGTTCAACGTGATATGGTTCTAAGCAGTCTAAAAATAACTTGATTCTTCCAAACTTCCTAATACGGATACTAAGTAAAATTGTTTTTATCACCTTGTAAATTATGTATGATCTAAATCAGCTTAGCAACAACTACTGAAAGAAATATTTCTAAGTAATATGTATCTCTATAATATTGACTAATAGTGACTTACTCATCATGCTACAGAAGTTAGTTACCCGATACAAAATGTCCCCTGAAAATTGATGACGAAACTTCATGTAAGTTCTATTACTATTTAGTTGCTTACGCAAATGTTTCATAATAATATTGCTGCAAAACCTAACTTTATCCTTAATATTGTTTGACGTAAGTACAATTTAACGTAGCAAATGACGTTAAGTCTACCTATGTGACGAAATGGTTATTTCATGACTTCTGAAAGGATCTTTAAAGTACCAAATATAATATAATGTTTTCGTTTCGGACAATGTCGGTGACAATTATAATAATGTGAAATATATACGTTAGAAAATATATAAGTCTGGCTATCACTGCTTTGGCGACGTCATGTTTAAAGCTAATAATAATATCTGGTTTATTTTGTTTTCAAAGCTATTAATTTTTCTTTTTCATAATTTACGCTATAATAGAGGAAAGCTTGTGTGTTTGCATGTTGAAGGCTACTAAACAACTCGTCCGATGTCAATACTTAATTAATTCATCTACTATAAAGTGTCCTTGAGTAACATGGCTATATTTTTACCACCAGTATTCCCAAGGAATGTGGGAGTCGAGATGCTCGGTGGTGCAGTGGTTTAGAAAGGTACTCGGTGGCGCAGTGGAACTTCGCAAGGGTCAGTCATGGGATGGGTGACCAAAAATGTACTATCTCGAGTTCCACCGTTCTTCCCGAGAGCATTTGCTGTCGTTAACACCCACCAATCCGCATCGGGCCCATCATAAGGTAGGCCTGTGCCCCAGCAGTGGGGGATATAAAAAATGGCTGATGTCACGGAAGTCTACATGGTCGAAGTCACGGGCGGAAGTTAGTCAGTAATTTTAAGTAGGGTGTTAATAATAGTATGGTAGATATGACTAAGGATGGATCCAAATGACAGATTTGGAATATCCACGAAACATAAAATGTTACAAAAACCCAATATAAATGTATGAACATAGTAACTGCACTGTAAAGATTAAGAAAGTAAGCTTTATCTTTATTGTCCACTACACACGGTAAACATATGCGTGAATTCCCGTGATTTTCCACATTTGTTTAAAAAAACGTATTTTAAACAAAACAAAGACTAATTTTTTTTTTTTAATTCACCCCTCTTAGTTGAACGTAACTGACAAGGGTACGTCATTGGATTATTCTTTTTCCGCCATACAATTTTTGTATGGAGAAAATCGGTACATGCTTTATTTAAAATGTTAAGTAACGATATGACACCGACTATACAACAAGTAGGTACTTGTGATATGATATCGTTACTTAACATTTTAAATAGTTTTATTTTTTATGTGATAAAATAGTGGATATTTTTAATTGGGTGACTGGAAAATAATAAAGGCGACTATTAATGAGACACTTAAATACTAAACTCGGCAGCGGTTTATTTTGTTGGCGACAAAATAACTATGGCCCTACCATGAGTTGATTCAAACTGTTTACGTTACCGTAAACTATCGTTTTGTCTCTTTCACTCGCACTGACTGTGAGCAGTATATCCGATAGTTTACGGTAACGTAAACAATTTGCATCTACTCATGGTAGGGCCAAACGGGCCACTAACTGTGGATTACAAAAAATACGTAAAACGAGCAACTACATGTGGGAGATAAATAATTTAAATAAGTGACATAAATAGTTGTAGTCGCCCTAAGTCCGTCGCCCACTTAGTATTTCAGTACGCTATAATCACATTCAGTATTTTTTTGACTGTACGATAATGATAGGCGGCGTAAAAGTGGAACAAGTCCGGGAGTTTGTATACTTGGGGAGTTTGTTCAACCTTGTGAGGGACGGAAAGAGTGAGGAAGACATAGAAAGACTAGTGAAGAAAGGAAATGCAGTGAATGGTGCCATACACTAGATTATGAGTAGCCAAATCGTATCTGCAAAGGCGCGAATGGCTATTCATAACGGAGTTCTGGTGCCTACACTGATGTATGGAAGTGAATCTTGGGTATGGCAGAAGAAGAATGAAAGCAGAATAAATGCGGTAGAGATGAGTAAAAAAGGCTGGTGTACTTAGTGACAAAAATCGCAGAGCATGTATGAAAAGATTGATGGATGTGAATGCAGCGAAAGAAGTGTGCAAGGATCGTAGCAGGTGGCGATCCATAGTCTCTGCCTACCCCCATGGGAAAGAGGCGTGATTATATGTATGTATGTATTTTTGATACCCAAAATGGGTATTTATTGTTACCCGATTAAATACTAGGTACCCATAAAAAAGGCAGCAAATTTTCAAACACTCTTAATAAGAACTGAAGGACCATGTCGCGCCGACTACTTACATTACAACGTTGCGTTGTTGACTATTGTAATGTCACAGGCATACCAACCACCAGAAACAGAACAACAGACTAGTACCTAACACTGAACGAAAACCAGAACCTTTTATTTCCGTTTTCTTCCGATAATTTGTCTCTATTATTATTTCTCACGACTGACAATATCAATTAAAGACGTATTTAGAGCGATTCCAAAGTTGTCTTCGACATATTAATATAATTATATGCAATTACTTGTCATATGACCGCTCATAGACTGCACTGCACGTATGAAATGTTGCGATTTCTATAACAATTTTCTTGAAATAAACTTCACATTATGAAACACTATTTGACGGCGTCTTTAACGACGTGGACATTAGCACTAATTACGATCCTTTTGTGTTATTCTTCCTTAGTAGCTGTAAGAGGAATGTCATAATTTTGTATAATTATTACTTTGCGAGGAATCTTGGACTAAGTATTTGGAAACAAACATGCTAACAGATGATTATAATTATTGGATTTGTTCGACTAAAACAAAGTTATATATATGCTAGAAGTTCATTATAGATGAAAACAGAAAAAGAAAATATCTTAAATAATGAGGTGGTAGATAATACTAATGATATACTATTGGTTAATTGGTTCTATAAATAATAAATTATTCTACCTAACATAACAGGAAAACGAAATTAATATTTCTGTGTTACACAAAGCCAATTTTCTCTTTTCTGTGACTTCTTTATAATCAAGTATAATAGTTACCTCAGTTGTAATCAATCGGGTAATTATTTGTATGGTTTATATACCCATTGTTACATCTTAGAAGTATTCAAACTTAATATTAAGCCTTGCAGTTGCAGACTATTATTGCCTTACCGTAAAAGTCAGACAGGAGCTATAAAAATTGAGTTGTAGTATGTTTTCCCACATAATTTATTATTTAATTATGAAGACAATTTTTTTTTAAAAGGTTGCTTTTTGAAAGTATCAAATAGAGCTGATTAATGTCGAACTGTTTTTCAAAAATAAAATTTATTTTACTCAAAAGGAAAGATCATTAAAGTTTTATTAGTACTCTACGTATAATGTTTTATTCTTCTTATCACAAAACGGTTAACATTGTAATAAGTACCGATGATGGCAATTATTTTTTGCCGTGGTACCATTGCATCCGGAAGGTACATAATAATATGTGGGACTCACCGGGACCCTAAGAATAACCTTCCCTGGGTTCCTGACTTTGGAAATTGAGCTTCTCTCTATCTTCTCTCTATCTTTTGTTTTTTTTTCTTAAGTTTTGGCGATATGTGCGATCAGATACCCTTAGAACAAACAGCTATTGAAAATAAAACGCACGTTAAAAATCGATAGTGTTATTTTGTATGGGAAAATTTGTGCACCGCCATCTACTGCCGAAAAGCGAAATTAAGTTTTATTAAAATCTTTTATAACTTTTCTTATAAAAACATTTAAGGGCGCCACTTTCGGTGTCGGATGGACCTCTGTTAGCTGTTTTATTTTATTGTAACTTAAACTCTCATTAATATGATGTCGCTTGTACTTTGTAAGCCCGTATCGGCATTTAAAATGGTTCAGGTAGGTATGCGTAGAATGAGGTACTTGCTCATTGAATTAGCTATAATATTGCAAAGAAAATGTGCAGCTACTTTAATAACTGTCTTGTTAATAACCCTTATGTCAGTCCGTAAGTCAAAGTCAAGACTTTTTTCACTACTGTAATTAAAAAAGTATGGAGACATTCCTAATTTCTCCAGTAAAAAATATAAAAAAATCTAGTTTTACGAAAAAAAATTTGGAAGGTTGGACAATGTATTCCTCGGAATCGTAACTGCAGTCCTTATAAAAGGTGTTTGAAAATAGCCTTATAATATACTAATATGGTAGATACGGACCATCTAACTGAACAGCTTTTACAAATGGGACCAACTCAGAAAACGTAAAAAAAAAAATTCATACAAAAATTAATAATGAAAATATAAAAATGTAAATATTATGTAACAGCAGAATTTTTTCGCGATTTCAGGGGGTCTATTACGAAAAGTTTATTTGACTTTTTGATATTTGTTCTATCCAAAATGTCGCTGATGTTATTCACCACGCAAGATCTTAATCAACCCAGTTTACGGAATCCGACTCTTGTGCGGCTCTCTACCTATTAGCTGTCATCCCATTGTCTATAATTTTCCATGAGATGTGATAAAAAACAAGAAACAATCGATGTATCGACATCGACAAGACATGCTAGTTCCTACTACAGATTTACAGAAATAGATCAATGTGATTGTTTTCGTGGATAATTTAAATAATGGAAAATGACCTCACTTTAAATGTGGAGCTCTTTTTTCAAATGTTGACGACTCTGTATGAAATATACAGGGAGAAAAAAGCAGCCCTTGACGAGTTTCTTGCCGGTTCTTCTCGTTACAAGGTCTCCCGCTCAGGGTTTGCGAACCGATGGCGTAGCTTCTTTGACATTCACAAGTGCTTGTAACAGCCTGGACTGAATAAATTATTTTGAATTTTTATTTTAGATAAATTAGCTACTTACATTTTCTCTCTTTAGCCGTAGCACGAACAGATCGAATAAAATAACACGCGTAAGAACATTCGAAAGATAAGTTTTGAAATTTGTACAGTGCCATCTATTACTGAAAAGCGAAATTAATTTTTCCATAGATAATTACTCTATCGAGTACTTTTATGCGCTTTTTTTCTCGATGTTCGTGCTAAGGGTTCCTACTGTCACTTTTCATAATTAACTAGTAAGTAAGTAAGTAAGTAAATCGTTTATTGACCACAAAGTAGGAAACAAAACAGAAAAACGAAAACAAAGTGTGCGGCCAACTACCTGAATTTTTTTGTGTATTTTCAATTTCTAGTTATATTAATTTTTATTCTAATATATTCTGTGATACAAGCATTATTTATATTCAAAGAAATCACACCTTTTTCAGCCAGAAACTTCCGCTTTTCATTCGTTTTTACTATTCAGGTAACATCTTTCTTCTTTTCAGCATTTCATGCTTTAATTTTTAATTTTAAAACTGAATTAATATTTAGTCTTAATAGTTCCTAAATGTAATGTTACTGTAAAACTTAAGATTTTCCAGTAAAACCTAAGATTTACCAACTCTTAATGGTAAAATGTCCGTACGAAATAAGTTTAACATAAAAAATAAATGGCAGTTCGACTCCCTCAAAGACTTGAGTAGGTACTTTGATAATAGAGCAACGAAATTGGTTATAATAATAATCCAGTATTTATTATTTCTACTTTAATTTTAACTTTTTTAAGGGTAGTTTTTGTTTATTTTTAACAATTTAATAGGACACAAGCAGTTTTTAATCAGTAAAAGGTCCTCACGAATAGTTAACGTAAAAAACAATGTATTTTTAGCTTTTTGTTTTATCCATATAAAATAAATGTGCTTTTGTTTGCAATGTTATTTAATATCATTGGAGTATATTATAGCCTCTATCCAAAAAACCTTATGTTTCATTACTTGGATAAGTTTACCTACGGAACTTGCCTTACCGGAAAAGTAATGTATTTTCCCCATATTGGCAATAAATTCAATGACAATGTCCGGATGGGTAAAATAATGCAAAACCAATACAATAGAATATCTATTAAGTACTTGCATTTTGCAATTATTTTTCATATTGTTCTTTATCTACTCACAACAAGTAGATAATTTACTTAATATTATGATTCAGCCTTGTATGTCATTTTTATTTACAGTACAATAAAACACGCGTGAAAAATAGAGTACCTATTTTTGTATGGGAACTTTGTACAGCGCTATCTGCCGCCGAAAAGCGAAATGAAATGTCCCATAGACCATTTTTATTCTTTTTAGTTACGCGCGTTTTTTTTTTCGATAGATATTCGTGCTACGGTGCTACGGGTACAGGCTTACTAGTCAAAATTACGTGTTCTCGATTTTTTTTGTCTATTGTAACTACAAATCGGCAGTTGGATTTTGCTATTTATTCTGTATTAAATTTTTCATTGAACGAGGGAACGTGTTTAACATTAACAACAAGTTGGTCGCTACCTATATTATAATTTATAAAACACGCATTTGTTACTATTATTACTATAATAATAATATAGTGATAAAATGTGAATTGCCTAATTTCGTAAAATTTCAGAAAATTAGGTAATTTTCAAATTATTTAAATTAAGTTAATTGACCGAGCGAGCACGAAGCGCGAGCTAAACTTTTCTACTTCAGCTTGGGCAAAAATTCTTTCGTATGTATGTCCGGCTGTCTGGCTGTCCGTTTGCTCTCCTCTACAGGTCGCATTTCTCAACCGATTCTCGTGAAATTTTGTGAGCAGGTTCGGTAGTTTAGTTAAAATATAGAATTTTGAAAAATGTTTAAAATTAGAAGCGTTATCTAGCTTCAATAGATATAATAAAAAATACCTGCCTACCAAATAGCACATAGTACTGCTTTGAAAACCTCATGGCGACGTCTATTCGATTAATTTATTTTATTCTATTTAAGGTTTTTTTTTATTTAAGGCATGATACATTCAAAGAACTTACATGCTACAGTGTTGTCTTTTTACAAGCTGCCACGACATGCATTGTGTTCAACTAATCAATTAATTTTTTGACAACATAGGTACAATTTGAGCTACTTTGCGAGGTCTACAGCGTACTGATGAGCCACTAGTTTTTAAAGTTTATTGGGTTTAAATTTGATTGGTCTTAAATCGAATATGTTAGCAATTATATCTGTAGGTAGGTACCTACTGATTTATTAAAAACGTTGTCAGTTTATGCACAGAATAATATCTGTGGTTGTATGGCATCAAAAGCATCATACCTCGTTGTACATCGCTCTGATTAAATTCCCACGGAAAATTAATACTGAGAAGTCCGTTTTTTTTTTATTGATTGCAAGCAATAAGTATTTATTCATTGTAATCGCACATTTTTTTCATTGTGACTTTTTATAAGTGAGACAATTCTGCAGTTTTTAACATAAAGAAATATTGTTGCTTACTATGTCAGGCTATTTTAATGGCTTTTCTTAAATTGTTTTTTTGTAAGTTTTTACGATTATTTGTAGAAAATAATAAAAGGTGGGTCTGTATTTCTTTTAATTAATTCAATAAGTAGGATGTTCACAGTTGCCAAGTTGTAGTGATTCAATTCTAATTAATAATAGGTAATAAATGAGTTCAGATGCAACTGTTTCATACCTTCCCCCAATTTTCCTGTGGCAACCCTGTGATTCAGTGACCATAGTATAAAACAAGAAGCTTGAATTAAAAACCACAGAGTAACTTATAAGGACTAACCCGAGTTAACCGTATAATAGGCAATCTAGATTTTCCCGCATTGCTTGGATTACATTTTATTAAAAAACTATTTGAAATTCCAATACAATTCATTTTCCGCATGTTTATGTTCTAAAGCAAAAGGATTTTATCTTCATGAAAATAAATTAAACACAGAAAGTTGATTATTTCTCTTTATTGCTTCCAAAAATATCCCCTGTAAGAGATAATCCTACGAGATTTGTGGCCTAGATATATGAATCTACGAACATCTATAGAGAAAAATTAGAGCAATTGGTCTATCTATGGGGAATCTCGGTTCACTTTTCGGCGGTAGATGGCGCTGTACAAAATTTATATACAAAATTACTGTGTCGAGTTTTTTTTTACGCGCTTTTTTCAATAGATGATCGTGCTACGGGCACACTGATCCATTTTCTCTTACATCGTCCGTTTGTAAAAAAAAGTATATTCATTTTTCGTCCAATCCAATCTTTTTCTGAGTTTATACTTAGCAAAGCATCTTGTTTTTTTAATTGTTAATTTTTCAGTATGTTATTAATAAACTTTGGGGCGTTAGTATGATGTTTTGAGGTTGATAAAAAAATATTAATTGATTCCTTTACGAAAAATATCTGGGACAACATTATTCAAGACTGGATTTAGCATGACGTTTTTGATTTTCGTGGAAAGAATTTGAATATTGTTTTAGTCAGATAAAAAATAATGTGTTTTTATAAATTGGTAATAAGACCATGATTGGGCAAAATAGTAGAATAATCTCATTGCGTGTAAATATAGAAAAGGCTAATTACTTTTCACAACGAATCAGTTTCACAGGCGGTTTTTTTTCTTGTTTATCAACATCTGTAAATAGGCTCTACTTGAAATGTAATGAATAACTAATTCAATGTTTATCGAACAAAATAATTTGATTGTAGTTTAACGCATAACTTTTGGGTATTGATATGTATTTCTTATTTAAGATTTTAAATGAAAAGGGGAATGCGAAAGAATTAATTGAAGTGAAAATATGATAAGTGGAAATTAATAATGGTTTTTGTGTATTAAACCAATGATATAAAAAGCGTTTTTACCATCGCCACTCAAAAAAGTGCGTCTTATTCATTGATAACAGTGAATAAAACGCGTTTTTATTCACCGAGTGAACAAAAATATTTTGAATATGGAACAAGCGCGCATCGTATGAATTAAGTACAAAAAAATTAAAGGTGCTGAAAGTATGGAGCTATTCCATAGATAAAGATATAGTTCTACAATTAAATGACAAAAATAATCCCGCCAGTTTTATTTGGGTTCTTTTTAGTGTCTTATCTTTGGGTTCTTTTCTAACAAATATCCCGCGAAATCAATTAGGTCCTTTTTAGTGTCTTATATTTGGGTTCTTTTTTATATATTTGAGGGAGATTAGTTGTTCAGTCTTGCATCAGTCCATTCCATCAGTCTGGTACGATCTTCAGTCCGTAAAAATTTAAAGTCTTAAGATCAAGATCAAGATAAGAAAGTCTTAAGATCTTCAGTCCGTAAAAAATTAAAGTCTATACAAACTGATGAAGTGGACTGATGCCAGACTGATCATGTAGTTTCCCTCTTAGTTAGCTCGGTGGCGCAGTGGTTTAGCGCCTGGCCCAACGATTGCGGAAGTTAAGCAACGTTCGCAAGGGTCGGTCATGGGATGGGTGACCAAAAATGTATTATCTCGAGCTCCTCCGTGCTTCAGAAGGCACGTTAAGCCGTTGGTCCCAGCTGCATTTGCAGTCGTTAACACCCACCAATCCGCATTGGGCCCGCGTGGTGGGTTATGGCCCGTCCTCCTTGTTGAGTTTTATAGTTATAAAACCTTTTTTGACAATTAAAAAGTTTGTGTTCTGAAAAAGAAGAAAATAAAACGAGACATTAGTAACTGTCATGTAGAAAATGAAATGACTTTTTTCTTCGGTTTTTGTGTGTTAAAATAAAAACGTGTTGTGATTGTGAACTTAAGTGATATTTAGTGTTCAGTGTTCGTATTCGTCTATACCACCACTACTCTAACTACGCTCTGCTACCAGTTGGATTTAGGTACCTGTAATTGATGCAGTGGCAGCAGCGCGTGGTTAGAGTAGTGGTGGTATAGACGAATACGAACACTGAACACTAAATATCACTTAAGTTCACAATCACAACACGTTTTTATTTTAACACACAAAAACCGAAGAAAAAAGTCATTTCATTTTCTACATGACAGTTACTAATGTCTCGTTTTATTTTCTTCTTTTTCAGAACACAAACTTTTTAATTGTCAAAAAAGGTTTTATAACTATAAAACTCAACACTTTCCCTCAATTAAGTTTGAAGCACTGAGCTGATAATAACTACGTTTGTTTATAGCGCCATCAGTCCAAGCTCGACGCATATTTGATTGAGTCGTGGTCTTGGTACTGGCTTAGTCAATATGTCTGCCAGCTGAGTGGCAGAGCTGGTCTTAGTCACAATCAAGCTTCCGTCCTGCACCATCTCACGAACGAAAAAATGTCGAACACGTATGTGTTTGGTTCGTTTATGAAACTCAGGGTTGTGGGCAAGTCGAATGGCTGCCTCATTGTCAACTCTTAGAGTAGGGGTTTGGATGGGGCCAACCATAAAGCTATATACCCGTTGAAGCCAAATGAGTTCTTTGGCCGCTTCGCTTGCAGCAACTATTTCCGCTTCAGTCGTCGAGATTGCGACGGATGGTTGTCTCTGGCTTAACCAAGATATAACACTCCTTACCACCCATAAGGAAGGCCTGTGCCCCACAGTGGGGACATCAAAAATGCCTGATGGACAACTATAAATACTATAGGTACTGCTATTTTTTTTTCTCGCAGTCAATGGTAAAAAGTAGAGTACACAACTCGTGAAAAAAAAATTCATCTCGGTCCTTTGTATCCCTCGCTTCGCTCAGGATTCTACTTTGAATCCTTCGCTGCTCTCGGGATCCAACTTAGTCCCTCGAACTAAATTCCCTCTTTTTTCACTTGTTGTATAATCTACTATTGTCATCCAAAACACTGGTCCTTTTAGTTTTTACTAGTAAATTCTTATTCTTACTAATATAATATTTATAATGCGAAAGTCCGTTTGTTTGATTGTTACGCCTTCACGTCTTAACTACTGAACCGATCATCATCAAATTTTACATACACGTTGCCAGGGGTACAGAGAAGGATACGGTACTTTTCATCCCAAAAAAAGTATTGTTCCCGAGGGATAGCAGAAAAAAAACTTTCCACGTAGACGAAGTCGCGGGCGGCCGCTAGTATAGTATAATTATGTTTGGAACAAGTTTGGAACATTAAATTACGCAATAATTTAATTCGAAATAGAATAAACCATTTTTTCCTGTTAAAACAAGTGAACGAACATTCATTGAATAAGTGTGCGCCAATGTTTTGGGATACCCCCGAAGTTATGATTACGTGCCTTAGAATGGGTAGTAAACTTAGTTACTGAAATATAAGTTACCGAGTTTATTTCTACGTGATTCCTGGACTGTAATTTTACAGGAATATCCTTTAGGTACTGAAAAAGGGATTTATGTCAATTCAGCAGTCCTAACACGAAGATCTATCGAGAAAGAAAACGCGCGTAAAACCACTCGATAAGACCTTGCCCAGGAAGGGCGAATACGCCGCGAATTTACGCGCGATTTTGGTTACACTGCTGCTAATATTGCACACGTTGCTGACTTCGCTGGTCCTAAGCGAGCGTTGTATAACGAAACGCGTCTAATTCGCGCGTAGTTCTGGACAGGGTCTAAAGTAATTATCTATGGAAAATTTCATTTCGCTTTTCGGCGGTAGATGGCGCTGTACAAATTTCCCATACATAATCACTCTATCGAATGCTTTACGCGCGTTATTTTTTTCGATAAAACTGTTCGTGCTACGGGTACGGAGTCTGTAAAGTTATTAAATGCTTCGATTTTAGCTAAGGATTTTTCAGATTTTCAATAGTTGTATGATTAAACTAAAGTACTGACAAATTCTCAATAGTTATTAGTTGTACGATTAAAGTTAAGTACCTACTGACTAAAATTAGTGCTTATTCCTGAAAGTTCAGCAATAGTGAAAAGCAATCAAAACAATTTATTCTATAACTTGTTGTTGTTGTTCTCGACCAATAAAACAGATTATCACTATGAATCAGATAGAAACCATTAAATCTTTTGATGGAAAGGGATGTACATTTTAAAAAAGGTAATTATAGACACAGTAGATACATTTTTTGATGATTTTACTGCTTGTGCAGCCAAATGTGCACTGATTTTATGGCTAAATCGGTCATACAGCAATTATTGGGACCATACATATCGGTCTTACTTATTGCACTTATTGGTTTGATACGATAGGTGATTACGGCTTGCATCTATCATTTATCAAACAAACCTTAGTGGTTTAAAATTGTGATTATAAACATTATTATTATCTTGTTTTTTAAAATGGTAAATAAAGGAAAAAAAAATTACAGTATTACAAAATGTTTGTATGTGTGCAATTTTTTTTTGTGGTTTCCAATGAAGTATTATTCCTTGCTTATTCGCCTATATTTTATCATGTTAACATGTTTATGTAAGGTACTTACGGAAAATATTACATACATTCCAAGCAACTCTACTTATTTATCTGATTAGAAGGTGCAGTCACTCATGTTGGTAACTGACCGTTAGGGCAGAAAGGACATTAAATATTACATTCGTATGTTTACATGTATGGTATTTACTATAGTAAATAATCTTTAATAAAAAAAGTATTTTAAGATTTTAAGCAATAGTAGCAACATTAAAGAAAATTATCTAACTTTTTAAATTTTCATCAATTTTTATTAAGTATTTTCAAAAATGTTTTTGGATTTGTTAACATGACCGTAATTTTATTATGTATCAATTTTTTTATAACTATTGTATTCTTTTCTTTTTCTGTTTTTATTTTTTATTAAGTATCTAATAACTATGATTTTACATAAAACGGTTGTATGTTTTTACGACTTAACAAATTTATCACCCTTAGTCTGATGCAAAAGGTTTAAATTTGCTATTTTCCAATCCACATGTGAACTTATCGATACATCACTTATGTCTGTCCAGAGGTCAAGTTGCATTGCATTAGGAATACTTATCGATGGTAATGACTTACTTTGTATATCAAGTCTTTCCAGTTTTTCTTCGGCTCTCTTTGCTAACTCCAAAGGACTCTCTATATGGTAGAATATACTGGCGCCGACTAAAAGATATACTATGTGCAGCGCCAGCATGCACGCTAATTGCTTCTTGGACATCATCTTGACTAGCTGCCTTAATCACTCTTTTATTAAATATCACAGGTCAGTTCGAAGAAATAAAAAAAAAAACAAAACACTATCACATGAAAATCCATATCGTCCAAAGAACGAGATTTAACGACAACATTTTTGAATTCAAACAGTTCTCTTTTCGTATTGCGAGGGTATTACACATTTCGCTGCATCGGAACACTGGCACTCTAGAAGAAAATCGCGAAATAAAAAGACAAGGTTACAAATTCCATGATGACACTTCCCGATAGGTTGACGTTCGACTCGAGCGGACGGTTCGATCGAATGATTTTTCCAGGTTGCGCGCGCGCACGCGATTCATACGCCGCCTGCGCTAGCATCCTTTTTTTATACGACAAGCTCTAATATCTGAGTGACAGCGACTACGCGTCGTAAAGGATAATTTGTAAGGTTATTGCCGACGCGTTCTAGCTGACGCATTGGCTGGGAGAGATTTGCTTTACGGTATGGGATTACAGCAGATTCCATTTTTGATATGATATTATCTCTATGGCAGAAAGAGCGTTACGTCACTGCCAGATAATTTGGGATTGAATATAATACTACGCCAATTAATGATGATTTAGTTTCAGATGTCTGTATTTTGGTATTATGCCGTAATTGCGTAAAGATAAACTTTCTATATTTTTTCCATTGCAAAATGGATATGATGCAAAAAGAAGAGAAATTTACTGAAGATTACGAGCTTATCATATAAATTTGAAGGTCTTGGTGAAGTGGAAAATTAAATCATAGCTTTTATTCTACGAGACAGTGTAAAGTGGTAATTTTCGATCCCCGTTGCTAAAATACGGGGAACTACATGTGGAATCCTTTGTCTGACTGTTTCTGTGCTGTCTTAAGGCGCGGTGGTAGTGAAACTAGCGCCGCCACTACATTTATTTTTATTACTCGTAAACCAAGTCAATATTTAAAAAAGCTCAGGTAATAATCTCTTAAATTGTCTCTAATATTTTTTGAATAACTCTTCAACAGTTATCATTCATTCTGTAAGTTTTAAAATCCATAATTGCCAAAAGTGGCCTCTTTGAGCTAAAATGGATTTTAAAACTTACAGAAAGAATGAAAACTGTTGAAAGTTATTAAAAAAATATTAGAGACAATAAAATTTAAGAAATTATTACATGAGCTTTTTTAAAATATTGACTTGGTTTACGAGTAAGTAATAAAAATAAATGCAGTGGCAGTGCTAGTTTCACTACCTACAGCGCCTTAAGGTTTTTTTGGTGCTTGTGTGGTGCCCACGTTGTTGTAGTAACAGTAGTAACTATATAGTGGCACAGAATAGATATTATACTTAAGTGCAAAAAGTGACTACTTTTTGCTCGACGATCCATTTTAACCATTTTAATGACCTGAGTGGTGCAGTGGTCAACATGTGGCTCCACTACGCAAGAGGTCCCGGGTTCGATTCCCGGCGGCCGGGCAGAAATTGAAATGATGATTTTTAATTACTGTGACGAGTCTGAGTGTAAGGTACTATGTATAATAATGTATATATTTAAAAGTACTTATATAAGTAGTTTAACAGTTGTCTAGCACCCATATGACAAGCTTTGCTTAGTTTTGGGCTAAATGGCGTTGTGTGAAATTGTCCAAGCATTTATTAATATGCTTATTTATTAATCAATTTAATTAAGACGAGGGCGGCGTCACTTTGAGGTAATACAGGGCCCTTAAGTTACAATCGGATGCATCAATTTTAGGCACCTATCATAAAATTGTTAGAAATTTTGACGATGTTACATATCTATTTAGTTATTTTCATATACATAGCTAATAGTTTTCCATTCAATGTTTGCTAATCGTACTTAGTGTAGGTACCAAGAAACACTTGAATGACCCATTTATCTTTTAATCTGCGTTTATTGAAGTTCAGTAAACAGAGATATTGTCCAAGTGGGCTAATGATGAAATTACATCAAGTACAATTCAATTGGCACTTGTAAAGCTTTGCGAGTTTTCATTTACGTCCACTGTCAAGATAACCGACAAGGATTTTTTCAAACAAAAACAGATAGGTAGAGTTCTTATTAGTTTTGTTAAAGAAAGCTTAATGTGAAAAAATTAAAATAAAAAAAGAACATGAAAATTGTACCACAAAATATTATGATATTACCTGTAATCTAAGGAACCTAGAGGCCTAACTAAATAAAGTCAGTACCAACCCGTAGCAATAATAGCTATAGCTATTGAAAAAAATAACGCACGTAAAAACATTCGATAGAGTAATTTTGTATGGGAAATTTGTACCGCGCCATCTACCGCCGAAAATAGGAATTAAATTTTCCATAGATAATTACTGTATCGAGTTCTTTTACGTACGTTTTGCTGCTTAAGAGTACAAAGGTACAAAAATCCAGATTTTCTACAGAAAGTTTGATGGTAATACAATTACAGAAGAGGAAAATTGCGACCCCACATAAGGCTCGTAATCTTAGGAACCTAGAGGCTTAAAATGATATTTATTTATAGCTATATGTCATAAAGAAGGATTTCAATGACCTTTCATAAATTAAGGTTTTAAGTAAAATACACTAATTCTACATTTAAAGACTTATATAAAGACTAAATATGTTTTTTAAATGCGTAGGCGTTACTTTCATGATCCTGGCGCTAATCTCTTGCAAATTGTTTTTTTATTTCACTTATTTTAATAAACTGACAGGTCATATAGAGGTTACGAACAAGGATTAAAATAAAATAGTTTTACTAATGTTAATATTTTGAATACCTGTGTTATAAAATCTCATTGATTATGTGCAGTGCCCCTAGCATGAAAATCTACCTAGAAAAAAACGCGCGTAAAATTACTCGATAGGTATATTGTCTATGAGAAAATTCATTAAGCTTTTGGGCGGTAGATGGCGCTGTACAAACCCATACAAAATTACTCTATCGAATTTCTCTACGCGCGTTTTTTTTCTCGGTAGATTTTCATGCTAGGGTACTGATTTAAAAACAAGTGACAGTTTCAATTAAGCTTGCGATGACAAGATCTGAAAACTACTGAAACGTCACAAGTTAATGACGTAACGTTAACGTAAAGAGGAGGGGAGGAAATGCCCACATTTTGCGATTATTTGTGACGTTATGGAGAAATATTATATTTCCTCTATAACAAGGCATGTAATGCCTCATTTGGTTTAAAAATACGTCAGTGTATCGTCATAGCTAATTGGGTCAGTGTCCTGTGAAAGGGTTAAGGTAAAAGTAAGATATAAGGTAGGTAAAAGTAAAAGTCTCTTACGCCGAAGATTATACATAATCGTGAGACTGTTAGGAAATGTTCTTTTTTGTCACAGTACCTCTACTACCATAGAATTAAAATTATGAGGTAAAATGTGTCAGTCCAATGGTGTCGCTAAAAATGATTGAGTGCTAAAATTCATGTTACAACAAATCACATTATTTGTTAAGTATAAACTAAAAATATTTCACATCCTTGTTATTGCTAAAGATTTCATAGTGCCTACCTGCCTGCCGCCCATTTTTTCCCCGATATAAATTTATTTATTTATTTAATCTTTATCGATTAAAATAAAAACAGCAAATGGCGGACTTAATGTCCAAGGCATTCTCTACCAGTCAACCGGTAAGTTGTTAAGGAGAAAAATCGTGGCGGCAATAAACATAACTTATTAAAAAAAAACCTGAATAAAAAAAAATACAAAATTATTTTTTCGAATATTTAGAGGTAAAGCGTTCCAGAGTCGTATAGCGGAAAGGGTGAAGTAAGTAGGAGACGAAGCCAGAAGTATGTGCAGGCATAAATGCTGTAAGTTACAATATAATGCAATTTCATTAGTTTTCAATATTGTTGAATTGACAATAAAGGTTCCGTATCGCTTATTATAGATAGTTATGCAATAGACTTATTTAATGATGTGTTAATGTTGCTATAACCCAGGCAACATTATAGTCTATTATCAAGAAACTTTTCATTATTATCAATTTTTTTTCAACAAAAACTAAGGCTATCCTTAAAGTGACGTCAGGTCAGAAGTTTCCTCAGTTTCCACTTCTATACCTACTTCAACTACTTAGTTTCAAAGTTTTAGTCTGATATGAACATTTTTCAAAAGCACTCGGACTCTTCCATGATGCCAATGACCTTGAGACGCCGTTCGCTGAAGAATTACCTTCGCAAGTCACAAATATTTGCCTGTCAGCACTAATCTTGGGCATAATCCGCCAACCATCCACGGTATTAGTGAGAAAGCCGGTGCGTCACACGATTATGGCTATCCTAAGGCTAAATACCTAATTAAACTTTATTGTGGACAATATTTGACAACTGTCGCAGTTTTTCAGGCTTTGACCACGAGATCTGCAGGCCTATTACAATAATAATTTTCGGTCAAAAATAATTTTTTTGGTAAGTACAAGCTTTTATTGCCGCTGCACTTTTTGTCCTTAGACTATTTACTGACTATTATTGGACTTAGAGTGACGTCACTTTATTTTTCGAGTGATTCTCAGCAAGCTCTTGATACCGATATTGCAGGAGTGCAATAAAAATAACTTGTTCGCCATTTTAGGTTTTACGCAAACTAGAATTTAGAATGACGTCAGCACAACTAACTATGCATTGACATCCAAACTAAACGTGTAAGTATACCAAATTTCGGCTCAATCGGTTGAAGATATCTGCTTCAAAATTGAGTTGCAAGATTCCATCCGAACAAACATTACATCCAGCCATTGGTGGCCCTTGGCTAGATGCTGATTTGAGGCCCCCCACCCGGGAAATAAAACGAGAATGGGGTCCTCTCAGTGGCGGATTAAGACTACTTGGTTGGTGCCCTAAGCAATCCAAGCCTGAGGCCCCTAATAGGGTTACCAACTCCGTATGGGAGGATGCCTGTCTACGATATGCACAAAATTCCTGATTTTTTCAGAAAAATGTCTGTCTATAGTAAAAAACCCGCCTGCATAAAAAGACAAGTCGAAGACAAGAAGAAGACTGAAAAGATGGAAACAAGATTAAATAAATATTAAAGGCAACATGTCATAATAACATGCAGTCGGAGGCATGCATAAAGAAAGTGACATAATGAATGATTTAAATTATATGCCTCCCACTGCATGTTATTATGACATGTTGCCTTTAATATTTATTTAATCTTGTTTCCATCTTTTCAGTAGACTTGTCTCTTTATACAGGCGGGTTTTTTTTTATTTATCTCTTTTTAGTTATTATAATATTACGGTCATGATATACCTTTTTGAAATCCTTATAATAAGCCCTTTAATTTGACACCCATATTGCAGTATTCTAAAAAAAATTTTTTTTTCACTTCATATAATAGCACCGTACAGCCGCCATGTTGGTTTTTTCATAACGCCACCTTCTTAAAGAACACTTGGGCTGAAAAGACAAATCTAACGATATCTTAATCATAGAAATCCGTTCAGCCGTTTGAAAGATATGAGGTAATAATAGTACATTATGAGACAAGTTAGCTTAGGTAACTCAGCCGAGTGTGCAATAAGCAAGAGCTCACGAGTTTCATACGACGTTTTTCAACACATTTGCGAGGAAAAAACAAAGTAATTTATCACACAGCAACAAAATGGCAAAAACAAAATATGATAATTATGGGAAAAGGCGCGCATGTTCTTTTTTTGTTTTTTTTTTCACACGCCCAACGCAAGAATATTTTGCGAACAAAGGGGTGAGGAGCATACAGCCTACTAATACTTCAAAATTATAATTTCAAGTGACAAAATGCAAATATTTTAATATTTTATAACAAAATATTGTAAATTATAAATAATTTGATAATAATTATATATTTATTTGACTTAATTAAGGACTTACCATTTATTTATTCCAAAAATTTATATGAGTTTTCAGCAGCATAAAACCTCTTTGTTGTCAATAAAAAAAATAACTGTAGGTATTACCCGGCTAAATTGGGAATGCTCTTTTTACTCGCATAGAACTTGCAGTAAGGTACTAATTTAACTTTTTAGGGTTAATTCTATTTCGAACTAGTGTTTTATATATTATTGCACGCGTTTGTTATTGCTCGGTTTATGGCCCTAAAAGCGATGTATTAGGGCTCACTTTACGAGCAAGTGTGTTGAAATAGTACATTATGAGACAAGTTAGCTTAAGTTGCTCATTGCACACAAGGCTGTGAGTTGCAGCCCGAGCCGCAGGCGAGGGCGTAACTCAGCCGAGTGTGCAATAAGCAAGAGCTCACGAGTTTCATACGACGTTTTTCAACACATTTGCGAGGAAAAAACAAAGTAATTTATCACACAGCAACAAATATGGCAAAAACAAAATATGATAATTATGGGAAAAGGCGCGCATGATTTTTTTGTTTTTTTTTCACACGCCCAACGCAAGAATATTTTGCGAACAAAGGGGTGAGGAGCATACAGCCTACTACTAATACTCCAAAATCATAATTTTAAGTGATAAAATGCAAATATTTTAATATTTTATAACAAAATAATTAACTAATTTAACATTAATTAATTAATTTATTTATTAAGTTAACATTTTTTTTTTTTAAATTAACTCAGTTTTTTTTTTACCTATTTTAGCTCAATTGTTTTAATTTTCTCCTTTTGCGCTCGTTATTGGATAAATTTAGGTACTTTGTGTGTGTTATGTAACAGTGGAAACTTTGCTGATATATGCGTTAAAATTTAAGTTAAGTTTATATAAGTCTTATAAAACATTGTATGTTTCCCTAATAATAATAAAATAAAATAAAATAAAAATTATTGTGAATTATGAATAATTTGATAATAATTATATATTTATTTGACTTAATTAAGGACGTAAACATTTATTTATTCCAAAAATGTATAATTATGAATTTTTAGCAGCATAAAATCTCTTTGTTGTAAAATAGTAGTTTATGATACTGCCACATAATACCTAGTTATGTGCAGTTTCATACACTACTTAATCTACACTCATACATTTAGGATTGAAATAAAAGATCAACGTTAGAAAAGAGTTGTTTGTATCAGCTAGGTATTACCTTGTAATAAGTCATTTCCTTTGCTGCATCTAAAATATCGAGCAGAGTCAAATTTTCTTCACATTTTAAATCAAGAATTAAAAAAACCTACGAAATTCAGTACAACAAAATGTTAAAATTGAAATCAAAACTTTTTTGTAAAGTTCTATAAATGGCGCGCATTACAATTAGAAAAAAAATAATGAGATGAGTGCACTGGGTTGCGTTCAGAACCTACGCTCCGAGTGCAACCGAAACCTCTAACGGTGTTCCAAACATTAGAGCGTGACTTCCGGTTGTAACAACTTTCCCGTTCCAAACGTCAGAGCGTTGCAACTTTTTAACCATCAAAATCGGTGGTTGAAAAACGCTGACGTTTGTCTATAGAAAAAATGACAATGTCATTTGACATTATTTTGTATTTTGATGTTTTTGTGTCTAATTTTTTAAAATATTCATGGTAGCTCCTCAGACACAGATTTTATTTCATTTAGAATAAAGGAAAGTTTAAATTATTCGTATTCCAAATGGAAAACGAAGAATTTGTACTATTAATGTCATTTAAAGTTCTTGGTCGTTCCGAACCTTAGAGCCAACAACCAAACAACCGCACTCTAAGCCTCTGAACGCAACCCTGCAAACTAATCGCACTAAAGTCATCGATCACATGGAAAATGTGTAGGAAAATATCGTTTTTTTTTTTAATATCACGGCACTGCCTTCTTCTTGGATTTGCCCTGTATCGTAATGAGAAAAAAAGTTATTTTATCTACACTCACAACGTAATGTTCCAAATATGAATTCAAAATAGGTAATATAAATACGTACTTTATTTTCGTGGACACGAAAAATTTAAAAAAAAATTTCATTACGATGCAGTCAACTGAATCATAAAATAACTTTTTTTCTCATTACGATACAGGGCAAATCCAAGAAGAAGGCAGTGCCGTGATATTAAAAAAAAAAAAAACGATATTTTCCTACACATTTTCCATGTGATCGATGACTTTAGTGCGATTAGTTTGCAGGGTTGCGTTCAGAGGCTTAGAGTGCGGTTGTTTGGTTGTTGGCTCTAAGGTTCGGAACGACCAAGAACTTTAAATGACATTAATAGTACAAATTCTTCGTTTTCCATTTGGAATACGAATAATTTAAACATTCCTTTATTCTAAATGAAATAAAATCTGTGTCTGAGAAGCTACCATGAATATTTTAAAAAATTAGACACAAAAACATCAAAATACAAAATAATGTCAAATGACATTGACATTTTTTCTATAGACAATGTCAGCGTTTTTCAACCACCGATTTTGATGGTTAAAAGTTGCAACGCTCTGACGTTTGGAACACCGTTAGAGGTTTCGGTTGCACTTGGAGCGTAGGTTCTGAACGCAACCCAGTGCATTCATCTCATATTTTTTTTCTAATGTAATGCGCGCCATTTATAGAACTTTACAAAAAAGTTTTGATTTCAATTTTAACATTTTGTTGTACTGAATTTCGTAGGTTTTTTAATTCTTGATTTAAAATGTGAAGAAAATTTGACTCTGCTCGATATTTTAGATGCAGCTAAGAAATGACTTATTACAAGGTAATACCTAGCTAATACAAACAAAGTCTCACTCTCTTTTCTAACGTTGATCTTTTATTTAGTAGGTTCAATCCTAAATGTATGAGTGTAGATAAAGTAGTGTATGAAACTGCACATAACTAGGTATTAAAACACTCGTGTGATACTATTAAAAACCTCGCCTACGGCTCGGTTTTTAAACACACACTCATGTTTTAATACCCCTCATTATGTGGCAGTATCATAAACTACTATTATGATTCAGTTGACTGCATCGTAATGAGTTTTTTTTTAATTTTTTCGTGTCTACGAAAATAAAGTACGTATTTATATTACCTTTTTTGAATTCATATTTGGAACATTACGTTGTGAGTGTAGATAAAAAAAATAACTGTATTACCCGGCTAAATTGGAAATACTCTGTTTACTCGCATAGAACTTGCAGTAAGGTACTACATAAACTTTGTAGGGTTAATTCTATTACGAACTAGTGTTTTATATATTATTGCACGGGTTTGTTATAGCTCGGTTTATGGCCCTAAAAGCGATGTATTAGGGCTCACTTTACGAGCAAGTGTGTTGAAAAGAATATTACATACAAACATACTTACAAGATACGCGCGAAAAACATAACCTTTTCTTTGCAGTCGGGTAAAAAACGGCCGCGCAGCGCGATTTTTTGTCAATTTCATTCACTAAATCTTGTACTTTTAATTGTCTTGCTTGCTTGCTAGTAAAAAACCGGCCGCGCACCGCGATTTTTAGTCAGTTTCATGCACCATTCTTGTGTCTTGCCTGTTGTCAAATAGTAAAAAGAAAAAAAAAAACGTTTTGATTTAACTACCTATACCTACTATACTATCAGTTTTTTGGTAAGTTCGTCAAAAGCTTGTATAAAAACAACCGGGATAAGCAGACAATGTTCGTCCCACTCCGTGAAACTTATAAAGTAGGTACCTACCTATCTACTTAAATTAAACGACGAATTGCGTCCGATAAAAGCGATTCTTTTTAATTATGTAATAGGCCTGCAAATAAAGTATTCTTAAGTACTTTTATCTGTATTTACGAATCATAATTATTATCATTATTACTTAGTCGTAAGATGCGCACTGCTGGACACAGGGTCTCTGCCAAATAGTTAACAAAGATACAGCCGCCCCCGGCTTTGTCTGCATGGACAGTTATTTTTCTATCCCTTGGAAAAGTACTTTTTTTCTGGATTAAAGATATCCTATGGCCTTTTTAGAATTCCGTACCAAATTCACTTCTCAAGCTTACGCGCTCACTAGACATGAAATAAAACACTTTTAACGGATACTAGCGCGGTTTTATAGAAAGTACTTTGGTAATTAGTTGGTATTTGGTTTGATTTTTGATTTTCCCGACGTTTCGGCACCTTTGTCCCCCGTGACCACGGCAGCTGCAAAGGTGCCGAAACGTCGGGAAAATCAAAAATCAAACCAAATACCAACTAATTACCAAAGTACTTTCAATAAAACCGCGCTAGTATCCGTTAAAAGTGTTTTATTTCATTCCGTACCGTTTTGTTTCATTCAATACATACATTATAATTGGTATTATAATGTATGTAAGATACATACATTATAATACAAATTAATTAAAATTAATTGAATAAATAAACAAATTAATTCATTATAATAATAATTAATTTATTATTATACAAATTATAATACATTATAATATTATAATGTATGTATCTTATAATGTAAGGAAGGACACCTTGAAGAGTGAACTTTGTAACAATGTTTTTCAGTTTCAATAAATCTGTTAAAGGTAACATAAACTGCAACTTAGAAAATATATTATAAAAAGTGTCTAAATAAAATGAATACCTTTTCATGGTATGTACAAATCTGATGAAAACAATGAAAGTTTACCTACCTACTTTACACCTGGCTGATATCTTATCAAAGTATAAGGAAACTGACCAAATCTTTCATGATATCCATGTAAATATTTAATCATGATCACAATCCAGCACATGCGACTCCATAAAAAAATATCCATCATATTATCATGCGTTATGTACCTAAGTACATTAGTTAGCATAGGTACCTAATAAACTTTAACGATATGGTCAATCCTATATTTAAGCTCAGACGGTACTCGAACCCGCACCCTTAGGATTCCGGCCCATGCACTAACCAATTATGCTACCGAGTCGCTAGTGGGATTTTTTCAATTATATTAAGTAACTTAATATATAAAAATAGCATTGTGAATGCTAAAATCTAAAAATTCAATATTATATAGCTGTTTCATCTTAATCGATTGTCTGTCATCTGTAAAGATGTTGCATTCGAATGTTGAAGGTAATTCTTCACATTGATAATTCACGTAAAAAATGAAAACAAAAAAGCTTTAAAGTTAAATACCTCTAAAAAGCAAGAAATAATATTCAAATCACTAGATACGCATATCATTGTAATAAAACACGTCTATTGAAGTCGGGTGGGGCTGAAGTTCATCATCTTTTTTTATTCTAAAAGCCCCACCCGACTTCATTAGACGTGTTTTATTACAATGATATGCGTAAGTGATTTGAATATTATTTCTTGCTTTTTAGAGGTATTTAACTTTAAAGCTTTTTTGTTGTCATTTTCAGCTTTTTTGAAGTCGGTTTTTTGTTTTTAAAACATTTTTTATTTTTTTATTTTTAGTGTAAGTAAGTAGGTAGGTACCTTCTGTATTTGGTAGATAATTACTTCAGTTTATTTATATTATCTTATCCATATTTATTAAAATATCGAACAACATAAATAGCCTAGCAACCGTATTAAAGTAATCGTATCGCACCAGTGAGATACTTAGTTTAGTAGGTACCTATTGAATAGTTCCGGTGATCATCTGTGGTCATCAGTTCCACTTCACCAAAATGGTACTTTTCGATAGCAAATGCACGAGTTACTTAAGAAAATACCAAAATCGCTATAGGTGTACCTACCTATAATATTTGAAGAGTTCCCTTGATTTCTCCAGGATCCCATCATCAGATCGTGATCAATTATGACAATGGGACCAATCTGTAACTATATGCTTTCAAACAAAAAAAAAAAAAAATCGGTTTGAGATTAACAAAGTTATGAGGTAACAAACATAAAAAAAAATAAAAAAAAATAATTAAGCAGTCAAGTCAGGAAATTACTAGAAACATTGGCACATTTCCACCGCCAGTAGTTCCTAACTTCCTATCTTAGTTATTATTCCACGCGGATGATAAACACAACAATTTGCAGACCGTACCTACATTCGATTTCGTGGAGGACGAAGTATAAACTTGTCATTTTAATTCCTTACATGCTTTGAGAAGTTCAGACATTTTGGTAGGTACGGTAGACGGCACGCTGGAGTACTAATATTCTGTGACGCTGGGCTTCTACAATCTGTCAAATTTCTTCAATCATTTTTAAACTTTAAGTCGAGTATTTTAAGGTTCAAAATGCATTGTAGATTTTTGTCAATTTTGTATTTTATAATTTTGTATAGCTTGATATGCAGCTGACTGTACATAATAATCGGTAGTTACTAAGGTGGGAAATCCAAAGCTCAGTCTATCTTACTAAAAATAAATAAAAATAAAAAAATCTTTATTTAAGTACTTTAACAACAAAATAATCACAGATTATCTACCCACGTAAGTAGGATTATTATTTTAGTAATTTCTCTGAGGAGGCTGTCCTGTCCACGTTACATCAGTGTTGATTTCCGAACTACCGCCACCAATTAAATTAATATTCCTAACAGCTGTTCCTAATAGGTCATCAAAGTGCAACATTGCTGCTTGGTTACGATTTAACGGCCAGACATGCAGTGCAGAATACGAAATGAAGATGCAGGGACGACATTCAATCGTTAGGTATTTATAAACAAATAAAATAAGCCTAATTAAAAACAAGGTTTGCAATAAACACTTCAGTTTCATGGTCTTGAGAAGGCTTTTGCATAGAATATGTGTGTAGCTGTATAAATTTTCTTCAAAATAAGTCTTCTAATCTGGGATACAGAAAAAAAACAAGGTAAGTAACAAAAATAGATAATTAAACAGCTCTACAAAGCAAATAATAATATTAAAATCATATTTGCCATACAATATATTTGATTTACAATAAATTTGCCCCCCGCTGGGGGCGATACAATAGATTTGGAACCTGGGTACGCCCACGTGCATTGTGTGCATGTGCATTTTTTTTGCGGGCGGGCGGGCGGAGGCGCGTTCCAAACCTACACTCCGAGTGCAAAGGTCGAACTAAGAAACTCTACCAAATGTTACCTGTGCCCTAAGTAAGTAAATAAGAGTTCTATAACTATTGGTACCATATAGTTATAGAACTCTTATTACTTACCTAGTTTACCTTGTAATAAGCTAATAACCTAAAACAAAATTTATACAGACCTACCTACTTTACAAAGTTATTTTTATTCCACCGTGATAATTTAACTATTTTTCTACATTATAACGATTGTCACGAAATGATACACAATCATGATTACAGGCTCTATTTACTTAGCACTTACCTATCCGCGTTAAGTAAAAATTATCTCTAACTGCGAATTTATTAAAAGCTTAGGATATTATATAATAATCCAAATTGAAAGGTAAAAGTGAACAGTGTAATATAAAAACATTGTAATATTGAACGAAGATGCAATTAGACAATCAATTTCAAAATCTATCGCAAATCGCAATCGCTTTCATTTGACAGATGGCTGTGACACATATTGCTCAATTTCTTTGGTAAGTTTTTATTTATGCCAAAAAGAAGCATCAATGTGTTACGTCTTGAATGAAAGCGATTGCGATAGATTTTGAAATTAGACAATAGAAAGGCTGAACGTTTTAAAAACTATTGCCTGCCCAGAAAAATAAAACGCTTTGACATTGGGTACATTCCAGCAGACTAAATGCTGAATCATTGGTAGCCATAGAGTAATTTAAAGCCTGTATGCCTAGCATGACCGATTTATATCGCGTGATATAGCGTTTTATCACGTTTAACTGTCAAAAAGACAAAGGAGTTTGACAGTTTAGTGTCGATAAAAAGCTATATCACGCGATAAAAATCGGTCATGCTAGCCGGGATGGAGAGCTTATGATCGAAGATAGAAAGTAATAAAATTGAACATTATAACAAATAACTTTCCAAATGTCATGTAAGGCGACGATAAAATATTAGTAAAACTACAATAATTAAAAATAAATTAAAAAAATATAAGTAAAATTTGTTATCGGGGTAGAATTATGTTTCTTATAAAACATAATTCTGAACCAATAAACTACTATTTATGGTTTATAAAATAATGCAAAAGTACAGACTTTTGCATTATTTTATGAAATAGACCTCTGATAAAATACTGATGGATCACAGTATGTAACTACGTGTAGCCGTCGCCTGACAGTATACATTTCAACCATGGAAAATAATTTGTTCAATTTTATTACTTTCCTATGGTTAAAAATGTACTCTATGGCGATCGGTGACAGAGCGATTAGCTTGCTGGAATGCACCCATTGACAAGATTGTCAAAGATTTTGACATTGACGTTTGGTGCTTCATCTTCAATGACTTCAACTCGTACGTGCACACGTCGTCGTACGTCCTGTTTTTTGTTTAAAATCTCCGTAATTTTTGCTATCCTAAATAAAACTAATAGTTAATATGGATTACCAGAGCAGACAGTTAGCCGAAGATTTCTTTTTGAGAGAACCTGCAGATGCTAGGATAAGGTTAGTTACACTACATACTACCAGTACAACAAACGTTCTTGCACCATATTATGTTAATGGAATTCTCCACTAAAACAGTTTTTTCTACTTTAGAAAGCCCAAAGATGAGCCTAAAGAAGACCCACATCCCAATCTTAAGGTTGAGATGCAAACGGTTCGCCTCAATTCTGACTCCCAAAAGTTGGTACTGGACACCTTGAGATTTATACACGGCCCTGATTTTAAATTGGATAGTGCAAATCTTTATAAAGTAAGTGATAAAATTATTGCAATAAAAGGTAAGTAGGTACACCTATTTCATAATGAAAAAATCAATATTATTTACCACTTATAATACTTACCTAGGTATTTAGTTACAGAGAAATTCAAAGAGGACAAACACACTTTATTCTTTTCTAATTTATTTCACACTAGCAATCTGCCCTCGCTTCGCTTTGGTGTAGTGTGGAATTTGACACCATGTATTATACATATAAACCTTCCTCTTGAATCTCTCTATCTATTAAAAAAAATTGCATCAATATCCGTTGCATAGTTTTAAAGATCTAAACATACATAGGGACAGACAGCGGGAAGCAACTAAGTTTTATACTATGTTGTGAACTGTCAATCTCAATCAAATAATATTTTTAATTTCAAAATTTATAGGATAAAGGTGCAAATCTCAGCAATCGGTACTGGATGGAAAGAGGTAATCTCATAGTACAAGGAGGATGTGACTATTCATTGACAATAAAACCTGATATGGAGTCCTCAGAAGCCCGGCTCAGGGCCTTTGCATTGGCTAAACTAGAAAAGTAAGTACAGATTAACTTATTCACATCTCTACTTCTCACACAATTAGTGATTAATTGGTCTTGTTCAAAGTACAAACTTGGTGATATCTTTAGTTACAACCATGTATTTTATTTTTAACTAACTTTTAAGCATTTTTGTCATAGCTTTTCTTGCCTGTTTAGATTAAAACCCTAAGGATGTAACGGGAAAATGGATAGCCATGAGATAAAATTATTAAATTAAAATCAATGTCGTTTTACAATGTTTTTTTGTGTGTTTCAGATATAACTTTCATAAACCACATTGTGCTGAAGCTCTAGAAGTGGCAGCTGAAAGTGTAGAGAAAGCCTTAGAAATATTATTTATGAAATATTTTAATACAGAAGCACAAGAGCGACCTAACAGTATACCAAGCCAACAAGAATTATTAGAAATGAGAATGGACGAAAGAGCAGTCTTAGAATCAATTTACGATACTAGTTTCAAAATAAAAGACAACGATGTTTGGACTGTAAAATTGCAATTAGATTATCTTACAAAAATGTATGAAAATAAAGAACTTGATGTAGCAAAAACGAAAAAGAATGTTAATTACAATAATTACAATAACAACATAAAAAATAAACCGAAAGAAGTTTGTAAACTATTCTTAAAAGGTCCCTGTCGATTTGGTGCTAAATGCAAATTCTTACATGAAAGTAAAGTGGAGAGTATATCGAAAATACCAGAGAGTGCGGACAACACAAAAGTTCATTATGAACTAGAAATAAGATTTCCGGAAGAAACATGGTATCCATATCAACCACCGTTAATATTTTTCAAAGCGGAGACTTCTACAACTATTGTACCGGAAACAGTATTTTTAAAAGTAACAGCAAAACTATTAGATGAAGCTAAAGTGTTTGCTCAAGACGGTATACCGTGTGTTTACACTTTAGTTGAATTATTAAATAATGAAGAAGAAATAAAGAATTTTATACAATTTGATACAAGAACCTTTCCCAGTGCTTCTGAACCCTTGTTTCCTCAATTAATTGAGGGTTCTAGTTTAAATAAAGGAAAATTACCCTCTCATTACAAAAAAAGTCAGAACAAGAGTACAAGAAATGGTGTTAATATGGATGAACTTATAAAAGAGAACAGGGAAATAGCTAAAAGATGGTTGGAGAAACCTTCAAATGATAGGTACAATAAAATGATGCGTAGCAGAAGAAAATTGCCAGCATGGCAGAAACGAAGTGATATTTTGAACGCATTAAAAAAGTCACAGGTGCGTTTTTGTCTCATCATTTACATTGATCCCAAGTATTTGTGAATATTAATACTTGTGTTTTGTTTGTCTCCTTGTTTTAGTAAAATCAAAGAAAAAGTATCTTTGAGTGATTGAAAACAAAAGAAACGTGTCTCAAATATTATCAGGCTATAGCAGTCGCTGTATGACCTGTATGAAATGTTTTACAATACACTCATTCTTTTTCAATTTTTGAATTAACCGAATAAGCTAATATATTTTTTTGCAGGTTATTGTAATTAGTGGTGAGACTGGGTGCGGTAAAAGTACACAAGTGCCTCAGTACATTTTAGACAATTGGTTGGAGAACTTCAATAAGCGTGGTGCTCAGCATGCTGAGATAGTCTGTACTCAACCGAGGAGGATATCGGCTATTGGAGTAGCTGACAGAGTGGCAGATGAGAGGGTTGAAAAGACCGGTCAAGTTGTCGGTTATCAGGTAACTGTTGTTGGCTGTTTTGTTCTGTCACAGCTTATTGTATCTGGTAATATTAATTTGTTCAATGCTTCATTAAAATTGTTGCTTTCTTATTCCTTTCCATAGTGAAAGTATAGTACGACACGATACTTAATGAAGCATTAAACTTAATTACGTCTGAGTACGGCAGTTACATTAGTATTATGTTTCAGATAAGATTAGAAAGTAAAGTGTCTTCAAAAACCCGGTTAACATTCTGTACAACCGGTATACTCTTGAGAAGACTGGAGTACGACCCTCAGCTGCAGTCCGTCTCCCACGTGATCGTAGACGAAGTCCACGAGAGATCAGAAGAGAGTGACTTTCTCCTATTGATCCTAAGAGATCTGGTGAAAGTCCGCAAAGATCTCACTGTTATATTAATGAGTGCTACGTTGAATGCGGAACTGTTTTCTGGCTATTTTGAAAAAATACCCGTTTTGGAGATTCCAGGTTAGATTTCTTCATTTATTTGTTGCATCAACAGAGGTAATGAAACATGAAAAATAATTTCGGGGAATCTGCCTCTACAGTCGCGTAGCATGTGGAACCCAAAGACTTTGATAGGTACGTAGTATTTGTTATAATGAGGTGGAACCCGACACAATATTTATCTACATCAATATGTCATTTTTGACAAATAAACAAACTTTCTGTATTTATTTATTTATTTCTTTATTTGTTCTGTACACACACAATTACAAACGGAAAAGAAATGGATAGAAGAATTGTACAATGGCACAACTTATTTCACATTGAAAACGTCAACTGTAACGTAACGTCAGAATGTCATTATTTCGTTTTACAGTATGTATGCCACGGAATATCGAATCTTTTCTGAAAGTATCAGTAGAAAAATCAGGAGACCAAAGTTGATTTTGACACGGGATTTTAGTTTTTGAATGCATAAGTATTATGGTATAATAAAGAAAGTTGTATAAATGTTTTAGGACGAACATTCCCCGTGGACCAATTGTTCTTGGAAGACATAATGGAGATGACAAATTATGTGCTGGAGGAAAATGGCCCTTATGCTCGTAAAGTGAAGAGAGGTAAGTAATAATAAATTCCCAAAAACATTAGCAATTATTTTAGTAACTGTAGATTTTTTTGCACAAGATAACTTTTTTTGCGAAAATAGTAATTAAGTAGATTCAAAATCAATTTTTGGTGTAAGCTGGTTTTTGACGTTTTGCAAAAAAAACCTGTAAGTTTACTCTAAGCTTTGATTTGTTGACATAATGTTAACATACATGATACTTGTGATGATACTCATTCCTTTCTCTCTAAAATATACAGAAAAAGCTCCTAGAATTGTTCATTTTAAAGATCTTTGTCTCTCCGCTGTGTTAAGCGGGACACGCGCGCGGGGCGACATAGATTAGAGCTCACTCATGCACTGCGCAAGCATCTGTCCGTCAAAAACCAGCAATCTATATCTGGGTCCCGCTTGACGCAGCGGTGGGCCTTTATCTTTACTTAATTATTTTTTCTCCTCACTGTAGGAGATAAAAAGTCGGACCTAGAAACGGAACTAGAAACCGCGGACGTTCGCGCGGACTCGAACGAACCGCCGAAGCAGTCGATACGAGACGACAACCTGACGATAGCGCAGATGCTCGCGCGGTACCCGAGCTGCAGTAAAACCACGTGCAAGAACATGTATCTCATGGATACTGAGAAGGTAACGTTCAGATTTATTATTGTTACCTACTGTTTAGGAAAAATATTTAAGAATAAGTATGTATTTTTACCGAATCGGAAAAATACTAAAGTTATAGGGATGATGACTAATGAATAAAATAACGAAATACTAATAAAAATCGTAAAAATATTAAACTTTTAGAGTAGCTTGTATACCTCTTGGTTTTATATATTGCATATTATTTATTTTATGACCCTTCAAAGTTGGGTGGACAAGTCCATTTAAAAAGTATAAAATTTATTAAAATAAATGATACCTTTAATTAGTCCGTAAAATGTATAGCAAATTTGTCTAAGAAATTAATTTGATAAACACAATATTTAATATAGCTGCCGAACAAATTTCCTACGCGTTGCATACAAACTCTCAAGCGTGACGTCATCATTTAGTAGCCGTTAGTATGGAGCGTTTTTGTGCGAGTCCATTTGTGTGCATTTCACACTGTAATATCTCGGGCAGTTTTCATGCTAGCGAATTAATTCTTTTACCAATGTTTCTTTTTTTGAGAGGTAATTTATGTAACATAAAATAAAAAAAGTTGTCATCATCCCTATTGTACTTACAGTTAGCAGTACCTTGGCGATGTCAAGTTTCTTCGATTAATTTTGAACTCAACCTCTATGACATAATAAGTTTAAAATCAATGCGTGTTTGAACGTTTTGTAAAATCTGTTGTTCTGTTGACTGCAGTATTACAAGTTAGTTGCATAACAAACATTAGGCAAAGAAATAACCTTAAAGGTCTATCTACACATATCAGGACCGTTGCCGGGCCGTGACCTGTCAGGGGCCCTAAGCTATGTGGGCGTCTCTATGTTCTACATAAAGGACAAACGTATTTTGAACTCCGGATACTGAACGAAGCCGCTGATGACGGAGCTCAACGTTTATTTGTTTCACATACATAATCCTAGTACGTTCAATGTAACATGGGCCCCTGACACGTTCCGGCCCGGCCACAGCGCGGATATGTGGGGACAGATCTTTAGTCAGAGAAAACTATGCCTATTACCATTACGCAACCATAATAATATTACCCTAGTTAGCGCATACTCTATTTGTTTAATAACAGCTTGTGATATTTATTTCCAGATAAACTTAGACCTTGTAGAACATGTATTGACATACATTGTCGAAGGTGACCACAAGTGGCCCAGAGAAGGGGCCATTTTAGTGTTCCTTCCTGGAATAGCAGAAATCATGAGTCTGCATGACCAGCTAGCAGAAAGCCACACATTTAGTCCCAAGTAAGCACGAAAAACAGCAAGATGAAAACGTTGTGAATGATAACTATAAGAACTTTATTTGCACGATTGTTTTACTTACATACTTTGTAAATAACAGCTGGACAACCAAACGCTTCTTAGTAAAAACCTTTGGCTAAGATCTCCATTAATTTATAGAAACTTTCATAGTGTTTCTGACAAATCTGACAACACATTTGAAAATTAGAAGACCACTTTAAGGTCTTTTGAATATTTGGCCTTTTTAACTTGGTGGTAATTAAGTGTAATCAACATCAGTTTTTCCTTTTTTTTTGTACAGTTTTGTAGGCTTACTTTATTGTCAGTTTACCAATCGATGGCGCTAACTCAAACAGTTAGTGTCTGTACGTTTTTTGGTTCGTCTGTAGTTTAACGACACAAAATAAAAAAAATATGGGTGTAATTACAAAAGATTTTAAACACCTGTTAACTTAGACAATGTTTCAATGTGATATTCTGACTTTTTTGTTAATATTGTTTGAAAAAGACAGCATCACATTTGAAGTGTCTAAGCTAAACAGGTGTTTAAAATCTTTTGTAATTACACCCATATTTTTTTATTTTGTGTCGTTAAACTACAGACGAAGCAAAAAACGTACAGACACTAACTGTTTGAGTTAGCGCCATCGATTGGTAAACTGACAATAAAGTAAGCCTACAAAACTGTACAAAAAAAAGGAAAAACTGATGTTGATTACACTTAATTACCACCAAGTTAAAAAGGCCAAATATTCAAAAGACCTTAAAGTGGTCTTCTATTTTTCAAATATGTTGTCAGATTTGACAGAAACACTACGAAAGTTTCTATAAATTAATGGATTGCCCTACCATGGATTAATGCAAACTTTACGTTACCGTAAACTATCGGATATACTGCTCACAGTCAATGCGAGTGAAAGAGAGAAAACCATAGTTTACGGGAAAACAGTTTGCTACTCATGGTAGGGCCACAGGTCACAGGTGTTTAAAAATCATTTGTAACAACACCGCATGTCGTTATCTTCTTCCTTGATAGTGTGTAATTCATGTATCTTCTTCACACAGAACCGGTAAATACGTCCTCGTGCCTCTACACTCGACTTTGTCCAGTGAGGAACAAGCACTAGTATTCAAGAAGCCTAAACAGGGGGTGAGGAAGATTGTTCTATCTACCAACATAGCGGAGACCTCTGTCACCATAGACGATTGTGTGTTCGTCATAGACTGCGGGCGGATGAAGGAAAAGAGGTTCGTTGAAATTAGTTATAGTGAGATAATTAATAATATAATTGAAAAAAATTAAATGGGACCATCTCGCAAGAAAACTCAATCGAACAAAAAAAATTTCTAAATCGGTCCATAAATGTCGAAGATACGCGCGAACAACGATAAAAAAAACAAAAAAAAAAAACATACAATCGAATTGAGAACCTCCTCCTTTTGATGAAGTCGGTTAAAAATACCAGAAAAAATCGACTCACCCGTAGCAGTTCAGACGGAATTATATTAATTATCTTAATATAAAAAAAACATTGTGAATGCCTATAACCTAAAAGTTCAATAATTAGTTATAGTGACTTGCTATATTTTTATTTAAATTAATTGATGTCAAAAATTAAACTCTGAATTTATATATTGAGCGTTGTCAGTGTAGGCATTTCATAGCTGCTAACTAAATATAAAATAAAATACATAAATTCGTTATTATTCCAGTAAATACTCAATCTGTTTCATATATATTTTCTTGAGGGATGTAAACGTGTTTTTGTTGATCAATTCAAATTGATCAATTATTAATTATTGATCAATTTATTAAATACATTTTCACAGTCAACTGTTAGTTGTTAGAGGAATTGATCTATTTTCAACCGTGTTTCGGTTTTCTAAGAACTGGTTTTCTTTCTTTATAAGCTACCTTCCAACAACACGCAAAAAGAAAACAAATACCTCCCAGTCGTCACCTCCATTCGCACCAAAAGTCTGTTTCTGTCCGTGTTAGAGGAGTAAACAGCACGTTGCACAATATTTACACATTTATCCGTCACTTCCCAGATTCGACTCAAACCGTAACATGGAATCTTTAGATCTAGTATGGGTATCGCGCGCGAACGCCAAACAGCGCTGCGGGCGCGCCGGCCGAGTCATGCCCGGAGTTTGCGTACACCTGTATACGTCACATCGATACAATTACCACATATTAGAACAACCGGTGCCTGAGATACATAGGATACCGTTAGAACAACTGGTATTGAAAATCAAGATACTACCCCTTTTCCAGGATATGAGCGTCCATGAAGTTCTAGGTAAGTTTGTTCTTTAATAGTTTTCATCGATATAAGTAGCACATATTAGAACAACCGGTGCCCGAGATACATAAGATAGCTCTAGAACAGCTGGTGCTGAAGATCAAGATACTACCCCTTTTCCAGGATATGAGCGTCCATGAAGTTCTAGGTAAGTTTGTTCTTTAATAGTTTTCATCGATATAAGTAGCACATATTAGAACAACCGGTGCCCGAGATACATAAGATAGCTCTAGAACAGCTGGTGCTGAAGATCAAGATACTACCCCTTTTCCAGGATATGAGCGTCCATGAAGTTCTAGGTAAGTTTGTTCTTTAATAGTTTGCATCGATATAAGTAGCACATATTAGAACAACCCGGTGCCCGAGATACATAAGATAGCTCTAGAACAGCTGGTGCTGAAGATCAAGATACTACCCCTTTTCCAGGATATGAGCGTCCATAAAGTTCTAGGTGAGTTTTCTCTTTGATAATTTGCATCGATATAAGTAGCACATATTAGAGCAACCAGTGCCTGAGATACATAGGATACCGCTGGAACAGCTGGTATTGAAGATCAAGATACTACCCCTTTTCCAGGATATGAGCGTCCATGAAGTACTAGGTGAGTTATAAAAGTATTTGTCTTTATAAGTCACACGTATACAACTTAGTTATACTTCTTCCTTCCTTTGCAAAGAAATTACCTATCACATATTTAACATCTTAACGATTCTCAAGCACAGTTCACATCACAATCCCTAGCGATGTTATTATAAAAAAAATATTAAACACCTGTTTAACTTAGCATCACATTTAAACAGTGTCTGTCTCTCTTTTGAAAATATTGCTTGAAAGAGACAACATCACATTTAAATAGTGTCTAAATTGAACAGGTGTTTAAAATCTTTTGTAATAACACCAAAGATAGTTTCATTTTTAGATTTCTTTTTTTTTAAATTACCTTAATTTTTTAGAATTTTTTTCTAAAAAAAAAACTTAATTTATGCTTTTAACCTCACTTCCATTTTTAATTTAGGTAAAACAGTAGAACCACCCACCAAATTGAACATAGATGGCGCTCTATCCCGTTTACAAGATGTCGGTGCTTTAGACAAGTCATTCTGCCTGACTGCGCTCGGGAAGCATTTAGCAGAGTTGCCTGTTGACGTACGGATAGGAAAGCTAATGCTGTTTGGAGCTATATTCTGCTGTGTGGACTCGGCCTTAACTATGGCGGCTTGTTTGAGCCATAAGAGCCCGTTTCTCTCACCTTTTGGAAAGAAAGTAAGTGAAAATGACGGATATTTTTCGAGAAATCCAAAACACAGGCATTTCTTGTTTACGCATAACTTTACTACTTGCATAGCACAGAGCTTTAAAGTTTTCAATCAGACAAAGATAACACTACTGTATCGTGACGTCACGATACATTAGTGCCACCAAGCTCCTGAGTAGATTTCGTTTTAGAAAGATTAAACGCTCGCTACAATTAAACAACTCATAACTTGTATTTTGAATGATTTGATTGTATTATATTATATTTATTATTTTATTTATTTAGAGATATCAACATTTTGAGATTAGTGACCTGATATTTTTTTAAATACATCAAGTTCTACAAAAGTCTGCAATATTAATTTTAAACCATAAAGCGTTAGTATTAAAGTTTAAAATCGTTTGCAGAAATACAGGTTGTGGTAGTTTAGCGTGCTGCTGTATACAATTAATAAAAAACATGCTAATTATGTTTATTAAATATCATAATTTAATTTCAGTCTGAAGCAGATGCAAAGCGGAGAGAATTTGCGTGGTCCAAAAGTGATCAATTAACGACACTTAGAGCGTATAGGGTAAGCTTATCATGCAACTTGGCTATTAAAACAATGTTTTTGAGAATTCTTGTTTATGTAGTTATGTTTTTTTAACACTTTAATGCTGGCAATAACCGTTGGTCTTCATTCGACACAAGAAACAAGCAACTTTCGGTAGGGACGGTCACGGTCATGGGATGGGTGACCAAAAATGTATTATCTTGAGCTCCTGCGTGTTTCGGAATCGGAAGGCACGTTAAGCCGTTGGTCCCGACTGCAGTCATTAACACCCACCAATCTGCATTAGGCCCGTGTGAGGGGTTTATCCCGTCCTCCTCATCCACCCATAAGGAAGGCCTGTGCCACAGCAGTGGGGATATTAAAATTGGCTAATGTCCATTGATGCAGTGTGTTTTTTTGAACAGTGATCAAATTTGTATGGCTTAGTTAGACCATAAAAATAAACATTTTTGTCTATGGGACTAACTTAATCAGATCAAAAAAATATTCAGCTGTTCCATAGAAAACATCAATATCTCGACCAAAATGTATGGAACAGCGTATTTTTTTTGCTCTGATTAAGTTTGTCCCATAGACAAAGTTGTTCAGTTTGATGGTCTAAGCCACACCACAAAATTTGATCACTGTTCAAAAAACACTGTATAACAACGAAAATAATAAACTAAAATAATAATAATAAAATAATTCACTAAAAATCATTACTGAATCTCTGGTCAATTCAGTTTAAAAAGTATGTAAATCTAATTTTTTGTTAAAATTTTAGAAATGGCAACACGCAATGAAGCGAAGCACGCACGCAGCGTTCGCGTTCGCAAACGAGAACTTTTTATCGCACAAGACCATGTTGATGTTGGCGGATATCAAACATCAGCTGTTGGGGTTGCTAGCTTCTATAGGGTTCGTCCCTGATATGCCCGATTTGAGGAGGAAAATGAGGAAAGATTCCGTCGAAAGCCTTACAGGGGAAGAAGTGAGTACTGTGTTAATAAATAAAATATATTGTTTAAAATTATGTAATTTTTTTTTGTTGAAAAAAGTCATAGAAGTTCTTGTATAACGTTTTTGGTTAAAATGAAAAAAATAGATCTTTTGATATTATAAAGATAAAGCAAGAAAACTTAGATAAGTAATGTTTAATCTTTTTGAGTTCATATTTGTAACTGTACTTAGCTAATTTTAACGTATTTTTCAGTTAAATGCTAATGGCAGCAACGACAGATTGCTGCAAGCTATCCTTTGTGCGGCTCTTTATCCCAACGTTGTAAAGGTAATTACTGATATTAATAAAACATAGTTTATGTAGTTTTTAATATATTAAATCAATTATTGACATGTTTGCCCATTTAAAAATACTTTTCGATTTCTGCCCCCGTAGCATGACCATTTAAGTATAGATCCACACTCAAATCCATTGCCTATTGACAGTTAAAGGCAATGAATAGGGGAGCTGATTTTTTTATGCATTAACGGGACAGTGCTTGGCCTTCACCTTAAGTGACGATAAGGCCGAAGGTGAAGCGAACTACACCCGGAATCCTCATCACTAAGGAACTGCTGGCTATCATACCTCTAACTGCCGGAACACATTTTTTTTTAATTATTGTTATGGCGTCAGAGTTAAGTAAGATCGTGGTAGCTAGACAGGCGGACTTGAAATAAGCCCTACCACCAATCAAACCGAGTATAAAATATGTACCCTCTTCCTGGTAATCGAACCCGGGACCCTTGCGTCTTACACGGGCGGTGGGCGAACCGCTAGACCACAGAGGCGATTACTTTTTTGTACGTTATTCGTACCAACATATTTTTCTTCAAGCTCGCGTGCCCCTTATTGCACCCCCCCCTTTTCCTCTCCGCAGGAATGATATTAATATAAAAAAGCTACAGATTATAATACCTTACTTCTTAGGTAAGAGATTGTCCCGCGTACCCCTTGACGCTACCTCGCGTACCACTAATTGGGAAACACTAGTCTAAAACATAGAAAATTTTGTGTTTTAGGTGCTTACCCCCGAGAAATCGTTCCACATGCAAGCAGCCGGCGCTATCCCTCGTCAACCAACCCCCGACGAACTCAAGTTTAAGACCAAATCTGATGGATACGTGGCCTTACACCCATCGTCCATCAACTCCAACGTGGGCCACTTCGTGAGCCCCTATTTGGTGTACCAGGAGAAGGTGAAGACTTCCAGGGTCTTCATCAGGGAGTGCTCTATGGTGCCGCAGCTGCCTTTGGTGCTGTTTTCTGGTGGGTAATGAGTACCGTAAACTGGGGTGATTAGCAACTGCGCGGTGAATAACAAAAGCGACATTTTCGACAGAAAATATCAAAAAGCAAAATGCCCTTTTTATTTTTATAAGAAAATGTTTTATGTATCCAGACCAGAGCCAACCAGCATTTTGCAAATAAGAACGAAATAAAAAATAAATAGATTTTTTACAACGGGGACTGAAAAGAGGTCTTAAAAATTTTAAGTAGGGCGACTAGGTCATGTGGGGTATCATATAAAAGAGCGCCGTTTGCACATTTTAAAACATTTTTTCTTTTTTTTAGGCCGCATAGTTTTCGACTTATGATGAAAAATGTAAAAAAATACCGTTCCCCCCCCCTTTATCTCCGAAGTTTGCAATATGTTATAGTAGTAATTCTTTAACGATGAATATCAAAATGTTGTTACCAGTAACTATCCAACTCGTAGTGCAGCTAATGTCAAACTGAAAGTACCTTGTTATAACAATCTTTACGGCAAACAACTATTACAGTACCAAATACCTAAACTAATTAATGACCCCGTCAACGATAAAAAACAAATCAATGAATCAAACATTAAAAACAAATTAAAAGAATATTTTTTATCTTTAAATAACGTTTCAATATAATATCTATATATATATAAATATACTTATAAACAAATAATACCCATATCATACATTATTTAATAAAAAAGTTACAAAATTACACTTATTCAAAAATTAAAACAATAACCCCGTGTGCCCTCAAATACTACGCGTGTGGCTCGGCAGCGCTGTGCCTGCAGTAGGAGCACAATTTTGTGGGTAATTGTGATACTTGTTTATATTGCTTGACTACATTATTTTTCTTTCTTGTTTATTTATTCGTTTATTTATAATCTTGCACCTTAAAAACTAAACACATATAAAAATATAAAACAATGGTGTTAGTTAATAACTTAATAGTAATATTAGTAAATAATTAATTCTTATAAAATGTATACCTATGTGAGCGTAAAAAGGCGAGTGTCAGTGTGCGGACAAACCAATACTGGTTTTTGTCACATTGTTAAGGTGCGTTCCCACCTGTGCGTGCTACCACGCACCGCAACGAATCGCGCGAGGACGAACACGGGCGCACAGGAACAAACTCGAACGCACCGCGGCGAACGCGTCGTTTCCCACGGTGTGTGGTGCGCTCTCGTGCGTCTCCAGACGCACAGGTGGGAACGCACCTTCAGCTTAAACGTCTTAATTTAAAGACCTTTGTAATTTCTTAATAAATAAAATAATAAAAAATGTAAAGATTACAGGAAAAATAAAACGATGTCTCAATATAACACACTTTTTTAGAAATTCAAAAACAAACAAACATTATTTAGTTCCTCTACCAGTCAACAGATGGCCCTGACCTAAGAAAAAATATTTAGTTCTACTATCGGTCAAGAAATGGCGCTGGCCTAAGAAAAAAAAATAGTTCCACTATCGGCCAAGAGATGGTGCTGACCTCATACTGCAATAATATTTTTTTTATTATTCTACAGCTCTGCAGTGTATTTATTATGATGGTACGGAAACCCTCGGTGCGCGAGTTCGACTCGCTCTTGCTTGACCGGTTTATTTGTTATTATTTCCATCGGAAATGTCGCTGTTGTTATTTACCCCGCAGTTGCTAATTAATCACTCTAGTTTACTAGGCTCACTTATACTTAGGTACCCGTACTTATCCTAAGTATAGATAGGTGAATAGACATCTTGTTAGCTCATTCTAACATAATATCTAGGCGCTCGGGCTATTGTATTGGTATTGATCCCAAGATATGATCAGCTCTAGAGAGCAAACCAATTAAAAAAGGATATGTCATTGAAACTCGACGGCTGCATAATATTGTCGCTTCATACAAAAAATACACGTTCGCTAAAAGTTTGAATAATTTTAACTATTTTCAACCAATTGAAAAAATGCGCACTCCTTCCCTTACCTTTTAATTAAAGGATGCTAACTGTTAAGGAGAGGCCAGTTCACGAAATTTACTCTTTCACTATGTCTTTAGAATAAGGTTGAATATTGTATAACTTTAATTGACGCTTCGCCAGAAATTTGACGAATTTTAGTATATTTTTATTGATTTCTGAAATACTGGATCATTTATTAAAAATGTACTCGGTTATTGTGTTAGATCGATAAAAAAGCTATCCTTTTTGCATAAAAACTGTCGTTGAAAATTACGAAATCTGACGATTTGAAATTTATTTTTATAAGTTTTTATGGTGTTATTTAGGATTTTTTTACAGAGTCACCATGCCATTTTTCAATATTCTGTTCGGTTACTTTGCTTCTTTGTTTCTTTTTCAGTCTACAGTAATTTTTGTGAAGTAGAATTTTACATCAGTTCTTCACATTGGAAGTTCAAAAATCAGACTTTTCATCAGATCGTGAACTGGCCTCGCCTTAATATTAATTTCAACAACTTGAATCGTGACACTAATTGTTTGTTACAGGTTGCAGTTTGTCGGTAGAACTCCACAATGGAACTTTCATAGTGTCTTTAGAAGATGGCTGGATCGTGTTCCAAGTGGAAAAACACGAGGTACCTAGCTTATTTAACTTAATTTATCGATATGATAAATCATTATATAACCTATTTTAGGCTCTATGGTGCTTTGAAACTTATTCATTCTATTCACTTCTAATGATGATGAAATGGTATCATTATCATTAGAAATAAATAGAAATAAATAGATCTGAGAGTCAGTTAGTAGACGCTTTAAGTTATGGTTATTTTGTATACTTTTAGATGTTACCAAATAGCAAATAACTAAATTAATCAATAAAATCTTTAGCTAACATTGTATTATAGTAATGTTATAAATGTGGCTTTAAACTTAATAAGTATTTTTTTCAGGTTGCTGAAATGCTGAAAACCATTCGAGTAGAATTAATAAACTTACTTGAAGAGAAAATTAATGACCCCAGTTTGAACTTACTGCACTACGAGAAAGGAAACAAAATTATAAAAACTATAGTAGAGATCATTAGTAAAGATTAATATAAATACTCGAATTTGTTAAGTAAATCAATTTGATTTCTAGTAAAATTTATAAGTATTGCAAAAATGTGTAAGAATTTGTAAATAAAAAATATTTAGAATTCGTCCTTACATCCTTATATAGTACCTAAATTAAATGTGTTTTGTCATACAGTGTATAGTAAATAAAAATAAAATATATCTATAGTTAATGAATGAATGAATGAATGAATGATTTATTTGCACAACCATACATTACAAAATTATTACGTAGGTAGCTTACAATTGAAATATAAAAGCAGCCGATTTAATAGAATAGAGAACCGGACAACTTTTCAGATAGTGTTTGAAAATAATCTTTATTCATAAATATCGCCATAAAAAAATATATTTTAATTATCCTTAAAAAAAAAACCTTTATTTAAATAAAAGAAAACATCCTAATATGTATTTCCTTCACAAGTTTATTTTGACAAGTAAAAATTCTTTAAAAATAAAACCATAATTAATTATGACACAATTTACATCTTATTTTTACTAGAAAATTAGCACAATCGGGGCCCTGGGCCAATGACGCTAATTCTGAATGATAAAACCAAAACCGTTACGCTGTCATTTAGTTATGTTATATTTATTTAAAAATCTTTGGTTTAGCTTTAGAATTCTCATTTAAATAGTCCACGATTGGCATCCTAGGCTCCATATACCATAGGCATAGCCTTCGTCAGTGGAGTCAAATCGGGACGACTAAACTTAATTGACAGGCCTTAACTTAATTTTAGTATTCTGTTTGTCTTTTCGATACGGAAAGAAAAGGATACAAGCTAAAAATTGTTTAAAAAAAACCGACTTCAAAAAAACCTATCTCTAAAAAGCAAGAAATAATATTCGTAATAATAAAAACACGTCTATTGAAGTCGGGTGGGGCTGGAGTACAAATTCCTTTTTTTATTCTTAAAGCTCCACCCACTATATTTTTAGTTTAGTCCTGTCAATTTAGTTAGTCGTCTGTACCAATTCGACGCCAATTTTAACGAAACTAAAGCGAGTATTTATCTGTTTTTTCATCGTTGAAAATTAGCGCGATTCCCCTGGAATGGATGGTATGGAATTTTGATTTAGGCCACTTTCGTCAGATTCCGCTTCCGTCAGATTGTATGTTATTTTTTTCTGACGAAAACGGAGTTTTGGTCAGATTCCGCTTTTGTCAGAAACAAAATAGGCACTTAATAAAAAATATTGTAAAAATTAACCAAAGTTTTTTCTTTCCAAAATATATTCCGTTTTTGTCAGAAAAAACAGCCTATAATTTATTCTGACGAACGCGGAATCTAACGAAAGTGGCTCTTGTAAGAGTACCTATTTAAAAGTGACAAGTGGCATGTTATATAAATTATATGATAAATCTTATTTATTAATTTGTGGCAATAAAGTTCTATAAAGGAACGAAATGTTAAATTCGTATGTTATGTTTTTCAATGAATTGATTTTCCCATAATAACTTTTTAGTGATGATTGATATTAATGTAGATGTCTAGACAGTCTAGAAATAGTTTAAACATAATGAAATATTACTAATGATACCGATTTCTTAACGATATCTCACAGGGTAATAAATAATATATTAAAAAAACATTATCTAGAAACACCCACGTTAGTAAGTAGGTATTACCATTAATTTTGTTTAGTTTGTTTTTATTAAAATAAAAAAATACTGTAAATAACAATTTAATATTATATTATAGATAGCAGCATGGATATAATTAGTGTTTTTCACATTTTTTACAGTTTATATTGGAATATTAGAATTCCTCGGTATTTTTTTTTCAAATATTGGCTTAACCAATGCCTACAAATAAATTTCAGTTTGGTACACAACTGAGTTCAATTGGGTACACAAAGGTACCCATCTATCTTTTTTATAAACCAAACACTTAACATAAGTAATGTAAAATATAATTATGTTCAACTTATCATGCTCTTTATTATTGTCGATTTATTAAAATATGCTTATTAGCGTATAGTAAAAAGCATTCTATTCCGAAGGAATAAAGTTGTATTCTCATCACTTTAAGTTCCTATAATATATCCTACAGTCTGGTTATCCTTACTTGTCCTAATTAGGGAAACAATCTTCACCTAACTCTTTATTGAAATATTCACTTGTAATATACAACAAATAGTCACCTCTTATTTTTTAAAAACTCACATTTTAAATCACTTATTTTGTACAAAATAAACTTATTTAAAATAAACTTATTTTGTACAAAAACACATCTTTATCACTTACTTTGTGCAAAATAAGCGCCCAGTTTGTAAATGGGACGCTATTTTGAGGTGCCATTTTTGAGACTCTGACCGGACATCTAGGGTATTCTTGATCGAAGTTTATTAATGACAAAATGATATAATAAACTTGTTTTTAAATAACGATTTAAGTTTAAAAGACGTATAAGACAACAACTACTGTCAAAAGCTGTTTACTAAATAGGACAAGTAAGGATAAACAGACTATACTAAGTAGGATGTTTGTTACCGATTTGTATGAACGGCACACAGATACTATATAGCCTGGATTAAAACATACGATACTTTTCATCCCAGTTAAAGGTTTCCTAGGGATATTCCGAATATCCACGCGGACGAAGTCGCGGGCGGAAGCTAGTTAATTATAAATTTTAATATTTACTAATATCTTGCAAAATAATTATGTAGTATTTATTAATTTATTTTTATACTAAGTATCTGCTGTGATTCTATGGAGCTTTCTGCGTAGTTTCAAATATTAGTAAAAATCGTGTATTTGCATGAATTTCAGTAAGTTAAGTATGTCCGCATATAAACTATATCATTTGCCGGGTATTAGCATCGAGCATTAACTATTAACATGAGTGGGTAATTGAATTGCAATATTTTTCACTTCTCAAGCTTACGCGCTCACTAGACATGAAATAAAACACTTTTAACGGATACTAGCGCGGTTTTATTGAAAGTACTTTGGTAATTAGTTGGTATTTGGTTTGATTTTGGTTTTCCCGACGTTTCGGCACCTTTGCAGCTGCCGTCCCCCGTGACCACGGCAGCTGCAAAGGTGCCGAAACGTCGGGAAAACCAAAATCAAACCAAATACCAACTAATTACCAAAGTACTTTCAATAAAACCGCGCTAGTATCCGTTAAAAGTGTTTTATTTCATGCAATATTTTTATTCTCAGTGAAAACAGAATGTTGTTACCTTGCTGTAATAAGCTGTAAGTATAGCAAATACATATTTTTTAAACAAACCTTTGTTTCACTGCATATCCTTGTAGGTGTCACTAAAAAGACACTACTTACCAAAACGTAGAGGTTATGCTTCCTTCTGCTACAGTTAATATTGATTGTCTGTACCACCTCCTTACCACCCAATAAGGAAGGCCTGTGCCCCAGCAGTGGGGACATCAAAAATGGCTGATGGACATTGTCTGTACTGAATTCGGCGAAGTGAGAATCCGACCAAGTGCTAATAATCCCATATACGGGTAGAGCCATCACTTCTTATTTATACTCGTATCGGCGCACATGTAGTTTGTCCAAGACCACTGGCCGCATCAGACTTATGTTCTCTGAAACTCGTCAACTGGACTTAGTCAAAGAGCATGTTATAACGTTTTAGCGCGCGATTCAAGTACCTAATAGCTTTATAGAATGTATGGTTGTGTTGCGCTGCCACCGGGCCACTAAAACGTAGTGATTTTACATTCTCTTTGCCGGCCACAGTAGATTTCATAATATATAGGCGTATCAATTTAATGTTCCTTAATTGTTCTTGCAGTAGGTACAATTAATCTAGTCACGAGTAGGTACTCGTGCCTAGAGTAGGTACATATGCCTCCGACTGCATGTTATTATGACATGTTGCCTTTAATATTTATTTAATCTTGTTTCCATCTTTTCAGTCGACTTGTCTTTTTATGCAGGCGGGTTTTTAATTTTTTTAATTTATTTATTTATTTATCTCTTTTTAGTTATTATATTTTACGGTCATGATATACCTTTTTGAAATCCTTATAATAAGCCCTTTAATTTGACACCCATATTGCAGTATTCTAAAAAAAAAATTTTTTTTTCACTACGTATAATAGCACCGTACAGCCGCCATGTTGGTTTTTTTATAACGCCACCTTCTTAAGAACACTTGGGCTGAAAAGACCAATCTAACGATATCTTAATAATAGAAATCCGTTCAGCCGTTTGAGAGATATGAGGTAATAAAGAATATTACATACAAACAAACATACTTACAAGATACGCGCGAAATACATAACCCGCAGTCGGGTAAAAATAAAGAGATCTTAATATATAAAAAGCCATCCAAACAATTTTGCCCCTAATTCCTCAAATGTTTTATGTCCGACTTCCCGACTACATTAGGCGAACAGATTGATAGATATTCAATACCCCACATCCCGCACAACAGCCTATGATATATGCCGGTGATCGATCTCGCTGGCCGACAAACGGCCTGTCACACGCACCCAACCGGCCACAGTGTAAGCAAAAGAAACGGTCAAGCGTGAGTTTCAGTTTTTATGATAGCTAGACAAGACTTCACAAGACAGGGTTATTTGTAAAACACTACCGTGTTGTTACAAAAGATTTTTAAACACTGTTAAACTAAACACATGTTTAAATGTGATGCTGTCACTTTTTTGACAATATTATTTGACAGAGACAGCATCACATTTAAACATGTGTTTAGTTAAACAGTGTATAAGGATAGCTTCGAAGAAGTGAAAAACCGAATTCACTGAGAAGACTTTTATTTTCTTTTCTTACTTGTAATTCTTAATCTTTATAAAAAAATTATATAACACACAACGACTAAGCTTAGACAACTGTTCGCTTCGGAGTCTCTCGATCAACTGCCGGATTGCCGAGGAGTTCTGCCGCTCGTACCCAGACCGTTTCGCGCCATTTGGTAAAAATGGCGGGAAACATGGAAAGTAAGCGCCAAGCACGCCCATTGGTCGGACAAAATTTAGTGGAAAAATGACCATACTATTGACTTTATGATAAAGAAATGTAATAATGCTTACAGCTCGGCCATCCTGCTTGAAGCGAGACCCTTCGCTTATTAATATAAATTGCTTTTATTACAAATATTTTGTCTTACAATTATGAAGTAACATTAACTAACATTAGTTATTAAAACATAATAATTATTAATCGATCCAGTTTAATTATATTTTCATACTGTAATTCTATAGACACAATTATTACAGTTACATAGAAAACTAAAGATCAGATAAGTAAACTAAGAAAGTAAGTAAGTAGAAGTTATTAAAAATAATGAACTAAATATAAATTCGTCATTACAATACTGAACACATTATAGTGATTTTTAGTTTCACGGAAATCTAATAAAGTTCGTAATTACAATAGTTTATACAGTTTATTAATTGTTATTTCTTGCTTCACTATATTTGATAATTATTATTATGATAAGCACACTATCTACAAAGTTATGATAAGCACACTATTTACAACGTTATGATAAGCACACTATTTACAAAGTTCATTATTATAATACATAACTAAACTATTTATTCATCCTCATCACTAATTTCTATATCTCTATTAAAGCTCGTCCAAGGTTGTATTTTGTCGATAGCTACTACATTTTCATATCGTCTACCCTGCTTACGAGTAAGAGGGGTATCTTCAATAAGATACCTGTCATTTGGAAGCACTTTTACTATACGATAAGGGCCTTGATATTTATTTACTAATTTCTGAGACTTGCCGTCATGTGGAACTTGTCTTTCCACCCTAACTAAATCCCCCTCTGTATACTTCGTTGCCGGTTTTCTATGTTTATTAAATCTTTCAGCATCTTTAGCCTGTTGTTCCTTAATGTTTTCGCTGGCTTTTTCACGTATGTCTACTAGCTCTTCTGGGTTCGGGATGTTAGATGTATCATATATTACCTCACTCAGAATGCCTTGAGACCTACTCGTAATATTGAACCCAAAAAGTAATTCGGAAGGGCTCTTCTTAGTAGTTTTATGTGTAGTCGTATTAAGACCTAATTGGATATCAGAAATATGTTCGTCCCAATTTTTCTCATCATCTCGATGCGAGGAGGTCGATAACGCATCAAGAATAGTCCTGTTAAACCTTTCTACCTGCCCATTAGCTCTAGGTGTTGCGACAGCATTTTCTATATGTTTAATGCCGAAAGTCGAAGTAAAATCTTTGAACGTTTTACTGGTAAAAGATGACCCCTTGTCTGTGATCAAGCGTGAAGGCACGCCAAAGAAACTAATAAACAATTTTATTGCTCGTATTGTAGTAGTGGATTTCGTGTCTCTAACTGGGATTATATTTACAAATTTAGTAAACCCGTCTACTAAAACTAATAAATAGCAGTTGCCTTTCTTACTTTTTATGAAAGGCCCAAGGTGGTCTGCATGAAGGGTATGGAATGGCTTTGTATTTTTTTCTATTGGGTGAAGTTCACCTTCCCTTTTTCCACCTGGTGTTTTGTGGTGAGCACACTCTAAACAAGAAGACACGTATTTTTTTGTAAAACGACGCATTTTAGCAAACCAATAGTGTTTCTTGATTCTTTCGAGTGTTTTGTCAAAACCACAATGTCCTACATCGTCGTGATTTTTTTTCACGATTTGCCAACGGACTCCTTTAGGCACTAACCATTTAAGCTCCCCATCAACTATACGATACACGCGATCGTTTTTAATTTTATAGTTTGCACAGTAGTCAGTTACTTTTTCGGAGTCTGGATCACTCAAAACGTCTTTGATCCTTTTGACTTCTTCGTCTGTGCATTGAACGGTGCTTATCCAGTCTTGCCCGAGGTTTTCTACGGAAAGTGAGTCAAGCGTGTTGCTTTCCGTTTCCACCAATTCAATTGGATTGCGGCTCAATGCATCGACGTGAGTCATCCTGGATCCTGGTCTATATTCTATTGAGCAATCATATTCCTGAAGCTGCACCCACCATCGAGCAACTCGTGGTATAATGTCTCGTTTAGTCATAGTATATCTCAATGCATTGCAATCGGTGAGGATCTTAAATGGGACTCCAAGTAAATAAACACGGAATCGACTAAGGGATGCAACGACGGCTAGGGTCTCAAGTTCGTAAGAATGTAACTTGCGTTCATCAGGCGTGGTTTTACGACTGAAATACGACACCGGTTGAAAAACCCCTTCGGTATTGGATTGCATCAGAATCCCTGCAAGACCTTCTTTGCTAGCGTCGGTATGCAGTTGAGTTTCTGCGTTAGGGTTGTACAACATCAACAGAGGTCGTCTAGTTAGGAAAGCTTTGATTTTATCAAAAGCTTCTTGCTGAGCTTCTCCCCATAGCCATGGAATATTTTTTTTTAAAAGGTCAGTGAGTGGTGCTGTGATTACAGCGTACCCCTTTATAAATCTTCTAAAGAATCCGGACAAGCCCAAAAACTGCCTTAGTTCGTGCTGATTACATGGTTCAGCAAACTTAGAGACAGCTTCGGTCTTTCTGGCCCCCGGACGAATTCCGTCGGCATTGATTTCAAAGCCAAGAAAGTCCAAAGTGTTTTGGAAGAAGTTGCATTTGCTCAGTTTAAGCGTTAGCCCCCCTTCACTGAGCAAGTTAAGGACTTCTTCTAACCTTTGTAGACCTTCAGATAAGCTCTTTGATGGGATTAAGATATCATCCATGTACACAAGTGCGTATTTAATTTTCGCTTCTTGTAAAATTTTGTTAATGGTCCTCTGAAATACAGAAGGAGCATTGACTAGCCCGAAAGGCATGCGGTTATATTCAAATTGGCCATCGGGAGTTACGAATGCCGTTTTTGATCGGGATTCCTCTGATATAGGTATCTGATAATACCCAGAGGCCAAATCAAGGGAAGTAAATAAAGTGTTGCCCGACAACTGATCAAGCTGGTCTTCAATACGGGGTAAAGGATAGTGGTCCTTTTTTGTCTTACGATTTAACGCCCTATAATCGACGCAAAGGCGTTTTTCGCCAGTTTTCTTTTGCACCAAGACTATAGGGCTCGCGTAAGGCGAGGAAGACTCTCTAACTATCTCATTATCCAGCATTTCTTGGACCATGTTTCTAACTAACACTCGCTCGGATAATGATAATCGATATGGCCTGTATACAACTGGTTGCGTATCTTCCAGTTCTATTACCATTTCTGTAACATTTGTAAGCCCCAGATCACTGAGGCCACAAGAAAAACAATCGCCGTGCCGTAAAAGTAATCTTTGCAATTCCAATTTTTCATCATTCGTAAGAGAATTTCCACAGTTAATATTACTGTCTAGTTCGGCCTCACTAAACTGAATGCTAAATGATTCAAGAAAGCGGCAGTCATCAGAAGTTTTTTTAAATAACGCACGAGTCAAAAGAGAACCTCCAAAGAAAGTAATATTACGAGAAGCAGCGTTATACACCAAAAGAATGCTTTCACCGTTTTTAACTTGATACTGGCCAGGCTGTAAGTAGTATTCATTACCTTCGGATCCTCTTAGTGACCCATTAACTAACAGGTATCCATTGAGGTTGTCATTTGGGGCTTTAACAGGGATGCACCTAGTGGAGTTCCCTGGTATGTGTATTTCTTTCGTTATGGTTAGCTGAACTTTATCATTTGAAACTCTTTCAAAGATTAGTTCGGTCGGCGTTTTGGTTATTACAATATCAGGTTTTTCCGTAAACGAATGCCCTAATAAGATTGGCTGTTGCACAACATAATCTTCGACAACGTACAAGTCAATAGTTTCTTTAATACTTTGAACTTCAACCGTACCTGTAGCTATGCCTACTGGTGCAACTAAATTAGCTCCTATACCCCTCAGTACAGGCAAACCTTTAGGAATTGTAACATTGAGCCCTAGTTCCTTTGCTTTACTTTCCTGTATAAGTGAGCATTGACTACCTAAATCAACATGACATTTAACTACAACATCATTCACCTTTACGTTAATTATATACTTATTATTAGTGTTATCGATGTCTAGCTTAGCTACTTGTTTAACGTTATCGTTAGTACCTTGGCCTAATTGTTTATTCTGATTCTGACTATGTTTAAATCTAAAACAATGCTCTTGCAAGTGTCCCATCTTATCACAATATGTACATTTTACCGGTGGCTTATTACATTTCAAACTACGATGACCAATTTCGCTACAGTTATAGCATTTAACAGTAATTGACGAATTATTTTTCGACAGGCTTGCCCTAGCTGTTAAAATTCTACGATCGTTACGAGGCCGGAAGGGCAGATCCGTTGGATTTCTATCCCTGACTTGAGCTACCTTTACAGTCTTAAAGTATTTTAATACCTGTTCTGGTTCATTGAATTGTGCGGCTTGGGCACCTACCCTCACGGCCCTATCTTCTACACCATATAGTATACAATCAACGGCTTGTTTCCCGTATATCCTACATCGGTTCAAAAGGTTTACCTTACTATAGTAATAGTGCTCCAAAGACTCGCCATATTTCACCTTTTTAGCTAACATCTCTGTCAGGAGCTCAGCATAATCCTCTCTGCACGGGAAAGACTCGATAAGTTTTTTTTTCCATTCTACCCAAGTAAACAAAAGGGATGGTAATCCCTGATACCATAATTTAGCAACACCGGTTAATTTTGGTAATGCATAATGAATCGTTTCTTTATCATCCCACCCGTATATTTCGGCACATTCTTCGACTTTAGTTAGCCAAGTTAAAATAGTTTGCTCTTTTGACATAGGGTCAAATTCGGGAATGACATTCTTGTTAAATGAAAGTTTAGGTTTATCTGAGCTCCTGACTTTGTCAAGTAATGATAAGAACCTATCAAACATAGCAGTTTCGTTCTCTCTATTATTAGCCCTAGACGTCCGTCGCCGTTTCGACGGACGGTCGTACCGGTCATCAGAATCTTCTGATGACGAACTAAGTCGCCTTCTCACCTTCGTACGTCTTTGAATACCTTCAGTAATGTCGCGGGACTCCGTCACGTAATGGCGACGACCTTGATCATGTGCACCAAGTATCGGACTTAGACAGTTATCAGTAACTTCAACGCCTGGACCTCGCCCTATACCAGGTACTCCTAGGCCCAAACCTTGCTCCTTACCGGGTACTCCTAGGGCTGGACCTCGACCTCTACCAGGTGCTCCTAGGCCCGGACCTCGACCCCCATGGGGTGCTCCTAGGTCCAGACCTCGACCCTTACCAGGTACTCCTAGGTTCAGCCCTCGACCCACGTCGGGTACGCCTAGGTCTAGACCTCGACCCGTAGTTCGTTCGCCTCGGCCGGTTCCTCCAGTGTAATTGTCCATGTCTGACACTGACATTAAAATTAAGAGGGTATTAAAAAGTATATTATATCTAGTATGAAATTTCACACCCTAGACTAGAAAGTAACCCTGGCATGGTGTGTAATCAAGTATACAACTACATGCAAGCCCAGGGAGTAGCCCTGGCAGTTTGCATGCAGAAGTATTGGAATGAAAAATAACTTATCACTGAATTAAAATTTTACGCATCCCCAGAGAGTAGCCCTGGCACGATGTGTAATTAACCAACAACTACATGCAATCCCAAGGAGTAGCCTTGGCAGATTACATGCAGAGGTATTGAAATTAAAAATCAGCTTAAAATCACTAAATTAAAATTTTACACATCCCCGGAGAGTAGCCCCGGCATGATGTGTAATTTACCAACAACTACATGCAATCCCAAGGAGTAGCCTTGGCAGATTACATGCAGAGGTATTGAAATTGAAAATAGCTTAAAAAAATACTAAATGAAAATTTTACACATCCCCGGAGAGTAGCCCCGGCATGACGTGTAATTAATCAACAACTACATGCAATCCCAAGGAGTAGCCTTGGCAGATTACATGCAGAGGTATTGAAATTAAAACCAGCTTAAAATCACTAAATTAAAATTTTACACATCCCCGGAGAGTAGCCCCGGCATGATGTGTAATTAACCAACAACTACATATAATCCCAAGGAGTAGCCTTGGCAGATTACATGCAGAAGTATTGAAATTAGAAATAGCTTAAAATCACTGAATTAAAATTTTACACATCCCCGGAGAGTAGCTCCGGCATGATGTGTAATTAACTAACAACTACATGCAATCCCAAGGAGTAGCCTTAGCAGATTACATGCAGAGGTATTGAAATTAAAACCAGCTTAAAATCACTAAATTAAAATTTTACACATCCCCGGAGAGTAGCCCCGGCATGATGTGTAATTTACCAACAACTACATGCAATCCCAAGGAGTAGCCTTGGCAGATTACATGCAGAGGTATTGAAATTAAAAATAGTTAAAAAAAATCACTTAATTAAAATTTTACACATAACCGGAGAGTAGCTCCAGCGTGATATGTAATTAACCAACAGCTATATCATCCCCGGAGAGTAGCCCCGGCATGATGTGTAATTAACCAACAACTACATATAATCCCAAGGAGTAGCCTTGGCAGATTACATGCAGAAGTATTGAAATAATACAAAAAAATAGTAAAACTCACTTCATTAAAATATTACACATCCCCGGAGAGTAGCCCCGGCATAATGTGTAATTAACCAACAACTACATGCAATCCCAGGGAGTAGCCCTGGCAGATTACATGCAGAAGTATTGAAATAATACAAAAAAATAGTAAAACTCACTTCATTAAAATATTACACATCCCCGGAGAGTTGCCCCGGCATAATGTGTAATTAACCAACAACTACATGCAATCCCAGGGAGTAGCCCTGGCAGATTACATGCAGAAGTATTGAAATAATACAAAGAAAAACAGTTAAAATCACTTCATTAAAATTTTACACATCCCCGGAGAGTAGCCCCGGCAAAATGTGTAATTAACCAACAACTACATGCAATCCCAGGGAGTAGCCCTGGCAGATTACATGCAGAAGTATTGAAATAATACAAAGAAAAACAGTTAAAATCACTTCATAAAAAAAAATTACACCTTCACTTCCAATTAATAAAAATGAAGAAAGAAAAAAAAACGTTTCATAAAAATAAAATAATTATAATTATAAAACAAGGTATAGGCTAATAACTAGCCTATGTCCTATAAAATTACAAAGCGGAAAGGAAAAAAAAAATGTACTTATATGGAAATTACATTGATTTCTATTATTCGAATATGTTTTTTTTGTACTTTTCATTGGATTGATTCAACTGTTTCTTTTCTTATTCAAAGTGGTTTACAGAATAGTGTAAAAGATTCAACTTACGTTTATAGCAGGCGTGGCGAGAATATTAGAATATTCTCGATCGATCTCACTTCTGAAACTATAAGGATAGCTTCGAAGAAGTGAAAAACCGAATTCACTGAGAAGACTTTTATTTTCTTTTCTTACTTGTAATTCTTAATCTTTATAAAAAAATTATATAACACACAACGACTAAGCTTAGACAACTGTTCGCTTCGGAGTCTCTCGATCAACTGCCGGATTGCCGAGGAGTTCTGCCGCTCGTACCCAGACCGTTTCGCGCCATTTGGTAAAAATGGCGGGAAACATGGAAAGTAAGCGCCAAGCACGCCCATTGGTCGGACAAAATTTAGTGGAAAAATGACCATACTATTGACTTTATGATAAAGAAATGTAATAATGCTTACAAGTGTTTAAAAATATTTTGTAATAACACGGTAACAACATCGCATGAGTGGATTACTAACATCGGGTGGGTCTCACTATTTCCGTTGAGCTTTCCTATTAGTAATAGTGATACTATAAACAACAACGTTTGCTCTACGACTTTTCCGAAAGAAAAAAAACGACTCCATACAAATGTCCGAACAGCTAATCGAGCTTTGTATGAAGTCATTATTATTTTTTTGTCTTCGGAAAGTCTTAGACCAGACTAATGTTAGTAATCTACTCCTGCGATGTTGTTGGTTTTTTACAAAAAACCCTGTACATACTTATGGTAGCAGGGTAAGTTATCTATAGGGAAAAAATAATTTCAGGTTTTCCCGGTAGGTTAATAGGCACTGAAAAATAATGGTAGGGGTACCTATTCAATTTTCAATAAATAGCTTCTAAAATAATTACAAATCGAGTTTAACTAATAACTTTATATTCACAAAAAATGCCTAAGTAGGACATTTTCTATTGAGCAATCGAAGATTGAAATAAATTAAAATGTATTTAGGTACAAGGCATGAGTATGACATGTTGTGGTGGATTTTTTTTAATAATTGCCAACCACTTTTACTACGTTGCTCTCTGTTATCTCAAGGTCCATCAGCCATTTTTGATCTCAAGGTAGTAAAGGCTAGTTTTTACAACTTTTTTTTTCTAAAATTGATTAAAATGTAGACTCAAAGAAAGGGACCAAATATCGGATTCTCATTTTAAAGTAGGGACCCCCAAAAATCGTAGAGGCTCGATTCGCGCGTTCAATAGTGCGGCCGGTCGTAAAACGCACGCGGGTGCCCGCTACATGTGTACTTTGAAGGGCGAACTTTTGGGACCGTCCGAGTTGCGTGCTGGGAGTAGGCAGGACATTCCCAGAGACACCTCAACCTTCGTCGATATGTACGTAAAAAGTGTTTTTTTTCACATAATATTGCCCTAGCATTAAACGCTCTGGCTCGGTTCATACATATTCATTATTTCATATTTAGTGTAACACGTGTAAATTCTTTGTAAGTTTCGACGCAAACTACAGTACTCTTAGCACGAACAGCTATCGAGAAAAAAAACGTGCGTAAAATTGCTCGATAGAGAATTATCTATGGAAATTTTAGTTTCGCTATTCGGCGGTAGATGGCGTTGTACAAATTTTCCATACAAAATTGCACTATCGAATGATTTTACGTGCGTTATTTTTTTCGATAGCTGTTCGTGCTAAGGGTACAGAACACATTTGAGGTATGATGAAGCGACGTAATGGGCAGAACCACAGAACATAGAAGTAGTTAGAAGTAGTATGAGCTCAATTTAGTATGAAAACCAGCCTGCCTAGCATGACCGATTTATATCGCGTGATATAGCGTTTTATCACGTTCAACTGTCAAAAAGACAAAAGAATTTGACAGTTGAGTGTCGATAAAATGCTATATCACTCGATATAAATCGGTCATGCTAGGCAGGCTGTGTAACCAAACTAACACATTTAAAAATCGAAGCCAAGCCCCCACTTTTAATAGCTACATGATACGCACACATACTTTGTGAACACGTAACTGGATACAATTAAATTAAAAAATGTATAATATCCAAAAGGCCAGTAATCACAAAGTTTTCTTATTTAGATTCAATCCACATTGTGACTTCTACTGGGGGGGGGAAATTTTTTCTTTGTTCTGTGGGCAGAACAACCAGAAAAACCGAATTACCAATGTATTATTATTTCGGTGTATCCGAACAGGGAAATCAGCTCAACTACAACTAGCGACATCTATTGTGCAGTAGTGAACGTAATATCAAAAACTTATTGGGAAATTAGCCATTCTGATAAGAATAACCCACTTTATTTATGTAATCTCCTTTTCTTCCTCCGTTAAATCAAAGTATTTTTATTTAATATTTTTCTTACCTCATTTAAGTAATTTAGTCTCATCCACACGAATCGTACCGAAACCGTTCCTGTTCCCGTATCGGCCATTTTGAACCGTGTCACGTCCGTGCCGGGCGTAATTGGCGCCGTTACGGCGGCCGGTCGCCGTACGCGCCGGCCGATATTTGTGACGGTAATTCCGTCGGTAAAATTGGTAAACGCGAGGATGGTAATATCATCGTAAATGAAAGTGTTATCTTAAAACCGTATACCTAGCTAATAAAAAAAGATGTGGGGTAATATTTTTTATTTAGCTGCAGTTACCTGTAGGTAAGTAGGTGTACTTTATAGGTTGCTATCAATGACTTACCTTTACAAACATAAATAATAAACTACTGTGTAAATGCTACTTTACACTTGGAGACACTTTCAAGACCTTATATGTGTGACCACTAAAATTTATTCGGCCCATTTAGGTTACCTAACAAAAGCTAGGACAATGTTGATTTCTTAAACATTTATAAGTCAAGACACAAAACCTAAAACTAAAAAACATAGCCAGTATTATAATTAGCATTAAAATTACGCACTGCCAAACAGATATCTTTTACATAACACGCAGAACCCAAAATAGTAAACAGCCGAATCGTTATTATCACCCGACCGATTCTATTCACGAAGCCGAATAAATCAACGAGAAAGCCGAAAGCCGACAATAAATTTCGCCCCAATCCTGGTCATCTCGGACCCGAAGGCGTTTAGGGCTAACCCGGGGACGGACCTTTCCGCTAAATAAATCCCTTATCTGCATACGGCAAACCTTTTGGGTCCAGCTTAATAAATTCAGGTTGGGTCTTGGGAAGTTTCTTGGGGAACTCATAAGAGTTGCTAGAAATATATTATTAGGGAATGAAATTGCAGTTTTGTATGGAGAATTTTATTGCATTTTCCATACATTGTTTTAATTAAGTAATTTAACAACCATGAACGCTAATGACTTAAAACTTCTATGTGTACAAATGTTTAACACTCAGCTAACTAATGCCAGATGTTAAGTGAAAAAAATAAGTATCGGCTAAGTTACAACGAATTAGGCCGGCCGCACACAGACGGAATCACGTTACGGAATTCCGTACATACGTGATTCCGAACGCAGCTGATCCATACAAATCTATGGGCTACCACACACATGCGTGATTTTTCCGTACGGAATCTTCATACATTATCGAAATTCCGTTCGGAATTCCGTAACGGGATTCCGTCTGTGTGTGGCCGGCCTTAAGTGGGCATTTCTGCTAACGAAAAAAGGAGTAACTTTAATGATACTATTTTTAACGTTCGGGCTAACCCCTATTATTTGTATTTTTATTTTGGTTTTTACATTACATTTGTTTAGACCTTAGAGTAATACTGCATTTTTATAGAATAACTAGCTTCCGCGACTTGGTCCGCCTGGAGTTCCACTCCCCTGGGAATTTTCTAAACTCTGGCTACGGCAAACAATGGTTACGAGCTACGTCGTAGCAACTATCATGAATCAGTGAGTCGGTCGGACATTATTGTAAAAAATGTCGAGTATTTGCCAGTTTAATGCTAAGTACGTATATTTTTAAACTATTGTGTTTTGTGGTAGGTAATATGAAAGATAACTCTTTTATATTACTTAGTACCTATAGTATGAAAGAGTTCTACAAGGAGTTGACGTGTTAGTGAATTAAGTATTATTTTCAAGACTCCTCGATAAGCTCTTGTTAAGGCCAGTATGTTCGAAATTATCGAAATTTGCCTATTTTTGATTCAACGATAAACAATCAAATATTATTTATTTTGAGCAGATAAAAATATATGTTGAAGTTTCATAAACGATCCTGGTTATTTTACGGTTAAAAATACGATATTTGTACCTTCACTCGACTATAAAAATAATGCAAAAACAAAGAAAATTTTCATTAATTTTATATTTTTTGGATAATAGCTACTTAAAGTTTATTAATCCCTTATTCACGAATAATATATAGAAAAATAGAGAATGACATATAGAAGAATATTCAACGGTTACTTTATGCCCAAAATAACAATAAAAACAATAAAAAAATGAAAAAGTGAGGTTATTTTCATTGCTTTTCACTCGTAAAGAAAAAGACAGAGCCAGAGTTTTTGGAATATACTGGCCTTAACAGACTGATTGACTTGATCATGGAACAAAAGATCTCTTTATGACTTTTTTAAACATTCGGTTAAATTGGTAGGTACTTACTATAATATTTTTCACTAATTTCATAATTTTAATTGCTATAAATTACCTCATGTTAAGCATTTTTTTGATGTTGGAGCTCGGTGGCGCAGTGGTTTAGCGCCTGGCCCAGCGATTGCGGAAGTTAAGCAACGTTCGCAAGGGTCGGTCATGGGATGCCAAAAATGTATTATCTCGAGCTCCTCCGTGCTTCGGAAGGCACGTTAAGCCGTTGGTCCCGGCTGCATTTGCAGACGTTAACACCCACCAATCCGCATTGGGCCCGCGTGGTGGGTTATGGCCCGTCCTCCTTACCACACATAAGGAAGGCCTGTGCCCCAGCAGTGGGGACATCAAAAATGGCTGATGGACAAGCATTTTTTTAATGTTATTACATCGCAATAGAAAGTGTATCAGCTCTATATAGATTCCAGCGGTCTGCTCATTTGAAAGGCGGTCGAGCGGTTGCGTACCCGAATCAATAGTACGTAATAACCTACCTTAGAAAAATATGTATAACAAAATGTATAACAGCATATTAAATTATGTTAATTTCTTAAATTACTTTTTTGTCAAAAAAAATACATTGAAATGTTAAAAGAAAACTATTTTAACGGATCCCATCTACGATCTTTGGCTATATGTGGTAGATCTTATGTTTAAAGTATGTAGCTATTACGAAGTCTCAAAACGGGCAAGGTATTGATTTTTCTATGAAACAGCTGATTCTCGCTTCGCGATTTCAGGGTTAGTTTTATACTTTGCATGACACTAAAAAATACAATAAAAAATAAAATTTATTTTATTCCCAAGTTCTGATTATCTAATTTATTCTTCGATTATCTTTAATAAAAAAATACAAAGATTCATTTTGAGCACAAAAAAATACGCTTCAATCCTACTACAATTCAGTAGGGGCTGAACCCCATTAAAACTATCTCTTTCCAACATATGAAACTTCAGTATTATCCTTCCTTTTCTGGGCTGACCGCTTGACCATTGGTCGGGTACACACATCTGTGTGCATGTGTATGTGTGTATGATACATTTGTTAGTTTGATTGCTGTGGGCGTTGAGTGATAGAGTTTTTTTGCGAAGCTTTTTGTATAAAAATGTTGGCGAATTTGCAGTACATTATTTCGGGTTGTATTGTATTGAATAGCATTTACTTTCATCAGAGTTACAAGATGTATAGAAAACGGTAATATCAATACAAATGTAGGTCTTCGTATTGATGTCATAGTTGTATGTAGATAATTTTTGCAATATTTTGAGGTAAGAATCAAAATAGGAGCATTGTCGATAGCTCCTTTCGTACGCCATGCATAGTTAAAGAAGAGTTAAAGAGTATTGTTTTAGGTAAGTACCTATACAGTTGCCTTTCGTTAGATCTTTATACTTTACTTTTTATACTTATCTCAAATTCTGTACAAAAAAAACATTTGCTATAGCCGTAATAAATGTTATGATAGGATCTCTATTTATTTATAATGCAAACTATAAGTCAATAAAAATAGTAAAATGAAGCCCAATGATCGTTTTATTAAAAGCTTTTGAAAACAAATGCAAGACGTGTCATATTACGCTTTTAAGCTTAAAGATAACAAAAGACGCTCTCTTTTTGTAAGTATTCGAACTTCTCGCTAATCGCTGATGAGCGCAAGCAAAAGTTGCGAAGCCTTACGTGATCCTTAGAGTAATTCAAGCTCGAAATCGTACATTTTCCATTATCGGGGTATAGATAGAGTATCTCGGAAGGTCGTCCCAAGTATATGTTTTCGGGTCGGACCTAAAACTTTAGGGTGTAAAAGGGGTGGGTGTTTAAAGTGATATAACAGATTTCGTCCCCAAAGTAGATGTAACTATATAATTTATAGCGTCTCGTTAGATCGTGTTAAATTAAGGTTTCCGATCACCTTTGTTTGTGATTGATTGGTATTTGAAATGCTTATGATTTTTTTTACTGTAACTTTCTTTATAAAAAGGAGAGTAGGCCTATTCACTGGTTCTGGATAATGTATGACAAACGATTTCTTACAAATTTAGTTTAACTAGAAGAATACATACACATTATCGCAATAGGAATCGTAACGAATGATATTCGAATCTACAGACTGCAGATGAAAATTCTGATTGATAGAAAAAGCACTCATTTTAGGATTTGTGTTATTTTAAAAAAAAAGTTCTTTGAGCAATAAAAAAAGTATGAAACACACCTCCACTACAAATTATTGCGTCACTGTCTCAAAGACATTCGGACCCGTATCACAGAATACCTAATAGTACAAGTCCCATCTAAATATGTTTTAGCACACGCTATTGCTGGTGTGTATTATGAAAATTATACTATTTCTCATAGTTATTCGGTGGAAATGCGTTCGCTAAAGAAAGGTGCGCCAGCTCATCTCGCACTCAGCCCACTAGGGTGAGGGTGTTTGGTCACTGCCTCAAACTTATGTATGGGACGTTAAGCGTTTAGGGCTGTCTACAAAGGAATATTTGGATATTTTAATACAATTTTAGAATACATTATGGTCTCAGAAGAATAATTATTTTTCCTACAACCTATACGTCATATAACGTTGAGGGGTTTCTTAAGTCTGAAATACACGAAATACAGGTATTTTATAAAAGTTCGATCTCTACAAAAGGACCATCAAAATAAACAACTTTTGCTATGAGACCAACTTTGAAATCGCCAAAAAAAACCAGCTGTTTCATAGGTTAAAAAATTAATAACGAAAATAGCAAAATGTATAAACATTAGATTTTATCGTGATTTCAGAGTTGGTCCCATTGTAAAAGTTGTTGAGTTTGAAGGTCCATAAGTACCATTAGGCTTTAGGATTTTTTTGTCACACGTTGTATAAGCTTTAGTTAATTTTGCAGTGAAAAAGTTAAAAGAGCCCTGTGCCAAAAAATACGTAGACTTCTAAGGGCCTTTAATGTATGTTTAATTTTATAAGGTTATTAGCAACCTAAAAGATAATAATAATAAAATCACACCTCATTCACCAAAAATTCCAACTGTTCATCAAATTTCCTCCAACCCCATTTTTAAGTAAGGTCAGTCAGTATTGAAAACATCTCCATGATCTCGCCAAGTGCATCTTTGTGTGAAGATCAAATGTGTATCAAGGGATGCTGACCCTACCTGTCCGGGCTTAACTAGATCATACTGGTTTCATTTATATCCACGTGCTATTGAATGAGGGATGCTGTGAATAGAAATATCCAGTTCAACTTTTTATTTTTATTTTGTAATATTCAATGCAAGGTACTTAGATGAGTATTTCATATTTGTGTAAAGATCAAATGTGTATCAAGGGATGCTGACCCTACCTGTCCGGGATTAACTAGATCATACTGGTTTTCATTTAAATCCACGTGCTATTGAATACGGGATGCTGTGAATAGAGTTATCCAGTTCAACTTTTTTTGATTTTTGTATTTAGATATTCAATGCAAGGTGCCTAGATGAGTACCTATAGCATTTTTGTGTGAAGATCAAATGTGTATCAAGGGATGGTGACATAACCTGCCCACCAGATTTAACAAGATCAAACTGGTTTTGTTTGTATCCTTTCATTTAAATCCACGCGCTATTGAATGAGGGATGCTGTGAATAGCAATATTGACTAAGAATATATTTTACTGTAATGAGTTTGTGGGCTGATTTGATTGTAACAATTTTGATGTAAATGTAAGATTTACAATTACATTTGTAATTTTGTAAAACCAGTATTCACACCATGTCTTTGCAAATAAATAAATGAATGATTGATTGATGATTTGCGTCTAATATTGGTTTCAGAAATCAAAGTCTACATTGTAATACTAAAAGCACGACTTTATGACTGATGTAACGCATTTGTAACAGATGTAAGCAGAGATTACTACTCAGAATTGCACTATTTCTACATTATTCAACATCTTACGGTAAAAACAACAATACTAAAAGAAAAGTATGAAGTATTTATTAATCTTCTCTACAGTAAGGGGCACCCCTCAACTCCATCGTTTATAACTAGCGAATACTCGCCACTGTCTGATGCAACGCATTTGTAATAGATGTAAACAGAGACACGGCCATTCCAAGGTGAGCTATTTCTAAAAAATACCTTTCACCAAAACAACAATACTATAAGAAATATACAAAGTATTTATTAATCTTCTGTGTAGTAAGAGGCACCCCTGAACCCCACGGTTGATAAGTAGCGGGTACTCGCCACTGTCTGATGCAACGCATTTGTAACAGATGTAAACAGAGACACGGCCATTCCAAGCTGAGCTATTTCTAAAAAATACCTTTTACCAAAACAACAATACCATAACAAAGTATTTATAATTCTTCTGTGTAGTAAGAGGCACCCCTGAACCCCACCGTTGATAAGTAGCGGGTACTCGCCACTGTCTGATGTAACGCATTTGTAACAGATGTAAACAGAGATACGGCCATTCAGAGCTGCGCTATTTCCGCATGGATATGAGAAGGGCAAGGATATTTGCAGCGTACATCAACACTACGATACGTACACTGTAATGATGTTAGATTTGTTTTAGTGTCTTGCTAGACTGTGTTGTTAAGATATAAGCAGATTAATGGTTTTGTAAGCTACTTCAAAAGTTATAAAAACAGCCCTCAACCAAACACTGTTCCAAGTAGTAGGGATGTTTTTATAGCTACATTTTTTAAATTATAGTTGGGATGTTTTATTTTGGTCTTTCAAAATAAAGAACGTTCAAAATAATTAAAATAAACACCTACTTTTGAAATTATTAAAAGTTTTTTTTAGATAAGTCGTTCAAAGATCGAGTTGGAACTAAAGAAACTTTTTTTATGGTGTCGGTCAAGACATAAATGGCGAACAATTATTATTGTAAAATTCTGATACATGGCAGATAGGCTGTACTGTAATAATAAAATTAAGGAAGAGTTAATTTGTTATATTCCACAACAGGAAGTTCCTTCATTCTATCCCTTTTGCGTGTGAATTTGATGAAGTTGCAAAAAAACCTCTCTCACTTTTATCTGGACGCGGCATACACATCCAACAAATCAAATTTCAAAAATAAACTGTACCTATTCATCCAGGAGTAAAGTGCAATATATCGCCGCGCTGTTCGAATATTTATCGCTGTTTTCATAATTCAGCGAGGGGACGCATCCGACACTTTTTATTTGCCACCGTCTAGTTTAAGATTCATGATCTCATGAGCTATTGAACGGAGAACTAAAAAAGTGATAGACAGACCAAAAATAATTTTCCAGAGAGATACATTATTCTTAAAAATGGAAGATTTGGCTTTCACTTATTGAAGCTAAAGGAAAGCTAGAAATGGCAGTGTTTTTAAGCTTGGATTGTCCTGTCCACGTTTGGAAAACAAGTTTTAGTGTTTTTGGAAAGGTTAACAAACGTTTGATAGACTCACACCACAGAATACATAATACTTAGTACCTACTGTAGGTAACAAGTCTCACACCAAGAAATCTTTTATTTTTAGGATGTAAGTAGGTAAGTACATAATTTATTATTTGTCCCTTTGCAATTCTAACTCTACAGGATTTTGTGATTCAATCTTATTACCGAACTCTATTTTACTTGTACAATACTTAATAATTCTAAGTATTGTACTTAGTATGTCACATCAAAATCTCATCATCATTTTATAATATCTTACAGATTTTAATAAATTTAAGTGTTATATTAACACACAATGTGTACTAAATGTACACAAAAATTATACACAGTCTAGTAGGCATGTACCTACTCTAACTAGAAAATACATCTTCTGCTAGTCTTGTCTAGTCTTTATGAGGTCTACATTTTTTCACGCCCCAAAAATATGAATTTATATTCCTTGGACACGTGATCCATATTAGTTATTTCATACATTATTACTATTATTGCTATATTCATTTATATTGGTGGTAATTATAATAAAACTAGCGCCACCTGCGACTTCGTCTGAGTGGAACAGTTATTTTTCTATCCCTCGGGAACAGTACATTTTTCTGGATAAAAGGTATCTAAGGTAGTTAAAGGAGCTCGGTGGTGCAGTGGTATAACGCCTGACATCAGCGATTGCGGAGGTTAAGCAACTTTCGCAAGAGTCGGTCATGGGATGGGTGAGCAAAAATGTATTATCGGAAGGCACGTTTAGCAGTTGGTCCCAACTGAATTTGCTGTCGTTAACACCCACCAATCCGCGTTGGGCCCGCGTGGTAGGTTATGGCCCATCCTCCTTATCCATCCATAAGGAAGGCATGTGCCCCAGCAGTGAAAATGGCTGATGGTCAAGGTAGATAAAGGGTAAAGGCAATTAAAAAGGTTAGATCTTACGATTTTTTATAAGATAAGATAAGATTAGATAATGCTTTATTTCAACACCACAGTAACATGTAACAAAGAAATAACAATAAAATATAGTGTCAAATCATAACGGTCTTATCGCTAAGAGCGATCTCGTCCAGACAACCTATGGTATGGTGAGATTGACAGAAGAGGAATACAGGGGGTGCAAAATGGCATGAGATGTAATTTATAATACTTTTTTTTCTAGAATTTTGTCTAGATAGAGATAAAATTATTTTTCATATTGAAAATAATCTCTATAGGTAACTAATAATTCGTTCGAGCCCTCATTTCTTATGTTACATTCATTGTAATACGTGGGTGTGGTATATGAGAAAGTATTATTGGTACGAACATATTATGTCCAAATCTCCTTCGCAGACTTAAAGGGGGGCAAGGGGTGGTACTGGGAACTCTGATGTTGACGTACACTGCCCTATACGCTACCTGTAGGGATTTTTTAATATCTGAGATAGTTAAAATTATTCTCATTTAGCTTGTACTACTAGAAAATCTAAAACTAAAATGGATAATGTCACATTGGCACAATGGCTCATTGATAAGTGTTTTTATACAATTAAAGAATTCTTGGATGGCAAATAAATATTAATATTTACGACTTGGCTTGATATTTGATTGTATTTTTATTGAGAATTTTTATTGACATTTTAGTAATATTGAAAATAGTTTTTAATTTTATTGAAATTTTTATTACTAATTTTATTATTAGAATTTTACTGTCATTTTAGCTACTTTAAATATTAATTATTGTATCAAATGAACACGAAAATGCATGGAAAATATTTAATTTTTTTTAGTGGTATTCATTATTAATTTATTGTGATAATGATGATTTTTAATAATGTACTTTGCCTTTTTGCATGCTGAAATATTCAGCGAAACAGGTTGAACTTTTTATTTTATAACATCGACGTTGTATCATACCGTGTTTCTTGCAAAATAAATTTATGATTATGATTGGTGCTCAGATTCCATAGTAAGTAGCTAAAGAACTTGTGTTATGGAAATCAAAGCTAATGGTGGCCAAGCCGAACCACAAATACCCAGACCTTGGGCTTGGGCTTGGGCAATTTCACACAGCGCCATCTAGCCCCAAACTAAGCAAAGAACCTGAAACAAAAATATCAGTGATAAAAAGCGTGATTAAAAAATTATACATGGTTATTTGTAAACACCAACAAACTCGCAGGAGTAGATTACTACATCGTAAACAATAACTTTTTTACCATCGCCACTCAAAAAAGTGCGTCTAATTCATTGATAACAGTGAATAAAACGCGTTTTTATTCACCGAGTGAATAAAAGTATTTTGAATTTGGAACAAGCTCGCATCATAATATGAATTATGTACAAAAAAAAACGTCCTGAAAGTATGGAGCTATTCCATAGATAAACAATTAAATAAATAAAAAATATTCCGCCTATTTTAGTTAGGTTCTTTTTAGTGTCTTAGCTTTGGGTTCTTTTCTATCTATAGGTTCTTTTTAGTGTCTTAGCTTTGGGTTCTTTTCTATCTATTTATAGGGAGATTATATGTTCAGTCTGTGGCATCAGTCCTTTTTGTTTTTTTCAGGGTACGATCATAAAAAAAATCAAAGTTTAGAGATTGATGGCATGGACTGATGTTAGACTGACTGATCATGTAATCTCCCTCTTATCGTGGTTGTTTTATGTAATGGAAAGCTTCTAATTTCATATACACTTCTAAAGCTTGCGTGCGTACAGTTCATTAAAAAATTTCAAAATTTCTAATTTCACTATTTAATTTTTCTAATGTTTTAAATATTATCGATTTCCTACCTAAATATCAAAATCTGATAACCTATAAATACCTACTATAGGTATAAGTAACTGCTATTTGTTTTCTCGCAGTCGATGGTAAAAAGTAGAGTACACAACTCGTGAAAAAAAATTCATCTCGGTCCTTTGTATCCCTCGTTTCGCTCAGGATTCTACTCTTGAATCCTTCGCTACGCTCAGGATTCAACTCTAGAATCCTTCGCTACTCTCGGGATCCAACTTAGTCCCTCGAACTAAATTCTCTTTTTTTTCACTTGTTGTATAATCTACTATTATTCTACGACTTTCTGAAAAAGCGAAAAATAAACTACTTTTCATACAAAACTCGATAAGCTAGTGTATTCAAAATATTCTTTAATATCGCTAACCATCAGTTGTCATGGTGATATCGAGTTGTAAGCTGCAGTGTACACGAACTTTTTCTAGGTAAAGGGTGGTTGGAATCAAGAAATATCATAATAGAGCGGCGCTGAGCGGATCCGCGGCCCACTCCTATTTTTATTTGAAAGAGACGAGCCGCGAGGTAGGCGGCTCGGTAAAACAGTACAAGTCGTAAATTTTAATTTTTGGGTCAATATATTATTTTGGCGCCAAAATCCCGGTTCGATCTGTGAATACAAAAAGTTTAATATTTGATGGTTCGAAAAATCTAAATATTTATATTTTATGATCCATGCAGTTGAATTGAATGAAGTTCATAATGATGTAGGCGAAAGACAATGAAAAATATTTAATTTGATTCAAAATAAATGCAACTCTTGTTAAAATTATTTATTTGTTAAAACGTTGTGTAAAACTTAACATAATTTTTCATGTTTTTTTTTAATCGATTCAAAACATCAATAGGATTAATTTCGCTCTACTTTTTCTAAATATTACAGTTGCGTGTTTTCCGTCTGTCGCTTAAGGCTCGCTCGCATTATTACCGATAAGTATATGGCGGTGAGACCGTGGATTTTGAATAATATATTATTTTCTTATGTAAAATGCCCGATTACTGCCATCCCGAGATCTCTGCGGCGAACAAAGCAAAGCTCCTTTATGACACTTTATATGTTTTTGTTCTAAGATTTTTGTTATTTTTTCGTATGTGCCACTTTTGCCGGCTCTTCTTGTAATGAAAAAACTTTTTGCGTTTCATGTCAAGTACGCCTTTATTTTGTATGTGGTTGTAAATTTTTTTTCTTTTTTTTTCTTTAACACTATCAAATGATGATAAACCACTTATTAAGTTTTTGCTGTCGAGTGCCGCTTCTAGGAATTACTTCAATTAAAGTAGGTTATTGAATATCGAGAGGAATAATAAAGTTCTTGCAATTACACATTTCATAAAATAAGTATGCCACTTAAATCTTGAAAGTTAACCTATTTCAAATTATATCCTGATGCATATTCATATTGTCAACACTGTTGCAAAGACGATACTCTATTACCATGAAGTGGTCACCATTATTAAAGTTATATGAACTTCATGCTATTAAGGTTTATCTCGACCACCACTTAAAATTCTATTAAACTCAAGGCATTAATGCATGCATACATTATAAGGTAGGGGATGCGTTTACTACCAACCCCCCTCCGCCGCAGGGGTCACCGCGACCGTGTCAGTATAAAAAGCGGTATATTATTTTATTATCTGAAGGCAGCCAGGACTCGGAGACGGCAATATCACCGTATATAGATTCGATTTTCTACGTGAATTCGTTTGACGGCCTTCATAATGCGACATATAAAACTGGGGACTTACGGACCCCGAAACCAATTTCGGGTTATGACCCGACGAGTCTCTGATAATATTCTTGGGTTATTAGGTACGGATAGGAGTTTTTAGTATGGCTATTTTTTTCCAGCGTCGGATTATTGGAAGTAGGTTTAAGGTTTTGGTGATTTCACATCGGTGCTTTTGTTTTACGGGAGTTCGGGAGTGTTGAGGTTTATTCTAATTTGACGTGCTGTCAAGTTTTTATTGTTAATCAAGTCAGATTTCATGAGCTTTAAGCGAAGAGCGATCGAAAAACGCAGAGGTTTGTGAGTTTTGTATTTTTTGAGTCCATTTTTAAGAATTATATTGATTGGTGTAGTAAATTATTTATGATTATAATCTTAAGGAGATCACCTCATTTATCAGTAGCAATTAGCCTACTTGATTGGTAAAAACAAACTAAAAGTTTTCAAACTATCCATTTGTACGTAAATTTTTGCAACGTCAAGTCCCACACATGATACGTTTATACATCATTTTTATCACCAAAAGATTTCTGAACCGTCATCGGCGGTATGGTCACGTAGCGACAAAAGCACAACACGATACGTTACAAAGCAATACCTCGTAAAGAGTACCGCACTTAGCGGTATACCTCACACGTGACTCGGTCGCAAATGGGTTATTTTTGTATTTGTGTAAGTTGTACAGTCGCTTTAAATGTTGCTGAACATTTTGGTATTTTGTCAAAGTAACTTTATTAGCAGTATTTGGTGCGACACGGTTACATGATGTCGACCGTACAACTTATTAGCATAATAGCTTGAATAGCATAATAGCTTTTGTTTTCATTTTACAACGGAATTGCGCTTGAAAGTTTTTTATTTTTATTTTGTCTTGTTTCTTTTGTATAAAAATAGACGAATATTTAAAAAAAAAATCACATTAACCACAGACCATACAACAATACTCATCAAAAAGTGTGTCTAATGTACAAAAAAATCCATATATATATTTGAAGTAACAAAAGATAGACACATATTTATTTGAAGTAACAAAAAAATTGTAACACAATTTCATTTGAATTTAGATGCTCTCCGCAGATCAATATCGTAGATACAAACCGAAATCTTAGTTCAAGGAACAAACTACTTTATTAAAACGCACTCTATATTCATAACGGCTCAGCGACACTATCAAGCAAATAATATCTCCCCCGAAGATGCATTGGAAAAGAAATGTATCAGAAAATGTATAAAAAGCAGTATTGTATTGAGGCTGTTGCTAACTATGCTGGAAGTGCCACCGATTATTATATGAAGGTTAAAAATACAAAATTGGAAATAAAACACTTTTTGCGGATTACAATACAGCGCGTATATTATTAATTCAGGTGTTATTTTAGAATTTTTTGTTTGGATTTATTGTTTTTGATTATTTTGACACCTTTCCAGGAGCCGTGGTCACGGGATGACCAAAGCAAAAAGGCTGCTCATATTTTTATTAAATTACCAGATTTAAGTTACTCGTACAACTTTTACCCTCGTATCTATAGACGAGTAAGTAATGACTTGAGTAAAACTTGCAATTTTCAAATGCTTCTAATATTATATTCACATGGAGTTTATAGTATAAATTAATCTTTAATGCACCAAAACTGCACTAATACTGCATTTAATATTAATTATACAAAAAAAACATGTGTTAGTACTATTATATATTCAGTGTCCATGTGAATATAACATTAGAAGCATTTGAAAATTGCAAGTTTTACTCAAGTCATTACTTACTCGTCTATAATACTACCCCCGTATCTATGGACGAGTAAGTAATGACTTGAGTAAAACTTGCAATTTTCAAGTTTTTTGTTACCAAATGCTAATGAAAATGATTTGGTGTGCTTTTCTACTACCTACTATGCTACTTTCGTATGATGTAGTAAAATATAACCCATGGCCAAAGATGCAAGATTGCTTCAATAAGATTAAGTGCTATTTCTACTTTTTACATTATTAATGTGCAAAGAAATAAAATGTGACGTAAAACATCAAAATAATATGAAACAATTTTACCGAACTTAAAAACGGTTCGGTTAACTATATGCTCTTTTTTCCAAGGGGTTCGTACGTTTTCACGAACTTGACTTTTAAATATTTTAGTACATAATAAATAAATAAAAAACATTACTGCCAAAATGCAATGTAATTGTAAATGAAGTGCCGTCTCCTGTCTTTTCCAGCACTTTTTATAAAGCTAACGGGTAGGCGTGCGCGGGCGAGCGTATGATTCCTACCGGAGATATGGGATTTTTCAAAGATATAAACTCTACTTGTCCGGGAGGGGTGACTTTGAAAACTTTACTAACAAATATTTTCATAATATACCTCGTCTGTCTGTAGTCAGCTCAGATTTCGGACAATTTAAAGTTACAAAATAACTTTATTAAGGCGAGGCCAGTTCACGATCTGATGAAAAGTCTGAGTTTTGAACATCCAATGTGAAGAACTGATGTAAAATTCTACTTCACAAATATTACTGTAGACTGAAAAAGAAACAAAGAAGCAAATTAACCGAACAGAATATTGAAAAATGGCATGGTAACTCTGTAACAAAATCCTGAATAACGCCATAAAAACTTATAAAAATAAATTTCAAATCGTCAGATTTCGTAATTTTCTACGACAGTGATATGATTTATCGATCTAACACAATAACCGAGTACATTTTTAATAAATGATCCAGTATTTCAGAAATCAATAAAAATATACTAAAATTCGTCAAATTTCTGGCGAAGCGTCAATTAAAGTTATGCAATATTCAACCTTATTCTAAAGACATAGTAAAAGAGTAAATTTCGTGAACTGGCCTCGCCTTAAGGCCATAATTATTGCTGAAATGTTAATTGATCTTACCTTCAGGAAGTTCAACTTTATTGCAGAAATATAAATAAATAAATAAATGCTTGGACAATTTCACACAGCGCCATCTAGCCCCAAACTAAGCAAAGCTTGTAATATGGGTGCTAGACAACTGATATACTACTTGTATACTTTTTAAATATATACTTATTATACATAGTAACACCCAGACCCGTCACAGAAATTAAAATTCATCATTTCAATTTCTGCCCGGCCGGGAATCGAACCCGGGACCTCTTGCGTGGTAGGCGGCATGTTGACCACTGCACCACTTAGGTCGTCAATCAATCTGATCACTTTAAAAAGTTACTGTTTTTTTATATTAGCAAATTGGAACCAATTATGACCTTGAAGTAGCCCTGTTTATTGTGATTACTATATGCAAAAAAAAATCTTATTGTTCATTAAGTAACAATAATTATCTGCTAGTGAAATCATGCGAATATAATATTAATCTTTGTCTTAGTAGTACCTACTACTTACTATTTATTTTAACTAAGATAACGACGCTTATAATTTAAATAATTATACTTTTCATGTATGCAATTGCAAAGCATTCTTTCTTTCCATCTCGTCCGAAAATTCATAGTAATTCCAGGGGGTACAATTTGTCCCATTTCGCGTGGTTTTACTACATATTGGGGATGTAAGATCCAGGTTATGTGGGATTTGCCGACTGGCCTCAGATGGAGTATTTTATTGCAGCTGCATTGTGAATTATGTTTATTATTGTTGATAAACATGTTGAATGTACTCTTTGGCTGGCATTTTATAAGAGAAACTGATAGGTATTATTGATAATCGATGTAACATTACAAATATATAAAGTTTAAAAACTCTATTTCTAATTGCTTCCATGAGAGATATATATTTTTTAATATTGTGATCAATTGAGTGTTGTTAAACGTAAAGTCTTCTAATCTAATTAGTGATTTATTTCTATTTTATCGATAGTTTCTTGAAAACTTCGTTTTATGTTTTGTTCTCCTAGATGTTTTTTTTTATTAAAACATCGCTCGACTACTATTTGTCATAAGGTATAAAACAAATCTCATCAAAACAAAGTAACTCCATATGTCGAAATTTAAATTAAAAACACAGTATGCTCCGAATCTAATATGAAAATTATATGAGCGTATCCCCCTTGGAGCAAATGGCCGATTTTTCACATTCAATTACTGTCCCTATATTATATAAATAGGTCTGTCTGTCCGTTAATAAATGGGTGTGTGTGTGGGTGGTGCCTGTGATGGATGATCTGTTGTATGGATCCGATTGGCGATGGTTGAGCTCATTCGATTTTTTGCGATTCAGATTTCGTGAATAAAATCGCGATATTCATCTTGCGTCGTCTGTGAGATATTTTTTGGGGTTTCTCATTCGTTAGGAATATCGTTATTTTGTACATAAATGCAAATAATTGTATTTTTGGTTTTTTGTTTTAATTTCAACCTTCACTAGTTAGACAGAGGCCCATAAGAAGAAGAAGAAATCATTATAAAATAATGCAATCTATTTATCAAAAGTGTGTTAGTTAGGTGTTATTCAAAGTAGTTAGAGTCAAATGACCAATCAGTTTTGTATGGGTCTCTTTAACCATATTATTTTAAGAATCAAACAAATAATTATTAAAAGAATATTTTTTTAAAATTAATTACTAATGATAATTTTGCTGCATTATCATGACCAATCGGTTTTTTGGGTCTAATGTTAACCAAATGTTATTAGGTATATTTTTTAAGAATGAAGCAAATAATTGAAACAACACAATTTTTAATTATTAAATTATTAACGATAACTTTGCTGCGTTATAGTTGAATCAGCAAACATTTTACTCAGGGCTGAAATTGCGACTTCAGCACAATGCTGCGGTGAATGAATCCAGGAATTGTATAGAATTGAAAATCGATGCAGACACTATCGAATAATTCAGTTTACCGAAATCCTTTCTATGGGGTAGCTGGAGCCATTAGAAGGGCTGGATTATGGGAAGACGACAGCCATCGTGGAGAACATACGGCGCGAAAAATATTAAATATTCACAATGCATTGAGTGGATTTCGTTTCAGTGTTTTATTATGAGATGACGTCTCTCGGATAATTTTGCTTGTTATGTTTCTTTCAAAATTTACTTTTTTCAGAAGCATAGAAAATGACTTTATTGATTATTGTAAATGGAGCTATCGTTGTTGTTGTTTTATAGCATTTGCATAATGTTGCAGTTTTTAAAATGGAGGCAATATTTTTTTTTCATATTTGAATCTATTTTTCATTGATGTCAATATTAAAACAATAGAATATAGATAGATTAATAGATACCAAATATTATGATAATGTACAAACACGATGAGAGAAAAAATACAAAAAGTAAAATAGGTATTGGGAAAATATAAATTGGAATAGGGAGAGAAAAAAAAACTGTCTTACCTAAAATATCAGTCAAACATATCGCGAACAGTGATATTCAAAATACAGCTCATGGATTACAGACCACACACTCGTCCCGCATGCGACGCGACGGGTGAATGTGGTTCAATGGCGCTTTTTTTATTCAAAATAAGTTTAAAAAAAAACGCCACCCCAGAAGCCAAATGGCTCAGAATTTGTTTAAATTGTCACGTACAGACACTGCGTGGTTATACAATCCGGGGTCAGAGGATCTCAATATGTTTGACTGGGCTGAGTTTTGATACTTTTTGAATTGTCATAAGAAAAAACTGTGATTAAGTAAATATTTTAGCTGTTATTTTTATTAAAAAAAGTGTATGTTTTTATTAAATGTATCATATTATTTAACAACTGTGTTATTTGTATTTTTAGATGATTGATTTTACAATTTCTATCTATTTTATACTATCACAGGCACAATTATCTATTATGTGATTAAAATACCTCAATATGTACATTGTACAACATAGCTTAAAGGTTTCATAAAAAAAATGCAGTTTGTAAAAACCTTTTTTTGTTGTGGTTAAGTGGAATCAGCCATTTTATTGTCCTCACTGCTGGAGCTCAGGCCTTTCTTATGGGCGGGTGGATAAGTAAACCTATCCCTAACCATCCCAAAAACTATTTGAGAACCTTACGCAATAGACATACGGTGAAGGGTTAAAAATGCATCGTAGTTGCATAAAAAAGTCCACACAGATATCGGATTTTAAATTTTAAAATGTGCATTGTATTGAGCGGGGCTCAAAATCGATTGGTGCCGATGCAACAAAGGGTTAACCATTAATAATAAAATCCCATTGATTTTAGCGACAGCTTGCCGATGCTCGGAGTCTACGCCAGACGCGCCATGTGAGATCATAATTAAAATACTTTATTTTTAAATTGATTAGCATTTTTTTACTACCACTCTATGGGCCAGTTTGACTCATGGTGTTACGAAACATTTTTTGTTTGGAAATCCTCGGTCTCTTTTAATTCTTTAATTATTTGGGGGCTTTTAACACTTATAGACATGTTCAGGTCATGGAGATCCTCCGTGTTTCGCAATGAATGCAAGAAAATACTAAGTCATTGGAAAAACCAACAAACCAAAAAACAAACAATATTTTTTTCAACACACTTGCTCGTGAAGTGAGCCCTAATACATCGCTTTTAGGGCCATAAACCGAGCTATAACAAACGCGTGCAATAATATATAAAACACTAGTACGAAATAGAATTAACCCTACAAAGTTAAATTAGTACCTTGCTGCAAGTTTTAGGCGAGTAAACAGAGCATTCCTAATTTAGCCGGGTAATACAGTTATTTTTTTAGTAACAACAAAGAGGTTTTATGCTGTTGAAAATTCATATAGATTTTTGGAATAAATAAATGTGTAAGTCCCTAATTAAGTCAAACAAATGTTTATTATTATTAAATCATTCATAATTCACAATATTTTGTTATAAAATATTTGCATTTTATCACTTAAAAGTATAATTTTGAAGTAGGCTGTATGCTCCTCACTAGTCCTCACCCCTTTGTTTGAAAAATATTCTTGCGTTGGGCGTGTGAAAAAAAACAAAAAAAAACATGCGCGCCTTTTCCCATAATTGTCATATTTTGTTTTTGTCGTATTTGTTGCTGTGTGGTAAATTACTTTGTTTTTTCCTCGCAAATGTGTTGAAAAACTCGTATGAAACTCGTGAGCTTTTGCTTATTGCACACTCGGCTGAGTTACGCCCTCGCCTACGGCTCGGGCTGCAACCCACAGCCTTGTGCGCAATGAGCAACCTAAGCTAACTTGTCTCATAATGTACTATTATGGTGTACTATGATGTTATTAATTCTGTGTGCACAGTTTTTATTTCTTTAAATTGCTTTTTATTTCGAGAAATTTACCAAAATGACGTCACAGGAAAATTAAGAGCATTTTTCCATGTCACGACGAACGGTTGGGAACCTACCCAGTGGACAAACAATTTTGGAATTAGTGAAAAGTTTTGAGTTTAAGAGCGGTGTACCGCCCACTGTGCAGTAATTTGGACCTCCGCGGGTAGTGATGGTCTCCCATAGTGACGTAACGAAAGTACAAAAACAAAATGGAGGCGAAAGCTTTCACGGCCCTTGAATGGACTTGATTGGTAAATTTTTGTGAACTTGCAAATTGTGCACGTAAGATTTGTTTGTTTTTCAATTTTTTTATTTTTTTATTTATTTAATAATAAACAATGATGCAGAACATAATTTCGACCGTACAGTGTTGCAAAAATCTGCATAGATTTTTCTGCACACTGCCATTCACCATCTATATCTAAACATTACAAAAACAATCAAAATATTTTATAAAGTAATCATAGTTATCAACATTAGAATATAATATGATTAACATAATAACAGTCATAATTGTTTTTAATTCTTCTTTTGTTTTTGCCAAATATTTTAAATATAAATAACTTTGCAATGAACTTATTTGTTCGTTAGTTATAAAGTCAAATAAGTTTTTGATACTTACCTTTTGATAGATGTAAGTATTTTATGATTCATCTAATAATTGTTTTACTGAAATTATAAGTTCTTATTATAATTGCAAAACAAGGTAAGAATTGAGTCTCCAAACACAATTCACGAGTTTCCCACAAAATATTTCAAAAAACTTTTCCTATAAAGAACAACATTAGGTCCATCTTCGGCACATTTTTTCCACACACGAAATCGCAAGTCAGCATTGTGGCGACAACCCTATATGCCAAACTTACACCATAAACTTTTAATATTTACGACGTAAATATAAATTCTGGATACATTGATGGTTAGCATCGGAAGGTATCGAATATCACCTTAAAGAAACTAGGCAATGTATCTCACGCTAGTTGAAGCGATTTTCGTTTTCTAACCCTAAAACATTCTTGGTCCCGAGCTCTCATTGTATCGAGCAATGCGAGACCATTAATCAGTCTGTGCGAGAATCATCAATATAGCATTATAGAGGATACGTCCAAGTATTCGATTCGAATATTCGATGTATCGATTACGTATCGGTAATTCGATTACGCGAGCAAGTATTGTGCGGAGGCAGTTCATCATTCTATGAAAAATGCTAGTGTCATTATATGTATTTAGATTAGGTACAACGTATTTGTGTGGTGGCGCTCATATTTTAGTGGAATAAGTTTTTTGCACTGCACTGTCTAGGCTGAAACCTTTTCTTTCTTAAAAGTACCTTCACATTATTTATACAGTGTGATTTTGTTCAAATAAATTATGTAAATGTACAGGTTTAAGAAAGTTCTAAAATCAAGATTGCACTTTCATTGGAGTAAGCATTTCTGGATCCTGGGGGCTAATTGTCTAATTTCAAAATCTATCGCAATCGCATTCATTTGACAGATGGATGCGACACAGTGCTGCATTTCTGTGGTATGTTTTTATTTCTGCCAAAAAGAAGCATCAATGTTACATTCTGAAAGCGATTGCGATAGATTTTGAAGTTAGACAATAGACAGGGCAGGGCCCCATTTAATAACGTGACATTTTGGTTTACCTATATTGCGGTGTAGCTATGAGTAGTTTGTTCTATTTTTAATTGGTTTTAATGTATGTATATGAAATTGTCATGACAGATGACAAAATTGACACCTTTATAATTTAGGGCCGGTTGTCAATGTTGTCTCTTCTTATATTAATGAATATTTTGATTGTCAAAGTTTAAAGCGACATGCTCTACTTAGCTGATTTGTAGCAAATTTTCATGTCAAGTTTTTTTCCTGTCTTTTAATAAGGCAAATAAGAAAGTACTTATGTCAAACCCTATAATCTGAGTAAAACGATAACAGATCCTACGCACGAAGTGAATACCTTAGAGTTAATATTGAACCATCTTGCAATATTCACGGTAGTACTAGAAATTAATATCATATCAATAACGAGCCAGCGGCTAAGCTTTGAGCGTTCATCCATAAAATATTAGGTTTCATATTTTATTCTAGCTACTACAATGTTGGTAAGATTACCAGATAAATATGGCTTGAGATTTGTTTATGATTTGATTGGTTTACCAAATTCCTCATTATTTAGAGTTCTTTGAGTCTTTAAAAGGACATTAGTTTTTGCAGTTGGGTTTGGCACTTGTTTAGATTGCGATACGCTCCCCATTGTTTTTTTTAATACAGTCAGTCTATAGTCAAGAGAAAATATCAGCTTTTATTGATTACGTAGTTGTAAGTTAGATATGAATTTTGTGGTCACCCATCTTATAATTGGCCTCTGCCAAATCGGCTTAACATCTACAATCGCCGAAAAAAACAGCGAAAATTCCCGTAGTTTTTCATTAATTTAGAGTCATGTGAGCATCGTTGGAACAGCGTCCGGCGGGCATTAGTGCCCCGTTGAAAGGCATCCTGCGGGAAATTACGTGCGAGCCGCGACGACCGCGAGCAGCGGCGGGTTGACGGGATATCCTTCTTATGAGATAGAGTGGAAGCCCCGCGACTGGTGATGAATATGTCTAGGTTTTGAAATAGGAATGCTCTTTTTTAACAATTTCGCAAGTTTTTCTTTTTAATCAACTATCAAGCAATGCCAATGACAGCGTCAGTAAAGCAGGCTGTCGAATAAGTTATCACAATATGAAAAACCACATAGACGGCCACGAAAAAAGTCTTTAAGAGACTACAAAACGCGCGAGCCAAGCGAGCGGAGCAAGCGTCGAATTTTGGTAAGCGAATTGCTTACCAAAATTTTATTAAACTTAGGTTGCTGAATGCAGCTCAAAAAAATTGAGCTGACCTGCTGATTGATTTAGAAATATTTGCTAGCCAAAAGTTGCCGACCAACTACTTAACCACTTATTTTTCTGCTCAACAAAATACGAATGTTTTGCTTACCATTTATACCACACCCATAAATAAATGCATCCAAAATATGATAGCTGAAACCTGTTTCCTAATATTTTCATTATTCAGATCATTGTGAGTATTATTTCAAAATTAGAAACAAATGAAAAAAAAGAACAAAAGAAGGTAAGATTTTTAACTAAATAGCGAAGCAACAGTGGTGCTGTTAATAAATTCACGGTGTCTTTCTGTTTTATGTTCCAGAATTTTCTATCGGCTACACATCGGGGCAATGCGTGGAAAAAGTGCTGATACGGCGTTATGAAAAAGTCCTAAAGCGTTGAGTAGGCGCAAACGTAAGTTGTGTACATATTTTTTTCGTACTTTATTTTGTGACCGCGCTTATAGTATCTATGGTAAAGAAAATGAAAGTGTCATCTACTTCATGTACTTTTACGCATAGAAATATATCAAGGCATTAAAACCTTAGGCCAAGGTGCAACGTAACCCTTAAAAATTGCGCAAAACATAAAGAACACCGTTAACACGACAGACACGTAATATCCATCGGTACTTTCCCACACCGCAAAGGGTTAAAAGGACCATCTCTATTGTAAGAGGATATCTAATTTCCTCGAAAGCAAAATTGGCGTAACATTGCTATGGTAGTTTTTTACTTTTTTGTGCTAACCCTTTTTGCCGGCGCCTTTGTGTTTTTTTAGAGTGCAAAGAAAAGGCGGTAAGTTTATATCCGGAGTCTTTTGACATTTCGAGGGTTGACCGTTCTCGATGAGTATTAATTATTTGAAGTGGGATTCCGTTTTTGTGCACTGACGTGGATTGTGTGGCTTGTAGGAGGTATTGTGTGGGCTGTATTGGGAACGAACCCATATTGTTTGATATGACATTTTCGTATAAAACCTTGATAGAATTGTAATTGAGACTTTAAATTAAAATGTTTTGGAGAATTACAAATAATAAACATATATGTAGCAATGTAACTATCGATCTAAAAATCTGTAGAACTGAATCTGTAAACCTGACTCAGGTAATATATCTAATTGTTAATATTTATTCAGACACATAACCGAAGACAAATTCCAAAAATAAACCTTTAATCATAATTTACAATCGCACAAAAGAAATCCGTTACGTTTCGACTTAAAATAATTTACTTTTATCACTTTACGAAGTGAAGGCTATTAATTTTCACACTTCATCGGTCTACGTGTGATTCTATCAAGAATATGGCGCTTAAAAATATAATTTCACGCGGATCAGGAAGCATCTGCCGCCACCTGCGAAATAACCCTTGATTGCGTTTTAGATCCTTCGGGGTCTCTTCGACCCGTAGCGGATCCGAAAGGGTTTCTATTGTTTGCCGTCGAACTGTTACGTTACGGTGCAAGGCCAGGTGGCAGGTATACGTCTTCCGCGTTCTCACGAGATGATAGCGGATTGCTATTTTTTTTGTCTCAAAAGGGTTATGACGGGGCAACTGTGTTTGCTCGGATATCCGAGGGTTAAACGAAGGGGTCAATTAGGCCCTTGATTGCTTCGGTATTTTTAATTTGGATTTGAAAAGTGGGCAATCTAATATTACAAAATCGAAAAGGAACTTATTTGAAATTAAATTTGCTCATGTACCTGTGACATTTGCTTGTTGTCTCTGATTTAGTTCCGACAGTGAGGCACTTTGTAAATTGAACCAAATGCGAGAGTAATACGTATAATATTCGAGATTGTGAGCCAAAAATACTTTTTCATGCTAAAATAATGGTATATGTTGTTGTATAGAGACTGATAACATGGAAAAAAATAATAGTAGGAAAATAAATCCAAGTAGGTATTTTCTTTTCAAATAATCACTTTGTTACCTGCAATAGTCGCTCTGTTAGCTGTAGATTGTGACATTTTTGAACATTTTTCGAAATGGCTGAAATATTGTTTTTTTTTATATTTCCAAAAACTGAATTGACTAAAAAATCTATACATATATCGAACCTGCTCACAAAATTTCACCAGAATCGGTTGAGAAATGCGACTTGTAGAGCAGAACAGACGGACAGACATAATCCGAGGGACATTGCCCTGTGCCCCCGATTCGACACAGAAAATAGTGTCAAATTACTATTTAAGTTATTAACTAACACCATTGTTTTATATTTTGATATATGTTTGGTTTCAAGGTATACCGGGTGTAACAAGACCCTCAACGAAGCCGAGGTCTACGTATTCTGCCCATCATCAGGACCATTTCTGTTCAAAATTATTACTGGGAAACGATTTTAATTTTTGGTGTTAAAAAAGCATTGCATACATTATAACGCAATGTAACGCGTACAAAAGACCGCGCCTGTGAGTGAATGCTACACAGCTGCGTGCGGCCGAGTTGAAAGGCAAAGTTTATGTGCGTGCTCATGAAATACATTGAGTGATGACGTTTTGAAGCCATGTTTGTTACAAAATACATAAAACTTTGATAATGTTTCTGTAGACAAAAATTAGGAAATAACGAATAAAATAAGATTTCATAAAAATATTGAAAAAAAAATTTTGACTTTGACCTTCAATAATTTCGTAGCTATTGGTTTCCCAGGTATAGTCTAAAAGACAAAAATGGTCCTGATGATGGGCGGAATGCGTGGACTTTGGCTTCGTTGAGTGTCTTGTTACACCCGTTATATCTAAGGGCCATTGTTGCCTGATTATAAATAAATAAATAAATAAAATAATAAAAAATAAATAAAGCAATTTTGCCCAAGCTGAAACGGAGATTATTGTATTCTGTGCTCATATAAATAAATTTTAACATTTTATTGGTTTTAGATAGTGTAAATTTTGACAAGAGAGTGGCTGATAATGTGATAATTAATTATGTATTTTTTGTATGTTATGTATGATACATAATATAGGTACTGATATTTTATAATCTTTGTGGAGGTATATTTGACATCTGTTTTCGAGGCCGAGCAAATATACCCACGCAGGCATATATTTTTTCTTTTAGTACGTTTATTTATTGTAAGTTATGATAGCATATTTGTTATGGCTCAGTAAACTTCAGTGTGTAAATATAGCTGTACAGCAATTTAACATATCAAAGTCTTACAAAAACATATTGATGTTATGAACATATATGTTCTCATTTTTTGTCAAATTATTCGTGGCAAAAGTATCGGTATAAAAGTACTTTACTTACTTAATCAAATGTTCATGTATCGGTGAGAAATAGTAAAAACAATTCCATATACTTATACAGGAGCTCGGTGCAGCGCCTGATTCTGCGATTGTGGAGGTAAAGCAAATTTTGCAAGGTTCGGTCATGGGATGGGTGACCAAAAATTTAATATTAGAAGTTCCTCCGTACTTCGAAAGGCATATTAAGCCGTTAGTCCCGGCTGCATTTCCAGTCGTTATCACCCACAGCATCGGGACTGCGTGGTGGGTGGTGACATCCTGACATCATGACATCCTCCTTAAACACCCATAAGGAAGGCCTGTGCCTTAACTGTGGGGACAGTAAAAATGGTTAATGTTGTTACACTTCTTGTATCTAATTTAAAAAAAAAAAAGTTGTAGAATAATTAGCAAAAGCACTTCTGTTGTAGAAATCTAAAAAAATAACTAACTAATTCACTCATATCAAATCATAAAAATTTGAAAAAAAATAGGTTTACTGTAAACACTTAGTGAGTACCTACAGCCACTTGTTCACGGAGATTCAGAAAAATAGTATGTAATAGTGTAAGTGCAAAATTAACCAAATCAATACCGAATGCCAATAGGTATTGCCTTCACCTAGTTTTTTACCAAAGCTTTTAGCTTATAATATACATAATCTGCATACCAGTAACGCGATAGGCTAGCAAGTTGTTTGCGAATCGGCAAATGCTATTTGCCGTGCCGAATCCGACGGCCACTGGCGGTGTCACGTTGCCCGACCAAACACGCAAATGCTGTTTGCTATCTGCCGGCGACGGGGGGTTATCTAAAATGTTAGTTTTTCTGGGAGATTTTCACTTACGATATTCGCTACCAAATTCTAAATTTGGGTAATTTTCAGTTACGACATTTTTCGGCAGTTGACACTGGCAGTTGACAAATGTTAGTTTTTCTGGGAGATTTTCACTTACGATATTCGCTACCTAATTCTAAATTTGGGTAATTTTCAGTTACGTCATTTTTCGGCAGTTGACACTGGCAGTTGACAAATGTTAGTTTTTCTGGGAGATTTTCACTTACGATATTCGCTACCTAATTCTAAATTTGGGTAATTTTCAGTTACGACATTTTTCCGCAGTTGACACTGAACGGTTGATATTTAATATTGACTTGTATTATTTATTTCGCTACCTGATTCAAACTTTGGGTAATTTTCAGTTACGATGTTTTTCGGCAGTCGAAACTGAACTGGTCTTGGACTTAATATTTTATTAGAGATTTAGGTTTGAAAGATAAAGTGATCTACTGATGTAAATAAAGTTGACTACAATACATTTCTCTTACGATGTTCGGTACCTAGGTAAGTACTTCAAACTTTGGGTAATTTTCAGTTACGATATTTTTCGGTCGTTGACATTAAAATTGATTTGTATTATCAAGGAATATTGGACTATTTAATATATTATAAGAGATTTAGGTTTGAAAGATCTGCTGTCGTAGTAACGAATAAATGTTTTTTTTGTGTGTTAGAGGCAGAGTATTTAACAGAAAGTATTAAACCTTTGATCATCTGAAGGTTATACAACAACAATGTGTGGTAATAATAAATAGTGTGCTAATAATAAATAGGTGTAATACAACATTATTAAATTTATTTTGTCATTTTGATAACTTATAGCTAGGGGTTTAAAAGTTTTCCCATTTTTTTATATTCACGTCATCGATAAACTGAACAGAAATACCTAAGTATAACACAAGTCGGGTGCCAATGAAGCTCGTAAAGTAACACACCGCGCCCGTAAAAAACCAACACGACAAATGGAGAAACTACAAAACCCCAATATATACGAATAGGAAGCCATATTTTCCACCGATCTCCACCCCGGCATCCGTGCGTCCGAAAAATAGTAGATAATCTAACTTTTTCTAAGCCCTTTGCCCTTGCACATCACTAGTTTACAAAGAACTTTGCAACATCGCGAAACTTAGGCGAAATTGGGTCGGTGTTGGCCAATTTAAGGGTCTACTTTAACTGGTTGGCTCGCGTGGGGGCGTTTGAGGGGGCGATGGCAGCAAATCATTACTGACAGTTGACCAAAAGGGGTGCTCACCCCCTAAAATATGTATGAGGCTAGGAATGCCTGTTATGGTGTCCGAATGTTGATAAGCCAAGTATGGGGCCAGAGATTGGATGCCATTTGGGGACAGGGGGCCATGATTAGGATTAGGGACTTTATTCGGTCTTGCGAATTGGTTTCGATTGTAGAATTTTTTATTACTATCGGGACTTTTAGATTCCAATGTTATCAATAATAAATAAGAACGGGTATTTGAGAAATACGAAGCATGAATACACTAAATCGATAAGATTTGTCAATTTAATAATTAATTAACAAAATGTAAACGCAAAAATCACACAAAACCGTAATCCACAAACGTGACAATGCCAAAATCCCGGTTACAACTCTTCAAAACTCTTTCAAAAAAAGTTTAACTAAAAAAAATTGCACAACACAATCAGTAGTATTTAGTATTTCGGTAGCTTACACCGAGTGTAGCATTCGAACTTTTTTTAACACCCTCGGCATTGTATCTTTTTGCAAGAGTCAACGATCGTTTTTTTTCTTTTCTTTTTTTCATCGAATCCTATTTTTCGGATTTGAAGGGATTTAGACACTTTGTTGTGGCAACAATGACGCTCATGGAGATAGATATTTGTTTTGATTTAAAATGTAGTTGGTTTTTTAATTCCCACGGTTTTTGGAGCTTGGTTAGAATATCTGCAGGGCTTTTTTATGAAACGTTAATCATAATATAATTATGTGATAAAACAGTAACTAACATTAAGTATTATGTAAATCGTATCACTAATAATAATTATGTACTACCTAACTCTTAATTGTAATCGTAGGTACCTATTGTCATACAAGTTGCATGAATTTTTTTACTAATGATTTTCTTTTTTTAAATTTCTTCTACGTCAATAATAAGAAAGAAACTATAATTTTATCCCTTAAAAGTCATTTATAGTGTTAATTCATGATATTTACTAACGACTAACAAATACTTAACCCTATCACTAAATAATTCCAAAAAAGAGCAGCAAATGACCCACATTTCAAAACAGTCATACAAGCGTAATTAGTTTTGTACCAAACAATAAAATATGGAGTTTTTTTACCCCAAAACACCGAGTTTTAACCCTGATTCCCGGAATGGGGTGTTTTTTGCACCAATTGACAAAACATTGTGATTTATTTTTACGGTGTCAAGAGCTGATTGCTGTGAAATATCAAATACGATTTGAGAGTTCTCATGACCTTTATTGGTATTTTTTGTGTGTTTTTCTATTTATTCAGACACCAGTAGTTTTAAGAGTAGGTACCTAGCCCCTGAAATACTAAGTTAATCGCTTATTTTGTAATGTGTCAGGTAAATACATTTAATAAATACAATTTGTGAAATAAAAACTAGAGCTTTGCAAATTAAAATGGTAAAATATTTAATTTTTATTTTATAGAATACTACCTACCTACTCAGTATAACTCTAATAGAATCTCGTTCGATCGAATGGCTGTAGATAATAATTCCTTTGCCAACAATGGCGATCTAACCCTTGCATAGACACCGGACTAGTTTTATTATTTTATTAATTTGAATGTTGCGATTTTGCGTATACCTGATCTATCACAATAGCGGGGCAACGTACGATCGCAAATCCACTATTGAATTTTTGCATAGAGGGTTCTAATGTTTTGTTGATTTTTTTAAAAGAGCATGTAACGTAGGCAGATGTTTTATTATAAGTAGAAGTATTAACCAGAGTGAATTTTATGGTGTATATAAGTACCTTTAAATTGTATTCACAAACCTGTATTAACAGATTCACTTACAAGAAAAATGTGTGATTATGTCACATCACTTTACATTTATAAAAATTGTATCGGCATTATAAGATGTGAAACTTGTTAGTAGATACCTACTTGTAATATTATTTTTGTGTGGTAATATTTGCAACTAATGCATACTTAATTTCAGCTATAAATAAAAGATTATATTTTGAGAAAAAAATATTGTTTGGATGCCCTTTATCATTTGAATATGCAAATATGACTTCAATTACACCGTATGATATTCAATTCATGCAAATAGTTCAAGTACCTCTTCTCTTATCTGATAATTTACAATGGAAATAAATTAGGCGTATAACTGAAGTGCGCTATTGAAGGGCACACGTCAAGTACAAAATCATTACGATTCAATCTTATCTCAGATCTACAAACCAGACCGCATGAGTTTTCATTGTTAATTTTTTATTTTTTTTAAGTAAATTTTTTTGCAATGACGAATGCAGTGTTACTTTTCGAATTTGGAATGTCAATCGATTACGCTTCAATTCAAACGGCGAACATTTCTAACGGCTTGTTACTTTTAGACTGATTTATGACCAGAGACAAAGTTTAAAAGCGTTCGCGTTTTTTTTCTTAAATATTTGTGTTCGGAACGGGTGTTTTATTTGTATCAAAAATTTCGCAAGGGTCGCACAGTGCAAAAGGGTTTCGTTATTACTATTATTAGAAAAGTAAGTTAGTGTAACCATTGTCTGGTAATGAATTATTGGGTCGGGACGTTTCAGGTACATTAGGTAGCATGTGAAGGGTTAGATGATATTGTGCAAAATGACAGTTTGAAGTTTCACACGTGAAAGTGCAGTCAGGTAGTGCAATAGGTAGTAAAAAGTTGAAAGTGACGTGTCCTATCTTATACCGAAATCAAGTCTGTGACTGATTTTCAAAAATGTAAGTTATCTATCAACATTTTTATTTAAATAATAGGTATATTTGACAATGAGAACTTAGTGAAATTCTACCATTTTGTTTTCCACGAGGTAATAAATGTTGTAATTAAAAATTAAAAAATCTTCCCTCTTAACATTTTGTGTGATTTACAAAAACATGGTACATTTCATGGCATGACATAAAGCAGACAAAATTAATAAAAACCCAATGCGTTCACGTCAAGACGCAATTATTCAAATTTAACGAACCACGCGTGTAACCTCACCGTAACCCTAAACTGCCAAGGAGTTCTTTTGTCAACCCGTTAACCATCTAATAATACCACCTTTTTTGTTAGTTAACCCTTGACGCGCCGGTAATTCTTAAGCCCCTACCTGACCTCTTTCACTTCCTGATCCATTCCTTCGCTACGCTGTCTGCGATGTGCGTGTGCGCAGATCGAACGAGTTCGACTTAAAATTTTGGTTTTAAAAACTGACTGACTGTGTTTGGTTAAGTGTTTGTGCTTCTAGTTTTATGTTGAGGTAAGTGTCGGAAAGTGATATAAAGTGTTTTTTTTTTTAAATAGGTTGTAGTGTGACTTGAAGTGACTTGCAAATTTTCATGATGTATGCCAATGCTCAAATAATATTAGACAGGCAATTTCGAATTCTTTTAATATGTTCATACTTCTTTTTACTGAAGTAATTGTTAGAATATTTTTTGTTTCAAAATTAAATTAGGTTTAAACCATATAGTGCGTAAATACAGTTACTTTTGGCAATAAGCGTCCGAATTCTCTACCTACTTTTCCTTATTACTCCCAGTGTCGTAATAAAAGGGGTAATTTTATTCATACACATAGCAACACAACAAACAGTTTATACGTCAGCAGTTCCGAAGACAATAAAACGCTGGACTCGTCAGACAGAGCACGGAACTCTTATAAGTTTGCCAAGTTATTTAGTCAGCCGGTCAAAATAAGAAATAAATACAAAAACTTAATTTTGCGTAAGAAAGTACTTATTGGCTTTTATTTTTTGAAATATTTGTTAGGTAATTAACAAATTGCAATAGTTTAGTATTTTAATTATGATTGAAATACTTAGGGCCATTTTTACAGGCTTATTTAAAACATGAAACAGAATTTGTATGAAATTAACTGAAAAGTATTAGAAACTTATCCATAAGCTCTGAAACTAGCCCTGAATCTTAATAAAAAATGGCAACGTACAACACTAGCGACATCGTCAACTGAACAGATAAAATGGTGGCCTACACGGTAGCAAAGGATGATACTCTGTTATTTCCAACATATTCCAATATATTATTTTTTATTGCCCCCCTCGAAGGGTGGGCGTCGCGTCATGCGTGATATTTGATATAAAGTCGGAACTCAACTTCGTTATGCGATATTCTTTTTTCAAAGGACAATGGTTCGGAGACGTAACATATTTTTGAAGAGATAGTGGATGTTTCCCGGGACGCTAGGATAAGTCCAATTATGTCGACATGTTTGTAATAGGAGTTTGTTAGCGAACTTGTTTGTGGCTAAGGAGTTGCTCGTTTGGTATGTGGAAGGTTTCTTACAATTTCTTGTTTTGACTGTTGAGAAAATTTTTGGAATGTTATTTGTTTGTCAAAACCTATGCAAATATTGTGCTTTTATTTTACGAGCTATAATAACCAATAGAAATGCAAGTAGAAATATGATAAGGTTAATGTCTGCCTATTATTATATTATTTTAATGAAAAGATTGTGGAGGCGAATTACAATAACAGACTATTTTTTTTACTAGTAGGTTTTTTACATAAACAAATGCAGTCATTTATGACGTGATGTTTTTTCTTCATTCAATACAATTACAGTACCTAACCGATAATTAACGCTTTTAGGGTCATCAATGCTTTTCTTCCGATTTTTGAAACAATTAATTAATGCTGCGGATTAATCTGAAAAAATATGTATCCTAATGAAAACTAATATTCTTCTACACTAATCTTAACTACCAAAGAAGACAAATTTTACAAAATATGAAAATCGTTATTACTTACAATGTCATTACTAAAAACCGGCCCCCGTCCGCCATTGCTAGTGCGAACAAAAGCGCGGTAAATAAGAGTGGGGGCGGTCAGTCCCCGGACCGCCCTGGGTCCGAGCCACCCCTGCGACTGTCGGGGGTTGGCGAACTTAAGCGCGCGCATTTGAGGGTTATTAATTAACTAGTGGCCACCCGCGGGTCTGCTCGCAATTTAGGTCTATATTTCGTTTTATTTTAATTATGGAAGGAAAGGAAAAAAATATCATGCGGACAGATAGAGTACTTTTAAATTAAATAAATAGTAACTGCGTTAAAAAAACATATTCAATTTAACTTAAATCACTGTACGAAATTTTAAAACTATAACTCCGTAAGCTGACATAAGGTCTTAATCAGTTCAAGGACATTACAATATTTAAGAAGGGATGCCTTTTAGCAATCTAATGAAATGCTATATAGAAACCACAAAATGTTTCACTACGAAACAACAATAATTATACCAAAAACTGTACCTAAGTTAGGTCTTTCTTTATTTATTACCGTAGCATTTCGTAGCAAAAACTTGCTACGAAATAGTGTTTTTTTAATTTATTTTTTATTTACAACTGCTTTCTAGACATAAAGTCCAGGCCTTTATTTTTCTACTCTTCTTACTTCTTTCTATGATATAGTGTAACCACTTATAAGGTCAGAAAAAAAAAGTCTAAGTCAATATTTTTCTCTCAAAATACCTATATGATTAGAGACGATATTTAGCATTTTTACGAAAAGTTGAGATTTAATTTTAAGTTATTTTTGTCAGCGTTCTTGTACAATATTATTATTGACCGGACGAGCGTGAAGCGCGAGCGAAGCGTCTCCTTTTCAGCTTGGGCCCAAAATCTTTCGTATGTCCCGCTGTTTGGCTGTCCGCCTGTTCTCCTCTACAGGTCGCATTTTTCAACAGAGTCTCGTGAAATTTTGTGAGCAGGTTCTATAATTTATTTAATCAAAATTAATATGTTTTCTGTCGAGTCAGTTTTTCTATTTTTTTTCAAAATGGCGGAGATATGATATGAGATGGTTGAAATATTATTAGTATATTTCAACCATTTCGAAAAATGTTCAAAAATGTCACAAATGCGAGAGCCACTAATAATAGGGCCATGTTTTAAGAGATAAAGCGTGTGTATGCATGCTGCATAGATAACGATCTAGATGCCTTTTGTCCCCTCGAACAGTGGAGACTGACCGCGCAATTTGTAGAAGTCCATTGCTTAGGACTTAGAGATGTGAACACTTACATTTTACATTTAGACGATGATTTTACACTAAGGAAAAGGGAATTTTCTTTGGCTTCGTTGGATGGAAATTATTGGATAAATGCTAAATTTTTGATGAGTACCCATTAAAAATGTTTCACAGGGATAGATTTAAATCTTAAAAGTTGTTCCACAAAAATCCTGTTGTTTGCCTAAAACCTGTTTCGAAGGCTCCAGTAATCTTTATTTCTGGTTTAATTGAATTTCGACAAGTTATCTTCGTAATTAGTAGAGACCGGATTATATGCAACATAAAAAGCCCAAGATATGCATGCATCTTTTTTTTTTTTTTTTTTTCTATTTATTAAAGGGGTTTGTTCGTTAGCGAACATGTGCATGCATCTTGCATATTTGAAAGAAAAATAACTGAAATATGCATGAAAATCTATAAAAAGGGCCAAAATATGCAAAATGAAATAATAAAAAAGACGTTTTTAAGGCCTTTTTATTCTTAAAAGGTATTATTACTCAACGGTAACAAAAGTATTTGCGAAAATATCAATTTCAAAATTTATTTGACATTGAAAATTGCCTTTAAAAATGTATAAGTACGACTAAGTACTGTTCCAAATGTTCTGAAGTCAAATTGTGTCTATGATATCTTAATATAGTTTTGTAAGCGGATATGACCGTTATACGTTCACTGAGGCATGCACTGAGGTGACTGGGCAGAATTTAAATTTGAGTGCCATTGTTTGGACATGTTAGACATCTGAACGATGAACGAGATGGAGCGTAAATATGCATGATTTCAAATATTTTTACCAAAATATGCAACTACCACTGAAAAGCGGTTAAATATGCAAATACATAAATATGCAATATGCATTTGCATATAATCCGGTCTCTAGTAATAAGGTAATATAATTAATTACAAAGACATTTAAAAAGAATTTACCCTTACCTTATCGACTGTACCCGACACTAGTAGTGTAGGAGCCCCCCCATCTGAGGGGGGACTGACCGCGACATTAGTAGCCGTCGCCGACAGGGTGAGCGGTGCACGGAGATGCCCGTGGATACTAATTTAGAGCCACTGGGTGGCATTAAGATAAAGAACAGCTTAGCGGCTTATGGAATAAATGGGGTAGGGTTTAATTAGGTAATTAGGTAAATGTTTAAACTTTTTATAAAATGTAAGGTTTATTTTAAATCATGAGAGTAAATGAAAGCGGTTGCTAAAAACTATAAGAAAAAACATTACCTAACTTAATACCATAAGTAGGTAATGTTTTTAAAAACATTTACTGGGCAGATAAGCGAGAAATAAGGAATAGTGTTTGCCTTAGGTACACCGCTTACATTTAGTAGAAGAATTCTATGACGCAATCACACGTCTTATAAATAGGGATGTTGACTAATGAATAAAATAACGAAATACTAATAAAAATCGTAAACATATTAAACTTTTAGAGTAGCTTGTATACCTCTTGGTTTTATATATTGCATATTATTTGTTTTATGACCCTTCAAAGTTGGGTGGACAAGTCCATTTAAAAAGTATAAAATTTATTAAAATAAATGATACCTTTTATTAGTCCGTAAAATGTATAGCAAATTTGTCCAAGAAACCATTTTGATAAACACAATATTTAATATAGCTGCTGAACAAATTTCCTATGCGTTGCATACAAACTTGCAAGGCGTGACGTCATAACGTGCAAGCCATTAGTATGGAGCGTTTTTGATCGAGTCCATTTGTGTGCATTTCACACTGTGATATCTCGGGCAGTTTTCATGCTAGCGGATTAATTCTTTTACCAATGTTTCTTTTTTTGAGAGGTAATTTATGTAACATAAAATAAAAAAAATAGTCAACATCCCTATTATAACAGTTTTATAATTGAATAGTTTATTAAGACATTAAGTCGGTAATTTACCCCAAAAAACACTAAAAATAAATTGTCGAAATTGAAATATATAAAAATAGAGCAGGAAAAATCGGAGTAAGTCTACCCTTTTACATAATAACATAACAAAGTCAACAAGGGAGATGGGAGATGGGAGTTAGCAAAAATGCTCGGCCAACAAACACGCTAATAGTCTCGTAAAGTAGCTGCTGCCAACCAGTATAGTAAGACCCCCCCCTACCTTATAGTTTAGTCGGCAAATCCACAGGTCAACCGTCCGACAGGGGTCATGTTATGTTGGATGCGTAGAAGCAAATGTAGGATCGCGCCATTTCCCTTTATTGGTCGTTTGGCCAGTTCGGATTTCGAATCTGCGCTTCTAATTGATTCGGCGTTCTATATTCGAATAAATTGCTCCTAGTGATTTATATGCGAAGGCTATATTGATTAAATTGAGTATTACGAAGATTAGTTACAGCGTTTATGCCAAGAGATTAAAGTATGGTTAGATATCGGTATTATATTAACCAAAAAAGTTATCGTAAAGGCATCTAAGCTAATATAGGAAATATTAGTTAAAAAGTAAGTTAAAAATCACCAATATAATATTATGTATTATTATGAGTGATCAAATAAGTGATATCGCAGCTATTCATCAAACTAAATGATTCTAATGTCAGCTTAAGAATTAGGTTCGGTCTAATCTCACATTCTTACTGTTCATAAAATAAGTTGTATTGTAAAAATCTTACATAAGTAATCAGTGGTGACACCTTAGAATAATAACACCTAGAAGCCAAGTCCTTGCATGTAAAGAGAGGCAAAAAAAAACAAATTGGCTTTGTTTTCAGATTTATATCCTATTTAAGAGTTACCTAATCGTAACAAAAATCCAATAAAATAATACCTAACTAAGTTTAGTTAGGTTCAATTTCCCTACCTTTAGGAGTTCCTAAAGGTAGGGAAATTGAAACTTTTTCGTTCTTATAACATACGCAGGTATGTTGGTACTGAGAGTTTTGATAAGTAAACGATCTCCGGCTCACCAACGCACCATGACGGACACACTTCATCACCAGCACTCCTGTACATGAGGAAACTCCAATTGTTCCCATACATTCCATTAATTGGCTTTCTTCCAAACCCACCTAAACCCGCCATCCTCTCCAGACTGACATGACAGTTCAGTGTTGCCATGGTACAAATATATACTGAGTGTTGCCCTCTTGTGCGCGTGAGACGGAGTATTATATCTATTCCATAGATACAAACACTACAGTTTTCATAATGTACGATCAGGATGTTATGAAGGATAAAAATCTGAAAACTTATTTGCTGCACTTTTGACAGTGCGCTTTGTAGGGAACTATCGTTCTAATCTAGGTTGTTATTATTTTATCGGTGACACAAAAATCTAAAGGATTTAATCAGGAATAAGCACTAAACTCACCTTATTGCATATTGCGCCAATACATTCCGGTCTACGTTCGACATGGCCAAGTATCTATTGAGTTCACGCTCCATTTGACGCAAACTCCTCGACATATGAGGAGCATGGTGCACTACGAATATACACAGTATCAATATTGACTTGTGTCAAATAATGCATGTTTATTTTTATTTGTAAATGCTCTTGGGTTGGGTTAATAAGAGCCACGGTACCTCACTAATTTTTCACCTCATTAGTTAAGGACTAGGTAATTATTATGTGGTTAAGGGTTCATATAGAAAGTTAGTTTTTTTCATAAAATTATAGATGATGAGTTCAGCCGATTTTTTATTATTATTTATTTATTTTATTATTTATTTCTTTTACAGATTTTTGGAAAACTTACAGCTTTTTTATATTATAATATGAAATAAAACTAGCAAAATACAGCCATTTACAAGTTTTCACATTTAGCTAAAGGATAATGTTTAAAAACTAGCCCTAAGAAAAATTGCAATTTAAATTATAAATTACTTTTCTTACATATTATTATTTGTAAAGATCTCTTGAATGTAGGTAATTGAATTTATTAGTTGGCATTTATCAAACAACCGTGAAATAAGTTAACATTTTTAATGTGATAAGATAATGTAAGTCAAGTTGAATAATCAGCTGAAATATGATCAATAATCAAACATTTCAAAATACAATTTTGATTGCAAAATAAAAGTGTTTTTTTGAGTAAAAGCTTTAAAGCAAAGTGCCTTTCTTTAGTTAGAAAATAAGAAATTTCCCACTCTTTAGTCTAAACAACTTAAAAATGATAATCAAACCCAAAGTGTCGCTAATCTATGACATAATTAACAGTTTCGAAAACCGATCAATTAATTAATAAAAAACCTTAAGACTAAAAATATATCATAGCATATAAATAAGTCGTAGCATACTAAAAAAATATGATTTTATTTTATTATATAATTAATATTATAAATGCGAAAAGAACTTTGTCTGTCTGTTACGTTTTCACGCCTAGACCGCTGAATCGATATAGTCGAAAGGACATCATCCGTGTTTCATACATTTTTGGTCTAAATATGAAAGTGCCGGCCAAAAGACTAAACTGCTTTATTCTGATAGATTTTGTCCATCGAAGCATTTTTTATTATGGCACCGAAGCTGTAGCACCGCTTAATATTTGTATCAAAATGTATGAAAAGACAGACTTTTTCAACTCAATTAAAATCAAGAACAGTGGTGCTACAGCTTGGGTGTCATAATAAGAAATGCTAAGGCGGACAAAATCTATCAGAATTTTCTTTTTGGTCGACTTTTTTTTACATTTCTGCCAAAATGTATGAAAAGATAGATTTTTGAACTTATTTAAAATCAAGTATAGCGGTGCTATAGCTTTGGTGCAAAAATAAGAAATGCTTAGGTGGACAAAATCTATCAGAATAAAGCACTGATATAGAACTTGAGGAAGGACATATAGAGAGTCTCCGCTCGCACCGCGATATAACCTATGGGTAATCCACGCGGGCGAAGCTGCGACCGGAAAGCTAGTAACATAGTTATAACTTGATAAGTATATGGGATCGTCCTAATATACTCATCAACTTTGTCTAGGCATGGACGAAAGGATACAGGTGTGATTTTCATACAAACGAGGTAACTTTGAAGCCTTGGTTTTCTGCCAGGGATATACGGTGCTATGATCTGATGATGGCTATCCAGGGAGTGAATGGAGGAGATTCAGATCGCTATACACACCCAACTGATCTGATCAGCATTCTAAAAGATAGAAGGGTCAGAGTTCTCAGTTTCAGGATTTCCATACATTTTCATGCTTTTAGCTGTTTTTTTAAACATGTTCTCTAATCTTTTAGAATGCTGGTCAGATCAGTTGGGTATGTATAGCAATCTGAATCTCCTCCATTCACTCCCTGGATAGCCATCATCAGATCACAGCACGGTATATCCCTGACAGAAAACCAAGGCTTCAAAGTTACCTCCTTTGTATGAAAATAACACTTGTATCCCTAACTAGACAAAGTTGATGTGTGTTTTTGACGCGACCATCGTAAGTTCGCGCGAATTTTTTTTTTTTTTTTTTTTTTTAATTTATTTGGCACAACAAACAGTTACATTCGCAGATTGTATGTAGGTAAAGTTTTAAAAGTAACACACATTACTATAAATGTAGCCAACCCCGTTGTGCGCGGATTGAGTATGAAAACATATAGGGGGGCAATAATAATAAGTTATTTAAACAAAAACTACACTCGTAAACGTTTCAACGAGAGATTTTATGTGAGCAAGTGAATCCTGAGGTAGCTATGTAGCTAAAAATAATAATAAATAAAAATGAATTTAAAGATAGGCACGAATTGTAACAATTTTGGTTTTTTTATTCTCTCGTTAAAACGAGTACAAATACGGTATAAATTAATAAGGTAAGAAGTTTACTCTTTGTGTTCACAATACATAATGTTCTAAGTAAACGATCAAGAAATCAAGGCGGTGTGTTAATTAAATAGGTTATTGAGAATTATTCATCTAAAGTTTTATCCTCGTAGATACACTTAATGTTGTTCCTAAAAGTTGCAAGCGAACTTGTGAAGATCTCGACATTTACAAAGTGTGCATTATATTGTTCCATTAGTCTGCGCAAAGGCGCGCGCTTACCGGCGTTAGTCTTGCAAGGAGCTGGTGCAAATAAGTAGCGTTTGCGAGCCTCTCGTGTTGGATGCGATCTGTACGGAATACGAATGTATATTTGGTTGACCAACTGGTTACAATCAAATTTGTTGTGACATATTTTATACAGAAGCATTTGGTCTAATATAGCTCTTCTCATATCAAGGGATGCAATCGAGTATTTTTTTTTAAGCAAAACGTAGTTTGACTTAGAACGAAAACATCGATAGTGCATGGTCTTTAGAAATTTAGACTGTACTCTCTCAATCTGACTTTTATATTTGGTGTAGTGTGGATTCCAAATACACGACGCATACTCAAGTTGAGACCTAACCAAGGATTTGTAAAGGAGAAGGTACGATGCGGGTCTTTTAAAGTGAGTAGCCATTCGCATTACATACCCATACATTTTGAAAGCCTTATCAACGATGTGATTGACGTGGACATCAAAGTGAAGTTTACTATCCATGAATAGACCTAAATCCTTTATAACTGATACCTTTTCTAAGGGGGTGTCTGACAGGGTATAAGCATATTTAACAGTGTCGATTTTTTTTGTGAATGTTATGGATTTACATTTGGTCAAACTCAGTTGTAACTTGTTTACTCTACAATAGTTTGCTAGGCGGTCTAAATCATCCTGTAGCTTTTGACAGTCAGCAGGTGATGCAATTCTGCGATATATTTTAAGATCGTCGGCGTACAGAAGGTATTTACTATTTCTAAAGCATTGGTTTATGTCGTTAACGAATAAAACAAAAAGAAGAGGTCCCAGAATTGATCCTTGAGCTACCCCAGAGGGGACGATAATCGTTCCAGAAGTGTGTCCTTTGATGAAAACTCGCTGAGTTCTGTTCCTGACATAGGAAGAGAATCATCTCAACAAATTACCTCGAATACCATTAAATGCCAGCTTTTGAAGAAGTAGGTCATGGTCGACCTTGTCGAAGGCCTTGCAGAAGTCTGTGTATATCGCGTCTACTTGGACACGACTGTCCATACATTCAAATAAGTAATTAGTATACAGGATGAGGTTACTGATAGTTGAACGTTTTTTAACAAACCCATGTTGTTCCTCAATTATTATTCTATGTAGATTAGGATATATGTAATCGTGTACTAATCGTTCAAGGACCTTCGCCAAGGTCGACAACAGAGAGATTGGGCGGTAGTTCGTGACATCGCTTCTATTTCCGCTTTTGTACACAGGAGTGATGTTGGCCGTTTTCCATATTTCAGGGACAATACCCTCATGGAGGCTTCTGTTGTACAAAATGTGCAAAGGAACTGCTATTGATTCTGCAGTGTGTTTTATAAAGAAAGGGGGTAGAATATCAGGCCCTGGACCCTTGGATACAATTTTAGACGTGCGAATCCGCAATCAAACATACTGATGTCGAAAAGGTGTCCTTATTGGTATATGGTATGCTCAGGTCTCGTCGCTCGTTAAATCCACACGATCGTTCACGTTGTGTCATCGCGCGAACACGCGATGGTCGCGTCGCTTACTCGCGCGATGATCTCGTAGTCGCGTTCTATTTGGACGATCCCTTATATTATGTCTGTTAGCGAGCGGCGGTCACCATCGCAACTAATACCTGGCAACGCTGTTTAGCATTTAACTTAGTTGTCATAAAGGTGAAATTCCTATGACAGTGCTTACGGAGATACAAATAGCTGCCCCTACGTGGATCAAAAATGACTGGAATGAAATGTTTTCAGTGTGTGTGTTTCAATGTTTTCAATAAATAAAATAAATAAACTATCGCATATGTATAATATCCATTTTGTTTATAACTTCAATAAATTTTCCAATCGTCATGGAATGTGATTTTTGCAGTTTCGGATTCGATTGGGTACAGTTGCCGCGTCGTCGTTATTCCAGAACTTCATTATAAAAGTGATTAACTAGCTACTTTGGCTTTGGTATTAATCAATAAAAAATATTAAAGTTTTTAATACAGCTTTACACCGATAGTTTCCTGGCTAATAAACCTTATAGGGTAATTAAATATTATTATAACTAATTATCGTTAATTTTATTTGCAAGTAAATCAATGTGGTAGGTAATTAATGGCGTTAAAACAGTGTAGCTGTAGCCCACTGAGGTATAAGCGTAAGTACTTACATCATACCTCAGTGGTGTAACCCCAGCATTATAAGACTAGCGGTCGCCCGAGACTTCGTCTGCGTTAACAGATTTCTCTATCCCCCGGGAATAGATTTTTTTTCAGAGAGATGAAAGACAATGTCCTTTTTGTTGTGTTTGTTTCAACTTAAACTTTATACTTTATCTGCTTTGCGCTTAATTTAAATCTTTAAAATTCGCTTTTATGGCTGCGCCATGTTGTGATCAGGGACCCGGAACCCTTTCGAGTTTGATCTACGATATCTCGTATTCTTATGATGCTATGATTACCTATTATGTTTGCATATCGAATAGGGTTTCCCTATCAAAGAATCTATTTATTCTATTTATTTTTTTATTTTCATTCTGTAAATATTAAAAACCCAAACGCACGAAGGGGTTTTTAAGCGCTTAATCCGGTCCCTGGTTGTAATCTTCAAGATTTATTGAGATGAAATAATACAACTTTTACTGTCAGTCAACAAGCGAGCATTCATTTACTCTTTTAACCATAGTATAAAAGAACAGATAACACAAAACTTTTCTGTAACCTTGACAACGTGTATGCAAAATTTCATGATGATCGGTTGAATAGTTAAGACGTGGAAGAACAAACAAACAAACTTATTTTCGCATCCTTACTAATATTATAAACGCGGAAGTCAGTTTGCCTTTTTTGTTCGCTTGTTTGTTTGTTACGCCTTCACGTCTTAACTACTGAACCGATCATCATGCAATTTTGCATACACGTTGTCAGGGAAAAATTTCATCTCAAATAAAGATACGACTCCCAAGGGATAAATGACTGTTCACGCAGACGAAGTCGCGGGCGGCCGCTAGTTTACAATATTAGTCTGGATAAACAGACTCAAGTATTCCGTCAGAGCCCCATCTAGTCAACATAACTCTTTGACATCGAAGGTAGTGGGACAGTTAATATATTTGAAGTAAGGTAGAAAAAGGGTTCCTTGTGCTACCTTTGTGCGGGATGCCCTTTAGTGGGATCTAATAAAACCTTGTTACGACCAAAGGGATACCAATCCCAATATTGAAAGTGTTCTTTAACATGATACGGAATTTAGGGACTTCTTTCTGATATTAAATCGGGAGAAATCTTGTTACGGTAACAATGTAATGGCGGTTTCTGTATCGAAAAGATTTTCCTATTTCTATGATAATTGTGTAGAAACGTAGGAATAGTTTTTCTTTGTCAAATGTTAAATTATTTGGTCCACTTTTAAAAACGATTTGGGCTACCAATGAGTATAATTGTACGATTGTACTTGTTTATGATCAAAAATCGTTAGTACTATTATCATATTCTGTGCTAAAATGTAATTTTAAGTACCTAATAATAAATCGTACCAATTAATCAAACCAAACTGAACCAAATATCACTTTAAAAAAACGTTGCTCCGTTGTGATATTTCAAGTACTTGATTTGTATCCATATATCTTGTAATGATATCATTGTATTGTATTGCACGTGACGTAATATAGACGGTGTATTTTTTTAAAGTATTAAGTAATAAATGTTGAATTGAATTTAACGTAAGATATTATTAATCGAGTTTCGACAGTAAATTTTTTGACTGAGCGAGCACGAAGAGCGAGTATCTGCTTCAGCTTGGGCAAAAATGCTTTCGTATATCCTTCCGGCTGTCCGGCTGTCCAGCTGTCCGTCTGTTCTCCTCTACAGGACGCATTTCTTAACCGATTCTCGTGAAATTTTGTGAGCAGGTACATTTTTTTTTTGTCAAATCAGTTATTCGAAGTTTTCCAAAATGGCGGAGATATCTTCAAGGCAGGTCTACTGATCACAAAACCACTAGTTCCAATCATATTAGTACGAGTTTAAACCTATTAAATATAGTCGGGATTTAATCTCCATCGTGTCCTAAGTTCAGTTCGCTTACAAGGCTTAGTTTGGGTTATATAATCCGAACTAAGATGAAACACAACTTAAAAGCTATTAATCGTTTTTGATTACATTAAAATTACCTACCAGCACCAGACATTGATTTTTAATGATGACATGATATATATTTCTTTCTAAAGTTTTTGCTTGTCGTGTCACCATTTCTGAAAATCAGGTCAATAAAAGTTATATGTATTACTTTTTTTGTACACACCTTTTGCGTCCTCCTTACTTAATTTACCCATCCTACTGAAAACAAAGAAAAGCAAAATTGCATTACTTTTTGTTCTATGTGGCCAGTGTTGCCCTCGTGATTGAATGAAAGCAACCGAATTTGTAAATGGAACAACTAAGCAAACCTCTTTTTTGGTTCATTTTAGAACTTTTTCATCTGTTTCACTAACTACTATCCTCTAAGTTACAACCTGTAATGGCCAGACGATTTTTCGCCAGTACCTGCAAGTGTGCAATTGTATTGCGCATGCGCCTGTGGCCGAGACTACCTGACCGCGACCGGACACTGATCAATATTAAAGTCCGAGGGAGGATGCCGGGGGATGACTGTTTGTCTGTTATATGCTATGTAGAGCAGGTAACACCACTGTTGTAATTTAATTAAGAGCGTGTGGTGGAATCAGCATGGATAATTTTTAAGACAATTGATTGTTGATACCACTGTTTTAATTTAAGATCGCGTAGTCCCACTTTTACAAAAAAAAACTCGATTAAACTTAACGGCAGGCTAGAAAATTTTGTTTAAGAGATAAAAAGTACCAGATATTATATTTTATTTTATTTTTTATTTTTATTTTATTATTATTAGGGAAACATACAAATATGTTTTATAAGACTTATATAAACTTAACTTAAATTTTAACGCATATATGAGCAAAGTTTCCACTGTTACATAACACACACAAAGTACCTAAATTTATCCAATAACGGGCGCAAAAGGAGAAAATTAAAACAATTGAGCTAAAATAGGTAAAACAAAAAACTGAGTTAATTTAAAAAAAAAAGTTAATGTTAAATTATTTAAAATGATATCATTATTTATAAACTACCTACCCACCACTATTATTATTATCGCTGCTAATCAGCTCATAGATGTTTTTTTTCCACTGAGGAGGAGTACAATTAAATATGTCCACTGACGTAAAATTTTTGTTATGAATATTACATGACCTGTGTAAAAAAGTATTTCCAGCATACTTAGTTCTATTCTTTGGTACCAGCTTCTTCGGAGTGCACTACAGAGAGATAATTCACAATTTTGACTTTATTTAAAAGCACTATGATTTTTTTCAATGGCGGCAGTAGTTTGCAAACTACGCGCTCTAAATAAGGATAATGGTCGGCGAATAAGCGTGGATTACTTTTTTGAAACAATTGATTGCTGTAAGTTTGGTACTTGATAACAAACTAGTGATCGACTAAATATTGCTCAAGAACTGTCCGCAACTATTAAAAGGTTTTTAAATTGTAGTTTGCTATTCGCTCAGAAATTAGTTGAGTTTTGAACTTATTGCTAGTTGTTTCACAAATGTAGTTGATGTCGTATTTAAAGAAAATCAAACATTTCTAGATTTGTTTCTAAACCACAGATAACCCTATTTAGTTTCTTTTTGACTTCGTAATCTTCGTATAGATTTAACAACACAAAACGCTTTGCAGTAGATACACAGTACAATCCAATATTTTTTTTAAATTTGTAGTCCTGTTTATTTTTTATTTATTTATTTATTTATTTATTTAGTACACACACAATTTTTACATGAAAAAAATAATGGACAGAAGAGTAGTACAAGGGCACAGCTTATTTCATATTGAAATTTCTTCCAGCTGGCCCGGGACAGGAAAGAACATTGAGAAGGGCAGTCTGTGTGTATCTCGAAGTAGGCACTTACAAAAACTTATACTTATATACATACATTATATATAACATAGATAATATAATATACTTACACATAGATAAAATATTTAATACATATACTAAACATACTAAAAATAAGAAGAAAGTTGCAAAGCAGAAAAGAATTCGACAGTGTTAAGAACAGGAAGATAAATAATACTCCTTCAAACGTTTTTTGAAGAGAGATATCGTGCGACAATCTCTTATCTCGGCCGGCAATGAATTCCAGAGACGAGCGGCGTGCACGGAGAAGGAATAAGAAGCGAAGTCGGAACTATGGGTGGGGAACTTAAGAAGGGATTTAAGATGCGATCTGCACGGGGTATTAGGCGGGTGTAAGAAGGAAAAACGATCGCGGAGGTAGGATGGATAAGAAGGGTTGAAAAGAACATTGAAAAGGAGACAAAGGATCCTAACATTCCTGCGCAGGCGTATTGGAAGCCACTTGAGTTCCTTACGATACATTGAAACGTGGTCGTACTTGCGAAGACCAAAAATGAAGCGAATGGCAAGATTTTGGAGGCGCTCAAGTTTGTTTAGCAGTAGCTCGGTGGCGTCTAAGTAGCAGACATCAGCATAATCGAGAAGAGGTAGAATGAGTGACTGAGCAAGAGAGATTTTAGTGGGCAAGGGTAAAAAGCTTTGGAGACATTTGAGGGAGTGAAAAGAAAAGTATATCTTGCGACTGACGTCAGCGACATGAGTTGACCAGGAAAGATTGGAATCGAGGATAACCCCCTAAATTTTTAACGGAATTATTGTACGGGATAGTAATTCTATCTAGTAACACAGGTGGCAAATGAAGAGAATGGGCTTGGATCTGCATGTATTTGCTACCAATAATAAAAGCCTGAGATTTATTTGGATTAACCAAAAGACCATACTGCTTAGCCCAGGTGGAAATATTGTTCAGGTCGTCATTTATTGTAGATATGGCGGAGTCCACTGCACCGATTTTAAAATGGCGGTATAGCTGCAAATCGTCTGCGTAGAGATGGAAGTTGGAGGAAATGACTCTTGTGACAGAGTTGATGAAGATAGAAAAAAGGAGTGGCGAGAGAACACCTCCCTGAGGTACGCCAGCAGTAAGTACACACCTATCAGATGATGACTCATCAAGGCGGACACACTGCGAGCGCCCCTGAAGATAGGAATCAAACCATAAAAGAGCAGAAGAAGAGACATTTAGAGAGCGAAGAGTGGCAAGTAGAATTTCGAAATCGATAGAGTTGAAGGCACTGCTAAAGTCGAGTAATACCAGGACAGTGAGCTCCCTGTTTTCCATTGCCCAGCGAATGTCATCAGTGACATTCAGCAGAGAAGTGACGGTGCTGTGGCCAGGACGAAAGCCGGATTGGAAACGGCTTAACAGAGAATTGGACAGAAGAAAAAAAGAAAGTTGTTTATGAATGATACGCTCGAGAACTTTAGATAGGAACGGTAAAATAGAGATAGGTCGGAAATGACAAGGTAAAGATGGGTTAGGAACTTTGGGTAAGGGGATTATGTGAGCCGTTTTCCAGATCTGAGGAAAACAATTTGAAGTGATAGAGAAGTTGAAGATGAAGGTGATAATTGGGAGAAGAGTAGACAAAATAGGAATAAACATTCTCGAGCACAAATTATCGTCACCGACGGATTCAGAAGAAATAGACAGTATAGCACTTTTAACATCGGTTTCAGAGACAGCAGAAAAATTGAAAGATGGGCAGTTAGGTCTAGAAAGAGATGAAAGCTGCTTTAAAGTAGCATCCTTCACGCTGCGATCTAGACTTACTGGGGGAAGAGAGAGATGCTTGTTTAATGCATTTAGGTTAGTGCCGATGGGAACTGAAGAAGAGGGTTTACCCACACCGACCGAGCGAAGGAATCTCCAGGCGTCTGCTGGATTACGGTTCGTCAGGGAGTCATGAAAAAATCGTCTCTTAGCATCCCGACACAAACGATTGCAGCGATTTCGAAGTTTTTTGTAGCGAGCCAAATTGTTATCCGTGGGGCATTTTTTGTACTTGCGTTTTGCTTTATCCCTGTTGTTTCTACTTCAGACGTAGTTTTTTTACGTAAAGACAGACATTTTCAAAAACTATTTACTTATATTTATTTTTTTATTGTAACAGCTCTATACAAATCTGCTGTAACTCACCTTTTGCGGACACTCGGGGGAGGGTCCAAGAGAAATGACGACCCTTAACTAAAGCACACACTGACGCGCGGCACACACGCAAGCTGACCCACACACACATACACACGCACACAAACGGGGTTGTTTGCGAGGCAAACTTGCTGGTTTCTTTCTGGTCAAGTGGGACGTGGCTAAGTGAAAAAAACGAAGAGTTGAAACTTTTGCATAAAACAGACTTTTAAATGGAAATGGAAAAAATGACAGTTTTGTTTTCAGTAAAATACATTTTTATGTTTAAATTAACTACGGGAAAGGGAATTAAGGGCCGATTTTAAATCATCAGTTAACAGATATCAGTCAGTTTTATTAATAACCAAATAAAATAAAAGTCATTACAAAATTTGACCAGCAAATGTATGACAAATATTTATTTTCAATTTAGCGGTATAATACGCTATCAAACGAATAAAGCTTTACGAGTTTTTGGGCATTGAAAAGTCAGCCTTAAGGGATGTTTTTTTATTGACTCATCAGTACCTTTAGCACGAACAGCTATCGTGAAAAAAAAACGCGCGTAAATTTACTCGATAGACAATTCTCTATGGAAAATTTAATTTCGCTTATCGGCGATAGATGGCGCTGTACAAATTTCCAATACAAAATTTATTTATCGAATGATTTTACTCGCGTTATTTTTTTCGATAGCTGTTCGTGCTAAGGGTACAGTTCTATGAAATTCATTAAAAAACATTTATGAAAAAATCTAACTATTACTAAATGACAATATACGTAAATCATATTTATTAGGTACTTAACAAAAACATAAGTTTGCGATACATATTTTTTTTTATTTAAAAATATATTTCTTAGATTATACATTGCCTGAACACCTTTAAGCCTACTGCCCACCACCCCAAAGCTTACATCTATACCTCTACATAGATGGTGTGTCCGTAGTTACATCCTTCCCGGTCCAGTTTCCGCACGGCTGGGTTTTGTTAATTTAATTAGGGACACAAAAAGATTAAGGACGCAAGCACAAAGTCTTTGTTGGGTAGTGTTGTGTGAGTCCGCCTTTATGGGTGGTTTCTGTTGAGTGCATATATTTTTGGTACCTACATTTTCGTAAGTAGGTAATAATCTGACACGTCCAGTAATAAGATAATGCTTGTAAACGTAGATTTAGATTTACACGACGTTTGTAAATGCTTAAAAAGAAACGCTTACAAGATAAACTTGATTGAAAATATATTATTTGCATACCTACCAAAAAAAACATTTTGTTCTCTAAAATTAGTAAATGCTCACCAAATCTCAAACCGCCCAAGAAGATTTGGTAAGCATTTGGGTCAATCAACTTTTAATTGTCCTATGAGTTTTCCTGTCCACAAACATAAAAGTATATATTCCTTGAAAATAAATACAACTAACTTATAAATTATGGATTGGGTTAAATGTAATACTTTAATTTTCATTTTGGTAATAGAAATAAATATGTTGTTTACATATTTATTCGTATTATATAGGTTGTCCAGTGGACATTTCATACAAATAAAGGGGACATCAACATCTCTCTCGACAATCGTTAAAATACGAACAAATTTGTAAACAACATATTTATTTCTATTACCAAAATGATAATTATAGTATTACATTTAACCCAAACCATAATATTGAAGTTAGTTGATATTTATTTTCAAGGAATTATATACTTTTATGAAACAATTATATGTAACAATATTACAATTAAAAGTTGGTTGACTTATTTACTAATTCTGGGTTAGGTAAGGTTAGTATGGTGATAATTTAAACATAAGCCAAAAATCTTTATTAAAACCAAACCCTTTATAAAATACTAGTCAGCAATTATCACTAAAAATAATTTTTAAATTACTTATATTATTTCTATGACCTAAACATCAAGTCCTTTCCTACTAATTACTACGATGCTTCGAATTTTATCCAATTTTATTTTTTTAATTTTGTATCTGTAAATTGTATATAAAGTGCGTGCTTGTATAATAATCGCAGAGAGCTACTTTCAAGACATTAGATTTCCAAACCAGAAAAACACCTTCCCCGAGCATTATGCAAATCAACTAAAGTTCTAAACATCACAATAATATTTACCCCACTTTCGCACCACTGAAAAGACACGCGTAGATTTAGCAAAAATACGTTTGCCATCAGCTCAGAACGACCCATGTTTATTTTGAAAACAGTTGCCGATTCCTATCGCGATACCGCTGAATATAAAAAGTAAGTCGATAGCTTACCACTGGAATTTATACTTTTGGATAACCGAAATATGTTTCGGTGTCCAGTGTAAATTGGCCTTCCCTGCCGCGTCGGACGCGAGCGTTCTACGTGATAAAGGGAAAGTTATCACACGCAATAGAGGTCTTATTGGCTTGGTTTTTTGCTCGTCGAATATATCGTATAAATTCAGCCCACGGGCGAATATAACGCTGGTAGTCGACGGGTTGTTTTCACATAATAGAGTCATTTTCTTTTGTTTTTGCTACACATCTCTCGTTATAGGTACGCAGACAATGAAAACAAAAGACGGTGTTTTATTTCGGGCCTTAACTTTCCCTTTTTATAAGGCCTTTTATAAGGCCGCGTATAGAATTTAGGTGAATAACAAGGTTTGATGTTAATAGATTTAATGTTATACTTATATTATAATCCATTGATATAATATACGGGGTATCTACAATGTAAACATTTATAGCACAAATAAAGATTTGTATTATTATTATTTTAAACTTATTTTGTTTTCGCAATTTGTGGGACCGCGGGTCAACACAGAGAGACTATAATTAGGAATCTATTGTATTTTCTGGGGTGTCTAAAAAAATTCTATGATCGGCATGTGTTTTTGCAGGGTTAATTATTAACGAGTGGTACCTATATTGTTATGAATAAAATATTAATAAGTAAAAAATATGCTTGGTATACTTAAACTACACAATTCCACATTGAATTCGAAATCCACAGTTCCATATTAAGAGGTTCTAGAGATGTTATGGACTTTTAAAATCAAAGCAATTTGTATCAATAACTTTGCTGCTTAAAAAGTTACTCGCAAGTACTGTACGTACTGCGATTAGTCTCTAACAGCATTCCGAAGAGTCCGGTTGCATTGGAAACGGTTGGAATTTAGTTCCATTCAGTTGGCGTCTACTCTGGCCTTTGGCAGCTGCTTTGTGTACGGTGACTGTAGTTTCAGCTGTGAGACAGGACAAAATAGAGAGCTAAATATTTCTAATAAGCTAGTCAAAGTCAAATAAGCTTTATTAAAATAAACTTAATTATTAAGTACTTTTGAATCGTCTATATTTTCCTACCACCCGTTCCAGACTTTTTAGCTGACAAGAAGAACGGGCGCAAGAAACTTATCAGTATATAGTAACGATATTTACAAACTTGAATATATCGTTACCAGATAATTACAACAGGGTGACAGGATTATTGGCAACAACATGGACTTATTATATTACTTCAACAAAGTACTTATAGTAGCAAGTTATGCGTTACATCATTTCCACGCATTTTGATCTTTAAGATAATCGTCTACTTTATACTTAATATAACCTTTACTCATGAGCGTTTTTTTAACATGGTTTTTAAATTCATGCAAAGGAAGATCAATCACTTGTTGTGGAACTTTGTGACATTTTTAAAATGGCTGAAATGTTTTTCTTTTTTCAAAAAAATTTGAAAAACTGAATAGTTTTTTTTTATTATTGAGAGACGCTTCGCGCTCGCTCGGTCTTTCGTTGGGTAAGTAGTTCGCGATTTTTAGTCTCTAAGAAAAACGCCCTGCCAAAAACGAACAAAGTACTTTCAATAAAACCGCGCTAGTATCCGTTAAAAGTGTTTTATTTCACGAACTAAAAAGTTAAATACTTGTTACTAAACTTTTTAGTTCGTTTTGTCGTCATTGCAGTCGGGGGATCGTTCTATGAAACAATTTTTAATAATATAATAAAATTACACACTCTATTTTTTGGCAGTCATGTAAAATGAGGTCCCCTGAGTGCAATGACACATTACAAAATAGTGTCTAACTGACTTTTTCAAAAAATCTATAACCAGTGTCACTCGGGCTGATGTAAGAATTCTAACGATACCTCACACATTAAAATCTGTTCGGGAATTTAGAAGTAATGGTAGAATAAAGAAACTCACATAAAGAAACAAACATAAACCGCCTGAATACACTTTTCTTTATATCACAGGTTTCCTTTTGAATAAAGGATTCCTTCATCCTCCTCTATTTCTTTTTCTTCATTATCATTTTCAAGCATCGATTGCTTGCATAATAATTAAACGATGCTTAATCTGGTATTTATTTATTTATTAAGTAGTACTTAGTGCGTTTTTTTCCCCAAATTTCGAGAAGAAGTTATTACTTTTACTATATTTAATTCTTTTCACAACGATCGTAGAATGAACGTTATGATAGTAATAAAAATAAGTTTACTTCACTGATCATTATTGGAAGTCTGAGTCTCTAAATTATTCATAGACAGCAATTTCCTGTGGTTATGCATATTCTATAAGTTGCAAAGTTTTGAAATAAAAAGTAACAAATATTGTTTTCCTGTTTTAGTGCAATATATTGTCACCCTAGCGATCGGAAACTTGCTGAAATACAGCGCAACTTGTTACCGGTCGGTTTCGGTGCAAATTCGTAATGTTGCAGCCCCTTTGTGCTTTTACAAATTTTACTGCTCCTCCAACTTAAACGATTTAACGATGAACGTTCAACTGTAATTGTAAGTTATTTATGTGTATAACAGTTGTAAAAACTGTGATTATCACAGCGTTTTACTGATAAACGTGTGTTGTATGTCCATATTCCGCCATTGCTTTCACTTCTCACTTCGAGGTTGAAGATCTTAATCATAGGTAACCTTAATAACGTCAGAAAAAAGAATTTAATGTAGATTAGAGATTTATTCAGACTAGGCTGTTACAAGCATTTGTGATTGTCAAAGAATCTACACCATATCAGTTTGCAAACCCTGAGCGGAAGATCTTGTAACGAGAAGAACCGGCAAGAAACCGGTCAAGGGCTGCTTTTTTCTAACTGTTTTATTTTGTAAATTCTATGACCTTCCTTAAGTTCCAAGTAGGTAAATATTTAATATCTAAAAACAAAACGAAAATCCTCCATTGTTAAATAAGGAAATGGATACAAACGTTAGTATTTTTCAGTGTACACAACCATCTGACCCTCCTCACCGCTATCATGTCCGAGTGACAACGGTCACGCCGCGACGCGCGACGTTTCTGATAAAACGTTCACTTGTCGCCCGACGTCACGGCGGTGGACGGGAACAAACCGAAAAACCTTTGAGCCAAAACAAATGACAGTTTTTTGGTGTGGCTATACCTGTCTAGACCGAAATATGTGAAAACAAACGCTTCCTATTACACCCTTGCTAGAAGAATCTTATAATAGGGATGATGACAACTTTTTTTATTTTATGTTACTTACATAAATTACCTCTCAAAAAAAGAAACATTGGTAAAATAATTAATTCGCTAGCATGAAAATTGCCCGAGATATCACAGTGTGAAATGCACACAAATGGACTTGCCCAAAAACACTCCATACTAATGGCTTCCTAGTTATGACGTCACGCCTGAGAAGTTTGTATGCAATTATTAATTATTATTATACTCCAAAGCATAAATTTTTGTTTGAAAAATAGAAAAAATACTACTAATTAACTAACTAGAAAACATTGCGTTTCATTCATATTGATTACACATGTTTCACTTACTATTTCTTTTAGAAACAGACTCAGCTATTCATAAAAGCAGCAATGTTCTTCTGAAAAATTTCGCTGACCCCATAACATTTTGTTTATTCGCATTTCCCGCAGTATTTTTAACAAATAAAAAACATGAAACTCATCACCATTAACCATACCTTTCTACCTATGCGCTTGTTGCACGCGCTCACACAAAAAATGCAACAAAAAATAACGACAAAGGTGTCGGGTGGACTCCCACCCCATTTCCCCCTCACATCCTTGCACTCGCCAACGCTAATCTGTGTATTTTACTAACGCACTTTCTCCATAAAAACACCAAGCAAAATCACGCCTTAACCCACAACACATAAACGCGAATTTCCATTGTCCCTTCAAAGGATTTGTACAATAGAACTTTGGCAAAACAGCAGACAGGGGTGGTCTACCTAAAAACGTGGAAACACTGATGAATGCCCCCCATTTAGATGTTATTTATTTAGAATGTGACCAAGAAAGGGACTGTGTCGCTTAACTTTGCCCAGAGTTTACTTAGGACGGAGAGTATTGGGTTAAACTGAAGACGTTTTGGGCCGAGATAAATTACGACAGTTACGCGGGTCCAGTTTTTCGTGTTTCGGCTTATGATGGCGGTTTGTCACTCCGAAGTTGCGATAATGTGGGCCTTTTAGACCGACCGAGGGTGTTGGGGGGTTTTATTGAAGTTAATATGCAGCAGGGGAATACTAGTAATTTTATAATTTAAAGATTTTCTTCAATAAAATTCATAATCGTAGCTTGGTCTGTATTATGGTTACTATAAATTTTATATTACAGTGAATTCATTAGCTACCGCCAAACGTATTATAAAATAATTACAATTTGAGCTGTTGTTTTTCACAAATAGTTAAAAGTCAAAATTGGATTAAAACAGGCAGTCAGTTTGACAAGACAAAGGAATTTTAGAACCACCACGAACCACTGTGGCTGAGTGCCTTCCGAAGCACGGAGGAGAACAAAATAAAAATTTTGGGTCACCCATCCCATAACCGACCCTTGCGAAAGTTGCTTAACCTCCGCAATCGCAGGGTCAGGCGCTAAACCACTGCGCCATGGAGCTCCTCAAATGATTTATGGAAATCCTAAAAGGATTAATGATTTGAAAAAGGTACAATTTCAAAAGGTTACACCTATTCAATGTTTACCTATCATTGGTTAGAGAAAGTTATTCCTGAGTCCCAAGCGACGGCAGACCCGCAAATAAAAGATATCTGGTCGGCAACTTTCGCTACTATCTCGACCCGAGTTCCACTAAAACTTTAAACCACATTAATCTTTTCGCTCGTCTGCCTCAACCCCTAACCGTGGTTCTCACCGAAATATCACTCCTAGTATGTATTTATTTTTATTGTGTGACTACGACGTTTCGTAATCATTTAAATAGCTGACAAATTAAGGCAAAATCGTACGTCAATAGTCTCATGGCTTGTTACAATACATATTCGTAAAAATTATAATCATAATGATGATGATGGCTCTAATAAAAATTAATGCAATCTCGTTTCTCAGATTATTTTCTTTGAAATGTAAAACTTAATTTTATTTCCGGACTTGGAAGGCAATATTACTTTTACGAAATTCATACGAAAAAGAAATAAGTAAAGGCCGCCGGTAACGATCAATTGCGATTGTCAATTTTAACGTCATTGACGCCCATTGATGCGAAAATTGATCGTTTACGTGCAAATGAAGCGATTGTAAATTGCTCCAACAATGGCACTGACGAAAAATTGACAATCGCAATTCGCAATTGATAGTTACCGGCGGGCTTAACTTACCTCTATAAAATGTTAACTATTTACACGACTTCCCAAAAAAGAAGTTTATTGTTTAAATAGCTAATTGATACTTCCTGAAGTCCAAATTGAAGAAAAAAATTGAAAATTAAAAAAAGCGTTCCTGAAATACGAAAATATCTAGTAGGTGGTAGGTACAGACTTATTTTTTTAAGAAAGTGAAAATAAAAAATATTTGCCTGTCTATCGTTAGTAGTGGTAGTAGGACAAACGGCACGCGGTCTGTCTGTCGGTGTGTCAATAGGTAACAAATGGACCGGCTTGTGACTGATGGAGCTTCTGGAAAATTCGCTACAAACCAATGGAAAAATCTTTATTCTTATGTGGTGCGGTGGACTGTTTCAATTGTGTTACTTCTATACTGATGTAAGGTGATAACGAACGATGCATAATAAAATCATTATTCGTCGATTAGGTATTTATTTTTCTGTCACAAAGCAGTTCTTCAAAAGTACTAATTAAAAAGTGGTCTTCTAAAATTTTTATAAAATCTACAAGTATTTTAACTTAATATACTATTTTGTACAGTTTTTTTTAAGAAATATGTACTATTTATAATATAAATAATTGGCATGGCAGTAACACTATTGTGAATATACAATGGCCTTCAAAATATCACACTTTTGAAATTGCAATACCATTTAAAATTCTCAAGATATATTTTCGAAATAAGGATTAGAAAGAAAATTAAACTTCATAGTCGATAACCTTCTTGAAAAGAAACGATTTTATTTCAAATCTTCTTTAGTTCATGAGAAATGAAATTTTAAAATTGTGGTTGGTACTTATTTACGGAGTTTTGAAGGTTAGTGTCTTTGATCTAACTAGATTCTAGATGATCGAAGGTCAGTATACATTTTATGATTTTCTCCAAGTTTGTCACTTTACATTTATCAAGCAAGTATGCCAAACTACTACCAAAGTGTTATTATATTTATATAGGCACTACCGAGGTAATAGTACTATGTAGCTGATTATTTAAACATCTCGCAAATGTTTCTTTAGAAAGGGAAATGTTCATTTAAATACAGTTTTGTTTAAAAGTAGCTATTAGCTATTATTTGTTATTATAACTTCAATATTAAGTGACTTTACATACCCACATATAATTTTCAGTTCATATACAAAACATAGTCACATTTAAAACTCAGTGGTGGTAAAAAGATAAAATAATCACATTTATATTCAACGGTGCCAATATAGTATTATGTCGTATCGTGTCTAATGTATACTATTTTTTAATACATCTACCTATCAACTCACATTATGGACGAGTGAACACGCACTGACTGCAAAAAAATCTGTATCTATTTAATAACTGTTTTTTTTAGAAACAATAAAAGATTGAATTCAATTGTAGGTAAGTATTTGGCACCAATGCTATATCTGATTTTTTTTTGTGAAAATACTTCTCAAAAAAAATAAACCTAGGGTTAATATTCAACGTTCACACGAGGAAAAAAAATTCACTTTTACTCTCTCTTACTTGAGTATCAGCCATCAAACTAGATTTAGACCTGCTCGAAAATGCTATTTATTTAAATTAGAGTTGGCAATAGGATAGGTATAGTTTTTGTATATCACGAAGTTGGTCATCGATGCTATTATCTCCTTGCTATAAAATTAAAACTCGTTCAATTCATTGGACTTCGCAATTAAAACATGTTAGTATTTTCGAGTAAAAGCTTTGATATTCTTAATGTATTTTAACGTACCTATGTTATTAAAAAAATGTGCCTTATAGATATTAAGTATTTTGTAAATAAAAATAAATTATAATTTCTATGAATGATGCATGTTTCGTTTTGTTAAAAATAATTAAATGCATTAGACTTTTTTGCTATCCATACTCACTGCTCCCGTCCTCAGAAAAATGTTGTGGCGAATTTCATATTTTTGTAAGTATCTACTCCGTATGTTTATTCTCCATATGTTTGGTTCACATGAAATTTTCTTGATTTTTTTATGCTTTCATAAGCTTTGTACGTAAGCTCGTATCGGTTGAGAGCCCTCTGTACCATGGAATATCATATTACAGTTTTGCCGAGTCATTATTTCATTACTTAATGTTGTAAATGTTGTTTGCTTCAGATATTGGATGTAAGGTTTTTTTTTTATAAATGAATGTTTATTCTTTTTTTACTTTACTTTTACCTTGTTTTACAACATTGCGTATTATTTTAGAAATAGCAACACATACAAGCATACTACGCAAAATTATTCGTAGCATTATTTTTTTGCATGATGTTTGGCTTTTTTTAAACAGCCATAAATAGTCGTTTTCGTCGATCAATAAAAGCAATACCTATACCAAAAAAAGTCCGAAATGTTGTCGTGACGACCATTAAAAATAAATTGCATCATGTCGTTATATTTCTTAAAATTTAAAAACAGATATCATTTCATTATACAACTAGCCTCTAATCTGGTCCCTTCAGAGGTCCAAGAGGTACACACTCCTCATAATCCCTCCTAATGCCCTGTCCGTTGCAAGGGACATTTCCATTTATTATTGAGCACTTAATTTATGTGTTTTGTTATGGACCGACAACTGAAAGCTCCGTCCTAACAAAAGGCCAAAAACTTAACAAATATTTCAACGGAATCTCAACTTTAAACCACCCATCTAAGTTCGAATTTAGAAAGCTAAACTAAAGACGACTAAGGCTCTATGATGTTGAATTTAAAAACTGCTTCTTCGGACGTTTTGAAATGCTAGTTGCTTTTGTAGTTTAAACCTTATGTTCTTTATGGTTAAGAAAGTTTTTGCTATAACGACAGTTGGCTTTAAACATCTATTAAGTTTGAAGCAAAGATGAAAATTTAAAAGGAATACGATTTCTTGATTTGCTAATTCAGACTTTATTGCTTAGAAAGGTAAGTGTAGTTTTGAGAAGTAAGGTTGTTTCTTATACGACTTTAGGAACAATAAATTGATCACTTAAGGATTGTTTAGACAATGTATGGGGCAATCGGTTCACTTCGGGGGCAGGTTTTGCTTAAGAGGGGGTGAAATGACATTTGGGATAGTAGTAAATCCAGGGATGAAGGAGGTCATTTTTCATAAGAAATCCGCTGTCTAAATAACATGGATTTTATAATGGAGTAGGTATAAATGTGTTTTCTAAAATGAAAAATATAATTAAATTACATTATGCCAATTTCAAAATCAGGATTTCTACTATCTTTCGCATGTACAGGAGTTTTGCAGTATCTACCTACGTTTTTTTTAACTATATTAGGAATGCTGAATTAATTACTAAATGTGAAAAATTTCTGATATAGCATAAGTCAAACATTAAAAATTTTCATATTTTTTTAAGTGGTAATTTAAATGTCCGAACAGCTGATCAAAATTTGTAAAAAAGTTTATTTTTTTGTCTGTTTTCGGAAAAGTCGTAGAACAAATGTTGGTGTTTATGATGTTAGTAATCTACTCCTTGTGTTGTTGGTGTTTAACAAATAACCCTGTATAGCGCCACCAACTAAGAAAAAAATTACAACATAATAAAATAACTATGATTAATAAAATTCTGAAACATAATATACCTACTTAATATTGAAATCTCGAACACGTTCTCAGGTTGGCTGGAAGAGATCTCTTTTAGAGATAAGTCCTCCTTTGTGTACATATCTATCTTAATTAATTTTTTCAATACAGTTGCTCGAAAATGTAAGTTTACGATGACAGTCGAGCGTGCGGAAAGTTGATTTTACCGCACGCCGTGCGTTTTTGTTTACGGAGTAGTACAGCGTGCGGAAAGTTGATTTTACCGCACGCCGGCGCTGTGCGTTTTTGTTTACGAACGTTTTTTTTTAATTTCTACTAGCTTCCGCCCGCGACTTCATCCGCGTGGACAGTAGAAACATATTGCAACCAGTTTAAAATGACCCCTTTAGTGTATGAAAGCTAGTACTACGGAGAGTTCAAGCTGTTTCCCTGGTTCCACCCACCTGAATTTGATGAAACATAGCTTAGATTTTAAGTTGGACCTCAATCTACTAAATTGTGAAAAATCCATCAAAATTCGTTTAGCGGTTTTTGCGTAATTCGCGCACAAATATTTAGAATTTACAGTTTTAATATATGTATAGATTACAATTTCAGTAGTACCTATAATGTTTTCTCGCAAATGTATTGAAAAACGTAGTATTGTGTAACTGTTTTTATGAGTGCAATAAAGAGTGCAATAATATTTACCTATAGTATTAGCAAGATTTTAATTAAACAGTTATTCCGTTGTAATGTTTTTTCTTGATTGGCAGTGCTAGCGGAGGATCGGTAAAAATATCTAAAAATATACACAACGAATAGTTAATCACCTCCTTTTTTGAAATCGGTTAAAATGCAATGGGGAATGTCCGAAAAAAAAACAAATTGGCTGAATATTTTTTTATAGGTAGGAAATGTTTCTTTATTAATAGTTAATAGTTTCTTCCTTAATAGAAATAAGTTTCAGAAAGTGTAATAGCAGAATGGATATTACACCTTTGCCTGCCACAACCACAAGAGGTATTTAAAAAAAGTTGAAACTTTTTAATACCATGTTGTCGTTATGGCAAAGGTATACCTAATCTTCATTCTGCTGTTACTTTCATGCATTTGTAAAGTCGAAATGTTTTTTTAAAATTTTTTCACGCAACCGAAAATCTGTTTTTTTTTTCTATTACTAAGGGAGCTTATTCCTACCTATAAAGAAATATTCAGCCGATTTGATTTTTTCGGACATTGCCCATTCTATTTGTCTTTAAGTATAACTATACACAGTAGCTACATGTAGCTATTCTCAATCAGTCTTTTGAGGGGAGAACCTCAAAATACAGTAATAAATCACTTCAAAATTATAACCTGTTTGTTTATTTGGTTAATAAGCTTACCACATGCCGTTACAAAGCAAAACCATCAACAATGGCCACGCGTATAAAATTCAATGGCCATAACACCACTATGATTCATCCCAGCATTCATCTCATAAAGGTCCACTACAAATACAAAACAAACATGTTCCCGAGAGGAATCTCCAAAAAGTATCAATTTATTCCCTGTCAAGTTATGACCACTAAACGGCTATTATGGCCCGTGTCAAACGCCTTTTGTAGAACTACCTGTGTGATCTCTAAAGAGTATTTATCTGGAGTCAAACCAACATCCGAGGTCCAACTGAACATTTAAAAGCTATAAAAACTTTTTGTGAAACCTGTATCACGCGTGGCTGTGGCACGCGACAGGGGTGGTGGACCGGTCAGCCATTGGTCAGTGGGGAGAGCCAGAGGCGAGGACTGTGATTGGTCAGTCCGAAATGGCCAGGTGTGAATTTGGCGTTCGATTTTTGAATTGCGTCCGCTTGAAAGAAATAAGTATTTTGTTTTTAATTTAGCCTTAGATGAAAATTAATTAGTTTTAAATTATTGTTGAAGGGATAGACGGCAACACTTTAATTTTATATGTGACAGAATAAAATAATCAATCGACGGTAAAAATTGTGGCCATTAGTTTTAAGGTTATATTATGAACAAATAGAAGATTCCTACTCGTATATTTAACATTCAGTAGCACATGAAGTACTTATGCCTTAAGTTTCATGAATCCGCTTGCAATTTATTTCAATTCAATTTTTTTCGAGAAACAATGACTCATAATGGTTAGTAACAATTGAACTTAAAAGATAGGTTAGTACATAATATTATTAAATTAAATGTTCATTATTAAATTAATTAAATTAATATTCATTATAACATATCTACATTATTAATAAATTTAATATGTCGCCAGCGCATTCTCACGTACTATTCCATATGTTGTTGGTGGTACATGTTCGAAATGTTCAGCTACAGGTATTATCGACACGTTAAATAGTATTACTAAAACTAGATTTAGAGATTTCTGTTTAGATCTTGCCTTATTTGTCACATTTCTAAAGAAAGACGCCCATTTCTGACCTGCCAAAATGTTTATTTTACCAATTATCGTGTGTAATAGAAAATAGTTAATAGCTCATAAAATTGCATTTTTACATTGTTATTTATAAATTGCTAACTAAAATAAAAATCAACAATACAAAAACAGCAAAAAATAATTATAAAAATTGGCATTTTAGTATAAAACTAAAACAGATTTTAATATCACACATTTTTCTGATTGGAAAATTAAAATTCAATAAATACTAGTGTTCTACGGTCATAGCAACTAAGTATTCAAATATAAATTTATTATCCTAATACATTACTTTAAAAAAAGTTATTTGACAGGTCAACGCTCATATGGGATGTGGTCGATGTTCTTTAAAAGTTTCATAATTTTCAGTAACAATTTTAGGATGATTAATAAAAAAAGGTTTTAGTTGTAAGTACTGAAAATGTACCACTGCAACTATAAAAACAAATATGCTTTTCTAAAGTCTTTCAAATAATAGCAACAATTACAACACTTTAACAATCACACGAAACATTTCACTTAAAATTAAACTTTTCACCTAATAATTCAGTATTAAGTATTATTGTGTCCGTGCGCTTTTCCTCTACTATAAACAAGTCGTTGTAAAATAGAAAATGTAACAAGAGCAACATCTCATCCGCACCACACTAAATTACAATCGAGAAGGCAGTGTGGGGAAAACAAAAAACATTTATATCAATGGCGGGCCGGTTCTAAATTTACTAGTCATTGACAGGCCATAAAGAGGCGGGACGCCTCGGGAGGCTCGTTCGGATATGGAGTAAGTAGATAAGAAAACTAGAGATACTAGCCTGCCGTTTGTGGAGCGAGGATCTATATAGAGCTGGGTTCACATGCATATGTGTACGCAGTAAAATTTTAAATACTATTAATTACAGCAGCTTTTCTTGATTTAGTTAGATTACATAATTTGAAGTATATTCTAGATAATCCATTAAGTCATCGACAAAAACATAAAGGTACCCTCTTAGGTTCGCGAACCTGCACCATATTGGGTGCGCGCTCCGCATTTTGCGATCCGATGCAAACGAGCAGGAGCAAGTAGAAGTTCGCAATATCGTCCACATTGAGCTCCACGAACATGCAACATAGGTTCGCTGAGCACGAGGTTCGCAAACCTAAGTGGGTAGGGTACCCACCCTAATATGTGCTTACTTTCATACAGAATGAGTGTGTGCAAAAACATGAGCTGTGTCATCATGACTACGTAAGCTTAGTTGCTCTGACATGAGGAAATGCTTGCTAAATGATCTAATTACAAAATAAAAGAGTGCACTGGTTTCAAACTATACGTTGAAGGTTTAACTATTATTAATAGGTACTATCTTCCGCCCGCGACTTTGTCCCCGTAATTATTTATTTAAAAAAATCCCTAAGTAACCTATAGACAGGCTAAAAGTATATTTTGTTTAAAAGTATTTATTGATTATAAACTAATCGAGAAAATAAAGGATACTCGTAATACCTCAATAAAAACGTATGAAAATCAAATACTGGTTACATCAACTCTACATAGATATTACGGGTCAGATGCGAAGTTTTCGGCCGGCGCGCGGCCCAAGGGACGCGGGTTCGAGCCCCGGATAAAACTCCGGGTAATTCTCACGTACTACCCCCGCATTTGTCAGCTACCCACAAACACGGGGTAGGTAGTTGTTAATTATGCAAATGTAGAAAGCCTTTAATATTTCAAGACGTACCTATCCACTGGCTGTTTATGTGATTGTTGGATGTGCTTTTAAATTAAAACTGTTTCAATTACTATTATAATAGAGTTAAGGAGTTGAGGAGCTCGGTGGCGCAGTGGTTTAGCGCCTGGCCCAGCGATTGCGGAGGTTAAGCAACTTTCGCAAGGCTCGGTCATGGGATGGGTGACCAAAAATGTATTATCTCGAACTCGTCCATGTTTCGGAAGGCACGTTAAGCAGTTGGTCCCGACACCCAGTTTGCAGTTGTTAACACCCACCAATCCGCATTGGGCCCGCGTGGTGGGTTATGGCCTATCCTCCTTATCTACCAATAAGGAAGGCCCCAGGTGGGGACATCAAAAATGGCTGATGGTCAAAACTATTATCACATAGAATTATTTCAGATTTTTCTCTTTGCAAACTTCGGAGATAAGGGGGGGGAACGGTATTTTTTTTACATTTTTCATCATAAGTCGAAAACTATGTGGCCTAAAAAAAAAGTTTTTTTTTAAAATGTGCAAATAGCGCTCTTTTATATGATACTCCATATGCCCTAGTCGCCCCACTTAAAATTTTTAAAACCTCTTTTCAGTCCCTGTTGTAAAAAAACTATTTATTTTTTTATTTCTTTCTTACTTGCAAAATAGTTGGACAAACGTCATCTTTAACTATTCCAAATTTCAAGTTGATACCATTAGTAGTTCTCGAGATATCCAGCTGTGACAGACAGACAGACAGAAAGACAGACAGACAGACAGAGTCACACCATAAGGGTTCCTTTTTACCATTTTGGTACGGAACCCTAACAACCACTCACAAGCGTTACTGAAAAAATATGCCTATATATTGCATACATATTGACCATGGGTCGGACTGTTACCAATTTACGTACCAGTAAAAAAAATATTGCAAGTTTATATTTAAGGTTCTAAAAATATTTAACCTAAGTACCTCATTATTTATGTTTTCGTATAGTTTTTTCACAGTAGGTATAACATGTTTGCTCACACGTGAAGACTGAAATCTAGATACACGTAGATACATTCTAAGGGGTTCTTCAAATATTTATATTGACTTAGGTTAACCCTTGCGAGGTCCGTCCATCAGGCCTCACCTCACGGGACCGGCCAGGTAGTGATAGAGTTAACTATAATTAGACAAGACAAAATAAAAAATTCTTTAAATTACGAATTTTACCCGTGAAATAAGTATGCTTGGTTACTTACTTCACGGGAAACAAAAAACAAAAACAAAAACTACAGGTTGTTTGTTGTATCGTTCTAATATGCTAGTTAAAAAAACTTTGTTTGTGTTGTACTGTAATATGATAGACTTTGTAACATGTAATTTTTTATAATTATTTCCATTGTTTACGTAAAGTATTGCTTTTGTTTCAGAACGTCGATGAGAGGAATGGAAGATACAGGAATGATGACAAAAGGAAAAGAAAAAAAACACACACAGATCCTTATTAATGACGCTATTACATGATGACGTACAAACAAAATGAAAACATGTGTATAATTTGGTCACGAAACAATTCAACGGTATGATCCATTATAGTTTTATAATGATAGATTAGATATAATTGCTGATTCGTTTAACTTTAGATAATTAATAATTAAGTTATTAGACATATACTTTTATAGAAATTCGTATTATCGTAATAGCTATAGAGGTTTATGTATAAACTATATCTTACCTGAGGAGCTCGGTGGAGCATTGGTTTAGCGCCTGGTCCTGCGATTGCGGAGAATAAGCAACTTTCGCAAGGGTCGGTAATGGGATAGGTGACCAAAAATGTATTATTTTGAGTTCCTCCGTGCTTCGGAAGGCACGTTAAGCCGTAGGTCCCAGCTGCATTTGCAGTCGTTAACACCCACCAATCCACATTGGGCCCGCGTGGTGGAGTATGGCCCCAGCAGTGGCGACATTAAAATGGCTATAACCTTGGCTATGGCATTACCTGGGCAAGCGTGCTACACCTTAGACCACATCATGTTTACCAAACAAGATGGTGGTCAAATGCCTGCCCCAGTTACCAAAAAAAACCATACCTGCGATATAGCTTTATAAAATCTACAAATCCGTCAATGTTCATGGCTTGCAATTGCTTTTCCTGTCTAAATCTTCATAGCTCTCGACGTCCACCGGGTCAGCCCAAGGACCCGCAATAAAATATGCGCGGCAACACCGCTTGGATGTAAAAATGTTGTTTTTAGAGCCCTCTCAATAATGCATCCTTTTAGACGATGTTAAGTGCCCCTTTGACTCACCTGAAAAGGCAAAGACAACTTGTACTGAGGAAAACTTAACCTTTACTATTTACTAGTTCTAAGTAAACTTTAGATCATAAAATACGATTTTGTCCATTAATGACATACGTTCCTGTGATTCCAAAAATAGTTAATCACGGTGTGTTATAAAAAATTAGAACAACTATAGTACAGAGAGCCAAGACAATAATTGAACTGCACTGTTTAGGAACGAAACCTTTTCAAAAATAGCGATGCCGATCTTAACGATAAGTCACTCGATCATGAAGGTCATGAAAAGATTTACATCCGTTTTCACTAAACATAAGAATCGCCTTTTTTATTATTATTTTTTTCTTTTCATACTTAACGATCGTCTTTTGTTCCTCTCTGTATTTGTCATAGCTCTGTATTTCTAGCGAAAACATATTTTGTAATTGATATTATTATAATTAATTCGACTCAAGTTTGTTGTTTTTTCTTATTCACGGAATCACCGAATTAAATAGTAGTAACTGTTAAACAATTAACCATATACGTAATGAAATGAAAAGGTAATTTATTTAGTGCGTTTTCTAAAACCTGTATCTATCACATGGGTCTTATATCCTGGAATTGTTTGCATTACCTATACATTGGTTTAAATTAAGTAATTCTAATCAAAAAATATTACACACAGATTATATTTTATGCCCCAAAGTAATTCATAACTTATTTCAAGCACATAGAGAAGCAATTATTCCTAGTAGATAATCTATAGCTTGGCCCGTGGGATGACCCTTGCTTAACGAACTGAGTTTACCTTACTGTAATACTTCCTTGCCTACCGCAACTATTTAATGAATTTATATCGGTATTTAATTAATATTAAATCAGATGAGGGAAAGGTTACTTTGCAAGGAGATTCTGTAGTTTTTTTTCAGTTTTGCTAGTTAAGTTACTATGTTAATATCTTAAAGAACTATTGGTGGCGTTTGTTTGGTGAAGTAGTCTGCAGCTCTTAGATGATTTGCTTAGTACATATTTACACGAGTCGACTTGACAGGCAACTTGGCAGGCGACTTTAGTCAATTAGTGCTTTTTAACGACAATCGCTTGTAAAAACGAATCGCCACCTCATTGAAATTTGGTTTGCAATTAGATTTTACAAGTGGTTGTCGATAAAAAGCGCTAATTGACTAAAGTCGCCTGCCAAGTAGCTTCATGTAAATACCCCATTACTGAATTTTAGTGTAAGTACAAGAAGATAATATTTTGTTTAAAAGAAAAGAAACGACACACAGATGACAAAAAGAAAATTGATGTTATACTTCTGTGGTTAAGATAAAATTTCGGAGATATAAAAAAAAGTTTGGAAACTTTTGAAGTATCTTTTGTTAACGCAAGGGTCTCATAGACCCACTTCCACTCAGTTTGATCATAACCTCTGCTAGCAAATTATCCCAAAAATACTTGTCCCACTTAACGTAACTCAGTGAACTGTCGGGTAACATTCACTATCAATAAAGTACGATCCGATGGGCAAAGGGCGTCGGTGATCGATGGAACTTCTAATTTATACCCAAAACCCTGAGGCCGTATCGATTACCAACTTCGGCCCGAAGCGCCCGGTGAGCGGTGTTTTTGCTAAATTTCTAAGCGTCATCTCTAGAGGGTTAACGTGGTTAAAAACTAGACAAGAGTGAGCCGTGTTTTCGGTATAACATTCAGCTCTTTAATAAACTCTACATACTTTATACTACAGTCTCGATATTCATTGAACAAAACAAAACCAAGAGTATAAACCAGCTACAGAAAAAAATATCAAATCATTAACCTCCTAATAGAGATCAAATAAAAGTTTAACCTTATAAATAACTTGAAATTTTCGAGTAACTCAAAAATTATGCTATCGACAAGTTCATTTTCAAAGACCCAATCAAACTGGATGTCCCCGAACCTGCCTCTAAACTGCAGTTAAAATAAACAAAGTTAGCCGTATATCAGGTTACGGTCATCCGACAGGAACCCGGAGGATCCCAACGATACAGGATTAATTAGGGAATAGGGATCCCACTGGTCGGCTGTGAGGAGGGTACAGTCGATGGAAAAAGTGAGAAAGGTATTTTTTTTGCAATTTGTAAGGATTTACCCATATTTTTGTTAGTCATGTCTTCTGTCTTACAGTGTAGGTAGATAAAGAAATTGTAAATGGAATTGCTTACAAAATATCATTCTTATGTGGAATGTAATAAGCAAATACTTTAGAACAAAATCTGGCATGCAGTATCAATGTGAGTAAAACTAAGAAAACTAAAAAGTTGAATCCTCCAAGACAAGAATGGATACAGAAAGATATTTTAGAAGCAATAAATATAAGAAATGAACACTATAAAGACCATAAACAAAATCCAAAAGACAAAAATAAAGAAGAAATATTTAAAGCAAAAAGAAACAGTGTTAGCAATTTGATAAAAAATTTGAAATCAAAATATTATAATAATAATATTATAAAAATATTATTATATATTATAATTATAAGGCCTTTAAAAATTGTAGAAGCAAACCATCCAAAATGTGGTCACTCATAAATGAACTCACTCGAAATAAAGTGAAGGAATCAGCTGCCCCAGTTAAGTTGCAGAGAGGGTCGGAAATAGTTACTGATGAGAAAGAAATCTGTGAATATTTCAATGACTACTTCTCAACTATAGGAGAAGTTTTAGCAAATGAAATACCAAAGAAGTATCATCCGAGTAAGAACATGGAAACGACAACTCACTCACCGGAACTATCACAGCTATTCCCAGCCACTACCGAAGAAGTTATAAAAATTTGTGATCAGTTAGGTAGCAACACGTCCTCAGGTATCGATGGTATTAGCACTAAATGTATTAAATGTTTAAAAAATTTGCTTGCTGAAGACCTAACAAACTGTATAAATAAGTGCCTAGAAACGGGAATTTTTCCCGACAGCCTAAAGATTGCAAAGGTCACTCCTATTTTTAAGTCGGGTATAAGTACTAATCCGGGAAACTACCGACCAATATCTGTACTTCCAGTTCTCTCCAAAATTTTTGAAAGAATATTGTATAATAGAATAGAGAAGTACCTAAATTCAATTAATTTTTTCTATAACCAACAGTATGGTTTCAGACCAAAATCAAACACTCTCTCAGCAACGGTAGATCTTATTACTAAACTAAAAACTAATCTGGATAAGAAAAATATAGCGTTAGGCATATTTATAGACCTTAAAAAGGCTTTCGATACCGTTAGTCACGTCATATTGTTACAAAAACTAAATAAAATTGGCATTACTGGAACAGCTTTTAATATCTTAAAATCATACTTATCAGAACGTAAGCAAGTCGTAAAAATAGGGTACCATCAAAGTCAACCTAAACCTATAACCTACGGAATTCCTCAAGGATCAATTTTGGGTCCTTTGTTATTTTTAATCTATATTAACAATATCAATGAAATTGGTCTTAAAGGTGACGTAACTCTTTATGCTGATGACACATCCTTGTTTTATTTTGGTCCTTCGATAGAAACAATAATTAAAGACGCGCAAAGTGACCTTAACTTACTAAATGAGTGGTTTCAATACAATTTGCTAACTATTAATGTTTCCAAAACAAACTACATAATTTTTAAAACTAAAAACAAAAAGATTTCAGATTATGAATGTTTAATGTTAAACGATTGTAAAATAAACCAAATTGATAGCGAAAAATATTTAGGGCTCATTATTGACAGTAAATTGACGTGGCAACTTCATATTGATAAAATTAAAGCCAAATTATCATCTCTGACCGGAGCTTTGAGAGGTATCAGTAGCTGTCTCCCACGGGAAGTGCGCTACACTATATACAATTCTCTTATTAAGCCCCACATTGACTACTTGATCGAGATATGGGGTACAGCCGCAAAATCACATATAAACTTAATACAAAGAGCACAAAACAAATTAATTAAAATCCTTTTTAATTATAATTACTTTACATCTACAGAAAAAATATATAAAGAAACAAAAATATTTAATGTTACACAAACATATACATATTACACTTGTTTACTGATCCGTAAAATAATAACTAAAAATATACACACACAAATTAGTTTCACTAAAAAGAGGCAAATACAAAAAATTCAACTAAGAAATGCAAATGATTTAGTGTTACGGCCCCCTAGAACAAATTATGGCAAAAGAAATATTTTATTTGAAGGTGCACAAATTTATAACAAGCTTCCGAAGGACATTAAAGAAACTCAATCAACGATCACATTCAAAAAATTTCTAAAACATTACATAAGTTCAAATAAATAAATTAACAATAATAAATAGGTATAACTTCCTTCTTTTCTTTTTTTTTTTTGAAGTAGGTTAAAACGTTTGAATATATAAACGAACCATAATTTGTATTAATCTATGCGTTTAATCTTATATAGCAATCAATATAGCAATTAAACTAAAACAAAATAAAAATATAAAAAATAAAATAAAAATATAAAAAATAATAAAAAAGCTTTTTTAATTTAGCTTAAAAATCTAATTTCTAATTTAAGACAATAGGTACAAAAGGAAAAAGAAATAGTCCTAAAGTCTTAATAAATTCCAAACAAGCCACATCTAGCGTTGCGCTGAGCGTAGTTTATTTATACGTCAATGTTTTTGTTATCATTGCGCCCGATGCCTGAGGCTCGTGTATTTGTTGTGACAATGTTTTAAAACTACCGTCCATTAGTACGTATCTCTAAAATCTATTTTTTGTTTGTTTAATTGTGTTGTTCTCATGTAAGTGAATTAATGTAAATTCTTAATGAGAATAAATGTCTTAAATCTTAAATCTTAAATCTAAAAGTAAGAGCTTCCGGTTTACAAAAACCCCAATAAAAAACTAATTATTATTAAATCATTGGATAAGTTTAGTTTTTCATCCTGATTATTTAATTTTATATACTTCTTTTTAATCACAAGCTTTAACATTATACTGCAAGTTCGACATCAACTCATCGTATGAGACATATTGCTTTCAGTCAAGAGTGATTGAAGAAAACTGCTTTGGCAAAAAGAAATGTGAGGTCTGTGCCTTGTTTATCAAAACTTACAAGTCTTGTACATTTCAAAAAGAAGCATTTTCCTTATGAAAATAATTATTCCAGAAATCCGTTTATCAAAACACGTTAAATTAAACGCTAGAAAAGTTTTTGTTTATTTTACTAATATGTTTCACCCTTATTATTAGTCATTTCGTTAATCAAAAAAAACTGAACTTGTAAAAAAACTTACAACTTGTAAAAAACTCAATGGAAAATTCTGAGTATTTCTGAGGTTGTCCGGCGACTCTCCATTCCGTCTGACAATTTTAACAAGTGTCTTGCATAAATTATTTGGAAAATGACATAATTTACATGAACTTGTAAAACTTTTCATGTAAATTTTACTTGTAGCTTGTAAGTTTTGATAAACAGGGCACTGGTTTACTGTAAAGCACATGTGTGCGCGCCTGTACCCGGCACCGCTGTATTCGTCCGGCAGTCGTGTAACAGAATTACCTATCATTTTGATTGAGCGCTCAGGCCTCGGGAGGGCCTATTACTGCCTCTATTTATCTATCCAGTTAGCCAGACAGCCTTCCGACGGTCTAGCCAATGTATATGACATGTACAGATAGATGTTATCGATAATTGTATTAAAAATGGGGCGATTTTCTTCTCTTACGGGAAAAGCGATTGATATTTCTGGTAATCTTGCAAAATTCTTTGCGGCTACGGTAGTACGTCTTTAGTCATATACAGGGTTATTTGTAAAACACCAACAACCTCGCAGGACTAGATTAGTAACATCATAAATAACAACGTTTGTACAAATAAAAAAAACTACTTTCCATACAAAAGTTATAAGTCTCCCGCTTAGGGTTTGCGAACCAATGGCGTAGCTTCTATGTCATTCAAAAGTGCTTGTAACAGCCTAGACTTAATAAGTTATTTTGAGTTTGAGTTAAGTTGAATGTCTGATGAGCTGATCGAGTTTTGTATGAAATGTTGTTTCTTTTGTGTTTTTGATAAGTCGTAGAACCATTTCAGGTAAAAATCAGTAACGTTTTTAAATGATGATCTATGAAAACAAAATTCAATATCTATTTACAGCCGATTTTAATAATCTATCTTTAGTAAGAGATAGGCCTCCCTACTTTGGATCTGTTACTAGGCAACTGTTCTAATTTCCCGTCACTTAACAGAAATATCTAGGCAACAAATCTTTAGTGAGCCTATGTCTTATTGAGGATAGGTTACTGAAATCGGCCGTTAGTCAAATGTCAGTTATTATACATAAAGGCAAAAAATGATAATGGGGTTGGTAAACTTTTCCAAAACTGTTGTGAATTATATATTTTCTGGTAGCTTTTGGCTTTCGAGTCAGGAATAACAAATTGCGGAATTTTTATAATGCTTCATTTTAATTTAAATAAAAATAAAATTTTTTAATTCACAGCATAGTACAATAAATCACTATTACGGCTGTATGCGTAGGTATACATTTGCTCCGAAGACTTTCTATGTTATTGCTCAAAACAAAAAAAACCAAAGGTATGATTACTCTTTGTCACCTGTCTGTCAAATCTGTCAATCAGTAAATGCAAAGGAACTTCGTGTTCAGCCGTATGTTTGATATTTTATCGCGATAATAATATAAAAAAATATATTTAGTTAACAAGGTAAAATAAAAAAATCATAATATTATTTTCTTTATTCTTCAAACTTGTGCTATCAAAAAAAAATATAAAACAATTCTCTTCGAAAAAGTTTACCAACCCCATTATCTACCACTAACTACTATCTATCACTAACAATACAATTGTTTCAGTCATCGATCTTCTTACAAATCCAGAAATACCTAACTTGAAGTTATAATACACACCAACGTACAGACAACAGAAACAATAGTCCCGAGTCAGGTACTGGGCGCAAATGTATAGTAAAATAAGGGTTTAAAACACAATACACGTCTTAAACAAATATAAGAAAGGAGGTGGACGGTGACCTTTGTCCCTTCGCGCTTGTGTGCGTAAGGGACAGCTGTGCGGACACACTAACACTTACAAACGTTTGTATTTGCAAATGTGACCCGTAGACCTAAAATGTATTAGACATGGCGAAGCATTTTGCTATTATAGTCACTAGATTATTTGGGTTTGTAGTTTTATATAAAAATGGGTATGGGAAAATAAGTAAAAAATTACAAGCTAAGATACATAAATCTGTATTAAAAAATTGTAAGAGATACATTTACAACTATTAAATTGAGAAAAGAATTCAGCATCGTAGTCATCACAAAATCCAAAGATTTGACGATGTTTATGTGGTAACCGAATTGTCATTTTCGTCCTTTGTTCAAGATTTGATTAAACAAAATTATATCTTATTGTAAACACATAGCCTCCTGCCTGCCTAGCATGACCGATTTATATCGCGTGATATAGCGTTTTATCACGTTTATCTGTCAAAAAGACAAAGGAGTTTGACAGTTGAGTGTCGATAAAATGCTATATCACGCGATATAAATCGGTCATGCTAGGCAGGCTGGCCACCGAAACACGATAACGATAGGTCGTTATATCATAATCGTAATATTGTATATATATATTTATAATATATATACTTAGTCTTATCATATATTTTTAAGGTACACACTGTCTGCCCTTCTCAATGTTCTTTCCTGTCCCGGGCCTGCTGGAAGAAATTTCAATGTGAAATAAGTTGTGCCCTTGTACAATTCTTCTGTCCATTTCTTTTCTGTTTGTAATTGTGTGTGTACAGAACCAATAAATAAATCGTGTTTCTGTGGCCATGCTACGGGGTCTTAAAAGGAAAATTGTTAGGCAGAGGTAAAATAAAACCAAACTAGTGTTTTGTTTAATTTCGTAAAACTGTTTCATTTCTAACCTTGGGATTCAAAATTAAACACCAGTAGTTTTTTTTCAATTATCTCCTCTTTCCATGTCTACGCATACATAAGTCTTCGCAACTTAAGCCCGTTAAGGCCGGGCTACCTTCCGATACAATAACAGCAGCTATTGCGCCAACCCTTTCTTCTTGGGCCGACCCTGCTTATAAATTGCGGTGTCCATTGGGCCTTGTCGCAGCCCTGCTGCTTTAATATTCTGCTGTTGGTTTGTTTTATACGGATCTAGTTAAGGAATTTTGAGCTGTTTGGCTTGTACAAATAATTTGGAGGAAATTGGACGCCACTATTGTGTTTAAGTCGACATTACGTAGGATAAATGAATAAAAATGATTGAAATAAAGTACTTTTACGTAACGTATTTCATTATTGGTTTGGATTTCTAACTTCTCGATATTTTGGCAACTTTCCAAAGACAATAGTCACAAGATGACATTTTGAATACCTAGTTTATAATTATACACTGTTATTTTTTAAGTATATCAAAAAATGAAATGGGGTTTTCAGACCACGTGAATGAACAACTTACTATGGGGCCAACCACGGAATCTCGAAAATTGATTTTTTTTCGAGATTCCGTGGTTGGCCCCATAGTAAAAGTTGTTCTTTTACGTGGTCTGAAATCCCCATTTCATTTTTAGATGTACTTAAAAAATAACGGTATATATTCTGTGGTTCTATTTCAAAACTACTTCCTCCATTTATTTATAAAATACGATATTTTTCTTGTTGTTGTTGCCTACCTTTGTAGGAATCGTTATCGAATAAAATATTGATGATATTAAAAAAACCTGTTAGTCACGCGTCATCAAGGCCATCGGAGGTGATGAGGTACTTCTTCAGAACGATGGCTCCCATGGGACATGGCCACCATCCTAACGTCGGGAAGGGCGTTGAATGGTTTTACGTTATTGTTATCTTGGCACTTTAGAACACCGTGTATTGCAATATATTTTGCATGTATTGGAAAATAAAAAGTGTCATACTCGTACTGCGAAAGAGACGTTTTCGAAGTGGACGTAAACAAACATAAGTGGTGTTATACTAAATATTTTTAAACATCTGTTTAACTTAGACACTGTTTAAATGTGATGCTGTCTCTTTCAGACAACATTGTCAGAAAGTGACAGCGTCACAGTTAAACAGGTGTTTAAAAATCTTTTGTAATGACACAGAAGACGTTAATGCAATTGATTAAATGTACGAGTAAAATAATTTAAAACGTCTTAATAACACAAATTATTTAGACACCAGCAAACCTTGTAATTTAATACTTATCTTCATAGTTAATACGGTAGATACCAAATTTACGGTATAGTAATTAAATATAACAGTGGCTATAAATGATGACTAAGGTTTTAAGCTATTTTTACAATATAGAAATTTACATTTCTCAAAATAATAAACAAATAAACTATTCCATACTTGTGTATCCATATCTGCCGAATTGTCACAAAACCAGATTCAAAATCTAAATTTAAAGTAAACAAAATAATATTAAATTTATCAGTGAGCATGACTGTTTTGACATCGTATTTGGCAAACATGAATTACATATAAAATCAGAATAATATCGGTTAACTCTGCCCCCTGATAAAACTATTGCAGAACAAATACACCTTAGGTACGAGACCCTTCACTATATTGAACCGAGGAGGGAGTGACCGTCTGTATGTTTTAATAAAAACAACATGTTTTGTGAGGAAATGAAAAAAGCCCTTCGACACCGCTCCGACCGGCGCCGACTGCTCGGCGGCTTAGCGATGAATTGGTAGACATTTAATTCAAAACCTTCAGTCTTTTCCAATTAGTCAAATTTTCTGTGAAATTAATAAATAGTATGATAGAAAAATTTCGACTCGCGCCAGATCATATTTTTGGACGGGAATCGAACCCGCGACCTTTGCAAGTCTGGTCCCAAGCTCTTCAATTGCCCTCCGAGAATATGATTTGGTGAGAGTATATTTTTTTCTAGTATAAATAGCATTGTGAATGCTAAAATCTCAAAAAAAAAAATTATCTGTGACATGCTTTAATAGTGAAAAGTTATGATAAATAGTTATGCTTAATAATTGATTAAATTCGTGAGTAAAAGCTGGTATAATAATTTTACTACTTATAATCATAAAAATAATCTTAAAAAAGTAACTCAAATTGCTGTCAGTTAAGTCTAATATAAAGATAGACTTAAGAAGGACAGATTATGCTACTAAATTCGAGCAACGCCGACAGAAGCGAGTCTTACTCTAAGGCTACTAACAAAATACTTATGAAAACTAAATTCCACTAGGTCGAATTTACTGTCATAACTCTTCTAGTTTTCTTTAGATGATAATATTATTTTCTAGTAACTGTTTTTTTTTATAATATCACCTATTTTCTATCGACTCCCAATAAAGCACCTCGGACTTGTATAACCGGGCAATTTCTGAGCCAACCGGGCAGTCTTCCAGGGCCGTCGCCGTTTTATTGCCGTTTGAGGGGACTCTACATCGTAATGTAGCGATATTTGTGTCTTATGCTGCCTGTATTGGCCGTTCGTATGTCTCATTTTAATATTGGTGAGTTATTGAATTGATCGGGGGAAATATTTATTTTAGAAAATTAAAAAAACTTTTTTTGAGTGTCACAAGTCACAATCGTAAAAATAAATAGGTACCTACTACCTAAGTAACTTTAAAAAAGATTTTGCTTTTGATTTGATTTTGGTTTTTCGTAAATTTTTGTATTCATTTCCAATGCTTCGATTCTTGCAGGGACTGCAAAATCTGTGTTTTTTTTGCTTTTAAACATGCGCAGCAAAGATTTTGGCCATGTAAAAATGTTACCCCACCGTTTATGGCAAGATTTTTATGAATGTTTACAAGTATTAGTTTACCGTTATAAAAATAAGTAGGTATTCTTAATTTCTAGTACTATCAGGGCAAAATTAATTATCCATAATACTTAAGTGTACCTTAAATTGTCCTATTAATAAACAATTCCTTCAATCGATAAACTACTTTCCCTTAAGTGATTTGCATTAAAATCCATTTCAAAGTGAAGGTCCCCAACTACAAACAAAACTAGTGGAATAAGTTAACTAATTTGATCCCATTCGAAAGCTTCACAATATCTGCGAGTAATGTATGCAAGGAGGATATACCCTTTGGATGTGCTGATAGCGTTCCAGTCTGCTGGAATGTCCTGGACCCTTAGCGAAAAAATAAAAAAAATAAAGATTTTATAATACCTGCAATAGTTTTGGTTACTTATATCATTTAAAATTTCTCTGGCGGTATTGACAAATTAAACAAACCTGAAACAAAAAAGGTAATCAAAAGGAATGTACACATATTAAATGTCATTACCATTAGAACCTGTAGCAAATGCTCCAACACTATAAGTAACTGATTCGTTTTTAAAAGTATATAGCTTGAAAATGAATATTAAAAAAACCAACCTAAATCATATTGTTTGGTAAAAAACGTGTGTGACTTAAAGCAGATGTAAAACACAATTAAATATAATCAGTTTGATTGATAACTTAGATGTCATAAATATTTGTTTTTAGTTGATGCTTTCAATCCGATAGCGAAAGACGAGTAGGTAAACTTTAAGCAAAAAATATTGAAGTAGTATAAGTTTATGCTGCAATTAAGAAACGACGTTACAAAAAACATAAAAGAATAAAACGAAAACCACATTCATAAAAAATTATAACCGAAATCACAAATTTTAATATCTCTACTTTCCAGTCAAGTAGCAAACTGGTTTAAACGCAGCACCGACCGGCCGACCCTTGCGGGCAGTTCTCCCTTACAGTGGGCAGTCTCCCTCCACACAAACCCTACAAACAAAAAACGATATAACAGCCTTCAACCCCACCCTAATATCAACCCTATTAAACGCAGCTAAAGTTTATTATCGTATAAACTAACGATTGTGGGCAGTCGGACCATACGGGGGGATGGTCGAATCGACCCGTTTTCTGCGATTGTGTAGTTTTGATTTTCATTTTGTTATAACAGGGAAGGATTTGTTTTTGATTTCGCGAAGTAAAACTAGAGTGGTTTTGGTTTTTGGAAATTGCTTTTTTCACTATGTAACATTTATGAATTAATTATTTTAACTGAAGGTGAATACACGATCATACTTCATACTTGTATTGTTCTTTAATAATACCATCATACTTGTGTTGTTCATTAATAATACACCAACCTACAATATTGTTGTTGTATTTGAAAAAATAAAAATAAAAGGGTTTATGACCAAAATAAGTATCAATACAACGAAATGTAGCTTTTAAAATCCATATGAATGGATAAGTATTTAATGTTAGTTTCATAAAAACATTCATGATGATGATGTGTTAATTATATAATTATTTTTAATAAAACCAAATACTGAATGTTTGAACTGGCCATTTAATTTCAGTATGGTTGCAATTAAAGTATTACATTTTTTAACAAACATATTATAGAAAAAGCCCTGTCCGCTTTTTCTATAAAACCAAACATTTTACAGGTTTGATAATTAGTTAGTTAGAATCTCCTATTTTGTAAGACCAATTTTTCATAGGACGTGCGCGTTAAGTCTATTCTATGATCCAATAATTGGCCCTCCAAGTCACAAGTTGTTGACCTTGCCAACCCGTCGCCGATGACGCGCCAATATATACAAAACCAACTTTTGAGTCACCCTTTGACCCTCCAAATTTTCTTGTCACACGTTTCACCAAATTACACTTACATGAGACTCGGAATTGCTTCGAGTTTGCCCTTTTTTCTCAACATGACAGCTACACTGTGTACACACGTGCCGCTGAAGAAATACACTAGTGTGGCTACGTTAACTTTGCTTCTGAGTTGTAAGTAGTACAAGTGACAAAATGATAGCGGTAATATAAAAATATACTTCAAACATTGCTAAGGCTCTATCCACTGTTAAAGCACAAAAAAAACCCATAGCAATAAACGTTTAGCTTAAACTAATTTTCGTCTTAACTAATAACTATTTTCTTGAATTTTTAGATTTTAGCATTCACAATGCCATTTTTATATAATATTAAGTTACTTATATATACATTTTTTTTTATTAAATGCAAAAGATTCCATAACTATTTGTAAACGTTGCTTTTGTTTGAAACTGATGACGTTAATGTAAATAATTTGTACTTAGTTAACATTTATAATTTGGAAACGTATCTAATAAGAGCGGTCTATTACTATTAATTTTTATACAAACTTATAAATATTCTTATTAGAATATTCCTTTGTTTTCAATAAGAATTTAGTTACATTATGAAATCAATTAGGTTTAAATAAAAAAAACTGATAATTATTTCTTAAAATTTCAAAGCAAATAATTTACAGCTATCGAAAAAGAAACATGCGTATAAAATAGGATAGAGTAATTTTGTATGGGAAATTTGTACAGCGCTGTCTAGCGCCGAAAAGCAAAATTTAAATCCCCATAGACAAATTACTCTATCTAATACTTTTACGCGCGTTTTTAATTATCGATAAATGTTCATACTAGGGGCACAGAGATTTAGCATACCACGCGGGACGGAACTAGACAGTTATTGAATTTTGTTTTAATTACTTAATATTTATATTAACACTTGTTGTTTTAATTAGGGTAATACTTTGATAGGTACTAAATTCTTCTTTCAGTTCTTATATTTGTTTCAATTAAAATATTCTTTCCGCTGCCGATTATGGCCCGTTCCGCTCTTGTCCCGGGGCGGCATGACAGCATGACGCGGGTCCGGCCGGTCCGAAATAGATATTTTCGCCGAGTGTCAGCCTCTGTGGCGTCTCGACGGCTACAAACGGCCAGTCGCCGTTACGAAGGCGACAAAGGTTTCAGTGAACATGTAGAGTTAAATTAATACTCAACATAACTCAACGGAACGAATCAAGGAAATACTTTTGATTTTGAACAACTTTAGTTTCAAATATTTAATTAATAGAAAACAATTTGTAATTATTATTATCCTTCAATTAGGCGCAGAGAATTGTTTTTAAACGTTTACGTTGAATTTGGTTAAATCGTTGCTTGATTAAAAAAAATAGATACTTTTAATCTTGTGATAAGTACCTATTTCTTTTGTGACAATTATTATTACACTCGACAACTTTAGTGTTGAATAACCAAATATACTATTGAACATAGTTATTAACTGTGAATCACTAATATAAGTATCAAATATGAAAAATATATTGTTTTCTATTACATCTTAACTAGATATTAGGGGCATTCCAGTTGGGACGCGGTTGTTAGGTTTACGCATAAGAATATATTTTTATATTTTTCCTTTTTTTAATTTTATACTTATACGATAGTTTCACAGAAAGTCACTAAAACGCATCTTCAAAAAAAGCAATAACGAGTCTAATAAGAAAGTTAGGTAGTTTAAATTTATCATTACATTACCAAATACTCATTTGCTTAATTTTTATTTAGAGTAATGAGCCGTTTATGTATTAATTTAAAATATTCAGAATGAAAAATAAATGTTCTTTTTAATACCAATACATTCTAATACGTTTATCGTCACGTGAAACAGCGCCATCTAGCGTCGAGTAGCAGGCTAGTGCGCTGTTTTGTTGTATGCGTTAGCTATAGAGGGCGCTTAGGGTAGCTGTAGCAACCGTAGTCGCTCGTAGACTCGTAGCAAGCACTCATTCAAAGGCGACGTACGAGTATTGGTTTACCGAAACTTTATAAATTTAAACGTTAATAAATTAACACTACAGCGTACTTTAAACGCAATATCTGTTAAAGCAATGATTTAACGTGGTACACTAATTTTATCCCTCTTGTGAACAATATTTAAGGAGGTATATCGATAACGTTACATTTTTTAAATTTCAAAACAAATGATCGAAACTGCTCTGCGCGAGCCATTTTGAACTCATTAAAAATGGATATATAAAACACGTAATACAACAAACCAATACATCATCATTCATCTACTTGTGGTACAAGTTGACTTGGTCTGCTCTGAATCGCCTTAGTCGACTTAATATACAAAGCCACAAAACAGAAGTTTCAAATACGCAGCAACCAAGATATGGAATGACCTTCCTCCACCATTTCGTAAGTTGAGTAGTGTGGTAGTGTTTCGTAAACGACTTAAAGAACTAATTCTTTCACAACAAAAAGTCGGCTGCAGTACATTTCTATGATTTATAAAAAGTAATATCTATGTATTTTTTAATTCAAAATATCTTAAATCCATCATTATTAATCTCTAATAGGTACCTATCTACTTATATTACACATCTTTTATCTATCAACACTCGCACAATCACCGTTTTATGTTTTTTATGCATGCAAAAGTATGTATACTTATATAATATGTACTGTAAAACCACCGTTCTTGTTATTCCTTCTCGTGTATCTCTGTTTCAGGCCCAGCTGAAAATCAGCGTCGTGACCCTGAGTGGTCATGATATTGTTAGCTGAGCTGGTTGCCTTTTTGGTTATCATTACATAATCATTATTATACCAAAGTAATTTAGAATACGTTTAAGTATTTTGTAAGTGAAAGCTTTTTTTGTAAACCATTTTGTTTGTAATTTGTAAGTAACCAAATAAAGTTTTATTCATTTATTCATTCATTCCTATAAAAAATGGCTTTAGGATTTTCGAATATCATTAAAAAACATGTTAAAGTGTACCGATTTCAGTATTTCTATCTCTTATTTTCTCTGTAATTAAAAACTTTTTTCTAATGTTTCCTCTATAGTGGGTATTGTCAAAAAGTGCCTTGAAAACCATGAGGCGTATTTCTTACCTCTAACAAGTATTGAAATTCCGTTGGAACAGATATTGTCTTTGTTTAGAAAAACCTGATAATATACTTTGTTTTTCTCTCTATACACTATCCTAAAAATTTTGCCGTAGTATGTAGTCTGTATATACGATTACATACATAAACATTTCATAATTAAATTCAAGTATTTCACATTATTTAATATTTTTTTCTTATTTGCAGGTTAACGAAGATATTATTAGAAAAATTAAGTAAAAAGAAGACGCAGCGAAGGTTTAAAAATATGAAAGCTTTTAAAAGTACCGCTCGAACTTCCTTAAGTGAAAGTTGGCGAACGGCGAAGTGAAAAATGCAACTTAGTTTCACTGAAAGTGAGAGTGAGCGACTTTTGCTTCGAGCCCGCTGTGTAAGTGTTTTAAGTTGAGAAGACTAACTTTTTTAACTTAAAGGATTAAACGGTTATCTTTGCCACAGTTTAGAGTTAAAGACTTGATACTTCACGATTTTTAAAAGTTTTATATTCATTGGATAGACCGTTGACTAGATATTTTAGTCAATGATTGTTCATATTGTGCAACTTACCCAAAGGCCAATCTTCGGATGGGTGACCTTAGATATATATGACTATGCTTTGTTGGTTTCATGCGTCATCTGGTACTCGTAGCACGAACATCTATCCAGATAGAGTAATTTGTATGGGATGCGAAATAAAATTTCCCATTGACAATTTTATTACTCCATCGAGTACTTTTACGCGTATTTTTTTTTTCTCGTTTTATTTTTGTGCCAGAGGTACAGAAATTATTAACCAGCGGATAGCGCAGGACTGATCGTCATCGTTGAGACCCTCGAGGCATATGCTGAGCAGTAGGCGTCACGTGGTCAATAATTATGACTTCATTACGCTTTGTCTTGTAGTTCTGATCACGACGAATTAATGATTTATTGAGAATGTTTGAATGTTTTTTTTTTAATTTTTAGCCATGTAGAATTAAATCTAGCTTTATAAGGAAAACTGAGCCAATTGCTTAAAAAGCTGAACCACTATATCCCCGAACCAACCAATCCTAATTGCCCATTTATCAGAAGTGCTCAGCGTACTGAGTGAATAACCTTAAACCATTTGTCAAAAGCAACGTTACTTCTAAAATTATGAAAGTTTCATTAACTACAGTATAGTCCAAGCAATAATCGATTGATCAATCTAGACAGCATTCGATCGCTAGGCGGATATGGCGCCGCCGCCGCAGCCGCCCATTTTAACAGGCGCTAAACCGATTGGCGACGGAAATGGGCACTGCCTGCTGCGGTGCGCGGAAAATGGCCGAGGGATGGCAACTTAATTAAGTTATGAACGTTTCTACATGTTAGTGTGAAAAAAACTCTAGTTTTTTATTTATTTATTTATTTAACAAACTTTATTGTACATTTCAAACAAAATGTTACAAAAGGTGAACTTAATGCTAAAAGCATTCTCTGCCATTCAACCTTTAGGAAACAGATATCAATGAAGGCGGTACATAGGGTAAAATATTAATAAATACAACATATTTAAAATATAATTTTATACATATAATATATATAGAAACATATAAATAATAATCTACATTTTTAACAAAAATAATATAAGAAGGAGATACAAATATCGAATGATCGAATGAGTTTTCAAATGATAATGGATTTTAATAGTTTTATTTTTGTTAAAAGGCCATGTAAACTAATCTCAATGAAGATTAGTCAAGTAAATGAACAAGACTAAACAAGTGAGTGGGTCTGCTTATCCTTTACAACCCTACGTAGGAAATATAAAAACAAATAAGAATCCTTGTTTTCTTTTATTTGTTCAGAAGATTATTCCTAGGCAAACGTCAAAATATTTTTGAGCAAACCTAACATAATTATTAGCCAAAGCAGATGACGACCTCAAGATTTATTGGCTGAAATAAGATAAATCGAATCATTTTACTATTCAATTAATATTTAATTTATTCTACCTACTGGAATTATAAGCACTGCCTACCATGTTCTCGTGCTAAATGAACTTAATCAACGAAATTTTAGAAATGCTGGTCTATTTATAACTTTTATATCAAACGCTTATAATTAATGTTAATTTAAAATAAAGTGATTTATTTTTGTTGGCTTTGCGACCTTTACCACCATTTATAGAAATATTTATTTTACTGGTGGAGCTCGAGACAGTAACGCTAGTATGTACTCGTATTATTAGAAGGAAAAAAATATTTTAAGTAGTAGAAAAAATCATCGACTCACCCGTAGCGGCTCAGACGGGACTCGAACCCGCACCCTTAGGATTCCGGCCCAATGCACAATTTTTTCTAGTATTTTTTCAATTATATTAAGTTACTTAATATATAAAAATAGCATTGTGAATGCTAAAATCTAAAAATTCAATAAAAATTGATTTATTTAAAATAAAACCTATATAAGTACCTCACAAAAGGTAAACAATAAGTTTATTAAATATAAACCTTTGTGGTTTTTAAGTGTATTGCATATTGGCATCTAATAATGGAAAAGAAATTAGAAAATTCAATTTAATTCCATGAGACTGTCGAAACTTTTGCTGTCTGAAAATATGTATGCTTAAAACTTTTTTACGACCCACATATTTTGTACGTTGCAAACAGAAATATATTATATTTCTGTTATTATAAATATATTCTAATAAGATTTAAAATCCAACAGGAACTCAGTTTCATAATTATTTTAGTGCAGGCCAACCCCTTTTATAACCAGAGGAAATGAAATATGTTAAAGTGGGCGGCCGATGTGTAACACAATTAGTTTTTCGTTTTAGTATTTTGGTTGATATTTTGATATAGAAATCGATTACAACTTGGTAATTTAAAACATTTTATTTTTGATAAAGTATAAACGGTTATCATAATAAAAATCATATTATAACAATCATCCTTATAGCATTATATAAATTACAAATGGTATATATTGTAAAAAAAACTTGAAATTAAAAAAATCAATTACATTAATTCAAAATTAGACTTTTCGATTCTAAAGTCATTCATATATTGGGAGATAGTTATGTTTACCACCTAAACAATTATCTTTTAATTTGTCAATAACTATTAATTTTATTCACAAACCAATTAAAACTTCATCACCTCAAATTCGATATTAATAAAAAAAATACACTACAAACCTGAAACCTCGACATACCGAGGTAGAATGTTCCAAGAGATAACTTAAAAGTAACTCTAGATTTCTTACACGTGAGAGCACAGGAATAATGAGACGCCAACTACTTATTCGCTACAAAGAGAATTTATAGAAGACCAGAATATGCAGGACACCCTGTAATTTTATGGTGACTGGGTTCCAGTGCGGCGGAAGAGCGTTAATAATTGTATGCTGGTATCGCTTGTAAAAATGGCTCAAACGTACCTCTAGTTAGGAAAGAGTTGAAGCCGAAAACGTAAGTGAGTGAAATTGTCATTTATTTCCTTAACAGCCGAATATTCAAATCGGGTTATTTACACGGGTTGATTTTGCGGGCTACATGCTAGGCCACTTTAGTTGAATAGGGCGTTTTATTGACAATCGCTTGTAAAATCGAATCGCAAACCTAATTTCAATGAGGTGGCGATTAGTTTTTTACAAGCGGTTGTCGATAAAAAACCCTTGTCGACTAAAGTCGGCTAGGAAGTCACCCGAAAAATCTACCCATGTAAAGCGCCATTAGCTAAAAACTTTAAGGAAGCTGTCAGTTTCATAGAGTTTCCGTCAAATCTGTCAATTTTTTTTAATTTAAGGTGGCTTTAAATTTAAGAAATTTTTGAGTCGGCCATACATTATTGTTTGGGCCGTTTTTGTTAAAGTTTCTAGTGGAAACAATGCCCACTTGTAATAAAGTAAAAGTTGCTTAGTTCTTTAAAGTTTATTAAATATTTTTCAAATGGAGAAATTGCAAAGTCCTTACGTGCCAATGACGGAAGCATGATTCGAGCAAACCTGAAAGATACCTACAATCCGAAATACTTTCTGGAGAAAGAAAAAGAAACTGACCGACACATGTCAACACGACTACTTAACTCATGTTAACTATTATGTTAAATATATGCAAACATTTGTAATTACTTTTGACAATGCGACTACATTTTCTTTTTCCTGAGATCAACATCGCACATAAAAATCTACTCCGCTGAAATTTTTCAAACAATTCAAAACTATAGTTCTGTTACGGTGGTGACATGGTTTTTTTAAGTAGCGTAGTTTAAGTAATTGCCTTAAATTATTTGAATAGTGACAAAATACTAAGCAAAATGTATAAAAATATTTAAAATATGTTTTTTTTTATTGTGCAAACATCAGCGTGTGTAGTAACTTCAAGAATATGTACCAAAACTCAACTTTATGTACATCGCACCCTTCGTCGCATTATTACTAGGAATGGTCAACACACATTTCAAATGCAACATTTTAATTAAAACTTTCTCACCCCGTCCCCTACATTAATGTACTCGATACTAAAAACATGCGAAATTTGAACTTTATATCTATTACAATAAAACACATGGAGATTCCCAAAAACTCTTGTCTCTGGACAAGACAAATACCCACCGAGAACAGACCCTTCTATTTCTCGGTAGGGGTGAGTGTGGGTGGCATGAGGGAGAAAGAGATACAAGTCTGGTTTGTGGTGGAAAGGGGCAGGGGATGTTAATGAACGGACATTAGAATGGCGTCACATTCTCTGCGATTAAAAGTGTTAGGTCTATATGTAGGTGTTCGTTATGTGGATGTGTGTCGGAACGGATTTTGGCTTGGACTCAATTTCTTCGTTTTTTATTCTTAGATTCTGCATATTAAGTTTAATCTTTTTTGAACCTATGTTAAATGTGCCTAAATGTCACTCTAAGTGATTACGAAAACTGTAACCTTTGGCTCAATATTGTATATTTACAGCAAACATTGCTTAGTTCAATTAAAAAGGCACAAAATGGAAAAGAAGCAATATTATAGCTAATACATAAATACGAGAATTTAGAAGATAAGTTGCTATTTAAATGAGTGACGAACAATGGAAAACTATCGTAGAGGTTCTCTTCTGCTTATATCATCAATATTAATTTCTATTTAGATTTTAATTAACATTGTAATTTTGAATGCCCTACCAAGCCAAATATGTAAAATCAATCAATTGCGATTGCCAATTCTTACGTCAATGCCATTGTTGGAGGAATTGACAATCGCTTCAATTGCACAATCAATCGATAAATTTTCGCATCAATGAGCGTCAATTACTTCGTAAAAAATTTCAATCGCAATTGATCGATACCGGTGATGATCCCTGTAATGTATACTCATGTTTGTCAAAATACATTATTATTGTATTGTTTTTATTATCAATATGAGCGTCAACAAAAATAAATGTTTTTCAATAGAATACGACGACGCTCCTGTGTTTATTGACCAAAGTAAATAAGCAAGCGACAAAATAGCCATATCATCTCCCATGCATACTTAACACAACATTTAATAAATAGCTTGTTGTTATGATTAATGCGGGTGTGCCTATGATGGAGGTGTTACGGGAGCATAATTTTATATCCTGCACAAAACTTGAGTGATGGGCAACCCTACTCGCGAGGGCGAGAACAAATTACTTAACGCGCGGCGAATTTTAGAGGGATTTTTACTGATGAGATGATGTGTGTTTTAGAGAAGTGTTTTAGTTTTTTCCTTTTAATATTTAGGCTTACAAAAATCATGGAGTAGCTAAACCTAGAGATATTCAGAAATACCTATATAATACTCGCATTGTTTGTTATTTTCGCTTCTTCTAAAGATTTCAATCGGATAATGAAGATTATGGAGTTTAATAAATAGTATTGAAGAACTATTATTCTCGAAGAATATTGTTATTAATATTATAAAAAAACAAAGGGTTTTGGTTTGTGGAAATATTATAAAATGATACAAAAACTAATAATTCATGTAATACCTAGGTGTCCATCAGCCATTTTTGATGTCCCCACTGCTGGGGCACAGGCCTTCCTTATGGGTTGGTAAGGAGGATGGGCCATAATCCACCGGGCCCAATGCGGATTGGTGGGTGTTAACGACTGCAAATGCAGCCGGGACCAACGGCTTGACGTGCCTTCCGAAGCACGGAGGAGCTCGAGATAATTATTTTTTGGTCACCCATCCCATTGACCGACCCTTGCGAACGTTGCTTAACTTCCGCAATCGCTGGGCCAGGCGCTAAACCACTGCGCCACCGAGCTCCACCTATACCTAGGTGAATCAAGTGTTATTAAAAATTCACGTTCTCAACTGAAAAACATTGGGGAAAGTTTAAATTACTGTATTTAAATGATTTTTCAGACTTGTCGTATTTGCTATGTCATAAAAAAATATTGATTAAAACCAACACTTTTAGTTTAACTATCTTCAACATTAGAATCCGCGGTGTTATATAAGACCATTAAAAACGGAACATAACCCGTCAATACATAAGTGCAGATTAATTAACAAAAAGGGTCTCCGCGTCCTGATTGCGGCTCCGTCCTGGTGATTAACGACCAGTCTGCCCATATCGCATGATTAATACGTAGCCACGCATTGTAGGGTTAACGTGTCAAATGATTCCGCGCTATGTATAATGAAGTCTTTTATATGGAACGGGGAAAATGGAATGTTTTGAATATTTGCCAAGAATTGTTTTGTCTTGTCGGTGTTTTTGTGTGGGTAGATCATTATACGGCTCGAAGGACTATGTTGAAAATTTATGTATTTTTTAGAATCAGTTCTCTAGAAACAGAAAGATAGAATTCACTTCTCAAGCTTACGCGCTCACTAGACATGAAATAAAACACTTATATAACGGATACTAGTGCGGTTTTATTGAAAGTACGAGTACTTTGGTAATTAGCTTATATTTGGTTTGCTTTTTTATTTGCCCGACGTTTCGGCACCTTTGCAGCTGCCGTAGTCACGGCTAATATCAACACACAATATTACCAATGCACAAATACCAACTAATTACCAAAGTTCTTTCAATAAAACCGCGCAAGTATCCGTTATAAGTGTTTTATTTCAAGAAAGATAGAATTTGATTGTACTGTTTGAAGATGTTTTAAAATTGGATGGACTCTTTCTTTTTTGAATGTAAAATGCATATTTGGTACAATTTATATTCCAATTAGTAAAATACGCTCCGACGCGGGCCGGTTGGTTTTAATCGTACAATATTATTATCAAAATATAATTGTTCCAATATTTTTTGTAAGATTTTCGCTAACTATAGTGCGTACAATCACATGACCTGAATTGAATTTTATATTGTAGGTACTATGTATTCTGTGGTATAACTATACTAAAGTACTTATAAAGATTGTAGCTCCTATTCGTACATGCCCGGGGTGGGCCTCGGTATTGTCCCCTGGAATTCAGTAATCCATTCCTGGTAAATAGATAAAATTAAGAATAACAAAGTAAAAAATACTATGTATCTACGATATTAAAATCTTTTCTACAACAATTAATATATAAAGTAATACTGTAGCACTGTAAGTATATCGTATATACATGGGTCAGGGTGGGCCCCCTCCCATCCCCCGGAATCCGGCGGTTAGCATTCCGCTTGGTCATTCCCCGGGTCATAATTCCCCTGGCACATGACACGGTGTGGGTGTAATTGTTTTTGTTCTCGGGAATTTTCTTTGGCGGGAAATGGAATTTTTGGCGCTTACAATTTCCATGGAACAAGATTATGTATAAAGCAAATATAGAATTCACTTTTCCGATTAATAAGATACGATTTGAATCAATCGCGTAAATGTAATGTACTCTCAATAAAAAAACCTATTTTGTTCATAATAATTATACAAATTTATGTCCACATTCTACGGAGTAGGTACTCATTAAAACAAAGCTCTTATTCTTCTATAAAAGCTGTTTGCTTGTTACACACCGTACGAATGAAAAAAATTCAATAAACAAACGAAAGTCTTATACACCTTTTAGGTTATTTTTCCACAGTCTAATCTTATAAGATTCCAACTGACCATTAAGAGTGTGGAACTCCGAATGGAGACAAACATTAGGGCCCCCCCCCTACCCCTCTCTGTATGCTAATAGTGTTCCGCTCATGGAATTTTGATGCTGACTATTCCGCATGGTCATTGCCATTTTCACCATTTTCAGGCGAGGATAACTTAGTGTGGAAACGGCTTCAGAAGTTTACTGAATATACTACTATAAAACTTAACTCTGAGCTCCATAGACATTCCTAATGTAAATCTGCGTAGTTTTTTGTGAATGTAGCAAACAACTTTTGTATTTTTATGTTTATTTAGTAATAAATAAAAAAAAAGTTTGTATGAGACATTACTATTACAGGGTTATTAGTAAAACTCCAACAATCTTGCAGGAATAATTACTGACATTGTAAACAACAACGTTTGTTCTACGACTTTCCGAAAAAGAAAAATACTGTATGTATCGTTTGTACGAAAAGTCGTATTTTTTCTTTTCTATTTATAAAGACTGATGAGTCTTCAGACATTTGTAGAGAATGACGTTTTTTGTCTTTTTTCGGAAAGTCGTAGAACGAACGTTGTTGTTTATTATGTTAGTAATGTACTCCTACGAAGATGTTGTTGTTGTACAAATAACTCAGTATATTTGAATCATTCCTCGTCAAGAAGAATTGATATTTTCATTGTCTAGTTTAGTTTTTCCTTTTCTTAAAACAAAAGCAACTTAGCAAGGAAGACATTTTTAAATACTTTTGTCTAATATTTGTTTTTTCTTTCATTTCAGATGCTGTTACATTATCACGGTGAATGTGGAATGGACTGAAAGTCAAGGAAACTTCTTTCAAATAAAAAAACATCCTTGGATTTGTTTAAAATTTTAAATCTCAATCACCAGCATTTCCAGCTTAAAATTTTGAGTCCCACATTATTTTTTTTACCCGACTTTATCGAGCGATTTTTATTTTATCGTTCTTTATTACACATTCCTTTTCCACACTATCAGATAAAGATATGCACAGAATGTGGGTCTCACTTGATATTTTACGGTACTCGTTTTAAGCGGTACTAACGCATTAAACAAATAATTATTTCCAGTAATTATGCAAGTTTTGCGACTGTAACGCACATTTTCCTGCCGTGTGTATGTAGAGAATTATTGTTGTCGTGAAATTGTGGGCGTTGTGCATTATGTAGTTTTGTAGTTGTAGTTTATGTAAGCTTAAATAAAATGTATGGGGAAATTACCATCTAGACTAACTAGATTACATAAACTGTCTGTTGTAGTTCGGAAAAAGGAACTTGATTTTTTTACTATATAGGGTGTTTCATAATCTTATCAACGCCCAGCCCAAACCTTTGAACCTAGAAAGCTGAAATTTTGTACAAATGTTTCTTTGTGATGTGTACAAGGAATAAGAAAGGATTATAAAAAATGATATTTATTTGTATGGAAAACTGCAAATAGACTATTGTTTACGATAATCAATCTGATGAATGGTCAATTTTGTAACATGTTGTATAAAGCTAATGATAAAAAGTGGCTCTAAATATTTTGAAAATATTTTTTTGTGAATATAAGAGGACCTATGTATAACTAGATGGTCAAATTATATAGGCAGATAAAACGATGTATTCTTTGAAGATACAAATTGCATTATTTCAATAGTAAGTTGCTTTTAACAGAGCTGTGTTCACGATAAACAGTGCTTAATTGCTTATAGAAACATCAGCGAAGAAATTTATTATACCAAGTTTGTTTAAAACTTATTCGATTTAATTAGGGCATATTTTAACCAGTGACCTTGCTGTAAATAAAACATTCAAGTGATATTAACACTCCGAAAGTTCATAAGAGTAAAGTCAGTAGATATGAATAATTCCGAGTCAATATTTACTGAAACGTCGGCAAAGTTGTGGCTCAGAGTTCTTGAATAACCAATAGTTCGACTGTAGTGATTCATACTGGAAACTGGTATGAATTAGAAATGGTTATGGTTCATAGAAATTCGACATTATAAAAAAAGTTTGGATTAGTCCTTACATTACATGTGCGTAAATTAAGTAATCGAGTTTTTAGTTTTTATAATGTTACATAAAAAAACAGAGAATCAAAAAGTGGTATAGATTATTCTATAGTTTTCACAATGCTTCTTAGAATACGACAAATGTATGATGGCATGGCAGAGACTTGTTATAACAACAGAAACACAGTATAAAAATAAATGGTTAATAGTATTTTAAGGATTTAAACAATAACGTAACTTTAATTTTTCTTCGTCAATTTGTGTAAGTAGGTACTTCCTTCCAAATCTTTTGTTGTTAAATTAATATCCGATAAAATTGATAGAAAGTTTAAACAAAAATATAAAATCTAGCAATAACTAAAACTGCGCAATAACAAACAGGATCCAAAGACGTATAATTTCCATACTTTTGACAAACGACCACCGCAAACAAAATGGCCGCCAGACTAATTTCGGCGAAATCTCCGTACCGTACTAAATCATTGTACCTATCATGTACTTACTGCCTCATCCGCATCGGTCTTGCAAAGCCACTCTAGACAAATGTATAAATATTCTAAATATACGGAAATTTCACCTCACTTCCCCTTTTAACATAGTCTAATAAACACGACTGAATAATCGACTCTATTTGTTTTGATGTAAAAGTGGTTTTTATATGTTTGCGGGGTGAAGTTAAGTCGTTTTATGGTCTGCAGGACAGTCCTCGCAATCCTTTCTGTTAAACTATTCTCTTTGAATAATTGCCGCGTGGACCTGAAGGGTTAGAGCGCATATTCATGCTCTGTCCTACCCATTGTGGTTTTGGTCTAGGGTATGTACGGTCAACACCGTGAGATTGCGGATTTATCGCCTCTATTGCGAGTGAAATAAGATTTATTTTTGATAAAATTGCTGTGTTTCATCATTGTAGATGTGACGATGCTCGGGTTTCGTTAGCCGCACAAATAGAAATTTTCTTTTATTAGATTTTTGTTTTAATACTGGTTATTTCCGTGTGCATTTGTATGCGTTATTAGGTGCACTTACTTGCACGTGTGATCATTGCTTGTGCTATTAGTAATTTATTTATTTATTTTATTTAGTACATGCACGGACAAAACAACAATACTAGTGACTTATGTACCTATAATTGCTAACGCACTGCCCATTATGTACAATTTTTTATTCAGGATGACTTCATATTATTCGGTATTATTTTATCAATTAACATGGGTAATTTATCATCATGATTACAATAATTATAAAATATTCGTTGAAACAGTTTTAATATTTTTTGACATGACACACTTCGTAAAGTCTCAATTTTCTACAAAAAAGGCGTGTGTAATTGCGTAATTTTTGTACTTGAATGTGTACGATGTGCCGCAACCAGCTGACAGAGCGTCCAGTGGTGAGGATCCTTGGGAAATAAGCTATTACCCAGCAGCGAGTGTATTGCGTGCGGCTGATATGATGATGATGATGAGTTTCTAAAACATTGGGACTCATCATAATCATGAATCCTCTAATCTAATAGGAAGTACCCGTAGCACGAACATTTATCGAGAAAAAAAATCGGTAGAGTAATTTCGTAAGGGAAATTTGTACAGCCCCATCTACCGCCGAAAAGCAAAATGAAACCCATAGAGAATTACTTTATCGAGTAACTTTTGCGGGCTTTTTTTTCCCGATAGATGTTCGTGCTAGGATGTCAGTCGTTTTCTTTATATACGTACCTAAAAGACAGAAGACATAAGACCCAGAGTTCTAAACAAGTAATTGGCGCGTTGCCGCAGCGAGTACGCAACCAGCAATAATTGTAACGAATGTTCGCAAGTTTGTTTGTCCGCCCGCTCGCCCCGGGGCTAACTTTAGTTCCGAACTGTCTCTGAGATATGGCAGATTAATTTATAGGGAACTCATGGCGATTGTACTACAGAAACTACTACTAAATACTACTTGAAAATCGTAGAAGTGGATATGTTAAACTGTTTTACAATTTTTTTTGGGATAAATAAACTTTACTCCAATGTTAGGTACATACTATAAAATATCCAATTTTGGGGATCTTTGGCCTCCATATTCTCAATTTTCACGACTTTACGAAGCCAGTAGGTATTTTGTTGTTAGAAGTTAGTAAAATCTGTATGAATGTGTGATACGGAGTCAAGATTATGTGTATAGGTATACTTATTATTATTACTTTTGTAAGCATATGCTTGACAATGGCATAAATAACAAATCAAAAGTAATAAATACCTTAGGTCTGGAATAGCCACGATCCAAATAGTTCTTGCGCCTGGTGTATAGGTGCTTTCAGAATTCAGACATCAACCACTTTGCACTAACTGGCACATTACATTGTTTATCACTTGTGATACACTGATTAAAAAAGATAAACACAATTCTTATATTTTAACAACAGAAATTAATAAAACAAATGCGCAATCCCAAACCGATGCGTCTGACAGATCTCAGCGAACGAAGTTATAACTACCGTCACAGTTATAAAAATAATGGGTCCAGTACTTGGTTTCGAATGACGCTGTAGCGACACACGTTGTGGCGAAAAAACGTCAGTGTGGTACGCTGGAGCGAAAAATCATTGGAGCGAAACCCACTCGGTGGAATGACACGACAGCGACGAACTTTTTCCATAACGAGAAACCAATGGTCGCAAAGACGTATTTGTACTCATTTTTTGAATGTTAGAATAAAATTTTATTGACACACATCACACTTACATACCAAGAAACAGAAAAAAAACAATATAACCGGATTATAAATCTAAATTTAAATTTGTTAAACAAAAGGTTATATTCTGAGTACGCAAAAAAAGTCAAGTCTCACTTTAATCAACAGATTAAAGTGAGACTTGAACTTTGTGTTTTATTTTCAACCTTTTGAGTTTCAAACTAGCATACAATTAAATTTCGCCACAAAGTTCGTCGCTGTCGTGTCATTCGACCGAGTGGGTTTCGCTCCAATGATTTTTCGCTCCAGCGTACCACACTGACATTTTTTCGCCACAACGTGTGTCGCTACAGCGTCATTCGAAACCAAGTACTGGACCCAAAAATAATACGTTCCGAAATAAGTAAAAACATTGTCCAAACTTAAACTAGAGATAATTCGAAAATTGAACTATATTTAATGATATGTTAACTATTTTTTTTAATATAATAAATGATAATTAATAATATGAAGAATTATAACTATACCGACTTGTCAAATATTTTTTTATAAGGCGTTATAAAAGCACCCCCATTTTATCATGAGATGACCGAACCGGTTCTTTTAAGAGCATGTTGATAGATCAGATCAAAGGTAAGTTTTGAATACAAAGAGTCGTGACAAACATCTATTGAGAGAACCGGGACTGAAGTCATGCATGTCACGCGCGATGACCGCACCGGTTTCGTTCTTTATAAATTTGGTCAGGGGAAAGGTCATGATCTAAAATGAGTCATGTAGGTTAAAGGGATGCTGCGCTGTGAAACGAAAAGGCGTGTCCCTTTTTTGTTGTGATCTCTTGTGTACAAATATTTATATACTGTGACTGTGCTGTGCTCAGTGTTTTAAATATATATAAATCGATCCCAAGACACTGTCGCAGGGCTGAGCACACACACACACACGCACGCATGCACCCATACACACACACACACGAACACACACACGCACACTCACACATCCACACACAAAAAAATAAACACTGATTATAACATTAATGTTAACTAGTTAGAAATTTTGTAATTTAGATTTCGTACTAAATTCGGATATAGGACTGCTATAATTTATTTAAAGTAGTACATCCGGGCTTTACATCTGGGGCTCTGGTGATCCTGGAACACAGGCTTTTGCTTATCCTAGGCATCAGACTCCACAAGTACTATGTTACATACAAATGTACCTACTAATCATAAGTACCTATCTTAAGTCCTACTTGTGGAAAACGCAAATAAAATGATTTTTTTTTTATTTTTGTTGTGATCTATACTAGGGTATGTGTGACACATTAATGTTAAAGGGATGCCCAGCATTATTTCCCGGCATTTTTTTTATAATCAAACAATGTTTTCTTTGTTTGCTTGCTTTTCTACTTCTAACTAAGGGTTTATGAGAGTAAATGGACCTGCGTTACGTACCATGCTGATTTTTATGGAAAAATCCGATTTGTGTGGTACAGTCAGCAACGAAAGTAGCTTAACATTTAATACTTTGTTATAGCATTTTTTTATTATTTTTTAAACTGTAAGACATTCTTTCAAAAAAGGTGCTTTGATAAAGTATTGAGTGAGAGTGTTTTACTGCTGACCTATAATGATTTGATTTTTATTTTAAAGGTTTGTATTCCATTACTTTTGTCTATGTGATTTCTTAAATAATTCAGTCAAGTTTTCAATAAAAAATATAAAAAAAAACAAATTAATATGACTGAAGCAACTCAGTGCTGTGTTATCGAACTTTCGTGTTGGATGGAAGTTGCTAATTGCATGTGTGGGTTTAATAGCAGTCAGCCGGGAGCCTTCACAGACGCCTCTATAGAATAGAACCCGTTGTAAGTTCTAAAGGAACTTCTTCGTGGCAGTCGCATGGAAGACCGTCCGATAATTATAATTATCTCGTATACCTAATAATATACTTTGTAATGTACAAGTTGAAAAAAATATTTCCAAGCAAATGCCTACGCTATAATAAATAGATAATAACTATATATACATATGCCGCCATCTATTCACAGACGCCTTCATATTGAGAATAGAACCGGTTGTAAGTTCTGAAGGAACTTCAAAGTGAAGACTTTCGAGTCCGAGAAACATTAAATTTACTTCGTATTTTTTTGTTAAATTTATTTAATAACATTACCTTCCGAGACTTCAACCCATGAGAATTTTCAATAATCCTTTGTATGCAAATGCCTACTACATAATAACTATATGTCATTAGCCCGATCCGTCCAGTGGCTTAAGCTCGGCGATGTTGAATCAGTGAGTCAGGAGTAAAGATGCGATAATTTATCTACAATCTATAGAAAAAAATCAAAAAATTGACTACGATGGCGTGAGGCAAGAAGAAAAGGAGAGGGGTTGCTTTTTCTTCAGATGCCGAGCTAACTTGACCGGATTGTCAACAGAAGCGGCAACTTCACGAGAATGTATGGCAAAGAGTAAATTTTACAGACTAAAATACAACGTTTTGTACTGCAAGTGCTCTGAATTTGGTTCATCATATCAGCCGCACGACACCCACTGCTGGGTATAGGCCTCCCCTAAGGATCTCCACGACGATCGGTCCTGCGCTGCCCGCATCCAGCGGCTTCCCGCGACCTTCACCAGATCGTCGGTCCACCTTGTCGGGGGCCTACCCACGGAGCGCCGTCCGGTGCGTGGTCGCCATTCCAGAACCTTTCCGCCCCAACGGCCATCGGTTCTTCTCGCTATGTGTCCCGCCCATTGCCACTTCAGCTGAGCAATCCTTCGAGCGATGTCGGTTACTTTAGTTCTCTTGCGGATCTCTTCGTTTCTGATTCGATCACGCAGGGAAACGCCGAGCATGGCTCTCTCCATTGCACGCTGGGTGACCTTGAGCCTCCTTATGAGACCCATAGTTAGCGACCACGTTTCACTGCCGTAAGTCGTCACTGGCAACACACACTGTTCATAGACTTTCGTCTTGAGACACTGAGGTAAGTCGGACGCGAAGATTTTTCGAAGCTTCCCGAATGCTGCCCACCCGAGTTGGATTCGACGAGAGATCTCTTTCTCGAAGTTGGACTTACCTAACTGGATTGCCTGTCCTAGGTATACGTAATGGTCAACAACTTCAAGTGTAGTGTTCCCAACATGAACTGGAGAGGGTACAACATGGGCATGAATTTGGTTACTTCTGTTTAATTGCATTCTGTGCATAATTACTTATATTGTGAGTGAAAGGAGAATGCCCGCACAGACATGGGTCATACTTTGTCAAAGATGTGTGGGAATGGCTAATAGTCTATTACTATGGTTGTATTAATTGTTTATTTATTCGGGTAGCAAACAGTCATATACAAACAGTTTCAAGATAAGGTATACAATTAGACCTACAGTGCCATAAATTAATGTTATTAATGTTCATTAACGATAAAAAAGGGTTTGATTTCTTAACACACACACTTATAAGCACCTTGTAATTGAAACGAGGAGAATACCTCACTAATTGTGAGTGCAAAAACCTGAAAACGCCTGCATCAGATAAAATGTCTGGTTATTTTTACAGAGCTCTGGCTACTTCGACTGTTTGAATTCCAGGGTCGGATTGCCAAATACACAAAACCTCAGAAAATAATTAAATCAAACACTGTAGTATGGGAACATAAGCATCAAAGCACAAATTATAGTAGTCTTTACAATGATTTTATTTTCTACACATCGTCATTTTAGATTCAAAATATTCAAAAATGTGTTTATTTACTAGGAAACTCAACAGCCTTTTTATTATAATAACGTATATTTTAGTCTTAATAATGAAAGTGATGATAGCATAAGGGTGCAAAGGTAAATAACGTTACTAAGGTAACCGTGAAAATATTACTCACTAAATATGACAATGTAAAGATAAAACAAAAATCCAGGATAAAAGTTTTACAAACGAAAAAAATAGGTAATTCCTTTAAAAGTGTCAAAAATAAACAATTCCGACTATCTAGAATCCGAGAAGTGACATACATAAATTTGTTTTTAAAGCCACTATACTATTCTTAACAAGAACAACTAACTTCAGGATACTAACGACCGACCTAACCAAACACTCGTTCAAAGTTCCACTGCGATTTCTTCGGAGTTCGGCCCTGCGCATTGGCCGGCGAACCCTTCCACCCTTCCCACCCCTTCCCCGAATTAATTGCAATCAAAAGGAAGGACACGAGTACAGTCCACCCCTGGGTTGGCCATGTTGGTTGTGCCGATGTGTGTGTGACTGTACGTGTGTGTTCGCAATTTAACGGAGTTTGAGATTACGTGGTTATGCTGTTAATGTGTGAAAAATGATTAATGTTACGTTTTAAAAGGATGTAGTGACAGTATTGTGTACATTGATCTATAGATTCAGTACTCCTAGCACGAACATCTATTGAGAAAAAAATAAAAGTAAATACTCGATAGAGTAATTCTCTATGGAAAATCTAATTTTGCTTTTCGGCGGTAGATAGCGCTGCTGTACAAATTTCCCATACAAAATTACTCTATCGAATGTTTATAGCGCGTGTTATTTTTTTCGATAGCGTTCGTGCAAGGGGTCATATTGATTTGGACTTAGTAGGTAATTATTTTTAAAATTTGCCTTGATTTTTAAACTACTGAGAAATGTAAATAAATATTTTATATCGACTCCAAGCTACTTATAAATGCTTGGTCTATGTGTATCCTACCGAACTCTGTTGAATGTCGTTCTTCTTCATGCGTCAATATTTTCTAACATAACAACGCTACGCTTGGTGTTACATAAATTATTTGGTAGCGCCTCACGAAGTCGTGAAAATTCCCCAAGTCCTCTAACAAACCTGTCCTAAATCTCGAACACACAATATCAAAAAGCACAAACTAAGACAAACCAAACAGAGATAAGGTAACCCCATGCAAAGTAATCTCCCGCCGGCCCTCGGAGGTCCCCAAACTGGGAACAAAGTTGGAATAACTTCGGAAGACCAAGGGCTGTTTAGAAAGGGCCCCAACTTGCCCCGCCGCTGAAATATTAATGTAGTTTCACAGAATCCTATATGAGTCTACGCTTATTTGCTAATGGTTTCGTTGTACAAGGACATATGTTTTTACTTAGTTATTTTTAATTTCTATAAGTATTATAACAACGTGTTATACAATACCCCTAATAACGAATATGGTTGATAAGGACCATCAAACTGAACAACTCTTAACTATGGGACCAACTCTGAAATCGAGAAAAAAAATCAGCTGTTTCGTACAAAGAATAATAACGAAAATATCAAAATTTATGAAACAGTTGCTTTTTTTGCAATTTCATAGTTGGTCCCATAGTTAAAATTATTCAGTACCCTTAGCACGAACAGCTATCGAAAAAAATAACTCGCGTAAAATCATTCGATAGTTAAATTTTGTATTGGAAATTTGTACAACGCCATCTATCGCCGATAAGCGAAATTAAATTTTCCATAGAGAATTGTCTATCGAGTAATTTTATGTGCGTTTTTTTTCTCGATAGCTGTTCGTGCTAAGGGTACTGATCCCTATCTACCATATTCGGCATTAGGGGTTATTTTGTATCACGTTGAGAAGTATTTTATTGATGAACTTTCAAGTGTATGAAGAGTAGAAAGTAACGAGGTATCAATTTCATCTGTGTTTCTATATATTTATAAAATGCACTAGCTATAAAATAAGAAAATGGTTTCAGTTCCAAAGACACCTCTAAACTCGTAATGGACTATTATCATATTATTATGGCTGTGATATAGTAAAATAATGTTATCATAATATGTAAGAACTTCCCCGAAACCTTCAGGTGATCTTCCTGTAGCACGTATCCTAGATAGCAAATTAATATATAAGATGTAATTATGAGAGTAATAGAAGAACATTCTACACATGACAGTGTTTCATTCGAGACGGCACAAAAAGTCCGTCGCACGTCCTGTCACGGTCGCCATGCGACGGACTTATTGTGCCGTCTCGAATGAAACACTGTAATGTGTAGAATGTTCTTCTATTACTCTCATAATGACATCTTATAGGTATATACTATTTGCTATCTAAGATACGTGCTACAGGAAGTTCACCTGAAGGTTTCGGGGAAATTATTATTTTAGATATTATCACGTCTATTTAGGACGTGACGATTACTATATCACATGGCATTGTATGTACGACTATAAAATGTATAATATTTGTTTTTGATTAATATTCTCATTTTAAAAAATTAAATAAAAAATTTGGCGATATTTATTTTTTTCCCTACATAACGAAATGAAAGCTGCGCTCGCGCTCTCTTTGCGGCAAGGGTGAAAAACTAGCAAGTATAAAGTAACAGTTTATCATAATGGTTAATCTAAGTTACTTTGATACGAGTATCATCAACATTGGTTCCAAGCAATTTCGGCTTTAGAGACAAAGTGGAAAAACCAAAACACCAAAAAGAAACAAAGTGGAAAGCGCGGAAAATTAGATAAGTAAGTACTCAAAAAAATGTAGTAGATCAGCAGTGCTATTGTATAATACGGCAAAAACAAAATATGATAATTTTGGGAAAAGGCGCGCAGGTTTTTTTTTGTTTTTTTTCACACGCCCAACGCAAGAATATTTTTCGAACAAAGGGCTGAGTGAGCGAGCATACTTCAAAATTATAATTTAAAGTGATAAAATGCATATATTTTAATATTTTATAGCAAAATATTGTGAATTATGAATAATTTGATAATAATAAATATTTGTTTGACTTAATTAACGACTTACACATTTATTTATTCCAAAAATGTATCTGAATTTTCAGCAGCATAAAAGCTCTTTGTTGTTACTAAAATAAATAACTGTATTACCCGGCTAAATTAGGAATGCTCTGTTTACTCGCATAGAACTTGCATTAGGGTACTAATTTAACTTTGTAGGGTGAATTCTATAACGTACTAGTGTTTTATATATTATTGCACGCGTTTGTTATAGCTCGGTTTATGACCCTAAAAGCGATGTATTAGGGCTCACTTTACGAGCAAGTGTGTTAAAAAGTTCATTTGCAAAATCACTTCTGAATCTGCGATGAAATTATGGTTTGGATCCATAAAATGAGTGAGTTCGATACTAGCGTCACCAAGTGATAACGAAAGTGAGAAGAATTACGATGGGTGAGTATTTTGACGTTTGTCAGTAGGGTTTAGTATTCCAAGAATCTGAAGTAAACACGTTTTGCTTAACACATCGAACGAATGCCATCTCGTATATCACACACTAATTCATCTGTCAAATGAAATGTTTGCGGGATGAGTTTCGAAATGGTTTACCATTTTCAGAATAGCATAACTGACCCGTTAAAACATTTTGTTTTAATTAGGGTGTGAAGAATTTATTTCTTCACATATCACCAATATCATAAAGTGAAACTTTCTTAAATTGTTTAGTGATTATGAATGAATGAATGAATGGATGAATGATTCATTACTAATGACTGACAAGAACATATAATGTATGTTTTCACTGCTGAAAAGCTTACAAAAATTACCTTTTTAATTGAGTAACACCAATCTGAAGTTAATTATAGTTTATTTCGTCTAGAAACAGCTTTGACAACGAATCAAATCATATCGAAATTGAAGATTCCTCAACTAATTAAAAGCCGTTTATCAGCATACCTTTCGCTTAACCCTCTCGACAATGGTTATAATCGCAAAGTATGGAATATCAACCCTTGCTATCTCGAGTGGGCTTCACGTCACTAGTAATAAATCTGAACTGTTTGTGTAACTTTGACTCCGAAGCCAATAACAGAACATATTGTTATTCAGATATTATCTTTTGAGCCGCTGAACATGTAGTGTGATAACCGTGGAGTCACTTCTCGGTAGGGTGACAAAGTATTCTGTAGTCAAAGACAATACTTTTAAGAATAATAAAGGATTTTAAATATTACTTCTTGTTTTTTATGGTTTACTTGTTTAGTTTGAACATTGGTATTCTAGCAGCTGGTCCATTTTCGTTTGTCAACCGGTCTGTCTTACTGTATACTATTTAAAACCCTAAAGCTGCGCGACGGCTTCCACGCCACGTAATGCTAGGTGGTGGACTTTGATTTGTCACCAGTTGTCACCAGAAACCACGTTTATGTACGTGATACTAAAATCTGTAGTAGCTTTAAGTTTTCCTCGAAAAATAAAAATAAAATAAAAATAAAACTTATTACACACGCTGGAGTATGTTATGCAAAACGATACATTTGACTAAATAATACTTAGTAAAAAGAAACATGACCAAGTAATTATTTTGTTAAACAATAACATGCCAAAAATTGATATGCTATCAAAAAAAAATCCTATAAGTTGTTTTGACAAATGTTTTTTTGCCAAATGAAAATTTGCGTAAAATACTCGTAATTTGCGATGTGATATTTTGTGAAAAGTTATTTGGCCATACATTAGCAAACCCTCAAAGCCTAATATTCCTAAGCAAACTTACTTTCCGTTTAGTAATAAGAGGAGTAATGTCCAAATGATCACTACATTCATGGTGACACTACAACTTACATATACTTGCGAAAGTCGAGTAGCGAGCGAGATTTGACCAATTTACGGCGTGCCAACTGGAAAGATAAGCTAATACGCCAGTAGGGGTGGTTGTAGGTATTGGAAAACTAATTTTGCATAAGCACCCTTAGTGCACTTAGGAATCTCAAGATTATTTTGAATACGAAAATTTTGATGGGAATTATAGTTATATAATATTATAGTTATACAACAGATAATCAGAGTTACTTTACATAATCCAGTTTACATAATCAGTTTTAATTAAAGAACCTGTTAGTCCTTAATCTGCAGAATACCTAACAAATCTGCAGATTGCCTAGTTAATGTACGAAATGATACAATTTTTTGCATTTTACCAGACTAGTTAATCTCTATCTTTTACGCGCTTTTATTTCGATAGCTGTTTGTGCTAAGGGCACTCTAACCGGTTTAAGCAATTTAACGGTAAAATACATAATAGTAGATTGTTATACAAGACGCTAAAATTACCCATTGCATACGAGGTATTTTTATTCCCGAGCTTTAGCGAGGGAATAAATAGAAACCGAGTTACAATGGGTTTTAGCGTCGTGTGTTACACTATACTTTTCACTACGATTGCGAGAAAATAAAATACAATATTAAATAGTTTATACCTACTTACTTCCGTAAACGAATCCACTCGTTTTTCTATCCTCCACTTCATAAACTTTTTGTACAATATTTAAATAAATGATTTGTGCTTGATGGCAGAAGATTAAAATTATTTCTTTCCTATTACAGTCACACAATTCAATCAGTTTGTAATTATAAAAAAAATCTAAAGATTTCGCGCCATGGTACCTTTTTTAATTTCTGCTGTAGCATAGCAGCTAAACAACACAAACACGCATTCTACGATTCACTCTGTGCACAGAGTATAAAAAAGTCTATGATTTCACCGAAGAGATGCTTTTAGTTCCATTTTCAAAAATAAGAATGAGAAACTGGGGGCCTATTACGAAACTTGGTCACGATAGTCGTCCGCAGTTCGTCGGTTATAGTTATTACAAATATTTTCAATGTAGCTTTCGTAGTCCATAGTCTATTGAACGAATAAAGAGAGAAACTGTCAAATTTACGCAATCACTTTGCAATATCGCATACGCAAGTGCTTTGTAATAGGAATCAATCAGAACAAAGCACGGACGCAGCCGCGTGTATCGCATTAAACTTTTCGTAATAGACCCCCAGTATTAAGTCGAGCGAGTTTTTATTCGTGATTATGAATAAAGACTTTTTCGTTTTAGTACGCTCATTGGTAATAGACAAACATTAAAAAAGAAAAAACTTTATCCCCTAGGGCTTATTATGCTATTTTATCTCGACTCTTGTACGTTACAATGACGCACTTTTTGAGCAAGAGGAGTGAAAATACATATGTATTAAAATTGCTAATTTGAATTGATTGATTTTAGCTCTAATTTTTTTTAAAGTTGCAGCTCGGCCCTCGCGGGCCGTAAAGGCTAGGGCCAAGTTGAGAACAACTAATTTTAAAAAAAACTTACTTTGATTAAAAAGTACTAATATTATTTTTATAGTGATAATCGGTTATTTCATTACGTATCGTGTTGCTTTGTATCCTTAATAGTATTTTATTTCAACCCGTTAATTATTTTTTACTTAATTTATCCCAACCATTCCTGTCGCGACTAAGTCCGAAATTAAAGGACGTACAAACCTACCTTCGCTTATATAGAATTCACTAATGACTCGAAGGCACGCGCTTGGTCGAGGGTGACCAGACCAGTGCGGACGAAAATTCGTAAAGGGTTACCCCTAAGCTTGCCTCGACCATTAAAGGGTTAAACGACTGTGTGACACAAAATACATAAGGCGATTTTAGACATTATTGTGATTAGATATAGAGTTGGTTTCCGATTGCTGTTGCAAGAGTCGTACGGTTCAATTTAATTGTATGGTATAGCAAATAATAAGAGGTCTTGGTACATGCAAAGTTAGAGAGTTCGTTGATGAATGACACTCTACGGGCCCATTGCCCTTCCGATGTTTAAAGCGGGTGGATAAGAAATGTCGGATGGCCTGTGAAATATTCGGGTGTGCTTATATCTAATTAATACGCGAAGTTTGGGTATCCAGTTGGGATTTTGTTTGGAGTAATGTGTGTTTCTGTTTTGTTTATTCGGTATGTGTCTTTTTTGTTAAGTACTTAAAGGGAAACCTCGATTGTTTCAACCTTTCTTCTAATTCTGATGAATACTAAATTATATTTTTCCACATAAGTAATGCAGTTGTTATAGTTGTTCTTCTCACGAAGACCGTTCGGCTATGAATGTTGTTAGGCGTGCACATGCACAATGTTTTAATGTGCATCTGCACGCTCTTGTATTACGCACACCAAAATAATGTGTATGTACACGTCAAACAACATATAAATGATGTTAGCCGAACGGACTTATATAACGCATAAAAATATAAAACTAAAATTAAAACAATACTTTCTACAAAAATTGTAACAGCCTGTATGTGTGGCTGTGGCTGCACTATCTTCAGCGTCTGCGCCACCATCGCATGGCGGCGCTCATGTCACTCTTTGTTATTCTATTGTTTGCAACCTTGTCGAATTGTTTTTCAACTAAAAAATTAGCAGTGAACGCAATAGCAAAATTTTTGTACTTAAGTAGTATTAAGCCTTGCTTAGTTGTAATTTAAGTGAATGACAGATGAACAGCACATTCCTAATGTAAACCTGCGTGATTTTTTGTGAATGTAGCAAACAACTTTTGTATTTTTATGTTTATTTGGTAATAAATAAAAAAAAAATTGGTGAGATAGAAGAAGTATACTCCATATTGGTTTTAATATTAAAGTTGATTGCTTTGTTATATGTATATTCTCTGTCAAAAAATCTGTAAATATAATATATTTTTGTAACTCATCGATTCATCAACCAATTCGTGTTTAAAGCAGCCATTTCGTAAAAATACAATACAAGACAAAAACGATGAAACAGAGTTGAAGGTTAACAATATCCATTATCTCTAAAACAAAATAACTAATCCTTTACAAATACCTATAAATAATAAAAAAAATATGAACAATTCTTATCCAAGGCAAACATTTTGTAATCTCAATTTTTGATATAGTCAGTTAGGACACTTTCGCCCTCAGTCCCCTCCGTAAGATGACGCGCATATTCAACGCCGCCATATGCCGACGAAGCAGATTAGAGACGCTAATTATCACGTGAAGGGTGAAAATTGATAATCCACTTCAATGGGACTTATCTATCCCATGGAAGAAAAAATGAAGTGTACGCTTACCCTTTTACTTATAAAAAGTTTGTATAATTTTTTTCTTGGATTTATACAACGTGTAACAAAAATACGAGTTATGCCGAATATGGTAGATAGGGGACCATCACATTACACTGAACAACTTTTACTACGGGACCAATTTTGAAATCGTGAAAAAAATCTGTTGTTTTATACAAAAATTAATAAAATATCAAAATTTATGAAACAGTTGATTTTTCGCGATTTCCGAGTTGGTCTAAAAGTTATTTAGTTTGGTGGTCCGTGGAAACCCTAGGTATTCAGCATAACTTGTATTTTTGTAACATGTTGTTTATACGGTGTGGAAATAAACGTCGCCGGTAGCAGTTAATGATTTTTTTATACCTCTTCACGAGTAATGTCTACGTGAGGACTTATATGTTACCTACCTTATTAAGTTTTTATTTATATTTTATTTTACTGTGGGCTTCACACAGCGTAAAATTTGGCAGTGATTTTTTAAAGGAGATCACCCATTTTGTAGGGCTGTCTAGGATAAAAAAATGTCGGCGGCCAGGAATGAATTACATTTTATCCCAGAATGAGTGATCTCCTTTCATTTCGGCCGATTTTCTTTGATTTTACTGTAATTTAATTAAACAATATACTTATAGTACATTATGAGACAAGTTAGCTTAGGTTGCTCATTGCACACAAGGCTGTGGGTTGCAGCCCGAGCCGCAGGCGAGGGCGTAACTCAGCCGAGTGTGCAATAAGCAAGAGCTAACGAGTTTCATACGACGTTTTTCAACACATTTGCGAGGAAAATACTAAGTAATTTACCACACAGCAACAAATACGACAAAAACAAAAAATGATAATTATGGGAAAAGGCGCGCATGTTTTTTTTTTGTTTTTTTTTCACACGCCCAACGCAAGAATATTTTGCGAACAAAGGGGTGAGGAGCATACAGCCTACTACTAATACTTCAAAATTATAATTTTAAGTGACAAAATGCAAATATTTTAATTAATTTATAACAAAATATTGTGAATTATGAATAATTTGATAATAATTATTTATTTTTTTGACTTAATTAAGGACTTACACATTTATTTATTCCAAAAATGTAATATGAATTTTTAGCAGCATAAAACCTCTTTGTTGTCAAAAAAAATAACTGTATTACCCGGCTAAATTGGGAATGCTCTGTTTACTCGCATAGAACTTGCAATAAGGTACTAATTTAACTTTGTAGGGTTAATTTTATTACGAACTAGTGTTTTATATATTATTGCACGCGTTTGTTATAGCTCGGTTTATGGCCTTAGGGCCAAAGTAAAGTGAGCCCTACATCGCTTTTAGAAGCGATGTAGGGCTCACTTTACGAGCAAGTGTGTTGAAAATTACATTATAGAAATATGAATTCCATATTGTTGGTTGTTGGTTTAAGGCAATAGTTAAAAACTCTAAATTATTTATCATACTTACACTACCGATTTCTCTGTATTTCACTATATTTCACACATAGTGGTTATCAAGAGAAAACTATAGTTTATATAATGAGCCCCTTTGATACTGATAGTGTTGTTTGTGTACCGTTACCTTTACAGATCTCCATGATATTCCGCTGCGGGTTTGAGATTTTGACTCCTACACAATTTATCGTAAAAGCTTTTCATAGCCTTTCATAGGAAAATTATGAGAATAACATCACCTACACATTTTACTTGATATGTTCAAAGAAAAAATGCCATCGTCAATAATTTAATTTTATCGTTGGTATCAACATATTTTTCTTTTTGCTTTTCTTTTTAAACTTTTGGATAGAATAATTAAATCAATCTATAATTATTTTATTTGTGTTTATGTTCTGTCCGCTTTGTTAACATTTTTATCAGAAGCTTTTTTGACGAAAACATTTGGAGTTTTTTTTTATACAACGGTATTAGCGCTTGGCTTTCATCTCACTTGATCTTAAGTGGCGATAAGGCCGAAGGTGGAAGCGCACTACACCCGGAATCCTCATCACTGAGGAACTGGCTACCTTACCTCTAACTGCCGGAACACATCTTTTTTTTATTTATTTTTTCTTCATTTATTTTTATTTTATGTAAATTTATTTACATGTCAGTCCCATCGTGACTGTTGTCTTAATTAATTTAACAATTGGACGTTAAGCTTTTAATTTTTGTGTTTAATAAAATTGAAGTGTTTAATCAAATTAAGTAGGTAAGTGGATCATAACGACCAATTATCTGTTTATTTATTTTTACATAAATACGTAACCCAAAAAACAAAGCACTCCAAGTACACAATAAAACACACGTATTATTCCATCATCACTACACTCGCAATTTATCACCCAGACGCGATCATTAAGCACACAAAGCCATCACGCCCAGCTCAGAGGCTGCCTTTACTAAACTATGAAAACCTAATGACCATGCTTCACGTAAAATACCTAACGAAACAATGGGAGCCCGCGACAGAAATTAATATATCATTATGTCAGGACCATGTATCGCCAGCCCTATATACACCCTCTCTTTCACTCACGCTAATTGGCCATATATTCGTTCCTGTCATCCAGGGGTGGCAAACTTCGCGGGCGCGAATCTCGGCGTGATTGGGATTTGTTAATCTTCCCGTTTGAAACTATGGGAGTTAAAATTCTAATGTGATATGGCGCCTTCGGGTGGCGTTTGTTTCATTAAGATTTGCGTGAAAAGTTTGGGAATTAGTTTTCTCGAGTGGTTATGGGTAACTTTGATGGCACTGATGATTTAGATGTGTTAAGTAACGTGATTATGTAAGCCTTTAGAAGCTATACCTCAATATGACGTAACCAGTGACGTAACACATTTTCTTGATGCGTGATGTTCCTTAGAATGGGCATAAAAATTTGGAAAATCAATCTTTTAATTTCGAAATCGATTTATGATAAACTAACGTCCGCGTGGACATTCGGAAAATCCCGTTGACCGGGCTAAAAAATATTCTATGTTTTAATCAGGCTATAAACTATCTGTGTTTCAAATTTCATCTAAATCTGTTCATCCGTTTTTGCGTGATTGAGGAACAAATATCGAAACCCTTTCACATTTATAATATTAGTAGGATTTTGCATATTTTTTATAACAAACCTTTATTCTTGTAATATTTCTTGCTGACTTTATAAGTATTTAGTAATTCAATCAACCATTTCATTTATAATATTTCGCCATAGACATTTAACAAGGAGAAGGGATAAGTTTTCATTTCGATTCTGTGTGATCTTTACAATGTTTTATTAAAATGCTTTCTAAATAGCCATTTCTAAACCGTAACAAAAATCTAACCCGTCAAATTCCGCGCTCATCAAAACAAAACACACATCAACAACCTGTACTGTCAGCTTTCCCGACTTTTCCGTTTGCCGTGACACTTTGTGAAGACTCAGTTTTTAATTAGCGTATTTTTCTTTGTGGCAACCCGGCGTAAATTAGCCTGCGATGTGAAGTGCGCTCCTCCGCAAAGCTAGGGAGCCGCGACGCGTTCTATCATTGCCCTCCTTTTTATAGACGAGGCTTTTGTGGGGGGCATTAGCAAATTATGCCGTAGATACGTTGTGTTTTGAGGAATCTAGATTTTAGGAGATGGATCACTTTTATGATCTATATCACTTGCTGTGCACAGAAAAGCTTTGTAAAATCCGAAAGCATAAACATTAATTATCATATTGATTAGTCTTAATAACTATTAAAAAAATATCACAAAATATTAGCGTTTGGCATGTGTGCATTTGAGGATTATGATTATTATTATGATTATGACTGAAAAAAAAATGCATTTTGGAATACCTACCTTTTTTAATGTAAGAATTCGTTACTTACGGTGGTGTTATTACAAATGATTTTTAAACACCTGCTTAACTTAGACACTGTTTAAATGTGATGCTGTCTCTTTCAAACAATATTGTCAAAAAAGTGACAGCTTCACATTTAATCAGTGTCTAAGTTAAAGATTTAATCGAGTAATTTTTTAGAAAATTCCTTAATTTAGAGTAAAAAAATGACATCTAAAGACGAAACTAAGCAGCAGCAGTCGTCACAACAGACGCATAGCCTTTAGACCTTATTATGGCAGCTAACAAGCGTTTACCACAGTGTACATTCTAGGGTTAAAAAAGCCTGTCTAAGGAAATGATGCAGAGGACTGTAATGAGCTGATTGCAGGCGAATGAATGAGCCATGTCGTCTCTGATGGGTACAAAAGACCTCGCGCATTATGCTTTTCAAAGGGATTGCGGTGTGTTGGGTTTTCTTCGTATGGTGCATGAAAAGGAGTATTTAAACTAATTATGGTTTACTGTGGAGTTTCTTTTTATAAGAAAGCCCTGGATTTTCATTTTTGTATCTTGGCTGAAAGAAATAAATTATGTGAAATAAAATTAACCCGGAAAGCATGTGGTGAAAAAAGTTACACCTAGTATGTGGTGGGGTTTGCCAAACCCCAACATATAATTACCTATAAATGCCAATTTATTAAACCAAGACTTAAGAATTTATTCGTATTTTGAAATATGGTTTATATTTAGTGTATAAAATAAAAAACAGTGTATATTTATATACTTTTATTGTATTATTTATCAGAAATACTAAAATATAACATTTACAAAAAAACAAAAAAAGGAACTTCTGAAAAAGGAACTAAAATCAACTAATTCTTTAATAAAAATATAAAATCAACTTTAAAAACTTAAAGAATATAAGATTCTCAATAACATATTTTTTTTAAAGAATTAGTTGATTTTAGTTTTAGTATTTTTGATAAATAATACAATAAAAGTATATAAATATACACTGTTTTTTATTTTATACACTAAATATAAACCATATTTCAAAATACAAATAAATTCTTAAGTATTGGTTTATTAATTGGCATTTATAGGTAGATATATGTTAAAACTAACACGGAGCATGTGGCGGGGTATGACGCACCCCACGAACGTTTACACGCGTGTAGCTCCTGCGCCGGTTGACGCGACACTGCGGTCACGCCACTCTCCCCCCGCGGAGTACATTGGCTCCAGCTACTCGAAGCAACAAACCAATTGAGGGGCAAATTTGAAAAATACACGACTTCGCGCAAAGCATGGGCATGTCACACCCCACCACAAGCTCGCCGGGTTAAGTCACATAAACAACGTTTTATTTTAATGCATGAACCCAGAATTAGGAAACCGTTTCTTCGGACCATCAAACTGAACAACTTTTACTATGGGACCAACTCTGAAATCGCGAGAAAAATCAGCTGTTTCATACAAAAATAATTACGAAAATATCAAAATGTATGAAACAGCTGATTACTTTTACGCGATTTCAGAATTGGTCCCATAGTAAAAGTGTTTAATTTGATTTAAGGATTTTGAAGTTCATTCATGGAGTGGAGCTCGGTGGCGCAGTGGTTTAGCGCCTGGCCCAGCGATTGTGGAAGTTAAGCAACGTTCGCAAGGGTCGGACATGGGATGGGTGACCAAAAATGTATTATCTCGAGCTCCTCTGTGCTTCGGAAGGCACGTTAAGCCGTTGGTCCCGGCTGCCCATCCTCCTTACCACCCATAAGGAAGGCTTGTGCCCCAGCAGTGGGGACATCAAAAATGGCTGATGGACATGGATTTTAGTATGGAATTTAGTAATGCTAATATGCGAATCTTTTTAACATATTTTAAATTATAAACATTATTTTATACTAAAATCATTAAATAAGCGAGATAAGGAACATAACTACAAAATTGTAAATATTTTTGGAACCTCGTTCAAAAACTGTCAGCTCACAATAGCTGGAGTAAGTCACATCAATGTTAAATACTTATTTTACTGTATATATTTTTATATCTCTTTATTGTACAAAAATGACTCTAATGTATTTTCAAAAACAAATCTATGCAATGAAGTAGGTACCTATGTTATATAACTTATGCTACGTCCTTTGATTATTTATATGTCTAGATGGACAGTCGAAGCTACGAATGCGTCGTAAAAAAATATCACACAACAGTTGGGTGCCCAAAACACGCACACATTGTAAGTAGTGTGATCCGGCCATAGTTTTTTTTAATTACAAATACTCTTTGAACGTGATGATGCTAAAAACGCACACCAACCTTAAAAATGGCCTGGCCTGTTTTATCTAGTACATCAAACGACACGCTATCTAGACATAAATAATCTAAGGCTAGGTCGACAAGAACTCAATACAAACAATTTCATATTTTGTTTCAGAGCACGTATGTGTATCGGGCATGTGAATGGAGAAAGCATCAAGAATTAAAAGCCTTTTAATGACGGCCCACGCCGCTGAAGGCTTTGGATAGCAATATCTTAGAAAGAACCATTGCTTCGAAAAAAATAGTATGAGAACTTTAGCAACCAGTACCCTTAGCACGAACAGCTATCGAGAAAAAAAACGCACGTAAAACTACTCGATAGACAATTCTCTATGGAAAAATTTAATTTCGCTTATCGGCGATAGATGGCGCTGTACATATTTACAAAATTTATCTATCGAATGATTTTACGCACGTTATTTTTTTCGATAGCTGTTCGTGCTAAGGGTACTGAAATGGATTCTTTACGTTTGTACATCGAAGAATGAAATAAAGTACCTATTTATAAAAAAAAATAGACCTTTTAATCCTCCGCCCTGGAAACCCCTTTAGGATAAACTACGTGCTATTGCATAGGTACTGACCATAAATTAGTACTAGAATACAGTCATGAGAAATAGGTTTTATTTTACTTTTTTACTTTAAACCTTACAACAGCTATCATTACAGGATCATCTCAATTCGACATTGTGGGTATCTTATTTCAATATCATAATTATTATTACTAACTTACAAAACCAACAACTTAGAAAACTACTTTTGCGAGATCACTCAAATTGCTTGAGAATATGTCAATTCTCTCATTAACGTTGTTCACTAAAATTATTTTGGACTAGAGGCGTTTTACATAGAGCTGTTTTACATTATACCTTTATTAATTTGTTTTACGAGTTTGCATGCTCTGCTGCATTTGTCTTTTTTTTACCATAATGAGGGGTTTTCGAAGTGACATTAAAAAAATAAAAATAGTAACTATTTGCCTTACTAGATGGCGTTGATGGAAAGAGAAGAGGCAATAGTAAGTGCTCGCTGGCTGATATCTGCCCAAAGAAAAACATTTTAGAGTTACATCTGCCTGCCTACCTGAGTACTTTTCGAAGCTTAGTAAAAAAACACATTGAGACATACATTTTTATCAACGCCATCTATCGAGCCTACAGATTTTTCTTTGTCATTTTGAAAAGCCCTCGTTTGTCACAAAAAAGTTTTATAAAAAGTTCAAAATCATTTTAAGCATTCATTACACCTTTTGCATAGCACCATTCCCCTTAAGTGCTGTTCGCTTCTTAAAGCCATAGGTGGTTTTATCGGAGAGCGTTCAACGTTGGAGAGTGTTCATCTTTGCCGATTTTTTATTTGTTTCGAGCGAGCATTTTGTGGCCACATTCGCGATACGAAACGTTTTTACTGATACGTCTGAAGGAGAATATTTGAAACGTATTATTTTTATTTGAAGAGACAATAAATAATATTTCAGTGATGACTGGTGAAATGATGATGAATAATATTGCAAGAAAGTATTAAATATAAAAAAAAAAACAGAAAACATGGTATGGTATGTATTCCATTAGTATTAGCATTAAGATTTTGCTGTAGAGAGTTCCACGTAACAATTAGAAATATTTACAAAAGTCCCTAAAATAAATGAAGAAAAAAAAAAATAATAATTAGAAATATGACTTATGTTGGTCTGACAAAAATATAGTAGAGTACATTTGTTATGGTTATATTGACTAATAACACGCTATTATACAACGTGTTACAAAAATACCCATAAAGCTAAATATGGTAGATAGGGACAATCAAACTTCTATTATGCGAGCAACTCTGAAATCGCGAAAAAAAATCTGCTCTGTTTCATACAAAATATTACGAAAATCCTATCCTATCCTATGAACTTTGCCATCCCACATAAAGGTATAGATACTTTGTCCCCAGCGTGTGAAGCTAGGTTTTGTTTTCATAGAGCTGATTACACTAGCATCATCAAGGAATTAAACAACGTTTCCTGGCATGAGATATTACGTAATTGTGAGTCCGTGAATGATATGGTCAAAGTTTTTTACGATATAATCCGAAGTTTGATTGCTAAGTACGTACCTAAGGCTAGACCACGTAACAAGAATTATCCATGCTGGTTCACGCGATCACTAATAAGGTCTCTTAATGAAAAGTATAAGGTTCGCCTCAGATTGCGCAAATATGATGAGAATCCCCGTGACGTTTTGACATTCAAACGTCTTAGAAAAAGGTGTCAATCTCTTATGTCTGCGTCTTATGCTAATTACTTGGCTCGTTTGGAAGCTTCCTTGAAGTCGAACCCTAAATTAATTTGGTCATTTATTAAGAACAAAAGAAAGGGTAACAAAACATCGATACCCGCCTCAATGACCAATGGTGTTCGGACGGAGTCAGGCGGTCCAAACATCAGCAATCTCTTTGCTAATCATTTTGCTTCAGTTTTCACTGGGTCCAAGGCAACGTCTGAGACCGTGGTCTTGTGCCCAGGGGCTAACTGTCTAAGCAGCGTATCATTTTCTACTTACGAAGTTTATAGAGCATTAAAGAGACTTGACCCCATGAAGGGCGCTGGTGCCGATGGCATACCTGCTTTATTTGTCACAAATTGTGCTAAAAGCTTGGCGTTTCCACTGTCAATAATTATTAACAAATCTTTATTGGAAGGGGTTTTTCCTTGTGCTTGGAAGGAATCTTTTATCTTACCCTTATTCAAGAGTGGCGACAGAAGCTCTGTCAAATGCTATAGGCCAATCTCTATACTATCGGTATTTGCAAAAGTCTTCGAGTCTCTAGTGTATCCTGTGTTTTCGTCACTTTTCAAACACACTATTAACGTAAAACAGCACGGTTTTCTTAAAGCTAAGTCAACTACAACCAATCTTGTTTCCCTTGTCGAGGATCTTAATGAAGCTCTTGATCTTGGTGATTCTATTGACACTATATATACAGACTTTAGTAAGGCCTTCGACAAAGTAAATCATGCTGTTCTCATTAAGAAGCTGGAAGCATCTGGAGTTTCTGGATCTCTGCTACTTTGGTGCAAATCCTATCTAAATGAGCGTAGGTCTTCAGTTGTCCTCAATGGGTACAAATCGGCTTTATTTGTGGCAACGTCAGGTGTACCGCAGGGCTCACACTTGGGGCCTTTGTTCTTCAATGTTTTTGTTAATGACATTCAATCGGTTTTTCGCTTTTCTAAATTTTATTTATATGCTGACGACCTTAAGTTTTTTAGATCAGTAAATTCGGACTCCGACGTTGCCTTGCTTCAGGCTGACTTTGATGGTTTGGTATCTTGGTGTGAGAGTAATGGTATGGAACTGAATGGTGATAAGTGCTTTGTAATTAGGTTTACGAGAAAGAGGCAGAGCTTGGCGAGATCTTACATTCTAAACGATAGAGTACTGTCTGAACTGGATCATGTACGCGATCTGGGAGTCGTTTTGGACACTGGGCTTCGTTTCCATATTCATATTGAGAACATAGTGAAGAAAAGCTTCAAGGCCCTCGGTTTTTTATTGAGGAACTGTAGGGATTTCAAGAACCCCAGCACCAAGATCACTCTGTACTCGGCTTTGGTGCGCAGTAACTTGGAATACGCTAGTGTAGTGTGGAACCCTAGTTATGATGTCTATGTAAAGAGAATCGAGCGTGTCCAAAAAAGGTTTTTATGGCATTTATCTTTTGGATGCTACTTGGCTAGGACTTTGCGAACCTACAATGAGAGACTTCGACACTTTAATTTGCAATCCTTGGAACACCGCCGACGTCTTCTTGATCTGGTATTTTTGCATAAACTGATTGGTGGCGTCCTTGACGCTCCTGACCTACTATCTTGCATGAATATTCGGGCACCATCTCGGCTTCCTAGATTATCTGATATTGAAACGGCAAGGTTAGTATACTTTAGTTATTTTCATAGTGTGATGTCTTATGGACTGCTATTGTGGGGCTCAGCTGCCAGTTTTGAAAATATTTTCGTACTCCAAAAAAGAGCTGTTCGCGCCATATACACTCTACGGCGGAGAGATACCTTGAGAGAATTGTTCAAAGAAATAAATATTTTAACTTTGGCAGGCCAATATATTTATGAAAATTTAGTTTATGTAAGGAAACACTATGATTCATTTGATAAGAACAGCAACATTCACCAGTTTAATACAAGAAATAAAGATAAACTTGCCGTTCCAAGATTTAGGCTTGCAAAAACGAGAGGTTCATTTATGGGGAAAGGCATAGCCTTTATTAATAAAGTTCCACAACAAGTGATTGATCTTCCTTTGCATGAATTTAAAAACCATGTTAAAAAAACGCTCATGGGTAAAGGTTATTATAAAGTTGACGATTATCTTAAAGATCAAAATGCGTGGAAATGATGTAACACATAACTTGCTAATATAAGAACTTTGTTGAAGTAATATAATAAGTCTATGTTGTTGCCAATAATCCTGTCACCCTGTTGTAATTATCTGGTAACGATATATTCAAGTTTGTAAATATCGTTACTTATGGCTGTTACAGCTGATAAGTGTCTTGCGCCCGTTCTTCTTGTCAGCTAAAAAAGTCTGGAACGGGTGGTAGGAAAATATAGACGATTCAAAAGTACTTAATAATTAAGTTTATTTGAATAAAGCTTATTTCACTTTCACTTTCACTTTCACTTTCTGCATATACACCTTTTGCTGAAAAATTTGCTCGGTCTCGCCAGGGTCGTTTTTCTCCATTGAATAGGTTGATGATTACTTATAACGCCTTGCATAAGTTTCTCGCGCGGCGTGAAATTTCTATTCAGTTAAACAGGGAACCGTCCTGCCTCTCCGTTAATATTGATGTTTTCTCGGACTCATTACTTAAATTTAAGAAGAACGTTAGACTTTATCTTGATTTAATCTAATTTATTCTAATTTAAGTAAATTTCATGTAAGTATTTTTTTTTAATTTGGTTTTGTTGTTTGATTTTAAATTTTTATTGACTCTATATAATTTTCGCGATATTCAATACTATTCCAATTATTTTTATCCATTGTTAGTTATTTTAATTCGTAATTAATCTAATTTGTTTCATTTTTCATTATTAATTTGCATCCACTATTTACGACTAATCTCAATTTGTTAACGTAGTGTATGAAATTGTGTAACACCTTTAATTAAGATTGTACTTAGCTTAATATCTATAGGTATTCCATGTAAGATTTTTTTATCATTTTGTGTTGGTTTCAATCTTGTTGGTGTTAAGAAATAAATAAAAAAAAATAAAAAAAAAAATAAATATCAAAATGTAAGAAACTGCTGATTTTTTTTCGCCATTTCAGAGTTGGCCCCATAGTAAAAGTTATTCAGTTTAATTGTCCCTATGTGCCATATTCGGCATTAGGGGTAATTCTGTAACACGTTGTATATTCACTTCTGAAGCTTTCGAGCTCACTAGACATGAAATAATAAATAAACGCTTGGACAATTTCACACACCGCCATCTAGGCCCAAACTAAGCAAAGCTTGTAATACCTATGGGTGCTAGACAACTGATATACTACTTATATACTTTTTAAATATATACATATTATACGTAGTAACACCCAGACCCGTCACAGAAATTAAAATTCATCATTTCAATTTCGGCCCGGCCGGGAACCGAACCCGGGACCTCTTGCGTGGTAGGCGGCATGTTGACCACTGCACCACTCAGGTCGTCATACCAAATATCAACTAATTACCAAAGTACTTTCAAACCGCGCTAGTATACGTTACTATATATTCTAACATTCAAGAATGAAATAGGACCCATGTGAGATCCCTGTGAAACACCTAAAATCACGAAACACTCTTCATTCTAAGTCTAAAGTCGGTAATTAGCGCATCAACGTGACGCGATCGTTTCAGAGGGGTGGCGACAAAAGCAAGAGGAGAGGAAAATGACAAAAACTCGACAATCACCCGAAAGAGTGGCAATTCCTGCCGCCGGCTGCGATGCACTAATTAGCGAGTGCGAAATCTGCAGATAGGGTTTTAGAGATCAATATACCTAGTTCATAAAAACTTAATTTCAATGGTTTTTATCGACTTCCAAAAAAGGAGGAGGTTCTCTGTTCGTCTGTATATTTGTTTTTTTTGTGTATGTCCACCGATTACTCGAAGACGGCAAGACCGATTGAAATGATTCAAACGTTATTACATTAGGTAAACTCCCAAGTTGGTCCTATTTTTTAAAATTTGGAAATCGGTACTTTTCATGTAATTTTGAAAAAAGCACGAAAATAGTATGATTTTGTGTGAACTACCTCGATGATCAGTCGCATAACTTCTTTGTTTATAAACTGTATAAGATAATTATTTTTTTGTTGGAAAAGGGATATCTTAAGTTTAGTTCTTTAACCGACTTAAAAAAGGAGGTTCTCAGTTTGACCCGTATGCATGTATGTTTCTCCGCGATTAACTCACGTTTAGCTGAGCCGATTTTTCTACCTAAATAAAACCTACACTACCTAATACAGAAGGAGGTACCTTCTGTACACTAAAAATAAAAATTAAAAAAAAAACCGACTTAAAAAAAACCTACCTCTAAAAAGCAAGAAATAATATTCGTAATAATAAAAACACGTCTATTGAAGTCGGGCTTTTAAAATAAAAAAAAAAAGGAATTTGTACTCCAGCCCCACCCGACATCAAAAGACGTGTTTTTGCAAGGTTATAATAATATTACGAATACTATTTCTTGCTATTTGGAGGTAGGATTTTTGAAGTCGTTTTTTGTTTTTTTAAACAATTTTTTATAGCTCAGAAACGGAAATTTTTGGTCGATTTAAGCTGTGTCACGTCCGGCAGTCTGAGTAGAATTAGCATTAACCTTTTACACTTTGGAATATCGTAAAAGGCGACTTATTACAGAACTAATGTCATTTACGACTGTAGCACATCTTCTCCGCCGCGAAACCGTACCAGCGGCACCGCGTTAGTTCCGCCTTACAGAACGAAAATAGGCTGTTAAGAATATGATAAAGCCGTAGCAAAACGAGCATGTGATAGAGCTTAATCATAATGTGATATTATCACCACGGTGAAGCGCTGTCATTGTGAAACAGGGTAACTAGCACCATCGTCACCATACTAAATAATATACTAGAAAAAATACGACTCGCACCAGATCAATACTCAGACGGGAATCGAACCCGCGACCTTTGGATATCCGGTCCAATGCTCTGACCGCTGAGCTACCGAGTCACTAGTGACATCGCCGAATTTCTTCTAGTATATCCTACTCTTACGCTGCAAGCCAGCGTTATTTCACCAATGTGAGGAATTACCTCGACATTCAATTGAAATATCTTTCCAGATATTTGGCAATCGATTAAGATGAAATAGCTATATAATTTTTAAATTCGGCGATGTCACTAGTGACTCGGTAGCTCAGCGGTCAGAGCATTGGACCGGATATCCAAAGGTCGCGGGTTCGATTCCCGTCTGAGTATTGATCTGGTGCGAGTCGTATTTTTTCTAGTATATTATTTAGTATTGTATAAAAATAGCATTGTGAATGCAAAAATCTCAAATTTAAAAATTATATAGCTATTTCATCTTAATCGATTGCCAAATATCTGGAAAGATATTTCAATTGAATGTCGAGGTAATTCCTCACATTGGTGAAATAACGCTGGCTTGCAGCGTAAGAGTAGGATATACTAGAAGAAATTCGGCGATGTCACTAGTGACTCGGTAGCTCAGCGGTCAGAGCATTGGACCGGATATCCAAAGGTCGCGGGTTCGATTCCCGTCTGAGTATTGATCTGGTGCGAGTCGTATTTTTTCTAGTATATTATTTAGTATTGTATAAAAATAGCATTGTGAATGCAAAAATCTCAAATTTAAAAAAAACATCGTCACCATGTCACCGCTGCGAACTTAAATTACAAAACAAAAAATCATATTAATTATATTCTAAAATCAGTCTTGACTGTTTTTATTCGAGGCTACAATAATTAATTTTGCAACGTGACCACTGCAAATAAAAACTAAACGTTCCGAGCTTTTTTCCATTAATTGCATCTGTTTTCTGCGGAACCCTTACAAAGTGACGTAATGCTATAATTGCAGTTTTTTTCTAGCTACTGTGAGGGTCGTGCTAATTGCTAATTTACACTGTTTGGTGCTTCACTTTTATTGAATCGAGATGATACGATTTTGAGTCGTGTAACTTAGAACGGGGTTAAAATAAAGCACTATTCAATTAAAATTGTATGTTTTTATATAATAAAATATTCAATTTATAGTTGTTAGAAATATAGGAATTCAGAAGAACCTACTTACTAACACGATTGTATTAAGATTTTTTTTTTTATTTTTTTTTTTCGGTTTTTGCATTGTCCGATGTTCCGGCACGTTTGAAGCTGCCTTTATAATGGATTATAAGGGTTTGAAGTTTTGACAAAAAACAATCAAAATAATAATAATTATCGTGTTTAAGGTGGTTCGATGAGCTCAGTAGCGCCACCAATGGAAATACATCAATTACGTTTTATCAAGGGTTTAGATTAAAAGTTTTGATGATTTTGCGCAAATAATAGTAGATTATACAACAAGTGAAAAAAGAGGGAATTTAGTTCGAGGGACGAAAAGACTGAGATGATTTTTTTTTTCACGAGTTGTGTACTCTACTTTTTACCATTGACTGCGAGAAAACAAATAGCAGTAGGTACTTATATCTATATGATAGTTATCACATTTTTATTATTTAGGTAGGTAATCAGTAATATTTAAACATTAGAAATAGTGAAACTAGAAGTATTCCAATGACATAAAACAACCACGCTAAGAGGAAAATTACATGATCAGTTTGGCATCAGTCCATTTCATCAGTTTGTATAGACTTTGAATATTTACAGACTGAAGATCGTACCAGAATGATGGAATGGACTGATGCAAGACTGAACATCTAATCTCCCTATAATATATAGAAAAGAATCTAAAGATAAGACACTAAAAAGGACCTAATTAATTTGGCAGGATATTTTTTAGAAAAGAACCCAAAGATAAGACACTAAAAAGTACCTAAATAAAATTGGCGGGATATTTTTTTTTATTTATTTGTATAACTATGGCTTTATCTATGGAATAGCTCCATACTTTCAGCACGTTTTTTTACATAATTCATATGATGCGCGCTTGTTCCAAATTCAAAATATTTTTATTCACTCGGTGAATAAAACAGCGTTTTATTCACTCTTATGGTTGAATTAAACGCACTTTTTCGAGTGGCGATGGTAAAAAAGACTAAATTGCATTTTCTAAATATAGTTTCATGAACTCAAACTTAAGCAATAAGACCTGCATGTCACCAGTGCCAAAAGTGGCAATATTTAGCAATATCGACATTCATAACTTATTGTTTATATTTGAGGCCATGAAAAATATCTAAATATTGCACTTTACTCTTCTATTTGCGCAAAATATCCAAAACTTTTATTCTAAGCTTGTAGTACTACAAGTTTGATACAACGTAAATGATTTACTCTCTCTAAATGATGAACTCGTAAGTTCTGTGGTAATAAGAATCATGATTCTTACATTCTTACATTTTGTAAACATTTTAGTAGTAGTAATTTTTTTAACAGGCTCATATACTTAACGTAGTCCTACGTCTGTAGCGGCAAACAGGCTAGCCATAAATTTAGTTTTAGTCTAACCGCGGTCGTTTGTATGTTAATGCTAATTCCTGCTACTAGACTGACTATGCACCGAATGCAGTTGTAGGTAAGTACTACTAAACCTGTGCATTGTAAATTTAGTAAAAAGTATATTAAATTAGATAAGTCCATCTTCTAAACAAAAATTAAATTTGGTAGGTGGTAGAAGCTGTGTAATACCATATTTCCAACCCTTTTAATTTTTTTTTCTCGGTTTGTTTTTTAATTTTTTAATAAGATTTTTGGCTTGGATGCAAAGTCCTTTAAGCCATGTCTTGGTGACTTCTCGTTTCTTTCACAGCTTTTCTATAGTAGATTTTATATAATATTTTTCAGTAGATAAAGTATTCGAACAAAAGACGAAACAAAAGCTTTTCAAAAGTTACGTGAATAAATTATGTTTAGTAATTTATGTAGTCGAGTTAGTAAATTCCAAATCACTATCACAATTTTCTTTTTTTCGATTTGCTTAGACAATTTCACACAGCGCCGCCGTCGATTCATTTTAAATTATCACACTATTTCTAAGCTGAACCGGTCTGCTCAATAAATTGTGACTTGATTCAAATTGCAAATACATCGTACCACCATTAGCATCCCATATGGGCCCATATGGACCCACTGGTGCGTCCATGCACGAATGGACAAAGTGTTAATTTACAACAAGATTGCTGCTCGAAGAACCAAACAGAAGATGTGTAATGAACATGTATATTCTAAATTGAGATTAAATCGAGATTTGTAAAATAAGTACCATGTCTGCGAAAAAAAAGGTTTAAAATAAGTGAGAATGTTTTGTATATATCGCCAGAGGAAAAAAAGGAAAAAAATATTTTAAATAAAGAGTAAACCCGTTCTTTTGAATGGTGTTGTAAATTACTCCGAACCTATGATAAAAAAAATATGATGTTTCATAGTAAATTATGTCGGTAACCAGTAGTAGGTAATTTCGCGCTTTCAGCATTGATTCCAAAATGGAGATTGTACATTTTTGTAAAATAAACAATATCCATTTTTAATAAAATAGTGACAATATTACTGTACTGTACCAGTACAGTAATAGTGCGTCTTTGAAAAATTAAACAATATAATTTAAAATCCTTTAGTCACCACCAAAATATGATCGATTATATCAAATCTCAAACATCAACACTCCTATTATTTTGGGATAGTAATAATTTGTCACTAACCCTAAAATGCGAGCGGGGGTAAAACGCGCCTTCTGTTGACAAAACTCTATTACCGAAAATTAGACAATATTGCCCCAATTCGGGTAATATTTTTTTGTATGCCCACCGCTGGTGTGCGTTGTTCAAAAGAATGATCTAGTTCGAATGACCCCAGAAGCGTGTTTTTTAATAGTGACAATAGGAACGAGAAATTCTGGTTTCAAGCTTAGTAGAAGTTGGGGCGCATCGCTTTGATTACTCGACATTTTTATTTGAATTCGTATTTAATTTTATAAGTTCATAAAAGTTTAAAAGTTGTAATAATTTATTTAGATGTGATCATCATAATTGTTATTCATTCATGTATGTTATTTTTATAGCTTTTGCATTACCTAGAGTATAGACAATTTTCAGATGATATTCATTGCTATCAGATTTTTTAAATAAATTTAGTTATTTGGTTATGCTGTGTTAATGTGATGAGAATAATTACGAACGACTGTGATTTATTTATTAATCTCCTCAATGTAATATTATTACTATCTGTATGTTATGTATCTTTATATCTAAGTATAACAGAGCAAATAATCTCCAGAAGATATATTTGTACTTAAATATGAATATCCCCCTGAGTTAGCAACTCTAAAAAGATAGCCGCAGCGTCCCGCTTGTCCGCCGTACAGCATAAAAAATTCACAATTAGAAAACGCTAAAACAATGGCAATATTCGTTCGGTTACTGCACTGCGGAGCCGTCCGTTTAGCTCTCAGAACAATAGTGACCCATTGTTACGTCCAAATAACAATGGGTCTAATCCTTGTGAAGGGTTAAATGCATGCTATTGGTCAACTGGAGCCCCGAGGAACTTTTGTTCGGGTTGTGTGCGTCGCCAAAGTTTCGGCCAGACATTTGCGTGTGTGTGCAGGGGGGATTTTGCATGGCAGCTACTGTTAGTTAACTATTAGACAAACCTTTTGGTGATACAAGAAACAAATGAATAAATAGTTTGACAGCACCCATCTTAAAAGCAAAGTATTTTATTACGAGTAAAACAATAAAATGAAGTAAAAATATAGATTGTTTATTTTCAACAAATCGGCATTTTATTAATAATTTATGATAGGAAAGACAATAAGCAGCCCAAGTTAACCATTATTACACAAGTTATACCATCGATAGTGGTTTATAAAGAGAAGTGTTCAAGTAGCAGACCCATAAGGTACAATTCATCGAACCCGTCAACCGCGACAGCCGAATCGCAATCAAAACTTCCTTACTCGGGCACAATGTACCCACGCTTACACGGCCCACTTTTCTCCAAAGACTATTATTTGAATGTCTTTCAACCCGTGAGAAGGGTCTAACACACCCCGAGTGTGCCCGCCTGATAATGTAATTAAAACAACACCTTTATTCCGAGCAGTCACATTTTGGGGCGCCCTAGTTTGATATGTGCGGTTTTAACGACGGCCCTTGAAATACCTTGGATTTATTCGGTTACTTCTGTAGGTTAGTATAATAAAATATGTTTTTTGTGGAAAGGAATTGGTTATCTTACGGAAGAATGAGACAAAAATTAAACTACTGATACTGTTACTTCTTTTTTAGACGGACGAATTTACTCTCTACTTATTGACACGTGACAAATTTACAGAACCTGAAAATAAAACGGAAATAAAGCTTATTGTATGCTAAATGTAAGTATCTTCACAAAATCAAGAATAAAAAATACGGTCAACACAAGGTAAAAAACTCACCAATAAAACACGCATTTAACCCTCAAATGGCTAAGAAGAAAACATTCTTATCTCCGGCCCCAAAACAATGGGTCCACATTAAAGTCGCCGAGAATTTGAAAGTGTGCTCCTGAAATTTTGGGGTAACATTATACCGTGCATTAGGGCTAAGTGATAGCGTCACATTTGTTGGATTAATTCATCATCTGAATTGCCGTGGCCAGACTGATGGGCCGGAACGACCCCCCCACCGGAGGGGGCTTGGGGTGGGCTGACGCTACGTGTGTAATTACTGAACGTTTTTGATGCGTGGTTTTTGAACGGATTGTTTGGGTTCTGTATTGTTTGGAAGGATATTTTTGGTTCATAATAAGTTTTATAATGGTCCTTATGATATGTTATTAAACTGCTATAGCTTGTGTTATAAGAATTAGAGTGATTTCAATTACGTTTAAGGCCGTTTATAATATAAGTTATTACCATTACGTTTAAGGCTGTTTACGTTTATGCTGGTGAGAATTGTTACCAAAGGGATTAACATGTTTACGAATAACAGAAAGTGATACCTGTTACCTGTTATAAATATTATTTAGGAAAACAGAACAACAACATAAACAAAAAAAACAATTTGAGCAAGTACCGAATATAATAATAAAATGACAAATGCCGAATCAAGTCAGGCGTTTAAATGCCAATATTGTTCTTTCAAATGTTTATGAATAAAATAATTAAACTGATTTTAAATTAAAGCAATCAGAGAAAACACATTATCGAATAAATAATTCAAGAATAGAAAACTCATTCAAGGTGCAAGTTTAGCCGCTGTTGGGAGCATGTCCTTACTTGCGCTCGCGCCCGTTGCCCCACCCTCCGATTAGACCCCCCAGGGGGGCCGCCACCCCGGCAGGACACTGCGAGTGTAAGGATAAATGGGAGGGCTGGGTCTCCTGGTTAAGTGTAGATTTTCCGAATGCGGTGTTGATGACAGCCGCGCCGCGCTTTGTTTGTCGATGAAATTATTACGATTAATGTGTCCAAATTGTTTCGTTTTGCATTTGAGGGTTAAATTTTGATTTTAGTGTTGCGATTGGTGGATGTTTATATAAAATAACAACTTAACTTTATTAAAAAGGTTGCAATCAAACAACAACGGCATTTTTGGAATTTGGTAGCGTAAAATAATAATGACTTTTTGTTTTTTATTAATTCACGAATCAAGTTATTAGACTAAGCATAAAATTATTATTTAATACCTACATATTATGCATGCGACTTGGCAGGCGATTTTAGTCAATTAGCGATTTTATCGAAATTCGCTTATAAAATTGAATCGCCATCTCATTGAAATTAAAAAAATAATTGATTAAAATCGAATAATGCACGGAAAATACGGAATTAAATGGTATTTTAATAATGATCGAATTAATAACTTGATTTTTACAGCGGCAATAAAAACTACATACACCGTTAATTTTTAAGTATCTAAAAATGAAATAGGGATTTGAGACCACCTAAATGAACAACTTTTACTATGGGGCCAACCACGGAATCCGAAAAACCAGCTGTTAAGTACAATATCGACTCGACTGGAATATCTGATTTTTTTTCTCGATTCCGTGGTTGGCCCCATAGTAAAAGATGTTCATCCACGTGCTCTGAAATCCCCTTTTCAGTTTTAGATATACCTACTTAAAAATTAACGGTGTATAAAAATATCTTTACTTTTTGACGTTATAACCATTGAGCTATTTTTAGTAATCTTTCAAATCTTTTCGTTATATTTTTAGAAACTTGTATAATTGAAAAAAGTATCGACATAATATCGATAAAAATATTACTCGACCGCATCACTAACGTCGACAATTTTCCGAGACCGTTGGACAGCGCGTTGTAAATAGTCGTGTAAAATTGTCCACATTCCCTCCCGGATACCTTTTGTGTTATGTATTCTTTGTTATTTACCTCCCTTCCAAAAGGGATAATGTCTGCAGTTTTTGTTATTATACGTGTAAAAACTTAGGTTAGTCGAGTTTTAATTTTGTGCATGATTTTTAGTGAAGTGATTATTCTTTATAGATACGAGTTTATTGATAATTATTATACATCTAATTTGTCATCTCAAATGTTGTATTGGCCAATATTTGTTCCTACCAATTTTTTTATAAAATTTGTTTCTTTCAAATTATCTGTCAGGCGTAATATCTGGAATGTATCCAGAATCTGTGTGTCACAAATTGATTGAAAAAGGTGTAAGTACCTAACTTAAAACTTGAAAAAGTTTACAAAAAATTGTAGGTAAATATAATAGGGTTGCCAAAAACATGGCTCATGTAACAAAAGCCGCCGTCCCTATTTTGGGCGTTCGGTTGCGTTACGTGTTCCACTCACGGATCTGCGAGTTAATTGCTAAGCACAAATGAGACGCGGCCGACGCGTTAGACCGCCGCCACCTGCGAAGCGGCGACGTACAGTGAACGCGTCAGCAAAATCAAGGATAGACAAGTAACTTATACAATTTAAAAAAAGCTTTTAATAAAAAATATCTAAAAAGTTAGTAAAAAGAAGTTTAAAGTGACATCTATACTCCGACTTTTAATTCGGTGCAGTAATTTGATGACAGCCACGCAAGTTGCTAATCACCCCAGTGGGCACACTGGAGCTGTCAAATTACTGCACCGAATTAAAAGTCGGAGTATAGTCAAAATTTTGATATGGTATGGTTTGCTTTTATTTTGAAAACTTTTGACTGTCATTTAATTCATGGAATGATTTGATTACAGACGACAAACACCGGACAGGTGAACTAAATACTAAAAAGCTTGAAAAAAGTGTTGGCCATTAATGAAACAAAACTTTATTCATAAAAGTACAATGGAAATTCAATGCATTCATGTTATTGAGAAATTAGCAAAAGAGTTACCAAAAACCTAAGTTAACATAACTGACAATATCCTTTTTTGGCGTTTAGTTAATTCACCATGTTCTACTCATTTTCCTGCGGCGAGTGTGATGATGGGATTAGAGTGTAGTATTTTGATGGTGTGTTAAAAAAAGATTATAAAACGCAACAAAGAGTCAAAGGGTCATATTTCTGAACAATCGAAATTAAAAATATCTTAATAAGCTCTACAAACAACTAAGAGAAAATTTTATATTTGATGCGTTTTTTCTTATCTATGAAGCATGTTACTATAAATGTATTATGTAACTATCCTAGTAGTCCCTTGTCATTGAAGGTAATTATTTTGTAATTTCAAATATTTCTTCAAAAAAATTTAAATGTTGTAATAATTATCCTTTATCCTGCAACTGTGCGGTGCGCCTTACAACAAAATGTCTCCCTTTCACCTTCTACTTTCGCTTGGGTAATCTTATTTCGGCTGCCTCAAGGTGCTCTGATCTTTCTCTTATACGTAATAGGGCTCAAAATCCTGCGACAACACTGCAGGAGTTAAAATGTATTACCTTTTATTGTGATCCTCAACACGGATTAAGAGAGCGCGCTGTTTTGAATTTTGATTCGGATTGTAGCCCAAAGTTGGCCAGTCGATTCAGAGCTCTGGTTGATTACTGGAACACCTACTATGGCTTATAAATCAAAGGAGGCGAAGGGGGTGAGGCAGGTCCAGTTAGGGTGGTGGTTTTGTAACTATGCACACCTATTTTGTCTACTGCTTTGATTACATTCTGCAAAATTATCTTTAATGAAGATTTTGAATGTCGCGCGCTGTGGTTCCGGATGTTTAGAGACTTAACTAGTTGCACGTTATTGTCGGAAAATTTTTGATGTTTTAACCGTTAGTTTATTTTAAGAGATTTGAGAATCATTTTCTAACTCTTTCTTATTGTTTTCTATCGACGTTTGCCTTTAATTCTAAAATAAACCTTTTTTTGGTTTAGTGACATGATCAAGTGTTATAACGATTTTAGATTACGACGATTATTGATTATTCTTTACTAATGTTTGATGACACTGGACGGTCTAGCCAATTTGACCCCGTTTATATTATACCAATTAACTTTTTGAAAATAACATTGCAAATCCTATTTTATTTTCAAAAAGTTGTTTTAATGTTTTTTTTAAATAGTTATTCACTAAACAGGGTTATTAATTTGTTAAACACCAACAACCTCGCAGGACTATGACATCAGAAATAACAACGTTTGCTCTACGACATTTCCGAACAAGACAAAAAAATACTTTTCATACAAAACGACATTTGTATGGAAAGTAGATTTTTTGTCTTTTTAGAAAAAGACGTAAACAGCCGCTGTTGTTTATAATGTTAGTAAACCTAAAAAAAATACAGATTCTTGAACTTTTATCAAAACTTATAATACTTTACGTTACTTCTATTAAAAAGATAATATTTTTATTAATATTTTACTTTTATCGTATTATGTTTCATTACATTCATCAGTTAAACAAGTATGAACGTAATGTAACCCTCATATGGTACACATGGTTCTATGTGGCCAGCTATTAGGGCGTTTTAACCCTTCAATGCGGCCCTAGGGATCAAAGTGACCTCTTCGACCCGTTTCTCCGTTTTCTGTTAAAATTACAACCGCGCGCGTGCTACGTGGGGTAAAAATGTTATTTTCACATAATAAACTTTTATTATTTGTTGTGGGACTCGTGTATTCGGTCATTATTATTTTTATTGATGGCTCTGAAGTGACGATAAGTTATTAGTTATGAAATGTACTTTGTATTGTGTAGTTGGGATGTGTATTATGAAGCAGGTCTGTACAATTTATTGTTTCATTCTAGAATTTCCTTACTGAATTGGTAACCTATTTCAACTTGTTTATTTTTTGCATCTTGATAATATATCTGCAAATAATTATTAAGTACTGACTTAACTTTAAATACTTATCATAAAAATAATATTATCTTTTTCACTCATTCTAAATGTATAGTTTACCGATTGCGATCTTTTTAGTATGAACCATTCTTCAAATATTATAAATTCAATAGAAATAATATCATCCCTGCCTATAAAAACTATTCAGTTTAAAGTTATGAATGCAAACTTAAAACCAGTTTTTCTTGTAACTTTACCCTTTACACTTGCAAAATGCAGTTTGCGAAAAAAATTGCATTGTCAAAACGGCAGATGGTCAAATTATAACGGCTGATATAATAGAATTAAAATATAATAAAGTATCTAACGGTCATCGTTATAGTTACTTGTAACATAGATATTATGAATATGACAGCATATAATAATTATAAAATTAAATGTTTTGTTGTGTATATCGAGAAAATTTTAAGAGGTTACTATACCAAATCAATAGGCCGCGGAGACGTAAACCATACTTACCTACTTTTTGCAATAAAAAAGTCCCTCGATATATACAGGGTTATTTCGACGGAGCGGATTACTAACATCATAAAGAACAACATTTTTGTTCTTCGATTTAAAAAAAATAAAACTTTCTTTACAAATTTCCAAACAATTAACTAATCGAGTTTTGTATGAAAAGTCGATTTTTTTCTTGTCTTATTCTAAAAGTTGCAGAACAAACGTTGTTGTTTATGATATTAGCAATCTACTCCTGCGAGCTTGTTGGTGTTTTACAAATAACCCTGTCAAACCTGAAATTCTATTCTAAATAAAGTTATTTTATGAATTAGTAGATTGGCGACAGCTGTAAACCAGCGTTTTGCTCTTTTGGGGCAAAGATACGTCACGCTGAGTTTTGACTATTTGCATCGCTGTGACACACATCTTAAGTTTAAATTAATAAGTCATTGTAAGTACCTACATTGTATTGATTTGTTTGTTTAATTTTTTTCTCTTTTACTTTGTTTATATGAATGTTTGTTTATGATGAAAATGGTATATCTAGATAGATCTAAATTTCAATCACGCAAAAACGGATGAACGGGTTTGGATAAAATTTGTTACACAGTTAGTGTGAAGCCTGGATTAACATATAAGATAATTTTTATCCCGGTCAAAGTTTTTCTAGGGATTTTCCGAATGTCCACGCGGACGAAGTCACGGGCGGGACTAGTTATAACACAAATTGCTTAACTTATACTGCACCAGCAAAAACTCTTCGACGATGCTCAAAATTTTTAAGTAAAAGATATAAATACATTTAAACGTAGGTACTGTCCCCTTAGCACGAACAGCTATCGAAAAAAATAACGCGCGTAAAAACATTCAATAGAGTAATTTTGTATGGGAAATTTGTACAGCGCCATCTACCGCCGAGAAGCGAAATGAAATTTTCGATAGATTATTCTATATCAAAAACTTTTACGCGTGTTTTTTTCCTCGATAGTCTGATGTTCGTGCTAACGGCGGCATCCCCTAATACAACACGCGTCCTGGGCGGGGCCTGTAATATCCATTGGTCAAAACTGGACGGGTCAGTTAGGGCGTGCGCGGCGGCAGGGTTGACAAGGGATGTGTTCTTATTGGAAAGTAGTTGAGGAGGGTTAAATATTGGGTCCTTTCCTATGAAATTTGTGTTTTTTTGTCCCACACGGAAAACCGCACAACTTTTGTTATTTAATTTTTTTTCAGTAGCTGAATATTACATCAATAATGACCATAGCCGTCAACTATCTGCATAATTAAAGTCTATTTATTTTGGGTTACTGCGCTTCACTAGCGCCGCCATGCAATGAAAAATAAAACCGTAGTGTTTAAATAAAGACGAAATTGTGAATTGTGTTCTCCTTGTGTACCTACTCCGAAGAAGCTTTGCTGTACTTTTTATCGTTAAAACAATATTTTATCTACACTCACAACGTAATGTTCCAAATATGAATTCAAAAGAGGTAATATAAATACGTATTTTATTTTCGTGAATAGGTAAAATTAAAAAAAAAACTCATTACGATGCAGTCAGCTGCATCATAAAATAACTTTTTTTCTCATTACGATACAGGGCAAATCCAAGAAGAAGGTAGTGCCGTGATATTAAAAAAAAACAACGATATTTTCCCACATACTTTCCATGATTAAAATGCACTCTATGGTGATCTACGACTTATTGCGCGCCATTTTTAGAGCATTACGAAAAAAGTTTTGAATTTTGATTTCAATTTTTACATTTTGTTATAGGTACTGAATTTCGTAGCTGTTTTTTATTCTTGCTTGAAAATGTGAAAAAAATTGACTGTGCAAAATTATTTTAAATGCAGCTAAGGAAATGACTTATTACAAGGTAGGTACATAGCAAATACAACCAAAGTCTCTCTCTCTTTTCTAACGTTGATCTTTTATTTAGTAGGTTCAATCCCAAATGTATGAGTGTAGATAAAGTAGTGTATGAAACTGCACATAACTAGGTATTAAAACACTCGTGTGATACTATTAAAAACCTCGCCTACGGCTCGGTTTTTAAACACACACTCATGTTTTAATACCCCTCATTATGCATCAGTATCATAAACTACTATTATAACCTTTCGTTTAGTTGTCGTTTAGTTTATTGCTAAAAGTGACCACTTTTAGCAATAAAACTCCAGTAACTTATCGACAGACTATAAGTAGCAATGAAGAAGCGATGAAAAGTACCTACCACAAATCTTATTCAGAGTACACAACACAATTCACAATTTCATCTTTATTTAAGCACTATGATTTTTTTTCCATTGGCGGCGCTAGTGTAGCGCATATATAAACCCTCTTAACTTAAAAAAATTACTTGAAAGTGATTCTTTTTATTGTAAGCGAAAATGACCACTTTATCCATTGTAACTAAACCTAAACTTATTTTTTCGCCTAAGTCATGTTGCTTAAGTTAGCTTAATGTTCAAACATTTGTACATAGAAGTATTGGTATAAATAGCCTTCACGGTTGTTCAATAAATTATGAAAATGCTAGTATGGAAAATGAAATTTGTTAAAAATTCGTCCATTATAAAACGTCAATTTCATAGGTAAGGACTCATAGGTAAGGTAAAGAAAACCTACCTACCTAAGGTAATGAGGCTACTTTTAGCAAAAAAACTCCATAAAAGTAAAATTAAATGAAGGCTAGAAAATATAAAAAGTACCACAAAAGCTTCTTCGGAGTGCACTAGAAGAACACAATTCACAATTTCGTCTTTGTAGTACTATGAAAAAAACGCGCGTAAAATTACTCGATAGATAATTATCTATAGAAATTTTAGTTTCGCTATTCGGCGGTAGATGGCGTTGTACAAATGTCCAATACAAAATTGCATTATAGAATGATTTTACGCGTGTTATTTTTTCGATAGCTGTTCGTGCTACGGGTACTGACCTATTTTCAGCGTTTCAAGTCTCTATCTCATCGGGAAGCTATAGTATAAAATCGTTTGTAAACTTTGCGGACACACAAACAAACAAGAAAAGAAAGCAAGCCTACTAAGACGGTACCCTATCATTACATTCCCTCGTAGTCACTGCTAGAAGTAGAAGTAGATAGCAAAACTGATAAAAATGGCCGTTTTTGACACATTTGCTATCAGCTTCTACGAATGACTACAGGGAATGTAGTGATAGGTACTTACCTTCTAAAAATACTAGACTACGAGCCCTAAAAATTCCATGAAAAGTTTTATTAAAATCCTGTTCTATGAACAACTTATTAAATAAAAACCTCTGACGGCGCCACTTTCGGTCAGGGAATCGCCAATGGAAATTTTAAATTTAAGGTGGTTCGATGAGCTCAGTAGCGCCACCAATGGAAATAAATCAATTACGTTTTATCAAGGGTTTAGATTAAAAGTTTTGATGATAAAAATATAGTTTCAGAACTCAAACTTAAACAATATGTCGTGCATGTCACTAGTGCCAAAAGTGGCCACATTTAGCAATATCGACATTCATAACTTATTGTTTATATTTGAGGCCATGAAAAAATATTTAAAAATTGCACTTTACTCTTCTATTTGCGCAAAATAACCAAATCTTTTATTCTAAGCCCTTGATACAACGTAAATGATTTATTTCCATTGGTGGCGCTACTGAGCTCATCGTACCACCTTAATATTCTTCCTCATAAATGTCATACTTACCAAAATTTGTTTCAAGATAAGTAACTTCACACCTACACAGCCAGTTTCAAACACCCAATGCGTGTTAAATTTTAACAAACTTCGACTGCAGTGAGCCGTTACTAACAATATGAACTCCTAAGAATTATTGTGAAGTTTGTCCAGTCCCCGGGGGCAGTTTCAGATAATACCAAACTTTGCATATTACCACAAATAACGTCTAAATTTAATGGACTCTGTAAACAACTGACTTTGCGAAATTATACCTAGTTATGTGAGATAAAGGATGTTGCATAATGAATTTTAAGAAACCGGCCAAGTGCGTGTCGGGACACGCGCCGTAGGGTTCCGTAGTTACCTTATACCATACCATATTTAGTACCACTATCATTGTTCGTCTGTAAAAATAACCTTGTTTTTCACTGTGTTGGTATGAATGACAAAGTTATATTTGCGATTTTGGAAAATATGATATATCTCGAAAACTAATTACTATATCTCGTTCAACCCAATTTTCGTTGAAAGTTTTTATTAAGATCTATAGCATATATTTTTTTAGATTTCAAAAGGTACAGAGGGGGGGGGGGGGACACACATTTTACCACTTTGGCAGTGTTTATCTTTCAAACGGTTGACTTTGAGAAAAAAATGTCTTGGGAACCTCAATGTAATTTTTGAAGACCTATCTATAGACACCCCCCACGTATTGGTATGAAGAATTATTTTTTTTCAGTTTCAGTTCCATGTATGGGGAGCCCCCTAAATCTTTTTTTTTGTGTTAAAATCGTTAAGCGGTTAACAGAATACATCTACCTACTAAGTTTCAACTGTGTAATCCTAATAGTTTCGGAATAAAATGGCTGCGACTTACGGACGGACAGATAGACAGACAAACAGACATGACGAATCTATAGGGTTCTGTTTTTTGCCATTTTGGCTACGAAACCCTAAAAAGTGTCAAATAAAAGGTATCTCCATACATCTGGGTCTTGTTATGTCTAAATTCTAACTGAGTTATATAAAATGTATACCCATGTGTTGTAAAACTATACCCATAGCACGAACTGCTATCGAAAAAAACCTTCGATAGAGTAATTTTGTATGGGAAATTTGTACAGCGTCATATACTTAGTGCCAAAAAGTGAGATAAGATTTTAAACACAGATATCAGTTTTTCTTTTATTTTTGTTTTTCTTTTTGTATTTATATGAAATGAAATAATATGAAATATGAAATAAATATGAAATAAATATTTATTGCACAGAAGATTCGTTTTACAAATTTGAACAGAGGCCCCCAAACTAGGCAGAGCCTGTATCTTGGGAAACCAATTTAATTTTACATGGTCAATCGACCCGAGTTGCTACTGTGAAACCTACCTATTAATAAATTTTTTTTTTACAAAAACATGAATAACAAATAGTTCTAGTATCACTGTTAAAAATTATACTTAGCCTAGAAGAAAGTTCGTACTAGTTTAATTGGTTGCTGTAATAAAAATAACTATTGAAGTTCAACGACTTAAAAACATCGACTAAGAATAGCTTCAGTATCATTATATGATTTACTAAGTATATGAAAATTAATTAAATAAGTCACTTTGAGTTTTTAAGTTTCATTACCATCATAAATAAGGATGCTAGTAAAATACTTGGAGAAAATATAATTTGAAAATAAAAGCATTAGGCAATACTAATCGAAGACCTAAAAATTCTCTATTATTAATGAGTTACAAAATCATAAAAAACTCCTGAAAAAAGAATTGCTACTTACTCAATAAAAAATGTATTTAATGAAGCTAATAGCGACATCTGTAATTTTAATGAAAAATTGCATACAATTTGCCAAAAGAACTACATCTAGCGGATTTCATGTGAAGTAATGCAAAAAGTCTATGCTACGGATCTCCATGCTACTTATAAAGTCTTATAAGTTTTATTGGAATGTACTAACTGCAGGGAATGTATAATATAAGAATCTTATAAGATAAAATGGGTCATTATTAAAGACCTAAACTAGAATTATCAGAATATATTGCAAAAATAATTACTTACCTGAAAAAGTGATAACAATAGGCTTGTTTCCATTAAGAATAAATATAATGGATAGGGGTTTATAATGATTAATTATATTATGGAGAAAATAACAAACAATTTTAATTATTAAAAGCGTTAAAGATTAATAATATTTTTAAAAAATAAATTTCGTAAAATGAAACCTTTAGTCACGTGACAGTGAACACCAATCAGAAAGCGTTACGTCACGCCGTGCGAAACTCCAATCTTGTCTTTGACGTTTCGAGTATCACTACCGGAGGCGTGTTCCAAACCTACACTCCGAGTGCAACCTAACCACAACCGAACGCAAGTTTTAGCCACTTTTTCCATATTTCTCCATTGTTTGGAACATATATAAATAACTGGTTTGGCGTTTTTATAGTCGTGCTATCACACTGGGGCACTATACAGTACTTATAATATGAGAAATTCATTTTTAAACGATAAAAACTAGCTATAACGTACGAAGACACGATCGCTCTTTTGTTTGTTTTGCACGGCGTGACGTCATTCAAGATGCCATGACAGTCTTGTGCGTTTTGGCACCAAATTAAAATTGGTTTTTTAAAACGCGAAATTTATAATGTAAACGCTCGATTAAAAATAAATAAACCTTTTTTTTCGATAAAATGCCTAATAAGCTAAAATATTAAGCAGTTATTGAAATTTTGTCAACTAGCCTATTAATATATAATTGTTACATTACAATGAATATCAACGAGGTTTTTAGTTAAATATGTAGAATTTCAGTCACATCACAATAAATTATTTCAGTGAAAGAATTATTGAAATTGGACCAAAAAAGACGAAGATAGAGCGATTTTCATGTCGCATTCTCAAAAACGCTCCCCAATTCACGATTGGCTGATGACGTCAACAGCCACGTGCGCCGCTCAGCGGTGCGGCAGGTGTTTGTTCGGGCGATCGTGGCACGTGACGTCATCGCATGATCCGTAAGGGCCGGCCGTGTTTTTTAAACTCGTTTTTTTTATCATTAATAATTTTGCCATTTCTTGATGGATATATATGAGTAATTTAAACAGAGATTTACTCAGATATTGATATTGTATTTGATGTGATATACAAAATTGATATATTCAATTGTCGTGTTGATCCTCATTGCACTTTATCCAAAATTTTAAGAGCGTTTTTTCCGATAGATGTTCCTGCTACTGAATTTAAAAGAGGTCGTTCAGTATTATTTTGTTTTTTAAGTAAGTACTTACCTACATGTTTTTGGAGAATTACTTGTTTGAGAACAAAAACAAATGTTTGTAGTGCTGTACCCTTAGCACGAACAGCTATCGAGAAAAAAACGCACGTAAAATTACTCGATAGACAATTCTCTATGGAAAATTTTATTTCGCTTATCGGCGATAGATGGCGCTGTACAAATTTCCAATACAAAATTTATCTATCGAATGATTTTACGCGAGTTATTTTTTTCGATAGCTGTTCGTGCTAAGGGTACTGTTCGTGCTAAGGGTACAGATTAGTAAACAACAAAATGATATTATTATTGTATCAAATAAAAAAAATTAAAAGATTTCACGTATTCATAACATACATAGGTTTACTTACTTACTTACATTGTCATGTCACTAATTTCATAAATTTTTTTTTAATTATTTTCAAACTTGGAAATTCTTTTGGAATTTCATAGTTCAAAAACGCAGAAATCGCATTCGTAGTCGTTACTTGTACCACACAACAAACGCGTAGCATTCAGTGTAGTACTGCTACCCGTCAACAGATGGCGATAGTTGTCTAAAAGCCAGTAATTTCTTGTCGGCGGGAACACCAGCGATAAAAAATTGTTGAAGTCTATTAGATTATTATCATAAGTGACATACCTATTTTCCTTTAAAATGGGGAACTAAAACGAACGAGTAGCACTTAAATATTACATTAAATATTTAGATCAAAATATCGAACTCTGTATTTTACCAAGTAGACTAATATCCGAAAAAGTTTTAAATTTCCACTCGTTTAATTAAAAAAAACAAGGATTAGTGAGGTCTAATGAATTTTATTTTGTATTCTAAAAATCATACGATTATGTTTGCTTTAAATCACATTTAATGTGGCGCCATCTGATGACCTACCTATTAATCTAATAATATTAGATGAAAACTTATATTTTCATTCATTTTATCGTAGGTCGTCGTCGTAGGAGTACAAATTCCTTTTTTTTTATTCTAAAAGCCCCACCCGAATACAATAGACGTATTTTTATTATTACGAATATTATTTCTAACTTTTTAGAGGTAGGTTTTTTGAAGTCGGTTTTTTTAAACAATTTTTTTTATTTTTATTTTTAGTGTAAGGTATATTATTTAGGTAGAAAAATCGGCTTATACGTACGGGTCAAACTGAGAACCTCCTTTTTTTAAGTCAGTTAAAGAACTACTTTTCCACCAAAAAATAATTATCTTATTCAGTTCATAAACAAAGAAGTAATACGACCATATCATCGAGGTAATTCACACAAAATCGTACTATTTTCGTGCTTTTTTGAAGATTACTTGAGAAGTACTGAACCGATTTCCAAATTTTAAAAAATGGGACCAACTTGGGAGTTCACCTAATGTAATAAAGTTTGAATCATTTCAATTGGTCCAGCCGTCTTTGAGTAATCGGTGGACATACACAAAAAAAAACAAATATACAGACGAACATAGAACCTCCTCCTTTTTGGAAAATCGGATAAAAATCATACTATAATCGTGTTTTTTTAAAGATTACTTGAAAATTACTAAACCGATTTCCATATTTAAAAAAATGGGACCAACTTGGGAGTTTACCTAATGTAATAACGATTGAATCATTCCGTCTTTGAGTAATCGGTGGACATACACAAAAAAACAAATATACAGACGAACAGAGAGAACCTCCTCCTTTTTTGGAAGACGGTAAAAATTACTCAATCGAATATTTTTCCGTGCATTATTTTTCTCGATATATTTTCTTGCTAAGAGTACTGGATGAAAGGGGTACACAGCTGATAGTTTATAGCCTGAAGATACTTTTTATCGCGGTCATATTAGGAAACCTAGGGATTTTCCGAATGTCCTCGCGGACTTTAAAAAAAACGAAGTTATAAGTAGGTAGGTCGGTACTTATATTTTTTTCTGTCTCTTGCTATGAAATGCTTTCACTGTAGAACTACGAGTACTATGTCACATTCGATCAATGGTTTTAAGGTTTTCTGTTACTGATACACAAACTTTCTGCATATAAGTACTAAAGGTGGTACCCTGAGTGAAAGTGGCGCCGCGGTGAATTATATTTAATAGATATTATAATTCTAATACACAATTTTAAAAATGTGGAGATTTTAGGGCCCAAAGTCTAGTATTTTTTGACGGTATCGTTACATTCCCTCGTAGTCACTGCTAGAAGTAGATAGCAAAACTACTAAAAGTGCCTGTTTTTTGACACATTTGCTATCTACTTCTACGAATGACTACGAGGGCATGTAGTGATACCTTCTAAAAATACTAGACCACGGGCCCTAAAATCTCCACGATAAAGATTATTAATTTTTTTTTCTATTAATAACTTATTAAATAAAAACCTCGGAGGGCGCCACTTTCGGTCATACAACCGTCTTAAGTAAGTAGGTACCTATTTCTAAGTTATTGTTCTTATGTTGTCTAGCATTTCAAATAAGTATAATCTTATAAGAATTCATAAACTCACTAGTAACTAAAAGTATATGTGTGCTTAAATCAAACAACAAAACGTTGAGGTAATGTGTCTCACTATTATAATAAGCGTAGATTTGGATTTCCGTCTTTTTATGTGAACACGTCTTATTAGAAATATCACTTAATTGTCAGGGACTGTCATACTGACATTCTAAGTTCAATCCATGCAGACGAAGTCGCGGGCGGTCACTAGTAAGCAATATAAACTTCCTTCCACTCCGACCCAACATAAAAAAAAACTTTAGTTTTTAAGCCCCGACGCGACGCAAAAAGAGGGATAAGACGTTTAACTAAGTGTCAGTGTGTCTATCTGTGCTATCAGTGGCTCCCAAATTATATTTTTTTTGGTTGAAAAACTGACGTCGTCATCGTTATTACTTAGCTCCTAGCTATTTTATGAAAATCTGTGTTGGCGTTTGAAGATCATCAGCTCATTTCCTACTTGACAAAAGGGTCTTAACATTTTTCACAGTTCTGATTGATTCGAAAAGTGTACCTACTGTTACTTATGGTGATGTGATGGTGTGTACTTAATTAGATACAATAACAAAACTAAATAGATACCTTTGTAGCGTGATGTTTTCTAATGAGACACAATTTTCTTCAATGATCTAAAGTAGGTATCGCTTGAAAAATTATAGTTGATCATGTGAAGTCTCTAAGTATAAATTTATATTATACATAATGTTTAAGATAATGTTACTTACTGTATTATTATGTTCATAGCACAGCCCCCCTAAGGCAGACATTACACGATAGGTTTTGTTGTCAGTCACCGTCAGTCACGGCCCGTGACTGACGGTTAACCTATCGTGTAATGGGGTGACTGATGGTTGCATGAAGTTGATTTCTTCTTTCCATCAGTCAATCAGTCAAATGTAATTCATGACTGATGGAATTTGACTGACGCTTGCATGAGCGTGTAATGGCTGCCTTACATGACCACCGAAACACGTATTACAGGTATTGTGTCGATAAAATGCTATATCACTCAATACTAAAATCTCAAAATCCATTGTTTTTCAATCGCTATATTATAATCATATCTCGTTTGTGGGATACTATCGGTTAATTCTACGTGAGATTCGAACCCACTGCAGCGTCTTTAAAAGACAAATTTTGATTAAGGCGGCTGTATGACCGAAAGTTCAGTAGTTTTTATTTAATAAGTTATTAATAGAAAAAGATTTTAATAATGTTTATCGTGGAGATTTTAGGGACCCTGGTCTAGTATTTTTAGAAGGTATCACTATATGCCCTCGTAGTCATTCGTGGAAGTAGATAGCAGATGTGTCAAAAACGGCCACTTTTAGCAGTTTTGCTATCTACTTCTAGCAGTGACTACGAGGGAATGTAACGATACCGTCTAAAAATACTAACCTGTGGGCCCTAAAATCTCCACGATAAACATTTTTTAAATTGTGTTTTAGAATTATAATATTAAATATAATTCACCGCGGCGCCACTTTCGCTCAGGGTACCACCTTAAAAAAATAGTTAGATTGAAATTGTCTAAAGATGTAGTAGATACGCCACAATGGGGATCTCCACGCAAAGCTTAAGCTAGATAGCGTTAGCGGCGAAGCGACCGCTATCAATGAATTTGATTGGTTAAAATACGTCAGAAATGATACTTGATGTTTGAAACAGCCAATCAAACGATTTTAGGACAAACGCTTGTGGCGCCATTAGTTCCTCAGTATGCATCCCCATTGCAATGTCAAGAAATCTTTAATAACGCCGCCTGTTTTAAGGGAAATTAAAACAACAACATGATTAACAAATCGTGGATATTTATTGAAATAAAAATAATAAAAATGAAAATAATAAAAACAGTTCATCTTTCACGTATTAGTTACACAATAAAATTTGTCTTAGAGTTTTTTCTTTATGTTTTGCTATTTTGTCTTTATTCGTCGTCATTGCTTTACGTATATAATATAATTTAATAATTTTACTATTATGTGCAGTATTTACTGAACAGTCAAAAAAACATTTACAACGAATCACGACAATTAATCATCTCATAACAATAATACCTTTCACATTTAATTTATGGCCAATTTACATGTCGACATGGATGTAGATACAAATTGATGTTCAAATTACTATGAAGAAACAGCTGTTTACTCCAATAAGTCATTTTGAACAAAAAAAATTTCAAAATGACTTGTTGGTTTTACATGGACAAAAGCGATCACTTAAGTCCAGTTTTAACCCACTAGGTCTCGTCCGAGCGAAGTAAATATTAAGATAACTTTTATGAATAAGTTATTTTACATCGCACGAAGAAGCCCTAATGTTTATTATGCATAACTGAATTTATTAAGGGATCGATGGACGACAGAATGCTGATATTATAATTTACTTATAATTATCTAATATAAATTCTATTAATAATTTACATTAAGTACGTATACTGAAAGATTTCACATGTGGACTAAATTTAGGTACAAGTGAATTTTCTTCCACGAATCAAGAATCACAAGAAAACATTAATTTAAAACAAAACTGGAATATTTTTCAGTCTTAAAACATAACTAGCTCCCTTTCTTAAGAAACAAAAGCATAGAAATGAGGATCCAACGTCTTACATGATATAGTATTTTTTATTAAATAATTTAATAACTACTTAATTTTAAGAATTACCTCCTTATTCGTAACACCTACCCTTAAATCCGATTCCAATTTTGCTTTCTACAATGCTTATTTAGTTATCGATTACAGGAAACTCACCGTTTTTCCGTTTTGTTTTTAAATAATTTGTGAAACATTGTTTATAAATATGAACATCAATAGGTAGGTACTCGATTTACATTACACGTACTTAAAATTAACTATTTACACAAGATCATTATCTAAGATAGGAAACATTTTGCTTATTGTATGGTATTGTACACAATATTCTAAAATTACGAAACAACTTTTTCGAAAACACGTACTACATCAAACTACGAAGAGCCTAAAATTACTGGAAAAATCTATATTAATTGACACTATACAGCTTAACAACTAAATCATGTTAAATCAACATAGCTAACTTTGGCATTGGTTTCCACATTTTTTCTATAAATAAAAACATGTCAAAACAATATCGAAATAGTAACGTCGAGTAGCGTAGAATACAGCCTCGGAAAAACAAAACTCTCAACCTAACATCAACAACAAAACTGAACCACAACTGTTTCGGTACACGAAAGATATCTAAAAATAATGCCCTTCGGTGCAAACGTGTTTTGGGCTCGTATTGCAATAGTTGAATAATCACCAACTAAATCTTAAGACTAGAAGTTGAACAAAGTTTTACCTGTCACAAGCGCGCGGGATGTTTAACGCGAAAATTGCAAGATACATTAGGTCTTAGAATATCTGGCTGGTTGGCGCAGGTGGCGGCAGGCGGAGGCCACCCCACGGGTAGAGTCACGAGGCCTCATCGCGGCACGCGTTAGAGTCATCGGATAATGCTAAGGGAGCACCATTACTTTGATTCACAACACACTTACGCATGTGCTTCTCCAATGTCGACGGCACGGAGAAGGGCATCTCGCAAAACCGGCAGCGGTATACGTCCTTGCCTAACCTACCGTGTGTCTTCATGTGGCGCGTCAGCTTTGAACTCTGCGCGCATGCATACGAACACAACTCACATTTGTAAGGCTTTTCCCCAGTGTGGGAACGCCTATGCACCGTCAAGTTTGAACAGTTCTTGAAAACTTTGCCACAATATTCACAAGTGTCATTCCGCCTCCCTTCTTTTGACTTCAATAGAGGATTCTGTAGCAAGCCATTGCTGCTGTTTTTTAATCCATCAAAAATATTTTCCGGGGGCCTTTGCGCATGTAACGTTGGAAGCCACCAGCCTTCACCTCTGTCCATCTCTAATTTCATTCGTTTCGAAGCTTCAAAAGGGTTCTCAAAAGGGTTGAAGAGTGGATGAGGTTGAGGTGGCATTTTAGCAAATTCTTCTTTTAAACGTAGGGCGGCTGTAGGTGGCATACCATTGGGTTTCTCATTGGGTGGTCCATTGTTATTATCCCGGTCTTTGGCTAATTGCCAATTTAACGATTTCCCAGATTCCTGCAAAGCTTGTTTGAAGGCTTCGCTGTACTGAGCAATATTTGAGAGACCGAATTTGTCCATCAATTCACCTACTACGGAGGCAGTCGGCGGGTGGGCTGGCAAAACTGGAGTTTGTTTCCGAGTTGGTGCTGAGGGAGCGCTACTATTTGATACTGTTAAATCCTCAGCCTCTTCACCATCTTCACCATCCTCATTTTCATCTTCCTCTTCACCATCGAGTTCTTCATCCTCCAACTCATCATCAGAGTCGTCTTCAGCGGTATCACCACCAGATTCACCTTCCTCCGATTTAACGTCAGGCCCTCGATGCACTTTCATATGCTTTTTCAGCTTTGACGCTTTCTCAAAAGCTTCATCGCATTCTGTACATTTAAAGGGTTTTTCCCCCGTGTGAGATCGTCGATGTACCATCAGATTGTTCTCAAATCTGAATTTCTTTCCGCAAAACTCGCAAGAGTGGACCACTTCATCGTTGTTTCGTTTAGCTGGTGGAGTTGATGACGGGCGCTCGGATGGTGGAGCGTCAGCCGCCATCGGCTCAGTTCGTCTTTCTGGGGACGTTGAACTGTGCGGTCTGATCGCCTCGCGAGGCGTATCCACCGTTCCGGGTCCGGCGCCCACCGGTGGAGTCTGACCGACTCGGGAGGGCGACGGGGAAGCGAACGGCGGCGAATGCTTCCTGGGGCTAGGAGAGCTGGAATTGCCTGTGGCCGCCCCTGGACTGGTCGTACCGGCCAGTTGCCGCAAGCGCTGCGAGTAAAAATCCAGCTGGGGTTCAAGTGAAAGGGGTTGTGATACTGATGGTGCTCTGTCCCGTCCTGACACCGAAGTTGGTACAACGGGAGGTCGGTCAGCCGGTGAAGGGAATGTTTGGTGAGGTGGTAGGGAATTTGCCGCAACAGCAGCCGCAGCGGCTGCAAGGTTGAGGCCATGATGTCGGAACTGTTCTGATACAAGTTGTTCCATTCTGAATCGATGGTCGTGGTGATTCGGCCGAGCAAATAAGGGTGCTGGCGGAACCGAAGGATGAGCTAGAGGTGGTAGACTGCCTGGTAACGGCATTCGGAGTAATCCACCTACTCCGAACGGGGAATGCATATCGGGAGGTGGTAAAAGAGGGTGATGGCGTAATGAAGGTGGTGGGAGAGGCGGCGGACCACTGGACGAGCATCCTGAACTCGTCGACGAAGTACTCGAAGACGAGTGGTTCTGTTTACTAGGCTGCTGCTGAGGTAACGTCTCCACGTAGATCTTGACACCATGCACGTGTTGCACATGTTGCAGTAGTCTCCACGCAGAGTGAACGCGGGCTTTACATGTTGAACACACGTAGTTGCTCGGTTCTACGGACAAGGAGAGAAATCATTTTAGACATATACTTAACCGATCCCCGATGGAAGATTTACAGCAATATTAACACTGGCAAAGTGTCTAGTAATAGCTCTCACATATCGTAGTGTTGGGCCTAGGGTTGGCGCGCGGGCCGCATGCTAAGTAGGAGAGGGCCAAGGGTTCGCTCGTCGGTGACTGATCGCTCTTGCGTGTCTCGCGTGATTCATGCACCTCCGAAATCTTATGAAATATACGCGGAGAGGGATCACGTACGCACGCGCGGGTTAAGACTGTTGATATTGAAATCTATGTATGTAATGTATACCGGTGTTGGGACAGCTAGGAATTTCGTTTCTTTTGTAACTTAAAACTTCTAGTTGTTATAAGCACGTTAATAATTTTAGTTTAAGAGACATGTGTAAACTTTTTTATATGACACTACGCTTATATAAGTTCATATTTCATTAGCAAAACAATATGCCATTTGTTTACTACTTTATTTCAGGACTTCTAACTTTATTACTCCACTCTTATAGCTGCTCTGTAATACACTAGTATTCTGGATGAGACACGGTCATCGGCGCGCCTTACGTTGATGGTTCATTGTGATACAAACGCGTTTTATTGTGAAGACAATCGCGGCGAGGTTGGCTAGTGAGGTTTAGGTTGCACTTAAAAAACTTCACTGATATTTTTCAGTGATCCTAAGAAGATGACTTGTTTTCCATTAGGTATGTGATAATAAGTAAAAAAGCAGAAGCGCGTAAATAAGTTACGAAAGCAGAAAATATTGAAAACGTTGAACATTCAGTATTGATGGATATCAGAAAGCAGTGTGAGGTAAATAAAACTAAACTTTTAGTATTTTAATATTCAGTGGTAATAGATTTCATGGTTTTGTTTCAGAAAATCACATTAAGGTCACTCAATCAATCACTATATGTATTTAGGTATCTTTCGGTCTACCTACACAATAATTAATATAGACAGAAAATTTTGAATAAGCAAAGTAAGTTAATACTAAACCTAAATTATAGAAATCAATATAAAGTCAAAATCATATTATGCAATTCCGATAAGTGCAAAAAATAGATAGCCTATATCGCAAAAATCGTTGATTCTGAAGCTAAGTAATTAACTCAATCTTACAATTCCATATTGACATAAATACAGATACGCTTTGCAGTTTAGTAGCCTAACTATCGATAGTTGTTGTTTAGCACAACACTATAAGTGGGCGCGGCCGATAACGATCTCGACTGTTAAGACGATTATTGAATTGTAACGGTCAGATTGTGACCGACCGGAAAGAAGATCGCTACAGGGTGATGACACCTTTTAACATTGAAAATGTTTAATGTGGTCACCAGTGTATGTGCCCGATGTTCAGCCTAAAGTGCGACATGGCCGTAGATCTGTCAAAATTGGAGATATCTCTATGAAAGAGGTGTCAAAATGTGCAAGGCGCCTAACGTGTATATAGTGTGGCGATTGAATTTTGAAAATAGGTCTGGTAGTTTTTGAGAAATTTCGATAAAATCGAAAAAAAGATAATTCAGACTTGCCGGATAAAGCAAAAAAAAAAAAACAAATCTTAAATTTTTCAAAAACAAATCTTAAAAATTGAACTCTCTCCGATTTCAATGGACGAGCAGATAGCTGGACTAGATATGGAATAGTAGATACTTTTTATGTTTGATGTTAATTTTCAATGTACTGTGATAGTTGCAAGGAGCCAGAAATTAGTTTTTTTTGTTTTAAGAAGAATCTTGTATACCTAACCCCTTACTAATAAAGATTGTATAGCAGATGTATAGTTAAACAGTGTTTTGTCACTTTCTTTTCAATGAATAGTTTGACAGAGAGTAACCATTGTGTAACTATACATCTGCTATACAATCTTTATTAGTAAGGGGGCTAGTAAAAAAACTTTTACTACCTTGATTAGTCATTTGTGTAATTATTTTAAGGTACCTATTTACTTAAATATTTGAATTTTATTGAATCATATTGTTAAGTAAAATATATAATGGATTTTATAATTTTGTAACATCCTATAAGTAAAATTCTTCACGATATCAATATTGTGACCTTTTTGTCCAGAGCATTGTTCATTGTGTTGCGTTTTGGTCATCATAACTCGTAGTGGCAACAAAAAAATAAAATGTTATGCATTAAATTTCACAACCTCTTATTTAAATGTCTCTAAGTTGGTATACGCAATTATTATAATTGTTAAGTTTAGTTTAGAAAATAATAATAATCTAAAAAAAATCCTTTAAAAATTACTTTGCTACTTTGATACATAAAAAGCTAGATAAGAAAATATTTTCCCTAAATCATTTTTTCTTATTGGTAGTTTTTACTACATGTAGTATTGATTTTTCTGACTGTACACATGTGATGGTCTACAAAAAAATTGGTAGCGGTACATAGACTTACATCAATTGATAAAGTATTAACCGATTACGATGCAAGTAATTTCGTTACACCGATAGCATCTAGCTACCGTGTGTGGTCGATGAACTAATAAAAAAGTATGATCTGATTTGATGAATCATTATAATATGACGCCTAAGAATAACTCAGGATAATTGCATACTTAGATGTATGCAATTATCCTGAGTTATTCTTAGGTTTATACAATCAACAAATTATTTATTTGTGGTGGTCCACACCAAATAGTTACATTTCCACTTCAAGTAAAATATTTAAAATCGGTCACAAAGGATAAAATTCATCCATAAAATACACTAAATCTCACTAAAACATCATAAATCCTAAGTTATCAGCTAAAGAAAATTAAGTATTGCACCAAAATGTAACATTTTACTTATTACTTACAATTGAACGTTTTGCGATCTTCTGAAAAAAAAAATATGATGGAAATATTACATTTTGGTTTGGACCTCCACATTTATCGTTTAGGTAAGTACTAGCTGCTGTTGCATACAATTTCGTCCACGTGGACAACTGAACATTAAGTACAAATAATTATTTCAAAGCACTGTGATACTAAATTACCTTAATAGTTAAACTGGTTATGCTCTGAAAAGATTTATATTCCTAATATTTATCATAAATTAAATGTCGTTTATAAGACATTAAAACAGCAATGTTTTAATGATAACAGATATTCTTTATTATTAGACGAAATATACACAAACTTTTTTTTTTATTATTTGCAATATTTTAATTATCGTGTGTTCTAAAATTAAATTTCTAGCAGCTAAGGTATTCTTTTGTTTCAGTGAATTTACATTTTTGTTTTTTTAAGCAATAAAGTGGTTTAACAAAAAAGTTACCTTCAACTATTAGTAGACAGTTTAAGCGATCTAAACAAAAAGTTTAATAACCGTTTCGATTTCAAAAGGCAATCGTTGATTACCGGGCATTGTGCGGCGAGCAGTGGGGGTGAAATTTTTAAACACCACCCGTCTGGACCCCCTCCTCTTTGGGGGGTATCCGTTATTTGCGGACAGCGTGGTCGAAGGGATTTTATTGTGTGTCTGAGATTTGTTCGTTCGAATGCGGTTTTATGTCGGTTTCACAAAATTGTCACAGGTATTGGAAATAAAATGAGTGGACTGTCGTTTTTCGATATATATGTTTTTCCGTCAGATTTGAAAATACATAATTTATTCAGTCTAGAGTAATGTAAAGTTTTTTAACGTTAAACAACTGAGATTTCAATAGATAAAAGGACAATAAGGGTTTGATCTTATAGAAAACCTCATTCAAATCTAAATATATGAAGAAGATACACGTGTCAGCTGATATAAAAATAATTCAAAACTAAAAAGTACGTAGGTACAGACACCGCAACTGAAAACGCGAAGCCAAAGCTCTACACAGAACATCCCTGGACCGGAAGCCGACGGCTCTGCTTCCGGCGACGACAACTGTTGTTAGCACCCCAGTGCCTCTCGCGGACACCGTTTGAAACTACAAGTAGCCTTGCTACAGTCGTAGTTTGATGGTATTTTATTCAGTTCGGATACCATGTAATGCTAAGGTAAATTAAAAATCGGCGTAACAAATATTTCCATTCATGAAAACTATGTAGACAATTTGGTTAAAATAGTATAATGTGGTGTGATTTAAACATCATGTTTGCTAACTGTGAGCACTTCGAAACTTCATAAAAGTTTGAAAATGTTTGTATTAAATTTAACTATAGTTCGTATCACGAAAGAGACCACAAATGGCATCCATCTTCGCATCATAACTCATGAAGAACTGACTTAAGACAAAATAATATTTCATATAATATTATACACGCTGAAATTTTAATCATTTGGTTCCCGTCGTAGGGTGGTTCCACTCATGATTAAAAGCAACTTTTACTATGGGGCCAACTCTCCTCCTCGCAAAAAAAAATCAGCTGTTCCATACATTAAGGTCGAGTAGGTACTGCACTTTTATATGGAACAGCAGATTTTTTTTGCGAGGAGGAGAGTTGGCTCCATAGTAAAAGATGCTTGTAATCATGAGTGGAGCCACACCACATCGGGAACCAAATGATTAAAATTTCACGCTGAATAATATTTATATCTATATGTTTTATGAAATATTATTTTGTCATAAGTCTTTGCTTCATTAAGTAATATTTATATATTTTATGAAATATTATTATGTCATAGGTCTTTGCTTCATGAGTTATGATGCGAAGATGGTCAGCTTTCGTGATTCGCACTATACGAGTTTGTCGTTTTTGAAATTCGTCATTTATCTTGCTTGTCCCAAAATTTAGATTAAGAGAAACGCGTTTTATTTTTAAAGTTTAGCAAAAACTTAAAATAAATATAGAGCATACATACTTTAATACAAAGAACTGCGTTCTATTTTTAAAATCTTAGCAAAAATTTTGAAATAAGAATGGCGGGTGGCGCGCCGAGAGTCGCCATCGACTTGTTATGCGGCGGATGTCCGTCGCGCCGCTGCGCTGAATGACCGCCTTCCCCTTCCGCCACCCTCCCCCGCGAACTTATAACCCGAATGGTGCAAATTGTGACCCATAAAGAGATATGTAAGTAATAACATTTTGAATATGGAACATCTTTTACCAAATTTAAATCATCGAATTAAGGTTGATACACTTTTCTTATTTGTGTCCAATTTAGAATAAGGTTGTCTACGATATTATTACTTGAATATGGTGCAAATTGTATTGTGACCCACAAAGAGACACATTAGTCAAAAAATTTAATATAAAAGTTGGTATAATTTAGACCAATTTTAAATCATCGAAAAACGAGTAGCTCTATACTTCATTGTAATTCCCCGTTTAGGTTTTCCTCTTTTAACAACCTTTCCGTGAACTTATCCGAACGGAAAAAGCTGGTCTGTGACTCCTCTTTAGGAGTATAGGACCTAACGTGCCTAAAGGTGTATCTTTATACACCTTTTAGGCACCTTAGTACCTATACGTTGGTCGGAAATGTACTGTATTCTGTTTTAAATAGTAAAAGTGACTAAGTTTTAAACTGTTTACATATTTATAGACGTGACTGTCTGTACCCAAATGCTGACCCATAAACACACGTCATGGTAGTCGGAAAAATAATTACATTTTAGTTCAAATTATCGGAAATATTCACCTCTCAAGCTTACGCGCTCACTAGACATGACATAAAACACAATCCAAACAAAGTACCTACCTATGCGTTTAAAAGTGTTTTATTTATCGAAAATAGTTTATTGCTCTATTATTACTATTTTCTATTGCTCAGTATTTAATATGTCCAAGAAAAGTTACCTATAAATAAAACCTTGTTGCATGTCTATAGATAAAACTAGCGACCCGCCCTCGCTTCGCTTAGTGTGGAATTTGACACCATACTTATAAACCTTTCTCTAGAATCTCTCTATCTATAAAAAAAACGCATCAAAATCCATTGCGTATATAGTTTTAAAATTCTATGCATTCGGTCAGACAGCGGGAAGCGACTTTGTTTTATACTACCTATATGTAGTGATAGCGGTTCCAATTTTTTTTATATATTTCTTATACAATAATTATCGCGCAAACAACGAAACACCGCGAAGGTGACCATTTCAACATTTCAAGAACATATGGTGTTCATTGTTTCACAGATATCGTTCATTAAACATACTTTAGTCATAAACGGTATTAAAACAAAATGACCCGTGGCAACACATTTTCAAAGTATGACTCAATATCGTCTGAATCCAGCAACTGTTAAAATAAAGGTTTCATAAACTATTTCAGATTGATATAATTTTAATGCTATGTCAGCCATTTTTTTTTACAATTTATTAATACTTTACTTTGAAATTAAAAACACATTTAGTGTGTAGCGGAGTTATATTTAAAAAAAATATGTTATTGGTTGATTTTTATTTCATTTGGATTTTCGGACTTTTTGACGACCCAAAGTTAAAAATGTAACTATTGCATTTTATAATAATTATTAGTATGGATAATTGCTTTTAATTTATCCTTCGATACTTTATTTAGAGCACATTATTAGTGCAGTGCCTTGTTGTCCATTAACAACCGATCTTTTATTTAAATTAATATATTTTTTATTTGATCTAGCAGTAATATAGTTGGATTTTATTGTCTCTGAATGACATTTTAATCATTTTGAAAACTTCAAGATTTATGACTTTAACTAGGTCTGCTTTTCAGGTTTCAGTCGTCGTTTCTTATAAGCTCCAATGACCGACGAATAATTTATTAATTTCTGCTCTGTTTTAAATTAATCCAGATTTTGTACATTGTGAAACATTATAATAACACAGAATATAAAGTCCTAATAAATGAAGCAACAATAAATAAATGTTTTAAATACCACATATACCTACTAATTTATAAAAACTAGTGATTTTTAGTAAAAGTTGAGCGTAGGAAATTGAAAATCAATGATAAGTTCGATTGTCTATGTATTTTCACAACATTATGGTAAATCACGTATAGGTATAACATTGTAATTGCGTCATTGAGACATTTAATTTTTTGAATATTTATTATTTTACCGAGATTTTTCAAGAATAGTAGTGAAAACATTGATATGTAGTGCAAGGTTCAATTTGGATTAGTTTAAAATAAAAAAGGATGTGTAAAATTATCTGTATAAGACCTTACATTTAGTGTAGTTTGACTTTTGTTATTTTTTTACTTTTTTAACTCAATATGTAAATAAAATTATTTAATGCAGATAGGTCACTTTGTGAGAAACAGGCCTTTAGTTATTATCATAATTCATAATTATCAGCTGAATATGTATTACTGTTGTGTTTGTGTCTGAATGAGCCTTCAAGGTGCCCTAATCGACCGCTGAATAAATGTATGACCTTAGTTTGGGGGAAATGTACGTACATTTTTACATACAAGACTTAAAGTGACCCTTTGGACCGACACATACATACAAGTGTTAATTTACATTTCTGTTTTTGTTATGTAGGTATGACAAAAAATATGATTAGTGAATGTAAAGAATATTTTATTATAATAAGGTACCTAATGAAGGTGACGTATTAGTATCAGTATCAGTACTATCAGTAGATGTAGTTTTAAAGAAAAACATAATCGTTGCTCTTGCCAGCGGTTCATAATCATATTTGTTTTTAAACTTTTTTAAATTTTTATGCATTCACAATGCTATTTTTATATTAAGATTATTAATATCATTGAAAAATATTAGAAAAAATCGACTCACCCGTAGCAGCTCAGGCGGGACTACTATATTTGTTTTGCTTACGAATAGTAGAAAATTACTATTATTACATTTACTATAGATTACATATATAAGTTTTTTCAAACTTATATAATGTACTGTGATACTACCATCCGTAAGCAAAACGAATCGTTCTCGAATATAGGAACAGTGGGTTAATAGATATTAAGGCGGTTGTATGACCGAAAGTGGAGACCTCAGAGGTTTTTATTTTATAAGTTATTAATAGAAAAAGATAATAATAATGTTTATCGTGGAGATTTTAGGGCTCATGGTCTAGTATTTTTAGAAGGTATCACTACATGCCCTCGTAGTCATTCGTAGAAGTAGATAGCAAATGTGTCAAAAACGGCCACTTTTAGCAGTTTTGCTATCTACTTCTAGCAGTGACTACGAGGGAATGTAACGATACCGTTTAAAAATACTTGACTGTAGGCCCTAAAATCTCCACGATAAACATTTTTAAAATTGTGTATTAGAATTATAATATTAAATATAATTCACCGCGGCGCCACTTTCGCTCAGGGTACCACCTTAAGCAGTATAGATAGTGATAACGTTGTGTAGTGTTAAAATAGCGGCAAATTGGTGAAGCAATAAAAAGCAACATGGCGGTACCCCACCCTCCACCGCTAAAACCGTGATTTCTGTAAACTATCGTATTTCCAGCTAAATTGTTTCCGAACGCGCCCTCTAAAACACGTAATGGTTATGATATCGATACTTACACCCTTAACATACATAATTTTGAAGCAATTATTTTAAGGTTAGCTTAGTCACGTCACTGAAGTCTATATCGCTCACCATAATATTGACATCCAATATAACTAACTTTGATAGAGTAAAAAAACAATTACTTATTGCTTTAATACTTAACAGCAGTAATAGTCCGTAAGCCCGCGACAATATTGCTTACGTCACGTAAATATAACCTTAAAATTTTGAACGGATTTTGAATTTTGAAAGATTTTTTCAAGCTTTCGGCCAATTTTATTTGCGATAATCTTCTGATCCTCGCTCTGCACAACATTTCTTACCGTGTGCCATGCATTTCATCGTGATGTCATATGACGTAGGCAATATTGTCGCGGGATAACGGACTATAATGAGAGGTTTTCTACTCTTGGAATGAAGATTTAAGTCTGTTACTCTGTTTAACTAACTTCTAACTTGCAGATTGCAGTGCCTGTATTATGAGTTTGCACAGTTACATAATATAATATTCTCGATAGCAACTGTAGTAAGCAAAATGGCCAAGTTCAAGAAGTCCCTTAGTCCACTTAGGGATTTTTTGTGCACTACCAACACTGGTAGTAAAGCTTTACGACCAGTGTTGATAGTTGGTTATTGTCTATGGTTTAATTTAAGACGTCTAGGAGTAGTCCCTATATTGTGTGTTGTTTCGATGCACCTATAATTCGAGTTAAAAATCCTTAAGTCTACTATGTCCATCAGCCATTTTTGATGTCCCCACTGCTAGGGCACAGGCCTTCCTTATGGGTGGTAAGGAGGACGGGCCATAGCCCACCACGCGGGCCCAATGCGGATTGGTGGGTGTTAACGACTGCAAATGCAGCCGGGACCAACGGCTTAACGTGCCTTCCGAAGCACGCTGGAGCTCGAGATAATACATTTTTGGTCACCCATCCCATGACCGACCATTGCGAACGTTGCTTAACTTCCGCAATCGCTGGGCCAGGCGCTAAACCACTGCGCCACCGAGCTCTACTATAATAGTCTACTATATTTTACTGTAACGTCACTAAATTGACTGGAACCGTAGAAGCCAGACAGTTTTACGACATTACTAGCTTCCGCCCGCGACTTCGTCCGCGTGGACATTCGGAAAATAACTAGGAAACCTTTGGATACCGGGATAAAAAGTATCCTATGTTTTATTTAATCCAGGGTATAAACTATCTGTGTGTCAAATTTCATCCAAATTTGTTCAGCCGTTTTTGCGTGATTGAAGAACAAACATCCAAACCCACAAACTTTCACATTTATAATATTAGTAGGATGGCTGTTATATAAGTTTCTTGCCCCCGTTCTTCTTGTCAGTTAAAAAAGTCTGGAATGAGTCTGGTGGTAGGAAAATATAGGTAGACGATTCAAAAGTGCTTAAAAGCAATTTTTGACTTTGAAATTGAATTTATGAGATTTGAGTGTTTGATCCATTATGTAGTAAGTAGTTAGTTTAAGCTCTAGCTAGCCAAATATGAAATGTAGTCAAATCAAATTGTTTTCTAGACAGTCCAAGACATACTCATTGGGCCGTATCATTTATATTGCTTTACTCTATTACTACTCATTGAATTTATATTTTACAACTTTCAAATTTAAGAGACACCTTAGTTATATTGGTGTCGTTTCAAAGATAAAAGTTAACTTTACCGGCGCATTTCTGCAACCTAAGAAAAAGGGTTTAGGGACATATTGAACTTGGCCAATTTTTGTACGCAATTTGGCACAGTGCCTCTGGCGGAACTCCACTAAACTAAAAGTTGTCATACAAATGTCAAGTACAGTCACTAGCGAGTACTTACTTAAAAAAGCGTAAACACAGGATACGCTGACAGAAGCAGAAAATTTGAAATAAATTTAGTCACTTTGCTCTGTAGTCCTATAGAATAGAACTCATAGAAGATGGCAACGAAGGAATATTTTCTTTCATATTATCCTTACATATTATAAAATTATAAAACAAAGTCCCTCGCCGCGTCTGTCTGTCTGTCGGTCTGTCTGTCTGCCTGTCTGTCTATTCGCGATAAACTCGGAAACTACTGAACGGATTTTCATGCGGTTTTCACCAATTGATAGAGTAATTACTGAGGAAGGATATAGTGTATAATAAATTGAGGTTTTATGTAAATTGATAGAAATATGACGATAATTGTTGAAGAAGTCGGCAAAAATTAAGCCGTCTGGGAGCTTAAAAATTAAGCTTGCATCGAAAACGCTGCCTAAACGTTTCAAGTTATAACAAAATAATGTATAAAGGAATTGATTCTCTGTTATAGGTCTACAAAAGAATCCGCGACAGCATATGTCTATCTTTTAAGGATAGCTTACTAATAGCTATTGAAACTTTTTTATAATGGTCACAAATAATGTGGTAAGTAATTCTCGAACGGGACGGGTACAGACTTTTGGAGCGAAAAGAAAGGATCCGAAGCGAAGCGAGGGCGGGTCGCTAGTAAATAAGAAAACATCTTTAAATAAAAGCTTTTTGTTACCAATATAATCTTCTTTGTAAACACAATATTAACAGCTTCACGTAGCTTAATAAGGCCCTCTATCACAGCTACAAAATTGCTATGTGCCCAATGTGTGGCTATTTTAAAACTCGTAATAACCGTTCTCGGCACATGTGTGACCGCCATTACCGCATATTACAAAAAATGCGGAGAAAAACAATAAACGCGAAGGGTGACGCGGGAGCGCTTTAAAATTGATTCTGTAGCTGATGGTATGTACTATAGTATCTTCAGTCTTATTATGGAGACAAACAACAGTCATACAGAGGCTGAAATGTGTCTCGAAGCTGTTCAAAACATAAAGTTTGTGTACAGATTGAAGTATCGTTATCGAAATGGATATTCAACTTAATAATTTACACGCTCTATTTCACAAGCCTTTCTTCTTAAAATGTAGAAGGTTCGGTAGTTATTTGTCGTTGGCAGCCTCAACGCTATAAATTTCACAATCAAATATCAACCCTTTGATCAATCGCAATACAGACTATAATTAGCAAATTCCGTATCGGACACAACAGTCTGCCCTATGCCCTAAGTAGCATCAAAGCAAAAACGACAAATATTCTCATTGTACTCACCAGTACTTGAATTCCAGGTTTAGGGGACATTAAATACATACATAAAAATTCCCAAACCTATTGTCGAAAGTGACAGCTACTTCTAAAAACGACCGAACGAACCGATGGCGTAGCTTCTTTGACATTCACAAGTGCTTGTAACAGCCTAGACTGAATAAATGATTTTTTGATTTTGATTTTGATTTTGACCTTCATGAGGCCATCTATCAGAATAAATCTATGATATATTTACACGGAATGCATTATCACTATTCCTAAATCAGCTATCAACTGACTCTTTTCACTAAAAGGGTGAGGTTCACTATAGAAAAGGTTGACCCCTCATAAAGACTTATCACCTCATATACAAAATAAGGTTGCACTAATCCGAGAGGCCGCAAGCTATATTACATTTTGACCAGTCAACGTTAAAGATCAAATTCCAACGAAAGATTCCCTTAAGATGGGATCTCGTCAAAGTTAGCGGTAGTTTTTTCACAACAATCTCCTCTCGGACTTAACTTACGTTATCTCACCCACGGACGTCAGGAGGAATAGAAACCCGCACGTATATAATAAAGACGATATTTCTAAAGAAATTTAAATTCGCCCGCAAAGGTCCCGAGATAGGATTAAAGATTGGGTGCCGAGATGGCCCTTTTGTGGCGACCCTTAAGAAAACATGTTCTGATATGGAAATATCTTGGACGGAACTTAATCGGGGAATCATTTGCGAGGGCGATCATTTATCAAGAAAACGGTTTATAAATGGTAATTAGCCTAAAAGAGAACGGGCTCGGTCGTGGAGCAATCGAAACTCTTTTATGTTGATGTTTATTTTGCATGAATGAACAAGAAAAATGCGTATCGTTTAAGGTGAATCTAACTCAATGCTTTATGATGCAGTAGACCATGCAAATTCAGATGAAGAGGATAATTTTATCAGCAACCACAGAGGGGTGACGAATCGATATGACTGACCAGCTGGGCGACAGTAAAAAGTTCCAAAACGCTTCGTATCAATGTTCGTGACATGAGCGTTAAAGAAATATTCCACATCGGCTTTTAAAAATACAAAAATGTAGTCGACAATCCTTCATTAATTTGTAAGTCAAACAAAAGAGGCCAAACACTGGACGCGACGTAACACTTGGTTCAATATTTGTTTTGATACAAATAAGTGACGACCATAGGTTCTCCACTTGCTTTGTGATGGTAATGAATGTAGAGACACCTTGTGCACTCTGTATCGTTACTTGAATAGGTCTTTGTTGAAAATTAAATTAAATAATATAGAAAGCCCGACTTCAACATTCTGAAAACGAAGTTTACTTCATCAGTAGTTAACGTAACATACATTTGATCTAAATATAACTGAAGTCCCATCGTCAAAAGACACGCGATAGGCACGAGACAATCTTCCCCTCACCTTTCACATACAAAACCACGACGTCACTTCTAAAATTAAAACCCACTTATTAAACCCCGCCACTTAGCCACCTTTCCGTTCGGTACAAAAACTAAATATATCCACGACCATTGTGTCACGCTCAAAGAAGTTCCATAGGTCACGGCGAACGCATGAGCGTGTACCACGTGTCATGAACACGCCAAACATTTTTTATCTTTGAAAAAATTATAAAAGGCCGCTCCTAACAATGGGACTTCGGTAGCATCTTTGACAATTATAATATCATAGCCAGTTATCCACAAAAAACCATTAGCGCCAAGACAGCATTTCACGAAATACAACTCAAAGTATTTACTTTAAAAGTTGAAATTCAAACGACTATTTCAGTTCCAATAGGCCTTTTTCGAAGCAAAGCTGTCATGGTTAACGCAAGGGTCATCACAAAAGGCAGTAGATAACAATACGCGCACGTCGATCGTGCGCTCATGCAAATATTTTTTTTCTTCTAAAACATCCCCTTTATCTGTTCATATAGCGATAGGGTTAATTAATATGTACAAAATAATACAATTAAAATTAAGATCCCTTTTTAAGTTGGCACGAGGTCGCGACTTACTGTCACCATTAGAATTATGGCCTTGTTTTGACAATAAACTTTCGTATGAATGCGGTTTTAAAACTTGAATAGATTTATAGAGCTATATACTCTTTGTTTCTGGTTATCAGTTTAATATATTTAGTGACATGTTATTGTGAGGAACCCCTTGGTTATTGAATATAGTCGATTTGACAGCTCACTCGAAGGGGTTAATATCAACGTTTAGGATAAACTCAATAAGCCGAAACAACTGGTGTCGATGCGAACCTGCAATTGACATTTCTATGATAGCGCGGGCTATTATAAAAGCGCAATAACTATTGTAACTGTTATACGCTATATCTTGCTGTTCAATTTCTATTTTTATTGACGAAAACCCTTTTATATTCAACCCTTCTAAAAATAATTTTACTAAAATTGAGCTTCATTTGTTTGTGTTATCTAAAATTAATTTTGGAAATATTTTAGAGCAATGGGTACTTAAATTAGCAAGGCACCTCAAAGTGCTACAGAAGTTGCGGTGAGGCTGTTTTGGTCGATCAAATTTCTATTTTCACAAAGCGTTGACAAAATGCGGGTTGAAAATCCAGAACGGTGCACAATTTTCGGGTTTAAGAAAGCTTTTGTTGTGCAACGGTTTAATACAAAAGTGTCAAATGACGGCACATCTGCCAGCACAAAGGGTTACGGATAGATTATTTTTCGAACCACCCCCGCAAGATCGCTCGCTTATACAGATGTTCGGGATCTTCATTTTTTATTTAATACTGTTAGTCAACGTGAGGATTAGTGAAGCTCGCTCTTTCAACTGTATTTTTAAGAAATCTACCTTGTTTTTATTTTTTAAGGAATCCATCAGCTGATTGACATTTTTAAATTCTTTCTCAAATCTTACAAAGACTTTGTTGTTACATGTTCCTAATTTTATCTCTGTGAAACCGAAACATCCTGTTGGACAATGAGTCATGGATGTGACAGTATTAAGCCCCAATCCAAAATGTATGGACGCACGATGACGTAGGCAGTAAGTGTCCAGCATTGTTGTGCAACATCTTGCATGACGCGTGACAAAGGCATTAGAACGTGAAGATAAAACTGTCTAAGAAACTCTTTTGGCGATTTCGGGAATCATTAATAAAAATATTTAACGCCAAGCTTGTAAAGACGATGACGTTTGATTTATAAATAAAATGGAATTTGTCAGACGCACGTGTTTGTTAGTCAAGCCTTGTTACGGCATTAAATAAACTATATTAATAGACGACATTTTTATCAAGTTACGTATCAACTGTAACGTTACGAAAAGGTAACAGAGTAAGTATTTTCGTAGATATGAGATAACGTTTAACTAATATTAATGTGATTTATGCGCAATTTAATTATGGATTTCAATAATGAAATATGAAATACGATAGTATTGAGTTCATAAAAGGAGGAGTACGGTATGTGAGAGCTTATAGGTACTAAAAAGATCAACAGTATTAGACTCACCACTGTGCATTGTGTTAGATTCTGCATCAGCAACTTCTGTTCTGGATTTCTTCTGGTCTTCAGGTGACCCAGAGATATCCATATGTTCTTGCTTGATTTTGGGTTTGATATCTTCATCGGGGGAACTAGAAGGCATCGGTGAAGTTGAAGCTCTTCTTTTCGGTGTAGTTGTATCGGTATCCGCTTCTGTACATAACAAGAATTATTTTTGAAATCAGCGAAAACGTTGCTTCTTTGGTGCGTCACCATGAATATTTCCGGTCATTCACTTGTTTGAACAAATGTCACGTTAAGATGTTATTTGTAAATTACAAAACGTTTTTACTTTGGTAGTCTTCCTACATTCAATAGTGCAAGATAACTCTAAAAAAAATTATTCAACTTAAAATTTGGTTTGTATTAATTACTAAAGTTAGTATGAATCCAACATACCATCTAATAGCCTCTTTGGCGTACTCGATGCTCCACCATCTTCTATGAGGTCAGGTGGGGCTATCGATGGACTGGCCAAGGGAGGGGTGTGCACTCTACTGTTGGGAGGCCTCCTGGCAGTGAGAAGTGATGGCCTTCTACTGCTGGAGTTACTTGTTGACATTTGACCCGGTCTTGAACCATCTTCTGGGTCTGAGTTGGGACCTGGTAGAGCAAATATTTCAATTAATAGAGGAATATAAATGTTAAGACGAGACTACAAAATAAAAATATTTTTAAGAATTTTTTTTTACATCTATTGAACAATTTAGTTAAAAGAAATTTTAGTTGCTTTAACTAACAACGATTTGGTTTCACTAGCTTTTCACGTAAATGTAGATCGCTTTAGGCCTGTAGATTATTGACCTCAAACGTGGTAAGAGCGCTAATGTAATATGTATCATCCCGGAGAACTTTCTTGGCAGCCCAAGAAAGTCCTCCGGTGAGTACCTACTTACCAGCACTGTAACAATGGTATGACGTGAGGTCCTTATCGCAAGAGGAGATTTTGTGCTGGATGAACCGCACGATGTCGGCAAGGGCGAAGGCTCGCCTGCAAGCGCCGCAGGTGAGGGTGTCCGCTGGAACCCCAGGAGTTGGAGATCCACCGCCTTCTGCCGCGCTGTCCGCATCCGCTGGAAGGAAAATATTATTTAGAAGCTGTGAGATATTTATAATTTTAACTTCCAAGTTTGTTAATGTGTCTTCTTCTGCTTCGTTAATAAAATCAATAAGAAAATTAACAAAATGGCAATTTTTTTAAATGAAGGCAGATTAGCATTAAAAGGAAACCTATTAACTACCAATTTCTTCAAAACTTAAAGGTTTTATTGTCAATATCCATAAATAGACTTTAATAAAAGCCACAGACAGACATCGCCTTAGGATATGACCATGCAAACAAAAAGTCAATTGGATAATTACAGGGTCAAAGAGAAAACTGTTGAATAAAGACAGGAGCTTATTTATATCATTCAACCAAAAGTATTCATAGCCAATTATTAAAAAAAAATGTTTGGCAACATTCGGTCACGAGGCGACAGATGGACAATGTCACTTTCCTTTACCCTTTCAGTTTTGTATTGCATTTAATTATAACTTACAATAATACATTCACGGTCTTAAAATGAGGTGTCAGTTGTGGCACTGACCACTTAAGTGGCGCTCTTTATATTATTTGCTTTGGGAAATTCATCTCTCTTGCTATTACAATAAGAATGATCCGAAAAATCATCGTCCCTTTTTACGAAGATAATGACACTATTCAGTGGCTATATTAAAAGGGTATTTTGTTACTTTGTATTCGGAATCAATCGTTGCACCTTCGTCCAACTCAGTAACAGATGCTTTTTTAAATTGTATAATTAAATAGGTTTTCTCCTTTAGTAAAAGATTATTTATTTATTTTAGTTTTAGGAAAAGTTTAATTTGTTTTTCACTACATTGCTTGATTGTTGTATTATTTTATAATGTACATACAACGACTACTTCACTTTTTTTAATAAATAATTTAATCTGAATATAAAGAGACATATTAAACGTATACTTGAAACCGGCTCTCGCCTGAGAATTATAAAGGCACTTTCGTACATTCAAGAAGTACAATTGGCCGGCACATCAAAGCAGTACGCAGCTAATTTCAGACCATTGCAGACCCTTAAGATCCTATTATTATTACTGAAATTCCTTTGTGAGAATTGAAGAAGTAGGTATGTACCTCAGGGGTGGGTTGTAACATGAGTACTAAATTAATATGAAGAAAAAATCCCTGTTTACTTACACCGTTTGCACAGAGGGTTTGTTATGTAAATGTAGTAGTGTCGCTATATTGATGACTTTTTTATATTTTCGTCAAACAATGTGGCTCGTGGCAAATGGATTTGTTTTAAAACGCTTCCTAGAGAGGAAGTGAGGACTTCCGTTGGTTTATTAGACGTTTTTTTAGGCAGAGGCAGCGACAATAATTACAATCCAAAATTTATAGAATTATAGCAATTTGTTAATAGGTAGTTAAATAACTTTTTTCGTAATTAGCGATTTCGTTTTTTTACATAATTATATCGAATAAGTATATAATCTGATTATTTAGGTATGTTTACGTAGCAAAATAGGTAGGTACACCTAGTTAAACTTTGTATCGTATCGTAACAGTTAAAGAAAATAAAACAAACAGTCGACAACCATAAACACAGGGGATTTATAACACCTACACAAGTAGGCCCAATCAATAACTTTATCTAAACATTTCATGTATAATCGAACCCCGATTTCGTTTACGTGGAAATCCGAGCACAGTGGGCCAAGGAGTTAGCCACTCCCACCGCCCGTCACTGGGCACCGGACAGTGGTCAGTTACACATGCGCGGTGGACTAAATTTTACACCCACACAGTTTGTTTTCATTGTGACGCACATTGATTTATTGGAAGTATTGAGGGCTGGTTAGGTGACGTTTCATTGGTTAACTTAAAGGGATGTTTTGAAACATCAGTTGTCCCAATTTAAGCAAATTTTATTGTAGATTGGAACTCGTAATAGATTTCAAATTAAAAATTATACGATGTTTAAAATATAATATTTCGATCCATCAGAGAAGTTTACATTGATTGAAAACAAGTAAATTATATTTTCCAAAGCTTTATAGATTTCACTTATTGAAAAATGTCTAGCCACGATCGTCCGACGCCTCAGGTGACGATGTAGGGGAGACACCCTCCAAAAGGAGTGGAGGACCGAAAAGTTTAAATTAGCTCGTTACTACACACAGCGCGACACGCCAGTTATATCTGACTTTTGTTTTTTCACAGAAAAGGTCAACAGCGCCGAGCAACTTGTGTGTTAAGAGAAGTTTCGACAGTCGCATTAATTATTAATTATTTTGCCCGATGTGACTGCGGGTTGAAACCACTGTTAATTTGCAAAATGTTTCGGGAAAAGTCCTAATAGAATGATGTGAAAAGTTTTAAAGCTTTTTGGATTTAGCGTAAAGGGGTAGTTGTATATTTTGTCCTTTGAATGTTGTTCATTAACTTATTTATCGAATTGATATTTTGAGTTTACTTCTTTAGAACCTTTTCTGATTCACAATGATGTTGCGTTAGACTGACTTCAAGCTTAACAAAAAACATGTCCAAATTTGACACAGTCCTGACCACCATATCGAATATTAATTGGCAGGGGATCACCGACACCCCATTGTGGTAACGAAATCGAACGTTTTTCACAATAATAATAGAAATAAAAATAATAAGAGCCGCAAAAGCGGGGGAGTATTTATTGTTACACCCTGTATTATGAGTTGCGAGTCCACTTTCAATCAGATGTTGTCGAATGATTGATGTAAAATTTGAAACGAATGACGCTAGATTATTAAGAATTTGAGAATTATAGGTCTGTTGTACGTTTTTATAATCGAGTTCGAACTACTGAATCGATCTTTTTATTACAAAAGTTTTCGAATGATATTTATCAAAAGTTTCTAGGTGTTATTAAGTAGGTACGTCGTCGTTTGAAAGTTTTCCGGGCGGAGCCTATCATCCTTGTTATTAGAATTCAGTGGTTGATTTTGATGGTTTGTTTTATAAATAGTATTATTTATAGTATTTATTCTTTAGATTTTAACGTCGTTATTGGATTAGCAACCATTAGCGTTTCTTTATAGGTACCGTGCCTGTTTGGTCATAGCGTTTTGGTCAGGTTTATTTGGTCATAGCGTAGACTTCTAAGGTCAAAACGGCCACAATATGAAAAAGATATGGTGTTTTTTGTTTCTTTGAATTAAAAGACGATTTATATCAACCCTTAGAAAGAATGCGAGCAACACTGCCTTCAAAACTAAATCCTATCTTGATTGGATCTAAGTTTTATTTTGGTTGTGTGTATGACGGTTTTGACATCGGCGTCTTTGGAGTCTCCACAAAGGTTCGCGTTGCGGAAATGGACATTCCGCACAAAAGGGTTGCGGAATAAAGCCCTGTGTCGGAACGCCTTTGCCTCCTGCGATTTATACGTTTTGTATTGCCAAAGTTTTGGTTTGGTAGACCAAGATTAATGTTTATTTTAATTTATCATTTACAATACTGATAGTAAGTAGATGCTACCATAAAAATATTATGGATCTGCCAAGGTTTTTGAATTCAAATATACAATTAATAGTAGATAGATAGATAGATAGATAAATTGTTTATTTGTTGCAATACATATAGACACATCTGGTAGTAAGGGATTCGTCGATTTAGCAAATATGAAGACAACAGTGCACACGGCCCTAAATGCTGCGTGTGCAATACGCCGCTCCAGTTAACGCAACTGAAGTAAACTGCTGACGCTGCTCCTCGTGGCTTCACCGTGGCGGGCTACGTGACCGGACGCCGCGGTCACTTCGATACTTACATCGGTCGGGTCGTGATCTATTTTTAGAAGTAAATTAGTTATAGTTTTACTTTGTAATTGACTTAAAATAAAGTCTTTTGTTAAAATAAAATCGGTTTTTTTTGAGTCCTTCGGCTGTAGCCTACGTAATTACAAGAATAACAATATACGAAAAAAAAACAAAGAAAACTTAACTAATGATAATGCGGATGTGCATAATCATTAGTTAAGTTAGTACATACCTAGTTTAGAAGAATAGTGTGTGTTCTGGATTTAATGAGAGATTTGTTTTCTACTTTTTAAGCTAAAGCGGCTTTAGACCTATCTAAAAAAATAGTGAAGGTCGCGGGAAGCCGCTAGATGCGGACAGCGCAAGACCGATCGTCGTGGAGATCCTTGGGGGAAGCCTGTACCCAGTAATCGGTGTCTTGCGGCTGATACGATAATGATGTCCATCAGCCATTTTTGATGTCCCCACTGCTGAGGCACAGGCCTTCCTTATGGGTGGTAAGGAGGATGGGCCTTAATAACCCACCACGCGGGCCCAATGCGGATTGGTGGGTGTTAACGACTGCAAATGCAGCCGGGACCAACGGCTTAACGTGCCTTCCGAAGCACGATAATGATGATGAAAAAAAAAATGCCTTCCTTCAAGACTTAAACGAGGGGCCCATTCCCGTTGTCCCGCACTTTTGTTTTGTTTTTCCAAAATATTTTTTCCGATTGGGGGGATTACCCCAGTGGGAGATAAAACTGGGATATAACGGGAACAAGCCAAACCAAGGGTCCTGACGCGAAAACATCGTACTCATCTTGATCGAGGCTTTCATTAAAATCGGCCCAACAGGGTTTTTCGAAAACTCCATGTAAGTTTTTAATCGGTGTTTATACCAGCTTCCATATTGGAGTCACCACGCCCATTGCAGGTCGCCATTCATGTGAATAGGCGGGTTGTGTCAACAGAGCGCTAATGACGTCACACTTCTCTCAATATGGCCACTCGCAACCCTTGCTTTTTCACCTATAATTATACTTAAAATGGAGCGGGACATTCTGCGCATAGGAAGCTGTATAAACTTTATATACTTACGTAGCATATTTCACATACTTTTGTCCCCCTAGCTTAACCAAATGTGAAGGCCTAAGCATAAGCAGAGGCCTAACTAGGTTTCTCCTTAAATATTTCTTAAGGCCGGGTCAAATCCCAATATTCAATACAAATTATTGAAAGATTACGCGCGTGAAGATATCATAAAAAAATATATAATTTACTTGAAATAATACAAAATAGATTTAATTGCAAGCATTTATAAAAATGTTACCACCTTTGAAGTAAAAAATATTCCGTTGACCCTGTTTCTGGTCTTATTTGCAAAATTTCCTCGGAAACAGAACATTCGTTTATGTTAAAACCAACCCATAAAAATCGGCGATGTTAATACCTTCAATCTTAATTGAACAGATTTTTTTAAACTAGCTTGAAAGCGAAGAAAAGTAATAAAAACATGTAAAAATTGCGAATTCGGTGCAAGTTTCAACGCAACCGCCGCGTTGGAACGCGCACTGATTTGAACCCAAAATGAGTAGAGTTACGTTCGATTTCACTCCATCACGGATTGACCCACTCGGATTGACCCACCTTAGGACCTTAAGTTCATAAAATACCTAATATTCAGAGTCCTCTGAATATGCAAATATTTATCGAAGCTTTAATAACTTAATAAACTTTAAAAAAAATAGAAGTGATGATATTTTTAATTAAGGAAAACCAACAAATAAACATGTTAAAGGTATACTTACCCTTATAATGAGATTACTTAAGGAGACGATACTCAATCTAATTATACGAAGAATTACGAAGCGACAAAAAAGGTTGATTATGTACAACTTTTTTTCGACCCTAGGGACTTAAAGGATCACTGGCCACTGCTTCGTTACATTTCTTTTTACAAAAACTATATTTTTTTTCTAGAAAAGAATGTAGATTAATTTTGCATATTACATTAATTAAACCACGATAAAAAAAAATCTTATGTATTTGCAATAATTTTGCAACTCAGTGCCGGTACAGATAAATAATTCTACCAATTTTCATTACAAGAAAAAAAATACTTTTGTATTTTTTTTATTAATCAACAGTCAACACATTTTTATGTAAGTAACAAGATCAAGTACTAGGTAATGAACTATGTTTGTTATTCCCCGATATTCCCAAAAACGTTCGATTCTTTTGGGACACAAAAAAGCGACCACACTGATCGAATTAAGGTTCGGTCAGTAATCGTATTACTGACATCCAACACTACGAAACAACACGAGGAAAACCGCCTCCAGCGAATACCGTCGTTAGAGATATTTGAATTTTTTTATTCCCCTCCCTTTAGGTGTAACATGATACCTTTACACCGGACAGTTAATAGAAAAAAATGTTGGCCAAAAATTGCCAGTGAAAATTTATATTTTCAATTTTCGAAGCCATCGGTTTACGGTTACATTAATAATTCAAACTCTTGTTGGTGTTGTAATCGATTTTTGGTAAGAGCTTTTTTATTAAAAGTCATGTTTATTGAAACGAATCTATTTCGGATTAGAATATTTTCTAACATTTGCTTTTTTTTTACGGTTTTGCGTTTACGATATTAGTTTCTTTTGGGGAGTTATTTTTGCGGAATGTAAAGAAAAATCAAAAGTTCCTACTATTTTTATGGATCTCACTTTCATTCCGATCACAATCATAATGTTTGTTTAATTGCAACTAATTAATCCCTTCTTAAATGATTATTTATCCACTAATTATTTCTGCGTTGAAACTTTGCAATAAAATGCCACTGCATTATTTAGTTATTTCACTAGAGAAAGTTAAGGTGATAAACGCAATGGTAATAAACCCCAGCACTAAAATATCGATATATTCGACATCAAATCTACAAGTCCAATATTAAGAGAGCACTGGGAACGGCCACCTAACCCCAAGTAGTAACTTCTCCTGAAGATATTTGTCACGGTACGAGTGTCAATAAAAACGCCACGCCGGACTGCCTGCCACTACACTACAATGCACTAGTGTTGGGACACCAAATACATTTACTTGTCGATAAATATGTTTTTTTTACCTTTTGTTACACAATTCACATCTTTAATAATTACTTTTAGACAAAGTACATAACTATGTATTTAATTGAAGACAATTTTTGAAGACAAAAATAGTTGTTAGCTTAATCTAAGAGTTAAAAGGTGCAGTGCGAATGAGACATAGTTAAATATAACCTACTCATACAAAATAATAAGTGACACAAAAACAACAAAAATTCTAGGTATATACATTGATAGTGATCTTAAATTGAATTCGCACATAGACCATGTTTGTAATAAGTTAAGTAAGTACTCCTATGCTCTTTATAATTTGAGTAAGATCGTTAATGTGAATGCCCTACTGACTGCATATCATAGTTATGTATCCTCGACACTAAGATTTGCCATTATATTTTGGGAAAATGCAATAAATAAAGAAAAAGTGTTCAAATCACAAAAGCGCTGTTTTAGGGCAATGTACCATTTGAAACAAAGGGACTCTTGCAAACCATACTTTAAAAAATATGAACTTCTGACTTTTCCATGTCTCTATATATTTGAATGTGCTGTCTTTACTAGAGAAAATATAGATATGTTTGAATTCTTCTCTGGAGCTCGACATAAAGATAAACTTCGCATGATTCCACACAAAACAAAATTGCTGAGAGATAGCGTGTTCTGTAATGCATCGCGTATATATAACAAAATCCCGGTATCAAGACGTAATGGTGATGTTGATATAATTACATTTAAACATAAACTGAAAACATTTCATCCGTACCGCTATACAGTGGAACTCCTTGCCTAGGCAAACTGCGTTTCATCGTAGATCGCATCATTTCTTACCATCAGGCGTGATTTCTATCGTAAAAATTATATGGAGATAAAATGTCCTTATGTGAAATAATCAAACAATTCCACCGTGGTAAACACAGATGTAAAAAAAAATCGATCGAATCAATGTATGTCTTAATCACTGAGCAGAGGTAACAACAATCACAAAAAAGCAAAATTATCGATATCGATACCCCCAACCCTACAACAATACCCGTTAAGGCGGACACTTAACCTCTAATCCTCCGCTCGGCAATTTCATCCGTCCCAGGCATTTATGGCAAAAATCTTAATCTCGACGCTGTCCTTAACTGCCCGACAGTAATTATTGTCACGAACTGTATCTATTAGCGAAACACTAGGCCTTATGGTTGGCAAAAGGCAATCTTTGAATGCACAGATATGGGTTATTTAGAGGAGCTCGATGGCGCAGTGGTTTAGCTGCGGGCCCGGTGATTAAGCAACTTTTGCAAGGGTCGGTTATGTGATGGGTGACCAAATTTTTTTTATCTCGAGCTCCTCCAAGCTTCGTAAGACACGTTAAGCCTTTGGTCCCGGCTGCATTTGCAGTCGTTAACACTCACCAATCCGCATTGGGCCCGCGTGGTGGGTTTTGGCTCATCCTTCTTATCCACCCATAAGAAAGACCTGTGCCCCAGCAGTGGGGAAAATTAAAAATTGTTTTTTTTTTACGCGCGTAAGATTTCTCGATAGCTGTTCGTGCTAAGGGTACAGTACCCTTAGCACGAACATCTAGGTAGAGAAACTCTCTATGGGAAATTTAATTTCGCTTTTCGACGGTAGATGGCGCTGTATAAATTTCTCATACAATGTTGATCTATCGATTTTTTTACGCGCGTTATTTTTTTTCATGTTCGTTCTATATTCATATCCTTATCTTATTTTCGGATATAGTTAAAAATTATGAGTGTTTTAGCGAAATTGCCGAAATACTATGAGGAACAGGCTATATTATCATGAAACGCAAGAGACGTTTGCATAAAAACTGAAGTCTCCTTAATCTAAAGTTTTGTAAGTTAGACCTAAAAACTGTTTCATCTTAGGAAATTTAGGTGGCAAAGTCTACCTTTAGTCCACGTTTTAGGATAACGGGCAGTGATTACGACAACGTAGTGATAAAATAGTTTATCTGGATTTTGGTTTTTAAATTATATTTAATTCTTGATTAACATTTAAATTTAAAATCACTATATGATTACCCGAATACGCAAGGAAAAAACAAATAGTAGCAAAATAACAATATTTGCAAAAAAAACTAAAAAAAGTTGGCTAGGCAAAAATGACGACAAGGATTCAAATAGTTTTCAAATTCAGATTTAATTTAGTGACGTAAAAACACTACACAACTATTCCAAAAGTCGTACTTCATTTATTTAGAACAGTCATAATAGTTTTTAATTTAAACAAATGAGTTTGAATGCAAAACAGGTAGAGCAATATTAAGTTCACTAAAGATGCCAATCTGTTTTAAAAGCTCACGGTATTTACATTAAAACAGTTATCTGTGGTTTAAGTCCAGTTTAAGCCTGTTGTATTATTAAATCGGCACCTTTGACAGCCAAATATCAGTGGTGAATTTTCTAGTGTCAAACAACTTACGGAAAAGTTATTGCTATACGTCATTATAGATACTGCGTGTGAACGTAGATAACATAAACAAAAATAGATACTTAAGTAAAATAATAAACTATTGTATGAAGAAAAATAGGGATGTTGACTAATGAATAAAATAACGAAATACTAATAAAAATCGTAAACATATTAAACTTTTAGAGTAGCTTGTATACCTCTTGGTTTTATATATTGCATATTATTTGTTTTATGACCCTTCAAAGTTGGGTGGACAAGTCCATTTAAAAAGTATAAAATTTATTAAAATAAATGATACCTTTAATTAGTCCGTAAAATGTATAGCAAATTTGTCAAAGAAACCATTTTGATAAACACAATATTTAATATAGCTGCTGAACAAATTTCCTATGCGTTGCATACAAACTTGCAAGGCGCGACGTCATAACGTGCAAGCCATTAGTATGGAGCGTTTTTGATCGAGTCCATTTGTGTGCATTTCACACTGTGATATCTCGGGCAGTTTTCATGCTAGCGAAGTAATTCTTTTACCAATGTTTCTTTTTTTGAGAGGTAATTTATGTAACATAAAATAAAAAAATAGTCAACATCCCTATTAAACCTAATTGTACATGCAAATTTCTTCTTCATAAAGAAAAACAATATTTTTTCTAGTTTTCGTAATAGTTCAATTTTATTTTCACTATGTTTTTTTACTTATCATTTGACCATCATAAATAGTTATAGGTATTATAAAAAATAGTAACAGTTATCTTTTACGTGGCACTGAATATAGGAAATGGGTATTACCGTGGAACATCCTCTATTGATAAACTTTTAGGTATATCAATGATGTGATAAGATAAAGTTTCTTCTTATTATTAAATAGTATATATTAGACTGACATAATCTACCTATTTATATTCATACAAACATTTATATCTTTGAAAAGTGAGTTGGCCTTATGATGTTTCGTCAACATTTACTTGCAAATGCAAAGAATATGGATAAATTGGATAAGTGGTTTCATAATAATAACATTGACATCAGATTATTTTTTGTGCATTGATATTGATTTATTGAAACTTAATTAGTCATTTTAATTTTTCCCAACTTACCAAAAACGTTTTATATTCAAAAGAAAATAATGTAAATGTTTGAAATTTGCATGAAACTAATGCATACGATGTTGTATTGTATATTCCGAGGCATGGACATCCAGTTACAGTTTTCCCGAAGCAATAAAAGCGAGTCATAAAAGTACGTCCGGTCGGGAAAACTGCCAGAGACCGATGCACCCACACATATATTACTTTGAATACGCGAAAATTTATAAGTTGACTGGTATGCTTCAAATGAGATGGAACCCGTCTATTTGTTGCTTAATTGATTTTCAGAATATTTATAATTGTTTTTTTCTCGTAAAAGTTATAAGTTAAGGGTTTTTTAAAAAAAAAATATCGTATTCACGATTATTTCAATATTCCCTAGAATAAAAACTTTATTTTCCATGCTGTAACATGTTTCAGCTCTTTTCAGTTATTCTATTCTGTTAATTCTAATAAATGTGGTAAAAAACATTATTGCAATTACTATTGCCAAATACGTGACAAGTGTTTTATTCCATCGCTTTAACGAAACCATTACTTTTATTTTCTGTTTAAGAAAATACCAACAAGTTAGGTCAGACCAACATCTCGACTTGCTCCAATCCAAAACATCATATTCTGTTCCCTCACCAAGGAATAAAAAATTGCTTAGGTTTTAGCTGTCGCTATTAAAAAACCACTCCTTTTTATTTATACGGAACGCTTCAGTTCTCACAAGCCATTTGTGCTGCCCTCTCCACTTTGTTGTTACTTCACGGCCATTATTTTGACATACAGCCTCCGACGCAAGGAATTTGCGGTCAACGCAGCCAAGGAATGCAATTTTGTTTGAAATATACTTTTAAATATCCTATGTTGATTCTGTAAGGTTTCTTTTTAGTTATTTAGATTCACCTTAAGAAGAAAAAGAGAAATTAAAATCTAAACAACGATTATAACCAATTCAGATGCCCTCCGATATAACACTTTAAATTGTAAAATTACATTATAAGTCATCATAAATAATAATTGATTCTGATTGATTACAATTCTCATAAAAAATCTTGACAAATATTTTTTTTTTACTTTTGTTCCGTCTTGGAAAACCTAATTATTCCAAATTTCCAATATCTTATTTCCTCCACGATATTAACATTATCAATCACATATTATGATCATAATAGTATCATTTCAATCCAGGAACTGTTCTACCCAGCTAAGAAGTTGTTGACGCAAATTACTCAGATTATATAACAGAAAAGGTTTACAAAAGTTTATTTATATCACTTGACATCATACAAAATACATATACACAATAATCCACTATTGGTATACCCTCCTTGTTACACCCTACCTTCTTAATAAACTGACCAAAATTATTGCGCAAAATCTTAATGTCGATCTCAATTTATAGCCTACATACTAAAGCTAATCTTTACCAAAACAAAAATCTATGCAATACAGAGACGTCCACTTACACACTCATTTATATGTTAATGGAAATGGAACCGTTCAGTCAGATTCATACAAAGATATTTTTCTGGGCCAGATATCATTTTCACTGCCTTATTACTTTCCAATTTGTCTTCAGTATTGGTTATTGTTCCGTTTATCACGACCCACCCTCCCTCTATTAGTTCCTTCGTTGGTTGCATATAAATAAATACTTCTTTTACTAATAAACAAAGTAAAAGAGGGCTGATTATATTACAAAGATTCTATACCTTTCCTCCTCAAGTCGATGCCGGAATCGAAAAATCTCGACTTACTCCTTGAAGATAGATCCATTTTCTTATTTTCCACTTACTTCACTATAGTCTTAAATATAACTAACACCAAAGTTCCAATGTCTATAGCAAAACATAAACTTAACTCTAACTTAAAACCTAATGAAGATGCAAAGTCCGTAGCACTCAAAATCTCTAAGTCGCCAAGTACTGTCCACTTGGCAAAGTCCTAAAAGTAATAAAGCATGTGATCATCTTCACAGATGAACACAGACTGACTGGCTACCTCGATAAAGTTTGAGACCCCAAAGTTTTTAATGAAAAAAGGACCCCCAGATTGCCAGGTAAAAAAAGCTCGTATGAAAACCGCCGTTTCCTAGTGACCCCGATCGCTCTCGCATCCCTTTGTGTAGCTTCTTTTATTTATAATAGTACATTTTTTTCACACGCACCACCCCTAATAACGTATGAGCAAAAATATGCGTAATCGTCTCCTAGTAGGGACGAAGTAGTTCATATTGAAAAAATATGACTGTCCCCTATTTGAATGGCAAAAAGTGCATGTCACTGCGCCGTGGCATTACAGCATGAATATGATTTTGCACAGATCAGAATGGATGGCTGAGTTATAATTGTTCCCCGTTATATTTAGTGTGAGTTATTGGTTTCATGCTTTTGTCGTTTTCGCTTATTCGTGTCCCGCAGACCGCTGGACCGTCGATATTGCGTTGCAATTTTATTCATAACGCTTTGAATAAACGTTACAACTTTGATATCCTTTATGATTAAATGCATTATGATTAATTCAGTACTAAACTAAGCTTTAATTCTTTACTAACTTCAAACTTGCCTGAAAAGCATCAACTGAATATTGCCCAAACCACAACATTGCTGAAAAGATATCCTGAAGGTAAGGGACCAAATAAAATATTAAGAAATCTGTATTATTACATTACATCTACCTCGCCTCGCCAAATGACATTATGCCAATCGAATTTGGTGACCGAAATGAATGAGCGACCCTAACGCAGAATGTTTGCTATTACTACGTAAACAAACACAGAAGATTGACGTAAGTGTACATCTGGTATACTGACGCAAATATGGGGGGTAAACAATACAATAAAATAATTCGATTTACCTAAGGTCGGTGGCAAATTGTGCGTGCTTTTCGGACAAAAATGCCGCCGTACGATGGTTTTTCGGATTACACTAATCCATGTTGCGTATATTGTGGCTCTCTTCAAAGTTAAAAGAAAAAATATGGACAACATTTTATCGTAATAATATTTCATGTTCAATATTTTAATAATACATTTATTAATGACCCAAATAGCAAGTTTTATAAATAAAAATTTGAGGAATCGAATAAGTTAAATTCTGAATAAGAAGATGATAGAATTTAAAGTTATGGCGCCCTACTATCCACTACTAGCGCCGCCAATAAAAGTGGCCACTTTGAGCTAAAATGGATTTTAAAACTTACAGAAAGAATGAAAACTGTTGAAGAAATATTCAAAAATATTAGAGACAATTTAAGTGGGCATGATCTTAGCTTTTTTTAAATATTGACTTGGTTTATGAGTAATATAAATAAATGTATTGGCGGCGCTAGTAGTAGGTACTAAAAATTTTCATTGAGATCTTGATCGATTGTCATTTATTTCATCGTCATGCATCGACTCAAATTCCACTATCGAATTCAAACCTCTATATCCTGTGATCAAAACAAATACGACACAAGTTTTTTTCTATCGTCCGTAGAACAAAAAAGGATACTGTTACCGTACGATTGTCCGAAATCGGCGTACCTGTTCTCGGTCGTGTGAAAACAGGACAGGTGTTGGGTCTTCCGTGGTGTAATTATGGACATGCGCGGGAGTCGATTCGCGGTTTTAGGGTCTTGATTCACGTCAAGGTTCAAATTTGGTGTGTTTTTTGTCGTGATCAACAAAAAAAGATGTATTGAGAGACTTTTGGATAGTTGCAAGCTGGAAACGGGAAATGATTTTTTTTTTAAGTGAAAAGTCTGTTTATGTTACTTTCAATTGGGAGTATCTCTTTTATCGACAAATTTGAAACTGTTAATGATTCCTATCTTACTAAGTTTTTGATGAAAACAAATATTAAATAACTTCTACGAAAGAAGACAACACCCATAAGAATTATCTGTACTACAGCCACAACTGAACCGTTTTTTGTCCCAATTAATTCGTAGACTCCATCCCACATGGCACCTCTACTAATTGCCGAATCTCACGGCTAAAGCGGAAGAGCCTTAACATCGATTTGTCACTCGCAAAAAAACTCACACATGCTCCGATTCTGGTCAAAGCATCCATTGTGAACGACTTTGTGGACGGGTCGAAAGAAAGGATTGAATGCCACCTTTGCTTAAAAAAAATGACAGCGTGGGACGATCGCGGTATAGCACTGCAAAATATTTCCGTACTCTTTGTATACTTGTAAGTATATTAAATTATCTCTATAAATATTCAAACAAACTCTATCCTTTTGACAAATTTTCAAAATATTGAAAGTCTCATTTTGTAAATTTTGGACTCGGCACCCCCAATACACCCCCAAGCAGTATAAATTATAACACATGTTGGTTTTTTAACAAATAAACAACAGTTTTCAGTTCACCCGTCATCTCTATCTCTACATCATTAACTGGAGCGTTTTCTTAATTTTCACATGAGATGAACGACCAGAGATTTCTAGAATAGCAAAAACTGGTCAGGTGTCTGATGCGGTGCTCTTATTCCCATCGCTTCTTATCGTCAACCACCAACGTTACTTGAACTATAAACTCAATGTAACATCTAGGTAGAGAAGGCCTATGAAAGCTTAGAGAGGTCTTGTTAAAATGGATACTGTATGGGTAATGTGCGCCTATGAAACCAATTATTGTTGACTGAATTAAATCGCGTCACGTCATTTACGCCATTCACATCGCAGATCTATTGATGTGTAGACACGATATAATATGATAATTATGACTATATGTATAATTAGTGACATGAGATTTATTTAGGTTTAGGTTTGAAAACTGTGTAGTTTCCAGCTGTGTAGTGATAGTGTTGTCACTTGATTGATGTTCAACAAAGTTCAATAATAAAAAAATAGTCGTTAACATATTTTTTTTTAAATAAAAGGTAAGTTTTTCGTCGACTTTATTTCCCTATTTAAATTATTTCATTAAAAGCTAAATCTGAGACAAATCGATATTTCATTCCGTCCTGAAATATGTAAATTAAATCTTTGTACTTCTGTGTTCTATATGTATGTTTCGTGTTTATAAAACAGATTTTAATAAGATAATATTTCGAAAGACGGTGCCTTACTTTCAATCAATATAAACTGACCACAACAATGCTCCGGAGAGATTTCGTCTAATAACTCTATATCTAATAGTTGCTCCGTAGACAATAGCAGCTCGCACGGAGGTCACTCGGCGGTTATCTGGCGATCATCGGAAGAAAGCCGATCTTGCGGCCGCCGTCAAATTTATTACGCCGTTTCGCCTTTACAGACAGTTAGCTCTGTGGTTATTTGCATATTGGGGCGTATAGCTTATAACCGACGTAAATAATATATGACGTAAAATTAAGGATTTTCGTGACGCAAGGATATAATTTTATTATAAATTAACTAATAATACCAGTTTGGTACGGTTTTGATGATAATATCATGGATAATGATTATTGTTACGCTTATCACTCCGATAAATATTTCATAACAAATAACGTACATTCACGATCTACTTTCCGCTACTATCTCACCATCAACTAGCATTATCAATCAAACCGCAGAAGAACTAACGGCTCCATCGTGATTGCGAAAAAAGTTAGCTTTGTTTACTTTTACTCATTTCACATGGCCTCAATTAGACAGTCGTCATCCAAACGGATGCAAGTGCATAATCTGTAGGCAGGTCATCGCTTAACAAGGCGAGCGGTCACGATGCCCGATGGGAAAGCTCCCAGCATACAAATCCAGTTACGACCTTTTAACATTTAACTGCGACGTCACAAATGCAGTTGCGACCTTTTTACCTTTGGCCGCGCGGGCTTGGACCCTTTGCTATTTGAGCGTTAGGTCAGTAGTGATAATCGAATGATAACTGCGACTTGTCATTGTTTGTTTAAAATGCGATTTTAATGTTGGATGGGTACTTAGATCTTCTTTGTTTCTGTGTTTGCACTGTAAAAACCATTTAATAATATTTCTTTTTTTATTCTATGGGGTTATGGTAATAGTACAACATACATTTTATCTTATAGGATAATCAAGTTATATCATTATAATAATGGTATATTTTGTATGATTTTTAAAAAATATAAAAAAAACTACAATGATTGTTCGGTAAAATACTCATAAAATAGATTTTATTAGAAAATATATATTTATATTTTTAGTCATAAAATAGTATGTTGCATCTTAGTATTAATGATATCGCTAGAAACACATTATCGCCGAAGCTTTTCATATAAACAAAGAAAAGGTGATGAAGAGCAATAAATCTAATGGAACGCCTACCGATACTGTAGGACAGACGAACAATAGTCTTAAATACTCCACAACACCATATAAATCATGACGAAACATCAAGCTATCATCTTTCACTCCTTTAGTTTGAGGCTTATGATTTTTAACACCCACTTAATCTATTTAGCAAAACAAAAGAGCCGTTGCAAAAGTGACCTAAAACAGCATACACATTTTGAACTTAAGACTTTATTGCTCTCTCTTTCTATAAGGTTTCATTTGCTAAACAAAGGAGGTTTCTTTAAAAACCCCTAAAATTGATGTGGGCAAGCGAACACAATACAATCTATTAAAGGCAGCGTTGTTCGTCTTGACGTGTAAGCCTTATGTCGACTAAAAAAGTAAAGAAAAAAATTAATTCGAAAAATTTAGAAGAACTCACGGCGAATCAAAAGCCTTTGGACAATGGTCATGGAAGAATCATTCAAACATCAGACGTTTTTGAGATGAATAGCCGTTATAATGCTCAGCTAGAATTTGACACGTAGCAATTTTCCTTTCAATCGAATGCGATATTTAATACCTAAACAAAATCAATAAAAAATAAAATTGACGAAAATATATCTACGAATATTCTTCCTAATGCCCTGCAATATCAGACAGAGGCAAACACAAAAAACGAAGAAAGTGACACTTGTAAACCCTTTTCTGTTAAAATTGATGAAAGAACATCGAATAATGATACACAATAGTTATTTTGCCTACAGAAGAATTCTGATGCGTACCCGAATGGGCATTGTTGAAATATTATCGGCAATTCTACTCATGTGGGTGCGGACTTCTGAGCCTGTTTGGGTCAAAAAAAATCCTTTGACCAATTGTTTGTCAAAGGCTGGCTGGCATGATTTTTTGTCAAGGTGTTTATCGGAGTTCGAGCATGGGAAAATATTGGAGATTCAGGTGCCTCTATTAAATTCGGACTATTGTCAACCTGTTGTATGATATTTGATAGTAGGTACATTTCTATTTGTGAAATTTTAATATTTACAGCTAATGTGTTTTAGAATTACTACCTACAAAACTAACCTCTTTGTTTGAAATTGGGATCTCAAAACTTAAGAAAGTCAAGGCTACATCTTTCGAACTTAAATCGTCTTTAGCGTTGAAAGGCCGACAATAACAAATTGGTATCAAAGCCTGACAAAGATGGACTCTTCAGAAACTGTCCTCCCACTTCTTGGCTATTGATCGTGGTCTGCTGACAATAAATTAATTCTTGTTATGAACATTTTTTATGTCATTGTACTGGGATCGAGTATTTAAATTTCTAGGTTTACTAATGGACCTTAATGAGGGGACATTGGTCAAAGACTTTGTTTGAAATAAGAGATGGGATAAGTGAGCATTTGAAAAGAAGTGCGGAGGAGTACTTACAGCTGATCGGTCCCATTTCAATAATAATGTTTAGGATGATTATAAAAGGTAGGTATATACCTATATGATTGAATTCAATCGGGCACGATCAGTTCTCTCTTGGGCGGACAATGAGATTACCAATGTAAGATAAGCTAATACGAAGTGTTAAATTATCATTCCAACTCATCTAACGTTCAAGATTATATTCAAGCTCGAATAGAAAAAACGTCAATGTTTGCTACTGTTTTCATTGTTTGTAATACGATTTGCATTGTTGGTTGTATTTAATCCTTTTGTTGGTGGAAGGATTGTTTGTGCTGTTTTTTTTTTGTACCGACAAAAGTAGATTGAGTTGAGGAACATTTTAAATTCAGAGAAATTTAAAAGTGCGTTTATCGTCCTATACGTCGACGTTTCAATCGCTTTCGTTTTTGGCTTTAATTTGTTTCGTATTCAACGGTACCTCCAACGTCGCTTTGTACTTCTTAATAGGGCCGGACTAATAAATCCAATTTAAATGTTGTCTGGACCTCTACTGACATAACATATGTAAATCCATACGTCTTTATCTTAAGAATCACAAATACAGAATGCCGATCGAAGCGATCGCGTAAAAAGAAAAGTTGATCCGGTCCGCGATGGCTACAAACGGGTGGCCGCGGTCCGCGAAATCATTATTTTAAATACGAAAATTAACTTCATTCCCATAATTTAAATATCAACTGCCGATACACAAATAAATTATTCGATTCTCTTTTATCTGGCTCGGACTGGACGAGGGATGTCAATCTAGAAATTTATTTGACTTGACGAATTCAATTTATTTGTATTTAAGTACAACGAGCCAACTCCTCTTTTCTTTCCCACGGCCGCTGTTGTGTAAATTATGCATTGTGTGCAATTAAAATAGGTGATCAAATTTATTAGTGAGCTTTGTTTCGTTTTGATGATCATTAGATAGTCATGTTTGAGATGAGATTATAAATTGTGAAATATTATAGATTTTTATAGTAAATCATGCAAAATAGGTGATCAAATTTATTATTGAGCTTTGTTTGGTTTTGATGATCATTAGGTAGTCATGTTTGTGATGAGATTATAAATTGTGAGAACATTATAGATTTTTATAGTAAATCATGCAAAATAGGTGATCAAATTTATTAATGAGCTTTGTTTGGTTTTGATGATCATTAGGTAGTCATGTTTGAGATGAGATTATAAATTGTGAAAATATTATAGATTTTTATAGTAAATCATGCAAAATAGGTGATCAAATTTATTAATGAGCTTTGTTTGGTTTTGATGATCATTAGGTAGTCATACTAGTCATGTTTGAGATGAGATTATATATGATGAGAACATTATAGATTTTTATAGTAAATCATGCAAAATAGGTGATCAAATTTATTAATGAACTTTGTTTGGTTTTGATGATCATTAAGTAGTCATGTTTGAGATGAGATTATAAATTGTGACAACATTATTGATTTCTATAGTGAATCATGCAAAATAGGTGATCAAATTTATTAATGAGTTTTGTTTGGTTTTGATGATCATTAGGTAGTCATGTTTGAGATGAGATTATAAATTGTGAGATCATTTTAGATTTTTAAAGTAAATCATTCAAAATTTTCGAACCAGAATCCGGTTTTTGGTTAAACGCTCTACCATCACCCAACATCGGCACCTTACTGGACAACTGTTCGCTGACCATGTCGGTCAATTTGCGTTTAGGTGTCAATACCACCCAGACCCATACCTGCAGATGTGGGGAAACTGTCACCGAGCTGGGGCACCACGGCCTGTCCTGTCAAATGAGCGCTGGCCGCATACCGCGCCACGCTTCCCTCAACGAGGCGATCCGTCGGGCTCTTGCCACAGTAAATACTCCGGCAACTTTGGAGCCAAATGGGCTAATTCGTTCTGATGGCAAAAGACCCGACGGGTTGACTTTAATTCCATGGAGACAAGGTAGATGCCTGGTGTGGGACGCGACCTGTGTTGACACATTGGCCCCATCCCATCTGCAGGCAACTGTCAGTTGTGCGGGTTCGGCTGCCGCAAACGCCGAAACACGAAAAAGCGCCAAGTATCGGGACTTCGGGGGCAACTACATTTTCACGCCCATTGGATTCGAAACAATGGGCCCCTGGGGTCCAGAGGCCAAATCCTCTTTAAAGGAACTCTCCAGACGTCTCTGCGAGGCCACCGGGGACCGCAGGGCTGGCAACTTTTTCGCCCAGAGGTTAAGCCTCGCCATTCAAAGGGGAAATGTTGCCAGCCTTCTGGGCACCATGCCTCGTGGGGATGCTCTGGAGGAAGTGTATTATTTGTAAATATTATATTTAGCATTAAGATTTTTAAATTTGTTTGTAAATAAAAAATTTATCAATCAAATTTAAATTGTTTTGAATATGCATAAAAAAGTAGTATACCTAATACTTTTTGTTTACTAGCTATAGTAGAAAGAGCTATTCACAATTAAATGTATCTAAGAACAAACAAGAAAACCACCAGAAAGTATCATGATCGACGTCAGAGCAATAATTCTTGGCCAAGGATCAAGATTGAAGGTTCCGCTTGTAAATGCGATGCTTTGATATTCACTTAATGAAGACATATTGAATCGCTAAGCGGCAACGGACAAGACATAGGCAATGTTTAAACTGACGTGCGGCTCTTTTATGCAGCATCCGCTCTTACTGTGAGGTAGCAGAGAATTAACTTAACTATATCAATTTAAGAGTGGGATACAAAAACAAAAAAGATCTAATTGCTTTTCGGGATCTACCCAAACATATCACGATAATCTAAACGTGTTAACAAAAGGTTAAATTATCCATTAAAAATCGAAAGACACGAGAACCCATATCAATTAGCGACAAACATTTCAAAGCAAAACAAATGTCACGTCCGCTGATGTTTTATTTAGGTTTGAACCGGGACTCAGGAAAGTTAACTTAGATTTTTAAAAGTTTGTTCGAAAGTTACTCCCGCGGCAGTCTCGCCTCGCACCTGATAAAGTAATTTTACGATTCCCTAATTCTCACTTTTGAGGAGGGTTTAAAAAAGTCAAAAGGTTTTTCTGCCTTTAAACGTAATTGGGGTCGCATTAGTAAGTTTGAGTGAGCGTTCATTTTTAATTTCTAACGCCTCGTCATTGGGCGTTTAAGTAACATTATTCCGCTGGATATATGGTACTAAATGGTTTTATGCGTTAGTTTTAGTGTTGTAATTACAGTCCATTGTACTTATATTTATACTTCGACGACCACATAAAGGCATCCGTTTCATGTACAAAGGGGGTCGTATTGTGCGCCGACAAAAACTGAGTGCCTCGAACTTCTTGCGCACAAAATAAGAACAAACGTGTCATCGATGAAATGACGCGTGTCGACCAATCGGGCGCAAAGGCCCCAGACGTTCGTGACGTCACCGTGCCACCGACCAATCGGAGTGGCCCATCGCCTCCGGTCAACTTGGACTAATTGCCCATGTGTGCTACAACGCTAGTTTTAAGAAGAAATCGTGCGCGTGAGTTGACTCACACGCATACATATGACGAGCCACATAGGTAAGCGCAAATTCTGAACCGTTAAAACATTTCGACATCACTCCTACTTCTGAATTGCTTACTGCATAATAGAGAAGCAAAACAGGATGTTGGCTAGTGGAAGTTTGAAAGTGACTTTTTAATTATAACAATAAAAATACTTTCTCAAGCAAACAGTCCAACTCCATAGTAATCTGCAAATCATAATTTTGACCATTCTACAAAGTCCATAGTAAAGCATGGGAATATTTTAAAATTGCTCTTAGTTTATAATGAGTAAGTAATTAATTTAGCTAACTGTTGGCCAGTGGGAATTGAGGTGGATTAACAATGGCTGAAAGCATGCAAAAGAAATAAAACCAGTTTCTAACGTGTTATATATAGTCAAGTGGTGGCTAAAATAGAATGAAATAAAATTGAAGAAAAAATATTATGTCCATAAGTTTGTAAAGAATTTAATTCACTCTAAATAGGTATATACTCATAATATGTGTTAATGGTATAAGAACCTGTAAGTTGAGCATAATTCATTTGGAGAAGAGAACTTATATTAGTGCATTCTATCTATTATTCCTTTATTGTAATAAAAAACGAATAAACTGACCTACAGTGATTGTTTTCTTATTATAAAGAGATGCAATTTTTATTCCAAAAAGAGGTAGTTGTCGACAAATCACTAAAGAGTTTATTCAGCCTTTGAGAAAATTTAATGTCTCTTTAATTAACATCGAAACAATGTTGCGATTATGGCATTAGATGGTTAAATCGAAGCAGTTGATAAATTAATAAGGCTTGATTCTTCCAACATTGTAATCAGGCACAAGTGTCCAATTACTGTGGTCAGTGAAATACCTTTGATAATTTAGTTGGCCTGAATAGCAGATAGTTTCATGACGACAATATAAGCAATCACGCTTTTGTTTTATTTTTATATCTTCTTCAGTATTGGTCATTTTGTAATCAGCATTATCATTTAAAACGTGATCGTCTATTAAATTTATAGCTGCTTTTTTTTTACTGTCACTTTTTTCTGTTTCTGTGTTATTCGCAACGTTGCAATCAGCTGACAAAGTCGTGAATATTTGAAAAGGGCTACTTGAGTGTGTTTAGCTTCCCTTTCGGACAGGATGACCAGACTTGTGTCAATGTTTACCGTCACGGACGGGCATTAAGTAGCTCGTTGCTCTGAATAGAGTCCCGGCATAGCTAATGAGATAGTGCCGTCGTGGTTGCGTGTTTGCGGAGATGTCTTGGACGTATCTAGACGTATTCTTATTATGAAGTTTTGAATGAACAATTGCTTCTTGTTAAAAAGTTGATTTTGGTCAGAGTTGATTACAATTTTTTTTTTGGAAAAAAATTTACACATTATTTTTTGGGAGTTGTGAAACATGAATTAATTAACGGTCAACACGAATTTTAATTCTTTAAATAACTGTATAGTAATTTTAAAAATATAATAATTGTTACTACAAATTTGGAAACGTCGCATCTCAAGTAAAATTCGTACTTTTGGCGAAAACATCGTAATTTTTATTGATTTTAGAAAAATATTATTTTCAAAACTTTTTTCGGAATCTAAAATTAAAGTGAAAATTAAAAATGAAGTTGTCAACATACCTTGCGCGATGCGTACAGCTGGCATCTTGATTCTCATCTTGATTTGGTCACCTATTTTTAGATCTTGAACAACTTCTTTATCCTGAGAAATGTTTATCTTAATATTTTACTATCAGGCGACAGTTTTTAGCTCACTTCACACGGACCGCCGCCGGTCCAGCGTCTTTATCGGATGCTTCTAACGTTTTTTGATAACAGATTAAATGTCACCACCGTTCCCGACGGTAAATGTCTCGACATTTTTAGTCATCTTTTTAAAGTTTCCATTGTAGTTAACTTAGAATATAATATTTATCAAGTTATTTTTTCCGTTTCATGATGTTTCCAGCTGAGACAAATTCACATAACTCTTGATAATAAAATTTTCTGGACATGGAGCCTTATCAACACTTGAACGTGCGTCTCAGTGCCCTATCTAATCTATCCGCACCAATTGGCGATCTTCAGATTCGGCAAACGAATGGTCACTTCGTCAAATTCCAATATATTTTATCAGCAAAACTTATTCACTTTTCAGTCCGTTTAATCATAAAATAAACACTGTCCGATTTTCAAAAAATAATAGTTATCGTCTTCAAAGAAATTTAAACTTTTGCGAAGGTGGCAGATTATACGAGGGAAAATTATTAGCGGCTCGAAAATGTTTTGTGTTTACGATGTGTCGGTGCGATCGCGCGCGTGGTCGGTGCGAGGCAGGTGCGCCGGCCGCCCGCTCTCGCCCGATGTCCGAGAGCGTCTGTCCTGCCTGTGTCCCTTCGCGCGAGGGCTCCGCGGCCTCCGCATGTCCACAAACTCGCGCTGTCTCACTCGGCCGGCCGACGACGGCGCGTGCGAGTCCACACGAAGTGGCCAGGGGTTACTTGCGGTCGCTGCCGTCTCGGCTGCTCGACAGAGATCGCACCACGCGGCTCCCAGCATCCACCGCCTACGTGTGACAGAGATGGCCATAAATCATAAGTGCCGTGCGTCGGTGTGCGTGCGCGGGTGGGGCGAATATGCAGCGCGTACAAAAGAAAAGGGATAATATTTGCTTGCATATTTCATGACTCGATTAGGAGATGGAATTTTTAATTGAATGGACCGGAGCGCGGTCAGTTAACGCTTTCCGGATTTTCATATTGAAATGGGATACCTGACTTTTTAAGAAGTTTTCCCCATGTTGAAATATTGTTGTTTACGTTCTTTCAGTTGCTGTTTATGCGTATTTTCAGTCATTTTCAACTGAGTTTAATTTAAACGAAACTTTGAAGTCAACACTTCTACAAAAAATTAAAACCTTTATTGTGAATGAAAATGTAAATAATGTCATTCGTGCCATTCATAATATTTTGTAGGCTCGTAGCATCGACTACGGACGCGTAGCGTAATGTGCTTTCGTAGCGTAAAAATATGTTATTAGGTTAATGTTCTACTAAATTACTAAATGAGCGATGTAGTTACGTTAAACGCTTTTTGGTAATAAAACTTTTTAATAGTTAATTATAAACTATTATCAGTGTTTCAAAGCAAGGTGCTAAACTGTTGATGAGTTTTAAAAAAAAGTTCAAAATTTTAAGTGATTTGTGTTTAGTGTTCATTCGCTGCACATAAATAAAATGAATATAAAATAAGCAACATCAAACTGAAAACTAAACAAGTTCGCATCGCGAAACGCAACACGTAGCAATCGTTAAGAAAACGACTAGATATTTCACTTTCACTGGAAACTTTGAGAGCGCATTTTTTCCCGGCGTTATTTTACTTAAGAAGCCGAGAGGAACTTATCTCCGCCGGTCCTTGACTTTAATAAGTTTTATGAGTGTCAGTCCCGCCCGAGACTTAACTGGGGAAAGAACTTTTTCATAATTGTTTCACCGCCGAGTTTGCGTTCGATTATTGAATTCGTAATTCGATTGATTGGTCATTTGAGGTTTTGAAACTTTTTTGCTTTTTGAATATTGAACGAAGTTTCGGTTTTAAGAAACAAATGAAAGTTGTTACAGTATTTAAATGATGATTTGTAATTAATCGTCTATTGTCGTTATCTTTTTGTAGTTTTTAATTATTTACAAAACGTAATGATGATTTTTGAAAGGAAAACTTTTTACAGGCAACAAAATGCAACCCTAAAGGGGTATAAACGACCCTTGTCCAAATATCGCCTCATAGGCTGAAAAAAAGCACTTAAGAAACTTCGTGGTCATCGAGTGTCCATCCACTGCAATTTCCATAATACATCCATCCCTTTCTATTCGTCACTCACGTATGGTGAAAATAGAGATGACTAAAGGGTAGTCCGTTTTCACGAGTGGAAAACTCGGCTATAATGACCGATATACGGTTATCTCGTTCATGTGTAAGGATGTGTGGGTGTTTTGAGAGGGATGGTGGGTGACTGATGGAGAATGGGCAAACTGAGGCAAGCTACTCGCCGCTAGGTGGCGCGGGACATGCCGGGAAACTTCAGTGAAAACCTTGGGGTTCTTTTCTTTGTCTTGACTGTAGGTGTAAGTGAAAGTAGCTGAGATTTTTTTCTGAACTTTTACGTGAAACTTTTAAATGTGAGCTTTAAAATTATGTTTTTTTGTATTTCGATGAACTTATACTGAAATTATGGCACAACAACAAGTAATTGTCGCAATGTTATACGCAATTAAATAATAAGTTATTCAATCCCCATTACGTAAAATTAAGTGTTTTCCAAACATATTCAATGTTATTACTAAAATAAATCATTTTTAAATTTGAGATTTTAGCAATAACAATGCTATTTATATACCATTACTAAATAATATACAAAAAAAATTGACTCGTCACCAGGATTGTCTCAGGTCAGGTGGGCAGATTTCGACTAGTGACTTGGTAGTTCAGTTGGCGAAAGCATTGGACCGGACTTCCAAAGGTCGTGGGTTCGTGTCCCGCCTGCGACAATTCTGGAGACGATTAGAATATTTTCTAGTCTAGTATTGTATAACAAAAATCACTTAATAGTAAAAACTGTAAAGTGTTAAACCAAGCATATAATATATGACATCATAAGCATTAATTTCGGAAATTATCTGTACCCTTAGCACGAACGAGTTTTAACCGTTCATTTATGTTAAAAAAAAATTAAGTCAAGGAAACTAGTACAAACTAAACTAGTCCAGTAGCACGAACAGCTATCAAGAAAAAAACGCGCGTAAAATTACTCGATAGAGTAATTATGTATGGAAAATTTCATTTTGCTTTTCGGCGATTTTTCCTTACAAAATTACACTGTCGAATATTTTTACGCGCATTATTTTTTTCGATAGCTGTTCGTGCTACCGAACTAGTTTGGTTTGTACTAGTTTCTTTGACTTAAAAAAATTGTAACATAAATGAACGGTTGAAACTTTTTTCCCCGTTATTCTATAATTGAATGTGTCGACGGATACAATTTTTTTCTAGTTCCTGCGACACATCTGTTGCAGGATCCGGCGAAATTACTCAATCCGAGACCTGTAACGTTATATTCGGGGACGTATCGAGTTCGAGTTGTGTTGACATGACGATTTTTTTATCGACTAAATTACCGTCACGGTATATTGCGTGCGCCTTTGGGGATAATGGGAATTTATAGACAGTTATTTGAAGAAATAACAACTTTCTGTAATGAGATTTTTTGGTTATCTACCTATGTACGGTTAATTTAATCACTATCAAATTTTAAACAATGATATTGTATTGTATTGAAATCTGTTTTGACTATTTAAAATTTTGACATTGTATTTAATTGTATGCCATAACGGCGGAAACCAGCTGATCATAATTATATTTTTTACAATAACTTTATTTACCTGTGTTTCACAATAAATAAATTTGATTTGTAAACACACACTATTTTTTTACATAGTAGATATTAAGACCTACTTTATAGCTAAGGCAGCTCCTAATTCATTACACTTTGTATAAATTACCTCTATAATTTAATTTCTGTTTCCAGATGTAGACCTGTATATCATACTAAACATATTTTCAGTAATCCTTTTACCCTATTAAAATTATCAATGTGAAAGTTTGGATGTTTTTTACTCAATTACGCAAAAACAACTGAATGGATTTGGATGAAATTTGACACAAAGATAGTTTATAGCTTGGATTAAAATATAGGATAGTTTTTATCCCGGTCAAAGTTTCCCTAGGGATTTCCAAACGCGGATGAAGTCGCGGACGGAAGCTAGTTAGATTAACAATTTAGCGAAAATATATTTTGTGTTCCCATTTAAACTTTTTTTAAAGTTACTAAATGATGGTTATTTTCGTATCTCTCAAACGAATACTTATCAGCAACTAACTTCTTAACCGTGTTTAGGCCATAAATTATATACGTAATTAAGAGGGGCCAGTCGCACCCCCTTGCCACGTTAACGGGGTTTAAAATAGACCGGGCCTTCAAGGCCAGTGGACGACACATGGGACAGACAGGATGATCTTGGGATGAAATAACTTGTTGACGAACATTTTGATGATATAGTAGGCGACGGAATAATGACTCTTGATTGTCTGATAGTAGATAATACAATCGATGGTTTGAACTTTCGAAACAACGTACGTTGCGATGGCTAACTTTCGCAATAACGTATCGCGGCAACGAACTTTGCAACTATGATTTACACTCCATAGTTGACCATGTTTAAGAAAAGCTACCTACACCAATAATGAGTCAACTTATAACAATAATGTTTGTTACTCGTAAGGTCCACAAATACGTTTCAGTGAATAAACGCATTACATTGTTGAACTAAGTTAGAAGGAACATAATGTACGATTCACACCGACCGGCACAAGTCGAGCCACGCCGGGGCGCATTTACAATCTGCTGAAGGAAATTTAAACTTCTATACAGCCCGTCGATTCTGTAACCAAACTCGCATCTCACTTCGAACCTCACTTCACTTCGCGTGAATTTGTTATTAGATATTAGCTAAATATAAGCTATTTTACCGATTGCAAAATGTTTTAGGTAGCTACCGTAGCTATCTAAAATCTTTTGTGATTAAAAAAATAGCCTATCATTATCTCGTTTATGATTTAAAATTTCCGTGAAGTGAAGTGAGGTTTGAAGTGAGATGCGAGTTTGTTACAGAATCGACAGGCAGGTAGTTAAATTCTATATACTTATTTGGTTAGAATTTACGCTCTGCGCGCACGCGTCGGCATACGTCCGCATCCTTCCGCATGCTTTGGCAGCCGATCGGCTGCTCTTGGTTGTCGATGTACCCGGTGACACTGACTAACTGATTGCGATGCGCTCCTAGAAGAGCGTGTCGACGCATGTTGAGGCGTGCGAACAATTGCGGATGCATGCCGGCACGTACAGGCGGATGCGGATGCATGCTGACAGATGCGTGCGCATGCTGACACATACGATTGCATCGCATATGTGTGAATCGTACATTACCAGAAATTTCAGTTTTAAAATAAATAAATAAATAAAATTTTATTGACACAATTTTTTACAAAAACAAAACTTTTGAAAACAATTTAGATGAAACCTTAACAATTTACAATTAAGATTTAAAAACAAGATTTTAAAATCATTTTTAGTAGGTAAATTGAATGTCGCAAAAGAGAAGAAATAGTTGAACTTCGCAAGTCAAATAAATAAAGTAACCAGTTTTATTATTCCGTGTTTGATTTCATCTTAAACGGCGAAATTAAAACTTTTTCAAAATAAGTGGTTGCATATATGTAAAAAAAAAACTATCTAAATTGACGAAGAAATAATTTAACAGAAGTAATACAAGTTATTATTAATAACCATCGTTACACAATATGACGAAATAATAATATGAATGAAGTTGATACAAAATTTAACGTGTGTAAATCTAAACGTGTTATCAATTAAAATGTTATCCGTTAATCTTTAAAATAATCTTTAACTTCATGATGTTTTTTATATAGGTGTTGCCATAAATCTATATAATCTGTAATTCACTTATATTGAACATCAAAACACAATTATTAGTAATTATTATAATTTAAACAGATTAAACATAAAGCCCAAACGACCGAGCTATCTCGTCCGATAGTTTTTACTTTGCGGGTAAATATAGAAAGAAATATGGGGTGGGTTCCCTTCAGAATTAAATATACTTAAGTCTGCCATCTATTTTGTGGTGTTTTTTTCATTAACGATTAAGTAGTATTTTTCAGTTTTCTGAGGAAAAACTTTTCTTTCTTTCATTGCTGTAATTAAAATTACATTGTACCATCATTGTGCCACTTGTACAAATGTATTAAAATTACAAAAAAAAATCACAGATCTCGTGCCTTTCACTATCTTCGGTACATTGAAACTGAATTTATCGAATTTTATAAAAAATATATTCTTTGTTTGAATTTACTTACAATACTCACAGTAAAGCTATAAACATTTTTTGGATCTAAGTATATTGGTATGAAATTTATATAAATATATTTCATTGTTATAAAGATTACTATTTTATTGAAAGGTAAATTAAAAGTACTACTATAACCTAAAATATAAAAAAATCTAAGATTTATATATTCAACTACGTCAAACCTCCATAGCAACTCAGCGACGCGACGCGCATCTAAGGAGCGCGCTTCCTAAAATTACGCCAACACGCTACATATTGTAGCCCTCGTTATACGCATCTTTTGAGGCTTCAACCATTCATGTAGCCTTAAAACTTACGAAACCAAGGCGATGTCGCACTCTGAGCGAAAATGGGGGCTATACCGAAACGATCAAAAAACATTTTCAATATTAAAGGTTAAGCTACAGGGCAAACCCTTAACCCGATCGTCTTTGTTTTAGGCTCAAATTGTAGCTGACTAAATTGTTCAGAGGAATTTTTCTCAAAATTTTGATATCATTCTTCGTATGCAAAATATCGAGCGTCAAAATAAAAAAATCGGAAAAAATAACCTTTTTTCCACTGTTTCGGCCATATTTTTTTTCGTTTTTTATTTTCTCGAATAATTATTTTGCAGTTTTTGAGCTCTCGTGAATACGCGTCTTTTGAGTCCTTTTTGAATATCATATCTTCACAAACCTTACAACCTCTAAGGGGATCGCACTTTTTCGTTAAATCGGAGCCTATACTGGAGCGAACGAAAAGACATTTTCAATGTCAAAAAAAAAACAAAAAACCGACTTCAAAAAACCTACCTCTAAAAAGCAAGAAATAATATTCGTATAATAAAAATACGTCTATTGAAGTCGGGTGGGGCTGGAGTACAAATTGCTTTTTTTTTTATTCTAAAAGAATATTATTTCTTGCTTTTTAGAGGTACGTTTTTTGAAGTCGGTTTTTTGTTTTTTTTAAACAATTTTTTATTTTTTTATTTTTAGTGTAGGTACCTTGTAGGTAAGGTATATTATATATGTAGAAAAATCGGCTCAGCCAAACGCGTAAGATAATCGCGGAGAAACATACTTAAATACGGGTCAAACTGAGAACCTCCTTTTTTAAGTCGGTTAAAAAACTACACTTAAGATATCCCTCTTCCAACAGAAAAATTATTATCTTATTCAGTTCATAAACAAAGAAGTAATTCGACCAATCATCGAGGTAATTCACACAAAATCATACTATTTTCGTGCTTTTTTCAAAATTACTTTTTTCTAACTGAACCGATTACCAAATTTTAAAAAATGGGACCAACTTGGGAGTGTACCTAATGTAATAACGTTTGAATCATTTCAATCGGTCCAGCCGTCTTCGAGTAATCGGTGGACATACACAAAAAAAAATGTACAGACGAACATAAGAATATTTGTGTACACGTGTTAAATGAGAACTTGTTGGATAATAAATAACTAATAAGCAAGTCAGTCTTATAATTTTCTTCTCATAAACTTAACATAAAGTAGGTACTAAGTTCTCAAAATAGTGCTTGTTATAAATTTTACTGGTAATCCATCATAGCCAGGTTCATTTGCTTTTTGTTCATTGTTTTAACAAATAACGGTTTACTAACTATTAAATAGTAAAAAGATAAAACAAGATCACTTATGAACATATGGCCGAGTCTTAGAAGAACAGAAGAGCCGCTTTTAAAAGGCGGCAAAGTAAAAAGCTCTCGAGTGACATAGTTTTTTGCGAATATTGTCATGAATGGAAGCTTAAAAAATAAGATTAGGAAAGCTTAGGAAAGCAACGAGAAATGACGTGTTAGTTGAGATATTTATGTCATTGTTTGAATCAGACGTATAATCTTATGCCAAATGTTATAATTTATACGACAAGTTATTTCATTGATATTGATAGAACACATTGGACAAGTCAATTGTCATGAAAGACATTTATCGAAAAAGTTCTAAGGGAAAAAATCTACAGAGATGTTATCATGTTTCGTTATTTAATAAATCAAAAGACTAAGAATTAATCAGACTTTATTCCACTTTACGAACTAATATTATTATGTAAGTTTTTTGTTAACGCCTCTACGTCCTAATTACTCAACCGATTATCATGTTTTTTTTGGATAACATGTTGCCAGGAGTACATAGTAGAATATAGGGTACCTTTCATCCAGAAAAGAGCCCTGTTTCCGAGGGATAGAAAAAAAACTATCCACGCAGATGACGTCGCGGGCGGCCGCTGGTAAATTATGATAATAAAATAAAAATCAAACAGCAAATATCATCCGATTATCACTATTAATTGTCGTACTAGCCCCTTTATTTTCTATTATTCCTATTATTTTGAACGCCTGCTATATCCCAACAAAGCTAAAACAATATAAACGTCTAAAGATGAAATAGTATAACACAGAAGCAAGCCTAATACTAAATATCATAATGTACCCATGTTGACTAAGTCAGAAGGCTACACAAATCTTGGAATATAAATTTAGTTTGTGAGTGTTTTATTAGCGCTAAGTGTTAGTCAAGATAACCGGTATTTATTAGATGCTAGCTGGTGTAATTGGGATGGATGTTGGATCTGCGTGTGCGCCTACCGGCTAATCAGCACTGCCAAATACGTTGCGCTAGTGGTGTGAGGCTTTAGTACGATACTTTGACAATACTACTACTAGTACGTAAGACAGAAGATAGTATTGAATTTTTCATAATACTGATAATGATGACTGGATACATAATAAAAGTACTTACGTATAATTATTTCTAACTTTTGCGTAAGTTTTTTTTTTATTTAGTAACTATCTATTTATTCACTATTTTATATAAATATATATATATATATATCTAAAGCTAAATAAATGTCTTGTTCACAGTAAAAAGCAGTTGAAAAAGGAAATCATGAAAAATATTAAGGTGGATAACCCACCGAAAGTGGCGTCCTCAAAGGTTTTTACTTATAAATAAGTTGTTAATAAAAAAAACAATAAAACTTTACGTGTAAAACCGAAAAACTTATTTTAATTGAGTAAAAAAAGAGTTTATCTTTATTTCATTAGAATCATTAAGACCGTTTGTTTCTTAACAATAAATAAATAAAAATTAAACAGTCTCCTTGATTTAGATTGGGAAACGAAAAGAACTTGTACTTATTCAAAAACAAAGTACTTAACTAAACTATTCAAAAACAAAAAACATGACTTAGTAACAAGTACAACACTAAAATCTTTATAATATAATATAGCTTAGAAGCTGGCAGAACGTCCGCCAAAAAATTTCAAAACACAAAACATGACTCACTAACGAGCACAACACTAAAATCTTTAGAATAGAGCTTGGAAGCTGGCAGAGCGTCCGCCAACGCACCATAAATTTGAGAGGACCCCACATTAATCTGGGCAAAGGCTAATTCTGGGCAATTAGGGGAAAGGTGGTCTCTACGTAGGATTGTATTGCCTGACCCATGTGGGTGCTGTTGGTACACGATTACATATAAACCTTGATATTAATAAACTTAGTTTTGTTATTTGTTTAGTGAGTGTGGTCTTCTAAATTAAAAAAAAAATATTAACTGCGCCAATCCTATTCATAAGTATACTTAATATTTTTCCTCGGAGTTACTGAAAGAAACACAAGACTCATGAAGTAATATATTTGGGATACAGGCCACTTTCAAAATTTTTAATATCAATATCTTTTTTGTATTCGTAAGTTAGTATTTATTAGCATCTTTAGCCATATTTAACAAAGGTTCAGCAGAGCCTAGTAAAAAAACAAAATATCTCTTCTTTAGCATATCTCCGCCATTCGGAAGAAAATCCAAAACTGAATCGACATAAAAACTATATAATTATCGAACCTGCTCATAAAATAAGAGAATCAGTTGAAAAATGCGACCTGTTGGGGAAAAAACGGACAACCGGACGGACGGGCACACGAAAACATTTTTGCCTATCCTGAAATAGAGACGCTTCGAGCTCGCTCGGTCAATGATGTCAAATAACTTTATTATCTTTAATAAGCCTTATTTAATAAATGTTCAGCAAAGCGTAGTAAAAAAACAAAATATCTCACTAGTTGCTGTCAAACTAGGTACTACATTATGATGTCAAAAAAGCATATTTGTGCCACTTCCACTAAAATTTTCATCACCAAAGCATTTTCTGTTCATTTTCAGCAACAGTTAATCCAAAACGAAAGTGCTATTAGATATAATAATTATACCCTAACCTTTCAATAGGTATTATTAGGAATCCTCGATGTCGAAAGGCGACCGGCCCGGCATCTACCGCCCACGCTACCCTGACTCATCATTGCGAAACCCATCTGTTTGAAGAGCTGACGTGCTAATAGAAAATCTGCATATTTGTCGAAAGCCTTTGAACGTTTGCGAAATCAATCATAATCATATTACATGCCAGACAATACTGATATTTATTCTTCAATTTATTTTTGTGTAGGAGGTTAAACTTGAAACTACTGAACTGGTTCTGAAATCTTTACCAGTATTATATTATCTGTGCCTATCTGCCTATATTCATGAATGAAATGAAACTAGAATTAGTAGTTAATTTACTTAGGTAGTACCTTTTAGTTTCATTCTAATGAAACGATCTATTTATACTTAAGATTTATATACCACAAAAGACTGCTATATATGGTATTAATGAATGAACAAAAAATGGGAATAGAAGTCTTGACCTATATTCATGAATGAAATGAAACTAAAATTAGTATCATACTTACTAATTTTAGTTTTATTGTTATTAAACGTTCCATTTATACTTAAAATTTATACCACAAAAGACTTGCTATATTTATAATTGGTATTAATGAATGAACAAAAAATGGGAAAAGGGGAATCGCGAAAAAAATCTACAGCTTCATACATTTTGATATATTCGTTATTGCAATTTCTGATTCGTTTTTTTTTCATTTTTGATTCATTCATAAACACGTTGTATAGCTGAAAAGTCACGATGTGGGCGTGTGTAGGTATCTTAATACTCACTAATTACTTCTTGAGTATGAATAAACACTTTAGCGTATTGGATGCCTAGTCTGTTTTAAATTACACAATTAGGGAAACTGTTAAACATTCATGTCACCTAATCAAAGCGCATAATATTTCGGAAACATGATAAGTATGTGTCAAAACTATGGTATTTGTTTTATTGATTACGAAATATTGTTCTGGTATTATTGATTAACCATCGGAGTACCTAACAATTAAGGCAATACGAATCCAAAGGCCCTAATCAGTCTCTGATGATTCAACAACAAGGTATAGGTAGTAGACATAATGCATTTCCAGTAAGTCACTTCTTAGGAACAAACATCCAAACCGACTAACTTTCACATTTATAATATAATATATATTTTATTTATTATATTAGTAGGATACCTTAATACCTACTCTATTAGTATTTTTTTTTATCTTTTTACCATTATCAGGCAGGGTGAATTATGGGCTATTTACATGCATCAATTTTAATCACCTGTGACTGTCGACTTTAGTCACCTAGCAAGTCGCTTCCAAAATTGAATTGCAGGTGATGGCATCGATGTCGTCTATGTAGTTGATGGCGTAACCTAGGTTGTATATGTAATAACGTAGTTCCAGTTTTGGCCACCGGATCAGATAATTTTGTTCAGTCACCTGCGGCCTAGGCTGAATTGCCATTTACACGGTCGATTATCGCTGTGCGGTGAAAGTTGTGCGGCTTTAGTCACCCATGTAAATACCCCATTATCTGATTGTCAAGTTTAACCTACTACTCACCCCCAATTCTTTACAACACTCATTAATGCCCACTTATGTCGTAAAGATAAAATCAATTCAACAGTAAATATTTTACTGAAATGAGACTTAAGCTTTTTTTAGAATTAAAATTGATTTTCACAGTAGCCGGAAAAGCAAAAATTACTGATAACTAGATTTTTATATTCATTTATATTATGAAAACTAAATTACCTATGATCACCCGATCTACTGGTTTGTCGTGTACTGTGTACTGGGAATAGAACCTTAAACGGCTAGAATTTATGTGGGTTCCATACAATCGACATTGTCTAGCCTCGAGTAGAATCTTTCAATGAACTCTGGGTGTAGCTTGGTATTTATGGACTGATATTATTGAGTTTGATCGAGTGAAGCAATACACTTACAAATATGTACTACATTTTATTTTCTAAAAGGGTTCCCAACATAAGACATAATAATACTTACACCAGCATCTAGGCGTATGTCACAGAATGGAAGTAATAATATTGCAATGTCTTCCAGTTCTGACCTATGTTCAAAGTTTCTAGTCTCTAGCTCATCGGGAAGCTAGTATAAAACCGTTTGCTAAAATTGTGGACAATAGTTATTTGTTATACAAGAGAGCAAAGTATTTTTTTGTTGCGAGTGCCGACTTTAAATAACGAAGTAGTCGTAGTCCTAGTCGTAGTCGTAGTAGTAGTCGTAGTCGTAACTAGTAGTAGTATAGATTAGAAATTAATCACGAGCATAGCGAGTGATACTAATATAGACTTCTGAGCACAGTGAGTGATTTTCTCTAATTATTTCTTTTTTTATTATTTCAAAAGGTGGTGTTAGAAATTAAAAAAGCACTTTGCCTCACGCTCGCATCAAAGTCGATTTTGCTGCGAGTTTTTACGCGCCAAAAGCACCCTTTTCGTGTTGGAGAGGCGAAAACAAACAAACGAGAAAGATACATAACTAAAACGTGTTAGGTACAACTCATTTCCCATTTCCCATAGACTAACCTTTTTCTAAAGTCATATTCACGGATTGCAATAAAGCACGATAAGGTTTTAAAAATTATGTTACCTATTATTTTGTTGTAATAAAAATAAAAAACCATGCTTTTTTATTTTATCACAGAAACAGCCACTTGAAACAAACAAAAGGAACATTAGACAAAAGAAGGTTCCCAATTTGGATGTGGTAGCGCGTGCCGCGGTCCGATACACAGATAACATCAGTGTGTGCTACCCTTTACTTTTAAGTTTTTTCGTATGCTGGTACTTTATATGGTATGTTTTTTTATAAATTTATATTAAATCATATTTATTTCGTCTGGAGAGATTATTGATACTATCTCCTAATTAATCTTGAAGATAAGTTATGAATTAGCACGAATACTTCAAAAAATGTTATACTCCATGTTGTTGTAAAGTTTACGCATACAAAACACATAGTTTAAACAGATAAAGTAATTGATCGCTTTTAAAATCAACTCAGAACAATAAAAAAACATAAATGACATCAATCAAGATTCAATGGCCCACTTTTTCGGCTTAAACGCCCATTAAAAAGTTTTCATTACAAATCAACCATTTAATTACATCAAAGACCCATAAAATTATGAAGGAAAACCTCCCCTAAACTTAATAAATGAAAGTCAACTAGAAAACCATAAGGAATCACAAACTTAACTTTGTCACGGCCACAATGAATTCCAAATTCAAAAGTAGCATGCACCGTTTTCATCAAATGACTTTATTACAGCCAATAAACGCAAGAATTTGCATTTTTGAATTATATTTTTTTATTCTAATCACGATATCAGCCTGTACTTTGGGCGCGTGGTACTGGCAGGTACTGTCTATTGACCGTAGACCGTAGGCCACCCCTCCGCTCGGGTCACTCAGTTCGGTTTTCGAAGTAAAAGCTTTTTGAATTTCGAATCGGCTTTGTTAGGTCAGGTGAAAGAAATGCTGGCTGATTATTGTTTTACTTAATTTCTTTTTATTACGGCACTCCTTTTGGTCACTCGGTGGAAATACTTGAATAACTTTGGTAAGGGTTTATTGAGGTCAATTTTTGTTTTCAAAATATTTAGGTAACTAGGTACTGCGGTATTCAAAAATCCTATCCTACTTCCTACTAATTGCCGAAGTTAAGACGTGAGACTTGGCCGTTTCGTTGCTACATGAACTATTGTTTATCAGAAAAGTAATGAACAGTGAATAAAGTTTTCCATGTAGCGAAATGGCCAAGCCACATATTTTAACTAAGGTGTAGGTAGAGTTTTTGAAGTTAGGGCTTGTAGAGTTAGGGCGCGTAGAGTTAGAAGTTTGGCTCTACATGAGGTCTAATAAATTTTTAACAGTGTGAGCCATATCGAAGTCTTGGCAACATTATACATGAAAATGATTTTTTAGCTTTCTAGGACTTCAGGAAGAGTACCCTATGAGTTTTGATGATCATGAGTGAGTCAGTGACGAAATCGGGGTTTTTTAGATATCTATAAAATCTATATTAAAAGAGGTATGCAATTGAAACTTTGGTTTGTTTAATATGTTTACTACCTGAGTAAAAGTTCAATTGCATCATATCCCAAGAATTACTCCTAACCCAAGTTATGAGGGTTAAGCGGTTTGGGGGTTAAAGTCCAACTTCATATTTTTTTTATTGTTTGTGTACTAATACTAGCTTACATACCAAATTTCAGCTTTCTAGGACTTCAGGAAGTACCCTATGAGTTTTGATGATCATGAGTGAGTCAGTGATGAAATCGGGGTTTTTTAGATATCAATAAAATCTATGAGTTATGCTATTAATTCTTTGTATATTTAATAAGTTTACTACTGACATCATATCCCGAGAATTTTGTTTATCTGGTACACTCCAAACCCAAGATATGAGGGTTCAAAAAAATAACGAAGCGCTTCGAGAGAAGGTACCCTTAAGCTTCGCTTGGACGTCTTGGCGGGGACACTACCGTGCCCCCAGATTTTTTTTGGCAAAGTGTTGAACTTTTAAGTCTTAAACCATCTTAAAATAGAGTATTACACCAATACAGTCAGCTCGTTAAGCAGGTAGACCCCCGAAGGTCACAGCTCGTGGGCAGCGGTCGATATGTGGTGCCGGGCGGTGCCGTACACCTGACTCATCTCTAGATAGCCCTGAGCTCGCCCTCTATTCTAGCTAGCCCTTCGATACTGTAGCAAGGGTAAAACTACTTTCAAGATCCACTAAAATCTATTTCTGTGAAATTAGAATACTTTCTAGAATGTGTTACTTTCTACAATTATGTTACTTTTGTAGTGGATCAGAGTTAAATCAAGTAAAAGTTTTAGATTTCCATAAAAATACAATTTCATTGAAGAGTAGGTAAAGGGTGGATATCACTAAAATTAAAGCTAAGTAAGTATCTAAAGTAAAGGAAAATAAAAAATAAAAGTAAAGGACACCATTGACCGGTGTTCGTACAATATGAAATTTTTCACGTTAAGTTTCATTTTAAAATGTTAATAATTTTTAAACAAAAAAAAGTATTTCAGCACAATACAGTTAAAAGGATAAATGTAGAGTTTTATCAACTGCTTGAAATTCTTTCACAAATATACTTAAATAAAGAAACAAGACCACTTTAACAAAAGAACACTTCCAAAAGATAAAAAGCATGATTTTAAAGATAATTTCACATGCGTAGGTACTATAATAAAGTAAAAAGCCGATTGTGAAGTCGCCGCTAAAGAAAGACGTTACATTGTCCGTATTGTCGATGTAATTATGTCGCCCGTATGTCATTCTATGCGAATACATACATAGCACGAAGACTACAGACTTGGGTCAAGCTGCGATGATAAATATGCTTACTTACTCTACTCACTATTAAGATAGAGTCACAGAATATTATTAATAGTACTAAACGTATAAGAGTCCTTTTGAAGTTATTCCTATTTAATATACTCACGAAAACTGCGGACTTAAGACAAGCTAGGATATTCATAAATATTTTTACTAACCTACACCCAACACACCACATTTAAGTTTGTTGACGCCATAATCTTCTTAAACTCTCTAACTGCCGTAGTTACTCAGAGACGTCAATTAAGTTTAATGTTTCATTAAAATTGTTGCTATCTCTTTCTTTTCCGTAGTGAGACGACACGATACTTAATGAAGCATTAAACTTAATTGACGTCTCTGAGTACGGCAGTTAAACACCCGAGGAGGCGCTTTTTAACGGCGGCGTGAGCGTGCGTACAGCGTGGCGCATTCCGGTCGCACTAACTTGGGCCGATTATTGACCGAGCGAGCACAAAGCGAGAGCGAAGCGTCTCTTCTTCAGCTTGGGCAAAAATGCTTTCGAATGTCCTTCCGGCTGTCTCGCTGTTCGTCTGTTTCCCTCAGGTCGCATTTCTCAACCGATTCTCGTGAAACTTTGTGAGCTGGTTCAATAATTATACAGGGTTACTAGAATTATGACGTATTCCTGCTAAGGGGATATAGATGAGGTCAAAACAATATTTTTTTGTAATATAACTTTTTCTCGAAAAGTTAATTTAATAGTTTTTGAGTTCATTGAAATTACGTATTTTTTTTACCGAAAGTACGTTTTCAGACACAATAAAATTGAAATAAAAGTTAACTTCTCATTTGATTACGGTTTTTTAAACATTTTGGGATAGAAAACATTTTAAGTGTCGATAATAAATTAAAAAAATACAAAAAGTACAGGCTGTTTTTAAAAAAATCAATCCTTAAATTCATGTATTTTTTATTTTTCTAGATTTTTTGGAAATAGCAGCAAATGAATTACTGAAATTCCATGAAAATGAGTGTAAAGTCCAAATTGTCCGTAGTCGCACCTCCAAGCCTGTGCTCGCCATAACCGACATTGATGGGCTCACAAAAGAATTATTCTGCCTTCACGTGCGGATATCAACTTTCTTAGGGAAATTGCTTCGCGTTTTATTAATACAGGCATTGTGGCAAATTTTATCTGAAGCCACTGAGTTTGAAGCATTATAAAGCTATTTTAGATGAAAGTAGTTATAAGTGCTTTTAAAACTTAAGGTCAGAGAAAGAGAAAGAAAACGTACCTATTACAAGGACTTTGGTATTGTAAACGTCTGTATAGACTATTTACTATTGACAACCAGTATGGTTGCGATTGTTAAAAGAAAAACTTAGAAAAGAAAACATCAAATTGGCTACATGTTGACACAAAAGACATAGACAGAACCAACAAAAAGAGATCTAACACAACACAAATACATTGTAAGACTAATGATAGTTTACCTATGCGGAAAAAATAGATGAAAAGGAAAGATCGCATAATGGTTTTGCCTTGACACATTCCCGTTACTCTTGCACTTTTAATAGAGCATGCCTCAATGCATTCAATAGCGCATGCACGCCCTATCATCTAAAAAAAGTCAAATTCATATTATGGCAGACAGAAAGTTGAACGGAAAAGCGTACGGTTTGGAGGCAATATTGCATGCGTCTGACGCAAGTTGAATTGAAAGTTGAAGCGAATTAGTGAAGGCAGACCATTGTTATTACTACTAAATATATCATTGTAAGTGTCATTCTATAATAAAAAATGTGTAGCTAACAAAGACCCAAGTCCTAGCATTACACAAATTGTTAAGGATATTGTTATGCTTTTAGAAGAAAGCTTTTTCATAAGATATACTCTTGTGAATGTTCACAGTCAGATTACTTTTCCTCTTGGTAGTTTATACTTTCTTTCAGTGAAAAGGATAGCATCCCTCTAATTAATAGGAGATAATAGGTTTTACAACGGGTCAGCAATACTTTGGGTAGGTATAGCTTGAAATAAAACACTTTTAACGGATACTAGCGCGGTTTTATTGAAAGTACTTTGGTAATTAGTTGGTATTTGGTCTGATTTTTGATTTTCCCGACGTTTCGGCACCTTTGCAGCTGCCGTGGTCACGGGGGACTGACCACGTCACGTGACGAGTCACGGGGTTCCTCTCCAAGTTTTCTTTCGCCATTTCTTTCTTGGAGGGGCCTCCCAATTTTTTGAAATGGTAGTAGTTTCAGTAGATTCTCTCTTTTTAACATATAAAATTAAATTAAAACCAAACCAAAATTAAACTAATTAAATTTGATAAATTTTAATTTCTGAACGTTCTAAAAAATTCATCGCTTGAGGGTAGGCTCACAAGTAGCTTCAGTCCCCCGTGACCACGGCAGCTGCAAAGGTGCCGAAACGTCGGGAAAATCAAAAATCAGACCAAATACCAACTAATTACCAAAGTACTTTCAATAAAACCGCGCTAGTATCCGTTAAAAGTGTTTTATTTCATGTCTAGTGAGCGCGTAAGCTTGAGAAGTGAATAGGTATAGCTTGTTATTTGACAGAAATAGGAATATACAGGATTCTTAAGGGAATATATTATCTTACACAATAAAATTAATTAAATTAAATTAAATTAAAATCATTTATTTTCAGATATCATAGATCCAGATCTGTTAGTAAAACAATAATAGGAAAAAAGAATACTTAGGTGCTATGTTAGTATACATGGAGAATGAGGAGTTAAATATTTATGAAGTGACTTACGTAAATTGAAAATTACGCTTATTAAATGGCCAAAAACTAAAAGTAATGCTGAAATAATTGAATTGGTTATCTATATATATAAAATTCAAAGTCCTGACTGGACTGACTGATTGACTGACTGACTGACTGAGTGAGATATTAACGCACAGCCCAAACCGCTGGACCTAGAGACTTGAAATTTTGCACATAAGTTCCTTATGAGGTTTAGGGGTGCACTAAGAAAGGATTTTTCAAAACTCACCCCCCAAGGGGGTGAAACGGGGGTCCAAAGTTTGTATGAAAGTCCCTCAGTTTTGAAGCTAGGATCTTCAAATTTTGTGTTTAGGCTTACCATTGTAAATTAATAAATACGGGTCTCAGCGTTTTTAAATTCTACCCCCGACGGGGCAAAAGGGGGATGAAGTTGTGTATTGAAAAAAATCCTTTATTTTCGAAGTAAAAATCGCTAAATTTATAATTTAGGCTTGTGGATGGAAACTTAACGCAACGTATATTGTTATTGTTAGTATTTCAACCCCTATGGACCCCCATAGGGGTTTTTCAACCCCTATGGGGGTCCATAGGGGTATTTCAACCCCTATGGGGGTCCATAGGGGTTGAAATACTAACAATAACAATATACGTTGCGTTAAGTTTCCATCCACAAGCCTAAATTAGAAAAGGGGTAAAAAAACCCAAAATAGATATGGGTGTCGTTATTGGGGTTTTCTGGGATGACGATTGCAAAAATGACATTTATTTTGAAGTCCAACATGGTGGACATGATTTGACCCCTAAAGGGGTGAAAATGGGGTTCAAATTTTGTATGGAAAAATAATATAAAATAGACATTACAACTTTAAACTTCGTAGGAGCACATCTAAAAATAAATAGGCAAACATATATTTTGTAATTTTGAATATCAACCACTTAGGGGTATGATTTAACCCCTAAAGGGGTGAAAATGGGGTTCAAATTTTGTATGGAAAAATAATATAAAATAGACATTACAACTTTAAACTTCGTTGGAGCACATCTAAAAATAAATAGGCAAACATATATTTTGTAATTTTGAAAATCAACCACTTAGGGGTAAATGGGTGAGTAAACATAAAAATCAATATGGATGTCGTTCTCGAGGTTTTATGGGATGGTGATTGAGAAAATGAGATTTATTTTGAAGTCCAACACGGTGGACATGATTTAACCCCTAAAGGGGTGAAAATGGGGTTCAAATTTTGTATGGTAAAAGAATATAAAATAGACATTACAAACTTTAAAATTGGTAGGAGCATGTCTAAAAATAAATAGCCAAACACATAGTCCAACACGGTGGACATGATTGGACCTGGATATGCACATCCAGGGGCCGGGGACAGGGACAGGGACGGGAACGGGAACGGGGAGCCTTGTGCGAGGTCCGCCACACGCGGCAGATGTCGCAAGCACCGCGCCTAATTGCGTAATAATGGCTGGTCGGATCCTGGTTGATGGTTCCCTAAGGATTTTCTCTAATATCCACGCGGACGAAGTCGCGGGCAGAAGCAAGTTATGTATAAGTTAACACACGAACACACTCACTCACACACTACACACACACACACACACGTGCGCGCGCACACACACAAACACACTCAAAACGCGGAGATAATACCATTTTGTATTTTGTATATAAAGGATACAACACACAGGTTGTACAGTATATTTCCAAGATACCTTGGCCGTTTAGCCACTAATCTAAGTAACGCAACTTAAATAGATATATAACAATGAAAATTTAAAATACATAAGTGACACAGTATTCACAACAATCTTAAAAGTAAATGTTTACATAACATAATAGCTAGTGGCAATTCTTTTAGATTATGTATACGATTATGACCACTATCACCTTCCCATACAAGCTAATATAACTTAAACGATTAAATAATTTATTTACCAGTTTCTCATAAACCGGTCTCAGTCAGGACAAAAACTATAGTGTCAGTCAACATCGACCCCTGAACCTAACCTCGTGGTCAAGTTCGGTACCTTCGTACCTAATGGCTGGGGTTCAAGGTCACCTGGTGATTAGCATACAAACGGAGGATCGCATAATGAGTTGACCACACGTCAGTGGGAGGTCATAAAGTGTAGGGTTGGCAAAAGATTTATGTTTTTTTTGTTTTTTAATGATTTGCTACAATGCAGAGCTCACCCAAGTGTTTACGTAAAAAAATGTGGTCTTTTAATTATTTTGCGCTCATAATAAGAAGGAATCATTTTTTAAATATATATTTTTCATTCGTAACTGGGCAGGCATTTGACCAAGCAAGATGACCTTGCTTGGTAAACAGGATGTGGTCTAAGGTTTAGCATGCTCGTCCAGGAAATGCCTATTCACTCTTGCCTTGAAGATCCCAAGGTTATAACTATCTAGGAACACATGAGCAGGCAGCGCATTCCATTCTTGCCATATAACCCACATGTTGGGGTCTATACCCACTCCTGTTGGAATGGCCGCCATTTTAAATTTGACTTTTTATTTTAGATGAACCACCGGAAAAAACCTTAATTTCTCCGGATTTAGAAGTCTTACAGTTATAACAAAAATACGGTTCGAAAGCTAATAATATTACCTATCATTTTAAAAAAATGTGTAAACTTTCTCCTTAAATATGTCATAAAAAATTACTGAAATAAAATTTTATACGAAATTTGTGTGCTTTTTTTTTAGTTTTTTTTACATTTCTCAATAACTAGGACATTAATGCCCATTTTTTTGGATTATTCAAATACACGGGGATATTATCTACAAAACGATTTCTAAATTTATTGCTCTATGTTGCATATTTTGAGAGTTATTTTTGTTTGAATTATGACCCTTACGTAACCAAAAAATGATTATTTTCGAAAATGAACATACTTACAAGCATTTTGAACATGTTTTAAATTAGGTTGACAATTTTATCTGAATACAAATTTCATCAAATGATAAAATCTAGTTTTTTTGCAGTTTTGATTTTTTTCATTTTCTAAAATAACCATTTAGTGCTTTTAAGGGATATATTCAAACAACAATAACTCTCGAAATATGCAACATAGAGCAATAAGTCTTGCAGTCGTTTTAAAGATAATATCTCTGTGTATTCAAATAATAAAAAAAAATGCATTAATATCTTAGTTTTTGAGATATGTTAGAAAAACAAAAAAAAGCACACAAATTTCGTGTAAGATTTTATTTCAGTAGTTTTTTATGACGTATTTAAGTTGAAAGTTTAAACATTTTTTTTTTAAAATTGATAGGTGGTATTATTAGCTTTCGAGCAGTTTTTTTGTTTCAACTGTAGGACTTCTAAATTCGGAGATATTAATATTTTTCGGCAGGGTCATTTAAAATAAAAAGTCAAATTTAAAATGGCGGCCATTCTAACGGGAGTGGGGATAGACCCCAACATGTGGGTGTTTTTGTCGATAAAATTAGGTGTCTTACACGCCTTTAAATTATCGCTAGTTTAAGACCAAAGGCACTGTATAATACCTTGTGTATCGGTTAATGCTAAGCGTAAGATAAAACAAATTATTTTTTAAATCGATAATTTAATCTATCGCAAAATTTAAGATGCATTATATTTAATCCAACATCTAGAGCTTCGTAGTTCGTAATCGAGTAGTAGAAGTCTTTGTACTTAGGTATACTTAATGTTACTCGCATAGTATATTTAAAGTACCTTATACACAATTTATCACATGATCTGCAGTAGCCGTACTGTTCATTGCGCAACCATATAAGTGACAACCCTACGCTGTGTAGTTTTTGTCACATCTCGCTGATGGTTTGTCAGAGATGTAAGGTAGCCATACATACATAAGTCAAGGCGCTACAGTCCAATGTTCGTTCACATGCATAGGTAATTAGGCGACAAAATAAGTAAACAAAACAAGAATTTCTTTTACAAGTTTGTCAAAGTAAGCGATTTGAATATTAATATATCGTTTATGTATTGTTTTGCTAGCCGACGCAACGTTAATGTTTGTTTTAAATAGTCTTCATGCTAAAACAATAATATTTAACTTGTGGTGATGAAAGATATTGGAGACAAAGTCATTTTGAATTTTAACAATACTATTAGAAACTATACTTTTAGATTAGCTGTCATATACCTATATAATATTGTAATTTTGGATGATATAAGTACAGTTATTTACTCGTAGCTACATAAAATGTTTACCTTGTTTAAATTCAAGCCAAAAATTACTTGAAACCCAGCTTAAATACTGTTTTGTAAATATTGTTCACTTTAATTATGAAATATTATTAAAATAGCTGTAATTGTAAAAAAATATCAACAGTAATAATTAATGCAATTGGAGGTCATCATTGTTAATGTTTTTATTGACTGCCCAATAAATTAAATTAATGTCAATTTCAGTCAGTTTGTCAGTTTTATAAAAAAATGTACCAACTGATTTATTATTGTTAATAGACTATTCCTACCCGGAAATCACCATTAACAGTCCACCGTTTAAGCTTATAGTTTCCATTCATAAGAATAGACTCCATCAAGATATTAACACATTAGAAAAAACAAGATTGCATCAGTTCTCACTATGAATAGACGAGCTGAGAATTCCGAACGCTCGCGAAGAATACGCGAATTCGATATTAGTGTTATCTCGAGATCTATCGATTCGGATATCGAGTGACGCGTATTGTCACACAAAATATTTAGTCGTTGAAGAACAGTCGACATTTAAATGACAATTACACGCTATTTCGCTTTTATGTAGGGTTGTCGATCTTAATTATCCCTGTTGTAATTATCTGGTAACGATATATTCAAGTTTGTAAATATCGTTACTTATGGCTGTTACAGCTGATAAGTTTCTTGCGCCCGTTCTTCTTGTCAGTTAAAAAAGTCTGGAACGGGTGGTAGTAAAATATAAACGATTCAAAAGTACTTAATAATTAAGTTTATTTGAATAAAGCTTATTGACTTAAATCTCGCTAATTACAAAATGTTGACAGTGTTTTAAAATATGTACTTAATTTTTTTTACGTAAAATAGTTGTATGATTAAGAATTCTCATTGAGAAAATATTAAATTGAATAGCAATCATTAGGTTCCTAACAAATCCATTTGGTATTATGTTACTTCGGAATATGGCAGTAAAAAACAAAATGCCTAAATACAAATACTACTCATAATAACAATCCATGTAAGTGTCGTTTACCATGCGTAATGGATAAATTTTATACTTACAGCAGTATAGTATTAGCAGAAAATTGCAAGGCTCGTTACGTGACAGCCCTGTCCCCAAACAGTCCGAATGGCATTATTAGCGTCAAGAGGCATTGTGCGAATCTGTCGGGCAAAGTAAATATTTTGACAATGCCCGTTGCGCACCGAGTTACTTAGCACAATCGATACAAACGGAAACATAATAGGCCGCTGAAAAAATAAAGAAAAAAAATTGAGCCAATGAAAATGAGAGCCGTTGACATTATTAGCCTGTAGACATTTTTTTGGTCACTTTATGTTCAAACTTTTATTTTTTTTGATAATGTCTCAATTGGATTGAAAAAGTTGGATTTTCTCTGAATTACTAAACCTGGGGCTATGAACAATTTAAAAGTATGATTCGTGAGCAAAATGTATGACGTAAATAAAAGGATATTAAAAAAGGAAAGTGCCAGTGACATTGAGATTTTGACCCACAAATGAAATACTTGAGCCTCTGCCAAAATATTGCGAGACACGTGATTTCGGCAACAAACAGAAAGTAACATTGACCACAATCAGATAGTTTTCATTTTTTATGGTTCTAAAATTTTATTTTAATCATTACATACATGTTAACAATTAAAATATTATGATACTTATTATAGAAAACGTGTGCAGGTGTTGGGGACACGCAGGGCATGACAGAAGATGTGCCATTGTCTGGGGGGAAATACCACACAGACATGCGCTGTGCGTGCAAGCTGAAGCCCCACCTGTGCATGTTCTCTCTGCTTCGGCCTACTTGAGTCCTCAGTCTATTTAAGGACTTCCAAGTTGCCCAAGGTAGATCATGTCCAGGGGAGTTGTTCCGCTAGCTCGGTATTTGAATCTGTGAGATATTTCTCCTTCCAGAATTTTAAGCTGGTGTCTTTAGCTTCCCCGTCCAGAGGTGGAACTTCCTTGAGGAAGTTGTGGCGACTCTTAAGCCTCTGGGCACGTGGTGGTGTAAGGGGTGCCGTGGGTCATGCTCTTTTTTAAAGCGCTCCAGAGAGCTAACCACATCTCTGCTAAATTAAGTTGTATACAATTGCGCGCATTTTTTTGACAAAAAGGTTTTAACACCTTATTACAGACTGCAATATACTGTCTGTATAAATTAGAATAATAAAACCTAAAAGGCGTGTCCTCGTATGCAAAGTGAGGCAACTAATACTAAGCCAGAATGGCTTAGTATTCAGGTTTATATCCTTCATACGTTACCTAATCGTAACTAAAATCCAATAATATTGTAACTAATCTAATAAATGTAGGAAACTTTAAACTGTTTTGTACTTATTCGGTATGATTAGGTAATAATGGAGAATAAAAATCTGAAAACGGGGCCATTTTGGCTGTTTTAGTTGCCTCACTTTTGACAGTGCGCTTTGTAGAGAAGTATCGTTCTAGGTGTTATTATTCTAAGCTGTATAAAACAACTCACAGTAATATTCTTTCGAATTACATATTAAAATTAACTCGGCGGCCTCACCTCCTAACAGTAAACATTGTTGTTTTTATGATAATAAATACTATGAATTTTGATAAGCACCAAGAGAAACCCAAAACGCAGAATAAAATAAAAGTGCTGACCCAGAAGGCCCTGGAACAGCTTTTTAAACAAAACTGTAAAAATATTTTAGTTACCTATTTAAAAAGTACCCAATTGGTTTTACATAATAATTAAAATTTAGTAATGATTTTATGGTCCTTTTACTTCAAAACTTCTGTTGCAAAATTATTGCATACAAAAGCTTTTGTTGCGTCAAAAGCTGCGTCAACGTTTTCATTTATAATGACAGTCGAGCGGTTTCTAATTAATGACAATCATGATGATCCTTCGATCTGTCGAAACGAATTCGATATTCAAATAAAAGTGAAACAATGGGCACGCGACCCGAATCGTAAATGGCGGTGTGGGCCGGCCATGTCATGTGGGCTGGAGGTCGCCAGTCCGTTCTGAATTTGAATTTCGGGTTAGAATCCCTATGCGTTCCAAATTCAAATATCCTTGTCAAATGGCAAAGGAGGTGCATTTCAAAAGTATTTTTTTTTTAAAGGTTGATTTGACTGGTTTTTTGTGTTCCTTTGATCAGTAGGTATTATAACTGCTGCGCAAATATAAAATCATTTTAAAAAGGGCAATTTGTTGCAATATAAACAGTTTAATGACTCATTTTATTAAAAAAGTTAAAGCACCAGTTACCAGATGCTATTTTTCGAATCAAATTGAACAATTTCGCAATTGTTCGAACAACAAAACGTCTTTATTTCGCCTGAGTTATTGTGATGACCACCGTGTTATTTGCCGTATAAAGCGTCGAAACTGGTTCCGTAATAAGGAAGGTTCTTGGTTCGTGTGTCAAACAATGATGAATCCCATTTTCGTGGTTCCGCCAAATGTTACCTTACTGTGCGGTCAGAAAATTATTCAAATGTGACGGGCGTAGAGTAGTGGATAAGTATTTTTTTTAAAAACTTAGCTTTAACTTATACGGAAAGCTATGGAGCTTTAGCTTGAGAATCGAATAGACATGTAAAATACAGCAACTAGGCGAAGTAGAATTTACAAGTCAGTCTGTCAATTATGCTTTTATTATTTGCAGCATTATTATTGTACATTATACCTCATTGGCATATTTTAATAAATCGTAAAGGAGCTCACACACGTATCATTAGATAATCTTTAGAAGAAGGTAAGTAGTAAGCTTAGATTCTGGTTTACTGTTTTTTTAATTATTTTACGTATAATGTTGTAAGTATTGACATGACTCCTCTCAAATATATTTTTGGCGTCTCCATAGAAACCTTGTTCTTTCCAAATCGTTATTACTTAAATATTGTTGGTCGACGATCGTTTCGCATTGTCAATAGAATGATTACCACGCAAGTTACACTGTAGTCCACGGGTTAATGCACGTTATTACAATGTAAATATTTAGAATAGCAATATAATAATTCGTTTTGACTCAAACACTCTTCAAACAAATATGTTATATTTAAAAAATCGCCCAAGTGCGTGTCAGGCCACGTGCACTAGGGTTCCGTAGTTACCTTATACCATACCATATTTAATACCACTATCATTCATTCATTTTTTCCGAAATATTTACAATTTAGTAAACAACACCCCCCCCCCCCAAAAAAACCCGAAAAAAAACTAATTTTGAAAAATTTCAATAAAGTTACCAGTAGATTTTCAAAATTCAAACGGTTGCACGTGTCTCGATAAATTCCTCAACTTTTGGTACTATTCCCATCTCGATCTTCCCAAAATCCTCGGAGCTATGACTAAAAATACGTCTCAGGCGATTTGCATCTGATAACCATTTTCAATAGTAAAATCTTAAACTATGAGAATTACGTGTATAAACTCCATAACTCCATACAATACAAATAAGTACATCTGTTATTTACATTGCTTGCGATGTATGTGACTGCATATACTTAGAATAAAAGCCATTTGAATCAGACAGGGGCCAGGGCTCTCCTAAAATTTAGTCATAATTATATGACCTAAATTTAGTCACTTAAGTTTTGTAGGACAGCATAATAATGAAATTATATACAACAGGTATCACCCGTGTCTGTTTGTTTGAAGGCTACTTCTATAAAGCAATTAGCCACATGTCCGTCTGTCTGTCTGGCGGTCGGTTCCGGCTGTTTCGAATTCGTGAGCTTTGCGGTTCCCTTAGATTAAGTCTTTAGGCTTAGCTTTCACCAACAGATGTTGGTTTTGCCAAATGCGAAAACAGGTGACCATTATTTTTAAAGTTTGTTTGACTAAATTATAAACTCTTTGGTTACCTAAACGCTTTGTAAATAGAAAAAAAAAATCGATGCACTGCGGCGAGATAATACATTTTTGGTCACCCATCCAATGACCTAAAGTTGCTTAATCTTTGCAATCGCAGAGTGAATACGCTAATCCACTGAAAGCTCCTCAGTTTGATTTATCCCAAATTAATTGTTAAAATAAATGCATAAATCACGATAGTGTTTTGTAACTCATAATTGGTTTTGTCTGTTCTTAATGAGCGGTAAACTGGTAATTAATGAGTGCCAGACATTACCAATCGGTCGGTCGCTGCCCACTGCCTGCGTAGGATAGTAGGCTTACTAAACGTCTGTACTGTCGGATACAACAGACTTTAGAATTTAAAATGTGAATATTTTTTAATCTGATAGTTTTGGAGATAAAGCATATTTGAGATTGCGTGGGTACACAAATAAACTAGTTCTTATGCCGCGTACACATTAGTGCAACGTAGGCATTATGCAATGAAAGAATTTGCCGTAAGTACACCGATAAAATGAACACCATTGACCATCTGAACTGACAGCCCATTTTTAAATCATTGCGAATCAAACTGACGCCTGAAGGCCAAGCACTATCTCTTTGTAAATAAAAAAAAAGATAAACTTACATTACATTCGACGACCTGAGTGGTGCAGTGGTCAACATGCCGTCTACCACGCAAGAGGTCCCGGGTTCGATTCCCGGCCGGGCAGAAATTGAAATGATGAATTTTATTTTCTGTGACGGGTCTGGGTGTTACTATGTATAATAAGTATATATTTAAAAAGTATATAAGTAGTATATCAGTTGTCTAGCAACCCAAATTACAAGCTTTGCTTAGTTTGGGGCTAGATGGCGCTGTGTGAAATTGTCCAAGCATTTATTTATTTGCATTCAGTAACAAGATTTCAAATAAAAGACTGTACATAACTGTACGTTAGTTCACTGTAGGCGATGGACCTCTAGCCCATTGTACAAAAACATTGAAACATTAATAAAGAACAATAAGAAATGTTTAATGTTGGTCACGACCATTTGTAATTGTGGAAGCAATTACTTAATGTCTCATCTTGATATAATTATTTTGATATAAGTTATTATGGATCATTTTTTTGTATGCCATTTAGAATTATGAAATATAGAGCCACCGTTCTTTGGTGGGTATTCCAGAGACTCGCACTAAGCGTTTTGCTTCAAATTTTAATTTTACCATCCGTACTGCTACAAAAAAAGGCGGATGGAGTGCTAGAGTGTGGAACTCCTTGCCTGAATCTGTGTTTCCAGATAGGTACAGTCTGGGGGCCTTCAAGTCGCGAGTGAATAGGTATCTTCTAGACAAGCGCGTCTCGCTAAAAATGTAATTGTGCCTGAATTTAAAGTGTCTATTTTCTTCTCATTGCCACAATTAAATGTGTTTCCCTAAATATTTGAAATTATAAAAATCGGTAAATAAATATTTAAGCACCTACAGCAAATGTGTTTAAGTAATTATTAAGTGAAGAAAATAATTTCAGCTCAAAAATTCCTATGTAATGTATGTAATGGCCGAAGGATCGGATTGGATTTTTTTTATTTAGTGTTCCAACCGACTTTGCAGATGCTCTGCCTCTTTTGTTTCTTTCTAATAAATTACATAAAATCATACTATTAATTGTGATCTATTTGTCTGCTAAGTGGCTATTTTGTGATTTTTGATCTGAATCATAATAAAAATGTAATGAGAATTGCTCAAAGTGGCCTTTTAGGGGCCCGAAACGAAAGCACAAAGTACAGTCATATTCGAAAGTGATATAGCTTTTTTTGAGTGTCACAACACTGCCGCAATCGAAGACAATAATTTGTTCGTCCCGGGGAGGAGCGCACGAGTTCTCGCGAGTCCACTAATGACAGACCGCACTGGTCCACGTTCATTCAATGCAAATCCATCCGAACACAACAACACCTAGACACGACAATAGAAAGGTACGATCGACATTTGAACGATATTGTGAAAGACTTTGTTTTTTTTATTATTGGCTTACCAGCGACGTGGGTTGGGCAATTTGACGACAACTAGCCAGTAGGTCCTCCCATAAGTAGTAGGAATTGTTATTGCATCAACGGATTCTGTTGTGGTTTGACACAGTTTTTTAAATGAATATTTTATAAAGAGTGAAATGAAAGCTTAATCTTACTTTCGTACAGAAGGATGTTGGAACACAAGATGATTCAATTTTTTTTAATTGATTAAAATTTGAATACGAGTATTCAACGTGTAAAGTAAAATAACCCCTAAAGCCGAGTATGGTAGATTGTGACCATCAAACTTAACAACTTTTACTATGGGACCAACTCTGAAATCGCGAAACAAATCAGATGTTTCATACATTTTGATATTTTCGTTATTAATTTTTGTATGAAACAGCTGAATTTTTTTCGTGATTTCAGAGTCGGTAAATGTTTTTCGGTTTGATTGTCGTCCCTATATCTACTATATTTGGCATTAGGGGTTATTTTGTAACTTGTTGTATAGATAGAAGATTTTAAGACATTAATTTTACTTCGTACGCGATCAAAACATTAAATGAGGAGCTCTATCGATGAGATAAATTAAATCTGCGATTCAATTCCTCGTTACCAACCCAATGTTTTTACCGTGACCTTTCTATCCGTTCTTGGCGCTGGATCCACACAATGACCCGTCGATGACAGGCCGGCCCACGCGCAGGCCCATTCTAATCATACCTATCTCCCGTCCCGTCCATTCATGCATATTTCGAGCGATTCTTCTCCAACTCGAGTGGGCAGACGTTTGTTGTATTGTCTGAAGCATGTTTGACGGCTAATCGTTATAATATTATGGTCAAGTCATTAATATGGCAACGGACGCCTACGCAACTAATTATGGATGTGTTGAGTAAATTTGATGATTAAACAGGGACGTGGTTGATGATTACTGTAAAAAGTAACGTATGTAAAAGCTTTAACTTTTAATAAAAATAACACTTTTAATTTTAAATACCTACCTCACATCTTTACTCACTAAGCTGGACGTAGTTAGATACTAAATAATGGGATATTATTCGCAACCATGGCTCCAAAAGAAATGCTAGAATTAGTACAACGCAGGCACAGTCAATAAAAACCCAAAAAGTTTATTATGTTCTTACGTGTACTTTTATCTCTGACTGTACCACTTATTGGTCATTGCTTCTACCTTTTTAACAATGGTGTTGTTGTAAAACGCTTTGTCACAAAAGAAAAAAAAAGCTCTTTTTTTAAATTCAAATTTAAAATTTGGAACGTGCGTCCACACTCAACTGGCCGGTATGATAATAAGATCCGAAATGTCAAATCTTGTTGATGAGTTGCTTTAAGACACGCCCATTTTTTTGACGAGAACATTCAATGGGTCATCGTGGAGCTTCATTCATAATTCTATCAAACTTGTTTTGAATGTACACAAAGGAGTTTTAGTTGTGTTGAAATTAGTTGGTCAAATTGATTGCATCATGTACGGTTTAGAAGTTGAGTTTGTTTATAAGTTGAGACTAATCTCTGGATCACTACAAGATTGCAATAAATCTTGTAGTGATACATAACATACAACTTTTTATAAAAAAACCCTAAAGCCGATATACTATGATAATGATGATTTTGATGAAAGCCTGGCATATCAGTGGTGAGTAAAGACATCTCTTATTTACAGGACTATTAGTCGTCGGATTAACCAATAGACTTCATTTTTCTATTTTATTAAATTCCTAATAAAATTTAATGACTTAGGACATTTTCAAGGCACTGTTTCTATTTTAGAAAAGTTAGCTAAAATAAAATATCGTTTGTTTACCAAGCTTTAAAAAACTGATCTCTCGATACAGGTAGGCACAAAAGTGCAGAGAGCGATCGAAAAGCTATACGGTCAACAGAAAAAGTCGTATTAAAAGCTCTTTGTGAGCCGGCCTTTGTCCATATTTTTTTACCCGCACACCCGCGTGCATGCTTTTTTGCAACAAAAAAATGGTTCTATAAAATTTCAAAGGAAACGATGCGAATAATTCCTTGGTTCATGTTACGATTAAAAAAGACGTTTTTTCGCCTAGACTATTTCTAAACGCCCACAGTCATTGTTCGGCCTTATCGATCTAATCTCCTTTTGATATACCTCCTTAGTGATGGACCCCATCTTTTATTGTCCAGCTTTTTTGAGTTTTTTTTAGTTTGATCGGTCCACGTATGAAAGAGTTGATTGATGTTTGGTCATGATTCACTGAAGAAAAGGCTTAATTTGATTTTACAAGAGCTATTTTCGATTCAATTAATACAATTTGGTTCTACATGCATAGTTTTTTTTTAACTTATAGTTTGATTGCATCAATTTATTTTAAAGTAGATTAATAATAATTTAAAAAGACACACGAAACTACCTAAAATATTTTGTTTTATTAAATCATAGAAAACTATTAAACAATTTTTTTTTCACATAAAAAGCTTCATAAAGTATCAAATTTTATTTCTTTTTAAAAAAAACCGTCGCCACAGGTAGGCACTTGTTTAATATTCCTTGGTCATTTCGCCTCAGTTTTTGCTAGCCGTGGTCAATAAACATTATTTTTGATTGCGTCTGTCGGGCCCAAGATCGTATCTGTGACACATGTTCTGGGCACTAATTATGAGAAAAAACTTACAGCTATCTTGTTTTCGGTTGATGGTACAAACAAACCTTTTTTATTTTTAGAAATTTTTAGAAACACTTTTTACGGATTACAGCGCGTGTATTATTTCATTCAGTTGTTATTTTAGAATTATTTTTAGTTTTGTTGATTTATTGGTTTTTGATTTTCCGACATTTTGACATTTTTATCTTTGGTAGCGCGCATAATGGAATATTTTACGGAATGTATATCATATGAAAATAGTTTTGTGCAACATACCAATTGATAGAAGTACTTACCTACCTAAAGTAAACTCTGCAAGAAACGAGATAAATCTTTAACTTACTGCTTCAATAGGAGATTAAAAATCAATTACTTATTCAACATCAAATTTTTATAAAAGACTTCACACGAAATAGGTTTAGAAATAAATTCGGTGTTTTTTTTTTACTAAATAATGTACTTATTAGATAAAAAATAATGCAAGGAACTTGTTGTTTACTGTTACCTATTCAAATGAGTGAAAACGAGTAAAAAAAATTCATACAACATTCTACATAAGTGAAACAAAAACACCAAAACCCGACTCCGATTAAGATTTTACAAGCATGTGTATTCTCGTAAAGGTCCAATATATCTAGCAGCCACTCGAGATGATTTATGCAAAACGTGGTTGGTGTCCATAACGGTTCGTGTTTTTGTGGCACAGAAAAAGGCGGGGAAAAAAGGCGGGAAAAAAGTTTCGGTGCGTTTGCCGAATGGGCCCACTGATTTGGTGAACGATAACAAACATTGCGTGATGATGTTTAAAATTCTATATGCGACTTAAAATTTCCGTGGAAGTCGGAGACTGAGAATATCATAATATGGGTTCGTTATAGCTGATATTTTAGCCAATTATTGAAAAAAAGAAACCATCAAGACTTGATACTTATTATCAACAAAAGTATTGAGCAAGAAGGTGCCTTGAATATCATCAGTCGTCAGAACTTTATGCATATTAAACAATCATTCATAATCGAAAAAGTTATAAATTTATAAAGATCTAGTTAATATCATTTCTATGGGAGAAAAATATATTTAACATTCAATAAAATGCAAACAAAAAAGAAGTTGTAAATACATAAAATATCGCATCGAATTCATCTAAAACTTCTGTTTATGTGCAAACGCACCCTAAGATTTTTATCTATGGGCAGAGATTTTTTGTCCCCGTTATTCCAAATATCATATTTCGTCAAAACTCTGGACAGCGTCCCACAACTTTAGTTTTTTTTGTGGAATTTTTGTGTTTTATGTTACGCGTCCTGTTTATTTGAGAGTATAGAATAGCTTGCAATAAATACTCTGTTCATTAAATGATTGTTTTTTTTTATTTATTATGCTATACTATTTGCTGTATGTTTGGTACCTACTTCGACATCAGCCATTTTGGATGTCCCCACTGCTAGGGCACAGGCCTTCCTTATGCGAGAATAAGGTGGATGGGCCATAACCCACCACGCGGGCCCGATGCGGATTGGTGGGTGTTAACAACTACAAATGCAGCCGGGACCAACGGCTTAAAGTGCCTTCCAAAGCACGGAGGAAATCGAGGTAATACATTTTTGGTCACCCATCCCATGAAGATCCCTTGCTAAAATTTCTTAACCTCCGCAATCGCAGGGCCAGGCACTAAACCACTACTGCGCCGAGCTCCTCTATACTGTACCAACCAACCAACCAATTATAGCACAGTTGCTATAATTGCAAGATATTATTGTTTTGTAATAATATGAACAACAGAATGCACCAAATGCATTCTGCATTTCGATTTGAACTTAGTTTTTAGTATTGTCATGAGTTTTGGTACTTTAATTTTCAATTCTCTGCTTTAGCATATTTATTCAATCTTTGTGTCTATAGTGTAGGAAAGGAAGGTAGTGGACCCCCACAGTTAATCCTCATTAGACGAAACTTAACAGTATGATAAAGTATTATAAATGAAACGCCTTTTTTTTAATTATCCTGATATTTTGTTTTTGTTTTTGGATATTTGTACATTGGTTTTGGTTCATACTATATTACATCCTTGCAAAGTTTCATCGACTGAGGATTTAATGCAGGGGTCTCCATACAAAAGATCGCTTCATTTCCTACACTACTAACGTAACAATCATTGCTATGCGAAACATCAAATCATAGAATAAGTACTGTATTTTTTCAGATTGTATGGGTAATTTAATTTTCCTTTTACCTTTTAAAAAGTATGTTTTGTGAACATTTCGAAAATGTTTACAAAAACTTAAAATTAAATAAATAGTTTGATTAACTTATTTCTTTTTTTAATTAAAGCATACTTTCTTTCTTTCATCTCCCCATGTGATTTCATTGATCAGATCGTATGGTAGGTAATTTACCTTTTTAACGCGTATGTTTTGTGAACATTTTGAAAACTAAAAATCTAAAAATAAAATTAATACTTCGTGTAACTTATATTTTCATTATTCATCTATAGACTTTTAAAAATAAAGCACACTTTCTCTCACCTCCCCATGTGACACATGTGGTCTCCAGACACATGTCCGCTGGCCCACATGATGGACACTGTCGTGTGAACATACGACATCTCCCGAACGCATGTACAGTCAAGGAAGAAAGTACTTCGTTCGTACCTTTATGTAAATTTTAGTCATCTCTATAGCAACATGAGGAGCTCGGTGGTGGCGCAGTGGTTTAGCGCCTGGCCCTGTGATTGCGGAGGTACAACTTTCGCAAGGATCGGTCATGGGATGGGTGACAAAAACTTTATTATCTCGAGTTCCTCCATGCTTCGGAAGGCACAATAAGCCGTTGGTCCCGGCTGCATTCGCAGTCGTTAACACCCACCTATTCGCATTGGGTAAAACCGAATAACTACGTGAAAAAAATGTGCTAAAAGCACATTTTTTTGCTAGAAGCAAACAGCGTCAAAAATGTGCATCAAGAAGCACATTTTTTGACGTCTATTTTTAAAGACTAGTCTTTAAAAATATCGATTTCACTTTTTTCTTCAACTGTACGCTTTCAGCAAAATTAATACATATAGCTTTGACATCTTTGACCAGATGGGTCACTTATAAAGTTACAAGATGCACGAGTAGGTAATGTATTTTATCGTTTTTAATGTTGTTTTGCTCTTATCAAAGAGACATAAATCATCAGATATATTTTTTATTATTACTAGAAATACAAAAAATACACAAACTTTTATTGTGAACAAAGGAATTAAGTGTTCGCAGGTGTTATACATAGAAATTGAGCGTTATTGTGATTCTAATTTGAAAGTTCTTTTCTTGATGAAGTCGCTTAAAAACTGTTAGTAAATAAAACAATTACTGTTAAAAGGTTGTTACTGTTAAACAAAAAAAATCAAAAATCAAAAAATTATTTATTCAGTCTAGGCTGTTACAAGCACTTGTGAATGTCAAAGAAGCTACGCCATCGGTTCGCAAACCCTGAGCGGGAGACCTTGTAACGAGAAGAACCGGCAAGAACATAGTTTGTGTCAGGGATAAATTTAACACTAGTTTCTCACACCGCTTTTTCTGCTATCAGGGCTCCAGTTTATACAACAAAGTCAACAGAATTCTGTCAAACTACTCGTTGCCTAAAAATCAATGTAAGAAGTTAATAAAAAGTTGGCTGCAAAAACTGAGCTACACCGTAACTGAAAACTTCCTCTAAATGATAGAGGGCATCCTGTTTGATTAGTAAAAAATAAAAACTTTAGTGTTGGTTATATTAAAATATTTCAGACAAGTGATTCTTTTGATAGACTTAATAAGATGTTAAGGAAAAATACTCACTCACCCAACACACTCACTCACACACACGCACACGCACACACACACACACACACACATACATTCTAGGTTTCCAGCTCACACTATTTATGTATAAAAGATGTAATTTGAATGTACCCATGGGGTGGGGACCTGGTGATTTGTAAAACAGGTTATTCCCATTACAGACACCAGCTCTTCAAATACAAGTTTGCTATAATGTCTTTTAGTAATTGTATCATTTTTTGTGAGGAGAAATAAACTTTTTTATTATTATTATTATTAAACTTATCAAGGGCTGCTTTTTTCTCCCTGTATATTTCATACAGAGTCGTCAACATTGAAAAATAAGCTCCACATTTAAAGTGAGGTCATTTTCCATCACAATAATTAACAAAAGTTTGCACACAATGGGTAGGTAGGTTGAAATTAAATACCTACTACATATCGGATGGGTAATTGTGAGAGTAAATAACTTTCAACTAGTTGAGAAATCAGTAATCACTATGTCTGCTACTCGAAAGTGCACCTAAGTAGGCAAAATTTACCAAAAAACACTTGATACAAGACAAAAAATAATAATAAAAAAACGCAATTCTTACAATTCAATATGCGTTAAGATAGGTACTCAGAAGCAGACCCATTCCCACTGGCAGCACCCGTTCACGAGCATGACGCGTGAACCAGCCATCGCTTCGCTCAACTATATTTGAGGGAACGTAACGACCCGCCCGACACGACACCACCGCAGAAATGTTAGCATAAAAAAGTGAATAGAAGCAAAAAATAATTCATCGCCAGTTCTCAAATAAGCTAATTTAAATGTGGCCTACAACGGTCACCTATCAGCCCGCTACCCAGCCCCCATATTACAAACTCTTATAACTTGCCAGTTTTTTGAATGGCTAGCAATATATTTTTAATTTGGTATACAGCGAGAAAGAGATGCAACTATTATAGCAATTCAAAAACCTGCCAAGTTTTAAGAGGTTGTATTGTAATACCCCCCCATGGCCAACCATGTAGAGAAAGCGGTTTGCAACTAAATACAACCGTGCAGCCCACTTCACAATTTTGTATCAGTAGGTACTCCAATATTAGAACCATCCCTATTTGTCTTCGCCAAACGCCGAATTTACAGAGCCCTGTTTGGCCTCTTGTATGAAAAAAAATCCCGCTGAAGTACCGCTATTCGCATCTGGAAGCCATTGCGTCACCGTTATGGTCCTGCGAGTGAGGATACAGCAAAAAATGGTCGCTACGTATTGAGGGTCACGCAGCGGCATCTCTTGATTTTATGGTTTTGATAAATTTTGATTTTTCTGATATGAATATTTATTTTTAACCGACTTCATCAAAAGGAGGAGGTTCTCAATTCGATTGTATGTTTTTTTTTTTTATCGTTGTTCGCGCGTATCTTCGACATTTATGGACCGATTTAGATAATTCTTTTTTTGTTCGATTGAGTTTTCTTGCGAGATGGTCCCATTTAATTTTTTTCAAATCGGTTCAGTAGTTTACAAGTAATCCTGAAAATACTATGATATTAAATCAACTAACTTGACAATTTTGTTATTTATGAACCGAATTAGATGATTTTTTTGTTGGGGAAGGGATACCTTTGTGTTGTCTTTTTAACCGACTTCAAAAAAGGAGGTATTCAGTTTGTATGTATGTATGTTTCTCCGCGATTATCTCACGTTTGGCTGAGCCGATTTTTCTACCTAAATAATATACCTACACTACCTAATACAGAAGGTACTTACACTAAAAATAAAAAAAATAAAAAATTGTTTAAAAAACAAAAAAAACCTAATGATGAATGCGTATCTAATGATTTGTATATTATTTCTTGCTTTTTTTAGAGGCAGGTTTTTTGAAGTCGGTTTTATATTTTTAACAGGCATGTTGCGAGCTACATTGTGCCTGAAAAATATCACAATTTACAATTTTATTATCAAGGACCCAGTAAACGTTCAAACACGTTTGTCAAATTTTACGTTTTTGACAGGAGTGATTATATTCTCTATGGTTTTGTTTGTACGTTTAACGCACTCGTTCAAATCATGTTTGTTAAACTTGTTTGACAAACAAACCATTGATAAAAAAGTAGTTTTGTTTATGGTTTGATTGTGAAACACGTAGTTTATGCTCGCAGACGATCAAATTATATGACAAACACGTAAAATTTGACAAACACGTTTGAACGTTTAGAAAAGGTGAAAAAAAATCACAGATTTTACAGTCCTCGCAAGAATCGGAGCATTGAAAATGAACCCAAAAATTTACGAAAAACCAAAATCAAATCTAATGCAAAATCTATAATATTTTTAAAGTTACCTAGGTAATACCTTTTTATTTTTACGATTGTGACTCCTCGACGCGGCCGAAATACGAGTATTATTAACCGATTTTCAAAATTCCAACGAAGGCACTTCTCGTCTCCTTCTGCATCTTTTAACACTAAAAACCATGACGATCGGTCAATAATCATAGAAGCTACATCCCTTTTTATGTTCATACGGAAACACCCGTTTTTCTACAATTCACAATATTATTAACCAATTTTCAAAAAAAAATTTTTTTTTCTTAAGTCGTTTTTTTCCGAAATATTTACAATTTAGTAAAGAAATACCCCCAAAAAACCCGAATTTACCCGAATTTTGCATAGTTAATTCCAAAAAAAGCTACCAGTAAATTTTCAAAATTCTAACGTTCACACGTGTCTCGATAAATTCCTCAACTTTTGGTAGGTACTATTCCATCTCGATCCTCCCAAAATCCTCGGAGATAATTATGGCCAAAAATACGTCTCAGGCGATTTGCATCTCTTATTTAAACTATGTTTTTGTCACAACTAATACTAGCTTTAAACAAAAGACAATATGATTTCTACTAAGCTTAAAAAGTTGTGAAGTCAGTAAGTATAGGCTCCGTTACATAAAATTGCATACCAACTGCAGTAATTGCAGTCGCGTGAGGCGACTGACGCGGAACAGTTTTTTGACGTGTCACAGTTCGCACTTGGCAGTTGATTGGTTTGATCTTATTTTGAGTAGCAGAAGGTAGGTACTGTTAGTGTGGAAAATAGTTCTTGAGTCTCATGCATAGTGTACGTAAGGTTATATATAGTTAATTTAGAATAGTAGATCAAAATATCTGTAATTCTAATATTTCTATAATTTTAAATAATGTTAATTTAATTTATAAATTATATTGATTTTAATTTTTAATTTTTAAATTTTATAATTTTTAATAATTGTTTACATGTTTGCAATATGGACCTGGACAAATTTTATTTTATTTAAAAGTCCCATGGACATGATACCTACTATAAGCTCTTAGATAAACTTTTTTTAAATTTTCTGTGGACAAAAATAAAAACTTAATTGCCTGGGGGGGTATTACGACCTCTTAAAACTTGCCAGGTTTATGAATTGCTATAGTTACATCTCTTTCTCGCTGTATAGCAAATAAAAGAGATAGATTGATAGCCAGTCAGAAAACTGCCAGGAAATAAGAGGTCATAATACGGCCCCTGGTCTAATTTTTAAACAAGCAATTAGGTTCGCATTGACATCGGATTATAAAGCTTGAATAAAACAATAGACAAGTTTGCAAAAATAAATATGTTATTGTATTTCTTCATTGTTTTTTAAGGCGGTTGTATGACAGAAAGTGGCGCCCTCAGAGGTTTTTATTAAATAAGTTATTAATAGAAAAATATGTTAATAATGTTTGTCGTGGAGATTTTAGGGCCCATAGTCTAGTATTTTAGAAGGTATCACTACATACCCTCGTAGTCATTCGTAGAAGTAGATAGCAAATGTGTCAAAAACGGCTACTTTTAGCAGTTTTGCTATCTACTTCTAACAGTGACTACGAGGGAATGTAACGATACCGTCTAAAAATACTAGACTATGGGCCCTAAAATCTCCACGATAAACATTTTTAAAATTGTGTATTAGAATTATAATATTAAATATAATTCACCGCAGCGCCACTTTCGCTCAGGGTACCACCTTAATGGGATTGAACTTGAATCTAACAAAAACTATGTTTTTTAAATATTTCAACTTCTTTAAATCAGCAACACCTAATTCTTAACCTTCAAAATATCGAGTCAAGTTGTCCCGTTTCAGTCCCACGGGATAAGCCACCGGTTACAAGGGTCAAATCCCATATTGCGTAAACTCGGCCCATGTGTTGCGGTGAGTGGCGTTTTTTGTCCAGTTCTCGGTCTATTTTGGGACGACGAGGATGGGAGGGCACGGTAGATGGGTCAAATCAAGACTCAAGACTCAACATTGGAGGCAACACTTTGAATGGATTTCAGAAAAATAATCAATTTATGGAACATATCACTTAGTTCATTTTTTTATAAAAACCATCAAGATTGTATCTGAAATTCTGAAGTAATTCAGTTAGAAGATTAGGTATTTTATCTACACCCATACTTTGAGGAGCTCGGTGGCGTAGTGGTTTAGCGCCTGGCCCAGCGATTGCGGAGTTCGCAAGGGTCCGTCATGGGATGGGTGACCAAAAATGTATTATCTCGAGCTCCTTCGTGCTTCGGAAGGCACGTTAAGCCGTTGGTCCCGGCTGCATTTGCAGTCATTAACACCCATCAATCCGCATTGGGCCCGCGTGTTGGGTTATGGCCCGTCCTCCTTATCCACCCAATGGGAAGGCCTGTGACCCATCAGTGGGGACATTAAAAATGGCTGATGGACATGCTTTAAATCCTCTTTAAAGGGTTCTGAAACGGTTAGCTTACCTACTGCCAACATTACAATTTCCGCGAGAGAGGATGTCATGTCGCGCTCCTCCCCGCACCCACGCCCGATGACTTACATTATGAAATTCAGTACAACATTATAACACTCGTTCGGATGATATAATGACGAGGAGGAGGAGGAAAGTCAAAACCCTTTATAGAGGATACATATCATGGGTGTATAAAGTCTTGTATGCAACTGTACAATAATTAGTTATCATAGTACAGTTGCATAAATAACTATTATGTTATTATAAGTTGGTGTTTTAAATAAAATACATAGGTATCACATTACAAAACTGAGGTTAAGGTATGACGTACGAAATGTCACCGTGATGAAAAATGCTTGTAAAATGATTACAAATTATAAATATGGTAATGTAAGGTTACATCTGAAGTATTGATAAATCATATCACATAACGAAATCTGAAACTGCCAGTAAAACAAACAAATGTAATACAGGATGTACCGATTCAGTTTCTCAAAAAAATTCAAACGGTACCAAAACATAACGCAAGCTTCCATCATCCCTTAGATATGACAAATATCAGAGGACCGTTTACTTTGTCGCTAGTTCCGTTAGCCGAATGCACCTTGCATCGGCAAATAACCTGCGACCTATTTATCCGGCTATGAAAAAAACCTAATCTTTCTCAAACTTATTTTTTTTAATCTTCAAAGCAACTGACGAGCGATTTTCAATCTTACTGTGTGATAAAAAAGGATGTAACGGCTGTTTGTTTAGCGGCAAAGATAACGTTGTTTTCAAAACCACATGTGGGAAAGATTTTGGGTGCTTTTTGTGGTCGTCCCAAAGTTTGCTGCAACGGATGTTTGGTCTCGTTTGGATATTAATTAGAATGTTGAATTTTCACTTTAGCGAGGCGTTAATGAAATAGTTTTTTTTTTTTTTTTAATTTTTTACACCTAATAGAGGTATTATAGGACAAAGGTATTTGTTTGCTTTTGACCACGATAGCTTTTGATCACCTGCTTTCAAGTAAGTAAAAGGCAGGCTTAGTGCTTATTTTCAGTATTTATTACGTCATTTTAACTTATTAAATTTATGAAAACAAGGAAATTATATAATAGCATTGTTTAGTCGGAATTTTATTAAGGTTTATTTAAACAGAAGTGCACTACAAAGTCAAGTTTAGTACGTTCTATTAAAAAGATCAATTATCTATTCATATGAATTAAATACCTAACAGTTGTATAAATGTCATAGAAGCGCACCACACCCGGAATCCTCATCACTGAGGAACTGGCTATCTAACCCCTACTTTGAAATTGTTGTTATGGCGTCAGACTCAGGTAAGATGGTGGTTAGTAGCCAGGTGGACTTGAAATAAGCCCTACCACCAACCAAAGCAAGTACAGATTGAACCTGAAAATTATTTTTATCTCTATATATTATAGCGGTTGGTGTACGTCACGTAGGCCGGCTAGCACGTTTGAGGTGTGTTTGCACTCGGCGCTATCAATCTCCATCAGGTAACGTCGCATTATCAGAGAGTATCCGCCTCCGCAACTGAACTAAGATGGTTTAGAAACGGCTAAGGTAATATCAATATTTTTTTAAACACAGAATTTTTTTTTTCCTTTTTCCTTTAATTATTAATTTTGTGAGTTCGATAACAATTATATTATTTTGGATTTTTTTGTTGATTCAGTTTTTCGAATATTTTAAAAATAGTGGAGATATATTTTTAATAATAAACTTCAATTAAAAAAATAAAATAAAATAAAAAACTTTTACTAACTGATCAAATATACATTACCTACATAAGTTACCGGAACGTTGAAAACGTTAAAAAAAACATAGCTCGACCATTTAATTCAGTTTTAATTTTCTTTTGTGAACACTTGATCACATCGCCCATTATACAAATAATAATATTGGTAACAGCTCAGTGATAAGTAAAACCTTAGTAAAACAATAAAAGTAACTTAACAATTCTAAGGCGAAAGCAAAAAGTTTCGGCATAAACTAAAGTAGCACATTATAAAAGAACAATCACAAACTAAAACATAAATCTATGGTGGGCAAAGGCGGCCTTATCGCTGGAAGCGATCTCTTCCAGATAACCTTTGATTTAGGATAGGTAGCTGAGAAGAGATTTGAAGGGCAGTGCTTCATATAAAAAAACCGGTCAAGAGCGAGTCAGACTCACGCACCGAGGGTTTCCGTACCATCATACATAACAGACCATACAACAAGTAACTGTGCAACATAATAAATACACTGCAGAGCTGTAGAATAATAAAATTATTATTGCAGTAACTGAAGAATAACAGCTGTAGAATAATAAAATTATTAACAATAACTGTGCATCAAAAACGAAAGTAGAAAGAAAGTAGGTAGAATAAGTACCTATATTTATACTAAAATTACACATTGTGAACTTATTAATGAATCATAATATTTCTTTATAAAAAATGCATGATGTTGAAAAGTGTAACTAAGATTAGTTTGTTGTTGATTAGTAAAACATATTTCGAAATATTTTTCATTCATAATAAAGTGACGTTTTCTAAAGAAATAATTTTTTCGCCAAATTAACCATAAAAAAGGTCAATTCTGGTATCTTCATAGGTGCTCCGTGAGAACGCAGTTTAACACGATCGTCCATCAAGCGTTTATCGCGCATGCGCGGCGTTATCTTGCGATGAAAGTTGGAAAAATGTACACCACACGTGAAATTATTGTTTTCGGTAGCGGCGCGTGAGGCTTTATGTCAACGTTATAACACTTTTAAAAGAGTGTCGCGAAACAGATATTTTAAAAATTTGCAAATTCATCTTTGTTTATTTACAAGAAATATTTTTTAAACAAAAAACATAAAAACTGAATGACAAGTTCTACCTCAAAACTAACACCATAACAAAACAATAAATTAAGTGAATGCGCAAATATTTTTAACCGACTTCCAAAAAAGGAGGAGGTTCTATGTTCGTCTGTATATTTGTTTTTTTTTTTTTGTGTATGTTCAAGTTAATAAAAGAAGTAGGTAAGTATTACCTGTTCATAATACCTATTAAAATCTGTGATGAAAAAAGTTTTTCTCTCATAATCGGTCCTAATAAAATACAAGTAACTACTTACATAATAATTAAGTAAGTATGTTTTAATATTCAAAATAAAATAAAATAAAATAAAAAATACACTTACGCCATTTTTCCAGTGAACCACTCAAGACACTCTCATATGAATCTCGGGATTTGCCATTCATCGTTGACAACTCCATATTAATAGTGATAACTCTTTTTAATGTCGCATTTGATTAGAAGCGTTTAGTCAAAACTACACACAAAGGACTTAACCGTTAAATTTAAGAGCAGCAAGAAGGCCATTCACGGTTGCGCTATGATTTATAATCTGTTTAATTTAAATTTCGTGGCTTTAGAATAAGTACTAAGTTTCCTTTACGTAACGCTGTTGGGAACAGCTATAGTTGAGAAGGCAGTTCTCTTGAGAAGAAATATGGGACAATATTTTCACTTTTTACGACCTAGTAGTTGAACCTTTTGAAATAGAAAGAGAATAAACCTATTAGCTTCTTAACTCTATGGAAAATATTGAAGATAGCTAGCAAGACTTTGCACAAATAGTTATAATCCATCATTCACGTTTTTTTTTTTTTTTTATTTTAACTATCTTTATTGTACAATACAGAATGGTACAAGAGGCGGACTTAATGCTAGTACCATTATCTACCAGTCAACCTTTGGGATGACTGGTAGAGAATGTTTTTTCCCTTAGTTCAGAATGCCATCATCGACTTTAAATTCATGAGGAGCTAGTTGGCACAGTGGTTTAGCGCCTGGGCTTGCGATGCGATTGCGGAGATTAAGAAACTATCGCAATGGTCGGTCATGGGATGGGTGACCAAAACTTATGTATCTTGTGTTTCTCCGTGCTATGGAAGGCACTGTAAGCCGTTGTTGGTCCCGTCTGCATTTGCAGTCGTTAACACCCACCAATCCGCGTTGGGCCCGCGTGGTGGGTTATGGCCCATCCTCCTTATCCACCCATAAGGAAGGCCTGTACCCCAGTAGTGGGGACGTTAAAAATACCTGTATAACACAATTGCGACAAACAAAAGAGCGATTGCGTCTACAAAACGTGCTGTCGCACTAACGTTTGTCGCAGTAACGTTCATCGCAGCTACGTACTGTCGCTACAACGTGTATCGAAATATCGTTCTGTCGCTATAGTGATTGTCGCTCTTTTGTTGGTCGCAACTGCGTTTTACAGTCGTTAAAAATGGCTGATGTGAACAAAATGCTCTTGAACCTAACACAAGCAAAAAAGTTTAAACCACCCGAACTAACCTCAAAACAGTTGTAGCTAACCTATAAGAATGACCATAGCGTATCCCTGATCTAAAAGATAATCTATTTTGACAAGGAAACAATTTGCTACCAGTTGTTAGTTTTTATTTTATCCATTAATAAAGTTAACAAAAATATAAAATTTTTTGCTGTTTAAATAAACTTGTGATTCTAAAATGGCTAGAACATGATAATAAATCCAACAAACCATGAATTCGTAGGATTGTGGTGGTTTTTCAGATTTCATTTCATACTCCTATCGCATAGGCTAAACAAATACTAAAATACGAAAAAAAAAGTTTTGATAAATAAATTTTATCAAATACTAGATCCCTGCCCCCGCTTCGCTTCAGTGTATAAACTAATACACCTAAATCTTTATCATAAATCACTCTATCTATTGGTGAAAACCGCATGAAAATCCATGCAGTAGATTTTTAGTTTATCATAAACAGACAGACAGATGCGGCGGAGACTTTGTTTTATAATTAGGTAGTGATGTAGTACCTCAATACGAGTATTAAATTTAAACTTAGCGTTAGTATAGTATTCTGTGCTATTAGTCTATGCAGGTAAACAATACATTTACCTAGAATTTATTTAAAATCGATCGACATCAATCTGACCAAAAACAATTTTTATTAGCGTCACCAAAAATGAACTTTAGGAAACCACAATAAAACTGATATTAGAAGATGCTGAACTTCTCTGCACCATGAGATGCAACAGACTTGCATGATGTGGCGGAATGCAAAGTTGACCACCTGTCATGCCGCCATAAATTGTGTTATATCAAAATATCGTAGTATGGTACATTAATTATAGAGAAATTTATATGTAGGGACAAATCGCTGGCAGTTTCTAAGGAAGGGTCGGTGGTACAGCCAGCAAGTTAACAAAAAAACTCTGTAATAAAAGACTGAAGTATTTAGAACAATTGATAATTTGAACATTGGTATTCACTTCTCAAGCTTACGCGCTCACTAGACATTGAACATTGGTGTCACTCTTTCTTTAGTAGTCAGATAAAAGATTTTTTTTATAATATTAATACAAATTCTTAAGTAATTCTAAAGTTTATGGATTTTGTGAATCACTAACACCTTAAAAAATTTCAGTACAAAGCAGTAAAATTTTCTCATAAAGAGGAAACTCATCTTTTCTGCTATCACTACTTGCACAAAATTTGGGCACGCACCGTTTTTTGCCGGTAAACGCTACGACCATCTGGTTAAGATTTTTTGTATTACAAAAAAGGAGTCTGACCCTTTCTTACCTTTTGTGCTGGCCCAAGTTTTTTTTATATTCACCCAAAGAAACGACCCTCGTAGTATTAGCGTATTAGTTGAATTCTAAAGGCGTGATGAAATTTTTGATTGGACTAACGGATTGTGCCATAACGGTTAAATACAAACTTTTTCGTCAAAAATCATAAACGATCAAACTTTTAAATAACGTTCCGCCTCACGCGAATGTGATTCTCGATAAACAAGATCGCGAGTTCTAAATTTGAAAATTAAATCGGTCATAAAAGTTGGTAGGTATTCATAATAATCGACAGAATTCGTAATTCTCTAAGCAAAGGCATGCCGACTTTAGTGCCAATTGAAGTGCTTATGAATTTAAAAAAAAGTCCAGCCGGCGATTGAATGAATGATTGGATGAATGAGATATCGCGACGCGGATCTTTTTGTACATATTGTATTATTCTGCACAATTGGTTTGCATGCAATGCGGGGGTTGGTTTGGTATGCATGCACTTTAGGAATGAGGGGAGTAGCAATATTTATCAAATATCTTTATCGATAAATGTCGATCGTGAAAAACTTTAAATTTATTGTTATTTGAGTGGTTATTGCCTCGTTTTTTAATCTTTTATCTGGTAACTAAGCAACGCATTGATTAGCTTACACTTAACTTTATCAATTGTTCACTAATTTGTTGGAAATTCATAGGACAAAAAAGGTAACATAAATAATGACTCAGGAATCACACTAACTCCTTTACTACGTCTCGAAACCTCGGCCATATTTGGTCAAAGATTGAGTATATGTCCGAACATACAGTTCATTAGGAATAAAACACTTTTTACGGATTACAGCGCGTTTATTAAAATTAATTAAATTGTTATTTTCTAGAATTATTATTTAGTATTTATTTATTTATTGGTTTTTTGATTTCCCGACGTTTAATACACCTTTCCAGGGGCTGTGGTCACGGCCTCACGGGATGACTAAACAAAAAGGCTGCTTTTAATTTTATGAAATTATCCGCTCTGAACTTTATAAAATTCATTTGCACAAGCAAGACCACGGCCCCTGGAAAGGAGTCGAACCCTCAAATCTGCCCCTCGCCCATGCTAGTATACAACGTGTAACAGAATTTAATAGCTAAACCAGAAAATGGTAGATAGAGACGATCAAACTGAACAACTTTTACTATGGGACCAACTCTGAAATCGCAAAAAAAAAATCAGGTGTTTCATAAATTTTTTTTTGCGATTTCAGAGTTGGTCCCATAATAAAAGTCGTTCAATTTGATGGTCCCTATCTGCCATATTCTGGACGTTGAATATTGTTCGCAGTTTTTTCTCTATTTGGTTTGCCTTAACCTTTGTACCGTCTCAAAGAAAAAGTATAGCCATACCTATTCTTGAAATAACCTCAGTAGCACTTATGCAGTGTATATTCGGTTTGCGTGTTTGAGGGCAGGGCGGGCGATCGCCGCGGCCGGCTCCGCCCCGCCCGCCCAATCGGACACCACCCTAGGGGGTAACTTTTTGAGCTATGCTGCAACGCATGGTGGCGACGAAAGAAAATTGTGAATTTTTTAACTATGCTGAAGTTAAGTAACTTTTTTTCATAAGAACATACAATGAGAAAACAATATGTAGTTAGCTCATTAATCGCTTCTTTAAGTATTTGTTCAGTCACCGTTATAAGAATAACCGTAGCTTGAGTCAACATCTGGAAATTCTATTTTTTTGCATACTTTCCAATTTTCTTATTGATTTTACAAAAAATATTAGAATTTGTTTGAATTGTTTGCGTACGGCGTACGGCGAAGAAGTGTATGAAAATTCTGTTGAGCAATGGCATTGAATGATTCACTTGTATGTTCATAATGATTTAATTGTGATGCTTCATCCAAATTGAAAGGCGGGAGTAATCGTGTATTTTTTTCTGCTATACCTATTTATCAACTATAGGTACTTTTGACATCAATCTGCCATAGCATAGTAGCCTATGTTATGTATTATGGTTCATTGGTAATTGGCATAATGAGTAATGCTCTGACCTGCTCTCTCCATTTGTATGATTTGTTTTCCAGCAGGTCTATTGACAGATGTATGTGATACTTTGCTTTTTAGTTTTGGCACAAATAAGAACTTAGTGAAGAAAAGTAGCAATGTATTGCAATTGCAATCAGAGCAATTACGATAGTAATGTAAGTTAGCCGATAGATTCCCAGTTCTCCAGCATAATATTTAATATTATTAAGTTCATAGATCGGTATCCTAGCGACGGTCGTGCTCTGTTTATAAATTTTCCCTAAAAATCGGTAATGTTTAGCCGTAGTATCGACCGGTGCGGCCACCGGCCGGCGGGCGGGGCGGCGCCGTCCGTGCCATGACGTGTGGCCTGGCCTCTGCCCACAGAGTTACCCAGCCACCTAATACAGGTGCGAGTTTCTGGTTAACTAGTGATAGAATGTGAAGACAAGTAGGTACATTGAAGGTTATGAGATTGGAGTGAGATACTGAATACTGATGGAATAAAATCGGTAATGTTTAGCCGTAGTATCGACCGGTGCGGCCACCGGCCGGCGGGCGGAGTGGCGCCGTCCGTGCCATGACGTCTGGCCTGGCCTCTGCCCACAGAGTTACCCAGCTGCCTAATACAGGTGCGAGTTTCTGATTAACTAGTGATAAAATGTGAAGACAAGTAGGTACACTGATGGTTATGAGATTGGAGTGAAATACTGAATACTGATGGAATAAAAAGCCTTAAATGATAATATAGTATACACGGTAATATTTGGATGCAATATATACTGCTCAAAAGAAAATAGTGGTCAACATATCATTTTCCATACAAAAGAGCTAAGTTCTGAAAGGTACTTTTGTGATAAATTCAACTCAATTCAAATAAAAATAAAAATATTAATGAACCAGACTAATTGTTGATGCCTATGTTCATCATGAAATATGAAATGCCGGGGACCTTTTCTCCACTGTAGCACTGCTCACAATTCTAAAGTACCTAGTAAATAAGTGTTTAATTTCTATTTTTATTTGCATGTGTGTTATTGTATGCATTGTTATAGTGTGTGAAATAAATTATTTTCATTTCATTTCATTTCAAATGGTGGCACATAATAATTTGAAAAAATCAGATTCAATTGTGTGTTTAATTGAAACGTTACATCACCATCTTACCTAGGTCTAACGTCAAAACAACAATTTAAAAATTGTTGTGTTCTGGCAGGCCAAGGTGTGAAGGCCAAGCACCATCCCGTTGTGCATTAAAACGTCGCATTTAAACTAGTCGCTCGTCGTGTAGCAACATCGCGGCGTGTCGCACGGAACGTTCCGCCGAACACAACGGCGGAACAGCCCAGTCAGTCACGAAGGCCGTTGGGGATGACATGCGAACCGCTCAACCTCAATAAACTTGCTTTTTAACCAATACGGGATACTATGACCTTAAGCGTCACTATAGTTAACGAAGAAAATAAGGCTAGATGAGTTACTGTTCACGGTGAACAAAATGTGAAAAGAGGGTTTACAGCCAGCAATGAAAGTTGCTGAACAATTTAGTTTGTCGTTTTAACTTTTTTGCCTAAAGTTTCAGACTGTAAAAAAATCTGTAAAAAAATTAAAAAAAATTACAAATACTAAAGTAAACTGTGACTTTCGTCGCCGACCCTACTACAGTACAATTAAAATAATTACTTTTAAACACAGATTTTTCAAAGGTAGAATTGAGAGTGGAAGTTTTTTATAGTTTCCCCCCGGATAATAAAGAACAAAAGAAAAAATCTGTTAAAATAAGTAGTGTTTTTAGTAAAAGAAAGAAGTAAAGAGTTTCTTCTTTTACATAATAGTACATTATGAGACAAGTTAGCTTAGGTTGCTCATTGCACACTAGGCTGTGCGTTGCAACCCGAGCCGCAGGCGAGGGCGTAACTCAGTCGAGTGTGCAATAAGTAAGAGCTCACAAGTTTCATACGACGTTTTTCAACACATTTGAGAGGAAAAAACAAAGTAATTTACCACACAGCAACAAATACGGCAAAAACAAAATATTATGATAATTATGAAAGTGAAAGTGAAATAAGCTTTATTCAAATAAACTTAATTATTAAGTAGTTTTGAATCGTCTATATTTTCCTACCCGTTCCAGACTTCATCAGCTGTAACAGCCATAAGTAACGATATTTACAAACTTGAAGAACTAAAAGAACTAAAACTATGAGAAAAGGCGCACAGGTTTTTTTGTTTTTTTCACACGCCCAACGCAAGAATATTTTGCGAACAATAAGGGGTGAGTGAGCATACAGCCTACTTCAAAATTATGAACAATTTGATAATAATAAGGATTTTATTTATTACATTATATATACATTTATTTATTCCAAAAATGTATTGAATTTTCAGCAGCATAAAACCTCTTTGTTGTTACAAAAAAAAATAACTGTATTACCCGGCTAAATTGGGAATGCTCTGTTTACTCGCATAGAACTTGCAGTAAGGTACTAACTTAACTTTGTAGGGTTAATTCTATTACGTACTAGTGTTTTATATATTACTATGTATGTTTTAAGTTGCACGCGTTTGTTATAGCTCGGTTTATGGCCCTAAAAGCGATGTATTAGGACTCACTTTACGAGCAAGTGTGTTGAAAAGATAATTAATTGGCGCATAATTAAAAAAATTAGCAATTCTCCAATAAAAAGTGTTAAGTGAAAAATATATTAAAATAATAACTGAAAGGAAGAATATAAAAACAAGAAATAATTTATTGTCTATGTGGACTTTAAAAAATATACTTAGAAAGGTATGTTAAAAAAGAAGCAGTGCAAAAAAAAATATTTCAAGTACCGATCTCACATAAAATTATCAAACAAGATTCTAAATTACACGGTACTAAAATTACAAAAAAAATACTTAAAAGATAGTTTGATCTATTGTGTGGCGCATCGCAAGTAACCCTTAAATGTAGGGTCACATTTTTTTACAACAAAAACGTATAATTTCAATTTCTTATATATGAACTTTTTCTTAATTAAAAAAGTCTGATACCGAGATAAAGCTATCTCATTATATGCTAATTTACAGCTTTGTTGCTTATAGAGTGTTTTATGGGTTCCTGAAGGGTTGCTTTGCTTGGATTAAAAAGTGCAGTGTATGAGTCTAATTTCAAAGATAAACTGAAAACATACTTGTTGAAGGAATGCTTCTACTCCATTAATGTTTTTTTTAATAGCAAGTAATGTTTTGACTGGTTTTTTTCTCTAAAATATTTTAATAATTATGAATTTGATTGTGTAATATTTTATACCTGGTTAATAAATTATATACATTATATTTTAATTAAGTAAGAAGTTAACGCAATTTATTAATTTTGAATATTGGACCATTAATTTAATTTAATTGTAAGTAATTTAACTTAAACCTAATGTATTAAATTCACCCATTATTGTTATATTTTCGACACAATGAACATTGTTATGAAATAAATAAACTTGAAACTTGATTATATAAAAAAACAAAAGCAAAAACTAGAATATTAAAAAAAGATTATTTTTTACAGTTACGCTTAAAAAATACACAGTCGTAACCTTTCATAAGAATGTTTTAACATCAGAATTTAGCAAACAGTTCTTATGGAACTTGATCTGACACTTATAAATCTTTTTTTTACGCTTGCTTCAGATCAATCAAACGCGATATAGGTACTCAAAATCAATAAGGCCGCTAATTCTGAAGCACACAAAGATCTATCAGAAACAATTTTTTTAACTAATCTCCATAAATTAACTCTTCCCCTAACACAATGTTCAAGGCCAAAAGTGACCATATGGGTACCGTTTTGTTCCCGCTATCGTTTAACCCGTTGACCGATTTTTTAACCGAAATTAACAGGATGTAAGCATACAAAAACATCATACCACGTGCCGCCCACAGATGTCTTGAATTAATCGTGCCCACCTGACTGGAGAAGAAATTGGGATAAAAACAAAAAGAAATAAAAAAGAGTCTCAAAAACTGTAATGTTAAGTTTAAGAAAGTTACTAATTATTTTGTCCTTTTTTGTTTATAAATAATAAAGCGGTAAACCGCTTTTCGGATTGTATACTATTATTTATGTATGTCTCATAATAATGAATATTAATCAATCAAACATAACTTGAACCACTATTTCAAAATATTTTTTTAATTACTTAATTGACTTCGACTTAGTTAAGGCGCGGTGGTACTGAAATAGCGTCGCCACTACATTTATTTTTATTACTCGTAAACCTAGTCAATATTTAAAAAAGCTCATGTTATAATCTCTTAAGTTGTCTCTAATATTTTTTGAATAACTCATCAACAGTTATCATTCATTCTGTAAGTTTTAAAATCCAAAATTGCCAAAAGTGGCCACTTTGAGCTAAAATGGATTTTAAAACTTACAGAAAGAATGAAAACTGTTGAAGAGTTATTCAAAAATTATTAAAGACAATTTAAGAAATTTATTACATGAGCTTTTTTAAATATTGACTAGGTTTACGAGTAATAAAAATAAATGTAGTGGCGGCGCTAGTTTCACTACCTACAGCGCATTAAGTTTAGGCTCAAAAAGTTTTCTACAATATTATACGTACACATGCATTTTTAAATTTTTAAAATAAAGAATATAATAAATAATTTTAAAATAAATGCATTTTTAAATTAAAGTAATAAGAAGTGTTGTAAAAATCCCAAAACAAAGAGAAAGCGGTCCCAATTCTGACATTTACGACATTTGAATATGCGGTCGTGTTTTCTGTACAAGTCGTTAGATGCGCTAATCTAGCACCGTTGCTCGATCTTCCAATTTAATACCTTCTGGGTTTGCTTGGTTCCATGGTTTGGTCATTTAGGATGACTAAAAAAGTATCTTGAGGAGAACACGTTTTATTGCGTTCATCTTGTTAGGGAAAGGGAGGAAAATGGGATGAAATGAAAAAATTGACTTAAAAACCAGTTGTAACGTACATATTGTTTTTAAAAAGCTTGTATCATTTTAAAAAGATTCTTGGAAACTGTTTTGAATTGTAACCCCTTTAATGTTTGTCAGCCTCGGAAAGACCAACTTTGGTTGGTTGTGTCGTTGTTTGTCTATTTGTAATTTGCTTTAATTTAATTTGGTTTATCTTTCTGTTAAGTATAACAGTGTTCATTTGATAATTTTTAGGTAAATTTAAGTTTTTGGATTTGAATATATTTTTCTTAAATATTGTAGTAGATCTATACCAATACCGTATATTTAAAAGCGGGTATCTGTAAATTGTAAATTATACTTTTGCGAATGCTGTGCGCAGTATTTTTAGAAACACCGTTTAACACTATTTTTAATTAGCTTTAAGAAACTACAAATAATGTTTTGGATTGTATTTTATTTCTGTGCCTAATAAATAAATAAATAAAATCCAGTATCTACGCAAATGATACATTTTCTATGCTAACGCTGGCATAAAAGTTAAACAATAAATTATGAAATTATTTACATGTCGTACATAAGCTTGACAATACATCAATACTGATCGGCTTCTCTTGTTTTTTATCTTTTAAGTCAGTGTTAAATATATCAACACTTTTTTTGGTAAAAAATCCTGATTATTAGGGATAATCAGGATTTTTTTACCAAAAAAAGTGTTGATATATATTAAAATTAATTTAATTTTCAAGTGGTTCCTTTCAAGTACTTTAACACCCTCATTATACTCATAACCGAGACTTCTCAACAACCAAGTGGACCATATGCCTGATTGCTGTCCACAGAAACATGCTTCACCTGCCACGCATTGTCTCCAGTGACCAAACAAGTCGTCAGACGGTGTTGATCATAGTGAATGTTTTTATTGAGTTCGTGTATTATGAGGAAATGAAGAAACAAGGACAGGCGATTCAGGCGTTCATATTTTCTTTGATATTATAGGTTACTATAATATGCTCGCTCGCAATCGCTTTTTCCCATAGCCTATCTCTATCTCTCGCATTTTCCTATCTCATCTCGCCGCTTCGAAGCATTCGCTAAAGCGGGAATACCATCCGGCTTAAACCGAGTAACCCGTAAGCGACCGAGTGGTTTAGGTGGCAACAGAGGTGGACCAATGTTGTTAAACTATAACCGAAACATTTTCAGAGGGATATTATTTTCAGGTGACAGATTAACACCTAGTGGACCATTTTCCTTCTCGCTATTTGTAATACAAACCAAGTGCTTCACCTCCAGCGCATTCTTCGTCTGGTGACCAAACGCCCACATTATGACTAAACATGCTGTTAATTATCTGGCCACCACTATATGTTACGGGACGTTGGTGATCGGGCGCATGCGCCCTACTGGCACATAAGGATCACAAAAATTTAAGGTGGTACTTACAACATTTAATGACACTTCAGGTGGGTCATACAAATGATTGCTGTACAAACCAATTGCTTCACCTTCAGCGCATGCGTTGTCTGGTGACCAAACGCAAGTCGTCACGGGGCGTTGTTGATCGGGCGGGTGCACACTGGCACGTAGGATCACGAGAATTTAAGATACAACATTTAATGACACATCAGGTGGGTCATATACCTGATTGCTGTACATACCAAGTGCTTCACCTTTAGCATATGCGTTGTCTAGTGACCAAACGCAAGTCGTCAGCGTCACGAGGCGTTGGTGTTCGGGCGCGTCGCGTGCACCCTGGCACGTAGGATCACAAGAATTTAAGGTACAACATTTTGATGACACATTAGGTGGGTCATATATCTGATTGCTGTACAAACCAAGTGCTTCACCTTTAGCATATGCGTTGTCTAGTGACCAAACGCAAGTCGTCAGCGTCACGAGGCGTTGGTGTTCGGGCGCGTCGCGTGCACCCTGGCACGTAGGATCACAAGAATTTAAGGTACAACATTTTGATGACACATTAGGTGGGTCATATATCTGATTGCTGTACAAACCAAGTGCTTCACCTTTAGCATATGCGTTGTCTAGTGACCAAACGCAAGTCGTCAGCGTCACGAGGCGTTGGCGTTCGGGCGCGTCGCGTGCACCCTGGCACCTAGGATCACAAGAATTTAAGGTACAACATTTAATGACACTTCAGGTGGGTCATATATCTGATTGCTGTACAAACCAAGTGCTTCACCTTTAGCATATGCGTTGTCTAGTGACCAAACGCAAGTCGTCAGCGTCACGAGGCGTTGGCGTTCGGGCGCGTCGCGTGCACCCTGGCACGTAGGATCACGAGAATTTGAGGTACAACATTTAATGACGCATCAGGTGGGTCATATATCTGATTGCTGTACAAACCAAGTGCTTCACCTTTAGCATATGCGTTGTCTAGTGACCAAACGCAAGTCGTCAGCGTCACGAGGCGTTGGTGTTCGGGCGCGTCGCGTGCACCCTGGCACGTAGGATCACAAGAATTTAAGGTACAACATTTTGATGACACATTAGGTGGGTCATATATCTGATTGCTGTACAAACCAAGTGCTTCACCTTTAGCATATGCGTTGTCTAGTGACCAAACGCAAGTCGTCAGCGTCACGAGGCGTTGGCGTTCGGGCGCGTCGCGTGCACCCTGGCACGTAGGATCACAAGAATTTAAGGTACAACATTTAATGACACTTCAGGTGGGTCATATATCTGATTGCTGTACAAACCAAGTGCTTCACCTTTAGCATATGCGTTGTCTAGTGACCAAACGCAAGTCGTCAGCGTCACGAGGCGTTGGCGTTCGGGCGCGTCGCGTGCACCCTGGCACGTAGGATCACGAGAATTTGAGGTACAACATTTAATGACGCATCAGGTGGGTCATATACCTGATAGCTATACAACCAAGTGCTTTACCTACAGCGCATGCGTTGTTTGGTGACCAAACGCAAGTCGTCACGGGGCGTTGGTGATCGGGCGCGTGCCCGCCGGTCATGTAGGAAGTCGTTTGTCGTCCGTCACACTAGCGCATCTCGCGAACAGGGTTGTCACAATTCTTTTACAAATTATTTTAAATTATATTGATTTTAAAAGTGACGATTCAAATGTGCTTAATTTTATTATAAGGTGTATTGTTTTTACTAAGACTACTACTACGTATTTTAATTTATTTGTAGTTGCGTAAAAACAAATTCTTTCAATGTGACAGTTTTGGTTTCAATATGACTAGGTACTAACGAAATCAAATTATCTAAAAAAAACAATAAATTGTTTTCTACGATTTTGCAATTTATAATTTTATATTATTTAGACTGCATTATACTTATCTAAATGTAATATCAAAGATGCAAAAAAATAGTTTGAAATTGAAGCTTATCGATATAAAGATTACCAATAATAATTCTGATCTTAATACGTTTCTTTTTTGTTTTTTTCGGAAAAGAGGTCAAGTAAAAAATATTTTTACCACCCCTGCAATTATTATAAGAAGTATAGACCTTGTGTAGTCAGCTTAAGTATCATTTTACGGTTCTATTTTGTAACTGAAGTGGACCGTACAGTTCGCCTATTGTCTCCAACCAGTGGCTTGTCATGACCATAAGTCATTAAGTATTCAACGATGATAAAAATATGTTTTGAGCCTAATCCCGATACGGTTGACATCTTTTGGTGCTGTACTTTTTGGCCGCGGAGAGAGTTTTGTTTTTAAAATTGGTTATAGCGGGCTTACACGATGTGATGTAAGTTGATCAACTGCTAAACCGTCTGAACGATCAAATCGCAAGCGAGCACGTACATTTTGTTGACTGATAATAACTTATCAGCTTAAATCGCCTCGTGTGATCCCAGTATTACAGACTGTGATTCTTTTTCAATATTAAGAAAAAGATAGACAGAATAGATAGGTAAGAGTGTACTAGAAAAATTCTAGAAAAAATCGACTCACCCGTAGCACCTCAGACGGCGGACATGAACCCGTACCCTTTCCGGCCCAATGCGAGTTGCTTAGTGGGATTGGCGAAATTTTCTAGTAGGTACCTACTTTTACATTTACGCTGTAAGCCAGCGTTATTTCATCAATTCGAATGAAACATCTTTCCCTTATATATAGAGTGCTAGGAGATAATATAGTATTTATAAGTGCTTACCATTTTCAGTCACTCATATTGTAGAGACTTTATAGATCTTCAAACACTTTAACTAACACGGATACTGGCGTGGTGAACGGGAACTGTCCCCCGTGACCATGGCGGCAGCTGCAAATGTGCCAAAACTTCGGGAAAATAAAAAATCAAAATAAATACCAACTAACTACCAAAGTACTTTCAATAAAGCCGCTCTAGTATCCGTTAATTTTTTTTTATTTCATGTGTAGTGAGCTCGTACCTAAGCTTGAGATGTGAATATGCATAAGTTCGGCTCATAATAAGCTATCAAGACAAATTGGTATTACATCGATATAATATTCTTACCGGCGCGGCAGAAAATACCACCAAAAGCAATGTTGCCTAAGGTATGTGTATTAAATATGCTATCTCAGTAAAGGAAACACTCCTACCCTCTTGCTCTCTCTACCTTCGAACCAAATGCTTTGTTTTGATCTAAAACCACTAAGCTGCGCAGAATCACGCATTTCTCGTCCACAAATGACAACGGGATGAGTTAACGATCTTAACGCTTTGCTGCCCCTCAAATTATCCCGAGACCATTGCCCTGGTGTGCCTTGGCACATGACAACTTACGGTTCTCTATGTCCGTCGGCTTCCTCGTTAGATAGTACGGCCATTTTCTATTTGCTTGTCGCGGAAAATTGCGTAACAGGAGTTGTGACGTACTGGGGCCCAAGTCTGCTATTGTTAACGTCATAATGGTGTTTCAATTGTTTTTGAATTCTAAGCCTAGGGACCAGTAACCATCTAACCCTTTCTTAATTAAACCCAAAACCAAAACACTAAATTGAAACACTATTATGACGTTAAAATAGCAGACTTGGGCCCCAGGAAAAGATACATTATAACAATCCCAAAGAGCATTTGTATGTTGCAGCTATGTTGTATTGTATGTGGTTCCACTATCACGTTTTTTCCAATAAGTGTTGCATAAGGCTACTAACTTAAAACGGCTATAGGTTAAGTTAACCTATCACGCTTGTTCATTTCCATGTGTGGTGAAGCGTGGATATATTATTTTCTGGTTACTTCTTTGGAAAAGATCCATACAGCCACAAAGTACCTAGGCACTGCGGTTTCTTAACATACATCACCCACTATCAATATTTATAAATAAAAGACTGACTGATTGACTGATTTAGCGTTGCACAGGTCAACCAATAGATGGATCAGAATTAATCTAGGCATAATAGTACATTATGAGACAAGTTAGCTTAGGCGAAGGCGTAACTCAGCCGAGTGTGCAATAAGCAAGAGCTCACGAGTTTCATACGACGTTTTTCAACACATTTGCGAGGAAAAAACAAAGTATTTTATCACACAGCAACAAATATGGCAAAAACAAAATATGATAATTATGGGAAAAGGCGCGCAAGTTTTTTTTTGTTTTTTTTTCACACGCCCAACTCAAGAATATTTTGCGAACAAAGGGGTGAGGAGCATACAGCCTACTACTAATACTTCAAAATTATAATTTTAAGTGACAAAATGCAAATATTTTAATGTTTTATAACAAAATATTGTGAATTATGAATAATTTGATAATAATTATATATTTATTTGACTTAATTAAGGACTTACACATTTATTTATTCCAAAAATGAATATGAATTTTCAGCAGCATAAAACCTCTTGTTGTCAAAAAAACTGTATTACCCGGCTAAATTGGGAATGCCATGTTTACTCGCATAGAACTTGCAGTAAGGTACTAATTTAACTTTGTAGGGTTAATTCTATTACGAACTAGTGTTTTATATTATTGCACGCGTTTGTTATAGTTCGGTTTATGGCACTAAAAGCGATGTATTAGGGCTCACTTTACGAGCAAGTGTGTTGAAAACATAGTAACTATGATGTAGGCATATCCTAGAAAATGAATTGTTGAAATTTTCACGCTAAGTGAAATACCACTCGTACAAAGTCACAGGCTAAAGCTTTGCTGTTGGTACGATCGGACACAGGAGTAGTTTAACACTTTAACTTTATCTTACCAAAAATACGTTTCTTGGTAAGTTGAACCGCTAATGTGTTCGTGATACGTAATTAGCGCGACATGGTAGTATGTTGAGCTACATTCGAAGCTGACTGCATAATTTAAAGTATCGTTATAGAACTAGAACATTGTTAATAACACATGTATTGTATTAACTAGAAACAGGATCAAACATGCCTAAATACACACCGGCTTCTTTGACCACGTTGATAGAGGCTTTCATTCACTTATCTAAGAAGAGAACTATTGTTACCAACTTTATCAGTTTAAAGGCAAGTAAATATTACAACTGTTTACATTAAAATATGGGAGATGAGAGTAACAATATAGTACTAATATAAGTTATTTGCAAAATATTATGAACACGACTGCCCTGACCAAAACGAGCTAAAAAAAGTGAAATAACAAGTTTCATTGCAGTTGGGGGACCGTTCTGTGGATTAATTTTTAATCGAAGAGGTCCCCCGACTGCAATGTCACTTGATATTTAACTTTTTAATTCGTTTTTGGCAGGACAGTCGCGTTTTCAATATTTTTTAAATTATTTATTTTTATTTAATACATTTTAGTAGTTAGTGACAAATTATATAGTTTTGGAATGTGCTCATCAAGCCCTTTCATTCGATACCCATATTGTACCTAATAATTGACGACATAATTTTTACAAAAAATCTTTAGCCAATGTCACTCGGGGTAATGTAAGGATTCTAATGATACCTTACACATCCAAATCTGTTCAGGCATTTAAGAGTTATAGTGGAATAAAGAAACTCGCGAACAAACAAACATACATGAACCCTGAACATAATACACTCTTCTTTTTTGGGCAGTCGTGAAATTAAAAAAAAACAATTCTCTCTTTGTATGACTCTCAATGGAAACAAAATAATAATGAAGAAAAGAAAGAATTTTGATATGAAGATCCATTACCTCCTCGATTTGCTACGGTTACATGCAACGGTGTTTTTTTTTTACTCTAATGATTATGAAATCGATGTTCAAATATATAATACAGCAACTAAGGAGCGTCTTTTAACAAAATTATTTACAATACCTTTCATCATAACAACGACACAGCATAATTATCTAATAAAAAATATTATGATTTTATTCTCGTAAGTATAATAAATGAGTCGGCAACTAAACAACGAACTATTCCACTTATTATATAATGTCTTTGTTCAGGCATTATTCTACCATTCGTCTTGTCTAACAAATAAATCTACATTCGAAACAAATAGGACCTATGTCCGTTATTGCACCTTAGATAACGACCTACCTTTGGGTCTACTCTGAAACTACGACAATCGAACGAGGTTCGTTCCGCTTCGTGACATTATTACCTCGAGTAACCGAGAGTCGAACTTCATACGATTTGTTCGAAACATTTTCCGTAGTAGACCTCCTTTTGTTTAATTTCAGCGAATCTGTTGTTTGACTTTGATAACAGGGGTAATTTATAGAGGCTAGCATTACCACGTTTTATTATTATTTAATTCTTGTTGTCTCTCAACTCGTCCTATTTACAGGCAGTTAAGTTTGCATCCTCGTGATTGCACAATACGACGTTTGTTTAACATCTGATGTCCTTTATGAGATCTCAGGTGAATTGTTATAATGCTATCGTTTACATTTGCATTACGAAGATAGTCTGTATTTGCGCGCGCGTCGAGATTTTCCACTACGTCTAATCGTTATTGTGAGATGATTGTTTTTTAACTGTAACGTTTACGTCATGGTGTATAGGCTTTGTTTGTTGGTTTATGGGCTCTGAGTAGAAATTTTTAAATTCTACCTTTCTTAACGTTATATTAAGGTGGTAGCAAATTATGTGATGATACTGAAACAGGTGTTACTAAAACTAAACAACATTCTCCAAGGAACTTAGGTTGAAAAACGATTTTTTTGCGCCTTTCCATAGTAAGTATCAGCTGACCAATTCATTTTGTATGGGAGTATAAAAACTTTTTCGTTTTTCGATCTATGTTCCATAGAGAAAGTTGTTGAGTTTAAGCACTGATAACACCTGTTTCAGTAACACTACATAATTTGGTACCAACCTTTTATACCTAGGTACCGTAAGTATTGTGCACTTATATTTTGTAGTGTGCATGTGCATATTTTGCGGGCGGGCGGGCGGTGCACCTTGCATATTTTGTTTGCGGAAGTAAGTTACATATATTCCTTTTTTCAAAATGGTTTGGGATTTCGCCAAGTGACGCCTGATTCATTTAAATACCGTTATTATGTTTATTATTTATTATAATTTACGATATATTATATATTCAAGTTGGTAAATATCGTTACTTATGGCTTCTAAGATTCTTGCGCCCGTTCTTCTTGTCAGCTAAAAAAGTCTGGAACGGGTGGTAGGAAAATATAGACGATTCAAAAGTATTTAATAATTAAGTTTATTTGAATAAAGCTTATTTCACTTTCACTTTCACTATTATTTTTATTCATTTTGCATTGATCGCAAAAACCATCAGCCATCTCCACATGAGAAAAACTATTTTTTAACTATCTGTCATTGTCATTATTAACTGTACAAAGCTGTATAGAAAATAACATTATTAAATGACATAATACCTACTAAGAACTTTGATCTAAAAATCTCTCTCATACTTTTCTTCCCCACGTGAAAAACAGTACGCGTATACGCTTATGCAACTATCTGCGTATTATAATTTATTGCATTTCATTGTGCGCGAATCGTGGGCCCGTGTCGCTAATCGTTTATAGAAAAAGCGTGGGGTATTTTGGACATTTGGCTAGGGAACCCTAAAATGGTCATAAAACGGTCAGCAACATTAGGACCATGGTATATTGCTAATAAAAGTGAGAAATTGTTATTCATGGTTTGATTTTTTTCTGCCGTCTGTCCGATAAGATCATATATCAATGCATAATCTGTAATAGTTATTCGTATTGCTCGATTTGTTGTCACATGGAAACTGTGGAGTCGAATGTGGCTGGTATTTCTTGAAGTCAGCGAACAATGTTCTTCTAGGAAACTAACTGGTCCAAGATCTTAAAACATCACTACAATTTTAAACAATTTACTTGACTGGGTTAAGAAGACGTCTACGTTCATACGAAAACTCTTTTTTTATTTATTTATTTAGGACAGCTAACAAGAACATACACCAAAGACAAGGCAATGATACATTCAAAGAACTTACATGCTACAGTGTTGTCTTTTTTACAAGCTGCCACGACATGCATTTTATCAACTATTTAATATATTATAAGTATATCTATGTCTAAGTGTATCTCTTATTCATAAAACGTATCAATTCGGTAATGAAGCAAATAATGCACTGTACCCTTAGCACGAACAGCTATCGAGAAGAAAAACGCGCGTAAAATTACTCGATAGACAATTCTCTATGGAAAATTTCATTTCGCTTATCGGCAATAGATGGCGCTGTACAAATTTTCAATACTAAATTTATCTATCGAATGATTTTACGCGCGTTATTTTTTTCGATAGCTGTTCGTGCTAAAGGTACTGAACTAAGAAGCCTAAAAAATTAATCAATGAAATAAAATTAAAATACTTTAATTTATGAAAATGCTATTTTATAAAATGATTTGTGTTTGACTTCCATCGTTTGTGAATATTATGATGTGACCCTATTTTTTTTTTTTAAGGGGTGTCTACTGAAATGAAATTTTAATATCCACCGATTCAGTAGTACCTAACAAAATTGTTTTGCGGGACGTCTCTACAGATGCCCAATGTTGCCCCCTAAGGTGAAAGGTCACGAGGGGCACACGACGGTCAGTGGCGAATGGTACGGATTGGGACCCCATCGGCTTCGGCACCAGAGACCATAACGAGATTACCGTATTATACAGCAACCATTGCTCTTTGACTATTCACTACTTTTTAATAATGTTGGAGTAAACTAGCAATGGTTTCCGCAAAATCTCTATGGTAACAAAACAATTTACAGAAAATCTATTGTTCGATATATTTTTATAAAAGCTGGCTTTAGACAATTTTGTGCTCTACCGTGATGCTTATAAAAGCTTAAGTGGCGTGTGTTTTATGATGCATAGTGAATGTAATTAGATATTGGTCGTTATTCATATCGATATAACAAAATCTGATTGTTCTGTTGCGAGTAATGTGGAGTATTTCTATTTTTGTGGTATTGTGGCTGTAAGAGCTTGTCCACACGGCGCATTGCGTCGCACACAACGCAAATATTTTGCTTACATTTTGCGTTACGACAACGCAACTCGTCGTGTGGATCAGCTCTATGTTGCGATGACCCAACGCGACAACGACGTGTGGACCGGCAACGCACTTAAAGTACAACCTGTACCCTTAGCACAAACAGCTATCGAGAAAAAAAACGTGCGAAAAAGTACTCGAAAGAGTAATTATCTATGGAAATTTTAATTTCGCTTTATGGCGATAGATGGCAATGTACAAATTGCCCATACAAAAATTAATCTATTGAATGATTCTACGCGCGACATTTTTTTCGATGACTGTTCGTGCTAAGGGTTCTGAAATAAAAACGAATACTGCGGTACACAGCAATGGCAAAGCTTATTTTAAAATGTATATAAATGAAGACAAATAATAATAATAATATTTTTTTATTTGACATAATCTTTAGTACAAATTCCTATGAAGACTCTGACACCCAAATTAGGCTAAATACCTGTATCTCAGGAGTCAGTGGCTTCTCTTATCCCATTTATAACGACCGATCGTTATAAAGATTCAAAATAAGTATAAGGAATATCCTCAATTTAAAAATATAAATGAGCGGAAAACTTTTTCTTATTGTTTACCAATCGCCGCAGTGATCGTTTGACATTGTTTTGGATTTCCTGAAAATTTAGTTTTGTTTTGGTATTTTTCCATGTATAGTTTATGCATCAAATTAACAATACTAAAAACTGCTGTGATACGAGATAAAAAAATGTTTCAGTAACAACTGGGTTAATTAAAAATACGACAGCTGTTATGTCAATACAAGTAAGCTTATGCTCTAAGCAAGTAAGCCTAACGATTTTAAAATCAATCCTTTTTTAGGCAGTCTAAAAATCTTATACTTACTAACCTACATCGTTAATTGATCCGTTCTGATGATTGGAATACCATATTTTCATCCACCTCAACAAACAATCAAACTCTTTACTAATCCACAACTCAAACTGCGTACATCACTCAAAAGTGTTATTGGTTGAAATTGCGAAGTCTAATTGGATTTGTCAATCCGAATCTTCGGGAAAACAGCGTTAGCACAATATAAAAAGTATGTAGGTCAAACAGAAGGTCCACTCTGGCCGTATTCGAAAACGCTACCGAAGTTGGTGCGCTAAAAACTCCTTTAGAGCAGGGGCCTAATCGCGCTAATTTTTCAACTATAAAACCAAAGCTAAATCGTTACCGTTGCAGGTTCGTTTACAGAAAAATACTCGCTTTAGTTTTGTTAAAATTGTTGAATACTCTGCCTAAGGAGTCTAGAATTACAATCTGGGAATATTTTAATCGAAAATTATGAAGCTAAACCTAAATAATATAACCTAAATGACAACGTAACATTTTTGGTTTTATCGTTCAGAATTACCGCGAATGGGCTCCAGCTGAACTACGTAGATACTATTAAAAGTAATTTTTATTTTTAATGTACTCTGATAGTTGCGTGGAGCGTGAAATCTGTAAATTTTTAACTGCTACAGTAGGTAATAACTACTGTAGATCATTCGGCGATCAAAGTCCGAAGACATTTCTTCTTGTCTACCTAGCACTGTAGCACTCATCTTCATTTTCATTTTTCCTATTTACTTACATTTATTTTGTATATTTATTACCAAAATATAATTATCTTTTATACTTCCTTAATTTTTACCAATTCCTCCCCTCCTAATTCGCTCCTTCCTGATATTATTTTAATACATAAGGTTGTAATTATCTTTTATACTTCCTTAATTTTCACCAATTCCTCCCCTCCATTCGCTCCTTCCTCATTTTAATTTCATTATTTTAATACCTATGGTTGTCAAACATATTTTTATTCCGCAATACCTTATATTAAGGCCGCCTTTTGTGTACTTTGTTCTGTTATTTTTTTTTTCATTTATAATTTGTTTTGTGTGATATAAAGTATTAGTCTGACATGACCGGAGATTTCCAGCAGAAGTAGGATGACGAACACGACAAAGATTTTGTCTACCCCTAAATGTAATTATTGACAGTTAAACAAAGAGTTTGTCTATATTGGGATGTCATTTTTGACATTTAGGCGTAGACAAAACATACTATATATATGAGACAAAACCGCTTTCGAAGTCGTCATACTTCGTCATACTACTAAGTAGGGCTGTACGAAAAGTTTAAACAAGATTTTGTTCCGAGTTGATATTCTGTCAATTATATATTTTGTGCCGTTGGTCCGTCATCTCGAAACTCGCCGGAGTCCACCAATCAAACCCGTCACCGATGATCTAATTAAAATATACTACGAACAAAGTTACGGAACCTCCCTTGTTGTTGTTTTGGAGAGTTGGGGGCCAGCTCCGCCATTCCATTAAAAATAAAAAGAATCCACGGTACAAAGATAGTATGTTATATTAAATAATTAACAAGGCGTTTTTTTGAAATAAATTTAAAATTTAATAAAATTAATGAGATATACAGAATGAACCAAAAATGGGAAACCGTATCTTCAGACCATCAAACTAAACAACATGGGACCAACTCTGAAATCGCGAAAAACACAATCAGTTGTTTCATACATTTTGATATTTTCGTTATTAATTTTTATGTACCTACACCTGATTTTTTTTCGCGATTTCAAAGTTAGTCCCATGCATAACTCCTATAGTAAACACATAAACTTAATATAGTATAAATAAGTTTATGAGTACCTAAACATCAAACCTAACAAGTTATTAAGTTTGATTGTCCGAAGGAACGGTTTTCCCATTTTTTGTAGACAAAACACTAACGTTACAATATGATATTGAATTTTTGATTTTAGCATTCACAATGCTATGTTTATATATAAAGTTACTTAATATAATTGAAAAAATACTAGAAAAAATCGACTCACCCGTAGCAGCTCAGACGGGACTCGAACCCGCACCCTTAGGATTCCGGCCCAATGCACTAACCAATTATGCTACCGAGTCGCCAGTGGGAGTGGCGAGTCCCGTCGGAGCTGCTACGGGTGAGTCGATTTTTTCTTGTATTTTTTCAATTATATTAAGTAACTTAGGGCTGATTTTTCAATCCTCAGATAACAGATATCAAGCAGTTTAAATATTAAACAAATCTAATAAAAGTCATTCAAATATGTGACAGACAAACATAAAACCTAAAACGCTATCAAACGGATAAAGCTCTATCTAGGCATTGAATAATCAGCCCTTAATATATAAAAATAGCATTGTGAATGCTAAAATCTAAAAATTTAATATTATAACGGGTGTAACAAGCCTTCAACGAAGCCGAAGTCCATGTATTCCGCCCATCATCAGGATCATTTTTGTCTTTTAGACTATACCTGGGAAACCAATAGCTACGAAGTTATTCAAGGTCAAAGTCAATTTTTTTTTTCAAATTTTTTATGAAATCTTTTTTTATTCGTTATTTCCTACTTTTTTACTAATGAAACATTATCAAAATTTTAAGTATTTCGTAACAAACAATGGCTTTAAAACGTCGTCACTCGATGTATCTCATGAGCACGCACATAAACGCTGCCTTTCAACTCGGCCGCACGCAGCTGTGTAGCATACACGCGCAGGCGCGGTCTGTTGTACGCGTCACATTGCGTGGTAATGCATGCAATGCTTTTTTAACACCAAAAATCAAAATGGTTTCCCAGTAATCATTTTGAACTGAAATGGTCCTGATGATGGGCAGAATACGTAGACCTCGGCTTCGTTGAAGGTCTTGTTACACCCTGTATAGCTGTTTCATCTTAATCGATTGTCTGGCATCGATATGGTAAAGATGTTGCATTCGAATGTTGAAGGTAATTCTTCACATTGATGAAATAACGCTGGCTTACAGCGAAAACGTAAAAAGTACTAGAAAATTTCGCCACTCCCACTAGCGACTTGGTAGCATAATTGGTTAGTGCATTGGGCCGGAATCCTAAGGGTGCGGGTTCGAGTACCGTCTGAGCTGCTACGGGTTAGTCGATTTTTTGTAGTATTTTTTTCAATTATATTAAGTAACTTAAAGTTACAATATGAGCTTAGGTATGCTACATAGTACTCACTTAGAAAAAAGTAGGCAGTCTGTTAAACGTAACAAAATCAATTCGTTTTTCAGACTCCAGCAGAATCTTCAGAAGCCTTCTGCAATTGTAAACTTTGAATTTAATTGTCATTATTTTGTAGGCAAAGATGCTCTTAAAGGTTTTTATAAAAATACTAGCTTCTGCCCGCGACTTCGTCCGCGTGCAGAAGCCGTCCCCGTCCCCGTCCCCGTCCCCGTCCCCGTCCCCGTCCCCGTCCCCGTCCCCGTCCCCGTCCCCGTCCCCGTCCCCGTCCCCGTCCCCGTCCCCGTCCCCGTCCCCGTCCCCGTCCCCGTCCCCGTCCCCGTCCCCGTCCCCGTCCCCGTCCCCGTCCCCGTCCCCGTCCCCGTCCCCGTCCCCGTCCCCGTCCCCGTCCCCGTCCCCGTCCCCGTCCCCGTCCCCGTCCCCGTCCCCGTCCCCGTCCCCGTCCCCGTCCCCGTCCCCGTCCCCGTCCCCGTCCCCGTCCCCGTCCCCGTCCCCGTCCCCGTCCCCGTCCCCGTCCCCGTCCCCGTCCCCGTCCCCGTCCCCGTCCCCGTCCCCGTCCCCGTCCCCGTCCCCGTCCCCGTCCCCGTCCCCGTCCCCGTCCCCGTCCCCGTCCCCGTCCCCGTCCCCGTCCCCGTCCCCGTCCCCGTCCCCGTCCCCGTCCCCGTCCCCGTCCCCGTCCCCGTCCCCGTCCCCGTCCCCGTCCCCGTCCCCGTCCCCGTCCCCGTCCCCGTCCCCGTCCCCGTCCCCGTCCCCGTCCCCGTCCCCGTCCCCGTCCCCGTCCCCGTCCCCGTCCCCGTCCCCGTCCCCGTCCCCGTCCCCGTCCCCGTCCCCGTCCCCGTCCCCGTCCCCGTCCCCGTCCCCGTCCCCGTCCCCGTCCCCGTCCCCGTCCCCGTCCCCGTCCCCGTCCCCTGCATGTGCATGTCCAGGTCCAATCATGGCCACCGTGTTGGACTTCAAAATAAATGTCATTTTCGCAACCACCATCCCATGAAACCTCAAGAACGACATCCACATCGATTTTCATCTTTACTTACCCCATTTACACCTTAAGGGAGGATTTTCAAAATAACAAAATATGAGTTTGCCTATTTATTTTTAGACATGCTCCTACGAATTTTAAAGTTGTAATGTCTATTTTATATTATTTTTCCATACAAAATTTAAACCCCATTTTCACCCATTTAGGGGTTAAATCATGTCCACTGTTTTGGACTTCAAAATAAATCTCATTTTCGCAATCACCATCCCATAAAACCTCAAGAACGACATCCATATCTATTTTTATGTTTACTCACCCCATTTACCCCTAAGTGGTTGATTTTCAAAATTACAAAATATATGTTTGCCTATTTATTTTTAGATGTGCTCCAACGAACTTTAAAGTTGTAATGTCTATTTTATATTATTTTTTCATACAAAATTTGAACCCCATTTTCACCCCATTAGGGGTCAAATCATGTCCACCGTGTTGGACTTCAAAATAAATGTCATTTTTGCAATCGTCATCCCCGAAAACCCCAATAACGACATCCATATCTATTTTTGGGGTTGTTTACCCCTTTTCACCCCCATTTCATCCCAATAGGGGTTCAAATACTAACAATATACGTTGCGTTAGATGTCTATCCATAAATAAATTATAAATTTAGCGATTTTTACTTCGAAAATAAAGGATTTTCTTCAATACACAACTTCATCCCCCTTTTGACCCCTTCGGGGGTAGAATTTTGAAAAACGCTGAGACCCGTATTTGTTTATTTTCAATGGTCAGTCTAAACACAAAATTTGAAGATCCTAGCTTCAAAACTGAGGGATTTTCATACAAACTTTGATCCCCTTTTTTACCCCCTTAGTGGGTGAATTTTGAAAAACCCTTTCTTAGTGCACCCCTAGACCTCATAAGGAACCTACGTGCCAAATATGGAGTCTCTAGACCCAGCGGTTTGGGCTGTGCGTTGATAGATCAGTCAGTCAGTCAGTCATTCAGTCATTCAGTTTACGATTTTATAAATATAGATAGAATTAATGATGAATGACTTGCAATACCTACGACTACATAGTACTTACAAAAAAAAATATTATCTCGTTGTTGTTTTTGCAACAAAGTAGTCAAAATATTCTTCAGGCAAAGATTGCAACATTTAACGTAATTTACTGTAACGACTTGACACCAATTTTCTCGTGTTTATCATCAGCAACAAGTCGGTGGGCAGTCATCCATCTACTTATTTACATTCCTATCACCAACAACCGGCCCACTGTCATTCGACAACACCATAAAACCTCCTGGAAAACTTTGAAACAGAAAAACGTACCTTACTGCCATAATTTTAAAACCTTTAATCGAAAGCTTTTAGTGATGGGAAAACTATCGGAAAACATTTGAAACCACTTTTTTATAACCGACTTTAACTGTGTTCTTTTAGAGTTTGAATTCGATTGGGTTTTTTAAAACGGTTGGCAACAAAATGACATGAGTGGTATATGCCCGCACGTCCTCTTTAGATAAGATAGAGGCCACCTGAACCGACACCAATACGGTAATGATGCTGATAGGAGTCGACCGGCAAATTAATGGTCCGATAAAATACCGGTATGATCAACTTACCGGTCCAATTTGTATGCTATAAGACGTTAACCTGAAACAGTTTTTGTTTCCATTTCCAAATGGAAAATGGAAATTTAAAAAAGTTCTTAAAGGTCTATATTATTTTTATTTACATATTGTTTGCAATACATATCTAAATAATTCTTCAGGTGAGAAGGTGGGATCTGAATGAACCCGCATCATTAATTTAGCAAGCAGAGAAAAGTGCAACTTTACTTACAGATTGTTTACTTTATTTATTAGTCAACGTAGACTTTTTTCTAGTAAACGTATCAAGATGAAAAATACACACGATTTTAAGTTGAACTCTCAAAAATACAATTGTGAAAACCGCATCCATTTTGGTGCAGTAGTTTTTGCGTGATGAGACAGACAGACAAAAAAAATAAAAACTTTTGTTTTGGTTTCTAATACTTACCTTGCAACTTGCAACGGCAACCGAGTTGGCTCGGTTCAATACTTCGTGAAATACAAACAAAACGACATTATTTCAAATATCCCACCTTCGATTCAACCCGAGTTGAATCCCGGATCAGCGTTGATTTCAAAAAATTGCAAGTCGGCCCATCGCTATTATTAAATATCTCGTATGTACATATCTAATAATAATAAAAAAAAACACTTTATTGCACACTAAGACAGGACATATTACAAAGAAAAACAATAAACAGAGAAAGCACACAAAAGGCGGCCTTATTGCTAAATAGCAATTTCTTCCAGGCAACCTTGAGTAATAGAGTGAGAGAAGAAAAGGACAGTGGGGAGTGGGTGCAAATATGGGAAGGAGAACAGATATAGATATAAAAGAATAAATAGAAAGAAATGAAGTTTTCTAGATTACTTGAAGTGATATATCTGTACAAATCGGCCAGTTACAATTTTCTTATTTAAGTTCAGACTCATTTGATTGACACATAATTATAAATGGTCTAACTAACCACGTCTAGCGATAATATGACCGTGAATATAAATGAACCTCCAAGAAATAAACCTTGGACGGAAATGAACCTTAAGTAGTATTCGTAAAATCTTACAAAGCTGATGTTTTTAAAGCAACGTTTAGTTAAAAGTCCATGTTTAGTAACCACAGTCCTCACAACCCTAGATTCTGCGAAGGACTGCATGTAGACCGCTGAAATTGCATAATGATCACCTATTTCGTGAGCTGCCACACGCCGATTCGTGTTAGTGATGTGACGTGTTGCTTGTTTAGTTGATCGATAAAGTTTCAGATAAAGGATCGGAAAGAAATGATTTCTAAACAATGTTACCCCATGGAATGACGCACAGTTCCCAGGTACTGCAATGGTGAACATTACAGCTACAGATGTTAGCGTTCACTGACTAAAGCAACCAGCGACCTATTACGAATAAGGCACGAAAAATTGTTTTGTGTAAAAGCAATCACGAAAATATGACAAAAATTATACAGATAATAGGGATGTTGACTAATGAATAAAATAACGAAATACTAATAAAAATCGTAAACATATTAAACTTTTAGAGTAGCTTGTATACCTCTTGGTTTTATATATTGCATATTATTTGTATTATGACCCTTCAAAGTTGGGTGGACAAGTCCATTTAAAAAGTATAAAATTTATTAAAATAAATGATACCTTTAATTAGTCCGTAAAATGTATAGCAAATTTGTCGAAGAAACCATTTTGATAAACACAATATTTAATATAGCTGCTTAACAAATTTCCTATGCGTTGCATACAAACTTGCAAGGCGTGACGTCATAACGTGGAAGCCATTAGTATGAAGCGTTTTTGATCGAGTCCATTTGTGTGCATTTCACACTGTGATATCTCGGGCAGTTTTCATGCTAGCGAATTAATTCTTTTACCAATGTTTCTTTTTTTGAGAGGTAATTTATGTAACATAAAATAAAAAAAATAGTCAACATCCCTATTATCCTGGACGCCTTTTGAGGGGGCTAACTTACAGAAAACAAAACAATCAGTTTACTAACATCGACAGAGAGAGAACTCAACGCTAACCGTTCGCTTCCCTACGGTGACCGCGCGGTCTCGGCTGGCGTTATTTCCATAGCTAATTGCAAATTGCAATTGCAGGTCGCTGTCAACGCTCGCGCTAATGTGTCATAACGGCCAGCGATGCACCTGTGATTACCAGAACCGCCTGACCTTAGAGGTTGGATCATGCTGGCTTTTAGTCCTAAATCCAACCACGTGTGCGGATAAACGCTGTCTGCGTTGGAGATAGGTGAAGCTCACAAGAGCCGTAGGCAACTGGATGGCGTGTTTAATCGTTTTTTGTGCCTTTGTTAAAATTTATTTCTGTACGAATCAAACTAACGTTCTTCCGAAGAAAACCAAATGAGTCCCGATTTCATATTTATCCCCGTTTTTAAATCTGCTGGTAACGTTTTGTTTTTTATTTCAAAAATCTGTATTTTTGTTACAAATATCCTAAATATACACACGTGTTACATATTTGCGAGCATTATCATATCGACCTTTGGCGGCGATCGCCAAAAAGATCTACAAAGAGAGAACCGACCGATCAATCATATTCGAGTAGGAATCGAGAAATTTAACACTATTATTCGGTGGCCAATATTTAATACCATTATTCGGCCACGATCGAGCAAAGAATTCTTTTCTGGCCGCTAAATAAATATGGGTGCTGGTTCGTTTAAAATTTTTCGCGCTTCGTCAGGTGTTATGAAAAGGAATTTGGTCATGGTATAACGTTTTGCAATTGTATGAAAGGCGCAAAATGGGCTTTATTGGTTAGCACATAAAAGTTATCGAAAAAGATTATTGTGTATTAGCCTCCAAACATTTTTATACAAGTTTGGAAAAAATAATCATGTAAGGTTTAACTACACGGTAGCCGAAGTTTATGTCCTTTTTGTGCCTACGAAAAGCTGTGTTTGACCAGCTTTTACGTCTGCAAAAATGTTACTAAAATGTTGTATAATGTAATGTAATGTAATGTTTTATATTTCCGATTAAAAAAGCTCGAATCTATTCTAAGAATTGTTGTAGATGTTAGTAGGATTTCATACCAACCAATAATGAAAGATTGGACGGAAAAGAATAGAAAAAAGTTAATGTATGAATTTATTTGATCATTCCACATTTCTTTTATATTATTTAACATCTTAATAAAAAAAATATATTAGAAGTTATCTTCGTCAAACGGGTTTTAGCTATTCATCCCAATAATGATTAATCGATTGCACCGGATCACCCAATCGGTATATGCAATAAATATCGCAGATTTGATTATTTCCCTTCCAGTCCGCACAGGAAGCAGTCTTCCTACCAGATGGAAACTAATCGTTCGTTTTCTCGTCATCATTAATTCGAATAAGTGTACGTCCGAGTGAGTTCTGACACTGCGTACAACACCAAATCAAGTTGTGTTTCTTTCTGAAAACCGTCACAGTATTATGCCTTTTATTGTAAGCATGAGAAGGGTGATAATGCTATGAAAGTCTTTTCTGTTTTGATAGGAACTTTGTAGAGCAGTTGTACCCTTGTCATCCAATTGTTTCGTCGTCCGATCATTAGCCGGTATTGATATATCGCCCGTGACGTGAAGACAACTTTATGATAGTTTCATTGTCCTTTTTTGCGAACATTATTTATTGATTGTAGTTATCGAATGACCCATCTGTATTACTAAAGTGACGAAAAAGATTTTTCGCCAATCAGGTTTATCAGCTTATTTGTAGTTAAAATCAATCACAATAATAATTTCTTAGAAAATGATGAAACAAATTAAAAAGGTTAACCTTTGTGATATTTTTGGTATTAGGTACTTAGAAAGTTACTAGAATTCTAAATAATATGCGGTCGGGATTTGAAACACGTTTCTTCATAAATTCATATTCATTTATTCCACATGAAATCACAATACTTCTAATCCAAACGAGTACAAGCTTTGTCAAGCAGTGAGCTTTTTTATTTTAATGTAATAAAGTAATTCTATAACAATCACTCAGGCTGGCGCAGATACGTATTTCAAAATTTCCCCAGATATCATTTTATTTTTCCCCAAAATGATAAGTTTGTATGAAGAGAAGATTTAAAATTTCCCCAAACACGATTTCTTTGTTCCCCAAAGTGATACGTTTTGTATTACAATAAGATTTTCATTTTCGCCCAATAATTAAAATTTTCCCCAAAACTGCGAAAAAACCCCAATCTGCAATCACCGCAATATGGCTTTACATTTTTTTCTAGTCATTTAATGTCAAACGCAATTCAAAGCTGTTCTCATCTTTATAAAATAACACCAGGCCAAGCGTGATCGTTTAACCACATTTATGGAATACGCACAATACTTCAAAACCGCCAAAAATCACGAACGCATCATTACATTCGCATTCAAAAGTGTTAAAAAAATTTACACGTAGGTGGTCTCAACGTGTTAAATAATAAGTGCACCTATGCAATGTTCTATATAATAAGGGTGGGTTTAATCGTCGCTGGGTGGTCGGATAACTACGCCGGGATTATAGTCTATAGACACGTGTGCTTAAGGCTATTGTGGCCGATTGTACATTGATATCGTACGCGTTATAGTTTTAAATGGGCGCTGGAGGGTTTGAAATGTAGGGCTTTGTAAAAGCGGGCTTTTCGCTGGTATTTTTTGATATAATTTATACAATCTCAATATGTTTGCATATTAAAAAAATAGATTGTGCAGTAAATACAATGATTCGTCCAACCATGACACTCAAGCGTTATCACTATCTCTACATATAAAACAAAGTCCCTCGCCGATCTGTCTGTTTGTCTTTCTCTCTGTTCGCGATAATCTTAAAAACTTCTGAACGGATTTTTTCGTCTTCTTCTGAACGCGTTAAGGCGAGGCCAGTTCACGAAATTTACTCTTTCACTATGTCTTTAGAATAAGGTTGAATATCGCATAACTTTAATTGACGCTTCGCCAGAAATTTGACGAATTTTAGTACATTTTTATTGGTTTCTGAAATACTGGATCATTTATTAAAAATGTACTCAGTTATTGTGTTAGATCGATAAAAAAAGCTATCCTTTTTGCATAAAAAATCATATCACTGTCGTTGAAAATTACTAAATCTGACGATTTGAAATTTATTTGTATATGTTTTTATGGTGTTATTCAGGATTTTTTTAACGAGTTACCATGCCATTTTTCAATATTCTGTTCGGTTACTTTACTTCTTTGTTTCTTTTTCAGTCTACAGTAATTTTTGTGAAGTAGAATTTTAATAATAATAATAATAATAATAAATTTTTAATAATTTTTTTTTACATCAGTTCTGCACATTGGATGTTCAAAAATCAGACTTTTCATCAGATCGTGAACTGGCCTCGCCTTAATTACGCGTGCGATAATAAATTCAAGCACGATTCGTACACCGATGATGAGACGGGACTCGAACGGGATGGAAGAGACTTTTGGAGATTGGAGGTAACGACTGTAAGGTATTTGTTTTCTTTTTGGGTGTAGTTGGAAGGTCGCATTTGGCTAAAAAGGAAGGAACCGAAGCGAAGCGAGGGCGGATCGCTAGTTTTTAATAAAATACATAAAAATAACATAATTATTGACGTCCAGTCACTAACAATCAAAATACATAATTAGTCTTGATAATATCCTTTATAAACAGACGCTCTCTATCTCTCTATGTTCTAAAACATGATTTAAAAAAGCAATGAATAGAAACCTCATTGACTTTTGATTCAATTAGATTCAGCTTACAAAGTTTTAAATCGTGCCCAACCAATTGACGTAACCCGCTAAGCATTTGCTGGTCCCACTGAGCGGGTCGCCGTGTGCCCGATCCATGCATTAGCTCGCATGTCCTTTATCTGAAAATGTATGGAAGTGGAACGGTCGATAGGCGTTATTATCGCATTTAAGCATTTAAGATATCTACTATAGGTAAATTTTTGTCAAAAAAAATAACTATCCCGTTGAAATTCCATTGGACTGCAAAGAAAACTGGTTACCAAGTTATTTTCAAATATGTAGATACCTAGAAATATGCTCACTTCACAGTTTTATTGATAAAAAAATTGGGCAGTTTTCTTTGCAGCCCAGTGTATTAGGTTATTATTAAAACAAACTGTGTGGAAAACATTGTAGAAAATAAAATTGAAATGTTTTATAGCAGTTAATAGAAACTTTGATTTTTCTTAACACAATAGGACCCTGTAGGGGACTATGTTAATTTTTAGTAATTTTCGGTCTACGGCGTAGACCATTGAAAATGTAATTCTCACGTTTTCAATTTAACAACTAATATTTCTCAATTTAACAACTAATATATTATTACCACACCAGTGTAAAACTTTTTTTAATATTTTAGTAATCTAAAGCCATCTTGTGATGTAACCGGCATCCAGGCCCACAGCTGCAGATAATTCTGGTGGTGCAACGGCAACCGCAGGCTAATTGCGTCCATCCTAACCTAACTTGTGATATTAAGATGTTAGGTTTGGAGTACACTGTACTTAAAAAGATTTAAGACATACAAATTATGTTTGAAAGGTTACACAGTGCCACTTCTCAATTCGTTTTGTTTATGTCATTAATATTCAACTGTAATTTTTGAGCAAAGAGACATTTAAACCAAAACTCGTAACCAATATGAGGACTTTCCCAATCAACAATATTTTTATGACTACTTTTTTAGTGCTATAGTGTATTAACTTGTAACCAAAAAAAGTATTTTTGATTGCGAAAATCATGTTCATCAACATGATTTTTGCAATCAAACATAATTAATTAATTATTAACGTTCTTTTTATGCACAACGGGATAGTGCTTGCCCTTTACCTCACCTGATGTTAAGTGACGATAAGGCCGAAAGTGTAAGCGCACTACACTCGGAATTCTCACCACTGAGGAACTGGCTCTTACCTCTAATTGCCGGAACACACCAATGTTTAAATTGTTGTTATGGCGTCAGACTGTAAGATGGTGGTAGCTATCCAGGCGGACTTGAAACAAGCCCTACCACCAACCAAACCGAGTACATACAAATGTACCCCTCTCCTGGTAATCAAACCCGGGACCCCTGCGTCTTACTAGACCACATGGGCGGTTCTTATAGTTGAGAAAAGAAAGAAGCAATATGAACACCCACCCTTACTCGTTGGTCGTGCTCGGACACACAGCAAATTGAAATTAAAACTGAGCAGAGTGAGACAGGGCGCGATTAAGGCGGGATTGCACTTTTGAAACAGTCTGCAGCTTAATGAGTCCTTTCTGGCCGTTTCTTAATAATCTGTCGTTGCTCAAGATGCTGAGCTTTGTCAAATGATGACAACAAAATATCATGGTAAGAGCACCCTTTTTTGTTGACTTCAAAAGTTAACAAAGAGAAAAACGAATAATACCTATTATAGACCAAGGATTCGTTGTCCAGTCGTGCCATTGAATAAAATTTAATAGACTTTGACTACTTTGACTTTAATAGACTTTTTTAATAAACATTTCAACAGTTTTAATAAAACAACAACAGTATCTGATAAACTTCTAAATATTTGGTGAACGGAAAATATTTTTTCCTAGAATAAAATAGCAGATAACATTTTTATAAGTAAGTATTTCCTCAACATTATCTGTCATTGTAAAAACGATTAAAATTTATCTCGCCACGGTCATATCACAAAAATCAAGAAACAGATTGTGAGAACAAATAGATGTTAAATGTTATCTCCACGCGGACTGTGTAATTAAAGTGATATCATTGCGCTATTTGGTTTGGGATTCGGTGACCGGCGAGGGCATCGTGGAAGGAAAGCTGTAAATATGTCTTGTGCTGTAGACTGCGGAACTGACTGGAGAGAAGAGCGATTTCTGTTAATTACAATATTTTGTGGTTTATGAGCAGTGGTTGGCGTAGCTGTTTACGGTAGCGTGCTAACTGGTGGCAAAAACTGGTCAGCCTTTTTTCCACAAAAGATGTGCTAAGGTGTGATGTTCGTTCAGGAGGTTCGGATGTTTATAAATGTCCACCAATAAGGATCGTTTATTTTCTTCGCGTCATTTAGCTTATCACTAGTGGAAAGGGATTCGACGTAGGTAGATATAACTTTTCATGCTTTGGCCTCACTCATAGCTTAGCTACGAGTAGGTACAATGGGCAACAGCGTCGCTTAATCACTCCTAAGGTTAAAATCGCTTGCACGTCGTCACAACATACTTACGTTTAATTGGTGCAGGTGGTAACTGGTTAAACAACGCTGTTGCCAGTACGTAATTAACATATTTCTAGTGAAAATGCAGTTTTAGAACAGCTTGCAGACAACTAAATCTTTTTACCACTAACGCTCCGCTTATCACTCAGTTCGAGCGTAAATGACTTTCCCGCAGTATCTTAAACTCAACAAATATTGTCAGACATCACCTTGGACCACACACAATCACGAGAATTCTCTGTTTTCATCACTGCCTCTTGTGTGATGAAATATATACAGCCATTGTGACGTATGAGACTTAAGCCTGTTTGTATGAATCTGAAATTTTGATTACAGCACCAATAAAAGTGTTTGTTTTATTTTGTGCTATGCGCCATTTTTACTAAACAGTGTCTTTGTTTCAGTGAAAATAATAATTGTAACAAAACTTCTCTTCATACCAAATAATTACCTTACCTTATTTTTTTGTTAATTTCTACGTTACTTCTTCTTTCAGCCTCATGTTACTCACTGCTGAATGTTAGGCCTCGTCATTTGCACGCCATCCTTTTCGGTCTTATCTTTTTTTATCCAGTTTCTTCCTCGTTACTTTGGTGATGTCATCCGACCATCTAGCTTTGTAGCACCGTCCTTGTTTTCCACTCTAGCACATTCTGCTCCACCGGTCATCGGTTCTACGACAATTATGTGACTGGTCTATCTATCACCACTTCTTTTGTGCAATAATGCGCCCCACGTTATTTAGGTGTTTCTTACTTGGTCGCTCAGAGTGATACTACCTCATAGTATGAACCTACTTAAATAATGGTTGCCAATGTGGACTGAATGAGTATTTTTTTAAAAAAAGCATCACCCTATCTTCTAAATTAGATTTTCTTTTTTTATTTATAGTAATTGAAATCAAGTGACTAGTGCCATCGCATTGAAGGCAACGTAAAGGCTTATGAAACGCGTAATAATAAAGGCATGGCTTATTGCAGGGTAGATACCACGATACTGTTAGGTACTTCCTCGGGAGCCACAAACACCCACAGTCACTTGACATCAAATTACTAAAAACCATACAGCACGATGGATTGATCACGACTTTGCGAGATTGACCGCAGAGCTGGTGGCTCGTACTCCTAAGTTTGAACCACAATCAAACAAAGTTATAAATACACTACACATCGCTTCTTTTCCATGCTGAAAATTTACAGAAGTACTAACTTAATGTGTAATGTAAGACAATCAAAAGGGAATGAATGTTGGAGATGTAAAAGATGAAACGTTTAATGTTGGAAATTCGGTGCCGCTTTCTTCATACTAATATCGGTGATGCGTGAAGTAAGTGTACTTATGTGGTTAAATTACAGCTATTTTATTACTGCCAATGGAATTTAATAAAAGTAAATGTCTTTTAAAATAACTTTGTTTTCCAGTAGGTACTATTAGTCATAATGTAATAAAATACATAGTAACTCGAAGCTAATCCTCATGGATATAATATTATTTCGATGCATTTTTTTTATAAAATTTAAGATATATTTTGTAGGTATGTATCTATTTACCACCTACCATCTAAGATAAGTTCTTTGATAGCTGTAAGCTGTAGCTGTAACATTAGTTTGTAACTTTTCGATATCGCAATAATTGATTATGCATTATTCGTATGCTATTGCATACGAATAATGCATAATCAATTATTGCGATATCGAATTAAAATATTTATAATATATACATTAAAATATCTTCTATCTATATTTCGGTTGAGAAATAATGATCTTTCGATTTTATTAGCTTCGTAGAGCTTTGGGAAAAATATAAAAAAAACTATTAGTCGGTATATGGATATTATAACCATAAAACCAGGTGAGTACTGACTTTTAAACCGAAGAAAATAACCTTAAACATCTGTGTACAAATAAACGAACCTCAAACACTTACACATTTTGCGGTTGGACATCGAGAGGTACGGTTAGCAAAACCAATGTTGAATTATGCGTTAATAAAATTAAATAATAAAAGTCTTACATAATATTATTTAACATCTTGCAAATAAATGGTGAATATGGTGATGTTTGAGTTTCAATCACTCCATACCCATATTCTTACAAAATAAGCTGCCAATCACATAAAACTGACGTGTCAGGGTGTCAGTATATGCAGAGTGGAAAAAAAGAAGGTATTTGGAGGGAATGTACCCGAAATATTGATGTTACTAGCAAATTTTACTAAAATGATACATTCCTTTATTTAAAAAAATTGGTAAAACTGCATTCAAAGATTATTTGATAACTTGAATCAGCCGTGAATCCTAAACTACTATTTTTTTATCATTTTTGGGTCTGGCTTAAATTCAAGAAACTATGTTATGTCGAAGAAACTGATCCTCATCATTGATCCTATCGATTGGTGTCATAAAAGTACAAAATGTTATTTTTTCGGATTTTAGCACGTACGATTCCTAGCTGATACAAGCGATTTATCGAAAATCTTTGAATTTTTATTTTTTTAATAAAGGAATGTTTCCTTTCACTATGCCATCATCAATATTTGTTCCACCCTGTCTATAGTTCCACCACTCTGTATAGTTTATTAAAATCTATAGCATATATATTTTTTTATTTTTCACTAACCTATTTCAAAAGTTAGAGGGGGTGTCGGGCCACGCGCCGTAGGTTTCCGTAGTTACCTTATATACCATACCATATTTAATACCACTATCATTTTTCGTCTATAAAAATAACTTTGTTTTTCACAGTGTTAGTTATATTTGCGGCTTTGGAAAATATGATATATCTCAAAAACTAATTACTATATCTCGTTTAAACCAATTTTCAGTGAAAGTTTTTATTAAAATCTATAGCATATATTTTTTTTTATTTTTCGCTAACCTATTTCAAAAGTTAGAGGGGGTGTCGGGCCACGCGCCGTAGGTTTCCGTAGTTACCTTATATACCATACCATATTTAATACCACTATCATTTTTCGTCTGTAAAAATAACTTTGTTTTTCACAGTGTTAGTTATATTAGCGGCTTTGGAAAATATGATATATCTCAAAAACTAATTACTATATCTCGTTCAAACCAATTTTCAGTGAAAGTTTTTATTAAGATCTATAGCATAAATTTTATTTTTTTTTTATTTTTTTGCACACATTTTACCACTTTGGCAGTGTTTATCTTTCAAACGGTTGACTTTGAGAAAAAATTGTCCTTAGGAACCTCAATGTCATTTTTAACCGACTTCATCAGAAGGAGGAGGTTCTCAAATCGATTGTATGTTTTTTTTATCGTTGTTCGCGCGTATCTTCGACATTTATGGACCGATTTAGATGATTCTTTTTTGTTCGATTGAGTTTTCTTGCGAGATGGTCCATTTATTTTTTTTTAAAATCGGTTCAGTAGTTTACAAGTAATCCTGAAAATACTATGATATTAAATCAACTAACTTGACAATTTTGTTATTTATGAACCGAATTAGATGATTTTTTTTGTTGGGGAAGGGATACCTTTGTGTAGTCTTTTTAATCGACTTCAAAAAAAGGAGTTTGTATGTATGTATGTTTCTCCGCGATTATCTCACGTTTGGCTGAGCCGATTTTTCTACCTAAATAATATACCTACACTACCTAATACAAAAGTTACTTACACTAAAAATAAAAAAATTGTTTAAAAAACAAAAAAACCGACTTCAAAAAACCTGTTATGTTATCATTGTTAAAAAATTATAACAATGATAATGCGTATCTAATGATTTGTATATTATTTCTTGCTTTTTAGAGGCAGGTTTTTTGAAGTCGGTTTTTTTGTTTTTTAAACAATTTTTTGAAGACCTTTCTTGTACTATAGGCACGTATTGGTATGACGAAAAATTTTTTTTCAGTTTCAGTTTTATGTATGGGGAGCCCCCCCTTAATCTTTATTTTTTTTATTTTTGTGTTAAAATCGTTAAGCGGTTATCAGAATACATCTACCTACCAAGTTTCAACTGTGTAATCCTAATACTTTCGGAATAAAATGGCTGTGACATATGGACGGACGGACATACAGACAGACAGACATGACGAATCTATAAGGAATCCGTTTTTTGCCATTTTGGCTACGGAACCCTAAAAAGCGCCGCAATCAACCGCCAGTGCGTAAGAGAGTTTTTTAAACAATCATTAATTTAAAATTATCCGAGTACATTTTCTGACGCTACCGCCTTTAATAACTTCAGATTGTGCTGAAATTGCCGCTAATTCCGGCTGAGCATAGTGCGCCGGCCGCCCGAGCGTGACCACTCGCACGGCGCTGTGGTCGCCCGCCACGAACCGAGATGAAGGGCCACAAATGACAACATTGTCATAAACGGTAATGCAACCTTAATCGAAACAGTTGCCAGTTGTAGATAACACTTTTAAAAAGTTTTCTTAGCAATGAGGTTAAATAAAACTTTTTAGATTTGACACAAAAAAATATAAGGGTAGTTCTTCGGAAAAGTGTTCTCCGTGTAATTTCCACAGCATTTTTGAAATCACTAAATTAAAGTGAATTACACAAAAAAATTGAAAGCTTATGCAAATTCAAACATTATATCAAAATTCGCCACGTAGCGAATGAATACTTTTGCTAAAAAAAAATATAGAAAATTTGCGATCCATGGAAATTACAGTAAAGACCACGGAAATTACCCAGCAGATAAAATTTTGCTCAACATCATGTCAGATATGAAATTAAAGCTCAAATAAAAGTTAGTTGGGGTAGTATTAAGAACTACATTTTATTATAAATATTTAACAAAAATAGTAGCTTAATAAAAAAAACTTACAAAGGAACTCAATGTAGAAACATGAAGGTAATAAATAATAATGTTATTAATTAAAAAATTTCTTTTAGAGTATATTATTGATTGCATATTATGGATGCGCATCATAATAATAAAAATAACAAATATTTGGTAAAAAGTATCAACAATCTGTACGACCTAGGTCAATACTCGTTTACTAAAGACTAGTTTTCACTAATTGTGTATGGTCTTCAAACAATAACGCTGACTAAGTTTACCAACCTGCTCTGTATAACGATACAAGTTCTAATGCAGATCAGTTGGACTGCAAGCCCCGGGCACAGACTCCTAGCCCGGCAGAAGTACATACTTCCCTTTTCGCTGAATATACGACGTGACCTGCCGTCCTCAACAATGGTGACCTGACCACCGACACTGGACAGCAGCAAGGTATACCACCCCTCATGAATGAAGATTGGAGTTAGCTTTCTAGGTCTGCAATCAAATGCAACTAAGCCCTGCAGCAGCAACTCGGCAACTGGCGGACGACGGTAACACGGCAGCCCACAGCCAGGTGATAATGCGACCTACACCGGTGTGGCAGTTCTGCATACGAAGCCATACCGCCCGTAGAGTAGAGCACATATCGTCATATCGGGAGACTGGAGTGTAACTGGCCTATGTACGAGTATTTCAATCAAAAGCAAAGCCACTTGCTTTGCTTTTGATTTTCTTTTTTGAGTAACGAAGAAATTAATACAGGATCGACGAAAGCCAAGCTCACCCGACACTTTACCAAAGATATCCAGGACGCCAGCCTGAGAATAGTATGGCCCTCAAACAGCTCAAAAACAACAAGGTGGCGGGTGACGATGGAATCACTAGAGAACTTCTGAGAGCTGACGGAAAGCCGATACTCAGAGGTTTCTAGAAGCTATAGGAACAGTGTACTCAAATTATCCAGACTATTAATTATACCTAGGACAGACAGTCCTAGTAAAGTGAGTCCAATTTCGAGGAAGAGATCTCTCGTCAGATCCAACTCAAAGCTTCGAAAATTGTTTGCGTCCAACTTACTTCAGTGTCTCAAAACGACAGTGTGTGTGTTGTTGCCAACTTGCCTTGTTTGGCGACAGAAATGAAGAGATCCGTAGAAGAACTTAAGTAACCGACATCACTTGAAGAATTGCACAGCTGAAGAGTAACCGACATCACTTCAAGGATTGCACAGCTGAAGTGGCAGTGGGCGGACATAGCGAGACAAACCAGTGGCTCTGGAATAGTGATCGCGCACCGGATGCCTCCACCCCCTGACAAAGTAGTCCGACGATCTGGAGAAGGTCGGAGGAAGCTGCTGGATGTGGGCAGGACAGGGCCAATCGTTGTGGAGAACCTTGGGGAAGGCCTACACCCAACAGTAAGTGTCGAGCGGCTGATATAATAAACCAAAAATAAAACAAAGTAATTTCCATGGGCTTTATGTAATTTCCATGGTGTTTTATACATGGAAATTACGCCATGGAAATTACCAAAAAGCATAAATTTTGAAATTTATCGGCATTGAAAAGATATAACCTGCTACTTTGTTACTGGTTAAGTACATTTGGGAGTAAGGTATTGCACCTCAGAACCCGTTTACAAAAAATAGCACAATTATATTGCAAAAATGTGACATGGAAATACATTATAAATGAGAACCAAAATTTTTAAAATCGTAGAACTTAGTCTTGCACCAAAAGCGTGGGAAACAGCAACACAGTCATCTTACCTGTCAGTAGCGGTGTAACTGTCGATTCGAAAACATCAATCACTATTTGTCTGTGCCTAGCCAGTCCAGAGCAATGGCCTTCGCAAGAGGGCGCAGTGAAAAAGTAGCTAGGCGTGTGACATACTTACTTAGGTCCATAAAATCAAAAGTTTCCCTCCGATAGGATTTAAAATTTGATCAGTATATAACGTGATATGTCTATTTTAAATGTGTGTACAAAACTGATTAAAAACGTGGGTGATTTCAAAAATATCCGCGATTTCTCATAAGCCGGCGCCCGTGTGACACGTAAAAACGTGCAAAATAACCCCGTTTTTGAGGTGTTGAGGGTGAGTTACTCCGATCTACGTAGTTTTTAACCAGTGAAATCTATATGACACGATGCTTAATGAAATGTAGAAACGATGTAATGATAGTTTTAATCATAATTATTTGTTTTTATAGGAGATATGAGTCACACACACTCAAAAATTGCTCTCCCAAGAACTACCCATAAGCATCCTATTTGATGAGTTTGCATTTAAGAATTCATCAAATATCTCAAAGTAAACCAACGGTTTTGTTTGTAACAATCACGAAGTAGCAAAAACCAGTCAACAAGTAATAATTACACCAAACAAAAGAAATTATTCGACAAAGCAAAAGCTCCGGTAGCTGTTGACACAACGGCCTCAATGGACTTTTTGTTAAGTCGGACAAAACACAACAAACTTATCTTGTCCGGCAATTACACACCAATTACAACAGCCTGGGTGCCAACAAAAAAAAGGATCGCTGACCGAATGTCTAAACATTGTCACAACCTTTTTTCTGCAACCGATAAAATTTACAAACTCCGAACAAAAGAAGGCCGTAAAACTAATGCCTTCGATTTGAAACTTTTTAAAAAGTAATATTTGTCTTGGGCGCAGGGGATGCCTGTAGTTAGCGACGACCGCAAATTTGTCAGACCACCTTGCAGAGGAATGAAATTTATGGCCAAAAGCCAGGAAGAGGACTTAATCCGTGACGTTGCATAATCGCCACAATTTATGTTTGCTTTTGTTGACTTAACTGCGCTTTGCCATTTTTAGGTGATACTATTAGGATAATTAAGAAAACTTAACATTAGCATTATTATGTGTGGTAAATGGTAATTAATTAACTAAATCCATAGAATAAAAAACTTCATAAGTGTTTAAAATTGTAGTTGCTCGTCTAAAAATCTTTTCCCATAGTTATCTTTTAATTGAAATCTTTAAAGGAATCCGATATTATAATTTATAAGAACGGAGTCCGTTTTAAAGTGCATTTTTTATTCATTCTTTCAAACGGATTACAAAGCCATTTCCATTCGAATCGATAAAACTACCATATTATTGAGAGTATCTCCAAAATCAATCACGCCCTCGGAAAATCATGATTTGTGCCCATTCAAAATCTGCACGTGAGGTAAAGGTCGGCCCTTGCATTAGAGAGAGGAAATCCGGAGGCATTGTTGTATTCGACACTTAACGTACTACCTGACCAAGATGAAAGAACCGAACAGAATAAGCCCGCGGTAGCTATCCGACCTTTTTTGTCTATAATTATACGGTGTCAGGGCCGAAGATGCCAAAAAAAATAATTAAAAAAGTAACGCAATTTGAATTTTGCATTGGAAAAAAGAACATGCAAATCAGCAACGGTCCCTGCATTGTGAGTAACCAGTTTTTGCGCGAAAAAAGTTTGCGTTTAATTTTCTCACGTTAGCGTTTTCGTAAGATTTTTTTACGAAAATTTCTAATGACGGTTTAATTTGAAGAACCCTTTGGGGTTTGACGTCCACTTTTTTGTAAGTTTTATTGTTTAGGAAAACAATATCTTGTAACATGGTTGTCGCAAAAAAATAATTACAGTGTTGATTTATGCACTTTCAGTTGCATACAATTATTTTTTATTAGTCAAACTTTTTATATCAACTAACTAATAATAAGTAAGGATCTTAAAGTATCAATGCAGTAAAAATAATAATAATGTCTAAAAAAGGGGGTAACATAGAAATAAATAGGTACCTAACGTGATAAACAAAATTTAACATTTATTAAAATTGTTATTTCAGTTGCTGAGTAAATCGTACGAGGATTATTAATTTCCTTACCTACTAGTATTTGTAGTAAATTAAAATAATAATAATACAAAATGTCGATTGAACCACAGACAATATCATCCAATTGCATCAACCTACAGTTATTCCTCATCGGAACCTTTTTAAATGCATTGGAAAAAAAGCTTGCACTTTTTAGCAGCAACACAAACAAAAGACGACCGCATCTTCTTTTGTATGTGAAAGAAATAAATTAAACTATCCTTATGGGGAGAAATACCGTTAGACGTAATCTATGAAAAAAAAAGATAAAAAAACGCACGGATGTCTGTGGGAATGTTAAAAAGTTACGGCAGGATGCTGCGAGTAGTGTAAATATGGCGAGAGGTGGGTGATGGGGAAGTTTATGGTGTGACATTAATTTCGAAGATTTATTGATGGCGACAGAGAAGAAAGATTTAATGAACCGATCGAATTGACCGAAATGAAATTGATCTTACACAGATAAAAAAACGTGCAGAAGTTTGATTATAAATATTACGAGGTTTTCGTCCGAAGATAATTATTAATATTAGGTCCTATGAAATTGGCGTTTTCTAGGAAGTTGCATTTTTCATACTAACATTTTCATAATTTATTTAACAACCATGAAAGCTTATGTTTTAAAACTTTGTGCCACTTAAGTTACGCGAAAAATATGAGATTTGGCTAAGTTAAGTTAAGTGGTAATTTCTGTCAACAAAAAGAGGAGTCATTTTTAAGGTATTAATAAGAATTTTTAGGGTTCCGTACCTCAAAAGTAAAAAACCCTTGTAGGATCACTTTGTTGTCCGTCTGTCTGTCTGTCTGTCAAGACCCTTTATCTCGAGAACGCGTAGAGGTATCGAGTTGACATTAAAACTATATACTCAAATCTTATGGCCCCTTGAAACTGTGAAAAAATCAAACTTGTAAGTTTACCTATGTGAAAAAAAGATACGGCCGTTTATGACGCAAAAAACACATATTTCGAAACTCTTAAGGGAATCAAAATTCATAAGGTACTTCCCGTGGACTTAGAACTACGAAAATTGTTTTCTGAACTAGGGTAAGTACTACCTACTTATTTATAATGTAGGTAGATACGGAACCCTCGGTGGGCGAGCCCGACTCGCACTTGTCTGTTTTTTTTTTACTGTCTATGATGATCATCATTCGATATAATATCAAGCAATTAATGAATATTTTTTATACAATACTAAATAATATACTAGAAAAAATACGACTCGCACCAGTTGTTTAAAATAGCATTGTGAATGCAAAAATCTCAAATTTAAAAATAATATTTTTAAATCATAGAAGTGACGAGGTTTTCTGTATGTAAGAAAAAATTTCGTAGGTAAAAACCGTATATTTATTGAAATAATTTATCATTTCGGTAAAAAACATAACAGTCATACTTGTTACTAATCTGCTCGATCAAATCTGTTCCACTGTAAAATAGTTTTTTTTTAGATAAATAAAAGGAAATAACGGTCTAACCTCTTCTGACCGGAACCCTAAAAAGGCTCTAATTTAATTACTACAACGGCTCATGTAAAAATACTAATAAAAAACGAACAGGAAGCTCGTACTGTTTGCTTCCGTATAAAAAAAACATCTCCAAACACAATATTCTCGCCGGGAGAAATTTTTATCGAAAAAAAGATAAAACATCGAATCGGTAGAGCAGCGTTTCTCAAAGATATTGCAAATGTTTCATATATTTTATTAATATTCATATTCATATATTATATCTATATTATACTCATTCTTTATCGTTTTGAGATTAAGTGACTGTTTCACCATCTACGATTATATCGGGTCATTTTGAACTTACCATTCAAACTTCAAGGATGTGTTCAGTCCATGAAACTGAACAACTTTTTCTAAGAAACATTGTGTCGAATTTCGCCACAAAATGTTAGTCATGCCATACTAAATTGATCACCGTGATCTCTTTGATTTGTATGGATAGTCGTTTTTTTACATATTTGGCCATGTGTTCCTTAGAGAAAGTTGTTCAGTTTCATGGACTGAACATATCCTCAAAATTTGGAAAATGACCCGGTATAGGCACTAAACTTCTGGGTGTAATTTAAAAATAGAACAAAAATATGAAAACCTGTCAAGTAAATTAAAATAGGCCCTAGGTAGCTCTAGATTTTTTAATTCTGAAGTTTTTATAGTACCTTACCTTACTGTACCTTAAGTAGTTAAAGTACTTAACAAATAACAGTAATTAAAAAAAATATTAAATGAAGTTAGTATTAGTTCAGCTAAAGCAACCAATGGACATTATTGGCAATGACACACCTTTAAGATATAGGTAGTAGGTATTATCTTATCATACAATTTTCCTACCAAATGTTTTAAAGTTTCACTTTTTGAAAACTTTAAGTACTTCATCAAAAACTCTTCATTTAAAGTTTAGAAGCCACTGGTTTGCTCTACTCTCGACCGTACAATACTCACCCCTGTTTTTTATAAAATACATGGTGTTTATAAAAACATTATGCACATTTTTTAAGAACGTATCTTCAGCGCATCCAAGGTGCACGCTTTGTGCAAGGGACATCTTGTAGGGCTTTAATAATTGTATGAGTGTTTTTTTTTGTGCGAGTACGTTTTTTAAGCTTTCTCACGCAGAGTTCCATTCAAGAGAGATCTGTGGGTAGATACATCCGTGGGCCTTTGTTGGACTCACGATCGAGTGGAATAAATTCTAAGTGTTTGAGGATTTTGAAAAAAAAATATAATATAATAAATACGGATACTCACACCGATAATTTAGTCCCAAACTAAGCAGAACGTGGTACCTACTACGAAATTATTTATTAGATATAGCGGGTAAAATGTTTTCGAGTTGGAATAACACCTAAGGTATGTACGAAATGAAAAAAAACAAAATAGTTTATAATAAACTCGTTATTTAAAAAAAGAACTAAAGTTTTAAAAAACAAAAAGTATGCTTACTTTTTAATGAACACAAAACAGAACAAAAGTGAAACGCAAAAAAGCACACCCGTTAATTTTTTCTAAGCAAACGCTAAATGTCTCACATTTTCGTTTACAATACACAACATTATAATGGCTCCCGCATATTCATTACCGCATAAAAACGGTAATTTAATATAAACTAGAGGACAAAAATCGGGCCAATGTTATTCAATAAAAAGTGTCTGAAAAACAACGGGTATCGCTACTGTGAATGAAAAAATTAAAAAGGGGGTAACAGAGACAATGGACAAAAAATGGGCCTATTAACGTCTAACTGGGCTTTAGGACAAGCGACTAATTTTTTAAAGATGATTTATGGATTGGGCTTAGTGTTTTGTTTTGTTATGTATGTACTTTCACATGCAAATTAGACAGAACTGCTAATTATATAGTAAAATTATAGGTATTCGGTATTTCACAGTTATCGGTATTTATAAAAGTTAGTGAAACAACTCTTTAAGATATTTTTTATAAACTATAGTTTTATATCAAAAGTGTTTTGCTACTGTTTAATTCCTACTTATATAAGAGTGCTGTATAACTATGTTAAGAGCACTTTTATTATAAACAGTCTGTCATCATCTCTGTCAATCTGATCGTCATCTCATTATACATCCAAATTATTTTATTAAACACTTATTATGTTATTTTGTAAAACACCAACAATCTCGCAGGAGGTAGATAACATTATAAAAATAACATAATTTTTTTCTACGACTTTAACGAAACCTGACAGACGATTAAAAATTCCTTTCATTCAAAACTCAATCAGCTGTAGCAACATTTGTATGGAGAGACAATTTTCTTTGTCTGCTTTCGAAAAGTCTTAGAACAAAATATGATGTTAATTACGATGTTAGTAATCCACTACTGCGAGATTATTGGTGTTTTACAAATAACCCTGTATAATTTTGACTAAGATACACTTTTCCAAAGTAAGATAAACGGATAGCTCAATTTTACGCATAATTACACATTTTGATTACGCAAAATTACACATACGCAAAATGGCACATACGCGAAATGACACATACGCTTAATGACATAAACTATCATGGCATCCTATGATGCTAAAATCACGAACAACGCCTTTTATAAAAATAAAAATAAAAACATGCAAAATGGCTTAGATATATAATTTTTGCCCAGAATATAGTTTACAAGGTAACATCCAAAAAGATTTTATGTAATATCTACCTAGTAACGTAGTACCTAGTAAAGAGATTCGCTTTCGACCTTCAAGGTCTATCCGATTCACCAACCCGATAAGTGCAAGTTATTTTAATGTCAAACCTGCAAGAAACAGTGCGGGGTCCCGTAGACCACGGCCCGCCATATTTCGCCACTTCAATGAGAATGACACGATCTTTGCAAAACGACAATGGGCGATGTTACCATCCCTTTCACTTTTGACGCGTCTGTTGAGTGATGTGATGTTATTATAACAATAACAATTTTAACTTAAGCGTTTCATTCAATATCTGAATATTTTCCTCGTGACGGTAAGCGGTCACTATAACCTATTAGCACTGACAGTATTAACAAACGCAACCTTTCTTCGTAGGTATTAAAACATTGCTTTTAATTACTATCTACTCGAATATTAGGCATTACTAAGCTTACATGTACCTAATATTCAAGTAGATAGAGAAGCTAGAAAAAATAAATAAAAATATATTTTATAGCTAGAGAATGTAAATTGTAGAATACCTCAAGAGTAATACAATAATATTACGCTCTTACCTACAATAAAAATGGGGAGCAATCACAGCTGAGACGAGGTTCTTTTTGATTTACATAGAAATAAATACATCGATAAATTATTTATTTATAAAATCAATATATATTTATTCCGCTTCATTATCAAAAATCCATTCATAATTTAATTATCTTCCATTGTAAATAAAAAACAGGCTTGCAAGTCACTCTAGAACCATCTATACCCACATCAAACAGTAAATCTTCGAACTTCGTCACAGCAGATGCAAAACTAACGAATATAAGCATAAATTATTTAAATATGACTTGTAATACTGCACGGGTTGACACTGGATATGCATAAAAGGGTTTTTAAAAAAACTGTGGGGTCACAATGACACCCCACGTTTTTTAAGTGAGGGGTCATGGGTTTGGCCAGCTTTGGACTGTTATTCCTTTATTGAATATTCAAATAGTCTTAATTTTTCGCACGGCGATTTGTATGCAACGATTATTTGACGGTTAAGAAGTTTGTATAGGTGTTATTTTTTTATCTTAAGTTGCCATGTGAAAAAAAAACTGAAATGCAAAAAAGCTTGATAGGGTTGAAGCCAGCTACATGGGTGAGTAAGTAGGTACTAAATTAGATGAATTATAAGGTAGACATAGCAAAAGTCCAACATCATGAATCGCTTTTTATTATTAGCTACTCAATAATAAAAGGCTAATTATGATGTTTAAAATAAAGTATGCAAATGTAACTATGTTTTTTTTTATTAATGAGCTTCACAGCACTAGATACTATGCCCTTTTTGCCAAACTTCAATACAATTTTAATTTCTTCACAAGTCTGGTTCAGTATTTGATTCGTTTCTTACCCTACAATGTATTTTTGAAAGCTTTCATTAATTGATATTACCTTGTAGCTAACAAAACACTGCAGTTAACTTACCTCTTCTTAATTAGTATACTTTTAAATGCAAAAAAAGAAAATCTAGGGAAACTATAAGCCATCTTCAATAATTCAGAATTACATTCCATAGCCGACGAATGACCAAATGCTTCAAAATATGTCAGACAAAATCATCAAAAAAATATAATGAATTGCATTCGTCCTCAACATTTTTAAAAATGATATTAGCATTTGATCATCTGTTAGAGGAAAAAATTATTACTATCTTATCTCGAAGTCCACATATCAAACCCGTATTCAGTTTATCTATACAGCCACTAATCAAACCGATTTTAAAATCTGCGCCCCTGTCCTATTCAACCCATTTTTTATCTGTTGACTTTATCTGTCCTCCTTGTCATCGCCAAAGGCCAGGTGCCGATGCTAAAAAATAAAAAAAAATCGCGATTGATATTGTCCCAGTGGTAGGTAAAAACCTTTTTGTATAATAGCCTTGATAATCCTTTCTGAGATTCGATCCAGACATGTGTAATGCGCGGAAAACTATTGTTGGTTAAGTTTTTTGCGGAAAGATAAATATGTCAGCTCGGACATCTATTGAATCTTCCACTGATATTTTGAAGTCAGCGCCCGTTACCGTAATGCTTTTTCCCACGAAAAAACGATACATAATACATAATGATATTTTAATTTAGTTGAAATAGATATAAAATATTTAGACTAACTAATACTAGTGGCTCCGTGAGCTGTGTTGTAGTGTAAAGCTCAAATAAATTGTATGTTGATTAAAAACAAATATTGTGTAACATTCGCATTTTCAAATTTCGAATATTGGCCAGAAATGTTTTGATTTTTTTTATAAAAATAAAAAACAAAATTTGCATTGCACCGTTATAAAAAAGTTTTGTTACATTTTCGATCATTTTTCGAAACGGCTGAAATATGTTTTTTTTACATATTTCTGCCTTATGTTCGCGTGTTATCGTTTGAACGCAGCCTCATGGTGGAACATTTTTTTCACGGCAGAGAAAGTTCTGGATCTCTCAAACTTCTCGTTCTAGTCTTCTCTCTCGTGGAAATTCCATCAGTTTGATAAAATTCAAATTTGGCGTTCTAAGTTCGAAAAAGATGTCAGAATATAATGTAATTTCTTTTTTTGCGTATCTTTTTAATAAGTTTGTCATTTCAAAAACTTATCAATCTGCCCCCGTAGAGATAGCCTATTTCACCTTCCTACTGGTGTTAACTACACCAGTAGGAAGGTCCTCCTAGTGGTTAGTCTAAAGCGATTTAATCTATTCAAAGTGAACGAGACAATAAAGTAGAGGGCCAAAGCTCGGACGCACGTGTCCTCTAGAATAATCGATTGCGCCTGCGTCGATGCGGGCGGTTGCGACCGGCGCCGGCGATTTGTGTATCGCGTGAAATAATCGATTGTTATGTACTTCAAGATATGTGATATAGGTATACAAACTTTTTATGTGCGAGTAGCCATTGCGTAGTTAAAATTAAATTAATTACTGTTATCTATTCTGTGTTAAGGCGAGGCCAGTTCACGATTTGATGAAAAGATTGATTTTTGAACTTCCAATGTGAAGAACTGATGTAGAATTCTACTTCACAAAAATTACTGTAGACTGAAAAAGAAACAAAGAAACACAATAACCGAACAGAATATTGAAAAATGGCTTGATTACTCTGTAAATAAATCCTGAATAACACCATAAAAATAAACTTAAAATCGTCAGATTTCGTTATTTTCAACGACAGTGATATGATTTTTTATGCAAAAAGGATAGCTTTTTTATTGATCTAACACAATAACAGAGTACATTTTTAATAAATGATCCAGTATTTCAGAAACCAATAAAAATGTACTAAATTTCGTCAAATTTCTGGCGAAGCGACAATTAAAGCAATGCAATATTCAACCTTATTCTAAAGACATAGTGAAAGAGTAAATTTCGGGAACTGCCTCGCCTTAATAGGGCTCTGTCTCCGCTTTTCACAATGACATTTATTTATCGAGCCTAAGTACAGTTTTTTGTCATTTTGAAAAGCCCTCATTAAAATCAATAAAGGCTTTGCCAAACAGAACGCGTTTTAGCGCCGCGCTAGAGCGCTAGCCTGACGTCGCGTCATAGCGCCGCGTTGTGTTGTTGGACGTGCATAGTTTTATGCCAAACACAGGGCCGGCGCTAGTCGTACGGGGTATAGCGCGACGTCATGCTAGCGTTCTAGCGCGGCGCTAAAACGCGTTCTATTTGGCAAAGCCTTAATGATTTTGAAAACTACGCTTTGCCTTTGAATTTGTTTTACCATCAAGGTTAATTCGTTTTGATTGTTTTTGTTACAATTTTAATCAAACTAATTAAGTTGTTTAAAGGTAGTTAAATGCCAAAAGTATGACGTAAATAAACTGTTGTTTCACTTGTTGTTGTTTTTACTGAGTCTAATTCTATTTTCAATAACGTTTGAAATTGTTTATTTTCATCTTTTTATGTATTTCAACTAAACTAAACAACTAGATGTTTTGTTATTGACCTTCTGTCAGGTATAAACAAACAGATAACAATGTACTATCGAAATTCTTTAACGGTATTCAAACATGCGGGTAGGTAGTTGCATAAACTTAACGGAACCATGTGTTACAAAATGTGGGACAATTACTGTTTGTTTACTGTAAATTAACTGGAAATTAATGGGCAACAGAATGCTTCTTGCTAAGAAACTCCTGAAAATTATATTAATGTTCATCCTAAGGTTGTCTGGAAGAAATCGCTTTTTAGTGATAAGGCCGCCAATATGTCACCTTTGTTTTTGTGATTTTCTTTTTTTGTTCTTTTGTGTGTACAATAAAGTATAAATAAATAATCTTTATCTATGAAGCACAAGAAAATAACACTCTCGTACAACCAAGAATGGAATAGAATAGAATAAGTTTGTATTATTAACCTCTTAACAAGAAATTACAAGAAATAAAAATTAAAACTAAAACACTTACACATCATACACATCTATAATAGATTTCGTAATATTTGCATTTTAGTGATTTCATACAAAACACAGAAGTGCCAATATTTTCAAATCTACAATGAATATTTTAAAAATCAAAACGTACAGCCCTAGTTTTTAGGCATTTCAAAAACATACCAAAAATTCATTGCTGTAGGTTAAGGTTTAGAGGGTGGGAAACGTTATCGCCGTTTGTATGGAGACCACGTGGTTGACAATCCTCTTAATTATTTAAACTCTAAAAGTAAAATAAACTAAAAACTATAAAGAGATCCATAAAAGACCTCTGCCTCATCTATTTTCAAAGTCATACAGTTCACGAAAAATCTTAAACCTACTAATAAGTAAGATACAATTTCTTTCAATAAAACCGCGCTAGTATCCGTCAAAAATGTTTTATTTCGTTTATAGTGTGCGCTTGAGAAGTGAGTAAGGCACAGCTCATGCTGCAAAATAAAATGAAGGTAAAGAAACTTGAAATCATGTAAAATTATATTTTCCCCGTGTTATCATTTAAATATAACTTCAAAAATAAAAGAATTTTCGCTTACGGTACGTTTATAAACGTTCTTCTATTTCAAACAATAACAAAAGTGAACCTTTTATTATCTTAATATTGTCCGTTGTGTGGTACACAAAACCTTTATCTATCCCTGTGGACAGCCTTTATTGTAATGGTTACAAAGGTTATAATGCCCTGTTTGACCGTCGCCCGCATGGCCGCTCAAAGAGGTGATAAGTGGTAACAAACGGTGTTGTTTGTGCCAACAACAAGCTTGATATGTGGCTTTTCTTTGGGTTTCTGTTAAATATTTACCTTTTTACAATCTGATGATAATGTGGCGCCTATGAGTCAAAGATTTTGATTTTATAAAAAGGTGTGAGTTTCAAACAACTCTCTGAAGGATAACTAGGACTAGTTTACTTCTAGGCAAGCACGTTTCAACGTAGTTCGCTGATGGTAAGCAATGATTCGCTTACCATCAGGGGCCGTACCGGCTTACTTACATGGCTATCGTCATCGCTTTCATTTGACAGATGGATGTGACACATTGCTACTTCTATTTGGCATAAATAAAAACTTACCATACAAAAGTAGCAATGTATCACATGAGATGAAAGCGATGGCGATAGCCATGTAAGTTAGCCGGTACGGCCCCTGGCATGATAGGGGTCAAGCGTCCTAACTAATTTTATCAGCAACTATACAGTTGGAAAATCCTGATACAATACGTGACAAATATTTTAGATTTAACAGATGTTTAGATTTAAATCCCAATTGTAATTTTCATTTTTATTTTCTATGTTTTAGTGTACAACATTCAGATACAATTGTAAAATATTGTTATTGAATTAAATAAATTGAAATTGAAATACAACACCACCAAAATGGTTTCGTTTTAATTGCATTGTTATGTTTATATTCGAATTTATAACACTCAATTTTAGACATCTATAAAACGCTTACCTATCTATCTTGTTGCTTTGAAGCAACTGATTACTAAAAAATTTTTTGGAATTATGGAAATAACTAACATAGCTTTTGCTAACGTTTATCATTATAATTTAAAAAACGACCAAACTTGACTACAGAATAGCTTCAGAATGAATAGCAATGAATAGCTTAAGCTGTTCAAATTAATAATTTAAATCTATATACAGTTTTTTACTTCTTTTTCTTTTTATTATATAATCACTGTTGCGAGTTCGACCGTGAGAACTATGACCAAGACCAATTTGCAATAACGTTGCGAGAAATAACTGTCCGCGTCTTAAAAAAACGTGGGGCAGACTTTTTGTTTGGCACCCCTCAGTTTTTTCACTTTTTTACTTATTCAAATTGCAGGTTGGCACCCCTAAGTTTTTTCGCACAATGGCCCCTATTCATTCGGCGTCTAATTTATTTTTTTAACGCCCGTCCAGGGCTGCCTCGGCCGTGGGTCATAGGTGACTGGGAGATAGTTCTCAGGGGTTTTGAAGATTCTTTTTAACAGCTGTCTGGTCCGATTTATCCTGCCAATAAAAAGAGGATGCGATTTTTTCGCGTGGGAATCTATTGGATTTCTTACGGTTTTCTTTGTTATCAATTGCATTGTGTAATAGTTATTTTTTTTTATTTTTATACAGTTGTTTGTGGACGTCGCTTGAACATAGATTTTGTTATGGTACACAAAAATTATAATTATATTCAATTAGTTTTGTTATAGTAATGTAATTAAGTATTAAAAATTAACGGCTCTACTGAAACATTTAAAATTCAAAATTCCAAAGAACTGTTTTATATGTTTAAACAGTCCTTTGGAATTTTTAATTTTAAATGTTTAACAGAATAAATAAAAAATAAAAAACTGTCACAAGGTATGCCTTGTAATATTTTTTATTTATTCTTTTTATTGATACCCATAATAAATTATTTAATTTACCATTTGATTTAAAAATCTCGTTTGAGACACTACAGTTATTTGAAATCATAGCGTTTTCTTGTTCTCTTCTTACAAAAGGTCCATAGTAATTTGCTTATACCGCTAAAACATCAAAATACAATGCGTAAAGTTCAATACGTCATACGATACACCGGTAGTCAAGTTACGCGCATAATTCTCAAACTGCGCCCGCGCAGATGCGCCGTCCACTTTTTAATAAAAAAACGTTTTTGTGCGTTTTATTGTGATCGAGTGTTCCGTTATGTGGCTGACGTTTTAGTAGTTGGAATATTGATGATGATTTGTAGATTTGATGTCATTGTCAGCTATACAGGGTGTTTGGTAATAAAGCCTGTGCCTTATAAAGTCTAATATAGTCGCTCAAGGATAACCTTGACTTTGAGCGGGAGCGTAGGGCACTGTGTATAAGAGCTAATATGCTTTCTCGCAGGTTTGCACGATGTACAAAGCAAGTTAAAATAACCCTTTTTAAAACTTTTTGTCACTCACTGTACACGTGCAGCCTGTGGATGAATTACACCCAAGGAGCATACATGGCCCAACGCACCCAATATAACAACGCCTTTAGGGGGTTGATGGGGCTGCCTTATTGCAGTGCATCAGGGATGCTAGCCATGGCGGAGGTAGATAGCTTCGCAGCCATCACAAGAAAGCGCATTGCGTCCCTGATCCATCGGGTGCGGAGCAGCTCCAACAGTCTCCTACAGACGGTTGCGGCGAGGCTGGACGTGGATAGTGCAATTATGCAACACTGGACGCGCGTCCACCTCTCGAAGGACACTAAGCCGTCCTATAATCATAATAATTTTATAAATAATCATTTGTGTAAGTAATATGGACTCACGTCTGAAATAAATGATTTTTATTTTATTTTATTTTATTTTATTTATATAGTGGATAGGGACCATCAGACTGAACAACTTTCACTAGGGGACCAACTCTGAAATCAGCTGTTTTATACATTTTCATATTTTCGTTATTCATTTTTGTACGAAACAGCTGTTTTTTTTCGTGATTTCAGAGTTTGCCCCGTTGTAAAAGTTGTTCAGTTTCATAGTCTCTATCTACATATTCGGCTTTATAAGGCTATTACCAAACACTCTGTATTGAATAATAAGAAAAAAAACTAGCTTCATAATATACCTACACTGCACTACACTGAAGTGAAATAGTAGTTTGTTACACAAGGGACGTAAGAGAGCTATTACAGAACAAGATCCAATTTGGCGCCCATGCGAGCGTAGCTCGCAAAGGGCGCTACGGATCGAGTTCGAGGGTGTAATAGCTACTTACAACCGAGGTAAGCATACTACTTTACATCATTCATGCGAGGTAAATATAATAAAAATAAAAATAAAGATAAAAATAGATAAAAATAAAAATAAAAATGAAAATAAACTGAACAACTTTCACTATAGGACCAACCCCGAAATCACGAAAAAAAATCAGCTGTTCCATTCAAAATGAATCTTATCATTTTATAAAAAAAAAAAAATTGTTTGACCAAGGAGTTTTGCATAGCTTGAACTGAAATGAAATACCGCTAATTTCATTGTTGTTTTTTTTTCAGTAAAAAGTTTCGTCAGTTTATAAATAAGAAAAAAGATTGGTTCTCTAAGGAGTTTTAAATGCTTGAATTGTAAAGTGTACTTTACAATCAAAGCATTCACCATGCTTGACATGTAAAGTGATTTGAAAATGGAACGTTCTATCTAAACAATGCACTGTGTTGCACATGTCAACTTACACAGCCTCATACTATATTAGTAAATGCTAGTTACCGAGCAGTATGATGTAAACTTACATAAAACAACTTGTCATGTTTTTGATTTTCAAACACAAGGATCAAATAAAATATAAAAAAAATCGTAATCACAACAGGTTTTTTATCGTTTAATTTGTTGAAGACACACCTAGTTATTGTTTGAAGATAGTATCACAGTACATATATAAGTTATGTACTGTGATAGTATGTTACAGAGTATAAATATATGTATTTTTCTTTTGTAAAGATACTATGACAATCTTCATGTCAACACAGTGCCCAAGACTAAATTAAATTCCAATAAGATTAGATTACCCAAAAATACAATGCATGGAAATTCTAATAGGTTAAATATTAAGTATATAAATTATATATTAAAAAAAAAAAAAAAAAATATTTAAAATATTTTAGAAAGCAGTGTTATCTATCTATTCCTATTCCTCAGTGCACTGAATTAGAACAAATTGTCAAATAAAAAAATATTTTTTAATTATAATTTTTACTGATTTTTTGATTAAATCTTTATTTTTTCACAAAACGTCGTATATTTTTGCAATCCTTCAACCTTCAAATGCATACTCTCTGGCTGAAAGACTGCCATTTCATTTGTTTTCTTTAAGTAATTACTGAATAGTATTAAACAATTTGCTCATAATACTGATTTAGGTATGTACCTCTGACATAAAACCCAGACGTTTTTTACGAGTCCAATATCTTATTAGAAATTGAAACTAATTAATATTAATTTATTCCAATCGTGGAGTTACACAGGGCATTGCGGCATTGTGCGATGGTCCCGATAAATCGACGCCCGCCCACGGGTTATTGCGATACATCTATTAGCTGATGGCTGACTCACTCCTATTGACTGATGAGGATGAGTAGAGCCAATTTTAGGGTTAACTTTGGGTCCATTCCAAGTTGGAAAGCCTTTTATGTAACTGGCAATTTACGCATGTTGATCTGACTATACTTTTTTGCTATTATTTATTCGCAATAAAGCTTTTTATCAAGGAATATAAGTATTGTTTTTTTAAATGCGAGATTATATCTTTAAGTAATAAATTAAAAAGTCATAATTATAATACCTATCTGAATTATCTTGCATTCCTTTTTTAACTTTTTAAGTTGAAATTAATAAAATATTAGTGGGTTCCCAGTTAGGGCAAAAAGACAAAAAAAGTGAGAGCCATAAAAGAAATAAGAAAAAACCAGTGTTATGTCTAATTTAAAATTTAATGTATATTTTTGAAAAGTAAAAACAGATCACATTGGGGATTCCAATTAGTTCCTATTCTTTGCCAATAGGTTCATAAGATACCTAAGTATTAATAATAATGTTTGATTGAAATAAAAATAAATTAAAACCTTCCAAGTGAAGTGTTTAAATGAACGTTCGGTGCATGAAAGTGTGTACCTAATTAATTTATTTCATTTATTCATGACCCGTCAATATAATATCTATTGAGTGACGCCTCTACTTTTGTATGCCATGCAAATTTGCTCTACCGACAATGAGGCCATTTATGCATACCTCCAAACAAAATTACTACCCAACCAAATAATGAGGTTCTTATTTTTAAAGCGATAAAGTTCATTTTTGTTTTAAAGTAAATTATTGAGGTGTTGATTTAATTTTGTGACGATATTCATATAATAACACAGATGTGAAGACAGACGGACGAACGGACTGGGAACAATAAGAGGTGTGGGACGTATTAACATTATTTGAAGTCGGGTGGACAAAACGCCTTGACCGATTTCCATGTTGAGTAATGTTGGGGGACAACGAGATTTTGTGGCCAGAAATACTGTACGAGGTAGGTTAATATTCATTTTGATTAAATTATTAGTTATACGGTAACCTTTGCTGCATTCTCGAATTCGTCTTATTCGACTCGTCGTATTATAATTCTAGTTCAAAATGCTCTTATAAGTTCTTACAATGCCTAACGTATTATTCAAGTGGATTCTACGAATATTAAATTAATCCTTACTATAATATTTATAAATGCGAAAGTCTGTTTGTTTGTTACGCCTTCACATCTTAACTACTGAACCGATCATCATGAAATTTTGCATACACATTCTCAGCGGTACAGAGAAGAACATAGGGTACCTTTAATCCTGAAAAAAGTAAATACTGTTCCCGAGGGATAGCAAAAAAAACCCTTTCCACGCAGACAAACTCGCAGACGAAGTCGCGGGCGGTCGCTAGTTATTCATAAGTCTTTCTACAATAAATAGTATTTAATTTCTGTTTTCTGTGGTGAGTAGGTGAGAGTCTAATTATAGTCTCATTGTCGACAGTTAATAAAAAAAACATTACAACAGTATTGCCGATTTGTTCTGTATAATGAATTGAACGTCAAAATTCCAACGAACAAATACTAACTTCTAGTGCCTACTGTGCTAGAGGCAATCGATACGCATTCGTGTGTCCTTCATCGGTGGCGAGTGTGCACATGACACCAATCCAGGTTGTTGTGGCGCGAACCGATACCGCGGGACACGGGACATCCTGATAACGCTGTCCGCGTCCGCTCTGCACTGCTGGACATTTTAAACTGTCCACATGAATATTTTTTTGCAACATTGATGGGTTCTATTTATTAATGTGACAATTTTGTCAATTGTCACGACAAGTTGCGGTTTACATTGCGAATTAGCTATGAGTCATCATCATCGTCATCATCAGTTTATTCTATTCTCTAATAATTAGAGATGAGGAAGAATTATTAGAGTCTAATTGCTTGACGCAATTCATATCCAATCTCTTGAAACTTGCCAGATTTATGAATTGCTATAGTTACATCTCTTTCTCGCTGTATAGCAAATAAAAGAGACGGATTAATAGCCAATATAGCCATTCAAAAACTGGCAAATTGAGGTATAACAGTACTACGAGGGCAGGTCATGAAGGCCATGTAGTTTTTCAACACTTGAAACTCTTAATAGTATTTACAAGCACGTGATCACGAACTTTATAATTTTCAGAGTATTATCATCCTATTCACCGTAGTAAATCAAATCAAAAAGTTACTGTTTTTAAATAAAGTACTAAAAGTTCACAACGCATTTTCTGCTATGACCCGAATATAATTAATTTCATTCTAAATGCATCCTGACATAATTTTGTGAAAAAATATCTGTTAGCAAATATTCGTACTTACATTGTTCCACTTGCCCGTCAGTTACCTACGTTTCATGAAAATTCGTCAGACAGGTACTCAATTTATTGCCGTGGTGTTTTTTTTATTTATTGGGGTAATAAACTTTTACTGAATTAAGTCAAGTGTTCATTCACTATTATCTTGATCAATTCTAGTCTTTATGGATTTTCCAATAAGAATTAACACGTCCAGTTAATCTGGGCCGGCAGTGTACCGGTATAATGGTGCGACCATTGGCGCTGCGGCCGCTAAGTGCCCAATTGGCAGCAATTGTTGTGCGACTGACTGCCCGCCGTCCTGTCGTCTGCAACTATCCTAGCTGATGGTGACGGATGACTGATACTAAACAACTGTTTGCGCATTGCTTTAGTTAAGCTTGATTTATCAGTTCCATTACAAATGTTGGATTTAATTTCGGCTTTTAATAATTAATTGATTTTAAAACGTTATACGCAACTTTATCCCAGTCCAGAAACTCATACTTAGTTGAATTTTTAGATTTTAGCATTCACAGTGCTATTTTTATATATTAAGTTACTTAATATAACTGAAAAAATATTAGACAAAATCGACTCACCCTTAGCAGCTCAGACGGGACGGGTGAGTCGATTTTTCTATTTTTTTTCAGTTATATTAAGTAACTTCATACTTAGTTCTTCAGCTGTTACGTTGGTTGGCTGTTACGTAATTTCAGTCGTTGACATCGACTTTTACATCCATCTACCTATCTACGTTTACTACTTCTTGGTGCAACTGTAAAGCTGTCCTCTGGTTTTAATCTTTTCAGGGTTATGTTTGCGTGATTTGTTCGCAAGTCTACTTTATATTTTTTATATTTGAGATTTTTGCATTCACAATGCTATTTTTATACAATACTAGATAATATACTAGAAAAAATACGACTCGCACCAGATCAATACTCAGACGGGAATCGCAACCGCGACCTTTGGATATCCGGTCCAATGCTCTGACCGCTGAGCTACCGAGTCACTAGTGACATCGTCGAATTTCTTCTAGTATATCCAACTCTTACGCTGCAAGCCAGCGTTATTTCACCAATGTGAGGAATTACCTCGACATTCAATTGAAATATCTTTTCAGATATCTTTCGCGGGTTCGATTCCCGTTTAAGTATTGATCTGGTGCGAGTCGTATTTTTTCTAGTATATTATCTAGTACTTTATAATTTGTTGCTGAGACGGCTTTTATCGACATAATAACTTATTTCTTTATATCTTTTTATATTATTATTTCAGACGGATTGTTTTGCAAAATCTACTTACATTAGCAACCTAATCGTACCATTCCAATCAGCCGTTATTGTTTTAAGAGCATTAGTACGTGCAACGGGCGTCTGACCGAGGCTTAGGGCACTCTTGCTGTATGGGGTTATGGCCCATACATCACGGGAATACCTCTATGGGTTGCTATTTATAACTATCATTGGCTTTGAGCAAGATTAGTTGGGTTTTGGCAAAGGGTGGTGGAAAAGAGTTTCATGATCTTATAGCGGTAATAAAACCTTTTTAATCAAATATTGAGTCAGTTCAATGGAGTTTTGGCCTAAGTTTTCAGAGGATATGATATTGATATTAATTTCCTACGTTATTTAAGAAAAATATAATAAATAATTAAAAAAAAACTTGCTACGCAAGCTGCGTGCCTTGAAGTTCTTCGTTGATTAAAAGTCCGTTCATCTACTTTCATTTTTATTAAATTACTTACGGAAAATGTTGTTACTGAAAATTCATGAACAAATTCGTCCAAAAGGGTTTTTAAGGTGCTTCCTAAAAAGCAGGTATCTATCAGATTGCCTATATCAAAATTGCTGATTCAGGATAAAATACCATTAAAAATAGTTTTCATAAATTTTGTTTAAACCGCTTTTTTGTGTGCCGTGTGAATAAATTTATTAAAACAACTTTTACGAAAATAAGTGTTTTTCTAACTACTCATACGACTCATATGGAAGCAATTCCCTTACACCCTGTATATCAAATTAAAACATAGTCCGAATAAAAAAGCAATAAGTGTGCCTATCGAAGCGACAAGTCCACATAATCTGGTAATCGGTTTGTCCGGCCATCCGTCTCAATTAATAAGCGATCGGACGACACAAGCAAATTAGCAAATCCAGATATCAGCTGTTCTGTCAATACGGATTAATTCATAATTTAATAGTGTTATATGAAGTGGATACTTTTATGTATCCAATTTATTTATTTTCGGACTTTTATTTACCTATACATTTTTTTTAGTTAAAATTTACTTACTAGAAAATAAAATCAACTCGTCTCTAACCATCAACTTTTCGCCATTTTAGAGTAGGTCCGAAGAAAAGGTTTTCGCAATTTGGGTTCATTCATTAACATGTTGTATAGCCATAGCATGAATTACTATCACATACTTACCGGCCATGCATTTTATTTTCTAAAACGTTTTGAACTTTACCCAATCTGTACGGTAAATATAAAAAGCAGCATCATCGGCGATTCAGCATTTACTGTGTGTGTTATAATGTAATTTAATGTAAAATGTAACATTGGACAAAGCTATTCATACAAAATTGTTTAAAAACAAAAAACCGACTTCCAAAAACCTGCCTCTAAAAAGCAAGAAATAATATACAAATCAGTCGGTTTTTTATTTTTAAACAATTTTTTTTATTTTTAGTGTAAGTACCTTCTGTATTAGGTAGTGTAGGTATATTATTTAGGTAGAAAAATCGGCTCAGCCAAACGTGAGATAATCGCGGAGAAACATACATACATATAAACTGAATACCTCCTTTTTTTGAAGTCGATTAAAAAGACTACACAAAGGTATCCCTTTCCCAACAAAGAAATCATCTAATTCAGTTCATAAATAACAAAATCGTCAAGGTAGTTGATTTAATATCATAGTATTTTCAGGATTACTTGTAAACTACTGAACCGATTTGAAAAATAAATAAATGGGACCATCTCGCAACAAAACTCAATCGAACAAAAAAATAATCTTTATAATCGGTCCATAAATGTCGAAGATACGTGCGAACAACGATAAAAAAAACATACAATCGAATTGAAAACCTCCTCCTTTTGTTGAAGTCGGTTAAAAAAACAAAATTCCTTCATTAGAAAATAAAATACGAAAAAAATTACATTCTTATTTTAGCCTTCTTTTACAAATTGTGGGTATCTACAGTTTTTTGCTTGAGAATATGAGAGAAAATCTCTCCCTCTCATTGGTGCATATATTACTCCCACAAATTGATGATGGAAAATTTCACAACTTTCTCCAATTTCTTGTCACCACGTCGACGTGGGTCCATCATGCTCCCATCCCACCGTTCGATATTACCAAGATAATGCACGGAAGTAGTTCGGGAGCGATGGCTGTGCGATAAATCCCGTCGGACACTGGCGACACAACAAAGAGGCTACCGATCGTCGGTCGTGTGCGTCGGTCGTGCCGGACCGGACGACCGAGCCATTGTCTCCGCCATGCTAATTTATTGACTCTATACGGCTCTCAGCAGTTCGATCATCGTAAAGATGATCTGTGGGTAGCTTATGAGCAAGAAAACTCCTGGGTTTAAACACTTTACCTGATGAGGGCCACATAATTGATCGTGATCAACGGGACAGTCATTTCCATTCGATTTCAAAACTACAATAAAATTAGAGGCTGCCATAGATAAGTCATCGATACTTGGTTACCACCAACCAAATTAGGAAGATAACTTTTTTCATTTTCTTATTTGGTACAAATTGTTACTTTTAAAGTACGGAATCCGTTAATCTGCAGATTCACAGATTTCCGCACTTTAACGGTGACATTACACATGAGCCGCACAACGCTATTACAACTTCTACACGAATTAAGCCTTCATAGAGGCTAGTCATCAATCAGCTTGCTTCGACAACAAAGAGAGAAATATCTGTGCATAGTTTATAGCGAGAAGTCGATAAGTCTGTAGAGGTTCGCGCCAACAAAATTGAGACGTTTGCGTCTGTTGACAGTAAACGGCGGCCGGCGCTCGAGTGAAATTCTAACGTGGTGCAGACGAGTGGAGTTGTGGAACTGGCTTTTATTTTAAACGAAACTTTTCGCTGGTTGAACATTTTATTTTGGTTGCAGCTTCTTTATTTATATATGATACATTTTGCATTTTTGTTTTTCTTTATGACACTATCAGTCTTTTCTTTTATTTTGAGCTGTCAAAGATTTTACTTACATGTGGATTCGTAAATCATTAAAAATAAGCTACCTATTCTTACTTTTTTATTAAAATCTTTCCTTTACCAAACTCTACAACTTCCAAATAATAAAATATTTTTTTACCTCACTTAAGCGAGCAGATGCTAAACAAAAATTAGGTACTTGGCTTTGAAATAGGAGGATGAATACCAAGTGGCGCATGACACGGGTAGTGTACAGTACAACAGCTATCGTAAAAAATTACGCGCGTAAAATCATTCGATAGTGCAGTTTTGTATTGGAAATTTGTACAGCGCCATCTACCGCCGAATAGCGAAATTAAAATTTCTTTAGAGATAATTTCTCTATCGAGTAATTTTACGCGCGTTTTTTTTTCTCGATCGCTGTTCGTGCTAAGGGTACAGAACCAAATGCCGTGAAAATCCTTGGATGCCCAGCAGTTGGCATTAAAATATAATATTTTTGCTTTAGTTTTTTATTGTCCAAAAACGATCTTGTACTTAACTTGGAATAGATAATTTTTTTAGACCGTGTTCGGATATTTCTATACCTAATTCACTTCTCTGCTCGCCTGTTCCCGCAGTGTGGCCATGATACGGTGCGACACACATCTCGCCCACTACGTGGCGTCGCTGATTTATTGCAAATGGCGTGAAAGCGAAAACGCTCGTAAAACGCCGCGTTTACTGCGCCTTGTTCGGGCAGCCGAGCTATTGACAGTTATGCTTGTGCACACTTAGTAATATAATTTTTAAAACTATATTTATGAAATCGCTGAACATAATTTAGGCATGATGACAAAGATTGTCTCAGAGTGTTATTAAATAGGATTAAAGTGATTTTAAAATGAAAAGTTTATATTTGTAAATTCTTGTAAGATTTATTTGAGTACTTAAAAAATGCATAACTTTGATAATTAGTACCGACAGCAATAAAGCTTGAGAATCAGTCTTTCAATCAGTTTTTCCAAAACAAATTGGAAAATACATAAATATACAATTTTCTCTGACAAGCGTTTTTTTATGCAGTGCATTTTATACTTTTTTCATATAATTTTCTATCCTCTTAAATATTATAGCAACCTATGAACAACACAGCTATCGCATGTTTACGTAAATCGCGCGGTTATTAGATGATGCGATTGTGTGTTTTGTAGATTTAGTTCCGTAAGTTGATCATCAGAAAGAGCATCAACGTAAAATACCACTTTATTTATTTAAGTGCTTCGTGCAATCTGGTGATGTCCGTTTAAGAAGACGCCACGGACATGGTTGTCTAAACGAGGCATTATTTGAAGGACAATACACTGTTTAAAATGCAATTGTGTCTTTATTTTTTTCCTTCCTATTTTTAGACCATAATACTAATTAAAAAAACACAGTGCCGAAGGCGATTCAGAACTGTGGATGGATCAAATAAAAATTCTTAATTACCTAAATTTACATCATTATGAATTTATTATTATTACGTAGTTATCTTATTATTGTATTACAGCTTATAGACTTTAATAAACTCAGATAATTATTATTTAATTCCATAGTCTCTGCCTACCCCCATGGGAAACAGGCGTGAGTATATGTATGTATTATTAAGCCTTTAGGCCTTTTAGAAGCATGAATTTTGCGTGTTACTTATATGTCTGGCAATAATAAAATAAGGCAGGAATGTAATATATTGTTTGACAGCTGACTTTCTGTTAATAGCGGTAAAATTAAAACAAATTGATAATTAACTTGCTTTTCATTTTTTATTAGCTATACGTTTAGATATTTTTTTTTCGATTAGGGTTCAGACCCTTAATAAAAACAAAATTCTGCTAGTGCTCAAAGAAAGATTTGAAATGTTGATGGAGAATAATGCTTTTTTACTGTAAAATTCCGCAGCTACAGGTCTGTTAATTTTTAATTAATTTTTAATTTTGATGATTAAGCTGTGGTGTCTTTATTATTTTAGTACAAAAAGTCGAACTTTTCCGACTTCCTCATATTTTGAGAGATGACAGTTAAATAATGTAGCGTGGCTCTGTATTGTAAAATTTTCTTGAGGTACTCAAGCGCTTCTTCATTGACCTACGCAGGAGTTTGAATAAGAAATACCAGAGGCCGTACTCTGAGCTCTTACCTCAAAGTAATGTTGTTACAGGGACAGAGCTATACATCGCGTATAGCGCCATCTCAATCACAATATCGCTTCGATATTACTTTTGACAGTCATTGTAGGGGGCCTGGTGTTGTCATAAATATAATTGAAATTACCAACATCATTAATTAGACATAATTTATCAAATAGGTAGCTTGTCAGGAATCATTACTGCGTATCAGCCACTGTTTCTCTTTTTTTCATCTAAAATAAGTTACACAATTAAGATATGACCTAACTAAGTGCTGTTTTATAAAAAGAATGCCATAGGCAAATCTAGAAGTTACTTCTTATTACAGAACAAACATCACAGTCGCCATTAAATGCGCCAACGCATAATAACTGACAATAAAATTTTCATGGCACTATGGCCTCATACTAGGTTGTAAAGTGCAAGGTATGTTTACAAATTGACGATGACATAACTTTATTATTATGATATAATCCAAGATGCCGTAAAAATCAATAATGTCACCTAGGTACTTACCATGATATTTATACATATAACATTATTGTAGATTAAATTTATAACGTTAAGTAATCTCTTTTTTCTGTATATTTCCTCAGTGATGAGGATTCCGGGTGTAGTGAAGCGCTACCTTCGGCATTATCGTCACTTAACTCGTTTAGTCTATCATGGTGGAGTGAAGGCAAAGCACTATCCCGTTGCGATGCGCATAAAAAAAGACTTAATATTAAAATGGTAATATGATTAGTAAACATGTATTCTATTTCTAATAAGTGTCGGCTCCACAGACAATGGTCCAAGCGCCGAGTTCCTCGTGCCATAACTGGTTATCGCGCAGTCGTACATTTTCATTAGGAGTTGCGCGCACGCACCTTGACAACCTTTAGTTTCAAATTGAATTTTAACAGATGCTTAAATGTATCAATGACAGACTTTTAGTTTCAAATTGAATTTTAACAGATTAATTTAACGCCTCGCAGGAATGGATTTATGTGTAAGATACTATCAAAATCAAAAAAGTACCTACTTATCACATCATAAAAAATCTAATAATAGGTTAGGTACGCTATGCTGTCATTGATAATAGGCTTTGATTGTATGTTTTATTAGTACAAAAAGGCTTTATAAAACTGTATTTCTGCGATATTTAATTATGCACCGATCATTGTCGCACTTGTTTTAGCTTTGATAGCTACAAATTACTATCCTAATGTAGTTTCAATTAAGTTCTTCTTCCAATTTATTGTCAACTAAATATATTTTCTTTAAGCCGCAGCATCTTTTATCACTAAAACAAACGCTTACTATAAGTGGATATTCCTACATTGTTGCGGTTTGAGAATCCTATTAGCATTAGTAGTTACCTACAATAAAGTAAAAGTTATCATGTAGGAACACTATTATTGTTGTTTATTTGAAAATGTAGGTACTATAATAAGGGAATGGTTCTTACGTATGTATATTATTTAGCATAAATCCAATAATAGAAGTTTCTTTAGTCTATTTAATTTATTAGGGACGAGAACCTATCGTCGTTAGTTTCTTAGGGGAGGCATATGCCCAACGTTTCATGGGTTTTAAGAAGATGAAGCCTTTCAAGTGACTTTACTAAATCAAGGCAATTTTAATGCTGAAATAAAACACTTTTAACGGATACTAGCGCGGTTTTATTGAAAGTACTTTGGTAATTAGTTGGTATTTGGTTTGATTTTTGATTTTCCCGACGTTGTCCCCCGTGACCACGGCAGCTGCAAAGGTGCCGAAACGTCGGGAAAATCAAAAATCAAACCAAATACCAACTAATTACCAAAGTACTTTCAATAAAACCGCGCTAGTATCCGTTAAAAGTGTTTTATTTCATGTCTAGTGAGCGCGTAAGCTTGAGAAGTGAATAATTTTAATGCTACTTAATATTATAAATGTGATAGTTTGGATGTTTGTTACTCAATTACGCAAAAGCGAGTGAACGGATTTAGATGAAATTTGGCACACAGATAGCCTAAATTTAAAAAAAATCACATCAAAGGTTCCGTTCCCCAGGGGTTTTTCCGAATGTCAACGCAGACGAAGTCGCGGGCGGAAGCTAGTTCTATCATATTTTAGGCATGAGAGCTATTTTTAAAACACCAACAACCTCGCAGGAGTAGATTACTATTATCATAAACAACAACATTAGTTCTACGTCTTTTCCGAAAACAGAAAATAAATATTCGTCTTTTCATACAAAACTTGATCAGGAAAAGATAATATTTTTTTAATTATAATCGTCAAGGGAAATAGTTCGCCTAACGTTTCGCTCCTTCGGGTAGCTCCTGACTGAGAACGTGGGACCGAGCCTCTGACGGACGTCACGACGCCCGATCGTGGCCGATCAGCCTAACCCACATACACACAACCGCTGTAATTACATACGTGAGAAGTTTCAAAACGCTCCACGGATATGTGCATGTATTCAGACGCGATGTCCGTCCGTTATTCGAGTGGTAATGCTGAAGGAATAATGGTGATAAACCTCTTTTCGTAGAAGTCTGCATTGATATAAATGATGTCTATTATGTTTATTATAGTAACAGTTGAAACAATGACTGCTAAAAGAAGAAGGCAAAACAATCACTACATTACATAATAAAACAAAGCCGCGTCTGTCTGTCTGTTCGCGATAAACTCATAAACCACTGAACGGACACTCGTACGGTTTTTAACAAATGATAGGAGGAAGGAAAAGAAGGAAATCTTGAGGAAGGTTTTAATGTATAATAAGTTGAGATTTAATATAAATTGGTAGAAATATGATAATAATTATTGTTGAAGATGTCGGCAAAAATTATGCCGACTGAGCTTGCATCGAAAACGCTGCATAAAACTTTTGAGCTATTCCTAACAAAATAAATGGAATTGTTCCTCTTTTATAGATCTACAATAAAGTCCGCGATGGCATATATCTATCTTTTAAGGATAGCTTACTATATCCATTATATCTTCTCAAAATTGGTCATATACAATGCGGTAATTTACAAAGCTATTTAGAAGGATAAATTATAAGTAATAATAATAATAAATTCAAGCGCGTTTCATACACAGGACTCAAACGGGAACGGAACGCTTTTGGAGCTTGACGACTGTAAGGTAATTGTTTTCTTTTTGGCTATTGTTGGAAGGTCGCATTTGGCAAAAAAAGGAAGGAACCGAAGCGAAGCGAGGGCCGGTAAAATATAAATTTGTTTGTACGTACATAATTAGTTTAATCTACATGAACATCCACCGCAAATACTTGTTGTTTCCACCAAATATTATTTGAAACAAACATGTAATGATACTTATATTTTCTTAACAAATTGAGTTTGGCATTTGAAAGGAATATAAGATGCTACAGTCCTTACGGTCATAGCGTGCCCAACGTGACCTTTGCCGGCCCTTATTGGGCTGAGATCCCTCTAGTTCTGCGCCATCGCACGTTTTCACTCATTCCAAATTAGTACACAGTTGCATACTGTACAGAGAAATCGTCATTTGCTACGGGAATGCCGTAGAAATTCAATCAAAGCAAATAAGGATGGTTGGATGGAGTTGAGCAAAGCTACAGATAAATTTTAGATACTTATATAGACAACAACAGGAGCTCGGTGGCGCAGTGGTTTAGCGCCTGGCCCAGCGATTGCGGAAGTTAAGCAACGTTCGCAAGGGTCGGTCATGGGATGGGTGACCAACAATTTATTATTACACGTTAAGCCGTTGATCCCGGCTGCATTTGCAGTCGTTAACACCCACCAACCCGCATGGGCCCGCGTGGTGGGTTATGGCCCATCCTCCTTACCACCCTTAAGTAAGGCCTGTGCCCCAGCAGTGGAGACGTCAAAAATGGCTGACAAAATCACAAACATTGCTCTGATCCCAAAGTAAATAGCTAAAGCACTTGTGTAAAGGAAATCGGAGACAACGGTGGTATCACAAAAATCCACACCTGAGCCAATATAGAAAAGTTCGTTTTCTAAATTGACCCAGCCGGAGATCGAATCTGGGACCTCAGAGATGGTGACACTTTGAAAATCGGCATGCTAACCACTCGACCACGGAGGTCGTCATTGATAATAAAATTAATAATTTTAGAATTTAAAAATGTTTAGATACGTTGGTATATCAAAACATTGAACTGATTTCCAATTTTTCAAAATAGAGTCAGTAAATCGTTTTCTATCTCAATCGCAATACAAGAAAGTAGATTTTGAAGGGGTTGTAGGAAAATACAAACTATTATATTATAGGTATTTCAAAATTGAACAAAAATTTATTTGTGTTCAGGCTTCAAATATTATGAAAATTATACTATAGTAGATTAGTTTTAAATGGATTGCTTATGGATTGTATCAAAACCTCTATTTTTTTATTTGATTAAAATTGTTTTGATTTCTGTTTTTGATGTTCGACATGAACTATTACCGCTGTTAGGTCATTAATATACTTAAATAACAAGTAAATAATCATGAGTTCACCGTTTTTCAGAAACCTCGTTCCAGATATAACGCGCTCTATCGAGCCAACCCATAGATCACGCTCACCCCGCCCCTCCGGCGCAAATATCATCGGACCTGTCGACACCTTCATGCAAAAGGATGTCAGTTAATATAACTACTTCAATAAATCTTTACATCTCTTAATACTGGCAAAAGAAATAAAAACGTCACATATCGATCTCAATATTTATTTATTTATTTTTATTAGAAATAAAACACTTTTTACGGATTACAGCGTGTAAGTATATTAATTAATTCAGATGTTATTTTAGTATTATTTAGTTTGGATTTATTGGTTTTGGGTTTCCCGACGTTTTGACACCTTTCCAGGGGCCGTGGTCACGGGACGATTAAAGTAAAAGATGCGGGACAACTGAAGTAAAAAAATATGAGCAGCTTTTTACTTCAGTCGTCCCGTGACCAGGTGAACTGTACGCGCGGAAGCCCTAGAAGTATTTATTTTTATTTATTTATATAATGTACACCAACAGTTTTACATGAAGTTTTATACAAGTGGATCTTGAAGTTGTTAATGATTTGGTCATGAAAACCAATTACTGGTCTCTAATGGAAGTACTTTCTTAATGCTGGCTGGAAAAAGATTCATAAATTAAAATTTCCAGATTTTTTCATCGATCAAGGACAAATCTTCGATGTTTTTAAAAATACCATCTAATAAACAAAACTAAACTCCGTTCCAAAATAATATCATCCACTTACGAATGCTTGCGTAATCCATAGTTCGTGGTTCATCTCCCTACTGCACTGCCATAATACCGTCGTTTTGATTGATACAACAGAGAACCAGTAAAAAGATAGACTTGCAATCTAAAAGTTGAGTTAGGTACTGAATATGTGAACGTATTAAACAGGTTTTTAGTGAATAATCAAATACTCAATCTGGGGTAGTCAAACTCCTATTATTTAAGTAGAGTAAAAAATATTTTTTTGTCTGTATTCTGCATAACACCATGCGCACGATGTAGATCGTTCAGTCCGAAAGTGAAATGATTGACAGGCGGACAAGGCACAATAAACAACGACGATCCCGAAATTATTGCCATATCTGCGCGCGCGCATTTAATTCGGCGCACAAAGGTCGCACTTTTGACACTGTTTTGATTCTATTGTTCGATAAAGATTTGCGGCGGATTGCAACATATGGACCACGACGGTGAGATAATGCCTTTTATTGAAGTACCTATTTATAAAATGTTGGTACTTTTCTAGCTTACATCAGGTATAGCTTTTATTTATATAGCTTGAGTGGAATTATGGCAAAAAGTCGTTCTATAAAAATGTCATGATCTGCATAATGGATCGGTGGAGTGGGATTTCTAAAACGTATGGACCCTTCGCCTCTGATACCTACAGGTTTCATCATCATCATCATAATATCAGCCGCACGACACCCACTGCTGGGTAAAGGCCTCCCCCAAGGATCTCCATGACGATCGGTCCTGCGCTGCCCGCATCCAGCGGCTTCCCGCAGCCTTCAGCAGATCGTCGCTCTGTTCACCTTGTCGGGAGCCTACCCACGGAGCGTCGTCCGGTGCGCGGTCGCCATTCCAGAACCATTCTAGCGTAGCTTCTTTGACATTCACAAGTGCTTGTAACAGCCTAGACTGAATAAATGATTTTTTGTTTGTTTGTTTGTTATTCCGCCCCAACAAGATGGAACAATGGATTTGATTAAGATGAGGGCGCCGCTTGAGGGTACTAATCACCTTAATAAGTAGCTAATCTATATGCACTCTGTTTAATGTTTTTTTTAGGTTACTTTAAATTTACCCCAACGCCTATATTGTATGTCTTTTGTTAAGAAGTAGAACATAGTTTTATATTTCGCCGACAAACTGTTATGCAGTTTGGCGAAAGATAATTGTTATTTTTTCTATGTTTTTCAGTAATAAATAAAATAAATTAAAAAAAACGGGGCTACCTACTAGTTTAGGAATCCATTAATGAGCTGAATTAAAAGGTATCTTACCAATGTTAGCAAGATTACGATAACAATCTATTAAATTTTGAATTTCTAATTAAAGACGTGAACTTATCATAACAGCTAACACAAACTATTTTTTTTTCAGAATTTGTTTGTTGAAGTCTCAAGAATTTTATAACCTCAAAAGCACCATCTTGTTGTAAGTCCAAAAGAATTTTCATGACATAGACTACCGCCCCTAGACGATGGAACACCCCGATGGCCCGGCGCCGGCGCATCTCCGCTCAATGCCGCTTACGACACGCCAAATGTCAAAATAAGGTCAAAGGTAATTATTGTTGGCTGGCATTCCCGCTTATTTATGCAGGAATGCGCGATGCGCTTGCACATTTGCTAATAGTTTTTGAACTGTTAACTATTCCGTTGTTCATTTGGGTGGTCTAGGAAAGGGTCGTATCTCGTATCGTATTGCACCACCGAACTGTTATGTTTTTGAAATTATATATTTGTGAACCTAGCTGACTTAAATTTTAATCTCAATACTATTTTGTGTGGTTAATTTCTTCATAGTAGGATTCTACAAATTAAGTAATAGTGACTGTGTTTACTTCTGTAAAAAGGTCCCAGATTGACGCATAACCAAATGCATTTTCCTTGACTGAGAGATTTTCTAGAAACAGAATAATATTTAACATTATAATGCATACAGAACATTTTAAATAATAAAAAAACTAACTACCTTCTCCACCACGAATAAAATTAACTATTAATAAAGAGGTCAAAAAAGCATTCGAATAAATTACTGAACAATTCACTGACAGATAATGTAAAACAGAATAAAGTTATCGATTAATATTATAAATAACACAGTTTCCCCTTTACTAATAACATCATTACTAGAAAAGGGGTCAAGAAGTGATTGCCCGCGGGCAGTGGATCAACGCGCTGTTCCTGCGGGAAAGGGTACAATAGAATAACCCCATAGAGCTGCTAAAGCACTGAAGTTTTATGTTTTTTTTTATAAGTAACTTGTAACTAACGCGAAGGATTGGTTTCAGTCTCATCCAAGTTTTCAGCTTATACCTTATTATACAACGTGTTAATGAATAAGCCCAAACTAAACAACTTTGACTATGGGACCAACTCTAAACGCAAAAAAAATTTGCCGTTTCATGCAAAAATTAATAACGAAAAGTTCAAAATGTATGACACAGCTGATTTTTTCGCGATTTCAGAGTTGGTTCTATGGTAAGTTGTTCAGTTTGATAGTCCGTAGAAACCTTATAAAAGTAATACAGGATATTTAGTAATATGCCCTCAAAAAGCCGAATAGGGTATATAGAGATAGGGTACCTACCATGCATACAATCCCCTAAAATTATGAGGGGCGTTCATTAATTTCGTAAGGTGATTTTAGCGATTTTTTGACATTTATTATCTAGTATTACTATTAACTATACAGTACTAGGCGCTAGGAAGACGTATTGCCTAAAATATCGCCGAGCAGAGGTCAGCGGCTGCGGGCAGTGGGCCAGCTGCCTGGTAAAGGGCAAAGATGCGCTTGATGAGATACGGAGTAGATAATACACACTGGGCATTTTAACAGACCCTTAGCACAAAATATAAATGAGACAGAAGACCCTATTGGAACATTCCGATCTTTTCCGTACACGCACGCACATGCCTATGCAAATCTTAAAAATCAGTACCTATCGTAATAGGTATATAGCATCATTCATGCCAGTTCCAAAGATAACAGACCTCTTACATAATTATTACCTAGATATTGAGTAAAAAAAGCTATAAGAAAATACTTAACCTTTAGCCTGAATTTAAAAAAAGTCTAAACAAGTGTATAAAAAATTGTATGAACTTAAACCCATAGCATATTCACATTATTAACTCCTATTAGTTTTCTTAAATTGCTAGTTTAGTAAGTATATTATAACAGCATTAGAAGTGGTTCTTCTAATTGGCGTTGATTGTATATACTTTTTTTTTCATTCAATCTTCACCAGTTATAGAGACACATGTATATATCTGGTAAAGCGCAAAATTACAACCAAATAAGTACAACATTCGTGTAGCAATGTACCAATTCGTCTTCCTTCCTCCTATAAAGAGCAAATGTAATTTCTTAACACTCCATATAAAGTTCTTACGAACGAGGAAGATTCCTCCTACGTTTACGAATATCTTCATTGTAATTAATGAGAGCTGTTAAAACCACCTGCTCTTTACATAAAGACTACCTAAATAAAACTGCTTCCTTCTTTAAACGTTTCTTTGCCTGATTATCGTGAAGGTGCGTTGACGGTTCCTTGAGCATTTTTTTATTACAATGCCCAAAGGATTCTAAAATTGGAAATCAGAACAATATTTTTATTACCGGCATTGTAAAGTATTTTATAAATCAGCGGTAAAAGCAATCACCTATTTTTCTAACCTAACCTGATGTAACATAAGGTTAGTTGATTAATATTCAACACATCTTCACAATAAAAAAGTAAAAAACATTTTAAGAAGCAGCTCTAAATATTTTATATCATCGTACCACAACAGCAAAAGCGTTTTCTATTCATAAATGGGTAAATACAATATGGCCGAACATCTCAATAAAACTAATATAACGATCCTCTTAAACAAAAAGTTTTGCATACAGTTGTAGTACGACACCTACAGATTTACCATTATTGAGATTACAGTAAATATCACTTACGGCCTAAGAACCACTTTATCTTTGCTATCTTTTAAAACTCTATTTTCTTGAGAATAGTGTTTATAGTTGAGTAAACTATCAGAAAATATACTTGTTAGCTTACCGGTCAGCAGTCCACGCGCTGTCCGCTTGTTCATTGAGCTCTTCCCATGACATTATTCCCCCCTTAAGCACATCAAAAGCTTAAACGACAAAACCTTTTTGCTATTTTTAACTTTAGCTTGATAACATAGAGCTGATATTACCATGAATATGTTTCGCTCTTGAGTTGTTACGGGTCGGGCGTTAAAATAGCGCATCTACGGCACCGATGGCCCCTAAGATGGACCTCGCGTTTTATTTCCAGCTAGGAAGACACGACTCTACGCTACATGAGGGAAAATATAGCCCAGTCCGCTCAACCGTATTTCACCGAGGTCCTAGGTCAGTGCCGCGGACATTATTAAACTGTTAGTTTGCCGCTCGTGACTTATGCACATATTTAAGTAGAGGTTTGACTGATAGTTCGTACACACTCCTCGTTTCTCATGTGAATCTGCGGCGCACGACTCGAAATTAGTTGAGTTCGGAAGTCGGACCGAGATTGGGTTTGGTCGTTAGTTGTGTTATGTAAAACTGTTGGTACACGAGTAATTGTATAATATGCATGGTGGTATGCGAACTACTTGTCTAGTGTTGCAATAATGCCGCTTATAGGATAACAAACTAATAACTTAGGAATTTGAATAATAATAATAATAAAATTCTTTATTACAGACACGAGATCCATATCAATACAAACACAATTAAAATAAAATAAAATAAATTAATAAAAAAGCATTAATGGGTTTACCCAGTGTCTATACATATCAGTCGTCATTAGTCTTTCCGCCAAACTCGTGATAATTTTGTTTTTACACTTGACAACTCTGGACATAAAAGAAGCTATTCGCTTTCTTTGTATGGAATTAAATGAGTCTACATGCGCTTGCGCATATACATTTCTGAAGCACTGCAATATCTCGTGAGACCCATTAGCTGCCTAAAGATGTTGTTAGAGGCAACTCTAATTCCATCATGCGATTTGTTGGTGTAATTTGTCCAGAGTTGACAAGTGTAAAAACACTGGCAGTAGGATTTAAACAGTGTAATCTTCACGTCAGGTGCTGATTTCGCAAATTTTCTAATTATCATGTTTCCAACTATACACAACGACCTACGCTGTTGCTCTATGTCGGCGTCATCTTTAAGGCCAGATGTTACTATGTGACCAAGGTACCTGAAACTATTTACTATATTTACTTTTTGTCCATTTAAAAATACTTCAGGGATGCTTCCTGGACCCGAACCGGCTCTAAACACCACCATCTTGGTCTTTTCGGTGTTGTAAGTTAAGTTGTGAGTTATGGCAAACCACAAGCTAAGCTTTAAGCTAAATGCACTCATTACCTGCACCTAACTATATAAACCTGTATTTTTTATGAATTAAAAAATAAATAGAAGTTAAATAGGAGCACTGCCTAAGCTTTATGAACCTGCAGTTTTAAAACAATTGAACAAAGTTTTGCTAAACATTTAATTATAATTTCCTGGGATGGTTATAAATCGAAAGTTTTTGGATGTGTAACAATATTACTGCTATACTTACCGAAATGCTAATTATTTCTTACCCAAAAAGGAGGATTAGGTATAGCAGATAATAACACATTGAACTTTAGCTGTACCTACAATTAAATGATGTGTCAATAGTACATTATGAGACAAGTTAGCTTAGGTTGCTCATTACACACAAGGCTGTGGGTTGCAGCCCGAGCCGCAGGCGAGGGCGTAACTCAGCCGAGTGTGCAATAAGCAAGAGCTCACGAGTTTCATACGACGTTTTTCAACACATTTGCGAGGAAAAAACAAAGTAATTTATCACACAGCAACAAATTTTTTTTCACACGCCCAACGCAAGAATATTTTGCGAACAAAGGGGTGAGGAGCATACAGCCTACTACTAATACTTCAAAATTATAATTTTAAGTGACAAAATGCAAATATTTTAATATTTTATACCAAAATATTGTGAATTATGAATAATTTGATAATAATTATATATTTAAATGACTTAATTAAGGACTTACACATGTATTTATTCCAAAAAATGTATATGAATTTTCAGCAGCATAAAACCTCTTCGTTGTCAAAAAAAAATAACTGTATTACCCGGCTAAATTGGAAATGCTCTGTTTACTCGCATAGAACTTGCAGTAAGGTACTAATTTAACTTTGTAGGGTTAATTCTATTACGAACTAGTGTTTTATATATTATTGCACGCGTTTGTTATAGCTCGGTTTATGGCCCTAAAAGCGATGTATTAGGGCTCACTTTACGAGCAAGTGTGTTGAAAAATATTTACTTCTTGCAAATTAATGTGTAATTTGAACAAGAGCAGAGAACTCACAAGATTTCCACGCAAAATTGATTATCTAACATAGAAAGGTCGCAAAAACAGGAGCAGCTCAGAACTAACACGGAATGCAATTAATAAAGTTTTTGCTCTCAAATCAGGAAGACTGCAACGGTATACGTGGGAGCGCGTGGTGGGACAATGGAGAGATGCGGTTTTTTCGGTCGAAAGAGCGCTCGTCGATTGTAATTACGCGACCTGGGCGTATGTTATGATATGGGATGGGTGGGTGACACTGACACTCGTAACTGCTGTTAAGTTGTGTTTTACTAAAGCTTACTAATATTCCAAAGAGTGATAATGTATAAATCAAGATTTTGCAATATAGCTCTCTTTTGAACAGAATATTTTAAGGATACGTTAGCATGTCTAATAGACAAAAGCTCCGGTCTTTTCATCTTGATTAAAAAGAATTTGCAATTAATGCTGTTAAAAGCAGTGATTATTAAGTCTACTTAGATATATAAAAGTATAAAATTAATTAACTATTTGTAATTTATATTATACTCGTACTTATCCTAAATTTAGTAATTTTCACTATTTTCACAGGTTCCACATGTATCGCGAATACTTTTCATTTAAATAAGTAGTTCACACTTATATGATTCTTTTGGAAAACTATGTATCCAATCAACTTTAAAAATATCAAAATTTTGTCAACATATAAACTCCATGACTTGAAACTAAACTTCATCAAGTAAACAACGATCCGTTAACTGCCGACAGTGTTACCTGCCCTTCGCATGCTTTTTCACGAGGAAAAGCGCACACAATAAAGCCGCAAAGAAGCTGAGAAACCACATTACCATGGACTGGACAGTTATTGCTGATCACACCATTGTGCACCTTCCTCATGCCACCAGCTAATTGCGATGTGTTTCCTATGCCTATTGTCCGTGCCTACAAACTTTTCCGACCGAAAAAACTTGTTAGTTTGAATTGTTACCGCAACGAAATGTCTTGTAAATTTACATTTCTTTTTCTTATCTCATTGCGTGTTTTAACGTTGTCATAAGGCCAGCTAAACCATAATAATTTTGCTTAATTAATACATAGTTTTACACAGTTTTCCTACTGAATGAAACCCAAGAATATGTAAACAACATAAAATTAAGCTTAGTTTGCAAGTTTGAACTTTAATAAAACAAACTAATTTGGCCAGTGACAATCGATGTATGCTCATTATAACGACGTGGTCTTTAGAAACTATTCAAAGAGAAAATGTTAACTTAAAGTTTGACCTTTGAGAAAATCCTCTGCAGTATGGTATAGTACTCAACATATCCGTACCGGCTAAGGTCGAGACATGCATGAGAACTGAACCGGCAACCGGACACAACCCACGCGGCGAGGTTATGCGGGGCTCCGGTGCAGCGTTTAGGGTTGCCACTCATAATAACTGCCAATTTAAGCTTTGATTGCAAAGTTACTGAAAAATTATAGTGCGCTTATTGACTGACTTCATAAGTTTTTGAAGTATGTGAGGGAAAAGTATTCATAATTTTTAATATTGCGTTTTATAAATGCTCTTGATATAAAACTAATTTTCACATTATTTTGCTAACATAAATATTTTAAAAGTCTCTATTTAGTAAGGTAGCTCTCAATATAGAAAATACATGGTATAATGTGACAACCCTGGGCTAGCTATCCGTTATTGATCAAAATGCCAAATCGATGAACAATGCTCGGATATAAATTATGCTAATATCGGACGTATTTAGTTGTCATAGTTTAGCCGATGCTAAATACTTTGACAATTTACGAGTATTTCTACGTTTCATTCATATTTTACACGCATCAATATAAACTATTTAATAAGTACAGAGAAAATATTTCTGGCAACCAAATTTTTTGTATTTAATATTGTTTCCATATTTTTTCTACTTATGCGGAAAAAACTTAGTTATCTTAACCATTTCTAGTCATTATATTGTTTACAAATAATCGTTAGCAAAATCGTTTACAATCGTTTACAAAAGTTATATTTTATTTAATTAAATATTTTGCAAACAAGAACAAGATTGATCTAGATAAGATATCGTTGAAGTCTTTTGTATAGAAAATATTGTTTTGCGTTAAAGATTGATAGACACGTTTGGTTTTTTCATATTTTATCCGATTTTTTATTTAAAAAAAAAATCCTAAGAAACTTTGCATGGAATTTTCGATTGTAATCAAAAAGTTTAGAAGAGATATTTTTTTTTTGTAATTCTTAAAAACTATAGAACTTCAGAAATTTTGTTAAATTGTTGTAATAGTGTATCAAATCAATAGTTTGAAGTATATTGACAAGGATTACCGTACCTATTATAAATATAGAGCTTTAAAACTTTACCTATGAATTGATTCACGATGTTTTTTTTCTGTCAAATATTGAAACAGTGTTGCTAAAACTGAACAACATTCTCCAAGGAACACAGATCGAAAAACGAATTTTCGCCTTTCCATAGTAAGTCGGTCAGCTAACCAATACACTTTGTATGGGAGTATGATTTTTTTTTCGTTTTTCGACCTATGTTCCACGGAGAATGTTGTTCAGTTATAGCATCACCTGTTTCAATATCTGACAGGGTTTTCGTTACATATTGTACAGAAGAAAAAATTAATTGAGTGTTAAAGCCGTTTTATCAGAAAACACCAATCAATTTAGTTTTAATAAATCAAAATCAAAATCAAAAAATCATTTATTCAGTCTAGGCTGTTACAAGCACTTGTGAATGTCAAAGAAGCTACGCCATCGGTTCGCAAACCCTGAGCGGGAGACCTTGTAACGAGAAGAACCGGCAAGAAACTCGTCAAGGGCTGCTTTTTTCTCCCTGTATATTTCATACAGAGTCGTCAACATTGAAAAATGAGCTCCACATTTAAAGTGAGGTCATTTTCCATCACAATAATTAACAAAAGTTTGTACACAATGGGTAGGTAGGTTGAAATTAAATACCTACTACATATCGGATAGGTAATTGTGAGAGTAAATAACTTTCAACTAGTTGAGAAATCAGTAATCACTATGTCTGCTACTCGAAAGTGCACCTAAGTAGGCAAAATTTACCAAAAAATACTTGAGACAAGACATAAAAAATAACAATAAAAAACGCAATTCTTACAATTCAATATGCGTTAAGATAGGTACTCAGAAGCAGACCCATTCCCACTGGCAGCACCCGTTCACGAGCATGACGCGTGGACCAGCCATCGCTTCGCTCAACCATATTTGAGGGAACGTAACGACCCGTCCCACACGACACCACCGCAGAAATGATTAAAGAGAGCATGACATACTTAGGCTACCCATCCTAAGGCACTGAATTGAAAACTAATATCCAAAAGCTTTTCATAGGCCTTTACTTACAAAAACTACTGACTATAGAAAGCAAAATGATTGCAATAAAAAAAAAAGAGAAATCAAAACAAGGTTTACTTGCCTATTAGTTTTATGTTTTGAGTAAGAAGTGCCATACATATTGATAACATCAAACAGAGAAAAAAAAAATATAAATATACGACGCCCTTAGTACAAGCAGACAGAAGCAGACCCATTCCCACTGGCAGCACCCGTTCACGAGCATGACGCATGGACCAGCCATCGCTTCGCTCAACCATATTTGAGGGAACGTAACGACCCGCCCCACACGACACCACCGCAGAAATGTTTAAAGTGAGCATGACATACTAAAGCTACTCGCATTAAGGCGTCGTCGAGTCAAAAAGCTTACAATAAGTTTTAAGTAGGTAGGACAATTCCCTCAATTTTCACATAGAATAGAAAAATCTACGACCAGGCTGTTTTATCAATTAAATAATCTTTAACGGTATAGTATCCTTTTTTGAGAAGACAATTTTTTACATGAGACTTGAAGTTTTCAAATGGTAAATCCAAAATATTACTTGGAATTTTATTATAAAACTTTATACCAAGACCTATGAAAGAACCACGGACTTTTTCTAATCTATACTGAGGCATTACAAGTTTGTCTTTATTTCTGGTATTCCGATTGTGCCAATCACTATGTTTTGTATATAAGTTAATATTGCGACGCACGAAAAGTATGCAGTTTAATATAAATTGAGATGCTGCTGTCAATATACCAATCTCTTTGAATCTATCCCTAAGAGATGTTCTAGAACTTAGTTGATAAATAGCTCTTATTGCTCGTTTTTGTAAAACAAAAATAGTATTTATATCGGCTGCTATCCCCCATAAAAGAATACAGTATGACATAATGCTATGAAAATAACTGAAATACACTAATCTGGCAGTTTCTTCATCTGTTAACTGTGGTAACGCCTACCAATCCAAAATAGCAACGTCTCGCCGTGTCGCCGATATTGCCTACGCTTTTTCTTCATTCCGTCTCACACGTCACTTGCGACAGCATCGAAAACTTTGTAAACTATAATTCATTAAAAACCATCAAAATTCAACCTGAGTTTATTTCTAAAAGTAAATTCCATCGCGCTACGAAGGCGTGAACATTGGCGCCCGAACAGGGACCAGAAAAAGTGGAAATTAGGGAACGAGCTACGAATCTTGCCTGCCGAACAGTGATTCAGCAAAAGACTCACTTCGAAGACAAAATTCAGATAAGTGCCCTGTTTATTCCTTACCTTTAAACCTTTTATTATCCAAATATCATCCAAATCCATAAAATCCATTACTTTTAAATCCCTTTTTGATATAGTTTTTACACTTGTGCAAAGTACGTCTGTCTACCTTCACACAAAAATAAAAAATATATTTTTTCCTAAAATCTTTATAATCTAGCTAAATAAATCAAAAATCATTAAATTTAACTAAATAAATATTGTCTCCCATCCATATCGCACCAGTTACTACTGGTTATTTAGCAAAATTTGCCGACAATTTCAGCTGTTCGAGTGATACCGGCCGGCTTACCGCGGGCCTAGGCTAGCGTCTGCTAACGGGACATCAGCTGATTCCCGCTCGTAAACAACCGGTTCACGAGTATCGCCGCAGTGAGGAGTGTGAGATACGTATAACATTTATTATTTACGTAGATTTTATGCTTTCCAATATAAGGCGTGCGTTGTAATTTTGTGTCCATAATTAACAATAAAACACATCTAATTAGTGAAATTGTATACATCGTAGTAGTTCAATAATATATTTAACTTTCTATTTCTTTTGTTTATTTGTAATTTAAAATAAAATGACTGATAATAAGCCTAACGTTTCAACACCGGTTTCACAGCCAACTAATCATAAACTTAAAGATTTAATCACTAAACGTAGTTCAGTTAAAGGCCAAATTACACGATTTAAAAACTATTTGGACAAAATTACAAGGCAACCTACCCTGACGACTATTGAGGTTGCTGAATTATCTTTAAAACTCAGCAGGTTCGAAAGTCAGTCAGTTAAATATGACGAGCTGCAAACTCAGATCGAATTAATTAATTCAGATAGTTTAGAATCGGAATTTGATGAAAGGGAGCGCATTGAGCAAGAATTTATTATATGCATTGCAATGGCCAAAACTTGCTTAGACGAACAAAATGAAATAAAGACCACCGACCAAGACAAAAAAAGGCGTGAATCTTTATTTCATGAAGCTCAATGCAATCTCAATCATTCTGATTTTGGTGTACGTTTGCCACAAATACAAATTGCGAAATTTGACGGATCTTTCTTTCGTTGGTTAGAATTCCGCGATACGTTCACTAACCTAATTCATAATAATGAACACATTTCTAGTATCCAAAAATTTCATTACCTAATTTCATATCTAGAGGCTGATGCAGCTCGTGTCATTTCCAATATTGAAGTCTCATCCGCTAATTACAATGATGCATGGCAGTTACTTTATGCGCGCTATAATAACAAACGATTACTTATAAATCATCACCTTAAATCTATATTTAACATACAGCCATTGACGCGCGAAACTGAGGGTTCTTTACGTTACTTAGTGGACCATATCACCAAAAACTTACGTGCCCTAGCTAATTTAGGTCAACCCATTCAACACTGGGACACGCTTATTATTTATTTAGTTTCTTCTAAGCTCGATAGCCACACACTTGTGAAATGGGAGGAACAACGTAACAGCTTAGATGATTTTCCTAGTTTAGAACAATTTAAATCATTTTTAATTGATAGGGCACACATTATTGAGTCTACAAATCGTAACAAATTCATGAATAATTCCAATTCTAATATAAATAAAAGTAATTTTGTAAAACCTTCTCAGCCTCAGCATTCGCAGTCAAACAATAACAAACAAATATTTCAAACAAAATCTTATGCTACAATGCAACAAAACAAAAATCATAGTGTAAGTGTATGTCAGTGTATAATTTGTGACAAAAATCATAAAATATACGACTGTCCAATTTTTAAATCTAAATCCATAGAGCAAAAATTATCTGATATTTCTAAATACAAATTATGTTCAAATTGTCTACGTCAAGGTCACCCAGTCAGCGAGTGTCGCATGGGCCCTTGTAGACAGTGCAATAAGCGTCACAATACATTACTGCATTCAGTTGAAGCCACTAAAGCCAACAATGCCCAAATCCAGGAATGTGATTCCATTATCAATTTTTCTAAAGAAAATAACTGCTCTAAACATGTTATTTTGTCTACTGCTTTAATCGATGTATTGAATCCAATGACTAAAGAGGCAATAACCGTCCGTGCCTTATTGGATTCAGGAAGTCAGTCATCTTTCATTACAAAATCATTACAACAAAAATTATCATTACAATCAAAACCGACTTCAATTAATGTTGTTGGAATTGGTAATAACTCAGTAAATAAAGTCAACGAAAGCTGTGTTATCCAATTAAATTCAAAAAATCATAATTATCAACAAAAACTAAATTGCTTTGTTCTAGAGAAGCTTACAGGTGACCTTCCAAAGGCTCCAATAAGTTTATCTGAGTTGAATATACCATTACATCTTAATTTAGCAGACCCCAACTTTGATCAGCTCTGCCCTATTGATTTATTGATAGGTGCAGACCTCTTTTGGAATATTTTATTATGTGAACAAAAATCATTGGGTAAAAATAAACCTATTCTACAAAATTCTAAATTTGGCTGGCTTATTGGTGGTTCTTTTAATTTTTCTAAAGACAACAAAATTCATTGTAATAGTTTATTACTCAACGAAGATTTTTCAAATAATTCTAAAATTGATCATTTACTTACTAAATTCTGGCAGTTAGAAGAAGTCCCACATAGGCCAATATTAAGTGTGTCTGAAAGGGCATGTGAAAATCATTTTTTAACTCACACCACACGCTTAGATAACGGCAGATTCTGTGTGAAGTTACCGCTAAAGGCCTCGCCAGAATGTTTAGGTGACTCATACACTCTTGCAAAAAATCGCTTTCTTAGTTTAGAAAAACGTTTCAGAACAAACCTTTCCCTAAAGAAAGATTATTCTCAATTCATAAAAGAGTATGAGGCTCTTGGGCATCTTTCAGAGTCACCTGTTTTATTGCCAAATCCTTCATACTTCCTTTGTCATCACGCTGTATTTAAGACGCTCAGTGAGTCCACTAAATTGAGAGTCGTCTTTGACGGGTCAGCGCCATCATCCTCCGGTTTCTCCGTCAATGATTTGCAGATAGTAGGCCCAAATGTACAGGACTCTCTTTTCTCCATACTGATTCGTGCACGTCTTTACCGGTATATACTTACCGGTGACATTGAAAAAATGTACCGGCAAGTCGAAGTTCATCCCGACGACAGAAACCTGCAGCTAATCTTATGGAGAGAGGATGAGTCCTTGCCTATCAAAACGTTACAGTTAAATACTGTCACTTATGGGACAGCAAGTGCCAGTTATTTAAGTACACGCTGCTTATGGCAGCTCGGAGAGGAGTGTGATGATGCTTTAATCAAAACCATAATTCAATGTGACCATTATGTTGATGACCTCATAACCGGTTCAAATGACAAAAGGGAACTACAGTATATTCAAAATTCAGTAGCTACACAATTAAAGAAAGGATGTTTTAATTTACGTAAATACAAAACAAATTTACCATCAATTTTCGATAACTCTCCTATTAATTCATTACAAGATGATCTAACTATAAGTGAATCTTCAAGCACTCTGGGTTTGGGCTGGAATCCAAATACAGACACTCTAAATTTTCCTATAAATGTGACACCTACGCATGATGACATTATTGTAACCAAAAGGTACATTATGTCAAATGCCTTCAAAATTTTTGACCCTTTAGGTCTTCTTAGTCCTTTTATTATGCAAGCTAAATTAATGCTCCAAAAATTATGGCAATCTAAGATTGACTGGGATCAACCTGTGCCTAATGACGTCAAAAATGATTGGATAGAGTTTTCTAAAGGCCTATCTGTCTTATTAACTTTCCAAATTCCACGCCAAGTTCTTTGTGAGATTTCAGTTTCCATCGAAATACACACCTTTAGTGATGCCTCTCAGGTAGGTTATGGTGCCTGCGTTTATCTTAAGTCCAAAGACTCAAACAATGGCACTACTGTACGACTTCTGTGCTCCAAATCAAAGGTAGCGCCAATAAAACCAACAACAATACCTCGTTTGGAGCTTTCTGGCGCTCTTCTTGCTGCTCGATTGTGCAAAACCGTAGTCGAGTCGCTAAGGTTAGTACCTGACCGTATCATCCACTGGTGTGACTCTAGTGTTGTTCTGGGCTGGCTAAAGAGTGACGCGTCTAAACTCAAAACTTTTGTTGCAAATCGTATAAGCGAAATACAAGATATCACTCACTCTTCTGCTTGGCGCTACATACCTACAGCTGACAACCCCGCCGACCTAATTTCGCGAGGTGTCGACGCTAGTTCATTGCAAAAATCAAGTTTGTGGTGGTATGGTCCAGACTTATTGCTTAAGGAAGAAGCTGATTGGCCAGTCTTAAAAATACAAAAGCATAACGACTTACCTGAAGTTAAAACAGTTGCTACAATAATTATTTCAGAACCAATTATCGAATTTGAACGCTTTTCCAATTTTAGTAGACTACAAAGAACAATGGCTTATGTTAAAAGATTTTTAAATAATATTAGACGTACTAAAAATAAATTAACCGGCATTTTGACCGCCGAAGAACTAAATGATTCTTTAAATTCATTATGTGTTATGGCTCAACAGCTATGTTTTCCAATTGAATATAAAATGTTATTAGATAAAAAACAATTAAATACATAATCTAAAATTTTATCTTTATCTCCTTTTATGGACAAAAATAACTTGATTCGCGTGGGCGGTCGTATAGAAAAGTCAGATTGTTCTTACGACCAAAAGCACCCAATATTACTAAATTCATCGCATCATTTGTGTAAATTAATATTTAAGTTTGAGCATATTCGAAATTTACATGCCGGTCCACAGTTACTCCTTGCTACTGTTCGACAAACCTTTTGGCCTATTAAGGGCAGACTTATCGCTCGAAGCACTGTACGCGGTTGTGTGCGTTGTCGGAGGGTGCAAGGAAAAACTTTATTTCCAAAGATGGGTGACCTGCCTTCACATCGTATTAACCCTGATTTTCCATTCAAATCTGTAGGCTGTGATATGGCAGGACCGTTTTATAGTATAAATCGTAAGGGTCGTGGCGCAAAATTATCTAAATGCTATCTTTGCTTATTCGTTTGTTTTAGATACAAATGTGTTCATTTGGAGGCGGTTACTGACCTTTCGAAAAGTGCATTTTTGTTGGCACTACGCAGATTCGTCTCACGCCGAGGACGGCCAGCAAATATTTTTTCCGACAATGGTCGCAATTTTGTAGGTGCGGCTAAAGAGCTTATTCTATTTCAAAATCAACAAACCGAAATTTTAACCGAGTTTGCCGCTCATGAAGGCATAAAATTTTCATTTACACCATCTTACGCTCCCCACTTCGGTGGGACTTGGGAATCTTTAATTAAAAGTTCCAAAAGAATTTTAAGACGTGTTATGGGCACGACCCATTTAACTTTCGAGGAGATTGCGACACTTTTTGCACAGGTGGAGGCTATATTAAACAGTCGTCCCTTGTGTCCCTTATCACCATCTCCCGACGATCTCCTATTCCTCTCCCCAGGGCACTTCCTTATTGGAAGACCACTAAACTCGATAGTATCACCTGCTCTGGAAGCCGAGAACGAAAATCGACTGAATCGCTATGCTCGCCTGGAGAAGCTACGCCAGCATTTTTGGACAAGGTGGCACAAAGAGTACTTGTCAGAATTGCAAGTCCGAAGAAAATGGAAGCAAGACACTACTCAACTAAAGGTCGGAGACTTAGTCCTGCTCTGCGAAGACTCTCTACCACCTCTATGTTGGCGCACTGGTCGAGTCACCAATTTGTATCCAGGAGCTGATGGGATATCCCGCGTCGCAGACGTGAAGACAACTACCGGATGCTACCGACGTCCCTTGGTTCGCCTATGCCCTCTTCTAAGCGACGATGACTCCTAAGGAGTTGAAGAGCTGAAGTCTTCAACGGGGGGGAGTATGGTAACGCCTACCAATCCAAAATAGCAACGTCTCGCCGTGTCGCCGATATTGCCTACGCTTTTTCATCATTCCGTCTCACACGTCACTTGCGACAGCATCGAAAACTTTGTAAACTATAATTCATTAAAAACCATCAAAATTCAACCTGAGTTTATTTCTAAAAGTAAATTCCATCGCGCTACGAAGGCGTGAACAAACTGTCTAACTTTTCTAATGGCATAGGCAGCAGAGCTAAGCTTGCCAGCCAGAGCTGCGATATGCATATTCCATTGAAGTTTACTGTCAAGAGTAACACCCAAGAAAACTGTTGAATCGAGCAAATCTAATTTCTCATTATTGATAACAATTTCAGTGGGATTCGCCTGTACATTAGGTAAAGCGAATTTAACACATTTTGTTTTCTTAGCATTAAGCTGGAGATTATTAACATTAAACCAAGCAAGAACCTGCGAGAGTGCCTTGTTCACATTGTCAAAATCAGTTTTATTCCTGTCAACTTTGAATATTAAAGAAGTATCATCTGCGAACAAAACAATATCACAGAATTTTTCTGCAAAAAAGGGTAAATCATTTATATATATTAAAAATAAGAAAGGGCCCAAAATGGAGCCTTGCGGAACGCCCATTTTTACATGAGAACCTGACGAACTTATTCCATTGATATTAACTGTTTGAGTCCTGGAACTGAGATACGACAGTATTAATTTTTGAGCATTATTTTTTACACCGTAATGATTCAGCTTCAACAGCAGCGTGCAATGGTCCACGCAATCAAAAGCCTTGGACAGGTCGCAGAAAATGCCAAGGGCATTCTGAGACCCCTCCCAAGCCTCAAAGACATGCTTCAAAAGCGCAACCCCAGCATCAGTTGTGGAACGACCTTTCGTAAAACCAAATTGTTTGTTGTGCAAAAGTTTATTTACATTAAAATGACATAATAATTGCTCAAGTATTATTTTTTCAAAAATCTTGCTTAGGGCAGGTAATATCGATATTGGTCTCTAATTGCTAGGGTCTTCTTTATCTCCTGATTTAAACAATGGTACTACCTTGCTAAACTTCATAAGATCAGGAAATATTCCTTGATCAATACACTGATTAAAAACGTCAGCAAGATAAGGGGCAATAGTATACACAATATTTTTAATAACCTTAACTGATATGCCCCATAAATCAGTGGAGCTTTTCATTTTTAGAGAATTGAAAGCTTTAATAATATCTAAAGCATTAATACATTTAAAATTAAACAATGAATCACTTTCAGCCACATGTCCCTTTAGCACAGATACAGCAGCCGCTGGTGAGGAATCCAAATTTGATGTAGTTTCTACTGGTATGTTTACAAAGAACTTATCGAAAATATTAGCAATTTCTTTATCTGTGTTTATTAATTCATTATTAATTTTAAGCGTTAGGCTATTTTCCCGTGCTTTAGTTTTACCAGTTTCACGATTTATGACATCCCAGGTTGTTTTAGTTTTGTTACTCGAGTTTTTAATTTGCTTTTTAATGCAGTTAGACTTTGCAACTGCACATAGTATTTTGAAAGTCTTCGAGTATTTTTTAACATGTTCTAAGAAACCTGGGCTTTGGTTCGTTTCTCTAAGTTTGTATAGTTCATAAAGTCTGTTTCTACTTTTATAAATACCTGTCGTAGCCCAATCGCAGAACCGTAACTTCTGAGTACATTTAATTGTCTTTGTTTTAAATGTTTTATCAAACTCATCAGTAACTAAATGAAAGAGGTTCCCGTACAAAACATCTGGATTATCCGAATTCCATGGCATTAAAGAAATTTGTTCATCAATGTTGTTTTTAAAATTGTCCAATCCCTTTTTTGTGATAGGTCTGCATTCTACAGTCTTAGGCGTATCTATGACGTTCACAGCATATGAGACTTTCAAACCGTAATGGTCTGATGAAATATTACTAAAAACAAATTTGTTTTCCGGATCACATTCTGAAAAAACATTATCTATGCAAGTGGCGGAGTGTTCAGTCACCCGTGTGGGTTCTAAAAATTTATTAAGTAAATTAAAACTTTTAAATAATGCCAGAAAACGAGTGGTCGAAGAATTGTTCTCAAGAATATCAATATTAAAATCGCCACAAATTACTACTGGTTTATTTTTTAACTTTAATTTTTTTAGAACATCTTCCATGACAGATTCAAAGATTTCATAGGTACCTTTAGGGGGGCGGTATACAGACACAATTATCATGCTATCTAATTCTATACAAGACAACTCCACATGGCGCTCTGATGTAAGTTTCACAATATCCTTTCTTTCTTTATACTTTATATTATTATTCACAAAAATTACAGAACCGCCACGAATAGTTGTTTGCCTAACCATCGCACTTGCTAGTTGAAAATTATTTAGATAAAATGACATATCACCATGCTTTAGCCAGTGTTCTGTAATGCAAATGATTTGAATATTATTACATTCAACAAATAATTCTAATTCTAGATCTTTGCCAGACAGGCCCTGAATATTTTGACTAATTATATTAATACAATTATTAGGCCTGGCTGTTGTCTTGTGCCTCAGTTTAAATCTGAGTTTGTCACTGTTTTATTTGAAACAATATCCGGAGTAGTAGATGAAGTACTAATACTCGGTTTTATGGCCTTAGTTACAGCTGTAACAGAGACCTGTAAATTGTAAGCTAACAAATTAGCTATTTGCATCCTACATTTTTTCGGCAGATACATACTATCTGGAGTCAATGTAAAAGTGTTAATAAATTTATTAACGTCAAAGTATAAAATAACGTCACTGTGACGACAAATCAAATTATATATATACAAATTTAAATCAAAAATGCGCTTATTTTGATCCCAGTTTAAGTTACTTGCATAAGGGAAAGCGCTAATTATTATTTTACATCTTGTTTCAGTCTGTAATGTTAATAGAATATTAATATTTTTAAGAAATTCCCTTTTTGTAATATGGGAACTGTCCCCACATAATATTACTACTGTTGTAGCGTCATCAATATGTGACTTATCAATATTTTGTACAATTTGGTTAAAAGATAAACCAGGAGTACAAATATTAATAAGTTTTTTAGAGAGCTTATCTCTTAGAGCTAAACCTAGTCCCTGACCTAATTTATCTGAAAACATAATTGTTTTAGCCTCCTTTGAGTTACAAGATAATGCTGGTTTGAAAGTGCATTTACTGTAGCTACTTTGTAATGTTTCTATGCAGGATGATGAATGACAGGGGCTCTGTGTAGATTGGCTAATTTTATTAATATTAGAATCGTTATTGTGAAGAACTGAAGATTCAACAATAGGTTGACTATTTACTAAAGAATCATACCGGTCCGCATTGTAATTGCAGAGTTCCACTAACTCTGTGGCAGATTTGATGTGCTCATCAATTTGTTTCTGCGCAAGAGAGTACTTCTTTTGCACAAGTTCAAGTGACTCATGCAACTGAATGATTTTCAATTGCAATTTGTTAGTGTCCCGGTCATACATTTGCCTGCTTTCAGTTAATTTACTACTATAAATTTCCAATGAATCCAAGAGGCTAATTCGTTCTTTTCTTAAAGCAATGTTTTTAGAAAAACAATTATTTTTCCTAATTAGTTTTCCTGTTTTTTTAATTAATTTACTTATTTTAATATATTTCTTCAGTTTATTAGCACCTAAAATTTGAGGTTGAGGTGAAAAGTCACTGCATGTGGTTCTTGACTGTTCTGCCGACTGTACAGCAGGTGAAGAAATCATGAGCTCCTCAAAAAGACTCTGTGTATGGTCCACTTCTTGCAGTTGCTGCTGCTCCTTGAAGTATAATATTTGCCTGTTAGCATCGTTCAGCTCCCGTTCCAAATCAGTGATGCGGTTTAGGGCCCTCTCGTAGGTGCTGCACTGTTCATCGAAGCTGCTAACGGTGTTCTCGAGCTGGTCCCTTTGGTGTATTACTTCCATATGCTCGGAGTGCATCTGAGCCATCTCAATCTTCAGTTGAGAGTTGCGAGCAATAACTTTACTGATTTCTTCTTCACTGTCGTCTCGCTCACGTAGTAGCTGGCTGCAAGTATCCCTTGACTCCTTCAGTTCCTGCAGTGCCTGCCTCAGCTTCATCTCGGTGCTTTGTGCTGCAGCCTTACGGGTCAGCATGGTGAATTTGAAAGTCCTGAAAGTTTACAATCAACAGTATCAGGAACAATTTAAAACAAATATTGATTATTTATTTATTATCAGAGAAAATACTTGGATGAAAACAGAAATTAAATACTTAAGACAGGTAGGCCACAGTAATTGGGAATAATTTACTTAGATAATATTTATTTATTTTAGTACTTATTCAAATTATAACATTAGTTTAGTCCTATACTTTTAGTGAAGCCTAATAATAATGTACACAAGAATGTTATAATAGTTTTTTAAAAAAAGAATCAATCCAGATACTATCTGGTTATAGTAAAAGTCACTAGATGCTTAATTTAATTAATTATAGCAATAAAACATGGATGTTTAAAGTCAAAACAAAATAAAATATCAACAAAACTAAACAGACAGACTGACCCCAATAAATCAATAAATAAGTACTTAATACAATAGTATTCAAGTAGCAAAATGGTTACACAATATTTTGATTGTAAGGTTTAAAGCTGTATTGTATTTATGAGTAGTGTAATGTTTGTAAAGGGTAAATAGTTTAGTGAATGTCTGTGACAATAGTAGTCACAATCTCAACTTTACTTCCACTTCACATCAAGTAAAAAGAAAATTAACTGTGCCAAGTCGTTTTGAGTTTTGATGTTACTCACTTTACGTGAATTTTGTACAAGTAGTAAGGAACAGTTGGGATAAATTGAGAACCAAAATGCTACACAAGCCGTAGGTTTCTTTATGAAGGTACCTCCGTTGCTTTGCAAAATAAAATGTTTGATATCAGTCTGATTGGCTTAGTGTTGTAGTCTATGTTGTAATAATATAAATACAATTAAGGAACAAAAGTACTTCCCCGGTTTAGTGCGTAGTATTCCACAGATTTGTCCTTTTCTACGAAATATTCACCACGAAAACATTGGCGGTGGCTAGGTGAGTTCGGTCGTTTTGGTAGTTCGAAAACTACCCGATGGAATTGTTTGAAAACACTTCCTTATAATATTTGAGTTTTAATAAACACTTTAAAAACAATATTACTAAAGGAAAACACTATTTGGTTAATTAAAATTAATTTTAAAATCAGCTGCTTAGATTTGACAGCTAGACCGGTTGCGTTCCGTTCCGCAAAAAAAAAGGAGCTTTAATGCTTACCGCTGACGGGCGCTATTTTGTAGCTGCGATAAGCGCGGCGTTAATCGCGGCGATATCGCTGCGATAAACGCGGCGATAATCGCGGCGACAATCACGGCGCTTTTTAGTCGCTGACGTAGGTTAACCCTAAAAGGCACCCGGTAATAATATTATAGAACAATCACTTTTATTATTGCTAAGCTCTATAAAATAAAGTTTATGATTTATTTATGTCAGTAATTATATACTTTTCACAAATGAAGCAAACAATGTATACGATTCAAATGTCTTCAGTACCCTTAGTACGAACAGCTATCGAGAAAAAAAACGCACGTAAAATTACTCGATAGACAATTCTCTATGGAAAATTTCATTTCGCTTATCGGCGATAGATGGCGTTGTACAAATTTCCAATACAAAATTTATCTATCGAAAGATTATTTTTTTGATAGCTGTTCGTGCTAAGGGTACAGATCCTTTTATCGTCAAAATAGTGTGAAGAACAAAAATTCTGCATTTACTTTATATGCGCAAATTCAAGAATTATATAAATTGGTAAGCATATCATGTAATAATAATTCTCTTACTTTTTATTGCAAACTCTACCATTACAAAAATAATTATGTCAGCCAGCGAAAAAAATTGTGGTGTCTTTTAGGGTTAAAGCCGCTTGTCACTCTTGTCAGTGTCATTTCGTGGGCGATTAGTCGCCGAGCTATGTGTGAGCTACTTTTTGTAGCTCGTGGGCGTTTACGTATTGAACTCCATATGTTCTATTCTGGGCTACAAAAAATCGCTCGGCGATTAAGCGCCCGTGAGCGGTGGCGCTAATGATTGCTATGACAATACAACGCAGTTGCTAATTATAGGTCATAACTCCTGTGGGCTTATAACAACCGGATTTGAATTGTAAATGCGGTTACAAGTTTATGGTCTGTTTTGTACATTGACTATGAACATATTTCAATTTTTCATTGCTTTTTTAAACAAGAGTAAAGTCTTATAAGTTAATTTGTATGAAAATTTAAGTCTTTCGTTTTTATAAAAGTACGCAGTTTCTTTATTTTTGAACCAAAATTAAAAAAAAACATAAACTTTTATTAAGTGATCGTCTGAGAATCACCCATAGGGATGAATCGATTTTTTCTAGTAAATATGGGTATTATTTAATATAATACAACATAAATTCGATTTTAAGTTTATTAAATTGTTTGTTACCTACACATCTTCAAAATTTCGTCATAATTCGTACCTCTTGCGTGCAAGCAATAGCTTTAATTTGATCTCTAAGCAGTTTGACGTTGACCTGTTTAATACTAGCGTTGCATCGTTGAAGCGACTGATGAGCAGCGAGTTTTTTGGCAAATAGTCTTTTAAGTTTGCCGTATACTATTTTAGCTTAGGTAATCTACTTTTTGTTTGTTTATTGTTTAGCCTATCTTGTCTTCATAATTATGTAAGTTTTTCCACGTGGAATGCGTAGGATACCTACTCAATAAGTGCTTAGTTTTATAAATTGTTTCTATTGGTGGGGACCTGTAATTGGCTTCCAAGTGCTATATAAGCTTCCTACTGTGATGAATTCAGCTGTTGGTCTTCCAAATAATTAAAATAAAATAAAATAAAATAAAATAAAAAATATCTAAAAAAAAATCTTAATCATTATAATTTTAAATCAAAAGCGCAGATTGCAAAAGACACTGGATTCGTTCTCGGGTCAAACATTTTTCAACAACTAATATACCTAGGTTATACCTAACTGTGTACACATACTAGTATAGTATACATTTTGAAGCGGTCATGGCGGATCTTGACAGACTGATCGTACTCGATCAGTTTGTTAAGCAACGCTTGGTCCGGCCAGGTGTCGGATGGGTGACCGTTAAGTGGCATAATAATAATAATAAATAATAATAAAAGACATTTATTTCATCACACCCAAATAACAACAAAACAGCATATTACATCATAGAGTGCTTCAAATGTGTGTGATCTGGAGCCCAAATTAGGGCGACCCTGTATTTCAGGTCTCCAGGTCCTCACCCACGGATCACCTAAGTATATTAAATTAATAATAGTATAGGTAGTCTTAATAATAATAGCTCATATATGTGTGTGTGTGTGTGTATGTGTTTGCGTGTGTGTGTGTGTGTGTGTGTGTGTAAGTGAGGGAGTAATATTAAATAAGTAAATTACAACTGAGCGCTTCCGTTAAGACAATCGTTAGCAATCGTTAAGACAAGCCAGAGGCCTTACAGGCGGCTTGATAAACTCTAACACCGAGGTGGCCGCTAATCCTCATACGATAAGAATGAAAAAGAGAAGTATTATTTTTTTGTGGTATAACTAACTTTTAATGACTCACCGTGATATTACAAAAGATTTGTAAACAATGTTTAACTAAACACATGTTTAAATGTGATGCTTTCACTTTTTGACAATATTGTTTGAAACAGTCAGCATCACATTTAAACAGGTGTTTAGTTAAACAGTGTTTAAAAATCTTTTGTAATAACACGGTATGTTTTTAACGAGTATCATACTAAAACGATACGCTATTTACGCAATCTCGAAAGTGAAACTATCGTCTCCAAAGTCGTCACGATCACTACTCACTCCAATTACACCTGGCGAGCGGCGACCAAAAGTCTCAGTAATTGCGCCTGCGCACGACCCGCGATCCGAACAAATCGGCGCTAATAAACACGTCCACTGATTGATTTGTAGCTATCAGTTCGCTGCTGATCCAGTCCAGGAACGTGTTGAGTTAAAAAGCAATTACATTCACTGTGGTCTTACCGACTAGAAGTTAGATAATTGCTTATCTCAATCTTAAGTTTCAGTAACCCATCTTGGTATGATGAAATTTTTGTTTTATGGACATATTGAACATGACCATCTTACCAGTCACGTTTCTGTATAATTTTGTCAATGTACGATGCAACTACCCTTTACTTTTCTTAATAATTGTGATTTGCCTAGTTGATTAGTGTCACTAATTCTTCTTATCGAATGAGGAATAGTGGCCACCTCGTGTTAGAGTTTATCAAGCCGCCTGTAAGGCCTCTAACGTGGCTTAACGACTATTATCAGATGATAACAGCCGGGACCGACGGCTAAATGTGCCCTCCGAAGCACGGAAGCGCTCAGATGTAATGCCCCTTAACGGTCACCCATCCGATACCTGGCTGGACTGAGCGTTGCTTATCAAACGTGATCGAGTACGATCAGTCTGTCAAGTTCCGCCATGAGAGCTGTGTTTTTTCATACTTTTTTCACTTGTCTTTATTTAAAAGGTGCAATTTCGCAATGTTACTCATGGAATGTTAGTTGGTGTGATTTGTACGTGTCATTAGGTTAGGTGATGTGCTGATATTTAGTCGTCCGCATCGTTACGACACGACGCGACACGACTGGCGCCGGGTGCAACCGAAGGTCGTTATACCACTAGTTGTACTGTAAACTCTCGTCAAAATCTCTCTTCAAAGACTCTAGTGGTTTACCTTTTTTGAAAGTAGGGGGAATGCGTTTATTAATTCCGAAGGTATGTGGGACTTGCCGGGGCCATACCCTCTAAATCCTCTACTGCTTCTATGAACAGATAGGACCTACGGCACCGCGATATCTTGGCGTTGACGCCCCAACGGGTCCGGTACTTGGAGAATAGCTGGGTAACAGTCATCCCTCTCCCGAGGGCTGTAGCAGCTTTCTGTAGTTTAAGCCTGGGTCAAGCCAAATGCGTGTGCAATGCAGCATAGTGTGTTGCATTGCGTAGCGTGACGGCAAATGACGCGCAACGGATGCGTAGCAGCCGCGTGGTATTCGGTGTGACACCTGTCCATAGCATTTCTTACACTACAACGCCGTTTGCTGTGCAGTCACGTGCTGCGACGCTACGCACTGTGTTGAACCCGGTTTGACCCAGGCTTTACACGACTATTGCCTTGTTTATACGGGGTCAGTAACATGGCAGTACAGTAACCCAGTCCAGCACTGACTTGCTACTGGGCTCGAGTAGACACTAGATTCAACCCAGGCAAGTGCTCACTTCTCACTCAAAAGTCAGTCCCGCTGACTAGCCACACGTTTTATTTTAGGACACAGTATGATACTTACTGCTGCCAATCCTGTCTACATGTACCCAGTTACTGGGTCCGAAATTCCGAGTCACTGGGTCCAGTCACTGACCCTGTATAAACCAGCTCTATAGCTCAATAAACCACACTACACTGCACTGTATACAAAGCTGGATATAGATAGAGCAATGTGTGTGTTATTGTTGACTGTCACACATTATCATCAATAGTTAACTAAACTCCTCTTTAACTTCAGAACACTAAAATGTAAGTCGGCCCGCAAGGCCTCAGCGGGCGGCAAATTCGTGTGGTCGTGCTGCCGCTAGATTAACTATTGCACCTCACCGGCATTTCGGTCACCATGGCAACCGGAAACACACGACTTTTCGAACTAATTCACTATTTATTCGGCGAAATAAGTAAACAACTAGCAGAAGATTTTTCGTTGCCCTGTGACTAGAGTGGCAAGTGGTGAAATTATGGCGAAGGTAAGCCGCTCTACAAAAATGTTATAATCTGCATAATAGTGGTTGGTGGGGTTGGATTTCTAAAAGGTATGCCGATGGGAATCGGCTTGTATGGATGGACCCTTCGCCACTGCTAGGTTTGCCACTATTGTCAACATCATTAAATTCTCTAGTAATCTAGAAAAAAGGTCAATTCCTATCGAAAAATATAAATAGGTAAGTGCCAGTATTATAAGAAACACCGTTAATCTTGAGTAAAAATACATTAGCGCACTTATGAACACACGATACCAGCACTAGTGAAGATTCTATTCCATTGTTCACTTTGGCACCTGTAATTGTGGCTATTTTATTTATAACTCGAAAATTGCACTCGCGCGCATTTCATCGCTCGTAGATTGTATGCAAGCCGCTAAGGATGCCGGCTTAGCAATCAAATATTGATAGAGAGCTGATGAAACAAATTCATTGATTATAAAAAGTTATATAGTTAGTATTGTTATAGGTACATTTATAGACAGGTAACAGTGAGAAAGCACAGTTATATTTCGAGAACTTTAATGGTTCAATAGTTTAAACTTAAAACTTAACAGACAAACAAACAAACTTACACACCGTAAAAGTTTAAAGCTGGAATCTGAAGGAAACATGTTATAATAAAATTGCTTTTTAAGCAGTTACATGAAATAATCAAGAGATAAAAGGGCCGTAGGAAATCTGTCTATTTACTTTCGCAAACTTCCATAAAGTTTTGACTTGAATAACACTACATTGAGAATATCAATGGCATAGCTTTTGAGATTACATAAAGTTTTAGTGACTAAAAGAAATAATTCCTACGAAAAACCGTTTAGATATCAGAATACCAATGCAAGCAGGCCCAGCTTACTGCTTATTACTGACCTGAGCACAGTTTTGGCATCACAACGTTACGCAATGTGTTATTATTTATTACTGTGTTTGTGCTCTTTCTTTCTTTTACTTTCATGTTGTATAGTCGTTGTTTATGTCCAAAATAAAATTATTTTCTTTCTTTCTTTCTTTTATTCTATGCGTAAACTTAAACGTTTTTGCAAAATAGCCACACTTCCACCACTCTTTGTCACACCCGAACCCCTCACTAACTTCATTCGTGACTGCACCCAGCTAATGTGTGCGTGTAAAGGCGCCGACCGCGATGAAGATAGTACAGCCGTATTAATTCACTGCCGAGACCGCGGGACGCCTCTACACTACCTCCTAGGACACTAGATCTGGTTCACACGTTAGTTCTACCTTTAATTAGGGCTTAAAGAACAATTGAACATATTTTAAAAGATGCCGGGGCCGTGATAAAATTAGAAAAAATAAAAGACAACAATATGACCTATCTACACGTTCTGTTGCTTTTTCCGTACTGGTTTTTGTAATCAAAATTGCTGTTTGTGTCGAGTATGAAAATAAAAAAAAAATATAAAACGAGTTTCTCCTGAGACACTTGAGACACCTTTCAGAGATATCAGAAAATACTTATTTATCAAACTAACATTCCCATTTATTACATAAAACAAGAATTTCAAGAAATACGTATAAGTTTTAATTGAGTCAATCTGTTTTAAGTACCAGCTTATTCTATCGTCTCAACCTATTGTTCCGTTATACATCTTAATATACCTTAATACTTGTATCAAAGATTATGTTTGTTAGATAGCCCTAAGGCCCAAGCACATGCACCCAGAATTAATATTCCACATTAGAGATGTAATCGGCGGTACCGCAAGCGGTCGTGAGCGGAGCGCCGAGTGCGAACACTTGCGGACGCTCGCGATTGATGACCGGACTTTAGCTTCTTCGCGGGGTAGTGAGGAATGGGCAGTATGTTAACAGTATTTTGATGGAATGGAATCTTTTGACGCAATAAATAAATAAATGTTTGAACAATTTCACTTGTACAACTTATTATGTATTCTGTGTCCAAACTAAGCAAATCTTGTAATATGGGTGCTAGACAAACTTATTATACCTACATTTTAAATACATAGTAACACCCAGACCCGTCACAGGAATTGAAATTTAACATTTCAATTTCTGCCCGGCCGGGAATCGAACCAGGGACCTCTTGTTTGATAGACCGGTGTCGTCGATATAAAAATATAAAAACTTAGCTTTTGAGTCCTGTCCATGAAGTTGCGTTCTTTCTTAAGGCGAGGCCAGTTCACGAAATTTACTCTTCCACTATGTCTTTAGAATAAGGTTGAATATCGCATAACTTTAATTGACGCTTCGCCAGAAATTTGACGAATTTTAGTACATTTTTATTGATTTCTGAAATACTGGATCATTTATTAAAAATGTACTCGGTTATTGTGTTAGATCGATAAAAAAGCTATCCTTTTTGCATAAAAAATCATATCACTGTCGTTGAAAATTACGAAATCTGACGATTTGAAATTTATTTTTATAAGTTTTTATGGTGTCATTCAGGATTTTTTTACAGAGTTACCATGCCATTTTTCAATATTCTGTTCGGTTACTATGCTTCTTTGTTTCTTTTTCAGTCTACAGTAATTTTTGTGAAGTAGAATTTTACATCAGTTCTTCACATTGGAAGTTCAAAAATCAGACTTTTCATCAGATCGTGAACTAGCCTCGCCTTAATATGAAATTATTTTAAAAAGCCGTTGGGTACGGTTATGTATCCAATAAGAAGCACTTCATATGAAAATATACTTAATTTAGTTTGTATTTTATATAATAATAATAATAATCTTTATTCGTCTCTTCAATAAATTAATAACAATATGAATATTGAACAAAACTTAGTCAAAGACTGTTTTTAATTTGTTGATCCCGAAATAAGTAGAAACAGCAAATCAAACATGAGGTTTCCTTTTTAGTTTTTTCTATAAAACTTTATGTCTATCTTCTCCTATATATTATTATCTATTCTGTGTCTATTTTAACTGTGGCATCTCAAAGTAGGTACTAGTTTAAACGACTTCTGGTCGTGACGAAAGATATCTCGCTGTATGGGCTTCTCACATTGGTCTCTCATATCTAAACTATCCATATCTTGTATGAAATATACTGAGAACGATATACTAAGTCCAAGAAACATAAACTATAATATTTGATGACCTGAGTGGTGCAGTGGTCAACATGCCGGTCTACCACGCAAGAGGTCCCAGGTTGGATTCCCGGCCGGGCAGAAATTGAAATGATGAATTTTTAATTTTTGTGACGGGTCTGGGTGTTACTTTGTATAAAAGTATATATAAGTATAAGTATCTGGAGTGTGTCAGAAACAGCAATGAGAGGCAGCTATTAATAAACAAATACAATTTAAACACCTTTGATATTGGCCTTGTCCCTTGTTCAAAGTACCACGATCAGAAATTGCAAAAAGACTTTGTCACTTGGTTACGGTTTTGCAATAGCAACCTCTCCTTAAAACAAAATAGTATAAGATCACGATGGGGTTGGCTTGGCATGTCTAAAAGATAAAAACCCCGGTACTTTTCATCTAGATAAATACCAAATTTGCTACATTCAAAACTTTTAAAGAAAAAAAATACTTTTTTGTTGTAATGTAATTATTTACTTAATAATTTTCTTACATCTGTTTGCTTACATAATAGTCTGTTCAACGTATTGTACTACTTGGTGGTGGAAACTTTTTTGGCGGATGTACTAATATTTTGTTTATCACTATGTATTATTTAAAGCTGTATGTTTCCCAAAGTAATAAAAATAAAAATAAAATAAAATAAAAAAGAATAAGTATCAGTTGTCTAGCACCCATATTACAAGCTTTGCATAGTTTGGGCATAGTTTAAAAATGAGTACTATTGGGGCTAGATGGCTCTGTGTGAAATTGTCCAAGCATTTATTATTATAAAACATTGATCTTCACCAAAACAAACTATAGACACAAAATAAAATGAAAAGATTTCACCGCTCCTAAAATTGACGGTAAATAGAATTCCACATTTTACATATTTTTATTTATTAATAGTACTTATTAACATAATCGCATAATTATGTTTTCAAGGTCTTATCTATCGTTACACCAAAATTTGTTCTGCAGCTTAAGCGTGAAAATATATCAAACAAGTAATTATTTATAATATATAGTTGGTAAAAATTAAAGCAACTCTAAATAATTGCAATACATACCTATCCGTAGGTATCCAAGAAGATCTATAGGGTAATTCGTAAAACGCCAACAATCTGGTTACTAACATCATAAACTTTTACGACTTTTCCGAAAACCGACCATACAAATAATGTCCGAACAGCTGATGGAGTTATGTATGAAAGTACATATTTTCGGAAAAGTCGTAGAACAAAAATGTTGTTATTTCTGATGTTAATAATCTACTCCTGCGAGGTTGTTGTATATAAATAACCCTGTATATAAATGAGACGAGTCGTGTCTCAATATTTTGAAGTTGGTTGCATTTACGCTACGTGTCAGTAGTGGGCAATTCATCAAAATTTAATTTCACTTTACTGAACAGCCTCATGAGGAATTGCGGTTCAGATCTTAATCACGCTCCAGCTTACGTTGATTTAGAACTGGGCTAAATCAACTACGACTATTCTGAAATAACTATACTCAGTGGTAGATTTAGATTCATCATAGATTAAATTATTTTTTCACATCACTTTAAACTCGATTCAGACTTGTACCGATGCTACATCCCTAAACCCAAAAATCTTACCCTCATATCATTTTTATTCATGATCCTATGGGGGTAAGCCGATATCTGGTCGCGTCGGCCACATTTCAACACTTCCGATCCAGCCTGCCTCCGTGACAGAGCGTCGAGTCGAGTTTTGTGCTCCTCATTTATTTCGGTCAAGTTTGAATACCTACATGGTGATCGCCGCGAGTTTATACAAAGACTATTGTGATCACCCGAATAAGCAACGCCGGAGACAGCCAGCACGCGGGAGCAGCATTCGAACCAGGTTAGCCCCCTCAATTCCTTCTCCTGTAATCTAGCCGTGCGACTCAGGTTCCAAAGATCGATATCAGAAATATCGTGCAAATATAATTTTTTTTTTTGAAGATTTTTTTTCAACTTTTTATCAGGTTAATTACCGCTCCTATATGAGAAGATTTTTAAGGAAGTTAAGCAGCTTTTTGGGCTGGTTGTTTACCGGTTTTGGCTACATTGTGTATTTTTTAATGACAGTGACGTAATTTAATTAAATATTTTTTACCTAACAATTTAGGTACTTTAAATTGACATCACACTATGAGTTGAATTAATTCCAATTAAGTGCACTTCTTGGAGAAGCTCGGTGGCGCAGTGGTTTAGCGCCTGGCCCAGCGATTGCGGAAGTTAAGCAACGTTCGCAAGGGTCGGTCATGGGATGGGTGACCAAAAATTTATTATCTCTAGCTCCTCCGTGCTTCGGAAGGCACGTTAAGCCGTTGGTCCCGACTGCATTTGCAGTCGTTAACACCCACTGATCCGCATTGGGCCCGCGTGGTGGGTTATGGCCCATCCTCCTTACCACTCATAAGGAAGGCCTGTGCCCCAGCAGTGGGGACATCAAAAATGGCTGATGGACACAAGTGCACTTCTGTAAACTAGCATGTATATCCACCAATTTGCATTCAGCTCGCGTTGTCTAACTTAAGAACACCCGTTGTAGACTTAATTCACCTGAGCTAAATCACCTGCCGAAGTTAAGGTTTACCAAAATTAAGAAAAATGAGGATGACCGGAGTAAAGAAAAACATTAATATCCATTTGAAAACACTAGTGAAACTTTTACAAATCTATCACTACATCGTCACTGACCAATCTCACTTTATTAACAAAAAGTTAAGAATCGAGATTCCCACAGAATACCTCTTCTGATCTGAAACCCATAAAACAAACTGGATTGAATTATTGCGCACGAGTAACGCGGGAGCTTCCACGCTGCCGCGCTGTCCTGCTCAAGCACACGATCAATTTCAACATTCAGCTCTTGTTTTTTAAATTAGGGAATTCATACAACTTGTAGGTGTAAGATAAATAACAACTTTTTTATATATTTTTTGAAAACCAAATAGCCAGTTCTTTCTCACTTATCCTATGATATAAGACAAAAGTAAAAATAATGTAGGATGGCATGCTGTCTGACAACAAAAGAACATCTAATGTGTCTCATTTTCCGGGCCTTGAAGACTTTGAAGAGTAATTAAATTAATGATAATTAATGATATAAAAACATCATTAAATTAATGATACTCGTACGGTACCTACTCGGTTTGCGTTAACGGTTCACTAATATTCTATCTCTTCTGAAATCTGAGCATTAAGCATGCAGTGCTTGCATTATTAACCCTGCATTGAGGCCACACAATTATGAAGTCAAATTCAGCTAAACAAGACGAATGGCGGGAACTGTCGCAGCGCATGCGCGTTAGGAGCTTTGCTCAAAAGTAAAACACCGTATCCGTATTGGATCTTATTTTAGAAAACATTTTCCAAACAAACATAATTATTGTTTATAGTTGTTCTATCTCACTAAGTCCGTTTGGCTATAAATGTAGTTACGCACACTAAAATAATGTGCATGTGCACGCCTATCAACATTTATAGCCGAACGGACTTCGTGAGATAGTTTGGTTAATCACAAGTTTTACAGTGACCATATAAGAATTTCTGTGATTTCAGAAGTATCGCACCAGTACGATACTTGCCATTTCCTACTTGTTAGAGATCCGATAACATGTTCTTTTGTAAGGAGGATGTTGATTTCCGATTAAGGCTGCTTCGATTCAATCTATTCTTTGTACATCGTGAGTATCGTGCGTGACCCCACCACAATGCTCTGTACCCGTAGCTGAGATTATGTAGGTACAAAAACTGTTACTGTAGATTCGTTATCTTTGAGGTTTTGATTCAATCCTAACCATTAAACTTTGGCTTTGAGTGTCACTAAACCAAGGATTCTGGATTTTTTTACCCTGTGCCGTGTTGGCGAAACTAACAAAAAATTATAAAACAATGCGGTAAATCGATCATTTTTGAGGATCTTGGGGGTTTACCTCCGCAATCGCTGGGCAAGGCGCTAAACCACTGTGGTTTAGCGCCTTGCCCAGCGATTGCGGAGGTAAGGCAACTTTCACAATGGTCAGTCCTGGGATGGGTGACCAAAAATGTTTTATCTCGAGCTCCTCCGTGCTTCGGAAGGCACGTTAAGCTGTTGGTCCCGGCTGCATTTGCAGTCGTTAACCCTACCAATCCGCATTGGGTCCGCTTGGTGGGTTATGACCCATCCTCTTTATCCACCCATAAGGAAGGCCTATGCCCCAGTAGTGGGTACATTAAAAATGGCTGATGGTCAAATCAATCTATATTAAAAATTACAGTTTTCCAGTTACTTTGTTCCCAGGTAGGCCAGCTGCCCGTCCACTCACGCGCAGCCCGCACGCGCGACCCCGGCCAACCCGCGCGTCGCGCCAATTTGTTACTGCATCTAGGACTTTCTCTGGGGATTTCGGAGTAACGTACCTACCTAGTGTTTGTGCCATGTAAATCATTATACTGCTTGTATACGGTATTGTGTATGTTTGTGACCATCTTAAATTTCCCTATAGCCAAACAAAAAAAATGCATGTTCAGCTTATACCCAAAAAAACACATTTTTTATTTAAAAACCCAGAAAAGAGAGAAAAAATTCAAAGTTCATCATTTAACGACGAATGTTTTATAGTAATTGAGTAGGTAATTAAATTAAATTATCTAGTGGGTAGTGGACTAAATCGGTGTAGTCCTCATGAATATTTAGTTATATATTATTATTGGAACAACTTATTTTATTTTCTGTATATTGTTCACCGTCTGATGCATTATTCATGGCACAATAATGAAGATTATGAAGATGTAACTCAAGCGGTGACAAGATATTTGCTTATAATCAAGTCACTTCCGGCAAAGACCTATCGTAAGACAAAGCGGTTGAGGCCGGCCTCGGCCCACAAGCATAGTGTAATAATTACTATAGTGGGGTAACTCAGCCGTGTTGACAGAGCAACGAAGAGGTAGAGTTCCGGCAGTGAACTAAAATCTATGGAAGTGTAATTGCAATCAAATATTGGGCTGAATAATTACAACTCGCACAGCATTTAGTCGGGGCAGCTACGCGCCCGGTGACAGAAGTTAGCGTTCTTTGCAATAATTGCAGCTTGTATTGTAAAGAAAAGAGAGCAAGAGAGAGTTTATTAGAAATGACGTCCTTTGTTGTCAAAATGGTGTAAGAGATGCAAAGAAGGCCTAAGTACTTATCATATTTTTTTGTTTTAGTACAGAAAATATATCTATGAGTATACCAATTATGGTGGTTATTATGCAACCAGTGTTTAGTCGCTTTGTGCTGCATAACTAAATTCCAGCATTTTTAGCTGCACCCACTTAGTTATCATTTTCGTGTGGTGCCATTTTTTGAGCGAAAAGCTTGTTCCATACTGCTGTATTCTTCGCCGAGACAAAGGAGTTACCTCACTATAGGAAAATATTAACTATGCCACAAGTACGTGTTAATCATATTTAATGGATTCAGTGCGTAGGCGCAGACTGGTAGTGTGCCGACTTCAGAGTTTTAATGGCTGTGGTATAAATCGTTTTATGGTTTACAGCACCTGAAACAATTTAATATTGTTCTGATGAATTATTTAGAAGAAATAGAGATATATACTATTTTTGTGATAAATTACAAAACATGATTGCGTCCAACGATGAAGATATAGTTGTCTAACTCCAAAATAGTTTAGTGAACATGCTTCTAATGCTGAATTTAGCTTTTTACTAAGAAAGTCACGTAAAAATTTTCTCGCTGGTAGAGGTGAAAAGTTGTATGTTTTACACGAGACCAAAATTTTGTTCTGCCTCGTGCCTTTAAATCGCAGCACAAATTGATTTTGGTCACTTGTATAACAAATAACTATTTCTGACTAACAGAACGGTATCAAGCAACGTTACAAAGTGAATGATAAAATGATAATAATGTCCAAGAAAACATCTTTTGCCAACTCTTTTGCAGAATCAAACAAATCAAATGACTCGCAATAAAACAAAAATTTTGCAATAAACATTTACGAAACAAAACAAAAGGTTATTATGAAGTAATGGCAGAGTTTAACGCGTTCACTTGTTAAAAATAATGTTTTGGCGCCATATTTCAAATTGTAGTGGCATTTTTGTTACAAAACGGTGACGCCTACGCACCTATTGTTGCTGTAACTTCAATTTTAATATAGCCACACCTTCATCGACCGTGTGAAAGATACCGCTAGTTAAAATACAAAATTGTAATAAGTGACATATTGTTTCTTTTTTTTATTGATTGTAAAAGCGAACTCGTTAACTTCAATTTCATAAGTTTTTTTAATCAAAGATTATCAAAACGGCTTTCAAAAATGCTACACAAAAACCAAAGTAACGAACAGCACGCTATTTTGTCTTTTTAGAAGTTAATTAAGTTATTAATAACTCTGCAGCACATAAATGATATTAATAAAGTTCCAATCGTTTTTGAACAAAAATAATGAAGCAGTTTATAAGCATTGTTTAGTAATAGAATCTTTATAAGATATTATTAAAGTATTCATTTTAATTGTAGTAAATTGACAACACGCTTCATACAATGCAAAACTGTTTAATTATAGCCACTTTTGGCACATTTGCCTATTACTATTGCACTATATTTTACTTAGGTTATTATTTTTAAATAAAATAAAGAACCTTCCCTCACCAGTAAGTAAACACTATATCGAAAATTATGAATTTCCGATAACTATATTGTTTACTTACTGTGAGAATAAACAAGTTCTTCATTTCCATTCTAACGTTCATTACTATTTTTTAAAAGCCTATTTAAATAATTTCATCGTCCGCAGACATTGACAGCAAGTCTTCCAATGGCTATGAGTCAACTCCGTGGGTTGATCAAACATAATACTTATTGTGTACAAAAGCAAATTTATCACTTCACGGTGTAATTGAATAACTATTGACTGTAACAAGCTAATAAGACAGAGCATAAATAATGGATTTCCACCTCCATTTGCTGTGTTGTTCTGACATATTGATTTAGAAGGTGACAAAGATTAGATTTCCGTACATGATATTGGAGTCGGAAAGCGTCAGTTTTATGATTCATGTTTCTTATGTTATTTAATAATTATATGTGTTTTATCATTTGTATTAGAGAGGCTTATTTTTTGTTTAGTTTAATGGACTGAACAGATCCTTACAATTTGGATGGTGACTAAAAAATATCCCTGTATTATGTAACTTTTGTATCACAATAATACTTCAGTCGATTTGTATTTCGTTAAAATAAAACTTCTGTGACCACCTAGCATAGTTGCAATACAATCAGCCTACAGTTGCCTACAGTCACTTACTTTTTAGATACTTTTATAATAACAACCAGCTTTTTCCGAAATTATATTGCATTTTTGTAACTTAAAAGTTTAAGTAAAGTGTGTTTAAGAGTAACAAAAGAGCTTTTTTTATTGTGAATAAAGATGGCGTCTCCGATAAAACAGTTTGTGCAGTAATGAGTAAAATTTTCATAAACATGATTATAATATGGCGAGATACAAGACAAATCGCGAGGTTTAACTACAAACGTACTTATCTCATGTCGAATTTTCACAAAACGTCGTCGTTTAAAAGACAACATCTTGGTCCAGTACAGTGGTGTACAAAATAGCATAAAATTATGTTGGTGTTTTTATTTCGTACACTTTCTTTCATGAAAGAAAGTCGCCTGGATAACCAACTCGATCGACAACAGAAGGGCACTCGCGGACAGAGAACCGGTCTATGACGCATCTTTAGAGGCTTAGATAAAAGAATTTCAAAAACTATCGCAATCGCTTTCATTTGACAGATGGATGTGACACATTTCTTCATTACTTTGGTAAGTTTTTATTTGTGCCAAAAAGAAGTTTCAATGAATCACATCCTGAAAGTGATTGCAATAGATTTTGAAATTGGATAATAAGTTCCTCGGTCTCAGGTCTCAGCTATGACACAATAGAAAGTAACACACTATACCTTGTAAAGAAGACAAAAATGTCTCGCCCGTGTTGCTTTTCATTTTCGTGCCGGGTTGTAGGCTTTCGACTGCGATGACCTTCTCAATCGGCAGTGGTCACTCACGGCTTGGGAACCGGTTATAGGTGTATAGGAGCTTTGGGAACTTTGCTGACAATCAAGCACTACGATTTGCTTACCATAGCCTAAAGAAGACTTCACCAGTCGCATGACGCAACCCTGCAAAGAAGACAAATATCTGTCTTGTCTTGCTTGTTAATATTTTCGTGCCGGGTTGTACGCTTTCAACTGCGATGACCATCTCGATCGGCAGCGGTCACTCGCGGCCTGGGAACCGGCCGATAACGCATCGCACGTACAGATCCCGCGGAGGGACGGACCAACTCCTCGCGCATGGCGACGGAAGTTTTATAGAGTGAAATTCACTAACAAAACGACAGGCGTAAATTTTACAAGCGAAATCTGCCACACAGACCTTCCTTAGGGGTGAGTCAAAAGTATGAGCCATTACTTAACCATGTTAAAACCCTTTAAAGACTGCAAATGCAGCCACCAGCCAGGATCAACGACTTCAATACTGTATCACAGAACTACATGGTACTAAAGCGTTCAAAAAAAAAATTCAAAAATTATTTATTTGTGTCTATAGACACAAATAAATAATTTTTGAATTTTTTAATTAACGTTAATTTGATTTTGTTAAAAATGTATAGATACATTTTTAACAAAATCAAATTAACGTTAATAACCTCATTAGTCAAAGACTGTGTCGCAGCTATTAGCGCCCACCTCAAACTTATAGAATTATAACAGTAAAACACAAAAATAAATTTGTTGAATCTAGAAGGAACTTACTATGTAAAACAAACTTTCTTATAAATGCAAATGAAAATTAGTATGTGTGTGTGTGTGGGTGTGTGTGTGTGTTGTGTGTGTGTGGGTGTGTGTGTTGTGTGTGTGTGTGTGTGTGTTCAACTACTTCTGAGGCTGACCCTCTCATAATTATGGCTGTATCATTATTATCTAGCGTTTTATCTTTAGGTATCAATTGTTTCGTCAAAACCTCTCTAGCAAGCAACACTCAAAAACGTGGTTCTAATTAATCACGTTTTCAAGTGCTACTACACAGAAGTAAAATTGGTAGATACGAGATACATTTAAACTAGTACAATTTGTTTTCCCCAAGTATTATTTACTTACGTACTTTCCAAAGGCTTACATCCCATGCATTTTGTCGCAAACCAACTCTATCGGTCAAAGCTATATCCAGCAAACAAGAGTCAACTGCCTATGTGCCTATCATCCATCATGTTTACTATGCATAACCTTAGGCATTGACCTGGAGTACTAATCTCTTTGACAATAAGGTTCAAAATCTCTCAAAACATCAGTGAAACTGTTGACACTTAAGCGCTGATTCCTTTAACCTTTAAGAATATAATAATAGAGTTTATTTTCGTGTTTATGTTGAACTAGATCACGTCCGCGCGTGCGTGTAATCGTGCGCAGATCTGGCGGAGAGGGACGGGTGATAGGATCGGTTCCCAGGACCGACGCTCCGGTGAACTTCCGAAACACTGCGTCCTCTTAAGGCATTACATTACCCCTGATTAGCCTGCAAAGGATGGGGGTTCAGATAGAAAAGATTTAGTAGGACACACGTTTGCAAAAATTCTAAACCTTTATTAATAAAATAGTTTCTATATCTCTCTAGGTGTTATAATGTTTTATTCACGTCCGTCCTTAAAAGTTATTTTGTATTAGAGATGCTACCAAGTAGCATCATTTTGTCTTATTCCTTTTCGGTCTTGTCGGTTACCTTTGGCTCAAATATGTTTTTCAAAGTCAAAGTCAAAATCCTTTATTCTCTCTGTTTAGTAACACTATGCATCTTTACCAGGCTTCCCCTATGTCCGTATAGCTGTCCATCTGTTTTCCTCTACAGGTCACATTTCTCAACCGATTGTCGTAAAATTTTGTGAGCAATTTTTATTGATATTTTTAATAAGCATCCAAGTCACAGGTCATCATCTCGTGATAGGGCGGCTCCTATCACGTTAAATTGTTCAACGTGCCTGTTCACGAATGCCAGCCATTACAAATGTTTGCAGATGACATTTTGCTATAACTCTGCATGTTAGATGCACTGATAGAATACTGTACATGTCACGTTTGAACTGTTGTGAAATTTATTCAACTTTTTTAAATACTTATTGTTACTGACCAGCAATTCTACGGCTCGGATTTTCCTTTGGTCTACTTTCTAAATTCTATATTGTAATTTTTTCAATAAACAAAATGTAAATAGTTGACAATACACACCATCACCAGGAAGACGTGTTCTAATTTCTCGTGCGTTATCCTCGTCTCATCACTTAAGAATAGTAAACTACTAAAAAATATGTCTAAGTCAAGCCTTACATAATATTTGTTTTGTATTTGTAAAAAATAAAAAGTTAGAAATTATAAATCCTCTACCCTTTTTTCGGAATGGTAAAAAAAACTATGAACTTTAATAAAACACAAAGATAACCAAACAAAAACAATAGCTGCTAGAATAAATATGAAATAATAATATCAATAATACACATTCAACCAAAACATGAAAATACTTCGTTCATCGTCACAAAACTGACAACTCGTGGACAAAAAATATTTAGCATACATCTACATGACAATGTAGCATTGGCCTTAATCCCTGCCACCTTTGACTCCGCCTGGCCTATCGAGCCTGCGACGTGTCACATACAAGGAAAGCCGAACACATCCTCCTTGAACTATTCCATTACTTATTTTCTAGATAATACAGTGACTAGCCTTCTTATTGTGCTAGCAATGTACTTGATCCAAAGCGTAAACTATATTTATTGCATTCGAATATCGTTTTTCATTTGTTTCGATTTATTAAGACTGCGTTGCTTGCTCTCATTATAATCAAAAATACCGGTATGTAAGCATTGTCTCATCATAATATCAGCCGCACGATACCCACTGCTGGGTATAGGCCTCCCCCAAGGATCTCCACGACGAGCATTTTCTAGCTAGATAGAAGTCAGTAGTTGTACCTAATGTAATTTTAAAGACTTGTGGATTCCACTTGCCCCCTTGGCCTATGTTTACGTCAGTCCATTATGGCTGTTTCGTGATGCGAGAGTGTCATGGAAGTCAATGTCAAAATATCCACAAAGTTTCCTTATACATTGTTGTTTAGAGTTACAATATAAGTACTACAAATAAACGATAATAAAATGTTTAAAAAACATTTTTTTTTTTCATGACACCAATCAATAATTTTGCCACTTTAGATTTAGTTTCTGAATCATAGAATAGAACAATCGTACGTCAACTATACGTTTAATTTAAACTTCTTTTGTTCGTATTTTAGCAAAATCAGATTTACATATTACAGTACCCTAGGAAATACAAGATATGAAGAAATTCAATATTTTTCTGTAAGTCCTTGCGACCCCGCTATTTCAATTACTTACCTACCTAACAAAAGTATTAAAAAAATTGTTTAAAATTATTATTATTATAATTTATTTTACGTGGGGCTAAACCACTTGAAGTCGAATGTAACCTTTGATTCGAGAAAGTTCAATTTCGATTTACGATCGAACCTATCAAGAAACTAATAAAACATCGTGTGCAAATAACATTTTATCAGTTGGGAAAAGTGTTAGCTAGTTTTAAAAGGCTCTATACACAAATTGTTAAATACATTATTATTATTTTTTCGATGTAATCACAAAATTCATACATTATAATTATTATTACTATTAATAATGTGAGATCAATCACCAAAATACACACTGAAAAAAACAGCAACGCAATGAGGATCAGGTCTTATTTATTTTCATAAATGTTTTATGAAAATAAATAAGACCGAGAAATGTGTTCTTGTATAGGATACTGGCGAAATCCAAAAGGGAACCGCCAAAGCCCAAAAAGAAGAAGAAGAAGAAGTAATTATTTAATGTTTTTTATTTAAAATAGATCATTGTAAACGAATGATGAATTAAAAAATACCTATTTAAAAAATCATCCAAGATAAAGCAATTTATAAAGAAATAAAATCACAAAACCGCATAACCCTTATATCAATAAAGCTGTGAAAGAAATCTTACTTTCCTTAATTTGTCGCTTCTGCATTTATGAGTTTCATTGAAAAATGTCGTAACTGATCGAATATCGTTATAGCTTAAGAGTTTCACTTAAGAGAGAGAACAATATTTTTTCATATTTCCGGCGTATAATATAAACCAAAACCAAACCCAAACCAAAAAAATATAAATTATTCAATAAGTAGGCAAGGTGATTTAAAATTACGTAAGTATATGAAGTTTTTTAGAATAGGATGAAAGGAAATTACATGTAGCAGAGATGAAAATGTTGAGGTGGATGTTTGGTGTGACGCAAATGGATAAAATTTGTAATGAGTATGTCAGAGGAAGTCTGAAAGTGTCACCAGTAACAGAGAAGTTGAAAGGGATTCGTCTGGCTAGGTTTGGGCATGTTATGAGAAGAGATGAAAGGCATGTTACTAGAAGAGTAATGGATATGGATGTTGAGGGCTGGAAAGTAAGAGGAAGACCGCAGAAAAGATGGATGGATTGTGTGCGGAATGATATGAATGTGAAGGGAGTGGATGAGGAGATGACCAGTGACAGGAAGGAACGGAAGAGAAGGACGCACTGCACTGACCCCAAATAAATTGGGATAAGGGTAGGGGGATTGTTACCGACAAAGGAGGATTGCATCCAAATTTATCTTAAGTTTTGTACTCTTTTTAATGTCCTTATAAAAAAGAATAATTATATACTTGACTTGTCTTGTCACCGCACGAGCTGTCGTTTTATTTTCTTCCTAAAATAATTTTATATTCAGTAATAGGGATGATGATGATGAAGTTTTTATTACGTCATCAAAACTGAACGCAATCCCCAAAGTACTTTAAAACGTACATATTACGTACGTACGGTGATTAGAACAAAACCTTATCTTGGTTTAGAATAATAGGTTCTACTTTTATTCGTCACTCAAACAGACAGAAACAACACTCGTTGTCACGATACGAAGAGCAAATAAAATATTAAAATTGTAGAAATCATCAGGTTTCTGCCTTCTGCAAATCTCGAGTGATTCCATCATCGCCACCATTGATGCGCCATACTATTTTGTTACGATAACGCAGGCATACTCAGAGAATGGTGACCGCAACAGATCGGAATAATAATAGTATTCCCTGCTCACAATGGCTCTGAGTGCCTATTACAAAAAAGCAACACGATAAGCGTACGATATTCGTCGCACACCGTGGCACTATTGACTCACAAATAAGGTTTAATATCAAGTAAATTGTACGAAGTATTGCGTCCGGCTATCGTGATTCTGTTTTGTAATAGGCCCTCTGGGGATGTATATTATGTCATATCGGGGACAGCGCCACGGGACTTACTGTGGTTAACAATTCAAGTAACTGCCTCAGTTACTATCATTAGAAAAAGTTGGAAGTTACTCTGCAGTACTTTTAATACTCTGTAATAGTATGAAATAAATAATGTCTTATGAGTACGTATTTGAATTCCATGAATGACAAGAAAGTGGAGCGCATCAAACGTTAGTGTGTATTATTATTAAAGTTATTGTAATGTGTGTGTGTGAATTCAACTACGTAATTGTAGTTCTATAAATAAGCTAGTTTAAGGTAATATTGCTCTCTTTCAATAAATGGACGTCCCACAATTCGCTGTTTAATTCCGAGCTCTACCTACCGCTAGCGCCATGATACTATATGGCGACCCTGCCAGGATTCGAACCTGGAATCTTCAGTTCTGTCAGGCATTTTAGGCCTTATCTTTACGGTAGGAAATTCCAAATTTTAACAGACCACAAACCTCTTATTTATTTATTTTCTATGACAGATCCATCTAGTAGGCAGACTAAATTCCGCCTATACTTAGAAGAATACGATTTCGAAATTAGTTATGTTCCTGGTCGGTACAATGTGGCTGCAGACGCATTGAGCCGTATCCCGGTAACTTCGCATGATTTGAAAAATATGCGCGAAAACGTAATATCAGTACTTACAAGAGCGCAATCAAAAAAATTACGAACTAATCAAAATAAGGATTTATGCGATTTCAGTGAGAATGAGAGTTTGCAAAGTCGCGGGACTGATCACCCTGTGGCTGTGGAAATCCTCAAGCCACCGCAGAACATTATAGAGTTGTGTTTTACTCACTCAATTAAAAATGAAAAAATAGGAAATGAAGTTGTAACTTCCCAAAGCGGAAATTGTGTTTACGTTCCAAAGCGGTCTATAATGTATCTAAATGCTCTATGGTTATCAGCTGTCGAAGCGTTAGCGAGAGATTTAGAAAAAATTTGTAGTCAACTAAATATTTTAGAACTACTTATAATAAAAAATAAAATATATGAAGGTCATATAAAGTTACTTGCAAGTACAATTAAAAAGTTAAAGTTAGACCGACCGCGTTTATTACTAACTAAAGATGTTATACGTATTACAAATGAAGACGAAAAAGAGTCATTTTAAATGACTTCCACTTGTTACCTACTAGTGGACATAGTGGAATAAATAGAATGCTTAACAATATTAAAAAATATTACTTTTGGCCAGGGATGACAAACGATGTTATTAATTTTATTAAAAAATGTAAGTTATGTCAAGTTAATAAATATACTAATAGGTACATAAAGGAGCCAATGACATTGACTACTACTGCAAATTCATCATTTGAAAGAATTAGCTTAGATATAATGGGGCCGTTAGAAAAAGATGATTTTAATAATAGATATATACTAACCCTACAGTGCGACCTAACAAAGTTTGTTGAAGCGTATCCCTTACAGCGCAAGGACGCTGAATCTGTAGCAAGAGTCTTTGTAAATAATTTCATTCTAAGGTACGGAATTCCTAAAGAAATTATCACTGACCAGGGAACAGAGTTTCTTAACGAAATTATGACAGAAATCTGTAATCTTTTAGATATCAAAAAATTAAATTCTACAGCGTATCACCATGAAACTATGGGAGCCATAGAAAACACCCATAAGCATCTCGGTACTTTTCTCAGAATTCAGTGTGAAAATAACAAAAGTAATTGGAGTAGCTGGGTTCCGTACTGGTGCTTTTCATTTAATACATCAGTACATACACAGACAAAATATACCCCCTACGAATTAGTGTTTGGCAAGAATTGTATTTTACCTAGTAATTTAAGTAATTCTGTAACACCTTTGTACAATTATGATAACTATCCTAAGGAACTGAAACACGGACTACAAAGAGCACTGTACGATGCACGAAATAATTTGTTACAAAACAAATTGACTAGAAAATTTACATTTGATAAGGATTGTCATCCAGTTTCTTACAAAAATGGTGATTTAATTTTGTTAAAAAAATCAATTAAGAGATAAATTAGATAATGTGTATAATGGACCTTATGAGGTGATCAGAGAGGAATCGCCGAATGTTAGAATTTTAAAAAATAATAAAGAATATTTAGTACACAAAAATAATACAAAATTGTTCTATGATGTATAACTTAGTTTAAGTTTTTTATCATTACTTACCTATTGCTTTTATATAAAAAAAAAAGTTTGATGTGACACACTTTTTTCTCTTTAGGGAGAGGGGTGTAACGGAGATTTTCAGGGGGCGTGTAATAGTATGAAATAAATAATGTCTTATGAGTACGTATTTGAATTCCATGAATGACAAGAAAGTGGAGCGCATCAAACGTTAGTGTGTATTATTATTAAAGTTATTGTAATGTGTGTGTGTGAATGCAACTACGTAATTGTAGTTCTATAAATAAGCTAGTTTAAGGTAATATTGCTCTCTTTCAATAAATGGACGTCCCACAATTCGCTGTTTAATTCCGAGCTCTACCTACCGCTAGCGCCATGATACTATAACTCACATACTTAATATTTTTACTAGTTAATGGTTGTATTCCGCCACACTGAACAGCTTGGCCATAAAGAGTTGAAATTAAATAAAATGGAACTAAAATTTTTCAGTACATATAGTCAGTGTTGCCAAATTATTCGTGATTTTGACATGTTTACATAGAAAGTGGCGCCCTCAATTTTTGTCAACTCTTTATGGTCAAGCTGTATGTATCTAGTAACATAATATTTCAAGACATTTTTGGACATTTAAATTTTAGTTTTTTTTCTCTCACAATTTTAACATATTTACCTAATGCTACTAAATTAATGTAAATGTTTCAAGCGGGTCCAGCGACACAAATATTCATCCATAAGCAATTCCAGACTGTTTTTGAAATTTTTATACTTTATCAGATTTCTCGACAGATAAAAGCTTCCTTGCTGTATTAAAGAGAAAGTGTCCCTCCTACCTCAAACTACCATCATACACAAACATGGCAACTAGATTTGTGCAAATAAACTTTTAGCTTCAACATTTTGACTTGACTGGCGATAAAACATGCGTGTGTTTATTGCGTATTTTCACAGCTTAACGTCACGTGGCACTTCACTTACTAATAAAATTAATTTGCATTTCAGTGATTTGAGGACCAAAGTGAAATCGTTAGGCATGGATTATTTACGATATTATCAGTTAATGTTCAGTATAATGAAAATTGTCCACGCATTTATTTATTATTTATTTAATATTATGTAGAGAATGTTTATCAAATAAATTGCCTTATTATAAAAATATCTTTATGCTTACGCAAAAATATACAACGTGTAACAGAATTATTGGCTAAACTAGGTGGTAGATAGGGACCATCAAACTGAACAACTTTTACTATGGGACCAACTTCGAAATAGCGATTCAAAATCAGCTGTTTCATACATTTTCATATTTTCGTTAATTTTTGTATGAAACAAGTGATTTTTTTCTCGCGATTTCGGAGTTGGTCCCATAGTGGTTCAGTTTGATGGTCCCTATCTACCATATTCAGGTTTACCCATTAATTCTGTTACAAGTTGTATATGTAAGCGCGTCATTCATCTAATAAAAGTTTTCAGTTCTCGTTTTTGCGCTGGAGTTGTTTAGATGAAATCACAAGAATCGAAACTGGAACGGGTGGTAGAAAAATATAGACGATTCAAAAGTACTTAATAATTAAGTTTATTTGAATAAAGCTTATTTCACTTTCACTTTCACTAGTTAGGAAAAAAAAAACTAAACTTTTTTTTTATTATCACGGCCAATTTCTTCATATTTTTTAAGCAAATAATTATACTTCATAATTAGTCAACTAGTTAAAGGTTTACATTAACTAAAATCAATTAATCAATAGTTTAATATAAACCCCAACTAAAATTGTAACTAACTTTAACTTCAACCAAATGTTATACAACCGCGCGGGCGTCGATTTTTGTCTAGTGAAATGTTTATGTATGGAAGTGTCAAAACAGTACGCTGGCCACAAATTGCTATTGGGCTTACTAAGGGCATCTATTTGAATACCACTTGGACCATTGTGCGGTCAAGTGCACGCTTTGTGATTTTTCGGCATAAATGTGAACTTTATTTATATCAGACTAAGGTTGAAAATTTGAAAGTGTTTATACACAATAGTCCAAAGAAAACACGCTTTCTGGATTAGATTGTTCCTTCTCAGATAGCCTTCTTTGAAGATTTATTACTTAAGCATTGCCCTATTGAATTTTAATGGTTATTATTCAAATTCAAAATATCCCATTGTTCTTAAAATTTGCTTGGCGTATATTATTTGCGGCCGGAGAAATGCAATTGTATGTAATGGCCCCGTAGCTACTTTGTTGGCTTATTAAAATTTAGCAAAACCAGGAAATTCTAAGTTGCAACATGAGGGGTTAGCTGATAGTTTGAGAAAAGAGAATGAGAATAATTTCAGGGACTCTTTTGAACCTAACAGTGTTTATTCCTGTCCCATTAAGGGCCAGCTATTCTATATTCAAATTAAAACAGACGCTAATTGATGCCTACGATGAAGTAGCTAACTTCAGAGCGCTTGTGGTACAAAACGACGTAGGGATGGTGCAGCAAATCACTGTCTATTATTGTAGTAATAATATTATTGCTTCAAATAGGAACATAACTGCATTACTTCAAACTCTGCTCGTTAATGGAAGAAACATAACAATTTAATATTTTTTTAATAAATAATAATTTGCATGAAATGTGTACCGCAGACAATAGCAGTACTGAAGCACGGTACATTTAGATCACGACAAGGGTTACCATATGACAGGAATTTTCCTGACATGTCAGGAATTTAAGGCATCCTTTAGGAAAACAGAAAAAAAATGTAGTTGTCAGGGATTTTTGAAATCCCAATTTGTTATAGTCATTTTGGTCAGAGAAAAAATCAAACGTCAACTAAATTAAGAATGTAGATGTAGATGTACAAAGTGTCAGGAAATTTACTGAAAAGTCAGGAAATCTCATTATTAGATCTGTACCCTTAGCACGAACAGCTACCGAGAAAAAAAACGCGCGTAAAATAACTCGAAAGACAATTCTCTATGGAAAATTTCATTTCGCTTATCGGCGATAGATGGTGTACAAATTTCCAATACAAAATTTATCTATCGAATGATTTTACGCGCGTTATTTTTTTCGACAGCTGTTCGTGCTAAGGGTACTGGTAACCCTACACGTGACACGACACGACTGATATTCTTAGTGAATACGGCCAATTTAAGTCCGTATTTGGACAAAACGCAAACTGATTCTAATTTCCAGTGAAAAGCAGTAGATTTCAACACACAATAGCACACGTTTCCATGGCAACCAATGAGGCAAACGATCGGTCGCAGTCGTTATCGGTCAAGCGGCGACCTTTGCGAAGATGGCTCGGCGCTCTACCTGGTGTGCTACCAAATGGCATGCACGAAATAAAGCTTTACTAATTATTGAAAAAAAATTGACTATTTTTCTTTGAATTTAGCTTAGTTTAATAATAAATTTAATATCGTTAATAATATTCTTTTTTTTGTAGATTAAATGTTGATTGTTTTTGTTAATGTGAAACTTCTATCTCAAACCTAATAGATAATGTCTGCTTTTAACTAAATTTTATCATGTAATATCACGGATAACTATAATTGGCCTTATGAATGTTGTAAGTTACCTCATAGTTAATTTTATTATGACTATACTGTTCTTGTTTTTAATAAATAAAATAAAATAAAAATAACACTGACCAATCCGCATTGACCCCGCGTGATGTAGTTCAAATATTTAAAAAAAAAATGAAGTTTAATTTCAGTAAAAGCTACCTTCAATATTTAAGGTACTTTCCCTTCGTGTGGCAGAGTTTTGGGACATCCTGTATAGATATATGCTAATGCCATATAATAATATAGACCTTATTACAGCTTATTCCACTAAACCCCACACGCTATTGTTCTCGAAACCTTACAGTTCATACATTTATTCTACTATAAACCCCAAAGTACTTATATTTACGTACCAAAAATTAATAAAGAAATATTTCCATACTTCAGTTCCACATAAAACAGTTTTGCCATAGTCAACAGCAAAATTGCAGGATGAATAAATAAAACACTTGAGAATAATATAATTGTATTATAATCATAAAACAACGATGCACTATATTAGAAATACAATAAAATTAAAACACTATTAAGTGGAAAAATAATAGATGATTTAATCCTTCCTAAAAAACGACTTGGGGTTGAAGTAGAACGATTTTTGGGGTTAAGTGGAATAAGCCCTTATTATTAATTACTGAAATTTATTTCAAGCTATACATTTAATTAAAATATATCTACTCAATGTGTATAATAATATTGTAGGTATTACTTCAATAATAATAGTAATTATATTCTGCCTAGTTTTGACACACATCAGATTGAGTTATATGCAATCATTGAGATTTAATACCTACCTACATACTAGCTAATTTAAAATATAGAAATGGGTGTATTAAATAATTATACGATTATTATGTCGCACATTCATAAGACTGTAGCCATAGACACCAAAACTTTTTGATACGATATAATAATAATAAATAATAAAAAAAAAAAATTTTTTCTAAAACATGGTATACCATGATATACTTATATAGTTACCAGATGAACAACGCCACATTATTGCACATTTTGTTATACTAAGGCATCCTTCCTTACTAATATCCTTACATCCTTACTTAATATAATAAATGCGAAAGTCCGTTTACTTTGTTTGTTTCGCCTTCACGTCTAAACTACTCAACAGATCATCATGAAATTTTGCATACACGTTGTCAGGGGTACAGAAAAGGACATAGGGTACCTTTGATCCAGAAAAAAATATTAGTTCCCGAAGGATAGCAAAAAAAACTTCACGCAGATGAAGTCGCGAGTGGCCACTAGCGCTTCATATTTTGACCATATGAACACTGCCACTCGGTAGCCTAGCAGCGCAAGCGCATGGCTCGGCGTTCAGGCAATATCCCGAGTGCGCTGTGGTTTAGGGTCACACGAGATAACTCGTCGGCTTGATTTACAGGTGATTTGGACGCCATTTCTGATCTCGGACGTGGGAAGCTGATTTTATATATGTGTCTCATGTTGATGATTTGAAGCCGGAAGATAAGTTATATTTATTGAATTTACTATTTGAAGTACCTTTGAATTTCAAAAATGAGAATTGATATTATAGTTTTAAAATACTCTGTTTAATTAGTTAAAACATAGAAAAGTTTAATAAGTAGGTAGAAGCTTAGCCCAATAGCTATCTTTATCACGTCATTTTACTAAAACTGCGCATCATCGTCCCAAAAGACAAACTTTTTATTAATTCCTTTCTAGAAATCAAAGTTCTTTCCTCTTTATTAACTTCAAATGAAAAAAAAAATAATGACTGGTTTAAGGACACTGTATGTAACACTTTTCCTCTCTAATATAGTACAAATAAAATTAACTTTTTTCAAATGGTAGCGTAGCGTAGGTACACAAATTATTGCAACAATTTTTGCTCGGCTCACACACTTTGCTAAGTAAATTTTATGCCTAACTATTGTTACTAACCGAGTTTTTAAGTTAATACTAACCTTCTGAGTCGTTGTTACTTGTAATAATAAAATAAATAATTTTATAAATAAAAATATAATAAAGTATTTCAGATGTGGCACCCTCATCAGAATTAAATTTATTGCTCGCTTTTTTGTAAATAAATTATAGAACTAAGGTTCTTCTACTTCATGTGAATTTTCGATACTTTATGTACTTTGCGAGCAATTAATTTTATTATGCTGAGGGCGCCATTTTGAGGCATGTATGTAATTATATCCTTGTAGCGGTTCTAGAAAGATCTTATCTCACCTCCCTGAAGAAGTTTTTCGTCTACCATAGTATATGGCACAAAGGAAACCAACTTTTTTCCACGTTACACGCAACACACGGCGGCGGCGCGCAATTTCGCAACAATTTTCGCTCACACTCGTAGGGCATTAACACAAAATACTTCCTGCATATTCATGGGCGCGCGCACCGTCCTGTAGGACAATCGCGCGTGGGCGACCGGCGATTATGCACGCCCGCCGGCCCAACGGAGTGAAAGATGCTCTGTTTCAGAACTTTATTTGCCTTACCTACTAATAAAATCCATTCGGCATTAGGCCTAATGCCGAATATGGTAGATAGGGACCATCAAACTGAACGATTTTTACTAAACTCTGAAATCGCGAAAAAAAACAGCTGTTTCATACATTTTAATATTTTTGTTATTATTTTTTGTATGAAACAGCGGATTTTTTTCTCGTGATTTCAGAGTTGGTCCCATCGTGAAAGTTGTTTACTTTGATGGTCCCTATCTACCATATTCGGCTTTATTAGGCTATTACCAAATACCCTGTATAATCCTATAAGGCACTAAATAGAAGAAATAATATTGCTAAAAAACCTATTACTCAATTTACAAGCACTCACTAGCCCTAGAGGCTTCACCTGCATTGAACAGCAAAGATTTGCAGCACACGAGAGTTGAAATATAAAAACCCGGCCAAGTACGACTCGGACACGCGCACGAAGAGTTCCGCACCATTATGTATACAACATTGTTGTAAAGGAGCCCCTTAATTAATTTTATTATAATATAATTATTTATTTTTGAAGTGAATATACAACTAAATATTCTGGGAATATTTCAGGCATCTACCTGTTGCCGTCATTAATATCGATCAAGAAACGGCAAAAAAAATCACGTTTATTGTATGTGAGCTCCCCCAAAATTTCAACTGTCTAGCTATCACGGTTCATGGGATACAGTATGGTGACAGACAGATGGAAAGTGGAGTCTTAGTAAAGGGTCCTGTTTTATCCTTTGGGTACAGAACCCTAAAAAGGGGGCGTTAACATTACAACCAAATTTCTTCAGCGCTCGTAAGTCGCTGTTAGTTTGACACAAAGGTTAAGTAGAGCAACATCCACTTCAAACTCACGCTCGCCATAGTCCGCGCCATAATATAATTGATACAGGGCGATGCTAAAAACCAATAGCAAACCCTCGAATGATTTACGAACGGCTAATGCATGTGCAGCGACTTTATTAACATTTATTATGGTAATGGCCAGTTTGAATAATGTTTTAATACGGTAGAACCTGCATTACCACGCAGCCGATCATCTTAAGTTAACAATGGGATAAGTGTCGAGTTTTCACTTTGTTTTGTCAGACAATCGCCTTCACTATTAAATGTATTTTTATGTTAAAGATATTTGACATACATAATAAAAAGCTATTGCATTCGATACACAGCAGTGCATCTTTTAGTTTGATTGTCCTAGTAAGTTTCTAGCAAAATTTTTATTTAGTAAGTACAAGATAAGATATAGACTTACATTTTTAGAAAAAAAAATACAATAAATAAAAGAAAAGTAAATAAAGGAATAAAGACAAAACATAATAAAAATAAATAATAAATGTTCATTTAAAAAGTCCTTGTAGTTTACCCTCTCCACATTACCCTCAAACAGATTTATTATCAGACGCACACACGCATAAATAGGGTTACCAGATGACAGGAATTGATATGTCAGGAATGTTAGCCATCTGTCAGGAAAACTTAACTAAAGCTACAGTTTTAACCTGTTTCAGGTATTTCAGAGATTTTGGAAATCCCAAAAAGTGTAAGTAATGAAATCATTTTGGTGAGAAAAAATAATCAAACGTTAACTGAGGTAATTAACTAAAAAGACAGAGAAAAAGACTGGAAATCTCATTATTGGATGTGGTAACAATAAGGCATAGATCTCTCCCAAGTGACAATCAGCTTTGTCAGAATTTTTTGTGAACTTTAAAGTTTTGGTAAATTTTGGTAGGTAAATGTTTCCAGATAATAAAAAACAGTTAATCAGGCAAACTAAGTATTCACAGTCGCTTCAAGATTCTCGATTATCCAAGTCTTATTCATTCATAACAGATAATACTAAGCTTGAATATAGCTCATTCTGGATGTAAATTCATTCAGCAATGCGACGAGGTTTCATAACCAACAATTAGTATGTTGTTGTTCTGCTGCAGGACTCTTGTTTGGGACCATGTTGCATTAATAAGTTATATACTGATCAAAAGAAAATAGATACCACTATATAGTTTTACATACAAAAGAGCTTACTATTTTTTTTTAATATTGTTCGATAGCTGTAATATTTAGTCAATTTGCGGACTTTACCGTCGAATTTACTGTAATTCGCCGCATTAACATTTTTTTATTCTAATTGACAGAATAAAAAAATGTTAAAATACTTTTGTATGAAACTCCATTTTCACTCTGTTCCAACGGATACACGGCGAAATGCAAGTTAAAAAAAGTTAAATATTAAAATTCTCAAGTAGAAGAAATAAAAATAATACGAAATTCAGTATAACAAAATGTAAAAATTGAAATCAAAATTCAAAACTTTTTTGTAATGCCCTAAAAATGGCGCGCATTCCATTAGAAAAAAAAATGAGGAAAGAGCATTCTCGCAAACTAATCGCAATAAGTCATCGATCACCATAGAGTGCATTTTAATCATGGAAAGTTTGTGGGAAAATATCGTTGTTTTTTTTTAATATCACGGCACTCCCTTCTTCTTGGATTTGCCCTGTATCGTAATGAGAAAAAAAGTTATTTTATGATGCAGTTGACTGCATCGTAATGAGTTTTTTTTTATTTTACCTATTCACGAAAATAAAGTACGTATTTATATTACCTTCTTTGAATTCATATTTGGAACATTACGTTGTGAGTGTAGATAAATTAATAAAAAAGGCAATACACTCAGAAAGTAAAACTAATTAGGTACCTATAATAAAAATTTGAATAACAAACTCAGTATTAGTCTACGCTACTACCATTAATGTATACTGAGGTTAAGGTCATTGACAAAAATCGGTAAAGTGTAGTAGAATCACGAAAGTAAACTTTTCAATCTCGCCCGTAGGTATGCGAAGAAGATCAGCGCCCTAAAGGAACTGTCCTGTGGGGCTCTACACTATGGAGATGGCTTTTGTAGCGATATAATAAAACACATATTGGTGACGTCACAGTTCCGGCACAGTACCGTCACCGTAATATGATTCTTTCATACATTCTTTATGGACACGCGATCACTGACAATGAGAGCACTGTTTCGTCGCCGACAGTGATAAGTGTGGACGCGCTTGATAGATAATTGTATGAAAGAAGTGGCGGTACTGTGCCAGAACTGTGACGGAACTGACACTTACTTCACTGATTTGTGTAAATCGTGCTCAAAAGTAATAAATAAGTACACCTTTTATAATTATTTCAATGAAAAACTAAAAAGTAAATAATCGTCACTAAATAGAGTTTTTATTTAACACAGCAACCGTAACCACATTTCGATGTCCATTTTTATTCGTAAGTATCTCAATAATTAGGCCACAATTTCAATAACCATTAATAGTACATTATGAGACAAGTTAGCTTAGGTTGCTTATTGCACACAAGGCTGTGGGTTCAGCCCGAGCCGCAGGCGAGGGCGTAACTCAGCCGAGTGTGCAATAAGCATGAGCTCACGAGTTTTATACGACGTTTTTCAACAGATTTGCGAGGAAAAAACAAAGTAATTTATCACACAGCAACAAATATGGCAAAAACAATCTAAGATAATTATGCGAAAAGGCGCGCATGATTTTTTTTGTTTTTTTTTTTCACACGCCCAACGCAAGAATATTTTGCGAACAAAGGAGTGAAGAGCATACAGCCTACTACTAATACTTCAAACTTATAGTTGTAAGTGACAAAATGCAAATATTTTAATATTTTATAAGAAAATATTGTGAATTATGAATAATTTGATAATAATTATATATTTATTTGACTTAATTAAGGACTTACACATTTATTTACTCCAAAAATGTATATTAATTTTCAGCAGCATAAAACCTCTTTGTTGTAAAAAAAAAATAACTGTATTACCCGGCTAAATTGGGAATGCTCTGTTTACTCGCATAGAACTTGCAGTAAGGTACTAATTTAACTTTGTAGGGTTAATTCTATTACGAACTAGTGTTTTATATATTATTGCACGCGTTTGTTATAGCTCGGTTTATGGCCCTAAAAGCGATGTATTAGGGCTCACTTTACGAGCAAGTGTGTTGAAAATGATATTACTATTATATTCTAACTGTAATTGTTCATACTTATTCGTATAACCAAAAGAGGCTAATTTGAAAATATGTATTTGCTTTAAATCAAAATCAAAAGCCTATTCCCCACCAGTCACGTCTTTAAAACTACTAAGCGGGTAAGTTGAAAAACTTTGCCCTAAGTACTGCCAACCGCACATCAACGATAACACCATTAGTCTTTCAGAGTAACGCAACAAGAACTATTTTCAGTTGATTTTCATACTTAAGATAATTTCCACTATCTCAAGTGGCTGTATAGGCCTCACTTTATAGTTATTCTTTGCGGCCAACGCCCGCATACAAAATTTCGTCCCACTTCCTAATTTTGCCTCTTTGATGTCCTACTGCCCTTTTCAAATTAAAGACACCTATTATAAATTAGGAAGTTTATTCCTTATTGAAGTAATGAGGACCAAGATTAGCAAGCAAGGGTAGCTTGTTCGTACTGAGCTTGCTTGTTCGACTATTCATTCAACCCATGACGGCTTATTCCACTAAACCCCCAAAATTTTTCCACTTCAACCCCATGACGTTTTTAGGAAGGATAATTGTTTTATTATACTTTTATTTCTATCAGTAAGTCGTTGTTTTAAATTAATGATTATACGTGTGTTAGAAGCAACTAATCCTCAAGTGTTTTATTTATTCATCCTGCAGTTTTGCTTTAGACTCTATCAAAATTGTTTTAAGGTTTAAGTGAAACTGATGTATGGAAATATTTCTTAATAAAAGTACTTTGGGGTTTATAGTGGAATGAATGTATGAACTGTAAAGTTTAGAGAACAATGGCTTTGAGGTTTAGTGGAATAAGCCCTCATGACGTCAAATGATCACATCCCCTCATGTTTTTTCTTTAATAATTTTATTAATGTCACATTATTATCAATATAATTACTAATTTTACAGAATGCAAATGGTTTTTGTTGCTGTCTTAGCAAGTGCACTCCTAAATTACCAGAACAACGATGGCACCGTTGCGTCGTCAAATTCCAGATATTTGCAAACCGAACGAAAATAAAAATTTCGGACGAGTTAATGCACTTTCCATTTAGATACAGGCGGATGCAAAAATCACAAAATACAAATTGCCACTATATTTGTCACCAAATACAATAATTTAATATTTTATGGCCCAAAATATTATTTATTAACAAAACAACTTCTAGTTTCTGTATATATTAGTATATATTGGAGATAATGTAATTTTTATAGTGATAAAATTATTGTTTTAAAATACTCTTTTGATATTACTTACCGGAAATAATGACTAACGACAAAGCAAATTAATTGGTTCCATATTTTTAAATGAATAATACTTGAGAGTGTTATTAATACGAACACATAATACATAAGTTATTGAATAATATCTATTTTAAGATGAAATTAATTAACTGTCACAATGATCAGTGAGTGGCCGTCTCGTCTCATGCCGCAAATATTACTGGAGTTTGTACACAAACGCACACACACAATTGGAGTGTGAACACAGGCGCACACACAACGCTCAGCTCTGGCGTCTGGCTGTCTAGTTTATTTATGGTATAGAATAGGATAATAGTACTACAGGCGGTTTATATGATTACTTACTTTTATCATCTAGGAGATATTGAAATCTACAGATCCTAATACGTATAAATAATAGCAGAGAAAATATTTTTCATCATCTTCTTTTTCTGTTCACACATGAGTAAGTACAATACAACAGATGTAATATAAAATACATTTTTAAATTTGAGATTTTTGCATTCACAATGCTATTTTTATACAATACTAAATGATATACTAGAAAAAAAATAACTAGAAAAAACGTTTTAGAAGAATATCGCGTAATATATTTTTGGATAAAACTAATAGAGAAAGTACTTAAGGATATTAATCTTCTTTATTTATTGTTTTTTATTTATTTTTAGATCTCTCTGTATATTAAGTGCACTGCAGACTGTCTTGTAGCGGTCATCTGGCGCTGCGCCAACATCGACGCGTCGCGCGTCTGTCCACCCGTGTCGTGTGTTTTGTATTGCATTATTGCACACATCGAATTATAGCTTTTAGTTGGGTATAATAAATAAGTTACTCATACTACCTACTTATTCATAAAAATTGTAATATTTCCTTACAATTATGGTTAAAATAAAGTTACCCTAATAAATAATACCCGGTTAAAGAAGACAAGCGGCTCTTTTTAACGCTTAATTAATTACCCGACTGCGGGTTATGTTTTTCGCGCGTATCTTGTAAGTATGTTTGTATGTAATATTCTTTATTACCTCATATCTTTCAAACGGCTGAACGGATTTCTATGATTAAGATATCGTTAGATTTGTCTTTTCAGCCCAAGTGTTCGTAAGAAGGTGGCGTTATAAAAAAACCAACATGGCGGCTGTACGGTGCTATTATACGTAGTGAAAAAAAAATTTTTTTTTAGATTACTGCAATATGGGTGTCAAATTAAAAGGCTTATTATAAGGATTTCAAAAAGGTATATCAAGACCGTAATATATAATAACTAAAAAGAGATAAATAAAAAAATAAATTTAAAAATTTAAAAAACCCGCCTGCATAAAAAGACAAGTCGACTGAAAAGATGGAAACAAGATTAAATAAATATTAAAGGCAACATGTCATAATAACATGCAGTCGGAGGCATATAATTCAATCATTCATAATGTCACTTGCATGCTTCCGTCTGCATGTTATTATGACAGAAATCAGAAATCAGAAATCAGAATATTTATTTGCACAATATTGTGTACATTACATTGAGATTGGTGACAATGTTTTAAATAAAGTTTCAACAATATTCTGCCTTAAGTCTGTAGGCATGCAAATGTTAGTAAGTGTCAGCTATCTATAGTAAATATTATTACTACTAAGTACCTATTGCTATTTTAAGACGTCAATAAATTACAAAATTGTCAACAGAAATCTCATATTCAAAATTAAATGTCAATTATGCAAAATTATCATTAATAAGTCAGATTAAGTAGAGATGTCATTTTTTTCTCTCCAAATATTCCTTGGTCGAGTAGAAACTGTGCTGTAGGAGCCAATTAAATAATTTATTCCTGAAAATATTTTTCTCTATTGGTTGATTGATAATGCTAGCGGTTAGCGGACATGTTGCCTTTAATATGTATTTAATCTTGTTTCCATCTTTTCAGTCGACTTGTCTTTTTTTATTATTTAGGTACCAATTTTGACAATACAAAAGCATAGTGCAACTTTACTTTACACTATGACAAAATTGATTGTTAAAAAAATAAGTATTATTATTGTTTTTATTTTATTTATTTAATCTTTATTGCTTAAAATAAAAACAGCAAATGGCGGACTTAATGCCCAAGGGCATTCTCTACCAGTCAACCGTAATTATTATTGTTTCTCTAAGCGCTACTCGTCAGTTGGTACACATATTAATGTTGATACTCTTCCCGTTACATCCTGTATATAAATCGAGAGTTCATCGACGAGTTTGTTTGTCCGTCACAAATAGCCGCGGTCACCGGCGGGCGTCAAACCCGGGGCGTTACTCATGCGACCGCTTTGTCTCCGACACACGAGGAATTCCACAGTATGTGATATATTTATACTAACAACTCCAGCGGATGGACAAAATGAATGTGGTATTTATTTCAGTAGGCCACCATTTTTACATATACGTGTAAAAACTGAAACGAGAAACAGAAAATTGTTTCTCTCTAAAAATCGAATAATGAATAATCAACTCGCAAAATAATGGCTTGCGCGCTAGTAGCAGTTTTTTACACACATTAAGTAATCTATACAGGGTTATTAAAATTTGTAGGAGAAGATTACTAACATATTAACAACAACGTTTGAATAACTTCAAATGTCCATATAAACGTCCGAACAGCTGATCGAGTTTTGTATGAAAAGTCGATTTATTTGTCTTTTTCAGAAAGTAAACGTTGTTTTTTATGATGTTAGTAATTTAATTCTGCGAGGTTGTTATGTTTTACATACATATAACCCTGCATAAATAAAACAAACACCATTTGTAACTAAGAAACTAACTTATAAACTACGAACATCATCATCAGCCTACGACCACTGCTGAACATAGGCCTCTCCGAGAGCACGCCACTGAGCACGCCACTACGAACGACTAGACCGATTTGGATGTAATTTGGCAGGTGAACAGACTAGAGGCTACTTTTTATCCTGGTCAAAGATTCCCAAGGGTCCACGCGGATGAAGTCGCGGGCGGCCGCTAGTATTCAATAAAATCAACTTCTTGCTTAATTAATTTAACCGAAAAAAAAATTGACAACAATACTAAATAATGTAATAAATACTACATAACCTTACTTATAATACCTTATATCCTTCCTAATATTTATAAATGCGAAAGAATTTGTTTGTTTGTTACGCCTTCACGTCTTAATTACTCAACCGAATCATCATGAAATTTTGCATACACGTTGTCAGGGGTACAGAGAAGGACATAGGGTACCTTTCATCCAGAAAAAATGTTTCAATACTGAGGGATAGCAAAAAACATTCTACGCAGACGAAGTCGCGGGCGATCGCTCGTAATATTATAAATGCAAAAGTCCGTTTGTTTGTTTGTTACGCCTTTACGTCTTAACTACTAAACCGATCATCATGAAATTTTACATAGGGTACCCTCCGTCCTAAAAAAGGACTGTTTCCGAGGGATAGTAGAAAATCTTTCCATGCAGACAAAGTCACAGGCGGCCGTTAGTAGATAAAAATATAAGCTATAACATTTTCCTCAGACTGTCTGCTTGGTTGAGAACTTTAGAATAGGTAACAGTGATCGGTGATAAATAAATATTGACATTATTTAAATAGAAAAGTTTCTACCGTTACGTTATTGATATCATAATGACGAAGCAAGTTAGGATTCTCACAGAACCTCGATATATTATATTGAATTCGCAACACACAGAATATTGTATGAAAATATAAGTAAAACGGTCAACATGCGTAACAGTGACAATGGCTGCGATGATTTTGCATAATTTTATTGATCTAAATACGCGTAGATCATCGATCATACGGTCAATAATACGAGCTGAACTTGTCAATTGAGTACGTATAGTGAAGTAAAGGACAAAATTAAATATCGATAAAATCTGTTTTAGGTTTTTTACTGGATTAAAGTTCATGTTATTTTCAAGGACCGGAACCGCTTACCGTTAAAGGGGTTTTTGACGTCCCCACTGCTGGGGCACAGGCCTTCCTTATGGGTGGTAAGGAGGACGGGCCATAACCCACCACGCGGGCCCAATGGGGATTGGTGGGTGTTAACGACTGCAAATGCAGCCGGGACCAACGGCTTAACGTGCCTTCCGAAGCACGGAGGAGCTCGAGATAATAAATTTTTGGTCACCCATCCCATGACTAACCCTTGCGAACGTTGCTTAACTTCCGCAATCGCTGGGCCAGGTGCTAAAGTCATCAATACGGTAACCCTATCGAAAGGGTAACCCAAGTTAGCACTTACAGAATACGAAAACCCTATCGAGGAAACCCTATGATGGCTTTATGAAGGGGTTTTAAAACGTGTTCAAGCTATTTATACCTAGTTCCACCTGGGCCGAAGAACCAGAACCGCTTACCGTTAAAAGGGTTTTTGATTGGGTATATCATAGACTGGTTTTCAAAAACCCTATCAATACGGTAAGCATAACGTCGACTTACCCTATCGAAAAGGAAACCCTATCATTTGGTAAGTTTTTTATTAGGGTTTCCCTATCAATTGGGTTAACAAAAAAGGGGTTTTCCGTACCCTGGTTATTTTAAAGTTTGCAACTAATTTGTTATTTAAAAATTTGCAAAAATCGTGCAGTATTTTATTATGTTAACAGCTACTTCTATGTAATACCTTCGCACTTTTAAATTTAAATTCTGCGAACATTATTAGTACTCGTAATACTTTTCGATTTTCGAAGATCAATAGTTGGTTATAGCAATCAAAGAAAATTAATTTAAAAAACCCAATTGCTTCCAAGCATTAAAATTTATTCCATTCTGCTCGTTAACATCGAGTCACATATATTTTCAGTAAAGTTCAAACCATGTCAATAAACATGTTACCATGAGTAATTGAAAATATTAAAATCTGGCATTTGTATAAGGCCTGGTATGTATGACTACGAGAACATGTGTATCCTCGTAGTCATTCTGATATGACAAACTAGTAAACCAAATATCGATGTTACTTTGGTCCCTCACTAGTATTGTGCAAAGTCCTGCTGACCGATGGAGCGCGCCGAATGAGTCGATCGATCACTGCCGCGCATTGTGCCTGCCACCAGGTGTAGATGCAGTAGATGGTTCCTGCTTGCCACGCGCTTGGGCAAAAAGCAACAATGGTACGAGATAAGGAAGTATTGAGAGGAATTAGCTGATAAATTTGTATGTGTTCAAAGTAGTTATATTATTGTTATTTCTTTTTATGCACAACGGGATAGTGCTTGGCCTTCACCCCACTCGATGTTAAGTGACGATAAGCCCGAAGGTGAAACCACACATTTGGAATCCTCATCTCATCACTAAAGAACTGGCTATCTTACCTCTAACTGCCGGAACACAACAATTTTTTAATTGTTGTTATGGCGTCAGACTTACGTAAGATGGTGGTAGCTTACCAGGCGGACTTGAAATAAGTCCTTCCGCCAACCAAACCGAGTACAAAAAGCACCACTCCTGGGACTCGAACCCAGGACCCTTGCGTCTTACACTGGTGGGCGAACCACTACACTACAGAGGCGGTTGAAATTATTATAACATTTTAACAACTTGGCATCAGGTGCCTTTATAAACTTGAAGTTAATTGATACAACTACTATTTTTCACAACTTAATACTAGATCATCATCATCATTTTCGAAATGACAATGTATACCACAGCTACGCTTAGACTACCCCCAACCATGGATCTCCACGGCGATCTGTCCTGGGCTGCCTGCATCTGCCATGGCACATATCATCAATATCATAATAGGAGTAAAATGAAAAATTCTATTGTGTCTCATTTTCGGTCCTTGAAGTATTAAAGTATTCAGTATACCTACATCACTTACAACAAACCGTCACAAATGGAAATCGTCAAATTCTGGCTTTCAAATCAAATAATCGACAAACATCACACCCTCAAACGCTTGACCGAACATTTCCCACAATCTGTTAACCCGAACCCTTATGCCAAATAAAAATCACCACAGTCCGGTAACGGATATCGGGCATTTTCCCGCCTTCACACTGCACAATTTTCCTAGTAAAACACAAAGAAAAATAGCCCTTATATCTTTCAATTTAAGATATTATCAAACAGTGAAATATGAAAGTGGCCCCAATTCATTCCATATGTCGAAAACAAGCTAGCTTCTTAACACTGGTCACCCTCGCGAAGGGTCAGGGGTGAAAATCGGCCGGTTTATTGGAATTTCCTAGGGGTTATTTTCACACGTGGTTTGAGAATTCGGTTGAGGGTTGATATCCGGGGGCATTGTTGTAGACATTCTTGAGTAGATCGCCTTGATAGGGTGTAAATAAAATAATATTCACCTTTGTGCAATGTGCAACAAGTGAAAATCAGAATTCTTGAAACAAAGGGTCGTATTTTTTACATTAACTTTATGAACTGCAAGTTTTTAATCGATGTTACGACGTATTATTAAGATAGCTAATTAAAAATCCTGACTATGCCAATAGTCTTTCCTATCGCAATTATTATAATTATTCTGAAATTATCTGCAAGATTCTAGACTTGTGACAAATTATAGAACATAGAAAAGTATGAATTTAAATAGGTAGTTTAACGCTGTCATGTAGTCTGTTGCTATGTTACTATAAAAATTCATAATATCTATTCCTAACGAATTCTGCTTTTATTCAGTTCATTTTCATTATAACTCAGTATAATAAGTACTTTATACAAGCTGCTGAGAAACTGCTATTAATTTGTAATAAAATGCTATCAAGATTAAAAACCCGAGTCATATCAAAACCCCTTATATACCTCACAAGTCACAAAGGTGACCCTCGAACTTAGGGACGAGGGTCACTCGATGCGGTCAAGCCTTTCCGCCCAATTGATTGCATCCGCTATTCAGGGCGGCGAGACGGCAGGGCGGAGTAAATTATTCAGGGGACACGAACAAATATTTTTGGGATGACAAAATTTTACTGAACACATTCCACGTCTGTTGCACTAAGTGTAAAATATTCGCTTTTACATTTCTATATAATTTAATTAATTATCTAATCTGTCACACAGTTTTTGGAAGTTGCAATAACTGGAATATTTCCTTTTTTCGCTAAATGGCAGATTCTGGAAACGGCAAATTCTGTCCTGTTACTTGTGTGGAATGTTGAAAGTGAGAGATGGCTATAATAAATGCTTTAGCAGCTCAGATAAGGTCTTGGCACACTATAACGGCACCGCAACAGCACCGCTCCAACCCAGCAATTAACTTGTCATTAAAATTAGAGCATTAAATCATGTGTCGTAAAATATATTTCATAATGTCAATAATAAAAAGCAAACGGCGTGCAGTCAGCGCGCTTACCGCTACCTTACAACTCGACTCGCAGCTAGCTCGCTGCAAGCGCGCGGACCGCGCTTAGTAATATAAAAGGTAGAATTATTCTACTTATAATGTCAAAAAAGATAAGAAAAGGAAATAGTAAAAATCTCAAGCAGTGATACAACAAAACTTTATTATCAAACAATAAAACTTCCAAAGTCTTAAAAAACACAGCACATCACATATTAACCACGCCATCTTTATCATTTGATTGTCAAGTAGGTAAATATTAACGTCAAATCCAAATCATTGCATCTTGTCCCTTATTAAGAATTGACAACCTTTACCATGATATTTATAACATGATTTTTAAAGTAATAGTGTTAAAAAATCCTTAAGAATAATAAATTCATGACTGCAAATTATCAATTCTTGTTCTATTGCAACAATGTCCATATTGTCCATGGTAAAGGTTCTATAGGCCAAATACTGAAACGCCACGCAATTTTGAGAGATGCGTAAAGAAATTAGAGTTGCCTAAGCACATTAAATCACATTGTGTTTGCTGATTGTTGCGTTGAAATAACCAAAAAGAAAATACTCCAATGCAGTAGCTACCAAAACAGCGAAGTCATTCACTGTGTATAGTTTAATGCAGCTCTCAAAAACGTATCGTTTCAATATTCGACCTTAAAGGTGTTATACGATGGCCACCTTCACGACTGTCTGCAAGAGTAGGAGGATGGTGACGAAGAACAGCACCGTCGGCTGCACCTTCACTGCTTTAGAGGCTTCCGTCAGAACACGGGGGGCTGGCAACACTGGCATCGCAAATGCTTGATTGTTGCAGCGGTTCAGCTGAAAAAGACAAGAAATTACTAAAAAGTTTAGACATAATTTGGTAAATCATTCATCGTGAATGATTCACCGTGTTTCTCTGTGTATCTCTCTCTTGGCGAAGGCTTTTCTTAAAGATGGACAATGATTATGACTAGGAGATGTTCCATTTTTGTATGGAGGCTGGGCCCATTTGGGTAACCCGTGGCCTACGGTCATAAAATTATATTTTATGGAAAGAGAACAAAATAAGGAATCTGTTCATGTATATATTTTTTTTAAATCTGCAAACATTCTTTTCTTATTTTTAAAGTTGGATAGTTAAAGTTAATAAATCAGCAACCCAAAACGTTTTTCTACCTTGGCAACATCGATTTTTTACTGTCATATGTCAGATTGATGCTATCAGATGTCAAATAAAATCAAATCAAATCAAAATATGTTTATTGCGAATACATAGGTGTTATATGAGATTTCACATAGGTAGCAAATTAGTTCAGCCATATTCTGCCTTTCTGACATGCAATAATTAAAATATATAAAAATGAATATATATAAATAGTAATTGAAAGTAGGTATAATGCAAAGTCTTTTAGGTAGGTACTTATCAAATATTATCAAAGCTCAAAAAAAAAATACAAATGACATATCAACAGCCAATGTAGTCATTTTAATAGAAATAAAAATGCAAAGGAATATCCCTTAACAGCCGGCAGCCGCACAAAATGGATTTTCAGGATTAAATCAACAGTAAAAACTTGTTACAAGCAATAGAATTTATTGATATACTCGGGAGAGTAAAATTAATAGTAAGACACTTTTATTTTAAAGCGAAAACATTAAGAAATACACGATGAAGAGCACCATCATTCGAGTTTTTAAATATTTTTTTATTTATGTTTGCAGGGATTAATATTTTTTTTCTTTTTGGAAACCTTGTCCCACGATAGAAATCTACGAGAAAAAAAAATATTATGGGTGTAGGAAAGTTTTAAAAAAGTGAACCCAGGAAAGAACGACTCCTTTGCGGGCTCAATGAGTCCCGAACACGATTCCGAAAATCATTTTACCAACTGACAGTTCCCATAAAAATATTACCCTTTTATAATTCTCACCGAATGACTGCAGAGATCATTATCCGATCATGGAAAGTAATAAAAAAGCTAAGTGAAAATGAAAATTTTATTATTGGAAATGCAGCCGAGACAAACGTGCAAGTAGGCTTAACATGCCTCCAGTAATTAAACATATTGAATGTTTAATTTATCTACCCATACACACTTAAGTATCGTAAATTGAAAAAAAAAATACCAGAACTTTTACGTTTAATAGAGTTTAATTAAAATAACCACAAGTTGAATGACAAATTCTTGACCCGAAATTTCCTTCTAGGTAATTTCTGAGTAAGTACTCAACTGAATTGCTGTCATGGAATGAAGAAACATTAGAGACCCTAATTTACGGTGAAAATAGGCCGAGTGTTTTAGAGAATAAAAGAATTCTCATTTGCCGTTAAATAATTAAAACTATAAGATGCTGAAAGATGTGAAATGTGACGAGGGCCCCGATAAACTCTATTATATCCCAATACTGGCATGTTTTATGCACACTAGTGAAAGTGAAAGTGAAATAAGCTTTATTCAAATAAACTTAATTATTAAGTACTTTTGAATCGTCTATATTTTCCTACCACCCGTTCCAGACTTTTTTAGCTGACAAGAAGAACGGGCGCAAGAAACTTATCAGCTGTAACAGCCATAAGTAACGATATTTACAGAATATATATATGGCCGGATCTAATAACCTATCCTCAGTAAAAATATGTCTTCTACGGATATTTTTTTAGCAACTGTTTTTATTTCCCGTCATCTATACAAAAAAACGGATTAATAAAATGAAACTTAGCTTAAATCTACTACAAAATCTCAAATGCTACCATTTCCGTTAAGTCACCTAGTAGAGCTCATATAGTATAGGTACCTTTTCAAATCAAATCAAATCAAATCAAACTTTATTAACCTTGTAACAGAGTACGTTACACTAGGTAAGTCAATAAATCACAATATACAAATTTCATAGATAAATCCAGTTTAAAATGTAGTACTTACTTATAAATATATCACTTAATTTTCACTAGGTAAACCCAATTTAAAATGTACTCGTATAAAAAGGAAATTAAACATAAATTGATTAAAATTGACTTCGAAAATTGATAAAAATATTATTAAAAATGATTACAAAATTGATAAACAAATTAAGAATTGATTAAAAATGAACGAAATATAATAATGAACGAAATATATAATATATAAATATATAATAATGAACGAAATGAATGATTTTTTAATTTATTTAACCAAATAACATTACAATAATTATTCTAAAGATGCCTTTACGCTTATAAACCTACGAGGTTTGTCCAAGCGTTGCACATTCGACTCGGACGTTAACAATTAAGTAAAAACATAGTTTCGTGTGCGTCCACCAGTTATCCAACAGGTTTCTGGTTTACGCGCTACAGAATGTTCGGAGAAAACTGATTGAACATTAGTTAAATAAAATTGTTGTTAATTAGTTATGTTTTTTTTTATATAGGTACTTATAATAGGGATGTTGACTATTTTTTTTATTTTATGTTACATAAATTACCTCTCAAAAAAGAAACATTGGTAAAAGAATTAATTCGCTAGCATGAAAACTGCCCGAGATATCACAGTGTGAAATGCACACAAATGGACTCGATCAAAAACGCTCCATACTAATGGCTTGCACGTTATGACGTCACGCCGTGCAAGTTTGTATGCAACGCATAGGAAATTAGTTCAGCAGCTATATTAAATATTGTGTTTATCAAAATGGTTTCTTCGACAAATTTGCTATACATTTTACGGACTAATTAGAGGTATCATTTATTTTAATAAATTTTATACTTTTTAAATGGACTTGTCCACCCAACTTTGAAGGGTCATAAAACAAATAATACGCAATATATAAAACCAAGAGGTATACAAGCTACTCTAAAAGTTTAATATGTTTACGATTTTTATTAGTATTTCGTTATTTTATTCATTAGTCAACATCCCTATTATGTTTGCTTCAATTTTCTGGTACAAGTAGTTTGACTGTATCAAGACTCACCTCACAACACGTGGTTTCTGGTGAACCGACACATCCAGACCTACAGCCTCGGACCACTGCCTCGTAATGAGATCCTTTAGATATGACGGAAGTGAAGCATTTGTCATCAGAACTGTGGCATGTTATTGTGTGCACCCTGTAAAAACATTGACAGTAAATTTTCCAATTCAGTTAATTCATTAATGGAAAACAAAAAACCGACTTCAAAAAACCTACCTCTAAAAAGCAAGAAATAATATTCGTAATAATAAAAATACGTCTTTTTTTTCTAAAAGCCCTACCCGACTTCAATATTATTATTTCTTGCTTTTAGAGGTAGGTTTTTTGAAGTCGGTTGAAGTCGGTTTTTGTTTTTTTTAAACTATTTTTATTTTTAGTGTAGGTAAGGTATATTATAATATATAGAAAAATCGACTCGGCCAAACGTAAGATAATCGCGGAGAAACATACATACGGGTCAAACTGAGAACCTCCTTTTTTAAGTCGGTTAAAGAACCTACACTTAAGATATCCCTCTTCCTACAAAAAAATAATTATCTTATTCAGTTCATAAACAAAGAAGTAATACGACCATTATCATCGAGGTAATTCATACTATTTTCGTGCTTTTTTCAAGATTACTTGAAAAGTACTGAACCGATTTCCAAATTTAAAAAAATGGGACCATCTTGGGAGTTTACCTAATGTAATAACGTTTGAATCATTTCAATCGGTCCAGCCGTCTTCGAGTAATCGGTGGACATACAAAAAAAAATACAGACGAACATTATAACCTCCTCCTTTTTTGGAAGTCGGTTAAAAATTACAAAATATTTTTTTCTGCTTTGTAGTAAACGATAATCGTTAATTGTAGGTGTTATGTGATGTTCGATTGTCGATTGTCTATGTTCGATTATCTGTAGAAGGCAAGTGTGCATCCAGTAGAGTAGTTTATCACCAACACTTTAAAAAGTAAGGATAAAAAAGGAAAAGTCATGCACCTCCGCAGACCAGAAAATGAAAATCAGTCTTTTTATAATGAAAGAAGTCAAACACCAGCCGCTCAAACGTGACGATTGTGTTAAAAATTTCCTGTATTTAGTTGGATCCAAGCAAGCTCCCAGAGGAGTCTCGCTCTTGTAAGCACAGACGTAGCGCTTCAGTGTTCGCTTCTTCACTGTTCTGACGGCGCCCGCCAGCTCGTTGTTGTCATGTTTAATTATACGGCACAAGGACTTTCTAAATTTTACCTGTATTTGGTTGGATCCAAGCAAGCTCTCAGAGGCGTCTCGCTCTTGTATGCACAGACGTAGCACTCCAGTGGTCTCTTCTTCACAGTTCTAGTGGCAAGCATCATCTTCTGACTGGGCACCATCGACGGCGCTCGCCGGCCCGCCACGTGTTCCTGCTTCTCCGTCGCCTCATCATCGTCATCCTCCTCTTCGTCTTCATCGTCCTCCTCGTTGTCTTCATTCCGGCTGGAACAACCACCATTTACTAAATCCATGGTTATATAAGTATACCCCTTTTACTTATCACTCCATTTTATTCTTTGAAAGAACTTGAATTGTTATATTAGAAAACGTCTGCATTCATCAGTTCATAAGTACTAAGAAAGACGGGATATAATTTATTTTAAGCTTTGATTCCCAAAGACAATAAAAATAAAACAATTTTAATTTTATTTTAATTTTATATTACCCATTCATTCCTGTATAATTGTTAAAAATATTCATTAAAAAAAGTAGTTTTTTCTTTTTCAAAATGCTCAAAGAACTTGAAACATGTGTTTATCTCAGTCCCTAAAATCAAGAACCTAACTCCAAAAAAGTTCAGATATAATTTAAGTAACGTACCTGTGGGCTATCGGTCGACCTCGTGGGGAACGTTTTGAATTCTCCGGGTTTTCGACGGCAATCCCGCTACACCAAGAAAAATATTCACTAACTGCTCTCCAAATTTAAAAAGTAGGTATTTTCATCTCTTATTAGTAGGTACTAATTTCATAAAAGGTATTTAAAACATCTCATTAACGACATTTCTTAAAATAAATACTGTACTTTTAACCTTTATTCGTTGTGACAACGTTATTGTCCTTAATTTGTGTCTTCATCCACATCTACTAAGTTTAAGGTTTTACAATCAAGGTTTTAATCATCATTGAATACTCACTCTTCCTCATCATCATCATCTTGGATCTTGGAACCAGTTCTGGTGGGCAGAAGCAGCAACACTGCGAGCACAACGCAATACCGCCACCTAATCATTTCACCCTCCTTTTAAAACTAGTTAAATAATAAAAACTACATGCACTACACTGGATTTGTCATTTTAATATCGAAAAGAAACGTTTTTACATTGACTTTTTGGGATGATACAGAATTTTACAACTGACTGACAGATGTTTTCATTTTTTGTGTTTGGAATTTCTTTTTTGTTTTCTGACTGCCAAGTCGCTTGTAAACTTCTTGACAACGCCCTACATGGTATTATGTCTGACAGATTAAAAGTTTATTTGACGATTGAAGAACGATTAACCAGGATAAAAAATGATAAGATTTTTTCGCTATAACTTCATAACCGGAAACTTGTACTATTATGTATTCTGTGACTGGAATTCAACTTTTATTTTATTTTTTATTAATAAGACCCCAGAATATTTAATAGTGATACGACATCGAAGCCAGATCCAACTATGGACAGTGAAAAAACTCAAAACCATAGAATACGCCGATTTAGCATACCAATTTCGTGTTGCCACTCGTACTTGACAATAAAATAAGATCGATTTTAAAAGTGAATTTACCCTATAACGGAAAGATAAACATTATATGAGATTGGAGATGAGAATTGAAAATAAAAAAAACATAAACAATGTTGACCTTTGCGTTATTTGTTTAAATTAATTGTTAAAATTTAACTTATTATACGGGTGGCAACTCTAAATTGGTATGCTAGATTAGAATATGTAATCGCGGCTATATGCACATTAAATTAAGTCCTTGCCATCAACAAGGAGTATGTTTTGATCAGGGAGCTTTTTCAATAATCATGCATGATTTAATTAACACTTGACACTGGCAAAAAATACTCCCTGAAGAGGAGTAGATTGCCATAACAAAATAAGAAGAAGAATTACAAGTTGCGCCATCTAGTGGGGAGGTGTAGAACCCGCTACTCACAGCTAGATGGCGCTATACTAAAACGAATATAAATGAATGAAAAGGGCTTACGAATTTTCCAATAAGACCTAAATCTAAAATAATTTTAATTGTATGGCAACACTGATCGTCTTTTATTATTTTATTTTATTTATAATGGTATACTTACAGCTAAACATACACAACATTTAAATTATTATCGCTTATTACACAAGGGCATGTATGTAAGCCACTTACAAGTATACACAGCATCACACATTTTGCGATGCTTTTTATAAAACACAAGGTGACATGAAAACCCTTGATTTCCTTGCTGGTTCTTTTGATTACATACTTTGAATAAGTAGTTTTTGTCCTAAAGTTATCAACGACGCGGTTGGATTCTTAGTTTAAGGCGCGGTGGTAGTGAAACTAGCGCCGCCACTACATTTATTTTTATTACTCGTAAACCAAGTCAATATTTAAAGAAAGCTCATGTAAGTAATAATCTCTTAAATTGCCTCTATTATTTTTTGAATAACTCTTCATCAGTTATCATTCATTCTGTAAGTTTTTAAATCTATAATTGCCAAAAACTTTGAGCTAAAATGGATTTTAAAACTTACAGAAAGAATGAAAACTGTTGAAGAGTTATTCAAAAAATATTAGAGACAATTTAAGAAATTATTACATGAGCTTTCTTTAAATATCGACTTGGTTTACGAGTAATAAAAATAAATGTAGTGGCGGCGCCAGTTTCACTACACACCTACAGCGCATTAAATTAAGAGATTGCCAATAACTTTCATTTCATCCCATAAAAAGGTCTATAATTAGTCTATCTAAAACCTTAATCTCGTCGATAATAATTAATTCTTTTTAGTTAGTTCAGTTAGAATAGAAAGAAATTTGAGTTTTATATAAAATAAGCAAAATTTAACATTTTTAATTCTAACTGACACACGGCGAATGAAGAAAGTATAGGTACTTACAGTAAAGTCCGCAGGTTGACTATTACAGCTTTCGAACAATATCAAATTCAAAAAACATCAGATTGAATTCGTATTACAAAAACCTTTCAGAATTTAGCTCGTGTGCATAGAAAACCAACTCCTATTTTTGTTCAAAGAACCTACGAATACTCCATCAAATACTCCTTTAAAATCAAAAACATAGAAATTAAGTGCTTTTGAATTGTCTTCTTCCTACCTTATCCAAATTTATTTGTGGTTGGTGCAGTGCGTTCTTCTCTTCCATTCCTGCCTATTCGTCATCTCCTCATCATCATCCTCATCGTCACCCCTTCACATTCATATCATTCCGCACACAATTCATCCATCTTTTCTGCAGTCTTCGTCTTGGATTCCAGCCATCAACATCCATTTGCATCACTCTTCTATTAACATGCCTTTCATTCCTTCATGTTTAATACTATAACTGGTATACTAATATACTAATTGGTAGGCCATCTTCCATCATCACCACAAACATTAATATGTTAACAGCAAAATTAAATATCTAAGTGCAGTTGTATATCTTTATAACTGTAAAATAAAAAATACTTCAAAACTTGACCGCTGATTTGTCTCCATAGTACAAACTATGGGGACAAATCAGCGGACAGAAATACAATACAATGTATTTCTGTCCGAGTTTTGTTGTTGTCTTAAATATCTAAGTGCAGTTGTATATCTTTATAACTGTAAAATAAAAAATACTTCTTTATTAACAAAAACCTAAAGAAATCAATTTTACTGGAGTTTATCAAAACATTATTGTAGTTTTAATCCATTTTATGTTTTATGAGGTAAGAATCTAAATAATATCACATTGAAATAAAATTAGCATTATTGACGTGTGTCCTAATTTTAGTAATTTTATATGAAATAAGAGATTTCTCAACGCATCCGAATAAAGAAAACATACAAATATTTGAATAGTGATAACCTTTTTTATACGAAACAAATCATGTATAGTCAGGTGGAGTAAGTGAAACGTACTTTATCTTTAGTAGCTGTGTAGGCAATGTACTCATGTTCCCGCCTATCACTCGTGTTTTGCGTTTTGACATCTATTGAATTTCTTTTTGGTTTACTAGCTAGTTTAATGATCGCAGCGATATCTGTGTTGTATTGAGGGAAGTAATTCGTCATTCCTGCTTTATCGACACATCGCTATGAGAATAAACTACGATAGTTTCTTAGATATGGTTGGGTGTTTCACTTGCCTGGGTGTTTCACTTGCCCCGGTGTTTCACTTACCCCACCTGACTATATATTCTTTACTTTATGAACTTATTTTATCAACATTCTTGGTATTGAATATGGTCTAAGAGTAAGAAGCGCTTCTCTAAGCCGCGATGCTCGAAGAATATGGTACGTTGTTAATTATATTTTTTTCTCCTACTTAGAAAACCGGTTTTCCTGCACGAGAAGGCAGAGTAAAATTTAATGTTAAACATCATTTAGGCTATGTGTCTCCATTACAAGTTAACGGTTTTTGTGCTACATTGATCAAGACTTTTTAGGCGTAATTCTTGCTCGATCTCTACAACACTTTATTGTAATACATATTAATCCAATCCTGTGTTTATCATTATGTAAATATCGTTACTTATTCCTGAGTTTCTTGCGCCCGTTCTTCTAGTCAGTTCTAAAAGTCTGGAACGGGTAGATAGTATTAGACGATTCAAAAGTGCTTAATTATTACGTTTATTTGAATAAAGCCATATTTACTTTGACTTTGACTTTATCGTTTAACCATCAGCTACTGTGGGCTTCGTGATGAGCTCTTACAGTAACCTTTAGAGCCTTTGAGAGCCACTGAATAAATGAAAAAGAGTTCTTTCACGCACGCACAGTGGTGCTGCCTGTCGGGCGTTTGCGAACTTTTCATAAGCTGTATCTAACAAGAACTACTTTTTTGACTCGAATTTATTTTAAGTGATTATTTTCTATTAAAATCTCTGACTTTCAAACTATAAATAGGTTTTATAGGTATTACCAATAGGTATAATTTTATCGTATCAATGTGATAGGAGATCCAAAAACATAAGTTCATAGAATTTCTGTATCATCTTCAAATCAAACAAGAAGATAAGCATGCTGATTGAAACTTGTGTAAAGGCCCTTAGTATGTTAAATTAGTTATTCTATAATGCGCATTTAACTTTCCTATTTATCTAGTAGCATTTACTTTTATGAGAGGAAGAGTCCTATAAAAATTAGGAGTATGGTCCTCCTTGTGTTTCGCGATCACTCAGTCCCGAATACACGACCTCATTAAAAAATGAATCCCAACAAACATTGCCATTGCCTCTCGCCCACAAAAACCAAGCGCTCAAAGCGTACCCCGTAAAGCGTAGCGCTTCCTAGCGGCGAGTAGCGGAACTACGCCACTCGCGTAACCAACCTCTGTACTTTTTTAATTAGCCTCATACACTGGTTGAATGCCTGAAATACGTTAGATTTTCCCCAACGGGTTAGTTTTGCTTTGACTCGAGTATGTTAATTCACGAGTGCTCACTTTACTGCTTTTTGAACTGTTCAAAAAAAGACTTCTACCCGTGTAATAAGCCACATTTTGCAAGTTTGAGCTTTTATTGAAAGCTTAATTGGCAACGGATGCGTTATTTGAAAACGGCTCTCAATGTGAAGAAAAGTTTGCATTAAATGGTTTTTATTCGCAACATTTATACTTAAGTCGTTAATTATACTAAGTTTTTATTGAAAACCTTATTTTGCAAGTTTGCAATATAATCATGACATTTCGAATAGTAAGAGACAAAAGAAAACAAATCCCAACAATCAAACCTATTATTTTTAGAACCTTTAGTTTAATCATAAAACACAGAATTAAACCGTAAACTTTTCATAGCATCGTAGCGTAAAAACTTCTTTTATCTGTAGGTAGTGTCAGTCGGTTCGGAGAGTGCAAACTCTGTACAAAGTTCACTTTCTCTCGTGAACTAATTTTTGCCGGGTGTCAGGGTCAGACGCTCGCTATGATAAAATAAAATATTCATTATGATTGCTCAGCGCCGCGAACATCGCGGAGCTCGGCTGTGACGCCGTCTTGAATTGGTCGTTGAGCATATTTTGAGGATCTCCGTGGTCGAGTGGCTTTGTACGCTGGATTTCAAGGTCATCTTTGAGGTCCCGGGTTTGATGGGGGCTGGGTCCATTTAGAAAATGAACTTTTCTTTATTGTCTCAGGTCTGGGTGTTTGTGATACCACCGTTGTCTCTGATATTTTTAAATAAACTTTTATAATTATTTGTTTAAATTCTGTGTTTTTCGGTCCTGATGTCATTACGGTGCTCGACAGAATATCAGTGCAGCTGGCCTTGCCTGCTGCTAATACTGAGCCGAGTACAGTTTTGACATCATGCGACGATGCGCAATGTTTTTGTTAATTAGCCTTTGATGTGTTTTAGTTTTTGTATTGTCTTTGTAATGTTGTGTATCGTTGTGTGTTGTTCAAAATAAATGTATTTTCTTTCTTTCTTACTTTCATTTCCATAACACAAGTGCTTTAGCTCTTACTTTGGTATCGGAGCAATGTATGTGATGTTATCAAATATTTTATATTTATTTAATATATTTTACCGCTCAAAAAGTTCCGGTTACGAGTCCCGGTAGAGGCATTATGGTTGTATGATGAGCAGACCAAGCACTTGTTTCCGAGTCATGGATGACATCCATGAAACAAATGCAGACAACAACAAAACTCGGACAGAAATACATTGAATATAATACACACAACAGTTGTGTGTATTATATTCAATGTATTTCTGTCCGCTGATTTGTCCCCATGTACAAGTTTTGCTTAGTTTGAGATTTAAATAAAACTTTTTTATCTAAGATTTAAACATCGACTTGAATTGGGTTCTTAAGGGCCTAGCAATTTTGCCGCTGACTGCCGCTCTCTCGCTCGCATATTTAATGTTTTCTCAAGATTTCTTAAAACTGAGTGCGTAATTGAAAAATGTGTCTCAGCCACTTTTCGCAATATAAGATTACGGACATTTCAACATAATATGTATATTTCAGTTTCGAGTTGCTGAAGTACAAAAAGTTATCGTATTTACCAATTCAAATAACTGTTAGAAACGACAACTTTTTATACTTGAGCAACAAAATACTGAAATATATTTTAAAACAAGAGACGAAACAGACTAAAGCACAGCAAAAATAATGAAATGTCAAGCAGATTATAAAAATAAATCTTTGTTGAAAACACACACACCAATTCTCAACAATCTCACAATCTAAAAGAAGAGTCGAAAACTGACGCAAAAATGTCCCCGACCTACCCCAAACGGCGAGAGTGATGGCACAGACGGGGAGTTTCTTTCGCGTTTTTCTTTAATTACCCCATTAATTGTGAGGGGACTAAAACGATTAGCGAATCTTTTGGTTAATCGATTGGCGCTCGAGTTTGATGTTAAGTACTTACCTTCTGGAAGTTTACTTGGGACTATTTTTGAGATCAAAATTTTATGATTTAGGTAGCTGCGGTAAACATTAGTAGAGTTCCACATTAGCACCAAAGCTTTTACTAAGTAGGTATATTAATATGTTGCATGCCTATCTGGGCAAATATGCTTTGTACCTAATGTATGTAACTAAGATCCTGTTATACCACATTCATTCAAAAAAAATATTTCTATTTCTATTTAAAAAGATCGATAATTAAGAAATAATGATTAATGAAAAATATTTTCTTATGTTTTTTTCGTAATTTTTGGATAGTATACCTAGCTGGTAAATATTACGCTTACAATAGTATAAGCGCGCTTGCATTGCATTGCGTATGTCCAACGACACCAAACATTATAACTCTGTGCCAAAGCGATATATTTTATTAAAAATCTACTTATGTATTTTGTTTTGTTTGAATACAGTTTTGGATGCAAGAATAGATAAACCAGAACTAAAACTCCCGCTAAGTCGTTTAAAAAACTCTAACAAACCTATCCTATTTCGCGAACATTTCCCAATTTAGAGACCCCACTACAAAGTAACTAGCGAGGTAAATGAGACTTACACACGCAGGCTAGACCAGCGTAACAAGACCCATCAATGCCCTCGGATTACCCCTCCAGCCCGTTTAAATAGACAACTCAGGGGGGTAAAGGGGGTCTTGAATGGTTGGTCCTGTCGTGTACATAGTACATGGTGCCGTCAGAGTTAACATCCAAGTTATTAGACGTTTCGGAAATTCGGTTTCGTCCCGCAAGCACCACGGGCTATGCTGACGTAAAGGGATGAGGATAACGATAATTTTTATCTCTATCGATAAATGAAAAATAACAGAACATAAATAACAGATTATAATGCTTCTATAATATATCCCGCACTATAATATATATAATATATAGCATGACTACCGAAACAAGATATATATCGCGTGATATAGCGTTTTGTCGACACTTAACTGTCAAAATCCATTATCCTTCTTTTTAACAGTAAACGTGATAAATCGCTATTTCATATCGCATTTCGATGGTCATGCTAGGGGAACAGAAAGAGATAGGCCTAATAAAGAGTAACTTAACCATCTTCTTGGTCCATGCCATGATAGAGCAACACGCACGTGGCAGTACTAGAGTTCGTCTGCTTAATCTTAGAGTGGGAACGGTTTTACTGACATCATATAGGTACATGCATAATTTGATATATTTTTTTTTTTATCGACATCAAAATTCTCAATCCGAATTCCTCACAGCACTACCTCGGTATCCAGTCGGTAATGCAAACGTTTGTAACCCACCGCCCGGTCTCCGCTCCGGGCAAATACGTATGGTAAATATCCCTATGTACGGTACGGCACATGTACGGTCGTACGCGGAGACGGATCCATACTGATACCGCTTGTGTAGTAAATTCTAAGTAGGTCAACTGGGCTGAGCTTAGAATTACGTAATAAAGTTAAATTCAGTGAAGCAAATTCTAAGTGGAAAATTTTATAGAATTTAACAAAATTACTAATTCTGGCCACATAGAACGTCGAGAGATTTCTAAAAATGTCATAGAACTGATATCTAGCCTAAATCACAGAATACCGTAATAGTAGATACTCTTATAGCTTACGTTCATAGTCCTGTGACTTTTGCATGTAAAAATTACGGTTTTAGCTTCTTTAGAGGCTTTAGTTAGAGGCCCAAAAATTGCTTTATTCAAATAAACTTAATAATTAAGCACTTTTGAATCGTATATATTTTCCTACCACCCGTTCCAGACTTTTTAACTGACAAGAAGAAAAATACTTATCAGCTTTAACAGGAATAAGTAACGATATTTACAAACTTAAATATATCGTTATAGCTATTATTATTTTAATGTATTTAGTATATTTTATCGACTGTTGTGTTGATGTATCAAATAGCAATTTGTAACTATGTTTATATACATACATATAAAGGTTTAGTATGACATCCGCTTGTAGGTAGCGAGCAGATCCGACAGTGGACGGAATGCGGAGCGGGTGGCTGTTGGTTTGTGGGCGGTTGGCTCAGCCGAAATTTCCCCTTTGTTGCTTACCGCCTAGGTGTAAGGCACAAGCGACTCTTTGCTTTACTAGGTATAATAATAAAACTAGTGGCTCTGTGAGTTTTAGACCTAAAAGAGTCGAGCTTATGACATTTTTGAATATTTTTCGAAATGGCTGAAATGTTTTTTTCCTTCTTCGTCATTTTGAAAAATTTAGAAAAACTGAATTGACAAAAAAAATATAAATATCGAACTTGCTCACAAAATTTGACGAGAATCGGTTGAAAGATGCATCTTGTAGAGGAGAACAGCCGGACAGCCGGACATTAAGCTTTTTCCCCAAGTTGAAACGGAGTCACTTGCCTCGCGCTTCACGTTCGCTCGGACAATTTATTGTTACTTATTTTATATAGTGTTTTTTTCCAACAAATGGACATTACATACAATAGAGATACCTAGATAAAACACTTACGAACACTTTATTACAAGCTGTTTGACATTTAACATTCAATACGAATAATACATATATTCATACAATAATACATACAAATAATACATTTTCATTACATACATTATAATACAATAATTTAACATTCAATACGCTCATTTTTGGAACTATAACTACTGTCAAATACTCAATGGCATGGCATGGCACCATCGTAATTATTGTCATTTTAACATGTTTTTATTAGGTTGCTTTCTCGTTTATTTTCATTGTCTTTTGTTCGCATTTACTTTTTGTAAATTCTTTATAACTTGCGCCGTGGCAAGAGTTAGAATTTCGGGCATTAAGTACGCGCAGGCATTGTTCCCGCACATTATATATTCCGCCGGTCCGTCTGCTATGTACGTGTACGTGGAGACTTGAGGTTTCTGCCTGAAACAATAAACAGACACGTATTACCACAGTATATACATTAGTTAAATATATATACTGTGGTATTACTCTAGTTTGATTAGAACTAGAGTGGTATTGCAAACTTTCTGCTACGAGTAGTTTTGACTATTTTATATAATCTGCTAGCAAAATGATACATGCAACATTTGACAGCAAAATATCAATAAAAACAAATAAGTACGAGTTTAAACATACATAGTACCATCTACCATAACATCCGTAGCCGTGAATAATTATTATGGTGATAGAACTATTAAAAACGTCTACCCTATTTACTGAATGGCCTGCCAGCGGATATTAGACATGAGCCAGTTAAAAATAAATTTAAAACAATGTTAAAAAAACACATGCTTCAAAACTTAATTTTTTAATTTTATTTTTAAATTTAAGTCTAGTCTATAAAAGAAACTGAAGATCCCACAGTCAAACCGACTAGTTGGTTTTGTGGGACTATTTTGTAACCTCATATTGTATCCTCTTTGTTCATAATAAATATATTAAAAAAAAAAAAAAAAAATACTCGTCGTTCTACAACATTCTATAGAGTTACTAGGAGCAATCTGTTCTGTTCGCAGTCGCTCGTTAGTCGGGTGTTACAAAGTGGAGTTCAATGGCAGTGCTGAAAGTTGCGACTGCTCGGCAACTAATTAATCACGCGATGCGAGCGATTTCATGTACTTCTGCAGACATGCATTGTATGTAATAGGTTTATTGTAAAGGTGTGTCTTCACCGGAGTTGCCTCAACTTTCGCTTCAACTCATTTTATGTTTATGAGTTTATTTTGGTTTTTTTATATACTTATATAATTTAGTTAAATTAAAATCTGAGTTACTGAGTTAAAGCCCACTCATTATTGTTGTTACTAAAAACATTGAAGATTGTAACTAAGTCTAATTAAGTCTAACATCTTTATTCACATAAACTTAAATTAAGCATTCTTGAACTATTGTCTCAACTCTTAAATAGCTCTTCATTGTTATCTTTTTTTTTATTGTGAAGAAGAAGTGTATACACACTTGCCAAAATCTTATAGATAGTTAATGCAACCTACTTAGAAACCTATATGTGGGGATTTGTAAATGGCATTGGAAAATCTATTTGTTATTCTATTGTTTATATTTGACTGTAAATCCTCCTACAAGCAAATAAACATACAAGCAAATAAACAAATCAATCTTATAAAAATTCTCCGATCAAGATTTCAAAAGTATATATAATAATGCTTGCTTGAGAACTATCAACTTCGGTTTAAAAAACTTAACGAACAACTAACCATTTCATAATTTATTCCCAATCGATAGTGTCCTAGAAACACGTAGGGTAGGTGCGGCTAAATTGAGCACACGAGAGGGGAGCGACTCGCTTAGATAATGTGCATATATATTAAACTAAAACCAAACTAACGCTCTCGTATCTTGATGAAGGAACTTCAGCTCGCCTGCGGTCTAATTAGGGGGGAGGGGGGGGAGAAGTTTAGAATCCTGCGACGTGGAGTGGAATTACTGTAAGTGGGGGTAAATGAGGACCGCGCATCTTGTAAATATCAAGGTATATAGGTTCATTGGAATACGGTACATACAACTTGTAACTGAATATGTTCAAAGGAATATACAACGTGTTACAAAAAACTCCTAAAGCCAAATATGGTTGATACATAGACCATACAACAAGTACTTATAATGTCTGTGGGTAAATAAAAGTTCATACAACTGCGGAAAAATGTTATATCCTGAGAACCGCCACTCTTTTGTTTTTTTTCTTTTCATGGTAAACTGCATGGTGGCAGGGCAGACCTAAAATGTGTTTTGCTTATGCTCATTATGAGATTAATTATCGAAAACAATAGTCTATTTGCGTCTAAGGTTTGAAGTTTTCCATACAAATAAAAAAACAAAATTTTACGGATTATTAAGAAACATCCTGTATACGCCCAAACCTATTTAGATACACCGTCTAACTGAAGTAACGCACAGCTTGTTAGGCTCAGTTAGGCTCATTATTAAAGAAAACATTAGTACTTATCAAAAAGTTGTTTGTAATTATGAGACCTCAAAAGAACTTTAGTCGTTTTTCTTTAAGCGTATGTACTAAAAGCCTGTTGCTTCAAAATAATATTTCAATTCTCATTTTTTTATAGCTTCTAATTTCGTTTTCTGGCAGTTAAAATTTTTTTTCGTGTTTTCCACATTTCAATGTAATGTGAAATCACGAAAAAAATTGTACTTACTATGTTATGTGGAAATCACTTACGCATTATAATGTAAAGTGGAAATCACTAGGTATCTAATTATTTTGTCTCTACCATAAGCGTTGTTATTTTTTTATTTATTTATTTTCGTTTATTTGGGATAACAACAACCATAAATTTACATTTATTGACTTAGGTCTAATTCAAAAAATCTATTGTTTGTAACACCTGCATTGTAAATTGTTTTTTAGCTTAGAAACTAATCAATAAAGTATTTTGATTTTATTTTTATTTATTTAATTACTACGACTAAGGTCAATAATAGTTATCCTTAGTTTAAATTCACATATTATATAAAAAGCATGAATATAGTAAAGTAGAAAAAAAAACAAAAAAAATCCATGCGACTACATCAAAATTTCACTAAATATTTGTTTTTAAAGCTTCAAAATACTTCTTTTGGTGTGAGTTCATCGATAGAACTACCATTATCAGGTGAATACGAATAATCACCAAATCTTTTGTGTAATATCGATACCCAGTAGCATTTCCTTAAGCACACCTGATGCCCAGGAGGGATCTATACGGAATCCGGACGATCCAAACTGATCCGGATTACGGAGGTAAGTCGGTCCGTATGTTGACAGTGTCTTCTGGCTACGAATTCAAGTCCGATTCTAATAAGATCCTATATTGATGGTAATGATCCTAACTATTGATGGTGTAGATTCTGGGACAGACTACGAATTCAAAACTAATTCGAATTAGATTGAATTACTAAGCATATAGGTTAGCTGCATAACTAGGTTTATGTTTAAAATATGATAAAAAAATTCAGCCGAACTGAGAACCTCCTCCTTTTTTTGAAGTCGGTTAATAAAAATGAAGGCATCGTTTGAATTTTGTAACGAAACACGACCCTGTCATTAGGTAGATAGTAAATCAAATCAAATCAAAAAAACATTTATTCAGTCTAGGCTGTTACAAGCACTTGTGAATGTCAAAGAAGCTACGCCATCGGTTCGCAAACCCTGAGCGGGAGACCTTGTAACGAGAAGAACCGGCAAGGAACTCGTCAAGGGCTGCTTTTTTCTCCCTGTATATTTCATACAGAGTCGTCAACATTGAAAAATGAGCTCCACATTTAAAGTGAGGTCATTTTCCATCACAATAATTAGCAAAAGTTTGTACACAATGGGTAGGTAGGTTGAAATTAAATACCTACTACATATCGGATAGGTAATTGTGAGAGTAAATAACTTTCAACTAGTTGAGAAATCAGTAATCACTATGTCTGCTACTCGAAAGTGCACCTAAGTAGGCAAAATTTACCAAAAAATACTTGAGACAAGACATAAAAAATAACAATAAAAAACGCAATTCTTACAATTCAATATGCGTTAAGATAGGTACTCAGAAGCAGACCCATTCCCACTGGCAGCACCCGTTCACGAGCATGACGCGTGGACCAGCCATCGCTTCGCTCAACCATATTTGAGGGAACGTAACGACCCGCCCCACACGACACCACCGCAGAAATGATTAAAGAGAGCATGACATACTTAGGCTACCCATCCTAAGGCACTGAATTGAAAACTAATATCCAAAAGCTTTTCATAGGCCTTTACTTACAAAAACTACTGACTATAGAAAGCAAAATGATTGCAATTAAAAAAAAGAGAAATCAAAACAAGGTTTACTTGCCTATTAGTTTTATGTTTTGAGTAAGAAGTGCCATACATATTGATAACATCAAACAGAGAAAAAAAAATATAAATATACGACGCCCTTAGTACAAGCAGACAGAAGCAGACCCATTCCCACTGGCAGCACCCGTTCACGAGCATGACGCATGGACCAGCCATCGCTTCGCTCAACCATATTTGAGGGAACGTAACGACCCGCCCCACACGACACCACCGCAGAAATGTTTAAAGTGAGCATGACATACTTAAGCAGTAGGAAAAGGGTATAATTATGCTCATCTAAACCTACTAGCCGATTAGGCGTGACGAGTTAACACACACACACTAACTTTTGCATTTATAATTATTAGAGTAGGAAAAATTATAGTGTGTAATGTGTGTGTGCAATATCTTATCTCTCTAGTTTTATTCTTGACCTTAGATAGAAGCAGTCATAATTTTTATACCCTATCCTATTTCCTACTATAACAGCTAACTATATACGAATGTTAGTGTGTGTGTGTATAACCTCTTCACGCCTAAACGGCTGGACGGATTTAGATGAAATTTGGTTGGTAGATTGATTAGCACCTGGATTAACATATGGGCTACTCTTTATCCTGGTCACAGGTTCCCTAGGGTCCACGCGGATGAAGTCGCGGGCAGCCGGCAGTAACCTATATTTCTTTTCATCCAATGGTTTTCTGTAGAATATTTCCATCTCTTTCTCCATTTAAATTCAATTTTGCATTTAGCAGAATAACTCTGCAGGTGCTAGTTAACAAACAGATTCAATTAACGTCCAAAGTTTAGTAATTACTATCTCCCTAACCAACGCGGGCTGCTACCGAACCGTGGCATAGTTCTTAACACATTGGATAGGGAGTACTTTATAATTCAAATGTTTAATATTGTTACTTATAGATTTATTATTTGAACGAAAATGATAATCTACAAGTAACAATATTTAACTTGACAGTGTACCAAAATATACACAATTCTGAGCCAAAATTAACACACATTATCATTACGCCTTTGCCAAGATAAATGACATCAAAATGTTCTACGCAAAACTCCTGCATAACCAAACGAACAAAACACAACAGCCTCTCTAATTAACTATCTCTTCTATATACTTTCACGACATCCACCGTTCTAAACACAAATAAACAAACATCCTACGATCGCACATGTCCCCCGCAAGACAAATAGGTTCCTCCCGACCCCCTTTAAGTCTCAGGGGGTCCTCTATCCCCCTAAACCCGTCCATCTCAAGACCGCTGACAGTTGGTATTCACCTGCGGGGAAATAGAGCACCCTGTACTGTAAATTCCTTTGAAACACTCGTGTAAGCTTTCAATAGATAAAGGATGTGTGCGAAAATACACTTTGTATGAATAGCGATAAGGATTAGAATCAGTCGTAATATAGAATTTCAAAGTCGTATTTCTAGAATACTAATGTTGCGATTAATGGGTATTAGTTAATGATGCTTAGACGTATTGAAATGAAAGGCTATATTATCTATTGAATCTTTTATGCTCGTATTCGTATGTTATGTGTTAATAATTAGTGTAATAAGCGAAATGCTACAAAACATCTTTTCACCTCTCCAGCACGAAAAGGGCGCTTTTGGCGCGTAAAAACTCGCAGCAAAATCGATTTTTGCTGCGAGCGTGAGGCAAAGTGCTTTTTTAATTACTAACACCAACTTTTAAAATAATAAAGAAAAATAAAGTGACAAGGATGAGACTTGTAAAATTGATATGTCAGAAAAGGATAGATAGAGTGCTTTATGGTGTCATACATGGATTAAAAAGTAAAAAAATAAAATGCACGGATATACCAAGGAGTTTTAAATAAGGATTGTTAAAAAAGAAGGTTGATAATTCGAAATAAAGAGTATGGACGAAATGAGGTTGCATGTATGAAATAAATATAAAATTAGAAAAATTAATGTTTATTAACAAATTAGTGTTTTATGATTATAAGAATATAAGATAATAAATAAGATAGGATATTATTAAATAAGAGAAAAACACAAAGTAATTTAAAACAAAACGACGGGAATCTAGATACTTTATGAATAAAAATTTTCAGCATAGGTTTGATCGAACTATTTTTGTAATAAATTACAAAAAATGAGTGCGTCCAACGATGAAGATAGTTGTCTAACTTCAAAATAGTTGAGTGAACATGTTTCCAATAGTAAGTTACTTAATATAACTGAAAAAATATTAGAAAAAATCGACTCACCCGTAGCAGCTCAGACGGGACTCGAACCCGCACCCTTAGGATCCGGCCCAATGCACTAACCAATTATGCTACCGAGTTATATTAAGTAACTCAATATATAAATAAATAGCATTGTGTATGCTAAAATCTAAAAGTTCAATCATGTGTCTAATGCTGAATTTAGCTTTTTACTAAGTAAGTCACGTGAAAATTTTCTCGCTGGTAGAGGTGATAAGTTGTATGTTTTACACGAGACCAAAATTTTGTTCTGCCTCGTGCCTTTAAATCACTCACTGTGCTCAGTAGTCTATATTAGAATCACTCGCTACGCTCGTGATTCAATTCTAGACTACTGCGCTAGTTCGTGATTTAAAGTCGGAACTCGCAACACAAATTGATTTTGGTCACTTGTATAACAAATAACTATTCTCACATTGATTGGCATTACTTTCTGCCGTCACCTCAAAGATTTGAACTCTGGTTTGAATACCTTGCAACATCTATTTTCATGAACGCATTTACACTTGCCAAACGTTGAACTGCCCAAATAACCGTGATACATTTTGCAGTATTGTTGGTATTGTGCGATTTCATAATTGTTTGACTAAAATCGTGAGAAAAGAACCAGCTTATTAGAATCTATTTTATTTTAGGAACATTTGTATTAGATTACCTATTTAAGAAAACAATTAGGTACAAGGTTAGATTCCAATAAGAAAAATATAATACACAATCTTATAGGATCGATTATTCTCCAATAAACAACTAGTGACATCTATTGTTGAGTAGTATTTTACAATCCTGTTTCATTATTTAGTTCGTCTACGTCATCATAGATGGCAGCATGAACGTAAGAAAAAGATGCGTCTACGACGGTGCTACGACGTAGCAAGCGAATTTATTCGGTAGTATTTTTGAGATGTTATTTTATTTCGGTGTATTGGGCATGAATTGGGTATTTATTTGAGCAAATAATTTTAAGGATATTATTAAATTTTGATATTTGAACTAGTTCGTAATAATGTGTCTTATGGTTATAGACCGATACCAATACGTTATTTTGAGGGTATAACCTTAAAAAAATCTAAAGTTTATGAAATCTTGTCTGTCGATAGACTTGCATATAAAACGTTTATTTTTGCGTTTTGTGTCACATCTAGCTGATGCATCTTTAGAAATTCGATTATTTGTCGTCGATATAAATAATTGAACACAAAACTGTCAAAATTGATTTAAAGTTAAAAAACTCAATGGTATTGTATTTAAGATAGCCTGAGTAGTGTACAAACCTAATTTGTGTCATTTTCGTCCAGTGCAAACCGACTTGAGGCCAGTACATTGGAAACATAAACAAAAAAAAATTACAATTTGAAAAACTAGTACAATATACCTCAGATCACTGAAATATCCCCATTAAATAAATTTGTGCCAAATTAAAGCATGGACTTTTAATATTTTCAATTTTTTTGGTTGTTCAAGCCATAAATGCAAATAAAAAATATTAGAATTATTAGAGTTTACATATTTAATATCATAAATGCATGAATGATGAACAGTATGAATTTGTGTCACTTTCATGCATGGATAATTACTTAATTATACAAAAAAGTTTTCGTTCGAAGCGAGTAGGCGCGCGGGCGGGGCGCGAGCGGGGCGCAGCGGTGTGCAGCTTGGCTCAACTGGCTCGGCCGGCGGCGCGCGGCTAGCCATGGCATCGCTCGCGCTTGCCTCCGTTTCATTCGGGTACTTATCTGATATAAGATTCCATTGATAAAAACGACACAAATTGTGAATAATGTTTCGTTACCCCATAATAATAGTAGAGACACAAACTCTAATAACTTGAATTTTCTTTTGTGACTTTTACAGGGTGTTGCAAAGAAAAAATAAAAAAGCTGAAAATGCCATTGATGAATTCGGCACAAAACATTTTGTACAATAGATACCATTGATCTAAAACATTTAACACTTATTTAATCAATTGTAATATTCTTTTGGAGGTACTGAGGCAACGTTTTAGGTAATAGTTAAATAACAGTGTTCCCGTGGACAAAGATGACACAAAAAGCTCATGTACATCGGTTATGACTTCGTAATCATCATGAAAGTAAAATTTTCAACTTTAATTTTCTTTTCGATTGATAGTGTTAAAAATGACAAAAACCTAAATTGTCACTTATGCATCCACCCAAAATGACACAAATTCATGTATTAGTCTTAGTTAATGGTGCAGAAACTATATACAAAAAAAAACAAACTTTAATATTTTTGAAACCTAAAACTCTAGCGGTATTTGTCATTTTATTTAACCATATAATATGGTAAAAGTGAAACAGTGATAAAACTAAGCTCCTGAATTCAAGGCAAATATTTTTTGTACATTTATTTGAAACTTCGGTTACCCGTCTCATCTGTACTATCATATTTACTTATATTTTTTTCTTTTAATCATCCTGTAAAATATTTATTTATTTATTTTGAAGTAAACATTATTTCGCTGAAACACAAACATGACACTTATGTGACATCAAGCTAGGTCATACATAGATAGGAAGATACCATAAGAAGTATCTTATGGTATCTTAACAAAGGCAAAGTAGTAACTTTACCTAAAAGTGGAGTTCCTAAACCAAGCCACGTTAACAGTTTCTTTTACGCCATGTTTGAACAAACGTGTCACAATAATGTGTAGGGCTGAAAACGTGGGTGCGGGTTAATAATCCTATTATCTAATCTATTATAGGCAAGATTAGCTTTCTGTCATAATGTCATTAATAACGTTCCTAATTAATGTAGATACGTGTCCTAATTAATGTAGATTGCAAAATTTCCACCATTCATTAGTTAATCGATCTCAAGTCCTTCATGCAATAGTGATGTAACTAGGGCAAAATATCAATTTGGTGTTAAATTAAAGCGCGACCCACACAAACGTATCATAAAGGATCGTACACGTCTCCGCCAAGGCTTACCTCCAAACATTATTGATGACTAAAACAGCCCCTCCCGCGTCCGAAATACGAAGTGGGGTCAAACGGTAAACGTGGCTACAACCTAACTCCTTACTTAAACCTCTTTTCTTTACTTAAAATTTGTCTCAAATCCGCGCGGATAAGGTTGAGATTCGCAGCTAAAGAGGAGGGTTAAAAGCCTTTTTGGTGTGTTGTAGTGAGTGGGGTGTTAGAGTTAGGCCCCTGCAGGTGGTTGAGCCGTTTTACCACGTTAGGCTGTGACGGTGGCCTGTAATTTTGGGCCTAATGCGCCTGTTCCTATTTGAGTAACCCCTCAGCTTAAGTGTGGCCTGACGCGCGAGATAACGCTAAGTACACGACGTTATGAGATAGGTGGGAAGGTGAGTTGTAGTTGTTAAATTTAATGAAACTTTTGATGATAGTGACTGGAAAGTTCGATTTATTTGTGATAGGTAAACGAAGACTTGGTTTATTATTTTTTCTTAGATCATAGCTTGGCTTAGAACTTAAAAAGACAACAAAATTATTTAACAAGACTACCTACCGAAACAGTAAATGAAAATATTAAAACAAAAAAAAAATATTTCATGCACATCATAATAATATTAGGAGGTAAATCTAAGAAATAAAACATAAAATATTTTCATTGCACCATTATTTCTTTCGTTCTTATAGTTTTCGTCGATTAAAAGGATAAGTAATTAACTAGTAATCAAGGGACAAAATTTCGATTAAAGGGATAATAAACTAGAAAACAAATGACAAAACCAGTTAAGTCATAATACTTATCAAAATTACGTAAAACAGCATAATAACTAGACATAAAATTAAGTCCCAAAACCAGCAGGGTTAACTTAGCGAGCAAATTATTCAAAGTTCCAAGCGCACCATTTAACTTGAACGGCGTCGGTACGTGATCACAACACTTTCCTACATTATTCTAATTCAGTGGTACAATAACCCTTCGCTTGTTGTCTTTCGCAAACATTAATTAATCCCCACTTGTGTAGATTTACTAGTTCGCGACGGAAAGGCAAGTTTTGAAGAAAGATAACAACGCCATACAGTTGCGGTTGAAATTGATCCGGCCGAATCGCAGCTATCGACTTTGGAAAACAGTAGCTCTACCATGAGTTGATGCAAACTGTTTTCGCTACCGAAAACTATCGGATATACTGCTCAGAGTCAATGCGAGTAAAAGGGAGAAAACGATAGTTTACGGTAGTGGAAACAGTTTGCATAAACTCATGGGCCACAGTACCCGTAGCATGAACATCTATCTAGAAAAAAACGCGCGTAAAAAAATTCGATAGAGTAATTTTGAATGGAATATTTGTACAGTGCCATCTACCGCCGAAAAGCGAAATGAAAATTCCCATAGATAATTAATCTATCGAATACTTTTACGCCCGTATTTTTTCTCGATACGGGTACAGAAGGAGAATCTTTAGACCCAAAGATACCATAAAATATGAGGCTTATATTTTGTTCAAAGAGCTCCCAAATAGCTGTGTTAATAATGTTGCATGGATAAATTCCATGCAACATTATTAACATAATATTAATTGTAAATTGGCAACTTAATGCGCCTGCTTCTTTAATGGAATGAAAAGATTTTTTGCATTTATTTATGGTTCATTTTAAAATATTCTACGATTTATATTTGAACAACGTGATTCCTTCCCTAACATTATTAATGGTTGTTTTTTTACCCTTTACACAGCTGTAAAAGGTGTAACTGTACCCTTAGCACGAACAGCTATCGAGAAAAAAAACGCACGTAAAATTACTCGATAGACAATTCTCTATGGAAAATTTCATTTCGCTTATCGGCGATAGATGGCGTTGTACAAATTTCCAATACAAAATTTATCTATCGAATGATTTTACGCGAGTAATTTTTTTCGATAGCTCTTCGTGCTAAGGGTACTGAAGTCAAGTTTACTTCGACAACATTATCACATACAGTCTTTTGTCTTGTTTAAAACGTGTAGCATCTCTATGGCGAATATCCGGCTAAAGGTAGTCGCCGACCGAGCACCCGAGCCGAATATAAATCGGCGCAGTAAAAGTTGGCGCGTTCGGCCTAATTAATTGTGTTCGGATTACGCGGACTAGGCTCGGCCCGCGATTTCGTCACGAGCGCGCTTGTACGGCTTCGGACGGATTTGCGATAATAAAGGTTGCTTTTATTGAGTTTCGCTTTGGAGTAAAGGGTTATCCGAAACGCTTGATGCGATGTATTTTAGTGTAAAATCTTGATGCTTTTATTTCTCACTTCTTAAATTAGGTAATTCTAAGTGCAAAAGTCTGTAGGTTCATTCTGTTTTAAATACTATCCGTCACATGTTAATTAAGTAATCCAACTCTCAATATTGAAAGTCCAAAAATAGAAACAACATGTTTTCAATATTCACTTCTAAGGTTTTGTTTCAATATACAAGTGAAAAAACTGCTTAAGATAATAATAGATAATAAACATCTAATTTAACATCGAACATCTTTATTGTTGCTCATCGTTACTCACACACAGCGGCCACACCTCAGCCGTCAAACAAAAACCAAAAATTAAACAACGTCCTTTGTTGGCGAAAACGCTAAATTGAGGAAATTTCCATCCATTCTCCAGCCAGGCGTCATCCACGCCTAAACCCCGCTTCAATTTCAATAGGGCCCCCACACACTCCTTACACCCTTTAGGACGCCCCCACACCATTATCTGTCGCGACCACGCGAGGGGCGCTCCTCTACGAGCGAGCGGGACGGCGCTACCTACAGGGCCGGTCCGAGCTAGACATATATTATTGTATTATACGGCCGTAGGTGGCGGGGGTGAAGATTGATGCGAGGGGGGGGACTAGTTTCGGGACCCTATGGATGTCGAGGTAACGAAATTTGCGTGACGTGGCGTGTGTGCCAACCCCATATTTCAGGTGGAGGAAATTAGGTAGGAATTAATTTTCAACTTTTCAATATAGAAAGGAAAAATTGGATGGCGCGGAGCTGAGCCTTTGCCGACAAATTGGAATGAGGCTTCGTGCGATACGTGGAGTTTTAATTTGGATAAACCATACAAAGTCTTTTCAGACGTTTTTGTATGGCTACTGGCGCGTCTTTCTGTTCGGTAAGAAATTTCTAATTCGATTTTGAGGTCTTTTCATTTCGTGGAAAACGTGGAAACAGATAGGTGAGAAAAAAAATGTCTTCTGCTGAAATCAAGTTACCTAACTTTTAATTTATGAAAAAAATATTTTGGTTGTAAATACTTAAAAAAATATAAATACTTAAGAAAGAAAGCCCTGTAAGTGAATACAAAACAAAAATACATATCCTAACAAACGAAACCGTACGCCGAACCTAAAAAAATAAACAATTGAATTTAGAACAATATCTAACTAACCAGCTAATAAATCGAATTAAGAAGAACATTTGAATTAAAAACACAACAGACCGCGTTCCATAGCCGCCAGTTAGAACATGAACAAAAACGATTGAAAAGTTCAAAGTCAGGAAAGTCCATTGTACTAATTACGCGGCAGACGGCGCGCTTTCACTTTCGCCGTCGTCGCTCGTTTTAATTATTTTTTTTAGCGTCTCGGCGTCTGGCGGGGCGCCGGGAAAAACTCGCGTTGGGATAGGGTGGATGTGCCAAGGATACTGTTTACTTTTGTATTCTATTTACTTTGGATATTGCTAGTGAAATTCTCCGGGATTCATAGAATGCACATTGAGTTATAGTAAGAAATCAGTAGAATTTAGACTGCACATGGAGTATACAATCGATCAAGGCCACCACTACCACCCAGAGATGATAGAGTAGGCGCTGGCTGGGTATACAACATTTATAAAAAAATATTGTAGAATATACACTTGTAGTTTATTCAGAAGGTTTTCACCCTGTAAGTTCTTGACAAAGGATGTAGTTGCAGATAGAAGATGAGGTTAACCCCTTTTGCCTTATCTAACCAATGATTTAATGATTGAAGCCTGCATAGTATTTAAGCCACTTTGTTGAAAGCTATTTGGATTTGATGAACATCCCTTACGGAAATTCCGGGCGCAGCCACAGTATTCTTTCGGCGCTCCAGCGAAGTTCGCGCTCCGCTCAATCTTTGATACTTTCTTCGTGCATTTTTTTAGCTCGCCTTATTAATGAAAAGTGGGTTACTAACTTGTTCGCTTCAAGAATGAAAGTTACGGCCACGTTGCCGTAGGTCGACGAACTCTCAGCTGTCTTTTGTTTTTGTTGTCACTGCGCGTTCCAATTTTAAAATCGCGTCTTCTGTCAAATCTTTGTTTTGACCTTGCGTTTTGGTTGTTTTGAGTGTTGAGCTTTATCAGAATCAGAACAGGTAGAAGGTTTGTTCTTTTTGAAAAGTCCTTTTTAAAATAGCTGTTGTATCTGGAGATATACTTTTCTGCAAATAAATTCTTATATTACCTATAATTTATGATTATGAATACAGCTTTTGAGAATTAAGAAAAATATAGGTATGTCATTTAATTTGTGCTGTATAACAATATATTCAAAGACGCGTTTTGAAGAAAAACGTTCTATTAATGAGTCAATAATTTAAATAGGTACCTTTAAAAATAGATTTTTACGGTGTTCCCACGTCAATAGTTCAGAATATATATAGTGCAACGCGATATAGCTATGAATGGAAACCAAACCGTGACAGCGCTGTAACATCATTAATTACCTATTAAGAAATAATCCTTTTATATGTCAAAACCCATTGAGCTCCAGAGAGAGAGGACACCGGATTACCTGGACTAAAACCCATAAAGATAAACCAAACAAACAGAAGCACAATGCGACCCTCAACTACCACGATGGGTTAGTTTTTTTTTAATCATCAAAAAAAGATTGAATACAAATCGTTATACTCTTTTTACACTTATTGCTGGCTGGTCAATAATTATTTCTTAAAAAGAAACTGAAATTCGCAAAGTTTTTTGAATTTCGAATCATTTGTTTATTTTTTAGACCCATAACTCACGCAACCCTCCGATACTCACGGCAGCTTTACAGACCCTAAGGAAGCACTTTCATGCATCTTCACACATGCCTAATGCCTAAGGCGATGCTTTTAAATCTTCCTGAGAACGTATGCATAATAATCATTCATAAAAAACTCTCTTGCATAACCGATCTCGGATTACACTTGCCCCTACAAAAAAATCAAGGGTCACCCTTTGCTACCTGAGGGTGACATTTTTTATTCACACTTCCGTGTAACCCATATGCAAAAAGGACTGTTATTTTCTTTGATAAAGTATCGGAAATAATAATTATATGCATAAAGAAACGGATTAAAGGTTACGAGTTTTGTGTTCGTGACGTTTTTTCGGTTCCTGTCACCTTGACAGTGTCAGATGTTTTTTATTCGCAGGGAGATTTAATAATATGCATTGGGAATGCAAAATGCAAGCTGTACAATATTTAACTAATTGATAAGCTAACCGTCGATAGATGAATGATTTGATTCGATACTATACAATTTGGAGTTGTTTTGTTATGTTAGTGTATGCAAATTGAGAATCGATAATTTTTAGCAAAGAATTTGTAAACTTTATTTTGAAAACTTAAATAAAACAGAAATTCGAATTATAAATTTATGCAACATATGCACAAGGATTTCTCGACGGTTAACCCTTGAGCGCGGTAGGTGCGAATGTGACGGGCCGTGAATTTCGTAGGGCGCCTGCGAGCACTCGAGTGCCACGAAGGCGCTCGTACAATGCGGCCCCGGCGATATCTCGGCATGCAACCTCTTGACTCCAATCAAATAATTACTGCCCCACGGTCGAATACGCCCTAACCTCTCCAAAATCCAAAATGGCCGCCCCACACTCCTCTTAATTTATGCCAGAGATAAAATCTAAACTACATAGCGATGTTACTTTGCTACTACTACTACGTGAATCAAAAGCCGTTGCTTTTTATTATTATCTATGCAATGCAACAACTGATATTGCATAAAAACATTACACCCTTGACACACCGCATATCCCGAATAACAATAGGATGCAGATTCTAAATCTCTAAAGATAAATAATACATTTTGATTTATAATGGAAGTAAAAAAATACTCTTCATTTATCGAGAATGCATAAATAGACCCTATTATTCGATATCGGGAAGTGCAAAATATGGGTGTAACTTTTTTATATCGGCTCAATACGTGTCAGTGGACGGGTTAAGTCACGGGGGACATTTTTTTAGACAGTCGAGGCATTCAAAATAGTTCAAAAATATTTTACGGATGCATTCAACGGTGATTTGATTTATTCCAATGACATGCAGATGTAAGAGTTCTCGTTAGATTTATTTGACTGGTGTTTTCGTATTGATTCCGTTCACGCGTGATCGGTTCTGTCGATTGGCAGTTAGTGTCTATTATTCGACGTTTGCATCAAATTTAATTTTATGACGGCCCGCATGACATTTAAACAAAGTGTTACTTATAGTTGATTAAATAATGCTTTTGATTAAAAAAACAATAATAAATTATTACCACGAACTGCCAGTCTTCTTAATAAAGACATTATAAATTTTTACTTCAATAAAGACACATTTTTAACCGACTTCATCAAAAGGAGGAGGTTCTCAATTCGATTGTATGTTTTTTTTTTTTTTTTTTTTTTTTTTTTTTTTTTTTTTTTTTTTTTTTTTTTTTATCGTTGTTCGCGCGTATCTTCGACATTTATGGACCGATTTCGATAATTTTTTTTTTGTTCGATTGAGTTTTCTTGCGAGATGGTCCCATTTAATTTTTTTTCAAATCGGTTCAGTAGTTTACAAGTAATCCTGAAAATACTATGATATTAAATCAACTAACTTGACAACTTTGTTATTTATGAACCGAATTAGATGATTTTTTTGTTGGGGAAGGGATACCGTTGTGTAGTCTTTTTAACCGACTTCAAAAAAAGGAGGTAAGTTTTCAGTTTGTATGTTTCTCCGCGATTATCTCACGTTTGGCTGAGCCGATTTTTCTACCTAAATAATATACCTACACTACCTAATGCAGAAGGTACTTACACTAAAAATAAACAAATAAAAAAATTGTTTAAAAAACAAAAAACCGACTTCAAAAAACCTGCCTCTAAAAAAAGGAAGAAATAATATACAAATCATTAGATACGCATTATCATTGTTATAATAAAACACGTCAATTGAAGTCGGGTGAGGCTTTTAGAATAAAAAAAGGAAGATGTTCTCCAGCCCCACCCGACTTTAATAGACGTGTTTTATTATAACAATGATAATGCGTATCTAATGATTTGTATATTATTTCTTCCTTTTTTTAGAGGCAGGTTTTTTGAAGTCGGTTTTTTGTTTTTTAAACAATTTTATTACTTCGCTTTAAACGATGCTTTTACAGCAGATACTGTCTTCATAGTAGGGTCATTTATTTTAAGTCAGGCATATCTGATATATCAACATAACATTCATATAAATAAATTAGATAGGTAGGTACCTAGTCAAAATTGATAAACTGTTAAGCTTTTCAAACTAGAAGTATCGTACTTTTTATATAGTATCACTACGCCATCGCATTAGGTTTATTTACCTGTAATGATTGTGTATGTTGTGATAATAAATTTAAAAAAAACTATCAAGCTAATTTTAGAAAATTATTGATCTAATCGTTGCTAAAGTTTAAATATTCGTCTTGTTTCTTCCAATCATAAACAAGCACTTTTTATAGTAAAACTGTTAAAAAAATAGGTATAAGCTGAGGATCTCTTCTAGCTAGCCAGAGCTTTCTAAAAAAACCGTATCGCGTCCAAAAAGAGACGTCAGCAAAGCTACAATAATTCGTAGGCCGCAAGCGTGTTATCTAAATCCAGCCTGATAAACTCCAATTTGCATAATAAAAAGAAGCTGGAAGGATGCAACAACACAATGCGGCTGAAGGGTTATATTGTTATATTGTCTGCTACTCCAAATTAATGAGCGGCGCAAAAAGTTTTGTACAATCGCGATATACGATACGATCTTCCTTTGGTTCTCAAAGAGTTCACACCTTTACTACCTGGATGGGATTGTTGAATGAAGTGCATTGGATTTTAGTTCAGTTTTAAGTTTTATGATGTTTTAAAGTACAGTTCAATGCGATTAGGGACGATGATGGAAATAAACAAGAGGTATTTTACATAGACACGAAATAGTAGTTTATGATACAAGGTTGGTAAGGAGGTTTTTAAAACGAGTTGACGTTTTATAAGCCCGAGCCGTAGGCGAGGGTTTATAATCGTCACGAGTTTTAAAAAACCTTAACAACCGTGTGCCATACTACGTTTTTCAATACATTTGCGAGAAAACATTATAGGTACTGCTGAAATTGTAATCTATACATATAATAAAACTGTAAATTCTAAATATTTGTGCGCGAATTACGCAAAAACCGCTAATCTAATTTTGATGGATTTTTCACAATTTAGTAGATTGTGGTCCAACTTAAAATCTAAGCTATGTTTCATCAAATTCGGGTGGGTGGAACCAGAGAAACAGCTAGAACTCTCCGTAGTACTAGCTTTCATACACTCAAGGGGTCATTTTAAACTGGTTGCAATTTTTTCTACTGTCCACGCGGATGAAGTCGCGGGCGGAAGCTAGTAGAAATTAAAAAAAACGTTCGTAAACAAAAACGCACGGCGCCGGCGTGCGGTAAAATCAACTTTCCGCACGCTGTACTACTCCGTAAACAAAAACGCACGGCGTGCGGTAAAATCAACTTTCCGCACGCTCGACTGTCATCGTAAACTTACATTTTCGAGCAACTGTATTGAAAAATATTTTATGAATAAAGGTCTAATGGTTTTTTGTACCTGTTGGAATCTACTTTAACTATACTAATGATATTAAAAATAAGGAAAGAAATCGGCCATAATTAGTACATCTCCTTAACTTAAAATTATACTTAACATAAGAATGGTAATTTAGAAAGTTAGCATTTTGATGATTTTCACTTTTTATAAAAAATAACATAAATGTACTCTATGGTGTAAGAATGTAATTAAGAATAATCACTTTGCCAAAAGTTTGAGTGCCAGTGTTCGATCATCGGCACTACTGATCTAATTTCCATGCGCGAGCGCCGAGGTAGCGAAGGGGTTAACTTTTATTCACAGTTTCAATAGCTCCTGCATTTATTAACTTGCAGCCGCGAACAAAGATTAGTGTATTTCTGATGTTTGATTTGAATAGTCGGTTCTTCCGGTGTGGATGTGTGAAATGTGTTTAAACAGTTTTTGAAAATGGAACGTCTTGAAATTCAAAACTGCACAAGAACCGAACGCTGAAAAAAGAAAAATGCAACCTCGTGTAAAGGTGAAGAAGGTTGCATCTCACCTCTTTTGTAATCCTGATCGCCTGGTACCTTTATCACGGAAAATCTACAGAAAATATGAAGATGGTGCAATGGTGAAATCATCAGATTAATTAAAATTATTCATTTAGACAGTAGTAAGAAGATAATTCAAGAAGAATATATGAGAAGAAGGCATTATCATGAAAACTGAAATAATGCACACAAAAGAAGAACAAGAAGAAGAACATGCGTTTGCGCAAGATGAAATTAACGATGATAAAGTACAAAAAAATAATTGGATATGAAATTAAGATGTCCTATATAAGCTGAAGTCGACATGAAATAGTTTGAAATTTACATGATGTGATATTCTGCGATGATGATGGTATGACGATGACGACACCTAAGTACATCTAAAATATGGTGAGTCTGAATTTGACTAAAAAGTGCAAAATTATTGTTTATCTACACTCACATCGTAATGTTCCAAATATGAATTCAAAAAAGGTAATATAAATACGTACTTTATTTTCGTGGACATGAAAAATAAAAATAAAAACTCATTACGATGCAGTCAACTGAATCATAAAAAAACTTTTTTTCTCATTACGATACAGGGCAAATCCAAGAAGTAGGCAGTGCCTTGATATTAAAAAAAACAACGATATTTTCCTATACATTTTCCATGATTAAAATGCACTCTATGGTGATCGATGACATTAGTGCGATTAGTTTGCAGAGTTGCGTTTAGAGGCTTAGAGTGCGGTTGTTTGGTTTTTGCTTTAAGGTTCGGAACGACCAAGAACTTTAAATGACATTAATAGTACAAATTCTTTGTTTTCCATTTGGAATGCGAATAATTTAAACTTTCCTTTATTCTAAATGAAATAAAATCTGTTTCTGAGGAGCTACCATGAATATTTAAAAAAATTAGACACAAAAACATCAAAATACAAAATAATGTCAAATGGCATTGACAATTTTACTATAGAAAAACGTCAGCGTTTTTCAACCACCGATTTTGATGGTTAAAAAGTTGCAACGCTCTGACGTTTGAAACGGGAGCATTCGGTTGCACTCGGAGCGTAGGTTCTGAACGCAACCCAGTGCACTCATCTCATTATTTTTTTTCTAATGGAATGCGCGCCATTTTTAGAGCTTTACAAAAATGTTTTGATTTCAATTTTAACATTTTGTTGTAATGAATTTCGTAGGTTTTTTTTAATTCTTGATTTAAAATGTGAAGAAAATTTGACTCTGCTCGATATTTTAGATGCAGCTAAAGAAATGACTTATTACAAGGTAATACCTAGCTAATACAAACAATGTCTCACTCTCATTTCTAACGTTGATCTTTTATTTAGTAGGTTCAATCCTAAAATGTATGAGTGTAGATAAAGTAGTGTATGAAACTGCACATAACTAGGTATTATGTGGCAGTATCATAAACTACTATTAAAAGCAAGTTTAGTTACAATACGATCAGTCTAACGATGTCCAACAGAATGCGCTTGCGGTACAAAAACGACGCTTTTTTAGGGTTCCGTAGCCAAAATGGCAAAAAACGGAACCCTTATAGATTCGTCATGTCTGTTTGTCTGTCTATCTGTCCGTCTGTCTGTCTGTCTGTCTGTCTGTCTGTCCGTCCGTATGTCACAGCCATTTGTCTATAGATAGGTCTTCAAAAATGACATTGAGGTTCCTAAGACAATTTTTTCTCAAAGTCAACCGTTTGAAAGATAAACACTGCCAAAGTGGTAAAATGTGTGTCCCCCCCTCTAACTTTTGAAATAGGTGAGTGAAAAATCTAAACAAAAAATATGCTATAGATCTTAATAAAAACTTATACTGAAAATTGATTTGAACGAGATATAGTAATTAGTTTTATAGATATATCTTATTTCCAAAACCACAAATATAACTTCGTCATTCATACCAACACTGAAAAACAAAGTTATTTTTATAGACGAAAAATGATAGTGGTATTAAATATGGTATAGTATAAGGTAACTACGGAACCCTACGGCGCGTGGCCCGACACGCACTTGGCCGGTTTTTAATCTGTAAAATTATCTTTGCCATACATTCTCGAGCGAAGTTGCAGCCGATCACTGGTTATTGTCAATTTAATCGCATTGTAAGATTGCTCACTTGTTTGCTATTACTTTGGTTTTCTGAAAAAACTTAATACTTTGTCAATGCAAAAACCAAAACAAATACTAAACTAACTATTTTTGTTACTTTTGCATTCATAAAAAAATATTACTAGACCCTTTTTCACCCTGAGCCAAAACAAAATAAGTGTTTTTTAGAAAAAAATATTAAAATAGCATCTAAATCCGTAATACAAATGTTTCCAGTACATAAAATGAAACCTCCTCATACACCCCCCAGTCGTATAACACTCACGCACATTTCCGTGTCGCTCGTGTCCAAATAGCCTTAAGCGAAACTCATAAAAATCAGACGCACTTCATACGCACACATTTGACGGAATATATAGTTCTGAATGGAGATATCCCCCTTTTTGGATGCCTTAGGACATTATTGACGTCAAAACCGACTTCAAAAAACCTACCTCTAAAAAGCATGAAATAATATTCGTAATAATAAAAATACGTCTATTGAAGTCGGGTGGGGCTGGAGTACAAATTTCTTTTTTTTTATTCTAAAAGCCCCAGCCGACTTCAATAGACGTATTTTTATTATTACGAATATTATTTCATGCTTTTTAGAGGTAGGTTTTTTGAAGTCGGTTTTTTGTTTCTTTTTAAACAATTTTTAATTTTTTTATTTTTAGTGTAGGTACCTTGTGGGTAATGTATATTATATATGTAGAAAAATCGGCTCAGCCAAACGTAAGATAATCGCGGAGAAACATCCTTAAATACGGGTCAAACTGAGAACCTCCTTTTTTAAGTCGGTTAAAAAACTACACTTAAGATCTTCCAACAAAAAAATAATTATCTTATTCAGTTCATAAATAATTCACACAAAATCATACTATTTTCGTGCTTTTTTCAAAATGACTTGAAAAGTACTGAACCAATTTCCAAATTTTAAAAAATGGGACCAACTTGGGAGTGTACCTAATGTAATAACGTTTGAATTTTTTCAATCGGTCCAGCCGTCTTCGAGTAATCGGTGGACATACACAAAAAAAAACAAAAAAACAGACGAACATAGAACCTCCTCCTTTTTTGGAAGTTTAATAAAATGGATAAAAACTGAATTATTATCCATTTCTTAGATTTTCGCGCGTGCTATTATAGCTTTTTAGAGATACATACTAGCACTTTGTTTATTTTACACGAAAATGTAGATTTAGTACCTTCAGGCACATTTGTAACGAGATTATTAACTTTTTTAAAGTCACTTTTATGTAAAAAAAATTATCAATGTTTTAATTTAATTACTTAACCTATTATTTGGAAAACGTTTGCTGGAAAAGGTTTAACCCATCAATAGGTACTTAATGTTATTTCTATTAAAACAGAACTAAAAAAAACATTGGCTATAACTAAATGACTATATATGGCTAAATATTTTTCCTTCTTTGTAATATTCTCAAAGGCATTTCGAAAAGTGACACAAAAACGATCTATCATGGTGATTATTAATTTTGCTTATTTCAAGAATATTACTATGAAGTTTTGATATTTAAAAAAATTGCTTCTATTTCCGAAAATTTTCTCAAAACCCCACACAAAAACGCTCCAAACCCCCAATAACCACAGTTTAGAATCGAAAGCCTTACAGGAATATAATTATCATGGTGATCATTTTTATCTTCTCCTTTTTCAAGACTATTACGGTGAAGTTCTGATATTGAAAAAAAAACAAAATAGGTACTGCTTCCCCTTCCGAAAATTTTCTCAAAACTCACCACAAAAACTTTGCAAACACCCAATAACCACAGTTTTACCTAAACCTAACAGAATTGTTATCATGATGGTAATTTATTTTGCTTATTTCAAGACTATGGTAAAGTTCTATTATGAAAAAAAAAAAACAAAGTATTGCTTCTCCTTCCGAAATTTTTCTCAAAGCTCACCACAAAAACGCTGCAAACACCCAATAACCATAGTTTTACGGCCCCAAGCCGTCTAGAAATCGATGCCGCCTCCCTCTCTGATGGATTACTCTGTCATCCTGGCTGATGGAATAAAAAGAAAAACATTAGGTCCCCCTCGGGACCTCTGAGACGTTTCGGGGGTACGTCAAGAGTGATTTTCTTGGACTTACATTTTTGATGCGTATGTGGACTTTTACGGAAGGGCGGACTTGTGTATTGGCTAATGGACTTTTTACCCGACTGCGGGTTATGTTTTTCGCGCGTATCTTGTAAGTAAGTTTGTATGTATGTATGTTTGTATGTAATATTCTTTATTACCTCATATCTTTCAAACGGCTGAACGGATTTCTATGATTAAGATATCGTTAGATTTATCTTTTCAGCCCAAGTGTTCTTAAGAAGGTGGCGTTATAAAACCAACATGGCGGCTGCACGGTGCTATTATACGTAGTGAAAAAGATTTTTTTTTTTTTGAATTCTGCAATATGGGTGTCAAATTAAAGGGCTTATTATAAGGATTTCAAAAAGGTATATCATGATCGTAATATATAATAACTAAAAAGAGATAAATAAAAAAATAAATTAAAAAAAATAAAAAGACAATCGACTGAAAATATGGAAACAAGATTAAATAAATATTAAAGGCAACATGTCATAATAACATGCAGTCGGAGGCATATAATTCAATCATTCATAATGTCACTTTCTTTATGCATGCCTCCGACTGCATGTTATTATGACATGTTGCCTTTAATATTTATTTAATATTGTTTCCATATTTTCAGTCGATTGTCTTTTTATGCAGGCGGGTTTTTTTATTTTTTTTTTCGTGACGTTAAATAATGTAAGCAAAGAAAAAAAAACTTAGCTTAAAGTCTTGTAAATTGAACTGTCATTTGATAGCTTAGCTTGGTATTTTACCAACATAGAATAGGCATCAGCTATCTAAAGTGAAAATTGCAATGAAAAGTATAGTGTAGATGATCATACTCGCACTATCGCTCCATGTATTCAAGGTGCTTCATAATAACCCTTAAATAACCCGTTAATGCTTTTTTTATTTTTAAGGAAAACTGCAATGTGACAACCCTAGAGTCAAAGTCAAAGCCAAAGTCAAATAAATTCAAATAAACTTAATTATTAAGGACTTTGAATCGTCTATATTAAACTATTGTTTTCGATAATAAAGCAAAATACAATTTAGGTTTTGGGTTGCCACTGTGCAGTTTATCATGAAAAGAAAAAAAAATAGGCTTTATAATAATTTTTCCGGGGTAGTATGCAAGATACCCTATCGGCCATAATCGACTTTAGGTGTTTTTGTAACACACAATATACAGGAAAATAATAATAAAATTGCCGGTGCAGTTTATTAGAGCATCGCCAAAATTCACAATCTTTCACAGTAGTGACAAACCTTTTTGGCTACGATCTCGTTACTCACGAAGAACAAAATCGAAATTCGAACACGACTTAATAAATTCTCCGACAGTCCTTACCGTTTAAGCGTCTTACTAAATCAGGCGAAATTCTCTTAACCCTCCAACGCCACTGTCCAACTATGTACCGGTATATAGGGCGGGGGTGTCACCCCAGATGTAGATACGGGGTGATTTACCGAGGGTCTCTCAGACCCTTATCAGGCGCCGTTATGACCATGTGAGAGGAGCATCGGGGGGTTACCTCCATAGGAGGTGAAGAGGTGAATCGTTTGAGGAATTTCCACCCCGCACTTTGGAGGGACATAATATGTTATTATTTTCGGTGGCACGCGTGATGTTTGCTTTCAAGTTTCCCTTTACTGGAAACTTGAGTTAACCCTCCTTGTGTCTTATTGAATTATTTTATACACGCATGATTGGATTTCGTTTATGTTAAACTTAGCCTCCTTTGTGTTAAATTTGTGTGTTTTTTTTCATGATCTTTAATATACTTTTTTGGAAACAGTAAAAAGTAGTTCTTGAAATTGTTTATTATTGATTGTTAACATGCTCGCAAGTAATAAGAAATCAAAAGTACTTATGTCAGTGCCAGTATTCAATTCATCAGTTTCTATAACAAAAGTAAATCCTATAGGTACTTTGATACTTATACATGGAAAATCTCTGTATTTTTTTATTTTTCAAACCGACTCTACATAGCTAATTCTGCACATATTTACTACGCTAGAGTTTAAAGTAAGTATATTTTTTTTTATAAAACTTAATTTCACAGAAAAAAATACTTCATTGGATTTAATTCCACGAAAATTACATGAAAATTATTTATAGCGACTCTATTTTGATTGTGCCTTTTCCATTTCTTTTCATTAGACAACAAACACAAAAATATTTGAAAAGGACACAATAAATCATGAAAAATAAGGAATGCGTGACATGTCTCGCAAACCATTGGTCCCAGCAATAAAATTATATACGCCTACCAAATAAATGTCCCCTCGCGTCGTCTTTCTGCATGCAAAATTAAATTTTACAATCCAAGCCGTTTCAATATAGGCAATATTCGGAATTTATGTTCCATGTTTGAATTTGAATGTCCCTTCGTGCCATAAATAAGGCCTGTATGCCATTAGTTTTTGTTTTAATCTATAAATACCAAATGTTGCAAGCGTCTGAAAAAAATGGGTGATTTTATTTAGGTATATTGCTAATATTGCAAACATTTTTTTCATAATAAATATACATTATTAATATCAATCGTTTCCTTTCAATTTAACTGTTAAAAACATAAGGTTAAAGTTAAGTACTGTCTAATGACATTAATATACAAAACTCGACAATGTTACTTAACAGACTAACACCCCCAGCCAAATTAAAAACGCATCGGTTTCAACAATTAATGCAATAAAAATTATGATTGCTGGGGAGCAAAGAAGCGTTAAAGCCATGTTTAAAGTACCTAATACAATTTTCTCGAGTCTTCCTCCCCCACCTAATTACAACTTCATTTATTAACAAAGATCGTAACAATTACCGCTGTTGCCGCTAAACAGTAATCCACCCATAAATTCTTTCAAATTCTAAAAAAAGAACATTATTTTCTAATTTTCGAATCATAAATTATGTCCAGCGGTCAGTGTTGCCCGGTGGAAATATTTAAACAATTTAATGGTCGCGTGGGCTCGTGGGTCAACCATTCACCAAAATATATTTGAATAAGGAATGATGTACGGTTTGTTTATTGGCGGGCTTGTACGTTCCTTTTTTGAATTTGAATTTCATTATTCGGAGTTGACCGAACGTGCGCGGGTCGCCGTTGGTCATCTGAGGGGAGTGTACCCTTCGTCCACATTATGTACTATGTTTCAATATTTTCGCAGCTTGGGTCAGTTAGACCGGTTCTCTGTGAAGGGTTAGAATATTGGAAATTTTACGTTTAATTTGTGATTCTGTGAACACACGTGTGTTCTTTTAAAAGGTTAATGTGAAGGTTAAGAGTTCAAGACGCTTTTCTTGAAAGTTTAAAGGTAAGACTTTATTTAAAAACCTGTTATAAATCGAATTTTGTGAAGCTACTTTAAAATTTGAATCACCGCACACTTTAATATTGTGCACCGGAAAATTGAAAGAGTTTTTCGTAACATACCTAAGCTATGAATTACCTAAGTATATCCAATATTCTAGATTATTTATCTCTAACATACTGTAATAATTTATTTTTTGTGATGAAAAACGTTTTCAACAATTAAATGCGCTGTAATGATTCGAATTTGCCAGCAAAGGACGGATTCCCATTTTTCGAGTTTGTAAACAAATATTGGAAACAAAAATTGCCCTCGCGAAAAAGGCACACATGTTAAAAAGTTCGATATTAAATTGGAACGCCATTATTCGGTCGGAAATTTGAGGAGCGTCCCTCGGAGGGCCCGATGAGTAACGGGGAAAGTTTTCCCTCCGTTGTTTACTGTTCACTAGTTATGTAAAAATGCCCGCCAAGAGGTATAGTGTCACGTTTTACTTACGGTACCAGTATCAGAAAAAAAATCACAGGTTTTATAGTCCCCGCAAGAATCGGAGCATTGAAAATGAACCCAAAAATTTACGAAATACCAAACTCAAATCAAATGCAAAATCCTATTATATTTTTAAAGTTGCCTAGGTAGTACCTATTTATTTTTACGATTGTGACACTCGGCACGCGGCCGAAATATTAAATTTCATCGAATGCACTTCTCGTCTGCTTCTGCATCTTTTATTTTATTGTTTTACAGGAAACTTACAGCTATATTACTAATAAATTTATATATAGATACAGAAGGCCATTTACAAGTTTCCACTTATAGTTATTGATAAATCTTAAGTAGACGGAAACAATGAGATAGTAAGTATTAATTTAGGTCCAAAATCTTTTAACACTATTACCATGACGATCGGTCAATAATTATAGAAGCTACATCACTTTTTATGTACCTACGGAAACACCGGTTTTTCTACAATTCCAAATCGAAAGGGACACAATTATTAACCGATTTTCAATTTTTTTTCGCCATTTTAAAGCGAAACTAATACCCTAGGACAATTTATTATATTTTTTCTTAAATCGGTTTTTTCCGAAATATTTACATGTTAGTAAACAAACACCCCCCCCCCCCCCCAAACGTTCACACGTGTCCCGATAAATTCTCCAACTTTTGGTACATTCCCATCTCGATCCTCCCAAAATCCTTGGAGATATCGCCAAAAATACATCTCAGGCGAAATCGCAAATGCATCTCATAACCATTTTCAATGGTAAAATGTTTGGGAAAGTTTTCCTCAGTTATGTAAAAATGCCCGCCAAGACAAGACGTAGTTTTTCGTGTAGGATAGTATCAGTACATTATTATTTTTTTTGCAGAGAAAAAAATAAAAGGTTTTACTGTTATTTGCCATTGAAATAGTTTCTAAATTCGTAGATTAGAAAGCCATTTATTTTAGTTACGATTTAATGGCCGTGATGAGGAAAGTTGTCCTTCATCAATACTAAATAATATACTAGAAAAAATACGACTCGCCAGATCAATACTCAGACGATTACTCAATACGACTCTGGTGCGAGTCGTATTTTTTCTAGTATATTATTTAGTATTGTATAAAAATAGCATTGTGAATGCAAAAATCTCAAATTTGTCCTTCATCATTTCAAATTAGCTTTATTTTTTTAAGGAATGAAACAGCCTGTTCTTCTTCTTCTTAAGAAGAAGATCAACTTTATGGATTTTTGTGGTTTTCAGTAATTAATTTATGGTTTGTTCAATATTTTATTTGTTTGGAAATTTATTAAAAAATTTATTCAATTATAATAGAGATGCGCTTTTTCATTTACAAGTAGATACGCAATATCATAAAAAAAAAAGATTTTCTTGTGCTATACAAGCTAATAAGACTTAACTATTTCTTTATTTTGTCATAAAATGATGAAAAAACTTTTGGGACACATTTTCAATAAATGCAGTTAAATTCTCAGTACATAGCCCTTGTACATAAATCTTCGTCCAAGTATCTAATATATATGACCTCTGAGCAAATTACTTACAACACACACATCTACACAACAACAGACTGTCACGCCCAGACCACACACACACGTATGCACAAATAGGTGGGTTCAATTCTAGAATTTAGACATCTTGGAATTCTCGGACGCCTGATGGATGCACCATTCGAAATTCAAAATATTATCAAATTAATTTTAACGTCTTTCAGGGTCAGTTTCATAGTTTTCTAATGTCCCCTACCTCTTGCTTTATTAGAAATAGAACACTACAATGAGATTAAATTAACTTTGATTATTATTATTATTATTATTATTTATTTGAACACCAACATAATAAACACCATTAGTAGCACTATTGCTATGTTACAAATTTACAAAAAAACAGCTAGATATCATTACAATTTATAGGTGAAGACTGCATGCAATTTTATAAAAAAATATAAGTGATCAAAATGAAAAATGAATAGTAATTAAATTACAAAAAAATGATTTGATAAAATAAAATTACAAAAAATATATAAATATAAAATAAATAATAAATATAAACTTCAGATCGCTTGCAGTACAAAACTAAGTAATTTAATCTGTAAAATTTTCTTTTCCATACATTCTCGAGTGAGGTTGCAGCGGATCATTGCATTGTATTTTGCATAAAATTGACAGATTAATTTACCAAGTAATATAAATATGCCCTCAATATTTCAAATAAAAACAAACTTAAAATTTTGGTATAAATATTATTATATTCTTATTTGTTTTCCGTGACTTTTTTGTAACCTTTTTTATTCAATGCGTGTTTTGACATGCTTTGAATAAAAACCGTACGAGATGAATTTTAGTCGAATGACATTGTTAATCAGTTTTATAACAAATTAGTCGCATTGCAACTAAACTAAACGTTGTCTGCTGTGGTTGAATTGAAAATATTAAAAATGAAAATTAAGTTAGGTACTTATTTACTTCAAATAAAATAGTTGCTACGGGCGCGATAAAATATAGCATAGCAAGTCGTTAAAATGTATCAAGTGAAAATGCATAAAAAGTATTTTTGGTTTTCTGTTTACCTTAATACCTCGGTACTTTATTAAATATTCATAGAAAAAACTTTAGCGTAGAGTTCCTAATTAAATAATAATATAGGTATCTTGCAAAAAATATACTTTTTCAATATACCATTCCGTATTTTATGATAAATAATAAGAGCCGTATGTAAGTGACCGTCAGGCGTGATACGCTCACATTTAGAAAATAATTTCGAGGCATAAATAATGCATGAGTCTCAAGAGAGCACGATGCCAATTTTAACGGCGGAGCTTTTAAACGAGATTGATACGGTGCTGGGAAAACAGCCGCGAAAACGTTGCGTGGGTACATAATATTCGGACCCCAACACACGCGCAACGTAATATCCCCCGCGCGGTCACATGTGAGCGTATGTGAACGTGCGGGAGGGACATGTGCGAGCGGAACGGCACAATGCGAGCTTGCGCGCGAAAGGGACGCAACTTGCAGGACGAACGATACAACAAATCAATACGAGCGGTGACCGGTAGCCTGTGTCACTACCCCCGCTCACCCCTCCCACAGACCGCACCTCCTACCTACATTGTCAACCGCCACAGAGTAACGCAACTACCAAATGATCTTGCGAACTCCGCTCTCCTTTGTCCCGACCCTCTTTCATCTGTTTCAAGACAGGTTTCGAGTTTCTATTACTTTAATACCCACACGTGGTGTTTCGATAACTTCGATAAAACTCATCTCAATTTCATTTTTGACGTTGACGTAAACTGAAGTTTTTCGTTACCAAAAAACATTAGGTACTTAACGTAAAAGTTCAGTTCAGAACTTATCAAGTTATCACTTTTAAAATACTTCATTGCTTTTCTTTCACTACCTTCAGCTGTTTTAAATCTGTTTAGTATTTTTTCAGGCACATTTATTAAAATGTGTGTGTTAGGTAAGAAGGAGATTACACCAGACTATTGAATTTTAAAATATTACGGAAAATCCAATTACTTATTCGCATAACTTCAGCGTAAGTTAACCAAAACCCAATAAGTAAAACTTATTTTTAGTATTCTATTAAAAAAAACCCTCTCTGTTCATTTTTTAGTCTATGCCAGAAATCCGCTTGACCACGCGTATGGAGGCGGCGGAGAACTCCAACTGAGCAAACTTGATACTTTGCGAACTTTTTGAAAGCGGGGCACGAAATACTAAGGCAATATTACTTGAGCTTTGCATTTTCTCATCGGTTTATGTTAGAAAATTGATTTATCGAATTATGTTTTATTTAGAGTTAGAGTAAGATTTAAAGTGTTTTACTCTTTATGTTACTTAACAAAGCAAAAGGCTCGCACAAATCCACGAGTCATATAATTTCATTTTACATAAATCCAAAAATACATAGCCTGAATTTGTCTCAAAACATGAAAGGGACTGCGGCCTCCATTTTAATCTCCGGACCCTCACAATACAGTAGCCATGTGACCACAGAGGGAGGCTAAGGGTCGCATTCCTGCCCTGTAATTCACTACCCTACCCTCCATACAGAGGGACGATAAACTGTAAAACCGCCCCCCTCCCTGATAAACAGGGCCGTAATTTATGACACCTAGAACCCTTCTAGGGAGCGGACTCCGTGTGGATTTTGTGGAAATAAGATTTGTTTACGGCGCGCTGGGTTAGTGGAAAATGTGGACAAAATACAATATCTACATTGCTGTTCGATCTTAAAAAAAATAAGTATGTTTAGCTCGTTGAGCACGTCACGGGTAAAACAAAAAGCGAACGTAAGTACGTGGCGTACCTACTTAACGTATACGTCATCGTGTCATACACAGGTCGCAACGCAAGCCATTCGATTTTTGAAAAAAAAATCATTGAAGGTTGTGAACACAAGATTTTAATTTTTTTACACATGTAAAAAACAAAAATCTAACGCAAAATTCAGATAAATACTAGGTAAGTATATTAGGATTACTAAGAATAGATTTAGCCTTTTGTTTTTCTTTCATTAAAAAATGTAAACTTAAGCTTGAAATTTTCTTTTGACGACGTGATGAATTCATTCCAAGAACTTGATAACACTTGGATTTTTAATTTAAAAAAAAAAAGATTATACGAGACTATTCGTCAACGCTCAGATTTGTTTAAATATCATTAAATAGGTATTTATTTATTAATAAAATTGTAGATATTGAAATTGGGGGAATAAACACTTTTTAATGGATACTAGCGCGGTTTTATTGAAAGTACTTTGGTAATTAGTTGGTATTTGGTATAGTATCCGTTAAAAAGTGTTTTATTTCATGTCCAGTCAGCGCGTAAACTTGAGAGGTAAATATTAAAATGGGTATCAAAGTTTTTATTTTTAAATTAAATTGTAATATTAATGAAATTTTCTTCCCTCTTTCTTTTCTTCTTCGAAATATAAGTTTTTAACTCCGAATCACTTAGCGCATTTATTTGCAATGTAAAATGCAAAGATTTTTTTATAGTTCTTGGTATATTTTTAACATATAATTCACTGTTAATTCAAATATTTAATATTCGTTAAAATATTAGTAATTGAAAACGTCTGAACGAAGAAGCAACTTTAAACGGACGTACAGAACAAGTCATGAAGTTTCTATAGAGACACGAACTGAAAGATTAGACTACTTACTATTAAAGAATATTGAAATGATAATAAAAAATCATGAAAACTTTTTGAAATAAAATATTCTTAACCAATCCTAATGAATTGACCAAAGTCAGTGGTATAACAACGTAACAATAAAGATTTAAACTCTAATCTAGAATCATACGTTTCCTTCAAAGCAATAAAATTGTAATCTTTAACTGTATCTACCCCTCTTTACGACTCTACAATCCACAATTACACCTGCGAAAACAAAACACAATCGGGGGACCAAGAACAAAACAACTTCTAAAGTCACAAACAAACGAAACACCTCGAACCGCAGTCTCAAACCTCTACAGTAAAAAATCGATACTAACCCAAGCGGTCTGACCAGCACAAACTACATACATAAATATATAAGGACTCCTATTTTACCCTTATGGCCGGCTGGCGGCCATCTTGAATCTCTCCCCCGCCCGCCGCCCACGCCGGATCTTACCCCAAACATGCCCCCTCGATCTAAGGGGCCTTTCAGAGGCCGAAACCAGCTAATACTAATGTCCTCTATGAGGTACGTATGTCTGTGTGCGCTCTCCTCTCTCGTTTGTCAAACAACTTGCTCGGGTGTTTCGAGAATTCTCGTCGAGCTATTGTGTTTGCAGAATTTCTACAATTTAATAGGTAATAAGTACATACCTATATGATGCATAGCTTAGGTAGGTACCTACCTACTCGCTAGACTATACATGACCTTCGTGATCGAGTGGTTTGTACGCTGGTTTTTAAGGTGGGCCATCTCTGAGGTCCCGGGTTCGATCTGGGTCAATTTAGAAAACTAATTTTTCCATATTGGCTCTGATCTGGGTATTTGTTGTTCCACCGTTAGGTATCTCTGATTTCCATAACACAGCTACTAACTTTGGAATCAGAGCAATGTTTGTGATGTTATCTAATAATTTCAACACACTTGCTCGTAAAGTGAGCCCTAATACATCGCTTTCAGGGCCATAAACCGAGCTATAACAAACGCGTGCAATAATATATAAAACACTAAGTAGTACGTAATAATTAACCCTACAAAGTCAAATTAGTAACTTACTGCAAGTTCTATGCGAGTAAACAGAGCATTCCCAATTTAGCCGGGTAATGCAGTTATTTTTTAGTAACAACAAAGAGGTTTTATGCTGTTAACAATTCATATACATTTTTGGAATTAATAAATGATTAAGTCCTTAATTAAGTTAAACAAATATCTAATATTATCAAATTATTCTTATTCCACAATATTTTGTTATAAAATATTAAAATATTTGCATTTTATCACTTAAAATTATAATTTTGAAGTAGGCTGTATGCCCCTTTGTTCGCAAAATATTTTTGCGTTGGGCGTGTGAAAAAAAAACCTGCGAGCTGTTGTTGCTGTGTGGTAGAATACTTTGTTTTTTTCCTCGCAAATGTGTTGAAAAACGTCGTATGAAACTCGTGAGCTCTTGCTTATTGCACACTCGGCTGAGTTACGCCCTCGCCTGCGGCTCGGGCTGCAACCCACGGCCTTGTGTGCAATGAGCAACCTAAGCTAACTTGTCTCATAATGTACTATTATTTACTTATTTATACAAACGTATAATCTATTTGCCTTTGGTTGAAAAACATCTTCAATATTTCGTGTCATCAAAGGTGTGTGTCGTCACAAGATTAATTACGTTCGTAGTACGTTCAAAATATTCTTTGATTACTTTCCTGAGTTTCGAAGTTAAATATATTTCTGGTATATATTTATTGCTCTCGTCTTGATTATAAGCTCTAACAATACAAATAAAACAAAAAAGAAGTAATTAATTACTATGTAAGTACAACCTACCAGTTTAATATTTTTGCACTTCAATCAATCTATTTCAAACAAAACACAAAACAATTATAATTCTTACAAATAAGTTTTTATTGAAACTAGCGGCCGCCTGCGACTTCGTCTGCGTGGAAAGTTTTTTTTGCTATCCCTCGGGAACAGTGCTTTTTTTATAGATGAAAGATACCCTATGTCCTTCTCTGTACCCCTGAGAACGTGTATGCAAAATTTCGTGATGATCGGTTCAGTAGTTAAGACGTGAAGGCGTAACAAACAAACAAACAAACGGGCCTTCGTATGTTAATATTAGTAAGGATCTGTACAGTCAGCAATGAAAGTCGCTTAACGCTTTGGTGCTTTGTCATAGCAACTTTTTAACAGGTGTCTCATTAGTCAAACATTATTCAAAAAAGTTACTATGACAAAGTACTAAAGTGTTAAACAATTTCGTTGCTGACCGTACCTACCAACAAAAAATTGGTATATTATATTATTATTGGTATATTATTGGATAGGTATTTAGCTATTTAGCTATCTAATAGGTAGCTAGATATAGGTAGCTATTTCTGAATTTGTTGAATAATTATTTAGTACTTAGTTAGGTACTTATAGTTACGTACCTATAATTTAATTCTTATATACCTACCGACTTCATTATTCAACACATCGAGTACATGCGTAAATATTTATAATAATTCTGATATTACATATTTTACGAGGCGGTTTTACGAGGACATTTTACGATATGTTACGTACATAAAAGTCGAGATTTTCCCAGTAAACTTTGCCAGTGAATAACTTAGTACATTATTCTCGCCTAACACGTCAATGTAGTATACATAATGCATATATCGTTAATGTGCTGGATTTATGTATTTCAAAAATAATGTCCAAAAACATTTAAATGAAACTAAAAATAAAATTACGGGAATAATTCAACCAAACCCGTCTTTAAAAATTGAACTCAAAATAAATTGCAAAAGTAAAATTAGTATCGAGCCGAATGTTTTTAAAGAAAAAATTCACAGATCTCGTGCCTCGGTACATTGAAAATGAATTTATCGAATTTTATAAAAAAAAAATTCCTTATTAATATTATAATAATATATAATATTCCTTACTATATTAATATTTTTTATTTATTATTAGTACTTACAATACTTTGAAATCACAGCAAAGCCATGAACAATTTTGGATCTATATTGGTATAAAATTCATATAAAAATATTTCATTATAAACATTACTATTTTATTGAAAGGTAAATTAAAAGTACTACTATAACCTAAAATATAAAAAAATAATCTAAGATTTATTTGAAGCCCTCGGCTTTGCCTCGGGCTTCACGTCAAACCTCCATAGCAACTCAGCGACGCGACGCGCATCTAAGGAGCGCGCTTCCTAAAATTACGCCAACACGCTACATATTGTAGCCATCGTTAAGGCGAGGCAGTTCCCGAAATTTACTCTTTCACTAGGTCTTTAGAATAAGGTTGAATATTGCGTGCTTTAATTGACGCTTCGCCAGAAATTTAGTACATTTTTATTGATTTCTGAAATACTTGATCATTTATTTAAAATGTACTCGGTTATTGTGTTAGATCGATAAAAAAGCTATCCTTTTTGCATAAAAGATCATATCACTGTCGTTGAAAATAACGAAATCTGACGATTTGAAGTTTCATTTTATGGTGTTATTCAGGTTTTTTTTACGGAGTAACCATGCCATTTTTCAATATTCTGTTCGGTTATTGTGTTTCATGACATAATGTTCAGTCTACAGTAATTTTTGTGAAGTAGAATTCTACATCCGTTCTTCACATTGGGAGTTCCAAAATCGATCTTTTCATCAAATCGTGAACTGGCCTCGCCTTAATACGCGTCTTTTAAGGCTTCAACCATTCATGTAGCCTTAAAACTTACGAAACCAAGGCGATGTCGCACTTTGAGCGAAAATGGGGGCTATACTGAAGCGATCAAAAAACATTTTCAATGTTAAAGCTACAAGGCAAACCCTTAACCCGATCGTCTTTGTTTTAGGCTCAAATTGTAGCTGACTATTTAGTTGACTATTTATTTTGAGTTTTTCTCAAAATTTTGATACCATTCTTCGTTTCCAAAATATCGAGCGTCAAAATCAAAAAATCGGAAAAAAATGAGCATTTTTTCCACTATTTCGGCCATAATTTTTTTCGTTTTTTATTTTTTCGAATAATTATTTTTGCAGCTTGCAGCTCTCGTGAATACGAGTCTTTTAAGACTTTTTTGAATATCATAATTATCTTCACAATCCTCTGAGTTATAAGGGGATCGCACTTTTTCGTGAAATCTGAGCCTATACTGGAGCGAACGAAATGACATTTTCAATGTCAAAATTTATAGGTAGTTCATTGTTGCTGAAGAACAAAGATCCTCAAAAACTCGTTTCATCTATCCACTAAAATATCATGAAGATTATAAATCAATTGGTGCGCAATACACTTCGAGCGTCACTCTATCAATCTGGGCGAGGCCTTTCCTGAGGCGTATTAAACCGGGCCATATTTAACCCCCAAACGCGACAGCTACACAAAGCGGGTAAAAGCCACCGGCTGGAATCCAATCAGTCACCTCAAAGAGCATTTCAGACATAATTGGCGCGGAACTCAAAGGAGCCTTCCTTCCCCATACGCCCAATGCATTACCAACATAAAAAATTCAACCAAACTCCGTTCCATCAGCCGATGCGGTCGCTAAACACGAAACCGAAGGCAGCATACACTGAAATATTCAATCGCCACTCGGGTCTACATCATTCATTCGTCCGCTGAGAACGGTTCGACACCAATCTTCCATTTGGCAAGAAAATCGATACACGTCGTGGCCATATAAGCATTCCGGGGGTGGCAGACGGGAGGCCTTAAGGGGAGTTAAGGTTTAGTCCCGAATATTGAATTTCCCTTGGGACAAACCCGTTTCACTTTGTCCCTTCGGCCGGGGTCGTGTGGGCCGCGATGCCCGGGGCGCGTGCCTCCTACACGTGCGGTACATACACGCACCTACGTGTGTATGCGTAAGTGTTGGATAATAACATCGCGAGCCCACTGTTGCCATACGTGACTTTCAGAGCGTTTGACGGCCCCCGGCTATACCCAGATTACGTACGTATATGGGAGTGGGCGTTTTAACTTATACGTAGATATATTCTCCCTACTTCAAAGTCAAAGCCTTTAAATTAGGTCCCTTCATGTGAAGTGGCCTCCAATTTGTTATTAAGTGGATTGCTTCAGTTTCATTTTCATGTGTGCGTAAGAGAGAATTATAAAACTTAAAATGTAATTTTATGAAACATACCTTTTGATTTGTGTATTTTAATAACTATTATACGTATCAAATGTTATCGGTTTGTAAGTAGAAATAATAAAAAATGTCTTGAAAAGGTGACTTTGAGATAGTTCAATCTATTCAATAACACTTATAATGTTTCATTAATTACAAAATTATATCAATTGTAAATATGAGTTACAGCTTCAGAAAGAAAACGCGTCATTTTCACATCACTATCCAATTTTTTTTTTCTTAACCCTCCCCTTTACCGGTCCGGAAAAGTCATCCAAACATTCGAAATTTAAATATCCGGCTACCAAATAAAAGTTTGCTCTAGTTAAGTTCGATGTCACTAACATGCTTTGATATGAGTAGTACGCATCTCGCTCACACAATTTTGTACCCTAAGACTTTATCGCTCCATACACCAAGTATTGCCCGGAGGACTCTTCAGTCTTAAGATGTAGTTTTGAATTTATAAGTGCTTCTGACACATTGGATTTGTATTTCAAACTAGTTTTTTTAATGAAAATAAAAATATTTTGTGTACTTTTTAGCCCTTGCTTGTAAGTGTCCATCTCTGTCCTTATCAAAAAACGTAAAAAATAAAATATGGTTTTTGCTTGTTTCAGATGTGACTGTATTCGAGTGGAAAAACGAACAGTTTTCGTTATGAAACTTCATAGTAATTAAAATAATGGGGGTACCTATTAACTCTGTGATAGTTAGGGTTATAAATATATTACCAAAACTAACAAGATAACACCGTAGTTTACTTACATGAGTATGCCACATCGCCAAAAGAAACATTAAATTTTTATTCATATAATAAAAAGTTTAAGTAATCAATGTGTTTTGAAAATTCTCCATCTTTACAAAATCCTATGAACGGCTTTAGCCTTTAAAATTTCTTCACTAGCTGTACTAACATAAATCTTGCTGAAAATACAGAAGAGACAAATTCTCAAGCTTGCCCGGAGCATGTGCAAACAAACCAATGGAAAGTCTTCTTAAAAAGTTTTCCCGATGTCAAGTATTAGGCTAGAATTTTTTAGTTTATTGTTGCAATAAATCTCGAGCACCAATGAAGGGTTAGCTTTCCATGCGAATGTACCGAACAACAATGTAAAGTGTCAGATAATAGGGATGTTGACTAATGAATAAAATAACGAAATACTAATAAAAATCGTAAACATATTAAACTTTTAGAGTAGCTTGTATACCTCTTGGTTTTATATATTGCATATTATTTGTTTTATGACCCTTCAAAGTTGGGTGGACAAGTCCATTTAAAAAGTATAAAATTTATTAAAATAAATGATACCTTTAATTAGTCCGTAAAATGTATAGCAAATTTGTCGAAAAAACCATTTTGATAAACACAATATTTAATATAGCTGCTGAACAAATTTCCTATGCGTTGCATACAAACTTGCAAGGCGTGACGTCATAACTTGCAAGCCATTAGTATGGAGCGTTTTTAACCGACTTCATCAAAAGGAGGAGGTTCTCAATTCGATTGTATGTTTTTTTTTTTTTTTTTTTTATCGTTGTTCGCGCGTATCTTCGACATTTATGGACCGATTTCGATAATTTTTTTTGTTCGATTGAGTTTTCTTGCGAGATGGTACCATTTAATTTTTTTTCAAATCGGTTCAGTAGTTTACAAGTAATCCTGAAAATACTATGATATTAAATCAACTAACTTGACAACTTTGTTATTTATGAACCGAATTAGATGATTTTTTTTGTTGGGGAAGGGATACCGTTGTGTAGTCTTTTTAACCGACTTCAAAAAAAGGAGGTAAGTTTTCAGTTTGTATGTATGTATGTTTCTCCGCGATTATCTCACGTTTGGCTGAGCCGATTTTTCTACCTAAATAATAACCTACACTACCTAATGCAGAAGGTACTTACACTAAAAATAAAAAAATAAAAAAATTGTTTAAAAAACAAAAAACCGACTTCAAAAAACCTGCCTCTAAAAAAAAGGAAGAAATAATATACAAATCATTAGATACGCATTATCATTGTTATAATAAAACACGTCAATTGAAGTCGGGTGGGGCTTTTAGAATAAAAAAAGGAAGATGTTCTCCAGCCCCACCCGACTTTAATAGACGTGTTTTATTATAACAATGATAATGCGTATCTAATGATTTGTATATTATTTCTTCCTTTTTTTTAGAGGCAGGTTTTTTGAAGTCGGTTTTTTGTTTTTTTGATCGAGTCCATTTGTGTGCACTTCACACTGTGATATCTCGGGCATTTTTCATGCTAGCGAAATAATTATTTTTCAACAGACTTGCTCGTAAAGTGAGCCCTAATACATCGCTTTTAGGGCCATAAACCGAGTTATAACAAACGCGTGCAATAATATATAAAACACTAGTTCGTAATAGAATTAACCCTACAAAGTTAAATTAGTACCTTACTGCAAGTTCTATGCGAATAAACAGAGCATTCCCAATTTAGCCGGGTAATACAGTATTTTTTTTTTGACAACAAAGAGGTTTTATGCTGCTGAAAAGTCATATACATTTTTGGAATAAATAAATGTGTAAGTCCTTAATTAAGTCAAATAAATATATAATTATTATCAAATTATTCATAATTAACAATATTTTGTTATAAAATATTAAAATATTTGCATTTTGTCACTTAAAATTATAATTTTGAAGTATTAGTAGTAGGCTGTATGCTCTTCACCCCTTTGTTCGCGAAATATTCTTGCGTTGGGCGTGTGAAAAAAAAAACAAAAAAAAACATGCGCGCCTTTTCCCATAGTTGCCATATTATTTTGTTTTTGCCATATTTGTTGCTGTGTGATAAATAACTTTGTTTTTTCCTCGCAAATGTGTTGAAAAACGTCGTATGAAACTCGTGAGCTCTTGCTTATTGCACACTCGGCTGAGTTACGCCCTCGCCTACGGCTCGGGCTGCAACCCACAGCCTTGTGTGCAATACGGCAACCTAAGCTAACTTGTCTCATAATGTACTATTACCAATGTTTCTTTTTTTGAGAGGTAATTTATGTAACATAAAATAAAAAAAATAGTCAACATCCCTATTGGTTTATTATAGTTCAATTCCATTGCTTATTTTTTTTTTATTTTAAGTTATATATAATACTAAATTAATAGTTATAGATATCATTTGAAAGTTTAACTCATCCATCCATTAATTTGCAAGATACAAACAAGTGTGGTATCTAAACCGTGTCACTCAAAGTTCTACTACCACAGCTTGTTCTAGTCAAAAAAAAAATTTAGCTGGTTTATACTTTATTTTTCCAACAACCCTTCTCGTATTTTCCTACTTAGGAACACATAAATCAACAGACAAAAATGTCGATTCTGAAATGTAGATTTCGTCCTGAATTTCAATCCGCCTTTGAATCGAGATCACCTATGAATCCTATGATACAGCCGGGCTTAATCATACAGTATAACAGTATCTAAATATATAAAAGAAGAAACTGACTGACATATCAACGCACAGCCCAACCTAAAAATAGATATGGATGTCGTTATTGGGGTTTTCTCTTATTTTGAAGTCCAACACCGTGGACATAATTTAACCCCTAAGGTTGTGAAAACAGGGTTCAAATGTATGGAAAAAGAAATATCTCTGGACCCAATTTTGATTATTGTAATAAACTAGCTTCTGCCCGCGACTTCGTCCGCGTGGATAGAAGATCCTGGTTGAAGGTTCCCTAAGGATTTTCTCTAATATCCACGCGGACGAAGTCGCGGGCAGAAGCTAGTAGCATAATATTCAAACAAAGGGCCTATTGCGAAAAAGCACCGCGATAAGCGTGTGATGTTCGTACCACACCGTGATATTATTAACTCATATAATGTTCAAAATCAAGTACCTAAATCGATTAACGAATATCGTCCGACTATCGTCATTGTTTTTGTAATAGGTCCTTAGAATAAACAATGTTTAGTATAAAATATAAATGGGTTTAAAGGTTTTAGTCAAGAAGTACGTGCGGAATTGTGTAATATGTGTTAAAAATAATATAAAGGTAAGACAGCAACTTATGGGTTCATTGCCTACAGTACGCTGCACTTCACACAGAGCGTTTCTACACAGTGGAGTTGACTACGCAGGCCCTATTAATATTAGAACTAGTAAAGGACGTGGATATCGTTCTTACAAGGGGTATATATGCGTTTTTGTCTGCATGGCAACTCGAGCAGTACATTTAGAAGTAGTTAGTGATTTAACTTCTCAAGCCTTTATAGCTGCATTTCGAAGATTCGTTTCAAGACGTGGCCATTGTGCTCAATTGTGGAGCGATAATGGCTCAAATTTTGTTGGAGCAGCTAGAGAACTAAAGGAACTGGACAAAATACAATCAAACGTAGCGGAAAACCTTGAAGCTAGTAGTACTGAATGGCATTTCATACCTCCACATTCACCAAATTTTGAAGGATTATGGGAGGCAGCAGTGAAATCTACAAAATATCACCTCAAACGAGTTCTTGGAGAAACAACTTTAACATTTGAAGAGATGAGCACATTATTATGCCAAATTGAAGCATGTTTGAATTCCAGACCTATAACTATAATAAATGTTAATGATATAGATGAACCATTGCCTCTAACACCTGGACATTTTTTAGTAGGAGAACCACTAATCTCAGTACCAGACGCAAATTATGAAAATTCTTACATTAGTCCTTTAAACAGGTGGCAACTTATTCAAAAAAAGTTGCAAGACTTTTGGAGACGTTGGTCACAAGAGTACTTGACAACCCTTCTTAATAGATATAAGTGGCAGTATCAATCACCTGAACCAAAATAAGAAGATGTAGTGCTAGTAAAGGAGAGTGATTTACCTCCTAGTCGTTGGTTGCTCGGTCGAGTTTTAGAAAAACACCCTGGAAAAGATAATATAACTCGAGTGGTCACGTTGAAAGTACGAGGTTCCACATTAAAACGACCTACGTCGAAATTATGTGTTTTACCAATTGATGAAAGTTAGAATAGGTTTATGTTTTTATATTGTTTATAATTTAGTTTTGAATACACTTATTTGTGGAAGTTTTTTTGTGCGTTAAACAGATGCTGATGTTTTCAATGTGATATCTGTTTAATTGTATAAGCATGTATTATTTGTTGACTTGCAGTCAAATTGTCATAAAGGACAATGTTTAAATTTGTTAAGTTCAGAATTTTTATTCAAGTGTAATATTCTAATATTAATAGGGCCTGCGTAGTCAACTCCACTGTGTAGAAACGCTCTGTTTGAAGTGCAGCGTACTGTAGGCAAATGTTCTATTCTAATAACCTAGTCATATCTTTTTCTTAAACAATGTGGAGATATTTTTTTTAAACTCGTATCTTACTAAACCGTATTTGTTTTAACGAGAGACTTAAATACTTATGTCAAATCTTTACATGTTTTAATACAAAACATGATTTTAAAAAATTGATAGGTACTTTAACTGTTAATAAACATCGAAATTATCTAAAATCCTCCTTACCTAATTTTATTTTTTTTAGTTAAAAGGTGATTCCTATTTTTTTATTACTTCTAAGATAATACTTGTTTAATGGAGGTCAGTAAGATAAAAAGACAAAATATCAAGAAAATAAATGAAGTCGAAATATTTTTTCGCTGGCAGCTTTGTTCTATGTTCTATTCTAACAAAAGTGAAGTCCAAATATGAGCTCGAACCTTCCTTCCGTACCTCCATCCTGGGGGTCAAGTCTGCTAATGTTAACGTCAAAATCGTGGTTCAATGGTGTTTGAATGGTAATGCTTTTTGACACAGTTCTTGTTTCTTAAACCCAAAATCGAGACACAATTTAATTTCCGTTTTAGGTTTAGGAAACACTGTCCGTGTTATTACAAAAGATTTTATAACTAAACACATATTTAAATGTGATGCTGTCACTTTTTTGACAATATTGTTTGACAGAGACAGCATCACATTTCAACACGTGTTTAAAAATCTTTTGTAAAAACATGGCATGTGTTTAGTTTTGGGTTTAATAAACAAGAACTGTGTCAAAAAGCATAACTGTTCAAACACCATTGAACCACGATTTCGACGTTAATATTAGCAGAATTGACCCCCAGGATTCCAATCAGGCTTTGTGCGGTTGTATCGAGGTGACACATGGTGCGGCCGGGTATAATCCGGATCGGCTTGGCACTGATCAATGTACCCGGGTAGCAATTTGCAGTACCTAGTGTTAGACGGAATAACTTTAACTTGGCTCACGTTGAATAAGGTTTATTTATGTTTTGGTGCAAGCAAATTTACTAAGCAAAATCCTTTGTTAATCTTGGCCTGTTTTGATTTAGCTGAATAATAAAGAGTATTTTGTGATATGTCTTAATCTAAATGGTTAGCAAAAATCAGCAGTTTGATTATTTGGCCAGCAAACAAATATTTGGTTCGCATTAAATTAAAATCAGGCAGCAAAAATTCTTTAAATCGTCGGATTTTTAATAAACAGTTTAAGCGCTAATATCTATATGCTCACCAAAATATACGAATATTTTGCTATCCATTTAAGCCACACCCAAAATAAATGATATAAGTAAGTATATAATGTATTTGCTCATTTTTTTAAGCTATGCGTTTTTTAAATTGTTAAATCTTGAATTTTTAACTGCCAACTGCAACCTATAGGAACTCGATTAAGTAGGTACTAAAAATCTTTGTTATAAGAGCAATATTATTTAACATTATTATATATAATACTTTACGTTGAGCGGGAACAGCCTCCTTATTGTCTAATTTTAAAAGTCTATCGCAATCGCTTTCATTTGACAGATGGATGTGACACATTGCTGCATTTCTTTGGTAAGTTTTTATTTGTACCAAAAAGAAGCATCAATATATCACACCCTGAAAGTGATTGCGATAGACTTTTAAAATTAGACAATTAGCCCCCAGGTTTCTCTCGTCATAAAGTAGGTATCTCTTTGCTCTTAAAACATGTTTTTTAACTAAAATAAAAAATATTTCATTACAAAGTCAACTCTCATTATACCCCCGGCAAGATAAGCAAACAGCGTTTTATCTACCAAGTTTCTGCACATACTAAAGGGTTGCGTACATAAGTATACGAGATTAAAACAATATAAGATGTCGAGATATCTCCCCAGGGGTGACTTGTTAGAACATCGGCCGAGAATCACGTCCTTTAGAACGTGATCCTTTGACGTCCTTGTTACCAACTAGCTATGTGTATTAAAGCCTTTAACTGCCTACCGAGCAATCGAATATCGACCTTAGGTTTTATCTGATAGAATTCAATTTCCAAGAATTGCGTTCAATTTCGCAGCACTGGGAATTGAAAGTTTTTTCTACGTGCGACGTATTCTGTTGGACTTGATAATACATAATATACTCCTTTTTGATTTGTCATGTGTAACATTACGTGAAGATAAGATGGAGGGAATAAATATTGAGTTCTATATAAAATGAGTTTGCATACTTTGTTATTATTTGTGTTCGAGAAAAACTTAATCGATTTCCTTGTACAGATAATTTGGTTTCGTAAACAGAGCAAGTGATAACTTACTTGCTTTGGGAAATTAATTAACTAGAATAGATTAGTATAGTAGATGTAGTATTGTAAATAAATTATTGGATACATACTGTGCTAGTAACACTGTTTTACTTAGACACCTGTTTAAATGTGATGCTGTCTCTTTCAAATAATATTGTCTAAATAAAAAGTGACAGCATAACATTTAAACAAGTGTCTAACTTAACATCTTTTGTAATAACACGGATAATAATTACTTGATCTGTCTGACAAAAGACGAACATAACCCATAAATACCCGCCATTCTAATTAAAAATTGCTGGCACGAATGAAAAAAAAGAAATCAAACGTCAATCCATACAGGCTACGCATTTTCGCAAAGGACCAATATCTTGAATCCAAAGCCTGTTTTTCCATCAGCGAATAAAAAAAATCTTCGGTCTGTGATATCTGAACCATGACGTAGGTATAACGTCTCTTCTGATTACCATCCGAGAACCAAATATTACGCTCTGCTGGAGTTTTTGATGGCACTTCGAATTGAGCCTCGAATAAGCAATTGCTGAGATTTTTTTGTTCAGTGTTTTATGTGAGTGGAGAATGACCGCGGTGAAACATGAAGGGATTCATCCCTTGCATTTGATGATATACTTACTTGATTTGATTTGAGAAGTTTTTGGGTTTTTTCTTGTACTTAGACATATTGAAATTAGCTAAAGAAAAAACTACATTGAATTTTAATTTAAAAGCGCTATTAAAAAGAGTGACTTTTCAATAACTTTGCTTGCTGTTGCTGACGAAAAATTTTGCGTAATCAAATAATTGAGATCATATTTTTTTTAATTGCATACCTATTACGTTTAAAAATTACGTATTGTGAAAGTCTCACGACCGGCACACAAACCCCCTGTGACCTGAATAATCACAAATGCACCGAATTAATTTCGTGTATTGTTTTAACTTAATGAAACAAAGGAGCTCAGTCACATGCAGAGCTTTAGACCAACGCTCCTAGCCCTTTGTTAGCCCCCTTTGTAGCAACAACCTTTGTTCGAAGGGCACAAATTAATCTTAGTTTGTCTTTGATCGTGATGCTTAGTATAAAGGCACAGTTTTGACAGCTAGATGGATATGTAAATAGAATTAAAACCTTTTTTGCGCGTCAACGGTACGCGCATGCTGGCAGTTAAACAAAACTTTTTCGATTGTTTAAAAAGTTTTTGTTTCATGTAGGAATTTTTAATTCGATTTTTAAAAGTTCTTGCTATTACAAATAGCAGCTTTTAAAATCGTATGCTCTTTGATCATTTTTAAAATCAGAATTAACTTTTTTTTATTTTTCATGTGGTCTTTTGAAATTCATTCAGGATGCGTTTATAAAAAGCAAACGTTTACTATAATTTAGTGTTAACGAACATGAAATCCTGTAAGTGCTTTAAGTCTTGCTTCCACTTAGTTCTCAAAGCGCTCCTTTTATGCCTATAGCGTTACAACGATTTATCCGGTATACTATATCTTATATATCTTGCCGGCAGCAATATCCGGTTGGGATCGTTCCGGCCCGTCAGTTTGCGTACGCGTAGTGGGGGGTGGGGGGGGGGCAAACATCGGTGTTTTTACTAAATTGATATTGTGAAGGCAATGACGTGTCGTTATTTAAGATATAAGCCACCTAACAATGTGTAACGATCAGTTTCATGTTATAGAGGTTGGGGTGTGGGAATTTGTTTGAGTAAAAAAGACTTAATTTATGGTGATTTTTAATACGTCTACTTACTAGGTGGGTGGGAGACAAAGTCCTAATTTATTTTGGGGGCAAACTGGCTGAGCACTGTAAGTATTTCGGTTTTTATTTATATATTTAAGTGTCTGTCTGCGTATGTAGATTACTCTATATATCTGTATCTGAAATGCGTAGTTAGCTACTAGCTGATAACATAGGCCCTTATAATAAAAATGAATATTTTATTTTTATATTAAGTAGGTACTTAATTCAAAAGATGCTAACAATATTTCTTACAAATATATTTATATTATCTGAAGCTCCAAAATGTTTTGATACACAAAATCAGCCTATTCAGCCTCTCAGACACACAAGGCTTCTTTAGTCATTAAACCTCTTTAAAATGAAGCATTAAATACCCCACTTAATCCTTAACAAGCACCCAACACATTACACCAATCGATAGACTCAACGCTCATTTTCTCACAGACTAATTTATATCGTCTAATTCAAGCCTTAAAGACGTTGTCCGTAACCGTTCGTAACTCACACACACGTATATTAACTGAGTTAAGCCTTCCGAAAGTACGTACACACATACAGTAAAGCCGCAAGGCACGTAACATAAGGAGCTTTGAAATTAATTTAGCTCGGAACTAGCTGGCAAATGGATAGACGTGAGCTTGGGGCCCTCCCCCCTCCCGAGTAGGGTGAAAATTCGGCGTTTAGCCTTTGTGGGCCGGTCGTGTGCGCAATTAAAGTTTGTACAGTCTGTCGCAACTTCCATACAAAAAAAGATTCTATGAAACGGACACGAATTTTGATGGCGACTATATTTGTCTCACTCTTCCTCATTCTTTCTCGTTCTTTGATGATAGGTCATCTGTCAGAGAAACATGGCGGCAACATTTAAAGCATTGTAACAAATAAAATTAATTTGTGTAGGTAGCTACCTAGTTAAAAGTTTGTTTTATAATAGTTTTGTGATATTTAAAAGTTTGTTTTAATTTGTTAATAGTCAAGTTAAGGTGCAGTACATGTAAATCACAATGAAACATGTAAAATGTGAAATTTGTCGTTTAAAATCGGCGTGAAAAGACGATACAAAACGGTTTTTTATGGCCAAATTTCCTTCAGATGAACTTCGGTGAGTAATACATTAACCAATATAACATTCGTTTACAATTTTTTGTAGGTATTTGAATGAAATAATAAAATTTTAGTCAGAAAAATAATCTGCAGGAAAATAGAGTGGTGCTACATCATATATAAATATCTAATCGATGCTTTTAATTTTAGGCGTAAGAAATGGGCTTGGCCCAATTCTGAATATTATGAACTAGTTTAATATTTTATGATAATTGCAATTTTATATCTGTTTTGATTTAACTCTTATTTCAGGTCACTATTATGGTCTATGAGCAAATGAATTGATCGGCGAAAATGCGACGATGAGGATTAATTTTGTTTTTTTTATTATAATGGCAATGTTGTATTATTATGTATGTATTATTAATGAAATGTGCGGTGGAAATGCGACAGTGAGGATTTTTTTGGGAAATACATATTTTTTATTTTTTTTAGTTATTATTTCTAATATTAAACTGAACACATGCTCTGTTTTTTAATTAAAAGTACTGCCCATAGGTTAAATGCTTGATAATTAATTCTAACATAGGTAGGTACTTGTTTGACTCAGTACTGGTTAAAAAACAGAGTATTGTGTCATGTTAGTAGAAATTTTAAAATTATTCCTTGAAAAAAGCGCAGTTCAGTGCATTCATCGATATCGATAAAAAAATTAGTACTATAAGGTCGCCCATCTCTATTTCTTTCCTGTAGGTTGGCAAAACATTGTTTTACATTCGTTATGTTGGCTACGTCGAGGTATGTTTGATTTGACATTTCGTAGATTTTTTTGGTCTATGAAGTCCCGTCTCTTCTTACTATAGTATTGCTTTCTCTGTGAGTTTGTATTGAGAATCAATTTGGAACACACGTGTATTGTTTTTAATATTTGAATATGGAATTTAGAAACGATGCTGGAAAAGAGGTTTTGCAAAAAATACAGTAGGTATTGTACAATCTTTACCATAAAAAAGAAGTAAAATAGCGGTCTAATAAAAGTCTAATAACATTTAGCTTTCTATAATAAGTACGGTAGGTAGTAACTAAAAGTACATCTATACTGTGAATCAATATTTTTAGAGGTTATCATCACTAGATATTTATTGTTCTTCAAGGTAGTAAAATTCTCCTTCTGTTAAAGTTACCGGTAATTAGCGTACATAGCCAGTAGTATATAACGTAATTATGCACGTTCGTACATACACAGCTCCAACAATTTGGAACTAGAGCCGAAGTTGGGAACCGCAGACGGGCGCCATCTTGCTGTCGCCATGGCAACGCGATTGTTTCACTACCTGAAATCTAAATAACTCGGCGGCTGTTTACGATTGCCGCGAGAACTAAGTTCGTTTCAGTGAAGATTCTATGCATGATAGGTGTTGGAGTTTTAGTTGGTAGTAGGTACTAGCAAAGTGATCAAGCTCTTGAAAATAATTCATTCAAGCTACTCTTACCGTTAGTATGAGCGATGTAGCTCATACTAACGGTAAGAGTCAAAAGAACAATCTTAAAAAATGCCATTAAAATATTTATAAGTTTAACATCAAACAATTTTCACATATTTTCAGTTAAGATCACTTTTGTGGACACAAGAATCACGTGGCGAGTTCGTATAATGACAGTAAAATTCCATTCAAATTCATTTTATGTAACTTCTACATTGTTTTTAATAATGTCCATCAGCCATTTTTGATGTCCCCACTGCTGGGGCATAGGCCTTCCTTATGGGTGGTAAGGAGGATGGGCCATAACCCACCACACGAGCCCAATGTGGATTGGTGGGTGTAAACGACTGCAAATGCAGCCGGGACCAATGGCTTAACGTGCCTTCCAAACGGAGTACCTGGAGATAATAAATTTTTGGTCACCCATCCCATGACCGACCCTTGCGAACGTTGCTTAGCTTCCGCAATCGCTGGGCCAGGCGCTAAACCACTGCGCCACCGAGCTCCTAAAAATAGTAATACCTAACTAATAATTTAATTGAATTAGTTATAATACTCATAATAAACCGATTTTTATTATTAGATAGATTGTGCTATTATAATAAGTAAGCCTGTTATGACGTCATCGCGAAGTACGCGAACCTTATGCCATACGTGATAAAGCACAATGATATTGCATTGAGATTGGCATTTCCTTCAAACCCTTAATAACTCAACCATTTCTAAACGGATTTCAAAAAATCTTTCACTAAATTTCATTGCTATTAATATGATTTTATATTGTATATCAATAAAACTATAGGATTAAAACCTGTTACTAATCCTCATTAAATAATATACTTACTTTTAGGTACCATTGATTTGAAATTGATGGTTCAAAGTAAAAAGTAAAAAAAATTACATACGAAAAAAACACTAGTTTAAAACATTTTGAACTGTTTGTTTTATAAAATAATAAAACTGTTTTCTTTTTTAACCCTGCTGCACACTAATGCGCTACGGATAAAATTAGTACCTAGTTATTTAAATGGTTGTAGATAACCCAACAATTTTAATACGATTAGGGTCTATTTTTATAGTGTACTTACATTATTTAAGCTAATCATCTACTCTATATTAAGCAGTTAAATTTTATTTCGTAGCTACTACACTCATCCGTAGCACTGCATTCCTACTCGTAGTCATAAAGACGGTCGTAGCTATAACCCGGCAATTTTAAGAAGCTCCCTGGGGCGCGGCTACGCAACAATCGGTCGGGTATTTTAATATAAACGCTAGTCGCCATTGCGCTGACTCGTTCAGATATGACTGCACTACCCCTACGCTAAAGATGCTTAATGAGGAAAAAGACTATGAAAAAAATATTTTTTAAGTATAGAATTGAAATAAGTAATAAAAGATAGGAGAGTTGTAATATTGTTAAGTTATCGGGAAATCAAAACTTGTACTTTTTGAAAACTTGACTTGACGTGACTAAGCTATGTGAATGATCTTCTAAGTAAAAAACAAAATAATTGGAACAGCTACAACTACCTACTACTAGTTTTTATACAAAAGGTATTCATAATAATCACCTCTACAAAGAATTTTCAGATTTGTTGTAACTGTGATCAGGGGGCTAATTGTCTAATTTCAAAATTTATCGCAATCACTTTCAGGATATTATAATATATGTACATTGATGCTTCTTTTTAGCACAAATAAAAACTTACTTAAGTATTGCAGCAATGTGTCACATCCGTCAAATGAAAGCGATTGCGATAGATTTTGAAAATTAGACAATAAGTAGGCAGGTCAGAACTTTAAGATGAAATCAATTTACTTAGTCCTTCTCCATACTTATCCAATGCGAAGGACAGACAGCCGTAGTTGCCGAGCACTCTTCATTTCGAATGCCTGTCCACGCGCCACGCCACCCCCGCCGCTCGTGTGTACGCGCCTTAAGAGCGGGGAGAACAGTTGGATGGATAAGACGTGGTGCACATTATTCATAATGGCCAATACCAATATGAGTCTTATTCATCAAGTTATCTTATTCATTTGAAAATGAATAAGATAACTTTAAAAGGATGTACTATACAACTATCTCGGATCGACTAGGCTTTTTCTAATTCTTAAACTACTTATACAGTGGCTCTGTGAACTTAGCGTTTGTGACATTTTTTTTCATTTTCTAAATGGCTAAAATAAGTATGATTTTTATTTTCGAAAAATTTGGAAAAACTGAATCGACAAATAAACGATATAATACTACAAACAAACTTGTTTAGCTATGTTGGTAAATATACATACGTCTACATATATTTACTAATTTCAATCTCTCAACCTTTCTGTTATACCTAACTGCTAAGTATATCGAATTTACACTAACGAAGACTCCTAAACATTATTTAAAACTCTTGAAAAATAAGTAGGAGGATTTCTTGCAACTCGTATACAATTACTACATTTTGCAAGACAAAACATCTATATTTACATAAATTACATTTCAAAACCTCTTTGCCAAACCACAATGTTACGATAACACAAGAACTTTAAAATCATAATAGCATCTGGCTGTCGCTTTGTTTTTCTTTTGTTTCTTCATCTACGCCCATGCTTTTAATCCTCTGTAAACGGTTAGTGCCATCATTACAATATCCCGAGCGAGAGCAGCCTCTATTGTCTAATTTCAAAATCTATCGCAATCGCTTTCAGGACGTAACACATTGAAGCTTCTTTTTGGCACAAATAAAAACTTACCAAAGAAATGCAGCAATGTGTCACATCCATCTGCAAAACGAAAGCGATTGCGATAGCTTTTTAAATTTAGACAATTAGCGCCACGCGCCCGCGCGCGTAGTGTTACTTTATGAAATTCAGTACAACATCCGGAAGATATAATGACGAGGAGGGTCCAGTCAAAGACAAAGACAAAGTAAAAAAAACCCTATACAGAGGAGATCATGGGTATTTTTAATCCATATTTATTAACATATTGTTTTTTCCAAAATAAAAATGAAATTAAAAATAGGTGTAGATAAAGTCTTGCACGCAACTGTACATAATTAGGCATTAAAACTCTCATGTGATACTAGTTAACTATTATCACATTCGTGTTTTAATACCCCTCGTTAATAATAGTACATACAGTAGCATAAATATTTATCTATCTTGCCTTTATTCTTTTTTAAAACCACTGCCGCATCCAAGACACATTTTTTTTTGATGTGCTCGAAACTCGCAAACCACATGCATTTCGCTCCTTAGCGCGTGATGAATGGGCGTGTGATGGGTGCCCATTGTGGTGGGCGAGGGTGCCACGCCATTACTTACCACTGCAAAGGTGCACTTGATTTACACACCTCAATACGAAAACAATGCAAATGAAAAAGTCTGTGTGGTTTAGACAGAAGTTCTGTTCGGCTGAATGAACTAACATGAAATGTGATTTGACAGATGTATGTGATACATTGCAAATAAAGACTTACCAAAGAAAAGTAGCAATGTATTGCAATCACAGCGGTCGTAGTCGAAAACGCTACGGTTTTGTTATGTTGCGCTACGAAATTGGTAAATGCTACAAAAAATGTCTGTCTGGGTTGGCCTAAGATTGACTGTACGAAATGTATGTGTGCGGGCACGAAAATTTGCGAAAATTTCCAAGCGACTCTTTTGGTTTATAGTTTATAGGAATGAACCGCAGAACAGCGATTTTTTTCCAATGGATGGCTGGGTGGTAAGGTTTGTAACAGTACCTTTTTTAAGTTGTTGTTTTTTACCTACTTCTTTCCCACCCAATAAGTAAGTCAATATCAATATTCTTGTGACCGCTGCGCTGGTTCCGAAAATTTTATATTCATTTTCTATGACAAATGAATATACAATTCTTGGTTGGTTTTGTAGGAAACGACAGAAAATAGTAAAATCGCATTTTACTCTTTTCTATTTCAATCATTGAAATTTTACTACAGTAAACAAATTAATAAAAGCATTGATTTCTAGCTCCTGGGTATAATTCATTCGCTCAGTATTCAAATCTCATCAAAAGCCTGAAACAGTGTAATTACATAATGCCCTCCTCAGAAGCAATAGCGCGCAGTGGAGATCGACTATCGGAGATTGAATCGACGATCCTGGCAATATATCAAAGGTAATCCGTTTAAGTTTAAAAGCACTGTATATCATGCTATCATGCTATGGTACACCCGCCGCTGTTTGGTCGAGGTAGGGATGTAACGCATGTTTTGGTGTGGTACAAGGGTGAGGAGAGGTCCTATCACGAACATAAAACGCGCATAAGAAGTACTTACTCGATAGGGTAATTAATTATCTATGAAAAAAATAATTTCGCTTTTCGGCGATAGATGGTATTGTACAAATCTCTCATATAAAATTACTGTATCAAATTGTTTTACTCGCGTTTTTTTCTACTAAGTTTGTGCTACGGTTACTGGTTGTGAACTTTGACAGAATTCATATAAGGATTTTTACAGGATATTTTACAGCATATTTTTATTAAAATGAGTTTCTTCTGTATATTGCAAACGTATGCCAACACGGTACCTAGCAGAATTGCCCGTAATATTTTGTTTTCGTCATTAATTTGACATTTAACTTATTACGATTGTTTAGGTACAAAATGTATATTTTTTGACTTGTCTGTTAAGATTTTCAATACAGCTTCTCAATGCGTAGTCAAATATTACATTCTCTTAGTCGTCGTAATAATTTAGAGCAGGGCTTTTTCTTTGCTTGCTTACTTATATGACCTATGTTATTATAAAAAAAACAGTTCTATAATAATCGCGAAATAAAAACTTTTGTGTTCCGAGCGCCGACGACCCGTCTTCATATCAAAACTGCTCTTTTCTTTTTAAATGTCGCCAAACGCTTTCTTTTTATAATTTGCACCCTCCAACTCCCGTAAGCAAGCAGTGGGGTGGGGTGGGTAACATTTTCCTGTTTGAAGGCACACGTCGCGGGGAAATCCTGTACAGGACAGGGCTCTAAAATTACCCGCTTGTGATAAAGGTACGCAGCATCCAAAGTAGGTACTGTTATGTTTGTAAGTATATAAGGAATCCTTTGTTAACGCATAGCTAGGCCAGTAGTTTCACAGATTTCAGATATGTTTCATTTATGACACCATTTTAAAACAAACATAAGGCTCTACTGCAGCACAGAGTGAGGAAAAATTAAACTTCTGTTATATTTATTCCTGTGGTGTGGCCCTTTAATTAAGATGAATTATAAACAATCTAATGACATTAATACAGCAAAAATGTTTATTACTTACAATGAAATAATTATATTTTTGCATAAAATCTTATTACACTAATATTGAAGCACCCATTCACTCACCTAAAGCCCTGACGAGCACTCAACGTGTTTACCATAAATTGCTAATTATTTTGCCAACCATACATTACGGTAACCACACGAGCGGTATCTATGGCAACCGGGGTACACTAATTACGGGGTTACACTACTCCGTATTGTATGTTACGTATACGTTATCGAGCTAACAAACTGTTGTACAATAAACCCAAAACAAAATAATAATAATCCCTATAGAGAGTTGTTAGAATATGAATATCCTTACACTATTATCTCGGTGTATAGAAATTAGGAAAGTATCAGATAGGTGATCGACGATCAGGTGAAGGTCGCGGTGCGCCGCTGGATGCGGGCAGCGCAGGACCGATTATTGTCCTTGGAGATCCTTGGGTAGGCCCGTGCCCAGCAGTGGGTGTCGTGCGGCTGAAATAATGGTGGTTAAGTACTAAGTAGTAACCTATATCAAATAATATTTCAGTGTTTCGTCCCAGGATCCATTGAATTGTTCATTTTCACTTTTTGCAATACATTTCAGCCACTAAGTAGTTCGAATAACTCATTTGACTGAAAGAGCACGAAGCGCGAGCGAAGCGTCTTCGTTTCGGCTTGGGCAAAATAGGTCTGTGTGGCTGTCCGTCTGTTCTCCACTTCAGGTTGCATTTCTCACCCGGTTCTCCTGAAATTTTGTGAGCAGGTTCAATATTAGGTACATACCTAAGTATATAGTTTTTTGTAGATTCAGTTTTTCGAAAAAAAAAAAAATCGTCGAGATACCTGTGTACCCATAGGTTCATAGGAGGTCTACAGCTCACAGGTGTATTACCTATATTAGGTTGGTAAGACGCTACAAAGTTTTTGATATTTCGAATACCTACAAAGCTAATCTCATTTTATCTCTCTAAGACCACACGCGTGGTTTCCATGGCGATCGATGCCCCATTAATTGTGGGGTCGCCCCACATCGTCTTGAGATAAACATGTTAATCTAGTCTAATGCAAGAAAGCAATTGGGGATGAGTACTGACTGACTGCAAGTTCGATGTGAATTTAAAAGACAATTGTATGATCGTTTTCATCCTCACAAATGAAACAAGATGAGAAATTCTGCGCGATAGTAAATCCTACTTCATCCAACCTACGGAAAGAATGTTTGTTAACAAACCGCCCATACTTAACCTAAAAAGTTCTATTTTAAAATTTTTGTTTATACAAACATTCTTTCTAAGTTTTCTGTAGTAGGTAGGTACCTACGTACCTAGGTACCTATAGATTTTATTTGATGATATTTTTCTTTACTCAGCCAGCAGTCTTTCAAATTATTCTCTCGCACATCAATCAATTTTGTGTTGATTGATATAATGGATAAGATTATCATGGCGAAAATACTAACGTCTACAAAACGCTACATTTATGCGGTATCGTTTTATTATAGGTCACAAACAACCTGTTCACAATTCAAATCACACCTACAACACGAAGCGATTTCCTAGTGAGACATTCGTGGGAAAGTTTTTCGATCGAGCATCTTCCGAACTGATATATTAAACGACTCGTCAACGTCAAACATCACTATCAGCTTTTGTCAGAGCTGGGAATGTACCGACACAGTTCACTACCCCACGACGTTTTTTTCTATAGAACTCATTTAAATCTCGAAACATCCCCTATTTGCGTTGCACCTTGTTGCAAATTAAGGATTCAACTTTCAAAAAAAGAATGTGACCCCAAAGGATCGTGGGTAAAAAAGTTTTATCTTTTTTTTTATTACCTACACTTTATTGAAATGAGATTCTGGGCTGCATATAAAATTGGTCTTTTTGTACCGTGCGGAAGGGTTAACGCGACGCATTGAATATTTTTTTAATATGCACCCGTACAATGAGTTAACCCTCCGCGGTTCGCGACGGTTCGTTATGCCGGTGTTAAAGTTGAATTTGGGTTTGCAATCGTGTAACGTAATATTTTTTATGACGGATACATCTCTTGAATATAATGAAAGCGGACAGTCTGTCATTTTTTTGAAAGGATTAGTCTAATTTATTATTTTGATGAAGTGAATCGTATATTCTGCCACTGAATCCCGTTAAGGTTAGGACTGGTGAATTATATTCAATCATGCTACTTATAAAACTTAAGAAGTTGATATTTACATCTATTAACTTTATACAAGGTGTCCCAGAAAATATGATCAAACGATACCGTACAAAACTGTAAAAAATAGTAGAGACTTAATGAAAGTACTAAATAGGGTAAGTAACTAGAATGGGAAATGTACAAAAAAAATCAAATTGGCTGAATATTTTTTATAGGTAGGAATAACCTCCCTTAGTAATCGAAAAAAGTTTCAGAATTTATGGTTGCGTGAAAAAATTTTAAAAAATTAAAGTCTCTTCGACTTCACAAATGTACAAAAGTAACAGCAGAGTGGAGTTTATACCTTTGCCACCACCTGACACAATCACAACATGGTACTTATTTAAAAAAAGTTTCATCACAAAATGTCAGAACTTTTTTTAATACGTGCTGTTGTTGTGGCAAAGGTATAAATTCCATTTTGCTGTTCTTCTTCTTCTTATTTGTTATGGCAATCTACTCCTCTTCAGGGAGTAATTTTTGCCAGTGTCAAGTGTTAAATAATTCAGTGGTATTGTTTCAGTTACATTTGTACATTTGTGAAGTCGAAGAGACTTTGAATATTTTATTTTTTTCATGCAACCAAAAATTCTGAAACTTTTTTCTATTACTAAGGGAGCTTATTCCTACCTATAAAAAAATATTCAGCGAATTTGATTTTTTTCGAATATTCTCCATTAGTAAAAAACCTGTCCATCTTTAGACTAAATACTTGCTGCAATTAAAAAAATGACGTGACGTTTCAACACTTCGCGTCGACGAGTGTTCGTGCGATAACTATCAGTTGCAGACGTCATTATTGTCGTGTTATTGTGCTCGAGTGTCCTTGTGTCTGTCGACTTTTATTGGTGGTTGTGTGATTGCATTATGGGATGCTGGAATGTTAGAAGTGGATGTGAATTAAAGTGCAATTGCAAAGTGCAGGTGATGTAAAATGGGTTTTTTACAAGTGTATAAAGTGTGATAAGTGGTAGCGCTTATAGGTGATTAGATTTGAAGTGGTAAAAAATAAAAATGACTAAATGATTAATAAGTTTTTTTTAAACGGTTTCCGTTTATAATTTGTTTTTCAGCAGGAATAAAGTATTAATAGAGGTCAATGCTTCAGTTCTTTACTCATTCATACAAAATTCAAAATAAAACAAAACACTATACCATCCCCGATCGAAACGCATTCCAAATTCAAACACATAAATTTCTCAAACCCGCCGCTGCCGACATGTTTCCCAAACTGGTCACCGCCGTCACTCCCCTTTCCTATTTACCAATAACCCGAGTGACCCTTCACCTCCCTACCTAAATATGACCCCACTGGCCCCTGGTCATTGTGGACCGAATTAATCGGCTGGTACCCTTTTGTGACGGACGCTGCCCATCGTACGACGCTCATTGTGTTTGCATTAAAACTTTTTAAGTGTGCAGTTTTGGGTTGCAATGCAAGCTGCTCGCGATTTTGGAAAATGTCGTATCTACCTACAGACCGGTTCTTATTTTACCTAAGGTTTGATTTTGGCATACTTTAGATTTAAACACATGTCATTTAAACCTGAAAAGGAAAAGACTAGGTCAGGAAACAAAAATCTTTAAAAAAAAGGTTTTTCATTCAATTGCTGTTTTTAGATTTAGTATAGAGTATAGACAAACTATGATGAACTGTTTTAATGAAGACCTAGGAAGGACCTATTTTTTGTATCTTTTCAATAGAGATAAATTTGCCACGTGTAGAAGATTCAGTAATTCACTTATTTATAATTTTAACGAATTGAAGGTTCGGAGGAAGGAAAATAAAAATGTCGGTGTAATTGTAGTACAGTCAGCAACAAAAGTTCCTTAACATGTTAATACTTTGTCATAGCAACTTTTTTGACTAAATGCTTCAAACTGTGAGACAAGTGTTAAAGAATTTAATATGACAAAGTACTAAAATGTTAAACGACTTTCGTTGCTGACCGTACCTATCTCTTCTAAACTCTAACGGCTGCGCATGAGCATTGCATTGCAACTCGAGCCGTCGCCTATTTTGCATATCACCCCTTCGCAACAGTTACGATGCATTGTTGTTATAAATGCACCGGAAGTACCCCTGACAAGTATGCAGATGCAAATTTAAGATGGCAGCCACAGCCAGGTAAATCGCCATTTTGATATGCCGACGTCGACTTTCAATAAACAACAGTTTGAATTGGAGAAAATGAAAACGCAAATTAATTGTGCTTTGAAACGCTTTCTAACATTAACAATAATTCATTATCTCTTTTATGACAAATAAAACTTAAAGTAACATAAGTGGTTAAAATAGATAAAGAGCTTAAATCTTCAAAATAATGCAGGTACTTAAGTGTTGGTTGAATATTAATAGGTACCTACCTACTTATTGATTTTGCTACTTTACAAGAAAACTTTCACATTAAGTATTTTAACCGTCAGCTATTTTTTGGCTTGAAATAAAACACTTTTAACGGATACTAGCGCGGTTTTTATTGAAAGTACTTTGGTAATTAGTTGGTATTTGGTACTTTCAATAAAAACCGCGCTAGTATCCGTTAAAAGTGTTTTATTTCATGTCTAGTGAGCGCGTAAGCTTGAGAAGTGAATATTTTTTGGCTCTTAAACTTTAATAGTTTCCTTATTTACTTACGCACAAAGTTACATTATACCTATATACTTAATTCAATTGAATTCCAATTCCCTACTGCATATTTCCGAAAGAATATTCTATTCAACACCGAACTGTCAGTCAAAATGCATAAAACGGATCAACGCAAAGGTGTTTTGTGTATGCAAATTTTTCAGTCTTTCACCTTAGTTTTGCTATTGGATTTCAACTTTATCATGTCAGCTTTAGAGTTGAAATTTATTTGTTTGCCAGGTAATAACAGTAATTTTTGCATTGATTCACATTACACGCTATTTTGCACCGATTTCACATTGCAATAGAGTCGTTTATACGGTGTTCTGAAATTAGACCTATTCGATACCTCTCCTAATTTGCATGGGGCATTGTCAAAGGAAGGTTTATTTTTTAAATGGCCACAAAAGATTTTTTTTAATAAACAACATTGCAAATGCAGGCGAAGTTAAAAATAGAACATCTGCCCTAGAAAACGTAGGGGTGGAGTGTTGCCAAAATTTGAATAATTTACCTGATTAATATTAGCGAGGCATACGGAGAAGAATCCATTGAAATTAAACAGTATGCTTTCGCCCGCGACTTCGTTCGTACGCGTGGACTTTCGGAAAATCCCTAACCATTGACCAGGATAAAAAGTATCCTATATTTTAATCTAGGCATCTATAAAAGCTGTCTACCAAATTTAATCCAAATCTGTTCAGCGTGATTGAGAAACAAACATACATTTTTTCACATTTAAGTAAGTATAATATTATAGTAGGAAGTACCTACTTACGATTACAAGTCAAGGGCTTTTGGAACCATAGGTTAATCAATATTCAAACACCTCAGCTCAAAATTAAAATTCTTACTTGTAAGTTTATTCTGTTTTTTTTAACTTTAAGATCAAATAAAATTAGTAACCCCAGCAACTACTTATCTATAACTTATACTTATTATTGCTTTTATATACATTTTTTTATAAATCTTTTTATAACTCCAGTCTTTAATGAACGAATTTAGAAATTAGGATTCTTTACAGAAAACACATCTTAGGAGAGATCGTTTAGTAGATTGAGGTTTAAGGCGGTTGTATGACCGAAAGTGGCGCCCTCAGAGGTTTTTATTTAATAAGTTATTAATAGAAAAAGATTTTGATAATGTTTATCGTGGAGATTTTAGGGCCCATGGTCTAGTATTTTTAGAAGGTATCACTACATGCTCTCGTAGTCATTCGTAGAAGTAGATAGCAAATGTGTCAAAAACGGTCACTTTTAGCAGTTTTGCTATCTACTTCTAGCAGTGACTACGAGGGAATGTAACGATACCGTCTCAAAATACTAGACTGTGGGCCCTAAAATCTCCACGATAAACATTTTTGAAATTGTGTATTAGAATTATAATATTAATTACAAAGATATTAGAATTATAAAAAGAATTAATTATATATAATTCACCGCGGCGCCACTTTCGCTCAGGGTAATAATACAACCTATGTATTAATATTTAGTCTCTCTATGGTACCTAGGTACCATAGAGAGACTAAATAGTAATGTGCAAAAACTAAGAAAGTCCTAGAAAAGTTTTTTTTTCGGGTTTTACCAAGCATTATGATATTAATGCATCACCTTCTTGTAAATCGATCCAACAATTTGCAATAAAAATTTAAATTAAATTTTCGAATGTAATTTTAACGCGTGCCGGTCCAATAAACGCTTCTGAAACGGCAATATTTTTTTATTTACATTCAAAAAGCGTGAACTAGCGAAAAACTAGTCCAAACAATGGTTTCTATAGAAAATCATTTATGTTTGGCAAATCCGCGCAGGCGAACTTGTATGGCAAACCAGATAGGTTGGTTCACTTCATTCATAGCGACTGGTTTGACCACGCGCCTTCTTTGATTTGCAATTTTTTTGGCATGGAAAGGGTTAATGTCAAGCGTGAGCGCTGTTCTATTACAAAGTTCTATTTTTTAAAGATTTTCTTTATTTTTAAATTTAAATACCTGTAATACTTAAGCTGAAACTTAAGTCTATTTTTTATAGAGGGACAAAAATGACTTTTCACATTTTTCATAATTATCTACACATTTCGTTCCTTTGCAAATAAGGTATAGATACTTACCTACTTACTTAGGTATGTAATATGGGTGATTTAAATTTATTTACAATAATTATGTATGTGAATTTTTGAAATATTGTCACCAAAATCCCAATGGTCGTTTCGAAAATGTCTTTCATGGTATTTGTAGGATTTTTTCTCCTCTATCGATTGGTGGTAACGAGATTTTCATATTACTGCTACTTAGTCACGGAGGAGATGCACAGAAACATAAGTGTTAGTCGATCTTATTTAAAATGTTTTTAGCATTATTTAAAATATGTAATTAACAAAATGCGAAACGTGGAAGCGATAGGCAAAATGTTGAAGATTCTTATGGTGTATTTGCTTTGTTTTAATATTCATTAAATACAGAGAAGATAGAGATTGAAAACCTACTGAAAACCACTAGTTGCTATTTGAACTATTTTTTTTTATTACACATTTTAAAAACTCTAGGTAAGTAGGTATATTTTTTTCACTGATTCTATAAGTTCAGCTAGGTTAGGTAGGGTTTATTTCTAGGTTTAAGAACATAATAAGAAATAAATAAAAATAAATTTAGGTGGTAGTCTAACCTTTTGAAGCTTTTCTGTTTAAAAAAAATGGTGCATTATTTTATGGTGTAAGTTGGGGACCATTCTCCTAGAGAACTCCAAAGCAGCGTACAAAATTATAATAAGTAAAACCAGTATGTGCGGGTCCCTTTATGGAAAAGTACATTGTACGGAATGACCTGCGCGTTTTAGCGAATTATTGAATTATGCAATAATTAGGTACCGCGCCTCTACCGACGCATAAATCATGTGCAAGTAAGAATAAGAATAATATTGCGGTTGTAGTCGTAATTTAGTTAGGTAGGTACCTATTATGGAATTAATATTTTTTGTTCAATATTAAATACTTTTAGATAAATGCACGTTTATTGCCTTCCTTTCTCGTTGACAAACTTATAGTACTTAGTCAAACTGATTTGACCAATGCACCTGAAAACAAGCGCCACTGTTTCAGGCAGCGGCACAAGCTGAGGTGTTACCGTTTCAGCAAAAAATGTGTAAATTCGATGTTAATTTTATATTTTTTTTAACTGTTTTGCTGAATAAACATTTTTCTATTCTTTCTATTCTATGAGGAATTTTGATATTCTTCGTGGACAAACTGGTGTACGTAGGTACTGACTACTGTTACGTCGTGGAACGGCCACGATGCTAAAAAGTCTTGACCAGTAGGAAGGAAGTTGGGTGAGTAAAGCTAGGGTTTCCTAGGATGACGGTGCCGTCATATTACGGCCGTACGTATTTTAGCGGCGTACCTACCTAGAACGTTTTCTATGTGAACAATACGGCGCGCCATTTTGTTTTCATAGACAAGTTCTACGCCGCTAAATTACGGCCGTAATATGACGGCACCGTCATATTAGGAAACCCTAGCTTAAGTCCTACTAGGTACAGTCAGCAAAGCTATGAGCTGAACACCTTAAGATTAATTTTTAGATTGAGAAGTCTATATTGTCTTGCATTTACCCAAAAGTCACAAAAGCATCTTTTGTATAAAAGCAGGTAAAAGACGAACTTTGCAAGCGATTTGTTTTCAAACTGTTAAGGTCGTAACTTTGCTGACTGTACCTACCTCTACTTGTGGTATGCGCAATAAATAATTTAGTTTAGACTGAACAGGTGTACAAGCACAGATTACAAGTCACGGGAAAAATATGTGTAAGTGGTATTAATTAATTTACTTAAAATGTGTAAATCGAGTTTTCTAATATTGTTAAAAATGGCTGGCCAGATTAGATTGAAACTTAATTTTACCGGACCGCACAGATTGCCTCTTTAAACAATTTCGAAAATGGAACGCCAGATTTGGCGCCAAAACGCAGCATGCCTCTTGCGCGCCGCCTCACACACGGCCACGCCCCACACTCGGCCAGCCAATCACCACACTGTACACCCTCGCGCAACACGCAAACTCGCATATTGATCTGCGGACACCGCTCGAACCGTTTACATTTCGACATATCACATGCTAAACACCGACAAACAATAACATATGTTTCGCATTCAATGAAATTTCAACCTTAACTCTTTACACTAAGGTTGAAATTCCAATGCAGTTATTGTAGTCCGTTACGCCTCGGTTCTACGCACTGGGGTGTAATTTATAACATCCAAGCTGCTACTAGTATAATCAATCTTATGGTTTTAGCAATAAAGAAGAGTTTTGCAAGTTATAACATTAGCGAAGTAAGCTGTTTTTAAATTTTGTAAGGACTAAAGCCGTATGTAGTTGTGTGTCCTCTCCTGTAACAACAGAGGGCAAGATAAGAAAACATCTCAAGGTGACCACCGTGTCATTATTATTGATTTAAATGCCACATTTGCATTATACAGTTAGATAGGCAGCACATTCCTACCTACGTACCTAAGTGCTTTATAAAATAGGAAATAATCTGCAGTGTATTGAAAATAATTACTAGTTTATAAACTACTTAACAGGCAGACTAATTTTAATTTAATCAACTTACACTAATTATTACCTACCTACTACAGCTTGACCATAAGACCATAAAGACGATCATAATTTGGCAACACTGTCTATATTTTGAACTGAAAATTTTTAGTTCCATTTTCTTTACTTTCAACTCTTTATGGCTAAGCTACCTACCTACCCATAATCTCTCTTGAATAATCATGATGGAGAATATTCTAAAACGGTACAAGGCAATTGGATGGACTGGATCACTGGATACAAAAAAGGGATGTACAGTTAGAAATTAAATTGTCTTTTTCTGAAATCCAAAAACCCACAACACCTTATCACTGCGCTGTAGACCGCTACAGAGCGCAGTGAAAACTTGAAACTTCCTTTCGAAATGATATCCTACGTTTCGAAAGAATATCATTTCGAAAGAAAGTTTCAACCGGACACAAGTTCTTCTACAATGAATAGGTATCGAGAAAAAAGCAATGATAATGATTACTAATTACGATAGAGATTTAAACTTATAAATAATTCCCCTCTAGTTGCGTTGCGTTGGTAGTTACTGCCATCTAACGGTTTTAAATAGAAACATCTTTCAAAGAGAAAAAGCATTCTACTTTAGCCTTTATGCTTTTGAAGTCAAGTAATAGTTGCGCAAACCTGCAACAGATGGCGTTATGTAATGAATTAGTTTTGTGAAATAGGTACTTATTTATTTTAGTACAAAGAAAACCCTGATCATTTAAACTTAATTTTTATTAAATTTAATATTTATGAATTTTAATACAAATAAACTTAGTAATATTATTATGATACATTAAACATAAACAGTAAAATAAATATTAAACTTTTCAAATAACTTAAAACATCAATTAAGTAGTATTATTTAAACAATCCTTCGATAAAACAAGAATTATTAAATTAATTTTCATACCTATATTTAGTTTAAACTGAATTAATAAATGATTGATTTTATGTAGTTTTGTCTATAACAAATATTTAGTTACAAAAAAAAAATGCTGCACATTGCCGTAAAAAATTAAAATAGATAGCGATTTTCTGAGCCACTGCTAATTTTCTTAAATTTGTTTAATCTTCTTTTCGACATCAACCGTTTAGGTCCCCACTCCTGGGGCACAGGCCTTCCATATGGATGGATAAAGAGGATGGGCCATAACCCACCACACAGGCCCAGCAGCCAGGACCAACGGCTTAACGTGTCTTCCGAAGCACGGAAGAACTCGAGATAAAAAAATTTGGTCACCCATCCCACGACTGACCTTTGCGAAAATTGCTTAATCAATCGCAGAATCAGGGGCTAAACCACTGCGCTACCGAACTCCTTTATAACTACTTTATCAGTAGCTTAACTCAAATGTAAAATTCCATAACAAAAATATGAGGTTTCATAAAATTCTAATATCTTTGGTTTCATAATTATAAATTCTGTAGTTTCACATTAAACATTAGTTTAAATCAAACTGATTATTTACAACACCAATATATAATATATCATTTTATATCCTATTAATTATTATCTAATAATAAAATCATTAAAAGATGTTACTGAATACTCTAAGGACGTTACAGTACATACATGAAAAAATATTATCAGTTCTACTGATAATCTTAAGCTTTTTTTTTATAGCTTTTATTTAAATCTCAACATTTCAATCCAATCACAATTTTATTAGTCTTTAATTTAAACACTCAACAAATAAAGGTTTTTAATCAATTACTTAATTTAACAAACAAGGTTAAAGCGAATAGAAAATAATAAATAATACATAATACTGCCTACTTAGGTTAAAACATAATAATAATAATGCTTAAATTTCTAAAGATGCACGTCCACTGCATCGGAATTAGAGTGGACTGATTTGTTGCTTTGTATGGATTTCTATGGCACTGTGTGTACTGATCCAACCATGCCGACAGTCCGATTCCGATGCTGTGAACGAGTAACATTATAGTGCACTGTTGTGTTGAGATTACTTATAGAGAATCACTATATCAAAATAAAGATTTTTATATTGAACCAAGAATTTCCAATTCTTTTAGTGAAAGGCTAGGTAAGAGTAGGTACCTACATTTGCAGTTTGTGAGAACATTTTAAGGTAACTCTATCAATGTTGAAGGCTTTAAGTTATATCAAACACCTATTTTAAACAACGCACAAATAAACACATATACCAGAGGTGCCCATACGGTCGATCGCGATCAACCTGTCGATTACAAGAGGTTTTAAGGTTGATCACCAAGGATAACAGATTTGACAATTTGCATCCAATGTAGTTTTGCTTAAGCATTTTTTTTATTGATAAATGTTTGGTGGGTTAAACGGTCAAAATGTCGAACTCTTAGTCAAAAATTTTGCTAAGTTGATCTCTTTAAGAAAAACGATGGGCACCCCTGACATATACCAACTCAAACCTCAGATGGTTTATCCGAGTGCCTTGATGGTTCGTTTAGAACTAAGGGGATATCCCCCCCAACATCCTTAGGTACCCAACCTACAGATTCATCCTCCATTATTTTCTTCTCTGCTTGCAATCTTTCATATTCATCAATTTCGATTTGATACTTTGGGGTGGTTATTCCGAAGAAATTAGCCAAAGATTCACCGGCATAATCTACTGCATTAAGTACTTTGTTGCCCGATTTCCATGCATAATGGGAAAACCATGGAACCCATTCTAGAGATTTCTGGAAATAATAATAAAAAAACTAACTACCTACATACTTGGTCTACAGTATTGCGCAGTGGTAGCTATGATTCATCAGTAAATAAAATGCGAAACCAATAAATAAGTATCGAAGGTTAAATAAACAACAAAAACGACCTTCATACAGAATATCATTGAATTTTAAGCCATTGTAACGATAAAATAGCTGCTTTTAGCTATAGGTACTTAAATAGATTATTATAACTTACAGGATCAACATCAGCTTCCACGGCTTTTTCGCTATATAGTTCACTAACATTTTCTTCTTCAAATTCTTCGTCTACGCCATCGCTAAAATGTAAAATTCTACTTGGTTTCTTGACTGTCACCTCAACTTCACCATTGGAACTCATATTTTAACTTTTAAAAGAAAGTTTGGAATAGGAAAATTCTATTAATACTCCAAAAAACGATAATAAAATAACATAACAATTCTAGAAAATAATTATTCTGCTGCTCTGCTCTGTTTATGTCACAGGTTTATGTTTATTTATTTTTTATTTGGTTTGTTTGACGGACTTTGAAGGATGTCAATGTCATGTTGTCTTCTTCTTCTTTTTTTTTTTTTTTGGTTAATTTTTTCCGCTTCGAGCATTAATATACTATATCTATGTTCGAGCACATAGATATAGTATATTAAAAGGGGTTCGAGCAGAAAAGGCAAAGGCTCATTTGCGCCATACAGCCATGACTATTATTTGTATTAGGGCATAGATATAGTATATTAATTAGGGCAATCTACTCCTCTTCAGAGAGTATATTTTGCCAGTGTCAAGTGGTGGTATTGTGTCAGGGTTGCGTTCCAAACCTACGCTCCGAGTGCAACCAAACTTTTTCACTTACCGGCACGGCGACGGGACGGCGACGGCGACGGAACGGCTGCCGTGGCAGCATAAATGTATGAGTTTATGTTAAATCCCGACAACGCTGCTGTACGTGTCCCGCCTGCACTACAGTACGAAACCTGATGATATTGTAGAGTACATCAGAGTGAAGACCAAATTCTGTCTGAGGGTCGAGCGGTTGGAGTCTCGCCACAATGTGAATTTCAATTCATTTGTGGTGAGGGTACCGACCGAACATCTGTCGGCCTTCATGAAAGAAGATTTTTGGCCGAAGGGTGTTTTGTTCCGACGGTTTCGCGGTCGGATACCGGACACTGCGTTGCGCAACATGTTGCCGCCATCAGTACGTGGAAAATAGTTTATGAAATTTAATTTAAATATATGTATGTTAGTCTGTAAGGTATATATTGTATGGGCCTAGTCGCCTGAATTAAATTAATAAATAAAAAATAAAATAAATAAAATATATGGCACGCTTTTCCACTTGCCGGCGACGGCGACCGACGGCGACGGCACGGCCCGTTGACCGTGGGGGTCAACGGGCCGTGCCGTCGCCGTGCCGATGCCGTCAAATCTATGTGTGTTTTGTATACGTACGTAGCCGTGTGCGTGTGTGTGTGCGCGCGCGGGGCAGGGTACAGCCTGTACAGTCGCGATCGCAACATTATTGTTGACAAGCTTACATTTGAGGTCGTATGCACTTATTTTGTATGAAATGAACTACAAATATAAGTTTGATATTGTTTTTTATGTGATATAAATTACAAATTACCATATTTAATTTTTTTTATACACAGCATATTACAAGATATTCTTATTATTTATACCACAACATAAAAGTCATTTGTACGTAGGTACATTATTGTAATAGTTAGGTAAATTGATTAATTCCAAATATAATAAAAATTGCTAATAATTATTATAGTATATAGTTTCAACTGTAGATTTACAGTTTTTTCGATATCTTTTTTTCTTTCTTGTGTTAACTGGCAAAGTCTACGGTACGGCATACGTAATATTCAACTGATTGCACAGATGGCGTTAGTGGATAAACTGTTTTTCGATCGGTGCGTTCAGTCGAAAACTGTTTTTGAAAAAATTTAGTATCCTTCTTTTGGATTGTTTCACATAAATTCTCTAACAGATAATTAAATGTTTCTTGAGTCATTCGAAAATAGTTAAAGAATTGCTTATTGTTCATTTTTAGTTTATCAAATAAAGTATAGAAAGAACCCTTTAAATACCTAACTTTAATAAGTGGATCGACCCAAAAATTTACTTTTCTACGTTGTAGATATTTGTAGAAAAGGTAGAGCAAATAAATAGTACGACGACTAGACGAGGACATTTTTAAGTCTTGTATAATTGGCGTGCGTGTCTGTACTGAGCGTAGCCCGCGCCGTCGCCGTCGCCGTGCCGTCTAGTGGAAAATCGGAGCGCCGGCACGGCACGGTGCCGTCGCCCTCGCCGTGCCGTCGCCGTCGCCGTGCCGGTAAGTGGAAAACCGCGTGAAGTTCGGTTGTCACAACCATCCCGTTCCAAACGTCAGAGCGTTGCAACTTTTTAACCATCAAAAAAGGTGGTTGGAAAACGCTCTGACGTTTGTCTATAGAAAAAATGACAATGTCAATTGACAATATTTTGTATTATAATAATTCTTAAAATAATCATGGTAGTTCCTCAAAAAACGGATTTTATTTGATTTAGAATAAAGAAAAGTTTAAATTATTCGTATTCCAAATTGAAAATGAAGACTTTGTATTGACATAGTTAAAGTTCTTGGTCGTTCCGAGCCTTAGAGCTAGTAACAAAACAACCAAACAACCGCGCTCTAAGGCTCTGAACGCAACGCTGTTTACATTAGAATGCGGGTGCATCGCATTCCAATGCTGCTTGGAGCATTTGGCACGAAGTATATCAAGACTTTTTACTCGGTTAGTTTAGCCACCACTACAATAAAAGTCTCAGCTTCACACAACCAAGATCGCGCCTATTTCAATTATCCCACATATTGTTCAGTTGCATAAACACTTGTATCACAAAACTGCACTGATTATAGGACAAAATATCCACTATGAATCAATTTGCAAATAATTAAAATGGACACTAAACCGACCTTTATAAAATAGCGCCAAAAACTCACCTACGCTCCGAGTGCAACCTAACCACAACCAAACGCTCTAACGGCGCGCGGCGTTTGGCGGCGTTCCATCCAAACATTAGAGCGTGACGTTCGGTTGACACAACCATCCCGTTCCATACATCAGCCTGCCTAGCATGACCGATTTATATCGCGTGATATAGCATTTTATCGATACTCCCTGTCAAACTCCTTTGTCTTTTTGTCAGTTAAACGTGATAAAACGCTATATCACGCGATATAAATCGGTCATGCTAGGCAGGCAGAGCGTTGCAACTTTTTAACCATCGAAATCGGTGGTTGGAAAACGCTCTGACGTTTGTCTATATATAGAAAAAAAAATAAAAAAATGTCAAATATTTTTTTTATGTATTTTGATGTTTTTGAGTCTAAATTCTTAAAATAATCATGGTAAATCCTCAAAAAACGGATTTTAAATGATTTAGAATAAAGAAAAGTTTAAATTATTCGTATTCTAAATGGAAAATGAAGACTTTGTATTGACATTGACATTTAAAGTGCTTGGTCGTTCCAAACCGAGTGAGGTATAAAACAACCAAACAACCGCGCTCTGAGGCTTTGAACGCAACCCAGGTTTGGATTTGGAACGCGACGCCCCCCCCCCCCCATAGCTAAACGTAATATACTATATCTATGCTAAACGTAGTGATTATAATTCAGCGTTGCCAGATGTACCGCTTTTCCACTTTTTACCCCGCCTTTTTGACAATAAATCCACTTTCCACTTTTAACCTACGCGGTTCCGCTTATTTCGAATCTACAAAGTATGAGGAATATTATCTTTTTTTTTTGACGGAGTGGGGATAACGACTCGGCTATTTTGCGTTTCTGATATTATGCGCCTAAAGGGCCCAAAATACGCGTTCCGTGCCACCCGATTTCAAGATATTTGCCTCGTACTTGTACTAGCTAGAACAACCCCTTTTTGGAGGTTAGATGGCACGTCGAAGATAATAAGCTGCTTTATGTACTTAGTTCATTTAATAAAGAAAGGACTGTCATTTTTGTTTTTACTTTAATTTGCAAACAAATTCCCTTGCCTTATCAGCACACGAATCGTAAAAGAAAAATCGATGTAAGTAAATGTTAAAACAAGAAATTCCACTTTTTTGTTAAAAATCCGCGTTTTTTAAGCACAGCTACCGCATTTTTATATTGCTCATCTGGCAACACTGTTATAATTATTCTCGCCCATACATGGCACAGAGAAAGCAATACTATACATACATGGGCTATTGGGCTGTGCAATCATTGTGCGTGCATTTATTTATATCACAGATTACTAATTTGTAGCAATTAAATTCTTAAATAGATTGTTATACTTTCCATGATTCATTCTAATAGACTGTTTCTGCGATAAACATCCCGTCCCGTGTGAAGACAATGGAAGGTTTTTGCAGAGGGTGCCTAATTCGATATGATGATCCAACTGAACTTTTACCCTACACAGAAAAAAACAGGAGATTATTCATTTACTCCACCGGGATTCAAGTGAGTGTTTATTTGTAACCATGTCATGCAAGAGTAAAATACTTGCTTTATGCAGATTTGAGATCGTTAAATCCTGCCGCTTACAATACATAATTTACAGAAGTGAAACTAAAACTAACCAATATTTTTTTCTTTCATCAATGAAAAGTTATAATTTTACCGAAATTCTTACAGTAAATCCACTTTGTTACTCTGTACGTACAAGTAAAACGAATGCCAGTGCACAAAAAGTGTAAATAAGTGTATAAACAAAAAAAAACATCTTTTCAGGTCAGACCAAATGAAGTTGATACATTCCAGCTATGCAAAGATTGTCACGTGAACATGAAACTGTCCTGCAAGTTCAAGAAGCAATGTAGGATATCTGACAAGAAATTTAAACATTATTTGTCATTGAAAGAAGTTGGGGATGCATTCAATCTTGCCACATTTCTCAAAAGCAATGACAAAAGCTTAGGGTGAGATTTTTTGAAACTGCTAATAAATCTTTAAACCCATAAGATCCACCTAACTTTTTTATTGGTTTATTGGGTTAGTAATAATAAGAATTATTTAATTGGCTATCTACTGCTATTATTCATAATTGTTTATTGCTGTTGGTCTTCCTAGAAATAAATATAATTTTAACATAACCCCTCCGTGACGGGATCTCTTTAATAAAAAAATTTGTCATTTGCATCTTCATCAAACATATGGCTTGTATCAATGCCCTTTCTCCTTCTGTTATTATCAGATTTCAGATATTTTTTAATTGGAGTTAATGTTTGTTATCAATTTTTTTGTATTGAAAGTATTTTTATGTTATAATCCGAGGTTGGAATCTGCCGGTCATTCCAACCAGGTCCACATTATTATAGAGCGAGAGCAGAGAGCGTTGGTAGTCTGATGCAATATGCTTGCCCGCAGGTTTGCTGAGTGTAAACAGACAAGACAAGTAAAAATAACCCTATTTAAGGCGTATTGTCAGAGTTTTTACACTTGCAACCTGTGGTGTGACTATACGCAAAAGACTGTCAATGCACTCCGTGTGCAGTATAATAATGCCTTCAGGATGCTGATGGGGCTCCCCAGATACTGCAGTGCGTCTGCCATGTTCGCAGAAGTGGGTGTGGATGACTTTCACTGCATCCTGAGGAAGCGAACAGCTTTGATTTTAAGAAGAGTTCGGGGGAGTACCAACAGCATCCTGACAGTTGTAAAAGACAGGCCTGATTGTCAGCTGTTCAGGCACTGGATCCAACTGCATGTGAACGGATCCCAAAAATATTTGAATTACTATCTATCATATAAGTATTTATAATAGGTATTAATTCAAACATCCATAGAATATAGTTATTTGATTTAAAAAAACGAATGTGCCCATACTACTAACATAGTTATTTAAGTGAATGTATACTAACAAATGGATGTATGGTCCGAAATAAAACTATAATGATTATTATTATTATTATTAAAAAAAAAAAAAATCCCGAAAAGAAAATAAATAGAGTAATCAATCACTTAAACCAAAATCATATCACTTAAATGACCAGACCAGCAGATTCCGATGTCTGATTAAAATAAATAAATGAACTTAAATAATATTATATTACTAAGCCTATCGACAATGCAACTTTGACAGATTTCCATTATTAAGCGGGAGTAGCACACCGGGTAATCAAGGTGCTGCAACAGAACAGGAGAAAGATGATGACAATGGTAATAAAACTATTTTTTAGGGCTTTCATTATTAATATTGCTTATATTTAATACTTAAACTATTAGGAGGGGGGCTCACTCAGTTGAGCCAGGATATGTGACACAGGGTTCTCATGTGTCAGTTGAGACAGCTACGCGACTAACGTGACAAAAAGATAAAGTGCATACTATAAAAGGCACACAGATTTGTGCAATTTGAAATTGTACTTTATTGCCGTTCAGCAAGAGTAGCTTATTATTTGATTGTCCTCATGTAGATGGGCTTCTGTATGTTTAGTTTTATTATATATTTTGTGCCATGCCCATCAGGTCTTTATGATACTCTGCCCTTAAGTCTTAATTTAGCATTATACTAATTTTAGATTCAACATGTACAAGTATTAGGAATTTTATGACTGATATACTGCAAGGTGAAGAAATGCCTGATGCTGAAGCTCATATAATAAAAGAAGTTATTGAGGAAACAGATCTCTTAGATGATACTTTAGATTCACAATGGCTTCAAGATGATATCTCAAGAGATACTGATTTCAAGGATTTGAGGTATGTTTGTTACATAGAACTATAGCCGCTTAATATGACAATGTGCCTTTAGCCTTAAAATGTATGCACCAGTTATTAAAAATAACTTAATATACTTATTTTTCTTATTTAGTTTCAGTCCATTTTCAAACCCACGATCTATCAACTTTGATCATTGCTGTACACCAAATAAACACCAAGAAACCATAATCAATTATGATGATACCATATCTGATCAAAATAAAAAAAATACAAATTATGAAGATAGGATTGATGTCCCAAATACAGATACAACACATGTTGAAACTTTACAAACTCTACAGACTGTAACTGATGCAGAAAAAGATAATCCTAATGAACATGATATTTTGTATGATGAAATCACTGATCAAAATGTAAATTATGTTACACAAAAGGAAAATGATGCAGAAAATAATCATAATAATGAACATGGTATTTTGTATGCTGAAATCACTGATCAAAATGTAAATTATGTTACACAAAATGAAAATCATCCAGAAAAAGATAATACTAATGAACATGATATTTTGTATGATGAAATCACTGATCAAAATGTAAATTATGTTACACAAAATGAAAATGATATTGCTGTAATGAACACTGATTATGATAATATTCAAAATGAAACTCACTATGTTGCAAAAGCTTTACAACAGCACCATACAAATCATGTACAAAACCAAGATGAGTTAGCAGTTAAGTATCTTCTTGAATCAAACGAAGAAAATGGATTTGTTACCAGCGATAAAAATGATAAAAACAATACTTTTTCTTCTGGTACAAAATACATTAATGTTAATCAAGATAAAAGTGGTATGGTTGAATTCAGTTTAACATGGCAAGACAGTGAGACGAAGGAAAATACTACAAAAATGATTGTAGTAAATGAAACTAAAGATAATCAAAATAGTGAATTAAGTACATTTATAGACCATGATTTAAACAACAAGTTAAATCATGTTGAATCATCACAAGGCGAAATTGAAATTAATCTTAAAGTTGCCCAGGGAGAGCAATGTGATAATCAAAATGAAAAAGTCATTTTAGAAGAAATAAAGACTGGAAGTGATAAAGATTTCATATTAGATGACTTATTACTTTTACCCAAAGGTATTGATTTTATACTTCAATATTATGTATATATAATTTTCATTGATAAAAAAATATTAACAATTATTTCAAGTCAAGTAATAACATTGTCTATTTTCCAGAATATCTTAAAGCACCTGGTGCATCTACTCCAATGATTAACGATATTCTATTTGGAGAAAAACTAGATATCAAAGATGGTGACAGTAATAAAAATATTATACAGAAATCAGGAAAAGAAGAAAATGGAATCGATATACTAGATGAAATGTTGAATCAAGGTGTTAAGGAATTTAGTATCCACACTCGAGAAAGCCAGGCAGCTGATGTCTATGATTTGCAGCAACTCTACTGCAAACCATGTGATAAGAAATTCAAAATTCTCAAAGGGTTAAAGATACATTTAGTCAGATATCATGGATTTAATTTACCACCGACAGAGAAAAGAGATAGAGCTTTTGATGAGCAAACTAGGATATGCGATATCTGTGGTGCAACTTATAATCGGTTTAAGTCCTTTCAAATCCACCTGCAATCACATTCGGTAAGCTTTTGTTAAGGCGACTACACACGTCCACTAGCGCCGCCGCCAATTAAATTTATTTTTATTACTCGTACCTAACTATGACCATTTAATATGTGTCCAATATAAGTTGTAAAATAATTTTTTATCCAATCAATAGTCGCCACACTGTAGTTTTGATTGAAAAATGAGAAGTATTGAAGAGTTATCAAAAAAAATATTGGACACATTAATGGTTGTTTTATTTGTTCAAATATTGGCCTGTTTTGAGTAATAATAAAAATAAATGGATTCGCGGCTCTAGTGGACGGGCATAGTCGCCTTAAATGGTGATTGTATTCGTGAACTACATAATTATACACTTGGTCAAAATTGCCTTGTCTAGTTGTAATAAAATAGTAGTTTATGAAACTGATGCATAATGAAGGTATTAAAACATGAATGTGTGTTTAAACGGCTCTGTATTTAATAGTATCACACGAGTGTTTTAATACGAGAGTTTCATACACTACTTTATCTACTCTCATACAATTTGTGATTGAACCTACAAAATAAAGTAGGTAGGCAGTACGTAAGACGTTTTTCCGTCGCCGCATCTAAAATATCGAGTGGAGTCAAATTGCCTTTGCCTTTTGCCACTGCCTTTTCTTGGATTTGCCCTGTATCGTAATGAGAAAAATAGTACATTACAGCCGTGAACGGGAAGCTAGCGATTGCATTGTCGAGGATGGTTTGAAGCCCGAGCCGCAGGCGAGGGCTTTAATCATTCGAGGCAATGCAAGTAGCTTCCAGAACAAGGCTTGTATAGTGCTTTTCTCAAGAAATGCGAGGAAATAAAAAACTTTTCAATTGAAACTTAATTAAATTTAATTCCCGCGTTTTTTTTTTGGGTGCATTCCAGCAGTTTAATCGCTCGAAGCGCCGAAAAGCAAAATGAGATTTATCATAGACAAATCCTCTGAGTAATCTTGAATTACGTGCAGCGCCATCTACCGCCGAGAAGCAAAAACCCATCTCATTTCGCTTCTCGGCGGTAGATGGCGCTGTACATAATTCAAGATTACTTAGAGGATTTGTCTCTGATAAATCTGGTACAATACAATGTAATATTTATTTATTCTTATAGTAATATACTCTGTGCGCACCATTTTTTTTTATTGTATCGTTATTATAGTACCTATTAAATAATTTTACCTTTATAATATTAACTGTCTTGTCGTTGGCTTGCGTGCCAGAAAAAAGGAACTAAAGTTATGGCTGTATGGTGCAAATGTGCCTTTGCTTTTTTTGTTTTTGTGAACAGCTAAAACAAAAAAAAGAAGTTGCCGCAGACCACCCAGATCATCTTCGCACTGTACCTACTTCCCGCACTGGTGCTGGTGCGGGAAGTAAGTATTGAAATTCATTCCTGGCCTGAATTTTAAATTTAGAATGTGATGAACCAGACCCCCTCGGAAATGTGGAACGCCCCGCATTCCTTTTTCAAATGGAATGATAAGATTTCAGAGCAGAAGTGAGAAAAAGTTATTTTTCACTCCTCTTGCTCAAAAAGTTAAAGTTTTTTCTTTTTTAATGTCTGTCTATTACCAATGAGCCTACTAAAACGAAAAAGTATTTATTCATAATTACTAATAAAAACTCGCTCGACTTAACACTGGGGGTCTATTACGAAAAATTTCATGCGATACACGCAGGTGCGTCCGTGCTTTATGATTGTTTCCTATTACAACGCACTTGCGTATGCGATATTATCGCAAAGTGATTGCGTTAGTTTGACAGTTTTTCTCTAGTTTATTCAAATTGAAAATGTGTTTAATAGCCACAACCGACGAACTACAGACGATTATCGTGACCAAGTGACTGCGTTACGCAATTAGTACGCTATTTTCGTAATTGGCCCCCTGTTTTTCATTCTTATTTTTGAAAATAGAACTAAAAGCAAAACTTCGGTGAAATCATAGACTTATTTATACTCTGTGCACAGAGTGAATCGTAGAATGCGTGTTTGTGTTGCTTAGCTGCTACAGCAGAAATTAAAAAAAGGTACCATGGCGCGAAATCTTTAGAATTTTTCTATAATTACAAACTAATTGAATTGTGTGACTGTAATAGGAAAGAAATAGTTTTAATCTTTTGCCGTCAAGCACAAATCATTTATTTAAATATTGTACAAAAAGTTTTTATGAAGTGGAGGATAGAAAAACGAGTGGATTCGTTTACGGAAGTAGGTATAAACTATTTAATATTGTCTTTTATTTTCTCGCATTCGTAGTGAAAAGTATACCTAGTGTAACACACGACGCTAAAACCCATTGTAACTCGGTTTCTATTTATTCCCTCGCTAAAGCTCGGGAATAAAACTACCTCGTATGCAATGGGTCATTTTAGCGTCTTGTATAACAATCTACTACATTACATTGTGAGTGTAGATAAACTACTATTTCAATACAGTTGCTCGAAAATGTAAGTTTACGATGACAGTCGAGCGTGCGGAAAGTTGATTTTACCGCACGCCGTGCGTTTTTGTTTACGGAGTAGTACACGACGTTACGAACGTTTTTTTTAATTTCTACTAGCTTCCGCCCGCGACTTCATCCGCGTGAACAGTAGAAAAATATTGCAACCAGTTTAAAATGACCCCTTTAGTGTATGAAAGCTAGTACTACGGAGAGTTCAAGCTGTTTCCCTGGTTCCACCCACCTGAATTTGATGAAACATAGCTTAGATTTTAAGTTGGACCTCAATCTACTAAATTGTGAAAAATCCATCAAAATTCGTTTAGCGGTTTTTGCGTAATTCGCGCACAAATATTAAGAATTTACAGTTTTATTATATGAATAAATTACAATTTCAGCAGTACCTATAATGTTTTCTCGCAAATGTATTGAAAAACGTAGTATGGCACACGGTTGTTAAGGTTTTTTACCAACCTTGTATCATAAATTTATTTATGACTAGCTTTCCGCCCGTAGCTTCGCCCGCGTGGACTACAGGTTATATCGTGCGGGCAGAGACCCGTGCACAACAGTGGGATAAAATAAGCCTTATGTCCTTCCCGAAGGTCCCATCTACCTCAGTACCAAATTTCATCAAAGTCGGTTCAGTAGTAAACTACGCTTTCACACCTTTAGGCGATTTAATATAATAATATTAATATGATTGGGGATTATTACTTACTCTATTTATGGCAGCAGCGATAAAATTACCAATTGATATCGTCGAAATTTCAGTAAGTACCTAATTACCTTTTAATTATATTTCAGGATAAACCAATAGAGTGTCCGGAATGTCAAACATCATTCGTCTCGGTAACTCAGTTGAAGAGACATTTGAAAAAACATCAAGTCCCTAAAGTGGAAGTCAAAATTAATGAAGTGAGTGTTGCAATAGCAAAAATTATCTTAACTTGTTTTATCCACAACGAGATGAGTGTTGGCCTTGTTAGTGACAATAAAGCGGGAAATACATTAGGCTGACGCCTGCCACGTACGCCGATTTGGGCGCATCCAATAATGTACTCTATGTGCGCGTCAGAAGATATACTTTTCGTTGCGTCGCGTAACGTGGTATCGCGTCACAAGGCGTGGATGATACTCGTGAATGGAGTGTAGCTCTAAAATACCAGCCTCTATGTTGAATCGTAAGATAGAGAGGACAGAAATCAATAACTGGAATCTCAGACGAATCTCACCGGAATCTCAAACGAATTCGAGTGCATTGGTCGGTGTGAGCTGTCTATGACGTGTATGTGCGTTGCTCGAGCACGCGTAGAAGTTTGACTTCTGTCCTCTCTATTTTATGGTCAAATGGTGTGGCCCATGTCGGCCCAATGTAGTTCCCGCTTAGAGCGCCCGCACATCGAGCTACTAGTCGCGACCACTAAACGCGACCACAAACTGTCGAGTTTGTTCATACATTTTGTATAGTATCGGCGCAAACCGAGCGTTCGAGTGGCCGCGTTAGAGCCACAAGCTGCGCTCGTCGCCCGCGCTCGCTACTTGTGGCCGCGATTGTCGCTCGTATCGCGCGCATACTCGACCACAGTAGCCGGCTTCTTCCCGGCGACCACTAAGCTCTAGAGTCTGGTCAACGAAAGATGAGATTGAAATGGCGGCGCCACTTTCCCAGTTAAATTAACGTTTAGAGGTTAAGTTATTGGAAACTGAACCTAAAATAAGGCGCAAAATTAGTTCCATTTCCAACCGAGTCTCATCTTTCGTTGACCAAACTTTAGCGGCTGCGATTGATGGCTGCGTTTAGGGGCTTGACTGAGCCACTGCTGGTCGCGTTTAGTGGCCGCGACTAGTGGCTCAATGTGCGAAGGGTCTTAAGGTCGAACGTAGAACCACAACACTTTACCCGGAATCCTCGACCACTGAGAAACTAGGTATAGGTACCTAGCTATCTTCTCTAACTGACGGAACACAACAATGTTAAGTTGTTGTTATGGCGTCATACTGAGGTTAGATGGCGGTAGTGGAGGCCTCGGCAGGATCTTTAGCGGTGACAGTTAATACGTAGTAGTAATTTTTGGGTCTCATTGGCGGGGGACGTAGTGCGGGGCGACTGCGTACACCCAAAACTCGTACTAGGCATACCCCCCTCTTCGCCGTACCTTGGTATCGAACCAAATACACAAAAAATGCTGTATTGAATCGCCTACCTGCTTTATATAACAAAAAATATAGATGTATTGACCTTTTTAATCTTAGTAAAAGCGCACTAAAAAGGAATTACATAAAAGTAATTTAAACAACAGCCATCCGCGCATTCATTCACGTAGGGCACTTATTAAAATATATAATTTATAAAAAAAAAAAACTTCTTACTAAAATAAATGTATTACTTAGCTTTAGTTTAGATTAACTTTAGAAAAACAATTTTATAACATTCATACAATTATTTTTTATAACTTACAGAATAAGTTTCTTGTTTTTAAAGAAAAAGTATTATTGTTTCTTATTATGTTTATTTAGTTATATTTAGTTTTAGTTTTTGCTGGGTACTACCTTTCTTTTGTTTTAGCCTCATAAAATGTTATGAAACTCTGTAATTGGCTTAAGAGTTAAGTAATAATATTATAAGTTACATAAGATACGTTTGCAAAAAAAGCTATTGAGTTTCTAAATAAATACTTAAATGCGCAGTAATCCCCTCTAATTTCTCTCACCACACATCGCACGACTTACCGGCACTATGCTAGCCAAGCCACAAAAACCCAATCAACCAAAGTTTTGAATAGACAAAGCTCATAAACTTATCAGATTTCAACTTACTCAACCAATTTAGATATTTTTGCTACATAAAAATATGGTTTTTTTTTACAGAAATGGATCTGCACTATTTGCGGAAAACAATTCAAAAGTTCTGGCAACTTTTCTACACATATGAAACGGCATTCGCAAAACTACACTGTTACGTGTGACGAGTGTGGAAAAGGGTTTTATAAAAAGGCAGACCTTGTATCACATTTACGGTGAGTACAGTCAGCATCAAATTGATATGAGCGTCTAGAGTAGTCTAAATGATCTGAAAAACATAAAAAAAAACTGATATACGCAGTTTGGTTCGGATTCGGACTGCGTATCATGGGCGACATGGGCGTACCCAGGTTCTGAACCGGGGGGTGGACAAATCAGATTTTTCATAAGCACCTAGTCAAATAAATAAACATAAATTAAAATGGGTAGGTATTTTAAAAAAAATCAGGATTTCGGGGCTGTTGTTGGGACAAATAAATATATAATAGTCAGATAGTTTTATCCATCTACCTTGTAATCCTGCCTGCCTATTGCAAGAAAAAGGTCGCGTAGAGCGATTTTTTGACAACAGCATATAGTAGTTGGAGGTAAACAATATCCAGGGGGGGGGGGGGGGCGCTGCCCCTCCCTGTCCCCCTCGGTACGCCCATGCTGCGTATATCAGATATTATGAACAAGTATACATATAGTAAACACACAAGGTGTTCATAATGTCGACGACCTGAGTGGTGCAGTGGTCAACTTGCCGCCTACCACGCAAGAGGTCCCGGGTTCGATTCCCGGCCGGGCAGAAATTGAAATGATGAATTTTAATTTCTGTGACGGGTCTGGGTGTTACTATGTATATTAAGTATATATTTAAAAAAAAAGTATATAAGTAGTATATCAGTTGTCTAGCATATTACAATATTACAAGCTTTGCTTAGTTTGGGGCTAGATGGCGCTGTGTGAAATTGTCCAACCATTTATTTATTATTTTTATTATTATAATATCTTACTACTCATTGTTTTATATTTATATGAGCAGTCAGGGTGTTCAAAATTATCTTAGCAAACAAAACTCCCAAAATTATCAGTGCGTAACGTAATGTAATTGCATTGCAATTTCGAACTGCGTATATCAAATTGCTTTGTTAGCGCGAGAGCGACAGAGATAAAGTACCTATAGACGGGTCATTGTACATGGACATTTCAGCACCTTGGGCATTTTAGCACCTTGGGCGTTTTAGCAGCTTGGTCATTTCAGCAACTTGGTCATTTCAGCACCTTGGTCATTTTAGCACCTTGGTCCGAACGCCCCGAAAGGATTTTTCAGATCATTTTGACTACTCTAGACGCTCATATCAATTTGACGCTGACTGTACCTAACTATGCTTGCGTTATTATTGATCGGATTCGTATATTTTGTGTTGTAGGGTTCATACAAGAGAGAAACCATTCCAGTGTAAAATATGTCATATTAAATTTACTGCGAAATATACTCTTGATAAACATACAAAGAAATTTCATCTGGGTGAGTAGGTATTTTAGCAGCACAGTTTTTATTATTATTTTATTTTATTATACAGGTTTTCACAGATTACTATTTTACAGACGTGACAATTGTAAATTACAATGACAATTTGATGTACCATGGACCATGGGCAACAGCGTCATTAACCACTCCCAAGGTTAAAATCACACACAACATACCTCCATAGGGCCACAACGAAATTTTCTGACACTGTTATTGCGTAAGCAAAGCAAAGTGTTTTAATTGCCATATTTAATTTAAATGACCAAAAATGATTTCACAACACTGTCCACCCAAATCATAGTAATTTTGAAATTTACATTAATAACACAATAATTATGTTTTCACTCCTCTTACTCAAAAAGTCCGTCATTGTAAAGTACAAGAGTCGAGTTAAAATAGCATAATAACCCCTAGGGGATAAAGTTTTTTCTTTTTTAATGTTTGTCTATTACCAATGAGCATACTAAAACGAAAAAGTCTTTATTCATAATCACGAATAAAAACTCGCTTGACTTAATACTGGGGGTCTATTACGAAAAGTTTAATACGATACACGCAGCTGCGTCCGTGCTTCGTTCTGATTGATTCCTATTACAAAGCACTTGCGTATGCGATATTGCAAAGTAATTGCGTAAAGTTGACAGTTTCTCTCTAGTGGATCCGTCATTATTCGTTCAATAGACTATGGACTACGATAGCTACATTGAAAATATTTGTAATAACTACAACCGACGAACTGCGGACGACTATCGTGACCAAGTTTCGTAATAGGCCCCCAGTTTCTCATTCTTATTTTTGAAAATGGAACTAAAAGCATCTCTTCGGTGAAATCATAGACTTATTTATACTCTGTGTACAGATTGAATCGTAGAATGCGTGTTTGTGTTGCTTAGCTGCTACAGCAGAAATTAAAAAAGGTACCATGGCGCGAAATCTTTAGATTTTTTCTATAATTACAAACTGATTGAATTGTGTGACTGTAATAGGAAAGAAATAATTTTAATCATTTGCCGCCAAGCACAAATCATTTATTTAAATATTGTACAAAAAGTTTATAAAGTGGAGGATAGAAAAACTGAGTGTACCTATTCGTTTACGGAAGTAGGTATAAACTATTTAATATTGTATTTTATTTTCTCGCAATCGTAGTGAAAAGTAAAGTGTAACACACGACGCTAAAACCCATTGTAACTCGGGTTTCTATTTATTCCCTCGCTAAAGCTCGGGAATAAAACTACCTCGTATGCAATGGGTAATTTTAGCGTCTTGTATAACAATCTACTATTAGAGTTTTTAACATTTTGTCACAATGCCGTCATTTCATATCAAAACGGTCAGGTCAGAGCCAACAAAGTTGCGAACGCTAGGTGGCGCTGAAAGCGTGCACGCACGGAGCCAATAGCGCCGCGTTGTGTTGTAGGACGTGCCTAGTTTCATGCCAAACAGCGCCGGCGCTGCGTACGACTGTTCCATACAATCAAATAGTTTTTATAAATAATTAATAATCAATATTTTATCTAATGAATTTTATTTCAGGCGAGACGCCATATCAGTGCGATAGCTGTTCTCATAAATTCGTTTTGAAATGCGACTTGTTGCGTCATTTGAAGATTTCAAATATTTGTATGAAGATACGGGCCGGTCTGATAACGAAGAAACCTGAAGTTTACAGATATCAGTGCGCGTATTGCAGAAATAAGTTTTGCAAGAAACAAGAGTTTGTTAAACATCAGGAGAACTACAAACCTTGTGCTACCTTACATTGTAGTAATAAACATTGCCTTGTCGTCGACGGAACTGATCAGACTACAAACTCAGACATTGAAATGGTAGAAGAAATCTAAATAAAAGACTGGGACTAATTCAATATTCACGTTTTTTATTTTAATTAACTTAATTGTTAAATTATTTATACAGTTTTTGGTCAAGGAATGGAAATGAAACGCGATGTTATAAACAACACTTGATTATATTTATAAAGTCTGGAGCTAAGTAAAAAAAAACAATAATGATGACAAATTAAGGTTGCATAGGTTTTAAAATGGTTTGGCACAAGTAGGCTTTTAAATCGAGGTCGCTGTGTGTAATAATTAATAAAAAACAAAGATGTCTAACTTAGTCAAAACGTGGTTGTATTAAAAATTGTTTTACTTCGATTGATTTTCAACCGTAATATTATGAGTTTAAAGATCAAAATCGGTTAACTTCAGATGATCCAGAGAATCTATTCCCACCCCAGAGGCTGGTATTATGACGTCTTGTTTATAGTCAGTTATGTGAATTTTCGATACATTGACGGCCTTACCACAAAAGATTTTAAAACACTGTTCAACAAGTGTTTAACTAAAACACTGTTTTAATGTGATGCTGTCACTTTTTTGACAATATTGTTTGAAAGAGACGGCATCACATTTAAACAGTGTTTTAAAGTCTTTTGTGGCAAGGCCGTATGTATTTATATTTAGCGAGCAATGAATTTAATTAAGATAAGGGCGCCATTGAGGTATAAAGGGTCCTTAAGAGCGGCCTCTGTTGTGTGATCTCTGAAGTTTTTCAAACTTGTCATTGTCAATAGCAAATCAATAATGAGAAACTACTTTTTATAACATGTACACTGATGGACATTAAAACTGTCACATATAAATTCATAAAAAAGATGCTCATTTCAAAGGCAATAATTTCTTTGTTGAGTTAAAATAAATAATAAACCAAATTAATGTTTTAATGACGATCAGTGTATTTTAAATGCAACTGCTAGTTACTATTATGAAAATGAGAATATTATCTTCTTATATCTTAAATGCAAAAACCTAATCATAAAACAACTCAACTACATACTTATTAGAATTACACAATGCTTATAAATATATAAAAAATGTATAGCTAACAAAAATTTGTTACATCATAATATTATCATAATTTTCATTTGATAATCGAATACCTATTATCAATAATTTGGACCCATAAGCACTGAATGTAGATCAATAAACGAATTCATAAAGATTTCACGACCGCCAGATGTGGAAGATTCTGGGAATATATCAATAAGTTTATAAACAAATACTTTTTAAATAAATTAGATATACAGGTTGTTTGGTAATAGCATTATAAAGCCGAATATGGTAGATAGGTACCATCAAACTAAACAACTTTTACTATGGGATCAAACTTGAAATCACGGGAAAAACAACCAGCTGTTTCATACAAAAAATAATATTTCAAAATATATGAAAAAGCGGTTTTTTTACGATTGCAGAGTTGGTCCCATAGTAAAAGGTGTTCAGTTTGATGGTCCCTATCTACCATATTCGGCTTTATTTATAATGCTATCACCAAACAGCATCTGTTTATCCTTACTTGTCCTATTTAGTAAACAGCTTTTGATAGTTGTCATACATATTTTAAATTTAAATTGTTTGCGGTGTTATTACAAAGGGTTTATAAACACCTGTTTAACTTAGACACTGTTTAAATGTGATGCTGTCACTTTTTTGACAATACAGTTTGAAAGAGACAGCAACACATTCAAACAGTGTCCAAGTTAAGCAGGTTTCAAAATATTTTGTAATAACACCGATGTTGTATTATTAAATTATTATTAAATACAATTGCTACTAATAATTAGCAATTTCTTTCGTAATCTATGTGTGGTTGTATTTTATAATTGACTAGCGGCCGCCCGCGGTTTTACCGCGTGGATCCCGTCCCTTTCCCGTGCCAATATCGTGATTGTATGTGCAATAAAGTGTAATTTATTTATTTATTTATAAAAAGTATTCTATGTTTTAATCTAGGCTATCTACTATCTGTGTGCCAAATTTCAACCAAATCCTTTCTGTAGTTTTTCCATGATTGAGAAACAAACATCCAAACCCACAAACTTTCTCATTTATAATATTAGTAGGAAGTAGGATTTTATCAATAGAGTTGACTGAAGATTGTTTACCAAATAACAATCCGCGCACAACGGGGGTTGGTTACATTTTATAGTAATGTGTGTTACTTTTAAAACTTTACCTACATACAATCTGCGAATGTAGCTGTTTGTTGTGCCAAATAAATTAAAAAAATAATAAGACAAGTAAGGAAAAACAGACTTTAGTTTAGACATACATTTTCTTTTTGAAAATGTTTTTTACTATTAGAACATTTTTCCTATTTCTAATAACACTTCATAAAATATTACTTCGTAAAAGTGCTAATGGGTACATGTTTAGATAGAACATTTTTCAAAATCATTTTAACAGTTTGTTCGATCTTATATTAATTCCTTAGTTAGTATTATTTTAGCTAATAGCTTCTTTGTAGCTCTATTGAGAACATTACCGATACGAAATCCTCTTCAACGGAATATTTTATTTTGTCTTCAATGGACGTTCAACATATGGTGAAATGTTAATTATAATAATAAATAGGAGTTGAAGTTAAAATGACTCATGATTTTTTTAACAGCTAAGAGAATGATAATAATAATTTACACAAAAAAAACAAATAGAAGCTATACTTAACAAAGATGTTCAACCAGTAGAATTTGATGAAGTTTAATAAAATAACAAAAAATAAAAAAATCTTTTGATTCTTTACAATACTTCAAAGACATATATTACAAAGATTCCCAAACTATTTTGGGCAAGAGACCCCTTTTCCAAAATGATCGACCCCTTTGGGAATCCCTGCATAGACGATTACCAAAATTAATTTGACATTGAAATAAAATGTTGGTATTTTTTCTTGACATTTCTATCTCTCGTTAAAACGAATATGGTAAAGTCTGTTACAATTATCTCATTTGGTAAACAGTTTTTTACAGTTATCAATCATATATCTTTTAAACTTAAATTGTTATTTAAAAATATGTTTTCTTATTGTAACTAATTATCAATTTCTTTCGTTCATCGTATGTCCATTAGTTGTATTTTTAAGTGATTAATTTCAATAAAGAATTGGGTGAAAAATTTTATCTAATAGAACAAGTAAGGATAAACAGACACTTTCGCCAATTCAGTACTACCTACCTACATCTCTATAAACTTTTTCAATAATTACGAAAAAGACAAGGCATTTAGTTCTCGTCTACAGTAACATCATTTTAAGTTTACCATTAACATTAATTAGTGCCTATCAAATCACCAACATAATATCACACTTTATAACAAAATAACCCTTATTAACAAAAAGATAGAATACATTTTAAACATGTATCTAAAATAAATAGAACATATTTTCTTAAGAGCCCGTAGCGATTTTGCCGCTGACTGCAGCTCTCTTGCTCGCACATTTCATGTTTTCTCAAGATTTCTTAAAACTGAGTGCGTAATTGAAAAATGTGTTTCGGCCACTTTTCACAATATAAGATTACAGACATTTTAAAATATATTTCATTTTTTTGTTGCTAAAGTACAAAAAGTTGTCGTTTCTAACAGTTATATATAGAAATAGAAAATGTTTATTCAGCAAAACAGTTACAAAAATATAAAATTTACATCAAATTTACACATTTTTTTCTGAAACGGTAGTCGGTAACATCTCAGCTTGTACCGCTGCCTGAAACAGTGGCGCTGGTTTTCAAATGCAACCGTGGTGGTGAAAATAATTATACATATATTCTTATAGTCAAAACTACATATTCAAAACATCTAGGTATGCAATATGATGCTTTTCGTACTTCAGCAACTCGAAACTGAAATATATGTAAAAATGTCCGTAATCTTATATTGCGAAAAGTGGCCGAGACACATTTTTCAATTACGTACTCAGATTTAAGAAATCTTGAGAAAACATGAAATGTGCGAGCGAGAGAGCGGCAGTCAGCGCCAAAATCGCTACGCGCTCTTAATATGATTGATGGATTATTTTGAAGTTCATTCCAGTTTATAATTTCTAAATTAATTAAATTATATTTTAAATATAAAACGTTATTGTCAAAGATAATTAGACATAATTATGTAAGAGTGCAATGACATTATTCAATCATTTCTATTAAACAAAGAGCTCATTCCTTAATATTTACAGAATACTAGTAAGCCTAAAAAAAGAAATAGTGAAACTACAAAATAAAATCAACGTTCTTAGTAAGAACGTAAGTTAGTAAGAACTTCTTACGTTAAATTCTTTCCAAGGTTCCAATTCTCAGATTGAAATAACTTATTTAACAATTATAGTCTATTCTTGAACTTGTAAGCTAACACAGCAGTGTTGCCATGTTAAAAATACCTAAAAGTCAACTATACACATCACACAATCACTCTTAGCTCTATCAGCACCTTGTATAAGTTCTAAGTTTCTCACCAGCAGGCTTATTATGAGTTTACGCTCACTATATTTGACAGCGACTGTAGTTAAACATTTGTATGATCATTTTTAGTTTAGTGTAGTTACCGCAATAGGCGTTGTGGTAGACTGCATACAAAGGAGTTCCGGATAACTTGTTCACTTAATAATCTGTACTCACTCAATGCCAAATCGAAGTCTGACATTTCTTTTTCTTATTGTTCGAAAGGAAACCGCAAAGGAATTGTGGTTTATCCAACCTTGTTATCGCATTAATTCATAGTGACATTTCTTCCCTTTGAAGATTTAATGTAGATAACGGAACGTTTTAGATGACTCGGCGTTTCCGTAGTTTTGCCATATCAAAAAATATTCAAGCTCTTTTTCTACATGGGTTAAAATAATACAGAATTTATTCATGTAGCAAATATTATTAGCTACATTTTAAGATCTAATTCAATTGTATACCAGTTAAACAATTTTTTCTATTGAAATTTCCAGTTGCCCACTGTTTAATACAGTCGCATCTAGTATAGTAAACTGTGCATACTCATATTACAGGCACAGTTGGGATTGGAACTAAGACTTTTGCCCTTTAGGCCTGTTCACCACTATGCAGTTGTCTGCGAGCTGATCCCGCATACTGCTGTTTTCCTTTCGTACCTCCGTTAGTTCTTGGTTAAGTCTTAAGATCTCTAGAATTAACTTTTCATTCTCTACTTCCAGTTTCTCGAGTCTGAAAAAAGGGTTTTTTTATTAGACTGGGGCCCTACCGGCTAACTTTTCGAACTTCGGCGGGTCTGCCGAGCTTCAACTTAAAACAGATAAATCGAAGTTAGGAATTTCGTATTGTACTATTTGCCGAAGTTATTTGGAAGATATTGATGTTAGTGTGACATCAAGAGTTGAGGTTCGCCATCTTGGCCTGATTGGGGCTCGATTTATCTGTTTTAATTTGAAACCCGACAGATTTGTTGAAGTTCGATGCGTTAGCCGGTACGCCCCCCGATTGCGTATTTAACATCACTTTCAAGTTTTACGTGAAAAGTGAATGGAATGAAGATGGAGCATGCTATTTTTGTTATTATAATTATAAATACTGTTGCACCGTCTTGACTTAACCATAACTATAATAGATACAAACTTATCTAACTCGATGACAGCGTCGCTGTCGTCTATGGCGTAACCTAGGTAACAATATGTAATAACACCTTAGTTCCACTTTTGACCACTGGCTTAGATAAGTTTGTATCTGTCAAGGGTCTGACATGCTTTGATAGAGCGAGATCGTCTTATTGAGATTCCTACAGGAGGAAATAGAGAAGAGTGTCATGTTTTCTCTCTATCACCGACCGGACTTTTTTCATCAACAAACAAGTGGGGTTATTATCAAGAGTACCAAAGAAATTAAAGGTTTTGTGGATTACTACCTAATTGATACCCAAGATTTATTATAAATCGTATGTGTTGTGTTTGTGTCTAGCATAAAAAATGGTGGGGTGTTCGATATTTGGCTGCAAAAGCAACAATCAAAGAAAATAAGCGGGTGTTACATTTCATGCGTAAGTACACTGTTTTCAATATTTTGATCACGTATTTCTTTCTCAAATCTCACAGGAACCAAGTTTCTGAGATAAATCATTAGTTATATCATAAAATACCTGATAAATAGGAAAAATATAAAAAAAAATCTAAAAATAACCTCGTAAATATTTGACATGCAAACCGGTAAAATTGCGTACATCTACGTAATAGTAAAAGTCAGCTTAGCTTTGACGTCCACTAAAATCAGTAGGTTTATAATTCGATTTCCGGATGCCTACTATATAGAAAATTTTCCCCATATTTCAGGGAATTTCAAGCGATTTGATTTTTCCAGATTTCCGACGGAAGATAAAACTCGTGAAAAATGTATAGAAGCAACTGAAAAAAAGAATTGGGTACCACACACGAATTTGTTCAAAACATTTTGAAAAAAAAATGTTTCCGAAAAACTAACGTTAATAAAAAAAGTTCTGTATTCCAACGTTTAATAAAGACTTTACCTGTTTTAATTTAAAGTTTATCTTTTTATTCCATTAACCACACAATCTCATATTAACTACCTGAGCGAACCCCAGCTAGTTTAATCTGGCTGGTGCCTGGAGGCACCCGCGAGACGGGTTATACGTCATTGAAAATAATATGGGTACTTTTTCTGGTCATGGCAACCCCATATTTTGACGTCATAATATATCTATCCCTTACACCCGGTCGCTCGGTAGCGCATCTACCCCTTTTAATATACTATATCTATGGTATCTGTAATAGTTAAGGTTAAGTCAAGATGGTGCAACTCAGCCTTAGTTGTAGATATTTAGCCAGCTTAAGGAAAATTACAAAATAATAATAATAATAATAAACTACAAGAAATCTTTAGTGTCCAACTTTGCCCCAAATGTTATCCCAACTTTAATAAAAGTTATGATAAAAGTTACCAAAAAAAACACGTTATTTATTGGAAATCACGGTAATTACGGTTAAATACCGTTAATTTTCAATTGAGTCCCTGCCATCGAGCTTCTCTATAAAGATATACTGACTTCTTTTGTTCTTGTGTCAGCTCAGTATTGGCCAGAATGCCCCCTTTACTGGCCGAGTCCGGTAAGCCCGAGTTGGGCACTAAAGCGGCCCTATAGAGTTCCTTTATAAAAGTATACTAACTTCATTTGTTTTTGTGTCAGCTCAGTAATGTGGTCGCACGGTTTGGCCAGAATGCCCCCCTTTGCTGGCCGAGTCCGGTAAGCCCACTAACGCGGTTGACGGATTTTATGAAGAGCTTTCGGTGTTATTGTCTAATTAATTGTATTTTTGGCTGTATGAACATTTGCCTTTGCCTTACACTTCAGAATGTTAATGTTTGGCAATAGTGTGATCAAATCGTGTATTGTTTAATATTAAATTTTGATTCAGTTCTTATAAAAATAATGTAAATATCTTATAAATATCTTAGCAAGTTTTAAAAGAGTTACCATTTATTATATTTAATAATTTCACGATAGTTAGTCGTAACTCTTATCATTGGCTGAACGTATTTTTAAGAATTTAAGCAAGTAAGACTACAGTAATTGATATAACAATTATTGTAATTCATTGGGATTTAGTTTCAAAAAGATTACAACGTATTTGTATTATAAAATGTTATCTCTGATATATCTTTTTCGTACAAATAGTATAGTCGATTATGATTGGTTGAAAAGTGGTGAGAGGGGTAAACTTTTCGTGTTGAATTTAGTGGGTAATGGAAAATTGAGCATACGGGACTTTTAAGTTTGGAGCACCACGGGACTTAAGTTAAGTAAATTCTTCATTGTTATTGTGTTATCTGAATTAATTGTTTTGTGTGTGACTTAGTTGTTGTTTAATGGCTATCCGCTGTTAATTTTCATTCCCAATTTTATGATTATTCTGATTATTTGTAGTAACAATAAGTAAAGTACATTTATTTTGCATTTGCTTGGTAACTAGTATCCATAGTTGAATAAAAGAGATTAACTGATAACTTTTAAGTTTATATTGTTGTTGTTTGTGACGATTTAATTGTAAATATCCGATTTGATAATAGCTGACGAGTTTCTTTCGCCTGTTCTTCTCTCAGCTAAAAAAAGACGTCCGAACAGGTGGTAGGATAAAAGAAATTGGACGATTCAATTTAATAAACATTACTTTATTTAAATTGATTTATTTTGTTTTAATTCTCTCCACGTTTCTGACCATTTCTGACACGGTCATATAGACGGCTGCAGTACATTTTTATGATTTATAAAAAGTATATCTATGTATTCAAAATATCTTAAATCCATCATTATCAATCTCTAGGTACCTATCTATATTACACATCTTTTATCTATCAACACTCGCACAATCACCGTTTTATGATTTTTATGCATGCAAAAGTATGTATTACTATAAAACCACCGTTCTTGTTATTCCTTCTCGTGTATCTCTGTTTCAGGCCCAGCTGAAAATCAGCGTCGTGACATGATATTGATAGCTGAGCTGGTTGCCTTTTTGGTTTCATCAGCCATTTTTGATGTCCCCACTGCTGGGGCACAGGCCTTCCTTATGGGTGGTAAGGAGGACGGGCCATAACCCACCACGCGGGCCCAATGCGGATTGGTGGGTGTTAACGACTGCAAATGCAGCCGGGACCAACGGCTTAACGTGCCTTCCGAAGCACGGAGGAGCTCGAGATAATACATTTCTGGTCACCCATCCCATGACCGACCCTTGCTGACGTTGCTTAACTTCCGCAATCGCTGGGTTAGGCGCTAAACCACTGCGCCACCGAGCTCCTTTTTGGTTACCATTACATAATTATTATTATACCTAAGTAATTTAGAATGCGTTTCAGTATTTTATAAGTGAATGTTTTTGTAAACCATTTTGTTTGTAATTTGTAAGTAACCAAATAAAGTTTTATTCATTCATTCTCTGTTAGAGAATGCCTTAAGGCATTAAGTCCGCTAATTGTATTTTCTTATGCAATAAAGTTTAAATAAAATAAATAAATTCTATAGAGCTCCTCTATAATAGTACATTATGAGACAAGTTAGCTTAGGTTGCTCATTGCACACAAGGCTGTGGGTTGCAGCCCGAGCCGCAGGCGAGGGCGTAACTCAGCCGAGTGTGTAATAAGCAAGAGCTCACGAGTTTCATACGACGTTTTTCAACACATTTGCGAGGAAAAAATAAAGTAATTTATCACATAGCAACAAATATGGCAAAAACAAAATATGATAATTATGGGAAAAGGCGCGCATGTTTTTTTTTGTTTTTTTTTCACACGCCCAACGCAAGAATATTTTGCGATCAAAGGGGTGAGGAGCATACAGCCTACTACTAACACTTCAAAATTATAATTGTAAGTGACAAAATGCAAATATTTTAATATTTTATAACAAAATATTGTGAATTATGAATAATTTGATAATAATTATATATTTATTTGACTTAATTAAGGACTTACACATTTAATTATTCCAAGAATGTATATGAATTTTCAGCAGCATAAAACCTCTTTGTTGTTACTAAAAAAATAACTGTATTACCCGGCTAAATTAGGAATGCTCTGTTTACTCGCATAGAACTTGTAGTAAGGTACTAATTTAACTTTGTAGGGTTAATTCTATTACAAACTAGTGTTTTATATATTATTGCACGCGTTTGTTATAGCTCGGTTTATGGCCCTAAAAGCGATGTAATAAGGCTCACTTTACGAGCAAGTGTGTTGAAAAGATATACTTACTTCTTTTGTTTTTGTGTGAGTTCAGTAATGTGGTCGCACGCTTTGGCCAGAATGCCCCCTTTACTGGCAGAGTCCGGTAAGCCCGAGTTGGGCACTAAAGCGGCTAGCTTAGTGATCCAGTTGTTGATCTTGTCCCGGCGACGCCTCTCCACTTCGTTGTGCGTCGCCCGCCGTTTGTCATCACGCTGAAACAGTTGCCAGTGAGATGATGCGTTCACAGTCCCTTCACGTCCAAGCGAATGACTATTCAGGGTGATTTTTAACCGACTTCCAAAAAAGGAGGAGGTTTTATGTTCGTCTGTATATTTGTTTTTTTTTTGGGTATGTCCACCGATTACTCGAAGACGGCTGGACCGATGGAAATGATTCAACGAATGATAACTCCCAAGTTGGTCCCATTTTTTAAAATTTGGAAATCGGTTCAGTACTTTTCATGTAATCTTGAAAAAAGCACGAAAATAGTATGATTTTGTTGAGTATGATTCTCAATGATAATGGTCGTATTACTTCTTTGTTTATGAACTGAATAAGATAATTATTTTTTTGTTGGAAGAGGGATATCTAGTGTAGTTCTTTAACCGACTTAAAAAAGGAGGTTCTCATGCAGTTTGACCCGTATGTATGTTTGTTTCCCCGCGATTATCTTATGTTTGGCTGACCCGATTTTTCTACATATATAATATACCTTACCTACAAGGTACCTACACTAAAAATTAAAAAATTGTTTAAAAAATCAAAAAACCGACTTCAAAAAACCTACCTCTAAAAAGCAAGAAATAATATTCGTAATAATAAAAATACGTCTATTGAAGTCGGGTGGGGATTTTAGAATAAAAAAAAGGAATCTGTACTCCAGCCCCACCCGACTTCAATAGACGTATTTTTATCATTACGAATATTATTTCTTGCTTTTTAGAGGTAGGTTTTTTTAAGTCGGTTTTTTGTTTTTTTTTATCAGTCGACAAATTATACTGTCAAACTGAACATCTTTGTCTTTGTCTTACACTTTAAAACATTGATCAAAAAGTTGTTATGAAAAAGTACTAAAGTGTTAAGTGACTTTATGTGGGTCCCTGGAACAGTGAAAGTGTTAAGGCGATTAGTGCCCTCACAGTGGTGCCCTCACTATATTAAATTTATTGCTAGCTAAGTACATAAACATAATGTAACGAAAATTCACACTTACCGATTGAAGCTAAGGCACTGAATAAATAACAGTACTAGCGTGCCAAGCAAGGTTCTATAGTTAATTAACAAACAATAACTTCTGTAAAATATAGTTTGTTGTAGAAATAGTAGGCAAATGTGCCAAAAGTGACCACTTTTTTACTCTTTTTCCTACTTCTACTACAACGAACTATATTTCACAGAAGTTATTGTTTGAAAATAAACTATAGAATCTTAGCTTCAATCGGTACGTGTGATTTTGCGATACATTATGTAAGTACATAGCGGGCTAAAATTTTTATTAAGATGAGGGCGCAAGGTTGCGTTCAGAACGTTTGAGCGCCGGTTGTTTGGTTGTTTTTTAACTCGCTCTAAGGTTTGGAACGACCAAGAACTTTAAATGTCAATGTCAATGTCAATACAAATTCTTCATTTTCCATTTGGAATACGAATAATTAAAACTTTTCTTTATACTAAAATCAAATAAAATCCGTTTTTTGAGGATCTACCATGATTATTTTAAAAATTAGACATAAAAACATCAAAAATACAAAATAATGTAAAATGACATTGACATTTTTTCTATAGACAAAGTCGGAGCGTTTTACAACCATAATTTTTGATGGTTGTTTGGTTGCAACGCTCTGACGTTTGGAACGACACGGTTGTGTCAACCGAACGTCACGCTCAAATGTTTGGAACGCCGTTAGAGCGTTCGGTTGTGGTTAGGTTGCACTCGGAGTGTAGGTTTGGAACGCGCCTCAACAGTTTAAAAAAGACACCAAGAACCCAAAACCCTTTATAAAAAAAACTGATAGTGTCTTATTTTTCTGTCATTACTTTTGTTTCTACTTTTGCTAATATGATTTCTAATAGAATCACATAGATACCTTCTTTGTAGTGACTGCTTTTACTTGTACGGGATCTCTGCGGGTGCTGGGTTTCTTCTGAGCTTGTGCTGGCCCAAACATTTCTACTGGGTTACTGATTACATAGTACTCCAAACCTATAATTAAATATCATAAAGTATTACACAGATTTATTGTTTCACAAATAAAATAAGCTTCTTTTATATGGCCAACAAAGTCGGTAGGTATACTCATCAACTTTGTCTAAGGATCAAGGTGTTTTTCCATACAAACGAGGTAACTTTAAAGCCTTAGTTTCCTGCCAGGGATGTACCATGCTGTGATCTGATAATGGCTATCCAGGGAGTGAATGGATAAGATTCAGGTCGCTATACATACCCAACTGATCTGATTAGCATTCTAAAAGATAGAAGGGTCAGTCAGAGTTCTCAGTTTCAGGATTTCCATACATTTTAATGCTATTTTCGCGGTATTTTTAAACAGGTCCATCTATATCTTTTATAATGCTGATCAGATCAGTTGGGTATGTTTCCTCCATTCACTACCTGGATAGCCATTATCAGATCACAGCATGGTACATCCCTGGCAGGAAACTAAGGCTTCAAAGTTACCTCGTTTGTATGAAAAAAGAAACACCTTCATCCTTAGACAAAGTTGATGTGTGTACCTCTCTTTCACCTATTACAACTTTTACCGGTTTTACTGGAAAATACTTTGATTGAATAATTCATACCACTTAGAATCACAAAAATAAACTATTTCCCACTCTGGGTATATGTAGATACCGACCGGCACATAACTTGGCAAGATAAAGATGAGACAAAGATGCGCCGAGTTCAGTGTCTGTAGCTGCCGTGCATCTTTTGTCTCATCTTTGTCTTGCCAAGTTATGTGCCGGTAGATATAAAAGGTCTGCGTTTGGCTAGGCATCAGGCCACCCGAGTTCTGTCATAAACGAATGTAGGTACTTATTTAATAAACACACCATGTGACGGTGAATGTGAAGTGATGTTGCTAGTTGTTTCTTCCGCCCCCGTAACCGGTATTATCTTGTATGTCACTGATCCCGCTGTAAATTAAAAAGTTAATGTTATTGTCTGTATATTATTTTTCAAACACTTAACTCATCTAAAATTCTAAAGCATACAGCAGGAACTCAAGAAAAAACATTACAACGAAATAACTATGTTGAATAAGATTCTGAAAAATATAAAAACTAGTAGGTATTAGCTATCAACTATTTTTATGCCTTTTTATTCCTGGTTTAAATCTGTTTGTGTAGTTACAATCTGCATTAACGCCTAAAGTGGCAACTTTGGGCATTAATCAAGATAAACTACGCGAACACATTTAAACTAAAAATTAACGCACACAAATACAGTTGATAGCTAATACTAGTTTTTATATTTTTCAGAATTTTATTTAACATAATATTTGTAGTTATTTCGTTGTAATGTTTTTTTCTTGATTGGCGGCGCTGGCGGAGGCTCGGTGCGCCTCGCGATAGCAATAATTGGAACACAATAATTTTTTAATCATATTTATTTTGTAACCTAACATTGTTGTAATGATGGGCCAAGTCGAGTACTGATTCAAATAGTTTCTTGTTACTCGCATACTCAAGTGCCGAAAATACAGTATTCAGATACATAAGTAATCAATAGAGACTTTGAGTAGTAAAAGTATTTGAATATCAAAGCAGGTCAACAATCAGTTATTATATTCCAAAACAAAAAGACAATGCACCCAATTTTTTTTAAAGTATGGTACAGGAATGAAACTTGTTTCCAAGTATAGCTTTTATCATTAGGGTTGACTTTTACTATGGCACCAAAAAAATCTATACCTACCGGTGAAAAAAGTTATGATGCACTAAATCCCGAAAAATTTGTTTATATATTTTTGGCTTCAATGCATTTGTAATTTTATTTTTCAGGTATAGATTTTTTGATGCCATAGTAAAAGTCAGCCCTAATGATAATACAGATACTTGGAACAAAGTTTAATTCCTGTACCATACTTTAAAAAAAATTGGGCTACAGGTCAAGGGAAAAGTTTCATTGTCTTTTAATTGTTTATCACTATAAATTAGTACATAATTCCCCTCCGTATCAAAAGGACAGTTTAGTAAAACGCCGTTAATAAATGACGCTATAGTAAAACGTCTGAAATTTATATCAAGTGATCTCCTCAACCAAAATGTATGGAACAGCTGATTATTTTTGTGCTCTGATTAAGTTGGCCCCATCGGAGGGGTCAAATTGAACAACTTGGTCTATGGGGCCAACTTAATCAGAGTAAATAAATAATCAGCTGTTAGTAAGCTGCAGTAACAATTACTAAAATACCTACTCGATTACCAAAAATACATGACTCAGCTCAGCCCATCGCTACATTGTTGTAGAAGGCAAAGGCATAGGATAGGCATTTAATTAAATACTGATGATAAATAACAACCTAAAATTCTAAATTGTGAGAATAAGATGTTAGAATGTCAATCAATCCAAAGTACAATCGCTATGGTACAAAGCATTATATTTATCTCAATGGTACTTACAATGAATTTCTTTAAATGTGTTGTTTGTGTCCGAAAACGGTTGTACTACTAAATGGGATCGTTCCTCTGCGCCTTAAATCAATTTATAATTAAATTTAACCTTAATTTAATAACAACAAGTTAATTGAAATGGACAGTCTTGTTTACTAAACTAGAGATTTACTAGATTTAACTATTGTTAAGTTGTGATGCTTACCGAAAGAACCTTCGTCTACCATGCCTAAATATTCACTATCAGCACTGAAAATAAACAAACAACTCATAATTAATTTCACTACGATTGCATTGCATTCTATGCAAAGTTGCAAATTTTTTTGATGGTATGACCTTCGGTGTGATAAATTTAATTATGTAACACAAGCCACTGCACTAAAACTGCATTTATATACCTGTTTTCAAGTGAATTTTCATGTACGTCTATGTCATCGACGTCAATTTTTATTTTGGCCATTGCGCGTAATTATTTTTGAATTTTCTGATTTTGATCACGAGGACAAAATAAAAGGGTCATGTGATACAACCATAGACAAGACAAATGCACAGAGTAGAGTACTCGACATTCTCGACAATCGACATCGACAACTGTCTTCTTCTTCTTCTTATTTTTAGTTTGGCAATCTACTCTCCTCTTGGGAGTTTATTTTTGTCAGTGTCAAGGTTGGATAGTTCAGTGACAGATTATTGTTTCAAATAGTTTCAATCATAGAGTACATTATTATACTAGAGATAGAGTTATCAGTCAGACCTAACGATCAACGCCATCTAACGAAATGTGACAAAAAGTGTACGATATATATATAGGTACTAGGGTCATGGAACCAATAGTGGACCACTTAGGCGGATTTTAACTTTCCTGCGGTCACTGTGTGCGCAGTTTTCATTTGAGCGATGCTGCCTTTGGCACCATGATTCTTAGATACATACTTATACAAATGGGGCAAAAATTTATTTAGATATTACAATAGATTTTGTGTTTGGACCGGCCAAAGGCAAAAATTCAAAAGTCTCCATTACCTGACCACCATTCACCAATAGATGACCACTACTTTATCCAATACCTGACCACCTCAAATAGTCAATTAATTTGCAAAATTACCCTATATAGTTCAAGATAGCTTCATATAATAGGATGTTAAATGAAACACTTTGTCATTATCAGCATGAAAATATAATTAACTTTAATAATTTTGATAAAAATCAAATAGGTAAATCAACTGTATCTTAGGCAGAGCAGTAGTATACGCATTTTTGATAATAAAAAGAGTAAATAGAAATCACAATATAGCATAATATCTATTCAAAACTAATGAGAAAGTTAAATTTTATAAAAAACATGTTTTCCCATTACTTGACCAGTCTGGTCAGCTTAAGGAAAATTGTAATTTTGTTGCCCCTAAACATAACCAGGGCTCTAAAAATCACATTATTTAGTGAACAGCACAAATATTGTTAAAAATGACTTAAAACATAGCCCCTCATTAACTTTGATGCTTAATGAATCCATAAACATAAACACAATTCAAGATGGATCACGATTTCCAAAGTAATACGAAATTTTATGTCTTAGTAAAAATCTTGACTACTCACGCGGCGCCATCGTTGCAGCAAGAAAACGTCACATTTATCCACCAATGGGAAGCAAGTTTATATGATGATTGACAGATATAGTGTTGCCACTATTGGAAAACCAAAAACTACCAACTTTGCATGCTTTGCTTTTTTAATATTGCAATAAAACCCCGTTTTGGTCAGCTTTAGGTGACTGCTCTGCTATTGGTTCCACGACCCTAATAGGTTTCTATAAATCTTGACTTGTAATTTTTTTGGGAGGTAACCGCTGTCATGAAATAAATTTAAAATAATTTACTTTATAGCTAATCAGCTTTGACTATATAAAACTGTGAAAGACACACGATACCGCGATTCAGCACGGGATAGCGACATCTCTCGACTGTTTGAAAAACGAAAAATGAGCGCCATCTATCAAATCAATCCGCAACTAAAATCTTAGGCCGCGCTCCCTTGTAGTGAGTCAAGTACTAAGTGAAATTTTCAATGCGGGTGCATCGCATTCCAATGCTGCTTGGAGCATTTCTATAATAGGGAAGTTTCCTAAGTCTCAAAAATCAACAACAACATATATGAATGGAAAGATAAATAAAGTACATGAATAATGGTGAAAAAATTATTCCGTTATGTTGAAAAATGACGAAGTTATTAAATTTTTTACAGTCGCGTTTATTAAATTTTCTGTGACGTCACATGTACCGTCCGGTCACAGCATAAAATAGTCAGTCTGTGGCCTAGTCTAGGTTCATTTGTTCGTTTTGAACTTAACCCTAAAATACTTACGTAATTTTATTGATGTTTATTACTTAATGTTACTACTCATTACTTACTATAAAAAAGTGAGTATAATGCTAATCGCAAGAATTTTTAGTTTTGGTTTGCTTGAGTTTGTTTTTAAAGGAAAACAGCAACGAAATGTTGAAAATGTAAAAATCCATGATGGCGGCCAACATTGTTTTTGGGTTGATCTAGAAGACTCGGTTGAAAAGAAGAATAAAAAAAGTTTTTCGTCATCTTGGATTTTTGACATTTTTAACATTTCATTGCTATTTACTTTTAAAAATAAAAGCCCAAATTGGCCCATAAACAACAAAGTTGGCCGCCATCTTGGATTATTTTATATTTTTAACGTTGCGTTGCTGTTTTTTTGTCTAAACAGTGCCCCAAACCGAGTTTTATCGAAATCGGCCCACAAACATAATATAAGTTGGCCGCCATCATAGATTTTTTTTAACACTGCGTTGCTGTTTTCTTTTAAAAATAGTGCCACAAACTGAATTTCATCGAAATCGGCCCAAAAATGAGTCATTCGTTATTTTTAAAATTTTCATTTTCACAATAGGTAGGTCATCTATTGAACGGACAAAAAACTGTTACAGTCGAATATTATTAGGTATCAAATCTAGGGTTAAACATGACATATTATGTCACTCAAGGGCCTATTACAAAAAAAGAATAGCGAAAATCGTAGTCCTCATCCGTGACATTTTTAAAACCAAGGAGCAAATTAAGCGACGAACATCGTCCGATAAAGTCCGATTAAAGCGATTCTTTTTTTAATAGGCCTTCCGAAATCGCAGCACTACGAGGCTGCCAGATTTCCCCAAATATCATAAATTTCCCCAGATTCCAAAAAATTAAATGAAAAGGAATAATTTCGATAGCCGTGCATGTGACAACAACCATTTATTTTATTTGACGTTACATAAAATCAAATTAGGTACAGTTTTTTTCCATAAAACCAATGACTAAATTACATTAAAGGAGTTTGCAACAGTAACATCCAAAAAGTTATTAAAACCAATAAATAGTTACGCAAAATAATTATACAAGTACAATAGAATAGAAGTGACCAACTTCAGAACGCTTGCGTTGCGATGTAAAACGATGTTGCCATACATTCTCGATTGTACTTACAACACGATTATTATTATTAATTTGACAACGACAGTGGTCCGCGGCAACTTCACTTGATAATATAAATATGGTGTGCACTTATAAACTCTGAACGATAGCGCAGCGAACAGTCACCAAAGAGTTACATTTTTGACAATCAGTTGTCACTGAAAAGAGCCGAGCCATCCGATAGTTGTGAGTGTTGTGACTATGACATTTGGTTGTGACCAAAGAGTTAGATATTAAAGCATATTATTCGAACCACTTCGCAGCAGATGGTTTGAAAACATGAGGTAAAAGTAGCTACCATTTTCAATGAAAGCTTTCAAAGTGACATTTAAAAATAGTAACTATTTGCCTCACTCGATGGCGTTGTGAGAAAGAGAAGTGTCAAAATTGGCTTATAAAATAAACAGCCTGTAACAAAAAGGCAAGTAAGCGATCGCTAGCTGACATCTACTCTACCCAAAGAGGTATATCTGCCTGCCTACACGAGTACTCTTCGATGCTTAGTAAAAAAAAAACACATTGACACATACATTTTTATCAACGCTATCTATCGAGCCTACAGTTTTTTGTCATTACAAAAAGCCCTCATTGGCGAACACATTGCAAGCTTTTTCCCTATTTTACCCAAAATCGCGGGAAAATCTCCTAAGCTGGCAGCTCTGTTGCACTAGCAAACAAAAAGCGAGCTAGGCCTTGCCGTGGAAGTTCACGGTTTCTCAGTAAAATAGGTACGCATGACGTCACACCATTAATTATTTAACGAAAGGGAAAAGTCCTATAATTTCGTCATTTTCAGAGATATTTTTATTTAACTTCATTATTTTTAGCCGGTAGACCCGCTGAACCCGACAAAACGGCGCCAAAAACTTCCTCCAAATGTGTTGTCATGTACTATTGCCAAGGAGGTAGAGACCGACCGAACCTACTTTTCCGCCGAAAACCGAGACCCAGAATGAGGGCTTTTCACAATGACAAAAAATTGGCTCTATAGATTGCGTTGATAAAAATGTATTTGTCAACGTGTTTTTTTTGCTAAGCTTCGAAGAGTACTCGGCGGCTCTACGGCCTAACTCGATTGTTTTAACTAGGTATTGCTTTGGTTTATGACGCCAGTGCGCTGTCCGTCCTTATCATCGCGTTATGATACTTATGATATGACAAGGACGGATAGAGCATTGATATCCGTCCATTATACACGTACTTGTATAAAGGACGTCAGTGATTGATATCGCTATAGGCGGTCTAGCTGTAGGTAGGCAGGCAGATGTAACCCTCAAATATTTCTCATTGGGTACATGTCAGCCAGCGAGCGATTACTTGCCTCTTTGGTACAGGGGCCTTACTATGAGCTCTTATAGCAGGGCTTATATTGAACTGCCTTACTTTTTCGTACTATGATCTCAATGGTTAGTATGAAAGCTTTTGAACTGAACGGTTTCTTATTTGCTGATGGTAAGCCCCCTGGCCGTTTATTTGTAAAACCTTGTTCGATAATGTATGAAGATTCCGTACGGAAAAATCCCGTCTGTGTGTGGTAGTCCATAGATTTGTATAGATTAGCTGCGTTCGGAATCACGTATGTACGGAATTCCGTAACGTGATTCGTGATTCCGTTACGTGACGTAATCACGTAACAGAATCTCGAAACGGAATCCCGATTCGGAATTCCGATCGCAGCAATTGCATACAAAATCTATGGGCCTGCCACACACATGCGTTAACATTCCGTACGTAATTTTATTCCGTACGTTATTCCACATGAGACCCCGTGCGTTCGGAATCTCGTACGGAAAAAATGCATTCCGAACGCAAGACTACCATATATTTTGTATTGGTCGCCACACACAACCGTTTTTATTCCGTACGGAATGCGCACACACGCACGGCCTATGTGTGAGTGACGTATACCTACATACACCTACACCTTTTTTATTACAGCTCTGGATACCAGGCTTTTGGGAAACCCTTTATTATTTTGGTTAGTTATTATGTAGTTCTAGTTTCCAAAAAAGCAATAGAATTGACCTGCGCGTAATATAAATAATAACTAGTCTATAGTTATGTGGTTTTTGTTTATTTTTAGAAAAATAATTCATCTTTGCTCAATGTTTCCTCAACAAAGGTTAGCGTCTGACTGAGCCGTGATTCCGAACGAAAAAAAACGTCTGTGTGTGGTGGTACGTACGGAATCACGTACGTACGTGATTCCGATTCGGGATTCCGTCACAGACGTAATCACGTAACGCAAGGGTCTTCAACCCGCGGCCCGCGGGCCGCATGCGGCCCGCGGTTGCGTTCTTGGCGGCCCGTCATTGTATTGATTGACAAAATTAAATTCACATATTGTCTACAAATTATACCTAGGTATTTACCTACCTATTTAGTTAGAATATAATGTTTTCGTTGTGTTGCGGCCCACCGAACCAATATCAGAGTATACTATAGGCCCTTGACTTCAAAAAGGTTGAAGACCCTTGACGTAACGGAATCTCGAAACGGAATCCCGATTCGGAATTCCGAACGCAGCAATTGCATACAAAATATATGGGCCTGCCACACACATGCGTTAACATTCCGTACTTAATTTTATTCCGTACGTTATTCCACATGAGAGCCCGTGCATTCGGAATCTCGCACGGAAAAAAGCCATTCCGAAGGCATGACTACCATATATTTTGTATTGGTCGCCACACACAACCGTTTTTATTCCGTACGGAATGCGCTCACACGCACGGCCTATGTGTGAGTGACGTATACAAACACGTAAAACTTTTTTATTACAGCTCTGGATACCAGCCTTTTTGCAAACCCTTTATTATTTTGCTTAGTTATTATGTAGTTCTAGTTTCCAAAAAAGCATTAGAATTGACCTGTGCGTAATATAAATAATAAATAGTCTATAATTATGTATTTTTTGTTTATTTTTAGAAAAATTATTCATCTTCGCTCAATGTTTCCTCATCAAGGTTTAGCGTCTGACTGAGCCGTGATTCCGAACGAAAAAAAACGTCTGTGTGTGGTGGTACGTACGGAATCACGTACGTACGTGATTCCGATTCGGGATTCCGTCTGTATGTGGCCAGCCTTAAAAGCAGTCTCGGCCGAGACTGAGACTTTTAAATGTGTTAAAGATTTTTGATTAAATTAAATGTGGTTTTTCATAAAGTGGCGAATATTGATGAAAAAACACATTTTTAATCAAAATTCTTTAATTTTTTTGATTTTAGCATTCACAATGCTATTTTTATATATTAAGTTACTTAATATAACTGAAAAAATATTAGAAAAAATCGACTCACCCGTAGCAGCTCAGACGGGACTCAAACCCGCACCCTTAGGATTCCGGCCCAATGCACTAACCAATTCTTTATTTAATTTCGTTTTTTTTTTTATTTTAGGCATTCGCAATGCTATTTTTATATTAAGATATTTTAATAGAAAAAATACTAGAAAAAATATTCTTTATTTATTCATTAAAATAACAATCACATTCATTTGTGTAACTAAATTAGGTACAACAAATTACCAAACGACCGAAAACAGGTTAATTATGGCACAGAATATTAGTATTTTATTTATTAAATTTTATTTATTAGGTTTCCCAACATTTGTGTACTTATATCAAAACTTTTTAATAAAGTAATAGGTACCTTCTTATTTTACTTAGGTATATAATATATATCTAATTGCCACAAATTTTTACAGGCAAACACAACATGTAGGTACCATTATGATACTTAAAATAGGTACTTAATTCAAAAATACTAGAAAAAATCGACTCACCCTTAGCCCGTCTGTCAGACGGGATCCCGTCTGAGCTGCTACGATTTTTTCTAGTATTTTTCATTATGTAACTTATAAAAAAATAGCATTGTGAATGCTTTAAATCCTAAAAGTTCAATAATGCACCAATAGCTTAAAAAATAAAAATTAAACAAATATAAGATAAATTCAAAGAGTAGGTAGTACTTATATCTATCTAGGTATACTGTGATATGGATTATACTTATCTCGATGGATTATACTGCCGTCGTATCAGAGAACACAGTATCTTTACTTACTGTGTTTTCACTTTTATTGTATTACTGTAATAATGAGCAAGAGCTCTACCCGGCAAAATTTTTGTTTTATTTTTAACACTTATGGTTCCAGAGATACGGTTACTAAAAACACAGTAACTTTTACGAACTAACACCAATTATTAAAACAAAACACAGCATGTAGGTATTACATAATTTGAAAACAGTAAGTAAGAGGTTACTGTGATAATGGTAACAAACAATAAATACCGTAAGAAATACACTTTAGATAAGAACACAGTAAAACGCTCTTGCTAGTATAAAACACAGCATTTTTTCTAAATACTGTGTTATAGATTAGCTCAAGATTTCAAGATTATAATATATCACCTAGCAACAATACAGTATCTAAGATACTGTGTTATAAGAGAATTATGCTGGCAATCGATTATTTAAGTTCCTTAACAAAATAACAGTATTTAACTACTTACTGTTTTTTTACCTAGACCTTTCGAGCGCGGAAACAATATTTACTGGGTTTTAACTAAGTATAAGGGACGTGCGGGGTAGGTGGGCGGTGAGGGGCGTGTGTGATTTGGGAGTGACGGTGATACCATCACGTAAAAAAGTAAAGTTAGTTTATACGAACAATATCAGTTTTAAAAGGTCGTAAAGTAAAAAAGGTTGAGCTACCAAATAAGAGATTTTGCGTTATTTACAAACATATTCCTTAAGGCTTCGGCGAACGGTGAGCTTCCCATACAAACGTAATACCAAAATGATTTGCAATTTGCGCATAATTAACTCTTGTGATGTTATTCATATTAAGGTTTCTATTAAATAAAAAATCCAAAATACTAAACATAATATAAATACAAATACAAATAAAAATGTATGCGATTTACAATTTTGTATGTATAAATGTAATTGGCATTTATTTTGAATTGGGTTAGTATTTTGGAATTTTTATTTAATAGAAACCTAGACAAATACTATATTATTCCAAATAATATCACAAGAATAGTAAATTGTTCTCAAATTGAAAATCATTTTGGTATTACGTTTGTATGGGAAGCTCACCGTTCGCCGGAGCCTTAAGTTACTGTTTTTATAATTATTTTAAAATATTATGGTTGATTGATCTCATGTTTTTAATAAGTAAAAGTTTTAACTAGATATTATTATAATTTGTTAGAAGTTTGCTAATGTTTTATTTTTTTGTAGGGACAACTTTTTCGAAATAGTGATTAAAAAGACTTTTAGAATTTTTTAATTTTGAGATTTTAGCATTCACAATGCGATTTATACAATACAAATAAATATACTAGAAAAAACACGACTCGCACCAGATCATGTTCCCGTCCGAGAACATGATCTGGTGCGAGTCGTGTTTTTTCTAGTATATTTATTTGTATTGTATAAGACTTTTAGAAGATTATTATTTAATGTAAAAGCCTAGAAAGGCATTTGATTTGAGACTGATTTGTTTAGTTTAGCTGTTTTACCAGTAAAATATAATTAGTAATTATTTGTTTTATTTACCTGGACCATATTCATGTTTTTTCAATTCATTTTACTAAAGAAAATTATATCCTTTTTAGTACAAAAACTTGCAAAGTTTAGTCTATAACACAGTATTGTAAAATACTGGATTAGACAACCATCGCTAGCTTTTATCGTTTTAACTTAAAATACAGCAACTTGACTTACTAGATTCACAGTCAACTAAATTTTGTTAAGTAAATTAGATTAAAAAACAGTATATTAACAGTTACTGTGATGAAGTAAAGAATTTAGCAGCTTCTTTACTTAACTTAATCACAGTATTTAGTAAATCTTAGCTAGTACACAGTCACTATGTCAGTTACTGTCATTTAGTCTAGTACAACTATTTTTTCTTATTTCTTTTTACCAACAAGAACACAGTTATGCATTTAACACGAAATATCATAAAGATACATAAAAAATAAAAATACACATTTTAGCGCAACGTTATTTTAATCACTCTACATTCTAGGTAGTTAGTTTGCTAACTTTCATAAATTTGTCACAATCGAACATAGTTTCCAAAAATCTTTTCGCGCGTTTTTCTCGAAACGACTTTTTCAAAGTTACTGTGTTCTCTGATACGACGGCAGTATACCATCTTATTATGTACCTACCTTTACATGAGTCGTATAGAATCAAAGGCGGCAAAGTAGGTAGATTGTCAAAAATGACTTATTGATACAGCAGCATTGCAAATTTTAAACGTCATCGACTGTTCAACCGATCAATAATCAAAGGCGGCCATTTCCTCTAGTAAATTGGACTGCAAATCTCTTATTAGAATCAAAGACGGCTTTCTTTCATACAAAATCCACGAAAATCCGCCATCTTGATTTTTTCTTTTTCGATTTACCATAAATTAGTAAAATCGTAGATTGCCGCCTTTGATACTATACGACTCAATAGTATACCTATTTATCCAAGAATGTTTCCAATGACAATCGGATTGAAAGTTATGAAATCCAATATTTACTAATGTTGTGATTTAGAATATTATTAATGAAAAATAGTACTGAAATTGTTGTCAACTGTATTGTCCTTTCTAGTTTGCCGGAAATACATTTTATTTCAAACTAAAACTAGCTCAAAACGGTAATTAATATGTGATATTATTTTTGTTATTTTGTAAGATTAAAAGTCTATTTAATTACACTTCAACAATTCCCTTTCTCATTTCAAATTAATATTCTTGGAAACGGATACGGTAGACATATTATTTTGTATCGATTTTGTTAGATTTCTAGAAATAGATTTTATTTGCAACATTATGTAACTAAAACTTGCTCAAATTGGAAATTAATGTATTAATTTATATTTGCTATTTTACTAGATTAAAAGTCAATTTAATTACACTAAAAACAAAATTATCTTTGTTACTTTAAATTAATATATTCCGGAAACGGATACGGTACACATAAGTGGTACCAACTTTGTTAGAAGCCATAATGGTTACAATAAGTTTGCTGTAAAGTAGTTTTAGATTGTAGAAGCATTCTTAGTCGAGACGCCTTAGTGTAAGGACTTACCTATAACTGTGGAAGGAAAATAAAATAGTGATCAGACTACTGAAGTTTTTATTATAAGTCAGAAGTGCTACGAACCACGAGCCGCCATGCCGGATGAAAATTGTAAGTAATATCATGACATGTTATATTTATTGTAAAAGTGTTAAGAAGCAGTCTGAAAAGAACTTTTCCCTTTTCCTGATATCCTGTTTTTAGACATAGTATAATCCTCGCTGCAATTTATTGATAAATACTTAACAATCAAACTCGCCGTTCGTTGAGGCAGCATAGTTACATCATGGAGTTGGTGATAGAATTTGGTCGAGGCAACACTTCGACAATTCTGTTTAGACGCATTTGATGCTTTTGGTTGGGGCAACTCTCCAACAGAGTATTGATGCAGATATTTCATGGTGTGACTAGGCTAGTCTTGCGATGTCATGGCTGCTGTACATGGGCGCGCTTGGCCAGAGCTACTCTTCTGTAGTGTTACTTTGTGCATCAGGCTCGATGTCGACGGTATTTCGATCGGATCTTATTTTCAATCGTTTTATACTCCGTAATCAGTAGGCTTACGCAACAGCACAATTTGACGACCGTCGTGATCGTGATCGTAAAACAGTGTAAGATATAGTCAGCGAGTCAAGCTTTCTATCGGCGTTTTTCGTTGCTCTATCTAGCAACTAAGAACTTATACCGCGAATTTTTATTTCACTATGAATAACTGACACCGCCTGTCAAATTGGTACGCAAAGGCACATTCGCAAAGTAAAGATAACGACGAGCGACCACATAGACTTTTTGTCTTTGCATCGCAAAAGTGACAATTTGGTGTCAACCAGGTGCAAATGTCAGCTTCAAAAAAATTTTGAAAATTATTATTTAAGTAAAGTTTTAATTATATGTTGGTTATTTCAGCTCGAAAATTTATGAGAATGATTTGTGATTAAAGCGCTTACAAATGCAGAGACAGGAAAAACAATTTATTAATAAAAAAGTATCAATTAATATAGATACAAAAGATTTATGCTCCAAAGCGGCATACCTACGTATAATTTATCAATTAAATCGCATAATCCTATGAAAAAGTGAGTTTAATAGCGCCGAAGAAGAAACTCTTGTAAAATGTATACCAAAAATCTTGTATAAGTACAATACAAGGTATTGAAGAGGTACATTGTGAAATTTTTTGAATGAAAGTAGTTTATATCGGTTAATTTTGTATTACATGAATAAAACGTTTCATTACTAATCTGTGTGGTATAATTTGCTGGGATAGTACTTAGGTATGTTATTTAGTATTGTATAAAAACATTGAGAATCCTAAATCTCAAATTTAAAAATTAAAAAGGTATGACAGCTCGGCTGCCCTAAACCAAATTATCTTAGATACCTACTTGTATCTTATTCCAGACATATTTTACAGGAGAGCTTGAGATATTCTGAAAACTAAAATGTTAAAATAAGAATCGCATATTGCAGAAAGGGCATAAGTCAACTTAATGTTATAAAAACAAAAAACCGACTTCAAAAAACCTACCTATAAAAACCAAGAAATAATATTCGTAATAATAAAAATACGTCTATTGAAGTCGGGTGGGGCTGGAGTACAAATTCCTTTTTTTATTCTAAAAGCCCCACCCGACTTCAATAGACCTATTTTTATTATTACGAATATTATTTCTTGGTTTTTATAGGTAGGTTTTTTGAAGTCGGTTTTTTGTTTTTTTTAAACAATTTTTTATTTTTAGTGTAGGTATCTTGTAGGTAAGGTATATTATATATGTAGAAAAATCGGCTCAGCCAAACGTAAGATAATCGCGGAGAAACATACTTAAATACGGGTCAAACTGAGAACCTCCTTTTTTAAGTCGGTTAAAAAACTACACTTAAAATATCCCTCTTCCAACAAAAATAATAATTATTTTATTCAGTTCATAAACAAAGAAGTAATACGACCAATCATCGAGGTAATTCACACAAAATCATACTATTTTCGTGCTTTTTTCAAAATTACTTGTATAGTACTGAACCGATTTCCGAATTTCAAAAAATGGGACCAACTTGGGAGTGTACCTAATGTAATAACGTTTGAATCATTTCAATCGGTCCAGCCGTCTTCATAGAACCTCCTCCTTTTTTGGAAGTCGGTTAAAAAACAACAAAGTTTGTTTTTATAACAAAATATAAAAACAAACTTTGTTAAACGGAACGTACCATACCATACCATAGCCGAACTGAATCATAATACATAGGTACAGTGTGTGTTAATACAGTCCATCAAAATTTGATATTATAAAATATGCCTATTATTAGTATTATAATATTATCTGTGCTATTATAGAGGTAATAAAGTTCTCTAGGTATCTATTATGTAGGTACCCATAATGTTGATAATTCCCTATTAAAACCCCCAAGTTATTAATGAATACCATACATTAAGGTGGCACCCTGAGCGAAAGTGGCGCCGCCGTGGTGAATTTTATTTCATATTATAATTCTAATACACGATTTTAATAATGTTCTACGTGGAATTTTTAGGGCCCACAGTCTAGTAATTTTAGAGGGTATGATTAACTGCTTAAACTGCTAAAAGTGGCCGTTTTTTACATATCTGCTATCTACTTCGCGAATGACTATGAGGGAATGTAGTGATACCTTCTAAAAATACTAGAACATGGGTCCTAAAGCTTCCACGTTAAACATTATTTAAATCTTTTTCTACTAATAACTTAATAAATAAAAACTTCTGAGGGCGCCATTTTCGGTGGGGTAGCCACCTTAAGGGAAAAGTACGAAATGAACTGCAAAATTCCCTAATTAATTAATAAAAACTCCCAAGTCATGAATGAATACCATACATTGAGGGAAAAATACGCAATAAGGGTCACATTTTGACGATAACTACAAGGTTTTGGATAGTGGTATTTATAATCTGTGGAATTCGTGATCTTTTACGAAATCGTTGTCAAAATTGTGCATTTGCGTAAGCACTTGCGACTGACCACTCCCACATGTTGTCTATGACGGAGGAGGCCCACGAAGATTTAAGCAGACATACACGCTACGACATTTTTCAGAATCTTATGAATGTCTCTATATTTAATGTAATATGGTTCCTTTGATTTAAAACAATATTTGCATTGTTTCGGCTTAAAGATTAAAGTTTACGACAATCCATTTGGTTGTAGCTCTTTATGTCGTTGCGTGAATGGTGTGTTTTGTCTTGGCTATGTCATAACCATAGAGTTAGAGTAATCTTGTAAGTCAAAAATATAGGGTGACTATGAAAAATACGATACTTTAAATTTTAAGCAAGTATTAATTTTTTATAAGAAGTATCGAATGGAAAGTTTTCCTACACATTTTAATTAAAATGTGTAAAACGACTTATATACCTATAACACTTATTTTTTCAGATTATATAGAGTATTTCGTAATTTGTTAGCTCAAAAACACTTTATAGGTATTGCGATATACTTAGTGAGAAATAAATATTGAACGCAAAGAGGAGAACATTTTTGATCTTTATGCAAATTATTCGAAAAGAAAAATAGCCGAGGACCTATTTTCAAAGACTAATAAATATAGGTACTCTGAGTGCCACTTACGTGGTTACCCTACATGAACCATAAACGAAACTATGATATTTTTTAGAACCACGCACACGGGCACTAGCATGTGAAATAACGATAGAAATAAAGAAATAACGACACTCATGTATTGTAAAGCCGTGGTCGTCGTTAACGTTGTAATGTCAAATTGACGATCACGAAACGATCGCGATGGTGCTGTTGCGTAAGCCTGCTGTGCTTTTGGTCGGGGCTACTCTCCGACAGAGCAATCGACGCAGCAGGCTTACGCAACAGCACCATCGCGATCGTTTCGTGATCGTCAATTTGACATTACAACGTTAACGACGACCACGGCTTTACAATACATGAGTGTCGTTATTTCTTTATTTCTATCGTTATTTCACATGCTAGTGCCCGTGTGCGTGGTTCTAAAAAATATCATAAACTATGATATTTAGTTTATGGTTCATGTAGGGTAACCACGTAAGTGGCACTCAGAGTACCTATATTTATTAGTCTTTGAAAATAGGTCCTCGGCAATTTTTCTTTTCGAATAATTTGCATAAAGATCAAAAATGTTCTCCTCTTTGCGTTCAATATTTATTTCTCACTAAGTATATCGCAATACCTATAAAGTGTTTTTGAGCTAACAAATTACGAAATACTCTATATAATCTGAAAAAATAAGTGTTATAGGTATATAAGTCGTTTTACACATTTTAATTAAAATGTGTAGGAAAACTTTCCATTCGATACTTCTTATAAAAAAATAATACTCGCTTAAAATTTAAAGTATCGTATTTTTCATAGTCACCCTATATTTTTAACTTACAAGATTACTCTAACTCTATGGTTATGACATAGCCAAGACAAAACACACCATTCACGCAACGACATAAAGAGCTACAACCAAATGGATTGTCGTAAACTTTAATCTTTAAGCCGAAACAATGCAAATATTGTTTTAAATCAAAGGAACCATATTACATTAAATATAGAGACATTCATAAGATTCTGAAAAATGTCGTAGCGTGTATGTCTACTTAAATCTTCGTGGCCTCCTCCGTCATAGACAACATGTGGGAGTGGTCAGTCGCAAGTGCTTACGCAAATGCACAATTTTGACAACGATTTCGTAAAAGATCACGAATTCCACAGATTATAAATACCACTATCCAAAACCTTGTAGTTATCGTCAAAATGTGACCCTTATTGCGTATTTTTCCCTCAATGTATGGTATTCATTCATGACTTGGGGGTTTTTATTAATTAATTAGGGAATTTTGCAGTTCATTTCGTACTTTTCCCTTAAGGTGGCTACCCCACCGAAAATGGCGCCCTCAGAAGTTTTTATTTATTAAGTTATTAGTAGAAAAAGATTTAAATAATGTTTAACGTGGAAGCTTTAGGACCCATGTTCTAGTATTTTTAGAAGGTATCACTACATTCCCTCATAGTCATTCGCGAAGTAGATAGCAGATATGTAAAAAACGGCCACTTTTAGCAGTTTAAGCAGTTAATCATACCCTCTAAAATTACTAGACTGTGGGCCCTAAAAATTCCACGTAAAACATTATTAAAATCGTGTATTAGAATTATAATATGAAATAAAATTCACCACGGCGGCGCCACTTTCGCTCAGGGTGCCACCTTAATGTATGGTATTCATTAATAACTTGGGGGTTTTAATAGGGAATTTTGAATTTTGACAAACAGGAATTATCAACATTATGGGTACCTACATAATAGATACCTAGAGAACTTTATTACCTCTATAATAGCACAGATAATATTATAATACTAATAATAGGCATATTTTGTCACCGTTCGCCCTTTTACCAATAATCGCATATTGCAGAAAGGACCTTAGTCCATTTAAATTTACTTTAGGGAATTAAGTAAAAACTTTTTAATTTTATAATAACAAATTTTGATGGACTGTATTAACACACACTGTACCTATGTATTATGATTCAGTTCGGCTATGGTTATGGTACGTTCCGTTTAACAAAGTTTGTTTTTATATTTTGTTACAAAAACAAACTTTGTTGTTTTTTAACCGACTTCCAAAAAAGGAGGAGGTTCTATGAAGACGGCTGGACCGATTGAAATGCTTCAAACGTTATTACATTAGGTACACTCCCAAGTTGGTCCCATTTTTTGAAATTTGGAAATCGGTTCAGTACTTTTCAAGTAATTTTGAAAAAAGCACGAAAATAGTATGATTTTGTGTGAATTACCTCGATGATTGGTCTTATTACTTCTTTGTTTATGAACTGAATAAAATAATATTTTTTTTGTTGGAAGAGGGATATTTTAAGTGTAGTTTTTTAACCGACTTAAAAAAGGAGGTTCTTAGTTTGACCCGTATTTAAGTATGTTTCTCCGCGATTATCTTACGTTTGGCTGAGCCGATTTTTCTACATATATAATATACCCTACCTACAAGATACCTACACTAAAAATAAAAAAACAAAAAATTGTTTAAAAAAAACTATAAAAACCAAGAAATAATATTCGTAATAATAAAAATACGTCTATTGAAGTCGGGTGGGGCTGGAGTACAAATTCCTTTTTTTTATTCTAAAAGCCCCACCCGACTTCAATAGACCTATTTTTATTATTACGAATATTATTTCTTGGTTTTTATAGGTAGGTTTTTTGAAGTCGTTTTTTTGTTTTTATAACATTAAGTTGACTTATGCCCTTTCTGCAATATGCGATTCTTATTTTAACATTTTAGTGTTCAGAATATCTCAAGCTCTCCTGTAAAATATGTCTGGAATAAGATACAAGTAGGTATCTAAGATAATTTGGTTTAGGGCAGCCGAGCTGTCATACCTTTTTTATTTTTAAATTTGAGATTTAGGATTCTCAATGTTTTTATACAATACTAAATAACATACTAAGTACTATCCCAGCAAATTATACCACACAGATTTGTAATGAAACGTTTTATTCATGTAATACAAAATTAATCGATATAAACATCTTTCAAAAAATTTCACAATGTACCTCTTCAATACCTTGTATTGTACTTATACAAGATTTTTGGTATACATTTTACAAGAGTTTCTTCTTCGGCGCTATTAAACTCACTTTTTCGTAGGATTATGCGATTTAATTGATAAATTATACGTAGGTATGCCGCTTTGGAGCATAAATCTTTTGTATCTATATTAATTGATACTTTTTTATTAATAAATTGTTTTTTCCTGTCTCTGCATTTGTAAGCGCTTTAATCACAAATCATTCTCATAAATTTTCGAGCTGAAACAACAAACATAATAATTAAAACTTTACTTAAATAATAATTTTCAAAACTTGTTTGAAGCTGACATTTGCACCTGGTTGACACCAAATTGTCACTTTTGCGATGCAAAGACAAATAGTCTATGTGGTCGTTCGTCGTTATCTTTACTTTGCGAATGTGCCTTTGCGTACCAATTTGACAGGCGGTGTCAGTTATTCATAGTGAAATAAAAATTCGCGGTATAAGTTCTTAGTTGCTAGATAGAGCAACGAAAAACGCCGATAGAAAGCTTGACTCGCTGACTATATCTTACACTGTTTTACGATCACGATCACGACGGTCGTCAAATTGTGCTGTTGCGTAAGCCTACAGATGTAATAGTAGTATCCTTGCGATGCGTTGACTGTTGTACATGGTGCGTTTGGCCGGAGCTACTCTCCGGTAGCGTTACTTGTGCATCGGGCTTCGCATCGATGGTATTTCGATTGAATTTTATCTTCGATAGTTTTGTCCTCTGTATTCGATGCTTTTAGTCGGAGCTACTCTCCGGCAGAGCCATCGATGCAAGTATTAGTAGTACCTAACTGTAGTAGCTTGCGATGCTGTGACTGTTGTACATGGGGCGTTTGGCCAGAGCTACTCTCTGGTAACGTAACTGTGCATCAAGATCGGTATCGCAATTGACATTAGTTTTTCCCTATTCCTATCCTCTAACCAAACACAACATCCAGATGAGATACTGCTGAGTAGATACGGCCATGTAGGTGTGCCGAGTAGATACAGCCATGTAGGTGTGCTGAGTAGATGCGGCCATGTAGGTGTGCCGAGTAGATACAGCCATGTAGGTGTGCTGAAAAGATACAGCCATGTAGGTGTGCTGAATAGATACAGCCATGTAGGTGTGCTGAATAGATACAGCCATGTAGGTGTGCTGAATAGATACGACCATGTAGGAGTGCCGAGCAGATACAGGCATGTAGGTGTGCAGAGTAGATACAGCCATGTAGGTGTGCCGAGTAGATACAGCCATGTAGGTGTGCCGAGTAGATACAGCCATGTAGGTGTGCCGAGTAGATACAGCCATGTAGGTGTGCTGAGTAGATAGTCCTACAACTCGTGCACTAAATTTGCGAATGAATCTAATATTAAACAGTTTTGAAATAGACACTTTGAAACACATATTATTATTATTTGAAAGGATATGAAGTGCTTGAAAAATAAATTCCAGGTGGTACGGGAGGCTTCACACCACCGCGACAGAGTAGGCGACGCCGGCGTACATCATCGAGTGATGAGGAAGAGATACCCGCAAAAAGAAGGCGATCTTCAGAGAGCCTGACAGCGAGCGATTTACTGAAAATTATAGCAGCACTACAAGATGGTCCAAGTAAGAGTATGAATTCTACAAATGTAATTCCAGAATTTGATCCAAATAATAAATCACAGGATGTTGAGCGATGGTTGAGGAAGGTTAATGAATGTGCAGTTATTTACAACTGGAACGAAAAACATACGATCCATTTTGCCTTACAAAAATTATGTGGGCTAGCGAAAAAATGGTACGAGTCTCTTCCATCTCTCAACTTCACGTGGTCGGAATGGCAATGTAAATTAAGAAAGGCTTTTCCCAACGAAGAAAATTTTGGTAAATTGTTAGAAGAAATGCTAAACCGTAGGTCACGCCCTGATGAAACTCTAAAAGATTACTTTTATGATAAATTGTCACTCCTTAATAGATGTGAGATTTACGGTACTAAAGCAGTCGATTGTATTATCTATGGAATTTATGATAACTCTGTGCGTAATGGAGCGCAAGCTCTTAAGTGTAAGGAACCAGAAGATTTGTTGAACTTTCTAGCTTCTCAGAAATATAATACAGTCAAAGATAATTCGCGAGCCTTGGCTGTTAATTCTTATAGAAAGAGGGATGTACGTTTTGTATCTAATAACCAGAATAGGCCTTCGACTTCTATTAGTAAAAGCAGTGAATTGACGTGTTTTAATTGTCAGGAACGTGGTCATTATTATACGAATTGTACGAAACCAATTGTTAAGTGCATTAAATGTGCCAGGATCGGACATAACTTTGATAATTGTTTGAGAAAACCTCTCATTTCACACGACAGCCCAAGCGAACAATCCAGTCAAAAAAAGGTAATGACAATTGTTCCTATCGCAGAACTACTACAGTCTAATAATGATATATCTGTTAAAAATAGTGACACTAACGATGTGTCGGCTGTTAAGTCTCTCCCTCCAGTTGAATTGCCCCGTGATTTGAACAGTAAATATTTCAAAAACGTTTGTGTTAATGGTAAAGTTTTAAATGCTTTCATAGACTTCGGGAGTCAATGTAGCCTTATTAAATGTTCGGTTGCTGAAATGTTAAACCTTGAACAAAATACCGTTAATTTGCCAGCAATAAAGGGGTTTGGAGACTCTGTTACTAAGCCGAAGTATCAGTCTACGATCAAAATTAGAATAGACGAAATAGACACTGAATTGATCGTTTTGGCTGTCGATGACGCGTTTTTATCAGAATCTTTGCTAATAGGACAGGACTTTACTGAACAACCTTCCGTTTTTGTTAAAAAGGATAATGAAACATTATTTTTTTATCATGCGCCCCCACATGAATATTCAAATGCCACTTTGATTAAGCTATTTGTTGAGAAGGATACTACTATTATAAAAGGGGGGTTGGTAGAAGTACGTTGTAAGGAACCTTATTCTGGTGATATATATTTCGATGGCGGTACTAGGATGAATCCTAAACAGGAATATCACCTGCATCAAGGGTGCTATAGGATAAATGACGGTAGGTCGGTTATGTTTGTGACTTCCCTGACGACATCTCCCTTGAACTTTAAAGCCGGTACATTAATTGCTAGAGTCAATTCTATAGCGGAGACTAGAACATTAGTCATTAACGCTGAAGATTCTCCTAAAGAATTAACGCCTCTCAATCTGTCAGAAATACAAGTTGGGCAAGATTTAGGTCATGAAACTTTAGAGAGACTAAAAAATCTCTTATTAGAATATAGGGTTTGCTTTGCTCAGAATCTTGATGAATTAGGGTGTGCTAAAAATACAGAAATGAACATAGAACTTCATGATAAAACTCCGGTAGTATACAGGCCCTATAGGTTATCTCACCACGAACGCCAGAAAGTTAGAGATATGGTTAGTGATTTAATGAAAAATGATATTGTGCAGGAATCAAAGTCAAACTATGCCAGTCCTATACTTTTAGTTAAAAAGAAAAATGGAGAATCTAGACTTTGTGTAGACTACCGTGCGCTCAATAACAAGACGGTCAAAGATAAATATCCACTAACACTTATAGATGATCAAATTTCTAATTTGAGTGGTAACAAGTTTTTTATTACTCTAGACTTAGCTTCGGGCTACTACCAGGTACCAATGGGAGAAGAAAGTCGTCACTTAACTGCGTTTGTTACCCCGGACGGCCATTATGAGTTCAAACGCATGCCGTTCGGGTTAGCAAACTCTCCCGCAGTCTTCCAGAAGATGATTAATAATTTGCTAGGTCAACGTAGATTTGATTCAGTGCTAGCATACATGGACGACCTTCTTATCCCATCGACTACGATAGATGAAGGTTTTTGTAGACTAGAGAATGTCCTGAAATTGATAAAAGAGGCCGGCCTCACTCTTAGGTTGTCGAAGTGTCGCTTCTTTGATAGACAAATTGAGTACCTCGGTTACGAAGTTTCGGCGGAAGGTATTAAACCTAGTGCGAGAAAAATAGCTGCAGTTAGTAATTTTCCCACCCCATCCAATGTTCACGAACTTCGGCAATTCCTTGGTCTGGCCAGCTATTTCAGGAGGTTTGTAAGGGGCTTTGGTGAGATAGCTAGACCTCTTACCCAACTTTTAAAAAAGGATAGCCAGTGGCAATGGGCTACGGTTCAAAACAATGCGTTCACCTCATTAAAGTCTAGCCTTATTGATCGTCCCATTTTGGCCCTTTACAATCCGAACCTGGAGACAGAATTGCACACCGATGCTAGTTCCTTAGGACTAGGTGGCATCCTTATGCAATGGCAGACTCAACCAAGAACCCTTAAGCCGGTAGCATATTTCAGTAGACAAACTACGCCAGAGGAAAAACACTTTCATTCTTATGAGTTAGAAACTCTGGCTGTAGTTTGTTCTCTAAAAAAATTTCGACCATATATTTTGGGAATTAAGTTTTCGGTATACACTGATTGCAATGCGTTGAGGACTACACTTACCAAAAGAGATCTAATTCCTCGTATTGCACGTTGGTGGCTGCAGATTGGTGAATTTGATTTTGATATCCACTATCGTCCTGGCTGTCGAATGAGCCATGTAGATGCTCTGAGTAGGAATCCACCACCTACTGATAATCCAAATGATTATCATAGAACGTTGAATATCACCACCGGTAATTGGGTAGTAACTCTACAGGTTGCAGATCCAGAACTACAAAGAATTATTAGAATTCTAAAACCAAGTACAGATGAAGAAAGCTCGGACATTAAGAAAAACTATGCATTTAAGAACCATACTTTGTATAGGAAAATAGGTGATGAACATCGATTGGTTGTCCCAAAGAGTGCCAGGTGGCAAATCTGTAAGGCCAATCATGACGATATTGGACATTTTGGATTTGCAAAAACCCTTGAACGCATCCAGAGCCAGTATTGGTTTCCTAAATTACGACGTTTTGTGAAAAAGTATGTAGCTGCCTGTATAGATTGCGCTTATAACAAAGATAGTTCGGCAAAGAGGCGTACAGGGTTTCTGCATCCAATCGAGAAGGTGGAAAAGCCATTTCACACCCTTCACCTGGATCATTTAGGTCCATTCGTTAAAAGTAAGTCTGGTAATTGTTATATACTAACGATTGTGGATGCGTTTACCAAATATGTCTTTGCCAAACCAGTCAAAGATACAAAAACAAAGAATGTGGTGAAAGTTTTACAAACTTTGTTTAACGACTTTGGAGTTCCATCTAGAATAATTTCGGATAGGGGAACTGCGTTCACATCTAATCAGTTTAAGGAATTTTGCAGCACAAATAATGTTAAACATATACTCAACGCAGTTGCTTGTCCCAGAGCGAACGGCCAAGCCGAAAGGTTTAATCAAACCATACTAACCTCTTTAGCTACTTTAAACTTTGGAAAGGACGAACGCATTTGGGACCAGCAATTGGGAAGAGTTCAATGGGGTATTAATAATACCGTAAATGCTACTACAAAAAAGTGTCCATCAGAACTGTTGTTTGGGATAAAGTTAAACTGTCCTTCTGATAATATGCTAGTAACTGATGATGTTCAAAGTATTTCTGATAGTCCTTCATCAACATCCTCGTCGTTAGACATAATTAGGCACGAAGCATCAGCCAACATTGTTGAAAGTCAAAAACGTCAGAAAAGTTACTATGATTCTAAAAGATCACCTGCAATCACATACTCTCTTGGGGACCTAGTTAAAATTACAAAAACTAACTTTTATAACGACGGGAAAAGTAAGAAACTAATGCCCAAGTTTATTGGCCCTTACAAAATAGCCGAATGCTTAGGGAATGACCGGTACAAAATTGTAAATGTCCCAGGTTTCAATAGCAAACGATACGAAAGTGTGGTAGCGTCAGATAGGATGCGTCCTTGGATTCATATTCAAGCTTTAGAGTTGGACAAAACTTCAGGTTCCGAATCGCTTTCATCAGACTCTGATAGTGACATGGAAACTTAAATGTAAATAGTTAGCAACGTAAGTTATTTTATGCTTTTAAGTATTGCTCAATGTTTGGTTACCATTACTTGTTTCATGTATTCTTATCGAATACAAAAACTTTATTCGTTAATTCATTAGCATTATTTACAAATTAAAAAAAAATATATGTGTTGTAAACTTAATTATAACGTAGTCTCTTATATTGTTCAATATAATGTAAACTTAGATGTAAATAGTTAGCAATAGTTATTTTATGCTATTAGTATTGCACAACGTATTATTGCCATTACTTGTTTGATGTAAGTAATTAACATCTTATTAAGAATAAAAACTTTATTCGATAATTCATTAGCATTAACAAATTAGAAAAGAATATGTTGTAATCTTAATTAATTATAAACCTATAACGTACTTAGTTGCTTAAATTGTTCATTATAATGTATCTAGTCGAGTGTTGTGATTGATAGATGCGTACTCCGGAGAGAGTACGCTATCGGATGGCCGAGTGTTGTGATTTAGAATATTATTAATGAAAAATAGTACTGAAATTGTTGTCAACTGTATTGTCCTTTCTAGTTTGCCGGAAATACATTTTATTTCAAACTAAAACTAGCTCAAAACGGTAATTAATATGTGATATTATTTTTGTTATTTTGTAAGATTAAAAGTCTATTTAATTACACTTCAACAATTCCCTTTCTCATTTCAAATTAATATTCTTGGAAACGGATACGGTAGACATATTATTTTGTATCGATTTTGTTAGATTTCTAGAAATAGATTTTATTTGCAACATTATGTAACTAAAACTTGCTCAAATTGGAAATTAATGTATTAATTTATATTTGCTATTTTACTAGATTAAAAGTCAATTTAATTACACTAAAAACAAAATTATCTTTGTTACTTTAAATTAATATATTCCGGAAACGGATACGGTACACATAAGTGGTACCAACTTTGTTAGAAGCCATAATGGTTACAATAAGTTTGCTGTAAAGTAGTTTTAGATTGTAGAAGCATTCTTAGTCGAGACGCCTTAGTGTAAGGACTTACCTATAACTGTGGAAGGAAAATAAAATAGTGATCAGACTACTGAAGTTTTTATTATACTAAGTTGAATCATTGAATTGAAGGCCCATGAGAAGATAAGCTCCACTGGCACTTTATCGCAAGATATCCATAAGATATCATTGCCGCGGTCGCGTCGGAAGCGGTCCATTGTCTTCGGTCGGTTCTTAATGTTCTAACAAATCCATTTCGTTTGCTCTAGAAAATGTTGGAATTTAGAGTAGGACGTAGATACCTGTAACACGAACATCTTTACAGAGAGAAAAACTCACGTTAAAAAAAATTATAGTCTTGAATTAAATTGCTGCACGTAGCCGTTTGATATGTACCTCACTGAGACTCGTGGTTCCCGTGCGTTGTTCCCTTTAGTTAGGGGGACCACAAGGAATTCGCTTTACGGTCAATCCTGATTTTTAAAAGCCTGTCTTGATTAGTCAGATTGAAATGAGGGTAGGTATCCTGTGGAGCTTGGTGGCGCAGTGGTTTAGCGCCTGGCCCAGCGATTGCGGAAGGGTCGGTCATGGGATGGGTGACCAAAAATGTATTATCTCGAGCTCCTCCGTGCTTCGGAAGGCACGTTAAGCCGTTGGTCCCGGCTGCATTTGCAGTCGTTAACACCCACCAATCCGCATTGGGCCCGCGTGGTGGGTTATGGCCCATCCTCCTTACCACCCATAAGGAAGGCCTGTGCCCCAGCAGTGGGGACATCAAAAAATGGCTGATGGATTGATGGCAATTTTTCGGTTCAATTTTATTGGCGTTGTTAACGTATTTTTTTCAAAATTGCCTCTACGTTTAGCTTCTTGTTACAAGTCCTAAAGCTAAAAGTTCTGAGTGCGGTGGTTTTCAAGAAAGTTCATTACGTTCCGAATGTTAATGAACTAGGTTCACTGCATCTATTTTTATCGGGCCGATATTTTTATCGGGCGGAGACAAACTTCACATTCTAATGCTATTCACTTCTTATGGTGCAATGCACTCCAAACTTACTCTAAAGAAGCTTTGTGGTACTTTTTATCGCTTAGACAATATTTTCTATTCTTAGTCCGTTTTTTGGGGGTATGGGGAATGAATTGGGCATCATCTAGTTACCCGATAACGACACCAAACTTGACTCAAAGGTTCAAACTAATCCGCCAGATATTTTTTTCTAAGCGCCGGGAGCTCTGTACTTTTGTTAATCAGCGCAGTTGCATTGGTGCTTAAGTCAAGATAGTTGTTACATTGGTTCTTACTAAAGCAGCATTGAATCTGTTATCATTGAACAAAGTTACATAATTAGGTACCTACCCCCCAGCTCTTAATCCATAAATCTGTTTCGGAGTTTACAGTTAAGAGTTATCGGATTAAATTAGTTAGGGCCTAATTGTTTTGGAATTACGAACGTACCTATCGGGATCGAACGTATCGTTCCGGTGCTAGTTGACAATTTGGTTTTATAAGTCTTACGGCCAAATACTCAAACGAATCTTAAAGTTAAGGCCACCTTAAATTCTTAAATGTTGTCAGATTTGACAGAATCTCTATGAAACTGACAGCTTCCTTAAAGTTAAGGAGACCTTAACTTAAGATTTTAGCTAAGAAGCCTTTGAGTATTCGGCCATAAGTTACTCTAATATACCCATACGAACCTACCTAGCAAGAAATTTTAAATTGAAAACTTTTAGCTAGGTTGGTTATTAAACCTACCTACTTTTTTTTCGTTGTAAATTGTTATAAATAATACTGTTTATTAACATTATATATTATATGTTAATAAACAGTTAAAATAATAAGTATCTAGGTTCTTACAGTACCTACATATATCAATATTTTCCTACCACCCATTCGAGACTTTTTAAATTTTTTAGCTGACAAGAAGAATGGCGCAAGAAACTTATCAGCTTTGTCAGAAATCAGAAGTAACGATAAACGAAATAATTTATAAAGGTTGCGGGGTTGCGGGTTCGATTCCCGCCTTAGAATATGTTCCGGTGCGCGTCGATTTTTTTCTTTTTTTAGCATTGAAAATGTTTATGTGAGCGACGTTCAGCCGTAGATCGGTGAAAATTGGAGACATCTCTTTTCAGTGAATTAATTATCGATGAAAAAAGTTAAGAGGTGAGAGGGTGCAGTTTATGTCAACAGTATGAATTAAATAAAGAATTATAAATAAATCTAAAGTCTCCAATCCAAGCAAACATACCTAAAACATAAAGGTGCGGGCACATTATTGTCTGACGCCACGTGTTAACACGCCATATTTATATGGACGTGTTATAAGATAAGTGTGATCCTAGTGCATACATTTACTATGAAAACCGATGTCATCTGACGGCGTGTTAACACGTGGCGACAGACAAATGTGCCCCGCACCTTAAGTGTCTCATGTTCCAATATGTTGCATGAGTAGGTAATGGATGTCCCACCCTATTAGCAAAGGATACTGCCCTAAAGCTTTACAGTATGAGTATGAACATAAACAAGTTTGAAGCTATTTCTGACCGTTACGTCGTTAAGCTTGTCCCTCGGCTAACGAGTCTAATGACGAGTCTAATGACCAACATTGTTCGACGAACTAATGGTTTTAGATTTACAAGTTAATGATGTGATATTGACCAAAATAACAAGCTTATTATAAAGTGATTTGTGTTAAAATAACTTAATTCTTTTCAGAGCGTTGGCATCTATAGTTTGGGTAGATCAGCATAACTAAGTACTTATAAGTAAGTAACTACCCGCTATGTGATGCATTGCTTCTTTTCTTTGGTAAGTTTTTATTTGTGCCAAAACGAAGTAGCAATGTATCACATAACATCTGTCAAATTACAATTAATATTAATTTCATTGTTTTTATCCGGTAGTAGACCCGCTGGTTTATATTGAGTGAATATTGAATATGCAGTAAAAATGAGAAAATAAAAAACGGACAAAAAATTATAAAAAAATTGGACTATAAACATTAAAACATCCCTGAAATCTTTCACAATCATGCATCAAAATATAGCTAGTTTGTCAGCAAAACAGGAAATATTAGAACTAACATTACAGGAGATGCTAGAGATGAACAATCAGCCTGACATCATGCCTTTCTGAGACATTCATACAATCTGGTAATGAGAAATTCCTTAATCTAATCAACTATGAACTGGCGACTTCATTTTGCAGGGACAAGAGGCGGAACTTGTATCTTAGTCAAACGAAATACAATCTATAATGTAATATCATTAACTTGTCATTATAATGCAGATCCGGAACCAAAACTTTGTTGATGATTAAGTAAAAATACAAAGTTTCAGGTTAATAACATTGCATTTACCTATAAATAGGTAAAAGATTTAATTGTGAATATATTTTGATGACAATAGAATTAGATCAAAACACCTCCAAATAATAATTATGTGATTTAAGGTTAAAGCTCGTGCCTGCAGCGACAAATGTCTGTTGACAGATTGATCCAGTTGGCTACTTGCTATGATCGGCAAATGCGCGGCTTATTCAAAATAATAACAGACACAGCTATACCGTACGGTTTTACCCTGGTATACGGTTTTGTACGGGTCTCCCCTACTGTATTGACATCTCTGAATAACAACGAGTACACTACTGGCTTATTCTTAGATCTATCAAAAGCGTTTGATCTAATTAATCATAAATTGTTACTTGCATAACTAGAATCAAGCGGTATGAGAGGTCTAGCTCAGCAATGGTTAAAGTCCTACTTAACTGATCGCCGTCAATATGTTGTCATAAACAAAGTCGTCAACAATGAAATGATACCTTACACTTCACGTCTTAAAAACAATAATAACGGTGTTCCACAAGGGAGTATTCTCGGGCCAATATTATTTATTATTTATATAAATGACATTTGTGCAATTAACCATAAATGCATATTATATGCAGACGACATTACAGTTATTGTGACATCAAATAAAGTAAATTCAATTGACTATCATGAATCAGAAATTAATAATACTATTGACAAAATCATTGCATGGCTACAATCGAATCAACTAAAAATTAACTTGAACAAATCGTGTTTTATACAATTTAATCAATCTTATAACCCTAAGTACAAATTTAATATTAACATCAATAAAATAAAAGAAGAGACACATACTAAATTCCTCGGAATACATATCGACAATAATTTTAATTGGAAAATACATGTTGATAACGTAATCAACAGAATTAATAGATTCATACATGCTTTGAAAAAATTAAAAAATGTCACGAATAGGAATACTGTTATTGCCACCTACCGCGCATACGTAGAATCCATATTACGTTATGGGATCATAATATGGGGCAACGGTACAGATAGGGATCGAGCATTTAAAGCACAAAAAAGGAGTATCAGAGCCATTTATGGCGTTGCACCGGATGAACCCTGTAGACCACTATTTGGAGGCCTTGGTTTATTAACGGTGCCATCTCTATACATCTACGAAATTTGTAATTTTGTAAATAAACATAAAGACTTGTTTACCAAAGCGGGAGACATAAACACCAGACTAAAAAAAATTGTTTAAAAAAACAAAAAACCGACTTCAAAAAACCTGCCTCTAAAAAAAGCAAGAAATAATATACAAATCATTAGATACGCATTATCATTGTTATAATAAAACACGTCTATTAAAGTCGGGTGGGGCTGGAGTACATCTTCCTTTTTTATTCTAAAAGCCCCACCCGACTTCAATTGACGTGTTTTATTATAACAATGATAATGCGTATCTAATGATTTGTATATTATTTCTTGCTTTTTTTAGAGGCAGGTTTTTTGAAGTCGGTTTTTTGTTTTTTTAAACAATTTTTTTATTTTTTTATTTTTAGTGTAAGTACCTTCTGTATTAGGTAGTGTAGGTATATTATTTAGGTAGAAAAATCGGCTCAGCCAAACGTGAGATAATCGCGGAGAAACATACATACATACAAACTGAATACCTCCTTTTTTTGAAGTCGGTTAAAAAGACTACACAAAGGTATCCCTTCCCCAACAAAAAAAAATCATCTAATTCGGTTCATAAGTAACATAAGTAACACAAAAAAACCGACTTCAAAAAACCTGCCTCTAAAAAAAGGAAGAAATAATATACAAATCATTAGATACGCATTATCATTGTTATAATAAAACACGTCTATTAAAGTCGGGTGGGGCTGGAGAACATCTTCCTTTTTTTATTCTAAAAGCCCCACCCGACTTCAATTAACGTGTTTTATTATAACAATGATAATGCGTATCTAATGATTTGTATATTATTTCTTCCTTTTTTTAGAGGCAGGTTTTTTGAAGTCGGTTTTTTGTTTTTTAAACAATTTTTTTATTTTTTTATTTTTAGTGTAAGTACCTTCTGCATTAGGTAGTGTAGGTATATTATTTAGGTAGAAAAATCGGCTCAGCCAAACGTGAGATAATCGCGGAGAAACATACATACATACAAACTGAAAACTTACCTCCTTTTTTTGAAGTCGGTTAAAAAGACTACACAACGGCATCCCTTCCCCAACAAAAAAAATAATCATCTAATTCGGTTCATAAATAACAAAATTGTCAAGTTAGTTGATTTAATATACTTGTAAACTACTGAACCGATTTGAAAAAAAATTAAATGGGACCATCTCGCAAGAAAACTCAATCGAACAAAAAAAAAATTATCTAAATCGGTTCATAAATGTCGAAGATACGCGCGAACAACGATAAAAAAAAAAAAAAAAAAAAAAAAAAAAAACATACAATCGAATTGAGAACCTCCTCCTTTTGATGAAGTCGGTTAAAAATTGTCAAGTTAATTGATTTAATATCATAGTATTTTCAGGATTACTTGTAAACTACTGAACCGATTTGAAAAAAAAAATAAATGGGACCATCTCGCAAGAAAACTCAATCGAACAAAAAAAGAAATTTCTAAATCGGTCCATAAATGTCGAAGATACGCGCGAACAACGATAAAAAAAAAAAAAAAAAACATACAATCGAATTGAGAACCTCCTCCTTTTGATGAAGTCGGTTAAAAAGGGACCCCCACAGGCTTGTTTTAAGAGATTTCCCAAAATCTGCTAAATATAGGAAAAGTTGTTTATTTATGTGCATTTTAATAAAATTCCTGCTGACATAAAAAAACTTAATACTAACCTATTTAAAAAAAAGTTATATAATTGGCTCTGTGACAACAATTTTTATTCAATTAACGAATTTTTGACAAAAAAGTTTATAAATAGTAATTAATCAATTAATTAAGTAGTGTAGCAACCGCAACACAACACAACGCTCATACAAGAGAGTAGTTCCCAAAGTGTTACCTAGATGGCGCTGTAGCCTCCTACATCGCGGTATCGTTTCGTTTTTTCAGTTCTTTAAGACTTGTGGTAAATATTTGTTTTGTAGTATCCTTTCTCAGGGTAGGGACTAGGACCTATTAGGCTGTACAATTGCTTCCGGTGACGGAACTTTTGGACGCTTTCGTTGGAAACGCTGATAATACGTACGTATCCGATTGCTTCCGTTCTGATACGGTACTTTCGGGCCGTACGGTTATTGTGCCTCGAATCTCGATAGGAATTCTCTCATATTTGTTACTATCGCGAAGTTTACGTACTCTAATATACGCCGTTGGCTTAAAACTCATCGCAGTCTTCTTCTTTCTACCTCATCCGCCCGCCCCACTGAGCTAGACCGCCTACAGTAGTATTTAAATATTTTATATAAATAATTTGCATGCCACAACTAGAGATGGGCGGTGGGTAAATACCCGATGGGTATTTACCGGGTAAATACCCAATTTGGGTATATACCGGGTATTTACCGGGTAAATACCCAAAAGCATGGGTAAAAACAATAAGCACGATGTGGTTTAGTAGTATTTTTTCTTTTCGTCTTTCTTTTTATTCATTTAAGTTTAGTTTTATGTTTAGGTACAAAAAAAATATATTATCTTGATTATTGACTAAACTAGTGAGATGATTTTTATTTCCGACTATTTGGTTAGTTGTGTTCTATATCAAAAATAAATTAAAAAATAATAATTTAGTTAGTTACATTATGAATTGAATTACTTTACTACATAATTTAAAAAAATGGATATTGTACTGGTAGTTACGAACAGTTGCAGTGTTGGCGGTTCGGGGATGCTTAATGAAAGTCTGACTGCGATCAAATACTGATTTATTATAGTACTGCACAGGGCTTATATACGAGGAGAGATGAGTGTGTGTTTAGGTACATGTTAGTACACACACTACACCTCCCCCCTTAAAGAAAAAAAAATACATGCAAGTAATTTTTTTTTTTTTTTTCACAAAAAACTTACGTTATACAGCAAGTATAAAATGTAGCTGTTATACTTATTACTGACGTTATAATTTTACTTCAAATTATTCAGGCAATATCTTTCTTTTTCTTATAGCTAATTAATTTTTTTATTTTTTTTTTATTTTTAACAAGTCTATAAAAATTAAGTACTTACTTATTTATAAACTTTCGAAAAATAAAATCTACGCATGACAAAAACAAATCACAATAATAATAATATATTGATTCGCTAACTCGTCCCATAGGTAGGTAAGTAGTGTAAGATCAAATCCACTACTTATTCAAATCAGTTAATGACTTACTAAACTAATGAAACATATTATGCTATTCTGATTACAAAAAACTATCTTATTTCTTATAATTACTTATACAATAGAGATAAACGTATAATTATATTAATAGAATTTTAATTTAAAATATGAATAAAACTAAAAGAATTCTTCATTCCAGACCAAAATTAAATTCAAAAATTGTTCCTACTGTTTGTGACAACTTTACATGCTACCTTACATTTCTTTTTCAACATTCATATTTTTGCCACAAAATGTTAAAAAGTTTATAAAGATACTCCACTATTAACCTTAAACACTATTAAACCTTATAAACCGTATATTCCCTAACTTCTATAAATAAATCCTTATCATCATTCCAAATTCTACATAAAAAAACACATCACATTACCTATACCTAAACCTTGCTGTACCTAATTGCAAACTAAAAAGCTACAAAAAGATTTTTAATACAGCTACTTTAACTTTCCTACAATATTCCTTCTACCTATTAACTTTGCTTTATACTAATCATTTACCAAACATTCAAACTGCTCCTCTAACTTTATTCCTTCTAATCCTAACTATAATTTCCACAAACATACTATCTCAAGAGAAACTTTCACATCCGAAATTAATAAGTAAGTTCCATAAAATTTTCTTCCCACCAAATTAATATTCATTATCTTTTCCTATTAAAACAATGTTTTATATTACAGCTTAACCAGCAAACTCGTGTGATATTTTGTGACAAGATTAATGTTACCGCTTCAACTTGCATAAATGCAGCTGCGCTACCTCTTTGTAATCTACCGATATCGAAATACAACACTTACATTCCAACACCTTATTCGTTAAGTTTATCAAAACAATATGATTGCATCACTTCTACTTAGAAAATTTGTCACTGATAATTTACTATCCGATACTTATTAAATTGGATTGAGTAGATATTAAAATTTAAACTTGAACAAGTTCATAAAATTACAAATTTAGGCCAAAATGAAAAATATTTTTACTTTATAACTCATTTGTATGATAAAATAAAATGCTAGGACACTAATAAAAAAAAGAATAAGAATACTATTAGTTGAAACCAATGTCTTTTCAATAGTAGTAAAATAGCTACATAATCGGTCATATATTTTTTTTTCTCCTAAAACATAAAGGAAGATCATTTTACTACCACAACGAATAAAATTAAATATATATCTAGCGTTTATTTACTAACTATACGTAACAGCATTATGCAATACATAAATAAAATAAAATTAAGTAATTTTATTATATTATACTTATGTTATTCGTAAAAATTAGAGTAGAAATGTACTCTGGAGAAATGATTTTTTTTTTGTTTTGTCAATGTCAAAGGAATCAAACTCGTAATTAAAATTTTGTTAAACTACAAAACTGGAATGAATGGAAATTTCCTATCCACATAGGTAATTAGTGATTTTATAAGATAGAATATGTTTATAAATTACTTGTGTAAGCTACATACATAAGTGATATAGTAAAGAAAAATATTTTTGTATGTATGTATAAATCTAAAGACAGAAGATAGGTAGTCTGTTATAATTATAATAAGTTTATTATAGGTATTATAGGTCGCGAATTTCCTAATTATATAGTTTACGATTTTCATAAAAATACTCTTATTATTTAAACTTTATTGCAAACAGAACAAATAGCGGACTTTAAGCCTAAAGGCTTATTCTCTTCCAGTCAACCGGAAAGGATGTACAGGAAAGAAATCAAACTGACACCCCACAAACATCTTAGTTTTCAAACAATTTTTATTAAGTACCTACACCGTTTTGAATGATGTTTTTTTTTTTTTTTTTTTTATTCCTATTGAATAAATCGTTGAAAATAATTAATAAGAATAAATATTACGTTACCACGAGAAGTATTATTGCATTACCTACATACGTTAAGAATGAATGAAAATAGTAGGTAGGTACCTAATAAAATATCATATCATTTAAATATCAATGTAGATATAAGAGGTAGGTATACAATATATAAGTAGACATTAGGTAGATATAAGAAAAGGTTTTTTTTTCTCATTAAATAAAAATAAATCCTACTTAAATAAAATTGTTATCAAAATTAGTGTCCTGCGAAAGAAAGGACTTTTTAAGTAATTTCAATGAAAATCTTTATTTAAACCTTCATAAAAATCTTTTGTTTACGATAAAAAAATAAACTCGAACAAAATTTGAATTCTTTGGTTCAACAAAAAATATTCCTACTTACAATATCACACGTGTTGCTATGTCAGCAGCTGTTACGATGTTGCATGTCGGTCACTTATTTAAAACGTATTACAAAGTCCAAACTTTTACTTAAATGCAATAGATGCAATGATAATTTAAAAACAATTGACATCGAAAAATATTCTTTAAATTAATTTAAGTAATGAAAACCACAAAATAACTTAAAGCACCATAACTATAAAATTTGTTAACCACCTACTTTACTTACCTTTAAAACTACGAGGAAAAAAAAATTGTCCAAAAAAAGACCATAATTATAATACAATTATTTTTCACGTGAAATCAAATCTTCAAAAGTGTAAAATTAGAGTTACCTTTTACAACCACGCTGATTCGTGGAAAAACTAACTGTGAAATAAAACAAACATAAAAAAAATACCAACACCACAAAAAAATACTGAACAACATTTCACTTTTTTTTTTCTGTGCAATCGTATAAATCAGAAAATAAGCTTATAAATTAAGGGGAATTCAACATTTATAAGTTCAATAGTAACGCCATTAATTCCTATTTATAATGAAACAAATTACTTACTGCTAATTTAAATTTGAAACTTATCGTGAACAACTTTTTTTTTTACGGAACTACAATGATAAGACATGTTTTATAATAAAAAGTACAAAATAAATTTTATAATAAATTCTACAAAACCTTTTTTTATTTTCATCTTATTTCGTTAAATATTTTTCTTTCAACACTGACAATATTATATTCGAAACTGTATTGTATACGATGCTTACTTAAGTTCAGGGCAAAATCATTCAATTTAATCATTATTTAACGTTAACTTATTTTATTTTTTTTTTTTTTTTTTCAAAACAAAATTTGTGTAAATTATTTGAGATTCGTGAAGGAAAAATAAAGACAAAACGTTGATAAATTAAAATCAAACCACAAAAATGTCTTTGGAGTAACTTTGAGTCGTCTCCGAAATCGTCGCCACTTTTCGCTGGTAAATTCTTCCTCATTTTCTGCTGGTAAATATTCCTCGCGACACCATTATCTGCCGGCTGCGTCCACTTCCGACTCCATCGTCTCCCGGCACCCTGCTTTTCACCCTCATCATCTTTCCAGCAGCAGTAACATCACAGCATCAACACTTTAACGAACACTCTTTCATAGATTGTTCATAAATAAGATTATAATTTTGTTGAGTTCTTTTACACTTGAAGAATTTATTTTAGTCACTAACATTATTTTTATAGAGTTACTATTTAATTTTATCATATATTAAAAGTCATAAAGTTCTCACTTTTTATTATTAGCGAGCACACACACATTTTATATTTTATTATATTAGTCCATTTTCTATTTATTTATTTGCACTTTATGACTACCTAACCAGCTGCACAGCGCCGCCGACGCAGACGGCACTGGCAGGGTCGCCATGCAGTGTTGGCGGTTCGGGGATGCTTAATGAAAGTCTGACTGCGATCAAATACTGATTTATTATAGTACTGCACAGGGCTTATATACGAGGAGAGATGAGTGTGTGTTTAGGTACATGTTAGTACACACACTACACAGTCATAAATAATTATAGCGGTATTGTTGTTAATCAGTCTTTTCAAAATATGCCCTACCCTAACCGCTCGGTTGCCCCGGGCGCCCGTCGTAATCACTCGAGCTTTGCCCGTCAATTTTCCACCCTTGCCGGCCCCTCGCCACCGGGCAGCTCGATTCCCGTTAAAGCGTTCATTTCGACTTAACTCGATATGTTACACTATCAAGTGTTGTGTTTTTATGATAAGTAGAAATACAGCTATAGAATGCAGTTAGTGGGGCCGGAAATCGATAAAATTGTGCGCATCGTGATGAAAGATGATAAATTTTTACCATGCTTAGGGGACACCACTGTGATTATTTTTAGGTGTGGAGGCTATCTGGATTTGACCCCTAACGTACTTTAGAGGTCAAATTCGATATAGAGGACGTTTTATTCCGTATTATTCCGTTTTATGTCTTTTTACGAAGCTAATACCCTTCCTATTTAGCTGAAAACTGACATATGAAAACACATCTACACATCACCCCCCTTTCCAATGACACCTCAATCATCAAAATCGGTTCAGTATGTTCATCAGTTTTTTACATTTGAGAGATATTCAAATGAGTACTGAATTGTACTGTTTACTGGTTACTGAAAGAAAAAAGTACAAATATCGGCATAAAAAAATATGATTATAAAGCCACATTAATACAGATTTAAAAAATATAAGTTTAATTGGAACAATTTGCTACAAAAACGCGTTTAAAAATATTATACACAGTGCGGTAATTACATAAAAAAATCTTAAAAATGCGTTCTGTTAAAGGCCGGTGCAGTTATCTCTGTGATACCAGCACCAAATTTTTATATGTTGTTTAACATTTTGTTATTGTTTGTAAAGGTACTTGAAAATTATATGTTTTTCAAATCTGCATTAAATTGAATTTATCAACATATTTTTTGTTTGCACTAAAATTATCAGTTTATTATTTACGGTAATTTAAAATAAAATGAAAAATTAAAGTTTTTAAAAATTGAATTTCCATATTATAATTTAATATATTTTCTTAACTGTACTACTCAGCCTATGTTTTGTGTTATAACATTATAGAACACTTAATTCCCTTTAATCTGACACCGGATTCATAGAATCATAATTATCATAAGTATCATCATAATTAATATTTCAAAATGCGTCCGTCGCCATTTTGATGACGTCATATCTCCGGAACAAAACACTTCACAGGCGGTCTCCCGACGGTTTTTAAGAGAAAATAAAATGTTAAACAACATATAAAAATTTAGTGCTGGTATCACAGAGATAACTGTAACGGCCTTTAATAAAACGCATTTTTAAGATTTTTTATGTATTGCCGCGCTGTGTATAATATTTTTAACCGACTTCCAAAAAAGGAGGAGGTTCTATGTTCGTCTGTATATTTGTTTTTTTTTGTGTATGTCCACCGATTACTCGAAGACGGCTGGACCGATTGAAATTATTCAAACGTTATTACATTAGGTACACTCCCAAGTTGGTCCCATTTTTTAAAATTTGGAAATCGGTTCAGTACTTTTCAAGTAATTTAGAAAAAAGCACGAAAATAGTATGATTTTGTGTGAATTACCTCGATAATTAGTCGTATTACTTCTTTGTTTATGAACTGAATAAGATAATTATTTTTTTGTTGGAAGAGGGATATCTTAAGTGTAGTTTTTTAACCGACTTAAAAAAGGAGGTTCTCAGTTTGACCCGTATTTAAGTATGTTTCTCCGCGATTATCTTACGTTTGGCTGAGCCGATTTTTCTACATATATAATATACCTTACCTACAAGGTGTACCTACACTAAAAATAAAAAAATAAAAAATTGTTTAAAAGAAAACAAAAAACCGACTTCAAAAACCTACCTCTAAAAATTGTTTAAAAAACAAAAAACCGACTTCAAAAAACCTGCCTCTAAAAAAAGCAAGAAATAATATACAAATCATTAGATACGCATTATCATTGTTATAATAAAACACGTCTATTAAAGTCGGGTGGGGCTGGAGTACATCTTCCTTTTTGTTCTAAAAGCCCCACTCGACTTCAATTGACGTGTTTTATTATAACAATGATAATGCGTATCTAATGATTTGTATATTATTTCTTGCTTTTTTTAGAGGCAGGTTTTTTGAAGTCGGTTTTTTGTTTTTTAAACAATTTTTTTATTTTTTTATTTTTAGTGTATACCTTCTGTATTAGGTAGTGTAGGTATATTATTTAGGTAGAAAAATCGGCTCAGCCAAACGTGAGATAATCGCGGAGAAACATACATACATACAAACTGAATACCTCCTTTTTTTGAAGTCGGTTAAAAAGACTACACAAAGGTATCCCTTCCTCAACAAAAAAAATCATCTAATTCGGTTCATAAGTAACATAAGTAACACAAAATTGTCAAGTTAATTGATTTAATATCATAGTATTTTCAGGATTACTTGTAAACTACTGAACCGATTTGAAAAAAAAATAAATGGGACCATCTCGCAAGAAAACTCAATCGAACAAAAAAATAATTATCTAAATCGGTCCATAAATGTCGAAGATACGCGCGAACAACGATAAAAAAATAAAAAAAATAAAAACATACAATCGAATTGAGAACCTCCTCCTTTTGATGAAGTCGGTTAAAAAAGCAAGAAATAATATTCGTAATAATAAAAATACGTCTATTGAAGTCGGGTGGGGCTTTTAGAATAAAAAAAAAAGAAATTTGTACTCCAGCCCCACCTGACTTCAATAGACGTATTTTTATTATTACGAATATTATTTCTTGCTTTTTAGAGGTAGGTTTTTTGAAGTCGGTTTTTTGTTTTCTTTTTTAAACGTATTTTTTATGACACTGTTCCAATTAAACTTATATTTTTTTTAATCTGTATTAATGTGGCTTTCTAATCATATTTTTTTAAAGCCGATATCTGTACTCGTCTCAAATTCATCGTTACTGGAAAATATTTTTTTGTTAATAACATTTTCGATTTTTGGGGTTCGGAATTACGGTTATTTATTTTCTAGTATGTAAAGGTTTGTTTTTTATTTCAGAAATCTATTGGCCGTCTTTTATTTATCCGAAAATGATACCACACTTGCCCTAGTAGCTGTAAATTTGCAGTTATTACGACAAACATCATGCGCGTCGAAATGATAGGTCCGTGATGAACAATTTGACCTCTATAATCTGTTAGGGGTCAAATCCAGCTTGCATCCACATCTTAAAACGATCACTGTAGTGTAACTTACGAATGGTAAAAGAATCATGCTTTCATCACAATGTGCACAATTTTAATGAAAATAAGCGATTTCCGGCTCCACTACGTCTTTTGATTTTCAAAACGCGATTCCGGTAAAGTATTACGATGAGGTAAACATTGAGATGGCGCATTTTAGAGCGCACTTTTATTAAAAAAATCGTGCCATAAATTAAAGCGATGACCTATGGTTTTTTATTTTAAAATACGTCAATAAGATAATAAAGATTATGTTAAAAAATAAAAACATACACTTGTCTATACAAAATACTAAATACACTCAAAACACAGAAAACACAATACACTTTTCGACAGACCACCACGTTCAATACGAATTGTCATTTTTTTTCTCTCAGAGACCTAATGCTTGTTTATGGATTGTACAGCTAGCAAATTTCACAGAATAACGAGACAAACGTTTAGAAATGTCCCTAAGAGTAAAAGAGATAAGTATAATTCAATAAATCGAGGCTTCTCTCACGCGCTATCCCATGTCAACCAGTAGTTGACACGGGCATTTCAGGTAGGTACTCAAACTCGTGTCAACTACTGGTTGACATGGGCAAACTAATCGCATTACAGAGTAAAAAAGTCGTTGGACCTGTTTTTAGCAAACATGCCAGACTGATGCTCTACACCTCTATGACAGATCAAGCAACATTTAAATAGTATAAGAGACTAATAAGACTTAAAAAATAGTTGGAAAGAAAATACCCACTCTTTGGGTATTTACCTGGGTAAATACCTTGATTTTGGGTACGTTGGGTATTTACCCGGTATTTACCGGGTAGAATCCCATCTCTAGCCACAACCTTGGCAAAACATGTGAGTCTTCAAAAATGTAACAAATTTTATATTACTTACTACTGTTTTGTTTTTCGTTAAGTATTATATATATAACTTGTCCGAATAATCATCCTTATCGGCACTATAGGTCTGTTATAGCTAGTAATATAGATATAAGTGCTTTTGTTTGAATGACTGTTTGTTGCCAAAAAAAGAATAAAGAATAAAGAATACCATGTTTTGAGCGAATAAATGATTATGATGATTATGAAAAAAGACTAGTAAAAACAGACTAAAAATAAAAATAAATTCTTTTGTAAATATTTATATTATAAATAACAATTTTCAATACAGTTGCTCGAAAATGCAAGTTTACGATGACAGTCGAGCGTGCGGAAAGTTGATTTTACCGCACGCCGTGCGTTTTTGTTTACGGAGTAGTACAGCGTGCGGAATGTTGATTTTACCGCACGCCGGCGCCGTGCGTTTTTGTTTACGAACGTTTTTTTTAATTTTTACTAGCTTCCGCCCGCGACTTCATCCGCGTGGACAGTAGAAAAATATTGCAACCAGTTAAAAATGACCTCTATAGTGTATGAAAGCTAGTACTACGGAGAGTTCAAGCTGTTTCTCTGGTTCCACCCACCCGAATTTGATGAAACATAGCTTAGATTTTAAGTTGGACCTCAATCTACTAAATTGTGAAAAATCCATCAAAATTCGTTTAGCGGTTTTTGCGTAATTCGCGCACAAATATTTAGAATTTACAGTTTTATTATATGTATAGATTACAATTTCAGCAGTACCTATAATGTTTTCTCGCAAATGTATTGAAAAACGTAGTATGGCACACGGTTGTTAAGGTTTTTTAAAACTCGTGACGATTATAAACCCTCGCCTACGGCTCGGGCTTATAAAACGTCAACTCGTTTTAAAAACCTCCTTACCAACCTTGTATCATAAACTACTAATATAAAGGTACACAGAAGTTTTGAACCTAACATCGTGGGGCGCATATTGTAAAATTGACTTTAGCATGCGTCCCACGTTTTTAGGTTCAAGACTTCTGTAACGTGTTAAAATAAAGAGAGGCAAATGAAGGTGCTTTCACTCAGCATTGTGTGATAACTTATTTATGCACAACGGGGTAGTGTTTGCCTTCACATCACCTGATGTTAAGTGACGATAAGGCCGAAGGTGGAAGCGCACTACACCCGGAATCCTCATCACCGAGGAACTGGCTATCTTACCTCTAACTGCCGGAACACAAAAATTTTTGAATTGTTGTTATGGCGTCAGACTTAGGTAAGATGGTGGTAGCTAGCTTGGCGGACTTGAAATAAGCCCTACCTACCACCAACCGAACCGAGTACAGATTGTACCCCCCTAGGAATCGAACTCGGGACCCCTGCGTCTTACACGGGTGGGCGAACCACTAGACCACAGAGGCGATAAACAACGAGTCAACAATGAGGTAACAATGAGGTATCTACCTAATAAATAAAAATAGTCTCCGTTCGATAGCAGATATCAACGCGAATTATTTCATATCGAAAGTCAATATGTTTGAGGTATATATGGACTCTTGCTGCATTCGTGCCAATTTGCATCAACAATGGAGAGTGTACGACTACAATAGCGTCAAGCCCACACCGGTGTAGAAGCCCACACCTGATAGAACTTCACAATTCAATGAACTAATCGTGCTTTGTACATTGCTTGGATTCAAGACGATTTTCTGGATAACAATATGAATAAGCGCATTTATAAGCTGCTTATCCACTCATAAAAGGGCCTAGACAAGTGGAAAACGCTTGGATTTTCGAAAATTCGAATAACATGTGACAGTACTTATATTTTGACGGGTTTTTTCACGTCGGTCAGAACGGGGACCATTACTCGACATCGTTTTGCTGACTGTACCTCAATTAGAAATGAGTGATGGTGATGACGATGACGCATTTAATAAAGCCTTAACCGAAGTGTCACTCACTCTAGCAATGTTTTGCCTAAAACTAGGTGCTGGAGACAAGCTGGAGATAAGCAAGAATTTATTTGGGCTCTAACTTCATTATTTATGTTTGCTTCACATAGAAAATGGTAGGTATAGGTCAAGCAAGACCGTCCAAACCGGGGCACGCGGGTCACAAATTGGCCCGCCAACGCATTTGAATTTGCCTGCCAGCAGTCGGCCGGTTGGCACCGCTTCCACCTGATAGAAACCTAAAATTTGTGGCCCGGGGCGCCGTCACAGACTAAAAAAATTTGCTCACCTAGGAATTCTATTGGCCAGCCTTGGTATAGGTACGTCTAAACAATTTGAAGGTGACATGAAAATAATGTGGACCCCAATGATCGGATGAGTAGGTAGCCATTTTGCTGTTGGGACTAATAAATTTATCATCTCATGCCACCCCGTCCTTTGTACGCTTTGTGCTGAGGAAAACAGTTGCGTCATTACTCATTATCTATTTTATAATCCTTTTTTACATGTGTTATATTATTCATCATTCTGCCCATATTAAAGATATTCAGATTGCCTTTTCACCTCACAACTGTGTAAAATTAGTAAGTAAGCGCAAAAACAGCATTAAATAATCGGTCTTATAGTCTACTCTGTTTCAGCTTGGGCAAAAATGCTTTCATATGTCTGTCCGGCTGTCGGTCTGTTCTCCTTTGCAAGTCGCATTTCTCAACCGATTCTCGTGAAATTTTGTTAGCAGGTTCGAGAATTATATACTAAGGTAATTAGCTTCGATCTAGAATATCCTAGATAACGCTTCACGAACTAAAACAGTACGCAAAAATGGCACCTCAAATAGCGTCCCACTTACAAACATGGCGTTTATTTTGTACAAACACACATTTCATATCACTTATTTTGTACAAAAACACATCTTTTATCACTTACTTTGTGCAAAATAAGCGCCCAGTTTGTAAGTGGGACGCTATTTGAGGTGCCATTTTTGAGACTCTGACCGGTCATCTAGGGTATTCTTGATCGAAAGGTATAATTAGGTATTTTTTTATTGATTCGGTTTTCCGAATTTTTTCGAAAATCTGAATCGACAATGTCATTATCTACATTAAATTGTGATATTGCATGATCTAGTATTCTAGTTGATCAACTGATTTGACGGCAATGATTATTATCGTTTTACCGACTTCCAAAAAAGGAGGAGGTTCTCTGTTCGTCTGTATATTTTTTTTTGTATGTCCACCGATTACTCAAAGACGGCTAGACCGATTGAAATGATTCAAACGTTAGGTACTACATTAGGTAAACTCCCAAGTTAGTCCCATTTTTTAAAATTTGGAAATCGGTTCAGTACTTTTCAAGTAATTTTGAAAAAAGCACGAAAATAGTATGATTTTGTGGAGTCCTGAAGCCCGAACACGATTCCGAAAACCATTTTACCAACTGACAGTTCCCGTGCACTACCTCGATGATCAGTCGTAAAACTTCTATGTTTATGAACTGAATAAGATAATTATTTTTTTGTTGGAAAAGAGTGTAATCCTTTAACCGACTTAAAAATGGAGGTTCCAGTTTGACCCGTATGCATTTATGTTTCTCCGCGATTAACACACGTTTGGCTGAGCCGATTTTTCTACCAACATTAAAAATAAAAAAATTGTTTAAAAAAACAAAAACCGACTTTAAAAAACCTACCTCTAAAAAGCAAGAAATTATATTCGTAATAATAAAAACACGTCTATAGAAGTCGGGTGGGGCTTTTAGAATAAAAAAAAGGAATTTGTACTCCAGCCCCACCCGACTTCAATAGACAGACGTGTTTTTATTATTACGAATATTATTTCTTGCTTTTTAGAGGTAGGTTTTTTGAAGTCGGTTTTTTGTTTTTTTAAACAATTTTTATTTAAAGCGTTTCGATCCTTCATTGGACGTCTTTCGGCTAAATGGCACCCTATTTCTTAAACGAATACTTTTTCGGCAAAAGAATTTGAAATATCCCACCTTCAAATAACATTTTTGTGTTTAACGACTGTTCTTTATGCTCGTCTATTTTTCTGTAATGGTTTAAAAATAGCACTTCGCCCCGGGATATGATAAATCTCGGTATTCCAGGGAAGTTGCGGTTTTGATTTATGGTAACGGCCCTAGGGTGCGCTGGGAAGAATACTTTGTACCTAGCCTAACTTTCTCATAAAGATGTTCAAGGATTGTTGAAAAACCAAGTTACTTGATAAAATGCAATAGAGTTTCAAAATACTTGATTAAAAACATATTAAATTAAAAGCAGGATTTATAACAATTGCGAAAAAAATTTTTTGGTACCTACTTAGATGATCCAACATATTATTATAACCTTCTGAGAATTCGAATAATAAAAAAAAACATAGAAACGATAGGTAGGAATATTGACGTATAACTTAAAAGTTTTTTTTAATTACTTCTTAACTTTCTGCAGCAATAGGTAAGTTCGTCAGTATAAGGCTAGGGAAAGGTTAGGGCTAGTGCGTTTACACACTCATATTTGTCTTATTGTTAGGTACTTATTTTTTGTTTTATTTTTATTTTTACAATCATTTTTAGTTCGTTTATACTTTTTTAATAAACTGGCGGTCCTCATTGCTGGACTGTCTCAAAACCAATTAAAGTTTCAAGAAAACGGGTGGCTATAATTAAGGGGTGCCGCCATAGTACGTCAATAATAGTCGTAAACAACTGACAGATGCCTGTGTTTTTTCAGGCAGCTCGTCGGTCGACATTCCTATTTGAGAGCAAAATAAAAACATAGATAGAACTCTGGTGACTCTGGGCAACGCGTTAATTTTTTTTAAATAACTTTGCATATGATTGAGTAAGTAGGTACCTATATATTAAATAATTTTAAGGAACTTGTAGTGTTGGAATTATTTTAATTTATAGCAGTGAAATTTGATCTTCCAGCTTTACATCGGTAAAAGTTAGTTACTTAATGTGTCACGCACGACTCACGGTCACAAACCAAAGATGCTGACTCTGACATGAACCATTTAGGATGTTAACGTGACCGAATTCATTGATTTATTGGTTACGTGTGAAGAGTTTAGTATAATTTCGTGTCTTTGCAATGAATCAGGATTCAATGTCGAGATAACGAGATTGTTACGTGCCTATTTTATCACAATGGACCACCAGCAACCATTTTTCTCTCACAAAATGGCTCCGCGCGCTATCTGTAACAAAATGGCGGTTTTTATCTTTATGAATGGCGGGAACTCTGCTAGCTCTACCCATGTATTGTACAGTACTTTATTCTTTATAAATTTGTTTATTTAGTAATATTATTGCAGTAACTTGTGAAATGATCTTGATTTTTTGAGTTAAATTCACAGTAGTGTGATCGATATACTTACTTAGTAACACATTGCAGTTTTGTTTTTGTTAACTCAACAGCTTGATAATATACTTAACAATAATTTGGAGCGAACATTGCATTAATCAGGAGAGCTAATTACACAAACTATGGCGTAAATTTAATTATCTGATGGTGAGTTGCGTATGCGTATTAATTAATTACGAACGTGAAAACGTGTATGGGCGATAAGTTTGCTGAATATGGTTTACAGGTTATCCCTACTAATTCTTAATCATAATATAAATGCGAAAGTAAGTTTGTGTGTTTGTTACGCCTCCATGTTGACTACTCAATCGATTATCATGAAATTTTGTCCAGAAAAACCTTTAACCAAGAAAAAACTCTTAGAATAATATTCCTATTATTAATCATGCCTAGGTACCTACTGGCTGATATCTTTTTCCTTTTTTCCTGTAAATCAGAAACCACGCACTGACTGTGACTGTCCAAAGTATAATATTTTGAGAATGTAATATTTGGAGAATGTAATATTTTAAGAATATAATATTTTGCGAATGTAATATTTTGCGAACAAAGGTGGGTAAGTACTTGTTCAAACTACGAGAGTAAATTACTTACGAGTGTCAATGTTTCCAATTGTGCTACGACAGCTACGTGCTACGAACTACGAAGTTCGTAGCTAAAGTCTAGGAGTAATCTGACGTTTACAGTTGTAACCACGTTTGAGGCTTGTTTAAAAAATGTCCAAGTTGTAACCATGAACGCTACTGACTTAGTGTAAGTGTACTGAGTGCCTAGTACGAGTTGTGTTTCTCACATCACTTTGCGAATAGTATCGGGTGAAAGAGATAAAAACATGCGAGTGAGTGAACGAGTGAAAGAGAGAAGACGATAGTTAACTATTCGCAAAGTGAAGTGAGTACAAAAAACCAACTCATACTAGGCCCTCAGCCTGCCTAGCATGACCGATTTATATCGCGTGATATAGCGTTTTATCACGCTTAACTGTCAAAAAGACAAAGGAGTTTGACAGTTGAGTGTCGATAAAATTTTATATCATGCGATATAAATCGGTCATGCTAGGCAGGCTGAATCACAATGAACGAAACGCAGCACTAGTACAAAAAAAGATAGGGCAACATTATTTTACAATGTGACATAGAATCTGTCAGGTTACTCCAGTGAATTAATAATTAGACTTTAATTAGAGTTGAAATATAATAATAATTATTATTTTATTTTATTTTGGACATAAAATCCATACAAGGTGTTAGTTACAGCGAAACTTATTCTAACACAAAAAATAAAATTACTAACACCAGTTAGTAATTTTAAGGACACAAAACAAATTATAATTTGGCCACCGATACGGCTCCTGTGCTATAGATAATCATAGCTAGTGACAGGGGCATGAAGCTCCAGCCAGCGGCGCAACAACGGGGAGTCCCACCGGTTAGCCAACCAAAGTTTTGGAATATATAGTAACGTTAGATACTATTATATTCCAAAACTTTGGTTTTATTTTTTTGAGATCTAGATAAAAAAATTCGTTATTAAATTGATAATTGACAGATTTAGTTTTAGTCTTAGAATAATAACACCTAGAAGCCGTGTCCTTGTATGCAAAGTAAGGTAACTAATACCAAGCCAGGCTTAGTTTCAGATTTATATCCTTCATACGTTACCTAATCGTAACTAAAATCCAATAATATAGAACTAATCTAATAATTGTAGGAAAATTGAAATTGTTTTGTACTTATTCGGTATGATTAGGTAATAATGGAGAATAAAAATCTGAAAACGGGGCCATTTTAGCTGTTTTAGTTGCCTCACTTTTGACAGTGCGCTTTGTAGAGAACTATCGTTCTAGGTGTTATTATTCTAAGGTTTTAGTGTTGACTCTTTGAAAAAATGGTTAATCCCCATTTTCTGCCACACGACGTTATTTTTATAAATATTTACGTGACTGCAAGAACGGTTATGCTTTTGACTTATTTTTGGTTTTTATTGCGTCAAGAAAAATACAGTTTTATCACCACCAGTATAATACTCTATAATTTGCACTTGTGGCGTTTTTCTTTTTAAAAGGAAATAGCCAAGTGCTTAGCAAAATAAAAGGCAGTGAAAGCTTCAAATTGTGCTTAGTAAATAGCAACGGAGTGCAACAATAAACCAAAATGAATTGTAAACAAAGAAAACCTTTAGGAGCCGTTTTTAAAAGACTCAAGTATGTTGATTATTGTTCAGGCTTGAATGTGGAATGAAAGTGGATAAGGGGTAGGTAGGTAACGAAACTGTAGATAAGTGTCACAAAATAGGCTTCGAGACTCTAATCGGACAGAAAAAAACATCTTCTACTCTAACTTTGAGTAGATGATGTTCTAGCTATTATTTTCTGTCCGGTCTGTCCTTTTCCATTTTAGAAACTAGATGGCGTAACTAACGAATCAGCGTAACTTAAATTAGGCTATAGAGATGGATTTACACCTAAGCGAAAAACGCAAGCACAAACCAGAAAAAATAACAATGTTTTTTTTTATAAAGCAAAATAAAATTACGGTTGTTTAAAACTTTTAAATATTTTTCTTTCCGAGAACACGTCTTAAGAATTATATATCCCGGTTCTCGTTGCTGTAATTTTGTAACATAACAATAATCATCATAGGTAAAACTAGGAGTTAAGTAATGTGATGATTTTATTATCACTAAAACACCGATTAAATGTTGTGTTATTTATTAATTGACCGAGCGAGCACGAAGTGCGAGCGAAGCGTCTCTGCTTCAGCTTGGGCAAAAATTCTTTCGTATGTCCGGCTGTCTGTTCCAACCTACAGGTCGCATTTCTCAACCGATTCTCGTGAAATTTTGTGAGCAGGTTCGAAATTTATATAGATTTTTTTTTGAAATTTTTCAAAACGGCGGAAAAATATTAAAAAAACAGAGTTCAGGTCGCTTTCCAGCTCTGCCTGTTCTTCTCTATAGGTCGCATTTCTCAACCGATTCACGTGAAATTTTGTAAGCAGGTTTGAAAATGATATAATTATTTTTTGTCAAGCCAGTTTTTTGAAATTTTCCGAAATGGCGGAGAAATGTAAAAAAAAACATATTCCAGTCAGGCTTTCCAGCTCTGCCTGTTCTTCTCTACAGGTCGCATTTCTCAACCGATTCTCGTGAAATTTTGTAAGCAGGTTTGAAAATGATATAAAAAAAATTTGTTAAGCCAATTTTTTGTTTTTTTTTCAAAATGGCGGAGATATGTTAAAAAAAACAGATTTCAGTCCAGTTTTCCAGCGCTGTCTGTTCTCCTCTACAGGTCGCATTTCTCAACCGATCCACGTGAAATTTTGTAAGCAGGTTTGAAAATAACATATAATTTTTTGTTACGCCAGTTTTTTGAAATTTTTCTAATTGGTGGAGATATGTAAAAAAAACATATTCCAGTCCAGCTTTCCAGCGCTGTCTTTTCTCTTCTAAAATTAATATTATATTAAAAAATATTTTTTTTTTGTCAAGCCCGTTTTTTGTTTTTTTTTTTAATTTCGGAGATATGTATAAAAACCATATTTCAGTCCAGCTTTACGGCGCTGTCTGTTCTCCTCTACAGGTCGCATTTCTCAACCGATTTTCATTAAGTTTTGTTAATAGATTTGATAGTTATGTAGATTTTTTTTTGTCGAGACAGTTTTTCGATATTTTTCAAAATGGCGGAGATATTTAAAAGAACGTATTTTAATCCGGCACTGTGTGAAATTATGTGAATTTGACGTTGTACGGCCCTTTAAAGGGTGAACATTGACTCGCTAGGTCTACAGCTCACAGAGCCACTAGTTACAGAACATGTTCATTAAACTAATAAAGTTCTTTAAACTTCGTTTCGTAAATTCGTCTTCTCTAAAAACAATAACATCTCAAAAATTTTACTATGTAATCGAGTTACTGACCGAGCGAGTGCGAAGCGTCTCTGCTTCAGCTTGGGCAAAAGTTCTTTCGTATGTCCGGCTGTCCGTTGGCTGTCCGTTTGTTCTCCTCTACAGGTCGCATTTCTCAACTGATTGTCGTGAAATTTTGTGAGCAGGCTCGATAATTGTATAGAATTTTTCAGTCGAGCCAGTTTTTCGAAAATTTCGAAATGGCGGAGATATGTAAAAATAAACATATTTCAACCGTTTCAAAATGTAACAAAACTTTTTTGTTAGCGGTGCAAAGCATGTTTTTTATTTTTAGAAGACTCAAAAGTTCCAAAAGTTCATAAATCAAATCATTTGTGGCCCTACTCTAATATTATATTCTGTTTCATTTGTTTTAAAAAACATACAATTTGAGCAACTTTTTAAAGCGAGGTCGTCTACAGCTCACGGAGCCACTTAGTTTTTATTTTGAAGGGTGTTACTTTACTGGCTTACTTGCTGCAATAAGCTGATTCAGTGAATTATCAGCATATCGAAGGAACTTTGATGGTATGTAATACCGATGCGATGCATTCTTTCTTCTAGCGATATATTCTTCTCTGTGTTTTTAAGGGTACCTACCTGCATTAACTGTTAATGTCTGTTTTTGAAAAATCACTTATTGCAAGATTAATTGGTATCGTGAAGCTTTATTCTAAAGAATAAACAGTTATCATCGCTAAATTTATATTACCATTTTGTTCTTCTTTACGCTCATGCAGCCTACATTTTGACATTGCCTAACCTTCACCATTGGAAGACAGCCAGATCTAGTCGCTATCTATAACCTTGGGCCGATTTTCTCGATAAATAACATTATATACCTACAACAAATCCTTGACACCTAGCTGTATGAACCTACAGGATAACCAGAGCTCAACTAAAAATGGTTGGTATATGACTTGGCAAAACTACTTGGTGGCATGACGCAATGCTGCGAACCCCATTGGTTCAAGGAGAGAACTTTCTTCTTGAGGCAAAAGTTGCAAAACAGATTCTATTACAAGGCAATAAGAGTGTTTAACTATGTCCCAATAAATTTGTTGGTCGCAAATGTTTGCAGACATGAGGGCGTCTGTATGGCGACAGGTTGGCGCACTGAGGAGATGAAGTCATCTGGAGGGGAAGGATGGATGGATATAACAGACTCTATGAGAAAAAGTGACAAAACATAGTAAGCCTTTAATCAATATGCAAATCGACGAGTTCAATATAAATATGATGATAGAGTGCTTGAAGCATCAACTAATAATAGTTGATTATACAACAAGTGAAAAAAGAGGGAAACGAGGGATACAAAGGACCGAGATGAAATTTTTTTTTCATGAGTTGTGTACTCTACTTTTTACCATTGACTGCGAGAAAACAAATAGCAGTACCTACTTATACCTATAGTATTTTAGTTAACACATTTTTATTATTTAGGTGGGTAATCAAATATATTTAAACATTAGAAAATAGTGAAACTAGAAGTTTTCCAATGACATAAAACAACCACGCTAACTATAAGAGGGAAACTACATGATCAGTCTGGCATCAGTCCATTTCATCAGTTTGTATAGACTTTGAATTTTTACAGACTGAAGATCGTACCAGACTGATGGAATGGACTGATGCAAGACTGAACATCTAATCCCCCTCTAATATATAAAATAGAACCCAAACATACGACACTAAAAAGAACCAAATTAATTTGGCGGATATTTTTTAGAAAAGAACCCAAAGATATGACACTAAAAATTAAAAACCCGCCTGCATAAAAAGACAAGTCGACTGAAAAGATGGAAACAAGATTAAATAAATATTAAAGGCAACATGTCATAATAACATGCAGTCGGAGGCATGCATAAAGAAAGTGACATTATGAATAATTGAATTATATGCCTCCGACTGCATGTTATTATGACATGTTGCCTTTAATATTTATTTAATCTTGTTTCCATCTTTTCAGTCGACTTGTCTTTTTATGCAGGCGGTACTTTGTGTCCAGTACTCGGCCGCCTAAATGTGCTTGTATAAGAAGTTGATTTTTTCTTTTTGTATGGAAACGGGTGGCCGGTTCTACTGGGTGCTTGCCCAGTTTACCGGCCTCCTAGTATACACTAGGAGGCCGGTATACTGGCTATCCTGCAAAATACTCCCAGTACACCGGCCAGCTTTGAAATTTATCTACTAATAAAATTAATTGTGCGTCTCGTGAACAAGCGACGGCGACGTGCCCGCCATCCAGGTCGTTGACCCTCGCTGAATACCTATTTGTCTCTTGTTATTTCCGAAGTGTATGTCAGCGAATTACTCAAACGAACGCTACTGCATTTAACGATGTGTTTTTTTAAGCAGACTTGCCTATTAGCTAGACTTCTTTATTTCTACACTACACTTTAATACTAATCTATATATTATAATTAGAAAAAAATACACAAAAATATTATTATACCTATATTATTATTGAATACCAATCAATGTTATTGATTGTTAATATTATATTTTTTACAGGTTATACGTACTTCCGGTCATTATCATAATACCCATAATATTTATTGTTATTGTTTATAAGAGACCTATTGACATTCGGCTTTAAAACTATTTTTTTGTTAATTATTAAATTATTATTTGTTACCTATGTCTTCTTGAGCTCGGTGGCACAATTGTTCAGCGCCTGGCCCAGCGATTGCGGAAGTTAAGCAACGTTCGCAAGGGTCGGTCATGGGATGGGTGACCAAAAATTTATTATCTCGAGCTCCTCCGTGCTTCGGAAGGCACGTTAAGCCGTAGGTCCCGGCTGCATTTGCAGTCGTTAACACCCACCAATCCGCATTGGGCCCGCGAGGTGGGTTATGGCCCATCCTCCTTACCACTCATAAAGAAGGCCTGTGCCCCAGCAGTGGGGACGTCAAAAATGGCTGTTGGACATGTCTTCTTGATTACTGTAATAAAATTATTAATCGAAGATTTAGATTTTCTATAAATTTTCCTATTCCTATGAAAAACTGCAAGGCTGATTCCAGAATCAATATGAAGGTTCCAATTAATAGTAAATGTTAAATAAAAGTACAATCAACGATTTTTTTTACTCAAAAATAATAGTTCACATCACAAGCCAAGCCATAGGACAATACTTGTTAAGTATATTATCTGAAATTCAATTTCATACAAAAATCAAAGAAAAATGGACCTTATTTAAACTGTATTAAGAGTCACAGGCCGCTTACTGGGCTAGCTTATCTTTTGCCCAGTATCCGGCCGTCATGTTCTTTGAAAGGCGGCCGGTATACTGGGCAAAGGGAGGCCGGAAATAGGAACAGGGGGGCCGGAAACTGGGCAAATCGTACTTTTTTGGAAAATAATTTCTAATGACAAAACCGACTGATGGAAATTTTCAAAAAAAATACAAGTAATTCTCAAGGATATATCCATCAACATAAAAAATAGTTGGGATAATTACTATTTGTTAAATTTAAGTTACAACTGTTCAAAGTCAACAACTGCCTTAAACGGCCGGAAACTGGCACTTTACCCTACTGTACATTCAAAAAGAGTGAGATTGTTTGCTTACGTACAGACATCTACAGACTAACGAATATTTTATTAAAGAAGAAAAGCTAAATACTCGTAATAAATTACTTCAATAGCTTTCTTTACCAAAATAATAAATTATCTTCTTTACGTAAACACTTTTCTCACACAAGAAAGTCTATCTCAATAAAAATATTAGTTTGTTTTATCGTCAATTCAAATAATTTTGTTTTTTTTACCTCAATTTGTATTCAAGGGAGACAAGGGTACATCAAAAATTCATCTCGTTCGAGGTCAACACGACTACAAATGCTGAGGCACGTCTTCAAGCCGTGAGGAACCTGTTAAAAAACACAGAAAATGACACTTTTTAAGGTACTCTTTGGTATTCTAAAAAAAGCACTTAAAACTGATTCTTTTGTGGTGAAGAAAATATGCGAGACTTTATAATTTATCGTCTTCAGCCTTTTTAAACTTGACAACTTGACAAACTTGTAAAAACAGCGACAATATAGACACTAAACTAGACCCGCTAATATCACAAACTTATAACTGGCTGAAAGAACACAACTTAGAAATAAACTTTGATAAAACTAAATTAATCACGTTTCACCCTCATCAAAAAAATCAATTAGAATTTAAATATACATTCCATAATAAAAATATCGAGTGCGTACATGAATTCACTTTGCTCGGCATAAATATAGATTCAAACTTAAATTGGAAATCGCACATAGATAAATTAAAGTCTAAATTATCCAGCTTCGCATATGCACTTAGAGAAATAAAAAAAACAACTGACCTGAATACAGCTTTAGTTACATATTATGCATATGCTTACGCCTGGCTTAATTATGGAATAATAATGTGGGGAAATAGTACAGAAGTCTCATCCTTATTCATACTGCAAAAAAAACTTATCAGAATCTTAGTCAATATAGATAATACCGAAAGCTGCAAGCCGTACTTCCAAAAGCATAAAATCCTTTCCCTACCTTGTATTTATATTTTTGAAATCTGCAAATTTGTCAGAAAACACATAGAGTTATATACTAAACGAAAAGATGTCCAGTCTACTTATTCATTACGGCATAAAAATAAGCTAAAAGTTCCAACAGCTCGCCTACATTTGTGCTCATCCAGTGCATATAATATGTCTATCAGAATCTACAACAAATTGCCTGAAAAATTAATAAATGATAAAATAAATGCCTAATAAGATATAGGTACTTACATACTTAATATAAACGTAAAATAATAGAAAAATATTATACTAATACACTTATATTATATTGTGACTTATATGTGATACACAGTTCAAAACTATGTATTTTTTGATATAGTAATAATTGTAATTTGTTTTTAATAAGGCGTCCTCTCCTACTTCAATTGCTATACCCTACCAGGGTCCATAATGTTCTCTTTCTATAAACTACCACCTATGTATTCACTTTATGGTATGCAATAAAATATTGAATTGAATTGAATTGAATTAAACTATTCTTGTTTTCGAGCAAAGCGAGCGAATTCATTCATTTACAAAACTACATTTTTATATATAAATGGTAGGGTATCATATTATCATATTTAAAGTAATGGACTACGATGATTGATCGCAGAATACCCATAATGTGAAATTATTACGGTCTATTTGTCTAATAAAATAATGTACCTACGTAAATCTGTAAAGGTATTCTTTGGTTACATTAGCGTTTCAATTTTATTGATAAACACTGCAGGTTATAGCCTGCAGTTTCTTAATTTGTGCAGATTAACGCCTCGCAAAAAGACATGATAACCAGGTTCCTAATTCATAATGTAAAATTAGAAGTTGTTGACATGAATAATAGATCAAGCCGTGTTGCACGGTAATGTAATATTCATCGGCGATGCGGCCGCTTTGATCGCGAGCCGGGACTAAATGAATTATACATCGGTGTGACGTACTCCCTTAACATGTTTACTGGAGGAAACCGGCTTTGAGTTTAAAAAATAGTTTCTGAAACTTATGACTTACAGAATTAGGTACGTAATGAAAAGTTGGGAGCTATTAATATTTATTACCTATTATCGAACAAGGCCCTGTAGCGAATGTCACATTAAGCCCTTACTAATAAAGATTGTATAGCAGATGTATAGTTACACAGTGTTTTGTCACCTTCTTTTCAATGTCAAACTCAAATAGTTTGACAGAGAGTAACCATTGTGTAACTATACATCTGCTATACAATCTTTATTATTAAGGGGTTATTGTAAATGTTCGCTATAGCTTTGCTATCGAAAGATGAATGGATTGACCTATGATTTTGTTAACCATTGATTAAAAAATGGTTTTAAATTTTTCAACGATATAACTAAAGCTAAATCGTTACACTTTTCATTTTCTTTTAGAAAAATATTTGCTTTAGTTTTGTTAAAACTGTTGAAAGCTATGCCTAGGGAACCTAAGACGTCATTCTTGGACAATTACTTGTAGAGTGATTAACATACTTTAAAATTAGGTACGTACTGTTTCTTAGTTACAATCTTTGTCAAAAATCAAAACCTTACAAGAATTAATTCAAACGAACATGCTTGAAGTTTCAAACAAACGTCTTTAACCTTACAACACCAAGTTTCCGAAATTCCTGAAACTGACCTTCCCATACACACCACAAACGTACACATAAACACAAACCACTTAACCAGCAGCCATTAAAGGTAACCTTCATTTACATAACAATACGTGACATCTTCAAAGGTCTCAAGTTTCCTTGCGAAATTATTGTTGAATAAAATCTTTGTTGCGGACAAAGGGAACAAATTAATTTTATATTCAAAAGCGGACGAAATGTTCTCAGTAATCTTGTTACCGTGTTTACGACTTGGTTTTTGATGCAGTGATTTACAAAGTTGATTTAGTTTTTAGTTCTGATGGATTAATATTAGATATTATCATATTTTTATTACATCTATGGTAAAGTAATCTGCTATTGACCTCTTAGTCTCCGCGAGGACTTCCTCTACGTACCTTATGCTAAAATCTTCTGATCACTGATTATATCCCACCACAAGCATTTTCATGTAAAATATTGCCAAAACGAGACCACATAGCTCGCACTGACAAAAAGTTTCTAACTCCACATTATTTACTCTGTACTCATGTGCCTTAACTGTAGAGTTGTGAAGTTAGGGCTTGTAGCAAGCCCTAACTTCACAAACTCTACACCTTTGTCTAAATATGTGGCTTGGCCATTTCGGTACATTTATAGGTAAATAGCAATTATAGTAAATTTAAAAAAATATTTCAATTGAAAAGTGTTACTAGAATTCGGTTAGAAATAGCAAATGTTTGATTATTTTTGACAAGAACTTTTTACATTTCCCCTCGTCCGATGAGTGCCTACGGATATTTTCATCAGACCCTCGGCTATCCAAGCGAGCATGACTGACTTTACAGAATGGCATATAAAGAAAATGAGCCTGCCTAGTGCCTACCTCTTTCTTATAGAAACTTTATCTCACGAAACACGTATTTCAATTTTACCTCACCTCTTTTACATTTAACAAAATAACGATAAATAGTAGATTGTTATACAAGACGCTAAAAGTACCCATTGCATACGAGGTATTTTTATTCCCGAGCTTTAGCGAGGGAATAAATAGAAACCGAGTTACAATGGGTTTTAGCGTCGTGTGTTACACTATACTTTTCACTACGATTGCGAGAAAATAAAATACAATATTAAATAGTTTATACCTACTTACTTACTTCCGTAAACGAATCCACTCGTTTTTTTTTCCTCCACTTCATAAACTTTTTGTACAATATTTAAATAAATGATTTGTGCTTGACGGCAGAAGATTAATAGTAGATTGTTATACAAGACGCTAAAATTACCCATTGCATACGAGGTAGTTTTATTCCCGAGCTTTAGCGAGGGAATAAATAGAAACCGAGTTACAATGGGTTTTAGCGTCGTGTGTTACACTATACTTTTCACTACGATTGCGAGAAAATAAAATAGAATATTAAATAGTTTATACCTACTTACTTCCGTAAACGAATCCACTCGTTTTTCTATCCTCCACTTCATAAACTTTTTGTACAATATTTAAATAAATGATTTGTGCTTGACGGCAGAAGATTAAAATTATTTCTTTCCTATTACAGTCACACAATTCAATCAGTTTGTAATTATAAAAAAATTCTAAAGATTTCGCGCCATGGTACACGCATTCTACGATTCACTCTGTCTGTACACAGAGTTTAAATAAGTCTATGATTTTACCGAAGAGATGCTTTTAGTTCCATTTTCAAAAATAAGAATGAGAAACTGGGGGCCTATTACGAAACTTGGTCTCGATAGTCGTTCGCAGTTCGTCGGTTATAGTTATTACAAATATTTTCAATGTAGCTATCGTAGTCCATAGTCTATTGAACGAATAATGACGGATCCAATAGAGAGAAACTGTCAAATTTACGCAATCACTTTGCAATATCGCATACGCAAGTGCTTTGTAATAGGAATCAATCAGAACGAAGCACGGACGCAGCCGCGTATATCGCATTAAACTTTTCGTAATAGACCCCCAGTATTAAGTCGAGCGAGTTTTTATTCGTGATTATGAATAAAAACTTTTTCGTTTTAGTACGCTCATTGGTAATAGACAAACATTAAAAAAGAAAAAACTTTATCCCCTAGGGCTTATTATGCTATTTTATCTCGACTCTTGTACGTTACAATGACGCACTTTTTGAGCAAGAGGAGTGAAAAATTATTTCTTTCCAATTACAGTCTCACAATTCAATCAGTTTGTAATTATAAAAAAATTCTAAAGATTTCGCGCCATGGTACCTTTTTAAATTTCTGCTGTAGCAGCTAAGCAACACAAACACGCATTCTACGATTCACTCTGTACACAGAGTATAAATAAGTCTATGATTTTACCGAAGAGATGCTTTTAGTTCCATTTTCAAAAATAAGAATGAGAAACTGGGGGCCTATTACGAAACTTGGTCACGATAGTCGTCCGCAGTTCGTCGGTTATAGTTATTACAAATATTTTCAATGTAGCTATCGTAGTCCATAGTCTATTGAACGAATAATGACGGATCCACTAGAGAGAAACTGTCAAATTTACGCAATCACTTTGCAATATCGCATACGCAAGTGCTTTGCAATAGGAATCAATCAGAACGAAGCACGGACGCAGCCGCGTGTATCGCATTAAACTTTTCGTAATAGACCCCCAGTATTAAGTCGAGCGAGTTTTTATTCGTGATTATGAATAAAAACTTTTTCGTTTTAGTACGCTCATTGGTAATAGACAAACATTAAAAAAGAAAAAACTTTATCCCCTAGGGCTTATTATGCTATTTTATCTCGACTCTTGTACGTTACAATGACGCACTTTTTGAGCAAGAGGAGTGAAAAAGTTATTTTAATCCATATTATAACTATCTGTATGCCAATAATTATCATCCAAATCCGTCCGGCTGTTTAGTCGTGAAGAGTTAACAAACACACACACACACACACACAAACTTTTGCATTGTAATTTTATAGTACTTATTAGTAATTTTTTTGCTGGTTTTTTTGGCGTTTAAAAAAAAAAAAAAAAAAAAAAAAAAAAAAAAAAAATGTTTATTTCCAATAAGTTTACAAAGCTTATATAACTTAACTAACCCCCACACTAGGCTATGCCTGTCCTATGGGGGAAGTATACGATTTACACAGAATGATTTGAAGCCAAAGACAAACAAATTTAAACAATTATACTAAGATTTTTTAAAACACGAAATATGGAAATTTAATTATGTAGTTGTGTGCGTGCGATGTGTGTGTTTGTGTGTGTGTGTGTGTGTGTGTGTGTGTGTGTGTAGGCGCATGCAAAAACGGGTGCAACCTTTTAATATATAATTTTTAACAAATTTTCTGTTTCCGTATATGTCCACTGTATTAAAGTATTTGTAACGATTTTTTTTGTTTCTCTGACAGAACAGAGTTTAAAATGTTTATGTTTTCAACAACTTGAAAAAAGGAAGATTTTCTAAATTTCCTTTTTTCTAGGATTTCTATAAAGGTACTTTTACTTTTTCGTAATCCTAAAACGTAGAAAATATTTTTTTTAACGAATTATCAAAGTTTATAAATTATTCTGAGAAATGCTTTGAAACTTCACGTATTGGAAGTGAAATACAACAACTTTTTTCAGTTTTGTGTGAAACACCTTTGGAAATATATTATTATGATTCAGTAGACTTTTATCAAAGCATAAACTATGATCAAAGGTTTTTTTAACCACCTATTAATTAAAATGTATAAGAAATAGTTAGGTATTTATTAAAAATAAGTTGATAGTTTCAGCTTCAATACTTAGCGAAAGTATTACACAATAGAGCTATTTCTCGAGTAATCACAACTTTTATTTTTAGATTTTATTTGAAGTTAAGTTTTTAAGTTATTAAAATACTTTAAAATACTAACTTCAAGCGAAATTTATAATTGTCAAGTGCTTAAGGATGATGTAACTTACTGGCCCAATTAAGAATTCAATTTTTTTCCAAGTATAGATTTTATCATTAGGGATGTCTTTTGCCATGGCACCAAAAATCTAGCCCATTATGATGGCACTAAAGTCAGAAAAATGCTTAGAGTAAGACGGGCTGTACGAAGCCGCGATGCTCGAAGGAAAAATGTGTTATTAAAAAAAAGAATTATGTGACAACAGACACGGTGTGAACGCTTGTACCTAGTGTCGCCTGTGTCCAGCCCTCCAACGGATATCACAATATCATTCCAGAGTTGAGTCGGGCTGGAAACAATCTCGGCGTTTCCCGATTCCTGCCTAATAAAATTCCTGGCGAGCCGGCCCGAGTGACTGCAACGACGCGACATTGCCAGTTGCCAAGAATTTTCCAAACGGTAGTCGATGACTAAATAATAAATACCTTATTGCGGAAACCGCTGGACGTAATAAAATAAACAAATACGCAACGCACTTCAGTCAAAACTTGAATAAGTACTATTTACAGAGTAAACTATATCTTAATATAATTGAAAAAATACTAGAAAAAATCGACTCACGCGAGCGTAGCAGCTCAGACGGGACTCGAACCCGCACCCTAAGGATTCCGGCCCAATGCACTAACCAATTATGCTACCGAGTCGCTAGTGGGAGTGGCGAAGTTATAAAACAGCATTGTGAATGCTAAAAACTAAAAATTCAATAAACTATATCTTTTTAAATCTCTAGTTTATCCCATGGATACAGAGGGGAGACGACTAGGTAATATGAAAATACATAAAAACAAAATTTTTAATAGTCCGTAGAAAAAAATATTAATTCAAACGCTTCATGAATTTTCAGTTTGTTTACATAAAAGTAATTTGATGGAGTAACTGATTGTTTTCACGATTTAGATGAATTGCTTCCAAAGTAAAAGTTACTTATATCCGTGGACTAGTAGAACCTGTGTTTTTATGAAGATACCTATGTTCGTCTCCACGTTAGTTCCATAACAGTTAGCTCCTTCATGTTATTACCGTAGCAACAATAAAGGTCTGTTTACTAAATCCTCATTATTTAGACTCAACCCTTCACTGAAAAAAAAGAATTGTTGAATGTACTAAAGTAGCGTAGGTTGCCTAGAGAACTGTCATAGTCAACCCTTTTCATGGTTAATTTGACTATAACAAGGGTGAATTTAACAAAATACACTTTGTTGATTTTACATAACAAAACAGATTGACTAAAACTATTCTTAGTATAGTAAAATTCATTAAACAAATATTTGAATACACTAAAGAAAGTTTGTAAAATACTTCTCCAATTTTCTAACAGGTGACGCTACTAAATTTGTTCGTAACACTAACAAAATTCGAAAGTTGATTTTACTTAACACAAATTTATGAGATATATTTAATATAATTGACATTAGAAATATGTAAATTTTACACAAGCTTGTCAATAAAATCAACAAAGAACTTTTGTTTAAACAACAGTACGAGTTTAGCAACACAGTTCTCAAAATTTCCGATAGGTGACGCTTGCTACTCTACTAAAGTTGTTCGTAAAAACTACTAAATTAGAGGATTGATTTTACTTAACACAAATTATGAGATATATTTAATATAATTGACATTAGAAATAAATACATTTTACACAAGCTTGTTAATAAAATCAACAAAGAACTTTTGTTTAAACAACAGTACGAGTTTAGCAACACTGTGGGGGGTGATGCGTAGATTTCTTCAATAAAAACTCAGTTGTTGCGTAGTAAATTAATATAATGAGAAAATTGCGAATTTGAACATGAATTATGAAAATAGCGAAAAATTAGTGTATGACGAAAGAGAAATTGTATGCGAATTCAAAGTTGTACAGCGTTGAAGAGGGAATGAAAATGATTGGCGCTCCTTTTCTTCATTAGGGTCACCGCGCGCGTGATTGGTAGACGCGCAGCCAATGAACGCTCGATGCTGTCGCGTACGTTCCGGTAGACGCAGATTCTTATGAACGTTGTTGCCCGAACATGCCCCCGGCCTTGGAAGCACCAGCGTCCAACATCGTGTCTTCAATGTCGATAAGAGGACAGATCCTGGGAAAAGCGCGACGAATCACTCCTGTAGTGGTTTGAATGTCTGCGACTCTCGATACCCCATCTTTTCCTGGCAAGGTAGAAATAATGCGTCCTATGTTCCATTTTAGAGGTGGAACATTGTCTTCCTTGATGACGATCAAAGTGTTTGGCTGAAGGTCCGTCTTCTGACTCCTCCATTTCGTTCTGATTTGCATCTCCGAGATAAACTCCTTGCTCCAGCGCGTCCAGAAATGCTGCCGGATTTGTTCTAGCCGCTGGTAGCGAGTCAGTCGATGAACTGGAACATCATCTAGCTGCATAGTTGCTGGTGTAGTTAACGGCCGACCAATTAGGAAATGGCCAGGACACAAGGGATTTAGATCGTTTGGATCAGCGGACATGGGACTAATGGGACGGGAATTTAGGATGGACTCAACCTGTGATAATACTGTGCTAAATTCTTCGAATGTTAAGTGTGCGTTTCCAACGACTCGTAACAGGTGATGCTTACACGCCTTTACCCCAGCTTCCCACAATCCACCGAAATGAGGCGCATACGGAGGGTTGAATGTGAATTTAATATCCTGACTTGTTGCGTATTCAAGGATATCTTTAGAGCATGTTGATAGAAACTTTGCAAATTCATTAGCAACACCCACAAAGTTCCTACCATTATCTGAAACAATTTGAGCAGGTTTTCCACGACGTGCAATAAATCTTTTTAGCGCGAGAAGATACGCATCCGAAGAAAGGTCACTGACTAGCTCTAAATGTACAGCGCGAGTAACAAAGCAAATGAATAGGCAAATGTAGCTCTTCACTAACTTTGAGCCTCTTCCTTTACGGTTCAATGTGAATACTGGTCCCGCGAAATCAACGCCGCAGTGGAGAAATGGAAAGCTCGGTGTGATTCTTTCTTGCGGTAAGTTGCCCATAATAGGAGACAAAGTTTTACCCCTCAATCGCTTACAAATAACGCAGTCATGTACAATGCGGCGAGCTAGATCTCTACCTCCTACTGGCCAATATGTTTCGCGTATATTGTACAACAGTGCCTGTGGCCCGGTATGCTGTAGCCGCTTGTGCTCGTCGCGGAAAAGTACAAGTGTAAACCAATGCTTTGAAGACAATAATTGCGGATGTTTTTTATTAAACGAAAAATCGGATTATGACTTTCATATTCTACGTTGTGAAGGAACGACGGCCCCTCCCACCATAACGCACATGATTTAAGCTCGCCTAACTTTAATCCACGAGAAACCAAGTCGGCAGGGTTGTCGGTCCCGCTTACGTGACGCCATGGTAATTCTTTAGTTATCTCATGAATTTCGGCAACTCTGTTCTGTACAAAGGTTTTCAATAAATTGGGAGCCATGCGTAGCCAACCCAATACAATAGTGGAGTCAGTCCAAAAAAATATTTTATCAAATTGAACTGAATGAAGTGACTCGCGAACTCTTTGAAACAATTTAGCGCTTAGCAGCGCCCCGCACAATTCTAATTTTGGAACGCTAATAGGCTTCAGCGGCGCTACTTTTCCTTTAGAACAATAAAGTCTGACAGTTACTGATGAATCATGGTTAATCGTGCGTATATAAATACATGTGCCGTACGCAGACTCCGAAGCATCACAAAAGATGTGAAGTTCGCGGCTAACGGGTTCGATTCCCAGGACATACCGCGGTACACGTATTTCACTGAGGATGAGCAACGAATTTGAAAATATTTCCCAAGTTTCTGCGACGTCCTTGGGCACCTCGTCATCCCAGTCCAATTTTAATAACCATAATTTTTGCAGTAGAATTTTAGCTAACATTATAAATGGACTTAACAATCCTAACGGATCAAAAATTTGCGATATTCTAGACATTATAAAGCGTTTTGTAATTATTTGATTTAAATCATTCAATTGCGTACTAAAATGGAATTGATCAGTTGTATGATACCAGCCCAAACCTAAAGTTTTCGAATGAACATTTTCACCTAGTGACAGCTCCTTCGACAAACTAGAATCACTATGTTGCGTATCATTTAAGTTAAAGTTAAACTTCCATTTGCGCAGTGGAAAGCAACCAGAACTTAAAGTTTTACCGACAGACTGACATATGTTTAACAGCCTTTCTTTATCATTATCACCAGTGATCATATCATCAACAAAAAAGTCCTCGTTGATGACTCTTGTGACGTCACTATCTGTGCTATCAACAGCTAACTGCTTGAGACACCTACAACATAAAAACGGCGCAGAAGCGAATCCGTAGGTCACGGAATTTAATTTATAAATATCTAAGGGCTGCGAAGGGTCGTCACGCCACAATATTAGTTGAAAGTCACGTTGATCGTTGTGAACTAGACACTGGCGATACATTTTTTCTATGTCTGCGCAAGCCGTATATTTATGATATCTAAATCTTAACAAAATAGCCATAAGATCACCTTGTATTGGTGGCCCGACCATTTGTAAGTCGTTTAATGAAATACCATTGCTAGTGCGTGCGCTAGCATCGAATACCACACGCAGCTTGGTCGTAGTACTGTGCTCTCTGAAAACACCATGGTGTGGTAAAAAATAGTGGTTAATTGAATACTGGTCGACTTTATTCATGTGACCTAAGCGTATGTATTCATGGATAAAATCAGTATAAAGATTTTTATAATTTTCATTGCGCTGTAACCGATTTTCAAGCGATAAAAACCGACGTTCAGCTTGCGCGTAACTTTCACCTAATATTGCAGGACTTTTCTTAAAAGGTATTTGTACACAAAACCTTCCGTCACCTAGGCGCGTAGTAGTGGTGACGAAATGATTTTCACAAGCACGTTCCTCATCAGTTCGCATATCCCGAGTCGTATTTACCTCCTCGAGCTCCCAGAATTGACGTAACTGGGAGTCAACTGACTGAGTTAGATTGCAGTGAATGTACCGGCCCTGACGTAAAGTAGGTGAAATCGGTCCCGAAATAATCCAACCTAACTTAGATTCTAACAAGAACGGACCGTTAGACAATCGTATTTTATTATTAGTGTTGATTAAATCCCAAAATTTGTCGGCGCCTATTAAAATATCTATATTTTGCGAATTATAGAATTGCGGATCGGCTAACCGAATGTTATCGGGAATATCAAACGTAGCGCTTTGTAGTGTCGTCGCGGGCAGCGATGACGTAATAATTGGTAAGACGAAACATTGTAAGTGCGTAACATAAGGGTTGGTGCGCGATTTTATCTCGATGTCACACATTTGCGTTGAATTAGTGACGGAGTTCCCAACACCGCGAATTTCGTGTGTGGACTGTACTACTGGCGCTTTAAGTAAATCGCATAATGATTGTGTTATAAAACACCTTTGGCTACCGCTGTCCAAGAGAGCGCGCGCCAAATGATAGTTATTATGACGATCGGCTATTTCTACTAACGCGGTTGAAAGTAAAACTAGACTCGGTTCGTTTGTTTGCGAGTCATCGAAGTGCATGTTTGCTGATAAGGACGCAGACGGCGGCGGCGCCGAGCGCGCAGGGGGAGAGGGTCGCTTGACCGGTTCCGCGGCTGCGAGCGGCGGGCTACCAGTGCCTTGCGGAGAACTAGTTAAAGTAGAACTGTCACACGTTATTGCGTTATGCGGATGAACAAGCGAATTATGTTTTTGGTTGCACATTCGGCAAGGACCGAATCTGCAGTTATCTAACGTATGACCGGCGCGTAAACAGTTAATGCAAAGGTTCATGTCTTTAATGAATTTAAGTTTCGTGTCTAAGTCGTAATTAAGGAATGTGTTACAAGAATACAGTGGATGATACGTTTTACATATCAAGCAATTCTTTTTAGTGACATCGCGTGAATAGCGTTCGGGCGGCTTGTTTGTGGAAACGTTACAGTGAACTTTAGAATTAATTTGTTGCGGGTAGGGTTTTTTATTTTCTAAATACGTTTTATTGTGCGATAATTGTAACGTTTCTAACATATCAGACCGGCCTTTAAGGAAATTGATTAGATTTTCGACTTTAATTTGCGTTTTAGTGTCACCGTTAGCGGAATATAAGTTACCTTTGTACTGTTCCCATTCGCGTTCAGTAATTGGGTCCAGTTTTGAAACCATAATGTAAATAACTAAAGTATCCCAATGTTCTGTCGGTTCCCCAAGAATTTTCAACGCGCGCAAATTCTTTAGTACAGTATCGATCAATTTCCTTAGTAACGCTGGCGATTCTTTACTTACACTTTGCATAGTGAACAATGACTTGACATGATTCTGCACTAATAGCCTGCTATTATTGTAGCGATTGAGAAGTAACTCCCAAGCAACGTTATAATTGTCACTACAGAATTCTACTGAATTAATTACTAGCTCCGCGCTTCCCTTAAGTGAAGACTTAAGGTAGTGAAACTTTTGAATATTAGAAAGTTCATTAGAATTGTGCACTAAAGAAAGAAAAGTATCTCTAAACTCCAACCATTGCTCACATGAACCGTTAAAGGTGGGCATAGAAATAGTGGGTAACTTTATTGATTGGTTGCTGTGATTACACTTATTAGAACTGTCAGCAACCTGACTCGGATTTAAAAGATATTCAGCTTGCGAAAGTATGCTGTAATAACTATCTTCGAACAACTCTCTTTGTGTTAATTGCTCATCTAAGTCAATGGACAACTCCTCAAGCTTGCTCTGGATATCATTAAAATCGGAAAATAAATTAGAAGCTCCTTGAATGCGCAACTTCAGATCAATACGAGTTTGACTAGTAATAGATATTGCTTTGAAATTCGATACATAATTTGCAAATTTAGTTAATCTCCCCTTTATAATCCCTCGTTTTTTCACTAAATCTTTAATTATGCTATCGTTAGTTGCTTTATAAGGAGATTTATCACGACTAAAAGTAGGCGCTTGTTGAGTGTCTGTCATTTCGATGGAAAGTAGTGAAGTGGAGTACTCACGTTTAAACTGTGTCCGTTACTGCTGTGACACGAAACGATTCGTTGGCTCGCACTGAATAAAACACCGATTTTCACACTGAAATTAGGCAAAAAACACAGTATTACACAGTGGAAATGGAGAAGAAAAAGGAAAAGATAGGATTGGCCGGCCGTGGCTCTTATGCGCGTTTCTAAGGCTGGCTGGCTGCTCCCACAATTTGCGGCTCAGTTTCTTTGCTCCTTGGCTTCCTGACTGCTTAAACTGCTGCCTCGCTTTACTCAGAGTGACTTGTATGAAGAATCAGTACGTAACTTTGGCGTAGGTTTACCAACGACGATCAGATTCCTTGCTATGAGGCTCGCAGGTCCTGATGATCCGGCTCGAAGGACCAATGTGGGGGGTGATGCGTAGATTTCTTCAATAAAAACTCAGTTGTTGCGTAGTAAATTAATATAATGAGAAAATTGCGAATTTGAACATGAATTATGAAAATAGCGAAAAATTAGTGTATGACGAAAGAGAAATTGTATGCGAATTCAAAGTTGTACAGCGTTGAAGAGGGAATGAAAATGATTGGCGCTCCTTTTCTTCATTAGGGTCACCGCGCGCGTGATTGGTAGACGCGCAGCCAATGAACGCTCGATGCTGTCGCGTACGTTCCGGTAGACGCAGATTCTTATGAACGTTGTTGCCCGAACAAACACAGTTCTCCAAACTTTCGATAGGTGACGCTTGCTACTCCACTAAAGTTGTTCGTAAAAACTACCAAATTAGAGGATTGATTTTACTTAACAAAAATTATTAGATATATTTAGTATAATTGACATTAGAAATATGTACATTTTACACAAGCTTGTCAATAAAATCAACAAAGAACTTTTGTTTAAACAACAGTACGAGTTTAGCAACACAGTTCTCCAAACTTTCGATAGGTGACGCTTGCTACTCTACTAAAGTTGTTCGTAAAAACTACCAAATTAGAGGATTGATTTTACTTAACAAAAATTATTAGATATATTTAGTATAATTGACATTAGAAATATGTACATTTTACACAAGCTTGTCAATAAAATCAACAAAGAACTTTTGTTTAAACAACAGTACGAGTTAAGCAACACAGTTCTCCAAACTTTCGATAGGTGACGCTTGCTACTCCACTAAAGTTGTTCGTAAAAACTACCAAATTAGAGGATTGATTTTACTTAACAAAAATTATTAGATATATTTAGTATAATTGACATTAGAAATATGTACATTTTACGCAAGCTTGTCAATAAAATCAACAAAGAACTTTTGTTTAAACAACAGTACGAGTTTAGCAACACAGTTCTTCAAACTTTCGATAGGTGACGCTTGCTACTCCACTAAAGTTGTTCGTAAAAACTACCAAATTAGAGGATTGATTTTACTTAACAAAAATTATTAGATATATTTAGTATAATTGACATTAGAAATATGTACATTTTACACAAGCTTGTCAATAAAATCAACAAAGAACTTTTGTTTAAACAACAGTACGAGTTTAGCAACACAGTTCTCCAAATTTCCGATAGGTGACGCTTGCTACTCCACTAAAGTTGTTCGTAAAAACTACCAAATTAGAGGACTGATTTTACTTAACACAAATAATGAGATATATTTAGTATAATTGACATTAGAAATATGTAAATTTTACACAAGCTTGTCAATAAAATCAACAAAGAACTTGTGTTTAAACAACAGTACGAGTTTAGCAACACAGTTCTCTAAATTTCCGATAGGTAACGCTTGCTACTCCACTAAAGTTGTTCGTAAAAACTACCAAATTAGAGGATTGATTTTACTTAACACAAATTATGAGATATATTTAGTACTAGCTTCCGCCCGCGACTTCGTCCGCGTGGACATTCGATAAAATCCACATGTTTTAATTTCATTGAATTCTGATCAGCCGTTTTTACTTGATTACGCGGATTCCCACCAAGCGCGCTGCATCGCGAGGCAGGACGTTTGCCGCACGGGCCTCGAACGAGGCTGCTCGCTTGGTGGGGATCCGCCTAATCACGTAAAAACGGCTGATCAGAATTTAATGAAATTAAAACATGTTGATTTTATCGAATGTCCACGCGGACGAAGTCGCGGGCGGAAGCTAGTTTATAATATTCAGAATTGTAACCAGAGATATTAGTATCCCGTTCCCGTTCCCGTCCCTGTCCCCGTCCCCTGGATGTGCATGTCCAGGTCCAATCATATCCACCGTGTTGGACTTCATAATAAATGTTATTTTCGCAATCACCATCCCATGAAACCTCAAGAACGACATCCACATCGATTTTCATATTTACCCCATTTACACCTTAAGGGATGATTTTGAAAATAACAAAATATGTGTTTGCCTATTTATTTTTAGACATGCGCCTAAAAATTTTAAAGTTGTAATGTCTATTTTATATTCTTTTGCATACAAAATTTGAACCCCATTTTTACCCCTTTAGGGGTTAAATCATGTCCACCTTGTTGGACTTCAAAATAAATCTCATTTTCGCAATCACCATCCCATAAAACCTCAAGAACGACATCCATATCGATTTTTATGTTTACTCACCCCATTTACCCATAAGTGGTTGATTTTTTAAATTACAAAATATATGTTTGCCTATTTATTTTTAGATGTGCTCCTACGAAGTTTAAAGTTGTAATGTCTATTTTAGATTATTTTCCATACAAAATTTGAACCCCATTTTCACCCCTTTAGGGGTCAAATCATGTCCACCGTGTTGGACATCAAAATAAATGTAATTTTTGCAATCGTCATCCCAGAAAGCCCCAATAACGACATCCATATCTTTTTTTGGGTTTTTTTACCCCTTTTCACCCCCATTTCATCCCCAAAGAGGTTGAAATACTAACAAAAATAATATACGTTGCGTTAGATTTCCATCCATAAGCCTAAATTATATACTTAGCGATTTTTACTTCGAAAATAAAGGATTTTCTTCAATACACAACTTCATCCCCCTTTTGACCCCTTCGGGGGTAGAATTTTGGAAAACGCTGAGACCCGTATTTATTAATTTTTAATGGTCAGCCTAAACACAAAACCTGAAGATCCTAGCTTCAAAACTGAGGGACTTTCATACAAACTTTGGACCCCCATTTCACCCCCTTGGGGGGCGAGTTTTGAAAAATCCTTTCTTAGTGCACCCCTAGACCTGATAAGGAACTTATGTGCAAAATTTCAAGTCTCTAGGTTCAGCGGTTTGGGCTGTGCGTTGAAATCTCACTCAGTCAGTCAAGACTTTGAATTTTATATTATTTAGTATAATTGACATTAGAAATATGTACATTTTACACAAGCTTGTCAATAAAATCAACACAGAACTTTTGTTTAAACAACAGTACGAGTTTACAACACAGTTCTCCAAATTTCCGATAGGTGACGCTTGCTACTCTACTAAAGTTGTTCGTAAAAACTACCAAATAAGAAGATTGATTTTACTTAACACAAATTATGAGATATATATTTAATGTAATTGACATTAAAAATATGTACATTTTACACAAGCTTGTCAATAAAATCAACAAAGAACTTTTGTTTAAACAACAGTACGAGATTAGCAACACAGTTCTCTAAATTTCCGATAGATGACGTTTGCTACTCTACTAAAGTTGTTCGTAAAAACTACCAAATTAGAGGATTGATTTTACTTAACACAAATCATGAGATATATTTAATATAATTGACATTAGAAATATGTTCATTTTACACAAGCTTGTCAATAAAATCAACAAAGAACTTTTGTTTAAACAACAGTACGAGTTTAGCAACACAGTTCTCCAAATTTCCGATAGGTGACGCTTGCTACTCTACTAAAGTTGTTCGTAGAAACTACCAAATTTGAGGATTGATTTTACTTTACACAAATTATGAGATATATATTTAATATAATTGACATTAGAAATATGTACATTTTACACAAGCTTGTCAATAAAATCAACTTTAGCAACATAGTTCTCCAAATTTCCGATAAGTGACGCTTGCTACTCTACTAAAATTGTCTTGTTTACCCTTTGATGTGCCTTTATGTACAGTCGGCAACGCATGAGGTTATAAAAAAAAACTGTAATTTATTTTGAACCTTGATGGCTTGCATTTGATTATAAAATTGATTGAATATCATTGACCTGTCGTGGAGGCTCAGCGTGCCGTTGACTGTATCTTTAGGGGGGGCATTCAACTTACTTGTTGAAAAACTGCCCAAGAATGTACTTCTTTGTTTAGTTAGTAAATGCTTTAAAACTACTATAGTCACAGACTCACAGAATACATAATAGTACTATTAGTTATGAAGTTCAAGTTGGACAATAGCGCCCTTTCACGGATTTTTCTTTTCTCTCTCTCTCTTAAAAATCTAGTACAGACTTAACTCAATCTTATTTAGCTATTGTGATTCAATTACATGAAAATAGATAAGTTGTGATGACTTGTTGTTCATTAGCGCCATTATGCGGATTGGCTTAGCACTTGAGAATTTTACTGTGTGGACGATATTTGTTATTAGTCATTATTATCCTTTATTTTATTTTATACAAATTTAAAAAAAAAGTTGATGTCTGAGTGACTCGATAGTTCAGTGGTTGGAGCGTTGAACTGGATGTCCGGAGGTCGCAGGATCGATTCCCGTTGACCTGGTGCGGGTTGTGGTTTCTTTTCGTATATTATTTAGTATAAAATATTAAAACTTTCAAACTTTTATTTGCTAATACAAATTAAATAGGTTCCTTATAGTGTCGAAAAGAAAAAAAAAACAGGTCCGATCCGATCCGGTTTTGGATTCCAATTTTAAGTTCGATTTAGAATTCAGGTTCGTGTTTTGTTTCGTTTTACGTTTCGTATTACGTGTTTAATGTTTATAAGGTTCGTGTTCTAATTTCGATTTTGATTCTTATTTCATGGTAGGTAGTGTAGGTACAAAAAAAAATTAATTTACATTTTGGAGACGCTGGTCATTAAATCCTAAGTGATATTTTGCTTGTAGTAAGATTTATAAGACACGGATGTACAAGTACACTACCCATTTTTTCTCTTTCTATTTATTTTTGTGCTACGTTAATATGACTTGGTACATAATATACATATTGTGCAAGGTACATAATGTGACATTTGGGATGTCACATGACATAGATGAAACGTGGAGCATCAAGCAATGACCAATTTAGCCGCTAACTTTCAAGTTGCCGTGGTGTAATGGTGTGACTGCTCGCTTAATGCTCAAGAGGCCGCGGTTCGAACCTCAGTCGTTGATGGTTTTCTGATTCAAATGTTTGGTTGTTTTCAAATGTGCATTATTATATAGAAGAAAATGTAAATAGAAAATGCTAGATAGAATAGTTAAAATTATAAATAGTAAAGGATGAAAATGAAAAGGGCAGAAAATGGTTATTAAGTAAGGGACAAATAAAAAGCATAACGAAGTGTCTCAAAAATTGTGGTGGGAATAAAAGAAGAAGCGAAGAAAAAAATAAGAAGAGAGAAGAAGAGAAGAGAAAGCCCGAGACAAATAAAGTGACAATTATTAAATCTAATCTCATCGTAAAAGGTCGAAAGTAATCGATGTTAAAATATACAGGACTGAATCAGTTGAATTTACCAAATGAAATTAGTAAATGTAGCAAAATTAATTTCACATTTTTTACATAACAAGTTTAGTGCCATTTATCAAATCTCATCGTAAAACCTCGAAAGAAGTCGACGTAAAATATACAAGACTTTTTAGTCAAATATACAAAATGAAATTAGTAAATGTAGCAAAATTAATTTCACTTATTTTACATAACAAGTTTAGTGACATTTATTAAATCTCATCGTTGAACCTCGAAAGAAGTCGACGTAAAATATACAAGACTTTTTAGTCAAATATACAAAAAGAAATAAGTAAATTAGCAAAATTAATTTCACATATTTTACAAAACAAGTTTAGTGACATTTATTAAATCTCATCGTAAAAGATCGAAAGTAATCGACGTAACATATACAGGACTTTTTAGTCAAATATACAAAACGAAATGAGTAAATGTAGCAATATTAATTTCACATATTTTACATAACACGTTTAGTGACATTTATTAAATCTCATCGTAAAATATCGAAAGTCATCGACGTAATATATACAGGACTTGATTAGTTGAATATACGAACTCATACTATTAAATTTACTAAACGTGTGGGTTAAATAATCAACCAGTTTTATTTGGTAAAATCAACAATTTAGTGTGTAGGACCTATATTAACCCGCGAATTTGATAAAATTTACGCGGAATTTAGTAAAATCAATCATTCTTTTTTTTCAGTGTTGTCAGTGGACAAACACAGTCATTGTTGCGCGACAAACAGCTAGATGAGGTAATTAGGTGACCGACGAAAGTTGGGTGAATTGTGGTCGCATCGGATAACAATGTTGGCCTAAATTAAACTACGAAGTAATGAAAGACTTTATTTTATTCTACTAGTTATATAAAAGAGCTATATCTGTAACGTATTTAAAAGTGAATCCTACCACCACAATATGTGAATTATACCATTACTATACCTACTTAACGAATATTTCTTAAAATGTTGTTCCATCTTAAATTAAACCAAAAGTTAGTGTTTATCCTAAGACTGTGAAACAGAATATTAATGTAATATCGCCTAGTCCTAAGAGTGGCTCAATAAGTAACAAAATATGTTATATGGATTAGTTACAGGCACTATAGGTATCTAGCTGTAATCACATTTTACCATGTTACTATTTGTTCTACATGACTGTTTGTTGCCTTAAATAAATTAAAAAAAACCACTAATGTGGTAGTTAGTTAAAGTAAATTACTGTTACGAAATGGTGCAAGGAAAATGTTTCTTAGAAATAAAACAATTCTTTAATGGCAGATCACACTCAATATATTTCTCCACGATACCGTTGGAAAAACTATATCCATTTACCAGAAAACCTAATTTTATTCTTCTAGAAGTGTGTATACTTGTTAAAAAGCATTTACAGAAATGTTTCTAGTAGGTACATGCTTCATGGTAGATATTTTATATTATATGTCAAGCTTCGTCTTCACCGCTGGTTTGGTTAAGTTCCGACCATGGTATAATAATATACTGCACCTCAGGTTTAGCATTCTGAGACATAGGCAGTCACGTGTGTAACACTCACTAGTTTGGGAGCTACTTTTTCCGTTGGGGGTTAAAAATGCGACTGCAATAAACGCGACATAACATTATTTTAAAACTCCACAAGATATTATAATGTACCTAGTAGAAGTTCGTAACCAGAGCGTAAGACGCTAATAAATTAGCTCTAACTCGCTTACTTTGTAGCACTAGCACCCCGAGTCAACTAATGTTACAGACTTGCTTTGGATGTAGGAAGGAACTAATCAGATAATCTGTCTTCGTTCGTATGGCTTTGTGCTGTTATCGAGTTTGCACTAAATATGCAAGCACTATCAAATTGAAATTGTGTTGAAGCTACTAGCTCTAAAACTCAAAAGATAAGCAGGATACTGACAATAAGCAATGCTGATTGGTGGGTGTTAACGACTGCAAACGCAGCCGGTATCAACGAATTAACGTGCCTTCCGAAGCACGGAGCTCGGAGATACAACATTTTTGATCACCCATCCCTTGATCGACCCTTGCGAAAGTTGCTTATTGCTTAACTACTACAATCGTAGGACGATGCGCTCAGCCACTGCGCCATCGAATTCCTCCCAGTTCCCAAGCAGTTCCTTCCTAACGCAACGAAACAAGAGCTTAATTGTTTAACTCAAAATTAATCACGATCGCTTTTATTTGGCAATCGTGTCGTGTACCTAGGTACACCCTTCACGCGGGTCTTAAAGAGAGTCCTGTAATAGCGCTTTGTAATGTTACAGCAATGGACGTAAATTCGTGCCAAATTGAAAGCGATTGCGATATATTTTGAGTTAGACAAATACTGAATTTTTATTTTGTGGTTAGGGTACATGGGCCCTGCGGGTGGCGTTGCAATTATGCGATAAATCTCTCTAGTAAAAGATAATTATATCCATGTGAGGAAAAGATAGAGCTATGGAAAATACGATGCCATTTCGATGCAGCCGATCACTTGCCGAACAGGAAGTAGGTTGCGACGGCACTGTTTACATTAATTTAACTTGCAATTGAAACCCGCGTCTTTGCCACGTCAAATATTTGTAGAATGAAATTATGGAACGTTTTATACTTTGCCACGATGAAAGCTACGGTTTTAATGAATATTTACGATAAATATTACCATCATCACGAGGAGTCTTTTTTTCACATGTAAGTACTTACGATATCAACTATAATAAACGTAATAACACTATACAGTATTATAATTTCACGAATACGCGCACATGTAGGTACATAACATAATTATATAAGTTGATGCATATAGTAACTTTGCTTGCGATAGTTCATTAATTAATTAAATACTCGTTTTCTTTTATTTTTAAGTTACTTTCTTTATTCCCATGTAACTAAGTTAACTAATTTTATTTTTAATCTCTCTATTCTTATAATCTGAACACCCAGTGTAAACAATGTCTTCGACCATAATTTTGGTTATAATTTGAAGGGTGGAGTGAGCCTGGTGACTTGTCATACAGGAGGGTCTGACCCTACCTAGTACTGGCACCAGTTCTCTCCAATGTTAGACTATCTAAAATAGTTTATAACTTAATATAGTTAACAATTGTAACTGTTGGAGAGAGAAATAAAGATTATTTATTATATTATATATAAAAAAAATTGCAATGCTTGCTTGCACAGTAGCCCAAGTTTGCATTATACAAAGAGGATCAACACGACAATTGAATATAAGTATCAATTTTGTTTATCACATCAAATACAATATCAATATCTGAGTAAATCTCTGTTTAAATTTCTTAAATCCATTAAGAAATGACCAAATTATTAAAGATTTAAAAAGTGAGTTTAATTCATTAACGCCGGAGCGGTCGCTGGCGACCGAGACACAATAGATTTTCTATTTGAAATTTTGAAATTTGAATTTGGCGTTGAAGGGTTATAAAACACGGCCGGCCCTTGCGGATCATGCGATGACGTCACGTGCTACGATCGCCAGAACAAACACCTGCCGCACGTGGCTGATGACGTCATCAGCCAATCGTGAATTGGGGAGCGTTTTTGAGAATAAGACACGAAAATCGCTCTATCTTTGTAATTTTTGGTCTAATTTCAATAATTCTTTCACTGAAATAATTGATTTTGATGTGACTGAAACTCTACTTATTTAACTAAAAACCTCGTTGATCCTCATTATGAATTACACTTTACATTAGCTTATCAAAATGTATTTTACAATGAATATTTTTTTCGTTATTGGCATTTTTTTGTGATTGGAATAACAAAATTAACACTTCACACACAAAAAGCTGAGAAATAGTTTTATAGAATTCAGAAACAGCGATATAATTATGTATTTGGTATTGAAAGTTTGGTATTTTGTTAGTTTAAGATGCTTGTATTTCGCGAATAGGCACATGAGTTTAAAAAAAAAACAGTAATAGCGGAAATGAGAAATAACAAGAAAGATCGTTCTAAAAGTTCAAAGTTCGTGTATTTACGCGCTCGGCTATGAAATCGCCAAATAATCGTTCGAAGATCATGTTTACAACTCAAAGTGATCATAAAAAGCTCAAGAACATTATTAGCATTATTGCCAAAGAGGTATTTAAAATTCATGGCCACTTCTTTGAAAATTGGAACAGTTGTAAATTACACAAGTCTCGGGAACCCCTTAATTTTCAACGCTGTTAGACAAATTTCGGTTTTACGAGGCTGTAAGTCCCGTTAATGTCTGCGTGACGTCACTCATTAACTCAACTTTAGAGGGTATTCTCTTTTCATTTGAGCATTGTAATGTGTTGGAAGTTAGCTATTTTTTATAATTCTTTTTTCATAATTTTTTCATTCATCACACATTTTATTACCTACTTAATTTCATCGTATTTTAAATATATCGTAAATTGGTAATGGACACTTACCACATCATATATTATTGACATACTTGTACCTCTTTAATTTGTTATTGGGCTGGGGACATGCGTTATCACTTTGCAAGATACTTTAATTAAAAATTAAATTATTGTTATCGTTACGTTATATTGATGAAAAAATAATCAATTTATGTAATTATCTTGTATAACGAGAAAGCGTCTCTTATCAACACAGCCGAAATATATTATTGTAATGATGTGTAAAACGTTCGAACATAATATTTTTATTTATTTGAACTCATTACCCACCACCTTTTATGAAAAACGCGATTGCAACTCAAAGAGACCATTCAAGTAAGTTATGATGTCCCTTATGTAGACGGGACAGAGTCCACAATAGGATCGTAGTGTTAATTTTGTAAGTCTACATATGTGAATAGTTAGTACAGGCAAGGAAGGGACGAAGTCACGTCGTGGCTGAGATAAAAGGCGCCTCCTGGACCGTGCTGTGGGACGAATGTGGAATAGTAATGAAAACACTATAGCCCAACAGAAGACAAACGAAATGCTCAAATATAACCCTTATGCTTTTGAATTTAGAGTCGCTGTAAAAACAACAATGTTTAGGTTGTCGTGATATTGTTGGGACTTGGGACATGAAAAAGTGCTAATCGAGCGTAAATGAAAACAGGCAACAGACGTTTTGCAGGCGTTGTAATTTGTTTTATATAATATTGGGAAAAATACGTAGAAGGACATGAAATAGTTTACAAGCAATCTGGGTCTAGCCTTCGAACATCGGACACAGAAATTTATAACGTAGGTACTTTTTGCATACCTACTTACTATTTTTACCCACAACGGGATAGTGCCTGGCCTTCACCTCACATGCAGGCCTATTACACAAAAACAATCTCGATAAGCGGCGTTGTTCAGTGACATTATTACCTTCTTCTTATGGTGCCTCTCCAACTAGTGAAGGTTGGCAGTCAGCTCAGCATACTTGTTCTTGTCCTTGGCAAGGCTAAAGTGTTCGGCGGCACTTGTTATTCCCGTCCACTCCCGAATGTTTCGAAACCAAGACTTTCTTCTGCGACCAGGTGTTCTTTTTCCTGCACTTTTCCCATCATAATTAGTTGCAAGAGCTCGTATCTATCGTGCCTAAGCACGTGCCCCAGATATGCAACTTTTCTCTGTTTGACGGTTTGCAAAAGCTTGCGTTTCCGTCTGACTATAGTCGCAGAACTTCCTCATTGGTGACTCTCTGAGTCCAGGATATAAACATCATGCGTCTGTATGCCCACATTTCAAAAGCTTCTATATACGTTTCCTGAGATCTTCTTAAATAGTCCAAGCCTCACATCCGTATAGTAGTATAGGCCAGATATAACACTGAAGAATTATTACCTAACTCATGATAAAGGTTGAAAATCAAGTAAATTGAACGACAAATTGCGTCCGATTATAGCTAAGTATTCCTTTTATGTAATAGACCTGCTGATGTTAAGCCCGAAAGTGTAAGCGCACTATACCCGGAATCCTCACTACCGAGGAACTAACTGTCTACCTCGAAACTTGACCTAAATACTAGGAGGCTAAGCGTAAAGACGTAGGTATAAGATGTTCATTCTCGTTTAACAGTCGATAACAATAAATAGTTGGCCGCCTTATCGGCGCGTCTGTGCGGCGCCAGCACTGTCATCTCTTTCATATAAATCTTCTATTGTATTTTCGAGACAATTTTATTAGGGCTGCCTCAGGAAAAAACAGTAGCAAAATCAAAACCATAATTTAGATTAGGAATCAAGTTTATATTTTGTCAACATTAGAAATCGCATCAGTAATTTCAAGAAAGCATTAGTAAGGTAATCAAATATTATGTACAAATGTAAAGAAGATTGGATAACTATTGATTCAATTGTTGTGAAGCTGTTTAAGTATTATTTTTTTAATAAAGACCCTGAGGGGCCTACTACGAACACCGAACCAACAGGCCGTCATCTTTTATATTTCATAACATTAATTTTGAGCTCTCACTCAAGAATAAGTTCAAAGTAAATTGAAAGACGAACTCGCCCACTTACTGCATATTATTTTTTCTGAAAGCATAAAATATTGCCTGTTTGTTCTAGACCTAAAAGTTCTTATGATGTTCATACACGTACCTCCTTAGGCAGGTGAAGTATCTTGGCACTTTTCCTAAAGACAGAGCTCATTGGCACGTAATGTCATTTGTCTGGCGAGGACCTCCAATGGCAGACGGATGGCGATATGGCACGTGTCAGCCTGAACACGACACTTGACAATGTTGACCTTTTTTAAGCAGGTGTTGGAATAAGGACGTGTTTTTGAATGCTGCTAAAGATTAAATGGATTTAAGTAGATTCAATAAAATTAAATAGACTCCTTATTAGCATTAAATAATAAAGCATACAGTGATATAGTTACTAACTCTGTGTAAAAGTAACTAAATTAAATTAAAGAATAAAAAAACTCAAATAAAGAATTATAGGTTTAATACTGTTAACTAAGAATTAAATCTATATTTATAAAATCGTAAACTGAATGACTGACTGACTGACTGACTGACTGATCTATCAACGCACAGCCCAAACAGCTGGGTCTAGAGACTCCAAATTTGGCACGTAGGTTCCTTATGAGGTCTAGGGGTGCACTAAGAAAGGGTTTTTCAAAATTCACCCCCTAAGGGGGTAAAAAAGGGGATCAAAATTTGTATGAAAGTCCCTCAGTTTTGAAGCTAGGATCTTCAAATTTTGTGTTTAGACTGACCATTGAAAATAAATAAATACGGGTCTCAGCGTTTTTCAAAATTCTACCCTCGAAGGGGTCAAAGGGGGATGAAGTTGTGTATTTTTTATTTATTTTATTTTATTAATTGATCACCAACATAATAAACATTGACACAAGCAATAAATAAAGACAAAATCTTAAGAGAATTCAGCATAATGCTATTACAATTATAGGTGAAGACCTCATGCGTAGGTATATAAGAGCAACATCAATATTACAATTACAAATAAAAATTCCAATTAAGTATAAATAAAAATTCCGATTATAAATAAAAATTACAATAACAAAAAATTCCTAGTACTTATACATAAAAAATTCAGTGATAAATAAAAAAATATAATTACAAATATAAATCCAAGTATAAATTTAAATTCCAATTATAAATAAAAATTCCAATTACAAATAGAAATCCAGTATAAATAATAATTCCGATTATAAATTAAAATTCCAATCATGAATTAAATGAATTCCAAATATAAAAAACTTAGCTTAAGAGGAATCGAGACAATACTGTAAATTAAATGTATATTATGTGCTATAAGAGCGCTCTTTTAAATTTACGAATGCCATCTATGAATAGATCCAGATCTTTAGTCCTACTCGCGCTTTTTAGTTCTCTTATAATACGGTTTAAAGGTGCAAAATGACCAAGATTGGATTTGTTATAAGATTCTACGAGAATGTTAAATCTTGAAGGTCGAGGAAGTTTTAGTGGAGCTGAGAATGAGAGTTTTTGTAATAATTCAGGAACATCCAGGATACCATTCGCTAGTTTGTATAAAAACAACAGGTCATGCTTGCGTCTTCGATCCGAAAGGGAACTAATTTTGAAGTGATTCAATCTGTCTTCGTACTTTAGTAGTGTTTTACCCAGATTGGAGGAATATGTGAGGTGCCATAGAAATCTCTTTTGGATACTTTCGAGTCTTTTTTTGTAAATATCATAGAAAGGATTCCAGACCACACTGCAGAAAATCCTTTATTTTCGAAGTAAAAATTGCTAAATTTATAATTTAGGCTTATGGATAGAAATCAAACGCAACGTATATTGTTATTGTTAGTATTTAAACCCCTATTGGGATGAAATGGGGGTTAAAAAGGGTAAAAACCCCCAAAAATAGATATGGATGTCGTTATTGGGGTTTTCTGGGATGACGATTGCAAAAATGACATTTATTTTGAAGTCCAACACGGTGGGCATGATTTGACCCCTAAAGGGGTGAAAATGGGGTTAAAATTTTTTATGGAAAAATAATATAAAATAGACATTACAAACTTTATAATTGGTAGGAGCATGTCTAAAAATAAATAGGCAAACACATAGTCCAACACGGTGGACATGATTGGACCTGGATATGCACATCCAGGGGCCGGGGACAGGGACAGGGACGGGAACGGGAACGGGAACGGGAACGGGAACGGGAACGGGAACGGGAACGGGGAGCCTTGTGCGAGGTCCGCCACACGCGGCAGATGTCGCAAGCAGCGCGCCTAATTGCGTAAAAATGGCTGGTCGGATCCTGGTTGAAGGTTCCCTAAGGATTTTCTCTAATATCCACGCGGACGAAGTCGCGGGCAGAAGCTAGTTGTTAATAATTAGAGTAGAACAGAAAATTTATATTATTGTTATGGTAATAATAGTTTGTATTATTTGGTATGGTTATTATTGACGTTTTATTAAACTAATTACATTTTTTTTTTTTTGCATCTCAACTCTCAAGCCGATCATATCGTTAGCCTTTTTCATGTGTTTGAGCTTTTTAGACTAAACTATTTAAATTATAGACTTCAAAATGTGCCCGCTAACATACCACATTCTTAACTCGCAAATTTTAACTGATAGTTTTCGATGCCGACCATAATTTATTGCTATCAGCCGCGCTCAGCGGCACATCAAAGGACCGGTCGCTTTGATCTCGCCGCACGGACGGCCGCCTCTGTGCCCGGTCTTCAATATTGATTTGTTTACACACAACAGTATTTTCATAGCTGCATTTTTGTGACAAGCTTACTATAAAGGATTATATTATGAACAAGAAGCCTATACTCATTTACGTTTATTTAATGTTGAGAATGTATTAGAAGTAGGAGAATTATTCACTATCACATAATTAAAGCAAATGGTCATGAATACTTTATTAAATACTTAAAATGCAAGAATAATAAATTAATAATTTCAATCAAAAAGCACCAGTTTCTAGATTGCCTTAAAATATATGTCCATGTCCATCAGCCATTTTTGATATCCTTATATGGGTGGAAAGTGAAAGTGAAAGTGAAATAAGCTTTATTCAAATAAACTTAATTATTAAGTACTTTTGAATCGTCTATATTTTTCTACCACCCGTTCCAGACTTTTTTTTGGTGTGGTGGTGTTTTTTTTTTTGTGGTAAGGAGGATGGGCCATAACCCACCACGCGGGCCCAATGCGGATTGTTGGGTGTTAACGACTGCAAATGCAGCCGGGACCAACGGCTTAACGTGCCTTCCGAAGCACGGAGGAGCTCGAGATAATAACGCAATCGCTGGGCCAGGCGCTAAACCACTGCACCACCGAGCTCCACATAAATTAAAATATACATAACCTTTTAACGCACACATTAACTTTCCTTTATTAATTTCTGTTAATTAAATTCGAAATAGTTATAAAATAGTTTTGAAACATTTGCCTGACAAGAAGGCAGGCTTTTTTCTTCAGTTTTTATTGATCTCCGATACAATAGTCATGTATTCTATTGAATTTTGGAAACTGTTTTGTCAGTTTTCCTTAGTGTTGCCCACCTATATTCTGTAATCGTTTATTTCTATAGAAACGTTTGAAGTGACAGGTAATAGATTGATAGAACCCGAGATGAATGGTGTCGCAGAATTAGAATTAGGTCGGGGGTTGTAGTGCGAATGACAAGTCTCTTTGTGTTTGTTAAGTAACAATAAAATACAAAAATATTTTGGGCAAATATTTTTTGTCGAATTTCAATAGTAGTCGAATTTCTTGTTTGATTTCTTAGCTTAAAAGAATGTTGGGTATTTGTTCAGAAGTTTTAGTGTATTAAGATATCTATGAAATCAAATTATAAAATAAATTATTACCTTTAGGTGGTTATAGGGAATATATAGGGAAACCTGTAATTGGCTATACATATATATTGTAAACGCTGTTGGTTTTCTTAAGATCAAATAAATTAAAAAAAAAACCACCGAAAGTGGCACCCTCAGAAGTTTTTACTTAATAATTTATGTAAAGAAAATGATTTTAATAAAAACTCTACGTGGATTTTTAATGCCCATGGGGTAATTTGGATTAGTATTTTGGAAGGCATCGCTCTATTCCCTCGTAGTCATTCGTAGAAGTAGATAGCAAACGTGTCAAAAACGGCCAGTTTTAGTAGTTTTGCTATCTACTTCTAGCAGTGACTACGAGGAATTCCACGTATAGTTGTATTCAAATTGTTAGAATTACAATATTAAATAAAATTCACCGCGGCGCCACTTTCGGTCACACTCCTTAAATTTTTAAGTATATCTTAAAATGAAAAGGGGATTTTAGACCTCGAGAAAGAACAACTTTTACTATGGGGCCAACCACGGAATCGCGAAAAAAAATCTGCTGTTCCTTACATTATAGTCGAGTCGATGTTGTACTTTTCTATGGAACAGCTAATTTTTTTTCGGGATTCCGTGGTTGGCCCCATAGTAAAAGTTGTTCATTCACGTTGGTCTGAAATCCCCATTTAATTTTTAGATATACTTAAAAATTAACGGTGTATACCCGCCTTAATAAAGTTGGTCGCCAGAGTAACTACTTAAGTACTTTGTCGCACCGACTGTAAGTTCAGTACAATGTTACAGCAACAAAGTTTCAGCTATTTCTGACTCTGACCGTACAACACATTGCTACGGGCGGCGTAGCCAGCGCTACTATGCTACGACGTAGTCCTACTACGGAATCTTGAATTGTAAATTCAAATAATGTTACGGACGAGCAACGCCGGCTTCGTAGCCCGTCTTGCTCTAAGGTTACGGATGCCCAGAGTGAAAACTTTTACAACGAAATCATCGTCATCAAACAATGCATGTATTATAGTCCATTGCAGACTCTCCACCGTGGGAGGGTGTAGCCATAGCATAGGGTTTTTTTTTAAATTCCTGTGGCCATAATTCTCCCCGCTAGGCAGGGATTATGGAAATCAAAGTAAAAAAAATTTCTAGAAGTTACTAAGTATGTGAGAATATCCGATTATAATAACCGATATAATCTTTCATTTTATATTAGAAAATTTTTGCATGAGAATACCCGATAGAGATTTTATAATCTTTAATTTTATATTAGAAAGATTTTTGAGAGTAATGAAAAAAACTTCTAACAATTTCGGAGTGTGATCAAATTTACGCTAAGCTATTTTAATAAGTATTCAATTGAATTTCATTTCATTTCCTCATAAATGTGGGTATAACAAGGCGTGATTTGTAACCGGATTGTAATAAATGACTTTCGGTTTACCGGCGTGATTTAGCAAACGTCAAATCGTAGTATACTAGTAGACACAAGGGTACATCGGTTACTAAATTTTATTCCAAAAATATAAAGTTTTCTATGAGGGTCTGAAAGGGAACACTTTTAGAAAAGGTACCTACTACCACAGTACATATTATATAAGTTTGAAAAAACTTATAAAAATTAAAAGGAATATATGTAGCTTACTTCCGCAAACAAAATATGCAAGATGCACCGCCCGCCCGCCCGCAAAAATATGCACATGCACACTACAAAATATAAGTGCACAATACCTGCATTTAGCAAGACAGCAACACACCATTTGTTTGGTTCTTAGAGCAACGCGGTTTCCTATGGAAGCCCGCATTGCGCTTAGAGTCTAAGGTTTTGTTGCACCAAACCCAACTTGTATGGAGTCTGCTTCGAACGTTTGCAAAGTCTGTGTGTGCGAACACGTATGTATTTAAAACCATTATTTTAGTTTTGTGACTTCACGTACCGTCCTCGCTCCACTGCAATCCTGCGGCTCCAATTTACGGTCGTGACTCATTCACAGCATCATTTATCAGGGGTGTCGATTGCACCGCTCCGGACTCCGAGTAAGTTTCCATGTTGGTACCTCCTGCGAGACAGACGTTTAAAGTACCTACAGATTAATGTAATTAGTGGTCATTAGTTTGATCTTGTTGTCACGTAAAAAAACATAACCCTCTTGCAGTCGGGTAAAAAGAAAAGTAAGCATGTCACGGGAATCAGAAGAATTGTGTTATTCAGAGTAAAATATAGCCAGTAGTGTCTATTTTATCATTATTTTTACTGGCGAAGGTAAAAGAAGAGAATCTTTTAAGTGAATTCACGTACAATTCAGTTTTAACAATCAATTCATTTATTATCACCCTAACTTTAGGCGAACTGAAACAGACGCTATCGTCAAGACCATTTTCAGGCACAAAACTCAAACTTATTTCATTTCCAGTGTTGCTATTGTCATTCTGTCGATAAGGCTCCGTTATCAATAAATAACGTAGGTTGTCAAAATAATAACCTAACTTATTTTGTACAGGTTTACACCGATTCTTGACGACCTGAGTGGTGCAGTGGCCAACATGCCGCCTACCACGCAAGAGGTCCCGGGATCGATTCCCGGCCGGGCAGAAATTGAAATGATGAATTTTAATTTCTGTGACGGGTTTGGGTGTACTCGTATCTATGTATAATAAGTATATATTTAAAAGGTATTTAAGTAGTTTTTTATTATTAGTAAAGAAACAAACAGTCACACAAAGAATTTGACTTAAATTAAGTGCAATTTATAGACCTATAGTTTCCTAGCTTTATAAAAATCAATACGACTAAATACTAACAAAAAAAAGTATTTAGAGTAGGTATGCTAAACAATAGTGGTGACATTACCTAATTAAGTATATTAGTATATCAGTTGTGTAGCACCCATATTACAAGCTTTGCTTAGTTTGGGGCTAGATGGAGCTGTGTGAAATTGTCCAAGCATTTATTAAAGATAAGATAAGATATAAGCCATAAAATTAACGATACAGTTAAAAACGATGATGGTTTTCAAGTCGTGGAGTCTAAAACACGTAAGAAAAATCGAAATTATAACATGTGCGGATCGGCGCAACGCGCGTGTAAAATACAAGCTGCGGATATGCCTGTTATTATTTATGTATCGAGACTATCAAAGGGAACTACAATTGACCATATGAAAGAATTATATTGAAGAGATGGGGGAAAAATGCTTAGATATTCAATTACTTCATCAAAAACAAGAAACCGACTTTTCTTCTTTTAAAATTTCTGTATCGAAAAATAAAATCAATAATTTTTTATTAAACGAGTTTTAGCCTGAAGGCATTAAATATAGAATATTTCGTGAAAAACGAGAAGTTACAAAAAAGTTTGATGGCCGAATTAATCATTAATTATGGAAAGTACGTTGAAGAAAACTACTTTAATATCTTTTAATTGTAAATCGATAAAAAGATCAGCTCCCTTTATTAATGAACTGTGTAAAGAGGCAGACATTATTGCCTTACAAGAAACGTGGCTTTTGCCACATGATCTGGGCTTTGTACAGAATATTGATGAACGTTTTGCTTATGCTGCAACGTCTTCAGTGGACACATCGGCTGGCGTCTTGAGAGGAAGACCGTATGGTGGACTTGCGCTTATGTGGAGGAAGTCAATGTTTCCGAACGTGTCTGTTATAAATAGCAAATGCTCTAGAGTGAGTGCTATTCGTATTCAAATGGGTTTGCGTTCTTTCCTAGTTTTTAACGTATATATGCCGACAGATCACCCTGATCACCTTTCTGAGTATACAAGTTGTCTAGGAACAATAAGCGCTATAGTAGAGGAGAGTGGCGTGCAAGCGGTATATATATTGGGTGATTTCAACTCACATCCAAGTGCTAGCTTCGGTCGCGAGCTGCTAACCTTTTGTGAAGAGGAAGGATGGATTTGCGCAGACATAATGAAGTTGGGGATTGACTACGTAAGTGAAAGTCATGGCACCACGAGTTGGCTCGATCACTGTGTGACAACCGCAGCAGCCTGGGAAACTATTCACTCGGTGAATGTTATGTATGATGTCGCATGGTCAGACCATCTCCCGTTGCGCGTTGTATGTGATATTGGTAGTGTAGCAGAGAGTCAAATGAGTGATAGTGGTGTCGTGAACAATAGTGGAGTATGCTGGGGAGACAGAGATACTGCCCAAGCTGAAAAATATTACGAATATTGTAACAATGCACTATTAGACGTTAAGGACTGTTTTAATTATGTTCACTATGATAATTATAGTAATAAGCGAAAATGTATTTATATAAAGCAACATTTTAAATTTATTTGTGATTTTTATGATAATATTGTGTCAGTATTGCAAATGGGTGCCAAATTAACTGCGGTACGAAGCTCCGGTGCACTGAATAGGCGCAAGGTTATAGGTTGGAATTTTCACGTAAGAGAAGTACATTTAGCCTACCGTTTAGATTTTAGTTGTTGGGTGGCTGCCGGGAAACCATCGTGTGGTGAAATATATAGTAAAATGAAAAGTAGTAGAAGTTTTAAAAATAAGTTAAGATGGTGTCAGAATAATGTTGAAAAAATCAAATTAAATATATTGGCTCTTTGTAGAAAGGATAAGAACTTCGTAAAATTTTGGAAAACTATAAAAAAGATGGATGTAAAGCAAAGCTTACCGGTGAGTGTAGATGGTTTGCAGGACAAAGAGCAGATAGCTAACTCGTCTGCCCAGAAATTTAGAGTTGATCCCTTGCCTGCGTCGGAGCGTTTGCTCGGGTTGAATGATTTTGGTGACGATACTGATATGCTCGAAGCCACCTTACATTTTAGTCAAGAAGATGTAGCGAATGTAGTCGGTTCTATGGCGCGCGGTAAGTCACCAGGTCATGATGAATTGACTATCGAGCACCTGTTCCACGCGGGCGAGGCTCTTTGCTTGAAGGTTTCTAAACTGTTTAATCATTGTCTTAATTACTCGTATCTGCCTCCAAATATGATGAAAACTGTTGTAGTTTCGATAATTAAAAATAAAACGGGTGATGCGAGTACAGTTAATAACTACCGACCGATATCTTTGGGTACGATATTAGGAAAAATTTTAGAGCGACTGTTGCAGCCCGAAGTGTCGAAAAATATACAGATTGATGACGCACAGTTTGGTTTCCGTCCCGGTGTCTCTACGGATTCCGCTATTTTGACCGTCGAACATGCTGTTGACTATTATGTACGCCGGAAAACATCTGTATACGACTGTTTTCTTGATCTGAGCCGTGCATTTGATCTAGTGAATTATGATATTCTCTGGAGAAAATTGCAAGGCACAGATGTCCCGGCTGAAGTAGTGAATTTGTTCGAGCATTGGTACGGAAACCAAACTAATTATGTAAGATGGGGCGACGCAACATCTAACAGCTACAAGTTAGAACGCGGTGTACGCCAAGGAGGGTTGACTTCTCCGGATCTCTTCAATTTATATGTCAATGACTTGATCGGGGAACTGCGGGGCGCTGCCATCGGCTGTCACGTTGGCAACGTTTGTGTTAATAACTTGAGCTATGCCGATGATATGGTGCTCCTCAGTCCCTCGATCAAGGGGCTCCGTAAACTTCTTTCGATCTGTGAGTATTATGCTGATACTCACGGTCTGAAATATAACGTTGCAAAAACAGAAGTTATGGTATTCAGAGCAGGGAAAGGTCCGGAGTATATACCAGATGCGTTCTTGAATGGTTCGGCACTTCGGGTGGTACAACAGTTTAAATATCTCGGGCATATTCTAACAGAAAATAGAAAAGACGACCTCGATATAGAACGAGAGAGACGAGCACTGTCTGTTCGCTGTAACATGCTCGCGCGCAAGTTCGGTAAATGTAGTGACGAAGTCAAATTAACTCTATTTGGCTCATACTGTCAATGTTTTTACACTTGCCAGTTATGGGCCAATTTTACCCGTACGTCCTACAGTTCCATAAGGGTACAATACAATGACGCGTTTCGTATCCTTATGAAACATCCAAGATACAGCAGCGCGTCGAGCATGTTCGCGGACGCCCGTACACCGGACTTTTATGCTGTTATGAGAAAGCGCATAGCTTCGTTTTGGACAAGGATATGCCTTTCTGGTAATAGCATAATTAGGGCCGTAAGTCGGGGATTGGACAATCCACTATATAAGTACTGGATTTCGGTGCATCGGAGCGATAATAGAAAATAATGTTTAAACTTTTAATGTAAAAATTTACTGAATTATTTTATTGTATTTTAATATTAATTATGTGTAATTTTGACTTTTAATTTGGATTTATTTTGTATTATTTTGTATTTGACTACAGTGTTTATTGGGTTTTTTATGCCTTTCAATAAATCATTATTATTATTATTATATTATTATTATTATTTTTATTCTCTTTCTACAGTTTCTTTGTACACCAGACCACAGAATACATAATAGTACAAGTACCAGACTTTTTAAAGAGTTGTAGAGGATAAAATATATTATTACGTAGTGTACAACTCTACTATTTGTACTGTACAATAAAGCTGATACACATATTATTCCGCAAAAAAACTGTTTAGTAGGTTTATAGTAGGTAAACATTGTGTCTAAAAAGGCGGACTTAAGTATTTATTAACTTTTATTGTTTCCAATAAAAGTTAATATATAAGTCCGCTAATACCCAAAGACAAACGAAATGTCAATAAATTTAACAAGATTACGACAAAACAATAAACAATGAAATCCTCACTCGAATGACACAGATCCTCCACAAATTTGTTTAACATGTTTGCGCAAACATTAACCTTTACCAAATTGTATCATTCGGTGTTTGGAGGAGATACGATATCAATTATGACCGCTCCGGGCCGCCCTGACAACGACTGTTCATCAATTACGAGAATTAATTGAACAGCGGAGACTCAGTTATTGAAATTTCGTTCTACCCGTGGACATTGCGTGACCATATCGGCTTTTGAAAAACCCGGACAACATGCCTGATATTTTTGTGTGGCAGTTATAGAATGATGATCGAAGTCGTTTGGTCATAATATTGGTTTTTAACAATTTTAGAGAAGGACATTAAACATTTACTGCTAGGACATTAAACTTACATTAAAAATAAACGAAGAATAAGTTTATACCTAGTTTAACCGAAAATATTGCTTAACCCCTTAGGTTTCGTCTCAAAGCATCATACTCCTAAACAAACATTTTGGTTATTCTAAGTATACACTTACTCTTCGTTAATAGTTAAAGCCTTCGAGCAGCGACGGCTTCGTCTGGTACAGAAGCCCGTCTTACTCTAAGGTAGCGATCTAAGGGCGATTATTACTAAACTCGTACTTCTAAATAAGTAATAACAAAAGATAATGCGTGCATGCGCAGCGCTACTTACAGTCCGTGCGCCACTACTTACCACTGCAGTTATTATATGTTTGGCGCTTATTTTTATGATTTATAGATTATTCGATTGAGGGAACGTCCATTCGTAGTGTAAGTTGGTACCTACTACCTACATTAAGAATCGATGGGTAATTAAGCAAAAAAGTTGTAATTATCTGAATTATGTTTTTCATAATGTAAATACTTGAATTAGTCATAGGTTCAAAAGAGATCAATCAATGAATGCATGAATGAATGAATGAATTAATGATTTATTTGCACAACCATACATTACAAAATTATTACGTAGGTAGCTTACAATTGAAATATAAAAGCAGCAAGGGTAGGAGTACCCACCTTATACAATTTAACACATTACAATTTTTTTAAACAAAAGTGTGGGTACACACCGCAAAGCAACTTGGTTACTACAATTGCTATAGGAACAAACAAAAACTAAAAGTAAAATCAATTAATGGCATGGTAGTACAAACTACTACCCAAACTGGGATATACCCGTATCTCAGGCAGCAGCTCCTCCTCCCATGGTAACAAATCAAGGATGTAGGTATAACAAGCAACGTAAAAGGATTCAACAAAATTAAAATAACAAAAGAATATTAAAGTAATTAAATGTAAATGTAGTTTGCCAGACAATTATAAGGAAGTTTAGACAATCTGTGGAACTTTAGATATTAAAAATCACTACAAAAACTGTAGGTTGACAGACATATACCTATTAGCTATTACTATAGGAACTCGAACAGTAACATTTCTTGTTTTTACAAATACTAAACTGCGTAAAATTGGTTGCTAATAATTAGAGAAATAATAATTATATCATCCTTCACCAACCCACTTAGCCCTCCGGTAATACCTTGGGATCGGTTGGATTCCAGGTGTCCAACCACTAAGCCTTCCTTCCTCGGCAATCAATAGATTTACAAACCATTACGAGTATTATTTAACTATCAGCAGCAAGTTTTCAGTCTCCTCATACGTTTTTCCCATGAGCCATGAAGTAGTTTTTAATTTACACAATTTACTGCAAAGCGGGAAAATCTCTATTTCCTTATTCGCATGGTTATAAATGTGAGGGCCCAGAAAACAGAAAAACCTATGTAAGAAGCTATGTGAAAAACAACCCCTTCCACAGACCAGGTAAGGTCTACGACTAAGTTGTATGGAGGGAGGACTAGGGAATATAGTGAGAGAGTGCTGTTTCAAAACAGTTTTCAAGACAAATAGTTTTCTAACCGATAACACCTCACAGAATTGGTACAATTCATCAGTAGAGAAGAGTCGAGGCTTAAAAGTGCAAACTTTTAAGATCATCCTCTGAGCTCTCTCCACGGGTAGAATAGCAGTCTTGGGAATACCTCCCCAGCAAGTGATACAATACAGTAACTGAGATTGGCAAAGAGCATAATAAACAGATTTGAGAATATTGGGGTCAGCGACATGGCGCAAATTTTTGAAAATATAAGTTAATTTGCGTAATTTCTTACTAAGAATATTTATATGCACATTGAAGGACAGCGTAGAATCCAGGTGAACTCCCAGGTATCTAATGCAATTGACAACTTCTAGCTCTGGGCAGTCACAATCTACATTATGTCCGTCACCCTTATGAGCTTGTAGATTTTTACTTGGAATTGTACCGTAATTGCGCATGGAAAAACACATGTATTTGGTCTTATTCACATTCAGAGTAAGCATATTTTGAGTAAGCCAACAGTTGACTTTATTTAAACCCTCCTGTGCCCTCTCGTACACTTCATCCCAAGTATCAGCAGTAAAAATCAAAGCTGTATCATCCGCGAAAGACACAATTTTACCATTTTTGAGCTCTATGTTGTACAGGTCATTGATAAATGCCAAAAATAGGGTTGGGCCAAGTATACTACCCTGGGGAACACCATGTTGCAAAGGTAAATCATTACTAATATAATTGTCTATCCTTACACACTGAACTCGATCCTCAAGGTAACTCCTGAAAAGATCGAGCTGAGCACCTCTCACTCCCAGAGCCTCAAGTTTAGTAAGAAGTAAAGGTGTTGATATAGTATCGTACGCTTTTGCAATGTCTAAAAATATAGCCAGGCATTTCTTAGAATTATCTAAATGGCGTATAATATAATCAATAAGTGTATGAACGGCGTCTTCAGTTGATTTATTAGCTCTAAAACCAAATTGAGAGGGTGAGATCAAATTATTTTGTTCCATAAAGTCGACCAATCTAATATTTAAGATACGTTCTAATATTTTAGAAAGGAAGGGAAGGATGGCTATCGGCCGAAAATTACTTACAAATGTCCTGTCACCTCCCTTATGAATGGGTTGGACAATTGCCTTTTTGAACGCTACAGGGAAAATTCCACTAATGAAGCAGGAGTTAACAATGTACAATAGGAGGGGAACAAAAAATTGTTTATGCTGCTTGACAAAACCAGGAGGAATTTTATCCCATCCCATTGCACTGTCACCACGTAACGACATCAACACAGAGCAAATTTCATTTTCGTCTGTAGGGTACAAGACAAAAGAGTTGCTATTACATGGTAGCCTAAAGTTGTGATCGCATACATAGTTAGAACCTATCAGAGCGGCTTGTGTAGATAAGTTTGCGCCGATTTCAACGAAGTATTTATTAGGAATCTAATTCTAATCTACCTTACCGATGTAGTAGGAACTTAACTAAAAAGGTAAGATATGATTCAATCTAGTACAAGATTGGTACAACTTTATTAAGTAAATAAAAAATTAAATGATTTTTTCAAATCAACTAGCCAATAAACAAAACAAAAAAATAATCAAAAAACAATTATTTTCTTACATTTACCTCTATATCAGTAAATTTTTACTTTCTATGCTTTTTGGTTAAACATAATGACTAAAACTAAATCAAAATTAAGCTAGACAAATACACCGTAATTCACCGTAATACACTCGCACGCATAGCGGCGCGAAGTAGTGTACAAATTAGTAGTTCAGAGGGCCTACCCAAATGGCCATTCTACTAACATTAACGCTAGTAGAATAGAATGATAATGTATGGGATTGACATAAGCTAACGAAATGTCACGTGATCAAGCGTCACGAATTCTTAATTGGTACCCAACTGTCCAATGTTTCTATTCCATCAAACAAAACTCTGACGTTCCACGGGAAAACATACCTTATTGCCAGGCCATAAGGTAACTTTTCTCGTAGAACGTCACCTATGGTTTGACGATAGCCGCCATACAAAAAGCTATTCAAGTGACAAAATTTGTACTCTGCAACAAACATAACATTGAATTAATAATATTTTAAACCCTAGCTTATTTATTATTGCCCAAAATAATCTTTAGAATCGAAAACAAGTCAAATCAAATGACAAACGTTTCATTCTTTCTACAAAATTGTACGCTTTGTCGTTATCGATACTATTTTGGTACCCAAATGGCCGAAATCTTCGGGAACGCTAGTTCTATTCGATTGCTTCGATCGAACGCAGATTGTCTATGGTTTCGTCTCAAAACGTCAGTCGTCGCGCGTTGGGTGCAATCCAACAGACTAATCGCCATAGTACTCCGGTACGGCTCTTTGTTGGTTTTTAGGTTTCAAAAATATCAAGCCGCGATATCCAGTGTCCGACATAGGAATCCAATTTAGAGTTGCCACCCGTAAAATAAGTTCAATTTTTACAGTGAATTTACACAAATAACGGAAAAGTAAACATTGTTTAAGAATTTTAATTTTGATTCTCAACTCCAATCATAAACAATTTTATCTTTCCGTTATTAGTTTAAATTCACTGTGAAAAGCAAACTTATTAAACAATATTTTATTGTCATGTACGGGTGGCAACCTGGGGGCTTACCATCAGCAAATAAGAAACCGTTCAGTTCAAAAGCAGGCCTTAAACAGGACTGCTTAAGGCCTGCTTTCATACTAACCGTTGAAGTCATAGTACGAAAAAGTAAGGCAGTTCAATATAAGCCCTGCTATAAGAGCTTATAGTAAGGCCCCTGATATTGGTTACTATCGGACGCTAAATCGGCTTATGTAATCGGCGCTTTGTTTTTTATTTCATAGTTTCTGCACTATTTACTTAGCCTAAAGAGCCGTTTACACTGGTCAAGTTAAGTAAATTAGTTAAAATTAAGTTGTCGGTCAACTAAATTTTCGCGTGTAAACAGCCAATTAAGTAGTAAGTTACCCGTTAAGTGGAAAAGTGATTAGATGGAATCTAGTCTATTTTTTGGGCAAGTAACCGCGCGATATCACAATTTATCCAGAAATCTTGAAGTCTGCGATATTGGCTTCATAATATTTAAATGTAAGCACTTCGCGATATTTTTTTCTGTCAGAACCTACCTATTTTCTTGCAGTCATGGAGGAACGACGAGTAAACTGAGCCAGCCTAGACTGAATAAATTATTTTGAATTTTGAAAACATCCTTAATCAAAATCATTATTTTATTATGTGTTGTTTTGCCTGCTGAGGTATTAAATTTATGTAATAATAATTGTACTTTAAATCTATTAATAAAAAAATAAAGAAAACAATATAATTAAAGACTCATGAAAGTAAAAAATATTATTTTTATATTAAAATGTACACATCTACTACATCTACACTAACGCCAAGTTAGTGCTAGTTCGCCGATTGGTGAACGATTTGTGAATCAGCGAAATTATCCTGCCATTACTTTCCATGGTTCAAATAAATACTTTATGATGATCAATGACTCAGCGATTAGTCTGTTGGAATGCACCTAATGTCAATGCAAAATTTTAGGTAATTTATGTTAGTACTATAAACTTATAATAATAAACTGGTAAAATACATTTTGTCTTGTCTTATATAAACCAATTTTCTTTATAATAAACTCTTGCTCAGCATTCATATGCCATAGATATAATAATTAATAAGTGTTAGGTACCTATATATTTACTACGTAAGTAACTAAGAACTTTATATTACATCAAAATACCGCACTAAGACTTCGTGGCGCCGAAAGGATTTTAAGGACCTATCAATAATTACTTACATTTATTTCAGTTCAGATACAATACATAAGTAATAAATAAGTACCTAATGGCATTGCGGAATATGATTGGCAAGAAAACTTGACTCTCTTCTCTGACCAAAGGATGAACAAACAAAAAAGTGATCAAGTAGGTAAGTAAATAATACTTCATACTTAGTGGTAAAACATTAAGGTTTCTATTAAGTACATAAATTATATGTTACGGCTAATACCCGAAGTGCGGCTTAACCAATTAATTAGTTACCTATAGGTACCTAGTTTAGTAATTTTTTTAACAGATAATAGAAATAACTTTCTTCATACCCCATGCTGGACCTAGTAATGGCTGGCTATACCTACCTAGTGTTAGCTGCGAGCAAATCGACTACCTACACATAGGTTTAATCAACAGCTAGTGGCTACACCTAGTTTTAGCAGGCTATTCGGGTACTTTGGGTATTAGCCGTTACATAAATAAATATACTAACAACTTATTAGATAAAATTACCGCAATGGTTTTAATAAGTCTTTTATTTGCCTAAATTGTCATTAACCCAATCTTATTGAATTTCAGATACATACCATTCAATAGGTATAATGACATTGCAGAATATAATAAACAAGTACCTTTTAAATTGGCTAGAAAACATGCCGGAAAAGCTATTAACTCATCTGGGCCTGCCTTATACCCCTCTACAAAAAATTTGCACCAGAGAAGAAAAAAGACAAAAGAAGAAAACGTAAACAAATTGCCAGCCTCATGCAACCGCCTCGGCATCAAAGAATTAATGAAGAAAATTATAGTAATGTATATTTTGCTCCAAGCGACCAGCAAGACTATAAAACTTTAGGTACTGTAATAATATAAAGGAGCATAGTGGAAAAGTGTACTGTACCGTACTATTTGCTTTAAAATCATATACCTAATTGTATTGGTTTAGATCTAATTATAAAATAAAATATTGACTACCTATTATGTTAATCTTTCATTTTGTGTATTATCATATCTACCAAACAAAACAAAAAATTTCAACAACAAGTTGTTTTTTGCATTATCAAATAATAGGATAGGTTAGTTATCGGGTGTTTGAACAAAACAACTTAATAAATCAAAGGGAACATTTACTTTTTAAACATGAAAAAATAAATTATAACAAAGCACATGAATGAGAAAGTCTGTTTGTTACACCTTCACGTCATGTTGTCGTTCATGTTGTCAGCCTGCCTAGCATGACCGATTTATATCGCGTGATATAGCATTTTATCGACACTCAACTGTCAAACTCCTTTGTCTTTTTGACAGTTAAACGTGATAAAACGCTATATCACGCGATATAAATCGGTCATGCTAGGGGGGCAGGGGTACATAGAAGGACATAGGGTCCTTTCATACCGATAAAAGTTCCTGTGGGATAGCAAAAAAACTTTTCACACAGACAAAGTACTGAAGCCCGTGACTTAGATACCATCTTGTATCTGTCGTTGAATCAGTCTTGCTTGGCTTATTGTAACTAGTATATCTTACAAGCAGGCCTTCTTCTAAATGTCACCTGTAAAAAAGTAGGTATTTATTTAAGTTAACATTATATTAAAACAATCATCATAATTTTTTTATTCTTTTTTTATTTCTTAACTCATTTAAAGAGGTAATTAATATTAATTACTAAGAAATTTATTAACCCCCGCCGGGATGCAATGTAAACATAAAGATTGGGTGTTATAAGTTTAAAGCCTATGTCTTGTTTGTCCGTATGTCTCATTGCAGCTTAAAAAGTATGAATTAAAACTAGGTAGGTAAAGGGTTACCATTTCAAAATTTGGAAAGTCCTGACAAAAGGCCGGACATTTCAATAAAAGTTTGGACATTTTCACAGACAGATCCATACATTTTGGGACTTCTCTTTCGAACACTATTGATATGTATGTATTATTGAATGTTTTGTTAGTTAAATTGTAAGTACTTACTCCTGTCTATTTATAGCCCTTTTTAGTCGTGTTTGAGGAAATTTTATCCATTTGCTCATTATGTCTGGAACTCTGGACTGTTCAGGGCCTCTACTACTTCTCTGATAACGCGGCTCCTAGTCTGCTGCGGCAAATTGCGCGTGATCCCTACTATTCTTTGCTATGATCCAGTAGCCATGAAGCTGAGGGTGCAAAGAACCTGGAAAAATATCCATAATTGTTAGTAAAAGTAACCACAGATCTATGTATTTAGGTAGCCTTAGCCTCATTGACTATTACATTAGGTACTTACTTTTATTTCCAAGGAAATGTTCTTGGTTCCTTTGAGTGAGGTCAAGTGACGAAGGTAGACACAAAGCGCTTGGAAAGCCCACAATAATCAAAGGGTATGCATTTTATAATTTGAAAAAATTCGCACTTGTTTGCTAAATAACACACCACTTTATCAACGGCACTCGATGGCGAAGAGAAGAGAATGTAATAAATAATGTTACCACGTCTCGCTCGAGTCGAGCGTATTCTACAGGGTGTTAGTGATCGCTCGACGACTGTCGAATAGATAAGCTTTTTTGACGTCAAAGTGGCCACTTGGGTAGCATTTGTTGTGTCGGCGAGCGTCTATCGTAAACCACAGATCACACACATTTATTGTTGTAAGTAAACGTAAGAAGACCATAGAGTTTGAATCTACAAATTAGTACCTACCTAATCTGTGGTTTGCATGCATACGATCAATCGATCGATTATAAGGCTCGTATTATAGAATTAAACTCGACTCCAAATCAAATCGAAGCGCTCATGGCGGAACATCTTGACAGACTGATCTTACTCGATCACGTTTGTTAAGCAACGCTCAGTCCGGTCAGGTGTCGGATGGGTGACTGCTAAGTGGCGTGGCATTACATCTGAGCGCTTCCGTGCTCCGGAGACACAAAATACATAATAGTACAAGTACCGGAGTGCACGTTAAACCGTCGGTCCCGACTGTTGTCATCTGATAATAGCCGTTAAGCCAAGTTAGAAGCCTTACAGGCGGCTTGATAAACTCTAATACCAGAGGTGGTCACTATTCCTCATTCGATAAGAAGAATTCAAAATCAAATCTCTGCTTGAAAGGCTTGATTACAGTTAGAAAGGGATGGTGCTATTCATCACATAGCACCATCTCTTTCTAACTGTACTCGAGCAGAGATTAACTTAAGTTTGAGTTTGATTCTATATTACGAGCCTAAGTATGCATTATACACTGTATTCTGTGGTGCAGTATAAAGCGCGCTACTCAAAGCCCTGCATGCAGGACGTAGTATAGTTCTCTTCTAGTATAGTATAGGGCGTGACGGAACGGGATGGCGACGGGACGCTGCCTGCGGGTCTACCGGCTAAAAATAATGAAGTTGTTAACTGTAATTTGACAGATGGATATGATACATTGCTTCTTTTCTTTGGTAAGTTTTTATTTGTGCCAAAACGATGTAGCAATGTATCGCATACATCTGTCATATTACAGTTAACATTAACTTCATTGTTTTTAACCGGTAGACCCGCTGGTGCGACTGCAGCAGTCACACTGCGGGCGTGATCACGCAACGCACGTGTCATCCCGCCGCGCCCCGTCACGCCTAGCGTGCCACGACGCGATGCATAGATCATCAATTGAAAAGATGTTGAGCGATTAAGACGTGGAAACGCTCTTGCTCTTATTTGCGCTAGCTAAGTTCAATGAAACCTAGCCAAACCGTACCTATTTATTTTTGGTGCTTTTTGTTTTGATTTATTCTTTTTTCATCAATATTTTGTAATAAATAATAAATATTACAAAAAAAGTTAAAATATCTTGTTACCTTTTTGTAATAATTCTTTACAAGAAACAAAAAAATATCATTTTCAGCTATTAAATTCCATGTCAGTAGTTCCGCATCGATTTCCAGAGGCGCTAGTGGACTTGTGCTCTTTCAACCTTTATTACTTTACTCTTTGAAATCGAGAGAACGAGCGTAGCGTCTATCGAGCGTTCATCAATAACGCCAGAGCGTTGAAAGTTGTAGAAAGAGAAATGCTTATAAACGTTTGCCATTTGGGTAGGCCCTCAGTTAGTAGTTCGTCGATTGTTATTCGAAAAATCATGATGAGGAACTACTAAATCGACAATCGAATGCGCAATTGCACAATTTTCGATTCAGACGATTGTTTTTTTTGCAACAATGGCCCATCGCTAGCTCTAAGGTTAAAAATATAAAGTCCAAACAGAATTCCAAAAGTCTTGACATATAATACGGACAAATGCGGACGTATGGCAACTCTACCTTTACATTACTCCGTTCATCAATTTAAATGTAAATGGAATGTGATTTAGAATGTTTGTTTGTCCAATAAAGTCTATCATTTGTTTCCGTTTAAAAACCTGTGTGAAGTGGTACTGTGTGTATAGTAATATTATTATTAATCAGTAAAATCTGTAGATGAGTATTTAGAGGTGTTTGGAAACGAATAATTTTGTATTTATAGCTAACTAAGTTATTTTTTGCAATTAGAGTACTTAATCATTATTGAACCATATTGTATTATTCTACACTAACTGTAGACAGTACGAGTCGCACTTGAGCGTTTGGTAGAAATGAACTAAAGAGATTAATTTAATACTAATGTTAAAGCAATCTCAAATAAAATTAAATGCTTCCGTAAAAGTTATAATTACAAAAGAAGCGTAAAGAAACATTTAATACTGCGAAGTCTTTTGAACGTTGTTATTACTGAGTGGCACTTCAGAAGTTTCAAACTTGTTGAGACTTAAGACTTAATCTTTCTTAATTTCTTTGAGAATGTCATGAGATAAGGTGGCAACACAAATTTTATCCTTATACAAATATTTTGAATTTTCCGGCAAATTTTTATTGCACATAAGTACTTACTAATTTTCGATCTTTAAAGTAGTCCATTATAACGGAATTGTTATTCTGATTTGTAAACCATTTTACAGAGCTGTAATAATGTGTGTTTACAACTTAAGTTAACTACTTAGCTACCGTTTAGTTTTGGAAAAGTACGACAGAAGAAACTATGGAAGTCGACATTTTCTAAAACAAACGAAAAGCACTTTAGCAACTGTTTTATTGGTGTTAGTAATATTGACAGTGGAAAGAACCAAAAAAACTGCAATTTCAAAGAAAACTTTATCGTTTTTTTATACTCTCGGAGCTTGAGGAAAATTACAACAAAATATTACAATGTAAATAACCACCATCTTTCGTATTACAGTTTCATATCTAAGAATTATGAATAAACCATGAGAAAACAATGTTCATTCTATTGTATTAAATTTTGCTTCGGGCTATTTTGTATGGTTATATTAACGTAAACACTAGAATAACTAACGTCGAGACAACACGTAAAATTATTGTGTTTTCTACACAATATTTTATATTTTTATTCACTTGACAATCCCAATATTATTGTAAATTATTTTCTCTAGTTCTTCAGCAAATTCTATTTCTTTTTCATATTATTCGTTGTACCTATTAAGATTATGAAGAGCTCATAACATCTAACATGGTGTAACATGAGGAAACAAGCAGGACATCACATTTATACACGAAACCGAATGAGATAAATCAATACCGAATGAATGATCGAGTTGGCCGACCGTGAGCACGCTGATTAATACCATCGATTGATGAATACGATTTATACTTGTATACATTCGAGATTAGAGGTTTAGAATTAGATCATGGTGATCTGACTCACAAGTTGTTGCTTTTTTCTTTATTTTGCAATGTTAAAATGATTTTGTGTTGTAAACTTAGAATATTGCTATTCTTAGGACAGCACAAATTTTATTGATAACTTGAAAATGTTGCTATTTATTAAGTGAACGTATTTAAATTTAATAAGCGTAACAAAAGGTTCAAAATGAAAGCCTAGTGCGTGAAGCCGTTGATTGTACCGAAAAATAAGCAGAGGTGCCGTCGTATATAACGGCCGTTATATAGCGGCGTTGAATGTTGTCTATGTAAACAATACGGCGACACCGTAACGTCAGAAACCGCGCCGTATGTTTACATAGACAACGTTCTACGAAGTAACCGACGCGCACGCAACCAACTGACGAAAAACGTTCAAAACATTTTGTTTACAGAGCGCCAACCACCGCGATTGTACATACAAACGATTTCCATAACATATTGAATACAGATTGAAATTGGTATACACGTAGTTATTAATAAAATTGAAAAATATTAGAAAAAATCGACTCACCCGTAGCAGCTCAGACGGGACTCGAACCCGCACCCTTAGGATTTCGGCCCAATGCACTGCACACTGCACATTTTTTCGATTTTTTCTAATATTTTTCAATTATATTAATAATCTTAATATAAAAATAGCATTGTGAATGCATAAAATCTAAAAGTTTTAAAAATACACGTAGGTTTTTTTTTTTTACAACATTAAAGTCTCGCAAGACACTTCAAATCTAATCAGTGTGCAACTAACTTCAAAAAAACATTGGAGAGAAGACCTGACAAAAAGGAATATGAACAAACCAAATATCTGAATTTATAATAAAACGGTTGGAATATGAATTCAAAGTTATGACACTTAAATACGCTTTTCGAATGACATTATTTCCCCGACCTCCGTGTTTTAGAATTCAATCAGCGCTCCGCTACGCTGAGTTATTTCAATCGAACTTCATTTAAGCTCATTCGACTTAGCATATCTGCGCCTTTGTATGGGTTGACTGAATTAAAAAGTTTTGGCTGTGATTTTCCGTTGAAGTGAAAATGATATTTTAAAAGTTGTCATTAAAAGTTCAAGAGTTTTAAAGCCCTGTTGTAATTTCTAAGGAATGAAGCTTGAAGATCTCATAACATGATAACATTTTCTTTTACTTATATGCTTACTATGTTGCTACTGGTTAGTTTACTCTACAATTTTTTTTTGGTTTTGACACAGATTACATAATACTGTTTTGATGTGATTGGGTCCTAATCAAATGTAACTTTTCAACTATGTAGACTGACCATCAAAACACGAAATCATATTTTGATTAGAGCTTTCTAACCGATCTATCATAAACACTAACTCTGTTTATCAGCAATAACTTTACTTTTTTTCAAATAGAAGATTAGATTTTTTACCACCATTATAGTTACCACCTACACAGTGATGCGATTTGCGTAAACAAACCAATCACCAGATAGCAAAACAAAGTTACCTAATGATCACAGATCCAAGATGTTAATTAAATTTAGTCGTCTTGGGGGGCCAATAACTTTATTACGTCGGGCTTCGATTTCTGTAACAAGAATCATCCTTGTTTTGTTTGCAAAAAGAATCATTAATCCGACTAGCCATTCATAGCCATACTCATAGAAGATTATTGGAAAAGTTTGGATAAATAGGTACAAGAAATATATTATGTAATATTTACTCTGTAGTAAGTACTCTGTAGGCTACGACATAGATTTAGTAATTAGTTAGTGTTCCTGAGTATTCAGCTACTTCCGAAGCCGTACCGCGGTCACTCCAGACCCGAGTGTCCTTTTTAGATTTACAGGATTAGGGCAAATGCTAACTTGACAGATTTACTTAAACAATTAGATTCATTTTTTATTTAAACCAGTGCTAAAGCTGAAGCCTGTGAAAAAGGTACTAGGTAAAACTTCTAGACTGTCGAATGGGAGATCAGTGTATCTCAGAAATGTCACAGACACTGAAATTATTTGAATTCTCTGTGGTGTACTTACGTAAAGAAAGGGGCCAGGCCAACTTTTTATTATACTATGTACAGTTTTAAACTTTCGCGTTGCATTTCATTACATTAAGAACACTGGTATTAAACGCGTTTAAACTAAACATAGGTAGAGTAGAGTCAGCCCGTGACCACGGCCGAAGCAACTCGGTCAAAACGTCGGGAAATGGTAGGTTTTAAACACCTATGTTTAGTTTAAACGCGTTTAATACCTGTGTTCTTAATGTAATTTTTATTATACTACTCAAGAAAACATGAAGTCAACCGTAACAATGAAATACCGCCTTATACAATATACCAGGATAGAATTTCACTCATGAATGAAAATAAAATTATTTTCTCCAAGTTATTACCTGAACGGAATGTTTGAAGATCGGTGGAGCCTGGTTTATGAGTTTGTTGAATCTTGGAGACTATAAAAAATCACTCAAAATTCTGTCGTAGGTTTTGGTCGTATCTTTTGGAACTATAATTTGTAAATAACATAAAAACTCTCAATACTCAGTACTTGGGGATTGTATTTGAATCAAACGTTTTAATTATTTTTTAAATAATTCTTGTAATTTTTTATTCATAAAGTTTGAATAGTCTGCAGTAATATCGAAAATTCTCTGTAGTAAACCGAAGTGGTCGTATGTTACGAAAACAAACAGCAAAGTGGCTGCGCCTTGAGATATAAAGAGCCTCTTAAGGATTGGAGTTGGCAGTTTGCCAGCAGTTTGCTAGACGCCACAATTATTGTTTCCTATATAATTTGTGAGGTATATGGCAGTCGGAAAAATTCGCGGCCTTTTTTAACCCCCGACGCAAAAAGAGAGGGATGTTATAAGTTTATCGTGTCTGTGTATCTGTCTGTGGTATCGTAGCTCCTAAACGGGTGAACCGATTTTCGTTTAGTTTTTTTGTGTCATAGATAATTTTATCCTAGCCTTGTTTCATGAAAATTTGTTCAGCCGTTTGAAGGTTATCAGCTCTTTTCTAGTTGATGAGGGGATCTGACTCAATGATATTGGAAGTCTATGGTAGGGTAACCATGACCTGATCAGCCATTTGAAGATCATCAGTTCTTTAATAGTTGATGAGGGGATCTGACTACTTTCCATATTATGTCCTATCGATTCGAAATTTGGTACCGTGTTACTTCAATGAGATTGGAAGTATTTGGTAACCTTACCAGCCGTTTGTCGGGGGGTTTTGAATTTTTTAAATTTTTGTTATGTAATAAAGATACCACAGCTAGGAACATTGCTTAAAAGCAGTGTTGTTCCTCAAAATTACATTTAAGTAACAACAATAACATGAATAGCATTGAACAACGTTAAATGCAAGCTAGTTTAGTTAGTTAGAGTTGAAATAGTTAAATAATAGCTGAAATAGTACCTACCAAGCCCCATATCTCGGTGAGAGCTCGGTAGCGCAGTGGTTTAGCGCCTGGCCCAGCGATTGCGGCAGTTAAGCAACGTTCGCAAGGGTCGGTCATGGGATGTGTGACCAAAAATTTATTATCTCGAGCTCCTCCGTGCTTCGGAAGGCACGTTAAGCCGTTGGTCCCGGCTGCATTTGCAGTCGTTAACACCCACCAATCCGCATTGGGCCCGCGTGGTGGGTTATTGCTCATCCTCCTTACCACCCATAAGGAAGGCCTGTGCCCCAGCAGTGGGGACATCAAAAATGGCTGATGGACAAGCCCCATATAAAAAAATGTTTGTCCTTTCAGAATATGTCTAACTCTAACTTTGTAATAAATATTTCATGATTTTCATTGAGTTGGCATACAGATGTAAAATGAGATAGGTACTAAATAATATAACCAATCTAAACCTAAGGTTGTAGAAAAAATAAATAATATTTTTTCAAATCAATAAAATAAAAAAAGAGCCGGTTTTTGCTACTTGTGGATAGTTACAGCATGTTTCGTGGAAAAGTTATATATTTTATTGCAAATAATTAAATTATTGGAAACATAAGTAACACTAACTTCTTTAAGCTAATTGGGAAATTACAATAAAACGATAGAAATACTCGTAATACGTAGTTTATTGAAAATAATAAACTTCTCTCGTTTATAATTTACAGTAATTGAAAATAATTTTAGCGTAATTATAAGTAGTTTTATCTTTATTTCATAATATCGTGTGCAACATTAAAAGCGTATCTTAAATTTAACCTATCTACATAATTTTGCATAATTCAATTCAGTTTCAAGCATCCTGAATAACTTGATACTTGGTCGCAATGTAAGGAAAACATTTTACACCATGTAAATACCTATCAAGAACAATTCCGTTAAACAAGTATCAAGTTGAATTGGTACTGCTTTAAGATAATAAAATAGATAATACAAATTATTTTACATCATTTTATATTAAGAAGTTTCCTTAGTCACTGATCTAAATACAACCTTTAATAATTTAGTTGCAAAAAGCATATTATAGACACTTTAATGCGTTTCGCGTGCTTAAAATTTTTCAAACATATTCATGTTTTCATTCTGGTTTACAAATCTACAATGGTTTAACTAAATCGTATCCTTGCTAAAAAAAATAGGGAAATTACCTATCTAAACCCTTGTGGTGTTATTACAAAAGATTTTTAACACCTGTTTAACTTTAACTCTTTCAAACAATATTGTCAAAAGAATAAGAGCATCAAATTTAAACAGTGTCTGTAAAACAAATGTTTTTAAAATCTTTTGTAATAACACCGTTGTTGTTTCGAATAATCAATAAAATGATATTTCAAATTAATTACATTATACAATTTCATTTCATTTTACGTTACAATAATAAATTAAAAGAGATTTGTAAAAATCTTTCGGAGCTTAGAATATTGGATGTGCAATATGGCAAAATATACTAATCTGTCTATTAATTTGCTTTCCTTAGGTACTTAACACTTTATTGGCACTTTATAATTACTTCATATTTAATTACCTATTCCTATGTTTATTTACAAGTCATCAAAATTAAACTAAGATTACATTGAGGGAAAGGACGAATTTTAACAGAACATTTTATGGACGTATCCTTAGGGAAAGTGAAAACCGTATACAAACGTGTACGAAAGAAACAATAATACAAAATAGGGAAAAAAGATAAAGAAAAATCGTCGTTCTTTTAATGCGTGATTTTTTACCCGAATTCGGATATCTATTGAGACAGATTCGGGTATCTGAGGGTTTTATTTACACTAGTTTGCCCCAATTGAGGTCTTAATTCTAACTCGATCGAAGTCCGGTGAATTCGTAAGTAAGCAGGCTAACTCAAATTCCCTCATTTAGACTAGTCCTCATTCTGACTCCCATTTGCATCTGAATTCAGGTAAATGACCTTACTAATACTTGAGCCAACTTACGGAAAGATTGTTTGTAAACAATAATAATTTTTGCACTTTTCTTATTGTTGCAGAAATACAACTTTCAGTGCCTTTGCGCCATCCATCAAACGCGACACCATACCAAGTGAGCTGTCAACGACATGCACATATTATTTATAAAATAAAACGGTTTGCTTACAAACATTCACTCTATAAGTTGGCTTTAGTTTTATTAAATGCATCATCACATAGCATAGCATAAGGTATATTTAAAAATTAACAGTTTTCGATGAAGAATTTTATAACATAGAATAGAATATTAATCAGCTTTGAGAAGAAGAAAATTGTTAATCTGTATAGCTTACTTATCATTAAAATATTCACAAAAGAATAATTAATTGGTTCCATTTTTCTGAATTAATTGAAGTTCCATTTTATCAGCCAAATGTCTTAATTAATATTCTACAATAATATCACTTTTCGGTGCGTTACCGTTGCTTTTGCGATTAGGTATATCATTTACATAATGTATTTACTTAGATTGTGCATCAACCTACGCATATTTATTTTGTAACACTGTTTCCTCTCACAATTTCGTGAAGGTAAATCAAGGAAAAACAACAGAATATATAGTAGTAAATGTAGATCCTCATTTAGAATAAAAGTTTATTTACCTTCATTACAATTTTGATAAGAAACAGCGTCGTCATGGATGCTTACAACTATAACGACGATACAAGGCACTGCCTTATACCTATTCAGTTAAATTAAAATATAATTCAACAACAAGCTTTTAAATTCCAAAGCTATTATTACTATTATTTTATATTTATTTAGTGAGTTTTTTGTAATTACCATTAATAGCTTTTGATAATAAACAAACTATGAAACAACTATTAAATGCAAACAACTTTGTATTAGAAAAGACGTCAATCAAAACATTTTTCAGTTTCAAAGAATTGTTGTTGATTACAATTTCTTCGAGTTTAAAAGTATTAATTATGACTGTTTATGTTAATAGTGAATATTATACAGAATCTAGCAAACAACTTCGTGGTAAAAGTTGGCCCAGAAATGAAGCAGAATAAAGTGCAAAGTATTGTACATACAACTTATATACTTTCGTAAAAAGATGGACAACATTTATAACCTATTCATGAATCTCTAAAGTCACGTGAAGCACTTAACAAAGCTTGCATTTGAATTGATGCATTGACACCGCCGAAGTAACATTTTTTTTTTTCGGTTGGGCTTTTAAGGTAATTCAGAAATTATATTTTAAAGTGCAACCACAGAACAAAGAAAAAAACACGTTTCTTAAATGTGGGCGACAATGGAAACCAGAATGTCATAGGCCAGGCTAAAAAAGTTAACAGTGTTGTAAAATGTTGCTCCACAAAAAGCAACTTCAGAATACTAAACTTTCACATAAGGAAGTGTAGAGAAGAAGTTGTGACAAAAAGCTGATCTGTCTTTCTTAGTAAGACCCCATTTAAATTGCTTAATATAAAAATTATTGTTATGTGGCACAAATTATCGCATGTTAAATTATTTAATTTTCCTTTTTACCATGTACCGTAGTTCAAGGAAAGTACTTTATTAAATCTGCTAGACGGGCGTTTTCTCATTTACATAATTACGAACGCTGCTCCGATTGCAAAAGCGATAATTCTGACATATTGGAGGCAATAAAATTGGCTGTACAACATCGAGCAAATGGGTCCGTAGGTATGTATTCTGAATTTATGGGAGGTACGGAAAATAACTAAAATATTTTGTATTACACCCGTTTCTGTGGCTCGTAAAATAGATAAATACAAAGTATAATTGAAAACGAAATATTAGCCATAGTTAGTGTATGTGGTGAAAATATCGGGACCGAAATCGGGACCCTTAATTAATTCACAATTATTGAAATACTTATCAGTTTACTTTTGTGTTCTGTCTTTAGTTTCTTTTGTTCTCGTCTACGAAACTAAGCTCACACATTATTTGGACAATTCCAAAGCATTTGTAAATAAGTATTATGTAGAACAGTATGTCACTGTTGACCCTAATAATAAACACATTATAACTATACGAGCACTTAATAAACTTTATTGCACCATAAAAAGTTAATTGCACTATAGAGGCGCTAAAGTGGTGTTTCATCACCAGAATCAGTAAATGGTAATCTTACTACTTTAGTTCCCGATAGTACTCCAACGCCTTCCAAACATGACCGCCTGTTTGCCAGGACGTCTCGCAAAAAGGCTCTTCTGGGTCCGGCTAGTTCGGTTCCAGTTATAGACCTAGTAAGTTTTCTTAACGCTGGAAGTCTTAAAGCCTCCTCGTATGAAGGAGGTTCGTCAGTCGGTGTTGTCTGCTCTCGACCACCGAACGGGTCTCTTGAACAAGTTGGAGACAAATCGCTAGAAAAGTATAAAGTGGTCTCCCCATTTGCTGGTCGAGATTCAGGCATGGGCTCATAATTGACCTCATTGGACGTTCTGAAATCTTCTAAAATCTGTCTGGCACTTCGTGTGTTAGTTAGAACACCGGCCCAAGACCGTCTGTTCTGTTGCTTAGCTTCATTCGATCTCGTCGAGCCAACAATGTTATTACTCGAGTGTGTACTAGCTATAGCGACTCTGGGCCTTCTCGGTGGCTCGTCGAACGAGGCTGCTTTGATTGCTGCCCTATTCTGTCTTTGTGGTGGTTCTATTTCTATTGTGACTCCTTCAATGACATTCTCTGAGGGTTCCTCTCTCAAAGCAGCATCGATGCGCATTGCTTCTGAGTAAGAAGGAACTAAGGCACAGTTGCCCCGGATCGCAGCGAATAACTCAAGACTGTCAACAGTGGATGCGTGTGACAGGGGAAGAGTGCGGGTTGGACGGGGGGCTGAGCAGAGAACTGCACTCTGCTCGTCTGCTAACGCCCAGGCGTAGTTTGTGGCGGTTACTGGAGGCAAAGTATCCGACAAATGTGTGTCTAAATCTAACTGCCGACTCGGATCGAGCTCGTAATTTGTACCAAATATTTTTGTGATCTGTAACCAATAAAAACATTATAAAACGTGTATTAAAATGAAGTTCACGTAACTTTAAAGATTACTTCATACCGTATAGTGTACATATGCTGTATTACACTCGATCAGAATTCGAAGGGGCCAAGAAAGTAGTAAACAGGAAAGTGTCCAGAAGAGTAACTGGGAAGAATACCATGGACAGCGATCAGCTTCCCTGAGAACAAACAACACATAAGTATCCGGTATCGAAATGTTAATAAGAATGGCTTATGATTAAGTACATACCGGTAGGCTACCATGTATTCCTTGAAGGAACTAACTCCGATAAGGTCCAAGCCTTCACGCATTTCCATGAAGTCATCGAACCGCTCATGCTCGGCGAAGAACCTCGACCTCTGGTCTTCAAACTCTGTAAAAGTCATCATCAGCCATTTTAATGTCCTCTATGTTGAGGACAGGAGGTCTTCCTTATGGATGAATAAGGAGGATGGGCCATACAATATTCAATAGGCAATATTCATTAGAAAATATTGAAAACGTCTAATTTGTATGGCAAAAGTTGAAAGGGAAAGCGCACGGTTTAGACGCAAATTGAATTGAAAGTTGAAGCGACTCATATTGTATACTCTAAAAGATTATTTTGCGGTCATTCTTAAAAAAAGCACCAATGCTCACTCACCACTAGCCGCTTCTATATTAGCAAACGCGAATCCTTTGCTGAATCGTACTTTCGTTATTGGAGTCTTGGAGTCCAGTACAAGGTTTCTTGAAGCGTCGCGCTGTCCACAGCACGCATGCGCAAAAGATGTGCTTGCGCTATGTGTGTTTACCCTTTCATAGTATACCTGGTAAAAAAGAAACAAGTTTAACTTGAAGAAAACTTACGGTAAATATACAAAGCCAAATGACGGCGGCTAATATGTAGAGTCAGTTTGTTGGGAAGTCAAAATAATAAGATGTCGTAAAGTAAAGTACAGGATATTAATAAAAAATTGCCTATATTATGATATGGAATGAAGTTCCATCAGGAAACAGAAAAAAAACAAAATATAAAAAGAACAACATGAAATGAAGCATTATCGGTTAATATCTGGATGTTTTCCTTTTGACGAACAATAACGGATTTGTGAGATCTGAAATAAATGTTATTATTATTATTATTGACATTACAGGGTACCAGAAAATTTGTCTGACGTGAGTGACATACTTTACGTGAAACACAAAGATATTAGAATTAAAAAGATGTGTTATGTCAGTATATGCGACGCCATGAATTTGTCCGCAAGGCGTATATACCTGCCTCGTTATAACACACTAAATAATACGATGTTACACGGTCAAGGTAACTCGGCACTTTAAGTCGATAATTTCGTATGGTCGCATAGGCCGACTTAACTTGACCGTGTTGTAAAGTGTGAACAAGATAGTATGATTATTTACAAGAGCGTAAACGAGACAGATACATATTGCGCAATGTCGTCGTGAATGTCGCGATACTAATCATAGAATATCGTTAAATGTGTCACAGAAGAGACATTCGATGGTTTGATGCCTATGAACTACAATGATGTCTGAATAAAATAATGAATCATTTTACTTCAAGCGATAAAATAAAAAAGCTACTAATAGTCATAATTAGGGATGTGCAAGGGCTTAAACCCAAAGGTTCTTTACGATTTTAAATCCGATTTCGACCCAAAAAGCGGGTCGAAGCTATTACCACTAATATCTTGGGTTGTTTTTGGGCACAATAAAATTTACCTATTAGTTTCTATTGCTAAAATAACAAATAGTCTGTTGCGTAATGAATTTCCACTTCGAAAAAATTTTTTTTTGTAACCAAAACGAATTTTTAAAATATATGTAACTTCGTAAAACTTGTAAATTTAAATAGTAAAAGTGTTCAAATTAGTAAGGAATTTAGCTTTAATTAAATATGGGCGATAAGAAATTCCATGTCACAAGGTTTAGGTAATCCTTACTAATATTAAAATGCGAAAGTACGTTTGTTTGTTACGCTTTCACGTCTTAACTACTAAACCGATCATCATGAAATTTTGCATACACGTTGTCAGGGGTACAGAGAAGGACATAGGGTACCTTTCATCCCGAAAAAAGTAATGATCCCGAGGGATAACAAAAAACCATTCCACGCAGACGAAGTTGCGGGCGGCCGCTAGTATTTTAATAAAATTCAGTGGCATTTCATTTAATACATCGCAATTCATTTGCTGGAAACCTATAAAAATAATAGTAAATATATAATAAGTTAATGAGGGCTTTTCAAAATGACATTTAAAAAAAAAAACAGTAACTATTTGCCTCACTAGATCGTGTTGATACTCGTCGAACCCTAAAAATAGTAACTATTTGAATCACTAGATGGTGTTGACACTCTTCGAAGCTTAGTAAAAAACTCACATTGTCACCTATTTTTATCAACGCCATCTCGATAGATCATCTGGCTCGATAGCCTACAGTTTTTTGTCATTGTGAAAAGCCCTCATTAATTATTCATCTCGTGGATAATGCTTGAGCAATGTCGTGGCATTGTCCGTTCTGTACATTTATAATCTATGACAGACATCTCTATCACACTCGGTAATCGGAGTATTTGCTGTCGCACTCAATCTTTTTAGGATAATATTTACTGACATTTTGTATTTCTAATGTACAAATATGAACGAAAATTAGTTAAAATATAATACTTACGCATGATATGTGATCCCTAGACTTTTGGAAGTCTTGCTTGTGTAATTAGTACAAGTTCGCATTACGCAGGACGGCATTTTTACTGTGTTTCGCGGGAGCACTTCAAAGTGTCAACGTTGCCGATGCTTTTGCGAGACTACACTCAGGTGAGCTAATTAGCCAAGTTTAAGACTGCCAGTGTTAAGGCGCAGGTAACCCATCTACCTCTTTTTAAAATTCTAATATCTTTGGTGAAACACGTGGGACGTTCCGATATGGGAACGTAACGGATGTTTCAGGAATCATGATCGATGAGTCGTGTTGCGGAACCCAGTTTTACATGTAACACTGATGTGATACTTTTTACCTGCTTTTTACAAACAGCAAAATATTCCCGTAAAAATGCCAGGAAGAAATGTGTTTTAATTTGGGATGGCAGGTCAGAATGGAATAGTGTGTTGGCTTTATTTTTAATAGACAACCTTTATTTAGGTTTGATGGATAAGTTTTAGTAACGTACTTACATTTTATTACGTCAAGAGATAATTTCAGAATATCAAAACTTCCATTATTTATGATCAGGGGTGGAATTGCGTAAGGTAATCGTTTTCATTTGACAGTTCATATCGTATTCCATCGGCTGCAATTTGTATGGGATGACATACATATATTATGATACAATATGAACTGTCAAATGAATACGGATTGACTTTACGCAATCACCTAGCCATAGCAGGTTAATGAAATTTTGAATGAAATTAGAGCGGACTGTATACTCTTGATAGGGTTTTGGCTAGTTAAATAAAAAATAAGGTTCTTGGGACACGTACGTCACGCACGTCTTGTATATTGTCATAAGGAACACACGGAAACAGGAAATTGGTTAATCGAACAGTGTTGCAAGCTGCCAATTTAGGTTGCCAGTTAAAATGGCAATTAAAATAAAAAAAGAATGTTGGTTATTCCAACAAATTTGTGATAGAATACGTTAACGTTAAGCTCGTAAAATAGTGTCTATAATTAGGTTTAGTGGAAAAAAATAGGCTATTAATATTCTAGTGCTTACTTGTGTGGTAGTGTATGCGTCACCATTCCGGTACCTAGTGACCTGCCTCTTGCGGCGCACGTAGTGGTAACAAATTGCCTTCCACCTACGAAACAAACAAAATGAGGAATCGATTTAGTAAAGTTTAGATTTTGATTATTTATAGACATCGAAAGATGTGAGGGTGTCAAAGACGTCATAAGTAAAACTATATCCCATCTTTGTCATAATAATATTGAATGAAAAATTGATGATAAATGGACTAAGTAAGTAGATTGAAGAAAGCGTCGGGGTCGCCAGTGTAGGAATGATGTATGGTAGTATGGAGAAGGTAGCCACTGATAGGAATGCCAAAGGGGAAGATCTTCCTCCGGGCTAGGAGGTATTAGCCCGGGGACCGCGGTCCAACCGATGATGGTTGGCAGTTGTATATATGCTGCGTCGCTAATGAAACTTCGATAGCGAGATGTAGGTTTCTCCATATATGCTCCATACTGCGAGTTGTTATTCCTTACTAATCTTTGTGTTCTTACGATACTAGCGCCATCTAGTCACACGGTGATGAATCTTGTTGCAACCGTGTGTTAATGTACGGCGTTAGGTAGATGCCGCTACAAGATCAACAGTTTTATCAAATTAGCTGTGGAAACCTTTGCACAAATATTACCTTATCATTTGTAATAGAGCCATCCCTTTTAGATGAATATGTGCGAAAATTAAGATAAATATTTGAAGAAATCAAACTCATGAAATAAAACACTTTTAACGGATACTAGCGCGGTTTTATTGAAAGTACTTTGGTAATTAGTTGGTATTTGGTTTGATTTTGGTTTTCCCGACGTTTCGGCACCTTTGCAGCTGCCGTGGTCACGGGGGAATCGCGCTAGTATCCGTTAAAAGTGTTTTATTTCATGTCTAGTGAGCGCGTAAGCTTGAGAAGTGAAATCAAACTCATTAGCAAAGACAAACAATTTAAACTTAACTACGTCACATGTACGCCTTGAGTGTTCTGTTATAACGTGGGTATGAGTAATATATAGTTTTTTTTAACTTGAAATATTAAGTGTTTTATCAGCAAGTTGTGTCATTCGAAAGATTCTAATATTCTTCTAGTTTTTCAACCCATGACCTCAGCCATGACTCTTAACGATTTTTAGGCTTGCGTACCCAAAGTGTAAAAACGGGACCCTATTACTAAGACTCCGCTGTCCGTCTGTCTGTTTGTCTGTCACAAGGCTGTATCTCATGAACCGTTATAGCTAGACAGTTGAAATTTTCACAGATGATGTATTTCTGTTGCCGCTATAACAACAAATACTAAAAACAGAATAAAATAAATATTTGAGTGGGGCTCCCATACAATAAACGTGTTTTTTTTTTTTGCCGTTTTTTGGTACGGAACCCTTCGTGCGCGAGTCCGACTCGCATTTGGCCGATTTTTTTATACAATAATAATAATTTAGGATTGGTGACTAAAAATGTATTATACGTACGAGATTATCGAGATTTTTTTTTTAAATTAGGCACTAATCTGCGTAGAGATTCTCTAAAATCCAGCAACGTGCACTTATAATTTAACTAGCTTCTGCCCGCGACTTCGTCCGCGTGGATATTAGAGAAAATCTTTAGGGAACCTTCAACCAGGATCTGACCAGCCATTTTTACGCATTACGGCTTCCCGTTCCCGTTCCCGTTCCCGTTCGCGTTCGCGTTCCCGTTCCCGTTCCCGTTCCCGTTCCCGTTCCCGTTCCCGTTCCCGTTCCCGTTCCCGTTCCCGTTCCCGTTCCCGTTCCCGTTCCCGTTCCCGTTCCCGTTCCCGTTCCCGTTCCCGTTCCCGTTCCCGTTCCCGTTCCCGTTCCCGTTCCCGTTCCCGTTCCCGTTCCCGTTCCCGTTCCCGTTCCCGTTCCCGTTCCCGTTCCCGTTCCCGTTCCCGTTCCCGTTCCCGTTCCCGTCCCCGTCCCCGTCCCCGTCCCCGTCCCCGTCCCCGTCCCCGTCCCCGTCCCCGTCCCCGTCCCCGTCCCCGTCCCCGTCCCCGTCCCCGTCCCCGTCCCCGTCCCCGTCCCCGTCCCCGTCCCCGTCCCCGTCCCCGTCCCCGTCCCCGTCCCCGTCCCCGTCCCCGTCCCCGTCCCCGTCCCCGTCCCCGTCCCCGTCCCCGTCCCCGTCCCCGTCCCCGTCCCCGTCCCCGTCCCCGTCCCCGTCCCCGTCCCCGTCCCCGTCCCCGTCCCCGTCCCCGTCCCCGTCCCCGTCCCCGTCCCCGTCCCCGTCCCCGTCCCCGTCCCCGTCCCCGTCCCCGTCCCCGTCCCCGTCCCCGTCCCCGTCCCCGTCCCCGTCCCCGTCCCCGTCCCCGTCCCCGTCCCCGTCCCCGTCCCCGTCCCCGTCCCCGTCCCCGTCCCCGTCCCCGTCCCCGTCCCCGTCCCCGTCCCCGTCCCCGTCCCCGTCCCCGTCCCCGTTCCCGTTCCCGTTCCCGTTCCCGTCCCCGTCCCCGTCCCCGTTCCCGTTCCCGTTCCCGTTCCCGTTCCCGTTCCCGTTCCCGTTCCCGTTCCCGTTCCCGTTCCCGTCCCCGTCCCCGCCCCGTCCCCGTCCCCGTCCATTTTTACGCATTACGGCTTCCCGTTCCAGTTCCCTTTCCCGTTCAAGTTCCCGTTCCCGTTCGCGTTCAAGTTCCCGTTCCCGTTCCCGTTGCCGTTCCCGTTTCCGTTCCCGTTCCCGTTCCCGTTCCCGTTCCCGTTCCCGTTCCCGTCCCCGTCCCCGTCCCCGTCCCCGTCCCCGTCCCCGTCCCCGTCCCCGTCCCCGTCCCCGTCCCCGTCCCCGTCCCCGTACCCGTCCCCTGGATGTGCATGTCCAGGTCCAATCATGGCCACCGTGTTGGACTTCAAAATAAATGTCATTTTCGCAACCACCATCCCATGAAACCTCAAGAACGACATCCTTATCGATTTTCATGTTTACTTACCCCATTTACACCTTAAGGGAGGATTTTCAAAATAACAAAATATGTGTTTGCCTATTTATTTTTAGACATGCTCCTACGAATTTTAAAGTTGTAATGTCTATTTTATATTATTTTTCCATTCGAAATTTAAACCCCATTTTCACCCCTTTAGGGGTTAAATCATGTCCACGGTGTTGGACTTCAAAATAAATCTCATTTTCGCAATCACCATCCCATAAAGCCTCAAGAACGACATCCATATCGATTTTTATGTTTACTCATCCCATTTACCCCTAAGTGGTTGATTTTCAAAATTACAAAATATATGTTTGCCTATTTATTTTTAGATGTGCTCCAACAAAGTTTAAAGTTGTAATGTCTATTCTATATTATTTTTCCATACAAAATTTGAACCCCATTTTCACCCCATTAGGGGTCAAATTATGTCCACCGTGTTGGACTTCAAAATAAATGTCATTTTTGCAATCGTCATCCCCGAAAACCCCAATAACGACATCCATATCTATTTTTAGGGTTTTTTTACCCCTTTTCACCCCCATTTCATCCCAAATAGGGTTCAAATACTAACAATAACAATATACGTTGCGTTAGATGTCTATCCATAAGCCTAAATTATAAATTTAGCGATTTTTATTTCGAAAATAAAGGATTTTCTTCAATACACAACTTCATCCCCCTTTTGACCCCTTCGGGGGTAGAATTTTGAAAAACGCTGAGACCCGTATTTATTTATTTTCAATGGTCAGTCTAAACACAAAATTTGAAGATCCTAGCTTCAAAACTGAGGGACTTTCATACAAACTTTGATCCCCTTTTTTACCCCCTTAGGGGGTGAATTTTGAAAAACCCTTTCTTAGTGCACCCCTAGACCTCATCAGGAACCTACGTGCCAAATTTGGAGTCTCTGGACCCAGCGGTTTGGGCTGTGCGTTGATAGATCAGTCAGTCAGTCAGTCAGTCAGTCTGTCAGTCATTCAGTTTACGATTTTATAAATATAGATTAAGCTACCATACTATATAAGTAGAGCTTAGTGGCTTTAGTAGCTGTGCAAAGGCGAAATTGATTTTCATGCTCAAAGCGGCGTGTGTGGCAATCGCCGCTTTACCTAATCACTCAGGATTAAACGTATACCATCAGGTATTTAGGAGGCTTCAATAAGTATTGCATTTTGATACACGTTTCCAAATATCTGATAACATTCTTAGTGCATAACGAATGTTAGATGGTCAAACAGTTCATTACGCGTATGTTGAAGTTCTCTACAGGGGTTTTGGGTACCTACGGATTAGCATTGACTTTAGCGTTGATAGCGGTGACATCAACTCTTCTCGCCAGCTGGATCCTGGCTGTGCTGTGGTAGCAGTTCTGAATAGTTCTACCTGTTGTGGTAGGGAGAATGAAGGTAACAGGTAACATGAAGGCGATAGGGATGTATAAGTAGAACTCGTGGCGTCGAAATTAGAAATGTATGGGTAAAGCCATTTTTACCAAACTCTCGGTGTCGCTGTCTTCATGGCATGGACTCTAGCGTTGACAGCGGCGAAATCAACTCTTCTTGCCAACTGAATCCTGACTGTGCTGTGGTAGCACTTCACCAGTTATACCAGGTAGAGGAGTATGAAGGCTATGGAGATGTACGCGTAGAACTCGTCGCAATTAGAAATGTATGAGTAAAACCATTCTTACCAAACTCTTGGTGTCGCTGTCCTCATGGCATGGACTCTAGCGTTGACAGCGGCGACATCAACTCTTCTTGCCAACTGAATCCTGGCTGTGCTGTGGTAGCACTCCACCAGGTATACCAGGTAGAGAAGCAGCACGAAGGCGATGGGGATGTACGCGTAGCCCACGTCGCATGGTGACTCCCGGACTGTCCTCTTTATCGGGTTCCTGAGTTTCATAAAACTGTTTTGAATTTTATTTAAGTTAAATAATACAATACAAGTTAAATAAATTTGAAAAACATGAGGGGGATGAATAGAATAAGCCTTTACACTTAAAGAGAGAGTAAGACACGTTGCGGTGAAAAATTTCATGTTTAATTTTCAATAGCTTCTTCTCGGATACCCTTAAATAGATAATGAACCTAGTAATCACACAGACACATCATCAGTACACTATTGAATAGCTATATTGTTATAGCTTCTTTGAACAGTAATAGAATCCAACCGATTTAATCATCAACTGCGCTGTTCAATCAACGTGTTTATATCCGCGTGCAGTTTGATCCTCTCTGAAGGAGGACGTGGCAATAATTGCACTTCTCGAACGACTCTCTTGAGAGCAGCGCGCAACTTTTGTTCAGTGAACGTACCTATAGAAGATTAAAATACAAAACAAGTTGCTAGTTGAAAATGACGTTGAAAATTATTTAATTTTACGTTATGACCCCCCTTTTCTAGGTAAAGAAAATAGCTGTTAAGTGAATCTTAAGTAGTTTGCTAGGAGATGCAGGTAAACTGAATCTCTTGCTATTCCCGCGATTATTTATTAAGATGGTTGGGATAATTTAGTCTGTTGTGACAATCTAGAAATATGGCATTGAATCAAAAAAACAATCGTCCCATTGGAGCGTCTCGTAAAGAATGTAGTGGATCATCTTGGTTCAAAATTCTCAGTACGTAGTTTATGTTAACGTTTAATATGACGCTTTAAATTTTTACTACCTATCTCGTGTAAAGACAAAAAATCATCAATTACTTATGGCTTTGAGAAAAAACGAATACAGTATTATTATACTGTCCGTACTCGCATCCTGTAATGTGATCCGGGACAACGCAATCCTTTTGGGACATTCGACGTGACAGTTGTAATTGGGATTCCAAAGTGATTGTTTTGAATCTTTTGAAGGCATGGATTGTCAATTTATAATTTGCGTCAGTGAAAATGGGTGTTTCAATCAATCCGAGTTCGAAGATCACTCACGCGACGATACTTTAATTAAGTAAATATCTGTCGTCACTCGTCACGCTTGAAAACTTTGTCCCTGGCCAGAAAAGGCTCAAATATTCGTAACAATGCTAATGTAATTGCAAACATTTCGGACAAAGTTTTTTCTAATGTATTGCGAAACGCGTCTCATTCTTGTATACTTTAAGATTAGATTTCGGTATTAGGTCTGGCTTCCTGTAATGTAATACAGCGGTCCTCCAGGGAGCCAGCCAAGCTTGACAATTAGGCAATTTCACTTTCAGAGCAATTGTAATTCTGTTTCATGTACCGGGTCACTGATCAAAATGCTTTTAGCGTAGGTATATCCTCATTTTAATTAGAGAAGTGCGGTTTTTCCTTTTCTATATGTATTCTCTTTGTTATGGATTCCGAAACACTGAGTTTTAACTATATTTTGGACTTAATACCATTTAACAGTTTATATATTGAATGTTCGATTTTAGCCTAAAAATGCTGAAACTTTCACTTTATAAACACTTTATAATTTTTTCTTTATAATTTAGTTTTAGATTACTATTCCTACTTTCACGAGGCAACGCAAACTTATTTGTAAAAGTATTTTATTGCCAAAACTTTAACTTCAAAGTCATTTTTCATTGCCTAGCTTGGATTCAATTCTCTAAAAGCTAGTATGTATTGAAGGTAAGTATCCGCTGCACTGAGTAGTGTGACATAAAACCTGAAACCAACTCGCCTGCTCCCTAGAGGTTAGCTTTCACGCGCAACAATGATTGGACTCTACCCGACTCCCGAGGGAGTCGCTTCAGAATCAGTTTTGCAAATGAAGGATAAAAGTAATTTTTGCTTGGGTAAACGAATATTGCTGAACATAGGAAATATCACTTGGGATTTGAAAGTTATTTATTTGTTACAATATACGGAAAAAACTTGGAACTGATGGAATAGTTCCAACTCCTTACTTACTGTTCTCTGCCCTGCCGAGGCAGCCGACGAGCATGAGCGTGGGCAAGAAGCACTTTCATAAGTAATATTGTATGGTAAATAGAACATTTCAACATTTTACTTACGAGCTAAAGTCGATTAGGTTCCGGTCAATCTTTGCAGTGGAGTAGCAATCACGTCATTAATTTGTGACGTTGTCTCATAATCCAACTTCGCACTTACGAGCTAAATTCAAAGCCGGACATCGAGCTAAAGCAGCCGGCGATCACGAAGCAGTTTCATAAGTGATATTGTCTAGAAATGGAGCAGTTCCAACTGCTTACTAACAAGCTAAAATCGATGAGGTCTTGGTCGATCTCCACGGTGGAGCATGAAGCGACAGACCCAAGGCAGCCGGCAATTAGAGAGTGAGCAGGTAGCACTTCATTAAGTGGTGTGACAAGTAATGGAACATTTGCAACTCCTTAGCTACGAGCTAGAGTCGATGAGATCACGCTTGATCTCTGCGGTGGAGAGCTGAGGCAGCCGACGATCATGAGCGTGATCTGAAATCACTACATTATGTAAGGTTATCTCATAATGGAACAATCCAAGTTCGGACTTACGAGTTAATGTCAATGCCGGACATTGAGCTGAAGTATCCGGCGATCAGGAAGCAGTTCCATAAGTGATATTGTTTAGTAATGGAACAGTTCCAACTCCTTACTTACGAGCTAAAGTCGATGAGGTCACGGTCAATCTCCGCAGTGGAGCACCACGCGACGGACCCGAGGCAGCCGCCGATCATGAGCGTGAGCAGGAAGCACTTCCAGTTGCCCTCGCGCCGAAGCACCCCGCCGATACTCTGTTGACGAGGCCGCTGAAGACAAAACAAAAAACATTTGTTAGTAAATAATACTGTGATGGAAGTCTAATCACTCACACAGCAAGCAAACCAATACTTTTTGTTACTGTTGTTATTTGTCTTGCGTTTTGGAAGTAGATTACTATGCACAATAACTGACACTCCTTGAGCAAAGCAAAAATATCTGTTTTTACTTTGTCCTTAAGCTAAACAGGTAAATTAAAGTCAATAAACCGTTTATAGAACTTCACTTAATACTAAAGAGATAACAGGCAATCGTATTCACATCACAGTACCCAATAAATAAAGATAATAGACGACAGAGAAGAAACTATGCAACCAGATGTTTAATTTTTCATAACGATTTCATCCACAGTCTTTGACTTTCTGTATTACTCTAGTTTTTTCCGAGTAATCTCCAAATGCAAATAGAATTGCAAATAAAATTTTATATCTTTGTGTATATCAGAACCCATTTCTAATTCGAGAACGTGTAGAATGTATGCCTCGCAAATAATCCCGAAGCAGTCTCAGAGGGGCCGAAACAATGCAGCCACTCATTAATATGCAGGCTAGCTTCGGTACAAACCTTTTCTGAATGTATAAAAAAATACACGTTAAAAGCCTAAGCATATTCACACAATATTGTTACTAACAAAATGAGTTATTATGACTCGAATAAATAAATTAATATTAGTTATTTAGATTATTTTTAACTTGAATTTACTTTTGCATTGAAAAGTCTCTAGCTAACGCAACCCAACCATTTTTATGGCAGGATTTGGTAGGTACCACGGAATGAGGTTTACAATTTACAGAGCAACCTAATTCCCTTTAGTTAGTGTGCCATAATTAATAGATACGGGCGCCTGACACCTGTTCAGTTCAGCGGTGAGGCATGAGGTAGATTGGTTGTGCAACAAAGGGGTTGTAAAAGTAATTATTGAAGGTGTGCAAATATAGCTCTGAATTTGATTGTATTTATATATTTAATTCGAATATAACATTGCTAGGCGTTTTGGTTGAGGAAAAGTAGTACCAGTTGCATAGAAGTAACCTCAGACTTGTCAGTAAACACAGTGACTACTAAAGCTAATTCAGAGATAATGATGGTCGATAACTTCATAATAGGTAACAAAAGTTGTCGAGACCAAATCGTTACCACACCCAATTCGCTAAAGCAAATTCTTTTTCCTTCCAAATAAATAACATTGAATATTTCATCTGGCAAACACTATTTCCGATTCGCCCTCACATTACACTAACGCCTCACTAGGCACGCATATTTCGGATCGAAATAAATATTTTATCAGACCGAACGGTCAATTGAGCCCGCCGTAATAACTTGAGCTATGTATATCTACGGTTAAAAGGTGTTTACCCTTACCCGGGACATACCCGGGACTATAAAACCCTATTGTGAAGATTCCCTCTTTATTTACATTCGCCTAATAACTTGCTAAGGATTTCCCTTGAGAGGTCCCGATCAAATATTTTCTTTACTGTACAACTTTCCAGTAGCGATTGTTTCCAGAAACAAACATGGTAAAGTGGTGGAATTAATTGGTTACGTTACGATGAAGTGTGTTGATCTAGTCTAACTAATATCACAGTAGGCTCACCTAGCTGCATGAATAAACGGTTAGAATATACGAAGTTACGGAACAAAGTGAATAAACTAGTGAACGAAGCGAGAAATAAGTATAGGCGTGCTGAAATACAAAAGTGTAGTGGTGATTATAGGAAGATCTGGCGTCTTATTAACTACTGGATAGGAAGGTCGAAAGAAAGCTTGGACATGGTAATTTCTAAATATCTAGGTAAGCAATATAGTGCACTAATGATTTGTAATAATTTTACTAAGACGTTCACTAAAGAAATACAGAATATTAAACACAAGTGTGATCTAAAGTTTTTGGATCGGAATACATATGTTAAAGAAAGTAATTTAAGTTTTAGATTTCAAAAAATTAGCTCTCTCGATGTATTAAAAATTATTAATAAATTTTCGTGTGAAAAGGCGCCTGGTCTCGATAAAATTAGGGTCAGTGATCTAAAGCACATAAAAAATAAATTAAGCCCTATCTTAGCCAAATTTATCAATTTATGTCTAGAGACAGGATTATACCCCGAAAAATTAAAACACGCAATAATACGTCCCATTTATAAATCTGGTAGCCATCTAGACTTCACTAACTACAGACCGATAGCCATACTGTCTATTATAGATAAAATTGTAGAAAAGTTAATTATAGGGCAGATTAGTAATTTTTTAGAGCACAATAATATTTTATCCACATTTCAACATGGTTTTAGAAAAGGGCGCAGCACGGTCACAGCGCTGACTCGGTTCGCCGACTATGTCAACGGAAGTCTCGACTCAGGAAAACAGGTAATCGCGCTTTTTATTGATTATAAAAAAGCGTTTGATACGCTTGATCATAATTTACTCTTACAGGCGATGTCAGAGTGTGGAATTCGAGGGCCAACAAACGATTGGTTCCGAAACTATTTAAATAACCGAAAAATTTGTACTGTAGTAAATAGTGTAGTAGGGGACGAGGCTTCGGTTGACTTAGGCGTGCCGACCGGGTCGGTGTTCGGGCCAGTTGACTACATACTCCATGTCAATAGCGTGTGTAACGTTGTGCGTAGCTGCCGGGCGTATATGTATGCAGATGATATGTGCTTGTTATATGCATCAAAAGATATTCGCGAAATTCAAAAATGCATACAAGAGGATTTTGAAAACATAACTAAATGGGCACACGATAATGGGATTATAATAAATTTAGGTAAAACAAAATGCATGCATATACACTCGGCCTACAATCAGCGAGCTAAGGCTGTTGATCAGAAGGATCTGGCAGTGATAGGACACTCATATGAATGTCTGCACAACAACAAAAATAATTGTGTTTGTAAACCACTTGAATATGTACAAAGATATAAATACTTAGGCTTGACAGTAGATACAAAATTTTGTTGGAAAACCCACATTTGTGAGCTTAATAATAAACTTAGAGCATTATTAGGGAGATTTTATCATCTCAATAGAATACTCAGTAAACGCACATTGTTTGTGGTGTACTATTCTTTAGTTGATTCTTTAATTAATTATGGATTAAGTATATACGGACGCACTTTTGCGACATACATTAATGGAATAAGGAATATACAGCTAAGAATAATAAAAAAATATCTTGTTAATAAAAAAACTAAAAAAATGTGTAACAAAGATTATGATCAGCTATTCAAAATGTGTAAAATTTTGCCTGTAGACAAGAAAGTAAAGTTTCTCATTGCACTAGAAAACTATTTTTGTGATGATTTTAAAACAAAAAGAGTGTACAACCATAACACCAGGAGAGCAAATGATGGCATTCTGGTGCAACCTCGTTCTAAGAATTATTATGGTGAAAGAACATCAATGTATATGGTACCGAAAATATTTAATAAGTACAATCTATTAAGACAAATTCCAGCTTTGAGTAAAAATGTGTTAAAAACTAGATTCAAAAATTCTCTTTTGGACGAAGTAACAAAATAATTTTATTTTGTTTCTGTTGTAAATTAATCCTTATTTATATAATTACACCTAAAAGTAACTTGCATGTTTTGTGAGGTAGGTATGTGTGATGAATTGTTAAAGAGCGCACATCCCGCCAACAAACTGTATTCACAGTTTGGCAGGAAATTATATATGTGAATATCTGTAACATACCTTGTGATAAATAAATTAAAAAAAAAAAAAAAAAGTATAGATAATAATACTAGCGTACAGAAGTTGCACTCCGCAAAATCGTGTAAATAAATTGCTACTCTTGCTCCGACACAATAAGGTGCAATTCCGGTCACACCACGCTCCCTTTGCTCCAAAACATTCACTTAGTAGTTGCCTCTCTTTCTATCGCGTAGGTCTTATCTTTTCTGATGTATGAAATTTGTCCTCTTAGAAGACGCCGCGCGGTTCAGACTCGCGCGCGGAGTGACAGAGCCCTGCTAATATTACCAGATGAACATAATAATTTATGTAATCGCTAATCCCAAAAAGATAACTTTCTTAGTTGCTGTCAGTGCTGATTTATTCTAAAAGAAAAATCTTAATTTAACTATTAACTTTAAATTTTAGGACCTTCTCAAAAAAGTTATTCACATATAGGTACCAAATTTTGGTTTTCTTTAAAACTTTTTTAAAAAAGATGTAAAGCTGTTCTAATTTTGGATACTCTTTCGATCGTGGAAACATCAGCATAAGATTTTTTTGATATTTTGATTCTAAAGTAGCATCTCATCAGCAGTGCATAGAAATATTCTTACAAATATAAAAAAATGACTAAAAGGCCAAGAAAAGTGATCACAGTTAATGAGCGTCTGAAATTGTGTGGCGGAGAGCGGTCCTCGAAAAATAACGAAGCTCGTAATAGACCGTTTAAAGGTTCTCAACATCTTGTTATTTCCCTTTGTACATTTAATTGTGTCTTGTGTTTAGAGGCTTTTGGATAAAATACATTGTGTGCCTACATGCCTGTATTATTAATTATTCCGTTACTTATACACAAGTCAGGTAATTTCTCTAGATATTATATTGCAATATAGGTACCTATATAGATCCCATCTCTTTTTTTCTCCTTACCAACATGTTTAGTACCTACGAACATCTTTTCTTATAGTTACTAATTGATCAGAGTCAATTCTGCTAATGTTAACGTTAAAAAGCGTGGTTCAATGGTGTTGTAATGGTAATGCTTTTTGTCACAGTTCTTGTTTCTTAAACCCAAAACCGAAACACATCGTGTTTCTTAAACCCAAAACGGAAACATTATTGTGTCTCGATTTTGGGTTTAAGAAACAAGAACTGTGTCAAAAAGCATTACCATTCAAACAACATTGAACCACGATTTTGACGTTAACATTAGCAGACTTGACCGCCAGGATAGTAAAGGTATGATTCGTATTTTATGCAACTCGTTGACCAACATTAGCGACTTAGGCTTAGGAAATAGTTGCGCGACCATGGTCGCTTGTCGCGGTCGCTTGTCGCGGTCGCTTGTCTGGGTCGGTTGTCGCGGTCTCCCATATTAGGTAGTGCGCAAAAACTCTCATTAGATTAATCAGCAGACACCGTTCACCCCCACCAATAAAACCTCAATTTGCTGACTTCCGGCGTACAGTATTTTTTGTCTTTGCTTGTAAGTACCTACCTCGAAATTGAAGAAGTTAAGATCTGATATGGAATGCAGTATGATAGATTTAAAAGTTTAAGAGTTAAGTATTACACTTGACCTAAATAAACTTATCTGATAGGGAATCAATAAAATTACTATCACCTACCTACTTTATATGCTTTTACTAAAATGTTAAGATGATTAAGAAAATAATCGTTAAAATAGCATCGACTATCACACTATACATGATATTTCAAGACTATAGAGTCTTGAAAATAATGAGTACCCTATACTGTAGGTAGTATTCATACAGCTTCCTGCAGTAACCGCCAATTGCACAAAATACCTTGCTAAAGCTTAAGTACACAACTTACGATGCGAATCAAGCTATTTGAGCAATCGGCAAAATTGATTGAATCCGGCAATCAGACGGCATTGTTCGCGTAAGCCGCCCCGAGTGGCTTACAACCTTAATTGGAAGCTCAACGGATCTATTTAACCAGGCAATTATCGACTTGAACCAGGTTTATTATAAGAAGCTTTGCTGCTCGGTACCAAAGAAAAGACGAGCGATGAACAACGATAAACACCGCTTTCATCTAACATAATTACATAGATTGTTTATCCCCTGACAGGCTTTAACAACCAACTTGGATGATCTGTGTCTCTGTGATGAGCTGGACTGGAATCTCATCACTAAAATAGGCGTTTAACAAAATTACAATAACGTGTAATATTATTACCGATATATTTCGAAAATTAGTTTTTAGCTTTATAATTCAACAAATCATTGATTCACTTCTACTCGATAGAAAAAAAAGTTATCAAACATAAATCTTTAAGAAACTTCAGCAACAAGTTTTGCTCGACTTCTCAACGAGTTCAAAGCGTAAATCATCCCATCGTTGCTCCCTTCAAACGTTTATATCAGTTAAGATAATTTTAAAGTTTTATGCCGTAAGGAATTTAATCGAAGAAAATTATTATTGATACTCCTATTTACAGCATCAAATTTATTCCTCTTAGGACATAGGCCTCCTTCAAAGCCGTCCACGGTCTCTTATTTTTCGTCACTTGGGGTTGAAATCATAAATAACAGCCTCATCATCGTGAAGCAACTGTCGTGCAAGTCGGAACAACGACGGTTACACCAACACCCAGGCCCCAGACCTTCGAGCAGTGACGGCTTCGTCCCGAGCCCGTCTTACTCTAAGCCCTAGACTCTTCGAGCAGCGACGGCTTCGTCCCGAAGCCCGTCTTACTCTAAGCCCCAGACATCTGTATTGCCAAATATGGTAGATAGGGACCATCAAACTGAACAACTTTTACTATAGGTCCAACTCTGAAATCGCGAAAAAAATCAGCTGTTCCATACATTTTGATATTTTCGTTATTATTTTTTGTATGAAACAGCAGATATTTTTTTTGCGATTTCAGAGTTAAAGTTGTTCAGTTTGATGGTCCCTATCTACCATATTCGGCATTAGGGGTTACTTTGTAACACGTTGTTTAAAAAAGCTTTTTATAGAAATTCTGATCACATTTTTTTAACGAGAGTTCAGTCAATATGCCGTTCTATCTTAATACCCTTCCGCCGAGCGAACATCCGTATTAAAATCAAAATTCAATTCATGCACAGGCAGGACGTGTCTAAAACTGCAGCTCGAAAACTACACCAATGGGAACTTGCCAACTGGCAATATTTGGAGAGCTCTTTGGTATGGGAAGAGTTGCCAGTTCATTCCAGGGTTTATTCGGTTTTGCAAGAATTTAATACTATTGTTGCATTTTCGTAATATTAGCGGTGTACCGTACATGATAGAGCTAGTAGTACCAATAGGCTTGCGAAGTGATGACGGAGCTTTGAGACAGTCACGATTGCTTGTAATCAGTTTTTGCCATGGGCGTAGCCAGGGTGGGGCAAAAATAAGTACTAGTGAGTATTGATTGATTTCACAAAATTTCACTCACAAAGGTCGCGATTTTGTAAGAATATCAAAGATCCTGGGATGTCATGTGGAACCAGTGATGATGATGATGATGTCCTCCTCGACGAGTCCGTCGACGGCGACACACTGGTTATTTCCTTGCATGAGCCCGTATGTGACTGGCGAAGCCAAACTTAGTTTTAAAGCCACGGTCGCAGCTCGCGCAGTACAGTTGTCCACCTGCGTTATAAGTATAGTTGTAAGTTAACCACCCGATACCAGCAAAGAACTTGGCAAGACAAAGATGAGACAAAAGATGCGCCAAGTTTATTGTGCTGCGCATCTTTTGTCTCATCTTTCTCTTGACAAGTTATGACGCATCTTTTGTCTCATCTTTCTCTTGCCAAGTTATATGCCGATATCTGTTGCGTGACTACACCCATGATTTTACACTAATTCAGATCAACGCTATTCAGGTTGCTGCACTCTGGGCCAACCAAATGTAACACTGGATTCATCAACACGATGTAGAAGAAGATTCAGTTTCACAGGTTCCGGATATATTCCAGTTATCGGACTTGACAATAACTACAAATTCCATTCTAAGGCCCGGACTCTACCAAAGCTGGGACGAGAAAAGATATACCTAGCGGAGAGGAGAAGAGATGTTTTTCAGTTAGGGTATCTCTTCTCGTCTCGTTCCCGCTTCGCGCCGAGACGCCCAGCTCACAGCTCGGTGAGGCACAACTGACATTCGCGTCATACAAATAATGAGACTTCGTCTCCACTGAGGCTGAGCGGAGACGAGATGTATAAATAATAAATTCGTATTGGTTGTTTAAAACACATCTCTTCTCCTCTCGTCTCGTCTTCGCTTTGGTGGACTCCGGGCCTTACAGTCAGTTGCAAGAACGATCTTTAAAGTTAATGCTTCATTAAATGTATCGCCATCTTTTTCTTCTTTCAAAAGAAGTAAAGGACGGTGATACCTTTAATGACGCATTAACTTTAAAGATCGTTCTTGCAACTGACTGTTAGTTAGTCAAACAAAAACCCTTACCCTAAGATCAGCAAACACGCGTCCATCCAAATGATATGCTTAATATTAAACTTTAATGAAATCTCCCAGAGTAGGTTTAAAATGTTAAAATTCAATACAAATATTAGCTAACATAAAAGGTCCAATAGACCCGCACTTGTTTACATAGCCTTAATCGCTGAACATTTAAGTAGGCTCAGTACGGCATAATCGGATTAGGTGGCGAGCCTTCGAACGGAGAAGACTGCACGCGTGTGTGTTCACGCATTCACACGCATTTGATCACACTGGCAAAGTAAGCTCCGCGTGACGCGTGGCGCGATGACGTCACGATAGACGTGCGCTTGCAAGATGGAAATAATAATTAGTTAATGAAGACAAGACGTGAGGGGCACCATTATAAAAAATCTAAGACGTTGTTCCTCAGAACTTCGCAGTCTTGTAAAGCTGAGAAGCCTCATGGCTCGCCATTCATTTCATTAATTACTAACACCGAGGTATTAGTTGAACATTAATTAATGAAACACTATTCGAGCTTTTGATTGATGTTTTAGGTCATTTTGTCAAAAAAATACCAATAGATTTTGTAAATATTTGATTATTGTTTTAATGCAGGTCGAATAGATCTGTTTGCAAGATTTAATGAACATGAAAACATTTTTTTATACAAATATTTTTGGTATTTAACCTTGATTTTCGAATTAATAATAAATGAATTCAATAAAATTAAATCTTTAAGAACTGATTATAATAAAACACGAATTCGACGTTGCAGACGAAAACCAATAATTATTAAACAAGGATTAACTGATAAACAACACGGCTTTCTTAAACAACGCTCCACTTTAAGTAACCTAGCGTGTTTCTCGAACTACCTTAGCCAAAATATGGATCGGGGGGGGCAGGTTGATGTGATCTACACAGATTTCGAAAAAGCTTTCGATCGTGTGGATCATATCATCCTGCTCGACAAACTCTATTTATTGGGTATTCGCGGCGATCTACTTCGGTGGGTAAAGTCCTACTTGTCCAATCGTTCTCAATCGGTCGTTGTGGGAGGTTTTAGATCGGATTTCACATCTATTCCGACAGGGGTGCCTCAGGGCTCACATTTGGGCCCTTTGTTTTATAATGCATATCTCTATGATATTTCTGACTGTTTTACATCTGCTAGCCATTTACTTTACGCGGACGATAAGAAAATATTTTGTAAAATCCGGAATGTTACTGATTGTGCAAATCTGCAGACTGATCTTAATAACTTATATAATTACTACCAAAGTAACAGGATAACAGTTAATATCGAAAAGTGTCAATGCATTAGCTTTACACGAAAAAAACAACCAATAATTCACACTTACAACTTAAATGGTACCTCAATTGATAGGAACAATGTTATTCGTGATCTTAGTATACTTTTCGACAGCAAAATAACATTCCAAAACCATTTCGATACTATTGCTAACAAGGGTTTCAGAAACCTCGGTTTTGTAATGCGTGCTTGCAAGCCCTTCCATGACCCCGCCGCTATTAAGTCTGTTTATTACGCATATGTAAGGAGTGTTCTGGAATACGCTAGCAGTATATGGAACCCACAGTACGAAATATACAAAGCATCTTTAGAAAAAATACAATCAAAATTTATAAATCATCTTAATTATCGCCTTCGCATTTCAGCCACTTCATATAGAGAAAACTGTAGAAAACTCAACATGCTGACATTAGAGGATAGACGGTCGCTTCTAGATATGTGCCTTTTGTACGACATCCTCCGTGGAAATATAGACTGTGCCGAACTTCTGGGCCAAATCGGCTTCTGTACACCCACTTATCGCACACGTCATACACCATTGCTCAGCGTGCCTCACTCGTACACTAAATTCGCCAAGAACAGTGTTATATTTCGTATTTCCCGTACATATAACAAGAGTTTCAAAGATATTGATATTTTCGCTTACTCCAAAAATACTTTTAAAAAACATATTATTAAAAAATTACAAACTACACAATAAATTCTATTTAAATAATTTATCGATAAGTGGCAGATAATGATTTGGCGCCTGTTTCACAATCTATTAATAGGGTACTAACTGAATTTGTATGAAATTCCCCGTCAAGTATAAATATTAATCTGAACTTAATAGGATTTTGTGAAACAGGCCCTTACTATTGTTAATTTATAGATTAAGTATATCTATAATATAATTTATTCTTACGTTTGTATTAGTTCTATATATTTATTTAATTATTTTCACATAAACAATATTATTTACTCTAACAAACACACACATACACACACACACGAAACACGATAAGTAGCAAGTAGCAATTCATATTTTATATTCCGATTTAAAAAAAAACATGTAAAAATTGACTTCTGTTTCTTTTAAATTTTGCCTATGCTTATAATAATATAGGGAAACCTGTAATTGGCTATACATATAGATAATACTTGATGTAATAATATATTGTAATAGTCCGGTCGTGGGACATTAAATTTCATAAAAAAGTTTTGATAATACTAAAAGTTTTAATTTTTGGGGAGTGTATAGATTATGTGCATTGTGAGCTATTTTTGAAAAGTTAGAAGTTTTATGCCGGTGCTTTAGGTATAGTTTAGGTATTTCGTAATATTTCGTTATATTTCGTTTAACTTCATATATATAGAATTAAAGTTTGAAATGTTGATTGTTTCATAATAAGAAGTATGTTATCATCATGTTGTAAAAAAATTAGAAAGTTAATATATGCGTAACTGCGTAAATCACAAAATCACTCTTTTGTGTTCGAATAAAATTTTAAAATTTCTGAAATCTTATTTTAAGACTTTCAGTGGTTAGATATAGCTGTTGAACAAAGTTTAGAAAGTTAAGTGGTGTGCTTCTTTGATAAATTCATTTTTCTTTCGTAATATACGCAATAATGAATTAAAAATCGATCAGATCGCTCTTACATGACCTCTTCAATGCGCTTATATGCCACACAAAAAATTAGAAAAATACATACAGTGGATTTTGTTTAATTACAGATACATTGTTGTCGCTACAGGCCGCCCGCGCCGCGCCGTTACGCCGGCGCGGCGGCCAGCTACTATGCCCGCTCGCGCCATATGAATAAATTAATTAGGTGGCGATACTGGCGATTGATCTGTAACATTTCGGCGTAACGTAACATTACGGCTACTTAAGACGTGTCGACTCCTATCTGACCTATCTCTTATCCCGAAATGATATATTTTTATAATTCCACTAGCGGCCACCCGCGACTTCGTCTGCGTGGACAGTTTTTGCTATCCCTCGCGAACAATACTTTTTTCGGGATAAAACCCTATGTCCTTTTCTATACCCCTGGCAACGTGTATGTAAAATTTCATTGTAATCGATTCAGTAGTCATGACGTGAAGGCGTAAAAATTGTTTACAAAAAAAACTAAAAACCGACTTCAAAAAACCTACCTCTAAAAAGCAAGAAATAATATTCGTAATAATAAAAATACGTCTATTGAAGTCGGGTGGGGCTGGAATACAAATTCCTTTTTTTTATTCTAAAAGATTTTTATATACAGACGAACATAGAACCTCCTCCTTTTTTGGAAGTCGGTTAAAAAAACAAACAAACGGACTTTGGCATTTATAATATTAGTAAGGATAGTGCAACTCTAACCTACCTAGCTCTAACTAACGTACCTACCTAATTTATACAACTGCCACATATATTATGTAGATAGACCCTAAAAGACGACAGTAATTTTATGAAATGAGCACAGTAGATACATAGATAAATAAAACAAATTAGTAGGTTTATACAATTTGATTAATACTTTTTCAAGTATATTTTTATTTTTATCAAGTACCTAGTTTTTACTAGGCAAGTTATGTTTGCTTTAGTCAGAGTCAGAGATTGGCCAATCAACTTTTAAGGCACTCCTTTCTTGTCCCCGCTCTATAAAAAATCATATTATTATATACAACTCGGTTTAAACCTTACATTTTTCTACATTAATCTAAAATTAGATGCATTTAGCAATGCGAGAACAACAGATTACAATATTTTTCCTTCGAACATTTTATAGCTAGTATCTCAGGAGAACAAAATCGCTCCCCATACAAAGAATCTGTGTTACCTGGCATAGCCGGTCAAAGCAAATCATGTCAAATCTTCAAAATATTGTATCAGAATACCCAATATTTTATACATATTTAAGTTCTATATTGAATAATCCTTTATTTACAATACATAGTTTTAGTAATTTTGCTTAAACAATATTTAATTAATATTTGCGAAGGTTTGTCCCCAACAATGTCTAAAAAATCAGGGCTCCTGCATGACCATTAATAATTGGTGATGGTATTAGCATGAAGGTCCTATCTAGCGTCGTTAGTATTGCCCCTTGTCTAACTTTAATTCTTGTTTTGTCATTCAATGTCTTTCTAGCGATAGCTCTCGAGGAGTGTGTGTGTGGGTCTATTGTTGTTCTGCTGTGTTACGTTGGAAATCACGATAAGTTCATGGATTATTTTATTATTATTACGTTAAGATATTAACTTTAATATCGGAATTTAAGATCAAGTTGAAATAGTTGTTCGATATGCAATGATTACTTACTTATTTGTACTTTTATCAATGTTTTCCATCGCGTTACCGGTAACACTAGAGAAATATCTGGTAACACCAGAGAATTTATGTACTGTACGTATATATATAATATAATCAACCGATTACTTCACTGTAGTGAAGTAAATTAATGGTTGGTTTTACATTTACAATTTACATTTACACTCATTATCATCATCTTATCTTCTGTGTAAAAAACCTCCTCTAAGAATCTCCACAACAATCGGTCCTGCGTTGCCCGTGTAGCAGCACCTACCTATACGCCGCTCATTACCATACCAACACACGATTGCAACAAGATTCATCACCGTGTGACTAGATGGCGCTAATGTCGAATAAACACAAAGATTAGTAAGGAATAGCGTCTCGTAGTATGGAGAATAATTATGGAGAAACCTAAATCTCGCTAACGACGTTTAGTCAGCGACGCAGCATAATATACAACTGCCAACCATCATCGGTTGGACTAATACCACCAAGCTCGGAGGAAGATCTTCCATTTGGCGTTCCTCCTAGTGGTCACCTCTCTCCATACCTACCATACCTACTTCATTCACTACACTGGTGACCCCAACGGAGCACATCAAGCACCTTCAGCAAGCAACGCAGCGCAGCCATCACTCCCCATACCTTATCCCAGCATCCGCAGCAGTCACACTGCAAGCAGAAGCACAGCAAGCCAGGCCTTCAAGGTTCCATCGCAGCATCATTGACGACGCTTTCTTGGACCTTCGGCAACTCTCGACGGCATTATCCCGACCTGGTCTTCGCAGCCCACTACTGGAGCATCACTGGGCCCTCACTCCGGCGTGGCAGCTCTGCGCACCACACCAGCAGCTCGGACCCACCGTCACTCAACGGAAGTGTCCGATCTACCCAGTTTTGTATTCTTATCCTCATAGTTCATGAACACCAACTCTTAGCAGATACTCTTCGGTGCTCTGTGCAACCTGGAGCTCAATCGCGGTAATTCTGAACGATAAAACAAAAACGTAACGTAACGTTGTCACTTCGGTTATATTTAGGTACCTAAAAATCTATGGTTTAGCTTCATAATTTTCACTTAAATTGTCCTAGATTGTAATCCTAGACTCCTTAGGCAGAGTATTCAACAACAAAACTAAAGCGAGTATTTTTCTGTAAACGAAACTGAAACGGTAACAATTTAGTTTTGGTTTTATCGTTGAAAATTAGCGCGATTAGGCCCCTAGTCATGGTCTTATGGTGCCTGCTTGGGAACCGGCTTGTTTGGAAGGTGAAGTCATCGAATCTGCGAGGGAATAGAAATTCCCGATCTTCTTCAGACTTATTATTTAACTCTATCATGTTCATCTCATTCCCACACTTTGGGGAGCACTACTGAGATATTAAAACATTATTTCCCAGTATTTTAAGGTCTTGACTATAAGAATTACATCATTAGCAAAATGAAGGCCTCCTAGGTGCTCGCCATTGATGCTGATGCCGAATTAATTCCAGTCCAGAAACCTAAAAAGATACATTACGGCTCCTTGTCTTGTTGTTATCTCGCTGCAGTTTGATGAGGTTTGAGCTCTGATTTTAAAATAGAATCAAATATCAATATAGTCGAGTTTTCAGCAATTTTAAAAATATACCATGTGCCCAGTCATTAAGTGCACAAATGAAAAGACGTGAAATTAAGCTCAAACTTATCGTTAAAAAAATAATACGATGTTTTTTATAAAGGTTACAGGTAGGTTTTGCCGAAAAAATCACTTAAATTGTAAAAAAAAATACATTTTCAAACATGGGACATAGCGACAATATGTTATGTTAAATTGTGTTTTCGCTCCTATTTGTGATCTGGTTAAGTTAATATAACTTCGTGTCTAGTTTTATAGCTTAGATTAATTGATGAATCACTACATATTATAAAACAAAGTCCCTCGCCGCGTCTGTCTGTCTGTTCGCGATAAACTCAAAAACTATAAAAACGGATTTTCATGCGGCGTTTTCACTAAATGATGGAATGATTCCTGAGGAAGGTTTAAGTGTATTATAAGTTGAGGTTTTATAGAAATTGGTAGAAATATCACGATGATTGTTGAAGAGGTCGGCAAAAATTAAGCCGACTGGGAGCTTGCATTGAAAACGCTGCTCTAACCTTTAGAGCTATAACAAAATAATTTATGATGAAATTATTCCTATTTTTTAGATCTATAAAAAAGTCCGTGATGGTATATATCTATCTTTTAAAAATAACTAACTATACCAATTATATCTTCCTAAAAAAATTATCAAGTTCAACGCGGTAATTTGGAAAGCTATTTAGAAGGATAAAGTACTAATCCTTATCAAATTAAATACGTTAGTTACCTTAAGCATTTTATGCACATTATTTTAGCCTTTAACACCATACCATTTAAATGAATATCGTAGGAGTCGTCGCAAAAAATTAACACGCGCAAATATAAATCAAACGCGTCTCTTATACCGACAACGGGACGGGACGAACGGGAGAGAAAAAGACTTTAGAGCAAATGGAGGTGAGGACTGTTAGGTATTATTTTTTTATCTTTTTGGGTGTTGTTGGAAGGTTGCATTTAGCAAAAAAAGAAGGAACCGAAGCGAAGCAAGGACAGGTCGCTAGTTACAATATAATATTCTCAAATTCTTTCTTTTTCTCCGGAGTTACTAGTTACTAAATATTATTCTCTAGTGTTACCCTGGTGTCCCCCTTGTAAACAATACAGTGAACGTAATTATAAAGAAAAGAAAAGTACTGCCTGACATAAAAGTAAGTTTCAAGTGGCTGTTAAATATCAAATTATTTTAAAGTTTAAGAAAGAAGAAGAAAAATCATTTATTGACCGCAAAACAAAAGAAAACAATGTACCTACACAAACTTAGGACTAATTACAGTGCGGCCAACTAGGCCCCAACCTCAGCAATGCTACAGAGGCAAACCTGAGTATGCCACTGCAACGCTGGTATTCTGGAGGAGCCTACTTGGTGACGACAGCGAACAGACAAACAAAAATTATAATTTAATAACAATTCAGAAGACAATAGACAATAATTTTAACGAAGTAATAGATAAATATTAACGAGCATCGATTCTATCATCACCAACACAAACAAAATAAAAATATTATTTAAGAGGAATAAAAATTAAAAAAACTTCATGGCTGTATGGAATTAGGTCTCCTTGCCTCTTCCATGACAGTTTGATATATATAGTAATAAAAAGAAATATATATAAAAGAGCTGTTTGGTCAGACAAATCGAAGTACTCTTTGGTTGATTTGATATTTTTCGTTTTGATTTTATTTACGAAGAGATTATTTTATTTGGTTAATATGGCAAAAATACATCATTTCAAACAATTAAAAAAAGAAAAAGAAATCGCAACCTACATTACATACAAAGTGCAACTACAGAATAGTGTGATATGAAATGAAATGAAATGAAATGAGTTTATTTGACATTTTACAATATAATACAACCTCGGAACCACAAAACAAACAAACAACAATAACAAAACAACATTCAAGCAAATTGTATGGTGACAAAATAATATATGGGTGACAAATACAATAAATTAAAACAGGTGTCCGCCTCAAGGCGACACACACAACCCCCAAGGCTGGAACGCAACCCGGCTCCTATCGTGAAAAACCCCGAAGTGAGTCTTATTTTTGCAACGTGGTGAGATATTTCTTAAGGTGGTTCCTGAATGTTTTAACCGCTTTCAGGTCACGTAAATAGGAAATATTATGTACAGAATAAAATAATGACTGTCGTATCTTTATATATATATAAAAGTTTATTGGAAATTCATGAAAATAAGGATATGTATAAAAAAGGGAAGGACATTCATACATATAACTTAAGAAATAAAAACAAATTATTATTACCCAAGTTTAGACTTAGTAAAGTAAAAAAGCAAGGAGAATATAATAAAATTAGTATGTATAATAATTTGCCGATAGCTTTGACGAACCTTGGCACAGGGGAATTTAAAAATAAACTAAAGTTATTTTTTATTAATAATGCTTTTTACACAATTAATGAATTTATGAGCATGAAGTTGACTGAAGCCGAATTTTTATGTAAATAATGTTGTATCGTTTAAATTATTTATTATTGTATTGTATTATTTATTGTCAATGAATTTTTAATTTTTAATAACTCGCAATTTAAATCAATTTATAGGTTCATTTTTAATCAATTCTTAATTTGTTTATCAATTTTGTAATCATTTTTAATAATATTTTTATCAATTTTCGAAGTCAATTTTAATCAATTTATGTTTAATTTCCTTTTTATACGAGTACATTTTAAATTGGGTTTACCTAGTGAAAATTAAGTGATATATTTATAAGTAAGTACTACATTTTAAACTGGATTTATCTATGAAATTTGTATATTGTGATTTATTGACTTACCTAGTGTAACGTACTCTGTTACAAGGTTAATAAAGTTTGATTTGATTTGATTTGATTTAACGGCGGTGGAATATCGTTCCAGCACTTCGAGGCGGCGAATTTAAAAGAACCGCGGAACGCCGTTGTCCCGTGCTTTGGAATTGCGAAAATGTTAGTATTTTTTCTCTTTGGGAACCTGCTCAAGTCACCAAACCATACCAATTTTTCATAAAGATAGCACGGCCTTCCCGTATCTAATATACCAAACAAGAGAGTGGCGAGATGAAGTCTCCTGCGCGCTTCCATTTTCATCATGTTTGCAGAGTCCAGAAAGGGAGTCACATGCGATCGGGGTGGTACATGAAAACAGAAACGCGCACAAGCGTTCTGCACCCGCTGGATAAGCTTACTCGTCTTGGACATCAAACACGGCCCATAAACAATGTCACAGTAATTTAGTTTTGACAAAATCAGTGCCTCGCACAGTGTGACCCTCAGTTCCTCACCCAAATAAGGTCTTATTTTGAACAGTAACTTAAGTCTATAAAAACAATTGCGTGAACACTCAGCGACATGGTTTTCAAAAGTTAGGTGTTCGTCCAAAGATCTTATGTTATAATCATCCCTAGTTTGCATCATACATTTGATAGAATCAGTGATCCAGAGGTGCGGTGGATGTTTGAATTTTTGCACCTTGGTTGGAGCATGCAAATCAAATAATGTAATGAGACAAGCCGTAAAGGATTCTGCAAGCTCATTGATGTTATCAAGTTTATGAAAATCATCCCAATTGATCGCATCAAGATCCCGATAATTGGTTCACCATTTTTTAGTGGCCTATATGTCACCCATCGTGGGCATATTTTGTCTTTCTTGACCATAAATTTAGCTAATATCATTCCATGACCACGTTCAGAGATGTGTTTAACAGTGACATTTAGAGCCCGAGTATCCGTGCATATTACATCAATTAAGCTGTAACTGTGATCGGTAAAATGTGTGGGTTCCTTAACTATTTGTTTTAAGTTGACACAGCTAAGAAACTGCATAAATTGTTTGTATTTACCAGTACTAACATCAAGCAGATTTATGTTGAAATCACCCAGCAGGATCAACACATCGTAGTTTCTGAAAGAGGCAATGGAATCCGCAATATCGTCCAAAAATACACCCGGGTACCGATTATTACCGATTATTACCCGCTGATTGTTAGTGCGAAAACTAACAATCAGTTACTAATCAACTCCACTGCGTTACTTTATGTCAAAGTAACGCAGTGGAGTTAAAATAATGTCAATCTTAAGAAACTATTACTTACTACATAGATACATTATTTGAATAGGATACTTTCTTGTTGTATTACTTAAATACTTAATGTACAATGAAATTTTTACGACGATCCTTTGTTATTCTCAAAAATCTCAAAAACTAAAGTCACACATCGTGGCCACCTTTAAAACCTAAATTTTAGATAAATGATACAAACTATAATCGAATTTATACCTTTGCTGAATGCCGTCGTACCGGGCCAAGATGAAGACGGTTTCCTCGAGGTTCGGAACAAAAAGCGACGTCGTCAGCGAGAGAGCAAGAACCACCATGGCACCGCACCGACAGGGCCCAACTTCCTGCTGCGAGCTGCCATACCGACCACGGCCGTGTACCTCTCCCGCCTGCACCATACCACCACAGTGCAGGACGTGATCGAGTACATAAAGAAGAAATCCAACTTTTGTTTGAGAGTTCAGCCACTGGAGTCGCGCCATAATACCAATTTTAAGGCGTTTGTGGAGCGCATCCCGACAGCAAGGCTGGATCTCTTCGTGAAGGAGGACTTCTGGCCGCAGGGCGTGGTGTACAGGCGCTTCAGAGGGACGCTGCCTTGTGCCGTTGTGCCACCGATTCGACACACAAAGTGTCTAGGTACTTGATTTTTTTACTAACATATGTTTTAAGTTATTTACTAACAACATTGTTTTATAAATTATATATATTTCGTTTTTAAGGTATATATCTATGGGCCATCGATGCCTGAATATAAATAAATAAATTAAATTAAAAAAATAAAATATAAATTCTTGTAAATTCGATTAAATTTAATTTTGTTTTTCTGTTTCAAAATGCTCTGAAAGGAGTGCCTCAAAAGTTGATTCGCCCAACTAACTTAGAAATACAATTATGCTCAGCTCATTTAGTAGGTAGGTAGATTTATTTTATTTTATAAGTATTCTGTGTTATTTCATTGTATATTCATCGACATACATAACGGATGTTTTCTATGATATCGGCATCGGTAAGAACGACTAGCGAGCTACGCGACAGAAAGAGAGGCGCTTCGTAGGTGCTTATATATAATATTAGGCACGCAGCGCTGTGCAATTTGAAATTGTACTTTATTGCCGTGCGGCGAGAGTAGCTTATAGTTTGTGGCCCCGCGCCTGCCCGCGCGGCGCGTGGCAGTCGGCGGGCCCTGCATGGACCCGCTCGCGCGTCCCGCATAATTCGTATTTAAGCGCAATAATTTATCCGTAATTAAACAAAATCCACATTATGTATGTTTCTAATTTTTTGTGTAGTATATAAGTGCATTGAAAAGGTCATGTTAGAGCGATCTTATCAATTTTTATTCATTATTCCGTATGTTATAAAGGAAAAATGAAAATATCAAAGAAGCACACCACTTAACTTTCTAAACTTTGTTCAACAGCTATATCTAACCACTGAAAGTCTTAAAATAAGATTTCAGAAACTTTAAAATTTTATTCGGACACAAAAGAGTAATTTTGTGATTTACGCAGTTACACATATATTAACTTTCTAATTTTTTTACAACATGATGATAACATAGTTCTTATTATGAAACAATCAACATTTCAAACTTTAATTCTATTTAGATGAAGTTAAACGAAATATTACGAAATACCTAAACTATACCTAAAGCACCGGCATAAAACTTCTAACTTTTCAAAAATAGCTCACAATGCACATAATCTATACACTCAGCAAAAACGAAAACTTTTAGTATTATCGAAGGTAATTTTTCTCTAGCTACGCGACTATAAACGCTGTTGGTTTTCTTAAGATCAAATAAATTAAAAAAAAAAAAATTAAAGTTTTTGCAGACTCTATTAGGTGTTTGTTCAGAATTGAGAAAAGTTAACTTTGAATCGACTGTTTATTTTTGGTCGCTATACGAGGTTTTTCGTAACTTCCTCTTTATGTTACTGTCGTATTTTCCTGAAATGTTTATTCAGGAGATGTTTCTTTATGTTACGATATTTTTCTGGAGAAGAAAAATTCGTTTCCTTAATTAATTCTACAAGGATTATAAAATTATTAGATATTTTCTTATTTACTTCTGCTACACGCGTGTCCTACACCTACTGTATTATTCTTAACATGTCCTTTAATATTACACTAGTTTCTGCCCGTGACTTCGTCCGCGTAAACTAAACTATCCTAAATATATCAATCCAGTATCTAAATAAATATCTATCATTTAAATCCGTTCAGCTGTTTTATCGTGAAATACAAACTTTCACATTTTGTATTGAGTAGTATTAGTACTGCCACTATCATAAAAGATTGCACAACGACAGTTCTAATTTAGAGCTCTAGACACTAATTTTATCAAATATTACTAATAGTTTTTCGCCTTGAGTAAACCCTAAATCAGGAAGAAAATAAACCATTGTGTGATGAAACCTCATCGGGCTTAAATTCGGCCCACAATCACACGAAGAGATTTATAAGTCGTAAAAAAACTGAAATGGTTTCTTTATGTGAAGACAGACGGTGAAATTGAAACGTTGTAACGCATCAATTTGGGGAGCTCGGTGGCGCAGTGGTTTAGCGCCTGGCCCAGCGATTGCGGAAGTTAAGCAACGTTCGCAAGAGTCGGCCATGGGATGGGTGACCAAAAATTTATTATCTCGAGCTCCTCCGTGCTTCGGAAGGCACGTTAAGCCGTTGGTCCCGGCTGCATTTTCAGTCGTTAACACCCACCAATCCGCATTGGGCCCGCGTGGTGGGTTATGGCTCATCCTCCTTACCACCAATAAGGAAGGCCTGTGCCCCAGCAGTGGGGACATCAAAAATGGCTGATGGACAACGCATCACATGTTACAACTAAATAGGTATCTAGCCAAAATTATAAGCAAGGATGTTATATATAAAATTTCGGATCTGGATAAGGATATGGAAATAATATTGTACCGGTTTCGGATATGGTTACGGATATTAAATTATTTCGGATAATACGTTAGTTTCGGATAGTTTCAGTTACGGATATAAGATTTTTAAGAAATTGTAATAGTTAAACTAGTATGTCGGCTCAGCTGGGCAGAAGAACCTGTCATTCATAACGTGTCTTACTCCGCCTCTATATCCGAAAATAGCTTACGTTACGGTTACGACGGTCCTTAACATCCCGTTATAATAAGGTGCTTGGTGAAAGATAAAGTTAAAGCTCGTAAGCGTGCAACACAGACCATACAACAATACTACGTTCAAGCAAGTCTGAAATCGAAAAAAAAAGGTTTTCGGACTTAGTATAGAGATTAAAGTTAAATAGACGTGTACCTAATCAAAACTGCTTTCGCAACTTAAAGAAGAACCATTGAGATTGTATCATGGCTCTGTGTATTAATTCAAACAATCACTGTTCCCGTTTAATAATCACTAGGTAGGTAACATTCTGCTTAAATAATTTCTGCTCCAACATGGTTTTTAGAAGTGGAATCTTGAATACCGTCACTACCAAAGCTTCCTTAATGAATGGCACAACTCGAGTCTAATCAGATTAAAAGGCAATCTGTGGGAGTTTAATTATTCATCTGTTTAAGTAGATGCCTCTGAAGGGTCGCTCATCGCCTATGAATGTTTCAGCGGGCACATGTTTTAATATTGTATTATGATTATTACAAGAGACTTCGGTCCACACGATTACAGTTTAAGGAGAAAGGCAAAAGGCAAACTCAAAAGCATTTTAGTAAGAGTGCACAAAAAGAAACTTTAATTAAAACATTATAGTTCTCAAAGTCAGAAATTTTCTCAAAATCAGTAAGTATGTGGCGTGTATGAAGGCGTAACAAACAAACAAACTGATTATCGCATTCATAATAAAATTTGATTAAGGAAAGTAGGATTAGAATTAAGAAATTGATTATAAGATATAATATAGTTCATTAAAAGATTAGAATTGAATCAAGTTTGCCCCTGATGTCTCTATTGGTTTATTATCCGTCAATTACAAGCTCTTATGTATTTGTATTTATTTATTATTTACGTCTTATTTATTTGTATTATTATTAATTGGTCTGAGTTATCCAAGTTATTAACCCATCTGTGTCCCAAAGGCCCTGTTGAAATTTTGATCGATCGACAATGGAAGTAACGTTTCGTACCTACTCTTGATTTGTGATACCAGCGATTGTCCACAGACCATTTTACATCTACAAATTGTTCGCCGACCCGCTTCGATCAAGAATATCCTAGATGCAACTTATAAATGTGTGAAAAGAGCCCCACGTTGGGCGCCAATGTCACTTTCTACCTCCTTCACCTTAAATGTACCGGAATAGGGACAGGAAAAAGGAACGCGAACAAAATTATGTACGGTCAGAGTCTCAAAAATTGTACTTCAAATAGCGTCCATCTTTGAAACTGCGGCGCTTATTTTGCACAAAGTAAGTGATAAAAGATGTGTGTATAAGCTTATTTTTACAAAATAAGTGATATAAAATGTGAGTTTGAACAAAATAAGAGGTGATTATGTACATCTAGAATATTCTTGTTTGAAGCCGACCCGCCATTCTATTACCTAATTGAAAAATCTATTGCAATCGCTTTCAGGATATAACACATTGAATCTTCTTTTTGGCACAAATAAAAACTTACCATAGAAATGCAGCAATGTGTCACATCCATCTGTCAAACGAAAGCGATTGCGATAGATTTTTAAATTAGACAATAAGCCCCCCGGTTAATTCGCCGTGGAGGCACAGTCGGCAGCATTGCGATGGAGGCGAATAAACCGTAGATTTTTACGGTGAAAAACCGTGTGAAACTAATAGGCCAAACTGTAATCCATTAGACTGTCAAAAATAGTTAGTATTCTTTGGTCAAAGTTTTTTTATAAATCGATTTTCTAGTTTTTTTTTTTATAAATACGGAAAAATAACATTATTGGGTCTGCTAATTTTCAGATAGGTAAGTACTATGTTATTTAGAAGAAATTAATCCTTGTCATGTCATTAACCACATCGATTGGTATTATAAAAGTACCTACAGGATATATATCGGTTTGTAGCCCGTTCGATTTCTGAATGATTTATCAAAATTCTTTAAATGCAACTTTACTTATTGGGTAAAATCAAGGAATGTTTCCTTTCAGTAAAATTTGCATATATAATATTTCGGGTACCTACCCTTTTTTCCATCCTTAGCACCTGTTAGATTCTCTTAGACTTTATAGTTTTAATTAATTTTATTATTCAAAGTGTACAAGTAGGTACATTAACTATTAAAACGTAACTTTGCTGGTGTGAAAATAATAAATATGTAAAAATTCACCGATTTTGCAGTCCCCGCAAGAATCGGAGCATTGAAAATGAAAACAAAAATTTATAAACAAAATCAAATCAAATGCAAAATTCTATTATTTTTCTAAGGTATTTTGAGAATGTTATATTTTGGGAATGTAATATTTTGCGAACAAAGGATCTAGGTAGGTACCTATTTATTTTTATGATTGTAAAAGCACCCGCTAACTGCCTCGACGCGGCTGAAATATTATTAACCGATTTACAAAAATCCAACGAATGCACTTCTCGTCTCCTTCCGCATCTTTCAATACCATTACCATGACGATCATTCAATAACCATAAAAGCTACAGCACTTTTATATACAGAAATACCCGTTTTTCTACAATTCCAAATCTAAAGGGACCATGCACCTACACGTCCCAATTATTAACCGATTTATAAAAAAAGTTCGCTATTTTGTAGCTAAACTAATACCCTAGGACCTATTTTTTATTTTTACTTAAGTCGGTTTTTTTTAAATATTTACAATTTAGTAAACAAAACCTCCCAAAAAACCCAAATTTTTCGATTTTTTTCGAAATTCCAAAAAAAGTTATTAGTCGATTTTCAAAATTCAAACGTTCACACGTGTCTCGATAAATTCCTCAACTTTTGGTACTATTCTCATTTCGATCCTTCCGAAATCCTCGGAGCTATGTTCAAAAATACGTCTCAGGCGGTTTGCATCTAATAACCATTTTCAATGGTAATATCTATACTATGAAAGAAACACTAAACATTTGTATTATTATGTATTCTGTGAATTGTAATTAAATTAATAGGGAAAAAAGCTTATACATTGTATCAATTTTGAGTAAGTTACAAGGAAAATAATTGTGCTCTGAAATATTAAAACATTTCTTTTATCTTTTGTTAAACCTCCGGCAAATGAAAAACATCAGAAAGAGCAAAAAAATACTGTAATGAATACTTTTCATGTAGATACTTATTCACGGACAAATCGTTTCGCCAAAATCAGCTGTAAAATTAAATAGCTCTAAAAAGAAAAAAATAATATTCAAATCATTGGATACGCGTAGGTATTTTGTTGAAGTCGGGCGGGGCTGGAGGATAACTTCTTTATTTTATTCTAAAAGCCCCACCCGACCTTATTAGTCGTTTTTTATTAAAATTTATATGCGTATCCAACGATTTGAATAATAATATTCATAAGAAGAAAGCAAGAAATAATTCTTGTTTTTTTGGAGCTATTTAATTTTAGAGCTGTTTTTGTTGTTTTTGTTTTCAGTTTGAAGAAGGTTTTTTATTTTTTTATTAAAAAAAATTATAGGACCATATCGAAGGAAAACTCAATCAAACAAAAAAGAATCATCAAAATCGGTCCATAGATGTCAAAGATACGCGCGAACAACGATAAAAAAACATACTATGTAATTGAGACACTCCTCCTTTTTTAAAGTTGGTTAAAAATTGCTTGCTCTCACTAGGAGAGTACCTATTAAAACTCTGACAGTCTGAACGATAAACATAATAGAGTCATCAAACGTTTCAACATGAGAAAATGCCCTTTCGACTTATTTACACGAGCGATTTTATTACGAGCATTAATTTGTTCGAGTCTTAAATGATTTAAGGGAGGAATAAATATAGGTTCAAGATTTGAAAGTGTTTTTGATTTATTGAAGTCGCACAGAATTATACTTAGGAATCGTTTATTTATGTGTGTGTGATACTGTGATTATCCGTATAGAGTATACCTAGCTGATGTTGCATAATACTCTACACTTCATTAAAACAATGTGTAATATTATACATCATCATCATCTCGTGCCATCATCATATTGAAGTTGGACGGTCAGTAGACAATAGTTTTTGCGATCCCATGTAGCATCTTTTAACTGACGATAGCCAAGTCCAGTCCACTGTTTGATGTCGTCCAGCCATCTGCGTCTCGGACGTTCCGGACCTCTCTTTCCCGAAATTTTGCCTTCAAGGATTAGCCGTGGGAAGTCGTACAAGGATCCTCTCTGCATGTGTCCGAAAAACGCAACCTTACGTCTCATGAATTCAGGGCAGTTCAGGACATCAGTTCTCTTTTGCAGTCGGCTTTCTGTAGAACTTTGGCGTTAGATGTGAAGCTAGTCCTAATATATACGGGTGGCTCAAATAGCTTGTAGCCTAGTGCCGGTAGTGCCTAATATATTGTATTTAATTATCAACCTTAAACAGTAAATTATAAAACATGTAACAGAGTTAATGGCTAAACCAGAAACATTTCACATTAACTTTTGTATGAACATCTGTTTTTTTTGCGAGTTTTTGCGAGTTGGTCGCATAGTAAAAGTTGTTCACTTTGATGGTCCTTATCTACCATATTCTGGCACGTGAGAACGCGTATCTCATAGTTTATCAAATAAGGCCGTTAAAGCCTTAGTTTGATTCTTGTTTGTTAACGAAGTCTTTTAAAAATTGTAATTTAATTAGAACGCTGTACTAATTCTTTTCAATAGGCAACAACTCGGTTGAGTGGCATCTCCAAAATGAATTTGAATAAGACTTGAAGCAGCCATTGAAACTCCCGGAGGAACCGAGATCAAAGACTCGGAACTGCGGGCACTGACAACTTCCTGCGTGTTTCGTAAAACTTAAGCCTTTGCGATACTTCGGGGAGTAAGAATGGAGTGTTCTGCTGTTTGATAAAAAGAGAATTCATTATAGTAGATTAGACAACCATCCTTTTCTACTTTAAAAAATAAATTAAAAAAAAAATCTAAAAATCTCGTCTGCATCAAAAGACAAGTCAACTGAAAAGAGGCAAACAAAATGCAGCCGAAGGCATGCTTACATGAACATATTTCGAAACAGTTGAAGTTCTTTTTTGAAGAGAGACTTGGGTGAGAAATCCAGTGAGGAATTCTTGACCACCGACGCTGTGCGTTACGTTCAGTACCCCTAGCACGAACAATCTATCGAAAAAATAACGCGCGTAAAACTATTAGATATAGTAATTATCTATGAAAATTTCATTTCGGTTTTCGACGGTAGATGGAACTGTACAAATTTTCCATAAAAAAATTACTCTATCGAATGTTTTTTTACTTTATTTTTTGATACATAGCTGTTCGTGCTAAGGGTACAGACGTGAATCGGAGCGTTGACGTCGCAGTCAGACGTCACGTATAGACTTGTACTATTATGTATTCTGTGGTATAGCATAAAATATTAATATACTATATCTATGATAAAATAGGAGACCATAGACTTAATGAAAATGGGCAGCAGCGTGTAAGAGAATATATTAATATAAGATTCTTGGCAGCAGCGTTTCCCGGTGAAAATGATCTAACACTGAGATTTTCAACTCGCCTGTAATGCGTGGAGATTATGACAACGCCCTCCCACTGAAGAGGCTTACATCCAGCAGTGGCCTTTAATGAGTTGTTATGTTATGATGAAATAAGTTAGTGCAATACGAGAAACGAGCAATTGGTTTTGATGTATTATTGTTCGCCGAACAAACAACAGTGAAGCTTGATAGGCGTAAAGGTCAGGGTGTTATTTTCGATATAACCTTTGTGATTTAGTTTCCGATATCGGAATATGTTACCTTACCTTAGTAGAGAATAGTATTAGAACAAGACTTCAACTATAACCTTTGCTAACAGTAGAAAACTAAGCACTAAACTAAGCACAACAAAGGTCTTAATTTAATTCTGTGACTATAGCTTACATTGTTGAAACTGTCGAATAGGTATAATTTATTTAGATTTTGGAATAAATAATGGTAAATGACATTCTTATTTAGTTTGATCATAAATAGGTATGCTTTGTGTAATGTAAGAAAATTAATGCTAAAGGACTTCGCACACTATACTGGCTGGCACCAAAACGGCTACCCACCTCTAGGCTAATTATTTATTCCTGTGATAATACATATTGTTCTAAGCCCCCTAGTGAAACGTCGATCTTGCAAAAATGAAGTAAACCGACCACAAAATATCTTTGGTCTTAAATAAATATCAAGAAGACCACCATGTAACTTTGCCTAACTTAACAAAACCGCAAACGAAGTAGTAATGGCACTCGTTACCCGTTATGGTGAAGGGTCACAGTAAGACGCTACACATCGCCATAGGCAGGGTCGCCCTAAATAACTTCCTGAGGTTAGGACGAAGGCCTTTCAGATAAGGATTTGATAAGTTATAATACAAGTGTTGTGAGGTACCGAGTATAAGCGATTAACTTTGATCAGATCATAATGAGGGGGGAAAAATTGAGCATGATCGGTATAATCATCTCTGTTCTGTGATAACTGATAACAGCACAGCACATAAGTTAAGAAGAGCTTTTTCTATTTTCAGAGTCAATTGTAATTTACGATTTGTAGATTACAATCGACTCTGAAAATCGTAATTCTTTGTTATATAAATTGCATGATTTTATAATATCAGTGAACAATTATTATAACTTCTAAGATATCAAACTTCATTCATATCACCCAGGTATCATTACATTAGGTTTTATTTTCATCTGAGTAATTTACTTCAGTGTTCTTCAACTTTTTCTGTGTGTATAAAATTAAGCACGGAGTTGTTTTATCCAAATGTACGATAAAATTGAGTGACCCACTTACCTCCGACCACGTTGGTTCAGCCCATTAACCTATTTCGTTAATATGAAACCAAAAGGTGTATTTGTATGATCGCTGTTATCATTGTGAGTACTAGAGGGAGTAATGATGAAAATGTACAATCTGTAGGCAAAATTTTATGATGATCAGGCGTAACAAACAAACAAAAAAACGGACTTATGCATTTATATTATTAATATTAAGGATTGACCGTGCCGACCTCAAAAACTTTTTAAAATTTTGTCGCGTATCGTGTGAATTGTTTTCATTGTTGTATTTTTATCAATTTGATATTCTTTACTTTCAAATACTTACGTTTTTTTATTTTGCACTGCAAAAGCATAGATTACTACGTATTACACGTACGTACAAGAATACAGTTTATTAAACTATTCCCAAAAAAACAGGATGTGGAATGAAAACCAATCAAAGCGCCTATATGAACAGAAAAATTGCACCGTTTTAGCAAGCGGCCGATGTTGCAACATGTTCGTTTTTACATAATTTCGTTGTGGATAGCCAAAAATAGCCACAGCGCTAAAGTTAAGATTATTTCTTCTTCGACCAGGAGTGAACTCTGGCAAATTTTATCATTGGTTTATCAACGAATTTATCGTTTAAATGTAGTAATGGGTTGTTATTGTATTAAAAACAATATTTTCTGTAATGACGATCCACTTTTATTCAGTACTTTATAAAAACTGACATATGCAACCAGTGTTGCCCACACATCCACTCTACTTTATACTACAAGAGAAGCTAATCCTAGGTAGGTGACCTACGGACTTGCTGTAGTTCCATGAAATTCTTCACTTCTTTAATTCATTATTTCTTGTCCATGAAATTCATCAAACCCACAAAACTGTTTTTTGTTATAACATAAAATAATAATTTACCTGTTGTAATTTGTTTCAATTATTTATAGCCTGCTAGCGGCCGCCCGCGACTTCGTCTGAGTGAACGGTTATTTTTAGTTACCTATCTCTCGTGAACAGTACTTTTTTCGGTAGAAAAGGTACCCTTTGTCCTTTTCTATATCTTTAACAAGTGTATACAAAATTTCATGATGATCGGTTGAGTAATTAAGACGTAAAAACAAATGAACAACTTTCGCATTTATAATATTAAGTTAGATGCTGTCTGTGACTCGAGAGACCACAAACTTTATCTTCTTAACTTAAGATCCGCGCTCTTGTCTGTGTAGCATCCTCCACTTATTTCTATCCAAAGCCAGTTCCTTGGTTTCTTGATAAGACACGACGTTAACCTTCTCTTTGATCTGTTCTATATAGGCTCTTCTTGGTCTTCCTCTTCCTCTCTTTCCCTCTATTTTTCCTTCTAAAATGTTTGTAGTAAATCTGTCGTGTCTTATCAAGTGGCCGATCATTCTACCTCTTCTGTCTTCTATGATTTTCAATATCTGATGTTTTTCATTTACTCCTTTCAATACTTCCTCATTTGTCACCATCTCAGTCCAGCTTGTCTTTTCCATCCTTCTCCAACACCACATCTCGAATGCTTCTAATCTTTCTCTATCTCTCTGCGTCATTGTCCAAGTTTCACATCCATGTTTATAAGGGTTTCAAAATAATGTAGCTAATGAAGAGCTGACAAGAATGAATCTAAACTAGAGCAATGTAGATCGCGTGCTATCCGACTAAGTTAAGCGTGAGCTGTATAATAGGGCTATTAGTATGATTAAAACAGCTACAATAGCAATCAGTGTAATGTGACCAGTATACAATCACGTTTTGTTCATATTGGAAGGCGCGGCAAAGTAGGTTTGGATATTACGACTCACGACAACCGTTGGTTTAAAGAGTATCTAAATAAGAGACCACGGTTAATTTAACTGCAATTAATGTAATTAGTATTTTAGTTAGCATTGTTAAAACTAAGGAATTCATATAACCTCACTGCTCTCATTTACTGGATGTAAATGAGGTATAATATTGGGTTACAAAAATATAAGATAGATACCTATCCTTATAATTAACGTGTGATCCCTTTTGAGACGTATTTATACAAAGTGGTTCAGATAATTATAAGTCTAAAACAACTCTATTTAAAACACTATGTTATCCAAACCAATGTTTAGTCTATTTTTGTGTTCCTTCACGTCAAGTTTTTAAAGTGTACAAATAATGTTAACGACAAAGTTGTTTGTAAATTAGCATAAAAGCCTTTTTCGTTTGGCAGTTTCCAATTTAAAGGTGTTAGGATGTTCTCTCTTGTAAATTGTAAATTATAAGCTTTGTAAAGTTTACGCGAACATCCCTTAATTAACTTTAAGTTATTTACAAAGCTTACCATAATTTTGCTGAAATAATTTCGTAACATTTTGTTGTAAAATATACAATCTAAAATTAGGTAAACTGATTTTTTTATGATTAAGCAAAGAAAGCCCTGAGACGGTATAACAAGATATTATAAAAAAAAAGATTTTACTGATGCTTGTGAGCAAAGTAAATTTTTCGTAATGTCGCGAAAAACAGCGAAAAACATTGATTATGAATTTCTGTATTACTGGTGTTTGTTTATAAAAATTAAAATGCTTTTGAATTAAATGTACTACATAAAACTTATAGAAAAGAGTTATATATTATAACAGAAACCAACAGTTGCTTTATTGTTTCCTCCGAACAATCCTTTTCAAAATACATACACACTTCGCTTTTGTTTTGTACACAAATAAGCGTAATTTACCAAAATGGCATATTCTCTCCTCACAATAAACAGTAGTTCCCAAACATTGCCTCACAAAAACAAAGAGTCATCGAGTATAAAACCTCCATACTCAGGCTCATTTTATATAACGACCTCCCACCCTCGGAGTTTCGACGCAAGATTTACATTCAGTCGAAATAAACCCGAAAAGCTTCAGTCCGCTGTCTGTCACACAGTAACTCCAGTTCAGTAAACAGATATGTTTTATTAAGTCTGCAGTGAAATTCTTTAAAACATTTTTTTTTGCATAATAGGGATGGCAAACAAGGATGTCAGGGTCTTTTACCTTGCGATATTTGATCGGTAAAACCAAAAATGTAATGTCATTTCGTTTTCTCGTTTACCCATCAATAATCTTTTGTTTCGCTTTAGTATTTTAGCAACTCCCTAGGCCTCAATCAATTGATTGATCAATATCAATGATTTTATTAAAGCTCAAACAAAACAAAACTGGCAAAACGGTACAAGTAAGGGAAATGGCAGCTTTTTAGTGATTCCTCAAAGTACAACACTGATCTTCTAACATAGATGCACAATGCCATCTTATTCCCCAAATTAATAAAAAAAATCTATTCAATAAAAAGTCTTAGGTATCATCAGAATCCCTTTCTTTGAAACTCTTCAAAGTACCCTGCAAAAAATAATATTTTCCCATTATCCGGAATGATTCATGGTTGACTGTTCAATAAGGAGTAGAGCACTCCTTATAATCGCCCCTCGCAACGGAAAGTGGTTGCACGCAAACGGACTGGCCACGCAACAGAGCGACCGGCGGCGGCGGCGCGCGGCGCTGGCAGGGCGGGGTGGCGAGCGAATTCGTAGTACAGTATACGCAAAATAACTTGGCGGCCCTGAACATCGCGCAGAACGCTGCGCAGTAGACAAATACAGGCGTGCACGGAGACGGTGCGCGGGCGGAAGCACTCGGAACTACTCGTATAACTCGACATGTACCCTGCGCGAAATATCACTTGCAGTTTACTTCCGAGGTCACCAAGTTATTATGCGCATACTGTATAATTATAGTGCGTGACGAATATGGATTTAAAGCTCTTGGTATGTGACCACTGACGCCAACTTACGTACCTAAGCGGTGAGGGCATTGAACATTATACCTTCGTGGGTGAGGGTAGTTTTTCCCTCGCGCAAAGTATATAAAAAGTCGCTGGTCGCGCTGTCGATCGCTGCTACGCATTGACCATGCCGTAAAGTTGAGCAGTTTTGATGACGGTAATATCTTCACGTTTACAAGATTTATAATATTGCAAAATAGGACACACATTCAAATATTTTTTTCGATATTGAACAAAGATCTAAAGAATTATTTAATATCTCCAACTTCTTAGAATTCGTTTTATGTTTAATTTATTTCAAAATCAGTCGTGCTTAGGTCTAACTTAAAGGAAAAAAAGTAAAGATATAATCCAAGATTCTTGATATTACTTCAACGTTGTGATATTGTTTCGACTCTAATTTTTTTAAGACACTTTTTCCAATATAAAAAAAATATGCTGAAATTTTTACTGAGTACAGAAGAAGATACAGAGTAGTATTGAATCTTTCTTAATGAAAATGACAAAAAAAAATATTCTCCTACTTAAAAAAAACATATGAAAACAGTATGAGTACAGAGAGAGTGTGAGAGAGAAAGAGTAGTATTGAGTATTTTCCATGAAAAATGACAAAAATATTCATTCTCCTACTTAAATAGTTCGACTACTGACTACCCGTTCACAAATGGCTTATGTCCGGAATGCCGCGACGTCGTATTTCTCCCCCGTATCTTATGTTCGTTCCCAGTATTGGACAGGGAAACTCATGTCGAGATTAAGCCGGTATTGTTTCTCTCTTTACGTATTAGATAGCACGTACGTTACGTAGTTATTGGGAGACAAAACAAGGAATTTATAGCTCTTTATTTCTTGGAAAGTTATTTTGTCTATGATTGTGTTAATAATTGTTTTAAGGTAATATGCTATATATACTATTATTAAGTACTTAAAGTCTAAAGATAAACACCACTTGCTATTTAGATACTAAAATATATTACAAAGATTGGACCTCATAAAATAACCTAGGCCACACTTATTGGGAATAAGAGTAGCCTAGGTTCTTTTTGAGGTGAGATATTCAATTTAACAAGAATAGAGACGTTACTTTTTGTAGTTTCTAGATTTTTATACAACGTTTTACAAAAAAAAAAGTCGAATAGGGTAGATAGGCTACCATGCATACAACCCTGGAAAATTATTATTCCTAAACTCTGAAAACCGACACTTTTTTCAAAAAAAAAATTTTTTCCTAGTCCTAAATTGTGTTTTGTTTTTGTCCATTAATGGAATTGTTTATCCAATAGTCTATTTGCATGACGACCTGTGTGGTGCAGTGGTCAACATGCCGCCTACCACGCAAGAGGTCCCGGGTTCGATTCCCGGCCGGGCAGAAATTGAAATGATGAATTTTAATTTCTGTGACGGGTCTGGATGTTACTATGTATATATTTAAAAAGTATATAAGTAGTATATCAGTTGTCTAGCACTCATATTACAAGCTTTGCTTAGTTTGGGGCTAGATGGCGCTGTGTGAAATTGTCCAAGCATTTATTTATTATTTATTTGTCCAAGCATTTATTATCTAGGGTTGTCACTTCGCAACTTTCCATACAAATAAATATATTTTTACGGGTTATTATTATGAAACACCCTGTATAACAATAAAGCTCAGAACATTTCAATTTGTTTGGAAATGTTATTTATTTACCGAAGACAGTGTATTTGACACGAGTCGGGATCAAACGGCGGTGTTTCAATGTAAACAAGCAAAAGGCCGCCGCCCCTGGAGCGTGCGCGCGATGCCCGACTGACAGTGAAGAAGAGGCATGGAAGAATTTTACAATAAAAGGTTAAGTTTGTTTTATTTAGTATTGTATAAACGGTTATATTTCATGTTTTCAGTTCTTTCATGTTAAAAAAATTCAAAAATTTCAACGTCTGCCAAGAAGCAATGAAGTTGAAACTCACGCATGAGGCCCTATTTTTGAATCATTCGTTTCAAATCATTCGTGTGCGAGGTAAGTCCAAAACTGCTGACCATAGAAATAAAAAAAAAAAAAAAAAATGACTGACAACTGGCACTGGTCGATCAACGAGCGACTCAACAGACATGAGTTTATCTAATATAAAAATAATGATTGTGTGATAAATTGACAAAGTAAGTTTTAAAATGTTATACCTTATTAGAAAAAAAAAACCGCCCAAGTGCGAGTCGGACTCGCGCACGAAAGGTTCCGTCCCAAAAATGGCAATAAAATCACTTTTGCCCTACTTAAATATTTATTTTATTCTGTTTTTAGTATTTGTCGTTATAGCGGCAACAGAAATGCATCATCTGTGAAAATTTCAATTCTCTAGCTATCACGGGTCATGAGATACAGCCTGGTGACAGACAGACAGACAGACGGACAGCAGACTCTTAGTAATAGGGTCCCGTTTTTACCCTTTGGGTACGGAACGAAAGAGATTTAAACAAACTAAATGCTAACAGGACCAACTTCAAGGATATTAACATTCTAAATCCGTTACATAAACATTGGAATAATTGCTTCCATCGTTTCCATTTGAACAAAGTCAAATTACTAATGATGAGTGTGGTTTCAACTATTAATTACTGTAACCATCGGATTTCGTGAAACGGGATTTACATAAGCGGTAATGGCCGCAAACTAAACGCAGAATCGAGTAGTTCACGCGTGAGCGATGTGGGATCGATATCGTCTGAATAAATAACCGACTCGATACGAAAATGACGGTGATGTACACCACGTGCGGTCTACAGGTGCGACCGCAAAGTCAATTGGATGAAACGCTATTATTTATAAGTCAGTTTTACTATTCCGCGACTGACTTTGTGTATAAATATCGATTACACGATTGTGGCGTCGTCGTCCTAATTGGTTACGATTGTACGAGCCAACGATGCACTTTCGTCGTCCATAGATAGTTTAGAGCAGGGATTCCCAAAGTGGTCGATATCGACCCCTTGGGGTCGAAATCGGTTTCCCAGGGGTCGACATAAACGAGTAATAATAATTACTATTATTAATTACACTTGATATTTGATAGGATTTTTAAAGTAATTTGGCTATGGGGGTCTGAGATAACAGTTAACTTTAGAAAAGGGGTCTCTTGCCCTAAATAGTTTGGGAATCCCTGGTTTAGATCGAAAGTCTATAGAAATGTGTCATGGTGCGATGAAATCGCATCGTTTGCTCGTTCGATCGAAAACGGCGCCTAATAAAAACCCGCCTGCCTAAAAAAAGACAAGTCAACAGAAAAATAAAATAGAAAAACTAAAAAACCCACATGCATCAAAAAACAAGTCAGACAAGTAAACGAAAAATAAATTCAAAAAAATTTAAAAAACCCACTTGCATCAAAAGATAAGTCAACTGAAAAGATGGAAACAAGATAATATATAAAGGCAAACTTAAAAAATATAGAACTTTTGTTCAACATAATAACATGCAGTCGGAGGCATGCATAAAGAAAGTGACATTAAGAATGATTTTACTTATCATTCAATTCTATGCCTCCGACTGCATGTTATTATGTTGAACAAAAGTTCTATATTTTTTAAGTTTGCCTTTATATATTATCTTGTTTCCATCTTTTCAGTTGACTTATCTTTTGATGCAAGTGGGTTTTTTTAATTTTTTTGAATTTATTTTTCGTTTACTTGTCTGACTTGTTTTTTGATGCATGTGGGTTTTTTAGTTTTTCTATTTTATTTTTCTGTTGACTTGTCTTTTTTTAGGCAGGCGGGTTTTTATTTTTTTTAAATTTAGTTGTTTTTTATTTACATCTTTTTAGTTATATTCTCCTTACAAATTACGTAGACGGTCTAATTCTTTAAAAGAATTTTCATCGTGTGGTTTAAATAAGAATTTTTTAGGGTCAAGACAACTGACAGCAAGCCCTGCGAGAGATCGGACTCTGCTTAAAGCCACGTAAGCTTGACCTTTAGCAAATAGGTGACTGCTCAAATCGACAACTGCCCGGTCTAAAGTTGTACCTTGCAATTTATGCACAGTCACCGCCCAGCATAAAATTAGAAGTAGCATACGTCGCTCGATCTTGCCTTTACCGCGTAAACCATCAAACTCAGACGCAGAAGGTTCAATCCGAACACAAGAAGCTACCAATTTTCTAAATAATATTTTATCGATATCAAAGAGAATGTAATTAATCACTAATTCAGTAATAAGATATTCCTAAACACCCTATTCCTTAGTCCTAACTAAACTAGGTATGCTTGCTACAAAACCTAACAAAATCTACTTCTTTAATATTTTTTTCAATATTAATGCAAGTAAAGTAATGCAACACGCGTTCCAATTAGATAGATGGAATCTAGTATAATAAATAATGAATGTATTCAAGCTAGCTAGATGGAACCGTATTAAAATAATTATCAATTAAAAAAGTTGTTATTTGTTATAAAGACCATAAACGAGAATCGTTTCTTCTTATTTCTCGTTATTGTTTCTTCGATTCTTTTATATCGAATATCTTTATTATTATTTATTATTATCTTTATATTTTTAGTATAAACACAAAAGACCTTATATAATCTAAAGAGAGCTAAACCATACCGAGATGTATTTGGTTACAACGCCATCTATTGATATGGTCTATGCAACTAGAAATCTATTGATGATGAATACAAAACAACCATACCGCGATGTACTCGGCTACAGCGCCATCTATTGATTAACTTAGCTGTGCCTTGCGGCATAGCCTGAGGCTTCGATCCCGAGGGATTTTGGGATGATATTATAGCCTATTTTTTCATCATGAATGTGGCTAACATACACAAACAAAATATAAATTTCTCATTGACATGTTTATAGCGGCCGCTCGCATTTGCGTAATATAATGTACTTTTTTTATTTTATTGTTTTTTTTATAATTATATTATGGTCATGATATACCTTTTTGAAATCCTTATAATAAGCCCTTTAATTTGACACCCATATTGCAGTATTCTAAAAAAATATTTTTTTTTTCACTACGTATAATAGCACCGTACAGCCGCCATGTTGGTTTTTTTATAACGCCACCTTCTTAAGAACACTTGGGTTGAAAAGACCAATCTAACGATATCTTAATCATAGAAATCCGTTCAGCCGTTTGAAAGATATGAGGTAATAAAGAATATTACATACAAACATACATACATACATACATACAAACATACAAACATACTTACAAGATACGCGCGAAACACATAACCCTTTCTTTGCAGTCGGGTAAAAACAAGAACACGTCATAGAAAGTCTTTATAAAGAAGAAGGGAACCTAATAGGGAAATAGGGGTTTTTTGTCTAAAAGTTACTTTATTTTGCTGGCAAAATAATGATATTATGTATGATAGCAAACGATTGGAATTAATATCGTGCAAATTTATTATAATGTTACCAAAAATACGCCAGCCATTCATCAACAAAATTAACATAAAAAAACAGCTAAAAAGCATAACATACAAAACGTTAAAAGAAGGGAGCTCTATCTCCCCTATAATCCCCCTCCCCTTTAAATAGCGGGGGTTTAGGTACTATAAGTATACATACATATAAAACTCCCAAAAAATGTACTAGTTATACAGACCAGTGCCCGTTAATTTTTTTCCACAAAAAGTTGCAGTACTGCCAGAATCGATATTGGTTAAATAAATAAGGGTGTTGTTTTCGTACGGACCTTTTTTCGCCCACCGTGTCGCACCTACAACCTTTCTGGGGCGTATAAAATAAAGTGTTCCGTTCCGGTGCCCTCATTTATTAACTTTATACTCCCCACTTTTGTTCGGGAAGCGAATATTGGAGTTTGAAACCAAAAGTTGACGCAAATTAAAGTTAAAAAAGTTTTTATTGAAGTTGATAACTGATTATACTTTTTCAGGGAAAATTAATAATTTGTGTTCGTAAAAAAAGTTTTGTTTTAATCATGTTAAAAGTAAGGAAGTTCCTTACATTTTAGTATGATTTAGCTTTTTTTATTAGGGTTTTTATTTTAGGCTTCATTTGTTTTCATTTTCACCAGCTTCATCAAACGCGAGGCCTACAGGTTCACTGAGCCACTATTACATTGTTTATTTAGAAGTATCTATTTTTAAGTCACTTAATATATAAAAATAGCATTGTGAATGCTTTAATCTCAAAATTCAGTATCTATTTTTATAATGCACAATAGTCCATTTACATAGATCACAGCTGAGGCATGAACCATTGCCACTGCATATCGATTGGCTCACGATTGTTGTTCAGTGACCTTGCTTATCGATAGCAAAATAGAATCAACAATGGAGGTACAGCTTGGCCATAAAGATATGAAATTAAATGAAATGGAAATAAAATTTCTCAGTACAAAATATAGTCAGTGTTGCCAAATTATTCGTGATTTTGGCGTGTTTACATAGAAAGTGGCGCCCCCAATTTTTGTCAACTCTTTATGGTCAAGCTGTAAGACCATTATAAATACTTCAGAAAAGTGAGCTACATTTTTTTGTAATTTCCAGAAAAAAGAAATTCTAGTGAATAAGCTTCTGGGCAAGCTCGATCTTATGATTAGTTTTAAATTATATAATTATCACATTATCAACTCTATCTACAAATGGATTTTCGAATTTGGTTTAAAAAATGTACCTACCTATAGCATTTTTATTTAGGCTAGCTAATTTAGGCGATATTGGTGAGCATGTTTTAATCGCAGCTTATTTTAATCGAAAAACAATAATATTTGGTATTTAAATTGCTTTTGCCTTTTCGTTTCTTTTCTGACGCAGATGTTACACAAGGAATTGATACAAACGAAAAAACCTTTTTTGTATTATGATGACCTGAATAGCTTTTAGTGGACGATACTAAAGAATAAACAGGGACGTTTTTTCTTGCTTTCTCAATTTCAGAGGAGAAAGGAACCGAATGCAGAACACTGCACAGCGCGTTGCGTTGCGTAGTGTGACGGCAAACCACATTGTAATGTATGAAAGGTCACACAGAATGTGCACTGATGCGCAGCTCGTTTGGTAAATTAAATAATATTGTGTTCATTATGGAAAACAGTAACCTAACAATTTGTTTAGTTATATCTCAAAGGGATTCAACAGCGTTTTCGATGAAAGCTCCCAGGTAAGGCGGCTTGACTTTTTCCGACGCTTTCATATTTTAACTAATTTACACAAAACCTTGTCAAATTATATTCATAATCATTCCTCATGAATTATTCTGTCTATTGGTGAAAACCGCATGTATATCCGTGCAGTAGTTTTTCGACTTCTTAAATTATTAGTGTCCGACAGCTATACATATGGCGAGTAGGATGTGCCCAACACAAAAGAGTAATAAACTTGCCAGATTACGAAATCTTGGTCAAGAAACGTATCTTCTGGGCCCCATTGCCTCTTGTTCGCACCATGTTTGCTAAGCGATTGCCTTTATTTTCACATCCTTACGTCTACAACAGCATCAACCGGAAACTTCCCTTAAAAATGTCCCCATTCATACTGTAAAGTCAGCAATCAAAACATGGCTGATGGACCTCGACTACTAGGAAACCGAAAACTTCTCCATCTACTGGGTGACATACTGCATTTATTCATTTATTTACTCATTCATTCACCACATCACACATCCTCACACACTACACAACACATTCTCACTCCACTCCTAGTCTCCTCTTACTAATATTTACTCATAAGTAAGGTTAATATATCAATCAATCAAATTATTACCTTTAATTTTAAAATTTAATATTTGTGTTAATTTTTTTTTTTCCAAAATCTCTTTAATAGTACATATTATTTGTACTAGAACCGGAGCTTAATGAGGTTTAGCATACCTAAAATAAAGATAATGGAAATTCACCTTTGGTTTCTGCGACTCAGGCCTATTTTTTAATATAAATATTTGCATGCTATTGCTGATGGCTAAACGAGCTGAACTTAATTAGTAATATAAGATCTCCAGTGTACCTTGTTTAAAAGCAAATAAATGATTTCTGATTTCTGATTTCTGATTATGAGCCTTGTGCAGTGCAGTAGGTAATCACTGATAATAATTTAATCTGAAAGTGTTTTCGCAAATAAATTGATTTTTATTATTATTATATGAACATCGTGAACAGATAGACAGACAGATGCGGCCAATGCAGCGGAGGACTTTGTTTTATAAAAAAACTGACTTCAAAAAACCTTCCCTTAAAAAGCAAGAAATAATATACAAATCATTAGATACGCATTATCATTGTTATAATAAAACACGTCTATTAAAGTCGGGTGGGGCTGGAGTACCTACAGACAGGAGAAACATACATACATACAAACTGAATACCTCCTTTTTTTGAAGTCGGTTAAAAAGACTAGACAAAGGTATCCCTTTCCCAACAAAAATCATCTAATTCGGTTCATAAATAACAAAATCGTCAAGGTAGTTGATTTAATATCATAGTATTTTCAGGATTACTTGTAAACTACTAAACCGATTTGAAAAAAAAAAAAAATGGGACCATCTCGCAAGAAAACTCAATCGAACAAAAAAAGAATCATCAAAATCGGTCCATAAATGGCGAAGATACGCTTTTAGAATAAAAAAAGGAAGTTGTAGGTACTCCAGCCCCACCCGACTTTAATAGACGTGTTTTATTATAACAATAACAGATAATGCGTATCTAATGATTTGTATATTATTTCTTGCTTTTTAGAGGCAGGTTTTTTGAAGTCGGTTTTTTTGTTTTTTAAACAATTTTGTTGAAGTCTGTTAAAAATGTGGTGATATACATGTCAACGCAACGCATCGCGCTGTGCTGCAACGCACACGCATTCGGTGTGACTCAGGCTTAACTATTAAACTTCTGTATAATTATGTATAAAAATAAAAAATAATAATAATGTATTAAACAATTCAAGAAATGTTGTATCTCTACTTACTACATTTTCAACTATATTATTCCGTTAAAAAACTCTTACTAGTACATACATTAAAACAATTATTTTGCAATACTCATTTTCTATTTTTAAAGCTTTTGACGAATTTTCCTCAACCAACAAATACCATCCAAGCGTAATAAAACAAATGTTTGTAAGTAAATATCCTAGACAAATATCTACAAAGCTTCTACAATGTCTGTCGGCAAACATTTGTTTAAGGATATTGATGTTTGCAAAATATATGTATAGATAGATATTACATTATATTGTTAAGTCACATGTTTTATTATTTATCTGAGGTAGTAATTTTACTACCTCTATCAATATTAGGGGGGACTTTTTCGGCTAATATGTTACTGAGTAATAATATTTTATAATTATGTTATTGTCGATCAGCCATTTTTGATGTCCCCACTGCTGGGGCACAGGCCTTCCTTATGGATGGATAAGGAGGATGAGCCATAACCCACCATGCGGGCCCAATGCGGATTGGTGGGTTCAACGACTGCAAATGCACCCGGGACCAACGGCTTAACGTGCCTACCGAAGCACGGAGGAGCTCGAGATAATAAATTTTTGGTCACCCATCCAATAACCAACCTGGGCCAGGCGCTAAACCACTGCGCCATCGAGCTCCTCAAAGCTATCAATATTAGTGGGGACTTTTCCGGCTAATATGTTATAACTGAGTAATAATATTTAAAATTATGTTATATTTCTTGCTATACAAACTTTCTCACTTATAAGTATATATATAAGTATATATATCATGTAAACCTTAGCAATAACAATGTGTCTTGTCATGCAAGACGAAGTTTGTAATACAGCCAAATAAAAAATAAAAAAAAAAAAAAAACCTAACCTAACCTAACCTTAACCTAACACCTTCCAACACCATTCAACCCACACGAACCTAACCTAAACCAACCTAATTACTTAAGAATTTAATTATTACACATCCCGCTCAATCCTGTAATCTTAAATCTTCTATTCCATCCTTTTCCATCCTGTACCATCCTGTCCCATTCTATGCCTCAGTCTCAGTCCCAGTCCCAGTCTCAGTCTCACGCTCAGTCTCAGTCTCAGTCTCAGTCTCGGTCTCGGTCTCAGTCTCGGGCTCAGTTTTATCCTGTTCCATTCTGTTCCAAACTGTTTCATCCTGTTCCATCCTGTTCCATCCTGTTCCACCCTATTCCATTCTGTTCCATCCTGTTCCATCCTGTTCTATCCTGTTCCATCCTGTTTCATCCTGTTTCAAACTGTTCCATCCTGTTTTATCATGTTGCATCCTGTTTTATCCTGATCCATCCTGTTCCATCCTCTTCCATTCTGTTCCATCCTGTTCTATCCTGTTCCATCCTGTATCATTCTGTTTCATCCTGTTTCAAACTGTTCCATCCTGTTTTATCATGTTGCATCCTTTTTTATCATGATTCATCCTGTTCCAAACTGTTTTATCATGTTGCATCAGTCTCCGTTTCAGTCTCAGTCTCAGTCTCCGTCTCAGTCTCGGTCTCAGTTCCATCCTGTTACATTTTGTTCCATCCTGTTTTTCCTGTTCCATCCTGTTCCATCCTGTTCCGTCCTGTTTCATCCTGTTCCATCCTGTTCCAAACTGTTCATCCTGTTCTATCCAGTTCTATCATTCTGTTTTATTATGTTGCATCCTGTTTTATCCTGTTCCATTCTGTTCCATCCTGTTACATCCTGTTCCAAATTGTTCATCCTGTTCTATCCAGTTCTATCCGGTTCCATTCTGTTTTATCATGTTGCATCCTGTTTTATCCTGTTCCATCCTGTTACATCCTGTTCCATCCTGTTCCATCCTGTTCCATCCTGTTTTATCATGTTGCATCCTGTTTTATCCTGATCCATCCAGTTCAATCCTATTTCATCTGTTTCATCCTGTTGCATATTGGTCCAGTCTCAGTCTCAGTCTCAGTCTCAGTCTCAGTCTCAGTCTCAGTCTCAGTCTCAGTCTGTCTCAGTCTCAGTCTCAGGCTCAGTCTCAGTCTCAGTCTCAGTCTCAGTCTCAGTCTCAGTCTCAGTCTCAGTCTCAGTCTCAGTCTCAGTCTCAGTCTCAGTCTCAGTCTCAGTCCTAGTCTCAGTCTCAGTCTCAGTCTCAGTCTCAGTCTCAGTCTCGGTCTTAGTTCCATCCTGTTACATCCTGTTCCATCCTGTTCCATACTGTTCCATCCTGTTCCATCCTGTTCTAAACTGTTCTATCCTGTTCTATCCTGTTCCATCGAGTTCCATCCTGTTTCCATCCTGTTCCATCCTGTTCCATCCTGTTCCATCCTGTTCCATCCTGTTCCATCCTGTTCCATCCTGTTCCATCCTGTTCCATCCTGTTCCATCCTTTTCCATTCTGTTCCATCCTGTTCCAAACTGTTTCATCCTGTTCCACCCTGTTCCATCCTCTTCCATTCTGTTCCATCCTGTTCCATCCTGTTCTATCCTGTTCCATCCTGTATCATTCTGTTTCATCCTGTTTCAAACTGTTCCATCCTGTTTTATCATGTTGCATCCTGTTTTATCATGATTCATCCTGTTCCATACTGTTCCATCTTGTTCCATCCGGTTCCATCCTGTTCCATCCTGTTCCATCCTGTTCCATCCTGTCTGATCATGTTTGATCATGTTGCATCCTGTTTCATCCTGTTCCATCCTGTTCTATCCTGTTCCATCCTGTTTTTTCATGTTGCATCCTGTTTTATCCTGTTCCATCCTGTCCATCCTGTTCTAAACTGTTCTATCCTGTTCTATCCTGTTTCATCCTGTTCCATCCTGTTCCATCCTGTTCCAACCTGTTCCATCCTTTTCCATCCTGTCTGATCATGTTTGATCATGTTGCATCCTGTTCCATCCTGTTCCATCCTGTTCCATCCTGTTCCATCCTGTTTTATCATGTTGCATCTTGTTTTATCCTGATCCATCCAGTTCAATCCTATTTCATCTGTTTCATCCTGTTGCATATTGGTCCAGTCTCAGTCTCAAACTCAGTCTCTGTCTCAGTCTCAGTCTCAGTCTCAGTCTCAGTCTCAGTCTCAGTCTCAGTCTCAGTCTCAGTCTCAGTCTCAGTCTCAGTCTCAGTCTCAGTCTCAGTCTCAGTCTCAGTCTCAGTCTCAGTCTGTCTCAGTCTCAGTCTCAGTCTCAGGCTCAGTCTCAGTCTCAGTCTCAGTCTCAGTCTCAGTCTCAGTCTCAGTCTCAGTCTCAGTCTCAGTCTCAGTCTCAGTCTCAGTCTCAGTCTCAGTCTCAGTCTCAGTCTCAGTCTCAGTCTCAGTCTCAGTCTCAGTCTCAGTCTCAGTCTCAGTCTCAGTCTCAGTCTCAGTCTCAGTCTCAGTCTCAGTCTCAGTCTCAGTCTCAGTCTCAGTCTCAGTCTCAGTCTCAGTCTCAGTCTCAGTCTCAGTCTCAGTCTCAGTCTCAGTCTCAGTCTCAGTCTCAGTCTCAGTCTCAGTCTCCGTCTCGGTCTCAGTTCCATCCTGTTACATTTTGTTCCATCCTGTTTTTCCTGTTCCATCCTGTTCTATCCTGTTCCGTCCTGTTTCATCCTGTTCCATCCTGTTCCAAACTGTTCATCCTGTTCTATCCAGTTCTATCATTCTGTTTTATTATGTTGCATCCTGTTTTATCCTGTTCCATTCTGTTCCATCCTGTTACATCCTGTTCCAAATTGTTCATCCTGTTCTATCCAGTTCTATCCGGTTCCATTCTGTTCCATCCTGTTACATCCTGTTCCATCCTGTTCCATCCTGTTCCATCCTGTTCCATCCTGTTCCATCCTGTTCCATCCTGTTCCATCCTGTTCCATCCTGTTCCATCCTGTTTTTTCATGTTGCATCCTGTTTTATCCTGTTCCATCCTGTTCCATCCTGTCTGATCATGTTTGATCATGTTGCATCCTGTTTCATCCTGTTCCATTCTGTTCCATCCTGTTCCAAACTGTTCATCCTGTTCTATCCAGTTCTATCCGGTTCCATTCTGTTTGATCATGTTGCATCCTGTTTTATCCTGTTCCATTCTGTTACATCCTGTTACATCCTGTTCCATCCTGTTCCATCCTGTTTTATCATGTTGCATCCTGTTTTATCCTGATCCATCCAGTTCAATCCTATTTCATCTGTTTCATCCTGTTGCATATTGGTCCAGTCTCAGTCTCAAACTCAGTCTCAGTCTCAGTTCCATCCTGTTTTATCATGTTGCATCCTGTTTTATCATGATTCATCCTGTTCCAATCTGTTTTATCATGTTGCATCAGTCTCCGTTTCAGTCTCAGTCTCGGTCTCAGTCTTAATCTCAGTGTCCGTCTCAGTCTCAGTCTCCGTCTCAGTCTCGGTCTCAGTTCCATCCTGATCCATCCTGTTCCATCCTGTTTCCATCCTGTTCCATCCTGTTCCATCCTGTTCCATCCTGTTCCATCCTCTTCCATTCTGTTCCATCCTGTTCCAAACTGTTTCATCCTGTTCCACCCTGTTCCATCCTCTTCCATTCTGTTCCATCCTGTTCTATCCTGTTCCATCCTGTATCATTCTGTTTCATCCTGTTTCAAACTGTTCCATCCTGTTTTATCATGTTGCATCCTTTTTTATCATGATTCATCCTGTTCCAAACTGTTTTATCATGTTGCATCAGTCTCCGTTTCAGTCTCAGTTTCAGTCTCCGTCCCAGTCTCGGTCTCAGTTCCATCCTGTTACATTTTGTTCCATCCTGTTTTTCCTGTTCCATCCTGTTCCATCCTTTTCCGTCCTGTTTCATCCTGTTCCAAACTGTTCATCCTGTTCTATCCAGTTCTATCATTCTGTTTTATTATGTTGCAACCTGTTTTATCCTGTTCCATTCTGTTCCATCCTGTTTCATCCTGTTCCAAATTGTTCATCCTGTTCTATCCATAGGGCCTAGCCAAAGTAACATAGGCAAATCTTCGTTATCGCTTCGCTTTCGAAACATGTATGAGATTGACATAAGGTTTCGTTAACAATCGAATTTTAAAACGTCAAATCCATACATGTTTCGAAAGCGAAGCGATAACGAAGATTTGCCAATGTTACTTTGGCTAGGCCCTCAGTTCTATCCGGTTCCATTCTGTTTTATCATGTTGCATCCTGTTTTATCCTGTTCCATCCTGTTACATCCTGTTCCATCCTGTTCCATCCTGTTCCATCCTGTTCCATCCTGTTCCATCCTGTTTTATCATGTTGCATCTTGTTTTATCCTGATCCATCCAGTTCAATCCTATTTCATCTGTTTCATCCTGTTGCATATTGGTCCAGTCTCAGTCTCAAACTCAGTCTCTGTCTCAGTCTCAGTCTCAGTCTCAGTCTCAGTCTCAGTCTCAGTCTCAGTCTCAGTCTCAGTCTGTCTCAGTCTCAGTCTCAGTCTCAGTCTCAGGCTCAGGCTCAGTCTCAGTCTCAGTCTCAGTCTCAGTCTCAGTCTCAGTCTCAGTCTCAGTCTCAGTCTCAGTCTCAGTCTCAGTCTCAGTCTCAGTCTCAGTCTCAGTCTCAGTCTCAGTCTCAGTCTCAGTCTCAGTCTCAGTCTCAGTCTCAGTCTCAGTCTCAGTCTCAGTCTCAGTCTCAGTCTCAGTCTCAGTCTCAGTCTCAGTCTCAGTCTCAGTCTCAGTCCCATTCTCAGTCTCAGTCCCAGTGTCAGTCTTAAACTCAGTCTCAGTCTCGGTCTTAGTTCCATCCTGTTACATCCTGTTCCATCCTGTTCTATCCAGTTCTATCCTGTTCCATCCTGTTTTTTCATGTTGCATCCTGTTTTATCCTGTTCCAACCTGTTCCATCCTGTTCCATCCAGTTCTAAACTGTTCTATCTTGTTCTATCCTGTTCCATCCTGTTCTATCCTGTTTCATCCTGTTCCATCCTGTTCCATCCTGTTCCATCCTGGTCCATCCTGTTCCATCCTGTCCATCCTGTTCCATCCTGTTCCATACTGTTCCATCCTGTTCCATCCTGTTCCATCCTGTTCCATCCTGTTCCATCCTGTTCCAACCTGTTCCATCCTGTTCCATCCTCTTCCATTCTGTTCCATCCTGTTCCAAACTGTTTCATCCTGTTCCACCCTGTTCCATCCTCTTCCATTCTGTTCCATCCTGTTCCATCCTGTTCTATCCTGTTCCATCCTGTATCATTCTGTTTCATCCTGTTTCAAACTGTTCCATCCTGTTTTATCATGTTGCATCCTGTTTTATCATGATTCATCCTGTTCCAAACAGTCTCAGTCCCAGTCCCAGTGTCAGTCTTAAACTCAGTCTCAGTCTCGGTCTTAGTTCCATCCTGTTACATTCTGTTCCATCCTGTTCCATCCTTTTCTATCCTGCTCTATCCAGTTCTATCCTGTTCCATCCTGTCTCAGTCCCAGTCCCAGTGTCAGTCTTAAACTCAGTCTCAGTCTCGGTCTTAGTTCCATCCTGTTACATTCTGTTCCATCCTGTTCCATCCTTTTCTATCCTGTTCTATCCAGTTCTATCCTGTTCCATCCTGTTTTTTCATGTTGCATCCTGTTTTATCCTGTTCCATCCTGTTCTAAACTGTTCTATCCTGTTCTATTTTGTTCCATCCTGTTCTATCCAGTTCTATCCTGTTCCATCCTGTTCCATCCTGTTTTTTCATGTTGCATCCTGTTTTATCCTGTTCCATCCTGTTCCATCCTGTTCCATCCTGTTCCATCCGGTTCCATCCTGTTCCATCCTGTTCCATCCTGTTCCATCCTGTACCATCCTGTCTGATCATGTTTGATCATGTTGCATCCTGTTACATCCTGTTCCATCCTGTTCCATCCTGTTCTATCCTGTTCTATCCTGTTCTATCCTGTTCCATCCTGTTTTTTCATGTTGCATCCTGTTTTATCCTGTTCCATCCTGTCCATCCTGTTCTAAACTGTTCTATCCTGTTCTATCCTGTTCCATCCTGTTCCATCCTGTTCCTTCCTGTTCCATCCTGTTCCAACCTGTTCCATCCTTTTCCATCCTGTCTGATCATGTTTGATCATGTTGCATCCTGTATTCCTGTTCCATCCTGTTCCATCCTGTTCCATCCTGTTCCATCCTGTTCCATCCTGTTCCATCCTGTTCCATCCTGTTCCATCCTGTTCCATCCTGTTCCATCCTGTTCCATCCTGTTCCATCCTGTTCCATCCTGTTCCATCCTGTTCCATCCTGTTTTATCATGTTGCATCCTGTTTTATCCTGATCCATCCAGTTCAATCCTATTTCATCTGTTTCATCCTGTTGCATATTGGTCCAATCTCAGTCTCAAACTCAGTCTCAAACTCAGTCTCAGTCTCAGTCTCAGACTCAGTTTAAGTCTCAGTCTCAGTCTCAGTCTCAGTCTCAGTCTCAGTCTCAGTCTCAGTCTCAGTCTCAGTCTCAGTCTCAGTCTCAGTCTCAGTCTCAGTCTCAGTCTCAGTCTCAGTCTCAGTCTCAGTCTCAGTCTCAGTCTCAGTCTCAGTCTCAGTCTCAGTCTCAGTCTCAGTCCCAGTCTCAGTCCCAGTCCCAGTGTCAGTCTTAAACTCAGTCTCAGTCTCGGTCTTAGTTCCATCCTGTTACATTCTGTTCCATCCTGTTCTATCCTGTTCTATCCTGTTCTATCCAGTTCAATCCTGTTCCATCCTGTTTTTTCATGTTGCATCCTGTTTTATCCTGTTCCATCCTGTTCCATCCTGTTCCATCCTGTTCTAAACTGTTCTATCCTGTTCTATCCTGTTCCATCCTGTTCCATCCTGTTTCCATCCTGTTCCATCCTGTTCCATCCTGTTCCATCCTGTTCCATCCTGTTCCATCCTGTTCCATCCTGTTCCATCCTGTTCCATCCTGTTCTATCCTGTTCCATCCTGTATCATTCTGTTTCATCCTGTTTCAAACTGTTCCATCCTGTTTTATCATGTTGCATCCTGTTTTATCATGATTCATCCTGTTCCAAACTGTTTTATCATGAAATAAAACACTTTTAACGGATACTAGCGCGGTTTTATTGAAAGTACTTTGGTAATTAGTTGGTATTTGGTTTGATTTTTGATTTTCCCGACGTTTCGGCACCTTTGCAGCTGCCGTGACCACGGCATGGCATCTTTTTTTATTCTAAAAGCCCCACCCGACTTCAATTGACGTGTTTTATTATAACAATGATAAGGCGTATCTAATGATTTGTATATTATTTCTTGCTTTTTAGAGGCAGGTTTTTTGAAGTCGGTTTTTTTGTTTTTTTTAAAAACCGTATATTTTCAAAATATAGCTGTTTTAATCTAAATTTTGTTTTCACGACATGACTACATTTTTAAAACTCAGTTTTAATATGCATCATTCTGTGTTTGTGGTTGTGTGATGTGGAGTTACTTCCTATTAATTAGTGTAGTATGCTGTTGTGAGTCGCGCCAGGTAGTCCCATTTTTTCCTAACAGAACACTCTTCACTGTACGCGCTATGGGCGGCATCTTTTTTACCAGTACGTGTACAATTGCAGCACTCCGGAGGAGATCCAGCGAGCCAAACTTCACAGTTGGCCCGCAAGTGGGGTCCCCCGCAGTGGCTGCACTTGTCTACGTCCTGTGTGCAGTACTTACGGCCATGCCCGTACAGTCAGTCTTAAACTCAGTCTCAGTCTCGGTCTTAGTTCCATCCTGTTACATTCTGTTCCATCCTGTTCCATCCTTTTCTATCCTGCTCTATCCAGTTCTATCCTGTTCCATCCTGTTTTTTTCATGTTGCATCCTGTTTTATCATGATTCATTCTGTTCCAAACAGTCTCAGTCCCAGTCCCAGTGTCAGTCTTAAACTCAGTCTCAGTCTCGGTCTTAGTTCCATCCTGTTACATTCTGTTCCATCCTGTTCCATCCTTTTCTATCCTGTTCTATCCAGTTCTATCCTGTTCCATCCTGTTTTTTCATGTTGCATCCTGTTTTATCCTGTTCCATCCTGTTCTAAACAGTTCTATCCTGTTCTATTTTGTTCCATCCTGTTCTATCCAGTTCTATCCTGTTCCATCCTGTTTTTTCATGTTGCATCCTGTTTTATCCTGTTCCATCCTGTTCCATCCTGTTCCATCCTGTTCCATCCGGTTCCATCCTGTTCCATCCTGTTCCATCCTGTTCCATCCTGTTCCATCCTGTCTGATCATGTTTGATCATGTTGCATCCTGTTACATCCTGTTCCATCCTGTTCCATCCTGTTCTATCCTGTTCTATCCTGTTCTATCCTGTTCCATCCTGTTTTTTCATGTTGCATCCTGTTTTATCCTGTTCCATCCTGTCTGATCATGTTTGATCATGTTGCATCCTGTTACATCCTGTTCCATCCTGTTCCATCCTGTTCTATCCTGTTCTATCCTGTTCTATCCTGTTCCATCCTGTTTTTTCATGTTGCATCCTGTTTTATCCTGTTCCATCCTGTTCTATCCTGTTCCATCCTGTTCCATCCTGTTCCTTCCTGTTCCATCCTGTTCCAACCTGTTCCATCCTTTTCCATCCTGTCTGATCATGTTTGATCATGTTGCATCCTGTATTCCTGTTCCATCCTGTATCATTCTGTTTCATCCTGTTTCAAACTGTTCCATCCTGTTTTATCATGTTGCATCCTGTTTTATCATGATTCATCCTGTTCCAAACTGTTTTATCATGAAATAAAACACTTTTAACGGATACTAGCGCGGTTTTATTGAAAGTACTTTGGTAATTAGTTGGTATTTGGTTTGATTTTTGATTTTCCCGACGTTTCGGCACCTTTGCAGCTGCCGTGACCACGGCATGGCATCTTTTTTTATTCTAAAAGCCCCACCCGACTTCAATTGACGTGTTTTATTATAACAATGATAAGGCGTATCTAATGATTTGTATATTATTTCTTGCTTTTTAGAGGCAGGATGAATCATGATAAAACAGGATGCAACATGATAAAACAGGATGGAACAGTTTGAAACAGGATGAAACAGAATGATACAGGATGGAACAGGATAGAACAGGATGGAACAGGATGGAACAGAATGGAAGAGGATGGAACAGGGTGGAACAGGATGAAACAGTTTGGAACAGGATGGAACAGAATGGAAAAGGATGGAACAGGATGGAACAGGATGGAACAGGATGGAACAGGATGGAACAGGATGGAACAGGATGGAACAGGATGGAACAGGATGGAACAGGATGGAACAGGATGGAAACAGGATGGAACTCGATGGAACAGGATAGAACAGGATAGAACAGTTTAGAACAGGATGGAACAGGATGGAACAGGATGGAACTAAGACCGAGACTGAGACTGAGACTGAGACTGAGACTGAGACTGAGACTGAGACTGAGACTGAGACTGAGACTGAGACTGAGACTGAGACTGAGACTGAGACTGAGACTGAGACTGAGACTGAGACTGAGACTGAGACTGAGACTGAGACTGAGACTGAGACTGAGACTGAGACTGAGACTGAGACTGAGACTGAGACTGAGACTGAGACTGAGACTGAGACTGAGACTGAGACTGAGACTGAGACTGAGACTGAGACTGAGACTGAGACTGAGACTGAGACTGAGACAGACTGAGACTGAGACTGAGACTGAGACTGAGACTGAGACTGAGACTGAGACTGAGACTGAGACTGAGACTGAGACTGAGACTGAGACTGAGACTGAGACTGAGACTGAGACTGAGACTGAGACTGAGACTGAGACTGAGACTGAGACTGGACCAATATGCAACAGGATGAAACAGATGAAATAGGATTGAACTGGATGGATCAGGATAAAACAGGATGCAACATGATAAAACAGGATGGAACAGGATGGAACAGGATGGAACAGGATGTAACAGGATGGAACAGGATAAAACAGGATGCAACATGATAAAACAGAATGGAACCGGATAGAACTGGATAGAACAGGATGAACAATTTGGAACAGGATGTAACAGGATGGAACAGAATGGAACAGGATAAAACAGGATGCAACATAATAAAACAGAATGATAGAACTGGATAGAACAGGATGAACAGTTTGGAACAGGATGGAACAGGATGAAACAGGACGGAACAGGATGGAACAGGATGGAACAGGAAAAACAGGATGGAACAAAATGTAACAGGATGGAACTGAGACCGAGACTGAGACGGAGACTGAGACTGAGACTGAAACGGAGACTGATGCAACATGATAAAACAGTTTGGAACAGGATGAATCATGATAAAAAAGGATGCAACATGATAAAACAGGATGGAACAGTTTGAAACAGGATGAAACAGAATGATACAGGATGGAACAGGATAGAACAGGATGGAACAGAATGGAAGAGGATGGAACAGGGTGGAACAGGATGAAACAGTTTGGAACAGGATGGAACAGAATGGAAGAGGATGGAACAGGATGGAACAGGATGGAACAGGATGGAACAGGATGGAACAGGGTGGAACAGGATGGAACAGGATGGAACAGGATGGAACAGGATGAAACAGGATGCAACATGATCAAACATGATCAGACAGGATGGAACAGGATGGAACAGGATAAAACAGGATGCAACATGAAAAAACAGGATGGAACAGGATTGAACTGGATAGAACAGGATAGAACAGGATGGAACAGAATGTAACAGGATGGAACTAAGACCGAGACTGAGACTGAGTTTAAGACTGACACTGGGACTGGGACTGAGACTGGGACTGAGACTGAGACTGAGACTGAGACTGAGACTGAGACTGAGACTGAGACTGAGACTGAGACTGAGACTGAGACTGAGACTGAGACTGAGACTGAGACTGAGACTGAGACTGAGACTGAGACTGAGACTGAGACTGAGACTGAGACTGAGACTGAGACTGAGACTGAGACTGAGACTGAGACTGAGACTGAGACTGAGACTGAGACTGAGACTGAGACTGAGACTGAGACTGAGACTGAGACTGAGACTGAGACTGAGACTGAGACTTAAACTGAGTCTGAGACTGAGACTGAGTTTGAGACTGAGTTTGAGACTGAGAGTGGACCAATATGCAACAGGATGAAACAGATGAAATAGGATTGAACTGGATGGATCAGGATAAAACAGGATGCAACATGATAAAACAGGATGGAACAGGATGGAACAGGATGGAACAGGATGGAACAGGATGGAACAGAATAGAACAGGATAAAACAGGATGCAACATGATAAAACAGAATGGAACCGGTTAGAACTGGATAGAACAGGATGAACAGTTTGGAACAGGATGGAACAGGATGGAACAGAATGGAACAGGATGAAACAGGATGCAACATGATCAAACATGATCAGACAGGATGGAAAAGGATGGAACAGGTTGGAACAGGATGGAACAGGATGGAACAGGATGAAACAGGATAGAACAGTTTAGAACAGGATGGACAGGATGGAACAGGATAAAACAGGATGCAACATGAAAAAACAGGATGGAACAGGATAGAACAGGATGGAACAGGAGGATACAGGATGCAACATGATCAAACATGATCAGACAGGATGGAACAGGATGGAACAGGATGGAACCGGATGGAACAAGATGGAACAGTATGGAACAGGATGAATCATGATAAAACAGGATGCAACATGATAAAACAGGATGGAACAGTTTGAAACAGGATGAAACAGAATGATACAGGATGGAACAGGATAGAACAGGATGGAACAGGATGGAACAGAATGGAAGAGGATGGAACAGGATGGAACAGGATGGAACAGGATGGAACAGGATGGAACAGGATGGAACAGGATGGAACAGGATGGAACAGGATGGAACAGGATGGAACAGGATGGAAACAGGATGGAACTCGATGGAACAGGATAGAACAGGATAGAACAGTTTAGAACAGGATGGAACAGGATGGAACAGGATGGAACTAAGACCGAGACTGAGACTGAGACTGAGACTGAGACTGAGACTGAGACTGAGACTGAGACTGAGACTGAGACTGAGACTGAGACTGAGACTGAGACTGAGACTGAGACTGAGACTGAGACTGAGACTGAGACTGAGACTGAGACTGAGACTGAGACTGAGACTGAGACTGAGACTGAGACTGAGACTGAGACTGAGACTGAGACTGAGACTGAGACTGAGACTGAGACTGAGACTGAGACTGAGACTGAGACTGAGACTGAGACTGAGACTGAGACTGAGACTGAGACTGAGACTGAGACTGAGACTGAGCCTGAGACTGAGACTGAGACAGACTGAGACTGAGACTGAGACTGAGACTGAGACTGAGACTGAGACTGAGACTGAGACTGAGACTGAGACTGAGACTGAGACTGAGACTGAGACTGAGACTGAGACTGGACCAATATGCAACAGGATGAAACAGATGAAATAGGATTGAACTGGATGGATCAGGATAAAACAGGATGCAACATGATAAAACAGGATGGAACAGGATGGAACAGGATGTAACAGGATGGAACAGGATAAAACAGGATGCAACATGATAAAACAGAATGGAACCGGATAGAACTGGATAGAACAGGATGAACAATTTGGAACAGGATGTAACAGGATGGAACAGAATGGAACAGGATAAAACAGGATGCAACATAATAAAACAGAATGATAGAACTGGATAGAACAGGATGAACAGTTTGGAACAGGATGGAACAGGATGAAACAGGACGGAACAGGATGGAACAGGATGGAACAGGAAAAACAGGATGGAACAAAATGTAACAGGATGGAACTGAGACCGAGACTGAGACGGAGACTGAGACTGAGACTGAAACGGAGACTGATGCAACATGATAAAACAGTTTGGAACAGGATGAATCATGATAAAAAAGGATGCAACATGATAAAACAGGATGGAACAGTTTGAAACAGGATGAAACAGAATTATACAGGATGGAACAGGATAGAACAGGATGGAACAGAATGGAAGAGGATGGAACAGGGTGGAACAGGATGAAACAGTTTGGAACAGGATGGAACAGAATGGAAGAGGATGGAACAGGATGGAACAGGATGGAACAGGATGGAACAGGATGGAACAGGGTGGAACAGGATGGAACAGGATGGAACAGGATGGAACAGGATGGAACAGGATGGAACAGGATGGAACAGGATGGAACAGGATGGAACAGGATGGAACAGGATGGAACAGGATGGAACAGGATGGAACAGGATGGAACAGGATGGAACAGGATGGAACAGGATAGAACAGGATGGAACAAAATGTAACAGGATGGAACTGAGACCGAGACTGAGACGGACACTGAGACTAAGACTGAGACCGAGACTGAGACTGAAACGGAGACGGAGACTGCTCACTTCTCAAGCTTACGCGCTCACTAGACATGAAATAAAACACTTTTAACGGATACTAGCGCGGTTTTATTGAAAGTACTTTGGTAATTAGTTGGTATTTGGTTTGATTTTTGATTTTCCCGACGTTTCGGCACCTTTGCAGCTGCCGTGACCACGGCAGCTGCAAAGGTGTCGAAACGTCCTGTTCCATTCTGTTCCATCCTGTTCCAAACTGTTCATCCTGTTCTATCCAGTTCTATCCGGTTCCATTCTGTTTGATCATGTTGCATTCTGTTTTATCCTGTTCCATTCTGTTCCATCCTGTTACATCCTGTTCCATCCTGTTTTATCATGTTTCATCCTGTTCCATCCTGTATCATTCTGTTTCATCCTGTTTCAAACTGTTCCATCCTGTTTTATCATGTTGCATCCTGTTTTATCATGATTCATCCTGTTCCAATCTGTTTTATCATGTTGCATCAGTCTCCGTTTCAGTCTCAGTCTCGGTCTCAGTCTTAATCTCAGTGTCCGTCTCAGTCTCAGTCTCCGTCTCAGTCTCGGTCTCAGTTCCATCCTGATCCATCCTGTTCCATCCTGTTTCCATCCTGTTCCATCCTGTTCCATCCTGTTCCATCCTGTTTCATCCTGTTCCATCCTGTTCCAAACTGTTCATCCTGTTCTATCCAGTTCTTTCATTCTGTTTTATTATGTTGCATCCTGTTTTATCCTGTTCCATTCTGTTCCATCCTGTTACATCCTGTTCCAAATTGTTCATCCTGTTCTATCCAGTTCTATCCGGTTCCATCCTGTTTTATCATGTTTCATCCTGTTCCATCCTGTATCATTCTGTTTCATCCTGTTTCAAACTGTTCCATCCTGTTTTATCATGTTGCATCCTGTTTTATCATGATTCATCCTGTTCCAATCTGTTTTATCATGTTGCATCAGTCTCAGTCTCAGTCTCAGTCTCAGTCTCAGTCTCAGTCTCAGTCTCAGTCTGTCTCAGTCTCAGTCTCAGTCTCAGTCTCAGTCTCAGGCTCAGTCTCAGTCTCAGTCTCAGTGTCAGTCTCAGTCTCAGTCTCAGTCTCAGTCTCAGTCTCAGTCTCAGTCTCAGTCTCAGTCTCAGTCTCAGTTCCATCCTGTTTTATCATGTTGCATCCTGTTTTATCATGATTCATCCTGTTCCAATCTGTTTTATCATGTTGCATCAGTCTCCGTTTCAGTCTCAGTCTCGGTCTCAGTCTTAATCTCAGTGTCCGTCTCAGTCTCAGTCTCCGTCTCAGTCTCGGTCTCAGTTCCATCCTGATCCATCCTGTTCCATCCTGTTTCCATCCTGTTCCATCCTGTTCCATCCTGTTCCATCCTGTTCCATCCTCTTCCATTCTGTTCCATCCTGTTCCAAACTGTTTCATCCTGTTCCACCCTGTTCCATCCTCTTCCATTCTGTTCCATCCTGTTCTATCCTGTTCCATCCTGTATCATTCTGTTTCATCCTGTTTCAAACTGTTCCATCCTGTTTTATCATGTTGCATCCTTTTTTATCATGATTCATCCTGTTCCAAACTGTTTTATCATGTTGCATCAGTCTCCGTTTCAGTCTCAGTCTCAGTCTCCGTCCCAGTCTCGGTCTCAGTTCCATCCTGTTACATTTTGTTCCATCCTGTTTTTCCTGTTCCATCCTGTTCCATCCTTTTCCGTCCTGTTTCATCCTGTTCCAAACTGTTCATCCTGTTCTATCCAGTTCTATCATTCTGTTTTATTATGTTGCATCCTGTTTTATCCTGTTCCATTCTGTTCCATCCTGTTACATCCTGTTCCAAATTGTTCATCCTGTTCTATCCAGTTGTATCCGGTTCCATTCTGTTTTATCATGTTGCATCCTGTTTTATCCTGTTCCATCCTGTTACATCCTGTTCCATCCTGTTCCATCCTGTTCCATCCTGTTCCATCCTGTTCCATCCTGTTCCATCCTGTTCCATCCTGTTCCATCCTGTTCCATCCTGTTCCATCCTGTTCCATCCTGTTCCATCCTGTTCCATCCTGTTCCATCCTGTTCCATCCTGTTCCATCCTGTTCCATCCTGTTCCATCCTGTTCCATCCTGTTCCATCCTGTTTTATCATGTTGCATCTTGTTTTATCCTGATCCATCCAGTTCAATCCTATTTCATCTGTTTCATCCTGTTGCATATTGGTCCAGTCTCAGTCTCAAACTCAGTCTCTGTCTCAGTCTCAGTCTCAGTCTCAGTCTCAGTCTCAGTCTCAGTCTCAGTCTCAGTCTCAGTCTCAGTCTCAGTCTGTCTCAGTCTCAGTCTCAGTCTCAGTCTCAGTCTCAGGCTCAGTCTCAGTCTCAGTCTCAGTGTCAGTCTCAGTCTCAGTCTCAGTCTCAGTCTCAGTCTCAGTCTCAGTCTCAGTCTCAGTCTCAGTCTCCGTCTCAGTCTCAGTTCCATCCTGTTACATTTTGTTCCATCCTGTTTTTCCTGTTCCATCCTGTTCTATCCTGTTCCGTCCTGTTTCATCCTGTTCCATCCTGTTCCAAACTGTTCATCCTGTTCTATCCAGTTCTATCATTCTGTTTTATTATGTTGCATCCTGTTTTATCCTGTTCCATTCTGTTCCATCCTGTTACATCCTGTTCCAAATTGTTCATCCTGTTCTATCCAGTTCTATCCGGTTCCATTCTGTTTTATCATGTTGCATCCTGTTTTATCCTGTTCCATCCTGTTACATCCTGTTCCATCCTGTTCCATCCTGTTCCATCCTGTTCCATCCTGTTTTTTCATGTTGCATCCTGTTTTATCCTGTTCCATCCTGTTCCATCCTGTCTGATCATGTTTGATCATGTTGCATCCTGTTTCATCCTGTTCCATTCTGTTCCATCCTGTTCCAAACTGTTCATCCTGTTCTATCCAGTTCTATCCGGTTCTATTCTGTTTGATCATTTTGCATCCTGTTTTATCCTGTTCCATTCTGTTACATCCTGTTACATCCTGTTCCATCCTGTTCCATCCTGTTTTATCATGTTGCATCCTGTTTTATCCTGATCCATCCAGTTCAATCCTATTTCATCTGTTTCATCCTGTTGCATATTGGTCCAGTCTCAGTCTCAAACTCAGTCTCAGTCTCAGTTCCATCCTGTTTTATCATGTTGCATCCTGTTTTATCATGATTCATCCTGTTCCAATCTGTTTTATCATGTTGCATCAGTCTCCGTTTCAGTCTCAGTCTCGGTCTCAGTCTTAATCTCAGTGTCCGTCTCAGTCTCAGTCTCGGTCTCAGTTCCATCCTGATCCATCCTGTTCCATCCTGTTTCCATCCTGTTCCATCCTGTTCCATCCTGTTCCATCCTCTTCCATTCTGTTCCATCCTGTTCCAAACTGTTTCATCCTGTTCCACCCTGTTCCATCCTCTTCCATTCTGTTCCATCCTGTTCTATCCTGTTCCATCCTGTATCATTCTGTTTCATCCTGTTTCAAACTGTTCCATCCTGTTTTATCATGTTTTATCATGTTGCATCCTTTTTTATCATGATTCATCCTGTTCCAAACTGTTTTATCATGTTGCATCAGTCTCCGTTTCAGTCTCAGTCTCAGTCTCCGTCCCAGTCTCGGTCTCAGTTCCATCCTGTTACATTTTGTTCCATCCTGTTTTTCCTGTTCCATCCTGTTCCATCCTTTTCCGTCCTGTTTCATCCTGTTCCAAACTGTTCATCCTGTTCTATCCAGTTCTATCATTCTGTTTTATTATGTTGCATCCTGTTTTATCCTGTTCCATTCTGTTCCATCCTGTTACATCCTGTTCCAAATTGTTCATCCTGTTCTATCCAGTTGTATCCGGTTCCATTCTGTTTTATCATGTTGCATCCTGTTTTATCCTGTTCCATCCTGTTCCATCCTGTTCCATCCTGTTCCATCCTGTTCCATCCTGTTCCATCCTGTTCCATCCTGTTCCATCCTGTTCCATCCTGTTCCATCCTGTTCCATCCTGTTCCATCCTGTTTTATCATGTTGCATCTTGTTTTATCCTGATCCATCCAGTTCAATCCTATTTCATCTGTTTCATCCTGTTGCATATTGGTCCAGTCTCAGTCTCAAACTCAGTCTCTGTCTCAGTCTCAGTCTCAGTCTCAGTCTCAGTCTCAGTCTCAGTCTCAGTCTCAGTCTCAGTCTGTCTCAGTCTCAGTCTCAGTCTCAGTCTCAGGCTCAGTCTCAGTCTCAGTCTCAGTGTCAGTCTCAGTCTCAGTCTCAGTCTCAGTCTCAGTCTCAGTCTCAGTCTCAGTCTCAGTCTCAGTCTCAGTCTCAGTCTCAGTCTCAGTCTCCGTCTCAGTCTCAGTTCCATCCTGTTACATTTTGTTCCATCCTGTTTTTCCTGTTCCATCCTGTTCTATCCTGTTCCGTCCTGTTTCATCCTGTTCCATCCTGTTCCAAACTGTTCATCCTGTTCTATCCAGTTCTATCATTCTGTTTTATTATGTTGCATCCTGTTTTATCCTGTTCCATTCTGTTCCATCCTGTTACATCCTGTTCCAAATTGTTCATCCTGTTCTATCCAGTTCTATCCGGTTCCATTCTGTTTTATCATGTTGCATCCTGTTTTATCCTGTTCCATCCTGTTACATCCTGTTCCATCCTGTTCCATCCTGTTCCATCCTGTTCCATCCTGTTTTTTCATGTTGCATCCTGTTTTATCCTGTTCCATCCTGTTCCATCCTGTCTGATCATGTTTGATCATGTTGCATCCTGTTTCATCCTGTTCCATTCTGTTCCATCCTGTTCCAAACTGTTCATCCTGTTCTATCCAGTTCTATCCGGTTCCATTCTGTTTGATCATTTTGCATCCTGTTTTATCCTGTTCCATTCTGTTACATCCTGTTACATCCTGTTCCATCCTGTTTTATCATGTTGCATCCTGTTTTATCCTGATCCATCCAGTTCAATCCTATTTCATCTGTTTCATCCTGTTGCATATTGGTCCAGTCTCAGTCTCAAACTCAGTCTCAGTCTCAGTTCCATCCTGTTTTATCATGTTGCATCCTGTTTTATCATGATTCATCCTGTTCCAATCTGTTTTATCATGTTGCATCAGTCTCCGTTTCAGTCTCAGTCTCGGTCTCAGTCTTAATCTCAGTGTCCGTCTCAGTCTCAGTCTCGGTCTCAGTTCCATCCTGATCCATCCTGTTCCATCCTGTTTCCATCCTGTTCCATCCTGTTCCATCCTGTTCCATCCTCTTCCATTCTGTTCCATCCTGTTCCAAACTGTTTCATCCTGTTCCACCCTGTTCCATCCTCTTCCATTCTGTTCCATCCTGTTCTATCCTGTTCCATCCTGTATCATTCTGTTTCATCCTGTTTCAAACTGTTCCATCCTGTTTTATCATGTTGCATCCTTTTTTATCATGATTCATCCTGTTCCAAACTGTTTTATCATGTTGCATCAGTCTCCGTTTCAGTCTCAGTCTCAGTCTCCGTCCCAGTCTCGGTCTCAGTTCCATCCTGTTACATTTTGTTCCATCCTGTTTTTCCTGTTCCATCCTTTTCCGTCCTGTTTCATCCTGTTCCAAACTGTTCATCCTGTTCTATCCAGTTCTATCATTCTGTTTTATTATGTTGCATCCTGTTTTATCCTGTTCCATTCTGTTCCATCCTGTTACATCCTGTTCCAAATTGTTCATCCTGTTCTATCCAGTTCTATCCGGTTCCATTCTGTTTTATCATGTTGCATCCTGTTTTATCCTGTTCCATCCTGTTACATCCTGTTCCATCCTGTTCCATCCTGTTCCATCCTGTTCCATCCTGTTCCATCCTGTTCCATCCTGTTCCATCCTGTTCCATCCTGTTTTATCATGTTGCATCTTGTTTTATCCTGATCCATCCAGTTCAATCCTATTTCATCTGTTTCATCCTGTTGCATATTGGTCCAGTCTCAGTCTCAAACTCAGTCTCTGTCTCAGTCTCAGTCTCAGTCTCAGTCTCAGTCTCAGTCTGTCTCAGTCTCAGTCTCAGTCTCAGGCTCAGTCTCAGTCTCAGTCTCAGGCTCAGTCTCAGTCTCAGTCTCAGTCTCAGTCTCAGTCTCAGTCTCAGTCTCAGTCTCAGTCTCAGTCTCAGTCTCAGTCTCAGTCTCAGTCTCAGTCTCAGTCTCAGTCTCAGTCTCAGTCTCAGTCTCAGTCTCAGTCTCAGTCTCAGTCTCAGTCTCAGTCTCAGTCTCAGTCTCAGTCTCAGTCTCAGTCTCAGTCTCAGTCTCAGTCTCAGTCTCAGTCTCAGTCTCAGTCTCAGTCTCAGTCTCAGTCTCAGTCTCAGTCTCAGTCTCAGTCCTAGTCTCAGTCTCAGTCTCAGTCTCAGTCTCAGTCTCAGTCTCAGTCTCCGTCCCATTCTCAGTCTCAGTCCCAGTGTCAGTCTTAAACTCAGTCTCAGTCTCGGTCTTAGTTCCATCCTGTTACATCCTGTTCCATCCTGTTCTATCCAGTTCTATCCTGTTCCATCCTGTTTTTTCATGTTGCATCCTGTTTTATCCTGTTCCATCCTGTTCCATCCTGTTCCATCCTGTTCCATCCTGTTCTAAACTGTTCTATCTTGTTCTATCCTGTTCCATCCTGTTCCATCCTGTTCTATCCTGTTTCATCCTGTTCCATCCTGTTCCATCCTGTTCTTTCCTGGTCCATCCTGTTCCATCCTGTCCATCCTGTTCCATCCTGTTCCATACTGTTCCATCCTGTTCCATCCTGTTCCATCCTGTTCCATCCTGTTCCATCCTGTTCCATCCTGTTCCATCCTCTTCCATTCTGTTCCATCCTGTTCCAAACTGTTTCATCCTGTTTCACCCTGTTCCATCCTCTTCCATTCTGTTCCATCCTGTTCCATCCTGTTCTATCCTGTTCCATCCTGTATCATTCTGTTTCATCCTGTTTCAAACTGTTCCATCCTGTTTTATCATGTTGCATCCTGTTTTATCATGATTCATCCTGTTCCAAACTGTTTTATCATGTTGCATCAGTCTCCGTTTCAGTCTCAGTCTCGGTTTTAGTCTTAGTCTCAGTGTCCGTCTCAGTCTCAGTCTCCGTCTCAGTCTCGGTCTCAGTTCCATCCTGTTATATTTTGTTCCATCCTGTTCTATCCTGTTCCATCCTGTTCCATCCTGTTCCATCCTGTTCTATCCTGTTCTATCCAGTTCAATCCTGTTCCATCCTGTTTTTTCATGTTGCATCCTGTTTTATCCTGTTCCATCCTGTTCCATCCTGTTCTAAACTGTTCTATCCTGTTCCATCCTGTTCCATCCTGTTTCCATCCTGTTCCATCCTGTTCCATCCTGATCCATCCTGTTCCATCCTCTTCCATTCTGTTCCATCCTGTTCCAAACTGTTTCATCCTGTTCCACCCTGTTCCATCCTCTTCCATTCTGTTCCATCCTGTTCCATCCTGTTCTATCCTGTTCCATCCTGTATCATTCTGTTTCATCCTGTTTTAAACTGTTCCATCCTGTTCCAACCTGTTCCATCCTTTTCCATCCTGTCTGATCATGTTTGATCATGTTGCATCCTGTTTCATCCTGTTCCATTCTGTTCCATCCTGTTCCATCCTGTTCCAAACTGTTCATCCTGTTCTATCCAGTTCTAACCGGTTCCATTCTGTTTTATCATGTTGCATCCTGTTTTATCCTGTTCTATTCTGTTCCATCCTGTTACATCCTGTTCCATCCTGTTCCATCCTGTTCCATCCTGTTCCATCCTGTTCCATCCTGTTCCATCCTGTTCCATCCTGTTCCATCCTGTTCCATCCTGTTCCATCCTGTTCCATCCTGTTCCATCCTGTTCCATCCTGTTCCATCCTGTTCCATCCTGTTCCATCCTGTTCCATCCTGTTCCATCCTGTTCCATCCTGTTCCATCCTGTTTTATCATGTTGCATCCTGTTTTATCCTGTTCTATTCTGTTCCATCCTGTTACATCCTGTTCCATCCTGTTCCATCCTGTTCCATCCTGTTCCATCCTGTTCCATCCTGTTCCATCCTGTTCCATCCTGTTCCATCCTGTTCCATCCTGTTCCATCCTGTTCCATCCTGTTCCATCCTGTTCCATCCTGTTCCATCCTGTTCCATCCTGTTCCATCCTGTTCCATCCTGTTTTATCATGTTGCATCCTTTTTTATCCTGATCCATCCAGTTCAATCCTATTTCATCTGTTTCATCCTGTTGCATATTGGTCCAGTCTCAGTCTCAAACTCAGTCCCAGTCTCAGTCCCAGTCCCAGTGTCAGTCTTAAACTCAGTCTCAGTCTCGGTCTTAGTTCCATCCTGTTACATTCTGTTCCATCCTGTTCTATCCTGTTCTATCCAGTTCAATCCTGTTCCATCCTGTTTTTTCATGTTGCATCCTGTTTTATCCTGTTCCATCCTGTTCCATCCTGTCTGATCATGTTTGATCATGTTGCATCCTGTTTCATCCTATTCCATTCTGTTCCATCCTGTTCCAAACTGTTCATCCTGTTCTATCCAGTTCTATCCGGTTCCATTCTGTTTGATCATGTTGCATCCTGTTTTATCCTGTTCCATTCTGTTACATCCTGTTACATCCTGTTCCATCCTGTTCCATCCTGTTTTATCATGTTGCATCCTGTTTTATCCTGATCCATCCAGTTCAATCCTATTTCATCTGTTTCATCCTGTTGCATATTGGTCCAGTCTCAGTCTCAAACTCAGTCTCAGTCTCAGTCTCAGTCTCAGTCTCAGTCCCAGTCTCAGTCCCAGTCTCAGTCCCAGTCCCAGTGTCAGTCTTAAACTCAGTCTCGGTCTAAGTCTCAGTTCCATCCTGTTCCTGTTCCAAACTGTTTTATCCTGATCCAAACTGTTTTATCCTGTAGGATGGTCATGCTCTCTTTAATCATTTCTGCGGTGGTGTGGGGCGGGTCGTTACGTTCCCTCAAATATGGTTGAGCGAAGCGATGGCTATTCCACGCGTCATGCTCGTGAACGGGTGCTGCCAGTGGGAATGGGTCTGCTTCTGAGTACCTATCTTAACGCTTATTGAATTGTAAGAATTGCGTTTTTTTTATTATTATTTTTTATGTCTTGTATCAAGTGTTTTTTGGTAAATTTTGCCTACTTAGGTGCATTTTCGAGTAGCAGACATAGTGATTACTGATTTCTCAACTAGTTGAAAGTTATTTACTCTCACAATTACCTATCCGATATGTAGTAATTTCAACCTACCTACCCATTGTGTGCAAACTTTTGTTAATTATTGTGATGGAAAATGACCTCTCCACTCATCCAATGCTCACGCTGCTTGGCGTACGGGCATGGCCGTAAGTACTGCACACAGGACGTAGACAAGTGCAGCCACTGCGGGGGACCCCACTTGCGGGCCAACTGTGAAGTTTGGCTCGCTGGATCTCCTCCGGAGTGCTGCAATTGTACACGTACTGGTAAAAAAGATGCCGCCCATAGCGCGTACAGTGAAGAGTGTTCTGTTAGGAAAAAATGGGACTACCTGGCGCGACTCACAACAGCATACTACACTAATTAATAGGAAGTAACTCCACATCACACAACCACAAACACAGAATGATGCATATTAAAACTGAGTTTTAAAAATGTAGTCATGCCGTGAAAACAAAATTTAGATTAAAACAGCTATATTTTGAAAATATACGGTTTTTAAAAAAAACAAAAAAACCGACTTCAAAAAACCTGCCTCTAAAAAGCAAGAAATAATATACAAATCATTAGATACGCCTTATCATTGTTATAATAAAACACGTCAATTGAAGTCGGGTGGGGCTTTTAGAATAAAAAAAGGAAGATGTACTCCAGCCCCACCCGACTTTAATTTTTTAACAATTTTTTTATTTTTAGTGTAAGTACCTTCTGTATTAGGTAGTGTAGGTAAGTATATTATTTAGGTAGAAAAATCGGCCTAGCCAAACGTGAGATAATCGCGGAGAAACATACATACAATACCTCCTTTTTTTGAAGTCGGTTAAAAAGACTACACAAAGGTATTCCTTCCCCAACAAAAAAAATCACCTAATTCGGTTCATAAATAACAAAATTGTCAAGTTAGTTGATTTAATTTCATAGTATTTTCAGGATTACTTGTAAACTACTGAACCGATTTGAAAAAAAATGAAATGGGACCATCTCGCAAGAAAACTCAATCGAACAAAAAAAGAATTATCTAAATCGGTCCATAAATGTCGAAGATACGCGCGAACAACGATAAAAAAAAAAAAAAAAAAAAAAAAAACAAAAAAAAACATACAATCGAATTGAGAACCTCCTCCTTTTGATGAAGTCGGTTAAAAATGCCGATTAGTCGATTGAGCACACAATCGCCAATGTTCGAGAAAATAGACTAGTAAAACTGTAAATTTTCCAATGCTTCAAATATTATAATTTATAATATTTATTAAATTAATAGTTAATAAATACTATATCTATTAAAAAAAATAAAAAAAAACATTTCTTTCAGACTAAGTTTGTCCATATAAATTGTTAATGACATTTTACAAACTATGTTAGTATTATGCTACTGTTAGTATTTTCTTACAGCTATGTTAATGTCCAGCACATGAAGTTTTATCAACCTCCCCAGTACAGGCAATTCCGGGCTGTCAGCAATTTGCGTCAGCACAGCGTTTGGGCTCCGCCTTAGACGGTTCACAAGAGATGCAGATTTTTTACGCATTATTGCATAAAAATCATCAAGCCTTGCATCAGCAAACATGCCTGATGCACTACAGAATTTAGGCAATCTCAATAACATTCTTAAGGTACTGTACCCTGAGAGCACTGTAGGCCCGCTGAGAATAGTTGGTCCACAGAGAACTTAAGTGTAGAAATTTTGACAAAAGGCTCTGAAAATCATGAGTTTCATATTGCTACACATTTCTCTACAAACAAATTTCGCTACATTTATTCGTTTATCGACGAAGAAAATAGTATGAAACATAGTATATTAATTTCCTTTGCCATAATATAGTCATATTTTATGTATGTAAGACATATTTTACGTATCTCATATAATGTATACATTCGTTTTTCGGATCACCTGTTGATTGACATTGTTGTTCTTTGACATTCTATTTCTATGGTTAAATCACTCTCTTATATATGATACAGGTTTACACAGAATATTAATAACGTAAGTTGTAAATGAAATGAACTGTTTAATTTTAATCCATTGACGAAAAATACTAGTTCAAATATTTTGATAGTATGAATCACCAGCACGTTAATTATGTCGATTTTGCAGTATGATGTTATTCCGAACGTTAAATTATGTAAAGCTTTTGTCAACAAAGTAATTTTGTTGACAAAACAGCTTTTCATATCAGAATTCCATATCGAAACTTTATCGTAACTCAATGGACGCTAAAGGAAACCATATTATTTGATTGGGTATACATTCTGAACAATATCAATAGAATAACTTACTAGTAACGTCGTTTAGCCAGTCATGGTCATATAAGATGGAAATTCCTACGAAATCAGTTGTTAGGGGAAGTTACTCAGCATGTTTCGAAGAATAATCTATCTAATCTATGTATACGATACACGATTATACTGCCAGTATGGCAACGGGTGTATTCGGTACTTACATCATAATAATATATAGGGAAACTAGCGCCGTCACTACATTTATTTTTGTTACTCGTAAACCAAGTCAATATTTAAAAAAAGCTCATGTAATAATTTCTTAAATTGTCTCTGAATAACTCTTCAAAAGTTTTCATTCTTTCTGTAAGTTTTAAAATCCATTGTAGCTCAAAGTGGGCACTTTTGGCAATTATGGATTTTAAAACTTACAGAATGAATGATAACTGTTGAAGAGTTATTCAAAAATATTAGAGACAATTTAAGAAATTTTTACATGAGCTTTTTTTATCCTTTTTAGAAAGTGACCTCATCTATATTTAACAAGGTTTCAATGCCTCTCAATGCCCCTTTTAACCGCCTCTGTGGTCTAGTAGTTCGCCCACCCGTGTAAGACGCAGGGGTCCCGTGTTTGATTCCCAGGTGGAACTCTGTTTGGTTGGTGGTAAGGCGTTTTTCAAGTTCGCCTGGATATACTACCACCATCTTACCTACGTCTGACGCCGTAACAACATTTAAAAATTATTGTGTTCCGGTAGTTGTGGAACGGCTACACTCCGGGGCGGTGCAGTGCGCTTCCACCTTCGGCCTTATCATCACTTAACATCAGATGAGGTGAAGGCGAAGCACTATCCCGTTGTACATAAAAAAAGATAAAATTTATGTAAATTCTGCGCCAACAAGTCATATCCAGAAGTCTGCTCAGAACCATGCGTTGGATTAGTTAGTCTTTCTCGTTTTCTTTTTGGCAAAGGACACTAAAATACGTCGCTTTGTACCGCAATCGCTCTGAAGTTGCAGCGGATCACTGTCTATTGACAATTTAGTCGCATTGTAAGCACCTAAAATTGTTTACGTTACGAGCCAAAACCATCCATTATTGCTTCATATCGATGCATAAAAAAATCACTAACTGCTAAAAGTTTTATAGGCTTCTATCTCTATTCTATCCACGAGAAATGCGGGCGAAATCATTCGAGGCAAGTGACTGGTAAATCGGCCTGAAAATTCTGTGTAGAACACTTTAGAGAAAATGTAATTGGATTCCTTTGAAACACCCCTTATGCCTGACATGCACTTGGCTTAGAACAATGGATCTAATTAACTCATGACTTAACTTTCGTTAAGTTAGTTAGCAGTTAAAGAAGAGGAGCAAAGTATGTTGAGTGAAGTTTGAAATAGTTCAGCTGCTAGTGGTAGTGCGGACTATACCTGGGAATGTTTGCTTACTTTTTTAAGTTGGATAAATAGGTTTCTAGGGGAAGAAGACACATTCATTCTGGTCACAACTACATACAGAACTTAGATTTAAAGAAGCATTTAAGCTTTTACTGGGGAAGTATATTATAACGTAAAGTTCAGGACTATTTTTAACTAGGAAAAATACGTAGGTGCCCAAAAATGTTTATTGTCATGGTCATGGTCATGTCCTGGATAATTTTATCTTACAGTTTGTAATATTTACTGTTCATTGTACGTTCAAATAAAGAAGCTCCTATGGCTTGAATTCTTTGATTACCTACCTCAAACTATACTTACAGAAGTGATATTTTAAATAACAATGTGTAAACTGACAAACCTGACAAAATCCAATTGATTTCAATAAATATTGATGGCGTATGACGTTACTTTACGTATATTGCGATTTGCAAGTATTTTTGTACATATATAAACTAACTTGACGAAGAAATCTTGAGCTCGGCAAAAGTTTAGCCAAGCTTCTGTGGAAGTTTCAGACCGGAACGTCAAAACTATATAACAACTTGTAACGAAGATTACAGAAATGTATATTTATCACACTAATAATGTGATAAGAATAACATTAGATTATAGTCTAGGGCCTGTAAGAATTAGGTATAATATCACGTTATCTGAAACTGAAATAATGAGTGTTTTTGTTAAGGTACTGAAAAAGTGTATAATTAATTATTATCCTCAATATTTTTTTCTTTCATTATATGTATCATTATAATAATCATTCTATACATATAGGGCGTCCTACCGCTCTGTCATACTGAGGGAAAGTACTTAAAATATATGATAGGTTATCATTTTTTTTCCTAAATAACATAACATCAGTTATTGTATAAAATAGGAATAACATTAAAATATAAATAAAACTATTTAAATACATACTTTCTCTCTGTGTAGCATAGCCTTGGGCCGCTCTGTATATATTTAATATCGAGACGGAAAAGGAAGTTTAATTAAATATTTCAGATCAGCGACTGGCTCACTTAGATTATAAAAAAAAACCGGTCAAGAGCGAGTCGGACTCGCGCACCGAGGGTTTCCATACCATCATAATAAATACACTGCAGAGCTGTAGAATAATAAAATTATTATTGCAGTATTAGGTCAGCACCATCTCTTGGCCGATAGTGGAACTATTTTTTTTTCTTAGGTCAGCGCCATCTCTTGACCAATAGTGGAATTTAAGTTTTCTTAGCTCAGGCCATCTGTTGACTGGTAGAGGAACTAATTAATTTTTGTTTGTTTTTTGAATTGCTAAAAAAGCGTGTTACATTGAGACATCGTTTTATTTTTCCTGTAATCTTTACATAAACTACTATCACATAGAATTATTTCAGATTTTTCTCTTTGCAAACTTCGGAGATAAGGGGGAACGGTATTTTTTTTACATATTTCATCATAAGTCGAAAAAATATTTAAAATGTGCAAACAGCGCACTTTCATATGATACCCTACCTACATGCCCTAGTCGCTACACTTAAAATTTTTAAGACACCTTTTCGGTCCCTGCTGTAAAAAAAAAAAAAATTATTTTTTTATTTCTTTCTTATTTACAAAATAGTTGGACAAACGTCATCTTTAACTATAACAAATTTCAAGTTGATACCATTAGTAGTTCTCGAGATATCCAGCTGTGACAGACAGACAGACAGCCAGACAGACTGAGTAACACTATAAACCATAAGGGTTCCTTTTTTTGGTACGGAACCTTAAATACAATTATATTATAGATTAAAAAGCATGCGCTGTTTTTTCTCCAAACGATGAAAGAAAAGTACCTTATAAAGACAGGGATGTACTTCACCACAAGTAGCTAGTAATAATAAAGTTACCCGTGAGGCAAGCCACTTGAAACGCAACGTCTGCAACGCTCACGGCTGAAATGTTTCTATTACATCCGAGTGTACATAGAGTAATTGCTAGACATCGGTGGTTGATAAATTGAACCACCAAACTTGAGATAATTCAAGTTTTTTTTATTCAAAAAGCTGTTGCATGTAACTATAAATATATAAAATATGTTCTTCATAGAATTGACGGAATGCCGGAAGCGAAGTCACTTTGGGAAAATACGATATAAGATATGAGTCAAGCGCGAGTCAATACACTTAGTAGGTATTTCACATAACAGAATTAACTTACCGACGCACGCGGCGACGTACAAAATAACTGAGATTTGACAAACAATATAATAAATTAGGGCGTAAAGAGAGACAAGTTAAAAAAAGGATTCGATATAAAGCGTCTAAAGTATTTTTCCAGTTGATCGAAAATGTTTGCTTTCGATGACAGTATAGTACCATAACAGCAGCATGCGAAACGTTGATTTTACTTTACCGCAAGCGATGCGTTTTTGTTTTTTTTAACTTGTGTCGATTATAAGACGTCAAATCGTTTTAAAAACCTCCTTACCAAATAGGTTACCGTTTGTCTTTGTGATGTTGTTACAGCCACTACCCGTCAAGTAGAGGAAAATGAGACACAATGGATTTTCCATTGTTGTGCGAATGATTCAAAATGACAAAAACACTACATTCGCACTGTGGCGCCATTTTTTTTTTTTTTTGTGATATATGTTTATTTGCAATCAGCTGTACTAATGCTATAAGCAAATGTGTTGACTATGGCGATTTCTCGAGTTGGCGCCATTTAACAAACAAAAATGTGAATGCAAAATTCTATAATATTTTCTGTTTCCCAAGGAACCCTAACAAACGTACCCTTTCTATTCACTCCCCAATACTTATCTTTCGAAATGTCGCCCAGCAACAATCCATCCGTCGAATATGAATAAATTGAAGTAACAGAACCAAATAAGATCGCGATGAAGGAAAAATCATTGAAATCCTTTTTCAGAAATGTTATTGAAATTAAATTGATAAGAATGAAGCTGTATTTGGGTTAGAAGTCATCGTATTTTTTACGGTAATCTTCGATCAAGAATACCCTAGATGTCCGGTCAGAGCATAACCTTTCGGCCGCCATGGCAACTGGTTTCACAACCAGTTGTGAACTTACAAGTTGGGCGCTTATTTTGCACAAAGTATGTGATAAAAGATGTGTTTTTGTACAAAATAAGCTTATTTTGTACAAAATAAGTGATATAAAATGTGAGTTTGTACAAAAAAAGAGGTGATTATGTACAATATAAGCGCCTAGTTTGTAAGTGGGACGCTATTTGAGGTGCTATTTTTGGGTACTGTTTTAGTTCGTGAAGCGTTACTAGAATATTCTTGATCGATGACGGTACCTAATACATTTGCTAATAAACCTGAGCAGAGAGAAAAAAAAATATTTTCAGTAACACCCTTGTGTGATAGATAACTCTGGTTGTTTAACAACAAAGGGGAAAGTACCCGAAATATTGATGATGATAGGAAAAACATTCCTTTATTTTTAACCAACTTCAAAAAGGTTAAGGTTCTCAAGTCGACGGTATTTTTTTTTAAATCGCTTGTGGCAGCCGTGAATCAGACGGGCTAAAAACATGCTAAAACTAACCCAAAACGGGTTATCATTAGCTGTTACAATATTTAGGTATAGTAACTAACTTCCGCCCTTGACTTACGAGTATCATATCGTGAAAATTCACTTCCCATTGAAATAACGATGAAAAATAAGTATAGCTTATGTCACTCAAGCAAAAAAAAATTCAAAAGATAAAAAGTGAAGATATTCGCAAAAAGACAAAAATAACAGATGCCTTAAAACATGCACTAAAACTGAAATGGAAATGGGCCGGTCATGTTTCAAGAATGAGAGATGAAAGATGGACGATACAAACAACAAAATGGTTAGGTCCACAAGGAACAAGAAGTGTAGGTAGACCAAAGAAACGATGGACTGATGACATAATTACCATGACAGGAAAAGAGTGGATGAAGATGGCACAAGACAGGAACGAGTGGAATAAAAGGGAGGAGGCTTTTACCCAGAAGGGGTCCATACTACACCAAGATTAAGAAAATACTAACATAGTTCTACAACTTTAATTATCAACTAACAAAATCAATTTACTTAAAGAAAAATGTAAAAAAAAAAAAACTGTATGGAAATAAAGAAGCTTTATTATTATTATTATTATGTCACTCAAGCAAGGATAGTCTTTTCGAGCTTTCTATTGATGAAAGAATTTACGAAGTCAAATGAGTAGTTTCGGAGATTACCCTTTCATCCAAACTTCCAAACTTTATCTCTTTAAAGGTAACTAGCGACAACTCGCGACTTCGTCTGAATGGTCATAATTTTTTCTATCCCTCGGGAACAGTACATTTTTTTTTGTCAAAATGTACCCTAAGTCCTTTTCTGTACCCCTGACAACGTGTATGCAGAATTTTAGGATGATCGGTCAAGTAGTTAATATGTGAAGGCGTAACAAACAAACATTTATAATTTAGTGAGGATAAGGATATTCGATGAGATAAAGTAAATGGAAAATCGCATTGCACCATTCCGAAACTTGTTGCTTGAAATCCATGCGAATTGCGAATAACATTTGACTGTCCCGCCGGGGGGCAGTGGTGCATTCACAAAGCCTCTACGCTACATCTGCAGAACTACGACGCTTGGACGAATATTCGTCCAAGAACTAAAGTCAATAGTTTAGTAAAGCTAATTGCGTACCTATGAAGTTTCAGGTAAAAGTTCATACTGATAATAATCGCGGCCGAAAGGCTATCACAAAATCGTTAGAATTTTTTTAAATACAAAAGATTAGTTAGTGGCTTTTTGTTTTTGTTTTATTGCATAAAATGTAACTAATTAGTCTTCGAGTATCATTATTATTTTTAAAGGAATCACATTTTAATCAAATTCTTTTCTAAACTTTCGTAAAGAATACCTATTGCTTCTTATTTGTTTCACCGATTCTGTTATAACCGCAATCTCAGGTCTTGTCGTGACGTCATTTAGTGCTATCAATGACGTCACTCCCTCCGTAACTCGCTGTAGATGTGATTCCATTCCGAGATTCGGTAATAGATGAGTTCATTCGTGCAAGTTTGTTTTTTCAGTTTGTTTTTTGTACCTTTGTCAGGAAGGTAATTTATCACCCTGAGGAAAATAGATACGGTTTTACCTTTGCCACAAAAGGATAAGTTTTCTATGCCATTGGAAAAAATATATGAATATATTTTTTTGTAGAGAAAAGATGGCTCAGTGTCTGTGTAACAAAAGGTTGAAAATATACGTAAAGGTCATCAGATGAGTGAATTTTAATTGTTATCTCGAGTTTCTGTGGGGCTGTAATGTCAGTCATTAAAAAGACCTACTCATCCGGACCGGACTCGGCCCACGTAAGTGCGCAGCGGCGAGATATTATGTTTAATTTATGCTAAGGATTACTGCCAATATATTCATACGGACTGGGTGATCAATGGCTAGATATTTACATGTTACAAAAAACCCTTAATCCGAAAATGGTAATAGATAGTTACAATACAATGACTGATATCAATAAGTTTCTGGATAACCAGTCTGCGTGTGATGTGTTTGCGGATGAGTTGAAATTAATCGAAGAAGTCAGAACCGAAATCCACCTGTGTGTGATCTTATTTCCTATGATTATTTTCTTTTATTGTTATTTTTCCATCATCTTTTAAATTCTTGTAAATTACTAGTAAGTACATACTGTAAGCGGCACTATCTGCCGTTGTAATTAGAATAATTAAATAATAAAAAATAAAAAATGCATGTGACCTCTGAAAATTGTTATAAAAACTGAAAACCACCGCTTTTTCAAAAAAAAATTTTTTTTTTCATGATAAAATGCATAGTGGCCACCTTAGATTTAATTGTATTTTGCTTTTGTCCATTAATGGGATTTATTATCGGAAACAATATTTTATTTGCTAGTCTGTCTAGTGTTGACACTTTGCAGTTTTCCATTTAAATAAAAAAACTAAATTATATAAATAATTTTATTATAATATAATAATATTTTATTATATTATAATAAAATTATTGGGTAGGTAATTATTATTGCTAAAATACTAACTTGCATTTACTTTTCGGTATCCAATAAAAAAAATTGTGAATTGTAAGTAACACAAAAAGCTTGATATCACGGATTTGTGTCAAAGCATTACTTAGCTGTTTTGTTCCATTACTTTATACTGAAGGTAACCCTTTCTAATGTCAGCAGGTTTAACCTTGAGGAATACAGGTCAAGTATGAGCCAAGAACACATTTTACCGAAGGCCTCAGTGATGCTACGCTTGGTAAACTTAAGCACCTGTCTTATAAATAATGACGCAGTAATCCTGAAATGTATACATTTCAGTACCTATAGGTACTCGTAATTTTGCGATTATGATGGTACTTCGATGGTCAAACTCAGTATAACGTAAAAAAGTGTCATCTGTTTAAAATGTTAACTTAATTTAAATTTAAAAAAATCAACAGTGGGTACCTATCCTTGATACATTTTTGTTTGTTGAGATTTCATTTATAATTTTCATTTTGATTTCATGGCAATTCGTTCCAACCACTGTAACCTATAAAACTTGCTTATACACCTATGCAAAGATACATCAGTATGATATTTGTATTTCTATGTTACCTATGTGTAGTGAATCAATTGTGACTTGCTTCAAAATTGCCTGAAACGTAAAAGTAACTTTTTCATCAGGTCTTTCATACCTTTTCAATTAGTAAGTACCTATACTCGATTCCACACTGATCTACAGAATCACAGACGAGTGAATTTGCCGTGATTGCGAATATTAATGTGCGCCGTGAATCTCCAATACCGAATGTACGGTCAGCAAAGAAAGTTGTTTAACATTTTAGTACTTTGTCATAGTAATTTTTTTGACTAATGTTTCAAACCTTAAGAAATCTGTTAAAAAAGTTGCTATGACAAAGTACCAAAGCGTTTAGTGACTTTCGTTGCAGACTGTACCTACCTCGTGAACGACTATTGTTCCTTTCCGAGCACTTTGCAATCAATCGTTTAATTTTTGCTTTATCTGACGTCGATTTTTGCTTATTAAGTACTGTGTGTTAAAATGAACGGATAAAAGTTATACACATCTGAAACAGTACCTACATCACATAGGAAAATATCGCATTTTGCATTCTCTTTAAATGTACATAGCTGTTAACAAGTAATCGCATGTGAAAATAATACACTATCAATTTCTCAAAAAATATAGTACGCACATTCATACAAAAATGGCTTTGGATTTGCCCACAGATAATTTTTAAAACAGAGGATACTTTTTATCCCTCTAGAAATTTTCCGAATGTCCACGTGGACGAAGTCGCGCGCGAAAGCTAGTTCCTACATAATTAATCATAAATAATATAAATGTACCATCCCAAAAGTTACATAAACCCAACCTTTTTAGGGTTCCGTAGCCAAAATGGCAAAAAACGGAACCCTTATAGATTCGTCATGTCTGTCTGTCTGTCCGTCCGTCCGTATGTCACAGCCATTTTATTCCGAAAGTATTAGGATTACACAGTTGAAACTTAGTAGGTAGTTGTATTCTGTACCTTTAGCACGAACCGCTATTGAAAAAACTAACGCACGTAAAATTACTCGATAGATAAATTTTGTATTGGAAATTTGTACAGCGCCATCTGTCGCCGATAAGCGAAATGAAATTTTCCATAGAGAATTGTCTATCGAGTAATTTTACGCTCGTTTTTTTTCTCGATAGCTGTTCGTGCTAAGGGTACTGTTAACCGCTTAACGATTTTAACACAAAAATAAAAAAGATTAAGGGGGGCTACCCATACATGGAACTGAAACTGAAAAAAATTTTCTTCATACCAATACGTGCGGAGTGTCTTTAGATAGGTCTTCAAAAATGACATTGAGGTTCTTAATCCTAAAACAATTTTTTTTTAAAGTCAACCGTTTGAAAGATAAACACTGCCAAAGTGGTAAAATGTGTGTCCGCCCCCTCTAACTTTTGAAATAGGTGAGTGAAAAATCTAAAAAAAATATATGCTATGGATCTTAATAAAAACTTTCACTGAAAATGGGTTTGAACGAGATATAGTAATTAGTTTTCGAGATATATCATATTTTCAAAAACCGCAAATATAACTTTGTCATTCATACCAACACTGTGATAAACAAAGTTATTTTTACAGACGAAAAATGATAGTGGTAATAATATGGTATGGTATAATAAGGTAACTACGGAACCCTACGGCGCGTGGCCCGACACGCATTTGGCCGGTTTTTAAGATTTATCGACATAATCTAGGCTAAAATTTATTATAAAATCAATTATCATAACACAAATTAAACATTATTTTATAATATTACAATTATTTAAGCGTATGTTTACTAGTTGAACTGGTTCAATATATTATATTTTTAACCAGTTCAACTAGTGGTTATTATAACCTGAGCAGATAAAGAATGGGATTAGAAATGGCGGCCCACCGCGCGTACCACAAGGAATGTGTCTGAGAGCGCGATAGCTGTGATGTTGAGTGTGCGAGCGAGAAGTGAATATGAACGACACTATTTCTAATCCCATTCTTTATCTGCGCGGGTTTACGTAAACAATCTTTTCTACTCATTGTTTTATGTAAGTAAGTACCCTATGCTAAGTGCACACGACAGTTCTCGAGTAGTTTATTTCATTGCAACTGCGTTTCAAGGGAAAACGGAAGTGACGTTGAGTGGAACGAACAATAAACTCTCTCTAAGATTGTGAACAAGAATCTTATATTAATATTCTATATTGTGAACAATTGTTTCTTATCGTGAGAGTTTTGATGGAAAATGTATTTTAATCGAAAATTATTGTAAAATATAATATTTACATATTTTGATAAGTTCAGCAGCAAAGTAAATTACGGCCATGTTATGGCACATTATACATACACGCTGAAATTTTAATCATTTGGTTCCCGCCGTGGGGTGGTTCCACTCATGATTACAAGCAACATTTACTACGGGGCCAACTCTCCTCCTCGCAAATAAAAATCAAATGTTCCATACATTAAGGTTGAGTAGGTACTGCACTTTTGTATGGAACAGCTGTTTTTTTTGCGAGGAGGAGAGTTGGCCTCATAGTAAAAGTTGCTTGCAATCATGAGAGGAACCACCACACGACGGGAACCAAATGATTAAAATTTCACGCTGTATAAAATTACCACTATTCTGTCTTCATAAAAACTGATCGAAAGTATTCCAAAATGAGGGCCTAAGGAATATCGGTATACTTCGATACACAACAATCGCGATTGCGCCACCATATTACGCACGAACGATTTTTGTGTGTGAAACGACTGTGACTTATCTGATAAAGTATCGCACGAACCTTGCAACGGTGTTGTTCAATTTATAGATAATATTATTTATTTTAGCCCTATATTTACGCATAAAATATACTTAGTATAAAAAAGCTTTTGTTTCAAATGTATTCTTACTGCCTTTAAAAAGTACTCACCTGTATGACCGATTAAAACAGAACAATATAAATAATTCCTACAGCTTTTTTGTGAATCAAAATGTTTGATCTGCGTAATCAGAACTGGTATAATCACTTTTATAATCGAGAGAGGGTATATAATAGCCAGAATTTATCATTTTTAATGGAGATATTAATCAAAAACACAAAAAAGAATCAACGGAAAAGATCGGGAGTTAGACCTTTCTAATATTATTTTATCCAGTCTTCCTTATAAAAATAATGCCACGAAAGTTTCTTATGAATAATACTTCGCCGTTTAGCCTTAGAGGAAATTAATCAATCTTCCTCATGGAATTACTCAATCTTTTGATATTTACCCGAAAAACTCGTTAGGGTTGAGGGAAACAAATGTATATATTCTAGTCACATTAATATAAGAGTAATATATATGAAGGATAACCATACCAATCCGATATTATGTACATTTTTAGCAGTCTCTACAATTTGGAACTTTACATTCAGGTGAGCAAGATGCTTAAGAACTGAATTTTAATTAAGCAAAACGAACGAATGCAAACGAACTTAGCAATTATGAAGTCAGCTTTTCAATAAAACCACTTCTTTCCCTATAGGTGAACATCGCATGGTCATCTCTAATGACGTAATATGGTAAGGTAATAGTAAGTGACGTCATTGTGTGAAGATTATACTAATAAGGGGCTTACATGCGCCAACTATAGCACCGCAAATACATTAAAGTTTAATGATTAAACTTTATGAGTTATTAAAACTAGGGAAACATGTTTTCATAATTTGCCTCTCTCTAATATACTTACAACGTGTTACAAAATAACCACTTATGCCGAATATGGTAGATAGGGACCATTAATCTGAACAACTTTTTTTCTAAGAAACCAACTCTGGAATCACGAAAAATCTGCTGTTTCACACAAAAATTAGTAACGAAAATATCAAAATGTATGAAACAGCTGTTTTTTTTTCGCGATTTCAGAGTTGGTCCTATAGTAAAAGTTGTTCAGTTCTATGATCCCTATCTACCATATTCGGCTTTACGGGTTTTTTCGTGACACGCTGTAGATTGAATAGATGTAGAGCATAAACAAAACATAAAGTAGACGACGCGGTTCGCGGTTTCATCGGTTTCCCATGCATGCGTACATAGGAAACTCCGAACCGATGACATCTATAGACATTTCGTTCAGGCAATCTCACAAGTCACAAGCCAATCGGGCAGCAATCGGGCTATATAAAAATACTACAGCGCAGCTAGTGCAACAAAACAAATGACGGTGTTATTTCGAACCTTTTGTTTGGATAGAAAAGATCCCTTCTGAGCGAAGTACCTAAAATGCACGATGCAGCAAAATGCCTAAAGTCAATGTCTAAAATACAGGATGCCTATAAAGTTTTAATGTCTATAAGGTTTTAATGTCTGGGAAGCAAAATGCATCTTGTTTAATGTCTATAAAGTATAATGCCTGTGCTAGTTAAATGCCTACAAAGCATAATGCTACTTTTATACATCAAGAAACCTATTTGCTAAAATATGTCACGTCATATTCCGACTCTTTATAGACTGATAGAAGAAAGTAAAAAAACATTGTAAAAAAAAACAAAGGGACTGTGGCAAGGTCGCCTCGTAGGTACCGTAGGTAACATAGGTAACCCGAGGTCACGTTATTGTATGCAAGATTTATGTCCCTAGGAACACTGTACACTTACCGCTTAGTTCCTTGGTTGTGCTTAGATTGGTTTCCGTACTGCTTTTGTAATAGTTTAGTGAATATTACGACCGTAAATCAATGTGAAGGAATTGAATTTTTGGAAGTAGAACACTGTAAATATCAATTTGAATTCAGTCTCAGTGGTTATATTTTCATCGTAAACTTAAACTTATTAACCAAAGTAAAGTAAACCTTCTTCGAATGTAATTTAAAACCTGATTCTGTGAGTAGCTTTTAATAACTAATTCTGTAAGTAGCTAAACTTAAATCGTATTTTTTTTAAAGTACCTAACTACCTACTTACAAAACTTTAGCTAATCTTACCGTGAAATATAATTGTAATTTAAAAGACTCTTCAAAAAGAATCTTAATTAAATCTCTCTTAGATTTAACGTAAAATCGTTACCAAGTCATCGTTAATCTTTAAATAGTTACAAAATGTAAGTATATTTTGTAGAACATAACTTAGTGTAACTGGCTTTCTCATAAGCTGCTGAGACTTCGGTACAATTTTTACGTTACAAAATCCGCGAGCAAAATCCTTGTACATCTCGCCTTAGTCGTAATATACAAGGTAAAGAAAGCGTCCTTGTCGTGTCTGGCGGTGTTGTGTGCAAAATGCATTCCCGAGGTGTGTACTTGAAGAGGCTCATCCATTACGCGTGTGTGGTGCAGGTGTGCAAGGTTACGTCAGAGACACAACATATTAAGTCTGTGTTCAAACAGAAGCGCCGTTCTAAGCTCTCTGGGCCAATATTTTTGAATCCTTCGGCTGGCGTCGAGCGCTCTTCCCAAAACTTATCTGACTATCTATCTATAGACGACGGCGTAGTCTAGGTAACAATATGTGATAACTCTTAGTCACAGAATAGATAATAGTATTAGTTCTAGTTTTGGCCACCGGGTCAGATAAGTTTGTAAAGAGCGCTCGACTGAAACCCAAAGGATTCAAAAATAGCCCCCTTGTCGTATTTGAAAGCACTACTGTTGTTTGTTTTGTTACGCTTCTTTTAAACTCTTCGAATGGATATGCTGCTGGTTGTGGCTGTGAGCTGATGCATATTAATCTTAAATGCATCATCAGCGGCTTCGATGAAGAATTTCATGTGAGGTCATCCAGTTTGCTGCTCCTGATAGATAACATGGCAGCAACTCTATAGCAGACAGTAATCAAAAATGTCTTTGATCCTTGGTTACTGCTGCTACAGTACTGAATATAGCCTGACATAGCCTGAGATTGTCTGTAATGTCATATCCATGCTGCGAGAATGGAATGCTGTGTTTTGTTTCGAGTGGATCTTCTGTCTACTTTATATTTTGTGTCAGAGTGCTCTAAGTATTGTGTATGAGATTCTACGTCCCTGCCCAATGTGCACTTTCTGCCGAGTAGCTTTTACGGGAAAACGTGTGTTGAAGATTAAATGAGGGTATTCTCGATAGAAAGTCAGATGTAAGATTTACTGTTTGTTTCTGAAGACAATGAAATTAGTTCTTTGTAACCGATTCTCGCTTATGAATTCTTCAAAAGGTGTAACAGAATACATGTACTATTGCATATTATAGTATTCAAAGTAATACAACCAAATCGTTAAGATCGGAATACAATCTTGACTGTGAATATGTTACGCATTCCATTGGGAATACATAAGACTAGTCTCATAATTTAACTTCGCATGAAAGATTGTTTCTTGCTTACTTCGACACTTGACAAAATAATAAATAATGTGGCCAACGAATGAAGGATCGCCAAGTCCATTATACATGATTTAAAAACTTTTCCTTGGAGACGTAACTTTGGATGAGACGTGGGTGGCGGTTCTGGTGTACAATATTATGCTATGTTTATGTACAATTTTTATTGGGGACACAATGTGTATTTCACAACCAAACTTATTAATTACTGTAGTTCCCCTTTAAAGCAGGATTATATTTTGTTAGTATCTAAGTTTTTTAAAGAGATTAAGATTTAGATCATAGTTACTATAACTAACGTGATTAAGATCTAAAGTACTACTCTAGACATACCCTAAATCTTTATTTTTTTTACTATCTCCAAACCCGAGCAATTTGTTTAACTTTTAAATTAAACATTCTGTATAGAGATTCACAGTATACACAAGGTTTGAATATTAGTTGATACATTTTCCCTTGAATAACCGATCGATTTGCATCATGTTTCATACCACTATTCTGTTATGTGGTATCCTATCCTACTATTTTCTCTCTACATGCGTGAGGTTACGTCGTCGTCGGCATTGTGCAAGACGTCCCTCTTCAGTAGATTCATTGTGCACTTTCTTCTGAGTAGCTTGTCCATTAGGCGTCTCTTCGAAGCCTCCCTGTTTTGCTAAGGTAGCAATGCTACTTTAGTTTCTTTTTGTTAGTTTATTTAGACTTTTTCATTCGGTGAAAGTGATTTACGTTAATGGAAGCTTCACGTTAAAGATTATGTTTGAGCACAAAATAATGACATTAAAACTATCTTTGGAAATGAAATAAAACACTTTTAACGGATACTAGCGCGGTTTTATTGAAAGTACTTTGGTAATTAGTTGGTATTTGGTTTGATTTTTGATTTTCCCGACGTTATCCGTTAAAAGTGTTTTATTTCATGTCTAGTGAGCGCGTAAGCTTGAGAAGTGAATATATCTTTGGAAACTTTAAGATTTGGGATGATAAAAGAAATAGGTATCTCCCAAATAAAATTCCGTTCAATTACGATTGTATTTGAGAAATATAGAAAAACAAAAAATAATGTCAGGTTGTTCTACGGTCTTTAGATTTCTATAACACAATTGAATTTTAGCTAGGTATTTAAGTTTACAGCAATGTACGTTATTTCAAATTCAAAATATTTTTTCTGCATAAACATAAGTAATAGTTTATCTACAAAAAGTACCCTAATGTTTTGAGTAGTAAAAACAACATTATTTACGGGTTGATTTGATTTAAATCACAGATACGGTACAGAGGGTAGCTAATTATCAACCCTAACAACGTATCTACATTAATAATTTAGATCCCTTTTTGGGTCCTTCGTTAAATAAACATGGATCTTTTCGGCCGTAGGTCGAGGTACGGATATTTTAAAGTGTAATATATCACACTTAAAATAATTTGTACTTATTTAATATAACGCCTTTGGTTTTACAAATGGAAAATTTATTAATATTGTATAATTGAAAATCTTAAACTTCATGCATTCCATTAAGTAAAACACTATAAAAATTAAATAAGGATTTATAAAAGTTATATCACAAAATATGATGGTTACAATCTATCCGCAAGCTCCGTGCTCCAGGGCACTGCAGGTAAAGTTTATGTAACAACAGCCAGAGGGAGGATCTTGGAAAGTATCCAAATCTCCAAGGATAAAAGTTATATAACGTATTCTCACCAAGTCCTCATCGTCATCGGAGAAAATGTTCGCTCGTTCCTGCGCCGTCATGTCGTAGTCAACATCCGAAATGTGATAAGAACTCCCCTCATGGCTCACAATCACTTACTGCATCACTGAAAAACACTTCAACTGCATCCAAAATCCTTGCACAAATGCATTGTAAAGGCACATCTCAAAACAAAACACTGTCAACTGTAGAACGTCAAAAAAACTATAAAACTTAATGAAATGTTTACTTCGCGGGCCGAACAAATGACTATCGGAGGGGGAATAGGAATTTCAAACACAACTGCTTCCACCGAAAGTTGGAAGCTCACTGCGAACAGGGGGATGGAAACTGGCACTGCGGCGCGGCGTCTCGTTGCCTTAGTAACGCAGGGTTTTCACGATGCGGGGGAAACGCATGCACCCTCGCATACAATATAAATGCTTGTTGGATTATCTGCACTTGGAACACCTCGGGTATTCTGAAAACTGTATCTGTAGATATCGTCTGGCGATTTCTTTACAGAAACTGTCAGTTATTAGGAAGTTCAGATTCAAGTTACTTCTTTAGAGCTGGTGAAAGCTCTGTGGTGGCCTTAGAATATTGATATCTCTCTTTCAAAGTAACAAACAGCCAGCCCAAATAACTTTACATAACTGTTAACTTAAGTACCTATCGTACTTACTTCTAAAAACAGAAAAGTTAAGTCCTTAAAATATATGTTTTTTAATCTTTCAGTAGAGAAAAGTATATTCGAAAACTATTTGTGTTTATTAACATAAAACACAACATGAAACTCTCCAAACATATTGGCCTATTTGTTTTCCAATCCCATCCTTTGTTACAAAACCCTGTGACACATTTTGATGAATTATGTTTTTTGATATGACAATACACGCTTGCCTAATTGGTTTGGAGATACCGAGGGCAAACAAAATGAACAATTTGTTGAAATATGTTGTCATCAAGTAAAATATACAGCGTAATGAAAAAAAGTAAACGCATAATTTTAAAAGTAATCTGCACGGGGTGGATGATAAAAAATTATGAGGATAATTTTCTTTTTTTTATGTTTTGTGTAATATAAGCCCGAGTTTAAAAGAAGTTATTAACAAAAATACTTTATAAAAAAACAAGGTGAGGTATATGGGCGTTTATTACTCGTATACATATTTTGTTGCCAACGAAAGTTTATAACTTAATCAGATCTTAATGTAAGTAATCTTTTTACATAAAAAGGTATACTCCTTAGCACGTTTTTATTCTTTGTCATAAACATCAATAGGAGGTACCCACCTGAGGTATAAAATATAAATCGATATCAAAGTTGATGCTCCATTAAGTGCCATATCCCACTAGGAAACTGGTGGTGGCCCAAGCAGTCGCGCTACCAACAAAATGTATACAGATCTATTGGAGGATTACTTCACCAGGGGCCAAAAAACGAAAACCGTTAAATGAAAAAAATATAAAATGAAAAAATATTTATTGTAACAATCACAATTTACAGATAAATATAGCCCTGACGTTCACTTGTTCCTTTTAGATAACCATGGCCAGATAACTGGTAACGTCGCCTTAAGTTATATTTATCTAAAAATATTTGCTTTTGCTTTAGAATTCTCATTTAAGTTGTCCAAAATTGGCATCTTAGGCTCCTTACGAATAGCTTTCAACAATTTTAACAAAACTAAAGCTCATATTTTTCTGTAAATTGAAACGGTAACGATTTAGCTTTGTTTTTATCATTGAAAATTAGCGCGATCAGGCCCCAGAGCCTGTAGCCAATGTAACATTTACAAATTTTTGCTATCGATTCGCTTCGAAACATGTATTCATTTGACGTTTTAAAATTCGATTGATAACGAAACCTTGTGTCAATCCCATACATGTTTCGCGAAAGCGAAGCGATCACGAAGATTTGTAAATGTTACTTTGGCTAGGGGGTGTCCGCTTGGTTGCGCTACCAATTTGGAGGCGGCAAGCGAATCATCCGCTAGTTGCGCAACCATGGTAGCATAGTGAGATAGGGCCCTAAAGCATAACGTCTTGTCGATTATATTACACCGAGGGGAGCAAGTAATGGCACCCACTAAATCATTGTATATGAATCTTGGCGATAGCACCAAATACCTAAATTGATGGGGTGTATTTTATTGAAATTCTTGTTCTTTTATGAATAAAAATATATTATGCAACATCATAATTGGTGATGGGGGAGGGTTTTAATGAAATTCTTTCTCTTTTATAAGGATATTCAAAAAAACATCACATAAATGACGTTTAATATAACTTTAACAATAACAATAACAATTTTTAACATGAAAATGAAAAATGAAAAAATATATTTATTGCAACAATCACAATTTACAGATAAATACAGCCCTTACTTCCAAAATAAGTAAACGTGTGTATCAGAAGCCAGTTCCTTCCTAGTTGACAAATTTTAATTGGAATTGTTGTACATATTTATTTTGACAACCTGACAACAAGACATCAAATTTAAATTTTAAGGGTGCCTAAAAATTAGTGCACTACAGAGAAGTGAACGTGGCAAGGCAGCCACTCGACTAGGTACTATTTTTATAATCCTAAATTTTATTCATAAAATTTTACTCGGCACCTGTTGATTTTTTCACTCCAATGGAAAACCCTGACATTACTTTGTATCTGTCTTCATCACTGGCAGAAAAATGGTAAAACTTGAAGTCAAGCTCCTTCGTAAAGGTACTAAACTAAAACCTTTACCGACAACTTCTAGCCCAAGGCAGACTCAACCACTGAATGCCGACACTTACTACGGTGAAACAGTCAACAGCGAAAACACGCAATTGCACTGGCCAAACGCAGGCATGCGGCGGGCCACTGAGTTAGTTGTGGCCCGGTGTCGCCGTCGTCGCCATACTCAAAAAAAAATCCTCGCTGGAAAATTGGACCCACCCTTGTTCTAGCAGGATTTGTAGATTGATATTGATATTGATGCTAAGCTAAAGTGTCATTTGGCTTACTTTGATTTCATCATTATCGGCTTTGAACCTTTCAAAGCCGAGCGGCCATTTGCATTTTGGCTAAACAAAATTAAACCCCTAAATGGAATAAACTAAAGCCATTACTATGTAAATGCTACAAATGAAAGACCGAGTTAAGTCTGGGTAAGCTTTTGAAGAGATTTGAAGCAAAGCCAGTGATGAAATTGAGGCTAAACACGTTTATATTTGATGTTTTATTTATCGAACCTGCGTGTAAGAAACAGAATAGATAAACAGTCTTGGACGACAAAGGCGGCCTTTTATTTGCAGAAGTATGTAAATGTGATTCAGAATAATAGTAATGTTTACTGTCAGTAAGCCTTGTTTACTGTATCACGTGACGCATACAGTAAACAAGGCTTACAGAAATCTGGGTTTCGTACTTCGCATAGCCGGACCTTTCTCCGACCTTAACTGTCTTAAACTTCTTTATTTTGCATACATTCGCAGTGTCCTTGAATACTGCAGCAATGTATGGAACCCACTTTATCTTGTCTACAAACAGGACATAGAAAAAATTCAAGCAAAATTTATAAAATTATTAGATTACCGTAGGAACCGTAAAGATGAATGTTATGAGGATTCCTGCTCATACCATGGCCTAATGACCTTAGAAAATAGAAGATCACTCCTAGATTTACTCTTTCTGTACAATGTCGTTAATGGAGGTATAGATAGCACCGAGCTGACCAATCTGTTTCTCCGACTCCGTGCGCCTGGCTATCGAACCCGGAATACTAGCATGTTTAGTGTACCCTCTTCTAAAACGAGCTATGCACATAATTCTATTGTCAATAGGACTCTTCGAACCTACAATAAACACAGTGATTCTGTGGATGTTTTCAATGGTAGTAAGCAAACTTTCCGCTCTGGTATAATTAAAGAGATGGAGAATAATAGCAAAAACCAAAAGTAGCTCCCCCCCTCCGCACCCACACACCCACATACACACGCATCACACACACTCACATATATATATATATATATTATAATTAGATTTTTCACTGCTTATGACCATAATTACGTACTTTTAATTTTAATTTTCTCTTAGATTTATAACTTTTCTCTTTTTGCACGGGTGTTCTGCCTATTTCTCATGTTTTTTTTATGTTCAATAAATAAAATGTAAATCCGTTATTGGCATTAAGCAAAATTTGTAAGATAATCACTACTGTTTAATTTTTAAGTGCTGTGGATTTTGGGATAATAAATAAAATAAAAAAAATAAAAGTAATCAAATTAATGATATTTTGAATTTAGAGTTGTTGTTTAAGATTTTTTGCATTTGATAATGATTTGTAAAATTTAACACAGCAATTAATAATTACCAAGGACCAAGCATTGCAGAATTATGCATAGTTGGTCATATAACATTTTATCAAAACGTCCTTTTCACTGTCTAATCATTATATCACATACGTAGCACTACTCAGAACTTGTCTGATTAGTTTCCTTGTTAATTATCAGCATTGAGGTCCCAGGTTGTAGCCTCGTCCGGGTTAACTGCTCACCTCTGCGGTTTTGCCATAATTTCCCGCTTGTTTTGGGAGCTGTTATAATATTAGCGTAGCATTTTGAACTCTAAATTATGCTAATAAAGTTACTTTATGCTTGAGAATGCTTTTAAGGTGAGAACACTAAAAAATTCGCGGTAAGTAAGATGATTTTGTTTTGTGTTGGAAGTTTTTCATCTGAGTCAGCCAACCTCTGGTTGTGTTTATTAATAATTGGTGAATTTCTTACACCATACCTAGTTGCTTAAATTAATTTAAAAACAAATATTTATCTACCATTAGCAAAGCTTAAAAAATATTAAAAGTTTTGAGACAGTTTTGGTTCTAAAAAGTTGTGTTGTTTAAAGCGGGCCAAAAGATATTTGATTAAAACACAAGATCAAAGCTCGCCTGGTAAGGTAATAAATCCAACTTTTCTACCCCGAAAATTGTAAAAAATAAAATAACCCCTCATTACAGTATATTCGTATAGCCATTTGCATGTTCTGATAAATCAGTATTATTTTACGGTTTAGTCGTCGTTTTATTTTAAAACTAGCGACCGCCCGCGACTTCGCCTGCGTGGAATGTTTTTTACTATCTCTCGGAAATAATAAGTACTTTTTTCAGGATGAAAAGAACCCTATATCCTATATCCTCCTCTGTACCCCTGGCAACATGTATGTAAAATTTCTTGATAATCGGTTCAACAGTTATGACGTGAAGGCGTAGCAAACAAACTAACAAATGAACTTTCGCATTTATTATACTATTAGTGAGGATGAGGATTGTAACATCGAAAGCATTTAAGCATTATTATACGTAAAAACCAATGGCAATTTTTTTTTATACCACTAGTTTAGTAAAAAGTCAAAATATACATGTTTTGTCTCACAACAGACAGTCAGGACATCTGCAAGAAATAGGTTTTTTTTTTTTTTGTTTGGTTTTATATGCTACTGCTCCCCAGACATGAGGTCCGGGCCTTTTTATCTCTAATTTTTCATTCACTCCAGTTCTCGCACTTTCATGCTTCATACGGTATCTTTCTAGCATTCATCACCATTTATTCTTTAGCGGGTGGGATGCCCGTCTAGCTGTTAACCTATTTTTTTTTTCTTTATTATTTTCAACACAGGGGTAAATAAGATCGCACACATTTTTTTTTTTTTTTCAGTCCTCTTGTAACTATTTTTCAACTACTTCATAAGTATTTTCTTTCTATAATAATATTAAGTACATGTTTCATTTTCTATCTTTTTTTTTCACAATATCTAAATTCTAATAACTACTAAATTTAATTTCTAGTTGTTTCCATTCCAATATTGCATGTGTTATAATATCTGTTTTCATTATTTACCTAAATACATATTTGTACATTTACAATATTTTCTGTCCTGCCTCATGTCTTGTTTCTTTCATTAACAATTTTTATTATTTTCTTTGCATATTCTATTAATTTGTCTCTTTCTTTGCTGTCTCTCATTATATCTTTTAGGGTGTCTTTGCTAAGTGGTGTGTCTAGCGTCTGTGTTAATGTGTACCTATCAATGCAGTGCAGAGGGCAGTCCAGCATAATGTGGAAGATGTCCTCGCTCTCTGTCGAGTCACAGACGCATGACGGGTTGTCCTTGCATTTGAACCTGTGCAAGTACGCTGTGAACCCACCATGTCCCGTCAGCATCTGCGAGGTCGGCCGGTCCACCTTCATCTTCCGCACTATGCTGTACGCCTCCACCCCATTCGGTAGAAAGACTTTTGTAGTGCTCGCCGTGCTTTCAGAAGTGTACCTACGGTCCCACTCTACCTTTGTAGCTGCGCGCAGATGGCGCTTCACAAAGGAGATGGGACAACAGTCGTAATGCGACCTACACTTCAGCTTGAGAGCCGCCTCCTTAGCTAATTGGTCCGCTCTTTCGTTCCCGTTCACACCCACGTGGGCCTTTATCCAGTAGAGTGAGACGAGTTGGTGGTTGTCTCTTAGGGCTATATTTCACCGGGACACCATGGCGGCGCAACCAGTCGCCGCTACCAACAAAATGTATGCAGCTCTATAGAGAGTTACTGACCTGGTGTCCATTTGGTTGCGCAACCAATTTGGCGGCGCCACCAACTCGGACGCGTGCACAGAATGTTACTGGTTGCGCCGCCACGCTGGTCGCGCCACCACTAACTGCTATAGCGTTGTATGGTGTCTCACTCACTCGGCCGCCAGTCCGGCCGCCAGGCGCCAGTGACGCCCCCACCTCATTGGATGCAGGTCCATTTTGATACTGTCTTCAGTGTGGTGTGGCGACTCTGGTGTCTGTATGGTGTCTAGTTTGGTAGCTTACGGACACCACGGTGGCGCAACTGGTTGCGCCGCCATGGTGTCCCGGTGAAATATAGCCCTTAGTGTCTGGAGGTTGCCTTGAATCGCTCTAGTGATCGGGTGCGATGAGTCTGGATCCTGGAGCGTTTGGAGAGCGGATCTCGAGTCGCTAAGCACGGCGGCCTTTCCGATTTTTTTGCCAATAAGAATTTCGGTCACTTGGAGAATAGCATACAACTCGGCCTGGAAGACTGTACAGTATGGTTCCAGCTTAAACTTCCGGGTAATCGTCTCAATCGGCCCTTCCCAACAGGTCAGAGCGGCTCCAACTTTCCCCTCCAGTTTGCTACCATCTGTATAGATTCTTACCAGGTCTTCTGCCAGCATGCCATCCTCTTCCGCGTTTTCCAATAATTTGAATTTTGCATCTACCGTTTTGCTGGGGTGATCTGCCATCAGGAAGGATTCGCGCTGTTCCACTTTACTGCCGTATAGCATTGCCTGGGGTTTCCCTCGCTTCGCCTCATAAAGTTGGGACGCTTCTTGGACCCGAAGGTCTAGCGGAAGCAGCCCCGACAATACTAAGGCAGCATTGAGTGAAACCGTTCTGTTACACTTGATTATCTTCTGCGCGAATCCTCTCTGCACTACACCAAACGCCTTCCTGGAGACTGCTTTTGTGGCTTCTCTAGCCCAAACACTTGCCGCATATAGTATTATTGGCTCAATTACCGCTTTATAAATTGTTTTGATTACTTCAGGTTGCAGTCCCCAATGTCGTTTAACGAAGTCCTTATTTCTTTAAAATACCACAGAATAGATATAAGTCTATAATACTTAACTGGTTGAAAGAAATTAAAATACTTACTTAAAAAGCAACAAATAGATCACCCAATGCACATTATCATAAGGATCTTATAATTTTATTGTCCACCAGCCAGAAATAGGATTTTACAGACCGCCGACTCTGGTGTGTAGAGTCCATTATGGAGCCGCATTACACGTGCCATTATATCCTTGTTCCTATTACTGCGGTAAGGTAATATTTCCTCGCCGGTAATGATTTTCTTAACCTTGGGACTTGTCTCCTATGATGGCTGATTACGTATAGAATCCGGAAAAGTACAATTACGTACATTTCCCATCCCAATACTTTTATTTTTACCAGCTCCTATTATTCATTAAAATCGAGAGCTATAAAATTTTAAAAAAGTAATCGTTCTAGGAAAACAATCTAAAGAGTTTCTCTGGAAATGGCGTCACTAACGTTGCAAACTTAATTTAAGTTTAACAAGTTCGCCATCGCTCGGAGTCGGAGGTATGCGGTCACACATTTCTATAAGATATTCTTTACGTAATAAAAAAAAATATGGAGCTCGGTGGCGCAGTGGTCAAGCGCCTGGCCCAGCGATTGCGCAAGTTAAACAACATTCGCAAGGGTCGGTCATGGGAAGGGTGACCAAAAATTTATTATCTCGAGCTCCTCCGTGCTTCGGAAGGCACGTTAAGCCGTTGGTTCCAGCTGCATTTGCAGTCGTTAACACCCACCAATCCGCATTGGGCCCGCGTGGTGGGTTATGTTATGGCCCATCCACCCATAAGGAAGGCCTGTGCCCCAGCAGTGGGGACATCACAAAATGGCTGATGGACAATAAAATTATAAGATCCTTATGATAATGTGCATTGGGTGATCTATTTGTTGCTTTTTAAGTAAGTATTTTAATTTCTTTCAACCAGTTAAGTATTATAGTACTTATATCTATTCTGTGGTATTTTAAAGAAATAAGGACTTCGTTAAACGACATTTGCCAATAGATTACTACCTTGCCGTGTTAAGTTTAGATAGAACCAATTTTTATATACATATCAAATAAATAAGTGTTCAAATGAATAAAACGTTATAAAAACTTAACTTATTCATGTTACTGAAACCTAAATAGATTAAAACGAAATTTGACGAGACGTAAAAGAAAATTTGATTAATCGAGACCCAAATCTTTGGTCGCGTCATTACTTATTTTGCAAGTAAAATTAATATCACTTTGAAAGTAACATTGACGCAGTGAACAAAGTGGCTAATTTTGTTTACCACTAACAGATAGGGCGCCGCGGCGGCGCGACTCCCCGGCGTCATACGAAAGATGGAACCTTACCCTGGAAAAACTAAAGTGTGCTCGGAAACATCGTACGAACCCGCACATGTTGAATAGTTGTACAGTTGTTCTATCTCAGGAAGTCCGTGGTCGACACTCTTTTCTCTTTGCAATAAAGCTGGACTTCGTTAGATAGAACAACTACGAGTATAACTTAATTCCTGGAAAGATTTGAGTTCCATATAAAACAATAGGATGATGAAAACCTGTTGTAAGAAAAGAACAAGAAAATTGCATGGTTTCCAATGGATACTACACTACACATTATAGTTTTTCTGCTATAAACGACATTTTTACTGTGAAAACTAAAATCGTCTATAAGCAGTTTCTATAGCATGAAAAAAACAAAAAAAAATACTTTTGGACTATTAATATGCTACCTTTAATTCTGCGAGGCATGTTACCTATAGAGGCTGATTTCTGTGGTGGATCCCACTATATCAATTGATGGATGAGGGGGGGGGGTACAATTTGTACTCGGTTTGCTTGGTGGGTGGCATAACCGCCTATCTGTACTAGTCTTTAAAGCAGAGGTTTTCAAAGTGGGGGCACGCCTCCCAGGGGGAAGGGGAGTGCGCCTAGGACTGTTTGTCCAACTGTGTGTGTCCACAAAGTGGGACATAATTAGAAAAAAATCTGTTGTCCCATTAAATCAATGAGTGTGTATATCCATGGATGAAGTGGATCCCACCAGATTTCTGCCATAGTCAACTCTGTGCAATTTTTCACATTTTGGAAATTTTATTTTACAGCATAAACTCGCATCTTTGTCGTGTGACGATTCAGAACGTACCTGTGAGTCAGCGCTGCGGTATTGACTGGCAGGGGTTGCCAAACGCGCCACAAGGTCACGCCATACATTATGTTGGAGCTGGACGAACGAAACTCAGCTTTTTACTTATCTCTTTCATTTTTAATAACTCTCTCTCCAGAGTATCATTTTGATTGGTGAAAATAATGAGAGCTATAGTCTTTATGACGCGTTTGTGTAAGTTTATTTTGAAAGTAGATATTTTCTTGTCCGTTTTCTTTGGTATAATGTTTAAAAAGTTAACTGTAAATTAAATATTCGTTTTGAATAATATAATTAATACTGAGTATAGTTACATCTTTAGTGTTCCATTTTATTTGAATTTTAATTATGTATGCTATTCTATATTATTCAAGTAACGGAGTGAATAAATCCATTTATCAAAATATGATAAATACTCGTATGTTACTGTAAACCCCGAACTGGAGTTCGGTGGCGCAGTGGTTTAGCGGCAACGTTAGCAAGGGTCGGTCATGGGATGGGTGACAAAAAATGTATTATCTCGAGCTCCTCCGTGGTTCGGAAGGCACGTTAAGCCGTTGGTCCCGGCTGCATTTGCAGTCGTTAACACCCACCAATCCGCATTGGGCCCGCGTGGTGGGTTATGGCCCATCCTCCTTACCTTATGGGTATAAGGAAGGCCTGTGCCCCAGCAGTGGGGACATCAAAAATGGCTGATGGACAAATCACGAACTTTTGTAAATCCTAAGATTTTCCAGTAAAACCAAAGATTTACCCACTTTTAATGGTAATAGTACATTAAGAGACAAGTTAGCTTAGGTTGCTCATTGCGCACAAGGCTGTGGGTTGCAGCCCGAGCCGCAGGCGAGGGCGTAACTCAGCCGAGTGTGCAATAAGCAAGAGCTCACGAGTTTCATACGACGTTTTTCAACACAATTGCGAGGAAAAAACAAAGTAATTTACCACACAGCAACAAATACGACAAAAACAAAATATGACAATTATGGGAAAAGGCGCGCATGTTTTTTTTGTTTTTTTTTCACACGCCCAACACAAGAATATTTTTCGAACAAAGGGGTGAGGAGCATACAGCCTACTTCAAAATTATACGTATAAGTGATAAAATGCAAATATTTTAATATTTTATAACAAAATATTGTGAATTATGAATGATTTAATAATAATAAACATTTGTTTGACTTAATTAAGGACTTACACATTTATTTATTCCAAAAATTTATATGAATTTGTTGTTACTAAAAAAAAATAACTGTATTACCCGGCTAAATTGGGAATGCTCTGTTTACTCGCATAGAACTTGCAGTAAGGTACTAATTTAACTTTGTAGGGTTAATTATATTACGTACTAGTGTTTTATATATTATTGCACGCGTTTGTTATAGCTCGGTTTATGGCCCTAAAAGCGATGTATTAGGGCTCACTTTACGAGCAAGTGTGTTGAAAAATATTTAAGGATTTTACTGATAGGTAATTTGAAATACATGATTAAGCTATGATAGTTAATTCACTGTTTTATTCAAAATATCTAACAAATATCAACCGTCATTGGTAAAACCTAGTCTTTAACTATGGTCCGCCCGACCGCCCGAAAAATGGTCTCCATTTTATAAAACCCTTTCATTTACCAACACATGTTGGTAAATCTTAAGATTTTCCAGTAAAACCTAAGATTTACCAATATACGGACTTTTATAGTAGCATATAAGTAAATTAATAGTCAAGCATTGTTTACAATCAGACCAATTACACAATGTTAAACAATAACAAGCTTAAAACAAAACGGCGGTATCCTTTGAAATACTATCCTAATAACTACCAAACATTTAGTTTAGCTAGTGTCTCGCATTTGGTCCAAATTGGTCACAATTCAGAACTCGAAAGCTTTCTAAAAGCTTTATGATATGAGTAATATATCCTCATTCTTCCCATGTCTGTTTTATGCCACAACATTTGTTTTATATCCTACTAATAAGTATTATAAATGTGAAAGTTTGTGGGTTTGGATGTTTGTTCCTCAATCACGCAAAAACTACTGAACGGATTTGGTTGAAATTTGGCACACAGATGGAAGGTAGCCTGGATTAAAATATAGGATACCTTTTATCCCGATATTTCTACGTGAGCGGGAACCACGCGGGTGAAACCGCGGGCGGCCGCTAGTAATCTAATATATTTTAACTATCATTCTATGGAGATAATTACACTTATCTCATTTAATTATCTATTATTATCCATCTTAAGTAAATAGAGTCAATAAAAGTTGAGACTCGGTTGGAAATGGAACTAATTTTGCGCCTTATTCTATGGGTCAGTAGTTAATTTAACAGGGAAAGTGGAGCCACTATTTCAGTCTCATCTTTCGATGACCAGACTCTATGACTTCTCAGTTGGTAGAAGAAACCACAACAGTTACGAACTGGCTACCATACCATATTTTCACTCTAATGAGTTTTTGCTGTTTTGACCCAGAATTTAGAAGCGAAACCTGTGTTATGAAAAATCTGATTGTGATCTATTAGAATTCGAGGGATGCCAGTTTCATCCAAAAGTCCCTTTCGACAAAGTATGCAATTTTAACTACGAACAACTTTTTTTTTCCCAATAACCAATGAAATATGCTTGTTTCCATCGTTCCATGCGTTGTTGACTTGTCTTTTTATGAAGGCTGGTTTTTTTTATTATTTTTTTTATTTATCTCTTTTTAGTTATTATATATTACGGTCATGATATACCTTTTTGAAATCCTTATAATAAGCCCTTTAATTTGACACCCATATTGCAGCACCTATTCTAAAAAAAATCTTTTTTTCACTACGTATAATAGCACCGTACAGCCGCCATGTTGGTTTTTTTATAACGCCACCTTTTTAAGAACACTTGGGCTGAAAAGACAAATCTAACGATATCTTAATCATAGAAATCCGTTCAGCCGTTTGAAAGATATAAGGTAATAAAGAATATTACATACAAACATACTTACAAGATACGCGCGAAAAACATAACCCTTTCTTTGCAGTCGGGTAAAAATTAAAGAAAGAGTCCTTAAGACATTTCATAAGCACTGTCAACTTTTCACAGCCACAGGAGTGAATCAGTGCCAATATTTTTTCCACTGAAGCCCATTCGAGCGAAATGAGCACCGGCTAATGGTCTGTAAAATGAATTCGTTCGCGTAGAAACGTTCCGACCGCAGGGAACTCAATATCTTGTTATAGGGTAAACATTCCGCATCCGAGGCACCGCGGATGGCGCAAAAAGGCTGTTTTTGAAGACAAGGCATAAGAGAAAGGTCTTTAGAATCCATGAAGTTCTTATAAAATGAATCAAATAATACTAGTGGCTCTGTGTGCTGCGTAGACTTCGCGAGACTTTGCATAACTTATACACCGTTAATTTTTAAGTATATGAAATAGGGATTTCAGACCACGTGAATGAACAACTTTTACTACCAATGGGGCCAGCCACGGAATCGCGAAAAAAAATCAGCTGTTCCATACAACATCGAGTCGATGTTTTACTTTTCTATGGAACAGCTGATTTTTTTTTCGAGTTTCCGTGGTTGGCCCCATAGTAAAAGTTGTTCATTCACGTGGTCTGAAATCCCCTTTTCATTTTTAGATATACTTAAAAATTAACGGTGTATGTTCACCGCGCACCTTAAAACCAAAAAGCTTAAAACAAAATCCTTAAAACAGAAAGCTTGTGATTGGAGCGTGTGATGTGATTTGATGTGATTTTTTTCCTTATCTTTCACCCCTTCACACCCCCGACACCTTGAAGTTTGTACGTCTTAATAAGGGTAACAATAAAAAAGTATTACTTGTGACATTTTTGATCATTTTGTCGAAATGGCTGAAATATAAATTCTCCCATATCTGCGCCATTTTGAAAAATTTCGAAAAAGTGAATCGACCAAAACCCTTCTCACAAAATTTCATGAGAATCGGTTGAGAAATGCGGCCCTGTCTCTGTCACTGCGGATGCATCATCATCTTATGAGCTAAATTGCGAAATGTATTTTGGTTACTTTATCTGAGATAGTGTGTAAAAGTTACTTATTTAGTAAAAAAAAAAAGCTGATCAAATAAAGATATTTTTATTTAATTTACTAAAATTACACCACGCTTTCTGAGTTTTCATCAATTAGAACAAAAAGTTCTCAATTTCAAGTAAGCAAAGAATAATAAAGCTTGACAACCCTGTCACTCCTTCTCCTCGGTATTACTGATAAAAAGGACCGAGTTTAAAGACTGTCGGCCTTAACACAAAACACTGTTTAACAACTATTTAGCTAAAACACTGTTTAAATGTGGTGCTGTCACTTTTTTGAGAATATTATTTGAAAGAGACAGCATCACACTTAAACAGTGTTTTAAGATCTTTTGTGGTAAGGCCGTGTGTTTCTTTAAGACGCCTACAGTATCAACTGAGCAAAGTGTAATAAGTACCACATCAAGAGAGAAAAAAAAAACAATATGAACAGAATGACGATTGATTCTATCGCTTTTTTAATCCACAGAGGGGAGAATAAAATTTTGTTAGCTCGGTGCATCACGGCGAATATTTTTTTTCTACCATCCTTTCGTCCCCAGGGGTATGATGGGCGGATTTATTATCATTCGTCCATGCTAGCGGAGGGAACAGAACACTTAATTTGTAAGATTACATTACGACTCAATGACATTTCGAACAATTTATATAGAAAATGTTCACATTTGACCAATCGATAACTTACCTAACTATTGCTTGACCTGAACCGGGATGTTTACAAAAAAGTATAATCCATTGTGACATTTGTTCAAATTATGCACTTGTTCGTCTCGCCCTCTATGATGATTTTTACTACATGTTAGTACCGTTTCTCGTACTCACTAACGCCACATAGTTAAAAGAATAATAAATTAACGCGTTTGGAAATGAATTAAATGACGTTTTCAAACGCATCGTATATACTGGAACGCAGCCTGTGCTGTCGCTGTCAAAACGTCCCGCGCTTCTAGCTGTCATTCGTTTTTTATGTCACTCCACCGGCGCCACGCATTTCCATAAAATATTTATAAAATTATTATAAAAGGTTTTAATAACCAATTTGGTTCTCAGTTTTATCAAGAACAAGAACAATAGTGAAATGTAAAGTTAAAAAAGTGTTTAGAAGTGTGTGGAAAAGTAGGAAGTTCTATACCGATACCTACGTTACTGAAGAAAGAATATGGTTTAATCAACAATAAGAATTAAGAGTTTTTATGCTACGGACCTGCTGCGGGTTGAGGAACGGCTGACTCTCCGACCCGGTATGGGTATCATATTGTTTCAAAACATTAAGGCTAGAGGTTATGTACACAGATGTGTACGTTCAACCTCACTGTCCTCTAGGACAGTACAAACGGATACGTCAGGCCTATCTACAGGATAGTGCGGTATCTTAACGTTTTCAAGGCCTGGGTAATATACGTTAATACGTTATACATTCACACCGTAGATATACGGCTTGTAAGTAATGAGGTTGCTAAACACAGTGAATGTATACGGACCCACCACTCACTGTAAGGCATAGAAAAGGAAGTAAGACCTACATAAGACTCGACCTGCCTGTGAGATATGGAGACGCCAGATCAGCAATAAAATCGACAATAATTAAACTCTGACCTGCCTTCGGGTCATGGAAGAGTCAACAATTGTAGTTGCTACACTACAGGCTGTAGAACCTAAATCTACAATATATCAGGTTATAATACCATATGCCATATACCATACCATATTATTGTTACTACTTATATCCATTTGTCACAAAACGAGACAACATTATTACCAGATTGGTGATGGACACCATTCACCCATCGTTGAAGCAGGTATATATTTCTGAAAGAAATTTTTTTTTCTCTCTCTCATTTGCCTGAATGGACTGATCATTTCTGCCTTGGCAGCTTAGAGTAATAAGAAGAACAGTAAGTTTATAAACTATAAAAAAAAAAAAAAAAAAAAATTGGTACCTTACCTACTTGCACATATTAAGATTGAACGATTAAAGAGACATAACATATGTACCTATCTCTTTTGGAAATCATAATAATACTGATCAAGTTTAAACCACAACTTGGAGCAGCAGCGTTAAACAAGAGCTTGCAGCGGTTGTTTATTAGTATTGAAGAAGTATAAAAACTATTGGACATAACAAAATAAATAAATTGGTGAGTATTAATTATTCTTATGGTGAATTACACCATCTCCATGAAAACAAAATTAGCATTGTGCGAGATTTTTCCTTTTTTGCACATGAACTATAAATGAGCAAAAGGCTAATTAGGCTAATTACTCAATAAATATTAAAGCTGTACAGTGTAAAAGCCTGTTTAAGCCTTAATAAGTAAAGTTCCTAAATAACTTTAACCAGAGCTTTAAACTGAAGGGGTAATATAATCTTAAGTGTCCGGGAAACAACGGGATGAGAGCCAGAATCCTTTCTAAGACATAATAATATTATTTATTTATAATTGGGTGAAAATAATTAAAACCTATATGAGTTAAATTGGGCATAAGAATGACTGATTTATAATATAAAATCAATTTATATTGTAATTTTATTATTACAGAAAACCTATGGATAAATAAAACTCAACATTTTAATGTTCATTTAATTCTTGACAAAAGACTTTAGATTTATTCTGAAAATATTGTGTAAAAGGATATTATATTGTGTAACATTCTTACAAAACCTCAGAAGTATTAAAAATCTTAAATTCATAATTGACAGACATACAGTCATGTACCTACAAAATGAAATAAGTACTTACTTACACCAAGTCTTCATCATAATTGTTTGACGAATGTTATGATCAATATTCTGATAATGTCAATGACATTTTTTAAACTCATAATAGAAAAGAAATTATGTCAACTCATTTCTTCTAAATAATGCGAGTTCCTTGGTTTAATACTAAGACTTCTATGTTGTATGTTTGTTATAATAGATTCATACAGTTTTTTTTTCCAGAGCTAGGTATCTTCATAATACTACTGATAAAAAATATTATTTTTTCAATGATGTTTTCTGAGTCAGGACAGGACAACCTGCCTTGATCTAAAATGTTTTTTTTTTTTTTTTCCAAAGAATAAGAAAGGCATAAATATACCTACTTATTCCCTTTAAAATTATATAATAATTTAGTCCTTACCTAACCGACATTAACAATGTCAGTTAAATAAGTACCGAAGTAAACAAAATAAACTTGAGCGGAAAACAGGCATCTATTTAGACCATTATTCCAGGAGAAATAAACAAATACAAATATTTTTATTATTTAAATATAATTACCTAGTTAAAATGATTCAGTCTTAAAACTTATCATTTTTTTTTTGTTATTTGCTCCTGAGTAATGTGGAAGTGTGAGTTTTTTTGTGATTTCGTAGGTAGGCATTAAGGACTAATAGTCATTCCACCCTAATCGACAGTTTTTTGAATGTATTTTTCATTTATTTGTTACTAAGCTTATTTATTGCAGTTTATTTGGCAGTTTAACTTTAAAAGTTAAACTTTATATTGTGAAAATTGATATGAAAATTAAGAATGTAATACGGTATGGTAGGTAGGTATGGTAATTACATACAGATTGATAAAATACAGTATGTAAATATTTACCTATTTTCTTAGCAAAAACTATTCTAAAATATTAAAGACTCAGATTCATAGTCATTGTACTATTGTACATACAATCAGTACAATAGAAAAAAAATTTAGTATTGTACAAAATAACTAATTATTGAAGATTTCGATTCATGAAAAATATAATGTCACACAGAAAGGGAACTATAACTAATATTTAGTATTTAGATACCTACTTAAGTATTTGTTTGCTTTAAGAACTTTAAATGTCCTTATTACACAAGATTATCTTGGCTTAGATACAGATATTTTATGCATTTTGATGAGTCAAATGAATTGAAAAATTATAACTATATCTGTTAGGCATTTGAGATACACTGCCTTAGCACAGTTAGTTTTCAATTTCAACTTAATTATTGCATTATTTTCTTTATAAGATATTTTTTTTTCAGTATATTTTAAAAAAGCAGTAATCTACTCACCTATATACCAAATATAATTCTAATACTTTTTATTAATTTTATTGTCTTATATAAATGGATACTAAAGCACATAAAGGTGCTCTATTAAGATAATAATTTCTTAACACACAAGTATGTTTATGCTGGTACATCTTGAAATCTAGGTATTTTTTGATTAAGGTGAATGAAATGTACAGTCAACAACATGCTGGGCTACCACAACATACGGGGTTACCACCACAGGCTACCAAATTATTTTAATCAATTCTGAGCTTAAATGCGAAGTCATAAAGGTTCAAAATTGATTGGAGATTTATTCACAATTTGTATAGATTGACGTGCTGCTGACTGTACTATAAGCAGCGCACATAATTAAATTAAGTATAATTATTATATACCCTTATGCCATTATTGCCATGCCATTATATACCCTTAGGTTGGAATCGATGAAAAAGTTGAAATATTATTAAAAACTTATATATTTATATTGTATGTACCTACCTTACCTACATCTAAACCACGATATTAGTTTAGGTACATGAGATGGTTCTATTGCTATATGTACATTTTATGGAATCAAATTATTTGACATTGTTTATTTGATGATTGCACACAGTCATCAGTTTTATCATTTAAGGATGTTATTATCTATGAAGTCTCGGGTTCTATCCCTGGCATGGTTAATTTAGAAAAACTAATATTTCTATATTGGCTTAGGTCCGATTTTTTGTGTTAACATAACACCAACCATTGTCTCTGATTTCCATCACACAAGTGCTTTAGCTACTTTGGAATGGGAGCAATGTATGTGATGTTGTTCAAATTTTATTTTATTTTTATTTATTAAAAATTGATTTATTTATTTACTATGATCATATCTGTTCTGGCTATGAGTGGAATAGACGACAGTCTTCTCCACTCACCAGCAAACTAACCACCTAGTCATTAGTAATGACAAAATACTGAAGTATTTTAATATTTTTTTTTAAATATTGGTTATTTATATACCTATAGATAGATATTGTCCAAATTATAATATCATTTCATATATTTAGAAGAAATCAAAAAGTTTAATTGATCATCATAAATTCATTAATTATAATATTTTTTTTTTGTCTTATAACAAAAAAAAAAAAAAAAAAACTATACTTATTCAATTAACACTGATTCTTAATCATAAATTGAAGTTATTTTTATTTACACAGTTATTTCTTAGAATAAAAATGTTAAAAATATTTAAGTAAGTTACATAATTACCTTTATTGTATGCACAATAAAACGAGACAACAAGAGGCGGACTTACTGCCTTACTGCTAATAGAATTCTCTACCAGTCAATCTTTAAAAAAAAAATATATATATATATATATACCCTACATTAAAATTTAAATATGGTTCATAATAATATCGGTCCTTTTTTGGTGCACAACGTAATAACTCATCAGCTATTTCCAAGGAATACGATGATACATCATCACTCTCTACAGAGTTTCGTGCACACTAATTTGGATGAAGTAAAGTGTCTTAGTATGAGTAGGCACGTTTTTTGATTATTATTGGGTATATTAAAATCTGAATGCGAAATTCTTTTAAAATTACTTGGGAAGTTCTCAGCTCCGTCTTGTCTCTCCAATTCTATTTCAAGCCTCGATAGTAATGTTATCATATAATATAATAATATCATTCTTTTTGATGATTATTTCTACCTATTTTTTTTTATGGTTAGGTATTCAATAATCTGATTCTACAACTGAACTTTAAACATCTAACATGTAGTAAAAATCATCATAGAGGGCGAGACGAACAAGTGCATAATTGTACAATCAAACAAACTTACCAAGTGATGTTCGATTGAAATTATGCACTTGTTCGTCTCGCCCGAAGATGATGAATCCCTCCCACCCTTATATTACAGGTACATGTACCTATACCCTACAGTTGCAGAATCAGCATATATACAGGGCGTGTGAGACCTAAACTTTAAACTTAATGACAGCTAGAAGCGCGGGACGTTTTGACAGCGACAGCACAGGCTGCGTTCCAGTATATACGATGCGTTTGAAAACGTCATTTAATTCATTTCCAAACGCGTTAATTTATTATTCTTTTAACTATGTGGCGTTAGTGAGTACGAGAAACGGTACTAACATGTAGTAAAAATCATCATCTTCGGGCGAGACGAACAAGTGCATAATTTCAATCGAACATCACTTGGTAAGTTTGTTTGATTGTACAATTCGACTGCATTACCTACCTACGTTTGCGTTGGGCCAAAATTTGTAAATGAAATTGAGCTTCTGAATATTCAAAGCACCCCCAATAACACTTGCTATAAAGTTGTCAAAGAAATCTGCCTTTTTTTGTTAGAAACCGCCTTTAACTTGTTCCACCATCGTATAAAATGAAGTCTGCTTCCAATTTCCGCGTCGCATCGAATGCTACTTAAAGATATTTCTTCTTAAATCTGGATTATTTAATTTAGGCCCTGCTGTTTGGATAGGATATATGTGATTCGAAGTGATTGACGAGAAATTAACTTCATTTTCTTATAAATACCACCTGCTTAAATTGAACTGTTTCTTATTGTGACAACAAGGGTGATCATTTATCACTGATAAATATGGTCTGCTTATGGTGAATATTCACCCTCTCAAAATCAAAACAAACCAGATATATAAAAAAATTCAAAAGTTTTATTTTGCTTTGTTACTGAGAAAAGATAATTTAACTTTATAATACAAAAAAAATCGTTCATGTCTTTTCCTAGCGAAATTAAAATTAAAAAACTAAAATAACAGTTTTAATAGTTATCGCAGAGCTGTAAAATAATAACACAAATGTGAAAAGCGGCTTTTCATCTTCAATAAAAGAGTCAGATTTTAAACTTCAAACCACTTAAGTACTGAAGAGAGAGAGCTCGAGTCGAGTGTAGGGTCTCAAAGCGAAGCTGGCTCTAAGACTAAAAGCAAACAAGAACTCGAAAATCTTAAAATAGAACTCAGAAGCTTCAAATTCTATGATGACAAACGATTTTGAAAACTATAGTTAATTTGACGATTGTTTTAATTTCTTAATTGACCGAGCGAGCGTGAAGCGCGAGCGAAGCGTCTCCGTTTCAGCTTGGGCAAAAGGCAAAAATCGTATGTCTGACTTTCCGCTGTGCGCCTACTATCTGTTTGATCTCCTCGGTCGCATTTCACAACCGATTCTTGTGAAATTTTGTGTGCGGGTTCTATAATTATTTACAGCTGAAAATTATATTCTAGCCATCTCTAAAAAATATCAAAAATGCGACAAACGCAAGGTCTACAGCTCTATAGAGCCACAAGTTAAAATTTAATAAAACAATTAAATCAAATAATGTGTACTGCTGGATATAGGCCTCTCTAAGGATTCCATCCCAATCAGGAATAAATCAATGCGTAGTTATATGTATAATACCACATTAATTTTTTTTGAATGTTTTTGACCTTCAACTACCTAGGTCTAAAGATTATTCCCCTTCTAAGTTATAAATAATTTACAACAATCTTTTGAGATGTATGTGTATAATAAGTTACACAAGTGACCGATCAATGGACGGCGTTGAATAGCCACCGACGAGTCAGGATCGCCACGTGTCGGGTTTCCATTCGAATAGTCTGATCTGATACCATCCCATTTATCTTACCTGAATAGGGTTCAATGTGATGTGCTATACGTAGGTATTTATAGTGTTGAATTTGTTATGCAGTAATGTGATAATTATGAGGACTTATTCTGGATGAAATGTCTGTATATTCCATACAGCTACTTTTTTTCCCCGGTGGAGAATACCTAACGAGTTTCTTGCCAGTTTTTCTCGCTTAGGGTTTGCGAACAACTGATGGCGTAGCTTATTTGACATTCACAACTGCTTGTAACAGCCTAACAAATGATTTTGAATTGGGATAATGCTTATAAAACTGCCAAAGTATACGACTTGATGTTCCTTACTTTCAGTATATACACATGATTTAGATTGCATACTTTGAGTCTGAAATTTCAGCCCTCGACAGTTTTAAGAAAATATTTGATACTCCAGCTAAAATAATTTAGTGGACATTAATTAATAGGTAGGTACTTTGGTTTTACTTTACTTTTATACAATTTACTTTTTACAACGTATTTGTCTGAACGATTTCGTTTCGGAATTCCGTACATACCTACATAATTCCGATCGCAGCTAATCCATAAACATCATGATCTACCACACATGCGGGATTTTTCCGTGTGGAATTTTCATACATTTATCGATATTCCGTTGAATTCCGAATCGGGATTCCGTCTGTATGCGGCCGGACTGTCGTAAATGTCATTAAGATGTAGACAAGTTTTTTCTGACTTGTTTGTATGAACAAACGATTTGATATGAAAATGGTTGTGGTTTAAGAACTTTATTTTCTCATAAAGAATTACATTGATTCACTTACCGAGAAAACATTTTTTGCTTACAATAACGAAAACATAATGAGCGCACACAACAACTTATATAACTTAAAAAAAATAAATGATAAAAAACATTATGTCGGGTAGGTATATCACGAAACTGTCGTCACTCGACGTGAATTGTATACCTCAACAAGCAACCACGGATTTAAGACGCTCGAGCGTAGGTACTTGCATATTGGAATATGAAAATGTCTCTATCTAGGTAGGTAGGAAAATCTATCTATCTAGGTATCTAATCATAGACTTAGAAACATTTTCATATTAAGTTTATGTATCTAATGTATTGTCGATTGTTTCAAACGGACAAATGGATACATGGCTGCCATATTGAATTTGAATAGTCAACCGTGCGAGTTGCGATCGCCACACGTTAGTTTCCAAGCCAATAACTTCATTTGTCCCTATTTGAATGTAGGTCCAGAAACAATGGAACGAGAAGGCTGATATGATTTATCAGTAGTAATTTAATTAGCATATTATGATGATGACGTGCTGATGATGATGACAATAATCACCAGTTTATACACAAAAAAGTACTGCATTGATAGTTATTTTTTTGTCTTTCGGGAACAGAACTTTTTCTCGGGTTGAAAGTACTCTATGTCCTTCTCTGTACCTCTGACAATGTGATTTTTAATAAAAATTATACTCAATTTAATTTATGAAAATGTTTAATGTGTTTTAATTTATTAATTTTAATTTTCAGCCTATCGATTTAATTTATGGCAATCAATTAAACAACATAATCTCTTAGTGTAAGGTGCCTAATTACCTTTTTTTGATCTATATGCCTAATAAATACGATAGTAGCATAACTTCTGTAGTCTTTCTATTATGTGGTATAATCCTATTCACTTCTCAAACTTACGCGCTCACTAGAAATGAAATAAAACACTTTTTAACGTGACCACGGCAGCTGCAAAGGTGCCGAAACGTCGGGAAAATAAAAAGTCAAACCAAACAGCGACTAATTACCAAAGTACTTTCAATAAAACCGCGCTAGTATCCATTAAAAAGTGGTATTATAATAATATAATCCTCTCCTTGGCCTTCCGGTCGGGCCCGTGCATGTAAAGCATCAAGTAGTCGTGAAGGCGTAACAAACAAACAAACTGACATTCGCATTTATAATATTAAGTAAGCATGTGACTCACAAAATAATACAGCTTGGAACTCACATCTTTTAATTAATAGCCTCTTTAAAATACTTCCACCGATCACAATGACAGTACTCAGAATATCTAATACTGCTATAATTTACTTTATGGGGCATCGCACCGGCAGAATGGCTGTTATGACGACACATAACGAGGCATCGTGAAGCTTATGAAACTGTAAAAGGCATTCAATTACACTCTAGTGAGTACATTTGGGAATAAATGACAACGCGATTTCCTTTGATCTAAAGTAACTTTTTTACTTTTGGTTGTTATCTTTTTTTATTATAAAAACATTGAAAAGTTAAGAAACATTCTTCTATTATTATATATATATATATATATATACTATATACTATTATATATATATAATTATATATTCTGTGGCTGTAGGTAGGTACAGTAGACCCAACTGAATTATGACCCACTTTGCCGATAATTCCTTTGAAACCATTAAAATAGTTAGGTTTTCTTTTATATCGTGTACGTTGCACTTATTAGTATGTTTTAAATAACGGGGGTAGCAAGACACTCAACGAAGCCGAAGTTCGCGCATTCCGCCCATCATCATTTTTGTCTCTTGGAAACCAATAGCTACGAAGTTATTGAAGGTCAAAGTCAAAAAAAATTCTTCTAAATTTTTATGAAATCTTATTTTATTCGTTAAGTATATCCTAATTTTTGTCTACAGAAACATTATTAAAATTGTATGTATTTCGTAACAAATCAATGGCTTCAAAACGTCATCACTCAATGTATTTCATGAGCACGCACATTGCCTTTTCAACTCGGCCGCACGCAGCTGTGCAGCATTCACTCGCAGGCGCGGTCTATTGTACGCGTTACATTGCGTGGTAATGTATGCAATGCTTTTTTAACACCAAAAATTAAAATCGTTTCCCAGCAATAATTTTAAACAGAAATGGTCCTGGGCATGGGCAGAATACGTAGATCTCGGCTTCGTTGAGTGTCTTATTGTAACAAGACACTCAACAAAGCCGAGGTCTGAATAAAAATGCCAGGCAAGTCATATAAAATTTTGAAAAAAAAATTAAACTGTATGAAAATTACCTTAAAGTGGATCATGATTCGATTTGGTTGACTGTACCTACTTGTGGAGTTAGAAAGTGTTTTGTTTTTATTTCGTTCGTAAAGGTGTTACTTAATAAATTAAATTAAAATATTTACTTAGTAGTGTAACAATCACTTCCAATATTAAAATTGCAAAAACAACTTAAAGCAGAAACATTCCACATGCATAGGTACTCAATGCAAGTTGCAAAAACTGCAACTTGCCTGTCTAGGTGTCTCCAAGAAAAGCCCGCGGCCCGACGACTTTCAAACCGCCATTTTTTATCCAAGAAAGCTGACTTGATGTATGTTAGTTAAGGGGCAGTTCTCTTGGCAACAGAATCGTTACGGTTCAGGTAACGCAGAGTTCAAGAGAACAATGCATCCGTTAAGCATTGTCTGGCACACGCGGTACACGGCACGACATGAACCATCAAATCAATTAGCTTGACAGTCAATGACCTTTTGTAGTACGATATACGGATATTATGACATTCAATATCAAGGCGTGTCTTAATACGAGTAGAATATTAGTAGTACGAGACAAGAGAATAGGAAAATCTCCACGTCTTTGGCGAAAAAAGGATAAGAGGATTATCACAAAAATGTGCTTTATTTCCGCAACATTTCGGATCAGTTTCAACTGTGATTGTGATGTTCCTTGCCTTTGGTATGGGGATTCTATGTTTATGAGGTACCTACTTATTTAATTAATTCCTATTACAGCTTATCAAAATGTATTTATTTTCAAATTAAAGGCACAGGCAACACAAAACGAATCAAATCTGTTGAACAATTCGAAAGTTTGGAATTGGCTGGTACTGATGATTTTATAGATAGACAACACCACCAAAAACTAATAGCAAAAACCTTAAAGTTTAGCACGATAACGAGGAAACATGGCGTTCGCGTTGATAGAATGTCATCGCCCGTCTCAGCACTGACCTTGCGGTTGGACATTTAATTCCCCAATCCAACTCAAGTCAATAGGTTGCGTCGTCGACCTTGGAGTGACGTAACCGCGCTGCCTTTGCGGTCTCGGCCAACGATAATGATACCTTCGACTTGAACATCTGCCATCCTGCTCACTCCTACACAGAGCGAGAAGGACGCTCCTTGTTCGATGTTCAAATCGAGTCCGTGAGAATTGTCACCCTGCGCGTGCGGTGGTTTGGAGGCATAGACTGCAGAGCGCGCGGATGAGCGACCGTATACAAACTTTTGAAATTTGAATGAGTCTTTTTACCGAAAAAGTTTTGTTATAAACTAATAAAACCAGCCAGTGAATTATAGTAGATTTAAGTGCAGTGTGATAATGGAAGTGTTATAAATAAGTGATTGTTTATGCGGTGTTGGATTATTATTTGTAAAGGATTTCAAGCAATTGGAGTTAATGGTTTGTATTTGTCAATAATAATGTTTATATTGAATCGTTCAAGTTTAATTCTTTACTTAAGTAGGTTCCTAATTTCTTAGTCCGTTTACTACGACAGACGAAGTATTTTGTTTCGATTACGAGTATTGCGGATTGCGGATGGTATCCTTTTGGAAACTTATCCGTGTGGAATATTCCATATTTTTTTGTTCAATCCCATTATGAGAGAATTTATTTAAAAAAAAAACTATAACAAGATCTACATCTACCGCCAGCATTCATAAATTATGTATAACATGTTTACATAAATAATTAATTAGCCATAAATATAGTGCGATGACCTAATGTTTAATCTCCTCAATCGATAAAAATTTTAAAGTAAGTACCTACTTCGATAGTTAAAATATAAAAAAAAATATGATCACTACATATTATAAAACAAAGTCCCTCGCCGCGTCTGTCTGTCTGTCTGTTCGCGATAAACTCAAAAACTTCACTAAATGATAGAGTGATTCCTGAGGAAGGTTTATGTGTAACTATAATAAATTGATGTTTTTTTTATGTAAATTGGTAGAAATAATTATGACGATAATTATTAATAATTGTTGAAGAGCTTGCATTAAAAACGCTACATAAACCTTTTGAGCTATATCAAAATAATGTATGAAGTAATTATTCCTCTTTTATTGGTCGACAAAAAAGTCCGCGATGGCATATAAATATCTATCTTTTAAGTAAGCTTCTATACCCATTATATCTTCTAAACAATTGGTTATACAATGCAGTAATTTGGAAAGCTATTTAGAAGGATTTATTCAGTATTAATCCTTATCAATTTAAATATGTTTTTATGCACATTATTTTAACCTTTTACACTGTACCATTTAAATAAATTGAATCTTAGATGAAAGTGAAAGTGAAAGTGAAATAAGCTTTATTCAAATAAACTTAATTATTAAGTACTTTTGAATCGTCTATATTTTCCTACCACCCGTTCCAGACTTTTTTAGCTGACAAGAAGAACGGGCGCAAGAAACTTAGGAGGATTATATCAAGGTAATAGCAAAAAAATATCGCGTGCGAAAATAAATTCAAGCTCGTTTCTTACACCGATGACGGGACGGCACTCCAACGGAACAGAAACAGCTTTTGGATTGGTGTTGTTGAAAGGTCGTATTAGGAAAAAAAGGAAGGAACCAAAGCGAAGCGAGGACGGATCGCTAGTTATATATAAAAGCAAAAGTATTCTAAAAGAATGTTAAAATATTTGCTCCTACAGAATACTTGTGATAGGTATTAAAAAATTCCATTCCCCGAAGAAAATATTTACCTTCACAATAATATTTTTTTATAAGGGATAAAACGATAAATTGGTCGGGGCAAGGTTTCGCTGAAAGACGAAAAAATTCCAATGAATTTTGAGCTTATTCATTCCCATATTTACAGCTACGAGAATTCTATCGCCATCGAGGTACAATAATAGACAGAAATTTTTTTTCTTTATCCATAAGAAATTAATTTAAGCTTTAGATTCACTAACCAAAATAGAGGACAGTCTTCTTGATCCAGTGGAAAACCTGCGTAAAAACTTCGAAAGCAAGAATGCAAATTCTTCTACATATATAGATGCACTTAAAAATATGCGGGGACACGACGTTCGATTTAATTTATCGTCCAGATGTGCATACGCAATGAACATTGGCACCAATAGGGATGTTGACTAATGAATAAAATAACGAAATACTAATAAAAATCGTAAACATATTAAACTTTTAGAGTAGCTTGTATACCTCTTGGTTTTATATATTGCATATTATTTGTTTTATGACCCTTCAAAGTTGGGTGGACAAGTCCATTTAAAAAGTATAAAATTTATTAAAATAGATGATACCTTTAATTAGTCCGTAAAATGTATAGCAAATTTGTCGAAGAAACCATTTTGATAAACACAATATTTAATATAGCTGCTGAACAAATTTCCAATGCGTTGCATACAAACTAGCACGGCGTGACGTCATAACGTGCAAGCCATTAGTATGGAGCGTTTTTGATCGAGTCCATATTTGTGTGCATTTCACACTGTGATATCTCGGGCAGTTTTCATGCTAGCGAATTAATTCTTTTACCAATGTTTCTTTTTTTGAGAGGTAATTTATGTAACATAAAATAAAAAAAATAGTCAACATCCCTATTGCATTCATCAATGAGGCCATGCATATAAATACGACAAACACCACGCAAATCATAATATATTTATCTCTTATTGAAAAGTATCCAACAGTTCTACAAATGCGCGAAGGTAGAATCTACCTGTTACCGCATTATCCTTAATAATTATTAATAATAAGTTCCCTTTTATTTTTTGTGGCATTATCGGTCCCGGTCATAGTACGAGAAGGTACATACTTTCCTTGTCGCTGACTTACGAATCTATAGTATTAATCATATGAAATAGCTGTAGCGAACTCAACTTTGTAGCACGCCAGACAAATCTCTGTGGTTTATGGTGTGTTTTTCAAATATTTAATTTGTATTTTGTTAATTAAATAAATAAATAAAAAAAAAACTATAGCGAAGATAAAGCCTCGACAGTTTGCTTACAGTTTACATTCAGTAGTTACAATAAATGGCTGCTGGGAAAATACAGCGATGCAGTTTCTTTTTTTTTTGAAGTGGAATAATGTTTTTAGGTTTTCGTAGAAATAAAAGTTGAATTTGTATCAGGCCAGTGTTTAGTTCATTTTATTGCACAAGGTTGTAATTTTCAGTAAAATATTAAAATCTAGATACTTGTAAAGATTTAGACGGTAGACCAGGGAAATTCTCAACGTTTCTGTTTCTGACATGACAAACTTTCACAAGCTTCATTGTTTTACTTGTTTTACATAAAATATGCAGACTGATAATAAATGGATTAAAAACTTTCCAATTATCTAACCACAAGTCTTTGTAGTAACGAGAGATCTCTCCCACGTATTTAAACAGCTGCGTGGGAGTCATTCATTATGAGAGCAGAGTTATTTTATACTGGTTGACAAAAAGATACCCAGGTGAATCACTATAAAAACAATCATCTTCATTTGCTACATTACCATGCAAACATTCTTGAACAGGTACTCAAACAATATTTAGTTACCTGCTATGCTAATCCTGTTTCTAAACAACTTGATTATTTATAGAGGTAATTTCAGATTTAATGGCTAGCATGCTACTTCGAGTAGGTAGGTACTCTCACTTTTGAGATACTGAATACCATCCCCAATTCATTAAGGGTCCATTATAGGAAAACATGGTTTGCGGGGGTAATTTTTTATATAGAAAACGTAAAGTTGTACCCACAAAAAACATACGACAAGCTAAAGAGATTCTCTAGTAGCTACAAAAAGTATTAAATTGCGTATAAACCTCACAGAAATGATAGTAAAAAAAATCAGAATATCATTTAAAAGCGCTTGCGTTGGTTGATATTTTTGGCGTAAATAATAGCGGAAACGAATTGTTTTCTACATTAAAAAATACACTTTAACGTACTGTGAAGAAGCTCCAATTTTTTTTTAAGAAAGATAATTGTAATAATGAAAAAACAACGAAAATCATCGAAAAAGTGCAGAAGTGAGGTTATTTTCCTTACTCTTACATGTAAAGAAAAAGACAGAGACAAATGTTCCAGCGCAATCGAGCCTTAAGTTTAGAAAAAATTTGAACGAATATTTTATTGATGGACTAGTATTACCAATTTCAGAAACACACGTGATCTAGCTAATACTTTTTAAAATTCAATAAGTAAAGTTATTGAAAATGTCACAAAGCTTTTGGATTCTTTTTATTATAAATTATCATAATCATCATTCATAAAATTAATTAGAAGAGTGAAGCCTTATAAATTGATTTAATTATCGTCTAAATCGACAAGAGGATTTTGCACTCGATACAATAGCAACTGGCAATTAATTAATGTCATAAGCTTCACAAACTACAATGCTATATATGGCAAACTATTAATTTCAAACATCTACTTATACATACATACCTAGGTATTTATATTTTTAAATGAAAATGTATTTTGAATTTTGAGCTGCAATGTAGACTAAAAAACATGATTTTTTAATGGTATAAATCTTTGAAACACGTGAACACGTTTTAATGACGCAATTATGCGATGTTATTTTTTGTATAAGATAGACTTTAAGTTAATGATTGAAAAAACGCGTATTAGCAATGACATTACTCATATCGCTCGTATCCACAACGTCAAGCTAGAACGATATCCTAAGTCCTATGTGATTACAGACAGGTATCGGTTACAAACAATTCGTCATTATTTCTCATCGTCCGATACCAACATTCTCAACTGGAATTTTAACAACAACTGGTCTAACTCAATAATTGCCTCGGGCATAGTATTTTCAACAATAGCTCTTATGCCTTTACCTGAAAGACGACTATACGATGATTTTAAAGATTATAGAGTAAAGGTGGAACGTTATCTATGTAGATTGGGTCGGCATAATTAGTAAATTATCTCTCGCGTTATTCATTCAAGGCTAGTTTTAAGCCTGTTTTTTAAAAGTATCATCAACGGTCACGCGTGTAACGACCGCTTAACTGTTTTATGATATTATCATACTATCTGTTTCCCTTATATTTAAGTATATTTATATATTTCCCTTATCCAATAAAAAAGGAATAACTTGTATCTTGGATTATTTGGACATTTTATTATTATAGAAAAATGGGTCTTTTAGTATTGTCAATGCGACGAAAACAAAGGCAATGGGTATGCTTTACCACAAAAAATAATGTAGGTAGGTACAGAAAACTGATAGTATTTGGATAGTGAAGGAGAAAGAACATTTTGAGCTTTACAATAGAGATTTATAAAAATCGAGAAATATAATTAAAAATAATAAAAGCCTTAATTAAATTGTGTAGTTTATAAATTTGTAACAAATAAAATAACAGTAGCACCGTATCATTTTCCCCATACTGTGTAATATTGACCTCAAAACTTCGAAACTCATTAGAACTCTTACAAAATATAACATTGTCATAGAGCCCCATACCCTTCACCGGACCCCTACACCTTTCCGGAGCAGGTGAACCGTGAAATCCATGAGCGGCCAGCCGGTGGGCACCGCTTGTATTTATATATCAACAATACTAGCGGCCGCACGCGACTTCGTCTGCGTGGAAAGTTTTTAGTAACCCTCGGGAACAATACTTTTTCGGGATGAAAGGTAACCTATGTCCTTTTCTGTACCCCTGGACAACGTGTAAGTAAAATTTAATGATGATCGGTTCAGTATTTAAGACGTGAAGGCGTAACAAACAAACTGACTTTCGCATTCAAATTCTTCGTAAGGATTCGGAGCTTTGCGAGCTTTATTCACATACAATGAGTTAGGAGATTATTATTAATGCAATATTAATAACGTCATAATATCACAGGCGTATGGCGTCAGTCGTCGCTGTGAGAAAAGTATGGATATTGAACAAGTAAACAAACATAATAACGATATTCATTTATAGTTAATTAAAACAATATCAAAATTGGCAGATTAAATGTTTTATGCGCAACTTTATAAACTGGTTATTGCAGTATTAAAGTCTGCATGTATGATATCCATCAGTTTAATCCAGCTCATTTTTATACCTACTTATAGCCGATTATTATGTCTACCTTTTCAGTAGCTACAAGTACTTAATTAATGAGATAAAAAGTACTATTATTGATTCTGAGAACATAATAAATATCTTTGCTCTAAAAATTCTGTTTAATCCAGCTCATTTTTATACCTACTTATAGCCGATTATTATGTCTACCTTTTCAGTAGCTACAAGTACTTAATTAATGCGATAAAAAGTACTATTATTGATTCTGAGAACATAATAATATATCTTTGCTCGAAAAATTCTTACGCACAACTCTGAATAGACCCTAACAGACCTAATACAGTTTCCGACAAAATTTCCTTTGGCAAAACATTATAACAATGCCCGCAGCATGTTTCGGGTGTGCACTGTGCAATTCCGTTTATATCGTTAAAATTTCGTCCGTTATTAATAGTGACCGAGCAATGGATGTGAATCAGTGCACGAATGTTGATGTCGATTTAACATTTAATACATTTTGTACTAGTGATATTGCTGTAAGTTTCGTCATCATCATTATCAAAGTTATTTGTTCTGAAATCAGTTTCTATTACTCCCATCAATATGAACAATATTTCTTCTGACGTAGCAAACCTAATAATAAAAGAAGTTAATATCTTAAATCCTGTATGAATCCTTTCTCCCACTCTATGAGAAAAGAATCGTATACCTACATATTTTTCCTTTTCATTTTCTCTTATTTATTTCGTCCTGTTATGTTATAATTGTTATCTTCGTTATAAAGTTCATTTCGAAGAATATTAAAATGATAAACGAGCTTATTAAATCCCTCCTTTTCTTTTCAGAAAATGACATGAAGTTCAGCCGTTAAATATGAACCGAAAATTCTTTTTCTGTTTCCCTCTAAGAGGGGGAAACATTATTTTTGGATATATTGTCATAGTAAGTACATATATTTAATTTTTTAAACACTTAACACCACGCCAAAGAAAAGAAAATAGCAATATGTAACAACAACAAAACATTGCCTGTGACATTGCCAAAAAAAATATGTAGGCTTCTAACGGTTATTCTTTACACGCAGATTAGGTCGTAAAATATCACAATGTACAGTTTTATTTTATTAATATATAATAGTACATTATGAGACAAGTTAGCTTAGGTTGCTCATTGCGCACAAGGCTGTGGGTTGCAGCCCGAGCCGTAGGCGAGGGCGTAACTCAGCCGAGTGTGCAATAAGCAAAAGCTCACGAGTTTAATACGACGTTTTTCAACACATTTGCGAGGAAAAAACAAAGTAATTTACCACACAGCAACAAATACGACAAAAACAAAATATGACAATAATGGGAAAAGGCTCGCAGGTTTTTTTTTCGTTTTTTTCACACGCCCAACCCAAGATTATTTTTCGAACAAAGGGGTGAGGAGCATACAGCCTACTTCAAAATTATAATTTTAAGTGATAAAATGCAATTATTTTAATATTTTAATAGAAAATATTGTGAATTATGAATAATTTAATAATAATAAACATTTGTTTGATTTAATTAAGGACCTATTATATATTTATTCCAAAAATCTATATGAATTTTCAACAGCATAAAACCTCTTTGTTGTTACTAAAAAAAATAACTGTAGGTATTACCCGGCTAAATTGGGAATGCTCTGTTTACTCGCCTAGAACTTGCAGTAAGGTACTAATTTAACGTTGCAGGGTTAATTCTATTACGTACTAGTGTTTTATATATTATTGCACGCGTTTGTTATAGCTCGGTTTATGGCCCTAAAAGCGATGTATTAGGACTCACTTTACGAGCAAGTGTGTTGAAAAACAATTTAATAAAGTTTCATATTCTTCAACAACAATTAACACCCTAACTAAACCATTAGTTGTACTTTATTAAAACATAGTTTCTAAAGTTTTTCTTTTGAAGACCCACAAATAATTAAATCACTATACATTTTAGAAATAATCAACTTTTAGTGTATTGATAATATAATTATAAGTAAGTAGTAGGTACCTACATAACAAAAATCTTTTTCTAATTTCAGCTTATTTCAGTAGCAGTAATCGCTTACAACTTGTATCAACTTGGACTAGCGCTGGTATCGGAAGACTATGAGAATAGCGAGAAATTCAGAAACTTCGAGAACTTAGAAAAAATATTCGGCCAGTCGAAGGGAAACTTAGTGAGGGTCATCACTATGGTGTATTGTATAACGTACATCACTATTGGGCTGTTACTGCTGCTGTTTGCCACAATGTTCACTTGTGGAGCCTACAAGGTAACTCATATTTTAGTGTTGTTATTCAACCCTGCTTAATATACCAAACTTCGTATATGTTAGATCTCTGGATTCTCTGGAGGAACATAACTTTACTCTGCCTGTTTGACTTCACGTCACGCTGTATCAAGCAGTCAACCGAGTTCGAATCCGACCTGAGTGGCATGTAATAAATACATTGCTAATAAAAACTAAAATATGTAACTCCAGATACCTGCAAGTTACAAATCATAAAAAAGTAATCGTAAAAGGGTTTCTTTCAATAATTACTCAAAAATACGGATTTTTACGATTAACAATATGGAAACTAGAGATGTTACGAATGTCAAATTTTACACATTCGCCAACGCGAATGCGAATGTTTAGGTTGCGAATGTGCGAATGCGAATGTTAAGACATCAAGTATTCCAAAAACGATATAAATGAATAAATCAATTATTTTTATTTCTTACAAGAGAAAAACATACAAAATGTATTAACATGACAGACATTTTAGTAGTTAAAGTTCCATAAAGGCACATTACATTAAAAAAAAAAACAGTTTTGTGGCCTTTTCACCCATAAGGCGATTTATTACGGGCTCGTATATAAGGCCGGCTGCACTAAATAACTGTTTACTCAGATATTTACAAGCCAAATCTGTCAATTTGTCATATTTCAATTTAGTTTTCCACCTGTCTAGTGGGTGTTCCTTGAGAGAAGCACGCTTTTCTTTACTATATAGGTCTACACAGCGTAAAATTTTAATCATTTGGTTCCCGCCGTGGGGTGGTTCCACTCATGATTACAAACAACTTTTACTATGGGGCCAACTCTCCTCCTCGCAAAAAAAATCAGCTGTTCCAAACAAAAGTGCAGTTCCTACTCGACCTTAATGTATGGAACAGCTGATTTTTTTACGAGGAGGAGAATTGGCCCCAAAGTATAAAATTCGCATTGATTTATGTGAATGCGAATGTCTGTCGAAGCGAATGTTTAAAACGATGCGAACCTTTCACATATGCGAATGCGAATATTCGTAACATCTCTAATGGAAACCGTTATGGAAGTTAGTATAAATTCTATCTTTTTATATGTCAGTAATAGGACCAATTAATACTCTTTTAACGATAATTGTTATTATTGCATAATACATAGATGGAAAGTCGACCACTTTCCCATTTCCCATCACGAAAACATGTTCACGTAACAAGTAATCGATTCACAACAAAATTGTTTCACAAAAAAACACACTTGTAAACCATAATACACAACCTACTTCGTTGCGCAAGTTAAGATCCTATTACGAAATAACATCCGTGTATGCGTCTATTCTCCGTGAAATTGGTATAAAAAGCAATAGCGGTCAAGTGCGAATCGAATTCGATATACTTTCTTTTGTTGGAGATTGTTCTTATCTACCACGCAGTTAAGACAATAGGGTTTCGTTCTACCACAGAATAAATCATAGAATTTAATCAACATTTTAGGAGTTTAGGTAAATGCTAGTAGTTTTTATGTAAACATCTTATTACCAATATAGGCAATTTTATTTAAAAACATATTTTTCTTTGAACTTTCTATGCTTTATAGAGTTGATTAGTTATGTTTTAAATCATTAGTCTCTTGCCACGTCATAGTTCTAAATAATCGACCGCAATTTTCTTTTAAAAAGTCCTACAAGATCATCTATAATAAGCATCAAATGCGAACGATGTTCCTTGTTGTCGGCATCATCAATCGCAGTTTTACTCCAATAAAAATTCTAAGGACCTACAACGAAAAAATAATTACGACTTCGGACGACATTCGTCGCTGGATTTATTTATTTTCGGTTACCTTATTTCTGCGGAGGTACTATATTATTATATTTTGTGTTCCTGATTTAATGTCACGAATCGGAAAGGAAAGTAGGTCCTCCATTTTTCTCAATAGTTTCTCATTTCAATTTAGTCCTTTTACATTTTTTCTTTCGGCGCTCCGTGGGTAGGCCCCCGACAAGGTGGACCGACGATCTGGTGAAGGTCGCGGGAAGCCGCTGGATGCGGGCAGCGCAAGACCGATCGTCGTGGAGATTCTTAGGGGAGCCGCACGATACCCAGCAGTGGGTGTCGTGCGGCTGATATGATGATGATGATGACATTTTTTCTTTCAGGCTAACAACTGCCTGGTGACAACATTCTTTGGGTACAGTTTCTTCCATTTGTTCCTGACCATTGGGCTGGTGGTGTGGGAGGCGCTGTCAGCTGGCTGGATCCAGCTGGGGCTTGTGCTCGCAACTGATTGTAAGTTTGAAATTCTTCAATAAAGTGTAAGTTACTTACTGGGATTATGCAGGGGGACAAAGTGTCGTAACAAATTATTGTACGTGATACACGTATAGGACCTAAAACTAATAAAGATAAGGCTAATAAGGTGGTACCCTGAGCAAAAGTGGCGCCGCGGTGAATTATATTTAATATTATATTTTATTATTTATAATTCTAATAGGTACACAATTTTAAAAATGTTTATCGTGGAGATTTCTGGGCCCACAGTCTAGTATTTTTAGACGGTATCGTTACATTCCCTCGTCGTCACTGCTAGAAGTAGATAGCAAAACTGCTAAAAGTGGCCGTTTCTGACACATTTGCTATCTACTTCTACGAATGACTACGTGGGCATGTAGAAGAAAGAAGAATGAAAAATCATTTATTGACCGCAAAACATAAACAGTAAGGTGATTAAAAATAAAAAGTAGTGACAGTAAAAAGGAGTGAAAAATGTAGTGATACCTTTTAAAAATACTAGACTATGGGCCCTAAAATCTCCACGATAAACATTATTAAAATCTTTTTCTATTAATAACTTATTAAATAAAAACCTCTGAGGGCGCCACTTTCGGTCATACAACCGCCTTAAAGCAAAATTGAATACTAAAGCTAGGGTTTCCTAGGATGACGGTGCCGTCATATTACGGCCGTAATTTAGCGGCATAAGAATGATGTAAATGTTTGCATAGAAAACGTTCTACGCCGCCATATTACGGCCGTAATATGACGGCACCGTCGTCCTAGGAAACCCTAGCTTTACAGTAAAAAAGAAGTACCTACACAGAAAATTTCGACCTACGACTCTGTAACTATCACATGGGTTCGATTCCTATCTGAGTACTACCTATATTAGATACAAGTTGTTTTTTCTACTATCCAATTAATGTAATTTTTCACTTCTCAAGCTTACGCGCTCACTAGACATGAAATAAAACACTTTTTAACGAATACTAGCGCGGTTTTATTGAAAGTATGGTATTTGGTTTGATTTTGGATTTTCCTGACGTTTCGGCACCTTTGCAGCTGCCGTGGTCACGTGCCAACTGGCGGCGCTAGTATCCGTTAAAAAGTGTTTTATTTAATGTAATTTTTGTTTAATCATAGTAATTAACCAATTCTGAACTTACGTAATTAACAACCAACTTGTATAGTATTATTTTTGTAGCCTAATTGCAGAAATACCAGTAATTAAGGTTTTTATTGTTATGTTGCAGTGCTCCTGATAATTTGCTTATTTGGCGTTAAATATCTGATGGAAGCAATCCGGACGGGCAACATCTACAGCAGGCCGGGAGAAGTGCTCTATAAATATTAGTTTTAATGATTAATTTAAGTTTATTTAGTACTTCAAACCCACAAACCCATTTGACGTACTCATCCATACATTGGATGACTACCAGAGAATGTAACAATAACCTTCTAAAATACTAGACGTCACATAGTAGATGTGTCTTAAAAAATCCACGTAAAGTTTTATTAAAATCCTTTTCTATTATCAATCTCTGAGGGCCACTTCCGGTATAGGATGCACCTATAAAATCACAAAAATACGTATTTTAGATATTTTCATTTGTACGTCCAGACTCAAAAGTCACTTTCCGAAATAAAAGTTTGTAAATAGCAAAATATAATTATAAATTATTGCATTAACATAATTTATATTTTATTTCAATTATTAACCATGTGGCATTCCATGAATACCAACTACGTTTTATTCAGTCAAGTTATCCTTAAACATGTACAGTCAGCAAAGTTATGACCTTAACAGTTTGAAAACAAATCGCTTGCAAGGATGACACTAAAAGTTCGTCTTTTACCTGCCTCCATTGTTTTTATACAAAAGATGCTTTTGTGACTTTTGGGTAAATGCAAGACAATACGTCTGTCTTTCTCAATCTAAAAATGAACCTTAAGGTGTTCAGCTCATAGCTTTGCTGACTGTACTAATTATGTATAATATGCGTATATTTTTATGTATTATTGGGTGTTAGCCTCATCACCATATTAATTTTTTGGTATATTATACTGTTACTTATTGGTGAAGCAGGGTTTATCTGTGTGTAATGAACAGTACTCCTCTAATATTATTTATTTCATAAATCGTTGTAGGTAGTTCACAGATCAAAATATTTTCGGGAATCTTTCAATAAATAAAACAATTTTCAACTCATATTTTGTATTTTTTATACCTTACTTAAATATCAAAAACTTCTAACCTAACGTAAATTTTACGAAAAAGAGTTTTACACACATCTTATTTCAATAATAATTTATTTACAATCACAGCATTTTCAACCATATCAAAACAATTTCTTCCATCATTAACATCATTCATTCATCACCAGACTTCATACTTCATCCAACGTTATCACATAACAAAAAAAATCAGTGTCTGCATTGCCTTAATTTGTAGTCCATAAAAATTACACTATTATATTAATATCTATAGAAAAGTTCGTTAATGTTGGAAACTTCAGGCCCTTCGGCAGTTCGTCTTCGTCTCCTCTTCCCCAACATCATAGGCACCACCATGGCCATGGTAGCTGGCACCATACCAGCTCCAACAGCAGCCAGTATCGTAGAACTGTCAGGAGCTACATTAGCTGCCACTTTCCTTCTTATAACTCTAGTCTTAACGGGCCTATTCTGAGAAGCAGCAACATCCAAATCGTGCCTCTTATCCATTGCTCGCTTTGACTCCTCTACGGTTTGGAAACTCTTTTCCACTTCTAAAAGACCTCCATGAGACGTCGTCATGTTCGTATGAGCGTTATCCACGGGAAGAACTGTTAAAGACACGGCCTGATGTGATGTCATTGATCCGTAATTGTTGTGATCATCCCCAGAAGGAGAAGGGTTCAAATTCATAGACCTTTGGCGTTTCTTGTTGCGGTACCCTTTGGTTGTAGACAATAGCACCCACTGACCGTCACCGTGCGGAGGCCTCGACCCGCGGTCACTGTCAAGATCAGGCGAGCCTGCATACACAACTTGCGTCGGTCTTCGGTATGGACGTTTTTGTATAGTCGCTTGATGCAATGCTTCATATTCGTAAGGGAAGTGTGAAGGACGATTATCTGTCATAACTGAGTCAGATATCCCGTAATACACTGGATCATCGTGATTATTGTCATCATCTTTATCACAATTAATATGCGGCTTGTGCGGCCTCCTTCCCTCATCAGGAGACCAGGAAGAAGGATAAGAAGCTTGCTCAAATTTGTTCCAAGTTGGTTTTGAAGGCACTTCACTTTCATAATCAGGAGTAGGCATGTGTAACTTATTATTGAAGTATCCAGGACGATTCATCGACATAACAGTTGGCCGTTTTTGCGTATAACTATAACCACTTTCTACATCCTGGTAAGACGTGTACCTATCATCATTAGGAAACCTATCTTCATCTTCATTCCAGTGATTGGGTTTTTGTTTTTTGACGTTAGGTTTCCATTTTGATATTTTGCTCGTAGACCATGCTACTGGCTCCAACGTGACCCAACCATCTTTATCATCAAAAGGGTGTTTATGTTTCTTCATTTTTATTTTATTCCAAGTCGTATACACTTTTCCGTTGTCTTCGTCTTCTTCGTCGTTCTCCATGTAGTTATAACGATCAGCTTTTATTTTTTCTTTCTTCAGTTTTGCAGCTAACGCAGTAATAGCTTGTAAACGGTCTTTGGAAAAATCACGATAATTTTTAAACTTTTCATCGTCAATCGTAATATCTTCTGTGCCATCATGAGGTCCTTCTTCACCGTTGAAGCCATCCTGGCATGAGGGTCCATAGCATCGCGGGCTGTAGGCATCCACATCATGAATGATATGCGTCATTAAATTCTTCACATCCATGTCATCATCATTTAAATTTAAAGACCCATCCTTTCTTTTATCATCATCAGCTGTTTCTATAATTGTGATGGGATCCTTTCCCGGCACTTCCAGTTGATAAGTTTTCACTTTTTCACCGTATTTCTCAATTTGGTCGCTAGGGCTGGCCGTGGCGATGGCAAGCATGCAAAACGCTAAAAGCACTGTCATTTTCATCGGTTATTTTCACTTTCGTCAGGCGCGTGTGGCGCGCGAGGGTCCGCGCGGAGACTGAGCGCCGGCGCCGGCTGCAACCTGTTGTTATAGTTTTGATAGTGGATGCACTAACCCTCCCTGCGCCAATGCAGTAAGTCAGCGCGGTCACGTCACGACGAATGAGCGAGATAATTACGTGGCGATTGTCGTTTGCCGGAGACTATCTTAATTGACTATCACAACTCTCACAGGGCCGTGACCCGCAGGTGAAACCGTTTTTCATTTTGTACTGTTTTCTCCAAGAATAATAGGTGAAAATTTGTTATTTTCTCACAATGTCAAAGTTTGATACGGTAACATTATAAACAGATGTCTACCACGTTACGTGTGAGTGTATTAAACATGCGCGAGTGAGCCAACTTTTGTGTTGAAAATGTTTCTGATCAAAAGTTTGTTTCGTTACGCTCGCTTTTTGTTGGACAGTTTTTAGCGGGGGCTTTTTTTGAAATTCAAAATTAGTATGAATACAATAATAAGTAATATTTGTACTACATAGTAACTATTTGTACTACATAACGAATCGAATTTTCAATATTGTTTTTTATTAAACAAAATTAAAAATTCGATTTGATTGAAAGATGAATTTATCCTTGCAATGATTAAATAAATATGATATTCTCCGCGTTTTATTAATATTCTTTTCTATTTTATTTTATTTATTTTATTTTTACAATCTTCGGGAAGCTAACAGCTAGGTTGAGAAGAAAGTGGTTATCTTAAATAAATATCGAAGGTCGATTTACAAGCTTCCACATATAGCCAAATATTATTAGTTACAAAAATGTTAGCCTACGTTATGTTAAGAATTTTAGGTTATTACATCCAGTACAGTAGTTTAAGCATAAACAAGTAGCTACCCACTTAAGTTTTACAAATTATTTGTTAGAAAAATAACTATCACTTAATATTCGCTTAAGCTTACTTGAGGAAGTGTTGAAAAGGTCTATTTCAAATTGTTTTGCAACACTATTGAAACACCTGCTTGTTTTGACAAAGAAATAATTTCGCCTGTACTTCGTTTTGCACCACGGAACGTGAAGTGCGTCAGGGTTACGGAAGGAAGCTACCGGAGCTCGTAAACCAATGCCACTCAAAAGCTCAGGACAATCGACAGCGCCACCCGCTATGCTAAGGAGGTACGATATATGTGCAATGCTTCTTCTTTCTACAAGTGGTAAAAAGTGAAACTTACTTATTAACAACTTATTAAATAAAAACCTCTGAGGGTGCCACTTTCGGTATAGGATGCTTACCTTGCAAACAAATTCTATCAATAAGAAATAAATCAAGAAATAAAATATTTCTAGTTTAAATAAACACGACTGCCCTGCCAAAAACGAACTAAAAAGTTAAATAACAAGTGTTATTGCTGTTTGAGGACCGTTTTATGGAAAAAAAATGATCACAGAGGTCCCCCGACTGCAATGACTCTTGTTATTTAACTTTGATTTTTTTTTATTTGTTTATGTCTATTTTACACATTTTACTGACAAATTATATAGTTTTATAATGTTCTCATTACCTTCGCGTAATTTTGCCTTTCTTTTGATGCCCATATTGTAATAATAGAGGACATTTTTTTTTACGTTTGAAAGTCGCGTCGTACAGTCGCATACCTATATACTCCTTTTTGGGCAGTCGTGTAAATATTTAGAAATACAATAGTATTTCTACAGATTAGAACTCAAAGCTTCAGCATACGCTCACTTAATTCCGCAAACAACCAAAGCAGCAAGTTCTGGAAGTGTATACTAACAAAAATCGATTTCAAAAACGATTCCAAAATTCCTGATTCCCTATGCGAGCAGCACAGACCACAGTAATAGGTAAAACACACGTGACCTTAAAACATGTCTGCGAGCCCGACTCTCTCCATAATAGCAATACCATTATCCCTATCGGGGCCCAGATCAAGCTCTAATTGCATCCGACGACTGATCTTGTTCAGCTATTAGCTGTGTGAAACGAGAGACATTAGCTGTAATGATGAGTGTCTCCTGGGCATTAGAAACTTAGTGTTTCTACGATTGTCGTTGGAAACACTAAGTTGCAAATGACCCATTACCTCTACATTACTTTTGTTGAAAGAGAGAGCGTTTCTGAATTTAGAAAATTCTTCGTTGTCAAACTTGTTTGGTCAGGAATATAATAAAACAGTTTCGTAATAGCTAATGAGACCTAATTCCCAATTTTTATATAATAGGTCTGCAGTTGTACTTATTTGATGTACAAATTCCCCAGTGGCGAGGGATGAAATTATGGCGAAGGTTAGCCGTTCTACAAAAATGTTATGATCTGCATGGTGGATGGTTGGAGTGGGATTTCCAGGAAAGCCGATGGAAATCGGCTCGTATGAACACTTCACCAGTAATTTTTACCCTCAGTTAAACTATAGGAACAGAAATACAATTACTTTACGGAAGCATTCGGTTGAATCTAAAGACCTTTAAAATTTTGATAAGGAAAAGTACATTTTCATACTAAATTTAGTGTAAAATTACCACCTGCCAACTTGTAGGCATGTACGTTTTATGCTAATACTTTCCTCATAAAAATAAATAAATAAATGCAGAGTATATTTTATCAAATAAATAATCTTAATGCACCAGTGAAAGGTACAAAATAAAAGAACCCATCGTAATTTGTGTAGTCAACGTTTTGTTCTAACGTATGCTCAACAGATTACGCTAAATATTCACTTGTGTTTATTTACGGAACAGTAACTTACAAAACATTACGTGGGTACATGTTTTGAATTACGAGGAGCTCGGTGGCGCAGTGGTTTAGCGCCTGGCCCAGCGATTGCGGAAGTTAAGCAACGTTCGCAAGGGTCGGTCATGGGATGGGTGACCAAAATGTATTATCTCGAGCTCCTCCGTGCTTCGGAAGGCACGTTAAGCCGTTGGTCCCGGCTGCATTTGCAGTCGTTAACACCCACCAATCCGCATTGGGCCCGCGTGGTGGGTTATGGCCCGTCCTGTGTTATGGAAACCAGAGACAACGATGGAACTACAAACAACCAGACCTGGGGCCTAATCGCGCAAATTTTCAACGATTAAACCAAAGCTAAATCGTTACCGTTTCAGTTTCTTTAACAGAAATACTCGCTTTAGTTTTGTTAGAATTGTTGAATACTCTGCCCAAGGAGTCTAGGAATACAATCTGGGACACTTTAAGTGAAAATTATGAAGCTAAACCAAATTTTTTTAGGTAAATATAACCTAAATGACAACGTAACGTTTTTGATTTTATCGTTCAGAATTACCGCGATTGGGCTCCTGACCCAAGAGAAGTTCGTTTTCTAAAAATTGTCCCAGCCAAGAAAATCCTTAACACAAAGTTCTTATTCAGTGGCTTTTCTTTACGCAACAAATCAAAAGAAAACTCCAAGTCCCTTGATTGTTTCCGTTAACATCAAAATAAACAACTTTTCCCGGCCATCTGCTTATTTCTCACACGGATTTAACTGTGACTGACGGTACTGGCCGTAATAGCATTTTCTATCTTATTTAACGCCAGACAATCGCCTTTATGCTTTCACGACGTTGGATGACAATTTCTAAATGTATTTTCACTTGCACTTTCTTCCATAACTAAATCATTGCCTTCTCTGTAATAAACTGTACTAAAGAAATTAATAGTTTTGTATTTGTTTTTCCGCAAACGTTGAGCTTAACGTTCTCACTGAGTGATTTTAGTTAGTCAATTATTGTCGTTCTAGAGTTTGCCGATGGTGACCGATTTTCGTTGCTACAATTTGAATAAAAGTCGAATCAGACGATTTAAATCGCTAGCGAATCACCAGGTTGATTCAACTAAAATCGCCCCATGAGAACGTGGCATAAACCGACATGCCTATTGGCCGATAAATATGTACCAAGGGATCACAAATTGTATGTAATTCTGATGGACGTTGAAAGCTTTTCTGTTGGTTGCGTTTTGTTTTACGAGATGCATTGGCTAGTCTAGTTACGAAAAGTAAGTACCTACTTAGTATTAGCTTTCATCATGAATTACATCTATGTAACATAATCACAAATAAAATTCTTATTTTTTATAAAAAAGGAATTGCATTACCGAAGTTATAATTATAATAAATATGATTCAGATTTAATGCATTAAGAAGTAGTTTACTCTAATGGCATTAATTATAAAGATTTCCAAACAAATGCATCAAATGAATGTTAACATAATAAACCCCGAGATAAAAAAGGTAGAAAATAGTACTAACTTATAAAAGACTAGCGGGTGTCCGCGACTTCGTCTGCGCGGGAAGTTTTTTTGCTATACAACAATATTTTTTTTTGGAGTGATAGGTACCCCTAACAACGTGTATGCAAAATATCAAGATGATCGGTTCAGTAGTTAGACGTGAAGGCGTAACAAACAAACGAACTTTCGCATTTATAATATTAGTAAGGATTTACAAACTATTTGAATAAAAAAGACATCAACGCACTCACTAAACTGTTTTTGATAATGTTATTGTAATTTTCTGTTTTAAATTTTCCAAAAATAATGAACAAAGTAACGTAAAACCAAAACGCATACCATCTACATAACATGTGTAACGATGAGAATGAATATGTTAATGTATCATTTATCTTTCAAATAAAGCCCATTCCACTATTTAATTTAATCGCTACGAAGTTGAGCTTTAATAACTCTTGCAAAATTCCTATATGTAGGTATATCTATGAACGACTAATATTGTCTGAATTTGTATAACCCAAAATCTTATTCACCTCTCAAGTTAAGTATATGAAAAAAATATTTTTTAACGGATACTTGCGCGGTTTTATTAAAAACACATTGGTAGTAAGTTGGTATTTGGTTTTATTTTGACGGCAACTGCAAAGGTGCAAAAAAAATCCATCTAAATATCAACTAATTTCCAAAGTACTACTTTCAATAAATGATTTTTACTAAATTACTATATATATAATACATTTTACTGCTTACATATTCATGCAGACAACAAAAAACACTTAAATTAAAAATAAATGAAACGGAATTATAACCATTCTACAAATAGACGTTAGCTAATTGTATGCGAGATACCTACCTAGCTAATTCAGGTTCGCTAAAACCACAAAATAAATAATCTAGAATGATTTAACGTGACTCCATCCCGCTCTTACTTAGGATAAGTAGGTACTTCCCGCTTATCATCATCATCATCATCAGCCTATCATCGTCCACTGCTGAACATAGGCCTCTCCGAGAGCACGCCACTGAGCACGATCCGCGGCTATACTCATCCAGTTTCTGCCAGCCACCTTGCGAAGATCATCGCTCCACCTTGTCTGAGGGCGTCCCACACTACGTTTGCCGATACGCGGTCTCCACTCAAGAACTCGTCTGCCCCAGCGGCCATCGGTTCTACGGCTAATATGGCCGGCCCACTGCCACTTCAGCTTGCTAATCCGGTGGGCTATGTCGATGACTTTAGTTCTCTGTCGGATCACCTCGTTCCGGACCCGATCTCTCAGAGAAACTCCGAGCATAGCCCTTTCCATAGCTCGCTGTGCGACTTTAAATTTGTGAGCCAGCCCTACAGTGAGTGTCCACGTTTCGGCTCCGTATGTCCCCTTATACATAATAGTCTTCCCGCTTATACATAATTATAATTATTATATTTATAAAGCCTAATCTGAGTCAGGTTCTTCAAGATGCGAAAATTTTGTACTTTAAATTATGTAAAGTACTTAATAAAATGTTAACAATGTCAGTGAACTAAGTATAAATTACATAATGGCACAAGCACAAAATGCGTTATAATTCTCATGTTATAATAACGAACAATGATTAGCTTAGTTATTATAATTTCAAATGTGAGTATTGTTGAGGGATTCTTTTGTTTACGGTAGTGGTTAACGCATAATTGTTTTGTTCCGGTTAGAAGAAAGAGGGACGCTGGTGGTAATTATTTTATGCAGACGCGTAACGAGTGTTTACTTGGTTGAAAGGCTTACTACGCTAGCTGTAGCTTATTAAGTTTACACTGTTGCTACGACTCTATAAAGTAGATTCTTAGTTTCAACAGTTTCTCAAGAGTCTCAATAGCTATTTGAAATTCAAACGGCAAAGAAAACTTTAATAACACAGCTTCTAAATAACTTTAACAAAAAATAACATATGTTATACAAAAAATTACATCTGTGTTACGAAAATTGTGAACAAAGAAAAATACCATCCGATTAGGTAGTTTTTCTCCATTGGCATGACTTGGAATCGAATCTGAGTCACCTGTTGGTAGAAATCATAGAGCTTATTTTTGACGCAAATTCAATGTTTTCGTTAGAAATATGGATCAATCCATTCAGCTAAAAAGTCCTGAATTAGTGAAAATATATATTTAAAAAAAATAGGGGCCACTATATGGTTTTCCATACAATTTTCTTATGAGCAGTAGGTATACTGTGTATTTAGAAGCTTTTATTTGACTAGCTAGTTGGATATAGATTATTATCACTTTAACTTTAACTGTCACCCGACCGGAATTTGAACCCTGAACTCGGAGGTCGGAGTTGCGAGCTAGAAGCTTGTCAAAACCATAAGGCACGTGTATTGTAACCGATCTCTAGCTGTTACGTTCGCTGCTCCGGTATACAACAACAATGGTTGCGTCATGTGGATGAAAGCGCAGAGATTGTTACAAGAGCTCGGCTCGGACAAAGAACTTTCGTCTAAAAGCCGATTTAAATGGATTGAGGCTACGGGTGGCATGGAGTCGGCTGAGAGAAAATATTTTTTAACAATCCTGTTTACAGTGCAAACTGTTTGTTTTTTCAAAAAAAGTTTAATGTGATTAGGTCTTTACATACGAAATTGCCGAAATTTTTAACAAAACGATAACTTCTATGATTAAAAAAATCATCAATTGTTTTTCTCAAATATCAGTAATAATAAAAAAATGATTTCTTAAATTAGAAAAATTAAAGTGGCTCCTTTGAAAAAAAAAATGGAGAAAACTACTTTATTTGTTAAACAATTTTTTTTGCATAACATGGAATAAGTTAGCTAAGTGTTCAAACAAATATACATAAAAGTTTTGTAACATTAGCATTCACCGTAATTAAATAAATTAGGAAAATGTTAATATGTAAAATACAACTTCTTGAAAATTCTCCATATAAATCGGCAATGTCATAGGTAAAGATCTCATAATGAAAAACAAATAGTATTTTCCTATAGTTAGCAAAATAAAAGAACGCAAATACAAACCCTGTACTTGTGTGATACATACGAGTATACCATGAAATATTATCAATCAATTGAAAATAAGGATAACGATCATTTTGAGTCTGAAAATGGCAGCAAGATTTTATGTGTTTCCAAAACAATAGTTCAGACAATAATTGTGTTGAAATCGTGACCCGAAACGAAGCAGAAAGAAATATAAAATAACTACTTTTACTAATTCAGGAACATAGACAAAATATGTAATAAAAAAGTCAATCATATTTTCCTTAACCTCTATCTAGCATGTTAAATTTGAAAAAAGTATTTTACAGCAACAATATCTGAAACATGTATTATTTCTCAGAAGATATACCGCACTCAATTTTTCTTCAGCGATGGAGAGGCATCGTCAAAGAAAAAATAACTTCCCATCGGGGGAATCACGACCCTCAGTAATGAGGAACATGACGCGAGGAGAAGGAGGATACCGCACTCAAATAATTTTGTATTACTACGGCTCCATAGTTTTAGCAGCGTGACGGTCAAGGCTGGTGGTTTCACTTTCTGACGGAGGGGCATTTTCACTTGCTCTCACGCAGAGAAATGATTCCGCAGCGCGAGCGCGTACAACCAGCAACCTACTCCAAAAGTAGCGATCCTGCCCATTACGCAAAGGGCTCCCTACAGTTAGGGACGTAATTAGTACAGCCTGGCGACAGACAGACAGAGAGACGGACAATGTACTCTAGTAATAGGGTTCCCGTGTTTATCCTTTGGGTACGGAACTCGACAAAAAGAACTGTAGCGTCATAGTACGTTAAAATATACCTTAAAATTAAATAAATAGAGTTTATAAAGACCACTCACCCACAGAAGTTTAATAATTAACTAAATATTTTAAATTTCAATTATTTTAAATATTCAATTATATTATTAATTACTTAAATATTTTAAGATTACATTTTTACGCAGATATTTATAACAGGAAAGAGACATACAAAAAAAATATAAAAGCGTAAAGGAAGCTTTCGTTTCCAAATTTCCAAAGCACATTTTTTTAAAAGCCATCTGTGGATACGATCTTACACTACAGACAGCAATTTTGAGCAAGGGGTCTGCTATTTGCAGCACAGATGTGTGACGCAGTGGTAAAGTAATGCGGGAAAAGTGCGGCAGATGGCGACGCTCAACGAAATGCTACGACCAATATGATCAGTTCTTGGCTCAAGAAGGTGGCGATGGCGCCGCGGTGAATTTTATTTAATACTAGCGACCCGCCCTCACTTCGCTTCGGTTCCTTCTTTTGGTCTTCGATCCAACAACACCCAAAAAGAAAACGAATACCTTTCAGTCCTCACCTCCATTTGCTCCAAAAGACTTTTTCCCTCCCGTTCATCCCGTCCCGTTTATTTTCGCGCGCGTTAATTTTTTGCGAAAACTCCTAAGATATTAATTTAAACAGTATGGTGTTAATGGTTAAATAATGTGCATAATATGCTTAAGATAACTAACGTATTTAATTTGATAAGGATTAGTACTGTATCCTTCTAAATAGCTTTCCAAATTACCGCTTTGTACTTGACAATTTTTTTTAGAAGATATAATGGGTTATAGTAAGCTATTCATAAAAGATAGATATATGCCATCGCGGACTTTTTTGTAGATCTATAAAAGAAAAACAATTCCATCATACATTATTTTGTTATAGCTTAAAAGGTTTAAGCAGCGTTTTCAGTGCAAGCTCCCAGTCGGCTTAATTTTTGCCGACCTCTTCAACTTTAACACTTCGGTCATACAACAGCCTTCATATTCTAACCTACGAACATATTTCTTCCATCCTTTTTTTATCGCTTTGGAATATAAGTGTTTTGTTCCTGTGGTTAGAATGTAAAATGTTTTGTTTTCTGTCATCCACACACAATAAATTATAAAAACATTTTGCTGTACCTATTTATTTCTAATAAATTAACATTGAAAGATTTTTTTCCACCAATCATTTTGCTGGAAAAAATAGTTATAGGTAGGTAGGTAATCACTGAAATAAGGATTTACATTGTATTATTTTACTTACTCTTTCAGAAGCTATACTTAATACTTGTAGCGTCTTTATTAAGTGTTATAATGATATTATAATTAGATTTTTCCTTTTGAGGTACGGAACCCTATACTTTATTTATACTATTATTTTATACTTTTTAGGATCTGTTTTTACTAGTCTGTTTTAATTTAATGTTTTTAGTTTGCGTTTTAAAAACGTGTTTTTAAAAAAGTTTTTTTTTTCAGTAAATTATTATTTTCTGCTTTTTAGTTAACGAGCTAAAGCTAAAAATATACCATCTCTAGCTCATCAGGAAGCTAGTATAAAATCGTTTGCAAACTTTGCGGACAAACAAACAAACAAACAAACGCGAAAGCAACCTAATAAAAACGTGTTAAAAATATTCGAGAGATGTATATTAGAGAGAAGATAAGAAATAAATGCACAAATCGGTACATTTTACATGTTGTTTTTTATTCGAAGATTTTAGAATCATTAGTGCCTTTTTTTATTTTTTACATGAATAATTAGGTAGCTATTTGTCTTAAGTATTGCGTGTTTTATATATCCATAAATCTGTTAAATAATTCCTGAGGAATATTCAAAGTTCGCCTTCATAATGGCGCGTGCAGATTTGTGGAGATCACTCATTCTGGGATAAAAAAAATTTTTTTTTTTCATTAGCGGCCATCAATAATAATTACACATTCTTGAAGTACACATAAAACGAATTATTTTTTACTATGGCGTTAAAGTCGAAAACAAATTGGGTTCTGAGATATATACCAAATAAGAATGAAAACGACGGCAATGGAAGATTGTTTGTTTTAGGAGTTTTCGGGGTTTTGGATATGGGCTGGTAATGGTCGGAGCGCGGATTTTATCAGTCGAGATCTTTCCAGCTTTAGGTTGATATTCAATGTGCCACGTACCAATCGGTGATCGCTCCCCGTCTTGACGGCATTGATCACAGTGACATAATTGAATGGTACTTAATAACCGATTATGGTACTTATTCCCATCAGATAATTCCGTAATCATATTTTGAAGGGCTCAAAATACTAAATTAGTGCATCCAAGTTCTTAATACCTATAAAAGATCTTGCAAGTTTTTCGGTGCTCGAGTAAAATACTTGCAAAATATTTTGCTGAAGATTAATTACTAATCCCATACAAATAAGGATCAAAATGGTTTTGGCAAAGAAAACTACTTTTAAGCGATTATGTTACTTAACAGGTAAAACTTAACTGCCTAATCATACTTTGAAGGGCTCAATTATTAAATAGTGTGTGTCTTTGCAATGGTGAGGGCGTCCAAGTAAAATACCTTTATGGTCTTGCAAGTGTTTTCGGGGCTGACACCTGGTTTCCGTACTTGGAAGCAAAAACCTGGTCGTAAAACCTGCAGGTCGCTTACCTACTCAGCACCTGATGTATCAGGTGGTATCACCCAGTTGAAAACAGCTGAATAATCTTATCGAGATCCACGAAATAGTGGTACGACATATTTTTTTTCATTTAAAGATTATCGTATATCTCTGTTCACAAATTCATTACAGCGTTGTCGCCATACAAAGAAATATTTCTACTCTTATCACCATTAAAATGAAATGTAATTCATTCCTGGCCGCCGACTTTTTTTTATCCTAGACCGCCAATGATATTAAATGTAAAGATAGGTTACTCGCGCTCCACAGTGGCAAGACGAATGTAAGGTAATTGCCCGACTTTCAATTAGTCTGGCACAGTCTCGTGACACGGAAAGACAGCGCGACTCCCGTCAATCAGACGCGACAAAATTGTGGTATTCTCTTAAAAAAATACTCTCTTGCGTCTTTAGACGATGTGCAAATTATACAGCAACAGTCAGAGATCGGAAAAGTGATTCATTTCACACGTAAGTACTGTATTTAACTAAAAAATGTATTTACGAATTTTGTATTACTCTAATCGGCCATGTTGGTACAAAGACCGAGAGGTCAGTTTTTGCGTGTGAGAGTGAAGGAGACTGCTGTCGCAGTCAATTGGCGGCCAATGAGCATGCAGCAGTTTATTAGACGAAATATGATGTCTGTTTATCCCTTTCTTACAAATAGTATTCCGTATGGTGGTGTTCATTTTTGTCCCTTTCTTATGCCAATGTGTGTATGTGTAGCACCTTTGCGCTGTTTAAAATAGCAATGCTGTTGGAGTATGACCTATCTTTACATTTAATATCATTGTAGACCGCCCTATAAAATGGGTGATTTCCTGGATCGTACTTAAATGGAATATAGGTAATGGTGTCGATTCAGTTGGCAACGACTTAACTAAATTGACAGGACTAAACTAAATTTAGTTTTCCATCCTTTTCTTTCTGTATCGAAAAGACAAGAACAGAATGCTAAAATTAAGTTTAGTCCTGTCAATTTAGTTAAGTTGTGCTAACCGAATTGACACCAATATTCTCTTAAGCCGTTTTTTATAGGTAGGTACCTAAATCAATTCTTTTAAGAAATAAAATACCACGCTGTGTTTTGGAGCGTGCCGCGCAAACGCACAGTACCTAATACAAACATAACAATAATGCGTAGCCGACATGTAAGCTTAACTTTATTTAGTTGCACAACAGATTTGCTCTAGTTCCCATTCAGGAAGCCATTTAACTTAAGCATTATTTGGACATGTGTCTATGCTAAAGCCTAAAAACAACAATCTTTATACTTTTTCTGAAAGAGTTAAAACATTAGATAGGTAACCTACCTATACAATGTGTAATATTAACTTCAGTCAGAGATAATTTGAGAGTGCGCGTTAAGTAAAAGTACGCTAACATCGGAAAAACCAATACAAAAAAATTTAAATTTGAGATTTTTGCATTCACAATGCTATTTTTATACAATACTAAATAATATACTAGAAAAAATACGACTGCCCCAGATCAATACTCAGACGGGAATCGAACCCGCGACCTTTGGATATCCGGTCCAATGCTCTGACCGCTGAGCTACCGACTCGATAACTCAGCGGTCAGAGCATTGGACCGGATATCTAGTATATTATTTAGTATCCAATACAAAAATATAATACTACCTACATAAAATAGTAAAAAGTGTAAATTTAAATTAATAAACTGAACAGACATAGACATACTAATAACAGCAACTCATGAAAAACTTTTGACCAATTTATATTTTTTTTTGTATTTTTTAAAAGGCATTACTTCAAGATAAAGAATATGGGCATCGGCTAACTTCGTGTTTTTGCTTTCGTTGATATTTTATTTCATTGCAATAAAGTTGAAATTGTAAATAACTTTCAGGGCCAAACTACTTTCTGTTAATTGCCTTTGCTATATTAGACGATTGTTTCCGATGTTTTCCGATGCCCTTCTTTATCTTGAAGTACTGTAGATCTTAGATCAGTCACTGTTTACCTTCTTGCAACTAATATAAGTAACAAAAATTGATCCAGCGTCGATCCTGCTAGTAAACACAACACAATCGCTCTGAAGTTAAGTACACTAGCTATTTCAATCAGAAGCATGCGCAATTGCGCTCAAGTAGGGGAAAATATGCCTTTGTGATGAGAATTTACTTTCTATTAATCTTATTTATCCTTACAATACATAAGTGGTTCCTAAATATTTTTTTTCTTTTCTTTCGTTGTCAGTATGTCGGTAAAATACTAATATAATGTGAACATTTGTAAAATGCACGTTTTAAGCGTGTATCCTCAAAAATCAAAACTTATGAAAACCCAGTTAATTTATTAAACCCATAAGCTAGGGTTTCCTAGTATGACCGTATGACGGTGCCGTCATAACGGCCGTAATTTAGCGGCGTAGAACGTTGTCTATGTAAAGCAATACGGCGCCCCTTATTGTCTACATAGACAACGTTCTACGCCACTATAGATTACGGCCGTAATATGACGGCACCGTCATCTTAGGAAATCCTAGCTTAAGCGGCCTCATGAGGCCGCTTAACAATAGAAAAGCTATTGTCTCATTTTCCTGTTAGAATTTATTAGATTATTGGCAAACCTCAAATCTCAAGGTAGACTGATTATGCTTTTTCGTAACTCGACAGCTCATTTAAAATTTTATATACTTACTTACTTTGTATGCTCTGTATCAACTATGTAGTTACCTACGCACAATAAATGAAACCTTTCTCTATATAACAACAGATCAAAACCAAACTTAAAATCATTTATTTAGTTTATGCTGTTCCAAGCGCTTGTGAAGCCAATGATGGATGTTAAATTAACCAAGTTAATTAATACCACGATAGTATTATTTACAAAAGTAAATACCATCCCTAATAAAATTCAGTTCTTATGATGTATACCTTTCCTTTTCATTTCATCTCGGCGTTTCGTCACACCATGTTGGTAATGAAAATGTGTGTCGCCTCATGATGACTTCACCGTTATGTCACCGTCACAGATGACACCCAAAAGTGCAAGTCGGCACCGTTGCGCGCGCGCGGAACATCGGCGGGCGACGAAACATGTTCCGGTACGTTTGACAACGACGACGTCAACATAGTTGTCAGCAATTTGGCTTATAGACTTTGTAAGTATACATCATGATGCCTACTAAATATAAATAAGTCTGTTATTGCAATTTTTTTTATCAAATGCTAATACTCAATTCCTACATTTATTACTACCATTTTTGGGACATATTTAAATAAACATATATATACCCCAAAAGATTTATATACTTACTTAGTTGAGCTAATAATTATTTTGTCGCTCTACGCTTCTTTTTGTATCGGTTACAGTCGTTGATGATATTAATCTGTAGAGTTGAAGTTATACAATCATAACTAGGTATATCTGCTGAGGCAGCAAGTAAAAATCCTAGCAAAGGGGTAAAAAATAATTGCGAAAAAACCCCAAGTAAACCTTCTCAGTGTCTAAACAAACTGTACTAAAAATACCACCTCATTCCACTAGCAAATACCGTTTTCAAATGCCACAAACTAAAACTATTTCAACCCCGCCACGGCAACAACAATAGAACCATTAGCAGATGTCATCGTGCGTACCACAAACAAAAGGGAAGGAAGAGATAAAAATGCGAAGCGCACTTAAGCCGGCTCAAAGCTATCGCAGATTGTACCTGCTTCCTCAGTGCACCCGACATAACCACTCAGGATGGTCGCGATATACTTGCTACTGCTTTCCGTGGTACTGGCCACAGCCCAGCATTCCGGCGCGTATTCCTCCCCTCAGTACGCGAAGAGGATGTACCCTAATGTGGATATGAACGCCCTCCTACCACGCGAAAAAACTTCAGCACCGTTCAAGGAAAATCTGAATTCCATCGCCCGTTTTGACGCTGGTAACGAAACGCAGTACCAAAGGTCCTCCTTTATGGAAACTGCTGGAAGTTTTCTGAGCAGTACAGGAGGACAGCTCGTGTCCGGTTTGGCGAAGGATTTTATCGCTAGGTCTACTGGTAGCAGCCAGGTTGGTTTTGACTGCGTTTCCCAGGTTCGTATTGCACTTGTGTTAAATTGGCACGCAGGGATGAGTAAGCTTTTTCTTTTGAGTGTAAATGAGTCATCAATGATAAGACAATAAACTAACGTAACTTTTGACTGAGTAACCTTAGATGTATAAGATTTGTTTAGTTATTGTGCAACTTTTACAATAAATCAGATATAATATAAGTCTATTTTAGAGTCATCAACTTGTAACTTTTCTAGTAATTAAATTTTATAAATTAAAAAAGTGATTCTGATAAAATTAGGTCAGTTACTTAATATAATCATAAGACTCATAATCATAAGTGATAAACAATAACAGTAAAAAAATTTTTTTTTGTCGTTTAAAGGCTGAGACGGAAAATGCGATAAAATGAACATATACGTTTTGCAGTCGGAAAACTTATAATTATAAGTTAATACTATTTTCTGTTTTCAATTTCATAGTTTAGTCGTCAACATATCCTGAATACGAGTAGCAAAAATATTTTCATCACACTACAGTAAATAATATACTTATTCCTATTTTTTTAAAGTGTTTTATTTTTCATAGATATTGTGACTATTGACTTTTTGTAAAGGAAAATTGTTTGATAATTTTGTAAATAACAAGTTTCCAACACAACATAATCAAGTGGGTTACCTATCTACAGTACCTACACCGTAATTTTCTAGTCGTTTTAATTAACTTAAGGGAGTGTTCTATTAATGATACTAAACATTTTTGCCAAAGAAACATAGGTCGAAAAACCGGCCAAGTGCGTGTCGGGCCACGAGCCGTAGGATTCCGTAGTTACCTTATACCATACCATATTTAATACCACTATCATTTTTCGTATATAAAAATAACTTTGTTTTTCAAAGCGTTGGTATGAATGACAAAGTTATATTTGCGGTTTTGGAAAATATGATATATCTCGAAAACTAATTACTATATCTCGTTCAAACCAATTTTCGTTGAAAGTTTTTATTAAGATCTTAGTAGGTACTTATATATTTTTTTTAGATTTTTCACAAACTTATTTCAAAAGTTACAGGGGGACACACACACACACATTTTACCACTTTGGCAGTGTTTATCTTTCAAACGGTTGACTTTAGGAAAAAATTGTCCTAGGAACCTCAATGTCATTTTTAAAGACCTATCTATAGACACGTATTGGTATGAAGAAACATTTTTTTTTTCAGTTTCAGTCCCATGTATGGGGAGCCCCCCTTAATCTTATTTTTTTTCATTTTTGTGCTAAAATCGTTAAGCGGTTAACAGAATGCATCTACCTATTAAGTTTTAACTGTGTAATCCTAATACTTTCAGAATAAAATGACTGTGACATACGGACGGACAGACAAACAGACATGACGAATCTATAAGGGTTCCGTTTTTTGCCATTTTGGCTACGGAACCTTAACTCTTCAACGCCCGGAAAATGAGACACAATAGAAAATCTATTGTGTCTCGGTCGCCAGCGACCCCTCCGGCGTTAATGAATTAAAAAGGACAAAAAAAAGACTTTTCGATACTACAATGTTTTAGATGTCTTTTTCGACCCATGTTTCTTGGGCAAAACAACACACCCTTAAGTTAATTAAAACGACTACAAAATGACGGTGTATATTTTATAAATTTTTGGTATTGTATCCATTATTTCATGGCTTGCGCAGGTGCTCAGCCTCAACTTGACAAACCTTGTGATCCTCGTGGTGCTGAAGGCTCTGATCCTGGCGGCTGGGTTCTTCGGCGCGGGCGCATGGAAGGGACACCACTACGCGAGGAGTATTGACGGTAAAAAAAACAAATAAAAGATAGCCAGCGAAAATGACATAACCATCTTCTTCTTATCGAATGAGGAATAGTGGCCACCTCTATAGTGTTAGAGTCTATCAAGCCGCCTGTAAGGCCTCTAACTTGGCTTAACGACTGTTATCAGATGACAACAGCCAGGACCGAGCGTTGCTTAACAAACGTGATCGAGTACGATCAGTCTGTCAAGTTCCGCCATGAGCGCTTCCATAGACGAGAGCGATGACATAACCATCATAGCCGGCTATGTGGTATCCAATGCAGGATCTTCCGCCTCCTTCCCCCCGCTGGGGAGGGTAGCTCCGGACCCCTAAGGTAGAGCTAAAAAAAATTAAATAGAAAATAAGCTTACTTTTGGAAACTTTTTTTTTTATAGACACTTGCCCGCTTGATGCGATCTACTTATATGAAACGCGCTTGCCTAGAAGATATTCCCTCGCGACTTGAAGGCCCCCAGATTGTACCTATAGGGAAACACACATAAATGAATCAAGAATAAGGGAACCCATCCAATAAGAGAATTTTATTACCAATTAGTAAGGCAAAAACAAAAAAAAACCGGCCAAGTGCGTGTCGGACCACGCGCAACAAAATAATACCTATGTTAATATTTAAAAACTTAGCAAAATAACACTCTTTGGTAATATTACTAAAAAGATAAACACACAAAACAATCTGAATCATATGATTTCCATTTTTAACATTGAAAATGTTTTTTCGTTCGCTCCAGTAGGCCCCCATTTTCGCTGAAAGTGCGACTCGTCTGTGATACCCTGAGGTTTGGCCACGAGGACGTATGAGTGCTTTAAAAGACGCGTAATTTGAAGGGCTTTAAGAAGATGTAAAAATTATATCTCGAGAACGGGAACGAGAATTTAAAAAATATGAAAAAAAGCAACGAGGTTCAATACCGAGGTGCTTTTTTTCATATTTTTTGAAAGAAACATTTTAGGTCATTACACTTTTTTCGATATTGATCACGCGGCACTTGTTTGTGTGGCCGATTTTTCTTGAGAAAAATAATGTTCGAGTAGGTATTAAATAATGGATGAACTAATTAACAAGGTTAAATCAGTAAAATCCAAATTATAACTTTTATTCTGTAACATAAAACTCCCAAAAATAATTCTTCTATTAAACTCTCATTTCGTCCAAGCCAACGATGGACACATCAAATCCCTTCTCAACACCTTTAATAGACAGTGACCATAGCGTATAAAAACTGTTTATATCCAATAATACCATTGACCGTATGAATGCGACTTGGCTGGGACTGACCAAAGCTGATCTAATTTTGGATATGGCAATTCTGTGTCCGCACCGTCTAATCCCGTCCGAGGGAGGATTACTGGCCATTTGTTTTGTTTACTGTTGTGGGTGGAGTATACCTACTTTATTATAAATAATGTCAAATGAAGTTGTGAATTCTAAAGTCCGGATATCCAAACAGAAAACAGCTGTTGAATTTTATTAACTAGTGAGCCAAAATTACAGTGCATCGCCAATAACTGATTGATAGGATTACGTCCCCGTATAAGCTTTGTCATTAAAATGCTGTAAGTGCTAAGTACATGAAAATACATACAAATTTGGATTGGTCGAAAACACAAATTAAGCTATTACAGCTTCACTTTTTAAAATCAAAGTCAAGATTTTATAGGACAATGTTGGTTCAACATATTTTTTTTTAGATTACTGTTTGGGTATTTCATCGTCCACTTTTAGTAATGTCCCCACTCCAGGGGCACCGGCCTTCTTTATCTATGGATAAATAGGATCAGCTCGTCCACCTTATTCCTTTATGAATCATCGACACGAAAACGAGGGTCCCAGATGGGCCTGCGTGGTGGATAACGGCCCGTCCTCCTTATCCGTAAGAAAGGCCTGTGTTAATGAATCATGCTATAATATAAGCAAGACTTGTTCGACAAGCCTCTTTTCCAACAGATAACAGCAACGTATCGTACCTCACCGAGGAAGAGGTACTGCTTTACCTGTCCTTCTTGACGGGACAGAGGGACAAGGACTTCGGCTGCCTCTACCGCCTCTCGTGCCAGAAACCAGACCAGGCGGGGCTGTACTCGTCCGGTGCTGATATCCTGCTGCAAGGGGCTAAACTAATGCACGGGTAATTTTAAAAAAGTTATTTTTTTTCTTCGTATGATTAAAGTATTGGCTGTCCTGTATCTTCCCTTCAAAAGTTGTCTATTTACCTTCAGCCGGTAGGGCTCTATCACACATTTTAATTTTCCTAAACAAATTTCCCTTCAACTTTCATCCCCTTAGGGGGTGAATTTTTAAAAATCCTTTCTTATTGCTCACCTACACCATGAAAGGCATCTTCTCTCCAAAAATGGTGTCTCAATACCTCCAGCCATCAGGGCTCTAGGTACCTACGCGTATCTCAAACAATCAATCAATCAATTTAGAGTTTTATATGTAGAGATTTAGATTTTCTGCTTTTGATATCATAGGCAGGTACTTTCAACACGTCAACATTTTGTAAATTTTCACAACATCACTGATGACAACAAGATTCGAAATAATACTCATCCCTATATAAAGTTTGGCCGTCCTACCACTGCCACGGACCGGACCGGATAATCGCATTACTTCTTCATTACTTACAAAAATCAAGGCTAGCTTTTGAATTACGAAATCATTGTTCAGAAACACAATCGCCAAACGTGTTTGCGTTGCATACTTGAGTGAAAAGGGCAAAATAAATTGCACTGCGCCGCCTGTCCTACTGTTCTTGCACATACTGTGATGTTGCAAAAACTAAGCTGTTATAAGGTATTTTGTAACTAACTTTGTAAATGGTCCTCTTAAATCACTCAGACTAATAACTATAGTTCTTATCTAAAGATTTTTTTACAAACAGCACCAACCTGTCAGAGTACGAAGACGTCACCAAGGGGATCAAGCAAGCGGTGGAGTGGGGCGAGGCGGGCGGCCCGTGTGACTCGCGCTACCACTGCGGGGAGTAGCTTCTAGAACTTCCCGGAACCTTCTAAAGTAGGCGTGACTTTGCAAGGGTGGTATTTGAAAGGGATAACAATAATTTCGCTAATCTTCGACGTTCAATCCGGAGAGTTTTAGTAATAGGTACCATTATTTGCAATTTTAATTAGCTTGGTATTTGGATGCTAATATTCAAAAATATAGTCAATTTTTGTCTTTGGCTCCAATTTTCTATTTCATAATAATTTAATCTTTTCAAGGTTTTTCACCCCGAAAAAAAAACTCAATAAAGTTTTTTTTTCAATAATGTCAATTTAAAATTGTTGTCATCATTTTATTAACCAGAATCATAAAAACAACCTAAATCATGATATTTTTATTATTCTGGATCAGATAAAATCAATTTAAATTACAATTAATATGCAAACGAACGAATTGTGCAATTAGGTACCTACTTACGAAAAATGTAAAATATCATTTTTGTCTCTTTACCTAAGACTTATTTAGCATCATGTTTCTTTTGTTGTTTTGTTCTTTTGTTTCCTAAGTCACTTATATAATATAACTGCAGGCTTACGCAACAGCACCATCGCGATCGTTTCGTGATCGTCAATTTGACATTACAACGTTAACGACGACCACGGCTTTACAATACATGAGTGTCGTTATTTCTTTATTTCTATCGTTATTTCACATGCTAGTGCCCGTGTGCGTGGTTCTAAAAAATATCATAGTTTCGTTTATGGTTCATGTAGGGTAACCACGTAAGTGGCACTCAGAGTACCTATATTTATTAGTCTTTGAAAATAGGTCCTCGGCTATTTTTCTTTTCGAATAATTTGCATAAAGATCAAAAATGTTCTTCTCTTTGCGTTCAAATATTTATTTCTCACTAAGTATATACTTAGTGAGAAATAAATATTTATAATAATAATAATAATAATAATAAATATTTATTTTATAAATATTTGCGATATCGCAATACCTATAAAGTGTTTTTGAGCTAACAAATTACGAAATACTCTATATAATCTGAAAAAATAAGTGATATAGGTATATAAGTCGTTTTACACATTTTAATTAAAACGTGTAGGAAAACTTTCCATTCGATACTTCTTATAAAAAAATTATACTCGCTTAAAATTTAAAGTATCGTATTTTTCATAGTCACCCTATATTTTTGACTTACAAGATTACTCTAACTCTATGGTAAAATGACATAGCCAAGACAAAACACACCATTCACGCAACGACATAAAGAGCTACAACCAAATGGATTGTCGTAAACTTTAATCTTTAAGCCGAAACAATGCAAATATTGTTTTAAATCAAAGGAACCATATTACATTAAATATAGAGACATTTATAAGATTCTGAAAAATGTCGTAGCGTGTATGTCTACTTAAATCTTCGTGGCCTCCTCCGTCATAGACAACATGTGGGAGTGGTCAGTCGCAAGTGCTTACGGAAATGCACAATTTTGACAACGATTTCGTAAAAGATCACGAATTCCACAGATAATAAATACCACTATCCAAAACCTTGTAGTTATCGTCAAAATGTTACCCTTATTGCGTATTTTTCCCTCAATGTATGGTATTCATTCATGACTTGGGGGTTTTATTAATTAATTAGGGAATTTTGCAGTTCATTTCGTACTTTTCCCTTAAGGTGGCTACCCCACCGAAAATGGCGCCCTCAGAAGTTTTTATTTATTAAGTTATTAGTAGAAAAAGATTTAAATAATGTTTAACGTGAAAGCTTTAGGGCCCATATTCTAGTATTTTTAGAAGGTATCACTACATTCCCTCATAGTCATTCGCAGAAATAGATAGCAAATATGTAAAAAACGGCCACTTTTAGCAGTTAATTATACCCTCTAAAATTACTAGACTGTGGGCCCTAAAAATTCCACGTAAAACATTTTTATAATCGTGTATTAGAATTATAATATGAAATAAAATTCACCACGGCGGCGCCACTTTCGCTCAGGGTGCCACCTTAATGTATGGTATTCATTAATAACTTGGGGGTTTTTATACAATAGGGAATTTTGAATTTTGACAAACAGGAATATCAACATTATAGGTACCTACATAATAGATAGCTAGAGAACTTTATTACCTCTATAAAAGCACAGATAATATTAAAATACTATAATAGGCATATTTTGTCACCGTTCGCCCTTTTACCAATGATATCAATTATTTTAACATTTTAGTGTTCAGAATATCTCAAGCTCTCCTGTAAAATATGTCTGGAATAAGATACAAGTATCTAAGATAATTTGGTTTAGGGCAGCCGAGCTGTCATACCTTTTTTATTATAAATTTGAGATTTAGGATTCTCAATGTTTTTATACAATACTAAAAAACATACCTAAGTACTATCCCAGCAAATTATACCACACAGATTTGTAATGAAACGTTTTATTCATGTAATACAAAATTTAATTGATATAAACTACTTTCTTTCAAAAAATTTCACAATGTACCTCTTCAATACCTTGTATTGTACTTATACAAGATTTTTGGTATACATTTTTCAAGAGTTTCTTCTTCGGCGCTATTAAACTCACTTTTTCGTAGGATTATGCGATTTAATTGATAAATTATACGTAGGTATGCCGCTTTGGAGCATAAATCTTTTGTATCTATATTAATTGATACTTTTTATATTAATATATAGTTTTTTCCTGTCTCTGCATTTGTAAGCGCTTTAATCACAAATCATTCTCATAAATTTTCGAGCTGAAACAACAAACATATAATTAAAACTTTACCTAAATAATAATTTTCAAAACTTGTTTGAAGCTGACATTTGCACCTGGTTGACACCAAATTGTCACTTTTGCGATGCAAAGACAAAAAGTCTATGTGGTTGTTCGTCTTTATCTTTACTTTGCGAATGTGCCTTTGCGTACCAATTTGACAGGCGGTGTCAGTTATTCATAGTGAAATAAAAATTCGCGGTATAAGATCTTAGTTGCTAGATAGAGCAACGAAAAACGCCGATAGAAAGCTTGACTCGCTGACTATATCTTACACTGTTTTACGATCACGATCACGACGGTCGTCAAATTGTGTTGTTGCGTAAGCCTGCTGTAACGTGATTAAATTAATCCATCTTAAATAAAGGTACTACTTTTTTACAAAATCACAAAATGAGAATGTTAAGTAAGTAGGTACTTAGTAATGTCAGAAATATCACACAATTTTAAATTTCATACTATCCATTGTAAATAACACTGAATCATTAAACTTGCATCAAGTAATATAAATTGTAAATTAAATCTAAATAAAATTAAATATGTGTTTGTATGGTGGCCATCTTTTATTTAACATTCACTTATGTAAGAATAATACTTAAATGCAAAATTATGAATAAGTACCTAAAAAGGTGAAACAGACTGGTCATATCGAAACTACATCCAGCCAGCTTATAATTATTATAGAGCTTATATAGCTAAGCTAATAATAAGAGAAGCTTTACTGTGAAATCATCTTTTGCGAGTGATTACAAAATCCATTACTGGTAATGGTATGACCAGTAAATCATTGAAATAATTTGTATTGACGCATATAAACGATGTACCGTGTATGTAAACAGAAAGCAATTGCAATATACACTGGAGTTAGGTACACAAGAACCAATTATTTATAAATTTCATCGGAAACTCTTCCGTTCATTTTGGTGAAATAGTAAGGCTTTTGTAAGGAGCCTAGCATTTTTCATGTAAGTACAGTGAGTTGAAATATGAGTTTTTTTTTCATTCCCTTTTGTTTACCCCCTGATTATTTTCAAGGTCATTTATTTTATGATTTCTATAAAATTAAAATACAACGTAGTATTGCTTAACAACTATTAGGCCTTTGTTGGAAAATATATGTTAAAATAATTGTACAAATAAAAATATATATATTTTGACACAGAATAAAAGTTTAGTACCTTATTATTATAAAATCCCCTGTTATTCATATAGGTGTTGAAATAGGCCAGTTTCAAATGGTGAAGTTCCAAATAACTGTATTGTCAGGTAAACCAGAAGATTATTTTTTTCTGGAACCTGTGTAACAAGCCCCGTATTATTGTAAAAACTACCCATACCAGCGCTGATTACAATTAAATCATCATTAAAATCATTTTTTAACAACATACAATAGAATTTGGTCAATCAAAAAAGCGACTGTAAAACAAACTTTTTTCCATTTTATTCTAAAACGTGGATCTAAAGTTAGTTGTGGTTGTAAAACTGATTGTGTCACTTTTGTTTCTAAAAGGGAGATAGAGACAACATCAATTCCAACCAGAAAATTAACTTTAGTTCACTTTTTCGCTACAAAAAGGCTACAAAAAGATAAATCTTCCATATCACGAGAAAAATATACATACTTCTGTTAGTATTTTTAGTTTATTTAACAAAATCAGGCGTTACTTTGCTGAAATCCATTAAAATGGATGCAAAGACAATATTTAGCAATAAGTTTTGCTAAATATCGTTTTTACATCCATTAAATTAGGGTAGTTGTATTGTATAGTATTAGATGTAGTATAGTAATTATAGATTTATTGTAGTTACTTAGTGACTACAACTCTGGGCGTTCTCTCGCTGGGATTGTTTAGTCGTGCGGCTCTATATTCTGAGTAGGAGACGTATCCGTCGCCATCAATGTCGTCAGTCTCCAAGGTTCGGTCCACTAGAGCTGGAAGTTAGTTACATTTTACAATCGTACTGGAAATCATAGATACATTTTACAATCTTACTGAATGTTAAGATACAGTTTACAATGATCATCATGAGGCTACATTAACTAGGAGAAGTTATAAATCTGTTAACTACACATACATTTTTAGGGTTCCGTACCTTAAAAGGAAAAAGCAGAACCCTTATTATCATTGACATAACAAAAGTTAGATCTATACGATATACACTGGACTAAGCATAATAATGTGCAACTGCAGCAAACCCAATATTGTTTATTTATTTATTTGATGTATTATAGTTTCGAGGAGCTCGGTGGCGCAGTGGTTTAGCGCCTATGGCCCTGCAATTACTGAGCTTTAGCAACTTTCGTAAGGGACGGTCATGGGATGGGTGACCAAAAATGATTTATCTTGAGCTCCTACGTGCTTTGGAAGGCAGTCGGTAACACCTAATAATCATCATTGGGCCCGCATGGTGGGTTATGGCCACCCGTAAGAAGGGACTGTGCCCTTGGGGACATAAAAAAATGTAAAAAAGATGTGTAAAACAGGGAAGTAATTGACATTCATCAATCAGTATCTAGTAACTCTCAGGCGCATCAACATCAACTAGTTCGCACTTAGTCTCGTCTTCCTTTAGGGTGCTTCTACACGGTGCATGTAGCTTGCGCACGTTGAGGCGCGGGTTACTTGCGCGGGTGTACAATGCTATCGAGCTGGACCCGATTTACGTGTTTCCGCATTGAGCGCGGGCTACTTGCACCGTGTAACAGCACCCTTATAATGCAGTAGAAAAATGCAATTCTTACCAATGATATTAAAAGTAACATCATTGATTCTTACCAACGTAAGCATCAAGGGCGTTCGCTTCAGGCTCAATCGTATAGTCAGATAGAGGATCAGCTTCTTCGTGCTCTATCGTATGATACACAGCCTGCAATACAAAACAATTAAACATTTTCACGTGAAAATATTCTTTTGATAATCTGCACTACAAGGCTCTTAGAGACTATACCTATAAAATAATCAATTACGTCTACATTTACAAAACTATTGCAAAAATGGTGCAATCTTTGTAATAATTGAAAATTATTATTGGCTCTGTGCACGCTTTTAGCGCCACCTAGCGCTCGCACTTTGTTGGCTCTGACTTGACGTTTTGTGTATGTGTATGTGTATGTAATGGCGGCATTGTGACAAAATGTAAAAAATAATAAACATTGTGTTATTAATGTTAAAAAATAATAAACATTGTGTTATTGTGTAGTAAAATCATTTTTGGTCATTCAAATTAAATATGGTAAGTAAAATCTATTCAAAAAATAGTATTTTATTTTGGTTATGTTAGGGTTTGTTTACTTCTTTTTTAGTTGTAGATTTTGTAAAACAAGATGATAATGCTACTTTAATAATTTTATTGAATGATAATAAACATTGTTCCTGTTTCGCTAGTAATAAATATAATATCGTTTTCAAGCAGATTACAGAGCCTACATTATTTCTACTTTTTGCCACCATGAGCGCTGCGATCGATTATTATACCCCACCTAGTACTTCGCACCCATGGAATACCAATATTTGTGATAATTAAAAATATGCTAAAATAATGGCTTCTTTACTACCAAGTTTACAGCAAATATCATCACAGATCATAATCCGTGTAAAAATCAGACGTAATTAGCATTAACCATGACGTTATCTCTGGTAACTTTAATTTTTTTTTTATCATCATCATATCAGCCGCACGACACCCACTGCTGGGTATAGGCCTTCCCCCAAGGATCTCCACGACGATCGGTCCCGCGCTGCCCGCATCCAGCGGCGCACCGCAGATTGTCGGTCCACTTTGTCGGGGGCCTACCCACGGAGCGTCATCGTTAAACTTTTTGCACGTATGAAATTGTGATTCCACCTTGATTCAAGAACCTAACTTCACATACCTTTAATAGTTCCAAGCCGTCAAGTTTAGAGTTCCTATCAAAATCGTGAGCGGAGAAATAGTGGAACTCCAGTTCTTCAGGCGTCATACGCGCTAGCGCCTCCGCCGTCAGTACTTGAGAGTCCTCTTCTAAATGCCTTAAAGAAATGTTTTTTTTTATTTGGGGTCACAAATGGTTTAATATACATTTGACCTTAAATATAATAATAGTCAGCCATATTGTGACTTGTGACCACGGCCGATGAAGGCACAAACGAATGCTAAAAAAAATAAACAAATTACTTCTTATAGAGTGGTTATAGGATCATCAGAATAAACATTATTTTAATCGTCATGACCTCCGTGGCTGGCGTCCCATCTTCATTTACGAGGTCCCGGGTTTTATTCTGAGATAGTTGAATGCAAAAATGGTTCTCTATTGTACTAATACACCGTTATTTTTTAAGTATATCTAAGAATGAAAAAGGTTGTTCAGATCACGTGAATGAACAACTTTTACTATGGGGCCAACCACGAAATCGCGAAAAAAAAATCAGCTGTTCCATAGAAAAGTACAACATCGACTCGACTATAATGTATGAAACAGCTGTTTTATTTCGCGATTTCGTGGTTGGCCCCTTAGCAAAAGTTGTTCATTCACGTGGTTTGAAATCCCCTTTTCACTTTTAGATATACTTAAAAAATAACTGTGTATAATATATGTATAATACTTTTCTTTATTGGTTTCCTGGTTTGGATATTTTTGGTACCATCTTCGATTTCCATAACACAATGCTTGGTTACTTAGTTTGAGATCATAGTATCGTATCTAATATTCTGTATTTTTATATGTAAAGACATACATACTTAGTATCGTGCAGCAGTTGCGAGTCGGCTGTGAGCGAATCCGTACCCCTAGGCTTGTAGTGGTGGTGTGTGTGGTCAACCGGGGTCTGGCCGTGGGGGTGGTGCGGCCCACGGCGATGACACACGACAGAATTCAGGACAAGGAGCAGACATACTGGAAGAAATTAAGAAAGAGTTTGAAACAGTAGAAGATTCTATTGGTGTAGCCACAGAACAAAGAAAGTACGTAGCGCTACACCACCTTATATTCTACCAAAATCCCTTAAGATGCAGCGAAATTAATAATCCCGCTTCGAGGACTAAATAATATTTTTACTTTTCGAAAATATTTTCTCAAAACAGACTTTAATGGCGCCCTAAAATGCACTTACAAGTCTATAACTGTAACAGTAAAAGCCCTTCACTATTAGCAACGCGACAAGTGGGTGCCAACCTGGGCAGCTGGTCCCCGCGGGGCCCACGTCCCCGCTGCGCCCCGCCGCGAGGAGCCCCGCGGGGCCCAATATTCACACCTCATTTCACAAGCATCACCCTTAGCATTTGTCATCAAGTCCGCAATACGATGAATTGGTTGTTAGTTTTCGAATTGGCTGCGATTTGAGAATGAGTATATTGAGTATGTTTATTTTGATGTTATAATTAGAATTATTTAAATTGTATAATTTAGGCTGTGTAACTATTTATACATTTTTTTTTTATTCGGGACAACAAACAATTGACCAATTAATGTTACTTAAATAAACTAAGAACAATGAAAAATACTAATAGGACAATCAACACCGTTATCCACAACTTAAATAAGAGAGTAAGTAGGTACCTGCTTCATAAAAAAATTAAAGTACTTAAATAATAAAAGAGAAAACAAAAAAGAATCTTTAGAAGAAGAACAATGGTTTAGCAATAATGAAGAGGCAGTTAATTTAAAATCATCAGTTAAATTTATTGCACACGCATTGTAAATGTTTGGTATGCAATGCATGAAGTAAATCTGTTCCAGAAAATTGGAAAAAATGACATGATAAAAAGTTTATTACTTTCATAAAGAAAATATCTTTACGATGTAAATAATTTAATCGTGCCTGAATCAAGAGAATCTAGACAAAAGCAAGGAAAAAACGAAATAAAATCATAATCTAATCATATCTACTCTTATCTGCAATCTCAAAAAACTATAAAACTAAACAGGTGCAGTACCGCCCTCGGTAATATTACAAAGGACTTTCAATGTATCGAATGCATAATTAATGGCCGAACACTGAACAGTTGTTCATAGGAAAGACGACTCTTTAATCGGACCCTCTTTATATTATAGAGTGGAGAATAAAGTCGTAATGGAGGACAAATTATGCGACAGAGACATCGCGTGGTCCATATGTCAGGGTGTTCGTCACAAGCGAGCGGGACACACAACCACACAGTTTGGGAAGCGACTGCAACGAAGCCATCTCAACAAAATATTGAAAATAAGAATCTTCAATAATAAGCAACATGACTTCCCATTGTGTTTAATTAAAAGTGGTTCAAGGTTGCAACCCCGTGGAACACCTTCGAAGTTTATTACAATAAATCAAAAATGCAAAACATTTTGATTTTCACGTGCAATGCTAAGGTTCCCTGAATTGAATGCTGTATTCGTTTCCAAAAAAAACTTATTTGCTTATGAATAAATGGGTGAGTTAAATGGAAATCAACAGAAACACTGGTATCAAAAGCAATACTAACGTTTTGATTGATGAAAGAAGTAAGCTGTAAGAGTACGACTCCTGTGCTATTTTTGTACAAATGGTTGCCTGGAAGAAATTGCTTTTTAGCGATAAGGCCGCCAAATTGTTTTTAATATGTATTTCTTTTCCTTGTAATGTTTTCTATTATGGTGAACCATAAAGAATATATCTATCTATCTATTTTTGTGTGATTCCAATGTTTCTTAGAAGGGAGGGAGCACACATGAGTGAACGCACACTTATGCAATTCATCTAATAAAATATTATGATAATTTCACGCGTCATTCTACACATCAATGTGTCTCGTCAAACCTAAGTCCCCAAAAGTGGGGTATGTCAGTCCTCATGCCGGGTCCTGCCCACCGTATTATCGTCGATAACACCCTAATCCCCAGCGATCACAATGAGCTTGGACTCGCGAATTCCTTTATCCATTTGGTTACATTTTATTCTGGACACAATGGGACAACGGGTAAGACTGTTACGCTGATGATGGTTTGTAATCCTTTCGATTTTGATTTAATTTGGACAACCATTATTTTACAAGTTAAATAACACTTTTTTCAACAGCAACAGCCTGTGATTGAATGTGATATTAAGAACTGTTGAATAATCTATATCTTCTTTTGTTTTTGTTTATTAGAGGTTAATGTGGTGTGTGTCACAAATTGTGTTAAGAAAACAAATTCATATTATGACTCATAAAATATTTTGTTTTGTAATAATATTTTTTACCTTCAATTTTCATTTCTTGCACGTGCCAACTGGATTTTAATTTTGGTTTTTCTTATTTCTTGTTACAAATACATTTTCTTTGGTTCCAAAATAAACTCGGAGTTTCACATTACACCTGTCAAAGGGTGACAATCAATCAATCGAACAGCGCAGGCGCGGAAATTTAACTAGAATTACGTGGCTTATGTGAACGGGAAAAGGTTTATAATTGAAGAGCAAAATTGTAGATTCTGCGCATGTCCGTTTTTCACGCATTCGTGTTAGAAGTAAGCTGTTGTCAATAGATGGCGTTAGGAGAATTTTTATGACAAAGTTTCTTGAGTTGTTAAAATGTGAACACTTGACGATAAAAAGCCCCATTTAGGTATCTACTATCAATAACTTTTAGTTTTTATTAACCGACTTCATCAAAAGGAGGAGGTTCTCAATTCGATTGTATGTTTTTTTTTTTTTTTTTTTTTTTTTGTTTTTATCGTTGTTCGCGCGTATCTTCGACATTTATGGACCGATTTCGATAATTTTTTTTTTGTTCGATTGAGTTTTCTTGCGAGATGGTCCCATTTAATTTTTTTTCAAATCGGTTCAGTAGTTTACATGTAATCCTGAAAATACTATGATATTAAATCAACTAACTTGACAACTTTGTTATTTATGAACCGAATTAGATGTTTTTTTTTGTTGGGGAAGGGATACCGTTGTGTAGTCTTTTTAACCGACTTCAAAAAAAGGAGGTAAGTTTTCAGTTAGTATGTATGTATGTTTCTCCGCGATTATCTCACGTTTGGCTGAGCCGATTTTTCTACATAAATAATATACCTACACTACCTAATGCAGGGTAGGTACTTACACTAAAAATAAAAAAATAAAAAAATTGTTTAAAAAACAAAAAACCGACTTCAAAAAACCTGCCTCTAAAAAAAGGAAGAAATAATATACAAACCAATAGATACGCATTATCATTGTTATAATAAAACACGTCAATTGAAGTCGGGTGGGGCTTTTAGAATAAAAAAAGGAAGATGTTCTCCAGCCCCACCCGACTTTAATAGACGTGTTTTATTATAACAATGATAATGCGTATCTATTGGTTTGTATATTATTTCTTCCTTTTTTTAGAGGCAGGTTTTTTGAAGTCGGTTTTTTGTTTTTATAATCATAGTTTGCTTTGCCAATGAACTTAGAAGTATCGTTATGTTCTATTTGGCATTTGGTTCGTAATAATATAGCAAATGAAAAATGTTTTAGTGGACAGGTTTTTAATTAATGTGAAAAAATATGATATTCATCAGAATGAATAAGTAAAGCTTTAATAGTCAAAATAAAACTCACGACAATAATTGACGAATGATTTTTTCTGTAAAGTTTTTCACAAAATAATAAATTAATACTTTCAGCAAATTCAGTTTGTTTTTAATACGTTTTTATTAGGTAGCTTTTTCTTTTATTAGTTTGTTGTTTTTTTCCACAAAAGCAAAGATTTTGATTTTTCCTATGTTTCTTCTTTCGATAGCTGAGCTTCAGAAACCACACTCAATACATAATAGAAAACAATGGAATATTAGAACAGCTATACTGTTTGCAGCGTCCAGTTCGTCGCTGCAGCTGCGTTGTCTGGTAGGTGTCTTATTCCTATTACCTACTGTTAAACTCTTTGGAATCTATAGCATTTTTCCTAGTAACTTAGTATGGGTATATGACATCTGTCAGAAACTCGACGAAACGATCACTGACAGTGAAGTTTTATGTTAGAGAATAGCACCACAGAAATAGTCTGAAGATGATTTTAATGAGGACTCCTATATTATGAATATTTACTTTAATTTTATGTTGATAGATGGCGCTATTCAACTAGGTAGTTTTTTTTTAATTTTTCCTAGCAGCTGAGTATACCACTTAATTATTCAACACTTGACACTGCCAAAAACTACTCCCTGAAGAGGAGTAGATTGTCATAACAACGTCAAAAATTGGCATTGACTCCTTTCATCCTTTGCTTTTTTCTTAAAAAGTTACGTACTTAGTTGAACAACGACATCTAGCCTTCTTTTAGGTACTACTTTTTTTTTTAAACTGCCTTTTGAAAACCGCTCATTGGCGATCACGATCATAGCCACTTCGCATGCGGATTGGCGATCGCAACATAGTCAAGACACAGGATAAAAACTATTTTTGGTGGTCATAACATCCAAAAAACGCTTCTGCCCGTGTTTTGTTGTACAACATTTTTCAAATACGAGTGTAGCGCGTGTATAGCGATGCAAGATTATATACATTATAATACCAGACAATCTAAAAAAATTCAGTACAAAGAGCCAAATACAGGTAATTATTATAAACAACGGACAAGATCTTATGTTACCCCTAGAATATTTAATAAACTCGGTTTAATCACAGTAATTTAAAGTCCAAGTATTCTATAAAAAAATATTTGAAGAATAATTTCTCAGATTTATATTAATAAGTAGCTAATCTATAATATGCACTCTGTTTAATGTTTCTTGTTAGGTTACTTTAAATTAATTCCAACACCTATTTGTATGTCTTTTGTTAAGAACTAGAGCATAGTTTTATATTTCGCCGACAAACTGTTATGCAGTTTGGCGAAAGATAATTGTATATTTTTTTCTATGTTTTTCAGTAATAAATAAATTTAAAAAAAAAAGCGCTTGCGCAATATTCCAAAATCACGCAGCTAAAAGTAGCAGTATGACAATTTTCATGCAAGTAATAAAGAAAACGGATAGAAATAGCTTGATTAACTAAACTATCAGATTTGATAGGTAAACTGGTAATAGTTTGTTTCTAAATACAGGGTGTAAAGGGAATGCTTTCAAAAAAGGCAGGTTATAGGGTTGCTAAAACTAAACAACTTTCTCCAAGGAACATAAGTAGCTAACAACTCTATCATCTACAATACTAAATAACATACTAAAACTACCTACCATCTGCCTTTTTCGGAATCATTCCCCTTACTCCCTGTATACTGAGTGTCCTAAAACTTTGCCACACGAAAGGAAAATATTGAAAAAAATTAAACACAAGGTAGGAAATTTTACTGAACTTCATTTTCATTTTGAAAATAATTGGAACTGAATTCATCGTTTGCCTTAACCAGGAATCGAATCGAACCCACCAAATAAGAAAAAAAAATACGATACCGATCGAAAGGGACCATAAGGATTATTTTTTCTACAGCATCTCAAATAAAAGGAAGACCATGAAAGTTAACATTTAAATTTTAATTATTAAGTACCTATTGTATCAATTTGTATGGTATCGTATGTGTTTTATTTAATCTTTGAATGCAGTTCCAATTCTTTTTTAAAACAAAATGAAGTCTTCTTTCAGTAAAATTTCCTCCCTCGTGTGGCAAAGTTTTGGGACATCCTATATATCCCTCCTAGTTTTCCTATCCAAACTGAATAAAAAAAATACATATTGCTTTTCATTAAAAAAATAAATTATTCAGTTATAATGCAAACAGTCAATGAGAAAAAAAAACCAATTCTTGTATTATTTTGGAAACGTAGAAGTAATTTTGTGTCAAAGTATAAATACTTGCTTATAAATTAACGAACCTTTTATTAATAGCACTAAAGTTATCCTCCTCCTCGCCTCGTGTTCCTCATTACTGAGGCTCGTGATTCCCCCCATTGGAAGTTAATTTTTCTTTGACGATGCCCCTCCATCGCTGTCTGTCCTTAGCGTCATGGAGTGCATCGTGTAGCTTGGTGTTCAGCGTTGAGCGGATTTGGTCAGACTACCTAGTTGGGCTTCGACCTCTCGGCCGTTTGCCATCGACCTTGCCAGTGACCATCAGTTGTTCGAGGTTGTGTCCATCTTTTCGGGCGATGTGACCGAAGAATTCCAGAATCTTTTGGAGACAGGAAATGGATAGCCTGGTTTTAATGTTGAGCTCTCCAATAATAGACTCGTTTATTCGGAATGCAGTCCACGGTATTTGTAGCATCCTCCTCCAGCACCACATCTCAAAAGCGTCAATGCGATCTCGGTCGGCCTTCTTTAATGTCCACGTTTCCGAGGCGTAGCTGAAGATGGTAAACACTAGTTATATTAAATTGAAAATTTTAAATAGAATTTTGTGTATTTCAAATATTCCGTTTCGCATATCAATTTCGAATTCTTTCTTGTAGAAACTCGAGTTCATACTTTCCAATATTTTCAACCCACAGCTCCAACATTGCCTACAAAAGCAAAATACATTTTTTGCTTAAGGCAATTCTGCTCACTGTCATATACATGCAAATCAAATCTGCATACATCACTTTTTGCATACCGATGCATTTAAAATTCATGAAAATTGCCAATACATAGATGATGGAATTTATAAAATAATTGTTCAAACGTTTGTTTTTTATGTTTGACCTACCTACTGAAAACATACAAAAATATTTTAATTAAAAAAACCGTAAATGTTACAGCATGTTTTTTGTTAGTGCTAGCTAGTGTAATAATTTAACGTTTCTATGAGAAAAAGTTTGAAAAAAACCGCAAAAAAACTTGTAAAAATTACTTACACGGCGATAAATTTACCAATGTGCATCAGAAGTGACCAACTTCAGAGCGCTTGCGGTACAATACATTCTCGAGTGAAGTTGAAGCGGATCACTGTCCCTTGTCAATTTAATCGTATTCATATCGTATTGTATTTCAATCTAAGGCTGACGTCAATCAATTTTTCTGTTTTTTATCGTTGGCTATTTCCATCATAAAATATGAAATGTTCGACCCGCCCCATGATAAAATCTTGCGCTCTTGCATGGTAACATTATACCTACCCCCTTTACTAATAAAGATTGTATAGCAGATGTATAGTTACACTGTGTTTTGTCACTTTCTTTTCAATGTCAAACTCAAATAGTTTGACAGAGAGTAACCATTGTGTAACTATACATCTGCTATACAATCTTTATTAGTAAGGGGGTATGTCTATTACATGGACCCAATAAGTAGGTACATGCTCAATACAAAGTTATCATCTTTTCGATTGTTCGCTATTCCCCCTAGAATCAATATCATGAAAAAAATTGCGTTCTAATTTTGCATGGTGACACACGCTTAGTCCTTGTACATAGGTACAAAGCCAAACTCATCACAGTGTTTACGGAGGACCCTCTATCTTGCCTGCCACATAGCGATACCTACAGGACACCACGTCAACAACTCAAACGTACAACATTGCTTCGTCCATCGATAATAACCTCTGAAATTTCCCTATAGAACTCATTTTCTCTTAACTCCCCGCTGAAATAGATCTTTATTCCTTTAAAGGTAGGAATTGCTGGCACAACAACGCTGGCTTCATTTGGAAACGTCTGAACTTCTTTTATTTCAAACGATTCAAATTGTTCTTTTACTGGAAACAGATAAGGTTGTAAATGCGTTGTGCAAAAGTGACTGAAAAGGCTTTCTAGTGGGAAAATATTTATGTTTATAGCGATCTGCTGTGGGGAAGTTAAAAAGAGATGGCCGTATGGAAGCGTGTGGGGTTCGTATGATCGATACGTGGAGTTGCGTATTCTTGGCTTGCCTAATGGTCGTTTTCTTACATTTGCATGCTAATTGGCTTCCCCTGCCTCGCCAGTCTTCCTTTTGTCTCGTGTGACGTAAATTGTTCAGAAATTAGCGTCTTGTTGAATTGCCGTACGAGTTTACGGAATTTAAAAGAGGACGTAGTTTTGCTGCGAACATTTATGTTAGCGAGGAAAGTTTCTGACGAAACGAAACTACTTACGAATTTTCGTAAGGTGCTTAACATTAATTTCGTGTTTAATAGTAACATAGCATACATTATACTTTTAATATTAACGTAAAATTGATAATACTTTATAGTATAAAGTATTACTACCAACTTTAAAATATTGTGATGAAATTTCGACAACTTTGATCAATATTCAATTAAATCTGAACTATGACGCCATTTTCGCTTCACATAATCCAAATATTATATTAACATGAAGAAAAATACAATAAAACCTATTTTTAATCTTTCTACATACCTACATACGTACTGCTACAAATCCTACCAGTCAAATCATCTTTCAATTGAATCAAAATACCTACTTTGTTATTATTCAGAACAAAAAAAGTCATTTACGAAAACAGCAGATTTAAAATAAAATATTGTACCTACTTAATAAAAAAGAAGCTTTAATCATTCGTTTTCTGTTAACCCAAACATAAACCTAAAATTATTATAATCAACCTATATACCAGACGTTAGAAACAATGAGTTTTCGGCCAGTACCGAGCGGAGATTTGCGGCGGGCGGGGTGGGCGGCGTTGCTAGGCAACCGCCCGCCCCCGGATCACTTTTAAACTTTCATGTCGGAAAGTTTTTAAGGTTTGTCTGCGGCTCAGATTCGCCGTCTTTTTGTTTTAAGCCTCTTTCCGACGGAAAACATCGTGAGTGGCTCTACTTTCAAACATTTCACGATAAAAACGAAACCCACTTTTATATTGAATTAAGTTTGTTTTTAAAACGTTGTATTTCTGTAGGTACTGAAGAAATATATACGGGAAAAAATATATAGGGGATAAAACGCATTTTCGCTATATTTGTTAATAATAGCGATGTACTTATATCATTAAGCATATCACACGGAACTATTGGATAAGGGTTGATAGTATTCGGAGCCATCTCGATTATTCTGAAATTAATCCTTTACATTATGTTTACTTTTTACCATTCTCCACTTGATTTCTCCATTTTTTTAGATTTTAGGCATTCACAAGGCTATTTTTATATATTAAGATAATTAATATAATAAAAAAAATACTAGAAAAAATCGACTCCCCCGTAGCAACATCCCGTCTAAACTGCAACGGGGAGTCGATTTTTCTAGTATTTTTTCAATTATATTAATTACTTATCTTAATATTCATTCATACTTTTATAGAGAGTACGCCGCATAATAATGTCGTAACTGGGCAAACGCAAAAGGCTGTAAACGTTCATTAAATTCCTAAATTGGAATAACCCACATCGTTCCCTCGGGCAGCAAAACGTCACACCCGCGGGAAGCGACGGCACGATACGTCATCACTTTTTACACCCGCCTACCTCGTTAAAAATAATGGATACTTTTGAAATACCGTAAATAAAAAATTACTTTAACACCAAAAAAAACAATAGTACAATCAAGTAGCTATTATAAAATCTTGAAAACTGAGCTACACGAGCACGTACATTTATAAGTAAGATGCTTTTGACTACATAAGTAGTCAAAAGTCCTTAGCAAAAGTTATGCAATGCCGCTGTGATTTGAAAAAAAAAACATAATAGAAATCAATTACAATTTGCAGTCTTATTTATTTTTCGTGTTCCAAGAGTAAATAAAAACAAATCACTACCAAACAGATCGCGCACTCATTCGATTTTTGCGAAGCTGAAGTTTTTAACTTGGGAAAGAGCGTTGTACAAAATTGATGAGGGAACCAAACCACACCCCAAGCATCGAGCCGAAGGTGCTTTTAGCCCTAATTGGTGAGCTTTTAAGACTGCCTCGTGTTCGTTTGACATAGCTCTGGCGACGAGTAAAACGGCCGCCACCGTTGCCATGAAAAAATAATTTGAAACAGAGAAAAAAAATAAGTTTTTTCGGCCAGTTAACTGGTTGGGTAGTCGATCGCTAGAAACTCGTATGCAACCTTTTTGACTCTGGCTGGATGAATATTTACCTTGGACGAATTAACATTAACTCACAGAAAATTAAAACAAAATGCAATCGTTGTTTTACGGGTTTGTTAGAAATAATGCCTACCTACTTATAAATTCTCGGATTCTCGGAGGAGCTCGGTAGCGCAGTGGTTTAGCGCTTGGCCCAGTGATTGCGGAAGTTAAGCAACGTTCGCAAGGGTCGGTCATGGGATGGGTGACCAAAATTTATTATCTCGAGCTCCTCCGTGCTTCGGAAGGCACGTGAAGCCGTTGGTCCCGGCTGCATTTGCAGTCGTTTCCACCCACCAATCCGCATTGGGCCCGCGTATTGGGTTATAGCCCATCATCCTTAACACCCATAAGGAAGACCTGTGCCCCAGCAGTGGGGACATCAAAAATGGCTGATGGACTTATAAATTGATGGTGGTAGCGCTAGCAAGACAATCTTTATTGAGAGGGGAGTAAATTGGATAATTATGTATTGTTTTAATCCATAAAAAGATACAAAACATGTTAATCTTATGAATAGATAGATTATTAGATTATTGTGTTAAAAAATGGAATACTTACCTAATATTTTAAGATATTATTGAATTTACAACAGTTCAATACTTGTGTTATTTTCACATTAAAATAAATATGCACAGCACAAGTGTTTTATAAATCGTAAATCTGATAGATTATTGAGAAAATCTTTATTAAACATTGCATTGAAATAAAAAGCAAGCGACTAGAAAAAATAAGGCAGGGAATCTAACGTTGAATTTTCTTTGTATACATGTGACAAGAGAAAAAAAACTCCCGCCCACCCAGCGGCACAATGGCACCGTTCCAAACTTGTCGCCACGTGGCTGCAATAAAAAAGTTACAGTTCTAATTTCAAATTAAGTGGGCGGCAACGGACGCGCGCACCGAATTAGGCGCCAATTTTGACAGCGGGACAACCGAAAATTTTCTTGTCAAAATATTTTTGCAAACAATCAATACAACAATTCGATGTGTACGCTTAACAACGCCCATCTTTTATAACAAAACAAAACCACAATTAGCATAATCGCCACTTCTAAACTCATTGTTACATTTAACAAAGCCTTTTGTACTTTTTATCATATATATTTACTCATTCAAAATTGTAGATGATTTACCGGTTTCAGCCATTAGAAATAATTAATGTCGCATGTCAATTAACTTCCCTATGAATCAAGGGCTCGTGTAAATTATGGATGAAGGAAAATTGTTCAAAAAGGATGATGAATTATAAAATTAACTCTCAAACGTTTCGCGAAAACCAAAAAGGTAGGTAGGTACATTTTCCAAACGTCCTGCTAACGTGCGATTTTCTCTCTCTGTCGGCAAGGGCAGCGAACCCCTTTTAGGGGTCGCCTGCACTCAGTCGCCGGGAAATTCAAACCCTCCTTAATAGAAAGGACCCATAATAAATAACTGATTTCCCGACGAAAATGTTTACTTTTTCTCGTGCTATATTTAAGATTATTGAGAAAAAATAAGTTTCCGGGTGAGAAGAGGACGACTTAATGATGAAGTATATTGTCAACTATTTACATTTTGTTTTTCAAAAAATGTCACTGAGAAAGAAGGTAGATAGACCAAAGTGAAATCCAAAGAGGCTGTGAGGAGAGCGTTGCTGGTCGGAAATACATACTTTCGTAAAATGAAAATAAAAAAATAGGTACAGTTTTTATTATTTTGCCTACTCGTAAAATATTTACTAAAGTTAACTATTATGTACACGTAATTAATTGTTTATTACACAAAACGAAAGAAAAAAAAAGGATTGCATTTTGTCAAAAAAGTGCTATGAACTAATATTGCATTTCATAAAGCCTTACATAGTTTAGCATACTTCAACATTTTCTAGAAATTTTTAATCCCTTGTGTAATATAAGCTAGACAAAGACACATCATATGCTTAAGTAACACCATATAAAGAAGTGACTTATCGCTATTTTGATACCTTTTCGCAAAATCAAAATGTTTAAATTTTAAAGTAGTTTTCGTCCGTTTATCTGTAGCATGGTTCTGAAGGGATACTGGCTGGTTCCTGAGATCGAGTAAAACGGTGAGCCCCGCCGTCTCGCTGCCATTAAAAACTTATTAAACATCATCTCTACCAATTATCCCCCCTTCACCCTTTGCCTAACCCCCCACCCGCTGCGTCACGATAAACCAATGTTAAATTGTCAGTTTATTGCTGGAATTTCAATCTTCGTAAGGTTATTTAAAATTTATTATAATAAAATTGCCTTTAAGTACCTTTTCATTTCATTTCACATATCTTCCGTTTTATAGGTGTTTTCATTGAAATAAAATTAAAACATGAATGGTTTAATAGTACACCACAACTAAGTATTTGAACTTTTAAAGGAACGTGTAAGCAAGTGATTTCGTGTCATTATAAAATCATATTCAGTTCTAGCTAGCCCGTTACCAAACTCTATAAATTAATGACGTCTTCATAACTTGATTTGTTTCCCCTAATATTGATTCTTGACTCTGTATTAATTTAGAAGGCTTTGATTCAGCCGCGAATTACACGCATGCGAAATTTGATACCGTCTTATTGATTAGTTACAAAAACGTCACGTCGGGTATGTTTTGAAAGTTTAATAAGCCCTTGAAAGTTTTGCTTCGGTTTAGTTCTGAGTGATCTGATATTCAGAAAAGGCGATAATCTGAAAGTATTTCTATAGCTAAAAAAAAATGAAATGGCAAAACTTTTTATGGTTCACAAAGTCCTTGGTACACAAACTTTACTTAAAACTGTTTCTATTAATAAAGCTAATTAACTGTCAACAGCTTTGGTCTTAAATTAGTTTAATCGTACCGTAAACATTAAAAAAATAGAAACCTAGAAATTCGACTTACGTGAAATAAAAAAAATATTGTTTCAATTATGTTTTTTTCTAGATACAGGTGGCACTAGGTTGCCAAGTGCCACACGACACAAGTATTTTAAATTGTGTTGTTTTATTTGTTTGAAATAAAAGAGTCATCTGAGAATTACAAAATGATTGGGACAACTAAGGGACAACTAAGGGACAACTAGCTAACTAGGTAAATCCATAGCAGGAGCGTGGTGGCCGGCCGGCGAGAACCTGTGGCTGGGCCCTGAGTAACGAGACATCAATGTGGATAAAGCACTTGGGTTATGGAAATCAATTAGACATAACTAGTTGAATCTTATGAATGTTACCCATTATATTAACACTTAGATATAGTCAGCTAGACGGTGAGATCCACGTCGCGCGTCCACTTCCGCGGTGCGCCGTCGCTTCCTGCCGAGTCGGTCGTGCCGCCGGGAATTTCTTCCTCAAATAGGCTACTCGTTCGTCAGAAAATAAGTCATACCTATGCAGAATGTAAAGGAGGCGACTGACTGGAGCTTCTTAAAGACACATTTGAAGCACTGTGCTCTTCTGTGCTTGCAGTCAGAATGCCAGATGATATTTTTTTGCTTTTGTCTGTATATATGCTCTGTCTGTATATATTGAGCCGTAAATGTTTATTTATTTTTTATTATCAATTATTTGAAAGAAATTGACTAGCTCCTAATTGACAAAAACAATTTTTACATTTTTAAATGATTTCCGTAACATTTCAATTATCTTCCTCTTAAATTTACAAGTGTACACGAATAACATCAAAGAGAAATACTTGCCGGGTATAAATAGTCAACATTGCAATTTGATCTACAAATACAATTCGCAATTACAACAGCATTGTGGGAGGGGCGGGGGCGTACCCACACATGCTCGACAAATGTCACAAATTACCGCTCCTCGGTGATGAATGCACGTGCGTCGTCATCGAGATATATTGTTTTTTTTATTTAGAATCAGGTGCCGAACTATAATAGTAGATTGTTATACAAGACGCTAAAATGACCCATTGCATACGAGGTAGTTTTATTCCCAAGCTTTAGCGAGGGAATAAATAGAAATCGAGTTACAATGGGTTTTAGCGTGGTGTGTTACACTATACTTTTCACTTCGATTATGCGAGAAAATAAAATACAATATTAAATAGTTTATACCTATTTCCGTAAACGAATCCACTCGTTTTTCTATCCTCCACTTCATAAACTTTTTGTACTATATTTAAATAAATGATTTGTGCTTGACGGCAAAAGATAAAAGATATTTCTTTCCTATTACAGTCACACAATTCAATCAGATTGTTATTATAGAAAAATTCTAAAGAATTCGCGCCATGGTACCTTTTATTAATTTCTGCTGTAGCAGCTAAGCAACACAAACACGCATTCTACGATTCACTCTGTGCACAGAGTATAAATAAGTCTATGATTTCACCGAAGAGATGCTTTTAGTTCCATTTTCAAAAATAAGAATGAGAAACAGTATTAAGTCGAGCGAGTTTTTATTCGTGATTATGAATAAAGACTTTTTCATTTCTCATATTCGGAAAGTGATGTATATTTGAACTGAGCAGCGGGTCCAAAACTCTTCTTTCCACCCTAGGGTGGAAAAGTAATTTAAAAATAGAACTGAATTTGGCAATGAAAAAGTTTACAATAGTTAAAAACAAATGGTTTAAAAAAAGTTGCAGCCTTGTAGGGCGCATTCACGATCAACAACAAAACATGGTATAAACAGCCAGTGCAAAATTAAAAACATTGGGCGGAGCGGCCGGCGACGCGACGTATTCCAAATTTAAAATAAGAAAAACTATAAAATATTGGAGGGAGACTTACCTGTGACTTTGAGCTGTGTGTGACGTATTAAAGTTTTGTGTTGATTTTGTATTTACTAAAAATGAGTTTAAAACTAAAACAAAAAGTTCAAATAAAATAAAAGAAACAATAAAACTACGCTGTAATTCGCCTACTTCAGGAGAGTCTCTGCCATGGACTTACCGTCTTATCAAAGACCAAAGAATAATTATCTCCAACTTTTACAGGCATCCAACAAAGCCAAATCTGTCATCATAATAATTTATATCAAACTGTAAATATTCCAAGCAAGAATTTAACTTTAAATTTCACAAATTGTTCTAATTTTTCTAGGTTTTTAAAGGTAAGTTGGTATAGGTAATAATTATAAGGTCTACCAATGTAGTTACTAAGTAGGTACATGTTTTTATTAATAAACATTTTGGAATCACTAAGACTTTTACTTTCCTGAAATTCGAAATGAAAAGTAGAGTGTTTAACACGGGTAAAAGTCATCAATTCCATTCTCTAACTATAGCCGCCCTCGCTATGCTCGGGCGTCTAAATATCTCGAATGGGAATTGCTTCCTTTTGACCCTCGTATAACAATCTACTATTTCGTTTTAGTAGGCTCATTGGTAATAGACAAACATTAAAAAAGAAAAAACTTTATCCCCTAGGGGTTATTATGCTATTTTATCTCGGCTCGTACAATACGTTACAATGACGGACATTTTGAGCAAGAGTGAAAGGTATTTTTTGTAATATTTACGTTTGCAAGCGAAGAAATATTTTTTTTATTCACAACACTAGCGGCCGCCCGTGACTTCGTCTGCGTGAAGAGTTCTTTCTCTATCCCTCGGGAACAGTAGGTACTTTTCAGGATGAAAGACACCCTATGTCCTTCTCTGATCCTTTTCACCAACTTTATTGAAGCACGGTAAATAGAATATGTCAGAAAAAAATATTTGATGATTTAGAGATGTTTTTATTATTGGCCTTTTGCTCCTATATAGAATGACAAATTAAATGGTAAATAGTCAGTACGATTACGAATTACTAAATGCAAAGAATCATTTTATTTACTTAGATCTTATCTCATACAGTAAAAAATACACCTATTGTTGTATGTGCGTCAGAAGGAAACAATTATGAAAATATAATAAATTCGCAATAAGACTCAAGAATATTAAATTACCTACTTACCTTAACACACATAGGTAAACTAACATTACCCATTACGTACCCCCCTCCTTCCCTCCACTGAATTAACGAAAAGTTTGTGGAGGCGGTACATTAAAACTTCACCTCCATCTATAGGTACACAGAATCTTTCCTAGAACAGGTAATTAACCACGTACCTACGTATGTATGTTTTACTTAACCAAAATTAAGTGTTTGAATATTCTATTGGCTCTGTAGAGCTGAAAACCTCACGTTTGTGACATTATTGAACATTTTTCGAAATGGCTTATTTTAACCATTTTTCATATCTCCGCCATTTTGAAAAATTTCAAAAAAATTACTCGACAAAAAAATCTATAAATACATAATCATAATTATAGAACCTGTTCTCAAAATTCCACGAGAATCAGTTAAGAAATGCAACCAGTAGACGCAGACGGACAGCCGGACAGCCGGACGGACATACGAAAGCATTTTTGCTTAAAGCGGGGAGTTCACTAGCTAGACGGACATGCCCGCGGGCAGTCTGTACGTACAGGCATGTCTGTCGCCACAATACACTACACAGACTCATCAGTTCGTTGCCTGTGTCTCAACCGGCTACACGGCTGTTGTTACAATGTCAACGAGACTAAATCAGCTTCAGGATATATTTCCTTACATTTTATTATTAAATTTTGATAGGCAGCATTGCGTAATTTCGAGTTAATGTATTCTTTACTTTTTATTTTCCATAAACATGGATATTTTTTATATTCTCCGAAAAATTCTTCCCAGAAAAGTTTGTTATCATTAAAACTCATTTTATCCTTCTGCACAATTCGCTACAAAAATCATAAAAACGTCCAAACTAGTTGCTGTCGCTTTCAGCGGGTCTACCGGCTAAAAATAATGAAGTTAAGGCGAGGCCAGTTCACGATCTGATGAAAAGTCTGATTTTTGAACATCCAATGTGAAGAACTGATGTAAAATTCTACTTCACAAAAATTACTGTAGACTGAAAAAGAAACAAAGAAGCAAATTAACCGAACAGAATATTAAAAAATGGCATGGTAACTCTGTAAAAAAATCCTGAATAACACCATAAAAACTTATAAAAATAAATTTCAAATCGTCAGATTTCGTAATTTTCAACGACAGTGATATGATTTTTTATGCAAAAAGGATAGCTTTTTTATCGATCTACCACAATAACCGAGTACATTTTTAATAAATGACCCAGTATCTCAGAAATCAATAAAAATGTACTAAAATTCGTCAAATTTCTGGCGTAGCGTCAATTAAAGTTATGCAATATTCAACTTTATTCTAAAGACATAGTGAAAGAGTAAATTTCGTGAACTGGCCTCGCCTTAATGTTAACTGTAATTTGACAGATGGATATGATACATTGCTTCTTTTCTTTGGTAAGTTTTTGTTAGTGCCAAAACGAAGTAGCAATGTATCACATACATCTGTCAAATTACAGTTAACATTAACTTCATTGTTTTTAGCCGGTAGACCCGCAGGTCTGAGAGCAGGCGGCCCGCGATGAGCATTCATGCACGGACATGACTGTACGGACATGTGCCCGCGCAGACAAAATGAGATCGCGCCGACAAGCAACGGGCGGTCTGCTAGACTGACTGCGACGGTCCTACACTAGCAAACAAACATTGCACAGACCTAGTAGCGACGTCCGGCCACAGAATACATAATAGTACCGGCGCGCGGCGGGCATGTCCGTCTAGTGAACTCTGTATATCTCTCTGAATATCTGGAAAGATATTTCAATTGAATGTCGAGGTAATTCCTCACATTGGTGAAATAACGCTGGCTTGCAGCGTAAGAGCAGGATATACTAGAAGAAATTCGACGATGTCACTAGTGACTCGTTAGCTCAGCGGTCAGAGCATTGGACCAAAGACCAAAGATCGCGGGTTCGATTCCCGTCTGAGTATTGATCTGGTGCGAGTCGTATTTTTTCTAGTATATTATTTAGTATTGTATAAAAATAGCATTGTGAATGCAAAAATCTCAAATTAAAAAATGTTTTCACATGTCTGTCCGGTTGGCTTTCGAATTCGAAATGGCTGAAATATGATTTTCCCCATATCCCCGCCATTTTGAAAAAAAATCGAAAAACTGAACTAACAAAAAAACTATCTTATTATAATTATAAAATCTGCTCACTTTCATTTTCGACATGTATCTAGATCTGCTACTCAATGTTATTTAATAGTTTGTAAAAATTTAACCAGCTGTTTACATTTGATGGGTAAACATGATACTGGTAGGTAATGATATTCATGAGTGATATCCGTGATAATATACTGTGGTGATAGGGTTGGGCGCAGGGCGCGATCTTATCTGCAAAGTACGATTGTGTTATACAAAAGTTCAAAATATTAATTTATAAACTTTTTTGCATACAGCTTTTAGTTTTTGATGATATAAATAATTCAATTCAATAAGGTTACTACGGAATCCCTTACTGCGCGTGGCCTGACATGCACTTGGCCGGTGCACTTAAGTGAAAGTGAAAGTGAAATAAGCTTTATTCAAATTAACTTAATTATTAAGTACTTTTGAATCGTCTATATTTTCCTACCACCCGTTCCAGACTTTTTTAGCTGACAAGAAGAAAGGGCGCAAGAAACTTATCAGCTGTAACAGCCATAAGTAACGATATTTACAAACTTGAATATATCGTTACCAGGGTAACATAACATAATTACAACAGGGTGACAGAATTATTGGCAACAACATAGACTTATTACATTACTTCAACCTAGTACTTATATTAGCTTATTCCGATATCCTAGTTATATTTCCTAATTCCGTTTCCCTAATTTTTACTCGACATTGGCAAATGTACAAATCGTACGAGCCAAAAAAAAAAAAAAAAGTTATGTGTTACCTGTGTTACACATAGACTTAGAAATTTTTTCGAGAATATTAAGTTTATGATTTTACTACCCTCTATGGTACCTGTCATAGCTGAAATATGTTTTTTTCCCATATCTCCACCATTGACAACGGAAAAACTGAATCGACAAAAATTATAGAACCTGCTCACAATATTTCGCAAAAAAATTTGCCCAAGCTGAAACGGTGAAGTTTCGCTCGCGCTTCGTGTTCGCTCGGTCAAAAGTACCTTATAAAAACTGAAAACTTTATTGCAGGAAAAACTGTTAATACTAAGTACAAAAAAATATATATCACTTGTCTTAAATCAGGCAACTTTCAACTCTCCATTTCATCAACATAATGCAGTCATCTTTAAAAACCTCACATTCACTCAGCACTCTGAACAATGGCACACACCCAGCTTTGTTCCACATTTACCTCAAGAACTTCATACATGATTTGTGTTTTGTGAAACAAAACATGGTGCAATGCATAAACTTTAAACGCAAGATCGACGAGAAGCCATGGGGACAATAAAACAAAGAGCGTTGTGCCTGAAGCGGTGGAGGGCGAGGGGTGCGGGCCAAGGGGGCTTAAAGTTCAGCCAATGGGGTCTCACTGCCGCCCTACGGTCCCGCCCCTTACGTGAACGCTGAATGAGACACAACGTCCGTTTACATCGATTGCGAGGGTAGCGAGCGGTCGAACGTGTCTCGCTTATGGGCGTGGGCAGTGAATCGGTGACGTGGGTCTTGTAGCGCAGTCGCGAACAATTAGCGCGCGGGGCGGCGCGGCCGGCGCGTCACTATAATGTGGTTAGTCAGTGAGCGGCGGGGCCGCACCGACGAGCAGCACGAGGAGCCGCGCTGGTCGCTCAGCCAGCGCGCCGGCCACAGCACGGTGGAGTTCAAGAGCGCGGCGTGCGCGGGGGCCACCGAGCCGCCCGCGCCGCCTCTCGCCGCGCTGCCGGACCCGCAGCAGTTCAACATATTCCCCGCGTTCTTCAGCCGCCAGCTCAACTTCACGGGCGGTGGCGGATGCGGCCAAGGGTCCAAGATCATGGAGGAGCTGCGCCCCAACCTGGTCGGGGGGCTGCTCGGAGTGCCAGGGTTACTGGACGAACATCAAACGGACGCGAAGTTCTTGCCGTCTGGCGGTGAGAGCAAATACACCCCGGACAAGGGTCGAAAGTGCAGTAACGCGTCGTCGTCTTCCGCCGAGGAGTTCGGAGGGCTGTATGGAGGAGAGCACGCGGCGACACCACCAGCCCCACCCTTAAGCCGGTCCTTACAAGACCACACAGGTAAGCCATATTTACTTAGAGTTTTCTGACATTCACATGCTCTATTGTCAAGCAAAACAGTCCCAAGTAAGAAACAAGCCGGCATTGTGACCTCGGATGATTTAACATCAATAAGGTACAATCCTTAAGGGCCTACTTTGCAGGTTTTGTTATGTTCCGATTACCAGACCTGACGGATAATTTCATCATACAAATAATAGGTGCTATCCGGAACCTGTACAACAGGCCCGTAAGTTTTTCAGATTTAACTATTATTATCTACCTATCATATTTACCAAATCACCACATGGCCAAAATACAGACTGACTATTTTGTGGTTATTTTTATTTGTTTGACTAGTTATTATGATTTATTAACGGTTTCCGTCCGGGATCTTAACTATGTTATTGCTACCTCTTTTATGCAATTTCTTAATTGTTGACGCTAATTTCATTAATAGGCAGTGTTCATGAAATTAACATTTAATCTGCTTTGCTTGCTACAGATTCCTAGGCAAACCTCTTGTTTGCATCTCGCTTAAGGTAACTCGATCAAAAGGGTTTAAATCTAGTATAGGTACCTAAATAAGTAATACAGTATAATACCACAGATAATAATTATAATACTATTAGTAATAGCTATAAAATACTTTCATAAACAAAAGAAAATCGGCATTTGTCGAATATTTCGTCTTCTTTTTTCACATCGATTAAAAATCTCTATTTATAAATTATGTTATTGTCCTTTGAGTTGGATCATGGGAAACGAATCCATTTGACTTCTTTGACACTGTAACTTGAGATAGTAAAAAGTAAAGGAAAATTTCTAAAATGATATTTTCTCTCCACCGATAAATTACCCTTTAATTAATTAATTTACTCTGGTACTTCATTAGAGACGGAGGAATGTCTCGTAGGTAATTAAATGAAACTTTGTTTGATACTAGTTAGAATAAAAATAGGTAGGTAGACTTTGTTATGTAGGTGAGTAGGAACCTTTTGTTGTTTATTTTTTATTTTGTAAGAAATTCACTAAAAACCGATACAGGAACTGCTGTCAATAAAGCTTTCTAAACAATTGAATTAACTACTAAATTCAAATAGGTAATTTACATTAAGTTGTTTTAAAATATTTCTTTTTTCTTTCTTTTAATTTTAATTAGTTACTTATTAATCTTTTTATTTAATTATAACGATTATTAAAAAATCAATGACGTAATAGGTATTTTTTCACTATTTATTTTTCCTGATAGATGGAAATTAAGTTTTTTATAGACCCTGGCTAATAAATACTTTTTAGTATTAAAATCTATACACTTTAGGGTCAATATTGTTTTAGGAGATTAGGAGTTGCTTTTAAATTATTTAGTTTGGTTTTATTTATATATTTTTTTACAATTGAAGTAAAGAATTGTAATAAATGAATAAATAATAATAAAAGTAGGAAGAGGTAATAATAAATTTTCGCTTTTTTGTAGCTATAAAGTTAGTTGCTTCAGATTTTACTTAAAAAAGAATTCTGAATTTTCTTAAATATAAAAAAATCTTTTCATTCAATAATATATAATTCCTGTTGCTCGTTCCTTTTATTTCCGGCGGCGGCGGCGGTCGTATTCGTTTCCTTCCGGTGGCCGCGGCCGGTGCTGGGCGGTAAATGATAGTGCCTAGTTAAAATAAAATATGTGATTACAAAAATATGTTTAGTAAATTGTTTTAAAATAACTTTTTTGTAATTGAAAACCATTTTATACAACGACGAAGTTAGGTTCATTGAAAGTAGGTACCTACTAGAAATTATAGTACAGTCGCCCGTGGTACATATAAATCACGAAAAAGGTTACCGTTTGCCTTTGTGGTATAGTTATTTATTACGCCATTGTAGATACTAAAACCCAAAGAATGATGGCGAGATTTGTTCACAAAAAAAATATAAATTTAGAGAAAATTAAATTGATATCTCTTAAATCCTTGCCTTCAGAACAGTAACTTCTAGAAAGAAATATATTTTTAAAACCCGGGGAAAAAAGAGTTTTTTTTTTTTAAAATGGGATAATTTATGTAACGAAACGCATTTTTTCTTAATAGAGTCGGACCCATAAGAAAAATTCGCAACTGTCATCTGTGTGACTGTCATGTCTGTATTGTCCCCTAGTAGGTAGTATATTGTTCTGTGGTCTTGTCAATGTCAAACTTGCGTTTCGCGCCTTTTTTACTCTTTTTATTTCATTTCTATCTCGTTTTCATTATGCTTTTGTTTGACTTTATTTCTTTCTTTTTGTTTATTTGTTTCTTTGGAATCCATATTTCAAACAAACAAAACAAACCAAAGAGTAAAATAATATAAAACAAGCTGGGAAAACCAAAAGAAACACAGATTACTAGCACGTATTTTGACAGTTTTTTTAGACAATGGAATTATAGACCAAGGTTCTACTTTTGGTTTATTGTGACTATTTTGATGTTCCCGGGTTTTAAAAATATTATAAAGGAATGTACGTATTCCCAGTAAGATTATCTTTCAATTAAATACAGTTTCAAAATCTCTATATTTTATGTTTTTTTGTACAAATATTGTATGGGACTTGCCACCATTCTTTACAAATCGCAACTCTCCTCTATTTTGTGTTTGATCGATACGCGACACGCGGCGGCTTCCCAATTCTCTCCGGCCGGGCCGGTGCGTGTGGAGGATTCTTTAAAGATGCAAAAATGACGCTTCACGTTATTCGTTTCGTTTACATTGTTCTTTAAGTAATTTAAATTAATTTAATCTGGACCAAAATCATAAAATCGTAATAAAATGATTAAACTATTTTTTGTCAGAAAAAGCTGTCTTTTTTCTCTCTAGTCAAAAACGGACTTTAATTCACAACTGCAATGAGATCCACATATTGAAAACTATTCAAAGTCAAAGTCAAAAATAGCTTTATTCAAATAAACTTAATTATTTAGTACTTTTTAACTGCAATTTATTTCATATTGGGATCATATTTTGTGATCAAAATAATTTGATATGACAATGATTGTTTCATGGTTATTTAATGATTAATAAAAATCAATAAAATTTTAAGATCATTTTGTGAAATCAAAAATATGATGAACAATATTATTTTTCATCCCATTTATTCGAAAAGGACGACTTGGTTCGCCTTTAAGTGCACCCAAAGGTAGTGTTTTCTATAAGAAACTTTTAGCGGGCAGTAATGAGTTTTTATCTTTGCCGCACACTTTTTTACTACAAAAAAAATTAAAACGCGCGAACTACAGCCCGCGTTTTCGTAAATTTTCACGGATTGTTAGAAATTCATGGTTTTGTTTTGAAAAATTAGTTCTTCAAGTGACAGTGAATTAAAATGTGAGGCGCCTTTTATTTTCACATAGAGGGTGATGAAAAATAGAGTGTATCACTCGGGCGCAAAATATATTTTTGGCTCAGGCGACGTACTTTGAATCGCTCGCCGTAAGAATATTATTTTGCTCCCTTATGATACAATCTACTAATATTAAATATGTACATTCTTGCCGTTTTAGAGCCCTAGAAGCTGCAAGTTGATATTCTATACTGACAACATAAAAAAACAAGCGAGTGCAAAATTAAAAAGTAAAGTTTTCTTGTCTACGGTGACTGGCCTACAAAACTGTAAAAGAAAGAGATTGACCATTTTCTAAGGACAAAACATACCGCTGTAAAAATAAATTTTAGCCCTAGTGATTGTATTTGAATTTAAAAGCAATTTTTAATTAGTAATTCGTTCTCTTTTCTTTTCCTACTATTATTTATATATACAATTTTTGAAGCATTTTGAGGTTAGATACTAGACAAAATGGATGATGTTGACTGAGATAAGCCAAATCACTTAGCTACTCAATAAAACTGTCTTCGTCTCAGGAAACGAAAGATAATTTCAAATACCTATGAAAAAAGAATACAATATTACCTATATTAGATTTTAGGGCTTAAGAAAAACAGTGTCGTAAAAAGCATTAAATAAAAAAGTACTGTGGACAGCATGGAGGACGTTGACTGAAATAAGTTAAATCAATTGTTATCTACTCAATTAAACTATCTTCAATCTCAGGAAATGAAAGATAGTTTATAATATATCGTAACGAATGAAATATAATACAATATTATTGGATTTAAGAACTTAAGGCATTAAGGTGGTTCGTTGAGCTCAGTAGCGCCACCAATGGAAATAAATCATTTACGTTGTATCAAGGGTTTAGATTAAAAGTTTTGATGATTTTGCGCAAATAAAAGTCTAAAATGCATTTTCTAAATATAGTTTCAAGAACTCAAACTTAAGCAATAAGTCGTGCATGTCATTAGTGCCAAAAGTGGCCACATTTAGCAATATTTGCACTATATTATACAAAAATTGCACTTTACTCTTTTTTTTGCGCAAAATATCCAAAACTTTTATTCTAAGCCCTTGATACAACGTAAATGATTTATTTCCATTGGTGGCGCTACTGAGCTCAATCCGAGCGGGTCGATCCGTGATGGAGTGAACTCGCACGTAACTCTACTCACTTTGGGTTCAAATCAGTGCGCGTTCCAACGCGGCGGTTGCGTTGAGAACTTGCACCGAATTCTCAATTTTTACATGTTTTTATTACTTTTCTTCGCTTTCAAGTTAGTTAAAAAAATCTGTTCAATTAAGATTGAAGGTATTAATATCGCCATTTTTTATGGTTGGTTTTAACATAAACAAATGTTCTGTTTCCGAGAAATTTTGCAAATAAGACCAGAAACAGGGTCCACGGAATATTTTTTTACATCAAAGGTGGTAACATTTTTATTAATGCTTTCAATTAAATCTATTGTGTATTACTTTAAGTACATTTATATATTTTTTCCATGATAGCTTCACGCGCGTAATCTTTCAATAATTTGAATTGAATATTGGGATTATGAAAGTTTGAAAACAACTTAAAACACTAAAAAACTCTGAATTAGTCACTTTAGAAAATATTTGTTTATTCGTGTAAATAGGTCAGTGTACAAATTATTGTGATATATAATTTCATACACAATTTGAAAATCCGCTTGATTCGAAAGTGTATTAAGGAAAAGCATTTTATCTCGTTTCTGTGCGTTACAAACGTTTTTGATAATGACAAGCCTTACTAATATTTTTTTTATTTATTTATTTATTTATTAATCTTTATTGCATAACAATACATAAAGTATAGTGCAAAGACGGACTTAATGCTAAGAGCATTCCATACTAGTCAACCATCGGTAAAAAGACACTCATGAATTTGCGGTACTTACAAAAGAGTTACAGAACCTTGAAGAATATCAAAGTAATAAGTACATAATATAATATAAAAATAAATAAACCTTTAAGTATATAAAAATACATATAAATATATAATAAAAATAACACGAAATAAGTTTGAGACAATGATCATTCACATTTCCAAAATAAAAGCATGAGCGTTTCTTTTAAAAGAGAATTTAAAAGAGAGAGAGATCTCCTGATAGTTTCAGGGAGATTATTCCAGCCTGCCTAGCATGACCGATTTATATCGCGTGATATAGCATTTTATCGACACTCAACTGTCAAACTCCTTTGTCTTTTTGACAGTTAAACGTGATAAAACGCTATATCACGCACTATAAATCGGTCATGCTAGGCAGGCTGAGGCGGGTAGCTTGCAGCGTAAAAGAATTAGACATATAGCCAGAATGAAAGAGAGGAGTGGAGAGAGCAAGAGAATTGGCAGAGCGAAGGGGACGATCGTGAGTATCACAGAGATATACTGAAATTTGATTTCAAGTATTCTGGAGAATAGGAATTGTTGAGGATGGAATAGAGTGAACAGAGCAGCCTTAGCTGTCTGCGTTGACGGATAGGGAGCCATTTAAGCTGAGACCGGTACGAAGAAACATGATCGAATTTACGAAGGCAAAATATATAACGGATGGAATTATTAATAAGCCGGTCCAGCTTATTAAGAAGTTCCTCATTCAAGTCAAGTCAGGGTAGCAGACATCAGCATAATCAAGAGATTGGAAGAATTCAGGAAGTTACTAGAGATTTTTCAGGTTTGTTTTAGTTACACGTTGAATTAAAGTCAGTTTTTTAAGCGTGGAATTTTGTTATAGACTCAGACCACCGTAACGTCTAGAATATAATAGCATTATTCGTTAATATCAAGACAAATTAACCACAACACTCTGTGTCCAACTGTACGGATATGTGCACGTAATTTCAATTCCAATTAGAGTAATATTGCAAACAATCGCCTCGGGGCTGACGTCATGAATACGAAATGTCACTAACGACTGCCCCTCTGCCCCCCTCCCCCCCAGCGCTGAAGCCTGAATTTTCAAGCGGTTCGAGTTGCCAAGTTGAATATACACAATATAGTAGAATACTGTGTTGTGTATACGTTATTAATATGCGGTACAATGTACTACGCAAATTCTGGACAAAGACAGGTCGGCGTGAATGAATTTCGGTTTTCAATGATTAAAACTGATGAGTGTATTGTTCTATCAATAGCTGTTGATGAACAACTGTAAAGTATTAACAAAGGCGTAGGTACGTACTTTTTATTACAATTTATAAAAAAAATGTCCAAGCATTGGCCAGGCCAACCCATAAAAATTCGAACGAGTGAGGTGACCCTAAGTTTAACATTAGTCTAACATTAGTTTTTAATTGCATTTAAACATACTTTTTAATATGTTTTATTTTTATGTTTAAAGTACACTTTCCACTAATAAGATTAATAAGAAATAATATCAAATCATATTTAAATAAAAACATAAAAAGTATTTTAAGTAGGTACCTACACCGTTTCCATACTAAACTCTCAAATTGAATGAGATGGAATCTCAAAATGGGATAACCGATTCTATTTACTTAATTAAACTTAAAATACCTACTTACATCATTTCGAGGTCTAAAAAATTATTAAGAACATTTTAGAAATGTTTCAATAACATTTTTATCGTTGTTGTAGCAGTTAAATAACATTAAATACCCGGTTTTTGTCTGCGTTTTTGTATATTAAAAGAACGTTAAATTCAAATTCAACTTAAGCTGCTATGGGGCGCTGAAAAATTTTCTCTTTTTCAATTTCGACATAAATTGCAGCCGACTAAGTCACGTCCTATAAAGGTGCGTACACATTGTCACGTACGGCACCCGGCGATGTGGACGTGCTTCAAGTTTTGCGCTGCCTGAACCGGCACTATTTAGTACCTATCTTTCCATATACTTATAACTTGACTAGTTCCAGAACTACTGTACTAGTTTAAGAACTTGTTCACAAATTAAGTTTAATTTCTGAGAAATTGGCAACTATTTTGAATGTCAAAAATATTACTTCACTCACTTTCAAAATTAAAACAATAATTATTATGAAAACACAAAGCATTATTTTAACACTTCCAGTTCAGTTCTGTTTCCCTGTGAAAGAAATATTACGAGTAAGAAAGAGAAATACACCTAACAAAAACATAACTAAAAAGTTGTAGGCAATATTTTTATTCTTAAATAGTTGGTTAGAAGGAATAAAAACAACTAGTATTATATAAATTCTCACGTAGATAGAATTTACTTATTTCCTTTTAATAATTAAATATACTAATTTTTAAGTCTATTAAGTATTTTTTAAACTTTAAAATTTTATGCATTCACAATGCTATTTTTATATTAAGATTATTAATATAATTGAAAAATATTAGAAAAAATCGACTCACCCGTAGCAGCTCAGACGGGACTCGAACCCGCACCCTTAGAAAAAATTTAGTAACCTTTTAAAAAAAATTTCGCCAAGCTCGCTAGCGACTCGGTAGCATAATTGGTTAGTGCATTGGGCCGGAATCCTAAGGGTGCGGGTTCGAGTCCCGTCTGAGCTGCTACGGGTGAGTCGATTTTTTCTAATATTTTTCAATTATATTAATAATCTATTAAGTATCTCAGTAAAAATAAATTTCTTTTCGAAGAAATTCGATGATGCCACTAGTGACTCGGTAGTTCAGTGGTCAGAGCATTGGACCGGTTATCCAAAGGTCGCGGGTTCGATTCCCGTCCGAGAATTGATCTGGTGCGAGTCGATTTTTTTCTAGTATATTATTTAATAGGTATTGTATAAAAATAGCATTGTGAATGCAAAAATCTCAAATTTAAAAATAATTATCTGTCCTTACTTGAAGTTGTATAGAAAACAAAGATTTTTAGCACTGTTCAATATTCAATATTCATTTATTGCAAGTCACGTGTTGATTGCATTAATGCAATCAATTCTTCAAAATTATTATTCATCATCATCATCACTTACTTGTCTATTGAAACATCTTTGCATTCAATCCAAGTAGTATATAATTTCTTCCTTGTCCTTAGGTAAGATTTCATTTTCTGGCCTGACTGGTTGTGCTATGAAGAAAATTTTCCTTTTCTTTAACTGTACCCATCCATTCTTATTTTTCACTTCTTTGTTTATAGGACTTTGTGTCACAGTCGGACTGTTAGTACTATTTGGTTTGTTCAGATTTTTTTGCTTTTCTAACTCTTTCTGTCTATTCAATTCTTTTAATTTTTCCAAAAGGTTTTGTAACTCAGGAAATTTATCTGCAGCTATTAACTCTTTTTCTGTTAACTCAAGGTCTCCACGATTTGGTACACTTCTTTTCGTAGTTGTTTGAATGTCTTTATTGCTTTGATTTGTAATGGGATCTTCATCGTTACTATTGATTATTTCGTCATAGTAGGGAACATCGTTATTATTATTTGGTTCGAAAACTCGGTTGTTAGTAGGACGGAGGTTATTGTTATTTGTAGCAGGATAGCGATGACGATTTGTATTAGCACCAATGCCGATCACACCACCAATTGAGTCTAATAGTCCCGCATTTGATACAGTAAAAAAACCACCTGAAATATTAAATAAAAGTAATCTCGTTATCAATGTCGGTTCAGTTGATCGGAATGGAAAAAGGGGTTATGAATAGTTTATCGTTATGTAAGTTAAAAAACGACTCATCAAAAATTGTCCATCAGCCATTTTTTAATGTCCCCACTGCTGGGGCATAGGCCTTCCTTTTTTATTTTATTTATTTATTTATTTTATTTTCATTGGAAAACATACAGTATTTATAACTAATAGCATAACTAAATATGATACAAATATACTCATTTAATTTGTTTTCGCATATAAACACCAGCTTATTTGTATTCACAAAGTATAGATTTTAATATACATTTTTGGATCGGAAGAAAGTAGTTAAAAAAAATATATGCTATTATACTTAGAAAACAACCAAAAATCGGTAACAAAATAAAAGAGGAAATCTTAAGAAACCACGGGTGGATAAAGAGGACGGGCCATAACCCACCACGCGGGCCCAATGCGGATTGGTGGGTGTTAACAACTGCAAATGCAGCCGGGACCAACGGCTTAACGTTTCTTCCGAAGCACGGAGGAGCTCGAGATAATACATTTTTGGTCACCCATCCGAACCGGACCCTTGCGAACGTTGCTTAACTTCCGCAATCGCTGGGCCAAGCGCTAAACCACTGCGCCACCGAGCTCCACAATCAAATCAAAAATTGATGTTGTTGAAAAATGAAAATTGATGTTTTGAATTTTATTTTACGTATTTTAGTTTTAGCGATACTAATTTAGGTTAAAATTACAATTGTTGTACTAACTATCCTAAATAAATAAAACATTTCATCAGTGCATGGTTTTCACTTACCTAAAATAAAATAAGGAGTAAGCAGTAAACGTAACAAATACATTTTTCAACACCACCACACGACTTTAGTTCAAAATTAAAACTGAATGCACTCGTAAACAAGACTATGTCTAATGGTCGTTAATTTCGAAGTCATTAAAAAGAAATTATGTCACCTCAGTCAGCAGTCCCTTATACCGCAAATTACTTACTAGTTCATTATTTAGTAGATTTTTAGTTGGATTTGTATTTTACTCTAACTGGAATCTGGATAAAAAAAATTGCTACAAATCACAGACCATAGCCGTCTCCTACTTGACATTTGATCACGCGTAAAAATTACATACAATGTCGACAGCTGTTAACTACTATTTCACGACAAAGTTAAACGGTTTGACAAATGACCGGTATTAGTTCCAAGGTGTTTTGGACCTTTTAGTCGTATCAATAAGTTTCATTTTACACGCATTGGTGATTTTGTAAGCATAATGCTTGTCGCGTGTCGGTCGCGTGCGATTCGCACCTGTGCTGTGTGCGCACCCCTTTACAATTGAATGATGTTAGCAAACCGGAAGTGGTATTAATAATCCTTTTATTTATTGTGTAGGCACGCAGAATTTTACTAGGACTGTGTCAAATTATTTTGTATAGAAATCGTACGGGTCAAAATTTCAAATTACTTTTTTTGTTTTGTATAATTTTTATACTTAGTTTGTAATGTTGTTAGTAATTTATTTGATTTGTTTAAGATCATCAAATATTAATTATGATTAATAATGATTATTTAAATAATCATGTTTTATAGGACGACATAATACCTTTAACTATGATAAAAAAGTAAAGACGGTGAAAGTATGAAAATAATAAAATAAAAATAACGTAAACGTAACGAAAAAACTTTCAATCGAATAAACCTTGTAGATGAAGGGAAAAAAATATTTGAAAAAGTGAAAAAGCACCGTCGTGTTGTTATTACTTTGCTGTAAATAATAACAAACACCGAATGAATTTTGAGTATATTTATAGAGTACAAAATCCAAAGATGTCAACGATTAATTCTGTACAACACAATATTTAGTTCTGCTTAAAAAATCGCCACCATGCTGAATTTTTTTAACTAAAGATTTTGGGCGGAAAATTGCTATGTTTTTAGACAAAATAAAACAAAACACTCAGTGGGTTTTGTAGGGCCTAGTCCAACTCTTTATCTTGTCAGATGTATTTTTTCGTGGCGATTACTTTACGTTTTCTATATAAACTATTAATTCCAGAACACGTTTTTGCTGATACTGTATAACAAAGTCCGATTTGTACAGTGTATGCCTTATACACTGTTTGTATTGCTTTTAGCATGTAACGCATTAATGTAATAAAGATACACTACTGAAATTTATTGTTAACCTTCCTATACTTTTAATCTACTGAAAAAACAAAACTACAAAAGTGAAATATAAAAAGAATACCTATTTATTTTTTTACTAAGAAAGTATCCATTTTTTATTACTCTATCACACCAGCAAACATTTCAACTACAAACCCCAAATCACATTTGGATTACACTACAAAGCGTGGGCAATATGGCCCGACACTCAGCGTCCCATAGAGCTCTCGAGATAATGGAGGGCTGCGCGCACGCACCCCCTAATCCGGTAAGCCCATTGTAATTACGCGCATGCGTCATAACACCCGCCGGTAGCTGGTTTATTGTAACGGGTTACAAGTTTTTTGCACTTTACACTTTTTTGTTGTCGATTTTTTGTCGATTTTGAAATAGTAGGTCAAATCTATCATTAGACTAAAGGTATTTTTTTACATAAACGAACATCACGTTTGCTTAGTAAATAACGTGATTAACTATGACCAGCTTCTTATTAAAATAACATTTGTTTTAATTTAATTGTATTAATTGACACTTTATCATGATAGTAAAATATTCATTAATTTACTTTATATAATTCTAAACCTACCCATATTAATACATATTTATCATGCCTTTTATTTTTATTTTTGGTTCACGCATTTTCGAAAAGAAAAATTGGATTTAAAAAAGTGGTAGTTATTTCAGTACAAAGGCCCTTCACAGCTGATAACATTGGCAATGCGCGGGAGTTGGCATTGTCCGATTAGGCCCATAACATATGTGACGGCACCGCGCCGCCCGCCCGCGGCTACGGCAGAGGTCGCAGCGAGAGACCTCTATTCAATTAAAAAGCAATAATTATTAGAGAGATTATTCACTCAAAAATAAAGAACAGATTTATTACGTGGAGATAAAATACGAAAGTAAAATCTTCTACAAACATTGAATTAGCATTTTCAATAACAAAATATGAAAGCGTAGTTATGTAAGGAACGGTAAACAATTTGAGGAGTTATTATAAACTCGTCACTGCAGTTAATTCATCGTCAGAAAATCGTAAAAAATATGTGTAAACTCGTCACGGGTAGCATTTTAAAAATAAATTTGCTTTTAATTATTTTTATCTATTGTAAACTCGTCACTGGTGATTACATGGTGATTACTTTCTGATATGTTGCTGTTTAAAGTTTGACAGCTGTCATCTGAAATGAACATCTCACCAAGAACTCTGTTTTCTTCAAGTTTTTGGGGAATTTCACTATGGGAAAGTCTTTGACAGCGAGCGTCTTTGTAATAGTCAAAAAGTTATCAGGCCTCATGTAGAGCCAAGCTTCTAACTCTACACGCCCTAACGTTCTCTAACTCTACAAGCCCTAACTTTACAAACTCTACATCTTAGTCAAAATATGGGGTGGTTTGGCCATTTCGCTACGGTGAAAATTGTTTTCACTGTTCATTACTTTTCTGTTATATAGTAACGAAACGGCCAAGCCATAAATTTTAATTTAGGTGTAGCTCTATGCTTTGGCTTTACATATGAACTCTGATGACTTTTTGACAGTGCGAGCGGGCGTCTTGGCTACATTTTACATGAAAATGTTTTGGTGGCATCGGTGTTTTGTCGAAAGGAAATACACACCGAGCGTGCTAATTTGTTTTTGATTACAAAATACCGAGATTTTGACAAATAAAATGTCAAAACACTACATTTCTTGGAATTAGTGGTCCTGAGACTGAGACCTGGGTCATGCTACTAACAAACAGCGTGGTTTTTGGTCTCGGTTTTTCGAGGACAAAAACCGGAGATATAAAACGATCCGATTTTCAGTTCAAGCAATGAGCCGCTTGTTTCAGCCCGAGATGCGATATTACACCTCTACATACGATTTTTTTTACACTTCTCGTAAATTACCGGTTGACCAGCAGCGATGAAATTCAAAACGAAATTAATCTAAGTTGGTATACTTACTTATATACTTATCTTCACTTTTGATAAGGCTAATTTTCTTGGATCTAAGTAGGTATTCTTATTCAGCTCTTCTATTAAATCTTGAAAAGATAGAGTAAATTACCGACTTTAAAATATTTATACCTATCTCAAATTCATCCAAATTATCGTACTAAGTAATTCTTTTTTAGTTTTCTTTTTATTGTGCAACTAAAGACTGTTATCAAAACGTTGTTAATCATTAACAGGTCACTACTTCTAAGTGCCCAACCTCAGATGTTATCTCAATTGTACTCGAGGGGTGATCTAACATTGACAAGTCACCGAACAGTATTTATTTTAGCGAACATTTGTGGGGCGTAAGAGATTCAATGTAACACGTCATTAGGGGGTCGTAATCCCCTAATTATGACGATTGACATAAAAGCGCCATCTGTGGCGACAGAGGTGTCGGGTGGCGAGGCGAGCCTGGAATATGGTGAAAGTCGACTCTGAGTTGAACACCCGGTCAGAGTTGAAGAATATCTGAGATGAGCCACGTAGCTTCCCGCGTCCGGCAGAGTAGATTTAGCACGACGAGCCAAGTCATCTTTTACCTTAAAATATAGTACAATTAAAAACATAGTAAAAAGTTCTTAATTTATGAACAGAAAAGGGTACATTATACACTGGTCTTCAAAACTTAGTATCACACTTTTAAAATTGCAATTTCTCATTAAAACTATAAAAATTAGATTAGAGTCTTGAAATAAAAAAAAATAAAGAAAATTTATAGGAAATTTCATCTACTTTTTTTTCTTTTTTTTTTAATAAATGGTCTAACATTTTTATTTCGAAAATATACTCGTAGCTTTATTGCAATTTTAAAAGTGTGGTACTGAGTTTTGAAGGCCAGTGTAATACAACACGTTGTAATCGTTGTAAATGGCTCATGAAGCCGAATACGGACTTTTGATGAAAGCCTGTGTCGTATTTTATTATATCTCGCTTTTTATTTAGACCAAAAATGTTAACGACTCTAACAAGTATATTTTTGTATATTTCTTCAGTAGCAGCAATTTTAGGACCCGATTGTTATTGACCCAATCGATATGCTTTCCAAAAATCATCTAAAAAACATTACAAAATTGTTGAGAATACAATTAAATAAAATTGCAAAACAATCCCTTAATGTTGACAGCAATTTTATCGGTATTCGTCTACATTAATACCTAAAGCATCCCATCCATTACGTATTTACCTACATTTGATAAAAGCCTGTTTTAGCGTAAACAAAGTCTAAAGCGGCAACTATGAAAAGCGCTCGGAATTTCCTACTCTAATGGTATAATCTCATCTCTGAAAAATTCCAGGTAAAAAGCAAAACCAATATATACGCCATCAACGGCTCTAACGCTCTGGAAAAAATACTGCCTTTTAAACGTTAAAAGGTATCGTTTAGCGCGGACGCAAACACTTAGTCGGATTTTAATTAGTAAGTAGACGTCAAAGGGAATGCATGAATACTTGGCGAGTGCTTTTAAACCTGCCTTAATAACGGCCAAGAGGAACCGATGTTAAACTGATTACGCCACCGATATGGAACTTTTTACAGGAAAACGCCTGTTTGCGGTGTGATGTGCGCCGCGAGAGAGCCCTGTAATGTTTGAGTTTTTGAAAAAATATTTCGGGTCGGTTTTTAATTCGCGTGCGGTCGTTTTTGGGAATATGGGAAGTATCAAGTAGGTGTGAATTTTGAAACGTTAACTTTTTATAATAAAAAGGATTTTAAACTTAGGAATTTCCGTCATTTCAAACAACTAACTTTGATGAAAGGGCGTATTTTTTTAATTGGCGTATTGCAGAGCGATTACTGTTAAAGTTTTTAATAAGTGAAGTAGTTATTTTCGCAATAATCTATTAATCAATAAGGGAATCTGCTGAAATTTTCATCTTTACATAAGTTATACCTATAGACTATGACCAAATCTCTAATAAATAGGTTGCTAAAATATCTGACGTGCCAACAAACTAATAGATAATTAAGTTTACATCACTCTCTTTAGGAAAATATATTCCAAAAATGAAACCTATCCAAAAAGTTAAGTAGGTATAATAATAGCATCAATGGCGGGATGCGATTAGCGCGCCAGCAAAACGCAATTATTACAATTAGCGCGAACTTGACCTACGGCAACGGCCACCGCTATGCAAATAAGAAGCGCTGTTTCTTTGAACCCTCCACCGAACACGATGCGATGGCTGCGCACCGTGAAAACACCTCTTGCTGGTGTTTACGAATTGTATTCAGTAAAGTGATGTTTGGTTTTAAGTAAGTAGTAAGGAGGTTTTTAAAAACAAGTTGACGGTTTATTATCGTCACGAATTTTAGAAAATCTTAACAACCGTGTTACCATACGACTGGTTTTCAATATATCTACATTTGCGAAAAAACATTATATTGCACGCGTGCAAAACGTTTGTTTTCAGAGGCTTTTAACGGACCTTCAAACAAAAAGACCTCCAAACCTTCAGCCTAATAAGTACCTACCACTTTTTTTTTAAACAATGGTCCAAAACACTTCAAATCTTTTGTAATTTATTACAGTAATTAACACTGATTTTCAGTTTTGTCCAGAAGTAAGCGCGTGGTCGCCTGTGACGACACAGACGTGTATGCAGTTATTAGAAATTAGATAAAAAAAAAATATGAAATTAATAAAATAAAAAAATAAAAAAATAATTAGATTCAAATCAAAAATAAATAAATTTCATTTAAATAGATTTCATTTATAACATTCCAAAATTACACAAACCTAACATATATGTATAGTTATTTAAAATTACCATTATTAGTTTTTATTGTTATTATCATCATTATAAACACTGTAAATAATTATTATATAAGTAATTACTATTATGATTACTATTTATCTTAGAATATAATTATCCGACTTATCTATTTATTTATTTTATTATTAGCCACTCGACATCTTTTATTTCTCATTACAGAAACTTTTTGGTAGTAATTTTATTAAACATTGTATTTATGTATAGACATATTGTAAAAGAAATAAAAAAACGTAAACAAAAACGCAACGCGTGCGGTAAAACCAACTTACCGCACGCTGTATGTACTCATTGTACTGTCATCGAAAGCCTTTCGAAAGCACACATTTTAGAGCAACTGTAAGTACCATTGAAAAATTATTTCAAAATGTATTAGAACAAAAATTAAAGAACATAAACACTGTTAATTTTTAATTTAATTATTGTTTTGCTTCCAAAAGTAAAATTTATCTTTTTTTAACAAATTAAACATTATTTGTAGATAAATTATTTAAGTAAGCATTTGACCATTTATTAAGTTTATGTTACGCATTAAAACATACCGTCTTTTAGGTGTAAACCTTGGACGAATTAACCCGTCCAAGGTGTAAACAAGGTGTAAAATCCTACACCTTTCTATTTCCCTAAACAAAAATGTTTTCTCTCTTAACAGCGGAAGGTGCATTCAAAAAATTAAAACCGGAGCCTGGTGGGAGTAGCACGGGCAACACTGGTGGATCATCCGCGCTCTCCCCATCGCTGGGCCCCCAGCACGCGGGCCACACGCCCACCACGGCATCCTGTCCCACGCCTGCGCGCCGGAGGCATCGGACCACATTCACACAGGTGAACTACACTTGCAATGTGTCATTAGCGCTATCTCCATCGCTGGGCCCCCAGCACGCGGGCCACAAGCCCACCACGGCATCCTGTCCCACGCCTGCGCGCCGGAGGCATCGGACCACATTCACACAGGTGAACTACACTTGCAATGTGTCATTAGCGCTATCTCCATCGCTGGGCCCCCAGCACGCGGGCCACAAGCCCACCACGGCATCCTGTCCCACGCCTGCGCGCCGGAGGCATCGGACCACATTCACACAGGTGAACTACACTTGCAATGTGTCATTAGCGCTATCTCCATCCCTGGGCCCCCAGCACGCGGGCCACAAGCCCACCACGACATCCTGTCCCACGCCTCCGCGCCGGAGGCATCGGACCACATTCACACAGGTGAACTACACTTGCAATGTGTCATTAGCGCTATCTCCATCCCTGGGCCCCCAGCACGCGGGCCACAAGCCCACCACGGCATCCTGTCCCACGCCTGCGCGCCGGAGGCATCGGACCACATTCACACAGGTGAATTACACTTGCAATGTGTCATTAGCGCTATCTCCATCCCTGGGCCCCCTGCACGCGGGCCACAAGCCCACCACGGCATCCCGTCCCACGCCTGCGCGCCGGAGGCATCGGACCACATTCACACAGGTGAACTACACTTGCAATGTGTCATTAGCGCTATCTCCATCCCTGGGCCCACAGCACGCGGGCCACACGCCCACCACGGCATCCTGTTCCACGCCTGCGCGCCGGAGGCATCGGACCACATTCACACAGGTGAACTACACTTGCAATGTGTCATTAGCGCTATCTCCATCGCTGGGCCCCCAGCACGCGGGCCACAAGCCCACCACGGCATCCTGTCCCACGCCTGCGCGCCGGAGGCATCGGACCACATTCACACAGGTGAACTACACTTGCAATGTGTCATTAGCGCTATCTCCATCGCTGGGCCCCCAGCACGCGGGCCACAAGCCCACCACGGCATCCTGTCCCACGCCTGCGCGCCGGAGGCATCGGACCACATTCACACAGGTGAACTACACTTGCAATGTGTCATTAGCGCTATCTCCATCCCTGGGCCACCAGCACGCGGGCCACACGCCCACCACGGCATCCTGTCCCACGCCTGCGCGCCAGAGGCATCGGACCAAATTCACACAGGTGAACTACACTTGCAATGTGTCATTAGCGCTATCTCCATCCCTGGGCCCCCAGCACGCGGGCCACAAGCCCACCACGGCATCCTGTCCCACGCCTGCGCGCCGGAGGCATCGGACCACATTCACACAGGTGAACTACACTTGCAATGTGTCATTAGCGCTATCTCCATCCCTGAGCCACCAGCACGCGGGCCACACGCCCACCACGGCATCCTGTCCCACGCCTGCGCGCCAGAGGCATCGGACCAAATTCACACAGGTGAACTACACTTGCAATGTGTCATTAGCGCTATCTCCATCCCTGGGCCCCCAGCACGCGGGCCACAAGCCCACCACGACATCCTGTCCCACGCCTCCGCGCCGGAGGCATCGGACCACATTCACACAGGTGAACTACACTTGCAATGTGTCATTAGCGCTATCTCCATCCCTGGGCCCCCTGCACGCGGGCCACAAGCCCACCACGGCATCCCGTCCCACGCCTGCGCGCCGGAGGCATCGGACCACATTCACACAGGTGAACTACACTTGCAATGTGTCATTAGCGCTATCTCCATCCCTGGGCCCTTAGCACGTGGGCCACAAGCCCACCACGGCATCTTGCCCCACGCCTGCGCGCCGGAGCCATCGGACCACATTCACACAGGTGAGCTTACAGTGATTTCATCAGCGCTATTCCAATCAAATCCCTGGGGCCCTATTTTTTAATCCTACGGCTCGGCTGGCGTCGAGCTTATCTGACCCGGTCGGTGGCCAAAACTGTAACTAAGTGTTATTACATTTGTTACCTAGGTTACGCCGTTGCCTATAGACGACAGCGACGCCGTCACCGAGTCAGATATATTTGTAAACAGTGCTCGACGCCAGCCGAAAGATTCAAAAATAGGGCCCCTGGGCTCCAGCAAGCAGGCCACTCCGGAAGGACTGTCCCTTCCGGCCAAGGTGCTGAAATGTCCAAAGTTGCAAAATTACTGTCTTTGAATGTGCTGTATTACTTTTATACAGTTGAACTACGAGTAAGTACCTATTTAAAAATAATGGGCAGTGGCAAAATTTTTCTTTCTTAGTATATTTATAGCATCCTTCCTACTTTCCTGTTTGCCAGGAAACTCCTCTTTTTATTTCATTTTCTCATTAAAATCACTTGCCTCTCAATATCCATTTGCAAAATTCCCCCAATTATTAGAAAAATATACATCAATTGTTGTTTAATGTATTCTGATGTTTTTTGTAACAGGAACAATTAGCAGAATTAGAAGCAGCGTTTGCAAAGTCACATTACCCTGACATCTACTGTCGGGAAGAGCTCGCTAGGACCACCAAACTTAACGAAGCGAGGATACAGGTGAGGACATTAAATTTACTTTATTACACGTCTTTAGCATCTGAACCAGCCATGTCAAACTGAAAATCATTGGTGGGCCAAATTCATATTGACCGTAGAATCAGTGGGCCGCAAACCTAACTTTGAAGGAAAATAAAACCTATTGGTACTTTTTGAATTGAAATATTATTACGACTCGCATGCGTTGTGGGCCTCATCAGGAGGATGTTTTTAATATTGGACCGGACCGCAGCATGTTTGACATGGCTGATCTGAAGGGTACAATGATCGAAGGGTATCTACTTACAGCTTCGATCAAGAATATTCTAGATAACGTTTCATGAACTAAAACGTACGCAAAAATGGCACCTCAAATAGCGTCCCACTTACAAACTTGGCGCTTATTTTGTACATAATCAATCTTATTTAGTACAAACTTACATTTTGTATCACTTATTTTGTACTAAATAAGCTTATTTTGTACAAAAATACATCTTTTATCACTTACTTTGTGCAAAATAAGCGCCCAGTTTGTAAGTGGGACGCTATTTGAGGTGCCATTTTTGAGACTCTGACCGGATATCTAGAGTATTCTTGATCGAAGACTTACAGGAAAAGAAAGATTTATTGTCACTTGAGGATAGTTTTGAGAAAATTGATAAAACTTTCTCAGGCCGATATTAATTTTAAATACAGAAATGCATACCTACAGCCATATTACTGACGTTTTTTGAGTCGCATGTGATAAATATTTTGTACTTACTAGATGGCATTGTTAGCTAATCAGGAAATTGATAATGATCTCTCTTTCCCTGTACTAGTATCATAACATAGCACGTAGCAGCGTTATTGTAACGCCAGAGAAATTACAAGTGTGTTACTGACATATTCTTTGCATTTTCCTTCAAATACATTTATTTATTTAAGATATTTGGGTTGACAACAGTTTAAAACTACTCAAGTTACTACATGAAATTTACTAAGACTAAAGCCAAAAACGTCATCATCGAATTACTAAAAAAAAGCATTAACAAAATTACTAAGAACGAAAGTATTTTTATAACAATTTTACAAACGAACTCAATCAACACATTTGAGTGTAGGTGTGTAGGTACACACACATGTAAGTATCGTTAGCAAAAAACCTCTTTGCGTTTCCACTACACTCAACAATAAGCACCGACGCGAGACGCCCAGATGAACGTGGACGCGAAAGCGGATGTTACAAAACGCACAGCAGGGCCCTATTCAATAAAACTTACAATTTACAATTACAGGTGAATATGTTACAAGTTTCTGTTCAATAAAAAATACAAGTTACAAATTTGTAATGGTGGAAAATTTACATATTTGTCGAATTGTAGGTACTTACAATTTTACACATTTCTGTTCAATAAACATTTTCCTGTTACAGGTGACAATTTCCAAATTTGTAGGAAAAACTGCTTTACTGAACGCATAATTGTATTTACAAGTTTACATATTTGTAGAACTATCGATTATTTTAAAATTCTAAGATTTTTGAAATCTATCCTCGTTAATTAAGAATCTTCAACAAAAATTTGTAGATACAATATTGTCATCGAAATCTACAGGCGTTTTCTACCTAGGTAAACGTTTATTGAACAGCATTTATAATAATTATACAATTATTGTAATTAGCATACAATTATTTTAATTAGCATTTATACAATTATTGTAATATTTGTAAGATTTTTACTTGTAAAATTCTTACATAATTGTAAGGTATAAGAACAGCACTTGTCATACAACTTGACAAATATGTCACTTATTGACTTGTAGGATTGTAAGTTTTATTCATAAACTTAATATGAAAAATTTTAGGGAAACAGAATCTTTGTATAATTATTAATTTGTTAATAAGTAAATCGCGGGCTAAAAAACCACGATGTAAGTATCACACTTACATCGTGGTTTTTTACCCCGCGATTTACTTATTATAAAGACGCTGCAAAAAGCTTTATAATCTGCTTGATACCTAAGTACGGGTATAAAGCCTCTTGAGACAACCCGTGACGTCAACAGAAACCTGATTGCAGTAGAGTGGCCTTTCTTATGAAGGTAGGTAGATCAAGCTACGAAAAATATACACTAGAGTAGAATTTAGATGTGAAAAATCTGAGGTATTCCTCGGAGCGCACTAATTTTAAAGCGCACCTTAACTATTTCTCGAAACGAAACGTTTAGGCGCGCTTCATTAGGTGCGCTTCAAAATGGGTGCGCTTCGAGGAATATACCTCAAAAATCTAACTTGATAAAAAAGTCTTTTCTGTTAAAAATCTGTTAAAATAACGGAAAAAGTCGTGTTTTCACTTACGCTATAAGGTCAATTTTCTTGAAATAGTCTCAGTTTTTGACACAACATGTCATTTAATTGCCGAGGAATTGGGGTAAAATGGACCACCCGCGGTCAATCTATTATAAATCGATCGCACACGTCGGTCGGCAGCCGTCACGGCACAATGCCTAGCGTTTCGTTCTTCGGAATTGTCCAAATATCAATGATGCGCGAATGCGCCGTAATACAATTTGGAGCAGGCCCGAGGCGGATTGAATTAAAGCGCCATCTGTCGTCCATGGCCGCATGAATACGAAATGCTTACTGTTACTTGCGACAGATCCTTATCTCAGTTTTAAAATGCTCAAACCCCACGAGGCTCTACTCTACTCAGATACGCCATAGTTATGTTTCGTTACTATTAAATATTTAATTTCCAATAAAATAAGCAGTAAGCAAAAAAAAATACATTAGCGGTAAATACATCACCTTTCTATTCTTTAAAAATAAAAACACACGTAGCGCAGTGAAGGTAATATTAAATCAAATGTCACGTTTTAACAATAAAGATTTCTCGACATTTATATTTCAGTCGAGCACATGCCGCGAGTGATGTTTTATTCATCATCGCTCCATCGTAGACAATTACTCTTTTCTTTCAAGAGCAATGAGTGACAAAGTTCTGTTCAGAAAATGAAAGGTTCCACGAAACGAAATTACGGCGTATACATACTCGCCACGGTTAAAAGCATGTGAAATGCGCGTAGGCGAGCTTGTGTGAGTGTCTGTTCGTACGCGCTAGGAGGCTATTAACGTTTAGACGACGCTACATAAGAATGTAAACGTTAAAGACGACATCGACGGGCGCCCTCCTAGAGGAAATTTCGATATAAAAATACGAGTTGCGGGGGAGAGCGGGCGGGGCGGGGCGGCGGCCCCTGAGGCATTGCAATCCCATCAAATGGATCCGTAACGAAGTTAGCCGCTCATCCTCCCCGCGCGCCCCCGACATTGTCTCTGCCCTCAAATGAATTCTACAATTGGAAATAAGAAAATGTTTTGTTGGATCCGTGCTTTTTCAGTTTAAAGGCGACCGTTTCGTTCGGATAACTCGCTCGCAGGAAAATGGGTACCTATCGCTTTTGTTGCGACGCAAAATGTTTCTGCGAGGGATCTTTACTGAATTAAGTTTCATTGCTGTTTAAATTGTTGCTCATAGATGCTTGTGTATACATTTAAGCAATTGTTTATATTTGGCAACTCAATGAAACGTTTCCAAATTGAATTTGGGTTCTGTCTTAGTTCTTCGTCCTTTGAACCTTTAAAACATGGTCTCTTTATATTTAATTATGATACATACTTATGTCGATTACTTTGTTTTTACATACATAAACATAACCCCTTTTTCGGTTCTGATATACGTTATATTTATTTATTTATTACTTAGGGAAACATACAGCTTATAGTAATATTATAGTAATAGTAAAACAGAATGTTAGTACTAATGCCAAAAGAGTTTCCACCACTAAATAGTACATACGTAACAGTTGTAAGAAATTATTAAGTAATTTAACCCGATTCACACGGAATTTTAATTTATAAAGCTTATTTTAGGTTTTTTTATCGTATGAAAAAAATCCACCATATTATAAAATCTAGTGTTTTTTTGTTCAACGACTATTGCTTGTTATTTCTTAGGTCACTGAAACTCATGCTTAATCCGTTTTCCGTTGTAAAATAGTCTTGAATGTCAATAAATGTTGACAATAATAAAACAATCTGCTATTTTTTAATGACATAGAAGAAGGAAAATTGCAAAATCATTTCAGAAAATCTTATAATAAAACGAACCGTAAAATGATACATCGGAAATTGTTTTTCGTTAGAACGCGCACCGACGGATGTACACTTGTCTCGCGAAAAAACTTAATATCCCATTTACGTTTCCTCCCCAGGCTATAGCATGTATAAATACGTATAGTATACATATATACATACATAGGGTGGGTGTATCGACTTATTTATACGTTCGTTCGTGCGTGGGTGGTCCCCCTTTCCCCTACTCCCTCTAATCAGTTGTAATCACCATATCAAACGACGCAGCCCTCATTCGCCTCGACAACGCGGTCATTAGGATACAACCCGGCATTGTTTGTAGCGTAGGATTTTAAAAGCGCCATCTATGATGTAATTTCTGAGTTATTTGATTAGGATGGCGCTATTTGATGTGTGTTTTTAAATAAATAAAGATTTTTAGAGAATATTGAAAATACTGAGAAGAACTGACTTTCCTAAACTAATCTGGGGCCCTATTTTTGAAAGGCGTCGAGCGCTCTTTATTCGAGTAAAGAGCACTCGACGCCTTTCGGAAGGGACCCCTGTTTCCATAAACTTATTTATACTAGGTTTCTCCTATAATGTAGAAGTCTTGTAGAAATCGATATTACTTATAGTAGCAAGGTCGGTACAGTATAGTTTTTACTGATAGGTATACCTGAAACATATTAGTAGAATCTATCTTGATGAATAGGCAACTTCTTTATAGAAAGCAACCTTATTAGGAAAAATCACTGTTTCATAAATTGCACCTAATTAATTAGGTTGGTAGATCAGTATATTAATTTATTTATTATACCGGAGTGGTTATAATACCGGCACTAAATAAATTAATGTTTTCCCAGCCTAAAGTAAAACCTATATCCTAGTTAACCACAATTAAATGCACAGGTGTGGTTTCAAAACCGGCGCGCGAAATACCGCAAGCAGGAAAAGCAGCTGCAGAAGGCGCTCGCACCGGCGGTGCTGCCCGGCTGCAACGGCATGATGCGCAACATCCAGGGCTACCGCGGCTACCAGCCCTACCCGCATCCCAACACTATCAACAGATACCCGCAGGTGAGCACTGACTAATGTTGGCATGCTAACTGTGCTGTGCAACGGCATGATGCGCAACATCCAGGGCTACCGCGGCTACCAGCCCTACCCGCATCCCAACACTATCAACAGATACCCGCAAGTGAGCCCTAACTAATGTTGGCATAATAACTGTGCTGTGCAACGGCATGATGCCCAACATCCAGGGCTACCGCGGCTACCAGCCCTACCCGCATTCAAACACTATCGATAGATACCCGCAGGTGAGCACTGACTAATGTTGGCATAATAACTGTGCTGTGCATACTGCATCTTGCCTACCAAGCTCAGCGGAAGATTATGGCAACATCCTTCAACGGAATTATTCCACTTTGGAATCCTTCGGTGCCCGTGGTTCACCCGCCTAGTTCATCTGGGTAAACCACGGGAATTATTTTTTCCCGTAGAACATTTATTATATTTACACATGCGAGCCAATTACCTGGCAGATATTAGCATTATAACTGGATAATCTTAATCCTGCTGTTCTACAAATACAGAAGTCTTTAAGTATAGCAACATAGCAGATCTTTCGTAATAAAGAAATGCAGGTACGTATGGTAACACAGCAAATGATACCTATTTACTTATTGCAAAATTTCATATACTTAAATATATCGACATTTACAAGACGTACTACTAACTAAGAGTGTTTTTAAGAGTATTTTATTTTTATTTTATTTTATTTTATTTATTTTAGGAAGGTTTACAGCTTTATAGGCATATAAAAACATTATTAATTACTCGAAGCCAATTACAAACCTCCACATATACATATCAATAGTATCCTATATATAAAGTAAAATGCATTATGCACAAAAAAGTACAAATTTCCACTAAAAATAAAAATTTAACCAAAAAGACAACCAGTGACGTTAAAAAAATAATAAAAACAAAAAGTAATATGTTGCTATTGTTATTACACACTTAAGGTTGAGCACCCACACAGAATTGCAGAATTGTATCTTTAAATACTTATGTTTATGTCTGCGCAAACCCCGTTAAATGTTGTTAAAAATAAATGAACATTGGTATGGCAGCGTGACCGCAATTTCGCGCTCATTACCATACCGCGCTAATCAGCAGCGCTGATTACGCGCTAACGCGATTGCAGCGCCCGCGAAATAATGCAAATATACCTACGCTGAATGCAGCGGATCGAACGCTACCGAAACTCAAATGCTGGAATACTGTGTAATACTTATACTAAACCATCCTATGTAGATTCATATACGTTTACTGGATTTCGAAAACCTGAATTTCATCGTATCATATCGAACTTTGACATTGATTAGAATGTGAATATTTCATCACAAATTGTGTATTGCAGAAGTGAAAGTTATTTAAATTAGTGTCCAATCGTTTAGATAGATAGATAGATAAACACTTTACAGGAAATACAATAACATAAAACTTAAAACTATGGTGAGCAAAGGCGGCCTTATCGCTAAGAGCGATCTCTAGCAGTTTAGCATTTAAGTTTCAATCAATTTAAGTATCAATGTTTGACTTTAAGTTTTGATTGGAAACAGAAGTTCGTAATAAATAAACCAGAGTTGCCAAGGTTACTACGGAACCCTATTAAACCTATACTGCACATGGGACGACACGCACTTGGCCGGTTTTTTATCTTTGCTATTATTTATTTAGCTGTAATATATCTACAAAATTATTCAATATTGATGCATTTGGCATCTGGGAACTAAAGCGATAAAGAAACAGAGCTTGAGATTATTTTTGTCACTTCAAATTAACGAAACTAGTTACCCTGTTTGGTCTCAAGAGGCCATCACGATTCGAAGAATAGGAATACCATATTCATTGCTTTAAGGTAATGAATACATTAAAATCCCGTGGTAGCCTCGGTGGGCTACCATAATAATGAAATAACGGCGGCAAGCAGCGAGGTGTTAATGTATATAAAGCAGCCGGTTGATTATCGCCGAAAATCATAAAAGCCGGCGAAAAATTAACGACCACGCCGAACGCTGGATACAGTCAGCAGTCAAAGCATATAATGGTCATAATATTGAATAATTTATGGTACAAGGAATAAAATATAAGTGTATTCTTGTTTATTATTTAAATTTATTTGATTAAGTTTCTCAACGCAAGTAAAAATGGCTGGAAGCTGCTATATAGATTTTGAATAAAAATGGCCAAAATACTATGTATGTATAGCCGAATCTTTTTCAAAAAAATGCGCGTCCTTTTTCTCTATGGGAATCTCATGCAACGTAATTTATTTCAATAAAAGCGTCCGTTTGTATAAAAATTCCCACTAACATCGACATCAGTGCCAACTGAAATTTGAAATATATAACAACACTTATTAATTAAAAGATCCAGGCTATTAAAAACATCAAAGCATTAACTTAACTTAATGACAACAAAACTGAAAATAACAAAAAAGGTTTTGGTATTAACGATTTTTTGGTTTCCAGCACCACGGCAGCTACGAGGAGTTGCAGAAGGACATATTCTCGCTGTCGCAAATGGGCGGCGGGTCGTACCCCATGCCGCAAGGTTTCTCCATGGGTCACGGCGCAAACATGAGCGCCGTCGGCATGCGCCAGGATACCATGAGTGAGTAGACTTAAGATTTTGCCCTTCCAACACCGTAGCAGCTGCCACAGAAACTCATTAATTTTATCGCATATGTGAGTCACTCAAACTGCTAACTAGGTACACCTTGTGTAAAATGGCAAGCGCGTATGCTTATATTATTACCACCAGGCGTGATAGCGACAAAGACTAAGTAAGCACTAGCCTAACTATAATAAAAAAAACGTATATGGTATTAGTACAGAGATGGCAAAACCTCAGGGAAAGTTTTCTTTTACAAATCAAACACAGTGGCTGCAGTCAGGGAGAAATTTTGATACACAACAAGTAACCCAGTTAAACTATACATCGGACCTTGCGTTAAAAATCAGAACTACCGGATTTGACGCAAGGTATACCCAGTACTTTCAGTCGACAATTTTATTGGAGTAAAGTACCATGCACAAAAAACGCACTTTATCAAATCTTTATTCTCTATTTTATTAACAATTTATATGAATACCAAAAGATCGTCCACCGACCACCACCACAAAGCAACTAAGACACAAGTTCTTACATAAAATGCTGAGTTTCCATCAAGCTTTTATTACAACCGTCGACACAATTATAAACTTGTCTGTCGGCGCCCGTTTTTATACAAATACCCCATGGTAATGAGAAAACTTGCTCTGCCGATGGCGGCCACCACTAACTCTCGCAAGATGATATTGAAAAAAAGAAAAGTTAATTACGATTCGTTAAAGCCCTCTTTACTAAGGTCCGACGAGAAAATAGGGCGTTGCGCGACATTCTTTTCGTGTTTTTAATGAAACTGTAAGTAGGTATTCATAATATCATCAAAATGATGTTCTTATATTCAAGTTTGGTATTTCAAATATCATTTCTAGTAGCTTCGATACACAACAATATTGTTGCATGGCATATTTTTTAAAGATTTCTCTAGGTCATTTTTTGTTTTGGTATTTATGATCTCGCGAGACAGAAAGAGTTCAGCCGTTCGGAGTTCAATTTTAATTTCAATTATTTATTGACCATATTATAACATAGAACGTTACATTTGGCATGTCATAGCGTTACATTATTTCAATAAATCTTAAATATTAGGTTTAAGTCATACATTCAATAAGTCATTCTAGAATTCTATAAATTACAGGAGACTTCAATATTAGTACGTCTATTCTTATTTTCTCTGTTTAGCTATCGCAGTTGTAAAATGTCTTGACATTGTCAAAAGGCCCTATATAATAAATTAAATTAAAATAATGTCATGAAAAGTCAATTTCGGACACAATATTATTACAAACCGAAATTATTTTGCTTCCATGTTTTTGTCATGAACTCATTAATATTATAAAAAGGGTGTGACTCAAAAATAATTTTATTACAATCTTAAATTTGGTCAGTGGCAATTTGGTGATGAAAAGTGGTAGTTTATTATACATGTCAATTTTTAGCTCAGTTCTGCGTTCTGCTTTCAGAGTTCTTTGTAACGTTTTAACTTAGCGCCGCGCAGATAATGCATAATAATCAGTCAGTACAAAGAACGCAGAGCGCAGTACTCGAACGGCTAAACTTTTTTTCACGAGTTTATTTTATTCACTACACGTTACAGATGGACTAAAAATAAAATAATAATTATCTTTATGGCGTGTGCTTTAACTCTAATTGGGTTTTCCGCATATTATATTTCATAAAGTTTTCTCCAAATTAAACATTCATAGTGCGTGAAACTTCCACATTGAAATGTGCCCAATAATAATTGAGTAGCAAGTTCGCGACCTGCTTACCGACATGTTAGTGTCGGTAACTAAATCAGCGGGTACGTGGCGCTACCGAGTGATTACCGTAAGACGGTAAGTTCCCTAACTCAATGTCTAGTTGCCCGGAGATTACTAATCGGGCTCAACTCCGCGCGTGCTAATGCTACTTGTTAATGTTAAATCAAACAGTCGAGTCACATAAGGTTTGTGTGTGAAACTGGAGTTTGAAATTTGCAATTGGTTAATATAAGCGTGTAAGTAAGACGGCAAGTCTAAGGTTACTGACTAACCTACTAAACGACTTTAATATTTTTTATAATTCATTACTGTACATACTTGCCATACAAGAAGGAGAAGTGTATTTGATGTTTCCCATAAATATAATACATTTAATTGTTACTAACAAAATAAGTTATTTTAATTACTCGAATAAATCAATTTTATTATTATTATTAATAATTCAAGAGAGAAACAATAAACGACACAGGATTACGAGTTTATATATACTGTTATATAACACAGCGATGTGAAGCCTCACTGCGTATATGTAGCCAATCTCGCAAATAGGAAAAGCAATAAGAGTTTTTTCCCGAAACCGTATATTTCGGTAACGAGCGGACGCGTCGGAGCACGAAACGCCGCCAGCACAGATTCCTGCGTCAAAAAAAGCGAGTGATGGAAGGCATCGTACCGTAGATATTCTAATAGGAAAATTTCCACTACATTTACTTTGGCGGGCGTCCTCGCGGCGTCTCGGCAAATATCTTATTTCCTGAGGCGAGATTGCATCTTGAGAAAACGCAGGGTCGATTCCTTGGCTCACTATTCGTGTCTGCCCCTCCTTGCGTCGTAGCTCGTAGCTATAGCTACGAGATAGCGGTGTTGCTACGGTGCTACGAGCGGGGGCGTGCTACGAGCGGGGGCGTGCTACGAACGGAACAAATTCTCGTAGAGCGTTTTATTAGTGGTTTTTTAACTTGGTTGACTTTTCATTTATGTATAAAAAGATAATTGTGCTGTGCGGTTTCATTAATTATTAGGTTTTTTTGGAGATATTTTGTCTAAAACTTTTTGAATAACGTTCAAAAAGATGATTGTCGTAATTTATTTTTAGATTGTTAATCTCTTATTTTATACTACCTAGTTAATCTGCTTTCATTGTACATGGGGAACCTTACAACATCAAATATATTATGAAGTAAATAACCTTACAACTACAAACGACGACATTAGTAGGTACACTGTTTTTTAAGTTACTTGTCCTATTTTATTTATAAAAAGGTTTTGTTCAATTTTCACGTGTCTTCTTACGTAAAGCGTTATTTAAAGCTCTAATAGCTTTTTACGTTAAACAGGTTTTTTGAAATTATTATTTAAGTTGTCAACGCCCGAGAGTGGCCCGATCGAGCCACACAACAATGGAAAATCTATTGTGATTAAATCTATTGTGATTTGAGACTCATTTTCCGGGAACGAGTATATACCTAGTGGGTTAGGTGCACTGTGAATTATTGGATTTTTAATAGTTTGATTACAAGTAGATACTTATGATTATAACCATTATATTTTCAAGAAAAGTAAACATCATAGAAAAATCAATTCCTTTTTAAATTTTACTATTGCTTGCTGTTTTTTTTTACAAAAATTCATCAATCACAGAGCCCCACTTTATGCAAAATAGTAAAACTGCTAAGTATTAATATTTTATTTGGATCTTTTTTGTTACGTTTCCATATGAGGGACTTAATATACACATAACGAATGTGACGTTGCTAAGATAAAACAATTAAGAACTAAACTTAGCTATGTTGTCTGTACCTATAATTTTATCTACAATTGATGAACGAGAAATATACAGGGTTATTTGTAAAGCACCAACAACCTTGCAGGAGTAGATTACTAACATCATAAACAACAATTTGTTCCAAGACTTTTCCGAAAACAAACAAAAAAATCGACTTTACAATCAAAGCTCGATCAGCTGTTCGGATATTTGTATGGAAAATCGATTTTTGTCTGTTTTCGGAAAAGTTGTAGAACAAATGCCGTTGATTATGATGTTAGTAATCTACTCCTGTGAGGTTGTTGGTGTTATACAAATAACCCTGTATATGGACATAGGTACCTAATGTTTCTCTTTTAATAGGTACCTATCTACTCTTGATTCTCCTATTACAAGTTAGTAACATGTTCCTAATTCCAGGCATGAGCGCTGAAGACGAGTGGTACAATAAGTCCCTCTCAGCTCTTCGGATGAACAGCGGCCACCACGCCAACCTGGCCGCCGCGCCGATGCTGCAGTACCAGACCTAATCGCTGCTGCACGGCGCCGACTACTCGCCGGCGCCGGCGCCCGACTACGCACCGCCCTAGTCGGCGCGCAATGAACACAACAACTGTTCACGCGAAGCACGGACTTTAAGTGGATTAGGTAAAACATAGTACTCATGATTTCTGCCATCAATGGAAGTAAATATTATTTAATGGAAATCACGAGAAATGGAGTAGAATCGTCGTTTCCTCCGAGGAGTGTAAGCCAATTGTAGTGAACACGAAGTAAATGAAGTAAAAGTTATCCGTATAAGTACATACATACATACATTATTTATGTTTTTTAACCAAACCACATGAATCTGAAACTAAATTAGGAGCTATAACCGCTCAAATGAAATTATTGTCAGGGCCTTCCCAATTAATTCAATTACAGAAGCCGTTGTACCTACTACAGGATTTATTATAACATTTCATTGTAACAATAGCGACACGCACAACAATATGATTTGACATTAGTAGGTTGTTCGCTAGTAGGTATACAGTGTCAACAATATAATTATGGGCGTCTCATATACGAACTATTTTCAACATTAAATGTACGAGTATGATTTCGAGTAGATCTCTAATGCATGGTACCTACAGATGCTACAAACGGAAAATTTCCAAATCGAAGGAACTACCTACCTAAATGCAGACTATTCGAAATATCTCTGTAAATAAGGATTTCATGAATTTACCCACCCTTTGGTGTTGACGTCCCTTTGGTGTTGACTTCCTGGGTGTTAATTAAAATTTAATGCAACTACATATCACAGATAAGGTGGCATTCATTATGCTACATAAAACTTTGAAAAAGAGCTAACATTATGTTGCCAAATACATACAAAATTTTGTTCCCTGCGTATGCGACGATCCCATTGCTACTATGCAATCGCATCAAGCGTCCTAGATTATAGGTACAAATAGTTTTAATTTCGTTAAGGATCCATTCCAAGATATACGTACATTGTGTATGCTAGTCATATTGTACAGCTATTTTAAATCGATAAGAGATAAGTTATGTATTTTCTTGATTGTTGTATTGAGATAAATTGTGTGGATTCGTACATTTGACAGTTCCTAAAGTAGGTAACACCTTAATGTTTATCTTTATTTTTATGATTGTTGTAATGTCTTGTTTTGGTATTTGGTTATAACAAATAATTTATAAATTATTATTCTAATTAAGTCTTGGTCCACCTTAGATGATAGTATTTTTCCTTGTTCCAACAATAATACACTACATATCTAAAACTTTAATACAAAGTGCTAGAAATTAATTTTCAAATACACTATCAAATTGGCGAATCCAATATAATCATTGCAAAACTAATGGTGTAAATATAACAGCGTTTTGCATAAACTAAGGTGTTAAAACAGCTCAACGATATAGGCGTTACCTGTCGATTAGTAAAATTTATCCATAAGAGGCCAATTCAATCTAACAGATACCTAAGCCAATCACGATCTAGTCATTTCTAATACATATAAACTGAAAGTAGTTTTATATAATAATATAATCGAAATTATTTTCAAAGTTTTGTAATATAAAATCCATTAATGATTAAGTAAGACTGTTTTGAAATGTTGATTCTCCGTCGATGGCCATACTGTGCATTCCATGTAAATATAACTTAAGGAAACTTGTCTAAATAATGAACATGTGTAAAATTAAATAAATTGTCTAAAATGTATTGATTTTTACTTTAAATAATATTCACTCCATAATTTTGGTGAAAATAGAAAAGGGTCTTAAATGAAACCTTAGGATATAATATCACAAATATTTTAGCTGCAAAATTACAAAAAATAAAATATAATCAAGGAAGTTACAGTCACTTTACTTACAGCCGTATTCAAGAACTATACTCAAACGACCCTTGCCTATGCGAACGCACTGCGTTGAAATAGAGCTCTGTGATTGGTTCGTTTGTTTTACGTGTTACGTGTGATTGGTAGTAGGGACTTGGGACGCTATGCGTCCACGGGAACTGTGAGAACTCATAGTAATGTTTCTGAATACGGGTATTAGTTAATTTTCTCAATAAATCTTATTCAAGCATTTGAGTAAGTCAAATACCATTACACTAATAGGTTAGTTTTTTTAGGATTGACAGAATTAAACAGCTTCTAAATTGTATGAATTTATTGAATAGAAACAATCAAAAAATCTTTCAAACGTCCAATTTAAATAAACTGCGGCTTCGCGCGTGCATAGTGCGGATTGGTGACGCCATACCGCTCCAGGTAGCTGGTGAGATGCACCAGCGTCACCTGCTCCCCGCCCACCGCCTGCCAGAACGAGCGGGCCTGGGTGCGGTCCGCTAAAGACTGCCCACACTCCTGCGCAACAATTACATAAGACGGGTGTACAACCTGTATTTTTTGATATCCCATAACCCTGATTTTATATTCCATAGGTCAAAATGATGAAAAAACTCCTAGAACATATTGTGGTCCAAAAATTAATAGTTTTTATTTTGGAGATATCAATCTTAATTCTCGATTCTTAATCTTAATTAAGGAGCTCGGTGGCGCAGTGGTTTAGCGCCTGGCCCAGCGATTGCGGAAGTTAAGCAACGTTCACAAGGGTCGGTCATGGGATGGGTGACCAAAAATTTATTATCTCGAGCTCCTCCGTGCTTCGGAAGGCACGTTAAGCCGTTGGTCCCGGCTGCATTTGCAATCGTTAACACCCACCAATCCGCATTGGGCCCGCGTGGTGGGTTATGGCCCATCCTTCTTACCACCCATAAGAAAGGCCTGTGCCCCAGCAGTGGGGACATCAATAATGGCTGATGGACAATCTTAATATACTTCAAAAGTTTTTACCCATAATATTAAAATTATACCTTCCTACTAAGATTTTTCTTGATGAGTCAATTCGTATTTAGAGAAACCGATGAAAATATGACTTACCGATGGTATATCCATTGCTCTGCCAACGTTCACCTAAAATAACATTGCAATTTCAAATGATGCATAATTTTATTTACATTTTTATTATTTTGTGCTAACGATGCTTTATTATACAGGATGGCCCAAAACTTTGCCACACAGAAGAAAAGTACCTTGAATATTGAAAGAAGACTTCATTGTGATAGTAAAAATAATCGGAACTGCATTTTAAAGATTTTTGAAAAATCGCCTGCCTTGAAGAAACCCTGGTGAAATAATGAAAAAAAAAAGACTTATTTTTACGATACCGATCGAAAGAGTCTTTCTCATTAGGATATTTTTTTTCTAGAGCAACACAACGTCAAAACAAAAGGAAGAACATGTGACATTTAAATTTACGTTTTGTATCAATTTTCGTATCGTATGCTATTTTTTTTAATTTTTGTATGAAACCTTCAATTTTTCGTGTGGCAAAGTTTTGGGACATCCTATCTATATACTTACGATTTGTGAAGTGGTTTTTCTTGCGATAAAGTTTTCAATGACAGAACGGAAAGTTTGGAGATCCTGTAAAAGAAAATGACGTAAGCACCTATTGAATTAAAATAATGATTCGATTTGATAACTTAGCTCTAGGGGCATAACATAAGGCATAAATTTAACTAACGTCAAGTTTCACATGGCAACTGTCCTCGGAGATACACGAGGTCAAAGTGGAGAGAACTTTGGTCACGTCACCCAGGGACATGCGCGATTGTAACAAATCACGAACCTGGAAAAAATTTGCTATTAGCAGTAGCCACTAATAAGCAGGATCGCAGTAAAATTTTAATTGATTTGTGATTATTATTAAAAAACAAAAAGGTAGGTAGATGGAGTGCTAGCATCATGCATGACACTATTATGGTAAGTTTAGACTACGAACGACACTTTAGGGTATATTATTGTCACATTAGTGTCATACACACACTCAAGTGTCTACATGCATGAACGTCATGCCATAGCTACTTCCCTGATGAACTGGATGTTAAAGCTATGGACAGACCGTACTTTTTTATCATTAATGATCTTTCTTAAGGCACCTTAAGGTGCCTTATAAGAAGGATCGAAAAGTAAGGAGTAAAGTTAATAATCATCACCATGTTGACATTCTGCTCGTTTATGTTCGTGATGAGATTGCTGAAGGTTTCCTGGTAGATCGCCGCCATCCACGGCTGCGTGAAGAACTCAAACAGATCATCGATCTCGTTGGACTGTTTAGAACATCAAAATAATATATTGGTACACGTGGTGACACATGAGCATCCACCTAAAATCAAATACTATATGCATAAAATGAAACCTGTTCGAAAATGAAACGCTCACTAAGGGCCCTATCTGACTAGGATACCATAAGTGGACACAAGCTCCTCTACTCAGGCCGGCGTCCGCTGTGTTAAGCGCACGAGTGTAGATTGCTGGTGGTTACACTTCACTTCGCCAAGCACGTTTGGCTTTCTCAAAGAAAATATTAGGTACCTATGTCCAACAATACGTCCTTTAACTCATTGTTAATATTCACCTGAAACCGGTACAATAGATGGTGGAAGAAGGCCTCATGCTTTCCATATAGTTGAGAAAGAAGTTCCGGAGAGAAATTCTTCTTGGAAAGGCAAGTGATGGCCACAACGCAATGCAAATTGTTCAGCTGCAGTCGGAAGTAGTTGTTACGCTTGTCCGTAATTAATGTATGCCCCTAGATAAAAAGTTTTAATTAGAGTGAATTAAATGGCACTATGTTACTTAGGCAAAGTTTGCGCTTGATAGGAACGCTTTCAAAAACTTTCTCTTTTGACGAGTACCTAACTTTATTGTCGTATTAAAGCAGGCTTTTCACTCTACACTAGTATATAGTATTATATTATCTGTGACTCTACTTACGAACTCTGTATAGCTAAACCTGCCAACAAGTACAACCACAAATAAAAAGTATCTACAAAGTTATTTTTAGTTAATTGAAAACCATCAAACTGAACAACTTTAATAATGGGACAAACCTCGAAATTACGAAAAACAAAATCAGCTGTTCCATACAAAAGTACAATGCCTACTCCATCAAAATGTATGAAACAGCTGTTTTTTTTCGCGATTTCTAAGTCTAACCTTGCACTAATCCCATAATGAAAGTTGTTCAGTTTGATGGTCTGATCAACCCTACGAGGTTTTCAATGAACTAAAAGTAACCTTGTGTATTTAACAGAAAGACCTAGCGATAAAATTAAAATAGTCTTTGCAGTAGAAGGAAAACTTTTTAAACGACTGCGCAAAAAAGGAATGTATTGTTTTAGAAGGTGGTTAGAACCCTGCTTTTACTGCGGATAGAATATGTTCATTCTTTTCTTCACAACATTTTTCTTAAAGTTTCTAACTACAGCAATATTGCGCGTATCACATACAACAAGAGAAAGGAAAAGGAAACCGCCTGCGAATACCAAAATAACATTTAAAATAATGGATAAGTACCTAATAAGTTTTTAGGGTTCTTCACGAAAAAAATTACGATTACCTCCAACAACCACCAACAATGCCATTGTTGGAGGCATTGACAATCGCTTCAATTGAATGTGTTGATGTCCCCACTGCTGGGGCACAGGCCTTCCTTAAGGGTGGTAAGGAGGATGGGCCATAACCCACCACGCGGGCCCAATGCGGATTGGTGGGTGTTAACGACTGCAAATGCAGCCGGGACCAACGGCTTAACGTGCCTTCCGAAGCACGGAGGAGCTCGAGATAATAAATTTTTGGTCACCCATCCCATGACCGACCCTTGCGAACGTTGCTTAACTTCCGCAATCGCTGGGCCAGGCGCTAAACCACTGCGCCACCGAGCTCCTCCGAGCCCGACCGAGCGAGATTGAATGTGTAAACGATAAATCTTTGTATGGGCGTCAATGACGTAAAAATTGACAATCGCAAATACGTACGCACGGCATTATAATTAGGGATGCAACGATACCGATGCCGATAATCGTAAACCGCAGGTTATCGTAATTTTTGACGATCATCGGTATCGTAAAAAGTATTACGATTCTTGAAATTAGTTTAATGTAATTTATTTTGAGTTAAAAGGAAAGCAAGACAGCATCGATGTTTGCGCTGGCATCACTTATGACAGCCATCTTTCATATTTTCGACATTTGCCACTGACATTGACAATTTTAAATGCATCCAATGCATAGATGGATGCAATCTATTTAAGTTATTGAAGAAAAAATACTGTATATCCTAACTTAAAAGTATTTTTCCATCAAACCAGCTACCTACTGTAGATTCGAAAAAAATAAAGGATATAAAAAATAGACTGAAACCAGATAGTTTAAAATTTGTATAATTCATCATTTATATTTCATAATCATTTATTGTGAAACATATTTACATACAAATGTCATAATTTAAATTATGTTTTCTTAATATGAATTTAAAAGAAATGTATTATAATTATGACATTTAGGTGGTAAATTGTCATTTAAATTTAAATAAAAGGTTAACTCGATTTTACTCAATTGTCTTGTTTTATTAAATATAATAAAAGAATCGTTATGCATTCGTTATCGCATTCGTTATCGTATTCGCTATTACGATGCATTCATCATTCGTATCGGTATCGTAATAGTAATATCGTTGCATCCCTAATTATAATCTATCTATATGCGGAACCGGTCAGTGCTCCTCTGAATGCAAGCATGGTTTCTATTGCGATAGCTACGGAAGACTGACGTCAGTCCTGATGACCTGCCTGACCGTTGTCAGGAAAGCATTGAATTCGGCCTTAGTTTGGTCATGTGTTATAAAACAAAAATATTAGTTTTTAATAGTTTTGTGCGAAGTATTTTGGAGTACGGTAGCATTATCTGGAGGCCGCACTATGCAACGCATTCTTTACGAATGGAACGGATTCAAAAAAGGTTTGTCTGGCATTTAATGTATTCTTGTGGTCTTTCTAAAAAGAAACTATCATCGTACAATAAACGGTTGGCGCATTTCAAGATGATCTCATTATCAAATCGAAGAATTCTTTCTGATTTATCTTTCATTTCAAAGATTTTTCGTCACGAAGTGGATTGTCCACAGTTACTGTCTAGAATTAAGATACGCGCCCCGGCCAGACTCCCTAGGTATGCAATCACCCCCCTTAGTGCTCCACTTCGCAGAACTGTTTCTGGTTCCAATTCGCCAATCGCAAGGTTCTGTAAGGTGGTAAATGAATACAGCGACATTATTGATATTCATTACGACTCGCCAAACAAGATCCGCAAAACTATATTAGATAGGTGGAATGTTTTTTAATGCTAAAAAATATTTAGTTACGTACTTACTGCACTATCTGAATCCATATCACACTAAGAATTTATCTTTAATTTAATTTTTAAAGATAAATATATAATATAATATAATTTTTAATTTGATTTAAGTTTTAAGTTATTGGTGCATGTTGTGTTTGCCTGTAATAATTTGTGGCAATTAGTTATAAGTAGAATAAGTATTACTTTATTAAAATGTATTGTTGTACACAAATGTTGGCAAACCTAATAAATAAAAATAAAAATAAAATAAAATGACATTTAGGTGGTAAATTGTCATTTAAATTTAAATAAAAGGTTAACTCGATTTTACTCAATTGTCTTGTTTTATTAAATATAATAAAAGAATCGTTATGCATTCGTTATCGCATTCGTTATCGTATTCGCTATTACGATGCATTCATCATTCGTATCGGTATCGTAATAGTAATATCGTTGCATCCCTAATTATAATCTATCTATATGCGGAACCGGTCAGTGCTCCTCTGAATGCAAGCATGGTTTCTATTGCGATAGCTACGGAAGACTGACGTCAGTCCTGATGACCTGCCTGACCGTTGTCAGGAAAGCATTGAATTCGGCCTTAGTTTGGTCATGTGCATCTGTCCGTCTGTCTGTGCGTCTGCGGCTTAGCTCATAAGCCGTAAGTACTAAAAAGCTTTGTTTTGTTTTACGTTAGTTACAAAAAAAAATCTGAGCTAAGTATAGCCTGAATGTATATCAAAATATATCATCATAGATAATCATTCATCATCATTGAATGGACAACAATATTAGTTACCTGATGTGGCAAGGTCAGTTGCACCTCCATGGGTATGATGGGCCCAGGTTTCCTCACCTTCATGTAGTAAAGAGGTCCAGGCAGGATTGACGACTGCACTATCGGGGATTCGAACTTCATCACGGGCTGCCATCTGCTTAATGTTATTGGTGAAATAATCTCTACAGAATAATCTCTGAATCGAATTCAAATCGTGCGCATTCAAATTCAAATACCATCACAATAGGTAACTAAGATTTTTCAATAAGTACATCATTTTCGCATTTAATTTTGTACTTGATACGAGTTCGTACTTAGTTTTTCGTCCGCAAGATACAGAACTTTAGTACTTCATGTTACTCGTCGCACTATATTTTTGATCATAGTTCCTAACGAAAGATAACTAAAAAAAGATAACCTAACCAAACGTTTAGTTACGTATTAAGCGTCGCAGTATTGTCACTAAACTGTAAGTAGTTAATATAAGTAAGTGAAATCCTAATGTTTTAATTATTTACATAAAAAACTGGAACGGAAACTCGATAGGAGGGAGATTTTACCTTCTAGAAGTCCCAGATTGTAAAGCATTTATACTGGCACAACTTCCTCCGTGGGAACTTTTAAAACTGTAAAAGAAAAGTTTTAATTACCTATATAAAATAAACAATTAAAACTTATTATAATTGTCATAGTGACTAATATTGTTAGAACCCAAGACAAACTTTGGGTCACTAAGGAGCCATCTTCTTGAACCCTTACTATACAGTGGACATTAATGTCTTAGTTTTTGAGAAACGTAATAAAAACTCAAAAAAGCATCGTATACAATTTTACTTCAGTATTTTTTTATGTCGTATTTAAGTTGAAAGTTTACACATTTTTTTATAAATTGATAGGTGGTATTATTAGCTTTTGAACGGTATTTTTTATACAATATTATTATAACTGTAGGATCTCTAAATCCGGAGAAATTAATATTTTTCCACAGGGTTATCTTAAATAAAGTCAAATTTAAAATGGCGGCCATTCCAACAGGAGTGGGGATAGACCCCAACATGTGGGTATTTTTGTCGATAAAACTAGGTGTGTTTCACGCCTTTAAATTATCGCTAGTTTAAGACCAAAGGCACTGTATATTCTGTGCCCTTACCCCGTTGAATAATTAGACATAAGTTTGGAATTTATAATTTAATCATCACAATGTTTTATTTAATCAGAATATCTTAATTGCTCAAGCCGTGTCGTATTATTGTTTTATTCATTAAATCCCACGCGGCCACATGTGGCCGGATAACAATAAAATATTATTTGTGTCTCATTTTCCTGTATACCGATGGGCTAAATTACTTACGAATTCGAAATTCATATTGTGAGAGATATACTGTTTGTTTATAAGGGCAAAAAAATCAGTGTCATTATTAAAAGAATAATAAATATTATGACTCGGTTGCTCAGCGGTCAGAGCATTGGACCGGATATCCAAAGGTCGCGGGTTCGATTCCCGTCTGAGTATTGATCTGGTGTGAGTCGTATTTTTTCTAGTATATTATTTAGTATTGTATAAAAATAGCATTGTGAATGCAAAAATCTCAAATTTTAAAAAAATATTATCACCTCAGAAAACTGAGACAGCTGAACTTAGGAAAGAGCTCAGAGTTGGCGCGGCTCGCGTCTGGATCAGCCAACTCGAACGGATCCAGTTTGCTCAAGAATATATTTGCCAGCTGAAAAGGTAGACCAACTTAAGAAACTTAAGATCTCATGTAAGTTATTATGGAAAAGTAATAATGGACATATTGTGGAAAAGCAATAATAATTGATAATAATTGACATCTCCGTTTCAGCTTGTGCAAAAATGCTTTCGTATGTCCATGCGGCTGTCCGACTGTCCGTTTGTTCTCCTTTACAGGGGGGGTATTACAACCTCTTAAAACTTGCCAGGTTTATGAATTGCTATAGTTACATCTCTTTCTCGCTGTATAGCAAATAAAAGAGATAGATTGATAGCCAGTCCGAAAACTGCCAGGAAATAAGAGGTCATAATACGGCCCCAGGTCGCATTTCTCACCCGATTCTCGTGAAATTTTGTAAATCTGAATAAATCCATAATTACTTACTTACATGTTTTTTTTGTCGATTAAGTTTTTAAAAATTTTTAAAGTATGGGAGAAAAAGCATATTCAGCCATTTCGAAAAACATTCAAAAATGTTAAGTACCTACAAACGCGAGGTCTACAGCACTACAGAGCCACTAGTTTACTGTTGAAGTATTGAAAGTATGTTTTTTTTTATTAATGTACAAGCAGGCACAAACCGCCTCCCCCACGTCCTCGGAGCAGTAGTATTTGTGCTGCAGGTAGTCGGCGTAGAGGCGGCGCGAGTAGTGGCAGCACGGGCCCGCGCCGTAGATGTTCGGGTCGTTGGTCTCGAAGTCCGGACCCACTACCAACCCTCCATCGTATACTAGCCCGCTCTCGTTTATAGCTGAGTCATGAACAAAAGAAAACGGATCGTAAACGAGATCATGAAGTATCCAAATAAACTAAATGCGGTTACGCAACGTCTAGTATCTAGTACCTACATTATCATTATTAATAAAAGTCATGCTCTTCAAAAACATTCGATACCCTACTGAACAACTTTATATTGAATGTGGTTTGCTGTCGGTGAGAAAATTATACGTAAAACAAATTATTTTAAAAACGCACAGGAGTTTACCTTTTGTTGAAAATAAAAAAAAAGTAGAAGGAAAAAAAATGTTGCTAAAGTTATTCTAACTAAAACCAAGTTTGCAAGATCGCAATATAGCAGTCGTTCAGCTCGGATTTACAATAACGTCAACAAAAAACTTAACATTTATAAAAAAAAAATATTGAATGTAAACAGGTTGTAAACTCGGTTAGAATCTATTAATTATGATGAAACAGAGATGCTTTTACAATAAATTAACACACACCATTCATAAACACACACACGTACTCACACACATACACACACACATACATATCACACACACGTACTCACACACATACACACACACACATACTTACACACACACACCTCTATTCATAATGCTATGTAACTTTAGTAGTAAGTAAGTTTTGATTTCTTTCTGAACCTTATAATGTATATAGCACAGTTAAATTTTTGAAAATACGTAATGGAAGAGCGGAGTCATTTGGTACAGGCAATAATTGCTTAAAAGATGACTCCGGTCACTAGCTATTGTATAAACATGCTTTTAAACGAAATAAACTTATTATTATTATATTATTATTATCTAATATCATTGTGAATGCAAAAATCAAAAGCATAAGCTTCGAACTCTGGCTTTAGCATGGATTCTTCAAATTTAATTCCTTTTTGACGGAGCCAGGTTTGCATGTCTTTGTACTAGACGTTTGTGCAGCATCGAGTTCTTTATTGTGGTACAATGACAACTCTATTAATGGTTCCATAGAAATACTATAGTGGAGTAAAAACTATTTTCGATGGCTCAATTGGATGGTTTTCCGTAATCTCGTCACTGGGACTTCCAATGGAGCTACGGAAAAGAAGGGGTTTCGAAATTGTAATTAGCACTAATAATGCAAAAAAATGCAAGTATACTGATCACCTACATTAGGTATTTAGATATTTGTCATAGATAAAATATAAAAAAGTTTCAGACGCAATAAAGTCAGTTCACACCTTTAAAAGCATTGATATCAATAGCCTTCATTCCATAGTAGAAGAAGGCGAAGCAGGGCAATTTGACAGCGTGCAGCGGCGTCATGAGGTGGACCGCGTGTATCCGCGAGCCCACCTGCCGCCAGCCGGACAGAGTGCACCGTCGCAACACGCGGATGCCTAGCCTGTCGAGACTAGATTGGATTCTGCTATCCACCTTAAAAATATGTAATAGGGATGTTGACTATTTTTTTTATTTTATGTTACATAAATTACCTCTTAAAAAAGAAACATTGGTAAAAGAATTAATTCGCTAGAATAAAAACTGCCCGAGATATCACAGTGTGAAATGCACACAAATGGACTCGATCAAAAACGCTCCATACTAATGGCTTCCACGTTATGACGTCACGCCTTGCAAGTTTGTATGCAACGCATAGGAAATTTGTTCAGCAGCTATATTAAATATTGTGTTTATCAAAATGGTTTCTTCGACAAATTTGCTATACATTTTACGGACTAATTAAAGGTATCATTTATTTTAATAAATTTTATACTTTTTAAATGGACTTGTCCACCCAACTTTGAAGGGTCATAAAACAAATAATATGCAATATATAAAACCAAGAGGTATACAAGCTACTCTAAAAGTTTAATATGTTTACGATTTTTATTAGTATTTCGTTATTTTATTCATTAGTCAACATCCCTATTGTTGTTACGCCAGGGGGCCGATTCTCACGCGATAGACAAAACGTCGAAATAGAGAAAATGTCGAAATAAAATACGCCATTTTGTCTATTGAAACTAACCTGTTTTTGGTATTTTCGAAATGTCACCATAGAGATATGTCGATGGTTAGCCCTCGACAGGCAACGTGTGGTCGATAGCGGTAGAGATTGAATATGTCGAACGTTACGTTAGTCGAAGTGTCGAATTGTCTCTTTCTTATGAGATGGGTGACCCTTTGGGACTACAATAACGAATGTTAAGCTTCTTTTAAAGAGGCCAGTTACTAGATGGGTGACCATTTAGGACTGCGATGACAAATGTTAAGCAATTCTAGGAAATGGCCGGGTGTGGAATGGGTGACCGTTTGGGACGGTATTGTGCACTGATATGATATTCTGTGGTTTACATGTGATTTTTTGCGGGCGGAGGTAAGCTACATTTATATAATATTTAATTTTTTTTGTTCATAACAATATGCAATTAGTTGTAGGTGTTTAAGCTCAGAGTGAACCAAGTACCCTATTGTCTAATTTCAAAATCTATCGCAATCGCTTTCAGGGTGTAACACATTGATGCTTCTTTTTGCAACAAATAAAATCTTACCAAAGAAATGCAGCAATGTGTCACATCCATCTGTCAAATGAAAGCGATTGCGATAGATTTTTAAATTAGACAATAAGCCCCTTGGTCAACTGCAGTCATTTTACCGCTAGAAGTAGTCTTCTAGCGGTTTGCTAGTGATTTAGTAATCAAAAGACTGAATAATAGACAAATCATAATATATTACGAGTAATTATAACGTTGTCGTTATGATGGTTGGTCAGCTGATCAGATTATTCCGTAGGTGATTAGTGGTTTTAGGTCACATTAGCACTTTAGCCCCGGACGAGGTGCGGGGCGACTGCAAACATGCGCAGTTATCCCTTTTATGCACAGCGGGATAGTGCTTGACCTTCATTAAGTGACGATAAGTGGCCGAAAGTGGAAGCACACTATACCCGGAATCCTCATCACTGAGGAACTATCTCTTACCTCTAACTGCCGGAACACAACACTAGCGCCGCCAATAAAAAGTTTGTGTAGCTAAACCCTGGATTAACGCTTACTTTTGGCGTTAATCCAGGTTTTAGCTACACAAACACATTTAAAATAATAATTTAACGCATACAAAATTAATTGATAGCTAATTCTAGTTTTTATATTTTTCAGAATTTTATTTAACATAGTTATTTCGTTGTAATGATTTTTTCTTGATTGGCGGCGCTAGTGGACGCGCGATGCACCCTTAAGATTGTGGTAGCTAGCTTGAAATAAGCGCTACCATCAACCAACCAACCTCTTTGGAATTGAACCCGGGACTTCTGCGTCTTACCACAGAATACATAATAGGTCTTACAGGGAAACACTAGCTAGACCACAGATGACAGAGGCGGTTTAAATTTTTAAATTTTTCTAATCGCTCAAGATTCGTGCCGACACCTATACTACATAACATTAAAACAACTTTTTCTGACCGTCTCATCATTGAAGCAGTTGACCCTGAGTGCGGAGCCGTCCTCTGGCGGGAAGGACTCCACAAAGGTGATCTTCTCCGCAGCCAGCCCCAGCTCAATCAACGCCGCGAGGCAGTTGTATGCCTCAACACACTCGCCGTACACTACCACGGTGTTGTCTTCACTCAGGCGTCTTTGTTCTGACTCTTCTGGGTAAAGAGAATATTTGAGGTTTAATGAACTTTTAATAAACGGATGCAGAAACAAAAGGCCATGTTTATGCACAAACTTAAATGTTTGCTATATCCAGCGTCGTATCTAGGGGCTGGAAAGGGAGGTGGCTGCCAGGGGCGTAACCCCTCAGGGAGGCGCACTTTACTGACCCATAGCTAGAAAAAAGTCTTAAGTCTTCGGGCGCAAAATTCAAATCCTGCCAAGGGCGGTCATGATTCTAGATATCAGTCTTGTGGCGCAAATTCAAGTGGCGCTCATGAACCTATAGCTACGATGCTAGCGATAAATGCATAAAAACAAAAACAAATTTTTTATTATGATTATGATCACTTAATTGCGACGACTTTTTTGTTTTACCAAATCCGATAATCTACTGTCGATGGTTGTAATAAAGAGAGGTAGGTATTATCACAGATAATATAATACTATACGTATTATCCAGCGATTCGGGTGGCATACTCTTAACAATCAAACGTCAAGCTTCAATCGTAACAAATTTGAATAGGATTTTCTGTATGATATTGATATGATCAGATATGGTGACGTAGTGGGATGGACACTAATATGGACAGGAAGAGGACGAAAGAAGAAAAGATCGGTGAATTTAGTGCAGAATTATTTGAAGATGACGAGCAACAGAAAAGAAGAATAAGAGGAGGGAGGAAATCGAAATATCTTCTTTCTTATCGTATGAGGAAAGTGGCCACCTCTGGTGTTAGAGATTATCAAGCCGGCTGTAAGGCCTCTAACTTGGCTTAACGATTGTTATCAGATGACAACAGCCGGGACCGACGGTTTAACGCGTCCTCAGAAGCACGGAAGCGCTCAGTTGGTCACCTATCCGACACCTGACCGGACCGAGCGTTGCTTAACAAACGTGATCGAGTACGATCAGTCTGTCGAACTCCGCCATGAGCGCTTTAATCGGAACATAATTTTGGTATTCAGTACCAAAGGTAATCCTCACTTTCCTCGCTGATCATCCGGAGCAGGCGTCGCATGCAGACATTAGCATCGTACAGAGAGTTGATCAGCAGCAGGTTGTCAGGGTTGTCACCTAGGAGGGACACCTTGTCGGGCTGGTACTCAGGGTTGTCCATCAGGATCCGATCACAGGGCTTGCCTTTTCTGTTATTAAAGATTATATTAAATAATGACAACTGTTTACAAGCAAAAGGGTGACAATCTTAGGGTAGGACACCTTGTATCTGTGGTCTAGTGGTTCGCCCACCCGTGTAAGACGCAGGTGTCCCGGGTTCGATTCCCAGGGGGGGGGGGTACAATTTGTACTCGGTTTGGTTGATGGTAGGGCTTATTTCAAGTCCACCTGGCTAGCTACCACCAACTTATCTAAGTCTGACGCCATAAAAAACAATTTAAAAGTTGTTGTGTTCCGGCAGTTAGAGTTAAGATAGCCAGTTCCTCCGGGTGTAGTGCGCTTCCACCTTCGGCCTTATCATCACTAACATCAGGTGAGGTAAAGGCCAAGCCCTATCCCCGTTGTGCATAGAAAAAAAATGTTTTTACTTACTCAACCTCTTTCACCAAATCAAGAGCATCATGCAAGTACTCCGGGTGCTGGAACTGATGGCCACATGTCAGCACCAGCTGGTCGTAGAACTTGACACCACCTCCCTTCAAGTGGATGCACTTTTGTTTCCTATGTGGAAATTGATAGCAACTTATCCTTACTATCCTTATTATAATAATATAAAGTTTGTTTGTTTGTTTGTTACGTACATGTCCTAACTACTTAACAGAGAAGGACATAGAGCACCTTTCATCTCGAAAAAAATATTGTTCCCGAGGGATAGCAAAAAACACTTTCCACGCAGACGAAGTCGCGGGCGGCCGCAAGTTATTTAATATAATACCATAAGAATAAATAAGATTAAAACGAACCTGTCGATGTCCGTCATGAGCGCAGACATGAAGTCAACGTAGTAGTAAAAAGGCACGCTCCGCAGGTATCTGTCCGAGTAGCGGCCTTCCTGTGGCACTGCAGTCTTTGCCGCCTTCAGGCATTCGCTCACTGTTGGCAGCCCGTGCTCCGATACCAACGTCACGTTGCTGAATGTCAGGTACTTGCAGGAGTGCCTGGGATATACAATACACGCTGAAATTTTAATAATTTGGTTCCCGCAGTGAAGTGGTTCCACTCATGATTACAAGCAACTTTTACTATGGGGCCAACTCTGATATCGCTAAAAGAATCAGCTCAGCTGCTCCATGCATAAGGTCGAATAGGTATTGTGCTTTTGTATACTTAGAACAGCTGATTTTTATTCGCGATATGAGAATTGGCCCCATAGTGAATGTTGCTTGTAATAGTGAGAGGAACTACCCCACTGCGGGAACCAAATGATTAAAGTTTCACCCTGCGTTTTATAGATAAACATCTTTAAATCGACGATCTCATCTCACGAGGCCGTGGCTTGCACACCGGTTTGTTTAACGTGGTATCTCCGAGATCCCGAGCTCGATTGCCGGCCTGAAAACTAACCTTTCAATAGAATCTAGGGTCTAATAAACCTTTAAAAAAACAGAACACCTACGAAACAAACAGATTATACAGAACAGCATATACCTACAGAACAAAAAGTATGTTATTATCTAAGATTTAACTATGTTGGACCACCCTGGCCATTTTATTTATTAGTTACTTTATCTCTTTCCGCCACTCAGAATTCAGAAACAACGGTTGCCTAAACAGCCAAAACAAGAAATACGTGACGACCGACTCACTTATGTAGAGAGCGCAGAAAAGGCGAGTGATTTTCTCGCTCTAGCGAAGGATGTTTTGAGTGATGAAAAGTCCTAATGCTGTGCCATATCGGGGCTATGTAAAGGTAGTGTGTAACATGTTATTTTCTATGAAGCGCGGCTGCACGTGTCGCGGCCAGGCGTGATTGCTTCATATAAAAAAAACTTGTGCAGTCTGCAGTTGCAGTCGGCAGCTCGCTGCGAACTAGTACCTTTACATAGCCCCGACGCGGCACAGCATTTTTAGCACTAATTACATCTTTTCATCACTCAAAACATCCTTTGCTAGAGCGAGAAAATCACTCGCCTCTTCTGCGCTCTACATAAGTGGGTCGGTCGTACCTTAAGTAAGCTAAATAAAACTTGTTTTCATTCATACCCCAACATGAGAGTCTCCAAAAACGCAAGGCCCGTCCTGCTAGCGCCCACCACGACGATGCTGTTGTTCACCGTTATCTTGGGCACACAAGTCAGTGGTCGCTCTATCATCCAGAGAGCAAACGGAGTGGCGCTGAACAAACGATTTACTTAACAATCCTTTGATACTGTGATTTTTCATGACTGTAATGAATCATGTAATTTTTCACTTCTCATGCTCGTAAAGTTCGTCATTATGTTGGGTATAGGCTGCATAAAATCGCTTTTCATGCTCTAGGGCATAAAGTAAAATCTTCGTCTAAGTTCAGACTTTAAGACAAAGGTCGTCAGGTAAACTGCCACACGCAATTAAACTTCGTTAAACAAACTTGTTAAACAAAATTTTCTTCATTTTTATACATAATCCAGGTTTAATACTTTTTTTTCAATTTTTGAAACCTTGATGAAATTTTTTTTTTCTATTTTTGATTAGTGCTATCAAATGAAAGGCCTTGATGAGCACATTCCAAAATTATATAAATTGTCTCTAAAATTTTAGAAAAAAAAAATATTTTTTGAATATGGGTATCAAATGACAGCTCTTGATGAGCACGTCCCAAAAATATGTAATTTTTCACAAAAATTTAAGTTTTTTTTTTTTAAGTTTTTGAATATGGGTATCAAATGAAAGGCCTTGGTGAGCACATTCTAAAATTATATAATTTGTCACTAAAATTTAAGAAAAAAAATTTTTTTTTTCAATTTTTGAATATGGGTATCAAATGAAAGGCCTTGGTGAGCACATTCTAAAATTATATAATTTGTCACTAAAATTTAAGAAAAAAAATTTTTTTTTTCAATTTTTGAATATGGGTATCAAATGAAAGGCCTTGGTGAGCACATTCTAAAATTATATAATTTGTCACTTTTTTTCAATATTGTTGAAAAAAAAAGTTTAATTTCCTATTTCCTCACAATCTAAGTGAAAAGCAGAGTGTACAACTCGTATATAAAACCCATTTTATGCACTTGTTGTACAATCTACTATTACGTAAATGTAAAGTTTTTAGGATCCTAGAGCGAAAACGCCCACTACATGTTATGGTACCTAACTATGAACCATCCACATCGCGAAATTCGTGTTATGGCTCTTATCTATCAAAACGCCGATGATGCGATGTGACAAACACAGTCAGAAAAACCACCAGTGTCGTGGCTATCCTAACGCCATGAAGAAAAGCCATAACGCGTTCAGATGTAAATGTCGAATGCCAAAAGACCGAACAACAAAATCTCGAATACTGACTGACCGACCGATAGTTTATATCAAAAGTCGATACAAAAGACATCAACGCGCTTGTAAAATTCTTAAAATATCTAGTTTTATTTCTAACTTTTTTCGTAGAATAAGTCTCGTGCTTCTATGGCAACTGATGAGCATAGCTTACAATAAAAAGCTGAACGTCGATCTCAATAATAAGCACAAACCTTAAGTTAATACAAGGGATTTTTATCCTTACTTAGTATAGATGCAAAAGTCCGTTTGTTTGATGTTACGCCTTCACGTCTTAGCTACTCAACCGATCATCGTGAAATTTTGCATACCTACATATTGTCAGGGGTGCAGAAAAAAGGACATAGGGTACCTTTCATCCCGAAAAAAGGAACCGTTCCCGAGGGATAGACAAAATACTATCCACGCAGACGAAGTCGCGGGTGGTCGCTAGTTGATAATAAATAAAATAATTATTATTCTCGTGGTGGGATAGCTATAGGCCTTAATCTGCCTTAATGATTAAACTTACTCGTCCTGGAAGACGCAAGATCGAGCGTCTTGTTCCCACTTAAGTATATTGGGTATGGAGCGGCGCGGCAGCACGGGCACCATATTGTGCCCGGCCAGCGACATCAGATTGCGACTCGGACTTTATACGGTGTCAAATTAAATACATTAAACTTACTCGTCCTGGAAGACAAGATCGAGCGTCTTACTCCCACTTATGTTGGGTATGGAGCGGCGCGGCAGCACGGGCACCATGTGGCCGGTTAACGACATCAGATTGCGACTCGGACTCTGTAAGGTGTCAAATTAAATAAATTTTCATACAATGTCTTCGCGTGTGAATTTCGCGTAAATTTGTCTTTAAGGTCTTGACAAAATTTATTCAGCTGTTAATCCGTGAAAACGTATGTAAATACCTACATTAGCTATTTATTCTTAGACCTTATTACCTTTAATATTAGTAAGAAACTACGAATAAGTATTCAACATCAAAACATACCACGGCTTCATAAGACTTACCTTAGGAGAATAGTTTTACAAAATCATATCTAATTACGTATATTTTCTGAGTACCTAGTTAAATGAATCCATGGAGTGTAGCTATATGGTTTCTAACTTGTCATTCCGCCTGTCTACTCTACACTTTATTTTATTGTTATGAAATATTTATGAATAACAACATTGTATTATTTATTACATTATGTCGTTATAACAATGAATCACATTGGTTACGATTACGACAGACTTCAACAATGTGAACGCATAAAAAAATACAGTGAGTTACCAGTTATCTCTTTAGGATGTACAGTCAGCAGCACATCAGACTGTACATGTTGACCTTGAGACCTTTGATATCGTCAATGTTCTATTCTATGTTAATTTTATGATTCATATTTTTTTAGACTTGGTTAATGAAACATGATAAACTTATACAATACATGGTGTTTGGAAATAGCCTTATAAAGCTGAATATTATGATAGATAATGATACCATGCATAAAACCCCGTAAATTATTACTAACGCTGAAATCCACAACTTTTCTGTTTTTTTTTCTCTTTTTATGATAAACTGCATAGTGGCATGGCAACCCTTGATTGAAATTGTGTTTTGCTGTTGACCATTAATGGAATTGATTATCGAATACAATAGTCTATTTGAGTCTACATGGACAAAATCCATGTGGCGGCTTTCAGGGTACATACTACAATACTATGCGATACAAATAAGAATAGTAGTACCTACCTACTGTCAAAACGGCCATATTTGTTTGAGTCTCGCTTCCACTTCAGGGTGTAGGCTGTGCAAGAAAAGAAACTAAGATCAAGATTGCCGTTTGACTTTTGATACTTATTTGGCTCGCATAGTACATACAATGCTTTTTAGACCCAATGTTTTATAGAATAGGCACATAAGTTACCACGTCTCCTTTGGCAAACAGCCTGCATATCCAGAACAAGGAAGAGTAGTGCGATTGTCGCAGCATGTCGCGCATGAACCACCGGGCATGCGGCTCGAACGCTGGCGACATCACGCCCGCGAGTATCTGCAGAGATTCTGGTGTTAGCTACATTGGCCCTAGCGAGGTGTGGTGTAGTGCGACTGACGCAGTATGTCGCGCATGAACCACCGGGCATGCGGCTCGAACGCTGGCGACATCACGCCCGCGAGTATCTGCAGAGATTCTGGTGTTAGCTACATTGGCCCTAGCGAGGTGTGGTGTAGTGCGACTGACGCAGTATGTCGCGCATGAACCACCGGGCATGCGGCTCGAACGCTGGCGACATCACGCCCGCGAGTATCTGCAGAGATTCTGGTGTTAGCTACGTCATTGGCCTTAGCGAGGTGTGGTGTAGTGCGACTGACGCAGCATGTCGCGCATGTACCACCGCGCGTGCGGCTCGAATGGCGACATCAAGTTGCCGAGATTTTGGTATAAGCTGCATTGGCCAAAGATTTTTCCATAATTAGCTCTATCTTTTTTCGTCACACAGAAACATCTAAGTATTTTTACTAGCTCTACTTAGCGAACGACCACAGAGCGGAATATGCAGAGGTAGCTGCTATTCAAAACCTGTACGTCCACTTTAGAAATAAATAAATATATTCTTTTGAATTTGAGTGGAGATTTAAATATTTTGGTAGACTCTTTAACTATTATATTATTACCATAATTCTTCATTTACTTTTTAAACCGAGTGAAGACAAGAACAGTGTGATATTAAGGAAAATAAATTCGCACCGTGCCGTCCGTCCTGGGTCTGCGTGGTTCCGGCTCCAACTTATATTGAGTTCGTATTGAAACACCACCCTCTAATGGACTGTAAATAATAAATAATTTAAATGGCACTGAGAAATTAGTTCATGTTCAGCGTTCTTAGATAAGTTTTAGCATTTGATTCTACTATGTTTTAGCTATTAGCTATTACTTGTATATACACTGGCTTTTTGATAAATGATCAAAGACTCTAAGGCCCGTATTTTAAACCGCTCTCAACGTTGAGAGATATCTTGGGATCATACCTGACCCGAGTTGCTGTCCCTATCATCTCAAATATGTTCTCAAGATAGCTCTAAACATTGAGAGCGGTTTATAAATACGGGCCTAAGTAGGTAATCAAATATCGAATTATTGTAAAAAACAGTTTACTTTAGTCTGGAATTAATAAGGAAAAATTAAGATAAAAGCGAACCCCACGTTGGGCGCCACTTTACATACAAAGTAATTTCCACTTACTTACCCAAGTATGACCATCCCAACAGGCTGCTTCTGGCTGAGTAATATGAAGGAATTGAGGGGGTGGGAACACAGCGATGAGCTAAAAAGGTCCAGGAGCGATTGCGCCCGCGGTGCGTGTTCCAGGACGTCATTCAAAAACACCATGTCACTGGCCTCGCCTGGACGCACGGAGATATTGCTAAAACCGAAACGATAAAGAGTTTTGCACTCCGTATTTACCTCTTTACATCCTCTACTACACTGTAGAGTCTACACGACTTCAATCTGTATAGTTTTAATCTTTCCACGGGGTAGGCTTGCCCACCTACTCAAATGGCCAACATCATTTGCGTCTGAACGCTACGCTTACTTTAAAAGCTTTAAAATAAGCAGGAAACGATAAAATTACGTCACGTGCCGTAAGCTTGTCAATTCCATACAATGCATCAAAGTCTGTGATTAGCATAAGTTTGCGACATGTAGGTAATTTACTTGTCTATTGCTCATATTAAAGCTTTAAGCGTAGCGGTTAAGCGTATAGAATGTTGGCTATTTTGGTAGGGAAGCCGTTGTGAAATACTTATACCTAATGGGTTGATTATGATATTGATAGAAATATAGGTACTCACCCTCTAACAGAATTTGTGTGCGCCACATACAAAGTTTCATTGACAAAGTTCATTTTAGTACCGTAAGGAGTAACCAACTGAAAATATTGAAAACGATGTAGGTAAGTACAATTCAGAATTAGGTGATAGATACTTAAAACATCATAATTCATTGTAAGGCGAGACCAGTTCACGATCTGATGAAAAATCTGATTTTTGAACTTCCAATGTGAAGAACTGATGTAGAATTCTACTTCACAAAAATTACTGTAAACTGAAAAGGGAACAAAGTAACCGAACAGAAAATTGAAAAATGGCATGGTGACTCTGTAAAAAAATCCTGAATAACACCATAAAAACTAATAAAAATAAATTTCAAATCGTCAGATTTCGTAATTTTCAACGACAGTGATATATTTTTTTATGCAAAAAGGATAGCTTTTTTATCGATCTAACAATAACCGAGTACATTAGTATTTCAGAAATCAATAAAAAAGTATTAATTTTGTCGAATTTCTGGCGAAGCGTCAATTAAAGCTATGCAATATTCAACTTTATTCTAAAGACATAGTAGTGAAAGAGTAAATTTCCGGAACTGCCTCGCCTCTACAAAACACCTTCATATGAGTAGTCATATCCAAAAGTCCAAGTAGGTAATAGTATTCCTATTCCATTTATCGAGGCCTTTTTTTTAATGAAACATTTCTTATCAAAATGTTTACCGTAAAATGTTCTAAGAGCGGAAATGGGGGATGGTTGGAAGGCAGGCACATAACGCAGTAGTCCCGATCAGGGAATAATTCATACGCCGCTTCTAACATGTCAAAACCATATCTAAAAACAATAAAAAGAAAAAAGGAATGTATTATCGAAAACTTAAGAAATATACAGTGGGGCGGTGGTCGGTCACACAATTAAAGACACGGGGCCCTATTTTTGAATCCTTCGACTGGCGTCGAGCGCTTCATTTCTACTGATTTTCGTTCGACATTTGACTTTCCATATTTTTGAATCGCTCGACCGCAACGAATGCCCCTACCCACTCGTGAACAGTCGAGCGATACGGTAAGGCGAAGCGATATTCTTTTCTACTAAAAAGCAAAGATTTTTATGTAACAGCTAATAAAAATATGGTTATTACGTTTCGTTTTCGTTGCAGTAATTACCAGTTTTCTCTAGATTCTGCGTGGAACGGATAAAATCCAACATTTCGTTTATATTGGCAGTACGAACGTTTCAAAAATACGGAAAATCGGCGTCATGCGACTTGGAAGACGACTGTGACTTAAGTCGCATGCGACAAAACGACCGATTCAAAAATAGAGCCCCAATAGATTTTAAAAACGATTGACCTAGCCTCACTGTGATCTGATGATGGCTATCCAGGGAGTGAATGGAGGAGATTCATATCACACCTAACTGATCTGATCAGCATTCTAAGAGATATATTATATATTATTAAAAAAACCGGATGGGACGTCCAATGGAGCTAGGTACGGAAAAGAAGGGGTTTTCAGTTTCAGGATCTCCATAATTTTTTTGCTAATGTACTGAAAATAAATCTGCTCATCGGCTGGTTACTGAGTTTACTGACCCGCCTGAAACTCAAGCGTTAAACGTTCCGCCCCTTACATTTACCTATTTCTAAAATGATTTGCTAGGTACATTATTATAATAATTATAATAATTATAATAATAATTATTCGTATGATAAAACATCAATAGATATTTACCTCTTTGGAAAAAGCCAGGAATATCATACAAAAAAGCAAACAAAAAATGAAAACCTCTCATCGTAATCTTGGTGCATGGCAAACAGCTCCAGTAGGAACGCATTAGACTTCCCCGAATATCTCTTGGGCTCTGGCAAGATGAGTTGTTTAGTTTGCTTGTCTGCCTGCAAGGTGGTTCCCACTAGCCGATGGATGAATAGAATAGAATAGAATAGAATATCATTTATTTGCATTTGATTAGGGTACACTGGAGGTCTTATAGTAGGTATTTAAAAGATCTGCCTATTCAGCCATTAACAATAGCATGCAAATATTATCTTAAATTAAAATTAACAAGTAAGTCTACTTTTACCATTTCACATTGAGGATGTCGAGTAGGTACTGTTTTTACAATTTATATCTCCTAATAGCAGTCAGATTATTATTTAAAATAATGTCACAACAATTAAAATACAAATGAGATGTCAATATGATTCAGAATAATAATATTATGTCAATATAAATTTCAATAATAACATGGCAATACGAACATACACAAAACAGAAAATAGACACTGAATGTTATTAATGAACATTATGCCTTATCACTTGCTAGATAAATATTCATTAGTGCTGTAAAACATTCTATCGGATAGCCATATGTACATAGCAGTCTTAAACTTATTAAAAGGCAGTTGTTTAATATTGTCTGGTATCTTATTGTAAATTTGCATACACATCCAATAACATTCTTTCTGAAATCTTCTGCTTTTTGGAATAACTACAGAGACCAATCTATTACAATTTCGCGTAACGATAAATCATAAGTTAACGATTAATCAATTAAGAGTTCGGTTCATTCACACAGCTCAGTTGAGCTCTGTCACATCAACGGTCAGTCTTTCAATACAAGTTTCGACAGTCACGTGACGCGTCAGACACCTGCAAGTAGGGTTACCAGATGACACGAATTTTCCTGACATGTCAGGAATTTTAGGCATCCGACAGGAAAACAGGGAAAAACTGTAGTTGTCAGGGGTTTTTGAAATCCGTAGACGTACTTTATGAAATTACACATAATTTGTTAATCATTTTAGTTTGGACAAATTACCAAACGTCTAAATAAATAAGAATGTAGATGTAGGTCTACAAAATGTCAGGAAATTTACTGAAAAGTCAGGGAAAAAGTAAGGAAATCTCATTTTTAGATCTGGTATCCCTACCTGCAAGTCAAAACTTGTATTGTAATTTGACTGAGCTGTGTGAATAATGACCCCCACATAAGGTGGTACCCTGAGCGAAAGTGAATTATATTTAATATTATAATTCTAATCCACAATTTTAAAAATGTTTATCGTGGGGATTTTGGGGCCCTCAGTCTAGTATTTTTAGACGGTATCGTTACATTCCCTCGTAGTCACTGCTAGAAGTAGATAGCAAAACTGCTAAAAGTGGCCGTTTTTGACACATTAGTTATCTACTTCTACGAATGACTACGAGGGCATGCTAGACCATGGGCCCTAAATTCTCCACGATAAACATAACACCACGATAAACAACCGCCTTAACAGAGTGCGTTATTAGTAAGATTTTCCATTCATGTTGAAAATCAGTGTACGTGCTAATATTATTACGCATGAAACTTTGATGTCAGAAATTCCTTTTTCCTTTCAGTAACAAAACAATACTTACGTGTACGTTTATCTTTTTTGGAAAGCTTCTCCTCCGATGCAGGATCTTTTTGTTTCCCAGTTTCATCCAACAATTTCATTATGCCATCAGCCAAGCTTAGCAGAAAAAAATATTTAACAATTAAATAGAGTTAAATTCTAAAAAAGTACCTATTTATATCAGCTACTATTTACATCGCAGTTGGTAAACCTCGTGTGAACCTACCCACTTCCGAGACCATCATACGTGAGGATAATCGGAACCTCCAGTAAATCAGTGTCAATATTAATAATATCGAACTCCAGCTCATCTTCATCTTCATCAAACATATCCAGGAACTGGACTTCCTTGATTGAACTCAGGGCATGGGTCCTGTACATTGGTTCCTCTTTTTTAGGAGTATCGACCTCCTTGGTATAATCCGCGAAATCGTCACCGCCAGTTGGTTGCGTACCCTGCAATGGCTGCAATACTCTTGTGTAAGCATGGGAACAAAATCTTTGCCAGCATTTTTAGCCCCGCCCGCCCCCTGTGCTGTAATTTTTGTGTGGTGCTATTTTTTTAAACAGAATAAAGCATTCCGCTCTAAAATAGCACAACAAATATTTTAGTTCACTAGGTACTAGGTATGATTTTTTTTCTAAAGATAGATAAATCCTTAGAGATGACTTTTACTATGGCATAAAATCTAGCCCAGTGAAAAAAAATATGATTGTACTAAAGTAGGTACTTACTTGTAGGTACTAAAAAAAATATGATGGTACTAAAGTAAGTACTTACTTGTAGATACTAAAAAAATATGATGGTACTAAAGTAGGTACTTACTTACTTACTTGTAGGTACTAAAAAAAATATGATGGTACTAAAGTAGGTACTTACTTGTAGGTACTAAAAAAAATATGATGGTACTAAAGTAGGTGCTTACTTGTAGGTACTAAAAAAATATGATGGTACTAAAGTAGGTACTTACTTGTAGGTACTAAAAAAATATGATGGTACTAAAGTAGGTACTTACTTGTAGGTACTAAAAAAATATGATGGTACTAAAGTAGGTGCTTACTTGTAGGTACTAAAAAAATATGATGGTACTAAAGTAGGTACTTACTTGTAGGTACTAAAAAAATATGATGGTACTAAAGTAGGTAGGTACTTGTACTATTAATGTGTTCTGTGCAAATCAGAAAAATGTGTTAGTTGAATTACCTAGGGGGGTTATTACAACCTCTTAAAACATGCCAGGTTTATGAATTGCTTGCTATAGTTACATCTCTTTTTCGCTATATAGTAAATAAAAGAGACGCATTGATAGCCATTCAGAAAACTGGCAAGTTTTAAGAGGTCGTACTACGGGGGCTGTAGGTACTTATTGAATTATGTGACATTATTAAAAATGTGTAAAATACCACTCACATCGTCTGATTTGATCGTTGCCCGCTTGGGGGCTTGGGCCATCTGCGTGGGCGTGCCCATTCGATCCACCGACTCTTCCACAGTAGATAAGCTGGATGTATCACATTTGACATTAACTATAAATGTTTTAATAAAGCGTATAAGTATAATCGACTGTTTGTCAAAGCAGCTAAACAAAAGGTAAAAGCCGTCTTGCTTGCTCTTAAGTATTATAAGAATAAAATTATGTTGTTGTTATGGTAGTGGGCTACATTCAGTAGCAACGGGTAGCCGACCTTGATCTACCAGGGAAAATACTTATTACAGTTACAACTTGACTATTGTCAGCATCTTGTAATAATCTAATAAGATGTAAGTACGTGCGAGGAGCTCGGTGACGCTCGGTGACGCACCTGGCCTAGCGATTGCGGAGGTTAAGCAACTTTTGCAAGGGTCGGTCATGGGATGGGTGATCAAAAATGTATTATCTCGAGCTCCTCCGTGCTTCGGAAGGCACGTTAAGACGTTGGTCCCGGCTGTATTTTCAGTCGTTAATACCCACCATTCCGCATTAGGCCCGCGAGGTGGGTTATGGCCCGTCCTCCTTATCCACAAGGCCTGTGCCCCAGCAGTGGGGACATTTAAATGGTCAAGGTGTAAGTAAGGTAAATTGAAATAACCTCAAGCAGGATGCATTATCCCGGGCTGCAGGCAGATTGTCTGATGGCTTATAAGCGGCGTCTGGGTGCCGCAGACCAGCGAAGGGGGCCAGTTCGAAACTCTCCTCAAGCGCCTCAAAGTTGATCTGGGTGTTGAGGCACATCACGCCCACCGCTAGCTCTTTATGCTGCAATTTGACGCATTTTTAGCGATTCCCTGACCGAAAGTGGCGCCCTCTGAGGTTTTTGTTTAATAAGTTGTTAATAGAAAAGGATTTTAATAAAACTTCTAGTGGAATTTTTAGGGCTCATAGTCTAGTATTTTTAGAAGGTATCATTAAATTCCCTCGCAGTCATTTGTAGAAGTAGATAGAAAATGTGTCAAAAACGGCCACTTTTAGCAGTTTTGCTATCTACTTCTAGCAGTGACTACGAGGGAATGTAATAATACCGTCTAAAAATACTAGACTATGGGTCCTAAAAATTTCACTAGAAGTTTTATTAAAATTGTGTTTTACATTAAATAAATTCACCGCGGCGCCACTTTCGGAAAGTGCCTTAAGAGCGCGTAGTCTGCACACTAGCGCCGCCATTGAAAAAAAAACATATTTCGCAAAAAAAACTCCATTATACTAAACGACAGGCTAGAAAAAAGTATCACAAAGCTTTTTCGTGGTGCACTACAGAGGTGCATTCCAGCAGGCTAATCGCTAAGTCATCGATCACCACAGTGCACATTTTAAACATGGAAAGATTGTTAAGTTCAATTTTATTACTTTCTATGGTTAAAATGCACTCTATGGCGATCGATGACCCAGCGATTAGCCTGCTGGAATGCATCCAATGATAGTCAAACATCCAGAACTTACTTCACACACAAGTAAAACCCTCTCGGATTCCGGATGTCTCGATATCAGCTCGCTCACGTAAAACTCGCCGTACAGCTGTTGCAGGCGCGGGGTCTGCCTCTCCACTATTGGCACTATGTCGTCATTATCTTCTTCACTGTACAGTAAAAGAAAGAAAAAATTGGCACACCAAATTTAGTAACGAGGATCCCAAAGTACTGTGCCAAGCCAATTATGCCAGAATGTTAATGCTATTTCGAAGCTTGCAACGAGAAGATGGCATTATGGCTTTATTATTGGGCAGGTCTTATGAAGCAAGGAAACCGCCTTTCGTGGTCTAGTGGTTCGCCCATCCGTGTCGATTTCTAGGAGGGAGGTACAATTTGTACTCATTTTGGTTGGTGGTAGGCCTTACTCCAAGTCCGCTTGGCTAGCTACCACCATCTTACCTAAGTCTTACGCCATAACAACAATTTAAAAAAATGTTGTGTTCCGGCAGTTAGAAGTAAAATAGCAAGTTCTTCAGTGATGAGGATTTCGGGTGTAGTGCGCTTCGGCTTTATCGTTACTTAACATCAGGTGAGGTGAAGGCCAAGCACTATCCCGTTGTGCACAAAAAAAAGCTCGTATCGAAAAAAATTTGGTCACGCATGCGATCAAACACTGCCACCAAGTGTAGTAGTTAACACAGCCCTCCTGATGCGCAGGCGCGGACTGACTTCCACCCACAGCGAGGGCAGCAGCTCACACGACACTTGCAGCCGCTTGAACACAGCTTCAGACATTGACTGGCCGGGTATTGACACTGCCACCAAGTATAGTTACTAACACAGCCCTCCTGATGCGCAGGCGCGGACTGACTTCCACCCACAGCGAGGGCAGCAGCTCACACGACACTTGCAGCCGCTTGAACACAGCTTCAGACATTAACTGGCCGAGTATTGACACTGCCACCAAGTATAGTTACTAACACAGCCCTCCTGATGCGCAGGCGCGGACTGACTTCGTTGCGTTCCGCCACCCACAGCGAGGGCAGCAGTTCGCCCGACACGCCACGCTCAGACACTTGCAGCCGCTTGAACGAAGCTTCAGACCTTGACTGGCCGGGTACTAACACTGCCACAAAAGACAACAGAATTATAGTTCGAAAATATTGGTTTGCCGTGCACGCACGCACACAGATATAATTATGTAAGTACAGACAATTTCGGAACAAATGGGGCACAGTAGGTACTGTAACAGCTACCTAGTGAAAAATTAACCAAAATTGTATTTTAGAATACGACGGCCAGAGTGGTTTAAACACAGACTTTATATTTCGTGACTCTGCATATCTGGCTCTAACACCAATCAGAAAATGGAAACAGTCGGTAACTATTAGAAAACCCTACTTTAGTAAGTACAGAAGAAGACGTTAAATAAATAACACTCAAAGGGTAGAGAAGTAGAAGCAATTCAAGGCTTCAATTACTTAAGGGTGCATCGCGAGTCTACTAGCGCCGCCAATCAAGAAAAAATCATTACAACGAAATAACTAAGTATGTTAAATAAAATTCTGAAAAATATAAAAACTAGAATTAGTTATAAATTAATTTTGTATGCGTTAAATTATTAGTTTAAATGTGTTTGTGTAGCTAAAACCTGGATTAACGCCCAAAGTGGCCACTTCATGCGTTAATCCAGGTTTTAGCTACACATTTAAACCAGGAAAAATTTCGTTGTAATGATTTTTTATTGATTGGCGGCGCTAGTGGACGTGCGATGCACCCTTAACAATAATATTAGAACACTTCAAATTAGTAATAATATGAAATAAAAAAACCTTGATGTAAGTAAGTAGTTAAAACATACGTGGATAAGCATGTAATGTCTTCGTCATGGCGATGTAATGCAAATACGGGTCATGCATGAACATCGACTTTAGCAGGCTGTCCACCACCTCTCCCGAGTACAAGGCGCTCCAGCAGATCATGTGTATGAACAACGTGTTGCGAGCGTTCATGTATATCGCTCTGGAATCATACATTGCGGCTGTAAGAACACAAGACGAGTAAACTCAGCACAGAGCCGAGTCACAGAATACATAATAAGTAGTACAAGCTGAGTCGAGAGATCTTCGCGCGACGACTGGGTAAATAGGGATGATGACTAATTAATAAAATAACGAAATACTAATAAAAATCGTAAACATATTAAACTTTTAGAGTAGCTTGTATACCTCTTGGTTTTATATATTGCATATTATTTGTTTTATGACCCTTCAAAGTTGGGTGGACAAGTCCATTTAAAAAGTATAAAATTTATTAAAATAAATGATACCTTTAATTAGTCCGTAAAATGTATAGCAAATTTGTCTAAGAAACTATTTTTATAAACACAATATTTAATATAGCTGCCAAACAAATTTCCTACGCGTTGCATACAAACTACTTATTCGTGACGTCATAACTAGGAAGCCATTAGTATGGAGCGTTTTTGGGCGAGTCCATTTGTGTGCATTTCACACTGTGATATCTCGGGCAGTTTTCATGCTAGCAAATTAATTATTTTACCAATGTTTCTTTTTTTGAGAGGTAATTTATGTAACATAAAATAAAAAAAATTGTCATCATGCCTATTATTACTTTAACTAAAATGTATTTTAGTAAAACTTTTACTTCACAGAACGATTTTATACACAGTAGGTATGCAATCGGAACACTTCCTGTGGTATTATAGTCTTCATCAACGTGTTTAACTGCAGAAGAAAATAGCGAAATTAAATAAGTTACTTGTATTTAGTCCAGATATATGGCTCCCACGCAGTCGGATGCACTGACGGGATAAGAGGGTAGTCTTTAGCTGCTAAAAACCCCACAATTTCTTTGTTCACATCCAGTTGGATAATCGACAAAACACAATTGTCACTGGAAAGCGAAAAAAGAAACACGACTAAATTGAATAGCGACAGTTGCGTAGGACCAACATGGTGGAAGCTAGCTATAGCTAATGTATGCTAAGTAGGCAGACTTACAACCGCTACCACCAACCAATAAGATGACTCCATGGATTCTCATCATTGCCACTGAAAATATTGAAAAATACCGGCTGCTCCGGCTTATTTTTACCCAACATACTACTGGCTCTTGTCTATGTCCACGGAGTCGGGCCACCGCGCCTACGTAATGGCTTCTCTACACATCGACAGAGGCATCATCAGCAGATTCCATCTGCGGATCCCGTCCACCAATGAGCCAAATTCTCCAGGGAAGCAATTAAGAGGTTCGGATGAGCGGAGTGAGCCGTCCCGACGCGACTTGGCCGGTTTTTCCGCCTACCTACAAATTTTCCTCCATTTTTCTCCGGGGGGACACCAGCTAGGGTACTAGTTTGGAGAGTCCGCTCCCCGGAGTAACCGGGGGGCGGACTCCCCAAACTAGTACCTGAAAGAAACACTGACCGCAGATGCATCTGTGACAGAGGCTCTGTCGATGTGTGGAGGCTACATAAGAACGACAGTCATGTAATATATTATTTTGTATGTAGCTGTTGTAGTAGTATGTTCTGAACAAGCTCCAACTTACATCAAATAGACGATATCAGCAGAATTGTTGATACGAAAGTTCTTAGACATGGACTCGTTGGCGAGCTCAAGTATAAGGGGCGCGTCTTCCCAGCACGCGAGCCGCAGGCTGCCCAACGCTGGGGGCCGGATCATTTGCGACACCATCCTTTTAGCTAGAGGAAATCTTATTTATACAGAAAACACTATCTCTAACCACAAGATAACTGGTTATTGTCAAACAAGTTTACAGATTTTTCTATTGACATCTGACATAATTATTACTTCCCTATATTTTTTACTTTCCTCTATGATTATTCCTTTCCTCTATGCATCTCTGACCATCATCTGATATTCTTTGTTCTCTCTCACAAAGGAGTAAAGTAATTTTAAGTTCTCTCTGATTCCACATATTTTTTATTTTCCTCCAAAAAAGCATTCTATCACTGAACATGCTACGACTCCACCTGCGTTAATGTTAACGTTAATGGCAATATCCAACTACGCGTTAACTAAGACATTATATATTTTTAGTACTGTAGTTTGTAAATTAACACGTTAAAGTGTTGGCCATATCTGCGTAACGCCTAGATTAACGTGTTAGGCTACGCGTTAAGACGCAGGTGGAGCAGTAGCATAAGAATATGAATATAACAATAAGAATATGAATATAACATTCTCGCTGAACCCTACACTTGAAACTGGCAAAAAAGAGTAGTCATTACATGCTAGCTTCATATTAAGGGCGCATCGCGCGTCCACTAGCGCCGCCAATCAAAAAAAATCATTACAACGAAATAACCATGTTAAATAAAATTCTGAAAAATATAAAAACTCGTATTAGCTATCAACTATTTTTGTATGCCTTAAATTCTTAGTTTAAATGTACATTTACTTACAAATAACACTTGCATTGCGGACGGACTTGCGCCGGACTACTAACAAGACTATTTTTGTATGAAAAATCAAAAACATCCGCGGCCTGCTGACGTGCGGCAGCCGGCAGCAATGCGTATCGAGCGGTCTAAATTGAAAGAGCCCTAAATGTATGGAAAATACTTTAGGTTTTAAGTAGGTACTATACAGTTTGTTTTATCTTACAAAATTAAAATACGGTTCCCCGTCGTCGTAGACTTAATGCACCTGAGCCAAATCACCTGTACTGGTTTTAGTATACTTAATGCACCTAAGTGAATTAAGTATTTCGGCTATGAATGTTGTTAGGCGGCGTACACATGCACATTGTTTTAATGTGCGGTGCGTCCGCCTGCACGCTCTCTAACACTAAAATAATGTGCATAGCATATGCACGCCAGCCGAACCGCATTCGTAAGATAAAACAACTGTATCTACCGTAAATAAAATTGCCATATTTTGCATTCTTATCTTTATTTATTATTGTTTAAATCAAAACTCACAGAATTCTGTTGAAAAAGTCACACTGCCAGATTCTATGGCATCAACTTCATAGGTACCGTTTGAGCTTCACTTAATTATAAAAAAAACTTCATTAACTGATTGTTATCCTTAATATACAGACCACAATAAAATCTAATAGAAAATAATTTAATTCTGTAACAATATTCCTACTAGCCCTAATAAGCATTAATAAATAAGGTGACTTCATAATGTGGATCTCTTTGGGAGTGATTAGTTCGTACACCACATGAATATACTACTAAATGAAAGATAAATTAAAGTTCTTACAAATAATCGGCACAGTAGAAAGCGTCTATTTCCTTCTATTATATTCCAAATGTTTAGGCCTATGTTTGATTCAACGATACTCTTTATTTTGAGCAGATAAAAATATAAGTACCTATGTTGAAGTTTTATTAACGATCTTGATTATTTTACGGTTAAAAATACGATACGTATCATCACTCGACTAAAAAAATATGCAAAGACGAAAGAAAATTTTCATTAATTTTATATTTTTTGGATAATACTTAGTTTATAAAAACGAAAAATACATAGAAAAATAGTTATTGACGTATAGAAGAATATTTAACGGTTACTCCTTCAAAAAGTGTCTCTATGCTCAAAATAACAACAAAAACATAGAAAAAAAACGAAAAAGTGAGGTTATTTTCATTACTCTTCACACGTAAAGAAAAAGACAGAGACAGAGTTTTTGGAATATACCGGCCTTAATATATCTTATTAAAGAAACTAACAAACGCAGACGCAAAAACAATGCGCGATTTGGATATACCAAAACATAAATTTTTATAATTAAAAATATAATAGGTAATTTTGAAGTGATTTTCAATGAGACCACGATGACGACAAATCTTTGCTTTCGTTTGTGTCAATTATTGGTAGATAGGCATCACGTTACAAATCCTTTCCAAATTGATCTAAAAAAATATTTTGCTACACATAATAGCAAAGATGTACAAAACTGAAAATTATCTAACTTTCCTAATTTAACGTTCAGGTTGAAAATTAAATTCAAAAATATCACGCTAGAACTTGTGAAACCAATTCATTACTTAAGTTTAAAATATAAAACCCATACCCATTACCTTACAATAGACAAACCATACAGTGTGTTATGTATACGTATTACCGTGCGTTCACACAGTGTCCGTATTTACAGGAGCGTTTTTAAAAAATCCGTCGCTACTGGATGTGATGTTCACACCGTATTTATAGAACCGATTTATCGTATCCGTTGTCATGGATACAGTTAATAACGCATCGGATTGTGTGTTTACTGGATCCGATAATACTGCGTTAAGGCGAGGCAGTTCCCGAAATTTACTCTTTCACTAGGTCTTTAGAATAAGGTTGAATATTGCGTAGCTTTAATTGACGCTTCGCCAGAAATTTGACGAAATTTAGTACATTTTTATTGATTTCTGAAATACTTGATCATTTATTTAAAATGTACTCGGTTATTGTGTTAGATCGATAAAAAAGCTATCCTTTTTGCATAAAAGATCATATCACTGTCGTTGAAAATAACGAAATCTGACGATTTGAAGTTTAATTTTATGGTGTTATTCAGGATTTTTTTACAGAGTAACCATGCCATTTTTCAATATTCTGTTCTTGTGTTTCATGACAAAATGTTCAGTCTACAGTAATTTTTGTGAAGTAGAATTCTACATCCGTTCTTCACATTGGAAGTTCAAAAATCGATCTTTTCATCAAATCGTGAACTGGCCTCGCCTTAAGTGAACACGCTAGTACAACTACATACGCCATCGCCGAATAAAAAAGTATCCGATAAAACAGACCTGTAAAACGGATCGCTCTGTGAACGGGCACTTAAGCTGTCCTATTGTAAAACCATATTTACAGCTAATACGGGAAACACAGACAATTTATGTCAATTTTAGGCGGATGTCAATTTAAGCCCAGGTCTAACCGGATGCAGCACAGCGCGTAGTTGCGTTGACATGTATATGACAGTGCTGCGTATCAGTCGCGCGTTCGGTGTGCCATATAACCTACCATTTTATACATTACAACGTCGTTTGCAGTCGCGCTATGCAATGCGACGCACTCAGTTTGACCCAGGCTTTAACATGAGAAAAGGGCGCCCTTATTAATATTATGTTTTATATATTTTATGAAGTAGTAGGTACCCAAATTATTTATGCTTAGAATTTTTATATCAATGTTTAAATTCCAACATATCCACAAGGACGCACTCTTTGTTATTATTAGAAGTACTAACTAAACTATGAAAGAATTTATGGAAATTATGCTAACAGTTATTTACAAATTAATTTTAATCAGTACAATAAAAACAAAATGTCCGAACTATTTATTCATAAAAGTCATAACACAAAATGGTTCGCGTTGGTAACACCTCTTGGGTTCAATATTCACCAACTCCCATCTCTTTAGTGATGTACACTCAATTAAAACTAGTAGAAAATTATGCTAAAATCATTCAGTAAATGCTTTATTCTAAAAGACTAAATGAAAAGAAATTAGTCCCTTTGCGTACGATACTAAGCTTATTTCTATTATTCCATGAATGTGTCTATTGCGATGTATTTTGTGAGTATAAAAATATAATCAATATTATTCATTAATTTTATACTATAATTCTGCTCAAAAGATATTAGAAAAATTATCATGGCGTACTAGCTTACGCGTGCGAAAATTCTATATTTTTCTTTTCTAGAACACAATTACTATTTCAATGAATTTATCATTTGCGACTATCATAAATGCGACTTATCGTTCAAGTACCGACTAATAAAAATATAGTTAAAGATAATTCATCGTAAGTTTTAAACTAAAGAGTAAAATGGACATAATTCAATGATTGATAGTACATAATATACTTATTGATATATAAAACATTAGAACAAGTCTACATGAAACTTCTTAGCTACTAAGTATTTTGCTTACGGCCACTGAAATATAAAACTATATTGAAATAACACCACATATTCTTCAATACATTAAATACAGCTATTCAAATAGTTATTAATAGTTTAGCATGCGAGTAAATAGGAAGTTAGATTACTTAAGGCGAGTGAATAATGTTATATTTCCATTTTATTCAGACTATATCACACGACGCCAATTAACTTTCGAAGAGATCATAAACTAAACATTCAAAACCATTGCAATAAGAGCGCCGCTCTTAGCACTTCCATCGATACTAACCAAGAGAAAGAAAAGCACTCTATCTTCATACGAAACTATTTATATCATAATAATAATACATTTCTTTCCCAAGGTGCGATGTCATTCTTACATCTAAAATACGTAGCTTAGCAATTACTATATACAGATAGGTCCGAAGTATGTTTCCTAAATGGTATAATGTCATTTTATCTATCTCAAAATCACACTTATTAGCCGCATGATAGTATCGAGACATCAAATCTCACTTTCAATCTCCACTCAATATAAAAATTACATTTGCACCATTAATTTTCATTTGAATCTTTATTACTAAAATATTGCGGTTGTCAACATGGCCACACGTCGCGGTTAAAATAACTAACCTTTAATAACCAGCCTTAATGTAAATAATAAACATTATAAGATTGCTTATAATAATTATCATAAGTTTTGCCACTTACAAATAATTCTAATCCAACATAGTCAATTATGGTAAATATTAAATAAATAATCGAGACGGTTTTCAAAATGTAATGGAAAAGACGCGTGTATTTCATTTGTGCACATAAGCTTCTATTCATTGTTTGGTAGTTGACATTTTTGTGTGGTAGCTGGTTCACTACGTGCGAGTATATCTATACGTATACGATGTGTTGTGTACATAACAATAGAAATATCAAAGGAAAGTGACGTCACGCAAGTTACGTGATGAAAAAGTAAGTTTAAATATTCAGCCGCGGAGGACGGCGCTCTGACACCTTAGGCCCAGGGATGCACAGACTGCGGCCCGCGGGCCACATGTGGCCCGTCGGCAATATGCTAGTGGCCCGCCAGCAAAAATATTCCCTCGTTCATATGAAAAAAAATCTTTTTTTGGCTTTTTTATGTTTTTATGTTGTGCTGGTGGCCCGCCATTAGTTTATCATTTGCCCAAGTGGCCCATGGTCTCCATAAGTCTGTGCATCCCTTAGGCCAATATCACTTGCGCTAACGACGTAGTAGAAACCCATTCGTAATGCTATCTCGCTTTTGAGCATGGCGCTATCGCGGTTGCACTTGGTGCAGGGCTCAGAGACGAATTGCTATCTCGCTTAGATTTACCATTTAGCACTTTCGCGGTATGCGTGGTGCTATAGTGCGCACTCGCACCGTCTTGCTTTTGGGTAGTGGCTTCCGATTTGCATAACGCACGTGTGTAGTAGTAAAAATCGCAATAGAAAACCGTACAGAACTTTGTTTGGAAAGTGGCAGAGCGTCAACCTCTGCGATTGTGCATACAAAAGGGGGAGCGCTTTACCTAGTGTAAAACATTGTCTAGATATGATCATATCCTTATTATATTCCTTCGCGTTTGATAGTTTTTGGTAACACCCATACCATTTTCATCGGTAAAAGAGATCCGAAACACGGTCGGGATAAATATTTATCACAGTAATCCCTCTCACTGTTGATACAAACTAAAGTACCTGATGTGAAATTCTGTGAAATGCTCAAGGTAATGTTCGCGATATTAAATTTAATATTACCGACTACTGTTTCAAAGCCATAAAGATTGGAAGTAGAATAGGTGGTGAAAATATTTTCTTTGCATTACAGGAATCAGCTATTATAAGCGCATGATTATAATTTTAAACTCAGTCAAGCAATAAAAAGATTACTTCTACAAAATATAATATAAAAGTTAATTATTATGAATTTTGTTAGTTTTATTTTACAAAACCACTAGCGACCCGCCGCCTTCGCTTCGGTTTAGCTTTCTATTAGGTGAAATATTTTTTTAAATCGGATCAGAAGCTTTTGAGTTTATTCATTACAAACAAACAAATATTTCCTCTTTATAATATTATCAGTATAGATTGAAGGGTAAGGTAACAAAATTACGAAAAGTAAATATTAATAAAATTCTTAAAAAATTTCACAAGTTTTCAAAAGGTTCGAGTATGTTTCAGTGAATTATATGGAAATATGATATATTTTTGTGTTTTATTATATTTTTATTACGACAAGTTACTCAGTCTGACTTGTTTCAACTAATAATAATATTTACTAATGGCTTTATAAGAATTTTATTCTTCAATCTGAATTCGGCAATGTAAGTTTTTTTTTATTTCATTAAAGTAAGATTTTATGCCTAAAGAACGTCACAAAATTAAATAACGAATTTAACATAATTCGTCATTTTCTTTTTACATTTCCATGATAACAAACTTAATTTTTACAATTTACACTTTACACAATTGTAAGTTTTAATTTTAATTCTTTATTTTTCTCTGATGCGATGGCCTTAAAATTATTTGTACAAAGAAAACCCGCAAATGCAGACTGTTAGCAGGACAACTAACCTATTATTTTTACATAGTCAGTTTATACAAATAGGTAGTTAAAAAGGTAATCAATCTAAGTATGTCTTATGTTTGCAAATTATTGTTTAAAAACTTTCATAAAATTAATTATTAATGTTAATTTGAACGAAATATATTTGAATATAACATAAACAAAAAAATCAAAACATTGTTTATATAAGTTACTTATGTGAATTCCGCACGTTTTATACATTTAAATAAAACACATTTACCGATACTAATGCGTTGTTTATCAACTAAAAATAATGAATATCAACCAATTTTTTAATCCCAATCTAACCAAAGGTCTATTGTGTGTGACTAAATATCAAATAGAAATCCATAAATAAGAATTCCATCACAGAAACATAATATGCCTCTACCAGCATTTTAACGATTGTTTACCTTTTTGATATTTGTATTGAAATACAGTTGCTTTGAGTACAATCAAACTTTAGTACTTTGTCATACCAACTTTTTTATTTTATGGTTCAAACTGTGAGACATCTGCCAAAAAAGTTGCTATGACAAAGTGTTAAGCAATTTTCAGTGCTGAACAAGTATGTTATGTATGTCGTAGGATAATCGTATAAACCGGATCTTTGCAAAAATCCTAGGCCGGTTGTAAAGGACCGGATAATTTGAATCTAAATTTGATTTTCGCAATGGCAGGATAATTTTGTTGAATTACAATTGTTGTTGTATTTTGTTGAACATCTCAAATATTACTCAGACTATTGCAATAATCTGTCACATATTCTAATCATCCGGGATTTTAGCAACGATACTAGGATTTTTGTAAAGATCTGATTTGTAAGAATATCCTACGACATATACAACGTTGTACAAAAAAAACCCTAAACCTGAATACGGTAGATAGGAGTTATCAAACTGAACAACTTTAAAATACGGAACCAACTCTAAAATCGCGAAAAAATATCGACAGTTTCGTACAATTTGATATTTTCGTTACTATTTTTGTATGAAACAGACTGATTTTTTTGTTCGCGATTTCAGAGTCGGTCCCACAGTAAAGATCGTTTAATTCGATGGTCCCTATCTACTATACACGCTGAAATTTTAATCATTTCGTTCTTGCCGTGGGGAAAAACCGAACGATTAAAATTCCACCTTGTATTCGGCATTACGAGTTTTAGCTTCGTTTTTAGTAACATCTTGTATAAACCTGTACAAAGAGCGTGGTGGATGTCGACGGCCGGCGTGTGGTTTACCTTGCGTGGTGGTGGCGCGGGGGTCACTTGGCGGGCTTGTGCTTGGGCGGCGGCGGCGGCGGGGGCGGGGGCGGCGTGGTGGGCGGCCCGCCGTGCTCCGCGGGCGCGCCCAGCGACACGCCCTCGCTGTCCACCTCCGGCTACACACACATACACACTAAGGCTTAGCCCGCATAGCGAATTCAATCGACACGATTTTTTCGCAAAATTCTGTGACATAAGGAAATTGTATAGTATAGCTGCACGCACTTGCGAAAATAAAACTATTACGTACTGTAGTAAATTATTACGTGCGTCTCGGCTGAGAACTGCGAAGAAACTGACAAAAATCGCTAGAAATTTTTATTCGCCGTGCGTGTTAAGTTAGATTCAGTCCGCGGATTTTAAAACGCCCAAAAAAAAAATAACGCGGCGAGATATCGCCATGCGCGCTAAGCTTTACTCACACCATTCTTCCAAGAGGCCGTCCATGTTTTGCCGTTCTCTCGCTCGCACAATTCTTATTTTCTCAAGATTTCTCATTATTATATCTGAGTGCGTAATCAAAAAATGTGCTCCGGCCTATCTTATATTGTGAAAATAATAATAATAATAAATAATTTATTCAACCAAAAACAAATACTACTTATACAAAGATTTTTACAGTTAAAAACAAAATAACTCCAACTCCTAAACTAGGACGAATCCTGTATCTTAAGAGTTGGTGATTCCTCCTAAGCATTAAGTATAAAAACATTGTTTACCACATCCAAACGCTGTCTTTCACCACGGGTGAGAGGCCTGGAGTCCCGAAATACAGGATTGTCCTAGTTTAGGCTCCAGTCCATCAATTGTTTTATTATTACCTAGAATTTTGATTTATATACTTAGATAATAATGATTGTAACTTTGGTGGAAATAAATTATTTTTCAATTTTCAATTTCAATTGTAAAGCGCAGGTAAAGCGTTAAAAAAACGTAAGTATTATTATTAGCTTACAAGACTAAAATGTGTATGTGTGCGTGAGTGTGTGTGTGTGTGTGTTGTGTGTTGTGGAATGAGTGTGTTATTTGATTAAACTTTCGGTCTCATCGTAATTAAGGGATAGAAGATATTCATGCACAGAAAAGTAGCCGGAACACATGAAATATGTGAGCGAGAGAGCGACAAAACGTGGTCGGCCTCCTTCGATCATTTACGGCCTCTGACCATCTAAAATTTTAAAAAATGACAGACTGGAACTCTATAAAACCGAATGTTAGGCGTGCACATGCACATTATTTTAGTGTGCGTACTTACGAGAGCGTACAGACGCACACTAAAACAATATGCATGTGCACGCCTAACAACATTTATAGCCGAACGAACTTCATGAGATAGAACAACTATACCAAGTTTATAGCTCACCTTTTCATCTTTAGCGGTGGTTTGTGGTGATGCTGTGCCATTATTGGTGGTTGTGTTATCAGCCGCGTTTTCCGCAGCTTCTGTGCTTGTTGCGCCTAAACAATTACACTAAATTCAGTAGTCTCCAAAAACAAACTAAGCTTCGAAATTTAAGTTAATCTTTTCTACAATGCAATTAATTTAACAATATTCAACTGATAACATTTTATCTTTGCCATACATTCTCGAATTAAGTTGCAGCTGATAACTGTCTATTGACAATTTAATCGCATTGTAGTGTAGGTTCGCAAAAAAACATTATCAGCAAGCAATTAACACAATATAAAAATTGCAACGTTTAACAACAGCGGCACATTGAGTTGCCAAAACATAAAAATCCGTTAATCAATTTTCAAAGGAGTCATTCTTTCCTGGGTTCACTTTTTTTAAATTTTCCTACACCCATAATATTTTTTTTCTCGTAGATTTCTCTCGTGGGATAAGGTTTCCAAAAAGAAAAAAAATATTAATCCGTGCAAACATAAATAAAAAATATTTAAAAACTCGAATAATGGTGCTCTTCATCGTGTATTTCTTAATGTTTTCGCTTTAAAAAATCATTTTGTTGTTTTTTGTTTTTTTTAAACAATTTTTTATTTTTTTATTTTTAGTGTAGGTACCTTGTAGGTAAGGTATATATATATGTAGAAAAATCGGCTCATGTAAGATAATCGCGGAGAAACATACTTAAATACGGGTCAAACTGAGAACCTCCTTTTTTAAGTCGGGTAAAGAACTACACTTAAGATATCCCTTTTCCAACAAAAAAATAATTATCTTATTCAGTTCATAAACAAAGAAGTAATACCAATCATCGAGGTAATTCACACAAAATCATACTATTTTCGGGTTTTTTCAAAATTACTTGAAAAGTACTTCCAAATTTTAAAAAATGGGACCAACTTGGGAGTTTACCTAATGTAATAACGTTTGAATCATTTCAATCGGTCCAGCCGTCTTCGAGTAATCGGTGGACATACACAAAAAAAAAAAATATACAGACGAACATAGAACCTCCTCCTTTTTTGGAAGTCGGTTAAAAAATGAAAGTGTCTTACTATTAATTTTACTCTCCCGAGAATATCAATAAATTCTAATGCTTAAGACAATAAAAAATCGATGTTGCCAAGGTAGAAAAACGTTTTGGGTTGCTGTTTTATTAACTTTCACTATCCAACTTTAAAAATAAAAAATATATATTTGCAGGTTTAAAAAAAAATATTTTTACATACATGGGAGAGGTACCTTATTTTGTTCTCTTTCCATAAAACATAATTTTATGACCGTAGGCCACGGGTTACCCAAATGGGCCCAGCCTCCATACAAAAATGAGGGCTACCGTTTTTTAGCTCACCAGTAGGCGCCACAGTCGCGAGAGGTCCTTAAAAGTTTGTTTACTACGGGCCCTACGGGTGTGAAAATAAACATATCTTAGATAATACCAATTTGTCTTTTTGAATCTCCTATTGCAAAATAATCACAACAGTTTATTTATTTTAGAGTTCAAAGTATGAAATTTGACGTTTCGAAGACCTCACGCAACACCAGCGCCTCTAGCGGCGAATTCATACGCGATAGCCCTCTTCAGTAACAGTTAACAAGTGCTCTTGACATACAACATAATAATGTACATTTCGTACCGGCTTGTATATGATGCGCGTTCCCGCGGTCGGCCTCGTGTTCGCGCACGACCGCGTCCAGGTTGTATCGGCGTCGGTACGATATGAAGAACGAACGGACGTGCGCTTCTGTTTTCGTGCCTAGAGTTTCCGCAATCGCTTGGAAGTCTTTACCTAGAAGGAATTAATTTAATTAATTAATGAATTAGTTTTAATTTAAACTAAATATGCTCTCTAGACCACATCACATTTGTATTGGAATGATCACATTTTTTTTTAATTTTAATTAGAATGTTAGCTGATAACTTTTTATGTATTTTTCACTGCTAGGCGACACTGTCTGTTCTTCTACGGAAAAACAAGTGCGCGTGTGCCAAGAACATTTCTTTTATTTTACCAGCCAAATAATTACAAGTTTACAGTCTGCTTACAATTACCAGCCAAATAATTACAAGTTTACAGTCTGCTTACAATTACCAGCCAAATAATTACAAGTTTACAGTCTGCTTACAATTACCAGCCAAATAATTACAAGTTTACAGTCTGCTTACAATTACCAGCCAAATAATTACAAGTTTACAGTCTGCTTACAATTCTATTCATGGTCCTTCGAGCCGTTTATGTATTAGCGACCTATGAATAAAAGGGGTAAAGAATTCCCCAAACGAAATATGTATTGTAAGTTTTCATTAACCATTTCAAAATACCATAACTTTTCGCCTGTGAAGTTTGTTACCACTTTTACAAATAAGAGGTTAAATTGTTTTGAACCCAAAACTAACTCAGGTTAAAGAGTTTGTTAGTAGTAATGACTATCAACTATCGAAATCCGTAAAATAGAAGTGCCAAGTTATAAAAAAACAATACAAATGAAATGAAAGTACTAAAAAAATTAACTAAACTTTTTAAAATAAGCAGACTAAAATCTAGAATTAATAAATCGAACATTGGCAACAAAAACTATCATCATTTCATATTTTCAATGTTGTCGCACTTAATTTTTTAATATTGTACTTATACTAACCATATTTTCTAACCGCCGTGACGGCCATGAGCAATTCTTCGTTGGTCCAACGTGAATTGATTTTCGCCGGCGGCTCGCCGGGCCTTAAGTCTTCTACTCCTGAATCTCCTACTTTGCGCTTCATAGCACTCAGTTGTTGCTTATTTTGTTGCACCTATGGAAAATTATAAGTTCGATTTGTGCAAGGGCATAACAGACTTTGGTAGAGGACTAATGTTATGCATGCCGAAACTTGTACGGCTCTCATACCGTTTTCAATTTAAGAGTACTTCCGACAGTATGAGCATAATTGTCGAATATTTCTTTGACAGTATGGCCATATTGTCGAGCATTTTGATACACGAGTATGTGGAGGTCGTGTAGTGTCTCACATGGGCAAAGTGAACAAAAGTAGATCTATTTAAATTTAAAAAATAATCTTGAGAGAAAACAACAAGCAAGAAATTAAATTCTATATATTTCACGGATCCACTATCACCAACAGTTCAGCAAAAATATTTGAGCAAATGAAATTTTATAAGAAGGATGTTTGTTATCACAAAGCATCTAAATAAAAAGAGCCTTTTTTAGTATCTCCTCTGCAGTCATATTAAAGGACATGGAAACCAAGGTTCTAAGAACACTTGGTTACGCATATCTGGATTATCCAATAAAACTATAATTATTGGGATTTACGACAGGATCGCACAGCAATGAAAATCGATAATATAATAAGCATAATTAAATAAATACTTGCTTTAACATTATAATTAAACAACTAGTAACTATGTGTGCAGAATACAATTTATTGGACGCCTAAGCGGAATCTGCGTCTTATAAAAGTACTACACGTTCATTTCGTGATTCCCGTTACCTCCCGTCCCGCTTTTTTATACCGCACCTCCTGCGTCGCCCTCCCGCGCGCCTCCCCAGGCGACGCAGGGGCATAGTATGAAGAAGCGGGCCAAAAGGTAACGGCAGTGATGAAATGAACGGCGTAGAAGTTGCGTGTTGCTATCACATTCTCACGTTACATCACACAGATCACCATTCACGCTTGAACCAAATTAAGTTGACCAATATTTCCAATACAAATGTGTCGACGTACTGTGAGAATGTGGGTCGGCACTACGTAGAAACGGCTCTCCTTACTTGTCTCTTTAGGGATATAATTTCTCTGTCCATCACTTTAAGCATGGCGTCGCCCTGATTGACAAAGCCGGGCTGGACGGGGTCGCCGGGCTGCGGGCCGGTTGACATGGCGACCAGATCATCGTGATTGATGTAAATGCCGTGAGGCAACCGGTGCTTGTACCGCTGCTGTTTGGCGCCCGGGCCGCGGCGCCCGGACGGGCCGCACAGCGGTCGCATCGTGCCCGTGCGTCTGTCAGATCACCGCCAACGTTCAAACAACAATCCTCAAGTCACGCTCTAGCTCAATTACAACATGCATTGTCAACTGACATTTACTATCGTGCACAAAAACGCTGTCCGATCCTTTGTCTTGTTTACAACCATTATTCTTGGAATGTACTGGTAAACATGTAAAGCCATTTTAAATGCAGATCACGTGCGCTTGCGCTAATGTGTAACACGAAGCAATCAAATCATTAATTCGGTGGTATAAACTAAGGACGTCACAATACGCTGGTGCAAGTCCTTATATTATCAAACTTCTATTTCTTGTCATTTGTGATTAGCAGGCTATTATTGTAATTATTATCTAATTATTGTAAGAAAAAATATCTAAAGTAACACCAGTTTGTGATCGGACAGGGTTTTAAATACACTGTATGTATTTAAAAAAAAATCAGTTAATTTAATGAGTGATGTGTATTACCGACCTGGCGTGCACAAGGCATGCCTGACACAGTTTGTGCGAGTTGTGCGCTGTCGTCTGGGAGCAGAGAATGCCGCATACGGTACACCATTTCCCCGGGTTCTCGCCGCCTCCCTCGCCCTACACCCAACATCATACTTTACATTCCTGACTCAAACCTACACATGAACGCAAGGACGAATACTTAAGACTCCTCACACACTTCTTTTAAAACCCATTAGAATATTAATCATATTCTGCACACATAAGAGTCGCTAGTGAAATATCATTTGGGGGTTAAAGGAAGCATGCGGGAACACATAGGGATAAGCGGGGAGAGGAACGGCAGGAGCTTAATTTTTAAATTATAATGTCAACACATAGTGCAACCTTATCAAAAATGAATTGTGCTGGCAATGATCTCCTTTTCCAATATTTCATCAATGTAAACTTCATTCATAATAAACTTAGGTATTGAAATAGGAGAAAATGTTTAAAACACAAACAATCTTCGACCAGTTTGTTTCAAATTATTGTTGCATGTAGTTTCAGGAGCTTTGTTTGTAGATAAAAATGCAGAGCAGTACAAAACCAAAATAATGAAAGCAGTTTCAACAAGCAGTGAAATTAAAATATAAAAATAGCATTGTGAATGCATAAAATTTAAAAGTTTAAAAATTAAAATACTAGAGAAATTATAATTACGTGAACACATGAAAGTACAGTAATGGAAGAAAATTTATTCTAAAACTTTTCACACCAATTTACACCTGCTCTCCTAGCATGACCACGGAAACGCGATGATATAGCGATTTATCACGTATAGCTGTCAAGATTTTGAGAGTAGTGTCGATAAAAGGCTGTATCACGCGATATATCGTGTTTCAGTGCTAGGGGAGCTGGTTTTTCTTCAAAACTATATTTTAAATTAATATTTGAAACGAAAAAAGCATGTAGGTATCTCTACTAAATTAAATTTGCATGATGTTTTTACAAATGCCATGGAGTGCAACAAGTTGACAATGAGACAAGACATCAATAACGATCGGAACAAGAATGTAACAGGCAATAGCTCGGAAACGGTTCAGTTTGAAAAAAGTATGTATGACATTGACAACACACCAATCGGATAGTCGCGATAGTGAGAGTGAAGACGCTACATTTAGTTTCCACTTTGTGAAAGAACATTTGTGGGGAAGATGTGCACCCACCTGGCCGGGCTGGTCTCCGGCACCGCGCAGCGAAGTCCCGCCCGCCTCCGAGGGCTTCCCTCCGCGCACAATACCTCGGTGGAAAGTCCACTTCTGCCATAGCCAATACAGAACCATAAGCACAAAACTATAAGCACCCAACCATAAATGCTTTTTTTTTCTCAAATTATTGATCAAAACTGAATCTGAACCATTTTTATAGCCTCTATCCCATATGACATAAGTCTACATGCAGAGCAAAAATAAGTTAAGTTTTGCAAAAGACTTTCAATTTTTTTTTTCTTTTTTGGTGTTCATGGTTAGAAATTGTACATTTTCTATCCTAAATTTTGAAGATACCACTCTGCATTTCTATATACTAACTAGTGCCAAATCCAAATATAAATAAAAAGGCATAAAAACTATCATTGTTGGACAATCCAGATACAATGCCATCAATCAAAAAGTAATTTCGATGTTTAAGATTTGTTTAAATCTGGGACTGCACACAATGGAACAAATAAAGCAAAAATATAATTATAGTAAGACAACCTTTACAAAGTAAGCAAAATAATTATGTCAAATAACATCAGTCTGATTCATACATACCTTCTCATCATTGTCGGACTCTTTGTCTGAACCTCCTGGTTCGGAGCCAGCTCCAGACTTTCCTGTCCCGGAACTTGTAGCATTTCGAACCTCACCAACTACATCCATTAAGGAAGTCCGAGCTCTGGTTTTCTTCCATGAATAATAATATTTAACCAGTGATGCTATTGATTTGTCTGGCAACTGTTAAAATAGAATAAAAAAGATAATTGAAGATAAGTTTATTAGTATGTGTTACAAGACCAAAATAGAATCAGCCCTAGAAAGTCACAAAATAAAATTTACAAAGGCAATGATGTAGGTATATTTCAAAACAAAGATATGCATTTGACCAGCGAACTAAAATCTATGGAACATTGCACTGCGAGCGGGTTGTACTTTTTCGGCCCCGTGGTGCCATTTTTTAAGCAATATTTGTTTGCCATTAAACTTCCATAGATTTTAGTTCGCTGCATTTGACTTTTTAAATATTTTATTTTTTAACTTTTATGTGTACAAGTGTGTAAAAGTGTACACCAGAGTCGCATTACAAATTTCTAGGGCTGCCACCTCTCCGGATTTGACCCGGAGTCTACGGGTTTGAGTAGTGGATGTCCGGGCTACGGGTTTAACATCGATGTCTCCGGGTGGCGCCTGACAAAAATCGCGCTGCGCGGCCGTTTTTCTACTGTAAACTAACAAGATTAAATTAACTAGATCAGTGGATGAAAGTGTCTAAAAATCGCGCTGCGCGGCCGTTTCTTTACTGTAGATGAGAAAGACAAGACTACAAAATTAATGGATAAAACTAACTAAAAATCGCGCTGCGCGGCCGTTTCTCTACTGTTGCCTGACAAGATTAAATTTACTAGATCAGTGGATGAAAGTGTCTAAAAATCGCGCTGCGCCGCCGTTTCTTTACTGTAGATGAGAATGACAAGACTACAAAATTTATGGATAAAACTGACTAAAAATCGCGCTGCGCGGCCGTATTTCTACTGTAAACTAACAAGATTAAATTAACTAGATCAGTGGATGAAAGTGTCTAAAAATCGCGCTGCGCGGCCGTTTCTTTACTGTAGATGAGAAAGACAAGACTACAAAATTAATGGATAAAACTAACTAAAAATCGCGCTGCGCGGCCGTTTCTCTACTGTTGCCTGACAAGATTAAATTTACTAGATCAGTGGATGAAAGTGTCTAAAAATCGCGCTGCGCCGCCGTTTCTTTACTGTAGATGAGAATGACAAGACTACAAAATTTATGGATAAAACTGACTAAAAATCGCGCTGCGCGGCCGTATTTCTACTGTAGACTAACAAGATTAAATTTACTAGATCAGTGGATGAAAGTGTCTAAAAATCGCGCTGCGCGGCCGTTTCTTTACTGTAGATGAGAAAGACAAGACTACAAAATTTATGGATAAAACTGACTAAAAATCGCGCTGCGCGGCCGCTTTTCTACTGTAGACTGACAAGATTAAATTTACTAGATCAGTAAATGAAAATGTCTAAAAATCGCGCTGCGCGGCCGATTCTTTACTGTAGATGAGAAAGACAAGACTACAAAATTAATGGATAAAACCGACTAAAAATCGCGCTGCGCGGCCGTTTTTCTACTGTAGACTGACAAGATTAAATTTACTAGATCAGTGGATGAAAATGTCTAAAAATCGCGCTGCGCGGCCGTTTCTTTACTGTAGATGAGAAAGACAAGACTACAAAATTAATGGATAAAACTGACTAAAAATCGCGCTGCGCGGCCGTATTTCTACTGTAGACTAACAAGATTAAATTTACTAGATCAGTGGATGAAAGTGTCTAAAAATCGCGCTGCGCGGTTGTTTCTTTACTGTAGATGAGAAAGACAAGACTACAAAATTTATGGATAAAAGTGACTAAAAATCGCGCTGCGCGGCCGCTTTTCTACTGTAGACTGACAAGATTAAATTTACTAGATCAGTGGATGAAAATGTCTAAAAATCGCGCTGCGCGGCCGTTTCTTTACTGTAGATGAGAAGGACAAGACTACAAAATTAATGGATAAACTGACTAAAAATCGCGCTGCGCGGCCGTTTTTCTACTGTAGACTGACAAGATTAAATTTACTAGATCAGTGGATGAAAATGACTAAAAATCGCGCTGCGCGGCCGTTTCTTTACTGTAGATGAGAAAGACAAGACTACAAAATTAATGGATAAAACTGACTAAAAATCGCGCTGCGCGGCCGTTTTTCTACTGTTGACTGACAAGATTAAATTTACTAGATCAGTGGATGAAAGTGTCTAAAAATCGCGCTGCGCGGCCGTTTCTTTACTGTAGATGAGAAAGACAAGACTACAAAATTAATGGATAAAACTGACTAAAAATCGCGCTGCGCGGCCGTTTTTCTACTGTTGACTGACAAGATTAAATTTACTAGATCAGTGGATGAAAGTGTCTAAAAATCGCGCTGCGCGGCCGTTTCTTTACAGTAGATGAGAAAGACAAGACTACAAAATTAATGGATAAAACTGACTAAAAATCGCGCAGCGCGGCCGTTTTACTACTATGGACTTGCAAGACTACAAAATTAATGGATAAAACTAACCAAAAATCGCGCTGCGCGGCCGTTTCTTTACTGTAGATGAGAAAGACAAGACTACAAAATTAATGGATAAAACCGACTAAAAATCGCGCTGCGCGGCCGTTTTTCTACTGTAGACTGACAAGATTAAATTTACTAGATCAGTGGATGAAAATGTCTAAAAATCGCGCTGCGCGGCCGTTTCTTTACTGTAGATGAGAAAGACAAGACTACAAAATTAATGGATAAAACTGACTAAAAATCGCGCTGCGCGGCCGTATTTCTACTGTAGACTAACAAGATTAAATTTACTAGATCAGTGGATGAAAGTGTCTAAAAATCGCGCTGCGCGGTTGTTTCTTTACTGTAGATGAGAAAGACAAGACTACAAAATTTATGGATAAAAGTGACTAAAAATCGCGCTGCGCGGCCGCTTTTCTACTGTAGACTGACAAGATTAAATTTACTAGATCAGTGGATGAAAATGACTAAAAATCGCGCTGCGCGGCCGTTTCTTTACTGTAGATGAGAAAGACAAGACTACAAAATTAATGGATAAAACTGACTAAAAATCGCGCTGCGCGGCCGTTTTTCTACTGTTGACTGACAAGATTAAATTTACTAGATCAGTGGATGAAAGTGTCTAAAAATCGCGCTGCGCGGCCGTTTCTTTACTGTAGATGAGAAAGACAAGACTACAAAATTAATGGATAAAACTGACTAAAAATCGCGCTGCGCGGCCGTTTTTCTACTGTTGACTGACAAGATTAAATTTACTAGATCAGTGGATGAAAGTGTCTAAAAATCGCGCTGCGCGGCCGTTTCTTTACAGTAGATGAGAAAGACAAGACTACAAAATTAATGGATAAAACTGACTAAAAATCGCGCAGCGCGGCCGTTTACTACTATGGACTTGCAAGACTACAAAATTAATGGATAAAATTAACTAAAAATCGCGCTGCGCGGCCGTTTCTTTACTGTAGATGAGAAAGACAAGACTACAAAATTAATGGATAAAACTGACTAAAAATCGCGCTGCGCGGCCGTTTTTCTACTGTTGACTGACAAGATTAAATTTACTAGATCAGTGGATGAAAGTGTCTAAAAATCGCGCTGCGCGGCCGTTTCTTTACTGTAGATGAGAAAGACAAGACTACAAAATTAATGGATAAAACTGACTAAAAATCGCGCTGCGCGGCCTTTTTTCTACTGTTGACTGACAAGATTAAATTTACTAGATCAGTGGATGAAAGTGTCTAAAAATCGCGCTGCGCGGCCGTTTCTTTACTGTAGATGAGAAAGACAAGACTACAAAATTAATGGATAAAACTGACTAAAAATCGCGCAGCGCGGCCGTTTTACTACTATGGACTTGCAAGACTACAAAATTAATGGATAAAATTAACTAAAAATCGCGCTGCGCGGCCGTTTCTTTACTGTAGATGAGAAAGACAAGACTACAAAATTAATGGATAAAACTGACTAAAAATCGCGCTGCGCGGCTGTATTTCTACTCATAGGCTGGCAAGATTTCTAGATTAGTGGATGAAAGTGTCTAAAAATCGCGCTGCGCGGCCGTTTCACATATACTATGGATTTACTAGATTAGTGGATGAAACTATTGAAACTGTCAAAAAATCGCGCTGCCCGGCTGTTTTTCTACTCATAGGCTGGCAAGATTTCTAGATTAGTGGTTGAAACTGACTAAAAATCGCGCTGCGCGGCCGTTTTTCTACTGTAGACTAACAAGATTAAATTTACTAGATCAGTGGATGAAAGTGTCTAAAAATCGCGCTGCGCGGCCTTTTCTTTACTGTAGACGAGAAAGGCAAGATTAGTGGATGAAACTGACTAAAAATCGCGCTGCGCGACCGTTTTTCTACTATAGACTGACAAATAATTCCTAGATTAGTGAATGAAACCAAAAATATAAACGCTCGAGTTTAAAAAATCGGATTTTCCTTACAGTTGCCAACTTATTTAATTTAAATAAATAATATTTATTTACCTACCCAAAGTATGATTTATTAAAAAAATGCGATTTCTCGAAAATCTCCGGGTGTGCTCTTGTTGAAAGGTGGCAGGCAGCCCTACTAATTTCCCAGCAAAAATGTAAACAAAGGTGTTGCCAGAACAAAATAACACAAAAGGAAATAGTATATTGCTAAGTCTAGAAATAAACACACTTACATGTTTTTTCATCACAAACCTAATAAAAATAGATAAGATAAATATCTACTCTGAAAAAAACAGTAATATAATTTAATATTTAATAAAAACAGTTTTATAATAGAGAACATTTTTATGATTCTGTGCACACATCAACTGCAAACCGTACCTTTGGTCATTTTATAAAATTTGATAAAAAATAGACCCCCGTGAAGATAGCCACCCCACTACGAGTGCCCATGTTTTGAGGGTGCAGGACGTTAGTTTAGCGTTAGTTTTGATTTGTTTTGGGAAAAAAATCGTTTGTTTCGATTTCCTTCATACTTTTTTTTAAAAAACAAAAGTGGGGTGGCTATCTTCACGCTAGCCACCCCATTGCACCGATTGGTTTTATTTAAAGGGTATTCGATAGATATTTGTTAGTTTTGTTTGTTTTGATTGGAGTTTTCGTTTGTTTAGATTCCGTATTCTCTAGAAAAAAAATCAAAGTGGGGTGGCTATCTTCACGTGAAGATAGCCACCCCATATGACAAAATAAAATAAAAAATTGCGCATATGATTGCTTTCCGTTAGTTTTGATTTGTTTTGATAAAATTTTGTTTGTTTTGACAAACCAAAAAAAGTTATGGGCATTTTAAATTTTGAAGGGCAATCACTCCTGCACGCACTAACAACCTGATAAACTCATTTAAATGGAGTAGTTTAAGTGAGGAATCATTGAAAAATGCTAAATCTAGGTATGCCCATCAAAAAATACTGTTAGTCATATAAAAATTAGGCTAAAGATAGGTAGATACACATAGGCAAAATACTCAAACCGCAGAATTCCGATTGTACGCAGGAGAAACGCTATTATGATATTTGTTTGAAAGAGTGCCCGCAACAGACTAGGTTTAAATAAAATATTCAAGTTTTAGCTATGGCCTAACATAAATCGTTTCGTTTGTTTCGAAAAAGACATCTGTGTAGACCAGGCTCAAACATACGGTTTGTTATAATTACGGATTCTCTTAAAACTGCTACAAGTATTTGTTTTGAGGGAGCGCCCGCCACTGACTAGGTTCAAATGAAAGATGTAAGTCTTAGCTATGGCCTTACATAAAAAGTTTCGTTTGTTTCAAAAAAGACAACTGTGTAGACCAGGATCAAAAATTCGGTTCGTCATAAATACCTACTCACTTCAAACCGCTACAAGTATTTGTTTTGAGGGAGCGCCCACAACTGACTAGGTTCAAATGAAAGATGCAAGCAAGTCTTAGCTATGGCCCAACATAAGTCGTTTCGTTTGTTTCGAAAAAGACAACTGTGTAGACCAGGATCAAAAATTCGGTTCGTCATAATTACCTAGTCACTTCAAACCGCTAAAAGTATTTGTTTTGAAGAAGCGCCCGCAACTGACTAGGTCCAAATGAAAGATGCAAGTCTTAGCTATGGCCAAACATATGTCGTTTCGTTTGTTTCGAAATAGACAACTGAGTAGACCAGGATCAAAAAATCGATTTGTCATAATTACCTACTCACTTGAAACCGCTACAAGTATTTGTTTTGAGGGAGCGCCCGCAACTGACTAGGTTCAAATAAAAGATGCAAGTCTTAGCAATAGCAAGACTAGGTAATTATGACGAAACGAATTTTTGATCCTGGTCTACACAGTTGTCTATTTCGAAACAAACGAAACGACTTATGTTGGGCCATAGCTAAGACTTGCATCTTTCATTTGAATTTAGTCAGTTGCGGGCGCTCCTTCAAAACAAATACTTGTAGCGGTTTCAAGTGAGTAGGTAATTATGACGAACCGAATTTTTGATCCTAGTCTACACAGATGTCTATTTCGAAACAAACGAAACGACTTATGTTGGGCCATATCTAAGACTTGCATCTTTCATTTGAACCTAGTCAGTTGCGGGCGCTCCTTCAAACCAAATACTTGTAGCAGTTTCAAGTGCGTAGGTAATTATGACCAATCGAATATTTGATCCTAATCTACAAAGTTGTCTATTTCGAAACAAACGAAACGACTTATGTTGGGCCATAGCTAAGACTTGCATCTTTCATTTGAATTTAGTCAGTTGCGGGCGCTACTTCAAAACAAATACTCCTAGCGGTTTGAAGTGACTAGGTTATTTGGACGAACCAAATTTTTGATTCTGGTCTACACAGTTGTCTATTTCGAAACAAACAAAACAACTTATGTCGGGCCATTGCTAAGACTTGCATCTTTTATTTGAACCTAGTCAGTTGCGGGCGGTCCCTCAAAACAAATACTTGTAGCGGTTTCAAGTGAGTAGGTAATTATGACAAATCGATTTTTTGATCCTGGTCTACTCAGTTGTCTATTTCGAAACAAACGAAACGACATATGTTTGGCCATAGCTAAGACTTGCATCTTTCATTTGGACCTAGTCAGTTGCGGGCGCTTCTTCAAAACAAATACTTTTAGCGGTTGGAAGTGACTAGGTAATTATGACGAACCGAATTTTTGATCCTGGTCTACACAGTTGTCTATTTCGAAACAAACGAAACGACTTATGTTGGGCCATAGCTAAGACTTGCATCTTTCATTTGGACCTAGTCAGTTGCGGGCGCTTCTTCAAAACAAATACTTTTAGCGGTTTGAAGTAACTAGGTAATTATGACGAACCGAATTTTTGATCCTGGTCTACACAGTTGTCTATTTCGAAACAAACGAAACGACTTATGTTGGGCCATAGCTAAGACTTGCTTGCATCTTTCATTTGAACCTAGTCAGTTGTGGGCGCTCCCTCAAAACAAATACTTGTAGCGGTTTGAAGTGAGTAGGTATTTATGACGAACCGAATTTTTAATCCTGGTCTACACAGTTGTCTTTTTTGAAACAAACGAAACTTTTTATGTAAGGCCATAGCTAAGACTTACATCTTTCATTTGAACCTAGTCAGTTGCGGGCGCTCCCTCAAAACAAATACTTGTAGCAGTTTTAAGAGAATCCGTAATTATAACAAACCGTATGTTTGAGCCTGGTCTACACAGATGTCTTTTTCGAAACAAACGAAACGATTTATGTTAGGCCATAGCTAAAACTTGAATATTTTATTTAAACCTAGTCTGTTGCGGGCACTCTTTCAAACAAATATCATAATAGCGTTTCTCCTGCGTACAATCGGAATTCTGCGGTTTGAGTATTTTGCCTATGTGTATCTACCTATCTTTAGCCTAATTTTTATATGACTAACAGTATTTTTTGATGGGCATACCTAGATTTAGCATTTTTCAATGATTCCTCACTTAAACTACTCCATATAAATGAGTTTATCAGGTTGTTAGTGCGTGCAGGAGTGATTGCCCTTCAAAATTTAAAATGCCCATAACTTTTTTTGGTTTGTCAAAACAAACAAAATTTTATCAAAACAAATCAAAACTAACGGAAAGCAATCATATGCGCAATTTTTTATTTTATTTTGTCATATGGGGTGGCTATCTTCACGTGAAGATAGCCACCCCACTTTGATTTTTTTTCTAGAGAATACGGAATCTAAATAAACGAAAACTCCAATCAAAACAAACAAAACTAACAAATATCTATCGAATACCCTTTAAATAAAACCAATCGGTGCAATGGGGTGGCTAGCGTGAAGATAGCCACCCCACTTTTGTTTTTAAAAAAAAAGTATGAAGGAAATCGAAACAAACGTTTTTATTTCCAAAACAAATCAAAACTAACGCTAAACTAACGTCCTGCACCCTCAAAACATGGGCACTCGTAGTGGGGTGGCTATCTTCACGGTGGTAAAAAATAGTATTACGAGTAGTAACATTTGTCTTTTGGTATTGGGGGGAACGAAGATGCTACGTATTTTTGATAGTTTATATTTAAGTAAAGTTTTCTTATCAGTTTGTTTCAAGAACTTTTAACATCAAATATGATGAATAAAATTTCTAATACCATCCTATTTTAAAATTACCTTGACATTATATTTATTATGATTTTGACATTCAATAACTTCGTAGCTATTGGTTTCCCAGGTATAGTCTAAAAGACAAAAATGATCCTGATGATAGGCGGAATGCGTGGACTTCAGCTTCGTTGAGGGTCTTGTTACACCCGTTAAATGTCATCCCATACAAATTGCAGCCGATGGAATACGATATGAACTGTCAAATGAATACGATTACCTTACGCAATTCCACCCGTTTGTCAAATTGACAGTGACGTTTCTTTGTTTACATTTTTGCTGGGAAATTAGTGGGATATCCAAAAGTTGCGGGTTCGATTCCCGTCTGAGTATTGATCTGGTGCGAGTCGTATTTTTTCTAGTATATTATTTAGTATTGTATAAAAATAGCATTGTGAATGCAAAAATCTCAAATTTAAAAATTAGTAATGCGACTTTATGTATAATTATCTCTTTTCCAAATAGTTTGACCACATCCTGCTGTACCATATGCACCATTGCCTTGCACCATCAATGGTGTAGATGACACTAATTAGTTTGCTTCAATATGTTTATTATACTTAACCTTCCAAAAAAAGACCTCAAACTCACATACCCCAGGAATATTGCAGGAATTTTAAATCAAAATAAATCAGATGTTTATTATCCTAGCTAAGAGATTGCCGTGTGCACCCTTTTATGCAATCCTCAGACCATAGAAGTAAGGTCTGAGATGCAACCTCACATACACTGACCGCTAATTGGGAAACACTGCTATGGTGTCCTCACAATGGTGCAGATGACACTATACTATACTATCAATGCAGGGTATCATCAAACGAATTAATATCATTTGCATTTAGGGTTGCCAGATGCCCATTATTTTACAGGTTACCCTGCTAAGATAATACAGAAACCTGTAATTGCGAAATTAAAATATGGGGTAAAAGAATCTGTGGTCTAAATTATCTTCATAAAAAACAGCTGTTTTGATTGTTTCCCGTAAAAAAAATATAAACCCCATATTTTTTATGCTGGTAACCCTTAAATCAAGTAGTGGCAGGTGCAACCCTATTATCACCATTGATGGTGCAAGTCAATGGTTCATACGGTACAGCAAGGACCACATTTTGACTTACCATTTGTCGTATCCTGTGAAAGCTTTTTCCATGAAACTGAAAAGCTTGTTCAAACAAAACTTTGTCTTCAACTGTCCACTCATCAGGAAAAGGTGTGAAGTTGGCAAGGTCCATGGAGGCTCGGTTCAAGTCGTGCTTATGCCAAAACAACATACCAAGTGCCTGTTCACCGTTATAACCATATTTCTCTTTAGCTGTTGTTATGTATTCATCCACTAAAACAACCAAGAAAATTGTAGTATGTGTTTCTCTCACTATTATACCTATTTGATAGGAATACTCACATTTTATATCAGAAATGTCAGCGGTAGGAGACCATACTAAAAGTGCACGGTCAGATATCAACTCAGGCTTCCGTTGCTCAACAGGCTCAAGTTCAGGACATACAGCCTGGAAGTCTCTTCCCACTCTTATCTTCTCGGCTGCAAACGGTACTACTGCTTGGTGGTGTATTACATGGGCAGATGATGAGGTGAGGCAGCATGAAGGCGAATGATGAAAGCACAAAAAATAAGCATGTCAGATGGCATTTCATGAATAGTTTTAGGTACCCATAGTCTTCTAGTGTTACAACACATAAGGTGATTAGTAAAGCAACTGATATTGGACAAATAGTTACACCAAGTTACAATACCCATAGTCTTCTAGTATTACAACACATAAGGTGATTAGTAAAGCAACTGATATTGGACAAATAGTTACACCAAGTTACAATACCCATAGTCTTCTAGTATTACAACACATAAGGTGATTAGTAAAGCAACTGATATTGGACAAATAGTTCTAGGTACACCAAAGTTACAAAAGCTATTTACTTTTATGTACCTACTTTCAATAATTAATACTAACAAAGACCCAATGTAAGCGCTTCTAGAAATTTATCATACCATTTTCATCTTCAGAACTGGAATCTGGACTTCCATGGCCATTGGGGCTTGGCCCCCTCGACCGCTTCCCGTTTCGAACATCATTATTTCTCTCAGCCAACACCATGATTGCACACTTATTAACACAAGTTTTTTATTAAAATTACACAGCACACTAATTCATTTGAAAAATTAATCAATAAATTGAGAATTAAATGGAAATTCGAAGCTTCGCACTTGAATTCAAACGTGATTCAAAACCACCGCATCAATAATTTGACAAACCAGTCACTCTGTGCGTCAATGCATTCAATGGCGTCTGTAGCTTGAGAGCAATTCAATCACTTGGTGATGTAAACACTGAATTAAACTTTTCATCGTTGTGCATGTTATTGATATCATCTGCGTGCATTGCGGATTGTTTTTTCATTATATTTTTTAGACAAATGAAAATGTATTTAAAATTTAAATAATCCCTAAGTTTCTTACAAAATATAAAATAAATTCGCAGCTTATTCACACTTTTATGATACTAGCAATACTTGGGTAGAGGTTGTTTGCAATGCTTTGCGTCACATAACATTGATTAATTGATGTAAAACAATAAAAAATCCCTAAAAATTGTAATATATACAGCCTTGCAAAGAATTAGTAGATATAAGCTGATCTTAACTAGCAATGAACATTAGTAAATTAATAAATAAAATAATCCATAAAATAAAAGTAAAAGTAGTTTGCATTCAACTGGGTTTTTTTGTGCACTGCTAGATGACGCTAGCAGCGGCAGCGGGTTTTCGGAAGCTTGCACGTAGGCTCTGCTAGTTCTTGCTATTGCTACGATACGATACGATTGCAAATAAATTACGTTTACATTTAACTATTAACAGTGTTGCTTTCTCTGTGCTATTAATTAAACTTCATATAACTATCTACAACGATTACATAAACATGGTTTACATTACAATACTGATTATTGAACAATAACTAGCTCAATTAATTGTTCCGTTCATGATCAATAAGGCCGGCCACACACAGACGGAATCACGTTACGGAATTCCGTACATACGTGATTCCGAACGCAGCTAATCCATACAAATCTATGGACTACCACACACATACGGGATTTTTCCGTACGGAATCTTCATACATTATCGAAATTCCGTTCGGAATTCCGTAACGGGATTCCGTCTGTGTGTGGCCGGCCTAATTCTCAAAAAAATTGTACCCTACAATTTTTTTGTTTTTTTTAAGTGTTTCTTTACAGACTTTTAAAGGAAAATTAGGTGCAGCCAATGTTAGATTTTGTTATTTAATCATTGGAACCAATTGGAAATGAATTGGAACCATTATAATTATCTAGGTATTTGTTTTTGTTTTTTTTGGACATGGTTGCTATTTGCGATCAATTTTGCCTACTTAGTGTAGGTACTTACCTACTATTTATTTCATCACAGTAAATTATGAAAACAATATTTTTACGTTAAATATTGTGTTATATTGATTGAGGAACCATGATAAACATATTTTTAATTTATTTTTTTTATTATTCCTTACAAAATTAAGTGTGGTGAATATCAATTTGGATACCTAGGTAAAACATGACATCTTTTTTCCAATTACTTAACTATAAAATTGTATGTATATACTAGGCTAAATTAATAATGTTCAACGTCAAAACTTGTAATTTTCTAAAAAAGATTTAATGAGCAAATAATGTACCTAATTTAGAAATTATTACAATTTTGTAATTTGGGGACAGTAACAAAATTGAGTTATAACCCGCGCGCGATGAGAATGGTATAATACCTTTTGGAACTGAGACGCGCACGGTACCGCTAACGCGGCAGCGCGGCGCTGTACACTGCTTTACAGTCTTTTTCAATTCACTTTGACAAGGTCCCTTACCATTCTCATCGCGCGCGGATTATAACCAAGGAAAAAGTAAGGATTCATTCATACTGAGGTAGAATACCTACTTTGTATTTTTCTATTTATTTATTATAATATACCTTAATGTAGGTAGATATGACTTCAACAACATAGGAATATACATATTGAAAAACCAGCCTAGTGCGAGTCGTATTGCGCACGAAGGGTTCCGTACCAAAAACGGCAAAAACAATTGTTATATGGGAGATTGGAAATATTCAAAGAGGGCTCCTCTTTGAATATTTATTTTATTCTGTTTTTAGTATTTAATGTATTAGCGCTACAGAAATACATCATCTGTGAAAATTTCAACTGTCTAGCTATCATAGTTCATGAGATACAACCTGGAGATACAACACACAGACGGACAGACAGAATTACAGAAAAGACAAAATTATTTAAAAATATTTTTAGACCGTTTGGGAAAGACAATAATATGATATATAGATACTCTAGCCTATTCAGACTACGTTACCATTAATTATGCCATGAATTTTGACCCGGGCAACGCCGGGTTTCGCTGCTAGTACTTTATATAGAAAAAAAATATGTGAACGTTTCTTAATAATACAATGGGGTTGGTAAACTTTTTCGAAAAGAATTGTTTTATATTTTTTTTTGATAGCACAAGTTTGAAGAATAAAGAAAATAATATTATGATTTTTTTATTTTACCTTGTTAACTAAATTTTTTTTTTTTTATATTATTATCGCGATAAAATATCAAACATACGGCTGAACACGAAGTTCCTTTGCATTTACTGATTTAAAAATCTGATTGACAGATTTGACAGACAGTGACAGTGCATTAAAATATCAACAACTATTTGTTGATATTTTAATGCACTTAGTGTATCAACAACTATTTGTTGATATTTTAATGCACTTAGTGTATCAACAACTATTTGTTGATATTAATGCACTTAGTGTTTAGATAACAGTTTTAAATTTTTTGTACTTAGTGAGTTTTACTTGTCACCCCACGATATTTTGAAGGATTGCAAGATTCTTATAACATAGCTAAAATTATGCAATCATAAAGCCCATAGCCCAGGAAAAAGTCATCTTAAGCATAGGTGCATTACTTTACGGAATTCCAAGTAGCAAAAATCACTAAATCCAAAACTATTTGTTGAACTCGGCAGGTAAAAGTTCACTTACCTTACTCCATTTTATACTTAGTGAATTTTTCCTGCCACTCAACAGATAAAAATAACTTTTGTTACTTAGTGTACCTGTATTCACTCACTAAGTACTTTTTAATGAATATTTCCTAAATAAAACTATATTTCTATAAAACTGGTTATTAGTTTTAGAATGTACAATATTAAGCATCATATTCATAAAAAATAATCAATTTTTTTTCATAAAAATTAAACATTTTTTTTTATAAAAATTAAACAATTTTTTTTTCAAAAATAAAAAAAATTGACGTCAAAAACACTATTAAAATGTTAATTACTTCATTATTTATTTTCGTCAATTAGTGAGTTTTACTTGTCACCCCACGATATATTATATATTCCCCTCAAAATGTAATTTATATTATTGGGAATACACGGTAACAAGTTTGATAGATATGTACTTAAAATTGAGTTTTTTCTGGGATAGTTTAAAACTTTTAATAATTACTTAAAATAATCGAAACAATGGTTAGTCAAGGGTAATTATTCAACTTGAAATGTAAATACACCTGTTTCATTTCAAGTTTCGTACTATGACCTCAACGGTTAGTATGAAAGCAGGCCTTCCTGTTCAAGGCCTACTTTTGAACTGAACGGTTCCTTATTTGCTGATGGTAAGCCAGTTCAAAAGCAGGCCTTTCTTATTTGCTGATGGTAAGCCCCCAGTCCCCTTGTGCCTAGGGAAATTTGATATTTTTCACTTTATACATTTTCCGCCCAAATTGTGGTGTAGGCACCTCCAGAAGGAAAAAAAATAAAGATTATTATTATTATAAGCGGTCCGAATCAATATTGTCGAGAGCGTGCTGACAGCGTGCTAATGATTCGGACCGTTATTGAAAGACGTCACACGACGCTGTAAGCATATATCTATGCTGTAAGCACTGAGGCGTGTTTTCGTTCAGCGAGCGATTGCTAGCTGGCGCTACCGGTGCTGTTTTCGTTTATGCTAGTGACGTCACGCTGCTGCCGATCGGCAGGTCGCAGCTCGCAATCTGAGGCGTGTTTTCGTTTAGCTAGCGGCCGCAGCGATGCGCAGCTCATGACGTCACAAACTGCTGCGCATGTGCTGCGGGAAACGAAAACGGGTTTTTATCAAGCGATGGTAACCAACCAAGTTACTTTTTTGGCGCGAAGTGAAAATGAACCGAAATACTAAAAGTGCTTTAATAGGTCTTCTGACAGAAGAATTCTGTAATGATTTTATATAATATACATAATTTAGATAATTTACCGAACTGGATCAACAACAACAATACCGCTGACAGTGACATATAAATTACTCTATGACAGCAAGCAGCGATGCAAACCACCTTTGGAGGAGGATTGCAGATTGCGAGCTGCGACCTGCCGATCGGCAGCAGCGTGTCGTCACTAGCATAAACGAAAACAGCACCGGTAGCGCCAGCTAGCAATCGCTCGCTGAACGAAAACACGCCTCTGCAATCCTCCTCCAAAGGTGGTTTGCATCGCTGCTTGCTGCCATAGAGTAATTTATATGTCACTGTCAGCGGTATTGTTGTTGTTGATCCAGTATTCCAGTTCGGTAAATTATGTATATTATATAAAATCATTACAGAATTCTTCTGTCAGAAGACCTATTAAAGCACTTTTAGTATTTCGGTTCATTTTCACTTCGCGCCAAAAAAGTAACTTGGTTGGTTACCATCGCTTGATAAAAACCCGTTTTCGTTTCCCGCAGCACATGCGCAGCAGTTAGTGACGTCATGAGCTGCGCATCGCTGCGGCCGCTAGCTAAACGAAAACACGCCTCTGGGTTGCGTTCGGAACCTACGCTCCCAGACTGGGTCCCAGTAATACGTTGGCGTAATTCGGAACGCGGCCGGCCCACATCTCACGTCAAACTGACAAGCAAGTGACCTGTTGACAGACTTATTTTAGCTGCGTTTTTTTGGGAACGTATTTTCTCTCATTTGAAGAATGTTATCAAAATAGATAACGATAATGCTTCTTTACAATACAGTTGTAAGCATATAGTGAAGACGTGTTAGTAGGAAGCGCATAAGAAGAGTTTTATAAAAATATGGCACTACCGTAATTAGAACCGCATTGTGACTATTTTGTTTTAATTGTTTCGCTTTTTAGGGGTATATTTTGAGTGTTATGTAACGAATTTAGTTTTGGCTGAAGTGCTAGTGCTTTATTGTAAAGATGAGGACGGTGGCTTTGATCAGCGGCGGCAAGGACAGCTGCTATAACATGATGCAGTGCATCGGCGCCGGACACGAGATCGTGGCGCTGGCCAACCTCCAACCAATGCTGAAAGGTTTCTGTCGTCATGTCAATCAATTTAGGAGTGTTCACAATTATTATTTGATTTGAAGTAATAACAAAAAATGTTTATTCTATTCTCTGTTATTGTAATTTTAATACAAAAATACCGAACTTTTTAGATGAACTGGATAGCTATATGTACCAAACTGTGGGTCACCAAGGGATTGATCTTTATGCTGAAGCAATGGCCCTCCCACTTTACCGAGAAATGATCACCGGCTCTGCAATGGACCAAGGGAGAAATTATAGTCCAAATGAAAACGATGAGGTAGAAGATTTGTATAGGCTACTTGTTAGGATAAAGGTAATTATTATATTGTTATACTAGCCTCCGCCCATGACTTAATTCGCGTGGACATTTAGACCATAAAATTCCATAGGGAACCATTGACCAGGATAAAAAGTATCCTATGTTTTAATCCAGGCTTTAAACTATCTGTCTGACAAATTTCATCCATATTGGTTCAGCCGCTTTTGCGTGACTGAGTAACAAACATCTAATTTTACCGGTACCATTGTACCGATAAAGTTTAATTCTATATTTAACGGTAATTTTACCGGTACAATAATTTTAACGTTATTTTTACTGGTAAATTTACAGATAACATGATTTAACGGTAATTTTTTTTAACGGTATTTCAATCCCTGATCCACACTTTCACATTTATAATATATTTATATTGTGTTGTATCAACATGGAAGAACTACTTATTGACACTAATGAAATAAAAAATTAAAGCCTATGGTTTCTATTATATTATTTATCTAGATAAGAAAATCACACTACACCAAATTATTCTAAAACAACACCTGAATTTAATACACACATCATCCGTAAAAGTGTTTTTATTAGAAAATGCTCTCAATTAACAAATTAAAAATGTTTCTATCACTGCCAATATACATAAACCACACAAGCACACACTCATTACACATTTGTTAAGAAAACAACCTTGGATGGTAATAACCATCTGTTATTTTCTTACTAGAAACAATTACTAGTTGCATTAAAGTGATTTTCAAATTAATTCCATGACATTGTGTATACCATCACTACTTTCTTGTCTTTCATGCTTGCTTGTTCTTATCATGAAAACTGCATTTCTTATCAATAATAGGTAGTCAGAAAAGTTAGGGGCCATCCATAAATGAGGTCACGAAATTTAGGACCTCTCCCTCCCCCTTGTCTTGTCGCACATTGTCACATTTCGTCAACCCCCTCCCTTAACGTGTGACGTAATTTATGGATGGCCCCTTAGCGGCCTTTTTGAAGCATGAATTTTGCATGTTATATTTCTGGCAATATTAAACTTAGGCGAGAGTGTATATCGATAAATAAATATTGCTTGCCAGCCAGGGTTGAAAAAATCATAATTTTTTGCAAAAAATCAAAAATCACTGATTTTTTTCAAAAAATGATCGATTTTTTGCTTGAGCCTTTAAAATCCACTAATTATAGAGCGTGAAACCACAACGCGCTTTTGTTTGACTTATTTAACACTTTAATTTGGAAGAAACCCAAGTAAAGATCAATAAAACTGTTCAAAATAAAAATGCCTGGTAAAAGTTAAATATTAGGACAGATGATTTGGCGGTTTTTTTTAGAAGAAAAACAGTATAAAGCAGTAATTCTAACACAAAGTTACATTTAATATACATTTTTATGTCTATCAATTATTTAAAATTAAGAATTTTTTATTTTTTTACAAATAGGAAAGAAAAAAGGCAATTTGATTTAATCAATGATTTTTATTCAAAAATCACTTGATTTAAATCAATGTGATTTAATCATGCCAACCCTGTTGCCAGCTGACTTTCTGGTAATAGTAAAGTTGAAACAAACAGATAATTGTCTTGCTTTTTCATATTTTTAATAATTTTTATTAGATTTGTTTTGCAATTTTTTTTTTGATAAGGGTTCAGAGTTCAGACCCATTAATAAAAACAATATGAATGCTGCTAGTGTTCAAAGAAAGATTTGTAATGTTAATGGAGTAGATGCTTTGTCAAATACTACTGTGCAAGGGCGTCGCCAGCTCATGGCCCAGGGGAGGGCAAGTTAGTATTAAGGAGGACGAGAAATAATATGAATTGTAGGTACAGTCAAGAGCATCTAGTGAATTTATTCATGTTTTGAGATGCCGGATTTATCGGAAAACCAAGTCAATTGCACGGCCTTAGGACTTTGGTCACCTACTTTGCAGTTGGCTATATTTTTTTAATCTCTAGGGGGGGGGGGGGGCAGCTGCCCCCCTTGGCGACGCCCTTGCTACTGTGTAAAAATAATTTAGCGGTTTCAGTTCTAGTAATTTTAATGATAAAGATGTTCCTTGCTGTGCTATCTTTATTATTTTTAGTACAAAAAGTCCGCAATCTTTTCCGACTACCCAATATGATGAATGAACTTTATTTTTAAATAAAGTATTGTTGTTTTAGGATGATTTAGATATAGAAGCAGTTGCTGTTGGGGCCATATTGTCAGACTACCAAAGGATAAGAGTGGAAAATGTGTAAGTAAGCTGTCAAGATCCATGATTTTCTCTTTTTCCACTCTTTATTTATAAATAAAGCTGGTACAGACAGACTTGCGTTGCTATTTGATGTTTAAATTTGCCACGTAGCATCAGCTTTTATAATGTGTTTCAAACTCATTGGCAGCTGTGAAGTTATATAGCCACTATGCGCATAGTTGCGCACCACCACTCACCTCTCCCACTCATCGAAATTGTGTTCCGTGCATCGTACACTGTACGTACATCATTACAAAACTGCTAAAATATACAACCTGGGGTGGAATTGCGTAAAGTAATCGTATTCATTTGACAGTTCATATCGTATTCCATCGGCTGCAATTTGTATGGGATGAAATATACAACGAAGCCGAGGTCTCCGTATTCTGCCCATCATCAGGACCATTTCTGTTCAAAATTATTACTGGGAAACCATTTTGATTTTTGGTGTTAAAAAAGCATTGCATGCATTACCACGCAATGTGACGCGTACAATAGGCCGCGCCTGCGAGTGTATGCTACACAGTTGCGTGCGGCCGAGTTGAAAGGCAGCGTTTATGTGCGTGCTCATTAGATACATCGAGTGTCGACGTTTTGAAGCCATTGTTTGTTACGAAATACTTGAAATTTTGATAATTTTTCTTTAGTCAAAAAGTAGGAAATAACGAATAAAGGAAGAGAAAAAATTGACTTTGACCTTTAATAACTTCGTAACTATTGGTTTCCCAGGTATAGTCTAAAAGACAAAAATGATCCTGATGATGGGCGGAATACGTGGACTTCGGCTTCGTTGAAGGTCTTGTTACACCCGTTATTATGATACAATAAGAACTGTCAAATGAATACGATTGACTTTACGCAATCAGCTAGCTGGTCAAGTTAACTCGGCACCTGAAGCGAAAGCGACCCCTCTCCTTTTCTCCTTGCCTCATGCCACCGTGGCTATGCCAGTGTTATTAGCGATACGATAATTTATCTATCGAAAATTTCCAAAAAATTGACGACGGTGGCGCGAGGCAAGGAGAAAAGGAGAAAGGTCGTATTCGCTTCGCGTGCCGAGTTAACTTGACCGGGCTATATAATTCAGATCAGATTTGCCCTCATCAATGATAATTTTAGAAATATTGAATTTCATTACAAAACACTGGTGTATGTTTGTTGCAGCTGTCATAGGCTAGGTCTTGTCTCCTTAGCTTATCTATGGAGGAGGAATCAAAAAGAATTACTTCAGGAGATGATAACAAGTGGTGTTGAAGCTATTATTATTAAGGTGAGTTTAATTTATAAGTTTTAGAGTATTTTTTTATTATTAACTTAAGTAATTTAAAAAAAACTAAGTTTTACTCAAAAGAAGTGGAAACTTTCCTTATCAGTTTTATAAATATTTGTTTAACAAAGTCCAATATTATCTGTCTATAGTCGGTTTATTCTTACTTGTCTTAAGTGGTAAACAATCTTCACCCAACTCTTTATTGAAACACCAGTTATAATATAAAATACAACAAATGGTTTTCCACTCATAGATTACGAAAGAAATTACGAATTATTAGTGACAATTTCATTTAATAATTTTAGCAGATTTGTAACATAATATAATACTAAATCATAAGAAAAAATACAACTCGCACCAGATAAATTTTCGGACGGGAATCAAACCCGCACATATAAAAGAAATACAACATATTTTTCTTCTTCTTCTTAAGGGGCCATAATAGGAAAACATGGTTTGCGCGGGCCATATTTTTATATAGAAAACGTTAAGGTTGTAGCAACAAAAAAAAACATACGACAAGCTAAAGAGATTATCTAGTACCTACAAGTATTAAATTGCGTATAAACCTCACAGATGATTGTAAAAAAAATCAGAATATCATCAAAAGCGCTTGTCGCGGGCCATATTTTTGCCGTAAATAATAGCGGAAACGTATTGAATTCTACATCAAAATACACTTTAACGTACTGAGCAGTTGCTCCAATACCTTTTTTTAAGAAAGATAATTGTGCTAAAGATTATGATGAAAAAACAACGAAAAACATCGAAAAAGTGCAGAAGTGAGGTTATTTTCCATACTCTTTACACATAAAAAAAAGACAGAGACAAGTGATTTCGCGTAACGGAGCCTTAATGCACAATGTCATGTCACGTAGTGTAGATTTACACGATTGGGAAAATTATTCAATGAGGTTTTTGAAATTTACACCCATAAGCAGATTTGTAAAAGACGTGTGACAACTGTTTAAAGCTGTTTACTAAATAGGACAAGTAAGGATAAACAGACTATACTCTTTAGTCATAAGCAGATAGATAGCGTCTACACATTAAAATGCTGTTTTATATTGTTTGTTATTTATTATAATATTATGATATTTTTCAAATCTAATCTACACTACTTAGTAATATTTGAAGGTCTCTAAAGCTACTCATCTGATTTCTGTTTATTAGAATAGACCATCGGTAGAAATAGGTTGACGCGAGCCTTGAAGTTAACTTAAACAAGCAATCGATTTTCGGAACTGTGACTTCACTGATACGTGTGGATCAGGCTTTAAACATATCCTTCCCTCATGCTGAGTTTCGTGTATCGAACACAGGTGGCTGCGTTAGGGCTGGACCCTCGGGTTCACCTAGGGCTTTCACTGCCAGAAATCCAGCCGCACCTTCTAGTCATGCAGGAGAAGTACGGCCTCAACGTGTGTGGCGAGGGCGGGGAGTACGAGACCTTCACGCTCGACTGCCCGCTCTTCAGGAAACGATTGGTCATGTGAGTTATTCATCATCATCATCATATCAGCCGCACGACACCCACTGCTGCTTTTTATTAATTAAGTAATAACTACTATTGTAATGAAACTAATATACTTACTAATATAATATAATGATAAATAAGTGTTTGCTATCTATTATTGTTGTTGTGCCTGACAGGGTCCATAGTGATCTAAAATATTATAATTTAAGAACTACTGTAACACTGTGGAATGCAATAAATGATTTGAGTATTGAAGTCATCAAATGATATTATTTATCATACAAACGGAATAATAACTATTTCATTTTATTGTGGGGCTCAAAGATAAATTTTAATATGACAAAATGACCCTCCACATATAATTTAAAGCCGCTTTCAGTATCTTAGCTGACGCATTATTATTCATTAGTCATATAGACAGATACCGGCACATAACTTAGCAAAGCAAGACAAAGATGAGGCAAAAAATGCACAGCAGCTACAAACACTAAACTCGGCGCATGTTTTGTCTCATCTTTGTCTTACTAAGTTATATGCCGGCACCTATAGCAATATTTGTTTTTTCTCTAAACAGCGATGAAAAAGAACTAGTAATACACTCAGACGATCCAGTCGCACCAGTCGGCTACCTGAACCTCAAGCTTCACCTAGAACCAAAGGAGAACGCCCACGAGCTCAAACTACCTCCAACCATCAAAACCGCCCTCGACTACGTAAACGACTTGAGCGACACCGTGTTCAGCGACATTAGCGACATGGAACTGAGCGAGACAGAGCTAGAGTCCATCGAGAAGTTGGAGAAGGAGGAGATGAAGAAAAACGAATTGAACCCTTTGCTCATTTGCAATGAAAAGTCTGAAGTGTCCACTAGTCTAGATGTTACCGATTGCCAAAATGAAAGCTCTGAAAGCATAGAAGACGGTTATAATTATGACGAAGCGCACAACGAGTATGAGAAGCAGCCGGTGGTAGACCACAGATCTATTTATGGGAATAGACACGGCTGGTACTTTATCGGCGGCATCATCGGCGAAGGCGTTGATACTGGGCTCGCGACGGAGATCGCATTGAAAAAACTCATTAGTAGGTAAACTTGTGCAAAAGCTTTATTTATGTTAGTAATAATTAGTTGCATGCATCTCTTGACAGCGATATTTAGGCGAACAACTCTCGTTAATTTGTGTTTTTTTAAGGCTCGCTTACGCCGCGGGCGCGAGTCAAAATTAGGTATCGAAGCGCTACCCACACAGCGATCGACGGACTTGCGCGGTTCACGCACACATCTACGCTTTAACAGTGGTCCGCTTGCGCTCAATTTAATACGAGTAGTACACCTACTCGAGCGTTATGAATATAAGATTCTTGGTAGTAAGTATTTAAATTACTTAAAATGCATATCTTCTATGGTTTTAGGTGGGCACTGCTAGGGCACAGGCCTTCATTATGGGTTGATAAGGAGGATGGGCCATAACCCACCACGCGGGCCCAATGCGGATTGGTGGGTGTTAACGACTGCACTTAGCCGGGACCAACGGCTTAACGGGCCTTCCGAAGCACGGAGGAGCTCGAGATAATAAATTTTGGTCACCCATCCCATGACCGACCCTTGCGAACGTTACTTAACTTCCGCAATCGCTGGGCCAGGCGCTAAACCACTGCTCCACCGAGCTCCTCACTGCTAGGGCACAGGCCTTCATTACGGGTTGGTAAGGAGGATGGGCCATAACCCACCACGCGGGCCCAATGCGGATTGGTGGGTGTTAACGACTGCAAATGCAGCCGGGACCAACGGCTTAACGTGCCTTCCGAAGCACGGAGGAGCTCGAGATAATAAATTTTGGTCACCCATCCCATGCCATGAGCAACCCTTGCGAACGTTGCTTAACTTCCGCAATCGCTGGGCCAGGCGCTAAACCACTGCTCCACCGAGCTCCTCACTGCTAGGGCACAGGCCTTCATTATGGGTTGGTAAAGAGGATGGGCCATAACACCAGGCGGACCCAATGCGGATTGGTGGGTGTTAACGACTGCAAATGCAGCCAGGACCAACGGCTTAACGTGCCTTCCGAAGCACGGAGGAGCTCGAGATAATAAATTTTGGTCACCCATCCCATGACCGACCCTTGCGAACGTTACTTAACTTCCGCAATCGCTGGGCCAGGCGCTAAACTACTGCTCCACCGAGCTCCTCACTGCTAGGGTACAGGCCTTCATTACGGGTTGGTAAGGAGGATGGGCCATAACCCACCACGCGGGCCCAATGCGGATTGGTGGGTGTTAATGACTGCAAATGCAGCCGGGACCAACGGCTTAACGTGCCTTCCGAAGCACGGAGGAGCTCGAGATAATAAATTTTGGTCACCCATCCCATGACCGACCCTTGCGAACGTTGCTTAACTTCCGCAGTCACTGGGCCAGGCGCTAAACCACTGCTCCACCGAGCTCCTCACTGCTAGGGCACAGGCCTTCATTATGGGTTGGTAAAGAGGATGGGCCATAACCCACCACGCGGGCCCAATGCGGATTGGTGGGTGTTAACGACTGCAAATGCAGCCGGGACCAACGGCTTAACGTGGCTTCCGAAGCACGGAGGAGCTCGAGATAATAAATTTTGGTCACCCATCCCATGACCGACCCTTGCGAACGTTGCTTAACTTCCGCAATCGCTGGGCCAGGCGCTAAACCACTGCTCCACCGAGCTCCACACAATGCTAACACAATAACTTGTAATAAATTAGGTATTCAGATTAATTATTATTTAAAAGAAGACAACCCTGAAGTCGTTCGAAATAAGAGCTACGCGATAGAAAGAGAGGCAACTTCTAGGTGAATATAACTGTAGGCAAGGGAGCGGTGTGCGACCTGAATTGCACTTTATTGCGTCTGGGATAAAGTCGCTATTTATTTAAATGACTTTGCGGAGTGGATCTTCTGTACTTGTACTATTATGTATTCTGTGGTTTTAGTACTATTTTGACAAGAAAACAGCAACGCAGTGTATAAAAATAATATAAATAAGCCAAGATGGCAGCAATTTTTTTGCGATTAACATTGCGTTGTTATTTCCTTGTCAAAATAGTACCAAAAACCGAGTTTCCTCGAAAAAGGCCCATAAACAAAAAAGTAGGCTCTTCAAATTTTCTTTCTTTCTTCTTTAAAGTGAAAGTGAAAGTGAAAGTGAAATAAGCTTTATTCAAATAAACTTAATAATTAAGTACTTTTGAATCGTCTATATTTTTCTACCACCCGTTCCAGACTTTTTTAGCTGACAAGAAGAACGGGCGCAAGAAACTTATCAGCTGTAACAGCCATAAGTAACGATATTTACAAAATTGAAAATAAATTATTTATCATTTTCAATTATAATTATTTTTTTTTAAATTTTTAATATTTTTTATATTATTTTTATTAATAAAAATGTAAAAAATATAAAAATACAAGATGGCGGCCAACTTTTTTGTTTGTGGGCCGATTTCGATAAAACTCGGTTTTTGGTACTACTTTGACAAGAAAACAGCAACGCAATAATAAAAATATAAAAATCCAAGATGGCGGCCAACTTTCTTGTTTGTGGGCCGATTTTGATGAAACTTGAAATGATCTTCGATTTTTTATATTTTTATAATTGCGTTGCCGTTTTCTTGTCAAAATTGCAACAAAAACCGAGTTACAGTTGGCCGCCATCTTGGATTTTCATATTTTTTAAAGAAGAAAGAAAGAAAATTTCGAAGAGGCTACTTTTTTGTTTATGTGCCTATTTCGATGAAACTCGGTTTTTGGTACTATTGTGACAAGGAAATAACAACGCAATGTTAATCGCAAAAAAATTAGCCGCCATCTTGGCTTTTTATTTTTTTTATACACTGCGTTGCTGTTTTCTTATCAAATTAGTACTAAAACCCGAGTTTCATCGAAATCGGCCCACAATCAAAAAAGTTGGCCGCCATCTTGGATTTTTATATTTTTTAAAGAAAAAAGAAAGAAAATTTAGAAGAGCCTACTTTTCTGTTTATGTGCCTATTTCGATGAAACTCGGTTTTTGGTACTATTGTGACAAGGAAATAACAACGCAATGTTAATCGCAAAAAAATTAGCCGCCATCTTGGCTTTTTAAATTTTTTTGTATACACTGCGTTGCTGTTTTCTTGTCAAATTAGTACTAAAACCCGAGTTTCATCGAAATCAGCCCACAAACAAAAAAGTTGGCCGCCATATTAGATTTTTTATATTTTTAAAATTGCGTTGCCGTTTTCTTTTCAAAATAGTAACAAAAACCGAGTTTCATCAAAATCGGCCCACAAACAAAAAAGTTGGCCGCCATCTTGGATTTTTTTATATTTTTAAAATTGCGTTGCCGTTTTCTTGTCAATATAGTAACATGAACCGAGTTTAATTAAAATCGGCCTACAAAAAATAGTTGGCCGCCATCTTGGATTTTTTATACTTTTATAATTGCGTTGCCGTTTTCTTGTCAAAATAGTAACAAAAACCGAGTTTCATTAAAATCGGCCCACAAACAAAAAAGTTGGCCGCCATCTTGGATTTTTTTATATTTTTATAATTGCGTTGCCGTTTTCTTGTCAAAATAGTAACAAAAACCGAGTTTCATTAAAATCGGCCTACAAAAAAAAGTTGGCCGCCATCTTGGATTTTTTTATATTTTTAAAAATGCGTTGCCGTTTTCTTGTCAAAATCGTACCAAAAACAGAGTTTCATCGAAATCGGCCCAAAAAACAAAAAAGTTGGCCGCCATCTTGGATTTTTATATTTTTATTATTGCGTTGCTGTTTTCTTGTCAAAGTAGTACCAAAAACCGAGTTTTATCGAAATCGGCCCACAAACAAAAAAGTTGTTGGCCGCCATCTTGGATTTTTTATACTTTTATAATTGCGTTGCCGTTTTCTTGTCAAAATTGTAACAAAACCGAGTTTCATTAAAATCGGCCCACAAACAAAAAAGTTGGCCGCCATCTTGGATTTTTATATTTTTTAAAGAAGAAAGAAAGAAAATTTGAAGAGCCTACTTTTTTGTTTATGGGCCTTTTTCGAGGAAACTCGGTTTTTGGTACTATTTTGACAAGGAAATAACAACGCAATGTTAAACGCAAAAAAATTGCTGCCATCTTGGCTTTTTTATATTTTTTTTATACACTGCGTTGCTGTTTTCTTGTCAAAATAGTACTAAAACCACAGAATACATAATAGTACAAGTACAGAAGATCCACTCCGCAAAGTCATTTAAATAAATAGCGACTCTATCCCAGACGCAATAAAGTGCAATTCAGGTCGCACACCGCTCCCTTGTCCATCAGCCATTTTTGATGTCCCCACTACTGGGGCACAGGCCTTCCTTATGGGTGGTAAGGAGGATGGGCCATAACCCACCACGCGGGCCCAATGCGGATTGGTGGGTGTTAACGACTGCAAATGCAGCCGGGACCAACGGCTTAACGTGCCTTCCGAAGCACGGAGGAGCTCGAGATAATAAATTTTTGGTCACCCATCCCATGACCGACCCTTGCGAACGTTACTTAACTTTCGCAATCGCTGGGCCAGGCGCTAAACCACTGCGCCACTGAGCTCCTTGCCTACAGTTATATTCACCGCTCCCTTGCCTACAGTTATATTCACCTAGAAGTTGCCTCTCTTTCTATCGCGTAGCTCTTATTTCTTCTAACGACTTCAGGGTTGTCTTCTTTTAAATATAATTAGGTATAGGTATAATTAGGTATTCAGATTAATTATTATCTGAATACCTAATTTATTACAAGTTATTGTGTTAGCATTGTGAGGAGCTCGGTGGAGCAGTGGTTTAGCGCCTGGCCCAGCGATTGCGGAAGTTAAGCAACGTTTGCAAGGGTCGGTCATGGGATGGGTGACCAAAATTTTTTATCTCGAGCTCCTCCGTGCTTCGGAAGGCACGTTAAGCCGTTGGTCCCGGCTGCATTTGCAGTCGTTAACACCCACCAATCCGCATTGGACCCGCGTGGTGGGTTATGGCCCATCCTCCTTACCAACCCATAATGAAGGCCTGTGCCCTAGCAGTGAGGAGCTCGGTGGAGCAGTGGTTTAGCGCCTGGCCCAGCGATTGCGGAAGTTAAGCAACGTTCGCAAGGGTCGGTCATGGGATGGGTGACCAAAATTTATTATCTCGAGCTCCTCCGTGCTTCGTAAGGCACGTTAAGCCGTTGGTCCCGGCTGCATTTGCAGTCGTTAACACCCACCAATCCGCATTGGGCCCGCGTGGTGGGTTATGGCCCATCCTCCTTACCAACTCATAATGAAGGCCTGTGCCCTAGCAGTGAGGAGCTCGGTGGAGCAGTGGTTTAGCGCCTGGCCCAGCGATTGCGGAAGTTAAGCAACGTTCGCAAGGGTCGGTCATGGGATGGGTGACCAAAATTTATTATCTCGAGCTTCTCCTTGCTTCGGAAGGCACGTTAAGCCGTTGGTCCCGGCTGCATTTGCAGTCGTTAACACCCACCAATCCGCATTGGGCCCGCGTGGTGGGTTATGGCCCATCCTCCTTACCAACCCATAATGAAGGCCTGTGCCCTAGCAGTGAGGAGCTCGGTGGAGCAGTGGTTTAGCGCCTGGCCCAGCGATTGCGGAAGTTAAGCAACGTTCGCAAGGGTCGGTCATGGGATGGGTGACCAAAATTTATTATCTCGAGCTCCTCCGTGCTTCGGAAGGCACGTTCAGCCGTTGGTCCCGGCTGCATTTGCAGTCCTTAACACCCACCAATCCGCATTGGGCCCGCGTGGTGGGTTATGGCCCATCCTCCTTACCAACTCATAATGAAGGCCTGTGCCCTAGCAGTGAGGAGCTCGGTGGAGCAGTGGCTTAGCGCCTGGCCCAGCGATTGCGGAAGTTAAGCAACGTTCGCAAGGGTCGGTCATGGGATGGGTGACCAAAATTTATTATCTCGAGCTCCTCCGTGCTTCGTAAGGCACGTTAAGCCGTTGGTCCTGGCTGCATTTGCAGTCGTTAACACCCACCAATCCGCATTGGGCCCGCGTGGTGGGTTATGGCCCATCCTCCTTACCAACCCATAATGAAGGCCTGTGCCCTAGCAGTGAGGAGCTCGGTGGAGCAGTGGTTTAGCGCCTGGCCCAGCGATTGCGGAAGTTAAGCAACGTTCGCAAGGGTCGGTCATGGGATGGGTGACCAAAATTTATTATCTCGAGCTCCTCCGTGCTTCGGAAGGCACGTTCAGCCGTTGGTCCCGGCTGCATTTGCAGTCCTTAACACCCACCAATCCGCATTGGGCCCGCGTGGTGGGTTATGGCCCATCCTCCTTACCAACTCATAATGAAGGCCTGTGCCCTAGCAGTGAGGAGCTCGGTGGAGCCGTGGTTTAGTGCCTGGCCCAGACATTGCGGAAGTTAAGCAACGTTCGCAAGGGTCGGTCATGGGATGGGTGACCAAAATTTATTCTCTCGAGCTCCTCCGTGCTTCGGAAGGCACCCCAAGCCCCCCTCGGGCCCCTTGCCCCCTCGAGCCCACTCCAAGCTCCCCTCGAGCCCACCCCAAGCCCCCCCCCCTCAGGCCCACCCAGAGCCCCATTTAGCCCACCCAAGCTTTCTTCGAACCCACCCCGAGCCCCCCTTAAACCAACCACCAACCCCCCCTAGACCCACCCCGAACTCCCCTTCGAGCCCACCCCAAGCCCCCCTTGAACCCACCCCGAGCCCCCTTCGAGTCCACCCCAAGCCGCCCCATAGTTCCACCCCGAGCCCACCCCTAGCATGGTTTTATCATAGACTTCCTGTGGCCTTCTTTCGGCTCCATCATCAGGCACTGGAAACTACTTCCCGACAGAGTACTCGTCAAGACGAATCAAACGAGCCCAAACTCGATGGGATAGCATGGTTTTATCAAAGACTTCCTGTGGCCTTCTTCCGGCTCCATCATCAGGCCCTGGAAACTACTTCCCGACAGAGTACTCGTCAAGACGAATCAAACGAGCCCAAACTCGATGGGGTATCATGATTTTATCACAGAATTCCTGTGGCCTTCTTCCGGCTCCATCATCAGACCCTGGACTGGACCCAGTCTAGTAATAACTAATAATACAAATAATAAAAGATATCGGTAAGTTATTCATAATAATAAAGATACACAGTAAATACGAAGTATAATCTATAACTTACATACTTATTCACTATATTGCTTTTCAATCAAATTGTGATTCGAAACATTGTGCAAGAGACTTGTGTATGAATACGCTGGCATACGCTACTGCGGTCGTGGCTCAAAGTGACGTGCTCCTGCTCTGACGAACGGGCCGGGACTGAGTTCAGAAAGCCCTGAGCGCGGCTTATATATTTGCAACGCAGCGCTATACAAATTTGTATGGGGATTCCGGCCGAAAAAATTGAAAAGTTTAACAATTTTTTACACAAAATTAAAGTATATTTAATGGAAAAAAATCATTGTAGGTACTGCACAGTACCTTAAAGTGTATTTTGATTTAGAATTCAATATGTTTCCGCTATTATTTACGTCAAAGATATGGCCCGCGCAAAGCTCTTTTTAGGCGTTTTTAGTGATTTTCTAATTTTTTTTTACAACTATCTGTAAGGTTTATACACAATTTTATGTTTGTAGCAACTAGAGAAACTCTTTAGCTTGTCGTATGAATTTTTTGGTGACTACAAGTTTACGTTTTCTATATAAAAAAATGGCCCGCGCAAACCATGTTATCCTAGTACGGCCCCTTAATGACGACATGAGTTAAAAGAGTTGCTATATTGATCGGTTTTAATGTGACATCAACTGTTTAAAAAACAAAGTTTCATGTCACACAATGGTGTCGATTCGGTTAGCACGACTAAACTAAATTGACAGGACTATACTTAATTTAAGCATTCTGTTCTTGTCTTTTCGATACAGACAGAAAAGGATGGAAAACCAAATTTAGTTTAGTCCTGTCAATTTAGTTAAGTCGTTGCTAACCGAATCGACGCCAATATCATACTTAATGTTTAGCTTGGGGCATATATTATCATACTATACTTGTATATAAATACAATACTCGGGTACATAATGTTACCATGATTGTTTTTGGACTTTATCTAGTCCTGAAAAGCAGAATTAAATTTATTTACAAACTGTCCAGCTATACAAAACCGCGCTTACGATTTCGTTCAAATACTAGATGCATGCTTGCAGTGTGTCTGCGCCCTTAAAAACAACCGATAACGCGGTCAAATGTGTATCTCATAGATAAAGTAATGTGTACATGAAAGAGTGTTGTGATAGTAATTTATCTTACCTCTCAGTCATGTAATGAATGATTGATAAATCCTGTTTATTAATGGTTATTATTGATATAGATACAAGGGATATTATGCGTTATCGAATGATTGCAGATCATATTTTATATTAAAAAATATAAATCCGTCACTCTTTTACAACGTGAATTAATAAAATTTATGATCAATCATTTACAATATACATACTTAAGTAAACTACCAAACATGGGTAAAAACGCCCAGAAAACAATTTAAGATTGATCCAGTAAAATTGGTAAACTTGGGGTAACCTTGGGGTTGGTAAACTTGGGGTTGGTAAACTTTTCCAAAACTTTGTGAATTATATATTTTCTGGTAGCTTTTGGCTTTGGAGTCAGGAATAACCAATTGGGCGTATTTTTATTTTCTTGTACCATAGTTCATAAATATAAAACTGCAATAAAATACTATATGATATTTTTTTTCTAATCATAAATATATAAATTAACTGAATATTCATATGTTTTTAAAGTTAATACCATATCTTTTAAAATAAAAAATAGTTTAATGTGCTAGACCTGATAAAAGGCTCCATTGAGTTACGAATAATTAATAGAATTTTTACAAATTAAATAGGCCAGTAATTATAAAATAATATTTATTTGGAACATAATCAGTCAATATTACAATTATCTATTAGATATTAAACATTTAAACACAACTTGAGCAATAAAAATCTCTAAATGCTCTCCTTTGAGTTACAGATTGGTCATAAACCTACACTTTTTTTAGCTAATAACGTATTTTAAGATAAATTAGTCGATAAAATCTAACACAAATGTGAAATAAAGGCATTATAAAATATTTATTTGGTAACAAAATGGCACGTTAATTAAGGAACTTAATAAAATATCTTTAATTTATTAACACTAGGTTTGGTAGACATCACTCAATGGAATTACGAAATAACTAAATGGAAAAAGTAAAGCTTTGCTCACAAGAAACACTCACATATTGCGTGTTATTACAAAATATTTTAAAACACTGTTTAACTAAATTATGATTTATTTTTATATCATTTTTACCGTATTTTTATTTTACTATGTAGTAAAATCATCATAAAACCCATAAAGAATTAAGTAACTCAAAAACTATTAGGTAAACCAATTAAATAAAATTCTTTCATAGAAAGAATTTTTTTAGCGAGTAGCACTAATTACTTAAATTAAGGTATCAAAATATTGCCTTTAAAATAACTAGGTATTTTATAGGCAATATTTTGATAATTGAATTTTAATAAACAACTAGTTGTTTGACGTGCGCTGCAAAAAGGATTGTTAATACTTACATAAAATGATAGTCAAGAATGATCATGTATTAGTTTTAAATTATTCAAATCGGACCTTTCGTTTAGAAGTTATGACGGGTATAAAATTGTTTAAAATAAGAAAAACATCCCATGCCCGCTATGTAAGCTTAGCCTTACACTGCGTCTATGTAATTAACATATAAATTTATCGTTTCACGATAAAATTACAACTCTTAGTTGCTCCCGTGCGAAGCCTGGGTGGGTCACTAGTCAATTTACAATTTGCACACGCCCTTACCTTCCACTGAGTTACAAATTCATTCCAATGAGTGAAATGTTTCTCAGCCGACGTAACTCAATCCATGTGAGTGAAATTACAAAAAATATTTCACAGGTTATTATTTTTGCCTTGCATTAAACTTCATTTTAAATTGAGAGTGTATACCTTGATCTTTCTAAAAAATAACACATAAACACTTAAGTAATGATTCTTACCTTGGATTTGCCTTGAATATTCCCGTTTATCAATGGAAAATTTGAACAGCACCAAACTAACAACCACACGTATGAGCTTCTCGTTACGGTATATTAAATGGCTGACAGTGATGACGCTTTGAGTTGGTGTTGCCAAATTGAAAAATATATTTACATCCGGTAGAAAAGATAAAATATGGTTAGAAATTACCGTCACTCAGTAGGAAATTTCCACTAAGATCAATTTGAGTTACGAGAAATAAACTCTTATTGTGCAATATTTACGCTTGATATTTCCGTGAAAGGCATTTTGAACGTTCAGAAATATACAACTGTCTTTGGAGTCAGTAAAAATTCAAAGTTTTGGCGGCAACAGTGATGATAAACGTAAGATTAAACCACTACATTTAGTGAGTTACATAACATTTTAGTACTAACGAAAAGCTTACGAGTACTTTCAAAAAATCATAAAAAATACAATTTAAGGAAAACCTTAAAATAAACATCATAATTCAAAACAAAAATAAACACTTAATCTTAATTTTGTTATTCACATAGTGAATATTGCTAATGATCACAAAAAAAAAATTGCACAATTGAGGTGACACGTGAAAAAATGCAAGGTACAAAAAAATAAAAATACGCCCAATTGCGGAATTTTTATAATAGTTCATTTTAATTTAAATATTTTTTTTTTATTTACAGCACAGTACAATAAATCACTTACGGCTGTATGCGTAGGTAATGCCTTTGCTCCAAAGACTTTATATATTATGTTGTTGCTCAAAACAAAAAAAGCAAAGGTACAAGGGTCTGACATGCTTTGATAGAGCGAGATCGTCTTATTAAGATTCCTATAGGAGGAAATAGAGAAGAGTGTCATGTTTTTTCTCTATCACCGACCGGACTTTTTTTCATGGTCGGGTTATAGGCAGAGATCAACTAAGCAAAACAAACAAGTGGGGTTATACCAAAAGTGCCAGAGAAATTAAAGTTTTTGTGGATAACTCCCTAATTAATATTGAAGATTTATTATAAATCGAATGTGTAGTGTTTGTGTCTAGCATTCAAAATGGTGGGATGTTCGATATTTGGCTGCAAAAGCAACAATCAAAGGAAAGAAGCGGGCGTTACATTTCATGCGTGAGTACACTGTTTTCTATATTTTGATCACGTATTTCTTTCTCAAATCTCACAGGAACCAAGTTTCTGAGCTAAATCATTAGTTATATCATGAAATACCTGATAAATAGGAAAAATCTAAAAATTATTTCTAAAAATAACCTCGTAAACATTTGACATGCAAACCGGTAAAATTGCGTACATCTACGTAATAGTAGAAGTCAGCTTAGCTTTGACGTCCACTAAAATCAGTAGGTTTATAATTCGATTTCCGGATGCCTACTATATAGAAAATTTTCCCCAAAAATTACCCCATATTTCAGGGAATTTCTAGCGATTTCATTTTTCCAGATTTCCGACGGAAGATAAAACTCGTGAAAAATGGATAGAAGCAAATGGAAAAAAGAATTGGGTGCCACACACGAATTTGTTCAAAAAATTTTGAAAAAAATTGTTTCCGAAAAACAGAAAAACTAACGTTAATAAAAAAAGTTCTGTATTCCAACGTTTAATAAAGACTTTACCTGTTTTAATTTAAAGTTTATCTTTTTATTCCATTAACCACACAATCTCAATATCAACTACCTGAGCGAACCCCAGCTAGTTTACTATATCTCTCTTTTTTAGCAGGGCAGTTGTGTGTACTCCCGTCCCGACTGCAATGACGATTGTTATTTAACTTTAGTTCGATTTTAGCAGGGAAGACGTGTTTTTATTTTTCTTAATACCATTTATAATTATACTGAGTTTTTGCATGCTGGAAATGGCGAATTGTCTAAACATTTTATTAATATCTCTGCTGTACCACAATTACTGCGAATAAAGTTTATTTCCATTTCTATTCTATGTATACGTATGTTACCGTTAAAGTACGGAATCCGTTAATCTGCAGATTAACTGGTCGAGTCAGTTAAGAGGATTGTCAACCACGTGGTCTCCATACAAACGGCGATAACGTTTCCCACCCTCTAAACCTTAACCTACAGTAATTAATTTTTGGTATTTTTTTGAAATGCCTAAATACTAGGGCTGTACGTTTCGATTTTTTAAATATTTATAATAGATTTCGAAATATTTGCATTTTAGTGATTTCATACAAAACACAGAAGTGCCAATATTTTCAAATCTACAATGAATATTTTAAAAATCAAAACGTACAGCCCTAGTTTTTAGGCATTTCAAAAACATACCAAAAATTCATTGCTGTAGGTTAAGGTTTAGAGGGTGGGAAACGTTATCGCCGTTTGTATGGAGACCACGTGGTTGACAATCCTCTTAAAGCACAGAATACATAATAGTACCGAAATTTTTCTTAAAGTAGACGATTTCCGTGCTTTAACTAGTAATCTGCACATTAACGGATGCTACCCCGTTAAGGGTACTTTTTCTGATCATGGCAACCCCATATTTTGACGTCATAATATATCTATCCCTTACACCCGGTCGCTCGGTAGCGCATCTACCCCTTTTAATATACTATATCTATGCAAAGGTATGATTACTCTTTGTCACTGTCTGTCAATTCTGTCAATCAGTTTTTTTAATCAGTAAATGCAAAGGAACTTCGTGTTCAGCCGTATGTTTGATATTTTATCGCGATAATAATATAAAAATATATATTTGGTTAACAAGGTAAAATAAAAAAATCATAATATTATTTTCTTTATTCTTTAAACTTGTGCTACCAAAAAAAATATAAAACAATTCTCTTCGAAAAAGTTTATCAACCCCATTGAATGCTGTTTATTAGCACTTTACTAAACAATTAATACTTTTACACATCTTTACCAATTTGTTTATTCCAGTCGGAAGTAAAAAAATATTTAAGGCATTTTAGGCTTTTCAAGAATCTTAAGTATGTAATGTAGGTATTATATGTATAAGAAGTATTTTATAAAAAAAAAACTAATAGGCACTTTTAAATATAACGGAGCAGGAATTGGATTTAGGTATTATTTTTGTAACGTCAGCCACTTACATTTTCACTGATATCATAATTCTCGATAAATTCGATTCATTTGATATCTTAAATAGTTGTTTTCACGTGATGTTCAGCCAGCCGGCACTAAAATGGCTGTGGGCCTTATAAAAACAAACAATTTATAAAGATAAGTAAATAAAATGCTTGCGATAAGAAAGTCGGCTTCAAAAGGCGTTTGGTTGCGATGTCAATTATCGGCTTTTGTAAACCAAACATGTCTAATTCGTATTTTATGATTTACCAAACATGCTTATGTATCTGTTTTAGGCTCAATTTATACCAAGGGCAAAGAAATTTCTTTACCGTGGCGAAGAAAAGCGTCTGGTATCGTAGGATATGATTCAACCGCCTCTGTGGTCTAGTGGTTCGCCCACCCGTGTAAGACGCAGGGGTTTCGGGTTCGATTCCCAGAAGGGGTACAATTTGTACTCGGTTTGGTTGGTGGTAGGGCTTATTTCAAGTTCGCCTCGCTAGCTACCACCATCTTGGCTATCTACCATCCGAAGCCATAACAACAATTTAAAAATTGTTGTGTTCCGGCAGTTAGAGGTAAGATAGCCAGTTTCTTAGTGATGACTGATGAGGATTCCGGGCGAGAAAAAATATGATTTTTAGGGTTTTATTATGTACTAATTACCTGGAGCCGCTTGTCGCGCCCCTTGGATACCACCTTGGATATCCACGCCACCCGGGGGCGAGCCCCACCGGTTGGGTACCCTTAGTCTAAATGGAGACTTGAGCACCTGCTTGGAATCATGATAGTATGGAAGGTTGTTGATTTATGGACAATTATAGCTTTGGCGCGCGACTCCTCTACATGGTATTTCGTTTTTCGTAAGAACTTCGGGAATAATATACCAAGTTCATCAAAATTGGTTCAGCGGTTTTGGTGTTTGTCTCTTTCACACACTGATGTTGACTTCAAGGAAATTATAAGTACTTCGTACAACAGTACTTATAATTTCCTTGGATGACTTAGATATAAAACGTATCATAAAGAATGTTTACGTTGACGTCGGATGTCACGTACCTTAAGGAAGGCGCATCCCCCAGCAGTAGCGACATAAAAATATATGGGCCTATTTCATTACTACGGTCATTTGCATACATTGCGTTGTCTGTTAGTAGTTTACTTTCTAGTTTCAAATTAGCGACGCAATGAACAACAAACGATCGGTGTAATTTACTACTGTATTGTTTATAAAATAGGCACTTGATGATGCTGCCCCCCTACTCTGACTGTCAAAAGTAACATTGTAGTGATGTTGTGATTGAGATGGCGTGGATATACGCGTTGTGTAGCTCTGTCTCTATCACAACATTACTTTGATGTTGCTATAAAAGCTTAGAGTACGGCCCCCTGATCCTTCCCTAATGCGAGGCTTTATTCCAGCGCTGTTGCAGTCCGCGGAGATGTGTCTGCCGGACGTGTGTTCTGTGAACATCTACATGCGTGACATGCAGGAATATGCCGCGTTGAATGACGTGTATCGGAGACACTTCAGCTTCGCCAACCCGCCGACGAGAGTCTGCGTGCAGTGCCCTCTGCCGGACGATGTGGGACTCATAATGGATGCTGTGAGTATTGGCAGGTTCAAATTCTTCGTTTTATGTTTTGACGGTCCGCTTTTCCCTTGTGGAATTCCCAGTGGCACCTAACCTAGCTACAGTCTTATCCTCATGTTAGTTAGACTAAGTATACCTTTGACATAGCATATTCGCTTTAAAGAATTTAGCTGCTTGATTGGACTTCATACTTGGAGGCAACAAAATTTGTGTGGCGACGCTGTTGCCCATGGTACCTAACCTAGCTACAGTTCTATTGTAGACTCTATTCCTATTACATAAGCAATATTTTGCTTTGTAGAATTTAGCTGTGGACATCTTTGAAATTTTGATACATCCCTTAGATACCGACTGTTGCTCAGTTAACATTTTTATTGAAACAGCCAATCCTATAGGTGGCACACAAACCGATCACAAGCGTCCAAGATAACGACGGCCACCCTAAGGAGCGAGTAACGATGCATGTGCAGGGTATCTCGCACTGGGCGCCGGCCAATATTGGACCTTACAGTCAGGCTATCAAGGTATGTTATTGAAATTTATAAAAAACAGTTTTTAGAAACTGTTAACTCGTATTGTGCGTTGTCTGATTTGTAGTACCACAGATAATATAATACTATAGTCTGTTTATCCTTATTCCTTACTTGTCTTATTTAAACAATCAAACAATCTTCACCCAACTCTTTATTGAAAAAACAATTATAAAATGCAACAAATGGTTTCCCACACATAAGTAGGACAGGTTCAGGACTATTTGAATAACAGAAAACAAAGGGTTAAACTTGATAATCATACTAGTGACTATGTTGACGTGCACTACGGCGTACCTCAGGGCAGTGTACTTGGCCCAACACTATTCTTGGTGTACATAAACGACTTATGCTCTATGGATCTGTTAAACGCAAAAATTTTCACCTATACGGATGACACTGCCATTGCCTTTTACGGGCCAAGTTGGAGTGACGTCAAATTGAATGCCGAAAGTGGTATGGTTTTAGTTGCAAAATGGCTTAAACATAACCTCCTTACACTAAATACTTCCAAAACCAACTACATTTGCTTTAGTATAAGAAATAATACACAACCGGAAGAAACTTTCAGCGTCAAAATACATGATTGTAAAGAAGTAGGAAATAATGTATGTAAGTGTCCGACTATAAATCGTGTAAATCAGATAAAATATTTGGGTATATTGATTGATCATTTATTATCTTGGTATCCACAAATTGAATTAATATCTTCTAGAATCAGAAAATTTATTTGGTTGTTTAAAACATTAAGATACGTAGTTCCATCACTTAAAGGCTCTAGAAATTTACTAAAAGAAATATATCTTGCTCTAGTACAGTCAATAATTACCTACTGCATACCTGTTTGGGGTGGAGCTTATAAAACTCGTTTTATTGAAATTGAAAGAGCTCAGAGATCATTATTAAAAGTCATGTATTTCAAAAAGCGACGTTTTCCCACTGAGGAACTTTATGAAATCAGTAACTTACTTTCTGTTCGTAAACTTTACGTTATCTTTACAATAGCAAAAAAACATAAAACAATAATATATGATCCTAATATAGAAAATAGGAGAAGAAAAGACATCGTCACAAAGGTGCCTACCACAAAAACTGTGTTTGCTAAAGTTCAATATGGCGCAAGATCAGCTAGTCTTTATAATAGAGTTAATAAAATAATAAATATTTATAATAAACCACATCATGACTGTAAAGCTAGATTACTAACTTGGATCAAAATCCTTAGCTATGAGGAAATTGAATTAATGTTGAGATAGGTTATGGATGGAGTTAATTATGGTTCAATAACTATTGAAAACACACACACACACACACATACACACACACACACACACACACACACACACACACACAAACACACACACACACACACACACAGACAGTATCTAAAAGAAATATTTCGTTTTACTTATATGGATAAATAGATTTATAGAGTGAATCTTTTTAGTTTTGTTATTCATATAAGTCAAATTGCAAAGTTGTAATTTCTAAGTAAGCAGTAAAGTTATAAGTAATATTTTTTCTTTTAAGTAAAAAAAAAAACACATGTTCAAATGTCACAATTAATTAAGTTATATGAAGAGCAGAGTCTTTTGGTACAAGTATTTCTATGCTTAAAAGAAGACTCTGGCCACTCGCTACTGTAAAATGATATTTGAAGGTAAATAAATATTTTTGTTTTTTTTTTTTTTTTTGAAGTAGATTACGATGGAAATTACTAAATTATTAGTAAGTAATAATTTGATTATAAGACAACGTATGTAGGTACGTTTAGTCGCATAATGTCTAATTCGCGAAATGGCGAGTCTGGAAAGGACTAATTCTTAAAAAGACTAATTCGCGAAATGGCTAATTCTGAAAAGGACTAAGTAATTCGTCAAAGAGCTAATTCTTAAAAAGATTTATTCGCGAGCTACAGAATCATACGTTTATGTGCGATGCAAATTCGTGTCCAAATAAAGTGCTCAGCTCACGTCACGGCCTACATCCAAGTTTGCGCTAGTGGGTCGACTGGTGGACGATTTGTTAATCAGCCAAATTATCCTGCCATCGAATAGGTGGGGGAAGTGATCAGCACATGCGGCCAGATCGCGCTAGTGCCGGGCAGCATGCAGCTGGTGGGCGGCGGCGCGCGGCGGCAGTGCGCGCTCGCGCTGCGCCACCTCACGCGCGTACTACGCGCCGTGCACCCGCGCGCGCACATACGCAGCGTGGTGCAGGTGCGTATAGGCGTGCGCCCCGCTAGTGCCGGCAGTGCGCGCTCACGCTGCGCCACCTCACGTGCTGCGCGCCGTGCACCCGCGCGCGCACATGCGCAGCGTGGTGCAGGTGCGTATACTGGCGTATCCTGTTAGTGCCGGCAGTATGCGGTGGAATTCCAGTCTAAGAGTAGCCTTACAAAATCGGAATGAACAATCGCGGTTGTTGGCAGTCGTTTACTAGATCGTTTGCGCAAGTAATTTTGGCCAGCGCCGCCCTCCCTGACTATACGGACAAATCTGCAGCTGAATGAAGATGCGGTACTTAAATATGTTTTTTTTATGTTTTTCTTGATTCACTCTAACTAAATAGTCCGAATCACAAACAACAAGTCTGTCATAACATAACAAACAAAAGTCTGTCTGTATGGCAAATGCCTGTCATATTATATTTTTTAAGCTGACACGATTGCACATTAATGCCCGCTTAAAATTGAACTTTAAACTGATTAACATATTAGTTTCCGCTGAAAATGTAACTAGACATTATTTTGAAACAGAGCGTGTGCTACGTGAGCGCGGAGTACGGGCGCGCGGTGGGCGAAGCGCGCAGACAGCTGGAGCGCCGCACGGCGGGCGCCATCGTGCAGTGCGCCGTGGTGGGCGGCCTGCCGCGCGCCGCCGCCGTCGAGTGGCACGCGTGGGCGCACACAGACAACAACAGATTCGACTGTACGTACTGGTCAGCGCCAAATGATCTGTGGCCCTACCATGAGTTGATGAAAACTGTTTACGTTACCGTAAATATCGGATATACTGCTTACATTCAATGCGAGTGAAAGAGAGAAAACGATAGTTTACGGTAACGTAAACTGTTTGCATCAACTCATGGTAGGGCCACTGAGCGTTCAAACCTACCAAAGGCCATTTTGTCGGGTTCAGTTCGGTGGCTATTTTAATTATTTGCAAATTGTTTTATAGTGGATATTGTGTCTTAAAAATTTGACATAGATCAACCATATCCCAAGCCATTAAGGTGCACTTTCTCTTGTTCTCAGACAAGAAATGAAAATGCACTGCACCTATAATGTCTTGAGAAAAGGTTGTCCATCAGCCATTTTTAATGTCCCCTCCCCACTGCTAGGGCACAGGCCTTCCTTATGGGTGGATTAGGAGGACGGGCCATAACCCACCGCGCGGGCCCAATGCGGATTGGTGGGTGTTAACGACTGCAAATGCAGCCGGGACCAACGGTTTAACGTGCCTTCCGAAGCACGGAGGAGCTAGAGATAATAAATCTTTGGTCACCCATCCCATGACCGACCCTTGCGAACGTTGCTTAACTTCCGCAATCGCTGGGCCAGGCGCTAAACCACTGCGCCACCGAGCTCCAGAAAGCGAGAAAAGGTTGATCTTTGTCAAATGCTCAATATGATGATGTATAAAAAAATTGTCTCAGGAGTAGGAATAGGCATGACGATTTTTTTTTTATTTTATGTTACATAAATTACCTCTCAGAAAAGGAAACATTGGTAATAGTACATTACTGCAGCGGCACGCAAGACAGGCATTGAAGGACGAACGTGAAAATGTGGGCCGAGGCGAAGCCGAGGCACACATACGTGAGTCCATCAATGCCTAGTTGCGGCCAAGGCTTGTATAGTACTTTTCTCAAATAATGCGCGGAAATTCAAACCAAGAAGGTATTTTTAACTTTAAATTTTTATTTCAAATTAAAGCAAAAAATTGAAAAAAGAAGAAAGGAGCCAGTTTCTTTATTTTTTGGAGTGTGCACATCAAGGCCTTTCATTTGATACCCATGTTGAAAAAATTTTTTTTTCCAGTTTTTTCCTTTTTTTTTTTTTTCAGTTTTTTTGGAATGTACTCATCAAGGCCTTTCATTTGATACCCATATACCTATGTATTAAAAAAAAAAGTTTTTTTTCTTTTTTTTTTTCGTTTTTTTTCATATTTTTGGAATGTACTCATCAAGACCTTTCATTTGATACCCATATACCTAGTGTCAACCTCTTTCCCTGGCCCGGCTAAAGGCAGGGAATAGAGTGAGCAGATTTAATGATTATAAATAAAAGAAGGAGTTTTCAAGTGTATAAGTAAATATAATAAGAAAAACAAACAATGTACATGTATCTAAGCATTAAAAAAAATATTAAACAGTAATCAAATCTAAAATAGGTAGACCTAGTTTGTCTTATTAATTTTAAAACAAATGAATGGGGTGGGTACCAAATCTTTTGCTCTCTTAAAATAAATACGGAAGATTATTTAATTAAAAAGAATTTAAAGTTATTTACTAGAGAATCGTGGTCATAAAGGGTACGATTTAATACCGTCGTCGTCGCACCGAAGTTGCAGTATTTCTTGCCAAATAAAAGTCATAAAAATTAGAACGCCCTTACTTGATGCAGACGAAAAGCTCGGATAAACTTCAGGATCAGGACTGAAGCTGCAGAACTTCGCAGATCGTTAACTGTCGCAGATCAAATTCATAAAAACAATCAATGAATTATAGGGAACCAGTCAAATGAAAATTATCATATCATATAGCATCTCTATATCATATTTATCATATATCTATCCCTCCTCTTCCCTCCTGGAATCGAGAGAAAAAAAAGGAGTTAGTAAAAGGAAAAAATAAAAGTAGATAAATAAATACAAAGAATAGTTTAAAATGAAATTATATAAGTACGTACCCTTTAGTTATTAATCCAATTATAATGAAAGTGGTATAATGCAGCGTCTTTGATTAGCCAACAAAACTTTCCAAAAACAAACAGTAGTATGAAAAGCCTAAAAACAAACGATTTTATCAATGGTGTGTAAAATTTATAAAAATCAACATTTTATTCTCTTTATAAACACTTACCCAACAATAATTTATGTGATTCTTACAAGGAATCAACAAAATTTTAACATTTGTTTTAAAATTATATCAGTGCGGAGCAAAAATAAGCTTCGCGCCGTGGAAAGTGAAAATTTTCTCAAGAAAGCGCGGGAAACGCGACGAAAACGGTCAACACCAGAAAAAAGTAAAAGAGTGAAAAGGACGAACGATGTAAAATGGCTGTGTAAGAAAAGAACAAGAATACTTGAATATTTTTAAATGTTGTCGAGCATGAATTAAAAAGTTATAAAAAATAAAATACATAGATACCAAAGAGTTTTTGACAAGAAGGTTGATAATTTGAATTTGGAGTATGGACGAAATGAGGTCGCATGTATGAAATAAATACAGACAAAGGAATATTATTGAAATATTTTAATAAATAGTGTTTTATACTTGTAAATAAATAAATAAGATGGAATATTAATAAATATGATAATGAGACGTTGTTTTTTCTTTATAGAGAAAACACAACGTTACACTAGGTATTAAAAAAAAAAGTGTTTTTTCTTTTTTTTTTTCGTTTTTTTTTCATATTTTTGGAATGTGCTCATCAAGACCTTTCATTTGATACCCATATACCTAGGTATTAAAAAAAACTTTTTTTTTCTTTTTTTTTCGTTTTTTTCATATTTTTGGAATGTGCTCATCAAGACCTTTCATTTGATACCCATATACCTAGGTATTAAAAAAAAGTTTTTTTTTCTTTTTTTTCATATTTTTGGAATGTGCTCATCAAGACCTTTCATTTGATACCCATGTACCTAGGTATTAAAAAAAAGTTTTTTTTCTTCCTTTTTTTTCATATTTTTGGAATGTGCTCATCAAGACCTTTCATTTGATACCCATATACCTAATATTAAAAAAAAAAAATGGTTTGTGCTCGCTCATCAAGGCCTTTCATTTGATACCCATTATTCGTGATTCATTAAAAAGTTCGCTCCATTTCTGAATTACACGTGCGTAATGAGTTTTAATAGAAACATTGCCGGTCAGACGCCGGCAATTTTTGTATGAAAATCCATTATAACACGTTAGTAATGGATTCTCATACTAAGATTGCCGGCGCGGTTTAGGTCAGTCCGTAAACTCCGATTTAGCACGAAGAAGGTTGTCAAAATAATGATCGAATTTCCAAGCATGTTTGAGAAAAAGAATTAATTCGCTAGCATGAAAACTGCCCGAGATATCACAGTGTGAAATGCACACAAATGGACTCGCCCAAAAACGCTCCATACTAATGGCTTCCTAGTTATGACGTCACGAATAAGTAGTTTGTATGCAACGCGTAGGAAATTTGTTTGGCAGCTATATTAAATATTGTGTTTATCAAAATAGTTTCTTAGACAAAGCTATACATTTTACCGACTAATTAAAGGTATTATTTATTTTAAATAAATTTTACACTTTTTAAATGGACTTGTCCACCCAACATTGAAGGGTCATATAACAAATAATACGCAATATATAAAACCAAGAGGTATACAAGCTACTCTTAAAGTTTAATATGTTAACGATTTTTATTAGTATTTCGTTATTTTATTCATTAGTCGTCATCCCTATTAAACATCTGGCATTAAAAAAACTGTTGTCAATATAATTTTGTTCCAGACGAAGAAACCGGATGCAGCGTAGGAGAGTACAAAGTAGCGATCACCAGGCGGTGGAACTACGAGAACACGATTGCTGCATTCGTCTGCTACGTGGCCACGGGTGAGCTCCATTTACTACTAATCACCTCACTTTAAATGTTGTTGTCATTTTTCAATTTGACATACCGGTATGAAATATACCGGGAGTAAAAAGCAGCCCTTGAAGAGTTTCTTGCCGATTCTCGTTGCAAGGCCTACTGCAAATTTCAGACTTTTTTTTTATATTTTTGAAAAGAAATAACGAGAAAATTTAACTATTTTGACGTAAAAAAATCCCACCAACTTTTATTTTATTTTGGAAAGTAACCAAACAGGGGGTCAAGTCTGCTAGTGTTAACGTCGAAATCGTGGTTCAATGGTGTTTGAATGGTAATGCTTTTTGACACAGTTCTTGTTTCTTGAACCTAAAACCGAAACACATCGGAAACACATTAGTCTCGATTTTGGGTTTAAGAAATAAGAACTGTACATACCATTCAAACACTATTGAACCACGATTTTGACGTTAACATTAGCAGACTTGACCCCCAGGAAAGTTCCTAAGTAAAGTGAAAAATTATTTATTCAAATAAGTATTTTTTAAATCGTCAATTCTATAATAGGTAGTTTTGCTGAATTTTTAAGATTGTACAATTTCCATCCGAAGCGGCGATTTATTTATGAAACGTTCGTTAGGTTCATCCCCGTCGACTTGCCAGCTGTCGTTCCCCAGCGAGGAAGCATGCAGCTCGCACCGCGACCTCGCAGCGCAGATGTCCCGCCAGGACCTGTGCGAGGTGCTGGAGTACGCGCTGAGGAAGCTGCTGAAGGATAACACGGGGCTCGACCCGCAGCCGCCCGTCGCTATCAAGATGAGGGTGTTCTACCAGGTATGTAATGTAAAAATCGGGCTCACTTCAGGATCATGAAGTGACCCGGAGGACGAACAAATGGTCAAGCAAGTACTATTTATAGGCTGATACGAATATCATGCTCTGACGGTTGCGCAGATTGGGTAACGGCTAATAAAGAGCTTTGTTCTGACCAATCAGTACAAATATGCTTTACATCAACTCTTAATGCGCCACAATCAGCGTTCAAGTTTCCTGTTATCCTACCTAAACCAACTCGGATTTCTTCAATGTCCTAGGATTTGCGAAAACCTTGTAGAAATCCAATTGTCCGGTTCTTTGTAATCTACCTAGGATTATCGCGATGATCCGACTTTTCAAAAATCCTACGACACATTATAATGTTTGTGTATAGGTATGGAGCGCGCCCCCGGTGGATCTCATAGTGAGTGCAGCATCAGAAGTGGGACAGCGAGTGGGCGCGCGCGCGGCGTTAACTGTGGTGCCCGTGCTGGCGCTACACAACGCATTCACCTTCCTGTCTATCAGTGGGCTGCGGCTGGATGAGTGATAGGTCAGTATGCGACTAGTATTGAGAACCTCATAGTGAGTGCAGCATCAGAAGTGGGACAGCGAGTGGGCGCGCGCGCGGCGTTAACCGTGGTGCCCGTGCTGGCGCTACACAACGCATTCACCTTCCTGTCTATCAGTGGGCTGCGGCTGGATGAGTGATAGGTCAGTATGCGACTAGTATTGAGAACCTCATAGTGAGTGCAGCATCAGAAGTGGGACAGCGAGTGGGCGCGCGCGCGGCGTTAACCGTGGTGCCCGTGCTGGCGCTACACAACGCATTCACCTTCCTGTCTATCAGTGGGCTGCGGCTGGATGAGTGATAGGTCAGTATGCGACTAGTATTGAGAACCTCATAGTGAGTGCAGCATCAGAAGTGGGACAGCGAGTGGGCGCGCGCGCGGCGTTAACCGTGGTGCCCGTGCTGGCGCTACACAACGCATTCACCTTCCTGTCCATCAGCGGGCTGCGGCTGGACGAGTGACCGGTCAGTACGCGACTAGTATTGAGAACCTCATAGTGAGTGCAGCATCAGAAGTGGGACAGCGAGTGGGCGCGCGCGCGGCGTTAACCGTGGTGCCCGTGCTGGCGCTACACAACGCATTCACCTTCCTGTCCATCAGCGGGCTGCGGCTGGACGAGTGATCGGTCAGTACGCGACTAGTATTGAGAACCTCATAGTGAGTGCAGCATCAGAAGTGGGACAGCGAGTGGGCGCGCGCGCGGCGTTAACCGTGGTGCCCGTGCTGGCGCTACACAACGCATTCACCTTCCTGTCCATCAGCGGGCTGCGGCTGGACGAGTGATCGGTCAGTACGCGACTAGTATTGAGAACCTCATAGTGAGTGCAGCATCAGAAGTGGGACAGCGAGTGGGCGCGCGCGCGGCGTTAACCGTGGTGCCCGTGCTGGCGCTACACAACGCATTCACCTTCCTGTCCATCAGCGGGCTGCGGCTGGACGAGTGATCGGTCAGTATGCGACTTGTATTGAGAACCTCATAGTGAGTGCAGCATCAGAAGTGGGACAGCGAGTGGGCGCGCGCGCGGCGTTAACCGTGGTGCCCGTGCTGGCGCTACACAACGCATTCACCTTCCTGTCCATCAGCGGGCTGCGGCTGGACGAGTGATCGGTCAGTACGCGACTAGTATTGAGAACCTCATAGTGAGTGCAGCATCAGAAGTGGGACAGCGAGTGGGCGCGCGCGCGGCGTTAACCGTGGTGCCCGTGCTGGCGCTACACAACGCATTCACCTTCCTGTCCATCAGCGGGCTGCAGCTGGACGAGTGATCGGTCAGTATGAGACTAGTATTGAGAACCTCATAGTGAGTGCAGCATCAGAAGTGGGACAGCGAGTGGGCGCGCGCGCGGCGTTAACCGTGGTGCCCGTGCTGGCGCTACACAACGCATTCACCTTCCTGTCCATCAGCGGGCTGCGGCTGGACGAGTGATTGGTCAGTCAGTACGCGACTAAAGTAAGACCAATTTAATAGATCACATTTGACACTATCAAACTTCTAACGATAGGCACGCACACAATATTTTTTTTTAATCCACAATTACTCAAGTTTATTAATCAATTAGTTAATAATACCTACACATTTTTTAAAATGTAATAATCTCAAAAGAAAGCAACGATTTACTTTTACAAATAACACTATCGGTATCGACTGACTGATGTCAAATGTAATCTATTAAATTGAGGGCCAATTTAATACTTTAGTATTGAAGATGAAGTGTGGGTAACACCCAACAATTAATAAAAGGTCATGTTCGTTATGTCAACTGAATAAGATTTATTTTCGATTAACTTATTTTCCGGATAATAGAGAAAATATACCTTATTTTGTTGACATAAGGAACAAAACTGTCAGTAGTGCATTCTCGCACATACAGTAATTTTTCGAGAAGAGATTTTACAAAAAGAAATACGTCCAATAAAACTAAATGCATTCAGTTAAACAACTTTCTAATTAAAGCTTATTTATTTTGATTGTTCACAGGTCTCGCTCACAAGAAACAAGAATACAGATGCTTTATTGCCAGTTTATAAAATATACTTGCTGAATATTTTCAGTGTTTATAAAATTTTGTTATTATGCTACCGAGTTTACCATAATGTAAGTCAAATTATATAAATTATTTTTTATTGCAATATTTGCGTTTGAATTTATAAAGAAAGAAAAACAAAATAAAAAGCAAAATTCAAATTAAATTTATTTTATTTTTTTACAAAATTGACCGAACAGTGCGAGATTTCTAGAACGTTTACACTTGCATTAAGTAGACATAAAGTTATCATTATTCTCTTACAAGTAAGTCTTAATAATTCACCTGTGTCAATAAAGCAACGCCAATTCGGTGTCTGACACACCCATACAGTTGTGTACATCGTATAAAAGTTATAACATGATTTAATGAATTTCTGGACAAATTTTATCTTATAAATTGTCACTAAGTAAACTATGATTAATAATAACCAAAGCATAATTATAACTAAAAATGATACATTACAAGTAGTCGGTATTCGATGCAGTTACTGATCCGCCTCTTACACGTGTACAACGTACACAACACAGTCGGGATGATTGCACACATCAGTGATCAGTGAGAGCGCAGATACAGAGTAGCGCAAACGCAAACTCTGTTACGTATACCTGCGTATGGGTGAACGGATCTATCCGCCCTGGAAACAATACCCAAGTCGGCTATACTTTAATACTATCTTCATAACGTAGCATAAATAAATAATTTTATCATCATGAAATAAACATAACTATACTCTGTGTTAAATAATTTGATCTTTTCTATAATAAATCTATACTTTATTTTATTGGGTTCGTATGCTTTCCAGAACGAAAATGAGTTAATTAGCTTTTAAGGTAGCCTATTTATTTTGTACTTTGAAATTAAGTAAGAAATCACTTGATGAGAAGAGCTGCTGAATTTCATTCATTAATGAAACTACAAAAATGAAAACCTTAAATAATCTAAATAGAGTAAAATCAACAATTTCTATAAATTGCGCATAGGGGGAAACTTCACGATTAACTCATAAGTATAAATTCGTGTCAGGCTTCTCAAGTGAGACACATCGGAGTGAATATCAACAACCTCCAGCTTATTCATAGGAGACAAACTGTATACTCTTGTATCCGTATAAAAGTATAACTAAAATAAATACCTTATTAAGCAAATTAACAATACTCTATTATCATCCTATTAACGAGAAACAAAATGCGAACTGTCTTAAATAAATGTAACTAGCCAATTTGAAGAGCACAGAGGAAGAAACTTATAATTTGGAAACAAAAATCAAATGCATTGAAAGGCAATGTTTTCTTTGCTTACACATGTTTTATTTATATCAGAGTTTGAGATATCTCCACGTATAGTATCGTACACAGCTAAGTAGAGCACTCGTCGTCCACACGCGGAGGGCGCGCCGCCCGCGGTCAGTCCGGCGGCGCGCCGACACTCACCACTACACGCACTCTTCCAACATAAATAACAAAGTTTTCGACACAATACATGATTCGTCATACAGAATGCTTAGAAAAACAAAACTATCAATAAACATAGTGAATTGCCCAGCTACCCATATAGTGAAGTTAGTATTAAGTTACTGTACAGTTTACACGTCAGTCGACCTGCGTTCTACACTACCGGACCGCCGGCGTCCGGCGACGGCCGCTCCACGGGATACAATATACAAGGCCGCTCGCGCCCGGGCGGCGGCACCCCATCACTATCGACAACTTACGATATATCCTACCGGTTAATTATATTAATCAGATTTATGCAACAGTTTACCTTACAACCGTATTACCGAAGCGAATAAAGTTACGATACGTAAACTAACGACTGCTAGGTATATTACACGGTCCACTATACACTCGCGAGTTCAGTCGGCGTCGAAGCCGTCGTCGGTCGCTTCGTCGGGCGCGTCGGCGGCGTCGGGCGCGTCGGGCGCGTCGGTGGCGTCGGGCGCGGGCGGCGGCGCGCGGCTGGCCAGGTACTGGCGGTGCGCGTACTTGTTGAAGCGGCGCTTGGCCATGAACAGCGTGGCGATGGTGCGCGGCGCGAGCCGCACGGCCGCCGCGCGCGACGTGATCCCGCCGCGCCGGCACTCGCCGCACGTGTAGTCCAGCACGTTCAGCGTTGACACCGACTGCCTAACGCATTCTGGCGTGCCACAACAATACACTCGTGTTATTTATTACATTGAGAAAAACTAATCGAGCTCTACTTGCGATGCTTGCACTTTTACTACTCGTCTACGCGAGTGAATACACCTCATATACAGGGGTGGCCAGATAATTAAGGACACCAGTCGGTTGTCATACAAACGAGGTAACTTCAAAGTTACCTTGTGGTTCTCCACCAAGGATTGACCTAGCTGTGATCTGATGATGGTCATCCAGGGAGTGAATGGAGGAGTGATCTGATCAAATTTCTAAGAGATATAAGGATATGTTTAAAAATATAAATGTATGGAAATTCTGCCACTGAAAGCTCTGATCCTTATATCTCTTAGAATGTTGATCAGGGAGGTATAACAATCTCTTAAAACTTGCCAGGTTTATGAATTATTGTTACATCTTTCTCGCTGTATAAAAAAGGCGCATTTATAGCCATCCAGAAAACGGCAGACGTTGTAATACGGAGGCTGATCAGTTAAGTGGATATTATAGCGATCTAAATTCCCTCCATTCGCTCCCTGAATGGCCATCATCAGATCACAGCTAGGTCATTCTTTGGCGGAGAACCAAGGCTTCAAAGTTACCTCGTTTGTATGACAATAGACTGGTGACTTTAATTATCTGGCCACCACTACTGTATGTACCTTTCGCATTTGCAATAGGAATTCTTATATTATGTTATCAGTTTTAAATCTGATCTGAATCACCTTATTGAACATAATATTCATAAAAACTTCCTACTTATTTGAACCGCGGCAAATCATATAGTTCTAAAATATGCAACGCACCGCAAGAGCTGAGAGAGAGTGCAACTATTTCTATCTTAACACATCAATGCATGGCACACACAAACTGCAATCCCCTTGTTTCCATTGACGTGTCAGCATGTATTCTAGCTGTAGTAGTATTCTACAGACTCTCAGTCGGGACATGAAAAACGTGTATGACCAATCACAAATGTTTATTACTAATCCTTCGTGCATAGGACTTAGGCGAGCACTGTCACTTGGGAATTCATGAGAACTCGCATCGCCTTGTGGTCATGTTCAATTTATTATAATGGCCTTTACATATCAAACCTTATTTCCCTGTTGTTAAATACAGACAACAAGGTTCGACAGTTAACACCGCGCATGCTATATTTCCATCTAACACATCTGACAAAAGCACGGCAGATAGACACCCAAAGTATGGAATACTACCACTAAAATCCACATTTGACACTAGTGCTACCATTCCATACTGTTCACATCTATCCATAGTGCAAATTCCACATAATATCGTCTACGTCTACTCTCATAACTTCGATAGAGTTCCAAATCTAGGCGAATCGAATGAAAAGTGATAGACAAGCAAGCGAAATAAATGAAAAGCAGATAAAATGCTAAATAGCATAAATAAAAGTTTCGCAATATGGTATGAAGATTATGCGGACATGCGGAGGATTTTATTGAAGGGCGAAGCTTTGTGAGGATAACATTGTTCGCTATACACTTATCGCTAATCGTAAATTTATATTATGATATTATAATGGTAATATTATCCCCACTATGGGACGACATTCGAGCAATGTGAGACGTGAAACAACACACAGTTGAATGCATGATTGAATGTTATTTGTTCCAAATGGTATGAAAAGTTATTGTTCAAGCAATTATAGTTAATTATATTATTAGCCTGAGGTAAAAGTGTTAGTTTGAGGTCAAGAGCTCACGTCAGTGTTATTTAAATTATATATTTTTCATACCCTTTAAAGTTGCCAGTAAAAATAAATACATATTTTCACTGTCAATTATCGATTAGAATGTCCGGTACCAGTCCTTTAAAACTTCACTAAAATTACTTATGATAATGGTTAAAACCCGATTAGCAGACCGTTTCCTTCATTATACAGCTCAATTAAAAATCATCAGAGTATATTACTGTACACTTAAACTGGCTCTACAAATCATGAGTATTTAAGTCTACCTTAGTAATTTGAATGAAGCAACCGCAATAGTACCGATAGCAAAGCAACGTGTCACATCTGTGCGTCGTCCCACGTCCTACCGCAAGCGTACCACCGTGTGACGTACCTTGATGGAGCTGCCTATCGCAGAGTTTACAAATGACGAGCTGCATGGTCCCCTTCGGGCCGATGAAGGACCGCTCGCAGAGGGGGCAGTAGCGACCGATGCGATACGCCCTACGCACGCACACACACATACCGCACGCGCACAAGCACCGGAACACAGAAACACGGCATTAGTATCGCGAGGTGGCGCCACGCGGTTACTACTTATCTCCTAGGCTCTTGCTCGTGGCGTTTATTTTATGGTTTGAGTGCGTATTGTATTGAGTTTGTCAAATCAGAGTAAATGCGACATGTAGCTTATAATAATTACTGTGTGTCAGTGTGTGAATATTATAGATAGAAGTATTTTCTGTGGTCAATGTAATACATATTTTTAAAGAGGTATATTTTTTCAAAAACAAATTAAGATCGATTACATACAGATACAATAACAATAGTGTATATTTTTTAATATTTCTACATTTAGAGAAAGACATAATTTTAGAGATTATTTAAAACATTTATATTTCAATACATAAATAAATATGTGAACAAAAAATCTTAAATGTGGTTATAATAAATAAATTATGGTATTAATAAATAAATATGTGACAAAAAATCTTAAAATGGTTAAAGACCTAATAAAAACGCGTTAAAAAGAGTAATATTTTTGATAACATAAAATTTTACATGTGAAATTATGAATCTAATTGGTTTGAGAACGTCATGTTGTATCGTGTAATAGAGTAGAGCCAGAAGACAAGTAATAAAATAATATTCAGTTAGTTATCGCATGAAAACTGTTCTATGCCCCTGTTAGTTATATTACAAAATGGTAGTGATGAGTTAGTCGGGATATCTGTGGTGACTGATGAGGGACACCCGTCATTGGTACATTGAGGCAATACTTAAGAGAATTACTAAAGGTAAGAGAATCGATAACAAATACCTAACTATGTATTGCATCAATACCAGTTAAAAAGAGATAAATACCAATAACAGTAAAGATAGAAAATGAACAGTAAAGTAGATAAATAAATTGTTTTTTTGTCTGTGCTAAATAGATGCGGTATATTTAAGCCATGTGCGAATTTACCTTGCATAGAAAATAACCCACACCCACAGTAATGTAATATTTTAACCACTTTGCTGTTCCTAATCTTACACAGAAACTGATTGCTCATTTTTTTCATTAAACTCTGTAAAATTAATAATTGAGCAAGCAATTTCAAGTGACTGACTAATAAAAACTTAGAACATAGCATGCAACTTATCGAACAGAGGTAGGGGTGTGTGCTGAGTAAGAACGCTGCATTGGGGCATAGAGAAACATTCTGCGGGGTCAAAAGTCTACGAGATACCAGAGACAAGCGGATGTCGACAGAGTGAAGGCAGACGTTGAGACACAGAATGGATCAGCCCGTGTTAGTTCACAACGAACACGCAATGAGATGACGTGAGTAAACAAGAACTACCAAGACCAGTCAATTAAAAAAATGACACATTGAAAGACTTTAAACATTGTACTTTTCGTCCGAGTCCCTTGCTTTATTCTCTTCTATGGAATTAAACGGGTTCTCGATTTGTTGTAGGCCCTCTTGGTTTTACTTGAAAAATAACACCGAAACAGCTTAGTTTAAAACAGAATACACGAATCTTACGTGCAGATCTCGTGGTGGTCGGTCAGAAATATATTGCCTTGCAAATTAATGTTACTGAAGATTCTTCACAAGCTTGTGTCATTCATAATTTTGATAGTTTTGTATTAGTCAAAAGGAACAATAACCAATTAGCATTGTTTTAGTGAAGAACCCAAAGTGGAAGGTACAAATTGGCATAACATAAATTATTACTTTGTAGTCTGCAACATAATCCTAGGGGTTTTCTAAAATTCATCAATTTTTGTAAATATAATACAGATATAGTCTGTTTATCCTTACTTGTCTTATTTGGTAAACAATCTTCACCCAACTCTATTGAAATATTCATTTTTAAAATACATCATGGTCATTCACACACAGATTACGAAAGAAAATTATAATTATTAATGACAATTTAATTTAATATGACGATATATTTTTAATAACGATTAAACAAGTATCTAAGTATAACAAGTGTCTAAAACTGTTTACTAAATAAGACAATTAGTAAGGATAAACAGACTATAAATTAGAACACCTTCACTTCAAGTCAGTGATGAATGAAACATACAAATTATATTATATAGCATAGCTAAAGCTATACAGTTTATAAACAAAATATCTTGAAAGGTGGTCTAAAGTCTGATTTGTGTACTAATTGTGCGAGTGAATTCTTGAACAGAAAATTCATAAACGCTACGCATAGTTGCCGTAATACGTGTCTTTTCTTATTTGGGGCTGATAGTATGTGATATGATGTTCACACAACAGCATATTACGTTAAACAGTTAAAACTGCGAAAAGTGCTTTTAAAGACGGGCTCAACACCTATACTATCAAGGTTTTAAGTCAGAAGTGCCGTCGCCCGTCGCCTGGACCTACTATAAAATAATAGGATAAGAATCAAAATAAAATTACGCATAACTACGCAAAGCTAACAAAATATAATCTTCAGGCTGTAAGTAAAATACAGTAGAAAAGGAACAGTTCATTATTAAATGCAAAATTATTCTTGTATTGCATTAGTTTAAAAATATTGCAACTGGTTGTTTTAAAAAGTCACTCACACAAATTAAAAAGCTGATAAATAATACCGTTATTCAATGAAGCTAATAATTTCATTTATTGATTAAAGTTATATTTAATTTCAGGAACAGTAGCCTTCTTTTCATATTGAAAGTTAATATATTATTTGAAATATTATCTTCATTGAATGTTCACATAAAATAAAACGAAAATTGGAGTGTATGGCTTACAGGAGATACGAGAGAATACAATCATGCTCTAGGTCAGTTGATGAATGGAAAACAGAAGGAAATCTAACGATTGGAATAAATCTACTGAACTTAATATTTAGCGAACAAATTATTCACGCGTATCACCTTCACAGGGGCCGAACACTATAATGTGGTGTCTTGATTGTTCATTATACCCATTCCGATTGTTTTTACTATAATGTATTATGAGATAAATTCATACGTTGATTAACAAGGCTATCGAACTGCTAATGTTGTCATTTTCCTTAAAAAAAGAATCCCTACAGTTGGGACGGACTTTTTATAAAAAGAGAGGCTGCTTTGGATTTTTTTTATAGCAACACTGAAACTCAAGCTGCAACTTAATCCTGATGAAAAATTAAAATAGAAGACATAATTACAAAGTTACAATTACGTACCATCAACGGCACGCTGGGCTACCACAACAGGGTAATCGATTTCAATCAATTTTATACTTAAATGAAAAAATATTAAGGTTCAAAATAAATTGCAGTTTTTTGACAGTTTTGTATAACCTGACCTGCTGCTGACTGTACAAACTTACTACATAACGAAATTACGAACAATCAACACACCCCAGTAGACAAGGGACAGTATGCTGTTCCCCTAAATACTGACCTGGCGCAAGGCGTGCAGAGCGAATGCGAGTACACTTTGTGTCCGCCGGGGCCTCGCTTCGTCTGGTGATGCCACTCGGCCTGGGCGGAGGGCCCGGGCGAGGAGACGTTGGGCCCGGGTGAGGGGACACTGGGCCCGGGCGAGGGGACGTTGGGCCCGGGCCCGGGGGACTGGACGTTGGGGCCGGGCGCGGGGCCCGCCCCCGGGTCGCCCGGCCCGCTGGGGTCGCGGGCGCCGCAAGACTTGCACACTGCGCACTCTACGCAATGCCACCGGCCTGGTATCGAACAACAAACGTTCGGTAAATGGATGGTAACTATCTTAATAGGCTTGTTTCCATTAAGAATAAATATAATGGATAGGGGTTTATAATGATTAATTATATTATGGAGAAAATAACAAACAATTTTAATTATTAAAAGCGTTAAAGATTAATAATATTTTTAAAAAATAATTTTCGTAAAATGAAACCTTTAGTCACGTGACAGTAAACACCAATCAGAAAGCGTTACGTCACGCCGTGCGAAACTCCAATCTTGTCTTTGACGTTTCGAGTATCACTACCGGAGGCGCGTTCCAAACCTACACTCCGAGTGCAACCTAACCACAACCGAACGCAAGTTTTAGCCACTTTTTCCGTATTTCTCCATTGTTTGGAACATATATAAATAGTTTGGCGTTTTTTTAGTCGTGCTATCACACTGGGGCACTATACAGTACTTATATGAGAAATTCATTTTTAAACGATAAAAACTAGCTATTACGTACGAAGACACGATCGCTCTTTGGTTTGTTTCGCACGGCGTGACGTCATTCAAGACGCCATGACAGTCTTGTGCGTTTTGGAACCAAATTAAAATTGTTTTTTTAAAACGCGAAATTTATAATGAAAACGCTCGATTAAAAATAAATAAAACTTTTTTTTCGATAAAATGCCTAATAAGCTAAAATATTAAGCAGTTATTGAAATTTTGTCAACTAGCCTATTCATTGACACTTTATAATACTACATTGCTGGTGTTTCCCTCTAAATAAGTGGCAGACAAGAAATGTTCAAATCTTTAAAGTTAGTGTTCCAAAATAATAGTAATGTTTCTCAACTACAATTTCAGCTCTGATAGAATAGAAATAAGGTTGACATTTAAATATGATTTATAGTGTTTAAGAGTTTAGAGCACCGTATGGTCCAGGGTTAGTGATTTTAGTACTAAGAGCATTCGCTTGAATGCCCCCTAAAACACTGATCTGTACTGTAGGCTTAGCGTGCACGGCGCGGTCGCACGTGAGCAGCGGCCGTGAGGCGGCCCCGCAGCACGAGCACTGCTGGCCCGCGCTAGTACACTACCTGTGGGCTTGGCGGGCAGCGCGGCGCAGGGCGCGTGCACGGCGCGGTCGCACAGGCCGCACGTGAGCAGCGGCTGTGAGGCGGCCCCGCAGCACGAGCACTGCTGGCCCGCGCTAGTACACTACCTGTGGGCTTGGCGGGCAGCGCGGCGCAGGGCGCGTGCACGGCGCGGTCGCACAGGCCGCACGTGAGCAGCGGCCGTGAGGCGGCCCCGCAGCACGAGCACTGCTGGCCCGCGCTAGTACACTACCTGTGGGCTTGGCGGGCAGCGCGGCGCAGGGCGCGTGCACGGCGCGGTCGCACAGGCCGCACGTGAGCAGCGGCTGTGAGGCGGCCCCGCAGCACGAGCACTGCTGGCCCGCGCTATAGTACACTACCTGTGGGCTTGGCGGGCAGCGCGGCGCAGGGCGCGTGCACGGCGCGGTCGCACAGGCCGCACGTGAGCAGCGGCCGTGAGGCGGCCCCGCAGCACGAGCACTGCTGGCCCGCGCTAGTACACTACCTGTGGGCTTGGCGGGCAGCGCGGCGCAGGGCGCGTGCACGGCGCGGTCGCACAGGCCGCACGTGAGCAGCGGCTGTGAGGCGGCCCCGCAGCACGAGCACTGCTGGCCCGCGCTAGTACACTACCTGTGGGCTTGGCGGGCAGCGCGGCGCAGGGCGCGTGCACGGCGCGGTCGCACAGGCCGCACGTGAGCAGCGGCCGTGAGGCGGCCCCGCAGCACGAGCACTGCTGGCCCGCGCTAGTACACTACCTGTGGGCTTGGCGGGCAGCGCGGCGCAGGGCGCGTGCACGGCGCGGTCGCACAGGCCGCACGTGAGCAGCGGCCGTGAGGCGGCCCCGCAGCACGAGCACTGCTGGCCCGCGCTAGTACACTACCTGTGGGCTTGGCGGGCAGCGCGGCGCAGGGCGCGTGCACGGCGCGGTCGCACAGGCCGCACGTGAGCAGCGGCTGTGAGGCGGCCCCGCAGCACGAGCACTGCTGGCCCGCGCTAGTACACTACCTGTGGGCTTGGCGGGCAGCGCGGCGCAGGGCGCGTGCACGGCGCGGTCGCACAGGCCGCACGTGAGCAGCGGCTGTGAGGCGGCCCCGCAGCACGAGCACTGCTGGCCCGCGCTATAGTACACTACCTGTGGGCTTGGCGGGCAGCGCGGCGCAGGGCGCGTGCACGGCGCGGTCGCACAGGCCGCACGTGAGCAGCGGCTGTGAGGCGGCCCCGCAGCACGAGCACTGCTGGCCCGCGCTAGTACACTACCTGTGGGCTTGGCGGGCAGCGCGGCGCAGGGCGCGTGCACGGCGCGGTCGCACAGGCCGCACGTGAGCAGCGGCTGTGAGGCGGCCCCGCAGCACGAGCACTGCTGGCCCGCGCTATAGTACACTACCTGTGGGCTTGGCGGGCAGCGCGGCGCAGGGCGCGTGCACGGCGCGGTCGCACAGGCCGCACGTGAGCAGCGGCTGTGAGGCGGCCCCGCAGCACGAGCACTGCTGGCCCGCGCTAGTACACTACCTGTGGGCTTGGCGGGCAGCGCGGCGCAGGGCGCGTGCACGGCGCGGTCGCACAGGCCGCACGTGAGCAGCGGCTGTGAGGCGGCCCCGCAGCACGAGCACTGCTGGCCCGCGCTAGTACACTACCTGTGGGCTTGGCGGGCAGCGCGGCGCAGGGCGCGTGCACGGCGCGGTCGCACAGGCCGCACGTGAGCAGCGGCTGTGAGGCGGCCCCGCAGCACGAGCACTGCTGGCCCGCGCTAGTACACTACCTGTGGGCTTGGCGGGCAGCGCGGCGCAGGGCGCGTGCACGGCGCGGTCGCACAGGCCGCACGTGAGCAGCGGCTGTGAGGCGGCCCCGCAGCACGAGCACTGCTGGCCCGCGCTAGTACACTACCTGTGGGCTTGGCGGGCAGCGCGGCGCAGGGCGCGTGCACGGCGCGGTCGCACAGGCCGCACGTGAGCAGCGGCTGTGAGGCGGCCCCGCAGCACGAGCACTGCTTGCACGCGCCGCACTGCCACGCGTACGACCGGCACTTGCGGATCGTGTCCGCGCCCAGCTCCGTGCACCCCGGGTGCACTGCAAACACACAACAAAATCAGTTTTGCAATCAATAAACCTCGTTTAACGCGCAGCCTGAATGACGGCGCATCGCATGGGAATTGTGAAGCGTAGGAAAACACGCGGATCGTTCATGTTGAGTATTCGTTTCGTCCGCCGCTGATACGGACAGAATTTTGTCATAGCTTTCCTCCTATCTGAATTATTTTATTTTATTTTTATTTCTAGGAAGGCCAACAGCACCAATTAATAATAGATAATGTGAATTGCAATAGATAGCCAATTAAAGGCCCTCACAAATAGTAATAAAAAAATATTAAATTGACACTTACGAACCAAAATTACACACGTTAAAAACACTAATATCGCTTGTAAATCGCTATTTATGGAGTTATACAGAAAAGATATATCGTAGAATTATTAAAAATCAAAAAGATGCTTACTGATTGCATTCCTCGCACTGGTCGTGCTTGTGTTGAAAAGGTCAAAATCGAAAGTTCTACACAGTTCATTGAATTTATTACTGAGACAGCAACTCGGGACAGTTAATAGAGCCTGATGCAAATTTTAGCAAAAACACTAAGTCACTAATAGTACGACGTAATTTCAGTGGCAGGAAGTGATGCTTCATACATAGGTCATGATAATTAGTAGAAGAATCCTATAAGGATCCTTTGTACGGTAACATAAAAATCGGATAAACTTTTTCTGAATTTGTTCGATACGCGCAATGTAGGTATTATACCTAGGAATCCAAACTTTACTGGCGTATTCTAAGACACTCCGAACAAAACAAGATATTTAAAATTTTTATAAGGGAGAATTCTATATATACTAGTTTGCTATGCTATACTAGTTTACTACTATACAACGCTACCCAACTCACGCTTGGCGTTGCAGGTGGCGCACACGAGGAACCGCTCGTGCGTGTACTTGCGGTTGGCCTCGAGCCGCAGCTTGCACACGCGGCACGTCTCCTCGGGCTCGCGGTTTTCTTCTTTTTCTTTATCTTTCTCCTTGTCTTTATCTTTGTCCTTCGCGCTTTCAGTGTGACTGTTGCGCTTCACTTTTGTCAATCTTTTCCGCTGTAAAGAAAATGTTGTCGTATGTTTTTTTGTGGCTACAACTTTAGGTTTTCTATATAAAAATATGACCCCCGCAAACCATGTTTTCCTATAATGGACCCTTAAATCTTAAAGTACATGGGGATAATCACCTTGGCGGGCATTCGGTCCGAGTCGCCGCTGGAGCGCGAGCGGTCCGAGTCTGCGTCCGAGTCCGAGCTCCAGGCGGCCGCGGGCGGCGCGGGGGGCGCTGCCAGTGCCGTGTTCAGCGGGAAGTACCTGCGATTTACAATATTTCATAATCAAAACATTGTACTGCTTCATAAATGCTTAATTTAGAAAACCTATAATAGTACATTATGAGACAAGTTAGCTTAGGTGTGCAATAAGCAAGAGCTCACGAGTTTCATACGTTTTTCAACACATTTGCGAGGAAAAAATAAAGTAATTTACCACACAGCAACTGTCGCGGAGATCGCGATTCCTCGTGCAACCTAATCTGTGAGTAAAAACTTTTCCCCTCTGTGGTTGTATGTTGGCAACACTGAAATAACTGTTGCGAAATAAAAAAGGTAAAAGAGGGTAGCAGCGAACGTTTTATGTGATGGGCGCGCTTAGTTCAAAAGTGTAGTACTGAGAAAGTAAGTAAAACAGATTAAATTAGGCCCTTTGGTGAGCGGCGTGGCCCAGAAGTCAAATCGTGAGTAAGATTGATATTATAATGCTCATTCTAATGTAAATGTTAATCCCCATGTGTATTCAAGTGACCTTGGAATACAAAGAAGTGTGCTCAGTAAAGAAGTTATATAAATTAAGTTTTGTACACTGAGTAAGAAGTAAAAGAGGGTTGTGAGCATTGTTTCGCCGGCGGCTTGGGCGTGGACTGTAGGGGTGTTGTTGGAGGTCCAGAAGGGGAAGCCATAAATGGCTAGCCCACAATGCTCATGCGTGTGTGCTTAAGAAGGTAGCCTCACGCTGGAACATGTGCATAGTGAAGAATTGTTGTTTTTCCTCTAGTATAGTTATAAAGCCTAAGTGAAGTCATTAGCAACCTCATGGTGGAAGTATAAAGCCTTTATGAGTCCTTGGCACATCGTGTACAGGTTTAAAGCTTTATGTGAGTCATTGGCAATATAGTGTACAGTATTCAAAGGTTATGCGAGTCAAATTGTTGTAGTTTACAATTTTACTGAGTACATGAAATGTGTTCCAAGGTTCCTTTTCTTTGATCCATCTTATGTCGCTGTAAATCTATATACATATCTACCTATTTCATAATCAAGATTTAATTATACCCCCATAATAGGGATGTTGACTAATGAATAAAATAACGAAATACTAATAAAAATCGTAAACATATTAAACTTTTAGAGTAGCTTGTATACCTCTTGGTTTTATATATTGCATATTATTTGTTTTATGACCCTTCAAAGTTGGGTGGACAAGTCCATTTAAAAAGTATAAAATTTATTAAAATAAATAATACCTTTAATTAGTCCGTAAAATGTATAGCAAATTTGTCTAAGAAACTATTTTGATAAACACAATATTTAATATAGCTGCCGAACAAATTTCCTACGCGTTGCATACAAACTAGCACGGCGTGACGTCATAACGTGCAAGCCATTAGTATGGAGCGTTTTTGATCGAGTCCATTTGTGTGCATTTCACACTGTGATATCTCGGGCAGTTTTCATGCTAGCGAATTAATTCTTTTACCAATGTTTCTTTTTTTGAGAGGTAATTTATGTAACATAAAATAAAAAAAATAGTCAACATCCCTATTGCGAAGTCTCGCGACAGCAACCAATACGACAAAAACAAAATATGATAATTATGGGAAAAGGCGTGAGGTTTTTTTTGTTTTTTTCACACGCCCAACGCAAGAATATTTTGCGAACAAAGGGGTGAGTGAGCATACAGCCTACTTCAAAGTTATAATTTTAAGTGATAAAATGCAAATATTTTGTCGCGTGAGCATTTGCGCAATGAACAGACGCACCGCGGCGCAGACTTAGCATAAAAGCTGTGATCGACGGCCGCGATTCACCGCGATTTTGTTGGCTCGCCGATAGAGCTCGCTGGCTGATCACCGCTCGTCACAGTTGTTTAATTTTTTTCTGGACACTCCAACAAACTATAGAAAGTAACAGTTGTTTTAAGTTGAAGCCGCTGGATGCCGGCAGCGCAGGACCGACCGTTGTGGACCGCCGTCCGTCTGATGCGTTAGCATCATTTGTAGTCTGTGGTTGTGGAGATCCTTGGGGTGTAGTTTGACCGCGTCTTGGGTGCTGATATAGACGTGGCGGGGGGAGCGAAAACGGCGATAGACATACGTTCGGGAGGGGAAAAGAGGAGGCTGTTCTGCCCCCGCCCTCACCACGCACTTACCCAAGGCGCGGCATGGCACTTGCGGTCAAACTGACAATGATGTAGGTTCAGCTGATAATGATGTAGGAATATTGGTATTGTAGGATACTGTGTGTATGTAGAACTGAAGTAACCGACATCGCCCGAAGGATCGCTCAGCTGAAGTGGCAGTGGGCTGGACACATAGCGAGAAGAACCGATGTTGGTTGGGGCGGGGCGGTTCTGGAATGGCTCGTGCGCACCGGACGACGCTCCGTGGGTAGGCAAGGGGGACCGACGGGAGGGGGAAGGGCGCGGTGCTCCGCTGGATGCGGGCCAAGCAGGAACGAACGTCGTGGAGATCCTTGGGGAGGCCTATACCCAGCAGTGAGTGTCGTGCGGCTGGTATGATGATGATGAGGACTCACCGCAGCTGGTCGCTGCTGTAGACGCGGTACGAGTGCTGGTACTGGCCGGGCAGCAGCGCGTGCGGGTACAGGCCGGCGGGGGGCCGCAGGTGGGGCGCGGGGGGCGCGGCGCGGGGCGCCCGCCGCGTATGCAGCGTCAGCGTCTGCAGGTCGGCGCACGCGGGCCGCCGCAGTGCGTTCAGCCGCGCGTTCCATTCCACCGCCGACGCTACTGCGGCTGCTGCCAAGTCCTGTAGGAAAATAATGAGTTACAGACTCCGGCAAACATCTTGACGCTCTCCCTTTACCTTTTTGACGGGTTATTGTAAATTCGCCACCACAATTATTCGTCATCAGAAAAACGGCAAACTCGCCAACGGAATGGAGGAAAGTTCACGCATGTGCACTTGCGAGCAAACTGGACGGTCTCGTAATTTTTTATTTTATTTTATTTCGTGGAAAACTTATTTTTTATTTTATTTTGTGGAAAACTTACAGCTATGTTTATATAACAAGGGGTACTATGGTTAGTCATTAGCCAACAATCAATTAATGTTTGGGATTTTCATAAAATGTTTGTTTCATTTTTAATTTTACTGGTATGGTGGTTATTTTTTTTTCTTTCATTTATTTAATGACAACAAACAGTCATGTACATCCACATAAATATGCTTGAACCAATAAAATATTTAACTTATAGACCTAGAGTGCCTATTATTACTTTATGAAAATTATATGTAGGTATGTGACAAATCTTATCGAAAACGATTCGTGATAAACGAGATCAAGTGACTATACAATGAGAACCTTAATTTAATTAGCAATAAAAATGTATTATGTAACTAGAACAAAATTACGGTTCGTTTTATTACCAAATTACTTTTAATTTTTATCATAAGTATAACTTAATGAATAAAGTTTTTCAATAAAATCACTAAATGTTCATATTTTAAACCCCACTCAATTCCTACGAAAAAGAATAGGGATGTTGACTATTTTTTTATTTTATGTTACATAAATTACCTCTCAAAAAAAGAAACATTGGTAAAAGAATTAATTCGCTAGCATGAAAACTGCCCGAGATATCACAGTGTGAAATGCACACAAATGGACTCGATCAAAAACGCTCCATACTAATGGCTTGCACGTTATGACGTCACGCCTTGCAAGTTTGTATGCAACGCATAGGAAATTTGTTCAGCAGCTATATTAAATATTGTGTTTATCAAAATGGTTTCTTAGACAAATTTGCTATACATTTTACGGACTAATTAAAGGTATCATTTATTTTAATAAATTTTATACTTTTTAAATGGACTTGTCCACCCAACTTTGAAGGGTCATAAAACAAATAATATGCAATATATAAAACCAAGAGGTATACAAGCTACTCTAAAAGTTTAATATGTTTACGATTTTTATTAGTATTTCGTTATTTTATTCATTAGTCAACATCCCTATTACGACGTTTTAAATTTAACACAACTTGACAACGATATCAAATAACAATAATAATTAAACGGTAGGTAATTATTTTTGCACGGATGTTGTACACGAGAGCTAGCGGGAAATTGACGCGGTGAGCGGGAGGAGAGTCAACTGATTGACCAATAACGCGCCCCTCTCCCGCCGCTCGCGTAATAGATTGTTCATCGTTGTGGAGATCCTATCGTTCACTAAAAGTACAAGTAACAAAAACTGTGTATACTACTATATTCTACCAAACTGACCTGTCTAGTCTTCTCCGGGTCGACCTTAGGCGCTTCGGGCTTGGGCTCGGGCTTAACCTCCACCTTAGGCTCGGCCTTCTCGGGCTCGTTCTCTGCCGCGAGCTGCTTGGTCCGCTGATGGCAGCGGTATTCTTCGTACTTGTGAGGGTAGTCCGACAGCATTATGTCTAGGACTACGCTCGCGTCTACCGCTGTTATACCTGTGATAAAAGATATGTATAGTAAATCCTTTATTCCCATATGCCCCCTTCAAACTTTGCCACCGGGGTGGTGATTGGCACTAATATTTGGCGGTGGTCAATGGCACCTACTTATTCCCATCTGACTCCTTCGATGTTGGCCCTAAAACAACTAGTGCCAACCATAGCTCGAAGAGGGCAGATGGGAATAAACAGTAAACTTTATATTCAACTCTCCAGCACGAAAAGGGCGCTTTTGGCGCGTAAAAACTCGCAGCAAAATCGATTTTGAGCGTGAGGCAAAGTGTTTCTTTTTATTTCCAAAAAACACCTTTTGAAGTGACAAAGTAAAAAAAATATATATAAATATTTGCAGCTTTATAATAAAAAAATACCTTCGATCATAAAAAATGTTAACTCATTTAGTGTATTCAAATCAAATCTAGGAAAACATGTTTTAGAACAAATTTAATTAAAATGCACTTGAGTAGATAGGTATGCCTAGTAACGACGGAATGTTTTATAATTATTACTTTTAAGTTATCATTGTTCTCCTGTAAGTGACATTATTGTCTTTTGTGAGAATAAATTTCATTAAGCACAAATATTCCGTCCGAGTGACTCACCGAGGTCGCACAGAGCTTCAGTGACGACGCCCTCGCTGAGCACGTAGTCTCGTTCGTCGCCTGTAACACTGCGGCGCTTCAGTTCGGGGTAGCGGCGCTTGAAGCCCTTCACGCCCAAGAACATCGCCACTTGCTCTTGAATCATCGTCACCTGGGAAGAAATTGTGATGTGAAGTGTCAAACTAACCAACAAAGGTATCTGAAACAGAACTTCTCGATCGAGAAATACACAACTGTCTGTGTATGACTTTCTAGTCTGTTAGAAATGTATACTTGATTAGCATGTAACGTATTCAATAACTTACGCTATTGTTATAAGGATTAGTATGTTTTTTCCCTTTAAGAGCCCGTAGCGATTTTGCCGCTGACTGCAGCTCTCTCGCTCGCACATTTCATGTTTTCTCAAGATTTCTTAATTCTGAGTGCGCAATTGAAAAATGTGTCTCGGCCACATTTCGCAATATAAGATTACAGTCATTTTAAAATATATTTCAGTTTTTTGTTGCTAAAGTACAAAAAGTTATTGTTTCTAACAATTATTTGAACTGGCAAATACGATAACTCTTTGTACTTCAGCAACTCGAAACTGAAATATATGTTGAATATATTGTCTGTAATCTTATATTGCGTAAAGTGGCCGTTTAAAAATCTTGAGAAAACATGTAAAATGCGAGAGAGAGAGTGGCAGTCAGCTGCAAAATCGCTATGGAGTCTTAAGTCTGCATCAGTCTGTCTAATGTACGTTAAGTGTTGTATTACTTATGTGATATGATAACAACTCATCATCAAAAGTAACTATGATATTAAAACTAGGTAGTTATATGAATTTAAAAAAGAATACCAGTTGTGAAAATGGAAACTGATACAATTTTCTATATACCTGTGACTCTTCATTTGGTTTATCGGCGGGAGGCCAAATGTACTCCTTTACATCAGCGGCTGTCCATTGCTTATTACTGCAACAGTAAATATAATATTTTATAGAATACTTTGCACAGTAAAGACTTTAGACCCTGATTAGCTGAAAATAATTGAAGTTGGTATACCTGTCAAACAAATCAGCGAATTTGGATTTCTTCATTTTGCTGCTTTCGTTTGTCGAACTCTTCACCGAGCTCTGTGAGTCTTCATCGAGTAAATGAGTGGGTCTGTAAGAAAAATAACATTATGGAACTGTCAAATATAAAACACAATTTTTCAATACAGTTGCTCGAAAATGTGAGCTTACGATGGCAGTGCAGCGTGCGGCAAGTTGATTTTACCGCACGCCGTGCGTGTTTGTTTACGGTTTAGTACAGCGTGCGGTAAGTTGATTTTACCGCACGATGGTGCCGTGCGTTTTTTTTCTACTAATTTCTACTAGCTTCCGCCCGCAACTTCATCCGCGTGGACAGTAGAAAAATATAGGGTCCAGTTTAAATGACCTCTTTAGTGTATGAAAGCTAGTACTAAGGAGAGTTGAATCTGTTTCGCTCACCCACCTGAATTTGATGAAACAGCTTAGATTTTAAGTTGAACCTCAAGCTATAAATCTGTGAAAAGCCTATCAAAATCCGTTCAGCGGTTTTTGCGTATTGCGCGCACAAACATTAAGGATTTACAGTTTTATTATATGCATAGATTAGAATTTCAGTAGGCACCAATGTTTTCTCGCAAATGTATTGAAAAACGTGGTATGTGGCACACGGTTGTTAAGGTTTTTAAAACTCCTTACCAACCTTGTATCATAAACTACTATAAATGCTCCAATTTGAAAGTAAAAGTTTGCATGCTTGGATGTTTGTTACTCAATCAGGCAAAAAGACTGAATGGATTTGGATGAAGCTTGGTACACAGATAGTTTGCCTGGAAATTTCGGGATTGTAGCCCAATTGCATGATTGTGATGATTCAATTCTATTAGACCGCGCGGACAAAGACACGTGCGGAGGCTAGTTTGTAACTATAAAAAGTTAACCTAAAATGTATGTTTTGTATTGTATGTTATGTAGATATTCCTAACACTTTTTTTCGTCATATTAAAATTATTGCAATTGATATTTATTTATCTGTTTGCCAATTGGTAAAGGCCTCCTCCGTTTGGTGCCTTTCTTTTCTACGTGTAAAATGTATGTTAGTGGAGTACAAATAAGGTTCAGACTCACTTGGCAGGGGTCGCGTTGTCGTCCATCATGCAGGTTTCTTCCTCAAACAGCTGCACTGTCGTCGTAGCGGGGCCACACACGCGCCCGTATATGCCGAGTGTTTCCTGAGTACAATATTGTTGGTGACTAGAGATCGGACATATTCGGATACATATTTACCTAAAATTCTGATGTTGGGTATAATGGATAGCACTTTATATCAAATAATCTAGGGATTTGGGTGTGAATGTTGGCTATTATAAATGTCAACCTCTACTTGTTTGTTTTTGAAATAAATATTCTTGTGGTTTTTATTTCTATTTTTTATCAAATCAAATATTTTTTATCCGCCGCCTGCGATGCCCCTAGCATACCTTTAACCTTTTACCATCTAAAACAAGAAGTCTGACGTCTAATAATAGTTTTTTACGCCTGACGACTTTCGCCTTCCTCCAACGGGGACAACACATTGCCGATCTATCATCACTGTAGTACATACCTTCATGTACATGGCGCCCCGGCCGCCGCCCCGGCCGCGCCCGCGCCCCCGCGGCGAGCCCCGCGGCGTGCGCCCCCGCCCGCGCCCGCGCATGCCCCGCCCGCGACGACTCTCGCCCTCCTCCAACGGGGTAACCTCCACGACCACCTAACGCAAGTAAACATGTTAGTTTCTCGGCTCGAGAATGAACGGTGCTGCACACATATTAAAATACACCGTGTTGTACCAACAACGCTCTGGGGGCCTATTTTTCAATCACTCGACTGGCGTCGAACGCTTTGTTTCTACTGATTTTCGTTCGACATTTGACTTTCCATAATTTCGAATCGCTCGGCCGCAACGAGTGCCCCTACCCACTCGTTAACAGTCGAGCGACACGGTACGGGGAGCGATATTCTTTTTTACTAAAAAACAAAGATATTTATGTAACAGCCAATAGAAACATGGATATTACGTTTCGTTTTCGTTGCGGTAATTACCAGTTTTCTCTAGATCCTGCGTGGAACGGATAAAATCCAACATTTCGTTTATATTGGCAGCACCGGAAACGAACGATTCAAAAATACGGAAAATCGGCGTCATGCGACTTGGAAAACGAGTGTGACTTAAGTCGCATGCGACAAAACTATGTCATACGAGCGATTCAAAAATAGAGCCCCATAAGTTGGTTATAGTGTATATATTATATTGTTAAATTAATAGCATTGTACAGCGAATCAAATCCGTGTAGATGCACTGGAGTTCGACCGGAGCTCGGGTCGTCGTTAGTCCAATCTTGGTCGAGCTCTGGTCCAGCTTCGTTAGAGCTCCAGTCTACATGAGGCCTAATGCGGCCACTACTAATAATTTTATACACGACATAATGCTACATTATAATATTCATGTTTATTTATTCTTGTGGCGCATTTTGATAGGCGTTGCCTGTGCAGTAAAATAGTATATGCAAACTTAGATTTATCTCACAGTAGTATGAACAAAGTTATCAGTCTAATTCATTTTTCAAAAACACACCTTGCCATTCCATGGTTTTTACAAAGAATTACCTTAAATTCGCTTTCGATTCGACTGGAGAGTGGCGTGGAACCGCCAGGTAAGCGGTCAAGTGCTTCCGTCATCCGCGGCAGTTTGATACGCGAGCTCGTCGGGTCCAAGGGCTCTTGTTTACTGCAACAAACACTAAATGTAGTCCCACGATCAGGGGCCCTACCGGCTAACTTTTCGAACTTCGGCGGGTCTGCCGAGCTTCAACTTCAACATAAAACAGATAAATTGAAGTAAGGAATTTCGTAACTATTTGTTGAAATTATTTGGAAGATATTGATGTTCGTGTGACTTCATGAATTGGGGTTCGCCATTTTGGCCCGATTGGGGCTCAATTTATCTATTTTAATTTGAAACGCGGCAGACTTTCCGAAGTTCGATGCTGAATGCAGGCAGCGCAAGACCGATCGTGTCTTTACTACGAAAATACAATTTTAGCAATCATTATTTATCAGTGTATTGTTATCTTGTTCAATTGTTACCTTACTACCTTACTATAGGGACGCAATAAAACTCTTGACTGTACTTATGGGCTCTACACATGCGGAGGACCGGCCGGAAGGCCGAAAAGAACGGGACAATATAAAGTTTGCCTCGTCTCTTTTGTATGGCTCCGACCCTTTCGGTCTTCCAGCCGGGCCTGCGCATGTGTAGGGCCCAATACTGCCTAAGGCCTCCCGCTTAGGGCCTGCGGACATATGGCGGATCTGCTTTGACATTCACAAGTGCTTGTAACAGCCTAGCTAGATTGAATAAACTACATTGGTCTTCAAAACTTGTACCCACTGTGTGATTTTCATACAAACACACTCACTTTACATTCTCATAAATAAAAAAGTACATGTATCACTGCAATGACTTTGATGTTGATGGATAGACCAAATGTTCGATTTAAAATAAGCATTTCAACCATCTTAAAAAACATCTCAATTTCCTAAAAAAGCTAGTTCTCGCATTCCTTATAGCTATGTTTGGAATTTCAATCAATGTTTTTTGTAGTTATTTAAGAGATGAACATTTGGTCTACCCATCAACATAAAATACATTTCAGTGATACATGTACTTTTTTATTTATGATAATGTGAAGTGAGCATGTTATGTTTGTATGATAATCACACAGAGGGTACTTAGTTTTGAAGGCCAGTGTATTTTGAATTTTAAAGTTTTACCTAGTGTCAAGAGGATCGGGCGTCCGTGGTGGTGCGTCTTCAACTCTTGGGCTGGTCTCCTCGTCTCGGTGCTCCAACGGCGGCGGCGTAGAAATTTCAACATCACTGATTTTTATGTTGACGTTACTAACACCGCCACGCCCCCGGCCGCGACCGCGACCGCGGCCTCTAGGCTTCGCTAATATAGCTGGCCGTTCCCTGATCATGAAATTGGTATATAACAATGATAAATGTATTTTTATTAAAAAATAATAATAATAGAGGTTAATTATTTTCCGGTAATATGAAGTATTTTCAAAGTGCTGCTCAGTGGTATGATAACAGGACATGACATTTTGCTCTGTATTGTCACACTTGAATTCCTTTGTCTTTTAACTTTTTTGTCTTTTACAATAATCAGAAGAGTTTGTACACACTTCGATTTTTTAATAAAATAAGACAGGGCTTGTTTCACAGTTTCTGTATTCTTCCTTCTGGTTTAATTTTAAAATATGTCAGGTCTGTCAGGAACATACAGAACCTGTGAAACAAGCCTTTAGAGCAGGGGATCCTAACCTTTTACCTTATGTGCATTCCTAATTATATGGGAAACTACTCTACGCCCCCGTACCCCAATGTTGGGAAGCTTTAGTGTTATACAAAATAATTATGAGGATAACTCACCTCGACAGTCGAAGAGAACGCTGCGGGCGTTCCTCCAGGGCCGGAGTTGGTAGTGTTGGCGTAGTTGGTATAGTTGGCTTCGGTCCCTCAGAAACTGGCAGCTTTCGCGGCCGCCCGCGCTTCTTGGGCTGCGGCGTTGATTCTATAAACTTCGGAATGTTCGGACTCTCCTCCACACTCTCAGGGTCTGTTTTAGGAGTCTCCACTTCCAAGGGGTCTTGAGATACCTCATCAGGCCCGACCGCAAAGTCGCGGAAATCAGAATTTTCACTGATTATCATTTCCTGAACATCAATGTGACAATTTTCTATTACATCTGAACTACCAGTGGATGCATTGGATTCTATTTCGGAAGGAATTGCCTTACTTTTATCTGTACAATTAAGGTCATTCAAAGGCAAAACCTGTATTTGCTTGCTTTGCAAATTGGATAAAATACTGTGTAACTTTGAATTACCGTTTTTAGAACAATTTTCATTATTTACAAGAGTATGGTTAAGAATCTTTGCTCCTTGCTTATTTTCTAATGGTTTGTTATCCGGTACTGTCTTTGTAATTGTTACTACTGGGGTTATTGTTAGAGATTTGTTGGATAAAAGTTGACCTAGTTTCAGTCTCTTAGTTTCCAAAACAGACAACTCTGACTCCTTTTTTTGCACAGGAGAAGAGTCAGAAGGTGGTGGTCTCTTCCCAGCAAACTTTTTAACAACTGGAGTCTTTTCTGCACTGTCGACAACCCTAGAACTTCTTAGCCTTTTACCTAAAGTAACAGTAGTGCTTGCTTCCATAGTTTGTTTTCTTCTACTATTAATTACAATCTTTTTAGGGCTAGGCGGCTTATCATTGATTTTCTGTAAAACATTTTCAGAAATTGTGCTTTGTTGAGAGGTGTCATTCTTAATAACTTCTTCTGTTATTATTTTAGCCGAAGGACCATGATCAGTCTTATTTATTTTCAAAATTATCCTGGGTGAGTCTTGACCTGAACCCTGATTTGTTAATTTTTCTGACACATTAATTTCTAGGGGTTCTGTCACACTTTTCTTTGCTTCTTTACAAAGATCTTGGATTGGACGCACCTTTATTAGAATTGGCTTAACATCTTTTACTGGACTGGTACTTCTACTTCTTACTTTGTCTCTGTATCCAATATCATTTACTTTTTCCATACTACTATGGCCTGAATCAAATTGTTCACAGTCCAAAGATTCTTTATTAGTTCCTGATATAAGGGTGCTTTTACTATTAAGTTTTTGTGACTCTGGTGCCTCACTCAAAGATTCTGTACTCTCCAACAGCTTCTTTAGTAATGTACAGTTTTTAACAGAAGAAGCCTGCTTACTTATCTTGTCGGGTTCCAAAGGTGTAGCACTAACAACTTCATTTGTAGTTACTTTTTCTAAATTGGGGCTCAAATCATTTCTTTTTTGTGGCTTAATTTCCTTGTCAGATCTATCCAAAGCAATAACGCTTTCACTTTTTGTAACATTTGATGTTGAAGATAGAGGGATATCATTATCAAAGATAGTCTCTTTAGATGAAGTAGGTACACTTTGAAAATCAGAGTCTTTGGAAACCTCAGAAAGACAATTATGTTTGACTTCTTCACCTTGACTGTGATCATTTTTGTTCTCAGTAGAATCAGATATTTCTCTTGTATTTTCCACCTTATTGATATAAGGCTTCACAGATAATGTTGATTCTTTGGTGACTTTTTCTGTCACTTCGCATGACTGAACTATACAAGGCTTCGTTTTAGACATGTCTTCTCCAATATTATTGTGAAGATGCTCATAATGGTCGTCAATATTATTAAACTTTTTATCAGTTGCAATATTTTCATTAGAAGTTTCAGCAACTGCTTTCATGTTTATTTTCATTACTAAGGGTGGATGTTTCATAGACTTTTCTTCACAGTCATTAGTTTTAATCAATTCTGTCTCATTAGGATTTATAACAGGTTTAATATTTAACTTTGTAACTACAGGTATAGTTAGATTTCTTGCATCAATATTTTTTAAATTTTCTCTTTTTGGTGAGGCCGGTGAGTTGCTTTCATCAGGTTTGATTATAGGTTTTATGTTTAATTTTGTCACAGTTGGAGTACTCTCTTCATTAATACTTTTATGTTTAGGACTTCCTGATAATTCATTGGGTTTTACAATTGGTTTAATGTTAAGCTTAGTTACTACAGGTATGTCGGCATTATCATCACTCGAGTTACCAGTTTCTGAAGACTGATTTTCGGAATCTTTAAGTGCATCTTCTGCGGGTGGTTTTATTATAGGCTTAATGTTAAGTTTAGAAATTACAGGTATACAACTTTTCTCCATTTCAGTTTTCAATTCATCACAGTCTTTTTCTTCTGAAGAGTATTCTTCAGGATTTCTTATAGGTTTAATATTTAATTTAGTTACTTTAGGTACATCTTCTATGCTAGAATCTAGTTCACTATCTTTAGGCTTTACAATAGGTTTTATATTTAATTTTGATACTACAGGAACTTTTTCTTCCATAACCTCAGATGTTTCACCAATTTCTGGTCTAACAATAGGTTTTATATTTAGTTTTGTTAATATCGGGCTGTCACACAAAGCTGCTGCTTTTTTACTGGACTTGGAATCAACATCATGTTTTGTTACAGGTTTTATAGTAATTTTAGGCACATGAGTATCTTTGAATTCTGCACTAGAAGCAAAACATTCTGTGGTAATCTTAAGTTTAGGTATTTGTGGTGTTTCAGAATTTTCAGTATCTTTACTAGCACTCTCAGGAGGTTTCAAAGGCTTTATAGTAAGTTTTGGACTTAAAGGCTGGCTTTCACACTTTGTAACGGTTTTAATAGTCAGTTTTGGGACTTTTTCAGAATGTTTTTCTTCTGGTTGACTAATAATCAGTTTTAATTTAGATTCTGGATCATCCTTCTCAGTATGCTGTAAGCCTTTGATGGTGAGTTTAGGAATATTTTGTTGTTCAGTATAAAATTTTCCTTCAGATTGAGTACCTGGTTTTCCAAGTCTAATGGTAACTTTGGGAACAATCTCAGATGATCCTTGATCTGATGTACTGGTACTGTCATCATTTTCAGAATACTCAGACTCGGATATTTCACTGCTGCTAGATTTACGATGAATATCATTTATCTTTTCAGGTGGTTTTAATATAGGTTTTATATTTATTTTAGTAACGCTTGGTATTTGGTCACTGCTGCCAATAGATTTGCTATCAGTCGCATGTATTTTCTCAGATGGTTTTATAATTGGTTTTATATTTAATTTTGTAATGTTAGGAATCTGCTCATTACTTTCTGATTTACTGTCTGCTTCAGGTGGCTTAATAGGTTTAATAGTTAGTTTGGGAATAGGTGATTTTAGTTCTTCGCTTGATTTGTTACCAATTTTGATAGTAAGTTTTGGTATTGATTTTGGCAAATCCACTACATTTTCAGTGTCATTTAGCAAGCTACTGGATGTTTGCTGCTCCTTTATATCTGACGGGGTCTCAGCTAACTTAGAAGCAGTTATGTCTAAAAATTGTGGCAGAGATTTCTCTTTTTGTTCATGAATTTCATTTTCTTTAATAGATATGGCAGCAACAGTACTTTCACTAGTATTCTCAGCATTATCAATATTAGAAGGTGAAGGAATCACTTCCTGAACTGAAACTGAAGCAATCTCACAATTTATAGGCTCCTTAACAAAGTCATTTGAAATAAATTGGGCATCTGTAGCCAACTTACTTGAACTAATTGAGCTCGAACTAGAAGTTGATTCATTTAAATTTTGCAAAGAGCTATCTGTTGATGTTGACTGGCACTGGTCTTGTTCTAATGCTACAACAGGCTTATCTTGAGAATTGTCTCGACTAATCAGAGGGCTAGTTATTTTTTGTCTAATAAGTTTAATTTTTTTTGGAGGACTCATAGAAGTCTCTGCTTTGCAGATACTGATTTCACTTATATTTCTAATCTCTTCAGGCTTTACATTACCAAGTGCAGGGGGCACGGCATCGGATGAACTGGAAACATCTTTAGTGCGGTTGTCAGTTCTTGTATGTTCTGTGATGTCCACAGTTGAAGACACTGTTGAGTCTGGTCGGCGGTCACTCGGGCCAGGGCGCACTAGACGTCTCTTTAGAGGTGACCGTGTTGATTGTTCTGCTACCACTTTTTCTTCACTAAAACTAATGTCACTTGATGTAGATTCTGCACTTTCTATAGTAATGTCATTACGAGTGTCACTGGATGTCACACATTTCACTGTCCGTTCCTGTCTTTCACACTCACTGATGTCAGATGCATTTTGTACAGTTTCTAATATACTGCTGGTAGGAATATTACAAGGAGGTGGGTCTTCACTCACTGCTCGAGTTTCCACAGGTGATGAATTGTCATTTGATACTGTAGCTTCAGCATTAGGCTCACACACAGACTCTGATAAACACTCGTGAGATTGTTTCACATTATCTGTATTTACAACTGCCAAAACAATACTTTGTGACAAATTCTCAGGAATTGTAGCGACAACGCTCACATGGGGCTCTACTTCACTTTTGGCACTTTCGGCATGGGACGCAAACGGAATTGGCGGTGGGTCTTCTTCGGGAACGTTTTTAGGGGTCTCCTGAGCAACTATTCCATCATCCCATTTCTCAGATTGACTTTCGTTGGACTTATGCGACACTCGTTTTGGTGCTCCGGGCCCATCTACAAATTCATCGATCATATCGAGGATCGCCTCTGTGCTGGTGTTGACGTCCTGTGCCGACGGCGACGATACGCTGTCGCCGTCAAAGTTCTCCTCGGACATCGCGGGCGTTCGGCAAGGCGATCGAGCTTCGGTTGGTTCTTGTAGCATACTACCAGTTGCGTTGCCGTCCTCGGCCTGCCCGATGTCCTTTTCCCGCGCCGATGCACGGCGGGAAGCGCTCGTCGCGGTGCCTGGATCATCTTCTGAACTCTCCATTATCTACTATTTTGCAATGCCGTCATATCTGGAATATAAAACGCTTGCTAGGTGTATTTACGTTACGAAAGGGTAACCTGACGACGTGCGAGATTGACAAGCCACAGGCACCATTCTAATTCACCATAACGCTACAAAAATTTGTTCACAGGGTCCACAGTGTTGATTTTATACCTACACATGTAGTTAATTTTCATATTCGCGACGTTTACGACTCATTCGAGTACGCGCGAGGTCTTGAAAAGTATTCAACAGCGTAAACCGGCAAACAAAAAGCTTGTATACGCCATTTTTAAAACCAAAGACATGGCAGGTTGGGGATGTATGGGCCAATAAAAAATATCCTATACGGACAATTCGGCCATTGTCGTGTTGGTAAACGGCAAGAAGCCCATAGATCGCTCCACTTGAGCTGTAGCGTGTAAAAAGAGTAATAAATATACTTTTCGACATGTGTTAAAACGAGAAGACGATACCAATACCAATTACATTTCTTGAGTTTTGAAATGATATTTCGTAAATGGCAAGTTTATAATGTTGCCATTGTTATGATGGCACAAAATAAAGAGAGGATTTTGTGGTAATGGTTTTGATTGATTGAAAGTTTGCTTGTTGGATTGAACTAGATTGACAAAGACCCTCAATATCTGTAAATTTTTGTCAACCGTCAATATAGGTCATAGATTTAGTATATTAAAAATATAGGTCAATACGCTTGGCACCGTTTGGCACATAGGGCTCTGTCAGGGCTTTGTGTAGGCATGCAGGGCCGATATTTATGGGGAATCGGCGTACGTGCCATATACGTTTGGCCTAATGTAGTACAACTGGGGCCTTACTTACTAAAAGCTCTTATAGCAGGGCTTATATTGAACTGCCTTACTTTTTCGTATTATGACCTCAACGGTAAGTATGAAAGCAGGCCTTAAGCAGTCCTGTTTAAGGCCTGCTTTTGAACTGAACGGTTTCTTATTTGCTGATGGTAAGCCCAGCCCATTAAATGAAATAAGTACAACAGAAGAGACCAACTTTAGAGCGCTTGCGGTACAAAACGATGTATTCTAATTGTTAGTACGAGCAATTAATATCCTAGGGCGACGGCTACACGCATGGTAAATACTGTGATCCATCGCCAATAGTGTAAATTTTAACCATGGCAAGTAATTTGTATGGAATGTTCAATATTTCACTTTCCTAGGGTAAAATTAGTTATTATATAAACATACAATCTTAGGTACACTTATGTGTCTCTTTATTTAGTTACACCGGTAAATAAGAAAAAGTGCATGAAAAAAAACATAATTTTGTTAATATTTAAAAAACAACAAAACTAAATTAGTAGGTTTCAAAAGAGCAATCATAGACAAATATATAAACTTTCAAATGACATATCAAACAACGAAATTGATGCAATAGAACTCTACAAATGAAGAAAAGCTTGATGAAATAAAGAAGAACTTGAAAAAATCAGATGACTACTTTCTTTACAGAATCGGTCTGCGGTCACAACTTGTGTGTTTATTATTGCACTACAATCATGTTTATATTTCTGAGAAGGTAATAAAACGTACTTTATTTTTTGTTATAAACATACAAACTTAGGCACACTTATATTTCTCTTTATTATATTATAGTTATACCGGAAAATAAGAAAAAGTGTATAAAAAAACAAATTTTTGTTAATATTTCAAAAAAGACAAAACTAAATTAGTAGGTGTCAAAAGAGCAATCATAGACAATTGTATAACCTTTCAAAAGACATATCAAACATTGAAATTGATGCAGTAGAACTCGAGAAATGAAGAAAAACTTCATGAAATACAAAAGAAATTGAAAAAAAAAATTGAGTACTTTCCTTACAGAATTGGTCACAACTTGTTTGTTTTTATTTATATTTTTATTTGTTTATATTTTTGAGAAGATATTAAAACGCACTTTATTTTATATTAAAAACTTACAAACTTAGGTACACAAATCTCTTTCTTTATTTAGTTTAACCTGTAAATAAAGAAACAGTTTATAAAAAAACATATTTTTGTTAATATTTCAAAAACGACAATACTAAATTAGTAGGTTTCAAAAGAGCAATCATAGACAATCATATAACCTTTCAAATAAAATATCAAACAACGAAATTGATGTAATAGAACTCGAGAAATGAAGAAAACTTGGTACGGTCGGCCGCCATCTTTGTGACGTCACAGCTATGCGTGTCCCCACTTCCTCCTCTTAAAACCGTCAGTTTCGTGGTTTGTAGAACACATACATGCCAGTTTTAGGTATATAGAAGAGAGTCGGACGAAAATCGTGAAGGAGACGACTTATTCAATATTTGCCGCCTGACTATAAGGTACCTTTCCCGTTGGGGCGGTAAAAAAAATCGCGCGTTAAAAAATTCGCTCGGGTGCACGAGCCCTTACGGATATTGATCTTGTCAATGAATGACTTTGCGATTCGTCTGCTGGAATCAAGGGTCTGACATGCTTTGATAGAGCGAGATCGTCTTATTAAGATTCCTATAGGAGGAAATAGAGAAGAGTGTCATGTTTTTTCTCTATCACCGACCGGACTTTTTTTCATGGTCGGGTTATAGGCAGAGATCAACTAAGCAAAACAAACAAGTGGGGTTATACCAAAAGTGCCAGAGAAATTAAAGTTTTTGTGGATAACTCCCTAATTAATATTGAAGATTTATTATAAATCGAATGTGTAGTGTTTGTGTCTAGCATTCAAAATGGTGGGATGTTCGATATTTGGCTGCAAAAGCAACAATCAAAGGAAAGAAGCGGGCGTTACATTTCATGCGTGAGTACACTGTTTTCTATATTTTGATCACGTATTTCTTTCTCAAATCTCACAGGAACCAAGTTTCTGAGCTAAATCATTAGTTATATCATGAAAAACCTGATAAATAGGAAAAATCTAAAAATTATTTCTAAAAATAACCTCGTAAACATTTGACATGCAAACCGGTAAAATTGCGTACATCTACGTAATAGTAGAAGTCAGCTTAGCTTTGACGTCCACTAAAATCAGTAGGTTTATAATTCGATTTCCGGATGCCTACTGTATAGAAAATTTTCCCCAAAAATTACCCCATTTTTCAGGGAATTTCTAGCGATTTCATTTTTCCAGATTTCCGACGGAAGATAAAACTCGTGAAAAATGGATAGAAGCAAATGGAAAAAAGAATTGGGTGCCACACACGAATTTGTTCAAAACATTTTGAAAAAAATTGTTTCCGAAAAACAGAAAAACTAACGTTAATAAAAAAAATCTGTATTCCAACGTTTAATAAAGACTTTACCTGTTTTAATTTAAAGTTTATCTTTTTATTCCATTAACCACACAATCTCATATTAACTACCTGAGCGAACCCCAGCTAGTTTACTATATCTCTCTTTTTTTAGCAGGGCAGTTGTGTGTACTCCCGTCCCGACTGCAATGACGATTGTTATTTAACTTTAGTTCGATTTTAGCAGGGAAGACGTGTTTTTATTTTTCTTAATACCATTTATAATTATACTGAGTTTTTGCATGCTGGAAATGGCGAATTGTCTAAACATTTTATTAATATCTCTGCTGTACCACAATTACTGCGAATAAAGTTTATTTCCATTTCTATTCTATGTATACGTATGTTACCGTTAAAGTACGGAATCCGTTAATCTGCAGATTAACTGGTCGAGTCAGTTAAGAGGATTGTCAACCACGTGGTCTCCATACAAACGGCGATAACGTTTCCCACCCTCTAAACCTTAACCTACAGTAATTAATTTTTGGTATTTTTTTGAAATGCCTAAATACTAGGGCTGTACGATTTGATTTTTTAAATATTTATAATAGATTTCGAAATATTTGCATTTTAGTGATTTCATACAAAACACAGAAGTGCCAATATTTTCAAATCTACAATGAATATTTTAAAAATCAAAACGTACAGCCCTAGTTTTTAGGTATTTCAAAAACATACCAAAAATTCATTGCTGTAGGTTAAGGTTTAGAGGGTGGGAAACGTTATCGCCGTTTGTATGGAGACCACGTGGTTGACAATCCTCTTAAAGCACAGAATACATAATAGTACCGAAATTTTTCTTAAAGTAGACGATTTCCGTGCTTTAACTAGTAATCTGCACATTAACGGATGCTACCCCGTTAAGGGTACTTTTTCTGATCATGGCAACCCCATATTTTGACGTCTTATATCTATCCCTTACACCCGGTCGCTCGGTAGCGCATCTACCCCTTCTAATATACTATATCTATGGCTGCACGCGTAGCATGAGCAAACGGGACTCTTGTCTACGAAGACTTGCTTGTCGGGTCGTCTAAAAATGCGAGCACAGTTTGACAGACAGGTGGGACTCGCTCTCAGATTTTTACAATCTTTTAATGTCTTTTTATTACAAATATGAATTTTAAAAGGTAACATTTTTATTTCAACATCAATAAATGTCGAAATTATCTAAAATGATCCGAAATAATTTAGTTTAAACATGATTCTTATTTTAAAATAAGTTCTAAGATAAAGAGACACTCAAGAAAGCGTTCACTTCCGTAGACAAAGCTCTCTCGAGCTCGAGAAGAAATAATGTTGCCAATAGTAAATAATTACCATAATTGCCATCGTTTCTCATAAAGTGCTGTTCCTTTCTATACATTTCACGACGCAAAACTTAAAACTGAGTAATCTTTAGCTGTAAGGATATAGATTCGCTTGCCTTTCTTTTATTAAGATAATTTTGAACACACTTGTTAATTTAGTAGTCTGTGGAAACTGACGAGAAAATTACAAAATATTGAAATCAACGTATGAAAATAAAATGTTAATTTACGTTTTTAAATATTAAAAAATTAAAGTTAAAAAAAATCTATATTTGGGTAAAAAGGGTGGTAATATTAGGAAACAATATTATTGTATTAAGCAATAAATTATTTAGAATTATTTATTGTTTTAATTTTTTTTATTAATATAAGTTTCAAAAAAATAAAATTTAAAACTTAGTTACTACACTTAATATTTATTTTTTATAAATTTTATTAATAAAAAAAAATTAAATCAACACATTATTAATTATTTTTTCTATCCGGACAGCTGCTTTTGTCTTTTGTGCTGTAACTTCTCTTATTACCTTAATAAAAACAATTTTTATTTGTTTTAATTGCGAAATTTAGATTTACATAAAATAAAATACGTAGAAAACTCTTTCTCGACCTTCTCGACTACCCAAAGGGTAGTAGACAAGTTTCTCCGACTCAACTGTCAAATTAATGTCAGTTGAAGACAAAAGTGGTCGTTTGTCGACTTTTGACATAAGGCCACGACAAAGAACAATGCGAGTCTACTAGTGTAAAAGTGCGAGCATGAGTATCTCGATCTCAACCCGACAAAAGTGACATTTGGGTGTAGACAAGCCATTGTTCTGTGAGTCGAGTCTTTTCTCGAGAGTGGTCATGCTACGCGTGCTGGAATGCACATTCTCTCCTTAATCTGTGCATGCATTTGGCATTGACAGCTGACACTGACATGCATTTGACACTGACAGTTTAAAAAGCGATTTTTGGTGCTTTTCAGGGGCTTTTCACTTAGTACTTGACTCACTACAAGGGAGCGCGGCCTAAGATTTTAGTTGCGGATTAATTTGATAGATGGCGCTCATTTTTCGTTTGTCAAACAGTCGAGAGATGTCGCTATCCCGTGCTGAATCGCGGTATCGTGTGTCTTTCACAGTTTTATATAGTCAAAGCTGATTAGCTATGAAGTAAATTATTTTAAATTATTTCATGACATAGCGGGTACCTCCCAAAAAAATTACAAGTCAAGATTTATAGAAACCTACTAGTACCTATATTATAATATCGTACACTTTTTGTCACATTTCGTTAGATGGCGTTGATCATTAGGTCTGACTGATAACTCTATCTCTAGTATAATAATGTACTCTATGATAGAGTAGAAAAAGCCCCTGTACTCTATGGTGCTTTTGCAGCACCAATTTATTATTCAAAAATAAATTAGACAAAAATAAATATTGAGAGAGTGAGAGATCACAATCACTAGCCAAAATGACTACGATTAGACCGTTTACATGCGAGGATATGCTTAAATTCAATAACGTGTAAGTAATATAACTGGTAAATCGATACATAACCTAACATAAACTTATTATTTGAAAAAGCTTATTTGACAAACTTTTATGGATATTATTTTAGGAACTTGGATCCACTGACGGAAACTTATGGCTTATCATTTTATACTCAGTACTTAGCTCACTGGCCGGAGTATTTTCAAGTAGCTGAATCACCTAGTGGAGAAATCATGGGTTACAGTAAGTATTTTATTAGAACAGCTGCATAATCATAGAATAGTTTATTAAAATTTCAAACTGCAATTTTTTTTTAGTAATGGGCAAAGCAGAGGGTCTTGGTGAAAATTGGCATGGACATGTGACAGCCCTAACTGTCAGTCCAGACTACAGAAGGCTCGGTCTCGCTGCTACATTGATGAATATTTTAGAAGAAGTATCCGAGAAGTCAGTTCTTTTCTAATACCTTTGGTGACTTACAGTACGAGGCGATCTTGAAATCTAGTGGGGATTGCATAGTGGTGAGGTACGGGGGGCGGCGGAAGAGGTGTGCGCTATCTATCATAATTATGCACAAAATTATCCCAACTCTGTCGAAAAATTGTCAAGATTTACTGTACTATTGATGAGCTTTAAATTAGTGGTAATTAAAAATTTGCAATGACATTTTATTTCATTTACAGGAAAAAAGCTTACTTTGTAGATTTATTTGTAAGGGTAAGCAACAAAGTAGCAATAAATATGTATAAGAATCTGGGATATATTGTTTATCGGACTGTTTTAGAATATTATTCTGGAGATCCTGATGAAGATGCTTATGGTAAGATAATATTTTCTTAGGTTTCTGAATATTTTTGATAAAAAGAACTCATTTAAATGTTACAAGATATAATTTTATTTTCAGATATGAGGAAAGCTTGCTCAAGGGATATTCACAAAAAGTCAGTGATACCTGTCACTCATCCAGTTAGACCTGAAGATGTGGACTAACCTTTAATAATAAACCAAATGTTTAAATATACTGATGTTTTTTATTTCATAAAGTAGAAAATTTTAACCAAGAACATGGTTGACATTCACTCGTCAGGTACAGGAAAAAGAGACACATTATATTATGTATATTTCATAGTTGTCTGGCCTGGTGTGGCCACGTGGCATTCAATGAATTAATTAATAAACAAGAATATCTGTATGTAACTATACCCATATTTTTGAAATTATTAGATTTTGTTATAATATTTTCATTCTTCATTAGTTTCAGTTGAATCTTCATTGGTCTCGGTTGTTTCTTGTTGTTTTCGCCATTGTTTAGCTCTTGCCAGCAATTTGAGATTTGGTCTAACCATTTCATCTTCAGGGAATATGTAATCGAAGACCTCTTCCCATCCCTCTTCGACACCTTCATCACTGACAATTTTTTGCCTCTTTTTCACTCTTCTTGGCATCTTAGCCGAAACCTTTTCAAGTTTATCCTCATCTCCAATTTCAGTTTCAAACTCTTTCCAGGCTTCAAGTAGTAATACTCTCGATTCTTTTTCACCGGCACTTCTAAGGCTATCATTGGCGCGCTCATAGACGCGCCTGGCTAATTCTACATTAATATTATCTGGATTTTCAGCATTGAGTTCAAACTTTGCATAGGAAAGCCATACTTTAACATGAACTGTTCGTTCAAGCAATCTTTCGTAGAGTTGTCGAGCTTTCTCTGTCTCCCCTTGAGATACCTCAAAGTCTATATAACTTTTCCAAAGAAGTTCTGGCATATCCAATCTTGGTTGGTTTACAGCTATTTCATAAATGGCTCTCGCTCTATCTATATCACCTAATAATGTTTCTAGTTCACCAAACTTAATCCAAGTGATACAGTTTTCTGGACCATACTCCAAAAATTTCTGATACAATATTCTACATCTGTCAAATTCTCTAAGTTGTATCTCTAAATCTATGTATCCCCTGTATAATTTGTCTCTTGGGCACATACCTAATGCCAAACCTAAACTCTTTCTTGCTTGTTTGAGGTCTTTGCATCTGACTTCAAACTGTGCATACATTAGCCAAATTTTTGAAAAAGTAAATATTTTATGTGGTATTAATTCCAAACATGTGCGATACACTTGCCTTGTCCGCTCAATATCTTCTGCTTCTAATTCTTCATACAATGCATAGTTGATCCACAGGTAAATATATCTCCTCCAAAATTGTTTATCTTTTGATGGGGGTACATTAGCTATAGCTCTTTCATAAGTATCTCTAATATCATCTACATTACCCTCATTCTCTACAAGCCTAATGTAATCAAACCAAGCATCATAATTTGTAGGGTTTTCAATAACTTCTTGTTCATACATATACTTGCGTTTGTTGACAATAACATCTTCGATGCCAGATCGGTCACCATATTTCTTTTCATGTATTGTGTATGCTTTATATAGCTCTTTATTTCTATCTTTTGGTATGTGGTCAAGAGCATACTTATAAATAACTCTGGCACGGTCATGCTCTTTCTGATTCTCTTCAAATTTAGCAAATGCTATGAATAGCCTTTCATCAAGTTCTTCATCTCCGAAGAACTCTACAGCTCTTTCATACACCCTTCTAGCACCGTTAATAAATCCATGGTTCTCTTCAAACTTTGCATATTTGATCCAATGTTTCACATCGGGATGGACCATCACAAATCTTTCATATATTTGTCGAGCCCTATCTAATTCCTTATATCTTAATTCAAAATTGATATAAGTTTGCCATGCTTGTTCATCTGGTTGCCATTCCATCCAACGCTCAAATACCTGCAGATGATATTTAATTGATTATTCACCAACACCAAACAAAATTTAAGCAGTTCTTATGTCATCGTTAATTAGGTTTGATAATAAATAATTAAAATGACTTACTTGTCTAGCTCCAGCGACATTTTCCAACATCTCCTCCATATAAGTGTATTTGAACCAAAATTGTGAGACTCTGGGTAGAATTGTCACTGCCCTGTCCCATAAATTACGAGCATGGTTCACCTGCCTATTTCTCATTTCCATTTCAGTATATTTTAACCTATGAATACAAGAAATAATTAAATGTATGTGCTTACAAGAAAATAATTCAATTTATTTTAATTATGATAGAATTAATATAATTTGCTTTCAATTGGTTCTTATCCAGCTCAATATTAAAAATGCATAAAAACTATGGATTAATACTAAAACTAACAAAAGCTACAAGATCTAACACTGAACTTTAAGTTAACATTTTTATAAAGCTTTCCCTTTCTGAGCCATTTACAGTGTGACCTACCAAAGGGTAATATTCCTATGGTCAACATCCAGAGCTCTCTCGTAGATGGACCGAGCTCTCTGAACTTGTTTCTGTGATTCTTCCCATTGGGCATATTTCAGCCAATTTCCGATAACCTGTAAAATAACAATGAAAATGTTACAAACTATAAGCTTGACCTGTTAGCTACAATTGAATGATAATTAAGAGGATTTTCAAGCAAACGGTCTCCATACAAACGGCGATAACGTTTCCCACCCTCTAAACCTTAACCTACAGCAATGAATTTTTGGTATGTTTTTAAAATGCCTAAAACTAGGGCTGTACGTTTTGATTTTTAAAATATTCATTGTAGATTTGAAAATATTGGAACTTCTGTGTTTTGTATGAAATCACTAAAATGCAAATATTTCGAAATCTATTATAGATATTTAAAAAATCAAAACGTACAGCCCTAGTTTTTAAGCATTTCAAAAACATACCAAAAATTCATTGCTGTAGGTTAAGGTTTAGAGGGTGGGAAACGTTATCGCCGTTTGTATGGAGACCGTTTGCTTGACAATCCTCTTAAGAGTTCCCTACAAAGTGCTCTGTCAAAAGTGAGCCAAATAAGAAACATCTAAAATGGCTCTTTTTGTTATGTTACCTAATCATACCTATAAAAATGAAAAAAGTTTCAATTTCCCTACCTTTAGGGAATTAGTTACTATTTTATTGGATTTTAGTTAGATAAGGGAATGTAACGTAATCTGAAAATTGGGCCATTTTGCCCGTTTTTTTGCCTCACTTTACAATCTTTACATACAAAGACTCGGCTTATATCTAGGTGTTATTATTCTAAGACACAAAAAGAAAAACGCGTTACCATTCTGTTTTTGCGGATATTATCTTCGAAGGCTTTCCTCTTACGATGTTGATAATCTCTCAGTTCTTCAGGATCTGATATCTTCTGCTTAGGAGGCGGTGGCAAGATTTCCAAGTCTCTCTCCTTAGCTTCTCTAAGAAGCTGCTCGGCTGTGATTTGAATTTCCGCTGGAGCTTTATTTTTCACCTGAAATAAAACAATTAATATTTGGGTAAAATGTGTTGTGAAAATAATTAGGATAGGACAGTGGCAAATAATGTGGTTAGTGGTAAAGGTAAATAAGACATACTTTAGCTACTTTAGGCATTTTTGTAGTTTTCCCTTCCATCTTGAGGCTCCGCGTATTATTTCAAATTGATATAAATTCAGTATTCACTCAACAAACGCACAAAAAATGACAAAAAAACCCTCTCAAAAACCAACTCGACTCTGTTCACAGCAGGGGGGGTCGACTCTATTGTTCGGATTGAAATTTGCCTACAGGGGAAAACTTTGGTATTGCAAGTAAAAAAAAACATATTTTTCTATTATGGTAACCCGCAGAAATACCCGTCATGAAGTGTAAAGTACGAATGGTAGATTTTGTGTAAATAAAGGGCAGGATAAGATTTTAAGGAATTTGTTAATAATAAGAAGTAAAATTTGTAGGATAGTCTTTAAACAAACTTTTTTTTAGCAATACATAATAAAACGTTTGGCTAAATATAAGACAAGCAATTTATTTTCATATGTGAATAAACGGTTGGCAGAAATGTGACTATTTGTGCTGGCAACACCAAGTCATGACATGCATGACTTTTGTAAACAATAACAATGGTCGAGTTTGTTGGTGTTTATTGGCGATCTCGGTTTCAATTTCGTTAATATTTCGAATACTTCTGATCATTTTCGAAAGTGTACGACGTTGAGTTTGAGCTTAGGTTCCTCCGTCTGTGTTTGTTAAGTGACAATTATAATTGTTGTTCATAATAACAGTGAATACGAGACAGTGACTCTAACCTAACCGACGTGTTAAACCTTTGATTACCTATTTTGTTCAACTTGTTAAAAATGTCTGATAAGGAAAACAGACGAAAATGTTTCAAGTGCGGCAAATCGCCTGCCTCGGACAATTGCAAACTATTTCGTTTCCCAAAACCTGCTACAAGAAACCTTTTGCGGTACGTATTTGCTAATGTTATCCCTACAAATTGTTCAACTTAACTGCGTATACGAATATTTATTGGCTTTTTAGTATCAATAAATACTCGTAATCCTAATAAATACTAAATGTTGAGTGATTTCTGAATGTGTTCTGAGGGTTTTTATCATGCTATGATAACCTATATTTAGGAAACATCACATTGTTCTGATTATAATACAAAGTAACTGTAGGTCGGAGAGTCAGGTTCTGTAACAATGTATAGCTAAAGAAGCATCTGGTACACAGAGAACTAATGAAATAATATGTGTTAATTTTTCAGTTGTACGATGTGGGCAAAATATCTTTTTCCATCAGAAGAGCACACTTCAATTGAGTTCCAGAAAAAGTTGTTTAGTGAACACCGAATGCTGTGTCAAGATCATTTTACTGATGATGATTTTACTGACAGTTCAAAGAAACGATTATTATACTCTGCAGTCCCATGTGATGTAAGTAATAAATTATTGATCCCAATATAATCCTTACTAAATATATTCTTACTAATATTATAAATGCGAAAGTCCGTCCGTTTGTTTGTTTGTTACGCCTTTATGACTTAACTACTGAAACGATCATTATGAAATTTTGCATAAATGTTCTTAGGGGTACAGAAACGGAAACTTTTCATCCAGAAAAAAGTACTGTTCCCGAGGGATAGCAAAAAAACTGTCCACGCAAACGAAGTCGCGGGCGGCCGCTAGTTATTACTAAATCAAATTTGTAGCATATTATGATAATGCTTACTTTTTATTATTGTTTCAGTTTGATAAGATAAAAATATATAACTTTTACTCTTGTACTTTTTCCATAAACATTATTGGATTTTCAGAAAAAAATAACTTTGTATTATTGCTCCCTTTGCGACACCTAGAAGACCTCTTCCAGGCTTTCTTATTATCTTCATTATATATATCAGTATCTAATAAAATAATAATTAGTCTCCATAGTACTAAATCCACTTATTTTATGAATCTCAAGACAGATGTTTGGATTTTATTTTATTTATATTGATTTTTTTTACTAAGTTTGTTTTGGGATTTATAATAATAAGCAATAAACAAATATTATTTTCAGTTTTATTACATTACAGATTCAGCAAGTGTCCATGGTGATACCACATTTTTTTAACAAGCCACAGCCGGGTCCCTCACAACTGTGCAAAGAATATGGCCCTATTTCTCAAGGCCCAGAAGCTATTTCTTCTAAGGCTGGTGATTCACAAGCTGTTGAAAGAACACCCTTAGAAAATATATCCAACACAAGTTATTGTGGAAAATCGAATTTGGAAAAAGTAGAAACATCTTCTAAACAGGAGCCCAAGTTAAAAACAGAAAAAGAGAAGTACCTTTATAAGAAATGTTCGAAATATTTGAAACAATTATGTCAATTACGAAATCGTATGAAGAACATGAAAAAGAAAGCTATATTAAATAACCTCACTGATAATAATGCTGTGAAGAAGTTGGAAGAAAAACTATCTCCTACATTTGCTTTCCTTTTGCAAGCTCAAATAAGGAATTGTAACAAGTCCACTGGTTGCAGGTGGACAAAAGAAGAAAAAATTGTAGCCTTGAGGCTTTACAAAAGATCACCAACCTGCTACAGATTGTTAAGAAGACTGTTCCAATTGCCTTCACCTGGTACTCTTAAGGCATTACTCAATAGGATTCCTTTTGCTGTTGGCATTGCCAACCCTGTGCTTGAAGTAATATCAAATTTTGTCAAACACCAAGAGCCTTCAGACAATCATTTTATTTTAATGTTTGACAAAATGTCTTTAAAAAAAAACATTAATTATAATCGAAGAGAAGATTTCATCGAAGGATATGAAGATCATGGGCCACAAGGAAGGTCCCCAAATGTGGCATCATATGCCTTAGTATTTATGATAGCTGGAATAAGGAAGAAGGTGAAACAACCTGTTGCACATTATTTTTCAAGCAGTTTTTCAACTGCTGATAGACTGGCTGTGCTTATAAAAGAGGTAAATATTTTAGCACCTAACACAAGTGCTTGTTATATGTATATTATTATATAACTACTAGATAAACCTAAAACAATATTTAATGTTAATATTCCAGATTTTGCATCAGTGTTTTGCAGCAGGCATTCAAATATCTGCCACTGTATGTGACATGGATGGAGTAAACAGGCGAGCTCTGTCTATTTTGGGTGCAACTAAGGAGCACCCACGTATAATTGTCAATGGAAAAGAAATTGTCACATTGTTTGACACACCTCATCTATTAAAATGTTTTAGAAATTTATTCCTAAAATATGATATTGACTGCATGGTGGATATTTCATCTGGAGATAAGAGAGGAAGAGGTATAGTTTTAATGCTTATTAATCCATGCATTATTAATCAAACTTATTATTTAGAATTCAAGTTACCAATTTATATTGTTACTAATGATATTCTTTGGTTTCAGGTGTAGCAAAGTGGTCTCATATTAAAAATTTCTTCGAACTTGATAAACAAAACAATAATTTTGTATTTGCCCCTGCTCTAACAAAGGATCATTTAAACCCAAACGCCAAACAAAAAATGCGCGTGAAACTAGCCGCTCAGGTTTTAAGCCATACTGTGGCAGCGGGGATCTACGCCAAAGTATCTGATGGTAATAATAATAAACAATAGTTAGGCCCCGATCACAGGTTTTGGATAGCACTCTGACTTAAAAGTGGGACAGGATTGTATGAAATTATCTGCCAGATAAAGGCCAGATATGACAATTTGTGACATATCCTTAACCTGTAATTCTGGCCCTTATAGCGTATAATGTAAACTTTAGTTTACATTAACAGTAATTTTTACTGTTGAGCTTTATATGTAGAAAATAAATTGTGAATTGGTTAGGGATATTTTACAATATTGACGATATTTATTTATTTCAGGAACACTCACTCCTGATGCAGCTGTCACAGCAAGTGTTATAGCAAAAATTGATAAGATATTTGACTGTTTAAACAGCGACACGCCCGACCTGCGACGCGGTAAACTACACGCTACAAATATGACGGCGAAAACTCCACATCTGCAGCTGTTTTCGGAAATGAAAACATTTTTTGGTACTTTAAAATTTGTGGGTAGTCCACGTGTCCCTCCGTCACAGGATGGATGGATTTGGACTATTAATGGGGTAGAACGTTTATTTAAAATATTGTCTACTACCCAAAATATTAAAAGTCTGGCCACTAGACGTTTGCAACAAGATCCAATAGAGAATTTGTTTGGTTGCATTCGTGGCAACTGTGGCTCCAATGCCAACCCTACTGTAGGCCAATTTGTGGCTGGACTTAAAACCGCTATAATAAGCAGCATGGCCCATATTGGGACCACTGGGAATAATTGTGAAACGGACAACAACATAATTATAAATAATTTTACAACTTTTTTGTCAATTCCACAACCCACTGAGGCGAATGAAGATTTGGACACAGAGGAAATGGTAGTGGAAGGTCCATTATCTACTCCCATTTTGGATATTGGTGATACTCCTGAAGTACAGGCTTGTGCCTATGTATGTGGATTTTTATTAAAAAATATAGCTAATTTAAACTGTAAACACTGTAATTCAGTCCTTGTATCGAAAAATGTAAATATTGTTCATATGTTTGTCCAATGCAAAGAATATAATGAATATAAAAAAAGTTTACATTATGCTAGCCAACCGTTAATTGCTTGTGTAGAAGCATGTGCAACAAATATTAACTTGTATTTAGAAGAGAATGGGTATAAGAAAGAATTGAAAAAATATTTAATAGAAAATTTAAAAACTAGTGTTAATTTCGAATTTCTCCATAGCTGCCACAAAAATGATAATATTAATTTTATTGTCACAAATGTTTTTCATATATGTGTGAATAGATTCTGTACCCTTAAAAACCGTCTGTTTGCAGACGAAGCATCAGCGTCTGCACTTAAACGCAAAATGAATATAATTTTGCATAAATAAGCAACATGCCAGATTATATTCATTTTTTGTGGCATTCATGTTTGAAAACAAGTTGAACTGACCTAATTGTAAAATGTTTTAAGTATACCTATTTTATTAGCTACTAGAAGTACCAGGACTACATAGTTACAAAGAAGTAACCTATTACAGGAGTAACTAATGTTAACATACTAAAATCTAACAGAAGTTAGCTTCTCAATAGTTATGTGGCCCTGGTACTCGAGAGTTTCCACTTATCCCTAAATAGTGCAATAAAATCAGTTAAATATTATTAGTTATACAAACAACCAGATATTTTCTACTTTTGCTTGCCCTTTGAACTTAGAACTCATAAATAATAGAAATTAGATAAGTTGTCCAAATTACAATTTACTATCTCTGATAGTTTTGTGATCAACCGATAACTTTTATCCAAAAGATAATAATGTCGTAGAAAAAATATGTTATCCTGTTTGATGTCATGGACACTAATAGAATATTTTGTTTAACGGGTTGACTTTACACCTAATTTTATGTTCTTAAATAAGTCATATTACTCATGGATAAATATTTATTATGCACTATTATTTCATGCAATAAACATGTTTGGGAACATTTTTCTGTTTTATTTTATATTTGATGGGCAATATTGCTTACGAATTCTATCGATGGAGGTATAGGCAATTTCACTTGTAAGGAAACTTTATGGTAAGTTTTACCATAAAGTTTTCTTACATGTGAAATTGCCTATACCTCCATCGAAAGAAATCTTATAAGAAAGTATTGTTCAAATGTTCCCGCCATAGAGTTTGTGGTGGGTTGACTATAGGTGACACTAGAAGCGTACTTCCGGTAAAAACGGAAACCCATTTCTTAACAATGGAGTTGTTATTCTTCTCCGCTAGGAGTATGTGTTCTGTGGTTCACAGACTCACAGAGGAAATAGGTAATCACTTGCACGCACAGACTGATTCACAGTCACAGATAAATACACTGACTGATTTATTATCAATGTGGACTCCACATTGTGGAGCGACCTTTAATGCAGATATTAGACGGTTCATCAAAAGTGCTTCATTTTCGATGAATAGTGACCAGTGAACGACTTTTTGTATTTAGACACTAAATGTAAAGTGAATGAAGTATTTCTCATTTCTCACAAAATTTCGCGGCAACAGGTTGTTCGTGATAATTTTGAATAAAGAATTAAGAGTTAATTAAAGAGAAAAATAAATCTTTCATGCACTGCTTGTATGCATATTGCATGATGCGGGTTGAAAAAATACTAAAAACGAAAAATAAAGGCATTTTAAAATAAACACAAATAAGTTACTGACGACATGCCGTTCACTGCAGTGAATGGCACTGTTTACACGCATCATTTATTGTTCATTTCCGATGCGATGAACGATGAAAGGCCGATGCCTGATGAAAGCGAACGGCCGTCTAGTGACTTTCATCAAAAGGCGCATCGCGATGAAAGATGAATCTACATAATGGGGTTGGTAAACTTTTTCGAAAAGAATTGTTTTATATTTTTTTTTGATAGCACAAGTTTGAAGAATAAAGAAAATAATATTATGATTTTTTTATTTCACCTTGTTAACTAAATATATTTTTTTATATTATTATCGCGATAAAATATCGAACATACGGCTGAACACGAAGTTCCTTTGCATTTACTGATTTAAAAATCTGATTGACAGATTTGACAGACAGTGACAAAGAGTAATCATACCTTTGTTTTTTTTGTTTTGAGCAACAACAAAGAAAGTCTTTGGAGCAAAGGCATAACCTACGCATACAGCCGTAATAGTGATTTATTGTACTATGCTGTAAATGAAAAATTTAAATTTTTATTTAAATTAAAATGAAGCATTATATAATTCCGCAATTTGTTATTCCTGACTCCAAAGCCAAAAGCTACCAGAAAATATATAATTCACAACAGTTTTGGAAAAGTTTACCAACCCCATTAGACACATCATTTTCGATGCTTCACTGCGATGAAGCATCGAAAATGAACCGTCTAATATCTGCATAAGGGCGCTCCACATTCGCGCCGTGAACACCCGTGAAAGCCGCGAACCGCGAGTGTGGATGGTTTTCGCGCCTGTTCACGGGCTTCGCGGCCGTTCACGCCTTGTTCCCCGTTTCGTGTCGGTATTTACGCCCGCGTCAAAGGGTTCGCGGTGCGCGAACCTCTCGTGAACGCGAACGCATCCACACTCGCGCGTGAAAACAGTGCCGTGCCACAGAATATATAATAGTACGTGCCGTGAGGTTTTTTATTTATTTGCGGAGTACGGTGCGTCAAAATGAGCGTCACTTGGACGAATGAGCAGGAAATTGTGTTAATTGAGTGTTATCATGCCGATTCCATTTTATGGGATGCTAAACACAAAGATAGCAGTGCATAATTCGGCGTCCATTCTCGACGAGCGCGCGAACTAAACTGTGAACAGGGACGGATACCGTTATCCAAATAATACCGGTATCTGACCAAAACATTTCGTTATCGTAACGTTACTCACGAAATACCGCTACTTATCAAGTAACGTTACTAAAATACCGATACCATAACGTTATTATGATAACGTTATTTTTAACGTTAATTTTGCGACCTGATAACGGTATTTTTAACGTTAATTTAGCGACCCTTACTTGCTGCGCCGACCGCCCCGCCCGCGCATCCGCCCGCACGCACGACACCCCCCCCGCCCCGCCCCTCTCGCGCGCGGCGCGTTATTGTTTGCTTATTTACTTACTCTACTCGACGTCTATAAATAAGTGCACGCGCATCGCGCTGTTTACAATCTGTTTAATTAAAGTTCTGTTTGTGGTAATAATTACGAAAAATGGGACGGAAGAAACAGAATAAAGTATACCGATACTTTACGATAGCAGATGAAAATAAAAATTCTACGTGTCTAGTGTGCAACAAAGTATTAAATGTGAGTAAACCTACCTACTTACCCGACTTCATTAATTGAATAAATTACTTACCTAACTAAGTAGGTCTGTACTACCTACTTACCTAAGTAGGTACAATGGGCAACAGCGTCGCTTAACCACTCCTAAGGTCAAAATCGCTTGCGTGCCGCCGCGCTGTCACAACTCACAACCATACCACAGTATAATAATAAAACTGTGACCATACGTTTAGTTCGTGTATGGGTGATACGCACGCACACGAAATTTGTTGCAAACTGGTTAATCGACGCTGTTGCCCATAGTACATGTACTTCTTCTTTTCTTTAGTAGCCTTGTCCCTCCCAGACCCAGTGAGGGAAGACCCAGGGATCCCAGTGCTGGGTAATATTTCAAGGATGGATTCAGTCATAGGCAGGCATATAGGTAAATTATAAAATAACAAAAATCTAAGTGAGGTGGTCGCGGCGTACCTAGTTGTGATCGCTAGTTTTTAACGATCGCAAAAGTTAATTAAGCAACTTCGCTGTTTTTCGGTAAGTAGGTACTTGGATGGGTGACCGCCTCGAGTCCTCAACCGATTTTGTTTAACTCAGTGCTTCGGAAGGCACGTTTAACTGTTGGTCCAGGGCACAGATAGTATAAGTAGATACAGAATGGACACTCTGCAAGATCATTATATAAAAACGGATCAAATTATTACAAAAAAAATCGGACTAAAAACATTAAAACGGACTAGTAAAAACAGACTAAAAAGTAAAAAATAAATTTTTCTGTAAATATTTATAACCCTATACCTACAGAAATTTTAAATCTAAAAACGTGGGGCGCATGCTAGAGACAATATTATGGATGATAAATTTTACAAAATGCGCCCCACGTTTTTAGATTTAAAATAGGTATAGGGTTATAAATATTTACAGAAAAAAATATTTTTTACTTTTTAGTCTGTTTTTACTAGTCCGTTTTAATGTTTTTAGTCGGATTTTTTTTGTAATAATTTGATTCGTAAGCAGAAAATAAAAATTAGTGAAAAAAAAAAACTTTTTTAAAAACACGTTTTTAAAAAAGTTTTTTTTTTCACTAATTTTTATTTTCTGCTTTTTAGTTAACGAGCTAAGACTAAAAATATACCATCTCCTATCGGAGCACTCGCAAAGACGATTCAAACGAGCCCAAACTCGATAGGGTTGCATGGTTTTATTACAGAGTCCCAGTGGCCTTCTTCCGGCTCCATCATCAGACCCTGGAAACTATTTCCTAACAAAGTACTCGTCAATACGATTCAAGCGAGCCCAAACTCTATGGGGTTGCATGGTTTCAATATTGAGTTCCTATGGCATGGACTTTCAGCTTCATCATCAGACCCTGGACCTCGTCTCCCATTAGAGTACTCGTCAAGACTATGCTAACGAGCCCAAAGACGATGGGGTTGTATGGTTTCATCATAGAGTTTCTATAGCCTTCCTCCGGCTCCATCATCAGATCCTCGGAAACTATTTCCCAACAAAGTACTCGTCAAGACGATTCAAACGAGCCCAATCTCGATGGGGTTGTATGATTTCATCATAGAGTTTCTATGGCCTTCCTCCGGCTCCATCATCAGACCCTGGAAACTATTTCCCAACAAAGAACTCGTCAAGACGATTCAAACGAGCCCAAATTTGATGGGGTTGCACGGTTTCAATATTGAGTTCCTATGGCATGACCTGATGATTTTCATATGAATTCAGCGATAACATGAATCATCAAATTGACGGGACCAAAGCTTTAATCACAAAACTTTAAATCGGCACTTACAATTGTGTTTAAAATTGAGCATATACATGTACATATGTAGTACTAAGTCTTCGGGTGTGAATTACCTGCCTCTGAGTTATAAAAATGAGAGTCATAAAAATGCAAAGATTTGTAATCATCTATTGCTATACATACAGGGTGTCAAAACTAGAAGATACCAAATTTTCAGTGGTGATTAGGTATTAATCATAGAAAACAGGAAAAATTAAATTAAAAATCCCCGACAGGAATTTGACAATGCACCAATAAATTGTACTTACTTCTTACTATACTTAATAAATAGCATTATGAATGCAAAAATCTCAAATTTAAAAATTACTTCTTACTGTTAAAATCTTAATAAAATCTTTACATCATAATCAAATCATTACCATTATACTTACTTAAATAACTTTTGTGTTTTTTTAATTTTATACAGCATTATCCAGTTTACCAAAGAAGCTTTATATTTTTATTAAGCACGTTATACTTAATTGTACAAAAAACAATTTTTAACCATTTTCTGACTATGTACCTTCTACTTAGGTCATAGTAATCAAAACCTATCTAATAAAAAACTTTAACTTCTGAGAAATCCAATTTTAACTAATGATAAAAAACGAAGTAGGTTGGAATAAAAATAGTCAATCGACTTGGCATAGTAACTCACTGCCGTGCTTTCTGCAGTGCAATTCGCATAGCCCTTCACTAATGTTGCATTAGTGAGTGCTGTCAAATCGTAACGTTTTGTTTTGCAGTATTTTTCATACAAATTTCGCGGATTTGACACTTATTGTCATTTCGCTCACTAATGCAACATTAGTAAAAAGCTATTGTGATTATTGTACTGTACTACAGATAGGTCTTTTAAATTAAACGTTAAAAAATATCTAATTCATCATAAATTAAGAATTTATCTCAGATTCTGTCATATCCACTTCCTGCGAATGATATTTTCTGTGTGTATGTAAAAAATTCAATATTCTTGCAAAAATTCTTGTCCGCATACAAGGTTCGCATACTGGAGTTCTTCGCTTATGAGCTTCGAGAAGTAGTCGTTGCGTTTATCAGGGTCATTTTGCATAATAGCACAATCCGAACACTTCGAATTCGAAGTCCTTACTTCAGGCATACAATCTTCATCATCATTCTTGATTTCTTCAAACTTTTCAAAATCTTTACATTCTTTCCCCTGGTCCCTAGTATAACTTGAACATTCTTTTTCAAGTTCTTCTTTCATATCTTGAAGCTTTATATTTTTTTTAACTCTTGATGCCAAATCTGGATCGCACCATTTCTCCGAGTTAAAAACGTCCGGCGATGCGGGTCGTTTTGCTAAAATGTTAAAAATATCTTGAGATAAATAAAGACTTGATGTAGTGTAGGTAGGTACCGTTAAGCCCAGTTTACACATCCATAAGTAAGAAAGTAATAATATCGTAATTAATTTTCTGCTTAGAACGAATACCATTCATAAAAGAATCCTAAAACAAGTTAAATAAATAGATTTTGAAGTTCATTGAGATATTTATTAATTTGGTATTATTTAGGTATAGAAAATTTCTTTCGACAATAAAGTATAGGTATTATTTTTTGTATTATTAGTATAAGTAATATAAAAGTGTTTGGAAATAGCCTTATAAAGCCGAATATTTTAGATAGGGACTATCAAACTGAACAACTTTTACTATGGGACCAACTCTGAATTCGCGAAAACATCTGCAAAAAACAATAATGAGAATATTAAAATGTATGAAACAGTTGATTTTTTCGCGATTTGAGAGTTCCATAGTAAAAGTTCTTCAGTTTGATGGTCTCTGTCTACCATACTCGGCTTTATAAGGCTATTTACAAACACTTTGTATAAATAAATAATAACATATAAAGTATAGGTATTATGTTTTGGTAAGTATTAGTTTTTGGTATTAGGAAGGAATAGATCTTGCAACTAATGGCCGCTATTCGTCAACAATTCGTGAATTAATCGCTTACGTAATTAAAGCTCCCTCAAAAAACATTAAATACTTAAAAATCTGTAAAAAACGAGTTTATTTTTTTATAGATATTTAAGTAGTTGCCTCACAGACATTTCATTAACCACAGGCTAAACAAAATGCGCAACCGTATAATATTGATCGTGCACCTTTATGAACTTACTTACTTGCCGAAGTTAATCACCGTTTGGACGCAACTTGCCGTTTTCCGATTAAGTAAGTAAGTAGAAGGACAGTTGAACTTACTTACTTATGGTTGTGTAATTCGGCCTATATGAACTTACTTACTTGCTGGACGGAACTTGCAGTTTTCCGATTAAGTAAGTAAGTAGAAGGAATTAACTTCGGCAATTGAGTTCATAAGTCGACCGCGCGTGTCGGATAACGACGACATTGCTTGCTACCCTGTAAATAATTTTCTCTTGGGACAATCAGAGATGTAAATTAAAAACCAATATATACCATAGGTAACAGATATTTTTTTGGGACCCATACAGTCACGAGCAATAACATGTACACACCATAGAACTTTGTCACATTACGTTTTGAATAACCTAGGTATAACATTATCACACTGAGATATATGCTGAGATATAGGCTTGCAATTCGAATATTCGAATACTTCGAATATTCGCTTCATTTTGCTATTCGAATACTCAAGCTGGTGATATTCGAATATTTTCTACTTCGTCAGATTTAAGAAAAAGTCGTTCATTAAATACCCGAATAGCGTTTGTGCGCATAGAATGAAGCGTTTAATGTTCACTTTCCTGTCTATTTATTTGTTTACGTATGTTGTTTGTTTGTCCACAAATTGCAAACAATTTTAATCTAGCTTCCCGATGAGTAAAAGACTTGAAACTTAAAACATAGGTCAAAAATCAAGGTCAAGTCAATAAAATGTCATAGTCATTGCACTGATTTGAAGATGAAAAGGGAAGAAGACCATAAGAATCTGTAATAAAAGCATGTTAAAAAAATACGAATTTTCGAATATTGAATTTGTCCATTCGCTCAGATAGTGTCGGTACACCCACAAGCACTTGTGTTCAGAGACAGGAGTACTGGTATCAAACACACCTTTCACTGCGGCATTTCTATGTAAACTGCCGAAATCCAAATTGACTTGCGGGTGTACGCCGCATGCGGTATCCTTTGTTTATGCGGCGGCGTCCTTTGACAAGGAGCTCACTTTCGCGTTTATAATATTAGTAAGGATTATTTATATTTATTTATATATTTATTTATATACTCTTTATTGTATACACACAGAACAAACAAGTAACAATACAAACATAAAGGAGACATACAAATGGCGGCCTTATCACTAAAAAGCGATTTCTTCCAGGCAACCTTGGGATGGACAGGAATTAAGATAAATGTGATGGGGTAGTTGGACTTATTATATTACGAAGTTCCACTGATGTTCATTATTTCATTAAACACACAACTACTATCCCCGTTAATTGGTAATGCGCCTGGCGGCCATGATTTTAACCTCAAAAACGAATAACAATTGTAATTTTTTATATATATAGGCCATTTCTTATTAAAAATAAGAATTCAATAATTAATTTATTATATAAGGTACCTATTAGAATTTTATTGCTTTTTGTCATTTTTAGTTGCGGATAATGTTGATGTTTATGTTAATTTGACAAGGTTCCAGCGCATTACCAATTGACGGGGATAGTACACAACACAACTTGTTTTTTTTAACCGTTAAATTGAAGAGCTCTCATTCACTTTACAACCGAATTGAAATTAAACACTTACCGTTGCTCATTTTAGAGCCGGTGGATTGCTTTCAAGTTTTCGCAAAACTTCACAGCACAGTGCAAAAAAATCAAAATATAAAAAATATTACACTCGCGCACGCATGGCGAACTGAACCTGTACTGATGTTAGGCGACCGACAAAGCCATGCCGGCCGGCTACGGACTTGAGTAACGTTACCATTACCGTTACTCAATTACCGATATCTCTAACGTTAATAGGGTAACGTTACAAGAAAAAGACAACTTAATAATTACCGATACTAATACCGGTATTTTTTACCGTTATCAGTAACGTTATTTGTATAACGTTATAACGTTACTGATAACGTTATACGATAACGTTACCCAGAAAATACCGGTATTCCTGTCCCTGACTGTGAACGATAGCGAGTTTGGAGGGAGGTCATGCTTTTCACGCCAACTTCACGGCAAAATTACGGCGTGAATTCACGCCGCAAATCACGCAAGAGTCTGGAGCCCGCAATAGTACGAAAAATTAAGGCAGTTCAATATAAGCCGCTATAAAGAGCTCATAGTAAGGCCCCAGACTCTATAGTAATTTCAGTATGAATATATGATTTTTTATTAGGTACTTTCCATGGTTAAAATGTACTCTGTAGTAATCGATGACTCAGCGATCAGTCTGTTGGAATTCACCCAGTGTCAATGTCACCACCACCACCACTATTTTTTTTGTGCCTTAAATTTTTCAATTTCTACACAATATTTTCCGAGTTTTCCACTTTCATTTGCTTATTTCATTCGAAGTGTATATTTCATTTCATTTATTGCAGTAGCAATATAATGAAAAGCATACCTAATTTAAATAAATAATAATTTTAGCTGGGAAAACTGTTATTTTTTTGTAGGTACTAAAGGAAATTTTAAAGATGCTTTTTTCATTATCACGACAAATATTTTCAGCCCAAAATGCATGTGAGTGGAATAAATTCATTTAATATTAATTATCTAGGATAAATTTATTGAGGTGCAATTTTGAGGTTATTTATGTCTTGTGTTATTGCAGGCGTTCGTCGAAATATATTGCGATTTGTAAGTAATTCGTCACCAATAACGAAGGGCAAGTATGGAGTAGATCAATTAGATTACATTAAGTCTACAGTATCAGACAATAATGAAGTTGATTGGTCAAGTGTAAGGAATAACACATTACAAATTCCGGGATCGGTGAATGAAAAAAACTTGGATGCAGTTTTATTAAAGGTGTTGGTAAATACGAAGAAGTTCGATGCAGCGCTTTCCTTCACTGAATATTTAAAAAGCACATACAACGAAATTAATTTGGGAGTTACAAATGGGTTACTTTTTCTGTATTATGAAATAGGGAAAACCAAACAGTTATCTTCTGAACAGAAAACATTTATTTTAAATACTTATGATAATTTATACAAAAAGTACAAAGTGCTAGATTTTGTGACAGGTGAACGATTACTTCATTCACTATGTATAATAAGTGAATGGAAAAAAGCCTTGCATGTTTTAGAGGATATAAAATTGAGTAATATTCCTAGTCATTCTTCATACAGCACTTTGATAGCCACACTTTTTAATAATAATAAAAAAGGTGAAGCCCAGAAACTCATAGAAAGAAGTTTAAGTGATAGCAGACCACTTCAAACTATAGCGTATGTGGCCTGGATTAATTACATTCTGAGAAAATACAAGGAAAACAAAACAAAGTTAAAATACTTGGAAGATATTTGCTTACATATTTTTAATAATTCAGCTGTAATAAACGAAGAAACAGCCCAGAGGATTAAAGAAATATACACTTCGCTTGGTTGGAGGGCCAATTTTGCTAGAATAAAAAAAGTTGAGTAAGTAAACATCTTAGCAGCCGCACAACACCCACTGCTGGGCATAAAAGGTTTAAGAACTATGAAGTGCTTTGATAAAAACCTAACCTTGTATGCAGGGTTATTTGTAAAACACCAACAACCTCATAGGAGAAGATTACTAACATCATACAACAACATTATTGTTCTACATTTTGTAACCATATTTTTGCAAATAAATAAATTACTTACCTACTTACTTACTGTAAAAAACATGTAAAAAATTGTCTTCTCAAAAAAGGATACTATACCGTTAAAGATTATTTAATTGATAAAACAGCCTGGTCGTAGATTTTTCTATTCTATGTGAAAATTGAGGGAATTGTCCTACCTACTTAAAACTTATTGTAAGCTTTTTGACTCGACGACGCCTTAATGCGAGTAGCTTTAGTATGTCATGCTCACTTTAAACATTTCTGCGGTGGTGTCGTGTGGGGCGGGTCGTTACGTTCCCTCAAATATGGTTGAGCGAAGCCATGGCTGGTCCATGCGTCATGCTCGTGAACGGGTGCTGCCAGTGGGAATGGGTCTGCTTCTGTCTGCTTGTACTAAGGGCGTCGTATATTTATATATATTTTTTTCTCTGTTTGATGTTATCAATATGTTTGGCACTTCTTACTCAAAACATAAAACTAATAGGCAAGTAAACCTTGTTTTGATTTCTCTTTTTTTTTTTATTGCAATCATTTTGCTTTCTATAGTCAGTAGTTTTTGTAAGTAAAGGCCTATGAAAAGCTTTTGGATATTAGTTTTCAATTCAGTGCCTTAGGATGGGTAGCCTAAGTATGTCATGCTCTCTTTAATCATTTCTGCGGTGGTGTCGTGTGGGGCGGGTCGTTACGTTCCCTCAAATATGGTTGAGCGAAGCGATGGCTGGTCCACGCGTCATGCTCGTGAACGGGTGCTGCCAGTGGGAATGGGTCTGCTTCTGAGTACCTATCTTAACGCATATTGAATTGTAAGAATTGCGTTTTTTTTATTGTTATTTACTCTCACAATTAACTATCCGATATGTAGTAGGTATTTAATTTCAACCTACCTACCCATTGTGTACAAACTTTTGTTAATTATTGTGATGGAAAATGACCTCACTTTAAATGTGGAGCTCATTTTTCAATGTTGACGACTCTGTATGAAATATACAGGGAGAAAAAAGCAGCCCTTGACGAGTTTCTTGCCGGTTCTTCTCGTTACAAGGTCTCCCGCTCTGGGTTTGCGAACCGATGGCGTAGCTTCTTTGACATTCACAAGTGCTTGTAACAGCCTAGACTGAATAAATGATTTTTTGATTGATTTGATTTTGATTGATTTGATTTGATACTACAACTTTTCTGAAAACAGACAAAAATATCGAGACACTTGTATGGAAAGTATTTTTTTTTTGTCCGTTTTTGGAAAAGTCATAGAACAAAATGTTGTATGATGTTAGTAATATGGTAATCTACTCCTGCGAGGCTGTTGGTGTTTTACACATTAAATTTTAAACATTTTATTTTGTCAATTACAGTGGAGAATGTGTCTGCTGTCATGAGAAATTAGACTGTCTCAAATTAACAGAGGAGGAATTTGTAAGTTTACAAAAAAATGTTAAGGAGAAGCTAATAGAAGGATCTGATTTGTTTCTTAAAACTTCACCAAAAGAGCTGAATCGATTCCTTAAGTTCATAAATGAAACGGCACCCTACGATGTAGTGTTAGATGCCCTGAACATAGCCTACGTGGCACGGCGGGGTAACATCGAGAGGGTCCATGTGTTGAACGATGTCGTCAACTATTTCGCCAACAGGGAGAAAAAGGTTTTGTTACTGGGACGGAAACACATGCTGACTTGGCCTAAGAAGAAAATGTCAGAAGTTTTGAGTAAAACTTACAGTTTCTTCACTGATGACTTGTAAGTGAAGAATGTTAAGAAAAAAAAATGTACTACCTATGAAATACGTAGTTGTTTAAAATCACTTTACTACTCATTGTAATTTTCTGATTGATATACAAAACAAAATACAGAGTTTATCAATCATTTAAATATTAAACTCTTAATTTAACTTGTACCTTGTATAATTGTTGTATTTTTGAGTTTTTTTGACAAAGTTTTGTTTGATGATTTTTACTTTATTTATATACTCATTTAATTTCTTTCAGAACTCAAGATGACCCATATTTCATAACAGCTGCTATAGTAAGTGGATCACATACAGATATTGTGTCAAAAGACTTGCTCAGAGGCCACAGGTTTCTTTTAAAAGATGAGAAATTAGCACTGCTGTTTAGAAGATGGCAATGGCAGCACCAATGGATGGTGTATATTAATAAGCATGTGAACTTGATAATACAGGTTTGTCTTATAATAATAAATCTCAGTTAATATTATAGTTTATTATTATACATAGAAAGTTCACAATATTATAATTATAATTAAGTAAAACAAAATTCTATGGCTGGTAATGGTAAACCCTTGCTGTGTGTTCCAACCATATATTTCAAGATGTGCCGTGTTTGACCCATTTTTATTTATTAGCATATTTGGAATGCTATAGGTTGGTTGATATCTAAAGAAAAGTAAAAATAAATACATACCACATACAGACGGATTTGGAATTCTGAAACGGAATCATTCCGGACGCAGCTAATCCATACAAAACTATGGACCACACTTGCGGTATTTTTCCGATCGGAATTTTCATACATTATCGATATTCCGTTTCGGAATTCCGAATCAGATTCCGTCTCTATACGTGGCCGCGCTTATTTATTGAAATGTTATTTTTTCATAATTTTTATATTTGTTTCACAGGCGCCATTACAGTTCACACCGTGCGCTCAAAAGAAGGCGGGTAGTTGGCATATACCTTTCGCTAAAGAAGAGAGTGCAGCAGGGCCGTACTACAACGACGGCACGCCAGACCTGTCCAGCTGGCTTTGTTTGAGGCCTACGCCTGTACAATAAATGTTAATGATTTTATGATTGGTCTCTTTATTTTAAAAACTTATTTTTCAACTTTAGAGACATGCATCAATGCATTTTAGCTGGGGTTGGGACAATTTTTTGATAGACACATTACAAAAAAAAGTTCCTATTTTACATTTAACCAATTTGGTTGGCGCCAGAGTTTAATAGTGTTTTTACTGTGAGATAGGCTAATGTAAAAACATAACTAGGAAGTAAAAACTTAATTTCTAAAATAAGTCGTGATTAAAGTGAAAGTTTAGCTGATTTTCCCGACTGACCCGTGGTCACACCATATGGTTAATATAGATACCTTTGTCCATATCCATTATCCAAGAATCTTATTTTAATATTCTATTACACCCTATAAATTTATTGGCAGACCATACAACAAGTACTGTGTTTATGGGTCACACGGAGTCACACCAACTTGCCACACCAGTGTGTACGTGGATTTTTTTTCCCGTAGTCACACCTTTTTGCATGGTACATCCTTTTTTCGAGAAATAAATGTTTTTAAAACCTTATCAGCCTGTAAAACATTGATAAAAGTATTTTAAAAACAATCAAAATTGACAATGTCACCAATTCCCTTTTATTGATCACCCCGAATTCCGGTGTAAATTGGTTTTTCACACACTTATTCGGCCCAGCATTACAAAATTCTAGTAATAATTGAGCAAAATGCCCCGAAAGAGTAGCGTCGACCAGAGTCTCTCCCAGATGGAGAGGCCGAAGGATTCGAAGGCCGATGTCGTAGCGTCGCGCTCCGATTCAAATGTTAGAGTCTTGAAAAATCCTAATAATTCAGGTAAGGGTATTATTAACAAGTATCTTTGATTATTTAATAGGGCAAAGCCGAATTGGAGACAATTGGATACATAGAAGGACATACTTAGGTAAGTATGTACAGGAGCCAGCAGATTGTCGTTGGGTTACCACAGGAATACACTGCTTTAGGCCTCCCAAGGATCTTCAGGAACGATTGGTGCGCTGCCCGCGTCCAGCAGCTTCCCGCAGCCTTCACCTGATCGTGGCGTCTACTATGCCTGCCAACCATACCATAGGTTCTATACGCTAGTGTCACCCAATCCTATTCGAGAAAAATCGGTTACCTTTTAGTTCTCATAGGCACCCATTACACACTCAATCAGATTGACAAAGATTGACAGAGATTGATTGTGTAACGTCGTTTCAATCTGGCGTGGTTTTTTGTCAATCTGGCTTAGGGTTGGCACCGTTTTTTCGAGGTAATAGTATTATTTTCAAAACATTTAAACATTATAGTAGGTACTTACTTTTGGGATATTTATAAAAATGTAGTCCACATTTATTTTTAACTAGCTTCCGCCCGCGACTACATCCGCGTGGGTGGACATTCAAAAAATCGCTAAAAAACAAACATACAAACGAACAGAGAACTTGCAGTCTGCTTATCGCAATCTACTGCTATCCGATACATGTTTTTTTTTGAAGGCTGAACTGATTTAGATGAAATTTAGCGCACAGTTTATTAGCCTAGATTAAAACATAGGATACTTTTGATCTCGGTCAAAGATACCCTAGGGGTTTTTATTTTTTTAATCATTGAAATTAATTTGTATTTCTTTTGGGAATTTTATAAAAATATAGCCCATATTTATTTTTAACTAGCTTCCTAGCTAGTACCTCCGGGTGGACATTTAAAAAATACCCTAAAAAACATACAGACGAAAAGAAAAACAATCTCCTGCTTTTTTGAAGTCGGTTAAAAATATTGGATCGCAGTATATTGTGGACTTGTGGCTGATTGACAATCAACCACAAGTCCACTTGTATCGGATCGCAGTTACTTGTGGTTGATTGTCAATCAACCACGAGTCCACTTGTATCGGATTGTCAATCTACCACAAGTAACTGCGATCCAATATTTTTAACCGACTTCAAAAAAGCAGGAGATTGTTTTTCTTTTCGTCTGTATGTTTTTAGGGTATTTTTCAAATGTCCACCCGGATGTACTAGCTAGGAAGCTAGTTAAAAATAAATATACTATATATTTTTATAAAATTCCCGATGTCCTGTCCATGGACATGGACAAACAATCTCTTGCTTTTTTGAAGTCGGTTAAAAATATTGGATATTAACTGCGATCCAATATTTTTAACCGACTTCAAAAAGCAGGAGATTGTTTCTCTGTTCGTCTGTATATTCGTTTTTAAGGCTGAACTGATTTAGATGAAATTTGGCAAACAGTTTATAGTCTGGATTAAAACTTATATTTATTTTTAACCCCACATTTATTTTTGCTAGCTTCCACTGATTACTGATTTGGATAACTGATTTGGATGAAATTTGGCACTCAGATAGATCATAGCTTGGTAATGTAGTATTATAATTATCAATATTTGATTTTACACACACACAGCGCCATCTAACCCTAAACTAATTAAGGCATAAGATGGGTGCTAGACAACTGATTTTACTAGGTACCTACTTACTTTTCGAAATAGATAGGTACTTATTATACGCAGGCCGTTACAGAAATTAAAATTCATCATTTCAATTTCATCCGGGAATCGAACCCGGGATCTCTTGCTTGGTAGACTGGCATGTTGAATAGTGCACCACTCAGGTCATCGATCGATATCACGCGAAAATTGATGCAAAAAAGTTGGCAACCCTACCAAAGACCACCGTGGATTGCTTGCTGGATTGACCGTGTAACGTCGCATCAAAAACCAGATTGATGTGAAACCAGATTGATGTGTGTAATGGCGGCCATACGATCTCTTCATTTTCGATTGTATCGCGCAGGGCCAGGGATAATGCCGAGCATAACAAAAAGGCCTTTTAAGCTGCGCCCGTCCACTGCAATCGTTTCGCGGATCGCGGATTTTTTGCTTTGATGGATTTCTATGGCACTGCGTGCACTGCATCGGTATTTCCCTGATTTCGGGGCCATAGAAATCCATACAAAGCAACAATCCATCCGCGCCGTATGCTCCCCTGGCAGAATTTGAATTTTGCGCCCCAAGACTTTATTCCTAGGAAGATAAACTTATTTTCTAGCTGTGGGTCAGCAAAGTGCGCCGCCTGATGATTGCGCCCCTCCAGCCTCTTGCTACGCTGGATGCAGTTGACGCGCAGCTTAAGTGAAATACCAACAGCTGTAGTGTTTTGTAGGTGACCCACCCGTGTCACCACGCATGCGCCGCACCATGGAGCGGGTGGAGATGCTGGCGCGGCCCACGGCGCGCAGGCTGCGCTCCCTGTGGGACGAGAAATGCGCCATACTGCCCAAGGAGAGGCGCGACAAGATCAAGAGCGCCTTAGAAGAGGAGTACTTCTTGAGTCCAGAGTTAGCTACCAACCAAATAAAATAGTGGCTCTGTTGAGCTGTAAACCTCGCGTTTGTGACATTTTTGAACAGTTTTCGAAATGGCTGAAATATGAAATTCCCCATATCTCCGCCATTTTGAAAAATTTCGAGAGCTGAAACGACAAAAAAACTGTAGATAGATCCGGCTCACAAAATTTCATGAGAAACGGGTGAGAAATGCGACCTGTAGAGGAGACCAGAAGGTCAGCCGGAAAGCCAGACAGACGGACAGTCATACGAAAGCATATTTAAATAAATACTTGATCCATTATAATGTTCCTTTATCTGAAGTCTAACATAGAATGCATCGCACCACTTGGGAACTTCATAATTTCTTGATAATCACATAAGTCTGCCTTGGGAAATGTTTTTATAAGCTCGGACACACAAATAGTCGTAGTCTTCAAGATTGCCTTGGCCACGACATCATAGCGGCGGGCGATGCGGCAAGCGAATTCAATAATCACTGCGCGCTATCCCGAGATTTCGGCCTCTCAGCTCGACTCGACTCGTCATGACCGCGCAGCAGTGCTGATTACTTAATTCTCTTGCTGAGGTCGTTTAGCTTCAATGTTGTTACTCCTCAGACAAACAGAGCAGTATTTCCAAATGATGTCGGAGACCCACAAGCGTTGGCTTGGGCCTGGCGGGATGATGGGTCGCAGAGAAACCGGAGACAAGGTTAAGGAACTCCGCCAGCGGCAGAAATGGCTCGTCAACTTTAGTGCGCAGGTGAGCTGTTTTATTGTGCAGCAAGAAACATCAAGATAAAATAATCGTTTTACATCAGTGTGTTACAAGACAACCCGCAATGCCGAATATGGTAGATAGGGACCATCAAACTGAACAACTTTTACTATGGGACCAACTCTCAAATCAAGGTGGCTAACTAAGCCACCAGTGATTACGTCTACTTGGACAGTTATTTTTCCCTCGGGAACACATTTTTTTTTGTATGAAAGATACCTGTGTCCTTTTCCAACGTGTATGCAAAATTTCATGATAATTGGTTCAGTATTTAGGAGGTAAAAGCGTAACAAACAAACCTACTTTTGCATAATATTAAGAAAGGATTACTCATAGCCTATTCATGGCTTAAAATAAGCCATCCTGGTTTCTACCACCCATCGCAACGGTAGTAATAATTGTATGGTGCACACTGCACAATTGCACATAGCTGAAATAAGTAAGTAACTATGTCTTTTCCCACAGGTCGCATACCGCCTGTGTGACTACATAGCGAAAGGTCAAAAGGAAATGTTAGTGTCTAACCGTTTGAGGAGTATCGCTGATGTCGTCTTGGAAAGGGTCGCTGAAATCTTGGGTCAGTATTTAAATTATAAAACATATAATTTCCCAGTGAGTAGGTAAGTTGAACAATTTAAGTTTGTATCGTTGATTGCTTATTTTGCTTAGTTTTTGTATTTACTTACTCCAGGGGGCTTACCATCAGCAAATAAGAAACCATTCAGTTCAAAAGCAGGCCATAAAAAAGACTGCTTAAGGCCTGCTTTCATACTAACCGTTGAGATCATGGTACGAAAAAGTAAAGCCGTTCAATATAAGTCCTGCTATAAGAGCTCATAGTAAGGCTTCAGTTACTCGTAGTCTAATAAAAGCCAGAGTTAATACCGGGTGTAACAAGACCTTCAACGAAGCCGAGGTCTACGTATTCTGCCCATCATCAGGACCATTTCTGTTCAAAATTATTGCTGGGAAACGATTTTAATTTTTTGTGTTAAAAAAGCATTGCATACATTACAACGCAATGTAACGCGTACAAAAGACCGCGCCTGCGAGTGAATGCTACACAGCTGCGTGCGGCCGAGTTGAAAGGCGACGTTTATGTGCGTGGTCATGAAATACATTGAGTGATGACGTTTTGACATTGTTTTGTACGAAATACATACAATTTTGATAATGTTTCTGTAGACAAAAATTAGGAAATAACGAATAAAATGAGATTCCATAAAAAATTCAAAAAAAATGACTTTGACCTTCAATAACTTCGTAGCTTTTGGTTTCCCAGGTATATCTAGTCTAAAAGACAAAAATGATCCTGATGATGGGCGGATTGCGTGGACTTCGGCTTCGTTGAGGGTCTTGTTACACCCGTTATAAGCGGGCTCTTAAAACAATTGTCATTATTGCGATCCCACCATCTACCTTATACCACTGCTTCCCCAGTGGACTCCAAAGGGCGCTAAAGTTTTGCAAATCTTCGTTATCGCTTCCGCTTTCGGAAGATCTATGGGATTGACATAAGTTTTCAATTGATTTATAAAACGTCAAATCCATGTTTCGAAAGCGAAGCAATCCTTAACAAAGATTTGCAAATGTTACTTTGGCTAGGGGGGCCTGGGTACTCTGGGTAGGTACTTATTGTCTAATTTCAAAATCTATCGTAGGTATACATTGATGCTTCCTTTTGGCACGAATTAAAACTTACCAAATAAATGCAGCAATGTGTCAAATCTCTCTGTCAAATGAAAGCGATTGCGATAGATTTTGAAAATCAGACAATAAGTACCCCGGTCTTTTTGATGAAAAGACCACACTTCATATAGTCTGTCGCTACTTACCTATGTAGATAGTCTACATTATAGTCAACAGACTACACATCATCAAAAATATTGTTTTCACTCCTCTTGCTCAAAAAGTGCGTCATTGTAACGTACAAGAGTCGAGATAAAATAGCATAATAACCCCTAGGGGATAAAGTTTTTTCTTTTTTAATGTTTGTCTATTACCAATGAGCCTACTAAAACGAAAAAGTCTTTATTCATAATCACAAATAAAAACTCGCTTGACTTAATACTGGGGGTCTATTACGAAAAGTTTAATACGATACACGCAGCTGCGTCCGTGCTTCGTTCTGATTGATTCCTATTACAAAGCACTTGCGTATGCGATATTGCAAAGTGATTGCGTAAATTTGACAGTTTCTCTCTAGTGGATCCGTCATTATTCGTTCAATAGACTATGGACTACGATAGCTACATTGAAAATATTTGTAGTAACTACAACCGACGAACTGCGTACGACTATCGTGACCAAGTTTCGTAATAGGCCCCCAGTTTCTCATTCTTATTTTTGAAAATGGAACTAAAAGCATCTCTTCGGTGAAATCATAGACTTATTTATACTCTGTGGACAGAGTGAGTGAATCGTAGATTGCGTTTTTGTGTTGCTTAGCTGCTACAGCAGAAATTAAAAAAGGTACCATGGCGCGAAATCTTTAGAATTTTTCTATAATTACAAACTGATTGAATAGTGTGAGTGTAATAGGAAAGAAATAATTTTAATCTTTTGCCGCCAAGCACAAATCATTTATTTAAATATTGTACAAAAAGTTTATGAAGTGGAGGATAGAAAAACGAGTGTAACTATTCGTTTACGGAAGTAGGTATAAACTATTTAATATTGTATTTTATTTTCTCGCAATCGTAGTAAAAAGTATAGTGTAACACACGACGCTAAAACCCATTGTAACTCGGTTTCTATTTATTCCCTCGCTAAAGCTCGGGAATAAAACTACCTCGTATGCAATTGGTCATTTTAGCGTCTTGTATAACAATCTACTATTTCCTCTCGGCAGGGGAGCCGAAACCGTCCCGTACGCACCCCGGCCGCCTAGCGCGCTTCATGGTGGCCATATCTGATCGCATCGCGGTCTGGATCGAGAATGCGGTGTACCGCGCCGACGCGCTGGAGCCGAGGGAGTCTGCCTCCGATGAGCATATGCGGCTTGACGCTGAGAAGCCTTTTTGCTAATGATCTGTAGGTTCAAGTCACAGAATAAGTAAAGTACCTCATCATCATCATATCAGACGACTGACACCCACTGCTGGGTATAGGCCTCCCCCAAGGATCTCCATGATGATCGGTACTGAGCTGCCTGCATCCAGCGGCTTCCCGCGACCTTCACCAGATCGTCGTCATTTACGGTCATTTACATTACCCCCATTACCATTGTGATAATTCAATATTATGCAATGTATTGAATGTGTATTAGGGCGTTCCAGTCAATCAAGACATTCCAGTAAACACAATTACATATAAGCGAATGCAATGCAACATTTATGCATGGTAAGTATCCAATTAGCATAAAATATGAGCTCTTGTTCAAGTAAAACTGCTTTTTAATATATTTATTGAAACTAAACGTGAAAATAGACAAATAGATTGATATTTATTAGGCTTGATAATACATTAGAATTAAACACATTTTGGATTTAAAGGGCATTTTAATTTAGGCACGATTAATTAAACATAATGCTCAGCGTATAAACTAGCTGATGGTGGTTACATCTGCCCCCCGGTTACGTAACTCTGTTGCTAACAATTCTTGATTGAAATCTATTGAAACCGCTTGAAATTATTGAAAGTCGGTTTCAGTTGCTAACAGAGTACTCTTTTAGCACTCTGTTAGCACTTGAAACGGTCAAATTTCATTAATTTCAAACGGCTTCAATCGGTTTCAATCGAGAATTGTTTGCAACAACGATTTACATAATCAGAGGGCAGATGGATTTAAGTGATTTCATATTTTTTTCTGCACTTTACGTCTGTTTATCTTTTCGCAATTAATTATGTTATGATGAAAGTCATAACTTACGACTTTCGGTTACACAGATTGGATTTAATTTTTTTTGCTTTTATTTGGCCTTAATTTGAACAGGAAATAACGATGTGCGTTACTAGGTGTTTTATAATAAGTACCATTAGTAGGTACAATATGCTTTCTATTGGCTCATCATAAATTGCTCGCGCAAATTACGTGCACTGAGTGATAGTTTTATGCGTCGTAAATCAATCTCATATTGTTACATACACTATGTTGTTACGGATTCATGTTATCCGGTGGATTAATACTTCACCACTATACCCTTCGGAAAGTGCTTCTGTAATTGAAAATCTAAATAATGATTTCCTTATAATAAATGATTGTAAGTTTTAATGATGTTTTGCTTAATAGTGATAATGGTTTATGCGTAAAATTGGTATGTTTAAACCAATTCCAATTATATTATCAATAACATACGAAAGAAAATGAAAACCTGAAAATATCTTAACAAATTGTAAAGTTAACGGAAATATCTCGACAAACATACGTCAACACCAAACCCAGAATTTTCTCTTTTCTTCCATTCAGAGTGTATTTTGATATTTAGGACTTGTATTACTATTATGTATTCTGTGATTTAGGGTGAATCTCGTATGTACATACCCCTTCAACTGCCCCCCCTACTCAAATGGCCATTAATTCTACTTAAAATTAACGCCAGTAGAATAGAATTATAATAATGTATGGGAATGACATAAGCAAACGCTTAGCTCCCGTCAGTCCCATCCCATACATTGTCATTCTATTCTACTAGCGTTAATTTTAGTAGAATGGCCATTTGAGTAGGGGGGCAGTTGAAGGGGTATGTACCTACATAGTAGGTCCTCAGGTCAGGTCAATGTTTTTTGTATAATTTCCCCAGAGTTTTGTAGAGTGGACAATATGAATACGAATTCCTATGCCCAAAATGGAAAATTCTTAACATCTGGAGTCAATCAAAATTCCTTATTAATCCTCAACAATGAAACAAAGAAACTTTATTTAGTCACCAGTCTTAGTCTTAATAGCTTATCAACGCTGCGTTTAGGTATAATCTCCATATCTGGTTTAATTCATTATCACCTACACTTTTTCTAAAGCAGGAATTATCATTATGAATTCAGATAGGGCGACCTTAGGTACTATGCACAGCTAGGCTGGTCTAGCTGACCTTCTAGGCTATTATATATACTGTGGGCTTCCGTAGGGCTGCATAGTTTGCGCTCAGAAGGCTTCAGAGCAGTTCTAGTGAGATCTAATCTAATCTAACTTCAAAAAAAATGAAATACACCGTGAGTTTAATAATTTTTGTTCTTATCTGCCTAACGAAGTTAAACTGTCATGAAGGATAACATTTCTTTTTTTTAATTAGTTAATACGTTTTTAAGAATAAAGCTCTATTTATTGACTAATTTTCAAATTAAATTATTTTAATTATTGAATAAGTAATTTAAAATAACCCTTATTGCTGCAGACTACGGTAGATAGGGACCATCAAACTGAAAAACTTTCACTACTATCGAAATTGAAATCGCGAAAAAAATAATCGCTTTTTTTTTTTCGCGATTTCAGAGTTGGTCCCATAGTGAAAGTTGTTCAGTTTGATGGTCCCTATCTACCATATTCGGCATTGCGGGTTATTTTGTAACACGTTGTATTATTTAAAAAGTAATATAAATAAATACCTCCTCTTATCAATTGTCAAGCTTGGCTTAGTGTGAAAAAAAACTGAATAAGTAATGTTTAATGTTGTTGTCCAGGTGCTCTTCCTGCTGTGTTGCGTGGCGCTCGCCACCGCCGCTCCCCAGCTGTTGACTTGGCCTGGGGGCTTCGCTCCAGGGTACGCCGCTGGCCTCTACAACCCCGCATTCGCCAGGGTATGTATATTATAATCTCTGTAAAAATCTTAAAATAAACTAAAACAATAACATCTGCTGTACTTTAAGGCATTTGATCTGGCTACAGTCTCTGGACTCTCTGGTTTTACGTTGGACCACAGATAATATAATACTATACTACCTACTATACTACTGTATTTAGGGTTGCAAAAAACAGTTTTTATTTACAACGTAAAAAAAACCTTAAAAAAAACCTTAAAAAAAACCTTTTTTATCTGGAGCATGTTTTTTTTTCAAGAGTACAAAAACGAAAATTATTAAGAAAGTTTCGTTAAAGATTAATTAACTTATGAGTTCATAATACCTATTATAGTTTTCTGTTCATTTTTGAACCTACATTACTTTTTTGGTTGAATAGTACCAAGTTTTCAACAGTTGGCAACATTTAAAGACACGCACGGTCAATGACATTGCGCATGGTGAAATAAAAAAACAACGGTGCTATGTTTTTTTTTCAACATTGTGAAAAAAAAACAAAGTTTTTTTTTGTGTTAAGCCGCGATTACATACGCCGATTTAGCATACCAATTTCGGGTTGCCACTCGTACTTGACAATGAAAATTTTGTCAGTATAATAAGTCCGATTTTAAAAGTGAATTTACCCTATAACGGAAAGCTAAACATTGTATAAGATTGGAGATGAGAATTGAAATAAAAGTTATTTGTTTAAATTAATTGTTAAAATTTAACTTATTATACGGGTGGCATGGCAACTCTAAATTGGTATGCTAGATTGGAATATGTAATCACGGCTTTAGAAACATCACATCACAAGACTATGCTCTTTTCTACCTCCCGAGTGTAAAATAACAGTAACCGAGTAGCTGATGTTGGTGCCGCAATAGCATTCGGGCTCGATTCGCACCCGAATCTATGAAGAAAATCAACTTGTTTTCCATCTTGCTATAAGTAGTTTCCTACTTACACAATTTTTTGTTAGGATTGCTTAAACATTAATTATAATTCTGTCTCTTTCCCCATCAGACCGTGGTAGCTGGTCCGTCCGTGTACAACGGCTTCGGAGCGCGCCTGGTGGCGCCAGGGTACATCGGAAGCGCCTTCTTCTAAACCCCCCATCACCCCCCTCCCTTTTCCGATTCTTCAATTGTAAATATGGCCTTTGTACTAAAATAAAGTGTATTCGACCAGATTTGATTTTTTATTGAGGCCCTTAATGTAAACTAAATACCTAGTTTTTATTTTAATTTGGTGACATTCCTATATTCTTGAATTTTTTACTTATGAACATCGATTTCAACTTCATCTATAGAGAATAGCAATATAGGGAGCAAGGGAATATTTTCCATTCTACTGATAACTTCTTTACGTTTTGCAAAATCGAAATATTTTTAATATTTTAATTTTCTACGGAACGAAACATTCTGAAAATCAATAAGTATGTGGACGAAGGGAAAAAATATTCAGCCAATTTGATTTTTTTCAGACATTCCCCATTACTGATTACCAAGTTATAAAAAGTTAATATACCTACTACCTAGTTATTAGCGCGGCCCATTTGAATGTTACACCGGCGCAAGCGCAACCAACATGTTTCCGAATAATTAGTAAGCGATAGTAACGTGTCATCATCATCTTTGTAATGTTAGGTCGAAGCAAAGTGCTTTATTTTCATTTATATGTAAGTAACATACAACAAGATACTCGTATTATTACAATTACAACTCATTAGGACTCGTGCTATAATCGAATGTTTACAAAATGGCCAGGAAGTTCCAAATTGTGTGATATTTAAATGCACGAATGCTTGGGAAAGTAAGATTTTGTAGAAATTGTTGCATTGCGGTGACATCACTCGCGGGAATATATTAGCATAAACAAGCTGGCAAATCTGCCGCGGAATTTAAAGCGGTGGTGTTATACAACAAACGCATTAGTATTTTGATTCCCATAGGCCTTATATTTTACTATTGGAGCTAATTTTATTGAGGACAAAGCTTGACAGTCTTGCATTTTTAACCTCTGAAGCGCTCACCTAATGTCACCTATCACTAGACATGAAATAAAAAACTTTTTCACTCCTCTTGCTCAAAAAGTCCGTCATTGTAACGTACAAGAGCCGAGATAAAATAGCATAATAACCCCTAGGGGATAAAGTTTTTTCTTTTTTAATGTTTGTCTATTACCAATGATCCTGCTAAAACGAAATAGTAGATTGCTATACGAGGGTCAAAAGGAATTGATGACTTTTACCCGTGTTAAACACTCTACTTTTCATTTCGAATTTCAGGAAAGTAAAAATAGTAGATTGTTATACGAGGGTCAAAAGGAAGCAATTCCCATTCGAGATATTTAGACGAGAATGGAATTGATGACTTTTACCCGTGTTAAACACTCTACTTTTCATTTCGAATTTCAGGAAAGTAAAAAAGTCTTAGTTAGTCTTAGTAACTACATTGGTAGACCTTATAAGTATTACCTATACCAACTTACCTTTAAAAACCTAGAAAAATTAGAACAATTTGTGAAATTTAAAGTTAAATTCTTGCTTGGAATATTTACAGTTTGATATAAATTATTATGATGACAGATTTGGCTTTGTTGGATGCCTGTAAAGTTGGAGATATTCTTTGGTCTTTCATAAGACGTTAAGTCCATGGCAGAGACTCTCTTGAAGTAGTTGTTTCCTGTAGGCGAATTACAGCGTAGTTTTATTGTTTCTTTTATTTTATTTGAACTTTTTGTTTTAGTTTTAAACTCATTTTTAGTAAATACAAAATTAACACAAAACTTTAATACGGCAGACACAGCTCAAAGTCACAGAGTTAGGTAAGTCTCCCTCCAATATTTTATAATTTTTCTTATTTTAAATTTGGAACACGTCGCGTCGCCGGCCGCTCCGCCCATTGTTTTTAATTTTGCACTGGCTGTTTATACCATGTTTTGTTGTTGTTCGTGAATGCGCCCTACAAAGCTGCAACTTTTTTAAACCATTTGTTTTTAACTATTGTAAACTTTTTCATTGCCAAATTCAGTTCTATATTTAAATTACTTTTACACCCTAGGGTGGAACGAAGAGTTTTGGACCCGCTGCTCAGTTCAAATATACATCACTTTCCGAATATGAGAAATGAAAAAGTCTTAGTTATTCCAAAATGTTTATTAATAAAAACATGTAGGTACCTACTTAGTAACTACATTGGTAGACCTTATAATTATTACCTATACCAACTTACCTTTAAAAACCTAGAGAAATTAGAACAATTTGTGAAATTTAAAGTTAAATTCTTGCTTGGAATATTTACAGTTTGATATAAAATTATGATGACAGATTTGGCTTTGTTGGATGCCTGTAAAAGTTGGAGATATTCTTTGGTCTTTGATAAGACGGTAAGTCCATGGCAGAGACTCTCCTGAAGTAGTTGTTTCCTGTAGGCGAATTACAGCGTAGTTTTATTGTTTCTTTTATTTTATTTGAACTTTTTGTTTTAGTTTTAAACTCATTTTTAGTAAATACAAAATCAACACAAAACTTTAATACGGCACACACAGCTCAAAGTCACAGAGTTAGGTAAGTTTCCCTCCAATATTTTATAGTTTTTCTTATTTTAAATTTGGAACACGTCGCGTCGCCGGCCGCTCCGCCCAATGTTTTTAATTTTGCACTGGCTGTTTATACCATGTTTTGTTGTACAAGGCTGCAACTTTTTTTAAACCATTTGTTTTTAACTATTGTAAACTTTTTCATTGCCAAATTCAGTTCTATTTTTTAATTACTTTTCCACCCTAGGGTGGAACGAAGAGTTTTGGACCCGCTGCTCAGTTCAAATATACATCACTTTCCGAATATGAGAAATGAAAAAGTCTTTATTCATAATCACGAATAAAAACTCGCTCGCCTTAAAACTGTTTCTCATTCTTATTTTTGAAAATGGAACTAAAAACATCTCTTCGGTGAAATCATAGACTTATTTATACTCTTCACAGAGTGAATCGTAGAATGCGTGTTTGTGTTGCTTAGCTGCTACAGCAGAAATTAAAAAAGGTACCTACCATGGCGCGAAATCTTTACAATTTTTCTATAATTACAAACTGATTGAATTGTGTGACTGTAATCACAGAATACATAATAGTACTGTAATAGGAAAGAAATAATTTTAATCTTTTGCCGTTAAGCACAAATCATTTATTTAAATACTGTACAAAAAGTTTATGAAGTGGAGGATAGAAAAACGAGTGGATTCGTTTATGGAAGTAGGTATAAACTATTTTATTTTCTCGCAATCGTAGTGAAAAGTATAGTGTAACACACGACGCTAAAACCCATTGTAACTCGGTTTCTATTTATTCCCTCGCTATACCTCGTATGCAATGCGTCTCATTTTAGCGTCTTGTATAACAATCTACTATTTAACGGATACGGATGATACAGCCTCAGTCCCCCGTGACCACGGCAGCTGCAAAGGTGCCGAAACGTCGGAAAAATAAAAAATCAAACCAAATACCAACTAATTACCAAAGTATGTACAGTCAACGGCACGTCAGACTGTACATGTTGACCTTGAGACCACCTTTATGCCGATGCCGTACGTACGTAATAAGAGGGCCTAGCCAAAGTAACATTGGCAAATCTTCGTTTATATCGCTTCGCTTTCGAAATATGTATGGGATTGACATAAGGTTTCGTTAACAATCGAATGTTTAAACGTCAAATCCATAGGTATGTTTCGAAGCGAAGCGATAACGAAAATTTGAAAATGTTACTTTGGCTAGGTGGCTGAGCGGTTTTCGTAGTTCAACTGTTTAACTTACCGTGCTGCCGTGCGTACATAATTGACACGCAAATAAAATGTTTATTTTTTTATAATTAATAAAACCGCGCTAGTATCCATAGAAACTGCTGTTTTATTTCTTTTGCATTTTTGTAGATCACGACGAGCGTTTTTTTATGCACCCGGAATCCCCAACCACTGAGGCATTATTAATTTATTTAAAGCCAAAAAGTTTTTCCCCAAATAGAAAATAATAGATAGGTACGATGCAATGCCGTCCTAAAATTAATAATGACGTCACTAAACGCAACCTGAGCGGAAGCGGATGGAAAAGCTCATTTTTGATTATCCAATATATTTTTGAAGTTATGACGAGGCTATAGGCTATTTATATTCTGCAATTAATTTAATTATGATCACATACATACATAATATACCTAATTCAACATACGTTCCGATTCCAATGTTGAAAATGATTCCAATGGCAGCTATGTCCGCCTTTTCTCCCGATAGGGTCGCTAGTGTAGTTGGAGGCATCTCATTTTGACAGCTCCATAGAGTGTGTATGGGGTTTTAGTTTTGTTATTTAATTTTGTTAAAAATGGCGGGAAAATACGGATCGTGGTCCGTAAATGAACTAAAAAAGGGATTGGCAAAAATAAATGCAAGAATAGCTGGCAAAAAGGAAGACCTCAGTGAAAGGTAAACATAAATAATAATCCCTGAATGTTACAGTTTGTCTTTTTGAAGCAACACCATAACACTTTCATCAATGAAATCAGTACCCGATGGTACGGTCAGCAACGAAAGTCGTTTAACACTTTACTACTTTGTCATAGCAAAAACGCTGAGACATCTTCCAAAAACTTTGCTATGACGGAGTACTAAAGTGTTAGGTGACTTTCGTTGCTGACTGTATACTGGTACAGCAAATGAAAAATTTAATTTTTTCAAATTCATTTTTAACACCTAGGTATCACACAGACCTACTTATGCTAGAAAGAACAAATCAAACATCTTTGATTTTGATAAGAATCGGTAGGATAAATCGATATCCATTAATAACACATTTATATCGCCAACTTTAATCGAATAACTTGCATATTTTACCACTTGATTAGGTACGTCGTTATTCATGCAGTGTTATTTTTTTTTAATAAAACTTATCGATCATTCAATTTGATGTTTAACAAAGACTTCGACTTCAAAAAAGGATGAGGTTCTCTGTAAATTGGTATAATCTTAAATTAGTAATTGGATTTCAAAACCAAGTTACGAAAATTTTAAGTCTACGCATGCTCACTTTAAAAAACAGCTGATGTTCTATTAAAAATGTATAAAGTAGGTTACTTAACTAAACTAAACCTAGGTAAGTATACTAAAAAATATTGAATGAGCATTACTTTTATCACTGTAACTAAATACACTTTAATCAATCTATTAAGCCACGTATTCCATAAAAAATAGGAGGACGGAATTTAAAAAAAAAACCGCTTTTTACCGCCTAAGCCTAATTAATAGAGAGCTACAAAAACGCTATAGGTATCTACCACTTTTTTACTTTTTTTAAAAGAAGAAAAAGACTGGATCCATGTAATCTATAATGACTTGAGAAGTAGGTATCCGAATTACGAAATGTTCTCCGAACCAAGAAATCTGACCATTATAGCACCACTTTGTAGTACAGTCGGCGACAAAAATGGTGAAGTCAAAATAAATCTTTGTTCAAATAAATTTTGAATGGTCAATATTTTCCTTGTTGGAGACAGTCAAAATCTATACAGTACGAGGCATATATCTTGAAATTTTTTCGACGGAGAGTGGGGATAAGTTCGCGAAGGTGCTCTTGTGATTGTTTGTGAGCGACTAATAGTCCCTCTCCCGCCGCCCGCGCCCCTCACCGCTACGCATGACTAAAATACGCGTTCCGCGCAATCCCCAGCCCCACCCGATTTGAAGATATATTTATTTATTTTATTTTTATTTTATGTAGTTAGGCACAGTAACAATCAATTGGTAATTATCTTAATGAGCAAAATGACTTATCATTATAATACATTGCAAACCAACTAATCTTATACATTAAGCACGACATTACAATATTTATTAAAGTTATGAAGGTGCTGCTATTAAAAGTGAAGCTGACATTAGAATTTTAATATTTACTTACAAATAAAATTAACAAACAATATAAAACTACAGGGATAATAATGAATTTTTGAACTGCTGATAATTTTGGTTCAATAAATCAAAGTCAGAACAAAGATCGTGATAGGCATGACACATATGCCTCATAGTTCTTATGAAATAGCACAGTAACCAGCTGGCAGATGAAAACACAGGGCGTTTACAGGGGGAGTGACCATTTGGAAACATAATACAAAGCGGTTTGTGTTGTGTAGATACTTGTGTCTCAAGCGCATTAAATTTTATGTCTACAAAATATCTGTCGTTGACTGAACCTGGGCAAAGGTCTTAGTACCAAAGTGTTTTGGTGGTAAGAACATTCACTGGTAGTTTTTTTTTTGATAATAATAATTTAATTGTCATGACTCATCTTTAATGAGTGCTGAGTATTTGCAGAGTACCTACCTATCTAAGAAAAAAAATATTTTTCCGATTTCCTTCTTTTTCATGCAGTCAACTGAACATTTTCATAAACGCGTAATGCACACAGCAACCAGTCATGGTAAACTAAGTATAATAAATTAAAAAAGTAATCTTTTAGGACATTAATTCGATCATGATCATGAATGTCGTTCACACACACCCACTTGTTTTAAATATCGTATCTTTACTACTGTTATGTCATGAAATGTAAGTCAAACCCGGTTTGTGTTGGTGTTGGTGACGGGTGATAGTAAAAGTGATCTGAAAAAGACCTAAAAAGCCTGTCCGAGACAAACAATTTTAAAGGGGTCTTTGAACCGAGGGGTCTTCGTACCGATTTTGTTCTTTAATTATACTACAGTAAAGTTGAATTTTGTCTGTTTGTTAAATAGAGTTTGATAGTAATTTAAACGCATCCAGTTATGTAATATCAGAGGGATAGGTTGAGAAAGACTTATAATAATAATATGATCGGAAGTTATGTTCGATGGCAACTATCGTACGGAAGTTTAGGCCGACATCACATCGACAAGATAAAAATAATAATACTTAATACATTTTTGTTTAGGTGACGTCATGTGTAACGTAACTACAAAAAAGCAACTTGTTATAATGTGACATGTGTCCAAAAGAGCAACGTGTGGATGACGGCAGACAAAATATTGGAATGTTTAATTGCATTGTTTTTGAAGTTCAGTTTTCATAACCTTGCATTTTTTTCCAAGGTTGGTGTTTAAAAACATGTTACCTAACTGATTGAGGTTTATTTGGTCTGAGGATTGGGGTATAAAAGTTTAAAAGATTTCGCAGTGAAAAATAATGTTTATGTACATACATACTGATTTTTAAGATAATAAATCTGATGAGCCCTACGGCTGCATCACTACAAATTAGTCAGATTGTAATACTTATAATTTCAGGGAAAAATCTGTTAATTTCATTTAGCATCGATTTTGTTTGTCTCAGTCGCATCGCATTACGACTTGTTTTTGTCAGAAACTGACCTCCTTACCATACTAAAAACGTGTTAAATAATATTAGTTAGCTAACCACTTAAATTATTATGATAATCGATTATTACTATCATCCTTTTACTAAAGCTTACACTATGTACGTTATTGTTCGCTTAGTGCTTACATAAAATATATAAAAAAAACTTAATCGATATAATCTTCCTTTCATAGGTAGTACGTACTTTGGAGATAATAATAAAGCGATGGCTCTTAGGTTAGTATAATACTTATTGCCATGTGTTAGGGCCTATTTTCCCACTTTTCATATTAATAGTGATAGTTGATGCAACATTTAATGACAAGTTAGACTAATTGAGTAAGTAAGTTTTTTGTCACTTCCGATTCGGACGGCAAATGGATTAATTTCGACGTGGTCGTTAAACTGGTTCATCGCTATAATACGCTGGATGGTTAAGTAATACTGACAACTTATATGAAAAAGACAAGATATTAAAGTAGATTTTTGAGCAAAAAACCAGTAATTGCAGAACCTAATTTGCAAATTTTAAATTGGCTGCTACACATTGTGTGGTAATAAACGGCATCTTGATTTTAAATTAATTGAAATAACACATAATGCAGCGTGTTTCATGATTCATAATCATAACTTTTGTTTTAGTTTTTACTCATTTTAGTTTTCACTTTACAGTTTGAAGAGGTAGGTAGCATCGAGGTAAATCAGTGGTATTAAGTACCATATAATAAGACCACTATAATAGGCTTTACGGATTTTGTCGCAATAGAATAAACCGCAACCTAATAAAATCACAGTCAACAAATTGGACTTAATAGCCCAATTTGTTATTTTTATACCCAGTGCAGTGGAGCGAAAACGTCCGCGTGATTAAATTAAACCAGAATTATGCCTATTGAGAAGGCAAAAAAAAACTTAAAATGTGTCATGTGCATGTTTGGCAGCAGTTTCACAGGTTATTTTGATAGATACGTTTTCTGTGATTTAAATGAACATGGATTGATCATTATTTCCTGTGATGAACGTCAGTGAAAATAGATTATTTCAATTAAGTAAATATTTAATTAAATGCACCACCTAATTATCTATTTATTATTAATAATATTGAAATCTTTTGAAGTTAATACCTAGGTAATTTAATTTTAGCTTAGGCACTAAAGTTAGTTAGTGACTAATAACTACTTACATAAAAGTATGATAAATTAATGTTTGCCGTTCCATCCTTTCATTTTAGTTTATTATTTCATAGTATTATATTTCGAAACACGAGTTGTTATATAACATTTTAAAACATTCCATTGCAATAATCTTGTTGTGTTAATACTAATTTATGTATTACACATAAGTTACTATTAATAGTAAAGTAAGAAATAATGTCATTTCTTATTCCTTGCTTTCCAAAGTGCTGTTGACGAAATTATGGGGTGGTTCTTTTATTGATTTTTTCATAAAAAAATAAATAAAAATAAATATGTAAATACTTAACAATTTTTTTTTTATTTTTTTATTGTTTTTATTGTATCTTCCTGTAGCTCATGTCCTATTCTTCTACTTGTATTGTTATTGTCACCAAATGCAGTCTGTTAAATTATTTACTTGTTATTTTATAATTTTAAGGTATTGTTGTATTATTTAGTAGGTACTGGTCAATCGATACTTAACGTTTTAATCGGACTTCACAATAATCATCATCATCATCAGACTAAGATCTTATGTTTATAAGTGATATTAAAATTACTAATTGAACTATTGTTTAGCCTTGATGAAAATACAGATTCACTACCTAACCCACATTAATAAGCATTAAGTCGACATCTTAATTAACATCCGGCGTTATGTCGGCCATACACGCTACGATTTATCGGAGAGCTTAAATCTGTTCAAGTTTACTTACGAGTGTGGAGCACGTGTTGCGCAGCAGTTACTACTTTACACACATAACAACCCATGTCGACTGCTACTGTAGAAGCCGACATGGGTAGCGATAATTCTTTAATTGTGTCTCTCTCTCGATGTATGTCTTTAGCAGTTGAAAAAAAGAGTGCATCACTTACATCAAATATAATCTCTATAGAACCTATAGCTTGTGCCTTTAGAACTATTATACTATTTTCTCAAATTATTTATAGTACTTACCTTCAGCTTAAACATATTCCAGAATCTGGTCCTCCAAGTCCTAGAATAGAAAATCCCTTAACCGGTAGAGAAGTTCGTAGTCAAAGACTGGTACCTACGCCAGTTTTGTCGCTCTGCAGTCAGTTGCAAGAACGATCTTTAAAGTTAATGCTTCATTTAATGTATCGCCATCTTTTTCTTCTTTTAAAAGAAGTAAAGGACGGTGATAACTTTAATGACGCATTAACTTTAAAGATCGTTCTTGCAACTGACTATGAGTGGGTTCGATTTCCTGTCGAGCAATTGTAAAAACTTTTTTGTTAACTCTTCAACGCCCGGAAAATGAGACACAATAGATTTTCTATTTTGTCTCGGTCGCCAGCGACCGCTCGGTCGTTTCGATTTACTTATGGACCCCCTAAACGATCAAAATTGCTTCTCAATCATTTACATTGCATTTACCATTTGGGGGCGTGGTCTACTTTTGATTGGCCACGGTAATCTATCTCTTCTGTGGTGCTTGTCAATCAAGCATCGCTCCTAGTCGAATCAAAATATGATTGACAAGCCGATGCAATGTAAATGATTGACAAGCAATTTTGATCGTTTAGGGGGTCCATTACATAACAAGACATGCTTTAGCTACTACCTAGAGATCAGAGCAAAGGATGTGACGCAGCGTGTATGCCGGCCATTACGATTTAAATCTAGCCATTAAAATTCTCCAAAAGTAGACTGACATAATCGCATTTTGTAAATAAATGTTAAGAGTTTGTTAAAAATTAGTTCTTCTAAATTCTGAGAAAGTTCTATGACGTTTTAGGCACCACTTTTTACTTTATGAAATGTTATAATATATATACTCTTTTATGTTAATAAATCTAATTAACATCGCATTATGAATTTTCGCATCATTCTAATGACTTTTACTGACTGGCTCCGTTATGTTATGTTATGATTCACTATTTAATTGTGATTGATGAAATGATAAAACTGATTCTTAGCGAATGAGATGTAACTCCTAATAACGACTTTTCTGTTGTGATTAAGATTTCGATAATTATAGATCTTGCTTGATTTAGTTATACTCGTTATACTTACACTTACTTGCACTAGAAATAAATAGAGTCAAAGCTGAATAATAGCTTTTGTATGTTTGTTGCTCATTGGCAATGAGGGCTTTTCAAAATGACAAAAAGCTGTAGGCTCGAGAGATGGCGTTGATAAAAATGTATGTTTCAATGTATTTTTTTACTAATCTTCGAAGAGTATTCAGGTAGACAGGCAGATGTAACCCTAAAATGTTTCTCTTTGTGCAGATGTCAGAAAGCGAGCGCTTACTTGCCTCTTTGGTACAGGCCGTTTATTTTTAAAAGCCAATTTTGACTCATCTCCTTCCATCAACGCCATCTAGTGAGGCAAATAGTTACTATTTTTATTTTTTAAATGTCACTTTGAAAAGCCATCATTGACATTGGCATGGCAGGCACGTTTTACTAGCAAAACTTTTCACAATGCCACATACTTGGTTGAATGCTCTAAGCCACAGACTAACAAATATCTTGTGCTCTTACATGAGATAGTCCGAACGTTCGGTTTTAGAAAACGATGATGATGAAAAGACCGAAACTATAAAAACTATTAAGTTTTTAAATTTACTTCTACCTATTAGAGAAATTACCAACACAGTATTATTAGCACTGCACTAGCACGTTTCATAATTGATGAGTAAAGGATGCGATTATGACTTGAGTACCTAACCTACTCATATTATAGTTCTATGGCACACATTTACAATTTTCATAAATAATAATACCTAAGTATTTTACATTTAAGGTACACAAATATTATGTGTTACTACAAAAGTAATGTTCATCTATTTGAATTAGGTAGGTAATTATGCAATTTTATACCTTGTTTTGTAAGGTATAACATTGTTATTAACCGTAGTTATACAGCGGTGAAAAATTAAACAACCAAACTGAACGATTGCTAAAACATAAAGTGTAAAGTTCAAAGCAAGCTTTAATTTCAATCAAATTATCTATCCCTTCATCTAACATTCCCATAGACAAATCCATTATCTACAAACTCGATCTCTCTTACATAAAATCAAATTAAACCTTCCAAGGCATACTGAACTAAAAATAAATTATTATCAAACTTAACAGAAAGAAAAGTATGAACATGACAAACTGTGTTATAATAATAGATCGTGATAAATGATATTAAGACCTAATTATCTATTACCGGAGCAGTCAAATTAAACGATTGTATCGTTGAAAACTGGAGCGTCCCACAACTATAGAGAGGCAGTTTTTGCGAGTTATGTAAGCAGGTGTATTGACTGGTTACCTGACCGAAATTTAAAGTCAACTAACACTTACTTACTGTGTCTCAGTTGAGAGCTTCCGAAATTTTCCGATTTAGTTATCTCCTAAAGGTATCACAATATCACCATAGAGGCAATATAATATGTCTTAATACTAAATTAATAATAATTTTTGAAAAACGTATAATTTCCACTGTGGTAATAAACTATTATGTATTCTGTGGTAGGGTAGGTAGGTGGATAATATTTTTCTCTTAGTGTTTTCCCAGTGTGTAAGTTTTCTGAATTTTTCGCGGTATAATAAAGAATGTTTGAAAATCATGATAGCTCTGAAACTTTTACTTTTAACGAAATCTTTCTTGCTTTAAAATAAGGAAACAAAAACAAGTAACTAAGAGCGACTATAAATTAGGATCTAGGACAGACAACTAAACCTATGTTTAAACGTCTTATAAAGATTGTAACTGTTGGCTTGAAACTCGATTACGTCGTTGATGTTTTTTTCATGTAAGAGACGATGAAAGCTTTCAAGCTATTCTTTTTTCAGACTAACTCTACTTTTTTTGATAGAAAGTCTAGATTCTTACCGACGGTAGAGCGTCGCGTCGCTCGTTTCAATGTATGTAACAATTCATAAACGTAACAATGTAATTAAATTACTGTGTTGTTGATTTGCGCCATTTTTTTCACGACTGCCCAAAAAACAGGTGTTCAGAGTTCATGTGTTTGTTTGTATGAAGTTTATTTATTCCACCATAACTTCTCAATGCCTGAACAGATTTGGATGTGTGAAGTATCATTAGAATCCTTACATCACCCTAAATCACACTATAGATTTTTGAAAAGTGTCAATACGTTGGCAAACATGACTGCCCTGCCAAAACGAACCAAAAGTTATATCAAGTTATATCATTGCAGTCGGGGGACCTCTGCAATGTCAGTTTAACAATAAGAACTATTTATTTTAACATTTATTTATACAAATTATAGTTGCTGTACAACTATTGAAACGCAGTTGCGGTAACATTGTAGTTATAATTTTAACATTTAGATTAGTAGTTCAATGGGTTATAAACACGACTGCAATTTTATTACCGTTTCGGATTTCGGATAGTCTAAAATACTTTATGTTACAATAATGTGACATACAGTTCAGCCTGTGTTTTGTTGTGTGTTCTGACATCATGTGGCTATCTTAGTTTCAATGTAGTGTAGTGTAAAATAAGTAATATTGTTACACTTCTATGACAAAATTATAATACTTTGACTTACAACAAAATGTAGGTTTTTTAAAATTTTAAATAAAATTAATTTTATTTTCTCTCAGCACTTAGGTAGGTAGGTATGTTACTACATTAATATTTTTATTAATACTTTGGAAAAGTAGATCAAACTATTTTTTTTGGGTATGTTGGGCTGAAGCCTGAATGTACCATGCCAGCACCTCAAGGCACTGAACTGAGTAAGGTGCAGTATGTAAGTGTGGGTGGCATAACGTTTAATTTTTTTTGTAATTGGTCGGATTCTTCTAGTAATTTGTCGTAATCAAAACTACTTTTTACAATAATGTAGGCGTTTATGTCATAAGAGAATTAGTCAACGTACAATGGAAGGAGTGTCGCGGCGGAATCCGCAATATGCGATCGATGTCGGAAACAATGGGTTCATGCAATCTTTGTTGTTCTGTCGGAGCTACGGACGTAGTAATTAAATAATTTCGTTGAGGCACGTTCACTAGGGGAAGTAAAACACCCTTGCTTGCATGCAGAGTATGCATTATGCATGTAAGGATGAAAATATATAATTTTTCTTTTGATTCATTAAAAAAAGTTCTGAGATTTTATGAAAACGTGTCATACCTACGTAATAAAATTTATTTCAGATACTTTGGACTTGTTGTTTTACTAAGAAAAACTTTTTAAAGAAAAATTAAACTTTTTTAACAAAGAAAATTAAACATCAAACTTTAAACGGGAGAAATAACTTAAAGAAAAACAAAAAAGGTAAGTAATTAGTAAGACAAGTGTAAGAAAGTTTAAAAATACTTTGATAAGTTACCTAATGTTTTGGAAAGATAAAAAGCTTTCTGTAACGTTTAATATAAAATGTAGGTTTATCAGTAAAACTTTTATTGCCATTCTAACCCCGCCTTTAGTACACAATCAACAATGGCACTTTTGAGATCACTGTCAAAATAAAGCGTTTACTTGCTATACAGAATAACACAAGTACTTTCACAGTGCAATTCCGAGTTAACGAAACGGACCAAATATGCGCGTGAGTGCTCCGTGACAGTGACGTAAGACGTAACGCCAGCTGCTGTGATAATTAACGAGTGTCGGCTGTCTGGTTAATTTACTAATAAATCCCTGCAGTAACTGGAACAACATTTGTTATCCGAAGTATCCTTGCACTGCACAGCGTGGCTTCCGAGCTAAGAAACGGACCATAGGTAAATAGGACCGGAAATATAGGTAACAGAAAATTTTACTGAAAAAAACTTTTTTCATAAAAAACTCGTTTTTAAAACAGACTAAGTATTAAGTATAAAATAATTTCTCCCGAAAGATTTATAACCCTATACAGAAGTTTTAAATTTAAAAACGTGGGGCGCATACAAAAGGCAATAAAATGATGATAAGACTTACAAAATCCGTCCCACGATTAAAACTTCTTTAGAGAGAAAATATTTTATAATAATAAAAACACTTTATTGCACACAAATACAGAACACATAGTAAACAGGAAAACACAATTAACAGAACAATAGCACACAAAGGGCGGCCCTGTTGCTAAATAGAAATCTCTTCCAGGCAACCTTGAGTATTAAGAAAATAAGAGGAAGGAGCTGGGAAGGGGCGGAGTGGGTGCAAATAAGGAAGGATAACAAATACAGATACATAGAATGACAGGACAAATAGTATATATGAAATCAAAGAGAGAAATAGGAAAGGAAATAAGTAATAAGAAGGATGCTAGACAGAAGAAAGGAAACTTGGAAACTCTTCTGCCTTGGTCGCCGAAAGATTTTAATGTATCTACTTCAAACTTTTATTTGCAGACTAAGTGTTACATAGTTCTTCAATTATAAATAAGTAGTACTTTCAACTTAGACACCTTGTACAGGTATGGCAAATTAAAATCTCTCCTGATACTCTCCGGAAGTGCGTTCCACAAACGGACAGCTATACTTTGTAGTCCCATTTAAAAACGTGTTTTTTATGAAAAAAAAACGTGTTTTTTTCAGTAAATTATCATTTTATGCCTTTCAGTATCAAGCTAAAGCTAAAACTACACCATCACCTATTGAAGTACTTGTCAAGACGAATCAAATGAGCCTAAACATTATGGGTTTGGTTGTGTGGTTTATTATAGAGTTCCTGTGGCCTTCTTATGGCTTCATCAACAGACCCTGGAAACTATTTCCCAGCAGAGTACTCGTCAAGACAAATCAAACGGGCCCAAACTCGATGGGGTTTCATGGTTTCAATACTGAGATCCTGTGGCCTTCTTCCGGTTCCATCATCAAACCATGGACACTATTTCCTAACAGAGTACCTACTCGTCAAGACGAATCAAACGAGCCCAAACTCGATGGGGTTGAATTTTATTACAAAATTCCTGTGGACTTCTTCCGGCTCCATCATATTTCCTGAACACTATTTTCCCAACGGAGTACTCGTCAAGATGATTCAAACAAGCTCATACTCGATGATCCTGGTTTTATTACAGAACTCCAGTGGCCTTCTTCCGGCTTCATCATCAGACCCTGGACACTATTTTCCAACACAGCACTCTGTCAAGACGATTCAAACGGGCCCAAACTTGATGGAGTTGCATGGTTTCAATATTGAGTTCCTATAGCATGGCATTCCTGCTTCATCATCAGACCCTGGACCTCATCTCCCGCCAGAGTACTTGTCAAGACAATTCGAACGAGCCCATATACGATGGGGTTTTATGGTTTTATTAAAGAGTTCATGTGGTCTTTTTCTGGCTGCATCATTAGATCAGCTCAATGACACCATAATATTGCATTGCCTTCCAGTTCCGACTTATGTTCAAAATTTCAGGTCTCTTGCTCTTCGGGTAGATAGTGTAAGATCGTTTACTAAATTTGTGGACTTCTTCCGTTCTGGATCCCGCAAGTCCTATAGCAGAGATATTAGTCCACATTATGGTTCCTCGGGGTCGGTCCCACATAATTCCGCTGCTAACCAGGCAAGGACCATGCCTTAAAGCATCTCCAACTTCAATAAAGGAGTATATTCAAATTTCAAATAAATATCAATATTCAAATCTAATCAGATTTGAACTCTAGCGTATAAAAAGTTACTATTTTAAGTATTTTATAATGCTGAATTTTATACTCATTATATCATATTTTATATTATATTATAAAATACAACGTGTAACGTCAGCTGTGAAAGATTAATTAACTAATAAATTCAGCGGTATGTTTGTGTGTACGTATAATTGTAGATACATAACATAACACGCATGCTACATAGACAAGATGTTTTATATAAATACATATTAAATAAAGTTCAGTTAACGTTGTAAATCATATTTAGCACAACGATTGTATCGTAAATGACAATAATAGCTTATAATTACGTCAATTTAACCACCTTAATGAACTTAGAGAACATTTCCGTTTTATTCGAGTGTAACATTAAGGCACAAACAATGGCCATTTATTTAGACGTAAAAGGTGATAATTATGATTTGCTCCGGATTCGTCATAAATGATTATTAGAGTAGTGTCGTTTTATATTCGAATCTTTATTTGTTACCTGAATAAAACTAAAGTTGTTCAATAGAAAATTTTGAATAGTCTATTTGTCTGTGGTTTTGGAACTAATACAACTGGCACAACTTTTTATCAGTTGCGGAAGGGTTGTGCGAGTTTGTAAATTTTTTACGGCAGGTAATCAGTGCCAATGGTTTCAAAATAGATCAGTTCTCACTAAAAAAGCCTTTTCAACTTAAGCCTTTTCAAACAGTACAAAGATTTAAACTGCGTAAATAACAAACTACAAAAGCGCGAAACTCCACAAAAGCATTCCAAGATGCACAAAAAAGCACGTGGCGAACAAGTTTGTCACGCGGCGGCCGATCTAGATCAGTTCAGTGACAATAGTGCATCCACGATTGGTGACGCAATTTCCGGCCTTACCTCATTGCTGGGCCCGCGCCGATGGTCGCTCCCATTCTTTCAGGCTGCAGTGAAAGGGTCCTCTCTACCCTCCACACCGGGTGCGCGCGCGCACTCACTTATAAATTCGGTGAAAACATTGGAACGACACATTACGAATTCGGCGGCTCTGCAAGCCAGCCGATCACACTCTGTTATCTCTCTATATAACAAAACATAGCATAGTTTAGTTTCAACAACGCAGCCGGCATTTTTAATAAGCATCCAATATGAAATTCACGGTGAGTGCGTGAGGTGATGAAATCGTGTGGTGATAAGTGATGGTGATCAAACCCAAAAAGGATTTTTTAACAAATTCAAATCGATAATGTGTTTTGAATATTGGTGCGGTGTTTCTGAGAGTTGTTATACTTACATTTCTTGTTTGTGTTTCTCTGCTATTGAGTTCTGTTAACGGTATTTGCTGATCTAAATAATTATTTCAAGCCAGTGATTACAATCACGTGCCTCAGAAGTTACACATGTCTCTGGCTAAAGTAAAAGTAGTAAAAGTGAAATCAAATTTATAATCTCGCCAGAGCCATGCGGGCCGTGACAACTTGCCGGTGGAGCTCTGTAGCATTTCCGTTTTTTTAGAGAACCAGTTTTGCGTCTTCTCATAACATACAGGAATAACAAAACAAATTTAATCGAATCACATAGAAACATCACTTGGTTTTTAAGTTCTTTACACAAGAAAACCTACCCCTATGTGTTGTTCTTGATACTCGTAAATAGATCTTGATACTCAAATGGCCAACATTCTATGCAACGCGTACTATTAAAGGTTTAAAATAAGCAGTGAACTATAAAATTATATACTTATGCCGTAAACTTGTTAATTCCATACATTACATCAAAATCTGTGATTTACATTAGTTAGTAGTTGTGACATGTGATTTAATCGTTTATAAATTCGTTTATTGCTCATAATTATTTATTTAAACTTTCGTAGCGTTCAAACGTATATAATGTTAGCCATTTCAAATATTATTTTTCTAAACAACATTGCATAATTAATCAACTTCCGATTTGTAATTAATGGGAGTGTATTTATTTCAGGTCGTACTCGTAGCTGCGCTCTGCGTATCATCATCTTGGGCTGTCAAGGTCCAAAAGACTGAAGAACCTAAAGATAAAAGAGAAGCTCCTGTTGGATACCCATCTTCTCATAACTATCAGTCACCTTCCCTCGGTCAAGAAGAAGCTAGTGCTATCAGCGTCGGCGCCGGATATAGCGTGGGTGGCGCCAAGCCGACCTACAGTCTGGAAGGCAGCAGCGGCGGCGCGCAATATCAGCTCTCTCCGGAAAGCTATCAACAACCAGGCAGCCACGGCAACTATCAACTAGCACCTATCACCCTTCAACCTGGCCACGGACAAACTTATTCATCTTCTGACTTATCTCAGCTTATGTCGCAACTCTCACACGGTCTAAACTCTGGAGCTCTCACTCTGCAATCCGGAGAAGGATATCAACAGGCAGCTCACGGTGGTGGCCAAGAATTATCTCTGCCTGCCTTCACATTCGCAGGACCCAAAGTTCAACAATACGCAGTAGCTGAACAGCCCAGTGTGCCTTCCTACGCTGCTGGAACTAAAGGGTTGGGCTCATACTCCACCGGTCCTGTCCTCTTCTCGCCTTCAGACTCTCACGGTCAAATTCAAGGTTTAAGTTACGGTATCCCCAGTTCTGGACATTCCCTAGGAAGCGCATCAGTTTCTGGGCACTTCCTTAACGCTCCCGGCTCTGCTCATGGTTTTGGTGGTCTCTCTAGCAGCAGCCTGTCCAATGGGCACTCTTTGGGTGATGGAGGCTTTTCCCTCGGAGGTCCTGGACATTATTTGCCTGGTCTATCTCTTGGCAGTCACGGATCTTTTGGTGGATCGATCAAAGGCTTGAGTTCTGGTTACGGGGCTCCTTCGAAAAACTCTTTCAAGCCTTCTGCCTTCTTAGGTGCATCTGTTCAAGGTGAATCAGGTCATGGATTGTCGAGCCTCTCTGGTTCCCACGGTGCTCCATCTTTTGGTGCTTTCAGCGATTTAGGTAATAGTGGATTTTCTCTTGGCTCCGCCGGTCATGGTGCCAGCTTCGGTGGATCTTTTCCCGGCTTTGGAGGTAGTTCATCTAAATTTGTAGCCCCCTCCTATCTTCCTCCCAAATCTATCGGTTTCGGTTCTTCCCTAGAGTCAGTCGCATCTTTCGCATCTGACGGTCATTTTGCGTCTCCTCCCGGCACTACCTATGGAGTGCCCACTTCGTCCTATGGCCTGCCATCCTCAGCTTCACAAGCCGCTTCATCAGCCAGTCCTCAATACTACGTCCCGTCAAAGTCTTCCTCGAGCTTCGGTGGTGGTAGCTCATCATACAGAGGGCCGAGTTCCGGCCACGGTTCTCATAGCTCGTTGTCGTCAGGTCCCAAGCACATTTACAGCAGCCACAGCGGCTCTAGGTACGGTCACCCGAAGGATGTTCAGGGTGCTCATAGCGAGACCTCATATAACACCATTAAATACAGCGAAGAACTGAAACCTCGTGCTCACTAATAGTTTGTTCATGGGTACAAAGCTGAAATGTAAATATTAATTGAATGCTGGCTGTGGGGCATTTGAAATGATAGCACGGTGTGCAGCGAAAGTATTACCTTTATATTTATTAACGTACATTCGTCTAATTGTTTGAGATGTCTGTGTATGGATGTTGAGTATATTTGTGGGAGTGCTTTCATTTCAGACGTATACGTAATAATTAACAAGTTATGTAGTGCATATAATTAGACGCGCTGCCATCGTAACAATGAACGATATAAAGTAATTCTGTTATCATTTAAATATCATGTTACTTTCGACTGTGATGAGTTTGATAGGAAGTGTTTGTACGCCGTGATTTTCTGTAAATAATATTAGTATTAAGATAGCTTATTTATTATCTGACGCTAGACTTCGTAAGGATTGTTATTGTTTTCAATAAATGTTTTGTTATGAGTATCTTTGTTTTACTGTTTGAATGCCAAACATCAGAAGTGCTGCCTTGTGTCATTTATAAACAATATCAAAGATGTACTTATTTGTAATGGTATCAGTTAGCTGTTATGATTGTTTGTTTATTTACTTAGTACTAGAATGAAAATTAAAGAGTATTTTAACGATTGAAGATGGAGCAGTAATGGAAACGTGATAAGACTGGTAACCTACACCGACGATGCGAATTTCACTTGGAAGAAAGTTAGGAAATCCGAAGCAGATATATGCTAAACAAGTAGATTACCCGCCTTCGGACGCTCCAATAGAAAATATGTTTTTATTGCATATTCATAATTTAAGAGAAAAATAAATACTTACAAACTTACTTACAATATTTAATATCATAGGTATTAAGTGGTTCCTGTAATAAAATTCACTGCTAATAACATCATTCATAAAATCATCGTAAGGTTACATTACAAAGTAATTTTTACACTTCTCACCAAAGAATCTGACCTACCTAAGTTACCGAACAGTCACAATAAAAAAACAACAACATAAATACTGAAAGTGAAGTCTGCAACGTAACTATTGTATTAGAAGGCTATTGTTATCAAAAAAATTACATAACGACTTAATAACCTGTGTTACACATAATGATAACAAAGTCTGATGCATTATAAGAGAAAACTGTTGTATGTGGTGTAAAGAGCAGGGAAATCTGGGTACGTGTTAAGAATATCAACTAGTGGAGTCGAATGTAAGGTGACAGATGTCGGGTGTTATGTAGGAATATTTAGCGATTGAGGAGTCCAAGCGCGAATAGTGTAATCGTTCTGAATTCTAAACTAGTTTTTAGAGATAAAACTTACAAAGCATCCTAAAATTGATTATCGAATTAACCGTTTTGATCTAAAACATGGATAATAAGTTAATGACATTATTAAAAATTGATTAAGAAATGTAGTATTAAAATTAAACCCCAAACCTCCTGCAATATACAACGTAACAACGTGGGACCAACTCTGTAATCGCGAAAAAAAAGCTGTTTCATACATTTTGATATTTTTAGCAAGGCGGATTATAAATCTTTAAAACTTGCATTCCTGCTGACTGAACCCTTTCGACATTTTTAGACTATTCTTTTTATTGATAGGTTGTACGGTGCAGTGCAACCGTGCATTTCGCAGAATCATCATTTTATTAATTGTACTAAATAATTATAATTTTGCAACAGTTCACGTCACCACACACATCGCGGCGGACGCGCGCTCATATATCAATCACTTAGCATAGTAGCATCAATTTAAATATATCAGTTTGTGTAATAATAAATAGTTTAAATCAATATCATCTTTTAGTTACTTATCACAGCATCTTTAGGTGTCTCGTACATAGGTACTTATGCATTTCAATTGTTATTTCAATCCTCTTCTTCTACTAATAGGTTCGTTCGTGTCAAGTATTTTAGTATAGGAAAGGAAGGTAGTGGACCCCCACAGTAAATCCTCAGTAGACGAAACTTAACAGTATGTTATAGTATCATAAATGAAACATATTTTTTAAATTATCCAAATATTTTTTTGTTTTTGGATATTTGTATAGGTTTTGGTTCATACTTGGTATATTACATCCTTGCAAACTTTTCATCGACTGAGGATTTAATGTTGGGGTCTCCATACAAAAGATCGCTTCCTTTTCCACATTTAACTATCTCATTTACAAACGAAATAGAGAAAATTCAATGCCAAAGAAGTGCCAAGAGGCACACACTTATTATAATACTGTGCCTACGGTGCTCCCGCGTCACTGATTTCTTATGTTAATCATGATCGCTCTCTACGTGTTTGGAGGCGTAAACCTTAAATTAAATTCATGATTCAATCTTTATCACATCTTGTTATCCGATTACATCGGTCGGATCGGCTTGTGCGTCCAAAAATATGCAAATGAATTAGAGTTAACTATGATTAAGTAATTACTCGGAGGAGCTCGGAGGAGCTCGGAGGAGCTCGGTGGCGCAGTGGTTTAGCGCCTGGCCCAGCGATTGCGGAAGTTAAGCAACGTTCGCATGGGTTAGTCATGGGATGGGTGACCAAAAATGTATAATCTCCAGCTCCTCCGTGCTTCGGAAGGCACGTTAAGCCGTTGGTCCCGGCTGCATTTGCAGTTAACACCCACCAATCCGCATTGGGCCCGCGTGGTGGGTTATGGCCCATCCTCCTTACCACCCATAAGGAAGGCCTGTGCCCCAGCAGTGGGGACATAAAAATGGCTGATGGACAAGTAATTACCTATGAAATACAATGATGTTGGCTTTTAAATGTATTTTCACTCCTCTTGCTCAAAAAGTCCGTCATTGTAACGTACAAGAGCCGAGATAAAGTAGCATAATAACCCCTAGGGGTTAAAGTTTTTTCTTTTTTAATGTTTGTCTATTACCAATGAGCCTACTAAATCGAAAAAGTATTTATTCATAATCACGAATAAAAACTCGCTCGACTTTAATACTGGGGGTCTATTACGAAAAGTTTCATGCGATACACGCAACTGCGTCCGTGCTTCGTTATGATTGTTTCCTATTACAAAGCACTTGCGTATGCGATATCGCAAAGTGATTGCGTAAGTTTGACAGTTTTTCTCTAGCGTATCCGACATCATTCATTCAATAGTCTTTGGGCTACGATAGCCAAATTGAAAATGTGTTTAATAGCCACAACCGACGAACTGCAGACGACTATCGTGACCAAGTGATTGCGTACGTTTTTTTCGTAATAGGCCCCCTGTTTCTCATTCTTATTTTTGAAAATGGAACTAAAAGCATCTCTCCGGTGAAATCATAGACTTATTTATACTCTGTGCACAGAGTGAATCGTAGAATGTGTGTTTGGGTTGCTTAGCTGCTACAGCAGAAATATAAAAAAGGTAGCATGGCGCGAAATCTTTAGAATTTTTCTATAATTAAATACTGATTGAAGTGACTGTAATAGGAAAGAAATAATTTTAATCTTTTGCCGTCAACAAATCATTTATTTAAATATTGTACAAAAAGTTTATGAAGTGGAGGATATAAAAACGAGTGGATTCGTTTACGGAAGTAGGTAGGTATACTATTTAATATTGTATTTTATTTTCTCGCAATCGTAGTGAAAAGTATAGTGTAACACACGACGCTAAAACCCATTGTAACTCGGTTTCTATTTATTCCCTCGCTAAAGCTCGGGAATAAAACTACCTCGTATGCAATGGGTCCTTTTAGCGTCTTGTATAACAATCTACTATTAAAGAGTATCCTACATTATGTAGGTATTTTTTATATCGTGAAATATTTTGACTTTGAGAGTTTCTACGGATTTCCGCTCGAAAGAGACTGAAAATGAGTAATAAAAAAAAATACCAAATTAACTACTTTTATAAACGTGTGGAGACAATGTTTGATAAATTTAAGTTTTTAAAAAACTTTTTAATAATCTAGCTAGTTAATAGCTTAGTATCTAGGATGTTTGGTAATAGCCTTAGAAAGCCGAACATGGTAAATAGGGTTATAAGCCTGTTATTAGAAATCTTAAAAACCATCACTTTTGTATTTTTTTCTTTTTATGATTTAAAAAAAAAAAAAAAAAAAAAAAAAAATGAGGAGATGACAAGTGACAGGAAGGAATGGAAGAGAAGGACGCACTGCACCGACCCCAAATAAATTGGGATAACGGTGGTAATGATAATGATTTTGCCCATTAAGGGATTGATTTATCGAATACAATAATCTATTTGCGTCTAGGCTTATCATTTTGCATTTTTCCATACAAATGAAAAAACAAAATTTTTCAGACATGTGGCGGTTTTCATTGTTAATAATAATTTTCTGGGGTGGTATGCATTGCTGCATGGTACCCTATCTTTCATATTCGGCTATTTATGTTTATTTTTGTATTATATTAGATTTTTGTGTTAATATAGTCTGTAAATATCATAGATAGAAGCTCATTAGATAGCACAGTAGTGAAATTCGTGACTGTGTCAGCTTACCGACATATTTTACAGACACGAATGACATGATGCAGTAATGACTTCGTCTGCAGTGAACCATGACGCATACAATTGACTGCTCATTTTAAGATTACAACTTAAGACGTATTTATGCCTGGCTCTTATGAATTTTAACGACTCGTTAGAGAGAGATATAATTTTACTTTTTTACTTTAGCTTTATGTCCATGTACTGTGACTACATCGTTTATAAATGGTCTATTCTTCATAACTATAACACAATTATAGAGTTCTATTTGGTGTGACATTATACGAACTCAAACTTTTTGTTTTCACCAAACTAGAAATTTTGTTTGGGAAGTTTTTAAGAAATAATAAATAAAATACTAGCTTCCGCCCGCGACTTCGTCTACCTTAACATTAGGAAAATTCCTAGGGAACCTTTAACAGGGATAAAACGTCTTTGTTTTAATTCAGGCTATAAACCTATCTGTGTGCTAAATTTCATCTAAATACGCTCAGACGTTTTTTTCATTTGAGTAACAAACATCTTAACATCGTAACGTTCGTTCATCTATATTATTAGTAGATTTACGAAAAAATCCTTTTCATAATTTAGCAATATTTATGTCTGTACGAGTATATACAAAGGTTTTAGTAAGGGGATGGTTCTCTTCCTCTGATTTCTGTTAATTAGCAAATCTCACTAATGACGGGGCGTAACCTAGAGAAACCGAGCACTAACGATAGTTTCTCTAACGGTCACTTGAGGTTAACCGTCAGCTGGTTACTTCTAATGTGTTTCACATGTCCATTGTTCTTAGGATCATTACATGATTTGCAAAGAATAAATAAGGGAGACAAATTATCATACGTTGCGTTGGATTACTTAAAAAAGCACTTACTTATGTATTTAAATTTTTAGGAGATGGAATTTTAACATATTCTCTGATAAAGCACGTTATAAGCGAATACAAACGTTCACAATTTTGTTTTGTTTTTATCGTGTAACTTTATCTTATTTTGCATTTCCCAACTTTTGAGCTACGACAATGTAGGAATCTTTTCTTGGGCGCCGCCCTAGTCACGAGTCATCTCAAAATTTGACACCTTTTGATCTAAACTTCATAATATTTTTCAGGTGTTTAATGGAAATATAATGGACCAAACAGTAAATACTATTTAGTTCTTCCGGTCAGCTAGAAGATGTTCTGAACTGGTAGCAAGAAAAAAAATTGACAATTCAAAAATTTATTCTTTTTTCGTCAAGCTGAATATATATTATTTTATTTCCTTATATTACTTATTGCATGATCCTTAAAAGATAATCAGTACGAAAATTATCGATGTAAACCCGTTATGCTCAGGATACACAAGGCTAGTTTTTCAAGCTAGGATAGCAAGTTGCCCCCCTAGAGCTTGAATGGGCAATCGACAAGTAAGAAAATTTTACAGGAGACATTTTTTTTACTATCGATATTATTAGAAATTTACTGCAATCTTTCTTGAATTAGGAACATGCAGTATTTAAGTTACATAAAAAAAATATTATTTAGCGTGTAATCAGAGTTGCTATAGTTTGAAATAAAAAAGTCAATTTTGGTAAAATTCGTCGGTTGGCCAGTCATCGAGCACTATGGGGTGGCGAAGTTGTTTGTCGTAATTCTGAGTTATAATTGTATACAGAACAAGTGTCATTTAGGATAGTAAGCTAACGAGAAAGCTATAGTAAGCTATATCGTCTCAAATAGCTCAAGTTAGGATAGTTTTCCACCGAAATAGAAAGGTTAAGCATCTCTATACGACAGTATTTATTAGTCCGAAGATCCTGAACAGTAGTTACTTAATAGCCACGGTCTATGGCGCATGTAGGCTGAGTGGAAGTCACCTCACTTCCGATAGTTACGTAACACTATAAATAACTACCGACCGCCATATTGAATTGGGTTACTTTGTACAAAACATTTTTTATGTTTGTTTTGCATTGTATTGTGAGAACGCTCCTCACTCGTCAAGGAAAATCAGATCTTGACAGATGTAGTGGAATTTTACACTTTATTGCAATTGCATAAGGCCGCACTGCGTTGTCTGCCTTACAATGATATCTAACTGCTTTTTTGTGTCTGCAAGTTCTTATGATAGTTATTACGGCGTTGAAAGGAATGCGGGCATTCGATTCATTCACTATTATTCTTTAATATTTATTTGTGATGTACTAGGTCGGAAATTCTTTTATTCATTGTCTATTATTTTTGTTTCAAAAGTGTTAAAAGCATTAGCGTTAGTAGGTAATATTAATATACTGTGGCATTAGGCCAATTAATACTTCGTGTTTGAAATTCAGAACGATCGTCGTGGTTATACTATAATACACCATAAAATTATTAATAGGTACTTACTTAGTTGTAATCCTTTCGAATGACGCGAAAGTACCTACTTAGGTAAGTATATCAAATTAATGCATAAATTTTACTAAAAATGTTAAGGAATTTTAATTAATTGCCATTATTAACTTAGCGAATTTTTGACGTGAAACGGCTTTTTAAAGTTTTAAAGAACTTGCTGTATCATGCAAGCATCAAAGATGATTGTTACTTTTATTTAACTTTTTTTTCAACTTGAACTTGAACTTGAACTTAACTTTTCTCAAACCTCAACAATTATTTGTACTATTCGACATCAGCCATTTTTAATGTCCCCATTGCAGGGGCACAGGTCTTCCAGGTGGTTAAGGAGGATAGGTCATAACACACCACACAGGCCCAATGCGGGCTGGTGGGTGTTAACGACTGCAAATGCAGGCAGCCGGGACGGACAGCTTAACGTGCCTTCCGAAGCATGGACGAACTCGAGATGGTAAATTTTTGGTCACCCATCTCATGATCGACTCTTGCGAAAGTGGCTTAACCTCCGCAATCGTAGGGCCAGGCGCTAAACCACTGCACCACCGAGCTCCTCATATTTTACCTCCGACAATTTCTATTCTCTCAGACTGATTGAACTCTAGAAATTGTTTGACTTTTAGGGCTAATTTCCATTAAGGTGGTACCTACCCTGAGCGAAAGTGGCGCCGCGGTGAATTATATTTAATATTATAATTCTAATACACAATTTTAACAATGTTTATCGTGGAGATTTAAGGACCCACAATCTAGTATTTTTAGACGGTATCGTTATATTCCCTCGTAGTCACTGCTAGAAGTAGATAGCAAAACTGCTAAAAGTGGCCGTTTTTTACACATTTGCTATCTACTTCTACGAATGACTACGAGGGCATGTACCTTCTAAAAATACTAGACCATGGACCCTAAAATCTCCACGATAAACATTATTGAAATCTTTTTCTATTAATAACTTATTAAATTAAAAACTCTGAGGGCGCTACTTTCGGTCATACAACCGCCTTAAAAAACCTTCGTTGATCTCTTGTTGTTGTTTAGTCGTTACATTCTGATCCGAGTATCAGTACCATTAAGTCAAACCAGGTAATAACTTAGTTATATTAGATCAGCAACAAAATCTGCAAGTTAATATAGATCGCAGACTGGTTTCTGGTGCTCGAGGTCGAGGTATCAAACCAACTTATCCGTGATTCCGCCATCTTCGTATCTCGGCGACGGCTTTACTGGTTGGCAAGTTCAATGTGAATTAGATTACTATGTTGCTTTAGGTATGATTTGTACAGAACGTACGGCCTTAAGGACTTCGGTTCAAGAAAAAAAACACGAATTGACTTAGGACAAGTCCATCAGCCATTTTTGATGTCCCCACTGCTGGGGCACAGGCCTTCCTTATACCCATAAGGAAGGAGGTAAGGAGGATGGGCCATAACCCACCACGCAGGCCCAATGCGGATTGGTGGGTGTTAACGACTGCAAATGCAGCCAGGACCAACGGCTTCACGTGCCTTCCGAAGCACGGAGGAGCTCGAGATAATAAATTTTTGGTCACCCATTCCATGACCGACCCTTGCGAACGTTGCTTAACTTCCGCAATCGCTGGGCCACCGAGCTCCTTTTTTAGGACAAGATCATAAGGTAATAGGTAGGAATTTTGTTTAGTCAAACTAGACGCTTCTGAAACTGTGTAATCAACTTTGTACTTAGTATAAATAAGCCTTTATAATATATATATATAAGTTCTCGGGCTTATATCTATAGGTATCCCTACATGGGCGTTGTAAAGGCCTCGTAATCTAATAAAGATCAAATGGATATTTATGAGACAATTAACTTTGTAACTTTCCGCTTTAGCCCAGTTATTATTAGTTTAACTTTAGACTAAAAATACTTCCAACCGTTACCTTAACTTTTACCTATTTTTTTTTACTAATAACTAAACTACTAAACCTATGTGACAGATTTTCAGGAATAGGAATAGTTAAACGGTTCCTTATCCTAACTTTGAGTTACGCCTTCACGTCTTAACTATATACTCATCCGATCATTCGTGAAATTTTGCATACACGTTGTCAATTTTTACGTTAATGCCATTATTGGAGGAATTGACAATCGCTTCAATTGCATATGTAAATGATCAATTTTCGCGTCAATGAGCGTCAATTACGTAAAAATTGACAATCGCAAATGATCATTACTGGAGCGCTATACAGAAAAGAACATAGCGTTCCACTACCTTAGATGTTCCTACGTTACATATAATAGAAAACATTGATTCTACTTTTAACTAGAACCATCATTAGCATACCTACTATACATATCACACTTTATGGTGAAGAAAAGGTTTCCAATTTCATGTCTGAAGTTGGTACGATCAGCAACGAAAGTTTTTTACTTTGTAATAAGTAGTAACTTTTTGACTTAATTAAATATTGCTATGTTTCAAAATGTGAAACATGTGTCAAAAAAGTTGCTATGATAAAGTACAATGTGAGACATGTCAGACATGTGTCAAAAAATTTGCTATGATAAAGTACTAAATAATAGTGATAATCGACTTTCGTTACCTGTAATAAACGACTATACTCGCCGATGCCGAATAATTTTCATTCAACAATTTTCTTTGACATTTAACAAGCAATCAACATTTTCTCCCGGTAATTAATATTCGATTGTTGGTGATTTTATTTCCAATGTGCGTTTTGCTATGCTCTACCTACTGTTGCGATATATTACAAAAATATAAATATTAGACCGAGCTCCCACTGCATGAAACCTTACCTCACAAGGTGGAACAGCAGACATGTGTTACAGCAATAGATATTACTTAGGAACACTGGATTTTAGTGGGTTGCCATCGCATATCCTGGAAGAACATATATTTTTTTTCGTTTTCGTACCGCTATTTTGACCGAAAATTACATCATGAGGTGGAAGATCAAAATGTTTACCCATCGAAAGAGAAACATTTGGAGGTCAAAACCCGCATGGGTTGCCAGCCCCTACCCTGGCAGGTTTCAAGATCAGCCAAGTTTTATGAGGCCCAAAAATGGGGTCACTTACCTCATCAGGTGGAGAGATAAAATTGATGCAGATCGATAGCCCTAGATGTGCCGTTCATGAATATATAGGGTTGCCTGCCTTCAGCCTGGCAGTTTTTCTGGTCAGCAAACTCAAACAATCTATATCAATATCTTGTAAATACGAAAAATCTTGTAAAGATGCTATGATTAAGGGTATTTTTAATGCAAACCGTGATATTAAATTAGTCTACGCACTGGCAGTCTTGCACCGTTGAAATAATAGGGTAAATGCACCAGTTATGGACATTTTTCATTGGTATCTTCAAATATTGAAAAAAGCAATGTATCTGTTTAACATCATCAGGTGGCTCGATGGAAATGATGCAGATCGATAGCCGTAGACGTGCCGTTCATGAATATATTGCCTGCCTTCAGCCTGGCAGTTTTTCTGGTCAGCCACCTCAAACTATCTATATCAATATCTCGGAATAACGAAAATGCTATGATTCAGGGTATAGTTAATAGAAACTATGATATGAAATTAAAATCTACGCACTGACAGTCTTGCGAAGTATATTATGGTGTTGAAATAATAGGGTAAATGCACCAGTTGTGGGCATTTTTCTTTGGTATCTTCAAATATTGAAAAAAAGTAATGTAACCGTTTAAGTTAAACGTAAGCTAATGAATCTAGTAAGTTATTTTACTAATTTGAACGCCAACTTTCATACAACTTTTTTTCAATAACTTACGGCGATATTCGGGAAAAATACAGAAAATAAAAGTTATTGCTACTAAAGACTTTTTATTTCTGTGATATGTTTTGGGCCAGCGTTTTTTTTAAACTGATCACCTATTTTGCAGCTTTTAGAAAAATATCAATTCAATGTTCAGAGTAGAGTAGTTAATTCATAATTTATGGTTTTAGGTAACAAGTCCGAAAATTTCTCAAAAATCCAAGAACCATTACAGCTCAGTAACCATCCAGTTTTGACCCCTGGTTCAATGGGCTTAATTTGTTGCTAATGACCTCTAGTATGACCCCTTTCAAGGAATAGGTCAAATTTCCATGTCACCATGTATATAACAGGCTGACCTACAAAAAGCGATACAAGCTTATAAAACAAATAAGACGTTATACATAAACATACACAAAGTTGTTTGTAATTACCTACAAAAAAATAAAAAGTAAAAATCTAGTACTTACTTACTGCACAAACGTTAACAATATTATCTTAAAAGCGGTTCCTAACCTTTGGGTAATTATAGTCTTTGCAAGCTTGAAAGCACAGAAATACAAATATATATAATATATAAAATACACATACATATATAAAAAAAAATACCTACATTAAATACATACTCAATACATACATATAAATAAACATGTAAGTGATTATGAGATAATATGTTATTTATGACTCGATGTACGATAGTTGTGCTAGAAAGTGCGACTTAACTTTGGATTTAAAGGTCTTGACGTTAAGACAATCCTGAATGTTCAACGGGAGTTTATTTCAAAGCTGTACAGCTCTAACAGAGAAGGAGTTACGGAGGAAACTGGTGTTGCTTTTAGGTAACTCCAGCATCTTAGGTATGATGCAAGCACGCCTAGGGCGAGAGGGAGGAGGAAGCATTTGGAACCGGGAAACGAGGTACTTAGGTGATTTGGGATCCTTGAGGATTTTAAAGAGTGCAGACAGGATTTAGTCTTATATTAAAGCCAATATATTTGGTACATTGATCTTGATCGAAATCACATTGATCGAACGCTCTGTCTTAATTTTTCTTGTATGTACAAAAAACATTTGATTTATAAATATTTTTGATATGGCAACACTCCAGGAACATCGAGTACCTAATTGAAAAATGTTCCGCTATCCATATTCAGTTTTCAAAGGGCAGAAAAGTCAAGCTATGAAATGTAAAAACGTTACTGCATTTACCATAATTATTTTCCTTTTTCAAAATTAAGAAAACTAAATATCAATTTTGACTTCTGATTTGGCATTGAGCTGTCACACAACACACAAAAATAAAATATTACAAATTTTAAAAGTAAACAACTTAAGCATAAAACGCCGGGTCTCCTTTCACTTAGAATACCACCAACGTGGTAACACGTTGAAATTAAACGGTTACATTACTTTTTTCAATATTTGAAGATACCAATGAAAAATGCCCACAACTGGTGCATTTACCCTATTATTTCAACACCATAATATACTTCGCAAGACTGTCAGTGCGTAGATTTTAATTTCATATCATGGTTTCTATTAACTATACCCTGAATCATAGCATTTTCGTTATTTCAAAATATTGATATAGATAGTTTGAGGTGGCTGACTAGAAAAACTGCCAGGCTGAAGGCAGGCAATATATTCATGAACGGCACGTCTACGGCTATCGATCTGCATCATTTCCATCGAGCCACCTGATGACGTTAAACAGCTACATTACTTTTTTCAATATTTGAAGATACCAATGAAAAATGTCCATAACTGGTGCATTAACCCTATTATTTCAACGGCGCAAGACTGCCAGTGCGTAGACTAATTTAATATCACGGTTTGCATTAAAAATACCCTTAATCAAAGCATCTTTACAAGATTTTTCGTATTTCCAAGATATTGATATAGATTGTTTGAGTTGGCTGACCAGAAAAACTGCCAGGCTGAAGGCAGGCAACCCTATATATTCATGAACGGCACATCTAGGGCTATCGATCTGCATCAATTTTATCTCTCCACCTGATGAGGTAAGTGACCCCATTTTTGGGCCTCATAAAACTTGGCTGATCTTGAAACCTGCCAGGGTAGGGGCTGGCAACCCATGCGGGTTTTGACCTCCAAATGTTTCTCTTTCGATGGGTAAACATTTTGATCTTCCACCTCATGATGTAATTTTCGGTCAAAATAGCGGTACGAAAACGAAAAAAAATATATGTTCTTCCAGGATATGCGATGGCAACCCACTTAAATCCAGTGTTCTTAAGTAATATCTATTGCTGTAACACATGTCTGCTGTTCCACCTTGTGAGGTAAGGTTTCATGCAGTGGGAGCTCGGTCTATATATAAAGACTAAAGTAAAAGAGAAAAGCTCTATAATAACTTTCATTAAGGAAATTTGTGTAAGTAAATACGGGTAAAATTATTTAAATCCTCTACGAAAAAGAAAATCGCTTGTCAATTGATCTCTTTTTCAGCAGGGAGCAAAATAGAAACGGAAATTACTCCATCTGTGAAAGAGCTGCAGAAATAGCTTTTGAAATCAGAGTTTTCTCAGCACAAAGCAGTTGTTCCATGCTAAAGCATTCCAACAGGTGAAAGGCATTTGATATAGATTTGTAATGTTGCGATTAATACACGTTAGGTGGCGTTAAGTAGAGACTACTAATCTACAGAATAGTTGTGCTGTGCTTGCGCAGAAATGGTATTGAATTGTACTGATGGTATTAAACTGTGGTTTAATGGTGCCTTATGATTTTAATTGGTTTGGCTCTTTTTTGAGAATTTTTGATGAGGCCCAGAGTTCGGTTTTCATAGCTTCCACAAATGTTCCTTAACTTTGCTAAGCGTGAGAATCTGTCGCAGCACTCCGAAAAGTATATTACATGATATTTGTGAAAAAATCACATAGCAGCACTTTTCGTGCAACGAGATTTCTAAAGGAAGATAACGTTTATGGGTGAATCAACTTTTTAAGTAAGGGAAAAATCGACCCATGTGTAAATTTTCATAAATTAAAACAAAACTAGATAACTCTTTTGTAAAAAATCTCTGTTTTACGATATTTATATTCATAGCCAATAAAACATACTTGGTTTTGTACAAAAATAATCAATAGTTTAAAGAAAATATGGGTGACCCAGGGGACAATATTCTCCCCAGCTTTTATATGAAAAATAGGTGTTGTCTCCTGGGTCACCTAATTTTACAGTATTTAATCTTTTAAAATTATTTGTAACATTGGGTTAAACTTGACCTATAATGGGGAAAGTCTGAAAAATATCAAATAGGCTGATTTTTTTTATACGTAAGCTCTTATTCAACGAACTGCCCTAATTTTAAGTTGCGTGACAAAAATCTAAAGAGTTATATATTTAACTTCATCTTCGCATAAGTATGGGAGTAACAGCAGAATGGAGATGATTCTTATGCCACCATCTGCCTCCACCACATGTATTAAAAAAAAGTTTGAACCATTTATTTTAATTGCTGTCAAAGTGCTGTGGTGTGATAGTAACAATAAAGTACTTATTTATCAGCTAATGTCTGATTCAACCTAACAAAGGCCTCATATGCTGATTATTTAATATTTCAAAGAAAGATGCGTTAATGGATGTAAGTACTTCAATCAAATCAAAGTGAAACTGTTGTAACATTTATTAGCGAGTCATTCATTACGATTTGTTACACTCAACATAAAGTTTCTAAATTAGCAATAGCAACAGATGCCAAACTACACTTAGTATGCCAACGTTATGTAAAATGCGTACAATTGTAACTAATCAACAGAAAAAATATGCGTTAATGCTGTCATTATTTATGTAAAATGTAGGTAAAAGTTATTATTGTAGCTTAGGATTGTGTTCCACTGATGCGAGAAAAATATTTTGGGAGATATATTTTTTGCAATGCTACTTTTTTATTATTTTTTACAAGGAAACAGCTTAACAGCTTGTAGATCTTTTTATAACTTTTTAGTCTTTAAATTCGACGTTAGCTACCTAATTAAATAGTAGTAAGTATTTCTTGTCCGATACAAAAAGTTCAACAAAAACGAATTTGTAACGAAATTAAAGACATAAATTAGTAACTTCTGTCTTTGTTTTCATCATTCATTTAATTCAATTAAATTAGCTAGGTCAAATCAAATCGAGTTGAAATCCATAGCAGTGCTTTGTTTATTCTTACGGTAGTGCCCTGGCAAGTGCCTTAGCGCTGTAATATTGAATGTAACGTTTTGAGACAAATAGTGTTTAAGTTTTATTGTACTACTGTATTGTTTTATTGTGTGTCTCAAATAAACTATTTTTCTTTCTTTCTTTCTAAGCTTCTTTCACTGGAATTATGCTTTAAATTTATTACATGTTTATGTTTAACTAGTTAGATAACAAATAAAATTTAAACATAATAATATCATGTAAGGAATGCGACTAAACGACTAATTTTATGTAAGTATTACGTGCCATCAAGCGCCCATCAAGTGAGAAATATAATGAGATTGGTATAATTAATATACGAGTAGTATAGGATTTATTCTTTTTACCTACTTTTTGGATTACAGATTATACTATGTTTTTTGTACTATGTATACCTATGGTTTTAACTTTTTTTTTGTTTCTTTGAGGCTAAAATTTAATTTTTAATTTTGAGATTTTTGCATTCACAACGTATTTATTTTTATATAAGTAATACTAAATAATATACTAGAAAAAAAAATAGATTCGTCACCAGATAATTTTCTCAGGCGGAAATCTAACCCGCGACCCTTGAAGGTCCGGTCCAATGCTCTTCCAACTGAGCTACCGAGTCACTTATTTCATTATAACATATTTACTTAAGACTAGTACGCGCGTTAGGTACAGAGGGCCTATTGCAAAAAAGCATCACGATAAGCGTACGATATTCGTCGCACACCGTGGCACTATTGACTCACAAATAAGGTTCAATATCAATAAATTGTACGACGAATTGCGTCCGACTATCGTGATTCTGTTTTGTAATAGGCCCTCTGATTATTATTTCCCAAATTTTTTATAGGTTTCTTTCGTAGCAATTCTTTCTGCCTCAAATTTTGTCGTAGAGGATTTTAATTTTTGGGAAAATTAAACGTTTTCTTCTATGAAGACAAATCCGAGGCCACTCACGCTGAAAAATTATTTTGAAAGTTAAATCTTGGTTAAAACTTGTTAAATAGGATAACAGATAGAGGAAAGGAGGGTAATTTGGAATACTGTTGTTAATTTGGGATAGCAGGGTATCACCAAAACTAATGGCGCCATCTCGTTTTATGAACCGTAAAATTATCACAAGTAGTGCCATCTATCGATGTGTTTTCATGGATAGTCTGTCATTTTTCTAAGATGGCGATTAGAGATTAAAAAGTTAAACAGCGTGTGAGAAAAATTTAGAGGTACGTGTTTAACCCATTCCCATCGCTAAATTTCCTTATGATTATGTTGTTTGGCTTTATGTGTACTGTAAAATAGGTTATTAATTTTGCATATTAGCATTGATTTCAACAGTTTGTACATTTATTAATAAATAAATTGAGGTTATGTCCCACTACGTCTTGTTGCTAATTTGGAATACCCAAGCATGGTATTCCAAAATACCTGCACCCTATCTCCAAATCTGAATTGAGCCATTTTGCATTCAAACTAAAATTTTAACCTGTAGAGATGTGTATTTTTTTAGTCAGCTTGCACATCGATAGTAAGATAATATAGCTTCAATTTAATCAAGGTTTCATTTTATTAATACCTCACGGAAAAAAGTTGCAGGTCTGAAACAAAATGGTATTCCAAATTACCCTCCTTTCCTCTATCAGTCGAGACCTTATCAAAAATAATGATTAAAACGTGATCGAGACTATTTCTAGTCTCTAAGTTGCTCTAAGTTATTATTCATTGCTTAGCGAGTAGCAACACTGCGGTAGAAACTCTCTAGATTAACTAAACATTTCCCGAGGGCTCCATTAAACAGCTGTTAGTGGTTCTTAGTGCAGTTAGTTGAGCATTAAACTAAAGATAGCTGATATAGTTTATTTATAGGAAGAGCTATTACTTATTTTCGTACTGTCGTTAAAAATAAAATATCACTGAAACGAAAGAGAGACAAATGAAAGAGATAAGTAGATTTTTAGAAGCTAAAACATATATTATTTAAAATTATTTAGCTTTATTACACTACCAACCAATCACAGGCTACCTAATTAAATTCGTCCAATGTTTTATACTTTTTTCTATGAACAACAAATGATATAATCAAACTACTTTTTCAAAACCCTACTTAAACCTTTATTAAGTTCAGTAATAAGAAATTTCCAATGATCAGAGCGTAGAAAATTAGATACAATGTATTACACAATTTTTATATTATCTTCTTGTAAAGATCTCGCTCCAATAATGGACCATGAATTGTCAAAAAAACACTATTAAAAATCCCTTGGATTAAACATTGTGTGTAGATATAATCTAAAATTAAAGACTCGAATAGCACAACATTTTTGTTTGTGTCTAATGAAGCCCAAATAAAGAAAAAGTAAAAAAAAAATCGTTAGAAATATTTTTGCAAGCGGTAGGTATTCATGTTCATTGCCAAATTAGCATAAACAGAATTTAGGTCATGGAATCTATGAAGTTTGGTTAGTTCAATAAGCGTTTTGTTACTTTGCACTGTGTCTAATTAAGTGATCCATTTGAATACAATGCTTGGCGAGTTGCATGACATTCATCTTAGTCCCCTAGTGAGCGATCAATAGTAAGAATATATAAATTTTGGCATAGGTCAAGTACACATAGGTAGACCTAGACCCAAATCATGAAATAAGTTTTCCATGTTTGAACAATGCAAGTGCATAATATCAATATGCAATGTCATAAAAATGTGGGTTCAAAATAAGGTAAGAAGGTTATAATAACTTATATGGTACCTATTAGAAATTAGAATCCAGCCTGCCCATTTTCAGCATTTGGAAAAAGTAAAGTACTTACCTATATATATATATATATATATAGAGTTTGACAGTGTTTTGTTGTGTATATTTTTTTCAAAAGAAAAAATGACTGAAAAACTACAGACAGCTCATTTAATTTAATTATCTCTACGAGTACGATTACTGATTCCAGTTCGTTATGGTACTACCATAAAATTATGACTAGCAGTTACACGTAAGGTGGATTCTAGAGCTGGATTGGATACGCATGTGAGGCATTTCCTAGAGCAACACGTAAATAGGAAGTGGGTGTTGTAGAGCAGGCATGTTGGGAAATAGGGTTACCTGTAAATAAAATGAAGTCCTTAAATTATTAAGTATATTAAAATGGGGGTAATAATAATAATAATGAAAAAGACCTTTTCTTAGTCGATGCACGCCAATGAGGGACTAATATCCAATTTACAAGCATACATTCTTGAAAATATTGTAAAACTCGGTAGGTACCTAGAAAAGTTCGAGAGCAATTGGACTTTTTTAAACTTTTAAAGGTCAGACATCCTGATAATCAATACTATAAATAAAGGTTAAAACTAAAGTTTTCACTTTTTCTAAAAAGAAATAAAATATATCTAAAGCTACTGTAACATAAAGCACACAAGCTACTATCATAAGTACCTATCTTAAGTCCTACTAGGTACTTGTGGAAAACGTAAATAAAATGATTTTTATTTTATTTTTATTTTATTTATTTTTATTTAACAAATAAACTCCGACAGTTTTGTAAATATACGGCGTATTGCGACTGACCGAAAAAAAAACGAAATAGAGATGTTTCAGCGTTGATAATAATCAAGCGAATTATAAAGAAGTTGTGTTGATACATATCGTAGGTGTTAACTTAGGTACAACCCTATATACATAGGACAAAGACCTATAGAGCGGGCACTTCCCGCCGAGATCTGGACTCAGAGGAAAGTTGTCCACGGCCGTCCATATAAATGCATGAACTTGATACTATCCACCACTTTTCCGCGCGCAAAGGCCTAGAACACTTTTCCTTTCAACGCCTAAGTTTTATTATTAAACATATAATGTAATTTAACATAAAACAAAAAAAGTTGTAATTAAAAATGGCGAAGATAGAGCTTTTGGTGAGTGTCAATAGTGTTATGTAATTTTCAATATTATAGATTGCGCTGTCAAGAATATAATTTGTTAACGGAACTATGGACTTAACATTACCATTTTGTAATGCTAACTTTGAGTTAACCGAAACTGATTGATTAGGCTTCTCTCTTGCTTTGAGTTTACTGTGATGGATTGTGTAAATTATCATTACAAAGTAGGAGGGTTCCCTTAATTGAAAGTTACTTTCTGCTAAGCACCTTATTCCATAATTTAGTTACCGATTATAGTGGTTCAAAATATAAAGATACTCTATACAGTCATCATCATCTTATCCTAAACCCATAGACGATTAATGTAACAACTTCCTTAATGTTTTAAATATTAATTCAAGATTCAATGTTTCAAATCAACAAATTATTATGATTTTGCAGATGGTGATCGCTGTGGCAGCCCTGGCGTGTTCCAGCGAAGTAGAAGAAAGTGAACAGAAGAAGAGAGGCACTGGAAAGACAACCAGCCTCAACGCAATCCCAACAGGAGCACAAAAACCCGACTATACGTACAACATATACTCTCAAAACCCAAGCTCACAATACAGCCAGCCAGCCACATACCAGTCACAAGTACCAAACTCTTTCTACCCAAGTCAAAGCTCTCAATACTATGCACCTCCTAACATACAAACAGACCAACCTTCTTATGCCCAACAACCGCAAATAAACTTAATCCCACCGACAACATCATCACAATTCGTCCCACTCAACTTCATTCCCAACCCTGGCTACCAAGCCAAGTACCAAATCGTACCTTCAAAATCACCAAACGGGTTACTGACTTTCCTACAACAACCCAATTACCAATCTCCCATTCTCCAATATCCCCAAACTTTGCTGCAACCGAGTCAAAGCAATCAGTATCAAACTCACCAGAATCTACTCGCCCAAATTCCTCAAAGTCATTTTAATGTACCACAGAACTATCAGCCTCTAATAGGCGGTTATGGACAACCTTCAACTATGTTACTCTTTGCTCAGCCCAACCCTTACAATTACAACAATCTCATATACCCAAACCCCCTCCAAAACGTGTACAATTACTACCCTTCAAGTAATCAAGCTAAATACGGAGCATATACTTCATCACAGCAGGCGACTGAATATGAGAAGATACAAGGCTCTCCTCAGAGCATTTCTAAAGAGGACAACGAAGTTGGATCCCATAATACTGAATATATATCAGCAAGTGACTCCACATACAAAAATCCTTACTCAAGCCGCGGTTCAACAACCTATACGAAACTATAATAATAACTGACATGAAACATGTAGCTTTAATAACATCATTATAGGTCTTATTAAATAGTGTTGCCATTTTATGTTATTAATCTTATTTATTATTCATGAAGACTGTTTTGTTACCTAATGTAATCGTTGAGTTTGTTCGTTGTTTGATTAATAAATTATACATGGGCTTTAAAATGAATTTTATTTTAGTTGTAGATTATTATATAATATAAAATTAGATTGACGAAGATTTATTCAGTTTTATGAGTTGCTAACAAATTGTTTAAGTTGATTCATTATCATTAATATGCGAATCGAATTGCGTGTGATGAAGATGTAGAGTTTTTGCACTTGTGCGAACTATTACAGCAACATATTAATCATAGAAAATTAATCATGTATGTTATTCCAGAAACATGTGTAATTTATGCAGACATAAAGGTGTATTCCCAACTGGCAACGTAACGGTTAGAAATATGTAATAGTTAGAATGAATTTCCCACCATCGTGTTTTCTACATCATAATAATAGCGGAACGAGACGAAAATTCTTCATTCTTTTAAACTAAATGACTGTGTTATCGCAAAAGTCTTATTTGCCTTACCAGAAAAGTGGCAAAATACAATTTTGTTTTCAATATATTTACACTTTTGGAGCTTTCGTTAAGGAAGATATAATATAATACCATAGCGAAATCCCGATCATTGGTTTGCAAGGGAAGACCAAAGATTATTGACTCCCACGCGAGCGGAGCCACGGGCAAAAGCTATACATAGTATAAAACAAAGTCGCTTCCCGCCGTTTGTACGCTTTTCTTAAACTATGGATAAAAACCGCATTAAAATCGATCCATAAGTTTGGGAGCTAGGTTGCCTCAGACAGACATAATCTAATAAACTGATCACATTAGCACAGTTTACATTAGTAACTAAGATTAGTAACTACATGCATGCGGGGCGGGCCGCTAGTATTATATGAAATGATAATATTGTTTTGTTACACTTTTTACGATAATTCGTACTACTTCTCAAAGATATTCCGCAAAATTTCGGAATCTTGAATACTATTAATTATCAGCAACAAAATCAACAGCATTCGAAGTCTAGGACTGAGGTTATGTTATGATATTAGAAATTCATCCATATAATCAAAATATGTGGTTGTTGGGTATAGACCGAACGTCGATAGCGATCGCTCGTTTAATCCCTTTCTCTCGTCAATTTGCAGGATGTGAAAGTACACTATTGTTTTAAGGATTGATATACAGACCGTGCAACTCTTGCATTAGCGCTTTTTCGATTGCAGATTGGAGTTATAACTTAAGATAAGATTTTATTGATTTCACGTCAAAACTCTAAAGAAATTATTCAAAATAATAAGCCATGGATAATGAGATATTGCAAAGATTAGAGATAAGACAAGTAGGTATGTTATTACTGCTACATTTTGTGGTAAGTTTTTTAGGAGAGACGAATTTATAGGTCTATCAATATTTTATAATCTATTTTTACAAACCATAAGTGAAAATGATTTTAAAAAAAAGAACGGTCTACAACAACCTAACACTTTCATTTAATTCTTACTAACTTTAATCATCAACTAATTTTAATCAGACACGAACTTTAATCAATACGACATTATCGAACACTGAATTAAATATGCGAGAGCACTATAACGCCACAAAGAAACATCCGTCGCATCCAAACGCCGCGCGCAAAGTGAGGCCGTGCCGCAGGTGACGCCGCCTTTTATACAGGGCTCGTGAGTGGGGGAAATTGCTAAGACGGCCGTTCCTGGCAGCTGTACGTCCTCGTCAGCTTGACTCTCGTCTGTCCTTGGCGTTTGGTTGGGGACCAGCACCACAGCCTCATCAGCATCAGGCGATGGTACCGGGTCTTCGCTAGGCCTTGGCATGTGGTCCTCGTCAGACCTTGGTGGGTCGCGGTCCTCACAGACTACGATGACGTGGTGGTCCTCGTCGTCTGGCTCTTCATCTAGAGAACACACATAACAAAAAAGCAGACATGTTTTTTATTTTTTTATTAGTTTTTAGCACCAGTGACCCACCGCAGCACAACCACAAGCGTGCACTCAAGTGATTGAGACACGATAAGCGACCAGCGCAAAGCAACTAAGCCAAAACGTCATTCGCGATGAAAGAGTGAAAGAACTCAATCATCGGTAATGACGAGTTCATTCCAGCACCACATTAAGTAGGTAGGTAGGTAAGGTTCATGTTACCATCCGGATCCGGCAACCTATACTGAAGCTCCAGATGATAACACAACCAAAATTAAATACCACAATGTCGGGGCCAATTAACTGCCACAATGTCGGGGCATAGGGGATTGCCACTTGCCACAATGTCGGGGCATAGGGGATTGCCACAATGTCGGGGCACAAGAGTTTGCCATAATGTCGAGGCATTAGGGAATTGCCATAATGTCGAGGCATAAAGAATTTGCCATAATGTCGAGGCATTAGGGAATTGCCATAATGTCGAGGCATAAAGAATTTGCCATAATGTCAAGGCATTAGGGAATTGCCATAATGTCGAGGCATAAAGAGTTTGCCATAATGTCGAGGCATTAGGGAATTGCCATAATGTCGAGGCATAAAGAATTTGCCATAATGTCGAGGCATTAGGGAATTGCCATAGTATCGAGGCATAAAGAATTTGCCATAATGTCGAGGCACTACAGACTTGCCATAATGTCGAGGCAATCACTTACACTTCCGAAGAACGCTTCGCACGCATCCGGCCTCCACTCGCCGCGCCACAGAACCATGTGTTCAGCAGCAGCTTGAGTTTTCTTGCCGTACGAGCCAGCCAGCAGCTCGAGCTCGTAGCGCTGATGGGGCAGCGCACGCAGAACCTTGTAAGGCCCGCGCATACCGGAGTCCAGCTTGCCGGTACTTTGTGTGGCCTTGCTCACGAACACTTGATCACCCACGACGAAACTGCGTGGCTGTCGGTGATCTTCGTTGACGTAGGCGTCCTGACGCTGTTGATTGGCAGTCAAGAGTTCAGTCGCCCGCTGTCTTCTGAGGGTCATAAGAGCTTCCCGATTAGGTTGGCAATCACTTAGTGCTACATCTCGCACCAGTGTCCCGATGGCAGGCGTCGCAGCATCAATGCCCACCAACAACTGCAGGGGTGAGGCTTGTGTTGTAGCTTGCCTCGTGATACCCTTTTATAAGATAAACATAATAAGGCAGTGATTAACATATTTCGTAACAAAAGATCTTAAATTTGGAAACCAAAAATGTCCTAAAATAAGATCGGTGGTTTTATCGACGCCAATATGGTTCTGGTCATCATGAAAAACCCGAAGCAAGCTCAACCTGTGACCCTTAGGGATGAAGCATAAGAGACGCGGCTCTTCACCAGTAGGTTATGTTTATAAAATAAAAGTCCATTTTTAATAAAATACCTGTTTTGATCTAATTGCCCTTCCCTTAGTTTAGTCATAAACTCCTGCGTCTCCACATCAGCAGTCTGAGCAATCTTTGCCCAATTGACCGGACTGCGTATGTGGGAAACTTGTGGTGGAGGATTCCTACTTAAATAATCAACATGTTGCATCATACAACCTTTCCTATACTCGAGGGTGAATGTAAAATCTTGAAGGTAAACCCACCAGCGTGCTAAATTGGCGGACCTCTAACGTTAGTAAGTCGATTTTACTAGGGCTTCTATTTTCACAGGGCTCGGCCGTACCTGACCCTTACCTATGAATAATAATAAATGAACTTGAAAAAGTTTTAATTATTTCTAAAAGGCGGTCTTTACCATGCCCAGTTAAAGGCGTCTTGATAGATTCAACTTCCACGGTGTTCACGTGCTGCACCGTTGAACTTGTTGTTCATTATTAGTCCGTATGTAAGTCAGTCCCTTTCGGTTTAAAACATCAGTGCCAATTAAAATTGGCGCACTAATACATTCATAAGGGGGCTTACCATCAGCAAATAAGAAACCGTTCAGTTCAAAAGCAGGCCTTAAACAGGACTGCTTATGGCCTGCTTTCATACTAACCGTTGAAGTCATAGTACGAAAAAGTAAGGCAGTTCAATATAAGCCCTGCTATAAGAGCTCGTTGTAAGGCCACAGGTACAACATATAAATCAACTTCTAACTAGCAGTGACATAAGAGGCTGCCTTAATCTCCTGGCTTCTTATGCTACGCATTTAACTATAGGTTGGAATTTTATTAAAATTAAAATGCTTCAAAACTGATTGTTTTACAAAAAGTACAAAATTTGGTTGACCTGTTATTGGGTGGTAAAGGAACTGAGTTGTATCAGTTTTAGACTTTTTAGGGCAATGCCATTCTTGTGACCAAACTTGTCACAAATGAGACACTTAGAGTTGTCTCTAAACCTAGGTGCATCTCGCTTACACGATTGCATCGGCCCTATGTGGCTTGACGGACGGACAACATTGTTGGAGGCTCGAAAATCATGTTTCGGTTTAACATATACCGATAGGAACACTATTAGGTCCTTTGACAGTAGCTTAGCATTGGTAGCCGCGGTCTACCTCCGCGCACCACATATTATTATCAAAATCATGTATACTCAGGTCAAATGAGGAAATATAATACTTATGAGACCTTACTTGCATCAAGGATGAAAGAGCTCCAATAATCCTGTCCGCCACGCCTTTGTCTGCGCTGGTACTAGCGTCAGCATCACGCACTGTACCCAAAGTCGCCCCATCGGTAACACCAGAACCCTGCTCGCTGGCGAGGGTTGGCGCCAAGATAAGCGATGGCGTCGGCGTATGATCACCAAGAAGATGCGACGGACTATCAACCATTGGCGTTGTTGTAGGTTGTTGTAGGCTATTTTCGATAGCATCTAATTTAGTGAGAATTCGATCAAACACCACATCCTGTAAGCTCTCGCGGCGGTCAGTTGAGCTATTACGGCGATCGTGAGTTCTACTTTGCGAGCCATGCAAAGCATTATGACGCCTATTCGAAAACTACTTTTAAAGACACGTGGCACACCTTTTTCTTTACAAATGTTCACGAAAACTTATACAAAACACGTGGCTCTTTAATCAAATACTCACGAAAACAACTTTTACAAAACACGTGGCACTTTTATCGAATACTCACGAAAACAACTTTTACAAAACACGTGGCACTTTTAAAACACACAGAACACTACTTTTAACACGAAAATTAACTTTTGGATGGCAAAACAAGCTGGTAGAACGCGTAGTGAATCCCACTTCGGATTTTACAAACCATAAGTGAAAATGATTTTAAAAAAAAGAACGGTCTACAACAACCTAACACTTTCATTTAATTCTTACTAACTTTAATCATCAACTAATTTTAATCAGACACGAACTTTAATCAATACGACATTATCGAACACTGAATTAAATATGCAGAGCACTATAACGCCACAAAGAAACATCCGTCGCATCCAAACGCCGCGCGCAAAGTGAGGCCGTGCCGCAGGTGACGCCGCCTTTTATACAGGGCTCGTGAGTGGGGGAAATTGCTAAGACTATTTTATAGGTCTTTAACTATGGAGAATTTTCAAGTAGTTGCATTCGTTAAAAAGTGTTTACTTCATGTCTAGTGTAGTGAGTGAGTAAGCTTAAGAGGTGAATAAATATAACTGTATAATATGCAATAAATCTGTTAGACTAAAATCTTGAAAGGTAATTTCTTAACCGTCTTTAGAAAATGATGCAATACTTATTTTGGTTGACCACATATTTTTACCCTTCACTGGCCATTTTCTCATAATTAACTTAAGTGTTTCGTTAGGGGTTATGATTAATTGAGTCTCAACATAAGTAGTGCTGACTTTCTTATCTAATCTCTGCAATATAATAAATGGCGACAAGTTAAAAAAATATAGTTTGCATGATTAGTACATGGGAGTGATGTAATCTTATTAGCTTTGAGTATGTTGGCCGATGAGGCGTTTGCGCCAAATAGCATGTGCTATGCATACTACAAGGGACAATAAGCAGTAACTCAAGTACATAATAAGCCATTTTTAATGTCCCTGCTGGGGCACAGGAAATCCTTATGGGTGGATAGTGGATAAGGAGGATAGGCCAAAACCCATCACGAGGGCCCAATGCGGATTGGTAGGTTTTAACGACCGCAAAATGCACCCGGAGAAACAGAAACGTAATTTAATTATACAGGGTTATTTGTATTACACCAACAACCTCGCAGAAGTAGATTACTAACGTCAGAAGCAACAACGTTTGTTCTACGACTATTCGAAAAAGACAATAAAGATAGGTACCTAATATAAAATTTTCATACAAAACTCGATCAGCTGCGTTCGGACATTTGTATGAAAAACTTTTTGGTCTTTTTTCGGGAAAGATTCCGAAAAGTTTCTGTTTATTTAAATGCTGTGGCACCACCACGGCGGCGGCGGCGGCAGTGAAAGGAAACGGCATGCCTATAATTGGTTGTTATTATTTGTATCATTTGCGGGCCGTGATGACCCACCGCCTCACATGGTGTGGTGTGGGCGACAGATCATTACAGTCAGTTGATTACAGTACAGATTTATTGCGGATTGGCTTGAGCGTTCTATCTAACACTAGCCCGAGAGCGACTTTATCTGAGTGGACAGTTTTTCTCTATCCATCCGGGAACAGTTATTTTTTTTGGGAAGTAAGGTCCTATGTCCTTTTCTGTACCCCTGACAACGTGCATACGAAATTTCATCATGATCAACAACTAATGAGTACAAGAATTAATCAGTACATTTAAGAATCGTCGGCTGAAAATCGGCGTTTTTTGCTATCAGCGAATATTACACTGAGCTTTGGCCCTGTTGCTGCTGCACACATATTATATAAGATCATGTTTTGATTTAATTTGTATTTTTAAATAATTACTGTAAATTATGTTATATGTGTGTTAAAAAGCAGCAATAAACGATGTATCTATCTATCTATCTATCTATCAAATTAATTAAAATTAATAAGACGTCCTCATTCAATTGCTTTTAACTGGGTCCATAATGTTCTTTCTATAAAATTACCACCTATGTATTTACTTTATGGTTTGCAATAAAATATTGAATTGTTTTGAATAGATAATGAAATCCCATGAAAATAAAATTATATAAAGGCTAAAGTCACACCCACGAATTGGAATAAATTCTATTAATAATGTACACTCAGTCTCATTAAAGCACTTTAGCTTAATAATACGAGAAGTAATATGAGTTGAGATAATATCGTATAAACTATAAACTCTCAACATTCAGGGTACATTATTGTTCAATAATATTTTTATTATATTGTGCATTATATTTGTTTCATACATAATAAAGGCTTCATTTTTTATTTTTTAGGCCTATACCCAGCAGTGGGTGTCGTGCGGCTGATATAATAATGATGAAAGGCTTTATAAAAAGGATCTCTTACTTTCAGACAATTTTTACAGAAAAGAGGAGGTGAAACTAAATTAAAGTTATGTTAAGAGTAATATTACAAGTTTAATGTCACTCTAAAAATACGATGTGTACCTATATATTTTATTACAGCTAGTCACTTTCAACAGCCAATGTAACCAATAGTGATTTGCGAATTAGAATCATTACGTTATTCATATATCTATCTTATTTTCGAAACGTAATACGAATATTTTAAATACTTATCTTAATAGATGATATGTACTAAAGATTTTGACACGTCCAATAGTTTCATAAAGCTTAAAAAGACGTGCAACTTAAATGTGAAAAGGAAATTCAGTAATTCACAAAAATATTTTATGCAGTAAGTACCTATATGAATATAGTAGTTTTCAACAATTTCAACACACTTGCTCGTAAAGTGAGCCCGTAGCCTTTTAGGGCCATAAACCGAGCTATAACAAACGCGTGCAATAATATATAAAACACTAGTACGTAATAGAATTAACCCTACAAAGTTAAATTACTACCTTACTGCAAGTTCTATGCGAGTAAACAGAGCATTCCCAATTTAGTCGGGTAATACAGTTATTTTTTTAGTAACAACAAAGAGGTTTTATGCTGCTGAAAATTCATATACATTTTGAAATACATAAATAAATGTGTAAGTCCTTAATTAAGTCAACAAATATTTATTATTACTAAATTATTCATAATTCACAATATTTTGTTATAAAATATTTGCATTTTATCACTTAAAATTATAATTTTGAAGTAGGCTGTATGCTCACTCACCCTTTGTTCGCAAAATATTCTTGCGTTGGGCGTGTGAAAAAAAACAAACAAAAAAAACTGCGCGCCTTTTCCCATAATTATCATACATATTTTTCACTCCTCTTGCTCAAAAAGTGCGTCATTGTAACGTACAAGAGTCGAGATAAAATAGCATAATAAGCCCTAGGGGATAAAGTTTTTTCTTTTTTAATGTTTGTCTATTACCAATGAGCGTACTAAAACGAAAAAGTCTTTATTCATAATCACGAATAAAAACTAGCTCGACTTAATACTGGGGGTCTATTACGAAAAGTTTAATGCGATACACGCGGCTGCGTCCGTGCTTCGTTCTGATTGATTTCTATTACAAAGCACTTGCGTATGCGATATTGCAAAGTGATTGCGTAAATTTGACAGTTTCTCTCTAGTGGATCCGTCATTATTCGTTCAATAGACTATGGACTACGATAGCTACATTGAAAATATTTGTAATAACTATAACCGACGAACTGCGGACGACTATCGTGACCAAGTTTCGTAATAGGCCCCCAGTTTCTCATTCTTATTTTTGAAAATGGAACTAAAAGCATCTCTTCGGTGAAATCATAGACTTATTTATACTCTGTGTACAGAGTGAATCGTAGAATGCGTGTTTGTGTTGTTGAGCTGCTACAGCAGAAATTAAAAAATGGTACCATGGCGCGAAATCTTTAGCTTTTTTTTATAATTACAAAGTGATTGAATTGTGTGACTGTAATAGGAAAGAAATAATTTTAATCTTCTGCCGTCAAGTACAAATCATTTATTTAAATATTGTACAAAAAGTTTATGAAGTGGAGGATAGAAAAACGAGTGGATTCGTTTACGGAAGTAAGTAGGTATAAACTATTTAATATTGTATTTTATTTTCTCGCAATCGTAGTGAAAAGTATAGTGTAACACACGACGCTAAAACCCATTGTAACTCGGTTTCTATTTATTCCCTCGCTAAAGCTCGGGAATAAAAATACCTCGTATGCAATGGGTAATTTTAGCGTCTTGTATAACAATCTACTATTGTTTTTGTCGTATTTGTTGCTGTGTGCTAAATTACTTTGTTTTTTCCTCGCAAATGTGTTGAAAAACGTCGTATGAAACTCGTGAGCTCTTGCTTATTGTACACTCGGCTGAGTTACCTAAGCTAACTTGTCTCGTAATGTACTATAAAAGTTAGTTTAGAAGCGATATATTTTTACTAATGATTCGGAGTCATTACAGACCGCGTCAGTAATGTACCTACTATTTACATTGATCTTGCAGGCTATATAATTAAACTTGTCGCTAGCCTCTATTGTCGAGCAGAATCACGATTTACTTTTGTTTTTTATTTTATGTTTGTTTTATAACTGCATGCAAAAAAGTTTTTGAAATCATTTTGCACAATTTAGTTAGGAATTTGAACATTCATATTTTTACAATCAATTTTATTATCAAATGCCATCAATCAATCTGCGAATAAAAAAATACTCATATATCAATCGAGCCATAAAGTTTTTTTTTCTCATATTAAATGCAATTTGTCAAAACATAATAAAGTGTTATTAAAGTGAGAGAGATGTATTGCTAAACTAAATGCTTATTGCTCAAGTGTTTTCTCAGTTTTATGGGCGACAACGTGGGAAGTTCCACGACCATCATTTAATAATAACTAGTTTAAATACTAGAGTTAAATAATAACTAGTTTATTTACTGTGTCGCCAAGGTGAATAATGTTGTCCGGTTTTGAGGATGGGTATGAAGACGAAGCAGGTATTACGATCGGCTACTTGACATCGATATGTAATAGATAAAAAATGTTACGATTTCTATATTGCGTTACGTTAACTTGGATATTAAGTAAATTTTTGTTGTTTTTGTCGAATGTGTTTTATTTTGGTCAAAACTCCAAGTTAAGGTAGAAGATTGGAGCTGTTGAGTATACCGTAAAGTAAAAGTAGGGACCTAAATATATGTATTATTTACTACCCAAGACATTAAGAAATAAGTACATTTAGGTGTTAAGGGGCGTACAACAACGGTGGAAGAAATAAAATAAATAAATACAGTAAAAATTATCGAAATTATTCACATCATTGTCGTTAATGATTAATAAACCATATTTCTTATTTCGGAAAACTGCCAATCACAAAACTAGAGAGGTTAAGGTTTTTTTATTATAGTTTTAAGATTATAGGTTTATTTATTAGTTGGCACAGCATTGAAAAACTACAAAATTGGAGGTCACTTTACATTTTTATTCTGTCGAGAAAAGTTTTAGCTATAATGTTTGCTGTCAGTCATGTTTCTGAGTACTTTTAGGGCTCTGTCACTCCGCGCGCGAGTTTGAACCGCTCAGCGTCCTCTGAGAGGACAAATTTCATACATCAGAAAAGATAAGACCTACGCGATAGAAAGAGAGGCAACTACTAAGTGAATGTTTTGGTGTTCGGAGAAAGAGTCGCAATTTATTTAAACGATTTTGCGGAGTGCAACTTCTGTACGCTAGTACTATTATCTATTCTGTGGTACTATTAGCACAACACAATCTCTTTCTACATTTTTTTTTGACCGACAAATCAAGTACTGTTTTAAATCGCTCAAAAATGTGTATTTGACGTCGTAAGGCCCCTTAAGTTGTTGTATTGATGACTGACATGCAATATGAAATAGAGTTTTTTTCTTATTTGCATTGCCCTTTCAAGCAAGTTTTAGTGCCTTTGCAATGCAAGCAAAAGCATACATAATACCTAAATATCTTTTTGTTTAAATTCCCAATAGAACTGTCATAGTTAAGTTACGAAATCTGCCCTAAAGTTGCTTAAATGAATTTATTTTTACAAAAGCCTTGAAGAAATATTATTATGTGTTTTCGACACTATTTTAGCGTTATCAATGCCGATATAATTATATGTAAGTCGTGACCTAATATAGTTAATTAGATCGTTACAAAGAAGCAATAATTAGGTGCAGCGTCTAACTAAAGTACATAAATAATCATTTGAGTTTATTACTGTGAGCAATTAGTAATTATATGTTTTGAATAGTGTTGTTACATCGGTTGGCTAGTGAGTTGCCATAAACGTATACTATCAAGAGAAAACAAATCTTTAGAAAAGCATGTGCAAGGTCACAGAAGCATCTTGTGACAAAAATATTAAGTAACATTTATTAAGTTTGTCGTTGTTGTTGTAAGTCGTTGTACGGCTTTAATCGTGTACTTGCTGCTGAAAACTATACTAATACGAATGGTTTATCTGTGCATTTTCACCTACAAAGCAAAGATCTTTATCTCAGTTGTTAAGTCATGATAAAGTAGGTAAAAGGCGCACCTCACCCGTTATTGGGTTGATGACAACTTTTTTATTTTATGTTACAAAAATTACCTCTCAAAAAAAGAAACATGGTAAAAGAATTATTACGCTAGCATGAAAACTGCCCGAGATATCACAGTGTGGAATGCACACAAATGGATGCAACGAGTTGGAAATTTGTTCGGCAGCTATACCGGGTGTAACAAGACCCTCAACGAAGCCGAGGTCTACGTATTCTGCCCATCATCAGGACCATTTCTGTTCAAAATTATTGCTGGGAAACGATTTTAATTTTTGGTGTTAAAAAAGCATTGCATACATTACCACGCAATGTAGCGCGTACAACAGACTGCGCATGCGAGTGTATGCTACACATCTGTGTGCGGCCGAGTTGAAAGGCAGCGTTTATGTGCGTGCTCATGAAATACATTGGGAGATGACGTTTTGAAGCCATTGTATGTTACGAAATAAAAAAAAAGATATTGTTTCTTTGGACAAAAATGAGGAAATAACGGATAAAATAAGATTTCATAAAAAAATAAAAAAAAATTGACTTTGACCTTCAATAACTTCGTAGCTATTGGTTTCCCAGGTATAGTTCAAAAGACAAAAATGATCCTGATGATGGGCGGAATGCGTGGACTTCGGCTTCGTTGAGGGTCTTGTTACACCCGTTATTAAATATTGTGTTTATCAAAATGGTTTCTTAGACAAATTTGCTTTACATTTTACGGATCAATTAAAGGTATCATTTATTTTAGTAAACTGTCTTTATACTTTTTAAATGAACTTGTCCACCCAACTTTGAAGGGTCATAAAACAAATAATATGCAATATATAAAACCAAGAGGTATACAAGCTACTCTAAAAGTTTAGTATGTTTACGATTTTTATTAGTATTTCGTTGTTTAATTCATTAGTCATCATCCCAATTACTGAACACCACCACATAGTGATGTTGTTCTACGGTCCCTTTCATAATCCTATTCTACAAATCAGACACAAATTATGACTGACTCAATAGAACCCAGAGGTTAAATACTAGACATAATAGCATGTTGTATGTATGTAGCCATCGACTGCAACTTAGCCTACAATGGTACCATTTCAAGTCCTATAATTATTGTATCCGCTCCATTATCAGAACCTGCAGCCAGATAGCTGTAACTCCTTCCTACTATTAAGCATTAACTATGGTTGCGTAAGCGCACCAGTATTATACTTCCAACTCTAGCCCTTCCTGTGAAAGCTGCATTTCTTGATATACTCGCCTTAAGTTGATCGTCGATTGTCGCATTTTTCGCGTTTTTCTGCAGAGTCAGTAGCAAGTACGGAGTTTTCTGCTTGTGCTGTTATTAAACATCTATGTTACATCACTGGATTTCAAAGTGATTTCTCACCATGTCAGGGAATGTGGATACATCAATTATGTAGGTGGTTGTCATAACTTCAGTTTGCCATGTTAATGTTTGATTTAGCAAACGCTCTGTTTTTCCAGTTTTTAATTTTTAATCGACTTCCAAAAAACGAGGAGGTTCTATGTTCGTCTGTTTTTTTTTTTTTTTTTTTTGTCTATGTCCACCGATTACTCGAAGACGGCTGGACCGATTGAAATGATTCAAACGTTATTACATTAGGTACACTCCCAAGTTGGTCCCATTTTTTAAAATTTGGAAATCGGTTCAGTAGTTTTCAAGTAATTTTGAAAAAAGCACGAAAATAGTATGATTTTGTGTGAATTACCTCGATGATTGGTCGTATTACTTCTTTGTTTATGAACTGAATAAGATAATATTTTTTTGTTGGAAGAGGGATATCTTAAGTGTAGTTTTTAACCGAATTAAAAAAATTAGGTTCTCAGTGTGACCCGTATTTAAGTATGTTTCTCCGCGATTATCTTACGTTTGGCTGAGCCGATTTTTTTACATATATAATATACTAAGGTATATTATATATGTAGAAAAATAGGTAAGTACCTGCACTAAAAATAAAAAAATAAAAAATTGTTTAAAAAAAAACAAAAAACCGACTTCAAAAAACCTACCTCTAAAAAGCAAGAAATAATATTCGTAATAATAAAAATACGTTAAATACGTTAGAAAAAAAAAGGAATTTGTACTCCAGCCCCACCCGACTTCAATAGACGTATTTTTATTATTACGAATATTATTTCTTGCTTTTTAGAGGTAGGTTTTTTGAAGTCGGTTTTTTGTTTTTTTTTAAACAATTTTTGTATCTGATTTCCATTGAACGACATGAAAAAAATCAAATGAAAACGAAATTATAGGTAGAATTCTGCTGTATTTTTTAAGCTTTTCAAAATCTAAGGTAGATTTATTATTTTATATAAACAGTTGACATCATGATTATGATAAGATGTTGTTAGAGCAAGTAACTGCTAAGGTACCGTATCAGAGCTTTTAGGTTTGTTTGTATATCTAAGATCTATAGATCACACAGTGGCACGCATCTCGCTCCGTCAAGCAGCTTTGGTAGAAAAAACCACATGAGTTGCGTTGCTGTTGTGTGATTTTGGGACTTTATTTTGTACCTTTAACCTGTAGTCACGCATGACGCAGGGTAGTGCGTGAGTCTCAAAAAAAAATTGAAAGGAGGGTCAAACACCTGAGAACAACGCCCATCTCAGTCATTCACAGTTCATAAAAAGTTCGGATGTCCGACGTATGTTTCCGCTCCATCAGATTGTCGGAGTTACAGGTATTATGTAAACTTAGTTATTCAATGTGTGGAGGCTTGTGTTCACGTGGGAGACAGTTATCGGGTATTTTCGTTAATTAGCTTTCTTTGGCCACCACACAACTATGGTTGGTGGTAGGGCTTATTTTAAGTCCGCCTGGCTAACTAGTTCCGGCAGTTAGAGGTGGGAAGTCAGTTCTTCAGTGATGAGGATTCCGGGTGTAGTGCGTTTCCACCTTCGGCCTTATCGTCACTTAACATCAGGTGAGGTGAAGGCAAGCAGTCCAAGCACTATCCGTTGTGCATAAAAAAACATTGTGGTATTATAAAGCTTAAATAATTACAAGTAAGCAATTACTTTGTGGGAAGAACTTAATCAATGTGGAATGTGCGGCAGCACCATAATTTATTGTCTCAATAGGTCTTTGCTTATGAAATTAAAATTATATGTTCTCTTCGCTCTCGTATTAAGATGCAATAGATACGACTGATCTAATTCGATGTTATCGGTAACAATTTAGAGCGTCAATCTTGAAACAATTGAAAGTGCGAAAGGCGTTGTTAACATTTTTAAACAATGCATAGACGTGCGCCTGCGTTCTTCAGTTGATTGATGTTGATGTCTTTCATTATAGTTGTTTTGTTCGAGATTGTTGGATTTCGTAATCATGTCGAGTTCGTCTGGAGTGGGCTTAACCCATTTGTTAAAGTTAGTCTCATTAAACAATAATGCTAAGTAATTGTCAAAAAATATATTTAAGTAAGTATCATAATGATGTGAGTATTGTTAGACAAAATATGTAAATCTTTGAACATGTTATAAATACCTTTTCAACACACTTGCTCGTAAAGTGAGCCCTAATACATCGCTTTTAGGGCCATTAACCGAGCTATAACAAACGCGTGCAATAATATATAAAACACTAGTTCGTAATAGAATTAACACTACAAAATTAAAATTAGTACCTTACTGCAAGTTCTACGCGAGTAAACAGAGCATTCCTAATTTAGCCGGGTAATACAGTTATTTTTTTTGGCAACAAAGAGGTTTTATGCTGCTGAAAATTCATATACATTTTTGGAATAAATAAATGTGTAAGTCCTTAATTAAGTCAAATAAATATATAATTTCTCTATAGATACTTTAATGATATGGATCCAATTATTAAAATGAGTAAAGCGGGTCTAAAAACCAAACTCAATAAAATATTAAAATCCCTAGACTACCATGCAACAGAAAATATATTTATTCAATATTAAAACCTAATTTACATTAAAATAATTACATTGTTTATTATATCACACAGGAAATACTATTAACACACAAAATGATCACCCATATCTATCTACCACTACATAATAATTTCAGTCCTTTAGCAAAGGCTTATGACCAAACTAATAGTTGTAACGTGGCGTGTGGTGCGATGTATTATGTTTGCTCATGTTTAAATACGAGTGCGTACGTGTATGTGTGTGTATGTACATATATATAAATATATATGTATACGTATGTGTATGTACTTATATGTATCTATGGATCTGTAAAAAAAATAAGTGTCTTGTGTAATGTATCAATTAATGTAAAATTATAAAATAAAATAAAAACGCTGTTAGGCATTAACTTTTCTTTGTGTAAGATTGTAAAAAAATAATGTTTTTTTTTTTTTTTTGTTTTTTGTTTTTAGTAAGTACCTATGAATTGAAAACTATTTGTAGCTTTTTGAGTGAATATTGTTATATTGTGATCTTGTTTGGGGTGGAGGGTTGGTAACCTGAGACACAGGAATCTTCCTAGTTTAGGTATCAACCCGCCACAGTCTTTAGATTGTCCCACTATATCTTGTACAAACTGTATGTGTCTATATGATTGTGGTGTGAAAATAAAATAAACAATAAACAATTATCAAATTATTCATAATTCACAATATTTTGTTATAAAATATTAAAATATTTGCATTTTGTCACTTAAATTAAAATTATAATTTTGAAGTATTATAGTAGGCTGTATGCTCCTCACCCCTTTGTTCGCAAAATATTCTTGCGTTGGGCGTGTGAAAAAAAAACATGCGCGCCTTTTCCCATAATAATTATCATATTTTGTTTTTGCCATATTTGTTGCTGTGTGATAAATTACTTTCTTACTCGCAAATGTGTTGAAAAACGTCGTATGAAACTCGTAAGCTCTTGCTTATTGCTTGCACACTCGGCTGAGTTACGCCCTCGCCTGCGGCTCGGGCTGCAACATAAGCTAACTTGTCTCATAATGTACTATTTTTAGCAACAAAAACTCAGGACAGTTTTCTATATTTTTTTCAAATAATTGTTTGTTAAATAAAATTGCAAAGGCACATGAATCATTCCTACTTTCCTGATGATTTTATGTTTGTAATATTTATTTTAGTCTCAATCAATCAATTGGTAATTGAAAGTTACATTCGAGAAAGTTTAAATGGCACATACCCCCCTCCCACTCACCTGTGGGGGGAAGCGCATAAAAGCGGTTTTCTTCAGTAAAAAACCGTTGATACCAACACTTCTTATAAATACTGATATTCCAATATTTTATAGTCAGGGAGCGAAAAGTAATGTCGATATGGTAATGGTCGACGTGGACTATGTGGCCACGATAAGAGTGAATCGATTTCGTTGCTCGCCAGTGTAATAAGCGGTTATGTATTACCAATTAACAAGCAGTAAACAAGTTTAACACATTAATAGTTACACCGTAGCGTCTTCCCATTTATTTTTACTGTTTCCAATTTGTTTATTGCGGCCTCAGGTTAGACGTAAAATATTATTTGTTTATAATCGTAATCGATCTCATTTCGTAATTTTTATAACCGCATTCCTCTTTTGGAACGTTTTATACGCTGTTTTGATTACATAACTGATATTGAAGATCTGCAACTATTTTAAGTGCAGGTAATTAACAACAACGAGAACTCTGAAACTTGTCTTTTTTATAAAAAAGTAGGTCTTCTAAAATGGCCTTCATTACGTAATATAAAATATATTAATACAACTTTAGAAAATGTTATCAAATATTAATTAGGTACCCATTATAAGTTGTCGTAAATACCTATAAATTTGAATTTAGCTTCAACGAGTTAAGGTAGGAGAACACAGTACATAGCGAGAATAACCGATGGCCGTTGGGGCGGAAAGGTTCTGGAATGGCGACCACGCACCGGACGACGCTCCGTGGGTAGGCCCCCGACAAGGTGGACCGACGATCTGGTGAAGGTCGCGGGAAGCTGCTGGATGCGGGCAGCGCGGGACCGATCGTCGTGGAGATCCTTAGGGGAGGCCTATACCCAGCAGTGGGTGTCGTGCGGCTGATATGATGATGATGATGAGTTAAGGTATTTTTTTTAGAGTGGTGTATTTTTATTTAAGAATGATCTAACTAACCAACAAAATATGTGGTCTTCACGTTTTCTATATCCATAGTAAGTACTTAGTAGACAGATCTCCATAAAGGGTACGCCCGCTTTCCCATCGAGTGATGACCTTGCTAGACTTGCTAATTATTCAGAAGAAAACCTAGTAATGTACCAACTTTGCCGATCTGGTTCACTTTCGCTTGTTTGACGTAAGTATTTATGAAGATTACATTACATAGCCCTAAAGTGAATGGGCGTATCCGGTACTTACCGATTATTACTCGATCGGTACTTGGACCTTTTTTTATCTGTACATCGTACAGTATCAGATTATTTATTTCATGCTTTACATTTCGAGGAAGTTGTGAAAGTCAAGTTATACCTAAAAATATCAAATGTGGTTTTTATTGGACGTGGTTCAAAGTTTTTCCATAAACGGAATTCTGCAAATGGCCGGCATCTGTTAACAATACACGAATTGACGCTAATAATTACGACGCCCAAAAAAAACATGAAATACTTAAAAATGTGTAAAAAGACCAAATTTTGAAAAAAGCAAAATGACCTATCATTTATGGAAGGAAAGGAGATAGTTAATTAATACAGAGAGCATTTAAAAATATTTTAACGACTCGACGAAAAAGCATTAGAGACTTTTATTTATTTACCGAGAGGCAAATAACTCTACCAATAGGAAAAATCAAATTATTTAATGAAAACAATAAAAGTTAAGTTACTTAATATAACTGAAAAAATATGAGACAAAATCGATTCACCCGTAGCAGCTCAGACGGGACTCGAACCCGCACCCTTAGGATTCACTGATAGCACTGAATCCTAAGGGTGCGGGTTCGAGTCCTGTCTGAGCTGCTAAGGGTGAGTCGATTTTTTCTAATATTTTTTCAGATATATCAAGTAATTTAATATATAAAAATAGCATTGTGAATGCTAAAATCTAAAAATTCAACAATAAAAGTGTTTGGAACTAATAACAAACAAAGATTAAGAATATTATTAAGATATCTTATTATGCAAAGTTTGCTACACCTACTTAACAAAGCCATGTAATGCCCCTTTCTTGATAAAAATAATCCAAAAGTGGCAAAATTACCCATTAGTTAGACGCTGAAAAGGTCAATAAATTAGTCATGTAACCTAAGACTGTCTAGTGAATTTGCTAACATTATCCTATTATTTAGTAACGCCCATCTCTAATGCAAATTAAAAGAGTGTGCTTTAGCTAATCCATTAATATCAAAACAGTGAACAATTAATTTACTTGTTTTATACGGAGCTTGTCTGAGAAATTCGTCATACATTGACCTCATCAACACTTGACGTATCTGTGTAATTATCTTGTCTATAATAAACTCTGGGAATAAATGTTTATGATTATTTATAGCACATGTTGCATAATAGTAGATTATACAACAAGTGAAAAAAGAGGGAATTTAGTTCGAGGGACTAAGTTGGATCCCGAGAGCAGCGAAGGATTCTAGAGTTGAATCCCGAGCGTAGCGAGGGATTCAAAAGTAGAATCCTGAGCGAAGCGAGGGATACAAAGGACCGAGATGAAATTTTTTTTTCACGAGTTGTGTACTCTACTTTTTACCATTGACTGCGAGAAAACGAATAGCAGTAGGTACTTATACCTAATTAGCTCTATATATTAAATAGTTATCACATTTTTATTATTTAGGTAGGTAATCAGTAATAAGTATTTAAACGATAGAAAATAGTAAAACTAGAAGTTTTGAACAAGTTTTTGAGAAAATGACATAAAACAACCACGCCAAGAGGGAAATTACATGATCAGTTTGGAATCAGTCCATTTCATCAGTTTGTATAAATAAATTAACTTTGAATTTTACAGACTGAAGATCGTACCAGACTGATGCAAGACTGAACATCTAATCTCCCTCTAATATATAGAAAATAATCCAAAGACGAGACACTAAAAAGGACCTAATTAATTCGGCGGGATATTTTTTAGAAAAGAACCCTAAGATAAGACACTAAAAAGAACCTAAATAAAATTGGCGGGATATTTTTTTAATTTATTTGTATAACTATGGCTTTATCTATGGAATAGCTCCATACTTTCAGCACGTTTTATTTTTTTTCTACATAATTCATACGATGCGCGCTTGTTCCAAATTCAAAATATTTTTATTCACTCGGTGAATAAAACAGCGTATTATTCACTCTCATCGTTGAATTAAACGCACTTTTTCGAGTGGCGATGGTAAAAATTTAATTTAGGTACCTATACCTACCTAACATAGTTTTTGTAGGAGATAATTTTTGCGTTCACTTTTTTAAATCCTTTAGTTAGTCACCCGATTAAGGTACCTACAGTGAGCAGCACATCAGACTATACATGTTGACCTTGAGACCTTTATGCCGTACGTAATAAAAGCTGTTTTCGTAGTTCAACTGTTTAACCTAGCGTGCTGTCGTGCGTACATTTATTTATGATATGAAATATTAGCAAAAGAAAGAAGAAGTTCTTTTTTTATATTTGTAACTACGTTTTTCTTCAACCATCAAAGTTAGTTGACTAGATAAAATTTTATTTTCTGGTATAGGTACTTGGTTGCTGTTAATTTTTAAAATTTTTAAAACATTTAAAATTGCAAAATTGCTTTAGCTACTTGCGAAGCGAGTTGAAAAAATTTAAGCTTTTAAAAATGTTTTTATAAATAAAACCAAATTGACAGCTTGTTGGTATTGGTTATGTCATTCAAAATTAAAAGTCGGTACTGATGAAACGGTAGCAATTATTGTCATCTTTTTGCAATACCCCGATTAGTTACATCCCGTGTTCACAACTTATTAACCTACAAACGTTCCGTCATCATCAAAAGATCCCTTCTTTATACAACAGTTAATATTCAATCTTGGTACTTAAAGCCAATCATCATAATTACCGTTTAGTTTCGACACATGCAATGCTACTTTAGTTTTGAAAAGACTGTTACATTTAATATTCTCGTTAATAGCTGTCCATTGCATGTTCAAGATGTACAACTGATGCTGTAATTCAATTTGCTATTAGAAATGAAAGAGATGTTTTGAAAGATTCATTTGTGTAAATTTCATCATTATATCGATCATTTAAATTGTATCTCTTTATATTACTTCTTTTACTATTGCATAATTTTGGTTGAAATAAAAACACTTTTTAACGGATGCTAGCGCGGTTTTATTGAAAGTAGGTACTTTGGTAATTATTTGGTATTTTTTCGGCACTTTTGTAGCTGCCGTGGTCACGGGGGACTGGATAGAACTGCGTTAGTATCCGTTAAAAAGTGTTTTATTTCATGTCTTATAGCATAGCCTTCTTCATTTACAAGCCGTGAACATAAGTTTGGCAACGTGTATTACTGTCAGTTCGTGGTCATGTCGTCGGTCAGTCTCCATACTAAATGTATGGGAATATTACAACTTTAAAAGTTCAATATTTTTTTTCGTAGTGATTGTGTGGGATTGAAAATATGAAAATAATGTAGTTCTGTTATTGAAGTTCTTTTGATATTAAACAATAAGAAAAATATCAATTTTAATCAGGAAAAAATGGCTGTCAAAGATGTCATCTTTTTTGTTGATTTTCTTCAGCAGGGCGTTGATTAACACGCCCTCTAGCTATAAATGATATTATTTAGAAAGGTCTTTTAAAGACAAATATTTGCTATTAATATACTTTATATCAATTGTTAATACTTTTGGAGTTAAAGGTTATTAAAGTATAAAACTGGTTTATTGTCTATGGGAGTTGATCTACCCTACCTCTAGCATTGAATGGTATATCATTAGAAAGGTTTTTATAAGAAAAATATTTGCTGTAAACATACTTTTTATCAATAGTTAGTATTTTCGGAGTTTAAGGTTCAATTTAACTCTCAAAGTACTAATAGTTGACGTTTGCTGTCATACAATAAAATGTTTCAAATTTAAAGACCTTTCCAATGATGTAAGATTCATTGCTAGAGGAGGCCTAGATCAAAATGCTCATCGTACTAAAGGACCCCCGAAAAGGTCAAACAATTCGACTCAAACCTCATGTCCTAATAAATAAATAGTAATAATAAATATAAAATCTTAATTGAAATAATCTTACATCACAATTTACACCTAGTTTTAACGCAGATAATATAGGAAAAAGAAATAATCAATAATAAAAAGAATATTATTAAACTATGTGCTTGACCACATGCAATGTTGCCGTTCTGCTCACTTCATGGCTTGTAAATTATAGAAGGCTATGCTTATAGTGAGCGCGTAAGCTTGAGAATTTAATATGATTTTATTCCAACCACACTTTCGGATACCGAAGCTTTGATATTATTATCTCCTTTAATAATTATGAAATTCACGACTCAAGAAGATCTTATAGAACGTGGCTTAGAACAGAAAAGATACCATATTTTCATTCCTAACAAGTTACCTATTATTTTCATTTATAGGTAACTTGTTGCTTCGTGTATGAGTTTGGGAGTAGTTTTTAAAGGTATTTTTGCAATAACTGCATAAATGTACCTAAATGTCGATCGTAGGTACTAGATCGTGGCAGTCGATGGACTCGGCGCGTGTCAATTACAAAGGGAGCGCTCCAATTACTTAGAAAGTCCAGAGAAACCGGTGAGAAATGTGACGCGCGCCAACCGATTTGGTTTACGCACTCGCGGTTTTTGATGCTAAGTTGACCTCCTAGCAAGCATATAAAATACAAACTGTATTTTTACCAAATTGTTGACTCTGTGTGACATAACAATAAGTTAAGCATTGGACCGGATATCCAAAGGTCGCGGGTTCGATTCCCGTCTGAGTATTGATCTGGTGCGAGTCGTATTTTTTCTAGTATATTTTTTAGTATTGTATAAAAATAGCATTGTGAATGCAAAAATCTCAAAATTAAAAATTATATGGCTAATATTTCATCTTTATCAGTTGTCAAAATATCTGGAAAGATATTTCAATTGAATGTCGAGGAATTCCTCACATTGATGGAATAACGCTGGCTTGCAGCGTAAGAGTTGGATATACTAGAAGAAATTCGACGATGTCACTAGTGACTCGGTAGCTCAGTGGTCAGAGCATTGGACCGGATATCCAAAGGTCGCGGGTTCGATTCCCGTCTGAGTATTGATCTGGTGCGAGTCGTATTTTTTCTAGTATATTATTTAGTATTTTATAACAATACGTTGTTTCTGCAAATAAATAAAATAAAACCAATAGCTACAAAAAAAATATGCTTTCAACTGTCGGCTACGTCTACGAATCTTTTGTCTACAATTTGTTCAACCTTTACAGAAACATTTAATATTATTTTCAACTCTAACCTCTGTATTATAGAGTTCGTTTCTTAAGTTGCTCCTTTTAATCCACTTAATTTAGTAAAAGTCGCCGCCTGAGCTTCTGTTAATCTTATTTGCAGACTTTTGTTTTAGATTCAATTGTTGTTGGCTTTCACCACTTCGCAAAGTGTCCATAATGGGCACTACAAGAACTCCGCCTGGTAATTGGGTGTTGTTAACAGTTTTTTGTTTTGAAACTAAACAATTGATTGTAAACGTTGTTGGTTAGGGGTCAATTTTTGTAGGAATACTGTAGGTTCTGTAGTAGATAGTTAATTTTGTTTATTTCTATAACCTATATAAAAGGGATGTTGACTAATGAATAAAATAACGAAATACTAATAAAAATCGTAAACATATTAAACTTTTAGAGTAGCTTGTATACCTCTTGGTTTTATATATTGCATATTATTTGTTTTATGACCCTTCAAAGTTGGGTGGACAAGTCCATTTAAAAAGTATAAAATTTATTAAAATAAATGATACCTTTAATTAGTCCGTAAAATGTATAGCAAATTTGTCGAAGAAACCATTTTGATAAACACAATATTTAATATAGCTGCTGAACAAATTTCCTATGCGTTGCATACAAACTTGCAAGGCGTGACGTCATAACGTGGAAGCCATTAGTATGGAGCGTTTTTGATCGAGTCCATTTGTGTGCAATTCACACTGTGATATCTCGGGCAGTTTTCATGCTAGCGAATTAATTCTTTTACCAATGTTTCTTTTTTTGAGAGGTAATTTATGTAACATAAAATAAAAAAAATAGTCAACATCCCTAATACAAGTTTCACTGGTACAGGGTGTTTGCTAATAGCCTTATAGCGCCGAATATGGTAGATAGGGACAATCAAACTGAACAACTTTTACTATGAGACCAACTCTGAAATCGCGAAAAAAAATTGTATGAACATTTTGATATCTTCGTTATTAATTTTTGTATGAAACAGCTGATATTTTTTTCGCGTTTTCATAGTTGGTCCCATAGGAAAAGTTGTTCAGTTTGATGGTCCCTATCTACCATATTCGGCTTTATAAGGCTATTACCAAACATCATGGTATTTATTATTAAAGTCCTTTCAAAACTAGCCGTCAACTTACTGCAACATCATAACAGTTATATAGTTATTCCTTTCGCCATCAACTGCAAGTATCATACGGCGATTTTTTTATTTTTAACCACAGTGACCAACGTTCTCTGTTGGAATATAAACTTATCTATTAATAAACATTATTAAAACATATGAACAGATTTAGTCCCAACTGTTGTGTGTAATTTACTGTGCTAGTCGTCTTTTTAACCGACTTCATCAAAAGGAGGAGGTTCTCAATTCGATTGTATGTTTTTTTTTATAATGAAACACGTCAATTGAAGTCGGGTGGGGCTTTTAAAATAAAAAAAAGGAAGATGTACTCCAGCCCCACCCGACTTTAATAGACGTGTTTTATTATAACAATGATAATGCGTATCTAATGATGATATTATTTCTTGCTTTTTTTAGAGGCAGGTTTTTTGAAGTCGGTATTTGTTTTTTAAACAATTTTATTTAAATAAATCAAGAATTTCTGGGTAGTTCTTGGGAGAGCAATTTTTGAGTGTGTGTGACTCATATCTCCTATAAAAACAAATAATTATGATTAAAACTATCATTACATCGTTTCTACATTTCATTAAGCATCGTGTCATATAGATTTCACTGGTTAAAAACTACGTAGATCGGAGTAACTCACCCTCAACACCTCAAAAACGGGGTTATTTTGCACGTTTTTACGTGTCACACGGGCGCCGGCTTATGAGAAATCGCGGATATTTTTGAAATCACCCACGTTTTTAATCAGTTTTGTACACACATTTAAAATAGACATATCACGTTATATACAGATCAAATTTTAAATCCTATCGGAGGGAAACTTTTGATTTTATGGACCTAAGTAAGTATGTCACACGCCTAGCTACTTTTTCACTGCGCCCTCTTGCGAAGGCCATTGCTCTGGACTGGCTAGGCACAGACAAATAGTGATTGATGTTTTCGAATCGACAGTTACACCGCTACTGACAGGTAAGATGACTGTGTTGCTGTTTCCCACGCTTTTGGTGCAAGACTAAGTTCTACAATTTTAAAAATTTTGGTTCTCATTTCTAATGTATTTCCATGTCACATTTTTGCAATATAATTGTGCTATTTTTTGTAAACGGGTTCTGAGGTGCAATACCTTACTCCCAAATGTACTTAACCAGTAACAAAGTAGCAGGTTATATCTCTTCAATGCCGATAAATTTCAAAATTAATGCTTTTTGGTAATTTCCATGGCGTAATTTCCATGTATAAAACACCATGGAAATTACATAAAGCCCATGGAAATTACTTTGTTTTATTTTTGGTTTATTATATCAGCCGCTCAACACTTACTGTTGGGTGTAGGCCTTCCCCAAGGTTCTCCACAACGATTGGCCCTGTCCTGCCCACATCCAGCAGCTTCCTCCGACCTTCACCAGATCGTCGGACTACTTTGTCAGGGGGTGGGGGCATCCGATGCGCGATCACTATTCCAGAGCCACCGGTTTGTCTCGCTATGTCCGCCCACTGCCACTTCAGCTGTGCAATCCTTGAAGTGATGTCGGTTACTCTTCAGCTGTGCAATTCTTCAAGTGATGTCGGTTACTTAAGTTCTTCTACGGATCTCTTCATTTCTGTCGCCAAACAAGGCAAGTTGGCAACAACACACACACTGTCGTTTTGAGACACTGAAGTAAGTTGGACGCAAACAATTTTCGAAGCTTTGAGTTGGATCTGACGAGAGATCTCTTCCTCGAAATTGGACTCACTTTACTAGGACTGTCTGTCCTAGGTATAATTAATAGTTTGGATAATTTGAGTACACTGTTCCTATAGCTTCTAGAAACCTCTGAGTATCGGCTTTCCGTCAGCTCTCAGAAGTTCTCTAGTGATTCCATCGTCACCCGCCACCTTGTTCTTTTTTAGCTGTTTGAGGGCCATACTATTCTCAGGCTGGCGTCCTGGATATCTTTGGTAAAGTGTCAGGTGAGCTTGGCTTTCGTCGATCCTGTATTAATTTCTTCGTTACTCAAAAAAGAAAATCAAAAGCAAAGCAATGGCTTTGCTTTTGATTGAAATACTCGTACATAGGTCAGTTACACTCCAGTCTCCCGATATGACGATATGTGCTCTACTCTACGGGCGGTATGGCTTCGTATGCAGAACTGCCACACCGGTGTAGGTCGCATTATCACCTGGCTGTGGGCTGCCGTGTTACCGTCGTCCGCCAGTTGCCGAGTTGCTGCTGCAGGGCTTAGTTGCATTTGATTGCAGACCTAGAAAGCTAACTCCAATCTTCACTCATGAGGGGTGGTATACCTTGCTGCTGTCCAGTGTCGGTGGTCAGGTCACTATTGTTGAGGACGGCAGGTCACGTCGTATATTCAGCGAAAAGGGAAGTATGTACTTCTGCCAGGCTAGGAGTCTGTGCCCGGGGCTTGCAGTCCAACTGATCTGCATTAGAACTTGTATCGTTATACAGAGCAGGTTGGTAAACTTAGTCAGCGTTATTGTTTGAAGACCATACACAATTAGTGAAAACTAGTCTTTAGTAAACGAGTATTGACCTAGGTCTTACAGATTGTTGATACTTTTTACCAAATATTTGTTATTTTTATTATTATGATGCGCATCCATAATATGCAATCAATAATATACTCTAAAAGAAATTTATTAATTAATAACATTATTATTTATTACCTTCATGTTTCTACATTGAATTCCTTTGTAAGTTTTTTTTTATTAATTTACTATTTTTGTTAAATATAATTATAATACAATGTAGTTCTTAATACTACCCCAACTAACTTTTATTTGAGCTTTAATTTCATATCTGACATGATGGTGAGCAAAATTTTATCTGCTGGGTAATTTCCGTGGTCTTTACTGTAATTTCCATGGATCGCAAATTTTCTATATTTTTTTTAGCAAAAGTATGCATTCGCTACGTGGCGAATTTTGATATAATGTTTAAATTTGCATAAGCTTTCAATTTTTTTGTGTAATTCACTTTAATTTAGTGATTTCAAAAATGCTGTGGAAATTACACGGAGAACACTTTTCCGAAGAACTACCCTTCTATAGTTGAGTGACATACTCAATTGAGTACTCAAACTACAAAGTGATTTTGCGCAAGTAGTGAGGCGTGAAATCAAGCATACTTTTTTCTTACTTTATAGCAAACAAATGACTGCTCGTTCATGCTTATTTAACAACTAAAACTAAGATAGTCTAATAAAGAAACGTAATAATTTTATTATATTGATGTTAATTTAAAATAAATAAAACTGCACTATTTTAATAACAAAAATAAGAATATACTTGATCGTACTTGAGCATATAACAATATGTTTAGTTAGAACTTCAGTTAAGATCTTACTTACCTGCATATTTTATCGATTTTTTTTCAAAACAATCAAAATGATTGATGCGTGGGTTAAAAATAAACGATGCAAGCCAAATATGTAGGTACTTACTGCGATTATTTATTTAATTTAACCATTGACATATAGGACTTATGTTCATAATTGGACTTTGTAGTTCAAGGAATATTAAATGTAAATATTGATGATGGCGGTCGATTGAACTTATGTTTGGAGGAACTCATATTGTAGAAATAGAAATATTTTTATTTAAATAGACTTATTAAAAGTTCTTTTAAATCGTCCAGTTTTTTTCCCCTACCACCCCATTCGGGACGTCTTTTGCTGACAAGAAGAATGGGCGCAAGAAACTTATCAGCCTCATCAAAAGTAAAGATATTTACAATTTATTATATCGTTACCTACCAAACACAATTAATATATAACAAAAAACAAAGGCCATATCTAAGCAATGTAAATGCAATGTAAACATGTAAATACAAAAGCAATTTACTCCCATGCTTTTTTGTCATCTAAATAATCAACAATCTTGTAATAGCCCTTGCTCATAAGGATAGATTTAATAGTATCTTTAAATTTTTCTAATGGTAATTCTGTAGTATTACATGGAATCTTATTATACATTGCAATGCATCTTCCCAAAAAAGAGCCTCTTGTTTTATGAAATCTGAAACTTGGAACAGCAAGTTTATTCTTGTTTCTTGTATTAAAGTTATGCACATTACACTTTTTATTAAAAGTGTCTAAATTTTTTCTTGCAAACATTATATTATCATAGATGTTCTGAGATGCTACGGTTAGTATATTGATTTCTTTAAACAGTTCTCGAAGTTAGTCTCTAGACCGTAGATTGTAGATGGCGCGCACTGCTCTTTTTTGAAGAATAAAAATGTTATCAATACTAGCAGCTGAGCCCCACAACAGCAAACCATAGGTCATAATACTATGAAAATAGCTAAAATACACCAATTGTCATGTTTCAGATGTCATGGAGGGATCACATTTTTTAGTTTTTGACCCTCAAAACTCAGTGTTTTATGCTTCGTGGGTTGTATGAAATCTAATAATGGGTTGGAATTTGGTTACCTACAATAAAAATGAAAAAAATATTAAAGTAAGTATTCAAATAATTTGAATATAATTTTTAAAATCAATGTTTTTTTAAATTTCCAATGCTTTTTTACTATCTTGAATTAATACTAGAAAAAAATTCGCCTCCAACAACTCACGTTCCTCGTAACTCGGGTGACTGACCCCCGAGCTATCAAATCGTTTAAAGACGTGAAGAAATTGCCGCGATAAAAAAAAATGCTTTAATAATTTTACCAGGGTCAAAATAGAAATTCTATTTCTTAAGCCGATTAGTGCCCTTTACAGTGGCATCCTCATCCTAATTAAATTTATTAATAAGTACATAGCGCTAAGTACATAATGTATCGAAAATTCACACGTACCTACCGATTGAAGCTAAGATTCTATAGTTTATTTACAAACAATAATCTCTGTAAAATATAGTTCGTTGTAGTAGTAGTAGGCTGAAGAGCAAAACATGACCACTTTTGGCACCGAAGCGGGCACTATTCGCCTTAATAACTGTATATTCATCTGATAGTTAAAAAAGTGCGTCATACAATATAATAGACAAGTAGCATTGAGTAAGTATTTAACTGACAGATACTCATGGGTTAAGTGAGATGTGATCGTGCTGGGTCACGTCACTTCAGTTTGTACCAACTTATGAAACACCAATAATATCAGGTTACTCAATGTATTCTAACTGGATTGAATATGATGCTACAGAATTGATTTAAATTTTAACTGTAGATTTTAATTTCAGATTTAAGTTAAGTAATATAAATTGTATACAATTTAAAATCCAGTTTCAGTAGCAACATTTTTGTAATTAATGATTATATTAGTTTCTAAAACTTAATCTAAAGCTTCTAAAGTGAAATGATATGATTTGACAGAATTTAATATATAACGACAAACCGCTATATAATTATTATTAGTATTGATTTTTGCATTCATCCGGCCTTGATGTATTTGGCTTAGTTTCATACCATTATTAAGATACTTTAAGATTGCTCTTAATGACTTTGCTTGTTACACATAGCATTTGATTGGGTAATAATCTTGCTAAGTATGTTTAGAAAATTATGCCAATAGAGATGTTTCTGGCGGACAGTCGCTTGCGCAACTTGTCGTGAGAATTTTCATGTTCAGACCTATTAGTGTGGACAGACAAATTGGATCACTGATAAAGTCTAGTCTGGCATCTAACATGGTATAAAATCTTAAAGGTCGTGAACTTAGCTCTTAACACAGTGCAATAAGAATACAATATGTTTTATACGGTTACGCCTAAGTTGTTTGTTATACATAGTCGAGAGAAGTTTGATTGATCATGCTACTTAGAAATTTAGGCGTAGATATGTATGTTTATCTCAGGTATGTAATTTAAGTTGAAATTGCTAGTGCCTGAGGGTTTAGTTATGATTAAGATATGTGAAGTACTACTTATTTTCTAGTTCGTCGAAAAACTTTTCTGTTTTCGAAGAGAATATTTTAAATACAGAAGCTTGGTTAAAGTTGATTTCAGGATATAGAGAATCATTTAATTCGTTTCAGTTTTATACTCATTCTCCAAAATATAACTGTGGCGTAGGAGAAACCTGTTAACTCCAATTCGGTAATTTTTAGTTGGGTAACACAATGTCATTGTTTTTTTTTCTAAATTGTTTTTATCTATCGATTAGTCCACCTCTAATAGAAGTGATAGAACTGAGCTGGTAAACACATGGTAATTCAAAATACGTCCATTTCGTTTTTGAATATTCGTGATGAGTCTCATACTGTAAAATGCCCCTTTTGGACTTAACGGTTTTCGCCACAGATACACCACAGATAAATAAAGGTATGTAGAAAAAATACTGCACCCATTTATGAGAAGTTTTAAATATATAGGATAATGGAAATCCAAACCCGTAATTTACACATTAAAAAGCTCTTTTCTTCAGAACGATTCGACAATCTTATTGTCAGGTAACCTATCATTAGAACCAAATCGATCGATTGGCGGTTTACTTGCATAATAGCAATATAAATGTTTCCGAGTAATAATCTAATAGTGCTCTAATAACTGACATTATGGCTTAATCACTAGCTTTTAGAAAATTTACTGTATACTTTTTCTGTAAAAGCCGAAAGCTACTTCTAGTCTGTTTGTCTAGCTGAATACATATCTGTATCAACGTTCACTGATTCTTCAAGCAGGTAAAGTAAGTAATGATATTCTTAAAAATAGAAGCACTTTTTAACCGACTTCAAAAAAAGAAGGAGCAGGTTATCAACTCGGTTGTACGCCGTTATTTTATTATCAATCGGATTAATCTTAACTTATGTACATTATAAAATTCATTAATCGAGATTTGTAATAAAGCACAGATTTCGTTTAGAAAATTTTGTTTAGTCTATTTGCAGACTTTTATGTTTATAATGGCGTGCATTATTATAAAGTCTACGCTCCGTTGGAGATTCGATGCATAGGAAGTAAGATTACACCTTTCTTCATTCAATTTTATTCAGATCAAGTATTTCGAAACACTCAAAATTGCATTGTAACGCCTAAATGTAACAGGTTTACGTTATCGAACGTAACATTCTATTGTTACAAAAACTCGGACGCATTTTACGGTGTGCGCGTGCGGATTCTACGCCCATAGAATCCGATAGGAGGGCTGTTCTAATTCCTAACTATTAACATAAAATATAAAGTAGACGGATTGGAATAAACTGTGGTTGCGAAGCGGTTGTCCATGCAGGCACACATATACATTTCATACTGGGAATCTCAGGCCATGTCAGGCTACATTTAGTACTGCAGCAAGGAGTTCCTAGCGCAACAAAAGCCAGAGCGACGCTTTTCTTTTGTTTAGGTACACGCAGACTCTCCATTTTGTACTAAACATTACATGGTAGTTTGCTTCTGTGCCATTTTCTATACTTGCGCAGGCGAAGTTTAGCGTAATTGAATTCATAAGGTTATGTTGAGTGTCGGAAGACGAATTGTTACCTCTGTAACAACTCGTCTTCCGAAACTCAACATAATCTGTCCTGTTACAGACTATCGGCTCCTGTGAAGCAATTAATATCTTTTCTATGAAAACCACTAAAAGAAGAGAACTAAGTTAAACAACTTAAAATTGAAAAAAAGTTGTTGAATATTACAATAACTAATACCTGCTTTCTTATTCATCCGGCATACATTTTGTCAAAAATCTTACGAATTATTTGACATCGAGCAAAGTACCTATTGCTTACTATAATTAAATTTCTATTGGGCGATTCCCGGTAGTTCTATTAGTGGCAAATATTTTTTTAGTTAAATAGGCATGCTTATGGCGTCCACCGACTCCATCGTCCTTTTTTGCCCCTTATAATAAATGAATTCCTTCTTCAATGTTTGGTTTTTCTTTCTTATTTCCAAGAAAATTGCATTAAAAAGAAAAACTGAAGAATACATTCGATACACTGATTCACTTCCAGTCAGAGAAAATTACGCTACGAGTACATAACATGTAGATAACTTATGTAAAGTAAACTATCATCAATATAATGTTACGCCGTATTTGCTCACATCCAACCACGTGATACTCTCACTCTCATTTGATCCGACTCATCGCAAAGTGTTTATTACAGAGCAGTGATACCACTATCACCTTTCGTACGCACTTTAATATGTAGACTAGTGCGGTATTTAACAACAAAACCACTGATACGCGCGATCACTTTCAGACCGGCCACGCGGCCGAAAGCATTTGCGCGCCAAAATTTTATTTTTAAAAAGTTCGTATATTTACATCCTTTTTTACCGAGCTAAAAAAAAGAAATCATAACTTTTTGGAATAAAATCACTTTGTCATCGTGTTTTAAGTGTTCTAAATTTAATCTCAGAACAAAATACTGCTAACAACTTGTAACTAAATAGAAATGTAAATAAAACAAATGAGTTCGATTACCATAATGGCATTAACGTCAGATTTCCCGCGCGAAAAGTTGCATGCAAATCGTTAGCCATTAACAAGCGCATTGAATAGTGAAGTTCGAGTTTTTCTTTTTAACCTATGGTTTGTTCAAATTATAGGATTTCCTCGCTGCGCACGCGTGGACAGTTGGTGCACTCGTCGCAACACCGGATGTGAGGACAGCCGAGCCAAGATGCGGTGGCTTTAATCGACGGAAATAAAGTTTTTGAAACTAGTGTTTGGACAGTGACTGTCTGTAGACAATAAGTGTTAGTTGGTGGTGCGTGATTAAGGAGACTAATCGGCCAATATGTTGTTGTTTAAGGTGAGTGAAGAGTTTTTATTTAAATTAATACTACCTTAATCTGAAAAGTAATAATAGGTAGAGTTTTGGTCATAATTTTGCAAACAACAGTTGAATTTTTTTTGTACTTGTCTATGTAACATTTTGAATTGATGTAATGTTACTTTATCAAAATAATTGCTAAAAGATCTGATACTTAAGAACACGCAATAACGTAATAACATGAATAAGATAAATAATTTTCTTTAATAAGACACGTAATTGTTGTTTATAAAATATTGTGACACTGGTACTAAGCTGAACATTATTTTTGCTACTTTTCGATGCTTTAATGCTTATAACAGTCTTGCTAGTAAATTAAATTTCAACACACCTTTTCAATTATTTTCTTTCAATTTTGATGAACTGTACTCATTAGAATCAAAACAATACTACATTCCATTGTTAGTAACACTAGAGTTTCTTCCACATTATTTATTTAGATACAATCTTTTTACTTTTGCAATGAAACATCTTCTCAACAATTGGGAAAGCATAAACCGATAATTTATAATGCCGAAGTTACACCGACAAATGTTTATACCTTAGCTAGTTATATTACACACTTCCTTATTTTGTATTCACTGTTAATCCTGAATTTTATGGAGCTCTTGCATCAAACTCACCCAAGCTAATTAAATAACATAAATTTAATCTTATTTTAACTGTGTGAATGTTTATAATAACATCTATGACATCTATCTTCATTTCCGACAAGAAAGTGTCAGTTTATAAGTTTTGCAATAAAAAGACGGCCTCAAATGTGCTTTATATTTATAATATATTTGCTTTATGATAAAAAAACAAGGACAACTGCTTTATAGAAATGTCAAAATTGTCTACCCATTTATCTCTAGTTTTTTACTCGTTTTGGTAAGTTATAGATTCGTGATGCACAAAATATTCTATTCCCCTAAATATAACCCTAAATAACTTTGGACCCTAAAAAAAACAAAAAACCGACTTCAAAAAACCTGCCTCTAAAAAAAGGAAGAAATAATATACAAATCATTAGATACGCATTATCATTGTTATAATAAAACACGTCTATTAAAGTCGGGTGGGGCTGAAGTACATCTTCCTTTTTTTATTCTAAAAGCCCCACCCGACTTCAATTGACGTGTTTTATTATAACAATGATAATGCGTATCTAATGATTTGTATATTATTTCTTCCTTTTTTTAGAGGCAGGTTTTTTGAAGTCGGTTTTTTGTTTTTTAAACAATTTTTTATTTTTTTATTTTTAGTGTAAGTACCTTCTGCATTAGGTAGTGTAGGTATATTGTTTAGGTAGAAAAATCGGCTCAGCCAAACGTGAGATAATCGCGGAGAAACATACATACATACAAACTGAAAACTTACCTCCTTTTTTGAAGTCGGTTAAAAAGACTACACAACGGTATCCCTTCCCCAACAAAAAAATCATCTAATTCGGTTCATAAATAACAAAGTTGTCAAGTTAGTTGATTTAATATCATAGTATTTTCAGGATTACTTGTAAACTACTGAACCGATTTGAAAAAAAATTAAATGGGACCATCTCGCAAGAAAACTCAATCGAACAAAAAAAAAATTATCGAAATCGGTCCATAAATGTCGAAGATACGCGCGAACAACGATAAAAAAAAAAAAAAAAAAAAAAAAAAAAAAAAAAAAAAAAAAAAAAACATACAATCGAATTGAGAACCTCCTCCTTTTGATGAAGTCGGTTAAAAAAGCCTACTTATGCCCTAAATTTGAGGCAAAAAGCCCTAATTTGGGAAGGCTGTATTGACGATTGAGTTTAAATAACTTATATACTATATATTCAGTCCTTTTTCTATTGTGTTCTATTCGTCTTATGCTATTCTTATTGTAATAATAATACAATTATATATAAATTTACTTTAATAATGTACTTATAATTTATTTATTTATTTATTTTATTTTATTTATTTATTTATAATTATAGCATTACGTCTATTCACACTTTAATACGTACTTTCCTTTAGGATTATTTAAAACCACAAAGTCGTGTTTTGTAAATTACTAGTCCATGACTTGTAGAAGTTTCATCAAGTCTAGTGTTTATATCTGTTTTTATATTGTAACTGCTAGCACTTAACGGTTAAAGTTAACGTAACAAAATTGAGGATAAAGACTTGAGTACGATGCATATTTTTTAAACCGATACGAAATGAAATGAATGATAATAGTGTTGTTGTACTCATTTTGATTTTGTTGCAAAATAGTAAAATTTCATTTAACGCAAAGATAATAAACAAAACAATATTTTGTGCGACATATTCCTACAAGTGCTTTATGTATATCGGCTTAGTACCTTTATTTATATGATTGCGATACAAAATGACTACATTATTTATTTGTAAATAGTGATGCTAATTACTTTTACAGAAGAATAGTATCACAAATTTACTTTATCTGTGAATTAATAAATTCGTTATTTTATAGGTCGTGAAGTGACCTTTTACGTCTTACAAAATTCATAACCAATCTTTAAACGTTTTTTAAAGTTCTTTATTTTGGCCTTTCTAACAGTCTGGAAGTCTGTCAAGTGAATGGATGACGGGACCCAATAGATAAATATAATTTTACATAATAAAAAGCTTTTGCCACTTTATTGGTTCGTTGTTAAGAGCGAAAGTGGCGCCGTGGTGAATTATATTTAATATTATAATTCTAATACACAATTTTAAAAATGTTTATCGTAGAGATTTTAGGGCCCACAGTCTAGTATTATTAGACGGTATCGTTACATTACCTCGTAGTCTCTGCTAAAAGTAGATAGCAAAACTGCTAAAAGTGACCGTTTTTGACACATTTGCTATCTACTTCTACGAATGACTACAAGGGCATGTAGTCATTCGATACCTTCTAAAAATACTAGACCATGGGCCCTAAAATCTCCAAGATAAACATTATTAAAATCTTTTTCTATTAATAACTTATTAAATAAAAACCTCTGACTTTTCGGCGCCACTTTCGGTCATACAACCGCCTTAAAATGAGACAAATATTGCACAAATCGAAATGAATAGAGTGGGCGGCGCTGTGAGATTTTTTTTCTCCATGACTTTGAATTTGGTCTGAAATTTTGATTGCCACTATTTTGAGGAAGATTTGATTGTAACTGCTGAAGTATACCTACTTATTGGATTAAAAAAAAATCTCATATGGGTCTCACTTAGTAGTTTATAAAAAATATGGCATACTTACATAACATTATTTAGTTGCATATCGGATTGCCTCTTTTAATTGTTCTAAATTTGGGTCTCAAGAAACCATTGGTCTTCATACAATTTCCTTTAATTCCAAAGTTGTTCGAACTAATGTCACTTCCCTTTCAGCTTCTTTGCAATGTTCTGACTTTTATTTTGAATAGTACCTAGGTAGTTTGAATTTGTACATTGGTATTCCGTACACAACGTTTAACCCTTGTTAAGTTAAATGCATAGATTTAAATCTCTGGTTAAATGCAAATCAGATAGAATACCTTTTCTTCCACCACCAATCCACCAAACTTTGAAAGCTTTTTCACACTTCCGACGATCTCGTTGCGTGAAACCTAATGAAATGCTTTTTTATATACCTACTCCTACCATGTTTATTTAAAAAGCTAACACAAATTGCAATGACACCATTAGATCTCCTTATAATTTTGCGAATAAAACTATTTTATGGACATTGACATAGTCATTTCATTGAACATTGAAATTAGGTAAGTAACAATAACTTTTAAAAACATTATTCGGATTGCAGTTGACTAGTCGTTATGGTTTCTTTACACTCGATGCAATCTATTCCACATGCAATACGTGTTACATAAGTTAGTACCTCTTATATGAAGAACATTCGCTTCTAATATTGGAATGGGAGTCGATGGCTATCATTTTGAAAGACCGCTTGAAAGGAGTCTCAAGCTACAAAGTAGGTAATAATTGTATTAGCAAGTTTGTTACGCCAAATGACATGCTCATCAATCCCACATCAGACGGGTCTTGTATGTAAAATGGTTTTATTCAGTCATAGATAATTGAAGCATAGCATTACGTGTAACTTAGCATTCATATTTCCCCATTAGTCAAAATAGAATAAGGTAAAAATTAGGATTGTTTAAGTTATGATATGATTGACATAGTATCCTGTTAATATCCTTTAATAAATATAGAAAAAAGTACTTAAATGTTCAGCTACTACTGACAACTGTATGGTTAATCATTCATGTAGATACTTATGTTAAACTATTATAGATTGTTATCTTACTTACTTAACTAGTTAAGTCATTTCATGCGTTTTTTTGTTGAACACGTAGTTTTTTTTTTAGATGTTTATTTAAATATAAGAACTCATTTTAGCAGGGATGTTGAGGTTATTGATATGGGGATGGATACGGATATAAAAATAATAATATACCTGTTTCGGATACGGTTACGGATATGGATTTATTTGGGATAAGTATACTATCCGAATTACTTTCGGATAGATTTGGTTACGGATAAGTATTAGATTTTTAATAAACGGTAAAAGTAAAACAGCGAAAACCAGCTGAACAACTTTTTTAACATTAACTTTAGTCCGTAGTGCTTCCCAAAGAGTGGGTCTCAGGATGAACATGGATAAGACGAAAATGATGTCAAATTCCCATGTTGTACCCTCTCCAGTTTATGTTGGGAACACTACACTTGAAGTTGTTGACCATTACGTATACCTAGGACAGGCAATCCAGTTAGGTAAGTCCAACTTCGAGAAAGAGATCTCTCGTCGAATCCAACTCGGGTGGGCAGCATTCGGGAAGCTTCGAAAAATCTTCGCGTCCGACTTACCTCAGTGTCTCCAGACGAAAGTCTATGAACAGTGTGTGTTGCCAGTGATGACTTACGGCAGTGAAACGTGGTCGCTAACTATGGGTCTCATAAGGAGGCTCAAGGTCACCCAGCGTGCAATGGAGAGAGCCATGCTCGGCGTTTCCCTGCGTGATCGAATCAGAAACGAAGAGATCCGCAAGAGAACTAAAGTAACCGACATCGCTCGAAGGATTGCTCAGCTGAAGTGGCAATGGGCGGGACACATAGCGAGAAGAACCGATGGCCGTTGGGGGGGAAAGGTTCTGGAATGGCGACCACGCACCGGACGGCGCTCCGTGGGTAGGCCCCCGACAAGGTGGACCGACGATCTGGTGAAGGTCGCGGGAAGCCGCTGGATGCCGGCAGCGCAGGACCGATCGTCGTGGAGATCCTTAGGGGAGGCCTATACCCAGCAGTGGGTGTCGTGCGGCTGATATGATGAACTTTATTTACCTGTGTTTCACAATAAATAGATTTGATTTAAAACTAGTGTGTCGCGGCTAGGCTGGGCAGAAAAACCTGTCATCATAGGTGTCTTATAAAGACTCGATTCGAAATTATCCGAAACTTTTATATCGGTTTCGGTTACGAATAGATTTTCATTTCGGATATCCGATAGCTTCGGTTATGGTTAGAGCTCCTTAACATTGCTCATTTTATAGAGTTCCTTATTTATCAAAAGAAAAAAAAACAGTAAACAAAGATCCACTCACTATGTACTTTCGAAGATTAACGCGTCGACCCTGCGGTGGATGTACCTACGCTTATGTCGGTTATCTCATTTTAGGTTTTATTTTTATACGTATCAATGAGTAAATATAAAAATTGAAATCAGTAAAAAAAGCTAGAAGCGCCCAATCTTTGGTATTGCCAAAACAGTCAATGTTTGTCATCAATCATGGCCTTTAAATTTTTCACGCGCGACATTTTGGATTCAGATTTCAGACAGTAAGAGCAGGACTAATCGACAGTTAGGATGGAACGGATAAAAATAGATGTCTAAATATAACCAGCGAAAGTAAAACAGCCTGCATTTGATCGTTAGATGAGATTAGTCTTTCAAAGTGTATTTTCTGTTTACATTATGGTCAGTTGAGAATTTAAAAATCTATGGGATAAGATGAAAGACAATTTTTAACTTCTTTGCTTAACCAAAAAATAAACAAACACATTTCTTTTTATCAAAATAATGCATTTTAAAATCATAAGCTGCTTTAAAAATATCTAACCTAACACTATTCCTAATTTTATGATTCGTTAAGATATTTATGGCCCTATCAATAATTTCATTCTCGCAAAACATTATTTCTATCGTAAGACTTATAAATAGGCAATACCAGTTTATATAAGAAGATTTATCACCAATATCATACGTAACTGAAATTACTAAGATTTAAGTTTAACTCAGATTCTATGTTGTAAAGCTAATAAATTCCGAAGGAAATTAAGGTAATTAACACATGCCTATTAAGGTATCTACGAGTGGCGTTTAATCGGTGATGATCACGACGGCCCATCAACACATAGTCATCTGACACTCCGTAATTAGATAAAAAAAAAATTGGTAGCCGCCGTTTACATCATATCAGCTCACGAAAATGAAAGGTACCGGTAATGCGCCTCGCCGTATTCATTCACCATCACCATCGTATGCGATGTGAAATTTAAAAACAAAAGACGATTCCGTTTCACAACATCACCTCCTCGTTATTTTTCTTCGGACATGAATAAATTTCACACATCAATCCAGCTTATATGGTACCAGAATGAATTAGCGTGCCGTCAATTGCAACAGTGTCAAAGGGATATCATTTTTCGCAAAATAATTGTTCTTCGTTTTTGTTTTGCAACTAAATATGTTTCAAATAACGTCATATTAGTAACCGCATGTTATACAGTACGTAAGCGCTGGAATCTCTTAACCACATGAATTACGAGTAAAAGCTAGCACTCCCATTTCAAAGTAGCAAGTGGACCGGTTTCGTAATAGGCACGAGTCTGTTTTTGCCGCTCACCTGTTCGCAGGCGCGCCCTCTATGGTATGCGATCCACATGCTCGGACGTCCACCCTGTATTAACTAATTCACTTTTACTTTCAGATTGCTCCAGTTTTCCTCTTGGCACTCGCCGTGGGAGCCGAGAAGAAGATCGAGCTACAAGACATCGAGGAAGACAACTTAAAGAGCGAAAAGGTTAAAGACTTCGACAAATCTGAACCTCGTTCAGAGACCGGTCAGAGTTCAGGGCTTCCCTTGGAGTTTTTAAAAAATGGCCTTCTTAGATACTTCGAAGCTCCAACGCATACGCAACAGCCTCAGCAGCCGAGATACGATCAACAATACGCAGTGACAGAACCTCCAGAGCCTCCTGTGACGACAACGAAAGTGCAGTATGGACCGTCCGGCGGTCAGCAAGCGATGGTCGGTTACTTGTCAAACGTACCGATGCAGATATATCTAGTCCCACAGTATTACAACGATCAGTCCGACCAGGTCAACTCGCAGCCTGGAGTGCAGTACACAGCTCCTGGCATCACTCGGATGCCTTACCCTTCAGCACCTGAAGCAGTACAAACGCAAACGAACTATATCGAAGTGCCCGCATATGTGACGCCAACGGGGAAAACATACGTACAACAATACCCTTCACCAGTGGCATATGTAAGTTACACTCCACCACCGACTGTTGCTCCCACTCAAGCTACAGTCGCCGCACCAGTTTTAACTTACCAAGTGCCAGTTGTCCAATACCCAACAGCCATTGTTGCACCCCCAGTTATACCTAAAGGATATTATCAGAATTCTCAATATGAAAACAACGCCGTTGATGAAACTCGTGATCATGAAGAGGAGCAGAAGCATTACGTGACGCAAACCGAAGCTCCATATACCAAGTCCCCAGATTATCCCCGGTATTATTCTTCAAGAGCGCCTTTTAACGACTACAGACACAGTTCCATATCTGAGCTGCCTCCACCTCACCCATTGTTATTGAAAGGTCAGCCTTCGCATTTATCTCATATACCTAAAGCTTTGCCTATGTTCCGTCCATTGTCGAAGCCCGTCTATGCTGGTGGAAGCGGCCTGATACATAATCCGTACAGTCCTCGACCGAGTGAAGCTTACGGTGTACCGTTCAAACGACGTCCAAACTCTTTACTCGATTCTTACATCCCTTCTAGTCTTCAGTTCGAATATTTGAAAAGAGGTTATAATAAGGATCCCTTGTCATTATATGAGGCTTTATCTAGCAGTAGACATTTTGGACATTCTTCAGTAACGCCGAGACATTACGAGAGAGGATTCTTGCCAAACCAGATGTATCATACCGCAGCGGGGGGTGTCACTTATGGGCACCATAAAAGAGCCCCAAAAGTGGACAAAACGTCGAAATAAGTCAACACTAACCACCAAATCTATTTTAGAGGCTACGCATTTATATGAGTGTTCTCATAATAAGATCATACTGAATAAGACAAAATTTCGATAAGGCTCAGATGTAACTGTAATTTTTTTAATTCGTATGGTCAGTATTTTATTGTAAGTGTTATTTATAAATAAATAAATTGTTAATGAAGTGTTTTATATTTTTACCTTTATTTATTGTTGAATGAAAGCTTATAACTAACCTAATACTTTACGGGTTCGAATCCCGCTTGTCTACAAATAATTAGATTTTTAAAGAACTGACTTACAAGATTATCATATTACAAGAACTGCATAATGTTGTCAAAAACAAGTAGTGGTCAAAAGTGGGAAGAAAATGGGAAATTACGCAATCCGAATGCAAAAGCTTTTAATCTTTAAAATCTTCAATACCTCTGCAAATATTTTAAGCTTATGCCTACGTATTGATACGTTGAAGATAGTACCAGCGCATCGTCGTCGACAGTCGTTATCACTGTCAGAGCTCGTGGGTTCGATTCCCCGATACGGGTCTACGTAGAAAACTATCCTATTCCATTATAATCACAATAAGACCCTTTTTTCCGTTTCAAGTACTATTTAGTCTACCTATTTATTTTTAAAAAACTACTCATACTGTCTTTAAAAATATAAATAATTTAGACAGTGTTCAAAAACTCTTTGCTCGCATATATAGGATATCATCAAAACATTGTGGTTATACAATCAATAAAATAAAAAGTGGATATATCAAATCTGTTTGCTGTCAGCAGAGTATCATCTCCGAATAATTAATTGTTTCGGGCATCTCGAATGATTGCTAAATTCAATTAATATCATTCAGTGTGAAGGTTTGTCTGTCTGGCCGTGTCACTGGCCGATCAAAGTGATTTGTTCTACATAAAAAAAACACTTACTAGTGACACGTTCCTTTTATAACTCAAGTTGATGATCAGTGGTTAATATTTCGCCTTTATGTTTCCATATCAGCTGGAGTGTTACCCACGTAACGGCGGATATAATAAGTGCATGTGGGTTTGAAGTACTGAAAAATTGGTATTGGCGAAAATGTTTTAAGCGAATATGCCAAAAGTTGGTCAAAAGCACATTTTTAGGTGGTATTTTGACCTCATTGACATCAAGTACGAACACAAACTTCGTGGGTGGATAAGCGGCCAAATAAACATATTGAGTTCAAAACAATTTCTCTTTAATGGCAATTTACCAGAGCTGCTGCAACTCGAGATGTGGTCCAACAACAGCGCACAAATGAAACGGAGGGCTGACCGCTGCCACTCAAAGTGATACAGTTCCGACGTAATAGTCACGACCACGACTTAATTTTTACCTATCTTGCTACATTGTAAATATCGACTTCGATCGAACGAGTGTCGGGAGATGATCAAATGATAATGGTGATTTACTGACTGACCTATGCCAACGGTGGTCATAGTCTTCTACAAACCGCCTTTTTTGTTGTATCAAAATTTCCCATACTTTAGTATCTACTTAGCAGCTTTCTTCTATTATTTTTTTGTGAATTGAGGGATTCTTTTATAAAATTATTCACATCAACAATGCATTCACATCGAACGGAAGCAAAACCGTACCTACGTCTAGTTTAACAATTAAAATAATAATTAATTGGATGCGATGTGAACAATGCCATCTTTCAAAAGGAAATAGAAGTCTGATGGTGCTATACTGATTGAAATGACTAAATCAAAATCGATCAATCTGTGTTACCCACTGTTGTGTAAGTTACAGTAGCGGATGAGCATGATCGAACAAACATAATTTATTATATCCATTCATCAAATAGATTTCGCATCGATATGATGGAAAGAAGAAAATCGGCCACCGCAATCGAAGGGCCAACTACTTCAAAAAATTATGACTATGATCGGATGATTTGTTTCAATTTACTTAATTTTGGACCTTATTCTGAAGTCAGCAATATCACGAATCGAGACGCACGTCATCATCCGATTATCGAGTAGGCTCTTGGAATGCAGGTGAAAAGAGGCCCTTTATCTACAATGTGATCAAGAATTCCATGTCTTGAGATCAGGGACCGGATTAAGCGCTTAAAAACCGCTTCGTGCGTTTGGGTTTTGAGTATTTACAGCATGAAAATAATAAAAAAAAAGAATAAATAGAGAATCATGAGAATACGAGATAACGTTGATCAAAATCGAAAGGGTTCCGGTCCCTTCTTGAGATAATAATATAATGATTGTTGTTAAAGCCTACCAAGAGACATTTTGGGTTCAGTAAATCTGTCAATTTAATTTCCATCGTCGTAAAAGAAATACGAGATCTGATATCTGTTGTGTTCTATAAGCTGCAACTATAAGCTCAAATTAAAGAGCAATGTTTTTTTTACTTAAAATAATTATTTAAAGAATTTTACAGGCGTTTCTAGAAATAGCTTGCTCTTTATTGACCGAGCGGGCTCTCATTAAGGTTAAGATGACGTAAATTAAATACCACCACCGAGAGTAGAAAATGAAAACTAACTAAACCCTAAAACTGCTAAGTAAATATGTAAGGTGGCCTCTGTCGGATATTATCAAAACTACATAACTATTTGCAATCGGTTCAGCGAGCCAAGTGAAAGCAAATTTTCCATTGACGCTATGCTACTTGATTCTGCTAGTTTACACTGAGTAGTATAGAGGGCAGTTGTGTGGTTTTTATGAGCAAATAAAGTAAAATTAAAATACAAAATTAAAAAAAAAGATTCAAAAGTAGGTCTACTTGGAGAGGAACTTTTGAGGTAGGTATTAGAAAACATTAGTTAGGAGCAGCCATTGTACTTCAACCTTTTAGAGCATTGGCATTTAAATTTCGTTGTAATCGTGTGTAGGTACCAATTTAATCTCATTCAAAATTACATTCCAAAGAAAAATATGCAGCTAGAAAAGACTCGATTTCGTTTATATTTAGTTTTGCATGTAGAAATGAAAATTGCATAGCCTGTTACGATTCATTAAAATTACTCTATCACTTAGTTGCCTGCTCTGAGATATTAGATGAGAATGAGTGAGATTAATTAAATGAGTTTGACAGTGTAGCTTTCTATACGATCGTGTTACAGAATAAAATTATTAACATTGCAGATAAACTACAGAGGAGCTCGATGGCGCAGTGACATAGAGTTTAACCGTCTCTGTGGTCTAGTGGTTCGCCCGCTCGTGTAAGACGCAGGGGTTCCGGGTTTGATTATCAAGAGGTGTACAATTTGTACTCGCTTTGGTTGGTGGTAGGGCTTATTTTATGTCCGCCTGGCTAGCGATCACCATCTTACCTAAGTCTGACGCCATAATAAAAATTGTTGTATTCCGGCAGTTAGAGCCGAGATAGCCAGTTAGTTCCTCAGTGATGAAGATTCCGGTTGTTGTGCGCGTCCACCTTCAGCCTTATCGTCACTTAATATCGGTGAGGTGAAGGCCAAGTACTACCCTGTTGACATTAAAAAAAGCATTGGTTCCGATTGACATTTAACTTTTTTTATTTCATGTTTTTGTTTGTATTAAAGATTATATTAATTTTTAGCACTATTGTAATTTTTTATTGGTCAAGCCAAGCTCCTCGGTGGCCGTACAGGCTGGATTTGCAACGACCACCAATCTGCATTTTACCTACGTGGTAAGTTATGATGGCTTATCCATCTATAAGGAAAGCAGGTGATGATGATGATGAGATAAACTTATATAGGTATGCTAATTATGTAACTCAGTGAGTTTTAAATTTTGATACTAATCTCCAGCGTGATTTCTAACCTTTGTTTCAGAAGTTCCCAAAATCTCTTACGTTCATTTTAATTACACACTTTGTTGTCGCTAAGCACTTTTTACTTTCAAACAGTTGGCTAATTACTGTTAGCTAGACTGTTCTGGTCATAAACATTTTAGTGCTTTTAATAGTAGCAAAATGTATGTAAGTTAGAGAATAAAATCTTCATGTCTTTTATATAACCCTTAACAGATTTTATTTAAAGTGCAACTCCTACGCTTTGTAAATTGAATCTATGATAAAATTGACATATGGAAGTCTTCAAGCAGCGACGGCTTCCTCCAGTTCCTCTTACTCTTAGATGGAAGTGATTGGCGATTCTTGTCATAAATCCTATTCCAACCTTCTGAAAGTTAATATATTTTTGATAATGGATAATTTTAAATAATCTTACTTTGTTACACAGGATTCAAAACATCACAAGCAAGCTGGATGTAAAAAAAAATAAATATAGGTAGTTTAAAACCCGACGTCGCTCGAAGGATTGCTCAGCTGAAGTGGCAGTGGACGGGACACATGGCGAGAAGAATCGATGGCAGTTGGGGCGGAAAGGTTCTGCCTATAGAATGGCTCGCGCGCACCGGACGACGCACCGGGGGTAGGCCCCCGACAAATGTACCGACGATTAGGTGAAGGTCACGGGAAGAGAGACTGGAGACCGATCGTTGAGGAGAGCCTCGGGCATATACCTAGCAGTGAGTGTCGCGTGGCTGATATGATTATGATGATGATGACTTGATGATAGTTTAAAAGTAAAAAAAGCTTTACTTTTAACATAACTAATTTTACTATTTAAGTTTATTTGCTTTAAAAGAAAAGTGATAATTATTTTTAAGCAATAATAGAAATATATATATATATATATATAAAAATATTTAATATATAATAATAGATAATATATCAAATTTCAATATGAAATAAGCTGTGCCCTTGTACTACTCTTCTGTCCATTATTTTTCATGTAAAAATTGTGTGTGTACTAAATAAATAAATAATAAAATAGATGATCACACTATCGATCCAAACCTATAATTTAGTAGGTGGTTGCATAAGGTCGCCATCTGTGCGCAACTAAGTGAGATCGACACTCAGACAAACAGTTATTAATAATGCATGCGCCCGCGGGTTATTACACCCGAATTCATGCATGCAACCAGATGAATATATCCTGCAAATGAACTGGTCAGTAAGTCAGTTTGCTATCTCAGACAAGAGTTCCCTTTTACTTAATTTTTGTTTAAACTTTTGTTAATTTTATCTGTTATTAAAATTCATGTATATAGCTGTAGAAGGTATACTATCAATATCATGAATAATATTCAAATATGTACTTAATTAGTCTGTGATGCTCAAAATATTCCCATACCATTGAATAAAATAATATAGAGAAAATAGAATTACACGATGGAGAACTGATACACATAAATTCAAGACCACTCAAAATTATGTAAGATAAGAATGATAAAAATTTATTATTGTTATCTTACATAATTTTGAGTTGTAAATTTATTTAACAACAGATTTTGATTGCCATAAAATATCTCGACTGACCGATCGTCGTGGATATCGACGCAGATGGGTGGGTCCTGCTTAGCAGTGGGCTTTATACGGCTGACATCGTGACATTAATGTCTGTATTTCATTAATGAAGCGTCAAGCTGATGTACTGCTTACTACATTTACTGTAGAAGTGTGAGAAAAAAGTGAAAACCATAGCTCGCGTTCGCGCACGTGCGTTCAACTCGAGATGCTGCGTACTACGATATTATGTCGGGCAATTAATAACCTATGTATATTGTTAAGGCGGTTGTATGACCGAAAGTGGCGCCCTCAGAGGTTTTTATTTAATAAGTTATTAATAGAAAAGGATTTTAATAATGTTTATCGTGGAGATTTTAGGGCCCATGGTCTAGTATTTTTAGAATTTTTATCACTACATGCCCTCGATGTCATTCGTAGAAGTAGATAGCAAATGTGTCAAAAACGGCCACTTTTAGCAGTTTTGCTATCTACTTCTAGCAGTGACTATGAGGGAATGTAACGATACCGTCTAAAGATACTAGACTGTGGGCCCTAAAATCTCCACGATAAACATTTTTAAAATTGTGTATTAGAATTATAATATTAAATATAATTCACCGCGGCGCCACTTTCGCTCAGGGTACCACCTTAAACTAATAGATTTTAAAATAATAAACCACTTTTATGAAATTCGAAATTATCGTTTGGCGTTAAAACCTTTGTCTTAACATTATTCTATTTAGAGTTAAATATCAACCAATATTCAAAACTCAAAATATACCTCTTTTGTGTTCCGTGTTAAAATATCTTTTGTGTTACGGTAAAAAATAAAATTATAGGAGATAGGTATTTTTCAAAGAAAATAAATAATTGTGAGAAAGCGAAGTATTTTATACTTGTATAGTTTTCAATAAATAATTTACGGCAATTTCATCCAGCGGTACTGAACATCACCATTTGCGCCAAAATTCTCGTATTCGAATCACTGTAGGAGAAAATAGTAATGTGGTGAGCAATATTATTTTTTTCTTGAGTAATTGTTTACTTATGTATTCACGTTGCTTAGTTATGGGGTATTTACATGGAGGAACTTGACAGGCGACTTTAGTCAATTAGCACTTTTTTATTGACAATCGCTGTAAATCAAATCGCAAATCTAATTTCATTGAGGTAGCGATTTGACTTTATTTATTTAATTAGTCAATTAGCGCTTTTAATCGACAATCGCTTGTAAAATCTAATCGCAAACCTAATTTCAACGAGGCGGCGGCGGCGATTCGGTTTTACAAGCGATTGACGTTAAAAAGCGCTAATTGACTAAAGTCGCCTGCCAAGTCAACTCGTGTAAATGCCCCGTTATGAAATTCAAATTCTGTGCTTAGTAGGTAACACTAACAGATTTTTGTTTTTACTAATAACTGTATAATGAAATACAGTCATGTAATTAAGATAAAATGTTAAAACTAAAGTTCCAATATTTAAATTGGTATAGTTACGTAAAGAGGAGGCTCTAACACTTAACTCCTTAATTCATTATAATTTCGTTGCGTTGCATATAAAATAGCTCGCCTTGTATATTTATATAAATGCGTGCAGAATCGATACTATCAAATCGATGCTATCAAACATATAAAGCGTAGATTATTTACTTATAATAGAACCTAACCGAAACGTTTTCGGAAAAGTTTTTCGAAAAATGCACTTGTTAAGTTTAGTTTATATTTAGACTAACCTGTTATTAATAAATAAATAAGGAATAATGTGATACTGATCCAAACAGAAAACGCAATGCATGGTATTCTTAAATTTTGCAACCGGCAACATTGACACAATACTTTTTTCTTCATGTTACCTATATCAGATTCCACCTTTTACTTGGCAATGTATGCAATACGAAGGTTAGTTGTTTTTACCAATATAAATTGTTATAGAAAGGACAACGAGGTCCGTAAACTTTAATTACACAAAAAGCGACAAATTATTTGACCCTGCCAATAATTTCGGAGAATTGTTTAATCTTAAGAGGCTTACTTATGGTTGTGAAACTTTAGCAACTTTCGCAAATACGTATTGGATAGATGGAAATTAAATGCGGACTCCTTGCTTTGCAAAACATGACTAGCCTTGTTATACTTATCTTATGCGTTATGTTTAGCAACACATAATGTTGCGCGTCAAATATTGTGTATTAAATACGAGGCATGACATGTGCTCTACAATACTTGACTCTAATCATTTTTACCCTGTTTATAGTTTTTTTAAGATCAGTAAGTGAACAGCGACGGCCTTAGATTTTCGATATCCATCGCTGTTCAGCTAGTAAAAGAAGCTACTGATTATAAAACCAGCCCCCCTAAGATCACATTAGCGATTCTCTCAATCTTTCAAATGCGAAGCGAGAGCTATTACTTGAAAAATGTAATATAGTCTAGGCGGCGACCTTTTAATGCGAAGGTGTTGAATTAAGCATAAACATAGCAATAAGATCTCGTCTTATTGATTACGGTCAATGGCAAGTCTACAACGGTACGTCCAGCGAACGGGCCTTTGTCAGTGCACTGAATATTAATGACGAGATGACAATGCGAGAGGTCAAAGATGTCTGCAGAGGTGTAATAGAATAGACTAATAGATTGAGTGAAGAAAGTAAAACAGTATTTATGCTCTAAGTAAATGCTTTTACAAATAACATCTTTTGTATGGTGTATGAATAATTGATACAAGAAAGAAATGTTAGTAATATTATTACAGAATGTAATGCCAGTAGGTCTTTGTCTTTCATAATGGTAGCTTTTTCTATCTTTTAGAGTTCTAAAATTGTTTACGACATGAGTGCTGTCAAGGCAAATACTTCTTTGTTTGTTAATAGTTACCAAAACAGTTTCCTTTTTTTTCTTACCTCTACCCTTAGCACGAACAGCTATCGAAAAAAATAACGCGCGTAAAATCATTCGATAGTGCAATTTTGTATTGGAAATTTGTACAACGCCATCTACCGCCGAATAGCGAAATTAAAATTTCCATAGATAATTCTCTATCGCACAATTGTACGCGCATTTTTTTTCTCGATAGCTGTTCTTGCTAAGGGTACTGAAATCATCATTATGCATTCTGCAAATAATATTTTGTAACACATTTTAGGATTATGTCGAAGATCAGTCACAGTGACTTGGCGAATTTTGCAATATACTGCAATTCTTTACATTTAGGTACCACTATATTGCGAGTCATGTGTGTAATGTTGACAAAACAAATACGACAGTGAACTGCTATAATGCACACACACACCTTTTAACAGCAGCGATGTAATCTGATTACCTCTGCTTAACTACTAGGTAAGTAACTATGTAGGTACTTCTATTTTGCTGAAATTCTGGAATTGTCTCCTAGCTCACGTGTTTCCTTCTTACTTTCTTATTCATAAGAGACGTTAAAAAACGTCTCGCAGAATCGACATAGCGAGGAAGATATAATATATAATAAGATGAGAATGTTGAACAGGCCTGTTTAGCTGTTAGTATATTAGTGACATAATTAAAATTCATCACATTTATTTATCACATAGGTACGTATATCATTCATTTTCATTTTCTTTTCAATTCACTTCCCGTGACGTTTGCCAGATAGTTGGTCCACCTGCTAGAAGACCTACCCACGGAGCTTCATCCATTCATTTCAACAACAACCATTTCAACCCAACGGCCATCTCGGTGGTAGGAAAATATAGACTATTCAAAAGTGCTTAAGGCAAGTATATTCCAAATTATCGAATTTGGCCTATGTTTGATTGAACGATAAACAATCAAATATTCTTTATTTTGAGCAGATAAAAATATATGTTGAAGTTTCATTAACGATCTTGATTATTTTACGGTTAAAAATACGATATTCGTATCTTCACTCGACTAAAAAAATATGCGAAGACAAAGAAAATTTTCATTAATTTTATATTTTTTGGATAATTTAATCCCTTATTCACGAAAAATATAAAGAAAAATAGGTAATGACATATAGAAAAATATTCAACGGTTACTTTTTCAAAAAGTGTCTTAATGCTCAAAATAACAACAAAAACATTGAAAAAATGAAAAAGTGATGTTATTTTCATAACTCTTTACGCGTAAAGAAAAAGACAGAGACAGAGTTTTTGGAATATACTGGCCTTAACTAAGTATTAAGTTTAGACATTTTGACTTTGACTTTCGCACTATTCTGAGTCTCGCTGGCCCAGTGCCACTTCAACTGAACAATCCTTCCAGCAATGTCGATAACTTTATTTCTCCTGCGATTTTCGCAATATTATTGTATTTACTAACGGTCATTATGTAAATATCTAACCAAATAGATATCACAGCTTTAAGCCAAGCGCTCGGAAAAAGCGAACAGTAACAGAAAAAAATATTTCCATTAAAGCAAGCTTTTACAATTACCTGCAATTATTTAAATTCCATCAGTTACTATCTCCTTAGTTCCGTCAGTAGAATGAAACGAGAAATAAAAATATTCTCACTTGTTTATTAAAACTGTGAAAATTAAAGAAGCTTTGAAGATTTTCTCAGGAAATCTGTATACAATATTATTCAATGCTAAATATGTCAATAATTTAAAAAAAAAAAATGACACCACCCAGCTGGTAGGTATACTGATTGGGTTTTATATTGCTTTTAATTTTGATAAGTTTTATGCACGTAACGTAATATAAAAGAGTAACTATTAGGGTTACAGGTAACTCTATGTATTGTAAAATGATAGATTGTTATATTATTGTCTTCTTTCTAAACAACTGTAGAAAAATCGCTTGAACACGTCTCAAAAACTATTTTCGTGATTTTCAGCCATACTTAAAGGGTTAAGTCAGTCGTATTCCTAGCTCATTTAGCACGTCCTTTTTTTATTTTTATTTTTTTGTATCAAGAGGAGAATGCAGTCTTTACGCATACCAAACGGCATGTTGGACTCGGTCATACTCGGGGAAACCCGAGCATGTCCCTCGCCGCACCCGACCCTCCCACCAAGCCTAATAGGCTTCGTGTCAGGGCCGGGCGGTTCTCACCCCTGCCCTGTCCCCTAACGATCTCGAAAGATCGAGAGGGTCATTTAGCACGTCCTGCCCTTGAGTTATCAATAACACTGTATATTTGCAACTTCTTTAAAATTTTCTTGGTAAGCCTCTTTGTTAGTTTGTCTGTATGAGAAATCATTCCACCTGTCTCCGTTTCCATGCAACCTCTTAATCAAGTAAATAATGGACCGCAGTGTAATTATGTGAAACTAATTATTTCACTTTGTATGCGAAACAGAGAGTGTTGAAAATACAATTTTTTTAACAACACTGGGATTATGCTTGGTTTTCACCTTACTTGGTTAAGTGACAATAAGTCTGAAAGTGTAAGCGCACGAAGTCCTTACCACTGAGGAATGGCTATCTTACCTCTAACTGCCGGATCATAACAATTTTTAAATTGTTGGGCGTCAGACTTAGGTAAGATGGTGAGAGCTAGCCAGGCGGGCTTGAAATAAACCCTACCACTAAACTAAATAAAGTCCCTAAAATAAATAAAGAAAAAAAAATACTTTTATATCTCTTACGAAATATTGATATCATTGTGCGAGTGTAATCATTACAATTATGCTGTCATCGAAGCGGATATTTAAACTATGACGACTTGAAGTTATGCACTTGCTCGTAACACAGTTTACTTAATTAAAACTTAATTGGTGGCTGCTGCTTATAATGAAGGCAACTGGGTCAACACTTCCTTGTGAGCGTAAGAGTCATAAAATTCAGGAAAACTATCAATGGAATTAAAAAAAAATCTACAGCTCGAGATTTCTATTTGAATTTGGATTTCAGTAAATATTAGCTTATTTTTTTCGTGCATTTTTCCTCGAACAAAATGGCAGGAATAGGGGAATTTAATGACTTAAAAAGAAAAGCAATATAAATCGGCATGAACTTAAAATTTTATATACTTAGTTTATTATTATTATAAAAAAAATTGTTTTCAATCTCCTTATTAGCATTTATTCTGTGCTATTATTTGAATAGAATATAATGCTATTAGAAAATCCCCCTTATTCTCGACCGGAATCAATGAGATCGAGTTCACATCAGGATCGAATAAACGTAATTTTTATTATTTTGGTAAGTACATTGAAAACGTAGAAGGTATGTATAGCACAGAATAAATGCTAATAATGAGAATGAAAACAAACGCAAACTTAAAGCAAATAAGTGTAACATTAAAACTATTTTTAACACAGTATTATTTTAAAATAAGTATAGATTTCTCATGCCAAATTAATGATAATTTATGGAAGTATCGTTTTTGACTTGCGAACTCTGGACGGCACGGTAAATTATCTCGCTTATGCACATAATTATAATATCAGTTTGTATAATATTATATTACGTGACCACAAGAAATTGAAAACGCGATAACATGTTAAAGTCGTGACAAATTATAAAAGTGTGCTTGCAAATGGAAAATTTATAAATATATTATAAAATTTTAAATGCCATAATTACGAAGATTTGGTGTATTAAGTAACAGACATAATTGATTATTCTAAGATTTTTATTAATGATTGATTTTTTTCTTAATTATGGTTATTTTTATTATGCAATACTGCAAATAACATAGGTTTAAGGTAAATACAATGAGGTTCTTTGTTATAAAACATTCTAAATGTTAATGCATGATACTTAAAACAATCACTCATTACCTCTTATCTCGTACAATTCATACTAATACCTAAATGATCAAAAGATAAAGAATTTGTAATTCTTTTGAAGAAAAAAAGTCTTAAATCATAAACACATGATTGAATGTATCATTTTTACGCAATCTTCGTATAAAAGACATCAACGCGTTACTAATGTTTAACAAAAAACAGTATACATTTGCTTGTTTACACATACATTCACTTGTTTATTTTAAGAAAAAGTATCATAATTACTTTAGATTCCATTTCCAATGATTACTTAGATGACATAACATAACTATAGAGTGGAAACAAATTCTTTTTGACATTTTTATTGTAACGAAATGGTGGTCTACACCATAATTCGCCTTCAATACAGTTCAAATAATAGCGGTTTCTTTTTATTTTTTAGATTTGAAAAAGCGCGTTACTAAACCTTTACAGATGGAATAAAAAAAGAAAATCTCACGATGGTGCCAATTAATAAAAAAAAAAGTGTAGTGAGTTATCTATTTCTCTAAAGACATAATCTTTCTTCAGTATAAAAACTATGATAAATGTGTGTTACATTATAATGTTGCGTACAGACCGTTATGAGGACGACACCATAGCCGGCACGTGATGGTTTTGTAACTATGCTCCACTAGTCTTATGGCTACATTAAAAAAACGTAAAATGTTAGGAACGCTGTCTATTGCGTTGGAAGAGCTATGATGAGTTAAATCGCTAAGATTGTTTCTGGTAGAGATGTGTGTTATTAAACAATGTTTTATATTTGAAATTAGTTATACTAGGTACAATCAGCAATGAAAGTCGCTTAACGCTTTGGTACTTGGTCATAGCAACTATTTAACAGGTGTCTCACGGTTTGAAACATAGTCAAAAAAGTTCCTATGACAAAGTACTAAAGTGTAAAACAACTTTCGTTGCTGACCGTACTTATTAATTGAGAGAATCCCAAATTGGTCAATATTGCCCTTGGGGTCGAAACCGGTTTCCCAGGGGTCGACATAAACGAATAATTAGAATAATTATTATTAATTACACTTGATATTTGATAGGTTTTTAAAGTAATTTGGCTATCTGAGGTATCAGTTCATTTTGGAAAAGGGATCTTTTGCCCAAAATAGTTTTGGAATCTCTGTTTTAGAGGGATATATTTTTTGATTCTAACGTATGTGTAGTGTTTGTATAATACTCTGTCTCACGCGCACAAGAGGGCAACACTCAGTATATATTTGTACTATGGCAACACTCAACTGTCACTGTCAGTCTGGAGAGGATGGCGAGTTTATGTGGGTTTGGAAGAAAGCCAAATAATATAATGTATGGGAACTCTTAGAGTTTCCTCATGTACAGGAGTGCTGGTGGTGAAGTGTGTCCGTCTTGGTGTGTTGGTGAGCCGGAGATCGTTCACTTATCAAAACTCTCGGTACCAACATACGTGCGTATGTTATAGTATGTAAGTACTTACTTCGTTTAATATTAAGTCTTAAAATATTTTTATGTCATTAATAAAAAAAAGTTTGTCAATTTGATTTCAAGAGTTCCTCTCATCATTATACAAAAAACTTTTGCCACCTTGTTGCTGAGAAATATTTCAACAAAGCTACCTATCTGTGAGCTTTACATATAAACATCGTACCTTACACTACACTCTTTTTTTTCATTTGAATATCAACCATTTGCGGAAGTTTTAAAGCTTACAATCCTAAAGAAATAGTGCAGTGATCCATTACAGGTTTTTTTACTGCGAGGCGTAAGGCTCAACAATGATTATTCGTTTCGAAAACACCAGATCACCATTACGATAAATCATAATGATGTAATAGTTGTATGGTTCGGGAGCATGTTTCACATTAGGCGTTCACGATTAATTATAATAATGTACATTTTGATTGACATTGAGAGTATCTCTTGTTTAGAAAATTTAGATCTTATTTGTATCGGTAAAAGGTTGTTACAGTTTGTAGCTTTTTTAGCTCGGAATGTTGTTGTGTAATGAAAGTCTTTTGTGCTAAATGCGGCAGGTTGGTCATCGTAAGATGCCTGTGTAAGTGGAACGCTATCTAGGGCATTAGGCTCTTCAACAAGTAGCCTGTTTCTTTAATATTACTGAGGCTGACATACGATACTAGTTTTGGTTGTTTTATTGCGGTTAAACAAATCCTTGTCTATTTTATTTTTACGGTGAATTGCTTCGGTGCTATAATGTATTATATTGTTTGCAAAAGCACATAAGTTACAGATTGAAACGCGATCCGAGCCCAATCGCGGTAATTCTGAACGATAAAACCAAAAACGTTACGTTGTCATTTAGGTTATATTTACCTACAAATCTTTGGTTTAGCTTCATAATTTTCACTTAAATTGTCCCTGATTGTAATCCGAGACTCCTTAGGTAGAGTATTCAAAAATTTTAACAAAACTAAAGCGAATATTTTTATGTAAACGAAACTGAAACGGTAACGATTTAGCTTTAGTTTTATCGTTGAAAATTAGCGCGATTAGGCCCCAGTTTTGGTTGTTTAATCACGGTTAAACAAATCATTGTATATTTTATTCTTGCAGTGTATTGCTTTGGTGCTATAGTGTATTAGATTGTTTTTTTTTTTTTTTTAAATTTATTTTCCAAATATACATTTAAGCTAATTACAAAATTTTCTGTCGCCAAACTGTAATTACAGTTTGTAGGTTTGTTTGCAAAAGCACATAAGTTACAAATTCTTACTATATAATATTGTAAACGTGAAAGTCAGTTTGTTTGTTTGTTTGTTACTCCTTCACTCCTCAACTACTCAACCGATCATCATGAAATTTTGCATACACGTTGTCAAGGGTACAGAGAAGGACATAGGGTAAATTTCATCCCGAAAAAGATACTGTTCCTGAGGGATAGAGACATAACTGTCCATGTAGACGAAGTCGCGGGCGGTCGCTAGTCTATTTGAAATCGAATTAAAAAATTATGATTTTTGCGCAATTAGATCTGAAACTATTTGTGTAAGATAATATTTTTGCCAAATTAGTGATTCATTTGTTTAGGTAGTTTATTTATTTTATTCTTCACTTAACGTTACATTAAGTTGTGCTTTAAGTTTAATAGTATCATTCGTTGTTAATTCCGGTATACTTTTATAATATATCATGCTCCTGGAAGCTTCACATCTTTGTGTTGTTCAGATTTGCGCTAGTTATTGAAGTAAATGTTATTTTTAACCGACTTCATCAAAAGGAGGAGGTTCTCAATTCGATTGTATGTTTTTTTTAGCGTTGTTCGCGCGTATCTTCGACATTTATGGACCGATTTAGATGATTCTTTTTTTGTTCGATTGAGTTTTCTTGCGAGATAGTCCCATTTATTTTTTTTTCAAATCGGTTCAGTAGTTTACAAGTAATCCTGAAAATACTATGATATTAAATCAACTAACTTGACAATTTTGTTATTTATGAACCGAATTAGATGATTTTTTTTGTTGGGGAAGGGATACCTTTGTGTAGTCTCTTTAACCGACTTCAAAAAAAGGAGGTATTCAGTTTGTATGTATGTATGTTTCTCCGCGATTATCTCACGTTTGGCTGAGCCGATTTACTACTAAACACCATTTTGTTGATCTAAATAAAGGGTTTGAAATAAATCCATGTTGTCCTTTTGAGAAAAATTGTAATTCTGACATAATACAAACGTCATCGAACAGATACAGAATAAATACTATTGAACGCAAAAAGCAAAAAGTTTCTATAACATACCGCCCCCCAAAGGACGTTATTTCGGACACGTCCTTTAAAGGCAAGTCACTCCCTACTAAGTCCCTTTTTAAACCTATAAAGCTTATAAGTTGAAATCATTATTTAAAATAAATCAAGAACTTAAAACTTTTCATTAAGAACAAATTATTGAATTGAACTATTAATACTTAATTGAAATAAAATTTACACTTGAATAAAAATTCTGAACTTAACAAACTTAAACATTGTCCTTTATGACAATTTGGCTGAAAGTCAACAAATAATACATGCTTATACAATTAAACAGATATCACATTTGAAACATCAGCATCTGTTTAACGCGCTAACAAAACTTCCACAAATAAGTGTTTTCAAAACTAAATGATAAACAATATAAAAACCTACCTAAATAATATATCTACCTACACTACCTAATACAGAAGGTACTTACACTAAAAATAAAAAAATTGTTTAAAAAACAAAAAAACCGACTTCAAAAAACCTGCCTCTAAAAAGCAAGAAATAATATACAAATCATTAGATAGGCATTATCATTGTTATAATAAAACACGTCTATTAAAGTCGGGTGGGGCTGGAGTACATCTTCATTTTTTTATTCTAAAAGCCCCACCCGACTTCAATTCACAAAATATTATGAATTTTACAATTGATAGTGATTACTTTTGTAAAGTATGGATTGGATAATAATATTCATAGAATTTAATACATTATCTGAATTTCACACATTGCCGGTAACAGTGATACTGATTAATTTAATAACTAAGAATCAATTAGAATGCCAATAGTATAATTATGTTTCATAAATTATATTATACATGTTATGACAGGAAAGCTTTAATGGGCTGATATTAGAGCTTCGTCAAGAAATCCGTTTCTTGTGAATTATGTAATTAATTCAATGTTATACATACTCGATTATTTAACGAATTAAAAAAATGTTCGGTATGGCTTGAGAACGTCCACATTTTTTTCGGCTAATATATAATTTGTTTATTTTTTTCAAATGAATAAAAAAATATTGCAATTGTAATTCTAGAGATTTTGTTACGAAATAATTAACTGGTGGATCGACGGGCCATTACTTAATTAACTTAAAAGCTTGCCTTTTGCAATAACTTCTCTATAATAAGCGACTTTACTTGTTTTATTGGCCCATCAGATGAAAACGCAATCAGTCTGTTTCCACATCTGGTATAGTCATAATCATCACTTTAATCATAACCTGTACATTTCCTTAATAAACAGAATAGATTAGAAATATAATATCCGTTTTGTGTGCATGTCGGTTAAGTAACGCGTCTTAAGTTTTAATTATTGCTCAGATTGTTGCGTTACGACATTATGTCGCGGGAAATTGTCGCCCCACTTCATTACTTCGGGAGCTTATTATGACCGATTCCCGCCATTGTCTGACGTTGTCTGACATAGTCTAAGAGATGGACTTGTTTTTTTCAACAGAGCTTTCATTGATCTATATTATAATTTATAACTATGCATTAGGGTATCAAAGTTTTTCTAAATTATGTCATTTTATTCCTTGTTGTCATATAATAGAGAAAGTGAAACATATAAGGGCAGATATAAAAACTATTGCTTCTGTGTGGGAATTAAGAATTGTTATTATATTTATACAAATGAAAAACAATTCATCAACAAATAAAGTAAAAAAAACTTTTAAAAGTTGTAGAGTTCCTAATCAAGTCATTCTGGGTTTGTCTCATGAAACTTCTTAGGATGATAACAATAAATTGTCTATCTGACTGAGATAATAAAATACTGCTAGGGAAATAATTATGTACACACTAATCTGTTTTTTTTGCAGTTATAGGTACTGTAAAATGTGAAAGAAAAGGTATTATATTTATTAACAACAGCTTATAACGATTTTATACGTATTTTGGTACGTATAAAGGCAATTGCTAACTTATGCGCACAGACTGAAAGCGCCACCAAGCTCTATAATGGTACATTCAATCAACAAGTGTGCGACTTTCGCGTCGCGGCGAATTCGCGACTGCTTTTAAATACTATGAGTTAACATTGTGATCGTAACAACCTTTTACTGAAATGGAAATGATGTCATATTGTTTAATTTGATATTCACGATATTTTAATGATGATTTGACGCTTACACTGTTTTAACCTTCTATTTACTAGTGGCCTTATATTTAGCTATCCCTCGGGAACTGTACGTTTTTTCTGGATGAAAGGTACCCCTATGTCCTTTTCTTACCCCTAACAATATGTATGCAAAACACGATGATCGGCAAACAAACAAACAAAATGGTACATTCAATCAACAAGTGTGCGACTTTCGCGTCGCGGCGAATTCGCGACTGCTTTTAAATACTATGAGTTAACATTGTGATCGTAACAACCTTTTACTGAAATGGAAATGATGTCATATTGTTTAATTTGATATTCACGATATTTTAATGATGATTTGACGCTTACACTGTTTTAACCTTCTATTTACTAGTGGCCTTATATTTAGCTATCCCTCGGGAACTGTACGTTTTTTCTGGATGAAAGGTACCCCTATGTCCTTTTCTTACCCCTAACAATATGTATGCAAAACACGATGATCGGCAAACAAACAAACAAACTGACTTTCGCATTTATAATATTAGTAAGGATTAGCATTTTAATTTTGTTTTGACAATTTGTAACGACTAAGTTAATAAGCAGTGATTATCATTGAGTGCACTATAGAAATTAGTGGTCATATTCATTTGCTATCCTAAAACTGGTAGGGAGCTTCATAAGTCTGGTGGTATCAAAGATGCTCAAATAGATTTACCATCTAGACTAGATCTAGAGGTACTTAAAAATACGATTGAAAAGTCTGTTTAAATAATATTAACAAAGTTATTTGTCTGTGAACTATCTTTGTTGTATTTTTTTTTTAAAACTCTTCTCACCACTCACTAATTGCTTGGCTCAGAACTTGAACTAAATGGCTTTTCAGGTGGTGCTTTTGCATTTAAAAGCGTCTGCGCAAATCGTCAAGCAGTAGGTACAACCGTTACCTTAGTAGATCGTTTCTCTCATTCAACTGTCGCACTCACATTGGTCGAATCATGTTTACCTCCTTAGCGTGTGAGTGCCGAGGCAACGGTCAGAGGCTGAGCGCATCTTTCGTTTCCGAGGTATAAAAGTGGGGTAAGTACCGCACCGCCAAACCATTGCCGTGATTCCTTCGGACCTGACAGGTACTAGTGCTGTGACAGTGTTGTGTGACGTACCCAAACTTTAGGCTGTATGTGGTTTTTAACTTTGTGGTGCCAGTGACTGATCGGCTTTTGTTTCTCTTTTGACAGAACCAGCCGGTACGCGATGCGGTGGATTGCAGTGGTAAATATTTTATTACTGAACGTTTTGTGAATTAAATAAATAGTCTAGAATAGAACAAGTAGCAATTTTCATGCACGAACTGAAAGCTTATACGCAAGCTTTCTAGATCAAAAATCCTTATAAAGATTAAAGATTTCCGATTAGGTAAACTATTTTCGAATGTATCATAAGAATACTCACTGATTACATTTTTTATGAAGAACGTTGTTTGCTCAAGTAATTAGTAATTAAATATATTAACGATAAAGTGATTTAGAGCACAAAAACTGATCTGGGGCGCGCCGCCGCCGCCGGCCGCCCCACTACGTACTTTGTGCTTACAGCAAATTGACTTTAAAGTTTTACTACTTATAATTGACTTCTGTGGTAAAAGTTTACTCTATCGAAACAGTTTATTAATATAAAAGTGCAATAATTTCAAAGTCTTTCAATAAAAAATAAATGCAATAGGTACATAATAACATTATAAGGACTGATTTATGATCGATAGAATTAATTTTGATGTGTCATTGTCCATCAGACATTTTTAATGTCCCCACTGCTAGGGCACAGGCATTCCTTATGGGTGGATAAGGAGGAGGACGGGCCATAACCCACCACGCAGGCCCAATGCGGATTGGTGGATGTTAACGACTGCAAATGCAGCCGAGACCAACGGTTTAACGTGCCTTCCGAAGCACGGAGGAGCTCGAGATAATAAATTTTTGTTCACCCATCCCATGACCGACCCTTGCGAACGTTGCTTAATTTCCGCAATCGCTAGGCCAGGCGCTATACCACTGCGCCACCGAGCTCCTCATTGATGTATCATTAGTACTTCAATTAATATTAGTTGTTCGATCTGTGCACAATCAATATGTCAGTAAGTCTTTTTTGTTGCGTGCAGTGCAGACAGCTGAAAGTAGGTCATAATGTCACTTGCAAGTTGCAAGTGAAGCTACTATTAATATTTTATTGGACACGGATATTGTCAAAAATATGCTGAGTAAGCCACGAAACTATCTATGTGCTAATGACTGATTAGTTTTTCTATGATAATGTGCTAATTGCAAAGATTTATAAAAATCAAGTTGAAAAAAATAAGAGCAGTTTTTTAGATGGAGCTTTAATCATGTTTATTATTTTCGATGGTCATGGAATGCCATGATACTTAATGATGGAATTTTAGTCATAAATACTAAATGTAGTATTGACTAAAATTAGTTCAGGACTAGTTAGTTCAGACTAGGAACGCGCGCTATGAGAATGGGATGGAACCTTGTCAAATTGAGATGCGCACGGTACGCCTCGGTCAGCCACAGGGATATCCAAAAACACGGTGTCACGCATCCGAGGTGAGGGAACTTTTGCTGCAGCAACTTCAAATAAGATAACTATTAGTTGATTTAATTAAATTAAAATTAACTATTTGGTTAATTTTCGATTTACTTTGACAAGGTTCCGTCCCTTCTCATGGCACGCGGATTATACCTACTTTATAACGAACAAAGCGGTAGTGAAACGCCTAACGAGTCAAAGTTCTTGGGTTCATATCCAGGTAGGAGCAAATGGTTTTATGATCAGTCATTAATTCTTGTAGTTAGTTATTCAGTTAGATTTATGTGTGTAGTCCAGATTTATTTATTTATTTTTGTTAGTATTTATCAAGTTAATCACGTGGCATTCGCAATATTACTTACTTTCTCTAATATAAGTACTATTTATATTATTAACTTAACCTCTACTTATTCATTGGCTTTGACCGATTCACGTCTTTACCAATAACGGTGGCATATAAGCTACTATGCACTTTCAGCCGGCGATTGCTGAGGTTAAGCAGCTTTCGCCAGGGTCGCTCATGGAATGGGTGACCAAGAATGTATTAACTTGAGTTCCATCGTGCTGTTACTGAACTTTTCAGTCGACCAATTCGCATTGGGCACGTGACGTGAGAGTTATGTTATGGCCCGTCCTCCTTATCCATCCATAATTAAGGAAGGCCTGTGCAAAAAATCACGATGTTTTAATTGTCTGTTATAATTTTTGATACTTCCATTATAGAAAGCTTTTAAATACATCATTTTGTGAACAATATTTACATATGCTGCCTCGTTAGTGATGCGATAACCGGATTTTATGCAAGATAAATTATTTATAGAATAATCTTATTCATTATTTATTATGTCATGATATTTTCTATATTTATTAGTATTTCACTTCACACGTGATTTCGTAATCGTGTTTAAATCGATTTATTAAATTTTCTTTCCGTTGGATTTTGAATTTTAAATCACAATTCTATAAGATTAAAGCAGTTTTAGGATTGACTCTTAAGAGCGTTTATGCGCTATACTAGCGCCGCCAATCGAAAAAAAATCATATCCCTTAAATAGTAAATTGATAGTAATTGAAAAAAGATAAAATTGTAAATTGTGTTCTTCTAGTGTACTCCGAAGAAGTTTTGTGGTACTCTTTATCGCTTAAACAATATTTTTTAGTCTGTCGTTTAGTTTAATGAAGTTTTATTGCTAAAAGTGGCCACTTTTAGCAATAAACTAAACGACAACTAAACGACAGGTTATAAAATATTGTTTAAGCGATAAAAAGTACCACAAAGCTTCTTCGGAGTACACTAGAAGAACACAATTCACAATTTTGCCTATAATTGAGCACTGTGACTTTTTTTCGATTGGCGGCGCTAGTATAGCGCATAAACGCTCTTAAATAAAGTCAATGTAAATTGAAGAGCATCAAACGTGGTAGTGGAAGTGACAAGAGAAACCAGCGAGTTATATTAATGAGCTTTTTGTTTTACTTTTATAAATAAATAAATGATAAAGAAATATGCTAAATAAATATGTGACAGCATAGTTATTATATAATTTTTGACTTTGTTCGAAATCACTACGAAATTGCCCACGTAGAGATTTTAGTTTTCTGAAAATAATAAGACATACTGCATTTGTGATTATTACGTTTACTACGTAACTCTTCACGTTTTACGACGTATTGCATAAGCTAAGTGGTGATTTAGTTGTGCATAAATTAACATGCAAAGTGGAGGAAACATTATTCTTCGATTAATTTAGACATTTTCGTATACTGAACCTTAAATAATCTAACTATTACTTTTGACTAAAATGTAAAAATGAACTTTTTATATTCCTAAAATTACCTTTCACAATTTTCTGGAATGTTATGACTAAAATCTTATTATTTTTTTTAATACAAGATTTTTAATTATAAATAGTCTCGGTTATTTGTGATTTAATTTAAATATTAATGAAGTTATGTGAGCAAATGGCATAAAGTAAAAAGCTATATCCGCGGATAGCTTAGTTGGCACAGCAGCCCGGATTGCATAAATTCTATGGTTCAAATCCCAGTTGTAAATTCAATTTATACAATGTAATCCCCGCAATTCTTGCACAATGTAGGTTAGACATCAGTTTTCAATAGAACTATTACAGTATGTGCACTAAACCAAGGCGTAACATAAGGTACATTGATATACGATTGTGTTCATAAGAACAATGATTAATATTGTTTGCTCAAGACTCTTACTGCAAACCGGACATAATCACCCAAGATTATAATCTTACGTACAAATTGAAAAAGGGTGTTGTAAATGTCTCCATTTACAACAAGAGAGATCAAAGATGATGATAGAGATGTCAAAGCTTGTTGTTTCTTAACTAAACATATTTATGACCAAACTTAAACTTTGTAGTAGGTACGATAGATGTTTAAAAAAGAAATGTAAAGGAACTCGATGGTGCATGGGTTGGCGTGATCGCCTTAACTTTCGTAAGGGTCAGTTATGGGATGGGTAACCAAACATTTATTATCTTGACCTCCTCCGTGCTTCGGAAGGCAATTTAAGTCTTGGTCCCGGTTGCATTTGCAGCTCAGTGCATTGTAGAAGCCATTTAGGTTTCTTGATTAAGTATATTTGCATAAAATCTGTTCTCAAAAGTAGCGTCATGTTAATAATTAACGGAACGCTAATTAACTTGCTTGTCCGGTTATCGTCTAGTACTTATTATGTTTGACGTTTTTAATATAATAGCCATTAATAACCATCATGTCAATCAAGCTATGAACATTCTAAGCTATAGATAGGCTTGAGATTACAAGCTTTATGACCTGTGATAAATTAAGCTAACTTTACTGGTGTTACATAAACTATGCTGTTTAGCATGTTACATTCTAGTTAGGTAACATTCAACAAATAGGTACTCATTAAAGATCTAGACACACTTGTAGGATAATTGCATTATGGTAAAAATATGTGGGCACTCACTCATTGTGCCCACAAATTATGTTGCATAAATACTTTTCATGCTGAACTTTTTAAAAGTTAAAGACTCTATTGTTTAGTAATATAATACCTATAGTTTGTCTAAAGACTTTCATAGGTTTCAATCAAATAGTAGGTATAGTGTTTTGGTTATGGTATGGTAACAAATTGAGGTTATTCAGATTCGCACAATTTAAAAAAAATTAAATACGGTTCTAATAATGGCTGGACCGATTTGGCATTGTCATTTTTATTGAAAACGTAAAAGAAAAAATTTAAAATATGGAAAAAAAGGAAAAGCTGAACGACCTATAGAATTTTTGTATGAACTCAATAACAAATCTCACAATTTACGATGAATATGTTTTAGGCGAAAAAGAGAAAAAGCGTGAAAATAGAGAATAGGTACCTTAATAAATGATTATTTATTACACAAAATTATTTTACAAAATGATCCCAAATTTGACTACTTAAATAGACAGGATAACATAGGTCATTAAATATTTATTGACAACGATGAAGGTAGCGTTAGGTGTTGTTACTTCACCAAAAAATCGATAATTTAGTATCGTATTAAATCTTAATAACTTGTCATAAAACTTCAAGTTGCAAAAATAAATTATCTATAAAATGGACATTAAAATTGGTAAGCGTTAATAAAACCACGTAAATATCCAATAAGTAGGTAATTTTATGTCAGAGATTTTGATTGATGACAAAGATGTGGATATGTTCTGTCTTTATGTTATACCGAAATCGATGTAACTAATAAATGTCAAGTAATTTCATTCATTATTGAAAGTCTAAGCAATAAATAGTATTGAGTATTGGCATTTTAAACATGAAGATACGTTGCCAAACATTAGATGAGTTTCAGAATATTTAGACACAATTCCAAAAAATACTTTCACTGATGTTGCTGTGATTTTGATTATTGCTGACATTAATTACTTGCTGAATTATATAACTTTCATACTCTTCCGCTTATCATTCGATGTAGGTATGTTTTTGTGCATAAAAAATCTTTATTTCCTATCTCATGAAAATTGCAACTCAGTTGTTCGCTGTAAACAATGTTAATAACTTATTTTAATACCTAATAAATTTAGTAATTCAATCACCTTTTCTCACTTATGCTCTGAAATCTTATCATTCCATTTGAAAAAGGAATGCGGGGCGTTCCACATTTCCGAGGGGGTCTGGTTCATCACATTCTAAATTTAAAATTCAGGCCAGGAATGAATTTCAATACTTACTTCCCGCACCAGCACCGGGTGCGGGAAGTAGGTACAGTGCGAAGATGATCTGGGTGGTCTGCGGCAACTTCTTTTTTTTGTTTTAGCTGTTCACAAAAACAAAAAAAGCAAAGGCACATTTGCACCATACAGCCATAACTTTAGTTCCTTTTTTCTGGCACGCAAGCCAACGACAAGACAGTTAATATTATAAAGGTAAAATTATTTAATAGGTACTATAATAACGATACAATAAAAAAATGGTGCGCACAGAGTATATTACTATAAGAATAAATAAATATTACATTGTATTGTACCAGATTTATCAGAGACAAATCCTCTAAGTAATCTTGAATTATGTACAGCGCCATCTACCGCCGAGAAGCGAAATGAGATGGGTTTTTTCGTCTCGGCGGTAGATGGTGCTGCACGTAATTCAAGATTACTCAGAGGATTTGTCTATGATAAATCTCATTTTGCTTTTCGGCGCTTCAGCGATTAAACTGCTGGAATGCAGCCAAAAAAAAACTGGCGGGAATTAAATTTAATTAAGTTTCAATTGAAAAGTTTTTTATTTCCTCGCATTTCTTGAGAAAAGCACTATACAAGCCTTGTTCTGGAAGCTACTTGCATTGCCTCGAATGATTAAAGCCCTCGCCTGCGGCTCGGGCTTCAAACCATCCTCGACAATGCAATCGCTAGCTTCCCGTTCACGGCTGTAATGTACTATTACTTCTTACATTGTTTGATGGACTCGACTTTGATACTGATAAATTATAACAAACATAGATATCATCTGTAACTCTTATCACAATTATTTCAAAGCTTACAGCATCTATTTGTTTCAAAATCAATTTATTCAGAGAATTGAAATAGCAATTCAATGAATATAATTATTGTTAGGAGATACAAACTATCATTTTCATTAGATTTGTACATTTCGTTGCGCCTACGCATAAAATGATTGATCCGCCAAGTTACAATGCGTTGAGAATATTAAATGTAATTACACTCTAAAGTCATCATGATGGCGAAGTTATAAAATATAAAATCAGCGAACTGATAATTTAATGTTTTAGCACAATTTATTATTGGATAACGTAACGCAATCGCATTGGATTTTCGTGTCCCATTCAGACTGTGATGTAAATATAGTAGCGATGACAGGCAAATTATTGGGAAAAACTTGTTTTGAGTGCTGGTAATGAAGATTTTGACATACATACCTACTTCAAATTTATAATGAGGATTGGTTAATTTACCTATCGAGCTATGTTGCCTTTCTAGACTTTAAAAATATAGTTAACGTGATGAATCTAGATAGTTGCTATCTGTACAAACTAGACATTAATTTCACCAACCACCACACCTCTCTCATACACCTAGCATTGCACACCTTATTGTTATGGTAATATTTATTCATTCTTCTGTATTATTTTTTCTTTCTTACTTGTCCCTTAGCATGATCAGTGAAACACAATAATACGAACTGTCAAATTACGATGGATTTTGATAGTTGTGTCGATAAAGCTAACTATATCATAATACTCGTATCATGTTCCGGTATAGACATGCTAGAGGGGCTGGATTTCGTTTTTAGGACAATACGTTTTACTTGCTTATTTATTTTCAAAGTTTAAGCACGCCTTCAATCGCACCCCCGTTATATAACATCGAAGATCGATAAACGTCGAGTTATTTCCCGATTTGTAATCGAAATCTCGAGTAGGAAGCGTCCGCGTGTTGCAACTCCGACCCGGGGCGCTTTCTCTTTGTCATGTGCCGGGTGCGCTTAGGGTTGCCAATGCGCTTGAGATACCTATGGATAAATAAAAATAAATAAATATTTCACAGAAGTCTCAATTTATTCTCAATTTATTTTTGTGTAACTGTTTTTATGAGTGCAATAAAGAGTATAATCATTTAGTCCCATGGTACACGGCCTTTGACCTTGTGCAATAGTAACACAATTTTATTCATACTCATGCTAAACACACAATAAAAACATTATGAGTTTAGAATATCCCTAAAATTAGTTTATCGTCATTACTGAACAAAAAAGTTTTTTTATTTACCAGAGCTTTCATCTAGGGGTGAGATATGGGATAAAAACCTAGGACTAGGTAGGATCGTTGCCACAGAACAAAGAAAAAATATTTTCTCCCTGTGATCATTACCATTGCAATTTAAATCAAAATTAGAAACCGCATAAAATGTGAAACAACCAAAGGCATGAAGACAATGCAATTATATTCAGAAAACCAACTAAATTCAAATCAATAAAATATGTATCTATAAGTAACTGGTATCAACGATAGTAATTTAGATGTACGAGTGTTACTTATTTTTACAAGAAAAGTTGTAAAGGGATAAGTTATTTATAGGAAAAAACGCTGGATACAACACATGGCAATGATGTATGAAAATAATGTTGAGAAAATCTAGTTTTCCCGTTCTTACCAACCCTAAGCAGACTCTTCTGTCTAAGCTTGATGCAGGAGCGGCTTCAGAGAATGTTAAACAGATTCCTTGTTTTAAACATAAACTTTATTGCGCGCACGCGGAATATTTAACAGTGACACTATCAAAACACTGAAATAAATCTTGATCGCAGTATTCAAATAAACTAGTTACAGGCTATTGTCACTGCCTAAGTTAATAAGTGAATAGAAGGGACGATGTAGAGTTAAGCTAAGGTTTCCTAGGATGACAGTGTCGTCATATTACGGCCGTAATTTAGCGGCGTAGAACGTTTATCTATGTAAAAAATATGGCGCGGCGAATTGTTTACATAGACAACTTCTACGCCCGGCCGCTAAATGACGGCCGTAATATGACGGCACCGTCATCCTAGGAAACCCTAGCTTTTTGATATGATAGATATTATTTCATTACGACCTCCCTCCGTGGCAGAAATGGTCAGGATACCAGGATCAAATCCCGAAAGGATTTTTTTTATATATTTTTAAAGTAACCTTTAGTACTGGATTAAAGGGAATAATTATACAGTTTGTTGGTTAGAATAATTGGTACTAAAAATAGGCCTTGGCATTGCAATGATTGAGTTAGAAGTCAGGAAACCCCACTATCAAATCTTAGGAATGAATTGCAAATGACATACTAGTATTACACAAGCAAATGAACTTGTGAGTTGTTTTTGTATGTATGTACATCACCCATTTTTGATGTCCCCACTGCTGGGGCACAGGCCTTCCTTATGGATGGTAAGGAGGATGGGCCATAAACCACGCGGGCCCAATGCGGATTGGTGGGTGTTAACGACTGCAAATGCAGCCGGGACCAACGGCTTAACGTGCCTTCCGAAGCACGGAGGAGCTCGAGATAATATTTTTTTGGTCACCCATCCTATGACCGACCCTTGCGAACGTTGCTTAACTTCCGCAATCGCTGGGCCAGGCGCTAAACCACTGCGCCACCGAGCTCCACTGTATGTATGAGTTTGTGAAGAATAAATTATTTTCCAATTTTGTAACGAACACATTGCGTTTCTATAAAAGTGTTTCATTTAAAATAACATTGTTATCGTGTCAGCGATCTAAAAACTAGAAAATTGTCGTCGAGTGTAACATCAAAAACTCGATGTCGAAGCAGATATCGTTATTACAGTATTGCGTTACGAGACAAATTTTTGCCTAATATCATGTTTGTGCGCTTGCGCAGTTTTAGACCTACTTTGCGCGATTTTGTAATCGCAGCATCATTCCCCTTAAACAGGTTGCATCTGGGCACAGTAACATCATTATTTGATATATCGATCAATTAGTCACTTTAATCATTAAGATTTTCATCATCTTTCTTAATTATAGATTGCAAAACAGTCATGTTTAATAAATTATTAGTATTAGAGATAATTAATTTTCGTCTATTTTAATTATCATTGCATGGGAGCGGCTTAATCGTTCAACTGTTCTCAAATAGTTTTACGTAACTATTATCAGATTGAAAATGTTATAATTATTATTCACCTTTGTCTTCTTGTAATGGTTTTATTAAGAGAATGTTAGAATGTTCTTATTTGAGATACAACCTATCAATCTGATATAAAGTACGAACATCTAATTTTAATAGCAGGCCTTTACTAATATTTATTTTGTGTCAGTACAAATATTTATGAATTGTACTGTTTAATTTATTATACTCTTTATTGCACTCATAAAAACAGTTACACAAAAATAAATTGAGATATGTACACAAAGGAGGACTTATCTCTAAAAGAGATCTCTTCCAGCCAACCTGAGAACGTGTTCGAGATTTCGATGTTAAGCGGGTGACATAAAGTGCAAAAATTAAATTATTATTTATATTCGGTATAGACAAAGCGATTACTTATCAGCTTTCGTTCTGCAATAAAATGTTGATTTTTATGTCAAGAAATATTTATGAAATCAAACCATACCTACAGTTTGTTGGGTAGGACAGAAGAACCTAACAATTTAACAAGTAGATAGAATGGTAGATTGATATGACGCATATTTAAGCAAAGATACATTTCCTCGTTCCTATTAACTTCCTCTTTGCACAGCCGCAGTCCTGACCCGCAGCGTGTTTGGAAGCAGTATATAATGTGTAATTATAATGAACAGTGAAGTAATTTATCAGATCGCACGTAACTTGGGTCGTGGAAACGGGTCGCGGGACCAATGAGAAAATATTGTGCAACCATTGATGCGCGCGCGCTTGTTGTGGTCATATTGTCGAAGAACGGCTCTTCTTGGCACGTGTGCACTCAATCCTTGAATAAGTTAAAAAAGTACTTATAGAAAAACTATAAAATAATATTAGGAGTTTAATAAGTATATGAAATTGCCGTATTGTATAGAGAATTTTAAAGAATTTGCATTTTCCACTAACATTGTCCTAATTTATTTAACAACCATGAAACGCCAATGTTTTAAATTTTTTTTGTAAGTACCTACAAATGTATAAACACTCAGCTAACTAATGCCACATATGCATCGTTTTAAGTGAAAAAATAAGTATCGGCTAAGTTACAACGAGTTAAGTGGTCATTTCTGCTAACGAAAAAAGGAGTAACTTTTAAGATACTTTCTTAAGACATACATTTTAAAATATATTTCAGTTTATTGTTGCTAAAGTATACAAAAAGTTATCGTATCTAAAAGTTATTTGAACTGGCAAATACGATAACTTTTTCAGCGGCAAAATCGCTACGGAGTCTTGACGTGCAGGGAAGAAAATTAGAAATATTTTTACTACTGATAGTGGGCCGTCATGATCATAATTCGAAATAATAACAAGTACCTAACTGAAGTATCTTTATCATCATAGAAGATATGAGAGCCTCTGCGTGTGAGAAAAAATTGGCTCAAATTCATACTTTAATTAACCCCTATTATTAGACTACACCACGTTATTGCTCTGATCCCAATGTAATCTAATCAATTTACAAGCCCAGCACTTCTATGGAAAACCTACTGCAGTACGTCACCGTTGAGACGACGAATAGGATGAGGGTTCCCAGCACATCTAAAGTCGAATTAACTAGGAAATCCTACTGCGTGTACGTCAAGACATATTGAAATGCTAAATCAGTTCGTCACAGCCTGCGGAGCCCTTCGAGGGACGTATTGCACTAGAGTTTCCATTAAGCGATCCTGCAACATCCCGGAATCTCCAGTGATGACGAATCTATCGAAAAGGCATTTGAATACATAGGTCGTAAATAAATACCTACCTATATTTTGTTCTATTTCTGTAAAAAGTGTCACGATCATGACTCATGGCTCTTTAAAAGAAAGCATTCTGATAAGTAATTTTGTGAAATTCAATGTTCATTAAATAAAAGTGTCCATATCAGTGGGAAGACGCACGAAACTCAAATGAGCCATGTTTATTTCGTTCGCAATCATCTGCAACGAAGCACGACACACTTATTATACGACGAACGAACGTAATGCTCTTAATAACGTTAAGATATGTGAAAATACCGCGTCGTCCTATTGTAGTCTGGTCAATTTTCTTATACACCTGTAGTTTATTGCCCCCCTTTTTTGATTGCGTAATGTTTAGTGTCAGGAAGTAGAATTTGTGAATGATGTTAATGAGAATAGCTGATGCTTTGACGTTTCAAATGTCTCTTTAACTCACAAAGGAGTCTATTTTCATATGTGTTTTATTTCTTATAATAGGTATTTTAGTTTAACATTATCTCTAGTTAAAAAAACATAATAGAACTTATCAAGAAATATGTTACCTATGTATGCTCTTTAAAGTAATTAATTATTTATTATCCTCTTTTCCAGATTTCGCTTTGCCTGGTGTTGGTGTCTACATGTGCCGAACCGGATCCGAAGAAGTATAAATCCGATGTAAAAGATAAAAGCAAAGCAGTTGAAGCAAGTCTTACGGACGAAGAAAGGAAGTTCTTGAGAGAGGTTGAAGCAAAATTCGGAATAAAATCTGACATTCCCTTAGAAGAGACGACGAGTGATAAAGAGTTATTGGATAAAGATGTAAAAACCAACATAACTTCTCTCAATGCTCCATTTCCAGCTGTGATAGCCATAGAAATTGTAAATGACACAGACAAAAATACAAAGGGGAAAAGAACAATTGATGCTAATTTAGGATATGGTTATAGAACAAACAACGGATATACTTACACATATTTCGGCAAACAACCACAAGAAAAAGGCAAATATATGATTTATCCCTATTCGCAAGAAGATATTCCTCCATCTCGCCCTACCCCGTACAATTCTGAATATTCTCATCAAGGAAAATATACGACATCTTCACCAAATGTTGAGATTCAGCCGTCCCGAGCTTACGAACTTGTGGATGTGAAAGAAGAGCAGACCTCTTATAATCACCAAAATTCAAATAATTATGAAAATATTAGAGGATTGATTTCACCACCCCCTCCGTATTCTTCAAGTGCATCGAATCATGGAGCTCCAAATCCCACTTTCTACACCACATACAATGGTCAACAATTTTCAGGACTGAGCGGGCAGTTTCCTACGGTAATGTCCAACTACTTAGTAGAACCATCACAGTTACTTAAAAACCCACAATATCAGAGCGCTGGTTTAAACCAAGAATACCTTCGCAATCATGGCTCCCAGCTAGAACAAAGGGTTGTACCAGTTTTAGTACTGAGGGTGCCAAGCTCTTACCTCAAGAAACCTTCAGCTGAACTTTACTCTGGTCCATCGAACAACTATCCAGTGTCGAATTATTTGAACAATGTCAATTTGCAAGAGGTCGTTAACAATTATTTCAAGAAAATTGGTTATTCTTTCGCACCTCAAGTTATGGCCTACCAGAATTCATTTTTGTCACAGCCTGCTTCGACTCCAATAGCGGCTCCAGCCCAGAATTATGAGCCACAGAACTATGCTGCTCCTTACGTTCACCCGTCATACACTCAAGCGGATTATTCAGGCGTCCAATACTCAGCAGTACAGCCAGTCATGGCTAAATACCCAACCACTTATTCTCGTCCACAATACTATGTACAGATGACTCAATCTCTCTACCAGCAGCCTGAGCAACAACATGAATATACCTACCGATACGTGCCTCAATCTCAAAGTCAGGGTCAATCTTATTATGTACAACCACAATATCAGTCTCAAGTTGAAGAGGCAGCACCTCAAACCAATGTTGAGTCTGGACACGAAGCAGCAGAACAAGCACCCCTAAGTAGTTCTGCAGGTCATGCCGAATATGGTGTTCCCCAAACTGTTAATTACGAAAGCGCTGCACCTTCTGCGGAATATGGTGCTCCAGAAACTCACGAACAACAGCAATCTGTTGCTCAGCAAGCCCAATACGAAACATCCCAAACAGCTAGTCAAGAATACGGAACACCGAAAGAACAGAGCGTCGAGTACACTCCCCAAAAGACCGACTCTACTGAATATGGACCGAGCAAAGTTTCTCTACCAGTTTACAGTGCACCACAAGTAGCAAGACCTCAATACGGTCTGCCAAAATACACTATCCCCAAAGAAACTCTTGCTGCATACCAAGCTCAGTTGAATCAAAATGCGGCTAAGTATAGCTTTAGAGCTGGAGCACAAAACTACTACTACCCAAAACAAGTGAGCGATGACTCAGCCAGTAATACTCTGGTGCTATCTGAAAATTATCCTGACAAGGACCATACCCTCGCAACAGTGCTGCCACTCAGCTACAAACGAGAGAGGAAGCCTGCGACCGTACAGACCATTAGTTACGTAACTCCTGTTCCTCACAAATACCAATCTCCGTACAAAGTAATGGTGCCACAAACAGTTCTCAAGAACCCTGATACCGAGAAGGTTTCTTACGTCAATTCCCATTCCCTACCATACACCAAACTCGTGAGCCAAGAATACAATCCCGAGGCTGAGTATACTGTACCCAGCCATTACTCTCCACCGATGGGTAAGCAGAAACCATCTAACTACCCCAGGAATTATCATTCTCACCCTAAACGTAATGTCAAGTCTGAAAGCAAATCAGAGAGCACGACACAACTGAAGAAACATGCCGACTCGAGTGACAACAAAAAGAAATCAGCGTAGTTGAAGATTTTTATATTTAGTTAAGAAATTGTAAATACTAAAGTTAAGACAATATTATTTGATAATTTGTGAATATACAGACACCAGTTTAGAGTGATGACTGGGAGTTCTTGTTAAATTTTGTTGTGAAATTGTTGTATAGTTATTAAGTTATTTATTATGTTTGAAAACGAACATATTTTACAACAATTCCGGTAAACATAACAGAATATGTGAAATAAGGAATGATTTTTGATTTGGCAATTAATAAAATGTTAATCTTATTATAACATGGCTGTATTGAAGTGCAATAATATATGTTAACGTATGATTCTTAGAAAACGAATTGTTATTTTTTCAATTACACATAATATGATTAATTTGTACTGGTTTATTTATTTCATTGTTTGTTTTTTTATTCTTTTATTATTTGGGGGCCTTTAAAACTTATGGTCATGTCAGCCCCATCATAACCTAATCTAAAACTACCTATCCCATTACGTTACCCTACTTTCAACACTATTTAGAGCGAAACAGAATTCTAGCCTCATCGCTGGTCCGAGAGGACAAAATGTCATGGAACATGCTTACATTTCTTGCATTTAAGTTAGTTCTGCCATCACCTCTCATCTCATAAATGGCTTAAATTTAAACAAGGGCGTATTTTCCTAGGTCCTCTTCTTACCAGCTGCACCAGCAAACTATTCTACCAAAAGTTTAGTCTTCTTTTACCTTTTTCTGTTAGTCAACAAAACCAAGAAAACAACAAATACACACATCAACTTTGTCTAGGGATACAGGTGTTACTTTCATACAAACGAAGGTCACTTTGAAGCCTTGGTTTTCTGCCAGTGATGTACTGTGCTGTGATCTGATGATGGCTATCCAGGGAGTGAATGGAGGAGATTCAGATCGCTATACACACCTAACTGATCTGACCAGCATTCTTAAAGATTAATGGACATGTTTAAAAAATCGCGAAAATAACATGAAAATGTATGGAAATCCTGAAACTGAGAACTCTGACCCATCAATCTTTTAGAATGCTGATCAGATCAGTTGGGTGTGTATAGCGATCTGAATCTTCTCCGTTCACTCCCTGGATAGCCATCATCAGATCACAGCACGGTACATCCCTGGCAGAAAACCGAGGCTTCAAAGTTACCTCGTTTGTATGAAAATAACACCTGTATCTGTATCCCTAGACAAAGTTGATGAGTATATACCACAAATAATAATAATGGTCAATTTTATCTTTATTATCTTTCAGTGTATTGAGTATTCTACAATTAGTTAGATTGAGGTTAAATCTCTATTCATCCTCTTTTTGATAACTTTAATTTCACAATTCATTTTATCGAATCACTAACAATAATCTGAGGGCCTACTCAAATTTCCAATCTACTAAAATTATCGCTAGTAGAATAGAATTATAAAAAAAAAACAAATTGACTGAATTTTTTTTATTGGTAGGAATAAGCTCCCTTATTAATAGAAATAAGTTTCTGAATTTTCGGTTGCGTGAAAATAAATCTAATATATACTCATCAACTTTGTCTAGGGATACAGGTGTTATTTTCATACAAACGAGGTAACTTTGAAGCCTTGGTTTTCTGCCAGTGATGTACCGTGCTGTGATCTGATGATGGCCATCCAGGGAGTGATTGGAGGAGATTCAGATCGCTTTACACACCCAACTGATCTGATCAGCATTCTAGAAGATTGATGGGTCAGAGTTCTCAGTTTCAGGATTTCCATACATTTTCATGCTATTTTCGCGGTTTTTTTTAAACATTTCCTTCAATCTTTTAGAATGCTGGTCAGATCAGTTGGGTGTGCATAGCGATCTTAATCTCCTCCGAACGCTCCCTGGATAGCCATCGTTAGATCACAGCACAGTACATCCCTGGCAGGAAACCAAGGCTTCAAAGTTACCTCGTTTGTATGAAAATAATACCTATATCCCTAGACAAAGTTGATGTGTGTATAATATTATATTATAATATATGGGAATAATATATGTTGTAACTCTATTCTACTAGCGTATGATCATTCTACTAAAATTAACGCTAGTAGATTTGAACTTGAAATAAGATTGCAACAGGGTTGGTTTGGTAGAATGTCATATTGGTAGTTTTTTCATCGGTCATCGGTACTTTGTCTTGGGGGCTGACACGATTAATATAGTGATGTAGGTTGAGTTTCTCAGTGGGATCACTTGTAATAACTAAGTAGTGGGACAAAATTGGTGAGACTACAAGTCAAACATCGCAATTTCTTTCTCATACAAATCCAAAGTTATGGTTTGGTAGGCGTTTCTAGCCGAGCTATATCTTTATAATGTAATAGAGCATATAATTTGTAAGTACAAAAAAACATACAACCGAATCGAATCCCTTCATGGAAATTTAATTTCAAAGAAATTGGCTCACTAATTTAGAAAATATAGGTAGTTATTTCTTTTTAAACAAAATAATTTTTATTCGTCATTTTTTTATCGATTATTCATGGATTACTTAGATTCATCCCTTTTCGCGCTTGCACTTTATCAAGGGACACTTATATTATTAGGTCCGATGGTTTGGCCATTATAATTTGGGTTTAATGTTTGCCATGGCCTATTTTTTGTCGTTATTTTTCGTTAACAATTTTGTCTCACAGCATCGAAATGATTATGAGCTGAACATCTAAGCAATTGCTGAGATATTTTGTATAGGTGATTTACCTACAATTTATTTATTAAATCTGACTTTATTATTTATCAATTATCACCCGCTGATCTTTAACTAAATGCGAATGAATGTGAAATGAAATGATGTGATTTGTTATACCTTACATTATTTCCCTGCCCTTAGGCATCCCTCCTAAGTATACTTTGGGGTTATTTCAACCTTAGTATTTTTATCTTTTCGAGTAAAAATTAATAAGTAATTGGTAGTTTATTGTGCTTTTAACGCATTTTTTCTTTTGTTAATTTAAGGATCATTGTGTGTACGTCTATATTTTTGTCGCATACACGCGAAAAAAGCGAAAAAAACGAAGCGAGTGAAAAATAAAGATTTATTTTGATGCATATTTTTTTTAAAACTGGAAAGCATTCAATTGAACGAATAGTCTTAAACTCTTATTATACGGGTACTGCATCATATATTAACATTTAAAACTTAAATACACATACTCACACTCGAACACACACATATCCATACACACACACACACACACATCTACATACAGCATTTTATAATTTCATAATGAATCAAAAATTATACTTCTATTATAATAATATAATAACTGTACATGGGTATAAATGCTTAAAAATTTTGTCTCTTAAATGGGGTGGGAGGTGGCCTGTATTACAGATCTCCAATCTGTAATACAGGCCCCTTGGGGATCCTAGTATGGACTCCAGTCTCACAAAGGTTTTATCTAGTATAGTTACGTATTATAATAACCTTTGTGAAGAGTAAATAAACAATATTTATTTATTATTTATTTAATATATTGATAAGAAAAGTATAAGCAACCGTATCGCCGCAGCAGGAACACAATTAGTCGCCGTGTCCTGTGTTACGCAACTGATTAAACGACGAGCGAGGAAATCGCGTTTTTCCGCTACAACTTAGCTGACACACAGATGGTAAGTTTGACAAATAATATGATTTTACGGTCACTTTTTATTCACTACATTTTTCGGGAATGAATAAAGGTAAATAAAAAAAGGACTTTTCTGTATACATACTTAATTTTTTTTTAGAGTTAACGTGGTCGCAAGTAATCACAATAGAATTGGTACTAAAGACAGTTGGAGTGACAAAACCGCTTTGGCATATTTTCAAAGTCCCAAATCCTGTCCCTGATAGCTTTTCTGGAGTTGATTTAAAATTTTCAGCTGATATTAATGATGATATTTTTTGTATGTGTTTGTATATTTTTTATAAATTTTTCATCATAATTTATCTATTATTAGTTTTAGGTCACGAGTACTTTATTGTTTTACCCTTCGCGTGACCGTGTCACGTGACACCGTTTCTTTAAGTTGCTTTATAATCGATAACCAACTATACGTATTATTGCACTTTGATATTATGCTGATATATGAAAGCTTCATTCCTTTAAATAAATTCATACAGTAAAAATAATAATATGCAAGTTCAAATGTCTCTTCTCTCGTAGTAGTTTGACGCGATCGATGTTTCTACGTCGTTGTATTCGCCATTCTCAAGAGCCGTATGCTCGATCCCATAATGATAGCTTACGGGGCAAGCTCGTGCTTTCCTGATCTTCAACCGGTATAGGGTCGGCGCGGAAAATTGCGGAACTACTGGCGAGAGTGAAACCTGCTACCTACCGACCCACCTTACTCTGAGTCCTACCCTAGGAAATTCTTAGGGCTACCTCATCATCGTCTAAACAGTCCATTGTTATTCTGCAGGACGTAGGGCTCGGCCATATTATTATTATTTGAGTGTTAGAGGCTCTGCAGCTCTGATAAAGCTGTAGTCACAGTGACCTAAAAGATCTATTGTGACTCGCCACCTAATAATAGTAACTTTTTAAGCCCTACGGCGTCCATGAAATCTAGTATCTTCCTGGATTTAAGAGTTTTTATTTCCTCCGAGTCGCTTACGTGTCGCTCTAGATCATGGGTCTCCAAACTTTTTAGAAAAAGGGCCAGACTTACTCCTCCACGAAGTCCCAAGGGCCAGGGTCTAGCTAGCTCACCAACATACTGTAAATTACAGTATTGTTGGTACGATCCGGCCTGCTTTGGCGGGCCGGATTGTTGGTGCTCGCAGGCCGGATCTGGCCCGCGGGCCGTAGTTTGGAGACCCCTGCTCTAGATGATGCTACGCTTGTAGATTAGGGGTCCACAATCACATAAGAGGTGCTTAAGCATTTCCTCTTTGCTCCTCTTTGCAATATCTGCAAACGTCAGCATCACTCAATTTCATATGAAAAAGATATTTGTTTAGTTTGCAGTGTCGAGTTCGAAGTCGAGAGTTCGAAGGCTCTGTACCCTTAGCACGAACAGCTATCGAATTCATATTTATAATGTATGTGCCCCCTAGCCAAAGTAAATTTTGCCAATTTTTGTTATCGCTCCTCTCGAAGTATGGATTTGACGTTTTAAAATTCGAAACCTTATGTCAATCCCATATATGTTTGAAAGCAAAACGATAACGAAGATTTGAAAATGTTACTTTGACTATTTGGTTTTACAAGTGTGTAGTAATTAATTTCTAAAATTATTAAATAACTAATAAATTAATTAATTAGTGTTTCGTGGTAAACCACATCATACATATTTTAACTGCAATCATCTTGAATTTAACAATTGATTTGAAATATCAAATTATCTATCTAATAAGTTGCATAAAACAAGACTTAACTGGAACCTATGAAACAGACCCTAAATATATTCGCAAAAAGATAACAGTAGACTTGATACCTAATCAATAAATAAGTAGCTGTAAGTATTAGATATTCGCTATCAAAATATTTTCTTGATGTATTGTCTTAAAATCAACCCTACGCAGGCTGCGTAATTAGAGTTACGTTTATCGCAGCAAAAGTGTAATTTCTACGGCCAACGTTTACAAGATTATGCGTTGGTTTAACCACAGAATACTTAATCGTAGTAACGTTTAACACTCTGTGGTGAGATTTGTGGTTGTGTAGCTTGTGTGCCTATTAAACGGTCTATTGTGGTAAATAAACCATTATAGTCCATTGAAGCTGAACGCTCTGTTAATGTTTTTCATAATTAGTATGCTTTGCTTTTTACTACATATTGTTTAATCCTATGTCACCTTATTTTAAAAGATTATTAAAGTTAGTCCTGGCTTAAAACTAATGTTGTCTTTATTATTTGTTGAAAGGTTAACAGATACAGCATCAGTTTTAAACCGTGTCTAAATATAGTCCATGTAATAAAAAATCTGTATAAAAAGTAACATAGTCTATGGAGATCAAATAACTTATTCTTGCGAATAAAAATAAATTATGATGAAACTTTGTTGCATTAGGATTTGACGCTTATAAAAAAAATAACATACGAAAGTTCCGAACAACTCGCTGCCCATTATTATTTTAATTCAAATAAATTAAAAGATTCATACCATCTGCTATGGAAAATAGCAGATTTCTATAGCAGTCTTGCCATTCTAATAAATAACTTTCTATAAGTATATTTGCAATTCCCTTATAATAGGCTGGTATGTCGCAGCGCCACGACTTGATTTACAAATTGGCCGATGAAGAAGATCCTACTGTTTTAATTTAATTTTCAACACAGGCCTCACCACAAAATATTTCAAAACACTATTCAACAAGTGTTAGACACTGTTTAAATGTGATGCTGTCACTTTTTTGACAGTATTGTCTGAAAGAGACAACATCACATTTGTACATAGTCTACATTAGACAGTGTTTTAAAATCTTTTGTGGTAAGGCTTTGGTAAGGCCGGGAATATATTATAGTAAAGTGCTAACTTTTAACGATGACTTACTTAATTAGTACCTAGCCGGTTTTAAAACATGTTCAGTTTGAATCCCCAAAAGATTCTCAAAAATCAATACTTACCTACAATTTTTTTTTGCCATATCTTATGTTTTCAATGACTGACCTAGAAGGGATGAGTGAACAAAGGTGTTATCTGCCAAAACTAAAAAAATCTACTTTTTTGCATGAACATAGGCTTTAAGTGATGACAAATAAACTGATGAGCTCAAAAAGCAAATTTTGATCCGTGTCAAAAATACAGACCTCAGCAAAGGTGTTAACTGACAAACATGCACACCTACATTTCAGGCTTTAATATAAATTTTCAAACTCTCACAACTCATTTTGAACTTTTTGTTAGTTAACACCTTTTTCCACTCACCCCTACTGGACAAATAGTCACAGCGTTGATTGTCGAATGCACCTAGGTGAATTACCTAGGTGAATTACCCAGGTGAATTAGGTAAACTACAGGAATATTTTGTTGAAGCTATATACGGACTCGGTCTGCACACGGCTTTATTATTAAATAGTTTCAGAGACATGTTTTAAACAAGTCCTTTTATTTATTCTGTGGTTTTACTGCATATTAAAAGTCATGAATAAAATTATGGAAAAACAGCAACATGCAAATATATATCTAGTAGGTAATGCGTTTTATATCACAGTTGTTATATTGTAAATGGCGAGCCCTGCAAGTTAGCTTTCTAGTTTATGCAAATATTATTTATAAACAAAATGCCTTAAGGATAGTTCCACCCAGCAATAACAGTACAATGGCATTTCACTCGTGAAGATGAGGAAATGATTTGAATACAAGTGGGAGGAAGTCGGATGAGATCTTATAATATACAAAAGGTCAGTAGGCGTTGTTATAGCTGCGAAATAGATTTAGTACTAAATTATAATACATCATACATCTTACTATAATCATATTATAAAACGAATTAAACAAGCCCAAACATTACATGGTTTTATTACAGAGTTTTTGTGGCCTACTTCCGGCTCCATAATCAGACCCTGTATACCTATGGGTGTGTTATTTTTAGCAAGACGCAACCAGACTTCATTATATTGTGAATTTGACATAGAAAAGTCCCTCTAGGTACTGTAATTTATTTATTTATTTTATTTTATTGTTAAAGGTACAATAACAGAATACAAACTATTACATTGCAATCTACATTAAAAAGCACTTTTTAAATTTATATCCCTATAACAATTGTACACATTATAATGTAAGTGTTTGATGATTGAATCACACGAGCCGAAAGTATATCGTGTAAATGTCAAACGCAGCTAATGCCATAGCTACAAGCAAGCAAAGTATTTTGGTCACCCATCTGATTGCCAAACTTTGCTTAAGTTTGCTGCAATGAGCTTTATTGCAGGTGTTACTATTGTTGTGTAATCCAAGTGAGGGATCACTTTCATCGGGCGGCGCTCATCGGAAAGTGTTATTCTCCGGGTGTTGGCGGTTCAGGCGCGCTCTATGCTGGGGCTAGAGCTTCTCAAACTGTAGACTATGCTCGTAGGGGGTGAGGTGAGGCAAATCTAAAATATACTAAGTACTAAAAGAAAAGTTTAATTTATTGTAACAATTGTATCTTTACGACCTTGATAAGAAATTGGACACAGTTCTAAGATAATTTCTCTTAGAATTTTGTATTCGAATTATCTGAATTTAAATCACTTTCGATCTTTTTAGTTTCAGTAATAATGTTTTTTGTACCAATTTGTATAATGATTTCTTATACAAACGTGAAAGAAGTTTTTGTTTGTAACTTCCGACTTAAAACTCTTCACTTTCAATAATATCCACAGGCAATGCAGCCGAAGTTAGTCACCAGACCCAGTTTCTAATCACCCCTTTTGAATTTATGAAACAACTTGATCCATTCCATCTCCATATTAACCATTTTGACAACCACCCGCTGGTCTATGCAAGTGTGCAACCACACAAGCGGACACAACTGCACCCACTGCACACAGCTGCAATGCCACGCTCCGCTACCCCCGTATATAAACCTAGCCAAGACTAGCCTTGAACTTCACTCCAGCAAACACATTGCATCGACTATACAGAACTGAATCCACAACCATTAATTAAATTAAAAAAAAAACAACCCTTAAAAAGTTCGGGATTCCGCGTTCAAGTGTGTTAGTGAAAAATTATGTTGAGTGCGCGGATTTGTTGAGGACTGTGTCGTGCTGAAAATGAAACGAATTATGATGAGTGTCGTACTGCAAACGGTGAGTTCATTTTATTTTCTTCCAAAAGTGTATCATAATGCTCCTGAATGAATAAATGTAATAATAAACTCGTTAGCTGGAGTAATTTATTGCAAAGCAAAAAAACTTTTTCTTCATGAAAGATCTATGAAAGATTGGTACAACTTTATTTTTTTTTATCTTCTGTTGGAGTGTAGATTTTCTTATCTCTGAAGTATTTTTAAATAAAAATACCTTAGGCATTATTTTTACTCATTGTGATACCGAGAAATTAAAATTTATCCGATTATCAAAAAGCTATTATTTATTTATATATATAAATGTACCTAGATCACACTATTTGTATGTTATGTACGTTTTTGTTTACAAACTATGAATTAACATTGTGTTGGATTGGATATGAGAAAATATTTAGTTTACCATTTAGGTACAATCCAAAAAGCACCCTAATAAAACGTGTAAAAAATTAATCTCACTAAAAACGTGTAAAAAGTACTGCCTTTTTCCATAAGTTTGAAATATGAGTTTTTTCAACATGAATGAACTTCAATTGATTGTGTGGACAAGAAAAAAAGTACCCACTGAATGTTTGTGTTTTTCGTCTTTTTTTTGTGTAAAAAAATTTACAAGTCTCCGCCTAAAAATCTTCTTACTTCAAAAAAATCGGCATGTTTGCGATTTTTTTACGTAGAGCAGAACTATTGTTATGGAAAACAGAATTAATCATCGACTTCTACGGTTTTTGTCGTTTAGGTGTTTGTTCTTATTTAGTTATGATATACGACAGTGCTTTTTGATTTTTTTGATTTTTTTTACCTTCATCTACAAGGCTTATCTTCAATTCGATTGTATTAGCGACTAGTCAAACTCTTTAGCTTAGCTTGATGGTGTTTTCGTTAAGTTTTCTATATAAAGTTAGACGATCCCAGAACACGTTTGCCTACTACCGACCCTTAAAAATATTATAGAAAAACTCAATCAAACAAAAAAACATCATCATAATCGGTCCATAAATGTCGAAGATACGCGCAAACAACGATAAAAAAACATACAATCGAATTGAGAACCTCCTCCTTTTTTGAAGTCGGTTAAAAACACATTTTTTTAAATTAAAAAGGTAAGTAGTTGGAGTAATCCATTTAATTATCTTCTCATCAGAAAATAAATCTTTAACAACGTGAAAAGTAATAATACAAACGCATAATTATGTTTTTTTTTCAAGTAAGTTACGGTCATAAGCAAGTACAATGACCGCTTTCTATTCTTTAACACACTCACCGTTCTTGATATTTGTATTATTTTTACGAAGTTAGCTAGCCTAGATTAAATTTATTTTAGATTGCTTTTTACGTCCTTTTTGCGTCACGTTATGCAAATTTATAATGATCATTTTGTTGAAATCGATTTGTTTAAACTTTCTCCTGGGCAGTTCAGGAAGGAAGTCCTGATGCATCTTCAAAATCTAGATACTATGATGCAAGATCTGAAATTATATGTAACTTTAGAAGCTATTCAATTTTAAAATGTAATGTTGTGGATAACGTGGTTGTTTACAAAATTGGTAAGTTCTTATGTAAGTGTATATTTATAACTTCATTTTGTAAATGTTTGTTGTTCTTAATCAAAAAAAAAAAATACCTTGTAACGTTGTACCTATTTGTTATAATAATAAATAAGATTGCGTTGTTATGAGTGCAAAAGTAAAATTGTTGACAAACTATTCAGTGGGTTATATTTTAACTTAATTTGTCTCCGAAAATATTAAGTGCCTACGAAATAATTTTTGAAAATATATTCCCGTTCGTTACAAATTTAATGTCTGGTGGTAGCATTATTTAAAGTCGTATCTATAATAGATAATTAACGTAGATAGCAAAATGGCTCCTTACTTTTGTGGTGTAGTTAGCATATATCGGTTTTTATAGAATACACTTTAAGAGGGAACTGCAAGACCTTGTCCCTCCAGCCCATTTCCACCATCGCGGTGCCAGACGTAGGTTAGCATATCGCCCTTACATAGTAGATACTCCAAGGGTCCGTACCAAACGCTTTGCCAATACATTTTTATGCAAACTGCTAAAGAATGGAATGCGCTGCCTGATCATGTGTTCCCCGATAGTTACAACCTTGGTCTCTTCAAACCAAGAGTGAATAGGCATTTCCTGAGGAAACGCGCTACACCTTAGACCACATCCTCTTTACTAAGCAAGATGGTGGTCAAATGCCTGCCCAGTTATCAATAAAAAAAAGTTTTCAAAATTAACTAAATATAACACTGGAAAATTGAGAAGACTAGCCAATAATTGCGCATAGCATAGCTATATTATCCCAATAAGCTTCGACTAAAATGTTCAGCAAAAGATTTTTAGCGCATTAGGCGCGCCCAGGAAAAGATTATAATGTTATGCTTTTTCCTGGAATATACAACAATACCAACATAATGATTTATATCCGTTTATTATGAACCACTTCCTTCTAACTTATTGAAGGAAAATGATTTAATGTGCTGATAACTGCCATTGTTATCCGTTGTCATTTTCTTTATCAAACTGCACGTTTCCACATTCTAATGATATCTTCTTTGTCTATTTTTAACACTAAGTTAAGTTTTAAATTATTAACCAAGCGAGCGCAAAGCGCCCCCTTTTCAACTTGAGTATTTTTTTATTATTATTATTATTATTGTGTTGATAGAGGTGACTAAAGTCCTAGAGGTAAGTAGTCTAAAAGTTCCGTGGACAAGCAATTTTTTTGGCAGTGTTTTCCGATGAAATGCAATCTCCAAATCACTTAACAAGCGTGGATATTGTGGTAAAATCCTCTCTTGAAGAAACCTCCCTACTGCAGGGGACTTTAATATGCTATGATAGAAAAGTCAAAGTCAAAATATCTTGAATCAATGTGGTTCCTTACATAAACAAAATTTTCATTTATGTATTATGTAAACCGCCTCTGTGGTCTAGTGGTTCGCCCACTCTTGTAAGACGCAGAGGTCCTGGGTCCGATTCCCAGTAGGGCGGTACATTTGTACTCAGTTTAGTTGGTGTTAGGGCTTAAATATTTCAAGTTCGCCTGGCTAGCTACCACCATCTTACCTAAGTCAACAATTTTTTACAATTTAAAAATTGTTGTGTTCCGGCAGCTAGACGTAAGATAGCCAGTTCCTCAATGGTGAGGATTCCGGGTGTAGTGTGGGTGTTCACCTTCGGCCTTATCGTCACTATCCTGTTGTGCATTAAAAAAGGGGAATATATAAATGCACTTTAAAATTATTGTAACACACTTTAAAATGTTTAGCTTCAAAATTTATTGAATGAACTATAAAAATAATGGTTGTCACTATAAATCTAAGCTTTAAAATTTATACTTTGCACTATACAATTTAATTGCTTAGCTTTAAAATTAATACTATGCACCATACAAATTAATTTTATAACTTTAGTGCTTGTAAACAGACGACTAGGTGCGACGGCGAGCGGGCGCAGCGAGAGAGGAGCCGAGGAGGAGGTTAGGTTCCATTGTGATCAACAACGCCAGAACCGACCTGCAGCTGGCGTGTATGCATTATGCCACAAGTTGTTATCATCTTGCCTTCTCATTTTAACAGTGGTCAGTCTGACATGGTTGAACAGAAACTAAATGGTTTCGGAGTTGGGACACTTTATTATTTTAAAGTGCTGACAAAATTGTTAAAGTGCAAACCATTATTTTTGTAGTGATAGTATTAAATTATAGATCTATCATTATTTTAAAGTGATGATATACAATTTTATAGCTGGTTTCATCAAATTTAAATTTAAAGTGCTATTAAATACATCCCTAAAAAAATTGTATTGGCCTGCCAAAGTAAGTAGATGTAAGTAAAAGCCCAGTTAGCTTCAAAGTCAACATTGTTGTTCAAATTAATTTCAATAAGTTCCACATTTACCTTTACAAATTAATTGACAGGTACTTATATCAGGCGATAATGGCTCGCGCATGACAAATTGCTGGCCGCGGTCTCAATGACCGCTAGATTGCCAGTTGATCGGTCTCGGTGACCGCGCATCCATCATTGAAATCAATCTATCCATCAATTAGATTAACCGGTGATTTATGTTGTAAATCCCAACGTATGTTTATTGATGTTGTCACGCGTGTGATTTACATCAATTACTATTATAGCCAACAATATCTATGACTTTTGCTATAAAACTTTGCGATTCACTAATTTATCAATGCACTTCTTGTTCATTCGAACAAACGCAATTTCACCTCAACATCGTATTCTATAGATTTTTAAAATAAAATAAACCTGTAAATGAGTTTTTGCTTCTATTTGTTTTAAGTAAAGTTGTTGGTTTTCTATAAAATTAAATAATACAAGTGGAGTGAGTTATAGATGTAATAATTTAATATTATAATGTTTAATATTGTTTATTGATTGTGTTAAAGAAGATGATAGTCATTTGTTTGTTCTTTATTTTGATCCTAAACCATAGGTATAAGCAAACACGTTATTTAACCAACAGAAACTATAGAATACTAAACTCAACAGCTGCCGCTGCAGTTTTAAGTATTAAATGTAAACCGAAACTAGCCTATAAATATGTAAATATCAAAGGCAATGCCCTAATTCCCTAAATGCATAATACTTTAATAGCCATTAAGAAGATAGATTCGGAAGGTCATCTGTCGTAAACGCATCTGTCGTAAAACAGCCTACTTTCTGTTCCGGCTTTGTTGCGTCATATTATTAGGGCCCTATTTTGGGACATGCCCCACTAAGAAAGTCATATATTTTACAATTGCGTAACTATTCATGGGAAATTTATTCCCAATTGAGCATGAATTTTGATGACTAGGTTATTCGTTTAGTTATAAAACAGTTGACATTCGTTGCGTCATTTGATGCAATGTCGAGATAATTTATTAGGAAGCTGTAGGTAAGTATTTGTCATAATTTAAATTTTACATTAGGCAATGGAAAAGCTTTTTTTGCCGATGGTACGTTACATAAAAAAACAATTACTTACATATTGTGTTAGATCTATTATTTTAAAAGTATATAAGTTCTCATCTCTTCCATTTACGACAACCGACGACAACATTTGTCTTAAAAATGTAAAGCTTTGTATTGAACAACTTAGAGACAGGCAAAACTAAGATTGTTAGACGTTCAAATAAATTAACTAACATTTATTTTTAATTAACTTGAATATAAAAGAAAATATTAAATTCTTAGTATTTTGAAATAATAATATTTCGAAAATACTAATTAACGAGAGATTTCCAGCGTTTAATGTCACAAGTGGTAAAATTACCATAAGTACGAAAAAACTAAAGCTTAGCCAGGAATCATTATTTTTATAGATATTCTTACAAGTAATTGTACCTGCTACTTCAGCTATCATTAGTCATAAATATCTCAATGGATAAGAGCTAAATAAGATAGATAAGAGCACATAACATAACGGCTTCGACGGCATCGTAAAATGACGTAAGTGGCGACCTCTACTCGAGCGCAATAAATTGTGGTTTGAATCTGGACACTATGTCATTTTTACTACACTAAACTGTTGTTATTAAAATTGCTTCGTTTAGGTGAAAGTGAAAATTGAAATTAGCGGAGCACATAGAACTAAAAGTTATTTTAAAGTTTTTTAAGACTGTATATTATATCCGCATTTCAAAGAAATTTGCGTTTTTCCAAAAAAAATTTCTAAAGAATGAAAGCATTACTATTGAAGTAAAGTTTACATTGTAAACTTTAGTTTTAGGAAGCAAAATTCTTTTAGGGGCCATAATAGGAAAACATGGTTTGCGCGGGACTTATTTTTATATAGAAAACGTAAAGTTGTGGTCACAAACATACGACAAGCTAAAGAGATTATCTAGTAGCTACAAGTATTAAATTGCGTATAAATCTCACAGATGATTGTAAAAAAACAGAATATCATCAAAAGCGCTTATATTTTTGGCGTAAATAATAGCGGAAACGTATGAATTCTGCATCAAAATACACTTTAACGTACTGTGCAGTTGCTCCAATAACTTTTTTTGAGGTTATGAGGTTATTTTCCATACTCGTTACACGTAAAGAAAAAGACAGATACAAATGATTTCGCATAACGGAGCCTTAAATTAGAGAAAAACATAATAAATTATCAGGTTTTTTAAAACGAAAACAATCTGTTCAAGTGGAATTTCAAATTTGCTTGTCAGAGGTATTTTTCACAAACGTTTCAGCTGTAACAAATAAGAACACGACTCAAATTTATTTTTTCACTTATTGTTTGTATTGTCAAGGAGTGCCCTATAGAGAGAAAATTAAAAAATAATGTTTTTAATCACAGAGAAATAATGTATTAAAAAATGCTCAAATCGGTACAATTTGACATTTGACATGTTTTTTTACTGGTATTTACAAATTCTAAAGTGATTTTTTACTTTTCTTAGGAATAATGAGGTATTTGTCTATTGTATTGCGTATTTTGTATATACTTATTATTTCAATAATTGAATAGGAATTTTTAAAGTTCGCCCTCGCAGAGTTGTTTTGTTTGATCATTTGAATTGAAAATTTAAAAATGGAACGTGATGCGTGTCTAAAAATTTATACAATAGTTCCAATCTTACGAATGAATTGAGAATTTAATAAATATTTAGTTCATACTAAAATAAGAAGCATTGGAGAAAATACTTTGTTATTTTCGTAAAAATGACTAAAGCAAAACATAACTTCTAATGAACATTGAATATATTAAATTCCTTTGAACCAATCATCTAAACTGTACAAAGTTTTTGTATCGCTTATGCAATTTATCATTGCATTGGTCAAATACTTAGTACTTAGCTCGCCTAAAGTGTTTGGTTGGACACATCTGTGAACATTGTAAAATTAGAGCAACAAAATATACCAATACATTAAAAAAGAAGTGATAGATAAAGGTCCTCATCAAATACCGACCGTTTCAAACATCAGAGCCCACTCGTATTTTGAAGTAGAGTCTATTATTATTATGCCTACAGAAGGCAAATAAAGGCAATTAATCATTTCAATACTGCTGCTTAAGTTAGAAATATTTATGATATAATTTCACTTTCCAATATAAACATAAATTAGTATCATCGGTGTATGTATGCGATTAAATAGCATAGAGCATTTCAAGTGAGCTAAGAAAACAGTTTAATATAACATTGAGGAAACTAGAAATTTTCATACAATCAAAGGTGGTCACATTTTTCGCGAATCGGCTATTTTGCGTTTCTGATCCTAAAGGATTCTTTTTACCCGACTGCAAGAGGGTTATGTTTTTCGCGCGTATCTTGTATGTTTGTTTGTTTATATGTGTGTTTGTATGTAATATTCATTATTACCTTATATCTTTTAAACGGCTGAACGGATTTCTATGATTAAGATATCGTTAGGTTTGTCTTGTCAGCCCAAGTGTTCTTAAGAAGGTGGCGTTATAAAAAAAACTATTATACGTAGTGCAAAAAAAAATAAAAGACATAAAAAGACAAGTCAACTGAAAAGATGGAAACAAGATTAAATATTAAAGGCAACATAATGCAGTCGGAGGCATATAATTCAAATCATTTATAATGTCACTTTCTTTATGCATGCCTCCGACTGCATGTTATTATATTGCCTTTAATATTTTATCTTGTTTCCATCTTTTCAGTTGACTTGTCTTTTTATGCAGGCGGGTTTTTAATTTTTTTTTGTAATAGACCCTCAGTACGAAAACCGGTAAGTATAAAAAATGAGAATGTTAAACTAGTGTCCTTATCAGAGTAGCTTAATTGATAAGGTCGTCAAGTCAGTAGCAGAAATAAATTTTCCTAGCAAATAATATAGTTTTACTTTCAGTATAGGTTTCCCACGTTGTCATGCGGTCGAACGGGTAGTTAAAAGCGACAGTACTCGGAAGCAAACTTTCGCTGCGCGGGAGTGAAACGCTGCAAAGGGCAGAGAAACGGCGCATCCCAGATGGCGCTGTCGTCGCGACCTTTGCCACAGACTATCGAGCCTTAATCTCGCTCGTGTTTGGATTTATTGCTCGTTTAGGAGTAGTTTGTTATTCAATGTGGCGTACTTGCTATTTCCCATACATTGTTTGAATGGTTGAAGTGAAGGAAGTTGTTGGAGCACAGCTTATAAGAATAACCTATACTAATTAAAGAACTTCATTCTTCTTTACTTATTTTTGTTACTTTAGTACTTTATCTGTAAGTACATAAGTAATTTTTAAACTTTAAAATAATCCTAAAATCTTTATTCATCATCCATGTTTGGAAAAAAGAAGTGTCTGATGTAAGTTTTATAATAATCAGCACCATAGAACAAAATCTTTATTCAAATAAACAAAGTATAGGTAGTAGTTATGATTGGAAAAAGTTTCGGCGTTTTGGTTAACTAACTAAAATAGCCATTATATTACGAAAATGTTTTCTTATGGTAGGCAATAAATGCCTAGAAATAAATAAAGGTACCCAACAATATAATTATGCACAAAGTTGGTGCTCAAAACTTGTTTCAATAGTTTCACTGCTGCAAAAGGCGTAACGAAACGACCTTTGACATTTCCATTGGCTTTTCTGTACAAACAAGGATTTCCAATAGTTGAAAGTTTCCATATTAAGAACTAATGCATTTAATACAAGTTTGTCGATACGACACGATACTGAACGACCCAACTGCCGTTCATGATGAGCAAATGTGTGGGTTGAACACATTTCTTCGCTACAGGTTTGAACTGTTAACTCTATAAAGTTTAACTCCAGCATGCCAAATACGTTCCTAATGGAATTTATTCTACTTGTGTATTTTGTTTCCTAATTCTATAGGTACTATTTTTCGAATGTAATACGAGTAGGTTTATGCGAACAAGGTTATATAATAGCCCTGCTAATTCTAGGCTTTATAGATTCGAATAGAAAAAGGGATGGTGAAATTTTCCAACTTTTTCACGTCCTGAAAAAAAAATACAGCTGGATTACACGCTTATACGCTGTACCGGCACATTTTGTTAAAAGTTTGAGTTTTTAATTTGGTATTTAATGACACAAAACAAAAACACCAATGAAATTGACAGAAGCTAAGCTAATTTATTTAACTGTAATCGTTATCTTTCACACACTTTGTCCGTTTTCAGTAGCAATAATGACTCTAATGTTCGAAACGTGATTGTGAAGAATTGAAATAATTTATTTATACAATTACTTTCATTGCCTTATCACGATTTGTTGAGCAATTCACGAATTTCACGACGATTTAGGAAATTCAAGAGAGTTAACCGTGATTAGTCAAGAAATGTCTTTCTCTTTGCCAATAAACAAAAGGCTTGACTTTTGAAATTTTCTTTATTAGAGGTTTTTTTCTTTATTAGACTTCGGGTGCAGAAATTTTCCTCCGGGCGGTGTATAGTTTCTGTTTCTATAGTGTTGAAAACTATAGGTATCGTTCAGGATATAAAAAAAAGTTTTAACAATCTTTTAACTTTAAAAACCCTGCTAACTTACTGCAATCCATCAATAACTTTAATCCAGTTGGATTACCAGTATAATTTATCTTCAAACCTTGTCCACCTTATTATCCTTATCCTTTACAAGTTTTCGATTGAAATATTTTTATTATGTGCTTATGTGTTACATTCGAAAAATGAGGCATTAATTTCAATTGACTCGTAAACAACTCCCATGAGCATCGCCTCCCACCTCGTTGATTCATAGCTATCAAGCCTCCATGGGAAGTGACCTCTGACTGAGCAAGTTATAGCGTGCCCTTTCACCCTGGACGCTCAGCATGGCCAATGCGCACGATTGAATCCTGTCTCCACTTTCTATCGCGAGATCATGGAGCATGAGCTTAGTAATGGACGTAATGTGTTGTAAATTGTATGAATTTGTGCTTTTATAGTCACGGTTTGGTATACAGAAGGTTGAGATCCAAATAGCAGTATAACGACTAAAATAGTTAGGTAAGTATACACAAAAATTAAATTAAAAAATTAAAAAACCCGCCTGCATAAAAAGACAAGTCGAAAGAAAAGATGGAAACAAGATTAAATAAATATTAAAGGCAATATGTCATAATAACATGCAGTCGGAGGCATGCATAAAGAAAGTGACATTATGAATGATTGAATTATATGCCTCCGACTGCATGTTATTATGACATATTGCCTTTAATATTTATTTAATCTTGTTTCCATCTTTTCAGTCGACTTGTCTTTTTATGCAGGCGGGTTTTTTAATTTTTTTATTTAATTTTTTATTTATCTCTTTTTAGTTATTATATTTTACGGTTATGATATACCTTTTTGAAATCCTTATAATAAGCCCTTTAATTTGACACCCATATTGCAGTATTCTAAAAAAAATTTTTTTTTTCACTACGTATAATAGCACCGTACAGCCGCCATGTTGGTTTTTTTATAACGCCACCTTCTTAAGAACACTTGGGCTGAAAAGACAAATCTAACGATATCTTAATCATAGAAATCCGTTCAGCCGTTTGAAAGATATGAGGTAATAAAGAATATTACATACAAACATACATACATACATACTTACAAACATACTTACAAGATACGCGCGAAATACATAACCCGCAGTCGGGTAATAAAAATAGTTTAATCATATAATGACAAAGGCGGCAATATCCACTCAATGACATTTTGATAAAAACTTTAAAATAGTGTTTTTTATTCATTTTGTATAAAAAAGGACAATGCCGGGTTTGTCACTAATTTTTTTTTAAACAATATTTTGAATAGGATATTGCCAATTTAAAGTGTAATGTCACAATGTGTTTACATAAATATACCACGTTCACAGATTAATAAAACGCCATTTTTAGTTCAATTTTAGATATTGAGTGGATATTACCGCCTTTAATTAATTAATATTTAATAATAATAAATAATTTTGTTAAATTAATAATAGTTTCTCGAAGAAGATTTTTTTAATACCTTAATTTTTTTTCCGCTTACAGGAAGCACTCGAAAAGCAATTTCAAGTTGCCTTTACTTGCTATTTAATATTTAAAGGGATTGATTGATAACTTAGTAACAATATTCATAATTTATTGTTCATATCCTAATATCTAAAGATTGTAATATCATTAGCTTAATTAAAGATAGCAATTAATTTGCGCTGGATGTTCATGTGACTGATTTATTGGCTCGAGCATGTTCTCGTTCACATGAGCAGTAAATTACTTAACGCTATTAAATTTTATCTCGCGGCATATGAGCGTGCTATTATCTAGACTACTGTACAGTTATATGAAGATAAAATTGATAAATAAGTAAGTATAACTAAGAGAAATAAAAGTTGAAAGTTTTTTTTTTTCAATTTCGGCAAAAACTTTTGGGGGAGGTGTGCTAAAGGCGAAATACTTAATTTAATAAATATATTATGATGATACCATTTGTTTTTAATTGAAAAAGTTTAAAATGGTAACATTTGTGTTTATTCCCAAAAACCAGCATCCAATCACGGAAATTGATTTCTATATCATAAACTGTTAATATTGCAATATTATTTTACCATAGGGAAAATGAGGATCATTCTACGATTCTATTTAAATATATTTTCTAAGTGTGTTTTATATAATACTAAGTAGTCGAACTTCGGGTAGCACCTGTTATAAAAAATTCCAAGTGAGTCACACGTAGGACGGCCGTTTGTAATCGAGATCGAGAGATTGTTTTTAGGGTTCCGTATGTATTTCTGTTGCCGCTATAACAACAAATACTAAAAACAGTATTTGTACGGAACCTTCGATGGGTGAGTCCGATTCGCCCTTGTCCGTTTTTTTGCATTTCTCGACACGTTTGTAATTTACGACTTTAGGCCACAATATTACTTATTTAGGCTGTTCTTTGTCATAATGATTCGAAATTTTTTATATCAACCTATCGATTGGCTCCAAAAAATTTGGTGTTCCCGGATGTAGCGAACTTTCTCCCATTCAGTTTCTGATAATGCCGTTTTTGTTCTTTTAAAAAATAGAAAATGTCTTTTTCAAATCCCTCCAAGTACGGATAAAATACCCATGTTAAATTTGATACTTCTAGAAATGCAACCTCCACTTATTCGTAAGAAATACGATTAATGTCTGTTATTACGTGCAACGGGACGGTGAGCGTCACTCTCAGCCATTACTCATTGTTGATGTTCTAAGCATAGTTGACCGCATACACTTACTTACTTGGTGCATGCCAGTCGTTGACCATTCTTCAATTCAATTCAATTCTTTATTGTGAAATAAACAAGGGTCAATACATAGCAGATCTTAAGACTATTATTTGTATAGGTACTTCCACTTCCACCAAGTTTTACCTTTGCAGGTGTATTCACGTCTATATATACTATAACTATCTAATAATTTTTTCTTATAATTCATAAATTCTCCCAAAGTATAAAAACAATTATTTATTAACCATTGTTTTAAATGCTTTTTATGAGTACTTATATTAATGTTTTCTGATTTTAGATCATCAGGTAATTTATTAAATATATCAACACACATCATGTAGCTATTTCTAGAAACCAACGATAAGTTAGCTGATGGTTTATACAATTTATTAAAATATTGAGTGCGAACACTACCATTTTTAACATTTCTATATAAATTAAAAAGATATTTATGTTTTAAGACAAACAAACATATTTCGAATATATAAAGACAAGGATTATAAAAATTCATACGTAGAATGTCAATTTACTTACTCTAATAATAGCATCTTTTGATCCTCTTGTACATATGTATATGCATATTAGATGATAAGCACTTTAGCATTTTCCAATGTCACATTTGTACAGATATTTATATTGTAAAAGATTTGTCTGTCTGGTTTGCCATCTGGCAGACACTCAAAGAATCGAACATCGACGATGAAATTGAATAAGTATTAGAGAATTGGAATATAAATCATGAAGGAAGATTTAACGTTAACTTAGAAGTCTGATTTTTTCACAGCTTCAAAGGACTGTAGACTTGAATAATAATTTCAAATCGATACCTCCACGCGTTCCCGAAATAAAAGGGCCTTGACAGACAGACAGACAACAAAGTGATCCTATAAGGGTTCCGTTTCTTCCTTTTGAGGTACAGAACCCAAAAAATAAGCATCGATACTATCAATAGAGATTCTCATATAAAGCAGTCAAACAAACAGAGGCTAGAAATGAAAGCAACATTAGTATTATGTGCAAATTGATAGTGCAGTAAACACATAAGGTTACGAATGCAGCTATGCACGGTACTTAAGCTAATTGGAGGTGACCGAGTGTCAGTGGTTGGAAAGTGGTTATAGATAGTTCCCGATTACCATACTGCAATTAAACGCGCACTCACGGCCAGACAGGTCGTCACGGACGTCGTCGAAAGACCTTGCCATAACATGTACATACTAAGTCTCGAAGGAGAAATCTTGTACCAACCATAAGTAACTTGTAGAATCGAGGAAAAGTCGTTAGGAGTTCATACGATGCGGAATTCCTTTCTTTATGGATGTTCCTAATTGTATGACAAACTAAAGTTCTGTTCTACCATAGGGAAAAGTACTGTTCTATTGACAGTGTAATATGTTTAATGAAAATGGTGATAAATAGATATTTAATATACGACTGTATTACCTACTAGACCAAAATTCTTGGTCTTGGATGTTTGCAAACATTTTAATTAAAGTTGTTTTCTTTTGTTTCAGATACGGATACTAGTTATACTCCAAATCATCATTAACGTCAGCTGTCAAGATGGTTTCAGCGAGCAGGACCTTCTGCGTCTTCAACAACTCGCAGCCAACGATGGGCAAGTTGAAACAATCACTAGTTACAGTACCAATATCATTCAAAGAGATCCGAACGCACAATCTATCAGTTCGGTAAGTGTGAGATATCACATGACGGACCCAGACAAAAATGAGGGATATAACCGAGCTGACCGCGCGAGATCTAGGAAAGTTTATCGTATAAAGAACCCATTTCCACGTCCCGAAGAGAATGAAGAAATACGACAGGATAACACTCCCGAAGCCCAAGACAGCGGCGCAAGCGCTAGTAACCAGTACGCGACCATGCAGTACTCCTTACCACCCGAAGAGTATCTTCAGCAAATGAGGGAGCGAGAGAATCAGTACTATCAACAACAACAACTGTCCACACAAGCTTCCAGTTTGGGATACACAGCTACACCACAACCACAATATCAATATTCAACAATCGCTCCTACCTACGACAATCAACAGCCAAGCCAAATCCCGCAACTTGGACCAAAAATGTCGCAGGGTTCTACGTATCTCACAAACACCAACTACCAATATAATGGTGCGAATCTGTTTGGCTTAGATGGTATTCAAAGTACACCATCACCAATTTCATCATTTTTGTCAACGTCGTTACCAAATACACAGTTTGTAGGCACACCATCCACCAGTTACGTTTCAAGTTCTTCGCCAATATACCTTTCTTCTCCTCCGAATTACCAGCAATACGTATCATCACCAATATCTACTGTTAGTGCAGGCACAACCGATTATGGTAACAATCGTGTTACAACTACAATCGGTAGTCATTCATATAACTACGATAATAACAACGATATTAGCAAAAAAATGCAAATAGATCACTATGATAACTCTGCTAATGGTATAAGATATCCTATTAATGTCCAGCAATACCAACACGAGTATCCTAGCTCAACTCCAGCACCATCTTCTTCACCATATTCAGAACCAGTGCGGGATAACTGGTCAAATACAATGGGAACAAATTCCATGCAGAAATCATTACAAGATTATGCAAATCAATATCGAAATATTGTTTATAACAATCAAGATACAAGACCAGAGTCTAATTCAGAAAATACAAACAGTGAAACTCATCGCATTGGCAACACGGTTCCTACGGCAAACAATGTATTTTTAAACTTAGTTCAATCTGAATATCAATTGTCCAATAATTTGAAGGCTAGGACCAGAGATGTTGATCAAGAAACCGCACAGCCTAATTATTATACACACGGTGATTACGGATGGAAATTACCCGAAAAGAAAACTGGTGTAAGCAATCAAGATAGCTATTTTGGAAATTATCAAAGATATCAGCAGACAGTCCAGCAGCCCCAGGGATATTCTAACACAGATGGTGCCGCAATAAGTCAGATGAGTTTCCAAATGGACGGTGGAAGAAATGGTTATAACCAAATATCTAAATCAAGTCCAGAAACTTTGGATCCTCAAGAATTTGCGAAAGCGGCAGCAAAAGCGCATGAAAAACAACAACAGGAGCAACAGTTACAAGTACAACAGCAGCAGCAACAACAGCAACAGCAACAACAGCAACAGCAACAACAGCAACAGCAACAACAGCAACAACAACAGCAGTTATATGGGAACAACTACCCCTCAAGTTACATTAACAATAACTACTTAGCACCAGGGGGCTACAACGATAAGCTAAGAAATAAGTACGGCGAAAACTCCAATTCTTATGCTTATAATAATTTTCAAAATGAACTTATCACTGCGGCCCCGTACTTTTATCCTAATTCCAAAGAAAGCTATGATAACAAACCTAAACAACCTTTTGATCATGACAAGGCATTACAAAATATTGTACCTATTGATGTTTCAAATGTAGTTCCAAATTCAGATTCCCAATCAAAAGTCGTCACGGCATTAGACAACAACAAATATAATTTACAAAACATTGGTAAAGAACAAAATGATCAAGGGTTGAAACAATATTACCGATCTATCACAGATTCTTATTACAAGGATAAAAATGCTATCTATGGATTCAACATAAAATCAAAACCTGAAGAATATCTGCCTGAAGATAGCATAAAGCAAGGAGATAATACATCACCATACTATACAAAACCACAGACTCAAGATTCGTATTATAACCAAGGGCAAAATGAAAATAAACGCTATTTAGATGGATCTTCGCAAGGTGTCAACTTTATGTCTCAGTTTAATAACTACCAAGATAATTCTCAATCTTCAGCAAACATACATAGCTTACAACGGCCTGCAAACCAGTTATCGGATTTAACAAATATTCTAAAACTAAACGATGTACCTCATCGTTTAACACAAGGCTTATCGTCTGATTCATTACGGTTCAACAACTATGACCAACCATCTCTACCAACTCAACTGCCGATTAGACTTAATCAAAATGTTGGAAGCCATCAGATAGACGTTGCAAATAACATCTTAAATAAATATATATTAAACAAACCAACTGGCCTTAACTTAAACAGACCAGATCTGGATCCCCAAGCCGGTGGCTTAATATCTACAATTAACGGTTTCAAAGTAGCAAACCCCTTTAATCTTGACTTAAAGTTAGTTACAGATATGTTGAAAGGAAAGCCAACTATTGATGACTCACATCTACTTGGAATACGTGAACAGTTAAACAAACCTTTGCCCTTGAAGTTTGATATCTCTCAGTTACAACAGCTGCTTTTGAAAGCTGATAATCCGGGTTATGCAGGCTTAAGTGAAGGTCTTACAGGACTAGGTAATCCTTATTTAGAAATCTATGGCCCTGGCCGTTACCCATATCAGGGCGTTAAATATTCAAGAAGTCAAGAAGAAGAAGAAAGCATAGTGCCAATAGCAGACGCATCAAACACACACCCTATTGGTGCGGTAATTGAAGAAGGAGATATAGCCAACGTTCGGGAAGCAACCACCGGAACAGAATTAACAGCACAGGAAGACGAATCCATTTCAAATACATTTGTAGAAGACAGACCTAAAACTGCATATGGGCCAAGGCCAGATAGATTAAGACATCCAAATGGTTTGATGCCGGGACGTCATTCGTATCAGAGAAAGCATCCCAAATCTAACATTGATGAGCCTTACCCATTACTGAAGCCTCCACCCCCACACTCTTCGAGGAGCCGCAATGGCCGTAACAAATATGAGAAGCATGGACGTAGGCGACGCTTACCTAAACCTAAGGTAGTAAGAATTATGAAGAGTGAACCTCTATTCGAAGCAGAAAGTGACGTAGATAACGAGGAACCTGTTTTGCACACTGTATTAAGGCCACCATCTCGAACTGCAGAATCAAAAGCTGACGTGGAAGTGGATAATTTGGAAACTTCATTAGATTCATAATTTTAATTTTACTTGGTATTATATAAACGTATTCGAATGTTATTTTTAAGATTTTATCTTATTAAACTGAGCGTATTTTATAATTTTAAACTAATAAATTGTTATTTACTGAGTACAATACTAAAATATTAATTAGATCATTATTTTCATTAAGTAGAACATAGTTAAGAAAATAGCATTTATGTATGTTTATAACGCGGATATTGTTTGTGAATCCTTACTCATTCGAAAAAGTACCACAATTGTGAAAATGTAGAGGCATATAAAATATTTCTACATTTTTAATGCATTTATCAATTGAAAGCTTTCCGCATTTGTACTCGAAAATAAAGCAGGAATTTCTTTTATTGTTTTTGTAAATAGTTTAAAATACTGATATTTATTCTAGAGGTGCTACCTATTTACATAATAAGGCAAGGACTTTTGTAAATAAACGATTCTAGATACATACTTCCGTTAGTTTAATTGGTGTGATAAGTTAAAGTTAAGTTTTATTAGTTCATCTGCTTCCATATTTTGTTGTTGCCAAGTTGTTGATGTTACGAAAATAAAGAAAATAATCGTTGTCGTTATAACTTGTTGTTATTATTTTTCATTCGATTCTTCACTGAAGTGACTTACGCGTAACGCGTGTAATTATGCTTTTAATCGGTATCACTATTCATGTGCTTAAGTACCGAATAAAGATGACATCATAACACGTAAATTTTAAATCTCTCTAGCTTGATTTCACTTAAATAATGTTGATGAGGAGACTAATGTCCTCGACATATTTATTGCGCAATCTATTGAATTTCTTTGCGCCTATTTTTCGCCGTTTTAGTGAATTAGTGAATGTTTTATCATAAATCAGATTAAAGCCGCTTCCTTACGAGATAAATAAGAAATAAAATATTCTATCATTTTTGAAACTTATAAATTTATACCCATCATTATTCTAAGTCTAATTCAAGATTTACTATGCTTAATATAAACATTTACAAGATGTTTTTAAAATAAGTAAGTTCTAAAATTTAGGTAATCAATGGGCCAGACACTGTCGTTAGGTGCAGCGGTATCATAGCTGCCGCTATTTCTACATTACACCCTCATTTTGAAGTCTTTTATCAATGATGTTTTAGCTATCTAGTTAGTGGGAGGATCAAAATTTATTGTCGTTTCTCGCCTTAAGTTTCTTTGGAAAACTACAAAATGATGGTGTATTGCCCTAGGAATGCACCAAAAGTTCGGACTTGAATTCCGATAGTGGCAAATAGTTTTACAAAATTAGTTTTCCACTCGTTAATCGTCATCAGCGTTGCTGTGACACTTATGTGTCATGGCAACAGAAGCTGAGGAAGGTCTTAGTTAGCCCTAAGCCACACTACTAATCACTCCTGTAGCGCTAAGGTTGCTCCCAAGCATATTGGGACCTTCTGGGCCACAATAAGGTATAGGTATAACAGACGGCACTAGGGTCGCTTCTAAGCTATTATTAGGACTTGCCGGGTACGCCTGACTACGTTTCAAACCTTACGCATATTGTTACCATACAATAAAGTTACGTAAAATAAACCATCGCCTTCTCACTCAGCGGTGACGCTGCGCTGCGTTCGTGTGGGACCTCTACACTTATTTAATATGTTTATTTTTCTACACTAATTTTTTGCTCTATGTAAACATTGTATCGTGTGGTCTTTATGTTAATAAAAAATATCTCTATCTCTCTCTCTCTCTCGAGATATGGCTACGATAAGGAACTGCTGTTATTTCCCGTCTTTTAACGGGAACATCTAGGCAACAATTGCGTACTGAATACAGGTTACTGGGAACGGCTGATCTGATAGTACAAAATTCATAATACTTATTTAGATGAAATTAACGTGCTCATTGTCTAAGAACAAGAGGTTTTAAACGGCTATTATACATATTGCGTTAGCGACAACGGTCAGATGCGTTTGATCGCGTGGCCGTCGCGTGCGTCGCGCTTTCTGCGCAAGCGGCCCCATACTTCAATCATTCCTCCGAAACATCACCCAGATCATATTATGAAATACGCTTTTTGTCGTTCAAACATTTATAAGTTGCGTGTAATGCAAATCCGATTGCCAATTATCAAGATGAATCGTAATTGCTATAATAATTGTTTGCAATAAAGATTTCTCACTGCATATTTTCTTTACGTGCAGCTGTCTGTATAAGATTCACTTTAATTCTTATCATATACGAGCGTATGTAGGTACGTCTTCGATAAAATTACATTGTCCCTTCTGGTATGATAATAATTACTTTTACCCACACCCCCTATATAAATGGTTCTGAAACGGTTAGCTTACTGCCATGCCAACATTACAATATTCGAGCGAGAGGATGTCGCGTTCCTTCCAGCGCCCACGCCCGACGAGTTACATTATGAAATTCAGTACAACATTATAACACTCGTTCGGATTATATTTATAATGACGAGGAGGAGGAAAGTGAAAATCAAAGTCAAAGTCAAAACTCTTAAATGAGGATACATATAATGGTGAATAATAAATAACTAATATAGGTCGCCTGAACTTTCCATAAAAAGATAAAAAGAATGTAAACGCTGGGCTCCCTGTGCACTTGACTCAAAGCTAACGCGTTATCATTAAGTATCGATGAAAAAAACCAGTAATAAAATCAATTGAGCCAACCTGAAAAGCCGGAGCCGTGACAACACAAATATGACTATAAATTAGTTTAATATTTTTATATCTCAACTTCTCAACGCTTCATTAATAAATTTAAAGTATTATTTAGTCGACATGATCTATTATTTGCGATGGTCACATCAGTTACTACTACTACATTATTAAGTAATCGATGAATTAATTTACCTACTCATTTCCGTTAGAAAAGGAAAGATCCAAACCTGTTCCTCGCTCTCAATCTCGATATTGTCTCGTCCGCTGTAGGCCGCTGACATCGATATAAATATGAACAGATTAGTCGCCACCATACAAACAAGCACAGCTTGTTGTAGAGGAAACACCTTCTGTGGCCAGCGATTAGCTAATCGAAATGGCTACTTTTGTAAGTAAAAATACGATGAAAATGTAAAACAAAAAAAAAAATAACAGATTCTGATATTGTCCCTTTGGTTACAGACAAAACTGACATTCTTTGCCGTCCTTGTAAGCTGTAGCTACGCAGGATATCTACATGGCAACCCGCATCATCACCCAGCCCACTCGAGCTCTTCATCTCACGGCAGTCTAAGTGGGTCTAGTGGCCTAAGCGCCTCCAATTACCTGGACTCTGCACCCAGCTTCTCCCCAAGCAGTTTTCCCTCGGGATCTTTACCATCGGCCTCGTACAGTGGCAGCCACGGCGATGACCACCACGGCTATGGAAGTGGATCTCTGGACTCTGGATTGAGTGGACATGGATACTCATCATCTGGACATGGATATTCATCATCTGGACATGGATATTCATCATCTCTAGATTCCGGTTTAAGCGGCCACGGTCTGTCATCATCTTATGACTCTGGCTATAGTGGTAACGGCTTTTCATCATCATCTCTGGATTCTGGTTTGAGTGATCACGGTAGTTCATCATCTTACGACTCTGGATTGAGTGGACATGGCCTATCATCATCATCTTTAGATTCAGGGTACAGTGGACATGGATTTTCCGGCTCTTTAGACTCTGGTTCGATTGGCCATGGATCATCTTTGGACTCTAGCTACAATGGGCATGGCCTGTCATCTTCTTTGGACTCGGGTTCTCTTTCTCATGGCCTTGGCTCATCTGGGTTATCATCAGGTAGCTACTCAGAACCATTATCATCTGGTTTCTCCGGATCCAGAGGATTCGCCCCCGCTGCTCCCCTTCCTTCAGGACCTGCACCTGACTTCGGATCTGGGTTTTCATCTGGGTCCAGCCATTCAGGGCCTCTTTCATCTGGAATAGGTTCATCTCTCCCCGCACCTGCCTCGTTTGGATCTGGACTGCCTTCTGGTCCTGTAGCCGAAGCTCCACTTCCGGGCGCCAAAGCTCCTGTCATTAACACAATCCATACTCTCGCTAACACTAACGGAGCACCCACAAGGTACAACGTCGTGCGCAATGAAAATTACCAAGTCGTCCGTGAGGTGACTCACAGAGTGCCGCAGCCCGTTCCAGTACGAGTAACTCAAACAGTGAGAATCCCCGTACCACAGCCTTACCCCGTCAGAGTGCCAGTTGTGAAGAAAGTGCCTGTACCAGTAGTAAAAATCCAGCAGGTCAAAGTGGAAAAGCCTGTGCCATACCCTGTTGAGAAGATCGTGAAGGTGCCAGTTGAGAAAGTGGTACATGTGCACGTAGACCGTCCAGTGCCAGTTGAGAAAATTGTTAAAGTTCCAATCGTAAAGGTGATTAAAGTTCCAGTGCATGTGGTTAAGAAATACCCAGTACCAGTGATCAAGACTGTCCACCACCAGGCCAGCCAGGGGCACAGCCACGGCCACAGTAGCGGCCACAGTAGCAGCCACGGACACGGCCACGGTCTCGACTTCGGCCATAGCCACGGACACAGCCACGGCTGGTAAAACAAGCATTAACGCTCATTTAATCCATTCCTAGTCTATTCTTTTGTAAATAGTTTTCGCATCATGGCTCATCTAGAGGCTGCATCATAGGGTGTAAACTAAGTCATTATTTTAGGTGTTAATGAATTCTTTTTATAGAGTAGTTTAATAATATAAGAAGATTACTGAATTAAAACGATATTCCAAAGAATTGTGTCTTTTATTCCAAGAATATATTTAAAACACAAGACGATAATAAATGCATCATGGCTGTTATTAAAGCTTCCAAATTATCGATTTTTTACTACTTTTTACACTTACTTTACTGTTTTCATTGTAAAAGGTTAAAACGGGATAATAAACTCTAACTGCTACAGATTGCTATTTACCTAGTTTCAAATCTAAGAAATTGAAATACCTACCTAGTTACATAATTTATGTTCCTAATAAAAAAAAACTCAAAATCATTTTGCATTTATTTGATTGAATCAGGCGTCACTTGGCGGAAGGCCCAAACCATTTTGAAAAAAGAAATATATGTAGCTTACTTCCGCAAACAAAATATGCAAGATGCAACGCCCGCCCGCCCGCAAAAATATGCACATGCACACTACAAAATATAAGTGCACAATACCTGCATTTAGCAAGACAGCAACACACCTTGCACCTTCACCAAGGGTGGTTTACGCACGATCTAACTCCTGAGGATGCTCCGGGTTGGGGCGAAACACGTGTAGAGTAGCCTAATTGTCGAAGGTGCAAGGTGTACTCAGATAGGAATCAAACGCACGACCTTTCGCAATCAAAAGCGAAAAAGAAAAAAATTCAATGAATCTTTTAACTACTCGGTAGCAGCGTTCGATTCTCATCTGGGTACCTACATATTAGAGATGAGTTGCTTTTTTCTAATAGGTAACTATAAAAAGTGTATAAATAATAGCTTTATGCCTGCAAAAACCTAAATCTAACGCAACATTGAAGTTAGTAGATATGATAATGATAACAGAGTTTATACAAAAAGTTTATGAAAAAACAAAAGCACGAGTTGTTAGCAACTTGAATGATTCAAACTAAGTATGGTGTTGAAGTGTGTAGTTTGCTTAGTGACCAATAGATGGCGCTAGCAGTTTTCAAATGTGTAATTTCGAGGATTAATTTCGTTTGAGGTACCCACTTTATAAAAATAAAAATTACTTTTGCTATCTACCACTGAATGGGAGTTTGATTTAATTACCTTTATCTCGATTATAAATTTAAAATAAGTAAACGAATCAGTAATAGTACGCTACGCGACGCGAGGGTGTGAAGCTACCTATTTTTACATGGTCCTTCTTACTCGGATACCAGCAGCTGCTTGGATTTTTTGAGTCTTCGTCAATACGGGCAGTGAATCGCTGTCGCATACGTGGTAAACAACAGGGGTCAAAAGTTGACCTCGGACGGTGCTTGGCTTATCCTGGAAGTCAGCGCGCGTCAGGAAACGAAGCAGAACATCAGTTGCAGTTCATAAAAATTACGTACCTACGACGATATGGAAGTAGGTTCATACCTACTACAAGTGAAGTGATTTATTGTCAATGTTGTTTTGCATTGTGTGGTGTTTAAAGGAAGTGCAGTGCTAAGAAACGTAAGCAATTCCTGACCTTAATATCAAGAAGAAATCAACTCAGGCTATTGTGAGTAACTTTCAACTTTTATTAAATACAGTCAGCGCAGCGGCACGTCAGACTATTCATGTCAACCTTGACACCGTCTTTATGCTGCCGTACATAGTGGAAGCTGTTTCCGTGGTTCAACTGTGCTGAAATGCTGATGTGTACCTACTAAAAAGAGTTTAACGTAAAAAACAAATTATTGGGACTTTAAATTAATTTTAACTTAGAATCAAATTGAATACTTTAAGTACCTAGTAAGGATTTAATAATTTGTGCAAAAATAAATAAATAAACAGAATTACTAAAGTCAAAACACTTAGATTTTTTTTGATTTTTGTTAAGTATTTAGGATTTTTGCGTTACCGACTTAGGAGATTTTGTGTTACTTAAGTTTGATTTTTGTGTTACAATTATTTTATTTAAGAACCTACTTAAATAAGTATCTACAATGGAGGCATTGACAAATTTTCAAATGGAACTATATCAACGCATTTGTAAAGCACAAACTAACTTTAAAAAATGTCCTAAGGATCGTATTTCAAAACAATATTTAGAAAGCAGGTTAGAATTAATTGAACAAACATGGTTCGAATTTTTATCAGGGCATAAGGAGTTAAGGCGTAATTCAGATCAGAAATTGTTGTTAGCGTCTGATTATATAAAAAATGAAATTTATGATAAAGCGGAAGATTGTTACTTAAATTATAAATGTGATTTAAAAACAGCTTTAGAAAAGTTTAACATTGTAAACTTACCTTGTGCTTCTAATAGTGAACAGTTACAATTTAATGTAAAATCATCTCCATTTTTAAAGTTACCGAAAATTAATGTACCTAACTTTTCTGGAGAGTACACTGAATGGACAGCATTCAGAGATTTGTATACTGCGCTGATTCATTTTAACCAAGATTTGAGTAAAGTTCAAAAATTACACTATTTAAAAAGTTACCTAACAGGCGAGGCAGAACAATATTTAAGGCATATCCCTATTGCAAATGAAAACTATGATAGATGTTGGAAATTATTGGAAGAAAGATATAATAATAAAAAGTACATTTGTCATTTAACTTTAAAAAGATTGTTTAGTCAAAAGAATATAGTAAATGAATCAGCTAGTGGTTTGAAGAATTTGATAGATACCACAAATGACTGTCTCTCTTCCTTGCGTAATATAGGAGTCGATGTAGGAAATTGGGATGTCATTATTATTCACATTTTGACTCTTAAGTTGGATCCAGAAACCAAGCGTCAGTGGGAATTTAACAATAGTAATAACAGCGCGGCAGATGAGTTGCCGACATACGACAGTTTTAAGGATTTTTTAAGTAATAGATATCGCGCTATGGAATTTTTGGATTCCGGATCCAACTCAACCAGAAAAAATGCCAGCAACAGTAGTCCTGTTGTAAGTAAAATGAAAGCTCTATATGTAAGTAATATTAAATGTTTGTATTGTTCGGAAGCACATTCACTTTCATTTTGCAAAGGTTTTGCCAAAGAAACTGTCGACGCGCGTAGAAGTTTCGTAGAAAACATCAACGCATGTTTCAACTGTTTGGGTAGCAATCATTCTGCCAAATTTTGCCGTACCAACGCAAGATGTCGTATTTGCAAAAGAAAACATCATTCGCTTTTGCACCCTAGTGGAGAAGCTATTACTGAGACTAACGAGGTAGCAGAACAGAGCATGCCAGAAGAAGCAGCTGCATCTTCTGAAGAACCAGCAGTAGGTTTTGAGGTAGCAGAAAAGTCAATATCTTGTTTTTCGTCAGGCAGGGTTTACAATCAGGCTCTTCTAGCAACAGCACTAGTAGGAGTCAAGTCGAAAACAGGTAATTGCACATTGCGAGCACTACTGGACCAAGGCTCACAGTCTTCCTTCGTGACTGAGTCTACTGTTCAACGCTTGGGATTGAGAAAGATTCCAATGTTAGGACAAATATCCGGATTGGGCGAGCACGAGTCAACTTCTAAAGCTATGGTTATTTTGGAACTTCAATCGCGAGCTGATTCAAGCTTTAGAATAAAGGTAGAAGCTTTTGTTTTAAAATCTATAACGGCTCCATTACCAACATGTAAGATCGATCCTGTAAAATGGATTCATCTGGAAGACCTGGTATTGGCTGATCCAGAGTATCACACGCCAAATCGTATTGATGTATTGCTTGGGGTAGGTGTTTACAATCAGATACTTTTGGAAGGAATAAGAAGGGGTCCAGAGGGAGCGCCACTGGCGCAGGCTACGTCGTTAGGATGGATACTCTCGGGACAAATTAATGTTACTTTAAAACCAGTTAAGAAAATAAATGGTTTCCACCGTCGTATAGATGACAATGAGTTACTCAAAAGGTTCTGGGAGCTGGAGGCGGAACCTGAAATCAAAAGAGAGAAAATGTTCACAGAAGAAGAAAAGCAATGTGAAGAAATATTTACTAAAACAATTATACTGGATGAGTGGCTTACTTACAGAGAAGACCTCAAGCTATTAGAGTTGATTAACATACCGAGATGGGTCCACACAAAAGTTGGCGATATGGTCGAACTACACGGCTTCAGCGATGCTTCTAAAGCTGCGTATGCTGCGGTCGTGTACATCCGAGTGATCGACGCAAGTGGGCACATTTACGTAGCCCTGTTAACCGCAAAAACAAAAGTCGCTCCAGTTAAGCAAGTTTCAATACCGAGGTTAGAGCTATGTGGAGCTGTCTTGTTAACGCGTCTAATGCTAGAAACCGCCAGAGTATTAGGTATTGAAAAGAGCAACATACGAGCATGGACAGACTCCACAGTAGTTCTCGCGTGGATCAACAGCCATTCAAGTAGATGGAAGGTTTTTGTCGCAAACCGCGTGTCAGAGATTCAGTCTAATTTAGATTCTCATCACTGGTCGCATATTGGTTCTAAAGAAAATCCGGCGGATGCAGCATCCAGAGGAGCATCTCCAGCAGAATTAACTAGCAATAATATATGGTTTAGCGGTCCTGACTTTTTGCGAAGTAAACATATTAACTATGAGAAACCTAAAGAAATAACCACAGATTTAGAGAAGGTAAAATCTCATTGTACTGTACTAGAGGAAGGTATATGGGAGAGGTTTTCATCTTTGACGCGATTAAAAAGAGTGGTAGCCTACTGTAAACGTTTTATAAATAATCTCAGATTAGAACCCAGTAAGAGAAACAAACATTACTTAACCTCGCAAGAATTAAATGAAGCACTGAATGTATGTATCCAACAATATCAGGAATTCTATTTTAAGGAAGAGATTTTATTAGTAAAACAAAATAAAAACTTACCAAAAAACAGTCCACTCCGTTCATTGAACCCAATGCTGGATGTTGATCAAATATTAAGAGTGGGTGGGCGACTAGAGCACTCTGGTTTAGGTTACAACCAGAAACATCCCATCTTAATACCCACGAAGTGTCATTTAGCAGATTTAATTATTGCAGATGCACACGAGCGTACACTTCATGGAGGTCCCCAGCTGATGACTTGCTTTATCCAAGCTAAATATCGGATTTTGAGAGTGAAACAGCAAGTTCGAAAATATTTTCGGAAATGTGTGACTTGTGCGAAAAATTCGGCCAAACCTCAGACCTAATTGATGGGACAATTGCCAGTTGCGAGAGTGACTCCAATGCGTCCCTTTAAATGTAGCGGCGTAGACTATGCGGGACCGATTCAGATCCGAACAGCCAAAGGACGGGGCCATAAATCCCACAAAGGCTATATATGTCTCTTTGTTTGTATGGCAACCACGGCTATACACTTAGAAGTGGTCACTGATCTCAGTTCTCAAGGTTTCCTGCAGGCGTTTAAGCGTTTTGTCTCCCGACGCGGTCACTGTTCAGATATATGGAGCGACAATGCAACTAATTTTACTGGAGCAGCCAGCGAGCTAAAGAAACTTTTTTTATCCGAAAACGGATCCATGCTACAGGAAGTGGCCGAAACTGTAGCTAGCAACAACTGTAACTGGCATTTCATTCCTGCTCGATCCCCAAATTTCGGTGGTCTATGGGAAGCAGGAGTGAAATCGGTTAAATACCACCTAAAAAGGATAATTGGACAATCGACATTAACATTTGAGGAGATGTCAACGGTTCTTGCACAAGTAGAAGCTTGTCTCAATTCGAGACCACTGTCAGTTATTGCCAATGACTCCGAAGATGTTACTGTCTTAACCCCTGGACATTTCCTTATAGGGGAGCCTGTTGTAACTCCTCCTGACCAAAACTACGAGTCTCACAAGGTTGGTTCTTTAAGACGATGGCAGTACACCCAAAAAATGTTTCAAGACTTTTGGAGGGTATGGTCTCAGGAGTACTTAACCAAATTTTTAAACCGGTACAAGTGGTCTTCACAGCAACCTCAGCCTCAGGTGGGCGATGTTGTTTTGGTGAAAGAGGACGGACTACCACCTTGCCGATGGCTTTATGGCAGAGTGATGGCAATCCACCCCGGGCGAGACAATTTAGTTAGAGTAATTACTCTTAAAACAAAAGGTGGAACATTTAAACGTCCTATTTCTAAGTTGTGTATGCTTCCATTAGCAACGGAATAGAGTATTTGAGGCGTTCTAGAAAATCGTTCAAATTGTTACCTAGATATAAGTTTTAAGTACCCATTGCGGTCATTTTGTTATTTTAAACTTTTATATTTGTATAGTTGAAAGACAAATAGGTCACAATTTGTCTTTGGTGGGCGATAATGTTGAAGTGTGTAGTTTGCTTAGTGACCAATAGATGGCGCTAGCAGTTTTCAAATGTGTAATTTCGAGGATTAATTTCGTTTGAGGTACCCACTTTATAAAAATAAAAATTACTTTTGCTATCTACCACTGAATGGGAGTTTGATTTAATTACCTTTATCTCGATTATAAATTTAAAATAAGTAAACGAATCAGTAATAGTACGCTACGCGACGCGAGGGTGTGAAGCTACCTATTTTTACATATGGTTAAAATAATCTGGATGTTATATCTAGATATTGATAGATTTATTGCTTTTTCGTATTTTTTGAAAGCACAAATTATGAAAAGTGTAGTCTAAGGCCAGGTAACAAAACATTGTTTCGCGAAACAAAACCCTCATACGTTTTTTTGTTGAATTTTGAGATGTTTTTGTTGATTGTGTAAAGCAAAACACGCGCTATGGACCCAGAATAAGACATATATTTTCTATTACCTACATAAAAATAAGTAAGTAATTTTTCAAATGACACAACACGAACAGGAGGAGAAGGAGGAGGAGGAGGAGAAGGAGGAGAATATAATATTGAGGAGCTCGGTGGCGCAGTGGTTTAGCGCCTGGCTCAGCGATTGCGGTGGTTAAGCAACTTTCACAAGGGTCGGTCGTGGGATGGGTGACCAAAAAATTATTATCTAGACAAGAGCTCCTCCGTACTTCGGAAGGCACGTTAAGCCGTTGGTCTTGGTTGCATTTGCAGTCGTTAACACCCACCAATCCGCATTGAGCCCGCGTGCACGCGTGGTGAGTTATGGACTGTCCTCCTTAGTGATGTACAAGACTCGAGTCCTCCGAGTCCTTTTGTCTAGAGCTCGGAGTCGTTTTACAGGGCTCACCTCGTTTGTATGAAGCTCGACGACTCGGGAGTCTTTTTCAGAGCTTGAGCCTTTTTCAGAGCTCGGCCGATTTCGAGCCATTTTCACGGCTCGAGCCTTTTTGAGAGCTCGGTCGATCTCGAGGCTTTTTTACGGCTTGAGTCTTTTTCGGCGCACTAGTTGTGATGGGCTGCTGATGAATTAAGATAAGTAGAGCTAAAGCACAATAGATTAAGCATCTACGGTGCTCTCTGTAACATAAGACATTCATCTTTTTGAGTTCTAATTTTGGAGACTAGGGTCAGATTTTCAGGGCTCTGTGAGCTCGAATATTGTAAATATTATTATATACGGAGATATTAAAGTCATAAACATAAGCTCTAAGCTTTTTATGAGGCTCGCGTTCATTTTAAGACTCGAGCTTTTTTGAAGGCTCGAGCTCTTTTGATAGGTTCGAGCTCTTTTGAAGGCTTGAAACTCTTTTGAAGTCTCGAGGCGTGGCTCAGAGAGCTCGTTTCACGACTAGGCTTGGACTTAAGAGCCTACCGAGCTCACCGAGTCCTGCCAATCCGAGTCGAGTCTTCAAAAGTAGAACTCAACGACTCGAGTTTTGTACATCACTAGTCCTCCTTATCCACTCATAAGAAAGGCCCATGCCCCAGCAGTGGGGACATTTAAAAAATGGCTGATGATGATCATAATAATATTAGAAGCATCTCAAAACTGCAAGTTTTACTCAAGTCATTACTTACTCGTCTATTCGTATACGAGGGTTAAATTCTAGTTTCTTTATTATTCATAATGCAAACAAGGGCGTAGCTAGGATTGTATATAAGGGAGGGCAGACACAGAAAATCCTAAATGATATTGTTTTGATCTTTGTTTTATTGGATTTCACAAGCCAGCCTTCAAGCCTGTAGTTTCTTCGGTCTTAAAAGAAGTCGCAAGCTATGAAGCTCGTCAGAATTACAGTTTACCAGCGAACGACCGGCTCTTCTAAGGGGGGTAGCTGCCCCCCCTTGCCCGTACCTCGCTACGCCCATGAATGCAAACAAAGAAAAAAAATGGATTCATTTGGTTACACTTTTGCATACAAGACAATTTTTTTTTTAAAGATAATACTGCTTACTGCTAACAAGCTCTGTTTCTTTTGTAAATATTACGTAATATAGGGAGGGCAATTATCACAAAAATCTATTATTATGATGTAGTTGATGCTACCTTAAGTCCATTTTATAAGAGTTTTATTTTTGTAAACAAACAGCTCAATTTGTTCGTAAAATTATGATGTAAGAAACTACTAAGCTTCACTTTTCTTTCGGTACTCTATCTATTTTGAACTGGTTTATCTAACAGTGAAATATTGTACAATGCAAATAATAAATTTATTATTAGAAATTCAATATATTTGTAAACATTATTGATTTAAAATGCTAAACCCTAATGTTTTAATATAAAATACTTTTGCATAACACAATGACGACATCAAACCGGAAGGTTAGGCATAAAAATCGGTCAGTATGTATTAAATTTGTATGTCTCATCTCCATATAAATTTATGCGATCAGTGAAATTTTATGAAGAAACCAACGGGTCTTATTTCACGTCAGAATAACTAATCATAAAGGGATCGGATACACTTGCATAATGTAGCCAAGGATGTATTTTCTAAGCTAAGGTGATTCTAAAGATAGTCCTTTGCAAACAATAATGTGTTTTTAAAGTTTGATAACATATACATAATTGCTTGCAAATTATAGCAAACCCAATAGTAGATTGTTATACAAGACGCTAAAATTACCCATTGCATATTCCCGAGTATTGTATTTTTAATCCCGAGCTTTAGCGAGGGAATAAATAGAAACCGAGTTACAATGGGTTTTAGCGTCGTGTGTTACACTATACTTTTCACTACGATTGCGAGATAATAAAATACAATATTAAATAGTTTATACCTACCTACTTCCGTAAACGAATCCACTCGTTTTTAACCGACTTCAGCAAAAGGAGGAGGTTCTCAATTCGATTGTATGTTTTTTTTTTTTTTTTTTTTTTTATTGTTGTTCGCGCGTATCTTCGGCATTTATAGACCGATTTAGATGATTATTTTTTTGTTCGATTGAGTTTTCTTGCGAGATGGTCCCATTTAAATTTTTTTCAAATCGGTTCAGTAGTTTACAAGTAATCCTGAAAATACTATGATATTAAATCAACTAACTTGACAATTTTGTTATTTATGAACCGAATTAGATGATTTTTTTTGTTGGGGAAGGGATACCTTTGTGTAGTCTTTTTAACCGACTTCAAAAAAAGGAGGTATTCAGTTTGTATGTATGTATGTTTCTCCGCGATTATCTCACGTTTGGCTGAGCCGATTTTTCTACCTAAATAATATACCTACACTACCTAATACACAAGGTAGGTACTTACACTAAAAATAAAAAAATTAAAAAATTGTTTAAAAAACAAAAAAACCGACTTCAAAAAACCTGCCTCTAAAAAGCAAGAAATAATATACAAATCATTAGATACGCATTATCATTGTTATAATAAAACACGTCAATTGAAGTCGGGTGGGGATTTTAGAATAAAAAAAGGAAGATGTACCTACTCCAGTCCAGCCCCACCCGACTTTAATAGACGTGTTTTATTATAACAATGATAATGCGTATCTAATGATTTGTATATTATTTCTTGCTTTTTAGAGGCAGGTTTTTTGAAGTCGGTTTTTTTTGTTTTTTAAACAATTTTTTCTATCCTCCACTTCATAAACTTTTTGTACAATATTTAAATAAATGATTTGTGCTTGACGGCAAAAGATTAAAATTATTTCTTTCCTATTACAGTCACACAATTCAATCAGTTTGTAATTATAGAAAAATTCTAAAGATTTCGCGCCATGGTACCTTTTTTTAATTTCTGCTGTAGCAGCTAAGCAACACAAACACGCATTCTACGATTCACTCTGTACACAGAGTATAAATAAGTCTATGATTTCACCGAAGAGATGCTTTTAGTTCCATTTTCAAAAATAAGAATGAGAAACTGGGGGCCTATTACGAAACTTGGTCACGATAGTCGTCCGCAGTTCGTCGGTTATAGTTATTACAAATATTTTCAATGTAGCTATCGTAGTCCATAGTCTATTGAACGAATAATGACGGATCCACTAGAGAGAAACTGTCAAATTTACGCAATCACTTTGCAATATCGCATACGCAAGTGTTTTGTAATAGGAATCAATCAGAACGAAGCACGGACGCAGCTGCGTGTATCGTATCGCATTAAACTTTTCGTAATAGACCCCCAGTATTAAGTCGAGCGAGTTTTTATTCGTGATTATGAATAAAGACTTTTTCACTCCTTTTGCTCAAAAAGTGTGTCATTGTAACGTACAAGAGTCGAGATAAAATAGCATAATAAGCCCTAGGGGATAAAGTTTTTTCTTTTTTAATGTTTGTCTATTACCAATGAGCGTACTAAAACGAAAAAGTTTTTATTCATAATCACGAATAAAAACTCGCTCGACTTAATACTGGGGGTCTATTACGAAAAGTTTAATGCGATACACGCGGCTGCGTCCGTGCTTCGTTCTGATTGATTCCTATTACAAAGCACTTGCGTATGCGATATTGCAAAGTGATTGCGTAAATTTGACAGTTTCTCTCTAGTGGATCCGTCATTATTCGTTCAATAGACTATGGACTACGATAGCTACATTGAAAATATTTGTAATAACTATAACCGACGAACTGCGGACGACTATCGTGACCAAGTTTCGTAGTAGGCCCCCAGTTTCTCATTCTTATTTTTGAAAATGGAACTAAAAGCATCTCTTCGGTAAAATCATAGACTTATTTATACTCTGTGTACAGAGTGAATCGTAGAATGCGTGTTTGTGTTGCTTAGCTGCTACAGCAGAAATTAAAAAAGGTACCATGGCGCGAAATCTTTAGAATTTTTTTATAATTACAAACTGATTGAATTGTGTGACTGTAATTGGAAAGAAATAATTTTAATCTTCTGCCGTCAAGCACAAATCATTTCTTTAAATATTGTACAAAAAGTTTATGAAGTGGAGGAAAAAAAAACGAGTGGATTCGTTTACGGAAGTAAGTAAGTAGGTATAAACTATTTAATATTGTATTTTATTTTCTCGCAATCGTAGTGAAAAGTATAGTGTAACACACGACGCTAAAACCCATTGTAACTCGGTTTCTATTTATTCCCTCGCTAAAGCTCGGGAATAAAAATACCTCGTATGCAATGGGTACTTTTAGCGTCTTGTATAACAATCTACTATTTCGTTTTAGTAGGCTCATTGGTGATAGACAAACATTAAAAAAGAAAAAACTTTATTCCCTAGGGCTTATTATGCTATTTTATCTCGACTCTTGTACGTTACAATGACGCACTTTTTGAGCAAGAGGAGTGAAAAAAAAATTGCATACAGATGTGCCATTTCTGAAGAATTACCAGAACCACCAGAATTTGCGTTATTTGAGAAATATTAATGTCCTACCAAGAATTAAAGAGTAAATGGTGATCATATTTTTGGATGAACTAAATAGTTGATTACTTATTCCTAATAGTAGATTGTTATACAAGACGCTAAAATTACCCATTGCATACGAGGTATTTTTATTCCCGAGCTTTAGCGAGGGAATAAATAGAAACCGAGTTACAATGGGTTTTAGCGTCGTGTGTTACACTATACTTTTCACTACGATTGCGAGAAAATAAAATACAATATTAAATAGTTTATACCTACTTCCGTAAACAAATCCACTCGTTTTTCTATCCTCCATCACTTCATAAACTTTTTGTACAATATTTAAATAAATGATTTGTGCTTGACGGCAAAAGATTAAAATTATTTCTTTCCTATTATAGTCACACAATTCAATTAGTTTGTAATTATAGAAAAATTCTAAAGATTTCGCGCTTTGGTACCTTTTTTAAATTTATGCTGTAGCAGCTAAGCAACACAACCACGCATTCTACGATTCACTCTGTACACAGAGTATAAATAAGACTATGATTTCACCAAAGAGATGCTTTTAGTTCCATTTTCAAAAATAAGAATGAGAAACTGGGGGCCTATTACGAAACTTGGTCACGATAGTCGTCCGCAGTTCGTCGGTTGTAGTTATTACAAATATTTTCAATGTAGCTATCGTAGTCCATAGTCTATTGAACGAATAATGACGGATCCACTAGAGAGAAACTGTCAAATTTACGCAATCACTTTGCAATATCGCATACGCAAGTGCTTTGTAATAGGAATCAATCAGAACGAAGCACGGACGCAGCCGCGTGTATCGCATTTAACTTTTCGTAATAGACCCCCCGTATTAAGTCGAGCGAGTTTTTATTCGTGATTATGAATAAAGACTTTTTCGTTTTAGTAGGCTCATTGGTAATAGACAAACATTAAAAAAGAAAAAACTTTATCCCCTAGGGCTTATTATGCTATTTTATCTCGACTCTTGTACGTTACAATGACGCACTTTTTGAGCAAGAGGAGTGAAAAATTAATTGTGAGGTGTAGACCTCGCCTTAGAAACATTTTTCGAAAGGGAAACTTAAACAATTTTTTTGAAAAATTTCGAAAAACTGAATCGACATAAAATTATATATAATATTAGAACCTGCTAACATAATTTTATGAGAATCGGTTTAGAATAGAGGAGAACAGACGGACATATGAATGCATTTTTGCCCAAGCTGAAACGGAGACGTAACTACGGAGTAGGTAAAGAACTACGGTAGCCTACTGCGCGCGGCCCGAAACCTGTAGTAAAAAGCCTAACAGGTACTTTCTAAAAGAAAATATCTAAATAAATGCATTATGTTTGGTAATACTGAATTTATTTTTATTTTAAAAGGATGAATAACAAGAAAATTATTATAGAAGTATCCCTTTGCGATATCAGGAATATCATTTACACATTTCTATCAATAAGCCTAGACTTTTTATAATCTTATTTAGCAAACAAAACATGTTGGCGGAAGTATAAAAATAAGTAAGTACAATAATATTGTCCAATGATATAGAATTTGATAGATATGAATGAATGAAATGGATCAATAGTTTCTTACTTCATAATATTACAAAATTCACTAACAATAAGGGCTGTTTGTTTACGAAATAAGACTTTCTTAAATAAATAAATAACTACCTATAAATATCACGAATTTTTCCTACATTTTATTTTCCTTTTGTGAGCCCTTTTATGAGTTATTATGATGATCGAATCATTATTACTTACGTGTATAATAATGTACGTTTGTTAAGTTTAGGTGGAACTTGAATATTTTACCTGCTCATGTAAGTACTTAAATCTGTTCTGACTTCATTAATGAGAATTAGTTATGATTCAAAGTTGAGAATTAAAGCTAATGATTATGTTGAGAGTAAATAACTTTCTCATGACGCCCAATAAAAGAAACAATCATTGCAAATTTCGAAAAACCTACATAATGGAACAGCAAATATTTCCTAAGACACAGCTAATCAAGAAACTTTTACATTTAAAAAGGAGGGCATAGGCCGACTCGAAAACAAAGATGGCACTCGGTCGACCAGCTGTCTACCTACAACCACAACATAAATCAATTGAGTTACATAATCCGAGGAAATACCGATCATATCGAGACCACGAATTAGCATATTTACACAGAAATTCGGAGACAAATCGGACGATACGACATCCGCTACTATCAGGGTAATTTATTCATAGGCTCGTCGATGAAACCACTACGAGTATAAATATGTGGTGTCATGAGATCACCAATCACAAAACACTAGAGCTCGGAAGAGACAACAACTCAACTTATCTGGCTTCGAAGCGATTAGCTAAAAGCCATGGCGTTTGTTGTAAGTTTATGACGATGATAAATGAGATAAATGAGCTGACATTTGACAATAACAATTTTATTCAATTGTTACAGGTTAAGGTACTCTTCCTGACGGCATTTGTGTACGGTGCGAGAGCAGGATATCAATCAGGACATTCCAGCCATGACTCATACACAGATTCAGCATCGGGGGCACCATCAGCTTCCTATGGCCCTCCTTCAAATTCATACGGTGCTCCTGCAGAATCATACGGTCCACCAAGCCATTCTGGATTAGGTAGTGGAAGCGGTCACTGGAGTGGTCAAGGAAGTGGCCTCGGAAATGGTCTTGGAAGTGGCAGTGGGTACTCAGAAGGAAGTTTAATAGCCGATTCTAATCTGCCCGCTCCTCTCCCAAGTGCGCCCTTAAACAGTTACAATGAGCCACAGCCAGTGTATGGGCCTCCAGAGTCATCCGGCAGCTTGAATCTTGATGACAGTCGACTGCCAGCCGGCCCTGTGTCCACACAGGTGGGTCCCCCCAGAGTCATCGGAACTACTGTTACAGTAGGCAAGCCTATCCTCACCGCCAGCAGATATGATCTGCAATCTGTAGTCCAGAACGTGGTTCGCCGCGTGCCTATCGAAGTGATTCGTCACGTGCAAGTGTCTGTTCCTCAGCCCTACCCCGTCCCAGTTCGTCAGGAGGTTAAGGTTCCAGTGCCTCAACCGTACCCAGTGCACGTGAACGTTGAGCAGAAAGTGCCATACCCTGTATATAAAACGCAGCACGTCGAGGTCGCTAAACCAGTCCCATATGAAGTAATCAAACGCGTTCCTGTCGAGGTTATCAGGAAAGTTGAGATCCCTGTGGACAAGCCATACGAGGTGATCAAGAAGGTTCATGTCCCGGTTGAGAAACACGTGGAGGTGCCAGTCGCCATCTGGAAGCCGTACCCCATCCACATCATCAAGCACATCACCCATTACAAAAAGAAGAAATGCTGCTGGTGATCACCAGTTCTGTACCAAAAATCAATAGTCCTGTAAATATTAGTCATTAGTTGTAAATAATAGAATAAGTGAAAAAAAATTAAAGCTTTAAACCAATCTATTTGTGTCTATTATTTTCTTTCAAGTAAATAATTGAAACCAAATATAAAATAGTAGATAAATATTTTTTTTTTCAAATATCTACATAATAATATAAGTAGTCCGGTAATGCCATGTAATCAATGTATTGGAAATATAAACAAATTAATAAAGTTTAGAAACTTCTGTTACATCATACCTACCTTTGGGTCTGCTGCTCAAAACTGTTCAAAACTCACAACTCTTTGGTCAGTAAAGTAAAAAAAAAAATTAGTGAAAATTAGTTGGATTCATTTACAAAATGACAGCTAGCCATTTAATCTAACGATCAAAAGAAGAAAGACCACTATTGCAAACAAGAATCTTATATTAAGAATAAGATTCTTCATTGCAAATTATTTCTATTTCGTCATACTAGCTCCCGTAATTTGACTGAACTGTTGTCATTCATTTGTCTGTCACCAAAGAAATTATAAGTACTTCGTACAACCGAAGTTATACTTATAATTTCTTTGTCTGTCACATTTTTGAATGACTTTTAGTAGACTGACTGAGGATTGAAAAATCAGTGACAATGAAACTGTTAAGGCGGTACGCTGACTGAAAGTGCCAATATTGTAATTCAAATACACAATTTTATTTAAAAAATACGTGGTTTTTTTTTGCGCATAGCGTAGTATTTTTAATTTTTAAACGGTATCATTATATTCATTGTTAAATAAAAACTTTTGAGGGCGCCACTTTCGGTGGTATAGGCAACTTAAGAGAAACTCACAGCACTAGGCCGATATATGTCGCTATCTTTAGCTAGACTGAAATGAAACGAAAAATATCTTAATTAGCATGCGCCAAAAAATCGAAAAATACCTACCTCAAATTTCATTGAGCGCGGGCAAAGCTACGCGGTATAACCAGCATGCTAGTACGGGCTGATTTGTACCTACTTTAACGATATTACTTCGAACGTTATAAAGCTGCTAATTCTGGCCTAGGTAATAATAATATAATCCTTAAAATTTGGTGCATATTTCATTCATCTTGATGCGCCAACTGGAACAAAAAGTCCACGCGGACGGCCGCTTGTTAGTTAGATGCTAATAAAATATTATATTACCTACCTACTTATATTTTTATTAAAATTATAATCTACAAAATTCATCATCATCATATCAGCCGCACGACACCCACTGCTGGGTTTAGGCCTCCCCCAAGGATCTCCACGACGATCGGTCCTACGCTGCCCGCATCCAGCGGCTTCCCGCAGCCTTCACCAGATCGTCGGACCACCTTGTCGGGGGCCTGCCCATGGAGCGTCGTCCGGTGCGCGCGAGCCATTCCAGAACCATTCCGCCCCAACGGCCATCGGTTCTTCTCGCTATGTGTCCAGCCCACTGCCACTTTAGCTGAGCGATTTACAAAAATAAGTACCTACATACTGAAATTGTTAGGTAGTTAGCTAGCTGGTGCTTCAGCTTCACCGATAAACAACGAAACTAGGTATTTCGTTATACCTAGCGCCATCTACTCACACGCAGCCTTTCTAAATAGGTACGTAGAGGCTATTCTACTAGATATCAATGTGTTATCGAGTAAATGGTTAGTTTTAAAAAGTCCCGATAGATGGCTTACAGTTGATAATTAAGAATAACAAATAACTTATACGTTGCTAATAGGAATGAAAATAATGCCAAAGGACATCATCCATTTTAGTCCAAATGTAAAAGTGCCGGCCAAAAAGCAAAAGTGCTCAATTGTGATAGATTTTGTCCACCTAAGCATTTCTTAATATGGCGCCGAAGCTGTAGCACCACTATACTTGATTTTAAATAAGTTCAAAAAGTCTGTCTTTTCGTAAATTTTGGCATAAACGTAAAAAAAAGTCGGCCAAAATGCAAATTCTAATAGATTTTGTCCGCCTTAGCATTTCTTATTACGGCACCGAAGCTGTAGCACCGCTGTACTTGATTTTAATTGAGTTCAAAATTCTGTCGTTTCATACATTTTGACACAAATGTGAAGTGGTGCTACAGCTTCGGTGCCATAATAAAAAATGCTTAGATGGACAAAATCTATCAGAATAAAGCACTTTTGTCTTTTAGCCGGTACTTTCATATTGTCTTTGTCTAGTGTGCAATAAAGCGTTTTTATTATTATTATTATTATTATTATATTTGGACCAAAAATTTATGAAACATGGATGATGTCCTTTATAGGCGTATTTTCAAATTAAGTAGAATTGCAATTTCAAAAATGATCATAAATGTCACAACAGCTTTGTCTAGCTCACAGAGCCACTAAAATAAATTATTCTGGAAATCCCAAACACCAAACTAAGCTACTCATATTTTGGTGTCTAAAGTAACAGATTGAAAAACATAAATTGGAATATAAACAACCATGACTCGGGACCAAATGCTTGTTCTTCACGCAAACAATCTTAATACCAGAATTCGAACCCGGGACCTTTTGCTTCGATAAGTAAGATCGTTACCATTGTATCATGCGGTCATTAGTATAAACTAAATCTGTCTTCTTGGTCATGCAAGATAGTAAGACATGAGTTTTTTAAAATTTAAACTTTATTTTAATCAAACTCATTTTATTTTACCCTAGGTAATAACTTGCTGTAGGCTTAAGGATTTAGTGCCGCAATCGTTTGTGTTACGTCTTAATGAATAAATACTATTCGATTAACCTGGTTAGGTAGTAAAATAAATTACTATTTTGGTTGTAGATCCTTATTCAAATAAAAAAATATTCAGTGTTACCACATAATTAAGACCTAATAAACTATTAATTTCATCAAATGTAAGTAAAATATTTTATGACAAGGGGAAAATTTTAACGATTACTTATCATCATGAACCTGTTACAAGAGTTTAATATATATTCCCATCATTTGTTTTTCTTCTAATAATAAAATTTTCCAACAAAATTTCCACTTATAAAAATAGACTGATGATGATTTGTTAATTCAAAATGACAAACGGTTTACCTTGAACCAAACCTGAGACATTTTCTTGGGAAATTCGTAACGCTAAATGCCCATGAAATTTCATCAAAATCATCTGCCTCTAATTAATTAAGTAATTCAACTAAATCTTCAGAAGATGAGATTACTGAATCTAAATAATTATTTTTATTAGTAACATTAGCATATTCGGTCACTATTAGTTATAGATGTCGTCACTACCTATCTGCATCTGCGCTAATTACAAGTCAAGTAGCGTTTGGACGACCTAATGCAGTGCGTATAAAGTGGATAGCTTTGTTGGTGAATCTCAGATTCGTATTGGCATTTACAACGATCACTCGTTCAAATTTGAAAAATATGATCTCTTTGGTAAGTGTATCTTATAGATTTTTACGCAGTTTTATGTTTCTCTTACTAAAGTAAGTACCTATTTTGAAAAGAAGAGAGACAATTCATCTTTTTATGAAGTTGGGGTCAAAAGTTTTAGAGTATTAATAACTAGGTACTATTAGATCAACACACACACACACACATATAAAATAAAACATTTAATCATTGTTTCGGAGAACGTTTTCTACAAATTGTTCATTGTATTGACTAGATTTTTTTTTCAGACGTGGTTGACTGTGTCATTAAGCATTGCTTCAGCGGCAGCGTATGCAACACAGAATGATCCTGGACCTCAGTACTTTGCACAAAGTACTCCGTCACCTATCTCTTCCAAACCAAGATACTTTATGAAAGATGTCATCTTATACTTAACTCCCACTCAAATTAAGGCCTTGGAAGCAAACCACGGATTTAACAAAGTTGTGCCCTTTGGGAAACCTAGCGAAGATCAGAATGAAAAGGACAAGTTTTCAAATGAAGATTTAGAAAAATTGGAAGCCGAATTGAGTAGGCAATTAGAGCAACTGAGGATTTATGAGAAACAAAACGAAAGGCAAGTAGAATTCAGAGCACCAACTCCCATAGTAGAACCTAACACTGAGAAACCTATTGCGTTTGCGCCTGATTTTAATCAAGAGCAACAAAAAATACCTCAAGTGAATCATCAACCACAATTCAACTATTTCTTACCAAACGAACAGGAGCTGAAGGTAAAATTGCCAGAGAGTTACTCATACATAAAATTCTTCACTGATAACGTAGCTCAAGAAAAGTCTAAAGTTCAGGTTTTTCAACCTTTGCCTAATGACTTCAAACTGAGTGACGAGTTGTGGGTGAAAAATTTGGAGATTCAAAAAGACCCTATCCACCAAAAACAATATAAACTGATTCCCTATGCGGTTGCTGCGGAGAAAACGCCAGAACAATTGAAACAAGAGTTAATAACTCAAGTCCCTCAGTTTCCCAACCTTTTTAACCAGCTCCACTCTGAACCATCTCTTAACCAACAATTAGCTGAATTAATCAAAGCTCAGAATCAAGAATCAGAACTGAAGGACTTAGATATTAAAAAGCAGTTGTCAGATATCAGATACGCAGCCAAGTTTGAAGACTACAAGCAAGCTGCTGATTTCCAAAGGTTCGTTTCTAAAATTGAAAAAGAAAACGCCCTAGCTCATGCTGAAGCTTTGAAGAAATCACCTGCTGAGATCATTAAAACAGAAGATACAATAACGAAACGCAAGCCAGTGTTTAAACATTTTAACATCCCAGTACTGAAGCCATTCTATGTGCCTGTATCGAATTCTCTCGGTTTTAAAGGGCCTCAGCCATACCAGATACCGATACGAGTAGTCCAAGCTTTTCCCTCTCTGAAAACTGAAAATTTTGAAGCACCCAAAGGGATACTTGAAGTAGAGCGATATGTCCCACCTCAAATCAAGAAAAATGAACAATTCGAGATCTCTGTAAATAACCCTGACAAATCTGCAACACTTCGTGAGGTGTGGAAGTACTAATAAGACTTACTTATTGTGATCTGAAGGTAGTTTAAGTATTTATTGTGTTATGTGTTTTGTTATGTTAAAGATGTGAGCGGGGTGCTTGCAATAAAATTGTTCAATGAAAATTGATGTTTGATTTGCTCCTCTTCTACTTTGCTCATAAAACTTTACAAGGTAAAATATTGTTAAGAACCAAATCTTTTTGTAATAAGTACGTGTATCATTTATAATTACTTTAAATTATTACTACTTATACTTAATCAACTGTACGAAATATTTCAAGATGGACAGTCTTGGTCATTATTGTAAGTTATTGTTTATTGTTGGAAAAGAAAATTTTGCACTCTTGCAAATCTTGCAATTCGCCATTAAAAAGACATCAACGCGTTAAGCTATAACAAGCTAACTGATTATGTTTCGGTAGGTATTTTTAGCTAGTTTTTAATGAAAACTCGACTGTAATCGAGATTTTTGATATTGAATTTTTTCGATTTTAGCATTCACAATGCAAGTTACTTAATATAATTGAAAAAATACTAGAAAAAAATCGACTCACCCGTAGCAGCTCAGACACACCCTTGGGATTTCGCCACTCCCACTAGCGACTCGGCAGCATAATTGGTTAGTGCATTGGGCCGGAATCCTGAGGGTGCGGGTTCGAGTCCCGTCTGAGCTGCCACGGGTGAGTCGATTTTTCCTAGTATTTTTTCAATTATATTAAGTGATTTTTGATCTTAATTAAACATTAGGTAGGTAGGTAGTGACTATACAAACAAAAAAAATAGAACTCGTTTCTGAATCATCGTATACCTACCTAATATACGATATGTAAATACATAATTGCCACTTTACTAATATTTTATACATTAACTCGAATCATTTTGACTCAACTTTAGACATAAAATACCGAATAAAATTGTAAATAATGCTTAATAATTGTCTAATGAAGTTTTTCTAAATTGTAAGATACGTTATACGTTATTAAAATTATTACATTATATTTCAGTGTTGCGTATTGAAGTGTATTCGAACCCTTACTTGAAAGTAAGTGTAATAAACTCTGATTCAACGGTTCGTCTCCTCTGGCATAAACAAGAATAAATTAATGTTTCATTGAATAAGTTACACGCACCGCTACCGATTATACACCATTAGTTGTTATTCACACGTATATCCTTCCGTTGTTACAAAATGAGACAAATTGGTAGAAAGCAATAGGCTTGTTTGAATACCAAACGAACCAGGAAGGCGAGATGGCTACAAAATTACGAGATTTCTGCCTGCGTTACGTAAACTGTGTCGCCATGCTCGATCGCGAGTTATAACCGTTCATTATGTGTGTTTATTACTACAAATTGTCTGACCAATTGTATTTATAACATTATTTCAGGTAGGTAATAACGCTATTTTGATTTGTTGTTCGGTTGTAAATTATAAGTTACTAGTTTGGGCTTTGATCCAGGTCCCCATTAGAACTTTCATCCCCTATTTTTGAGGCAAAAGGTAGCCTATGTCCTTTTTTCATGCTCCAGTCTATCTCTATACATACACTTCATCAAAATCGTTTCTAAGGACAGAAAGAAACAAAACTTTTTCATATTTTTCTAATACCTACGCTTTATTACTATGGCTAAATATTTCCATTAAAATTCTAAGGGCTACTTTTATATCGCGAACTCTAGCTCCTGAGGTTTTTCAACAGTACTTAGTAATAATTTAATGTATACAGAGTGTTTCACTGTCTCCAATTGTTTACAACGGCACTCGTATCTTCTTCTCATGACAAAATTCTTCGTTCCTCTTCTAACCGTCTTCTTAGCTGTCCTTCTCATCACTCTGATACCATACACTCTTCTTTCTTCGTATATCCTATTTCGCTGTGGAACGCGTTCCCCGTTGACATCAGAGTGTCCACCAGTCGGTACGCATTTAAGGCTAAGTTGCGCAAATTCCTCACCGAGCAAGCAGATCGTTCTTAATTGTTATTCGTTGATAACTTTTATATATAATTATATATGCATATATGTATATGTACATATATTGTATATTATATTCATAATTATTTATATACTATATTTATATTAAGTATGTATGTTATAATATGTTTTATTTATAGTAAGTAATTGCTGAGTATTTTTATTTTAACTATGTAGTTATATCATATTAGTTCTTTTTTTTCTTTTTATCCTGGTTGTGCACCCTACCACACAAAGTCTCCACATCACCCTATGGTTGACTGGTAGAGAATGCCTAAGGCATTAAGTCCGCCATTGTACATAATTGTGCATCAAGAATTAAATAATAATAGTATTGAATTTAATGAAATAGGTACCTAATTTTGCTTTGATAACATAGTTCATTTAGTTGCCGGAGCACGCTAAAATATATTGTGTTTAAGCTAAAATCCTGGTAAACCACGTTGTGTTCCTACAATAGCGAGTCACGTACTAATGTTTACCCTTAATGAGCAAAACTAGCCGGCAATTTTGGTTTTAAACTCGTATACAATGAAATTGTGGACCCGTATGCCTTTCTCACGTGTTTCGTGTGTACCGGTCTTAAGCCTGCGGACCAACTGGGTCAGTATAAGCAAGGTTGCTTCAATTGTTTTATTGTCTTCTTAATGATGCGGCATTGCGTCACGACAGAAGCAGAGCGAAAAATCACTAATAATATCAAATGCGGCATTTGATTAACATAACTCTCATACTTGGAAACTGAGAACCTGAAAAATTTTTAGTTCCTCTATTTTATCATACCTTTTTTAATATTTGAAAAAAATCAGCAAGGACTATCATTTGGAACTAAACAATCATAAGTACTAATTAAGTTATTTAACCTACCTTTATTATTTAATTAAGTTATTTAAGACTACTACCTACTTTTATTTTGTGATACTGCTATCGGCTACCGGGTAAGTTAATAAACTGTCAATAGCAATCAAAGTACTTAATTATTGTAAAAGCAAATTCATAAACAATTTATATCTACTATTTACATATTCGTTGTTAAGATTACTTAATTGTAATTGTAAAATTCCTGCCATTAACGACTTCCAACTTGCGACAGTCTAAGTATCGGCGGTCTGAAGCAATACGTCACACTAGTACTTTCAATGTTTTGCTTTTGATGTTATTTTGATTGCAAGGGCCTATTCTACATTGTCCAAGATAAATTAATGATAATAGAAGGGCAGTAAAAATATCACGAAAGGTACTTGAATTTAAATTTTTATGCGATCGATTGCAACGCAATAGCCTCTACGACATTTATTGTAAGGGTAGTTCTTGGGAGAGCAATTTTTGAGTGTCACAGACTCATATCTCCTATAAAAACAAATAATTATGATTAAAACTATCATTACATCGTTTCTACATTTCATTAAGCATCGTGTCATATAGATTTCACTGGTTAAAAACTATGTAGATCGGAATAACTTACCCTCAACACCTCAAATCCGGTTAATTTTGCACGTTTTTACGTGTCACACGGGCGCCGGCTTATGAGAAATCGCGGATATTTTTGAAATCACCCACGTTTTTAATCAGTTTTGTACACACATTTAAAATAGACATATCACGTTATATACTGATCAAATTTTAAATCCTATCGGAGGGAAACTTTTGATTTTATGGACCTAAGTAAGTATGTCACACGCCTAGCTACTTTATCACTGCGCCCTCTTGCGAAGGCCATTGCTCTAGACTGGCTAGGCACAGACAAATAGTGATTGATGTTTTCGAATCGACAGTTACACCGCTACTGACAGGTAAGATGGCTGTGTTGCTGTTTCCCACGCTTTTGGTGCAAGACTAAGTTCTACAATTTTAAAAAATTTGGTTCTCATTTCTAATGTATTTCCATGTCACATTTTTGCAATATAATTGTGTTTTTTTTTTGTAAACGGGTTCTGAGGTGTAATACCTTACTCCCAAATGTACTTAACCAGTAACAAAGTAGCAGGTTATATCTTTTCAATGCCGATAAATTTCAAAATTAATGCTTTTTGGTAATTTCAATGGCGTAATTTCCATGTATAAAACACCATGGAAATTACATAAAGCCCATGGAAATTACTTTGTTTTATTTTAGGTTTATTATATCAGCCGCTCGACACTTACTGTTGGGTGTAGGCCTTCCCCAAGGTTCTCCACAACGATTGGCCCTGTCCTGCCCACATCCAGCAGCTTCCTCCGACCTTCACCAGATCGTCGGACTACTTTGTCAGGGGGTGGGGGCATCCGGTGCGCGATTACTATTCCAGAGCCACCGGTTTGTCTCGCTATGTCCGCCCACTACCACTTCAGCTGTGCAATCCTTGAAGTGATGTCGGTTACTCTTCAGCTGTGCAATTCTTCAAGTGATGTCGGTTACTTAAGTTCTTCTACGGATCTCTTCATTTCTGTCGCCAAACAAGGCAAGTTGGCAACAACACACACACTGTCGTTTTGAGACACTGAAGTAAGTTGGACGCAAACAATTTTCGAAGCTTTGAGTTGGATCTGACGAGAGATCTCTTCCTCAAAATTGGACTCGCTTTACTAGGACTGTCTGTCCTAGGTATAATTAATAGTCTGGATAATTTGAGTACACTGTTCCTAAAGCTTCTAGAAAACTCTGAGTATCGGCTTTCCGTCAGCTCTCAGAAGTTCTCTAGTGATTCCATCGTCACCCGCCACCTTGTTGTTTTTTAGCTGTTTGAGGGCCATACTATTCTCAGGCTGGCGTCCTGGATATCTTTGGTAAAGTGTCGGGTGAGCTTGGCTTTCGTCGATTCTGTATTAATTTCTTCGTTACTCAAAAAAGAAAATCGAAAGCAAAGCAAGTGGCTTTGCTTTTGATTGAAATACTCGTACATAGGTCAGTTACACTCCAGTCTCCCGATATGACGATATGTGCTGGTGGTTACTCTACTCTATGGGCGGTATGGCTTCGTATGCAGAACTGCCACACCGGTGTAGGTCGCATTATCACCTGGCTGTGGGCTGCCGTGTTACCGTCGTCCGCCAGTTGCCGAGTTGCTGCTGCAGGGCTTAGTTGCATTTGATTGCAGACCTAGAAAGCTAACTCCAATCTTCACTCATGAGGGGTGGTATACCTTGCTGCTGTCCAGTGGGTCAGGTCACCATTGTTGAGAAAGGCAGGTCACGTCGTATATTCAGCGAAAAGGGAAGTATGTACTTCTGCCGGGCTAGGAGTCTGTGCCCGGGACTTGCAGTCCAACTGATCTGCATTAGAACTTGTATCGTTATACAGAGCAGGTTGGTAAACTTAGTCAGCGTTATTGTTTGAAGACCATACATAATTACTGAAAACTAGTCTTTAGTAAACGAGTATTGACCTAGGTCGTACAGATTGTTGATACTTTTTACCAAATATTTGTTATTTTTATTATTATGATGCTCATCCATAATATGCAATCAATAATATACTCTAAAAGAAATTTATTAATTAATAACATTATTATTTATTACCTTCATTTTTCTACATTGAGTTCCTTTGTAAGTTTTTTTTATTAATCTACTATTTTTGCTAAATATAATTATAATACAATGTAGTTCTTAATACTACCCCAACTAACTTTTATTTGAGCTTTAATTTCATATCTGACATGATGTTGAGCAAAATTTTATCTGCTGGGTAATTTCCGTGGTCTTTACTGTAATTTCCATGGATCGCAAATATTCTATATTTTTTTTTAGCAAAAGTATGCATTCGCTACGTGGCGAATTTTGATATAATGTTTGAATTTGCATAAGCTTTCAATTTTTTTGTGTAATTCACTTTAATTTAGTGATTTCAAAAATGCCGTGGAAATTACTCGGAGAACACTTTTCCGAAGAACTACCCGTAAACTACAAATTTATCTTGGCACTTGACTTGACAGAACAACCTCAGTTTGGTGTTTCTTTATGTTATATTCTGATCAACTAGGTACTGAAAGCAGATCAGCGATATTATTGTTGCAATGTCTTCCGTTCGTGATTTCATCCGCGTGCAATTCCACTTCCCGTAAGAATTGGCACAAATACACCATACATTGTCTACTGGGGCCTAATCGCGCTAATTTTCAAGGGTACAACCAAACCTAAATCGTTACCGTTTTAGTTTCGTTTACAGAAAAATACTCGCTTTAGTTTTGTTAAAATCGTTGAATACTCTGCCTAAGGAGTCTAGGATTACAATCTGGGACAATTTAAGTGAAAATTATGAAGCAAAACCAAAGATTTTTAGGTAAATATAACCTAGAAATGACAACGTAACGTTTTTGGTTTTATCGTTCAGAATTACCGCGATTGGGCTCCAGGTCTCATAGGTAAAAGCAATGTCTTAAAAAGCAGTCAAAACTATCAACACCACAGACACTTACTTGCAATTTCTTGCAATGTACCTACCCAATAAATACTACTTCAATACTAATAATTTATGCTAGAAGAGGTGGCATATGAATAGCAAACAACTTTGACGACATGAGTGGTGCAGTGGTCAAAATTAAAATTATGAATTTTAATTTCTGTGGCGGTTCTGGCAGTCACAATGTATAATAAGTATATTTCAAAAGTATTAATATAAGTAGTATATCAGTTGTCTAGCACACATATTACAAGTTTTGCTTAGTTTGGTGCTAGATGCATAGGAAACTAAATTCTGCAATCATTAGAGTTTTGATCAACAATGAAAATTGTTAGTTGAGTATTTATTAAAAAAAAACTTATTGACAAATTTTTTTAGTGACAAAAACAAAGGCCGAAAAATCACTTTAAATTCTACTTAAGTATTGTTGTATTTTAATACAAACTCAGACGTCACATATAAAAGTTAGAACAAAAACCATTCCTCTCTAGACTCAGATGCGTTTTATATGGTCTTTTAACACTGAACAGTGAAAAATTACATAAAAAAAAACATGTAAGAACATAGATAGTCCTTATGTAAGTACATTGATTGCCATCGAGAACGTTAATATAATTTTAATGCCTACATTAGCAGGCCTATAAAAACATTGTAATCACATTGCGCCATTCGCCTCTTAAGAGGAAAGCAATGCGAAATTATAATTGCATGATCGAACAAGTTACGTATAGGATAACAAAGCTTAGCAAGTCATCCAATGCGTAACTATTTCTTACTGCTTCATAACACTTATGAACGTACTCGCACTTGTATGTGCGATCACGGTGATTGCTCTCTTTAATTGGTGTCACGTAATTTTGTACTGTTTTACTCTAGCAGGAATAATTTAGGGGTGTCAATCAATGATGAGCTACTTAGTTATTATAATTTTGTCATGAACGTAATAACATAATTATAACATTATATTGAAATCTTGTCAGGGGCCTAATCGCGCTAATTTTCAACGATAAAACCAAAGCTAAATCGTTACCGTTGCAGTTTCGTTTACAGAAAAATAGTCGCTTAAGTTTTGTTAAAATTGTTGAATACTCTGCCTAAGAAGTCTAGGATTACAATCTGGGACAATTTAAATGAAAATTATGAAGCTAAACCAAAGATTTTTAGGTTAATAATAACCTAAATGACAACGTAACTTTTTTGGTTTTATCGTTCAGAAGTACCGCGATTGGGCTCCTGGTTTAAGACGAACGGGCAAGCTCCCCAAGTGAAATCCGTTTTGTGTGTCAAACGTTGACACTGAGCCGTGACGCGTGAGTTCACGACTCTCTCAGCCACAACAAAAATACTTAAGTTACCACTCATAATGGTAAACAGATCGTTTTTATTGTTCAGTACTTTAATCTTGTTAAAAGTCTCACCGCTCAATTTTCTTTGGAAAATAGGAAAAAGCATATTGGCATTTTATGATCAATGTTATTGTTGTATTATCTTTTTAATTACTAGGTAGTTATTGTGGAAATTAATTTGTTAAAAAAATAACTAATGTAAGAAATAGTGCAAGGAGAGGAATAAAAGGGTAAAATAATTTAACAAACATTTATTAATATCACAATTTCACAGGGACTCGTCAAGCTCCTCTAGTTACTTTTAACGAACACACTCAAAACACGTCACAACAGCTTTCGTCTCAATTTCGCAAAACATTTGTTCATCGAGATTGCTACCAATTTCTAAACCTATCAGGTACAATTTTAAACAGAACACAAACCGCTTATGAGTAAAGCCTAATGTTAAATATTTCTGTTGCTACACTATATCCATTGATTGCATTTTTTGTTTATCTGACTAAATCGTGTTAGCAACAGAAATACAAAAAAACTATATCTTCAACAGGCAAGAAATATACCTAAATTAATTTAAACTGCAGAGGATACTGAAGCTTTCGTCAAAAGCAAGTCTTGTTGAAATACTGTTAGTAGTGGTAGCCACCTTCGCTGTTGCCAGCCAGAGCATGACCTTCATCAGCGCCGTAGCCTTGGGCAGATTGGAGTTCAGCGTAGCCCTTCAGACCGTCACCACCTTCATACCCCTCGAAGCCGCCGCCGTAATGTTGGAGACCTCCAAGCTCCGCGCCATCATGTTCAAAACCGCCTTGCTCGTAACCTCCATGCTCGAAACCCCCATGCTCAAGACCACCATGCTCAAGACCTCCATGGCTAAGACTGGCAGCTAAGTGCTCAGTGTCAAACCTGTGGTCTTCGAGAACGAGACCACCACCGTGTTTGTGCTCACTCTCAGGGTGGATGAGCTTCAGATTCTGCTCAGACTTTCCCTTCTCCAGAGGGTGCTCTAGGAGATGCTTGTGTTCTTTCTTCACGTACACAGGGACTGGGTGGAAGTGTTCGAACTTAATTGACTGGTGGGATTTGGCGTGTTCATGCTGGATGTGATGGTGATGACCTGATTCACCGATCAGCGCGTGGTCGTATTTCTCTTCCAGTTGAGGTGCTTCATCGTGGATTATGCCGGGGTAGGCCGACGCCACGGCGAGGAGTCCCAGGAAAATCTGCCGAAAACAAAACGCAATCAGCAAAAACAAATCTAAAATATTGCAAATAAGTCAACTCTAATTGAATTCTCAGTAAAAGCTATTACAAAACTCGTGTTAATTTGATTACTTCTAAGCTCTTTGGCACCTCTTGTTCTACTTTGTGTGAGTGACAGTTACTCTCAATTATCGCAACAGTTACGGAGAGATTAAATGTCACTGCGCATGTAACAGCAGGTAACCAATAGACAACGGATTATCAAGATATGCCCCATTCGAACCGGTTCAATTGAAAGTGAACAAGGAACAAGTATTTCAGTTATGTAACTATCTTCCTATAATAATGAGATCAGGAAGAATAATTCGTACTACTTGCTCACTGAATTGATACATAAATGAATTTAATAACACTTTAACTTTAACGATAACTTTGTTACTTGATAAGTATAATTACTAATTATCAGCTTGTTTAATCATTTATCTAATACATAACCGAATCAATCAATTCAAAATAAGACATTAGCCGTAATTTATTATAATTGTATCCTTAGGCATTTGTTTTTTTTGTTTTTCAAAGACTCCAAGCACGTTTTTTTTTTCTTAAATTTTAATTTAACTCTCTACCACTTTTTAAAAACGAGATTTATCACAGCACAGCACAACACGACTCACGGTACGCACATGATATTTCATCGCTAAGTGTTTAGACTGCACCTTACTGCACCGAGGTTGTTCAAGTAATGCCTACCACGGTAATTTACATCCTTTTTATACCACGTTTCTCCGTACACGAGTGTGTGTGATCCACTTATTACGTACAACAGTATTGACAATCTATAGGCGTAGAACAATAGTTAGAAATTGTTGGGAGATACAACATTTTTGCCTATCAAAGAGCTTTTCTATGGTAATTGAATCTTAATAAGTTAAAGTAATTGTCTGGATCGTAATTGCATAAGCTTTTTGTTCTATTTTAATGCGTAAAGGTTTTATGTAGAGTTGTTCGGTACCAAATAGGGAAACATCTCGGGCGAACTCTTCTGTTATTAAGTATAATAAAGATGGGTTTATTAATCTTCAATTTAATTATGTAAAGGTAAATTAATATTAAATTAGATCAAATTAATCCTACGTAGTGGCTTTATCACCTGCTGCGGTAAACCGAGACTAATTAGTAATATGTCACAAGTAATATTTCTATTTGAGGTTTGCTTTGCATAATACTTATTGTAAAATTGCACCAATATATAAAGCAACGCAAGTTTGAACTCAATTTATTTACATTTATAGTCGGGAATTCGTTTGAAAGAAATAACATTTGCTGTTGCTCTACTATTTATTTTACTGGTTATGAAATGTTTTGTTTGTATTTCTATTTATTAATTCTCTTGTTGTACAACAATAAAGACGGACTTAATGCTATAAAAGCATTCTCTAGGAAAAAATATTTTGCTTTTACAAGGATTATAACTTGTGGTGCAGTAGCAATAGGTAATTGCTAACAAAACACCAATTAAAAATACTTTTATGAGTACGAAACATAAAATAATGTCGTATTCTGGTTGACATTCATAAGATCAATTAAAATCTTAATAAAACCACAATAAAACCTTAATAATAAAATCAAGGTCCTTCAACCAAGATCTTTCCAATCCTTATAAGCTTTTGAAAGTTTTGAAAGCTTTACTGGGTTTTTATCATTAAAGCTAAGGATCATTTACCAGGAATTGATAAAAAAATATTGCTTCAGTACCTACCTACCTTTCATCTTTCTTTTAATATCGTTCAAATCATTAGCTAAAACTCGACTCAGTTTCATTTAGCTCATAAAATATCCTTGCTAGCATGGATTCACAAAAATACCCTTTGATTATTTAAAATATTAATCAAAAGATAATACCATTCGTACCTAGTTAATTTTGTCAGTACCTATAGTTCTTAAATTCCCAGTTTCCATGGTGACTTCGAAATGAAAAGTTAATAAATGCAATGTTGTTGACTTGACATTGACTACTATTCATAGATATAATATTCGAATTTTGCAGAGATAAACAGGAAGCCGATTTTTCAGTCTTGACTTATCGCTAAGAGCGATCTCTTCCAGACAACCTACGGTATGGCTTTTTGGTATTAATAATAATAATAATAATAATAAATAATAATAAATCTTTATTAAAATAGTCTTACATCAAAATTATAACAATTAAAGTCTAGATAAAGGTAGAAAGCTAAAATAAAGAGTGCCTGAACTAGGTTTAACCTGTATCTCAGGCAAATAGGGGCTTACATTAGGTACTATGTAATATTATAAAACAAACAAATACAATAAATTAATATGGAAAAATAAAACAAAAAATAGAATCAAAAATAATTGCAGAAAGAATTAAACTAAACCAAACAGTAAAATAGTGATAATTTTGTTACATTATTAACGCCAAACGAGTAAAGCATCTGCGTCATCATAATTAAATCTAGTTCAAAGTCAATGATGCATTTTGATTTACAATTATTGTTTTTATATAAAGTGCGTGTTAGTAAGGTATCTTACGATTTAAGGTTAGTAGAACAGCATTTTGATCGGTAATATTCAGTCAGTTACTAAAGTTGTAATTTAGCAAATATTTAATAATATCTAATCTAACCTTAATGAAATGTACTGATATAAATATATATTTTTAAACTGATGCGAATTTTTGTGAATATCTATATGGACAACACTTAGAAATTATGTGAAATCAAAACTACATAATATAGTCACGGAACGTAAAATTAATTTTAAAATTTATATAGATATATACATAGGAAGTGGCGCTCTTAGGCGCCCACATAATCAATTGTGCTAATATATCTTTTTTCGGCAATCTTTCTCGCAGGACAGTCAGCATCGCCAGTTTTGTGATCTGCGGGCTTCTTGAAGTGCAAGCATGATGCACATTTTGCTGACTCGGCTTTCTTCCCACAGTCCTTTATAGTATGACCTACTTCGCCACAGTGACCACAGGTGGTGGCCTCCTCCCGGCATGTCTTAGCAGCATGACCGTATTGCTGACACTTGTAGCATCTCGTCACGAGGGTAAAATCTCGCACAGGGCACGAAGACCAATTTACAAATACCCGGTCGTTCATAATTAAGGGCTTCCGAATTTCTGCTGGAACTTCTATAATATAATTACAGGTCTCGGCGTCCTTTTTCCCCGACTTATGGCTTAATTTAATCGAGGTCAAAAATGTCGCAAGTGTCATGCCGCTGAGCTTGTCGGCTAAGTTTTGTTGGTATATATAGTTGAAAACTTCAGTTTCCTCCATACATACGGGCACTCCGATGATCACGATTCTCGGTTTGCGTTTGTGTGGTTCATTCACCGTTAGGCCAGAGGTCGTCAGTTGAGCCGTCTGCTTGAGCTTCTCGATATCGTCCTTTGTGTCTGTGCTGATAATGACACCGCCGTTCCTAGTTTTACGCAAACTCCTCACATGCAGCTTCATTTGATCTGGTCTGATGATTTTTTGAACAAGGGCTTTTGTTTCCTCGCTCGTCTTCATTTTGTCAGTGGGGTAAATTGCCACAGAGTTGACATTACTGGACTGAATAAAGTTGTTAGGGCTTTTTTAACCATGTCGGCGAAGGAAACTGCACCCGCAACAGGTTTTGAGGACTCTTCGATAGTTTGTTGAAGGTCTTGAAGCCGCTGTGAGAGGTCGTGTGCATATGCAGCTTAAATCAATGGAACGATGAGTTGAAACTTGGAATAGATGGTTTATACGACGTATAGGTAAGTATTCGCTAAAAAAGTAACAAGTTACGATTACGAGTACCTATATAAATTGTTTTCATTTCTCATATTCGGAAAGTGATGTATATTTGAACTGAGCAGCGGGTCCAAAACTCTTCGTTCCACCCTAAGGTGGAAAAGCAATTTAAAAATAGAACTGAATTTGGCAATGAAAAAGTTTACAATAGTTAAAAACAAACGGTTTAAAAAAAGTTACAGCCTTGTAGGGCGCATTCACGAACAACAACAAAACATGGTATAAACCATGTATAAACAGCCAGTGCAAAATTAAAAACATTGGGCGGAGCGGCCGGCGACGCGACGTGTTCCAAATTTAAAATAAGAAAAACTATAAAATATTGGAGGGAGACTTACCTAACTCTGTGACTTTGAGCTGTGTGTGCCGTATTAAAGTTTTGTGTTGATTTTGTATTTACTAAAAATGAGTTTAAAACTAAAACAAAAAGTTCAAATAAAATAAAAGAAACAATAAATCTACGCTGTAATTCGCCTACAGCAAACAACTACTTCAGGAGAATCTCTGCCATGGACTTACCGTCTTATCAAAGACCAAAGAATATCTCTAACTTTTACAGGCATCCAACAAAGCCAAATCTGTCATCATAATAATTTATATCAAACTGTAAATATTCCAAGCAAGAATTTAACTTTAAATTTCACAAATTATTGTTCTAATTTTTCTAGGTTTTTAAAGGTAAGTTGGTATAGGTAATAATTATAAGGTCTACCAATGTAGTTACTAAGTAGGTACATGTTTTTATAATTAAACATTTTGGAATAACTAAGACTTTTTTTACTTTCCTAAAATTCGAAATGAAAATTCCTTTTGACCCTCGTATAACAATCTACTATTCTGTTTGTCCGACTAACAAAGTTTTATGTTAATAACCAAAGTTTCCATTGAGACATAAGCACAAGACAGATTACAGTAACTTCCTCTAAAGCCCGAGCCATGCAATGACAGTGTATTGGGTCATGCAACGGCCGGTCGTGAACTTAATTAAAAATTGCACTCGCTTTTATCACTACAGGTATCTTGATTGCCGGCGCCGGCGGGCGAGTAATACGAACATCAGACATTTTTAATGTCCCCTCTGCTGGGGCAAAGGCTTTCCTTATGGGTGGATAAGGATGATGGGCCATAAACGCAGGCCCAATGCGGAATGATAGGTGTTAACAACTGCAAATTCAGCCGGGACTAACGGTTTAACGTGCCTTCCGAAGCACGGAGGAACTCAAGATTATAAATTTTTGGTCAACCATCCCATGACCGACCCTTGGGAAAGTTACTTAACCTCCCCAATCGCAGGGCCAGGTGCTAAACCACTGCACCACCGAGCTCCTCGCCACGCGTAATAATACTTATTAATCGACACCGCACAAGAAGGAAGAAGATAAAAACAACTGAACAATTGACAAATTACTACGAAACCCTAAAAAATAACTACAGAGCACGACAATATAAAGGCAGAATAAGTGGGAATATAACATTAAAACTTCAAATTGTATCATTGAATAGATAGAAGAAATTAAACCGAAATTAAAATTCACTTAAAAAACACCATTATTTTAAAGGGTTATTCCCTGAGGATCTTATTCCCCGAGGATCATGTCCCGGAGGATCTCGTATTGTTTTTATCTTCATGAACTAAATTAATACACATTCGAGATCCTCCGGGACATGATCCTCGGGAATGAGATCCTCAGGGAATAACCCATTTTAAAGAATGGGAGTACGATTTAGAAATGAAAATTTACCTTTCATTTCAGTTTTAAATCGATTATCTTAATATCTTAATAAATTTTACGATTTCTACTAGGTTTCTTAGTCATATATACATTGTACTTTTATTTGTTTGTTACCGATAATTAGTTTATTTTCTTTCCATGTTGTAAAATACTAATTTTTAAATATAGAGTTATACGTTCATTATCATTGTTCATCACCATTGTAAAGCCACCGAAAATCTCATAGTGTGAAGTTAGCTTTGCGTTAAGCAAAGAAAAAAGGTTGCAATTTATTTGAAAAGTTGCAGCTTATTCCTCATTTATGAAATTCCATAAATCTACATCTGCTAACAGCATTCTCGTTTCAGAAACCAGCGAAATTATCATAGAAGGAAAGCGATAAGGCATCGTGTCGACTCGTGATCGTGAATGGGGCACGCCAATTAAGCTGTCACCCATTAGCTACCACTGTTAACTGTTGGGAAACACTGTTACCTCAACAGTTTACGCGTAGAGCCGTTGCAAAAAATGTATTTAGAAGAAAGTAGTTATTCACGTATTTCGTGATTCTTAATTAAAAGGTCTTGTTCGGCAGCAGTTTAATTACTAAGCCCCTCCCAAATGTTACGCTTCGCAAGACTATTAGATTAAATAAAAAAAAGTTGTACAAATGAAAATCATTTGGCGGCGAAAAACCGCTGGCTGTTGTTCTTAGTTATCTTGATGGTTGAGCTCAATCAACACACTACACGTGATATTATGGGGTAGCACCATTCACAAACATAATTATGAGAATAGGTAAATACTAGCTAGTTGGTTTTAAATTTGCATGTCTGTTTTGCAATGGACAACACGACAAAAATCTTTTGTCAAAATAAAAAAAACCGTTTCTTTCTAGATTTGCCCCTCAGGAGTGCGAGAAAAATAGTTTTAGAATTTTTAAAGCAATATTTATGGACAAAATAAATGAAATGTAATAAATCCTTAGTGACGTCACAGCTCGACACGAACAAAAGCATACACCTTTGCTCACGTTGTAGGCCACATTAAAAAAAATTGGTCACTCAAAATTTTACATTTTAGAGATGGGCAACAGACCCGTTTAAACCCGACCATTGGGTTACCCATAAATTCCCTCCCGTAGGATCTAAATTAATTAACCGGATTTAATGCAATAAGTTGTGTTTTCTGAATGAATCTCTACTTATAGCCTCAGTGCTACGTCACTTCCGGCAAAGTTTTTAAACTTTTAAAACATTTTTATTTTAGTCAATTTTTTTTTTTTACAAAAATAAAATATATGGGTCATTCCTTTTTTTATTCTCTCTTCGAAAAGCAAATAAACAGTGCATGTTATTTTTATGTCGTGTTGTCCATTAGATTGAAAGCTTGCATTTTATGTAAAAAATCCTTACTAATATTATAAATACGAAAGTCCGTTTGTTTGTTACACCTTCACATCTAAACTACTCAACCAATATCGTGAAATTTTGCATACACGTTGTCAGCAGGGGTACAGAAAAGGACATAGAGTAACTTTCATCCAGAAAAAAACACAGTTCACGAAGGGCACAGAGAAAGCAATATCATTGACGAAGGGTAGCAAAAACACTTTCTACCCAGACGAAGTCGCTGGCGGCCGCTAGTATTATAATATGTAATAGCCATGAAAATAAGGAATAATCGGTGATCGATCGCAATCACTAATAACGCTGTCAAGTGTTTAGGGCACACTACACTAGTTTCGCCATATCATTTATTTGAATTAAGTATTTGCTCGTAAAAGCATTTTGAAAATGGTAGCGCTGTTGGTTAATATTTGGGTCATTAAGATACTTAAGTATTGTTTTGTTTGTAGTTGAAAGCTGCGCAAGAGTCACGAGTTTTTGATTATGTTTAGGGTTGTCACCCGGACGGAATTTGGTTTGGAATAATAATGGCAAAAATATATCTTTCTGTCACCAAAGTTAAAAAAGGAGGAGGATTTTATGTGTGTTTGATCATAACTTCACCATTTTAGTCGATTTTTTTTCCTAAAAGGTGGTCCCATAATTTTTTTACAGAGATGTGGCAAGTAGTTTTTTCATAATCTTGAAAAATATCAATTATTTAGCTTACCATCGCACGAGTTTTTACGGATTTTCAGGCACAACTTTTTTGTTATGATCCGATTTAGATGACTTTTTTTGTTTTAATTGTGGTCAGGTCACATTTTAATTTCATTGGTGTTGGACCTTGGACTTCGAAGATAGGTACACAAGGGAACTCCTCAAAGTGAAATAGGATAAAATGTACAGTGACTGAGATATTGGTAGGTTTATGATAATCTAGAATCTACATCCTCGCAACATTACTAAGTATTCGATGTAAGGTACGTTAGTACCTATTATAATATTCTGTGGTTATTAATTGGTACGTCTACTTATTTTGTAAACTACCATTTTTCTTAAACTAGTTATCAAAGTCCTTTTTGTCAGTGTTGTCATGTTCTACAATAATTATTATGAAGAGAATAGTATATTGTTCACCGAGAAGAGAAAGAGACCGAGATCGGGAATCGCACTTTCTCTCGAGTGATACATAGTGCTTTATACTACACCTACGAGGAAAATAAAAAACTAAATCTTTACTAATTGAAATTTATATTTAAATTGTTGCAGTTAGTGAAGCTTAATTTTATTGTGTTTAATCAATCAATTTATATTATGAAGGTTATCAATCAGTATTTTGCTGTTTCCTTCAACTGCGGCGGAGTTAAAAAATCTTCATCATCACTAGAGTCTGGCCAGCGAGTCGTGTCATCTCAAAAACGCGGCAAATTTGAAAATTTTGTAGCTGTACACACTTTAAAAACTGCGATATATGAATTTGATACTTTCATTATATATATTTTTTGTTGGGACTTTTAATCACTTTTTTCAATATAATAAGTGTAGATAGCTGAATACTACAGAGATTGTACTAATGAAGCTAAAAGATATTAATTAAAATAAAACTACGTTTTATGTTATTATACCATATATTTATTCAGTTTCATAATCAAAATCAGGATCCAAAAATTCAATGCCCAAGTTAACATCAGAATCATCACTATCACTATCATTGTCACTAAAACTGCGAACTTAATATAACGCAAAAATGAAAAAATAATGCAGAGTCGGGTGGAAGAAACCCATATTGAAAGTATCAATGTTTTGAGACGCGTACATGCTGTTGAAACAACTGTTTGACAGCTTAAATAATGTTGCCATCCCAAAAATTTAAAAAATATCTAATGACACGACTCGCTGGCCAGACTCTATCACTACTTATCATTTTGATAGTTTTATTTTACTTTCTACGAAAACTGAATCCTCAAACAACACACAAATTGAAAATGGCGCCAATGGCGTCTGCAATTTTCACATGCTCTTTTTTCAAATTGTTTATCCTGCCGCCGCAGGGTCGCACTGCCAGCCCGACACCATCCGACACACAGCTAGTGGCCAGTGTCATTTTGCGAACTTGGAGATAAAAACTCACTGTAAAAACTTTTTGCCTTTTGATATTTAGGTTACCGGCGCATAGTATTACCCAAAATTAAAAAAGAAAAACCACGTAAGAAATGGATTTTCATACACTTTTCTCTCCCGCTCAGATGAGTTTTCTCCCCGCATATTTGTTCGATATGCAATGACGTACTTTCTACCGTAAATTTGATAAAGTATCAAGGTACTTTCCGAGCAGGTGTAGTATAAAATCTATTTTGATGATTTTGGCAACCCTAACTCCGTGAGACCTCGATAAGATGGTCTTTGCGTCTGTTGTTTTAAAAACCATTGTTTGCGTACACTTTCATGCACAGAGAAGTTTTTATTCATTTTTCAATATTACTTGTAGGTGTCCATTGTTTACGCATTTGAGATTTTGAGGAATATTCACCTTCGGCGGGTATTTTCATATTGCATAGCATTCATTTAGATTCATTTCATTATATTTGTACCCAAGTAACTAGTTAATTTAATTTTGAAACTTTTGTATTATACAACATGATACAAAATTACCCCTAATGCCAAATATGGTAGATAGGGACCATCAAACTGAACAACTTTTACTATGGGATGGGATGGGACCAACTCTGAAATCGTGAAAAAAAATCAGCTGATTCATACATTTTGATATTTTCGTCATTAATATTTGTATAAAACAGCTAAATAATTTTTCGCGATTTCAGAGTTGGTCCCATAGTAAAAGTTGTTCAGTTTGATGGTCCCTTACCATTATTGTTCTTTTTAATGGCAGGATAATTTTGTTGATTCATTCACAAATCGTCCACCAGTCAGGCGCACTATATACCGCTAACTTGGCGCTAGTGTAGATATAGACCTGTCATTTTGTACTAATTTTTGGATGTCGGATGCGAATTTTCGTAAATATAAATTTTTCTTCACAAAAACACATTTTGGTTTTCTTTTTCTTCAATTCGATCTTTAATTAATTTTCTGTCCAACCTGTATAATGTAACTATCAACCATTTTTAAATATAATTTAAAATTAACGGGAAAATTGGGGGTAATGCCCGTACAAAGGTCTCCAGCAGCAGGAGCGCCACCAAGCGGGATAAACTTTGTGACATCCCCGCATTATGAAAAATTGCTACCTACCCCATTCCATTCCTAATGTCCATGTTTTAAAATCAATCCATAATGGAAAATATAGGTATTATTATTATCATAACACAATGAATCCCTACATAATGGAATTGATTATCAAAAACTATGTTAATTTTGCATCCAGGGTTGTCACTCTGCAGTTTTCCGTACAAATAAAAAAACAAAATATTTTTTCCATGTCATTTTGTATTGTGTGTGGTAGTTTTCAGAGGGTTCATATTCATATTCAAATTTTTTTTATAATACCCTGTCTACCATAATATTCGGGATTGTCCATCAGTCATTTTTTTTAATGTCCCCACTGCTAAGGCACAGGCGCTAGGCGTGGGCACAGGCCTTCCATAGGCAGCCATTACACGGTAGGTTTTGCTGTCAGTTTAACCACAGTTGACCGGCTGTGACTGACGATTAACCTACCGTGTAATGGGGTGACTGATGGTTGCATGAAGTTGATTTCTTCTTTCCATCAGTCAATCAGCCAAACGTAAGTAATTCATGACTGATGGAATTTGACTGACGCTTGCATGAGCATGTAATGGCCGCCTTGGATAAGGAGGACGGCGGGCCATAACATAACCCACCACGCGGGCTCAATGCGGATTGGTGGGTGTTAACGACTGCAAATGCAGCCGGGGCCAACGGCTTAACGTGCCTTCCGAAGCACGGAACACAAAAAAAATATTAATTTTTGGTCACCCATCCCATGACCGACCCTTGCGAACGTTGCTTAACCTCCTCGCTGGGCCAGGCGCTAAACCCCTGCGCCACCGAGCATTAGTTATTCTGTGACCGAGCTCCATATTCGGGATTATACGGATAATATTACCCAACACCCTGTAGATACCCAAGCCCCAAGCTGATGACAAATGTTGATCTTGAAATGAGAACTGGTTTCATGATGGACCTTGAGCTCTTTGCATAACACGCGTGTATTGTGATACGTTTTGTTCTGAATTTTATTGATTAATCACAGTGGTCTAGCGCTAATGATGATCAGACATTTAATTTTGTGGATCTTATAATCTAGGTCAACATTACTATTATATACCTATACTACTAACTATTTAGTCCAGTAAACGAAAAGGTGTAGAGGGAAATGATTGGAACACAATAGCCCATGCCGGGGGAAGGGGGGGGGGTTTGAAGGTCCCCTTTTTCGGTTTTTCGCATATATCTCGGAAAATATGCGTTCTATAGCGACATGAGACTCTTTACAAAATGAAAGCTGATTAAATTTGCTACAAGTTTTATTCAGTCGGGTTTTTTCGAAATCTTGTATCGATATCGAGATTGGATGCAAAACAACATCTTCCGTATTATACCTGCCGTACAAATAAACGAAGAATAAGTTTATACCTATGACTTGTAGGTACCACCTCAAGATGCAGGTTCCACCTGTTTTTTGTACTTGGGCGGTGGTGGAGGAAGGGTCTGAAAAGACAGTAATATGAAATTAAATCTATGAGGATTTGCCCCAGAAAAAAAAACAAAAGAGAGTATGAGGGTTTTTAAAAGTGACATTTAAAAACTAAAAATAGTAACTATTTGTCTCACTAGATGGCGTTGATGGAAAGAGAAGTGTCTAAATTGGCTTTTAATATAAACGGCCTGGGGGCTTACCATCAGCAAATAAGAAACCGTTCAGTTCAAAAGCAGGCCTTAAACAGGACTGCTTCTTGCTTTCATACTAACCGTTGAGGTCATAGTACGAAAAAGTAAGACAGTTTAATATAAGGGTGAAAGTCAAAATATTGACGCAAATGACACAATAGTGACACAAAATGTTGTGCTGCAGTGACACAAAAGTCACACAATAATTTTTACTACAGTGACACAATAGTGTCCCAAAATGGTAGCATACAACTATAAAGTCATGGTTACATGAGCTAAAATAAAAGACAATAATTTAATATTTAAAATATGTATTTGTTTAAATACAGGGTTACTAAAGACGAAATTATTATCTAATGTAGGTCATGTTAATAAGTTTTACGTTTACGATGGTGATGAAAATATCGTATGCTTTTGCAAAAAATAAAACCAATATTACCCAATACTAAATAATATACTAGAAAAAATACGACTCGCACCAGATCAATACTCAGACGGGAATCGAACCCGCGACCTTTGGATATCCGGTCCAATGCTCTGACCGCTGAGCTCGAGTCGTATTTTTTCTAGTATATTATTTAGTATTGTGTAAAAATAGCATTGTGAATGCAAAAATCTCAAATTTAAAAACCAATATTACCGTTGAATTACAATAAAATTTATTTAGATCATTTCAAAAAAAGAGATTATTAATTTTGAAAATGGTATAGACTTTAACGACCTATGCAACAGAACAGGGGGGGTATTACAACCTCTTAAAACTTGCCAGGTTTATGAATTGCTATAGTTACATCTCTTTCTCGCTGTATATCAAATAAAAGAGATAGATTGATAACCAGTCAGAAAACTGCCAGGAAATAAGAGGTCATAATACGGCCCCAGGTACCAAATAATATGTTTTGTTGTAGCTGCTATCTATAGCATACCAATCACCAAAGGGCACCGACTCCAAAACATTATTTTGTACCTGTCCTATTGCATAGGTAGATGAAGTTGAATATTCCATAATAAAAACTATCCAAATGCCTTGAGGTATTAATTTTCTTCATAATAATATGCTAAACAACCTTTCTAGTGTAATCCCGACTTTATATGGTAGCACAATCGTGGTGACACAGAAATTGTGCAACTAGTGATACAAAAGTAACACAAACGTCTCACAATTGTTAGGTAGCACAGTAAGTAAACATTGATTACTTCGAAACTACGCGTAAAATCGTATTAAAATAAACACTACACAATAGCTCGTGCTTTTTTGTACCTAAAGCACTTTAAATCATAGTCAAAACACAAAACTCATCTTCGAAATCGTCGAAAAAGCTGTCGGAAATTTTCTGACCACGCTGCTGAAGCCGCTTCGAGTTTGACTCTGACTCAGGGGGGGTCGACTCTATTGTTCGGATTGAAATTTGCCTACAGGGGAAAACTTTGGTATTGCAAGTAAAAAAAAACATATTTTTCTATTATGGTAACCCGCAGAAATACCCGTCATGAAGTGTAAAGTACGAATGGTAGATTTTGTGTAAATAAAGGGCAGGATAAGATTTTAAGGAATTTGTTAATAATAAGAAGTAAAATTTGTAGGATATTCTTTAAACAAACTTTTTTTTAGCAATACATAATAAAACGTTTGGCTAAATATAAGACAAGCAATTTATTTTCATATGTGAATAAACGGTTGGCAGAAATGTGACTATTTGTGCTGGCAACACCAAGTCATGACATGACTTTTGTAAACAATAACAATGGTCGAGTTTGTTGGTGTTTATTGGCGATCTCGGTTTCAATTTCGTTAATATTTCGAATACTTATTAATTCTGATCATTTTCGCAAGTGTACGACGTTGAGTTTGAGCTTAGGTTCCTCCGTCTGTGTTTGTTAAGTGACAATTATAATTGTTGTTCATAATAACAGTGAATACGAGACAGTGACTCTAACCTAACCGACGTGTTAAACCTTTGATTACCTATTTTGTTCAACTTGTTAAAAATGTCTGATAAGGAAAACAGACGAAAATGTTTCAAGTGCGGCAAATCGCCTGCCTCGGACAATTGCAAACTATTTCGTTTCCCAAAACCTGCTACAAGAAACCTTTTGCGGTATGTGTTTGCTAATGTTATCCCTACAAATTGTTCAACTTAACTGCGTATACGAATATTTATTGGCTTTTTAGTATCAATAAATACTCGTAATCCTAATAAATACTAAATGTTGAGTGATTTCTGAATGTGTTCTGAGGGTTTTTATCATGCTATGATAACCTATATTTAGGAAACATCACATTGTTCTGATTATAATACAAAGTAACTGTAGGTCGGAGAGTCAGGTTCTGTAACAATGTATAGCTAAAGAAGCATCTGGTACACAGAGAACTAATGAAATAATATGTGTTAATTTTTCAGTTGTACGATGTGGGAAAAATTACTTTTTCCATCAGAAGAGCACACTTCAATTGAGTTCCAGAAAAAGTTGTTTAGTGAACACCGAATGCTGTGTCAAGATCATTTTACTGATGATGATTTTACTGACAGTTCAAAGAAACGATTATTATACTCTGCAGTCCCATGTGATGTAAGTAATAAATTATTGATCCCAATATAATCCTTACTAAATATATTCTTACTAATATTATAAATGCGAAAGTCCGTCCGTTTGTTTGTTTGTTACGCCTTTATGACTTAACTACTGAAACGATCATTATGAAATTTTGCATAAATGTTCTTAGGGGTACAGAAACGGAAACTTTTCATCCAGAAAAAAGTACTGTTCCCGAGGGATAGCAAAAAAACTGTCCACGCAAACGAAGTCGCGGGCGGCCGCTAGTTATTACTAAATCAAATTTGTAGCATATTATGATAATGCTTACTTTTTATTATTGTTTCAGTTTGATAAGATAAAAATATATAACTTTTACTCTTGTACTTTTTCCATAAACATTATTGGATTTTCAGAAAAAAATTACTTTGTATTATTGCTCCCTTTGCGACACCTAGAAGACCTCTTCCAGGCTTTCTTATTATCTTCATTATATATATCAGTATCTAATAAAATAATAATTAGTCTCCATAGTACTAAATCCACTTATTTTATGAATCTCAAGACAGATGTTTGGATTTTATTTTATTTATATTGATTTTTTTTACTAAGTTTGTTTTGGGATTTATAATAATAAGCAATAAACAAATATTATTTTCAGTTTTATTACATTACAGATTCAGCAAGTGTCCATGGTGATACCACATTTTTTTAACGAGCCACAGCCGGGTCCCTCACAACTGGTCAAAGAATATGGCCCTATTTCTCAAGGCCCAGAAGCTATTTCTTCTAAGGCTGGTGATTCACAAGCTGTTGAAAGAACACCCTTAGAAAATATATCCAACACAAGTTATTGTGGAAAATCGAATTTGGAAAAAGTAGAAACATCTTCTAAACAGGAGCCCAAGTTAAAAACAGAAAAAGAGAAGTACCTTTATAAGAAATGTTCGAAATATTTAAAACAATTATGTCAATTACGAAATCGTATGAAGAACATGAAAAAGAAAGCTATATTAAATAACCTCACTGATAATAATGCTGTGAAGAAGTTGGAAGAAAAACTATCTCCTACATTTGCTTTCCTTTTGCAAGCTCAAATAAGGAATTGTAACAAGTCCACTGGTTGCAGGTGGACAAAAGAAGAAAAAATTGTAGCCTTGAGGCTTTACAAAAGATCACCAACCTGCTACAGATTGTTAAGAAGACTGTTCCAATTGCCTTCACCTGGTACTCTTAAGGCATTACTCAATAGGATTCCTTTTGCTGTTGGCATTGCCAACCCTGTGCTTGAAGTAATATCAAATTTTGTCAAACACCAAGAGCCTTCAGACAATCATTTTATTTTAATGTTTGACGAAATGTCTTTAAAAAAAAACATTAATTATAATCGAAGAGAAGATTTCATCGAAGGATATGAAGATCATGGGCCACAAGGAAGGTCCCCAAATGTGGCATCATATGCCTTAGTATTTATGATAGCTGGAATAAGGAAGAAGGTGAAACAACCTATTGCACATTATTTTTCAAGCAGTTTTTCAACTGCTGATAGACTGGCTGTGCTTATAAAAGAGGTAAATATTTTAGCACCTAACACAAGTGCTTGTTATATGTATATTATTATATAACTACTAGATAAACCTAAAACAATATTTAATGTTAATATTCCAGATTTTGCATCAGTGTTTTGCAGCAGGCATTCAAATATCTGCCACTGTATGTGACATGGATGGAGTAAACAGGCGAGCTCTGTCTATTTTGGGTGCAACTAAGGAGCACCCACGTATAATTGTCAATGGAAAAGAAATTGTCACATTGTTTGACACACCTATTAATTAAAATGTTTTAGAAATTTATTCCTAAAATATGATATTGACTGCATGGTGGATATTTCATCTGGAGATAAGAGAGGAAGAGGTATAGTTTTAATGCTTATTAATCCATGCATTATTAATCAAACTTATTATTTAGAATTCGAGTTACCAATTTATATTGTTACTAATGATATTCTTTGGTTTCAGGTGTAGCAAAGTGGTCTCATATTAAAAATTTCTTCGAACTTGATAAACAAAACAATAATTTTGTATTTGCCCCTGCTCTAACAAAGGATCATTTAAACCCAAACGCCAAACAAAAAATGCGCGTGAAACTAGCCGCTCAGGTTTTAAGCCATACTGTGGCAGCGGGGATCTACGCCAAAGTATCTGATGGTAATAATAATAAACAATAGTTAGGCCCCGATCACAGGTTTTGGATAGCACTCTGACTTAAAAGTGGGACAGGATTGTATAAAATTATCTGCCAGATAAAGGCCAGATATGACAATTTGTGACATATCCTTAACCTGTAATTCTGGCCCTTATAGCGTATAATGTAAACTTTAGTTTACATTAACAGTAATTTTTACTGTTGAGCTTTATATGTAGAAAATAAATTGTGAATTGGTTAGGGATATTTTACAATATTGACGATATTTATTTATTTCAGGAACACTTACTCCTGATGCAGCTGTCACAGCAAGTGTTATAGCAAAAATTGATAAGATATTTGACTGTTTAAACAGCGACACGCCCGACCTGCGACGCGGTAAACTACACGCTACAAATATGACGGCGAAAACTCCACATCTGCAGCTGTTTTCGGAAATGAAAAAATTTTTTGGTACTTTAAAATTTGTGGGTAGTCCACGTGTCCCTCCGTCACAGGATGGATGGATTTGGACTATTAATGGGGTAGAACGTTTATTTAAAATATTGTCTACTACCCAAAATATTAAAAGTCTGGCCACTAGACGTTTGCAACAAGATCCAATAGAGAATTTGTTTGGTTGCATTCGTGGCAACTGTGGCTCCAATGCCAACCCTACTGTAGGCCAATTTGTGGCTGGACTTAAAACCGCTATAATAAGCAGCATGGCCCATATTGGGACCACTGGGAATAATTGTGAAACGGACAACAACATAATTATAAATAATTTTACAACTTTTTTGTCAATTCCACAACCCACTGAGGCGAATGAAGATTTGGACACAGAGGAAATGGTAGTGGAAGGTCCATTATCTACTCCCATTTTGGATATTGGTGATACTCCTGAAGTACAGGCTTGTGCCTATGTATGTGGATTTTTATTAAAAAATATAGCTAATTTAGACTGTAAACACTGTAATTCAGTCCTTGTATCGAAAAATGTAAATATTGTTCATATGTTTGTCCAATGCAAAGAATATAATGAATATAAAAAAAGTTTACATTATGCTAGCCAACCGTTAATTGCTTGTGTAGAAGCATGTGCAACAAATATTAACTTGTATTTAGAAGAGAATGGGTATAAGAAAGAATTGAAAAAATATTTAATAGAAAATTTAAAAACTAGTGTTAATTTCGAATTTCTCCATAGCTGCCACAAAAATGATAATATTAATTTTATTGTCACAAATGTTTTTCATATATGTGTGAATAGATTCTGTACCCTTAAAAACCGTCTGTTTGCAGACGAAGCATCAGCGTCTGCACTTAAACGCAAAATGAATATAATTTTGCATAAATAAGCAACATGCCAGATTATATTCATTTTTTGTGGCATTCATGTTTGAAAACAAGTTGAACTGACCTAATTGTAAAATGTTTTAAGTATACCTATTTTATTAGCTACTAGAAGTACCAGGACTACATAGTTACAAAGAAGTAACCTATTACAGGAGTAACTAATGTTAACATACTAAAATCTAACAGAAGTTAGCTTCTCAATAGTTATGTGGCCCTGGTACTCGAGAGTTTCCACTTATCCCTAAATAGTGCATTAAAATCAGTTAAATATTATTAGATAAACAAACAACCAGATATTTTCTACTTTTGCTTGCCCTTTGAACTTAGAACTCATAAATAATAGAAATTAGATAAGTTGTCCAAATTATAATTTACTATCTCTGATAGTTTTGTGATCAACCGATAACTTTTATCCAAAAGATATAATGTCGTAGAAAAAATATGTTATTCTGTTTGATGTCATGGACACTAATAGAATATTTTGTTTAACGGGTTGACTTTACACCTAATGTTATGTTCTTAAATAAGTCATATTACTCATGGATAAATATTTATTATGCACTATTATTTCATGCAATAAACATGTTTGGGAACATTTTTCTGTTTTATTTTATATTTGATGGGCAATATTGCTTACGAATTCTATCGATGGAGGTATAGGCAATTTCACTTGTAAGGAAACTTTATGGTAAAACTTACCATAAAGTTTTCTTACATGTGAAATTGCCTATACCTCCATCGAAAGAAATCTTATAAGAAAGTATTGTTCAAATGTTCCCGCCATAGAGTTTGTGGTGGGTTGACTATAGGTGACACTAGAAGCGTACTTCCGGTAAAAACGGAAACCCATTTCTTAACAATGGAGTTGTTATTCTTCTCCGCTAGGAGTATGTGTTCTGTGCTCTGACTGATTCAATATGACAGCTAAGCTCTAAATGTCCATAGACAATATGCGTACAGTGTTGCCAGTTCGTGCAACCGAAATTCTTCCTAGTTTCAAGTCTCTTCTGCCGATGAAAACGGTTGCACAGACTAAGTAGCACAATTGTTTGAAATCACATTAAATAATCAAAAACAGTAAAAATACGCATTGTTGTGTTATTTCCTTACACCGTGAACACGAAAATAGATGCCGATTATACTCTAATGTTGTACAATTTGATATTCAGTCCATAAGTTACATGAAGGTTACATGTAACTTGTATCAAAGTTCACTCTATCCAAATATTATGCCGTATTTCACGTGATTTATTCCTATTTTGTGGAGAAATTATTTTTTCTAGTCTGCAATCAAGTATTATTCTATATTATTTTGAATTGGGCATTCTGGGCAAATAACCATTTAATTTATTGACAATATTTGTAAAATTCTATCAGACATAGTTTTTAAGAAAAATGGTTGGGAAATTTTGGATTTGGCAAATGCGTCAATACTTTGGTTTTCACCCATAAGGCCCCAGGCCTTAACAGGAGTGCTTAAGGCCTGCTTTTATACTAACCGTTGAGGTCATAGTTCGACGAAAGAGGCAAGTAAGTGCTCGCTGACTGACATCTGCCCAAAGACAAACATTTTAGGATTACATCAGCTGCCTTCCTATCTATACCTGCCTGCCTAGCATGACCGATTTATATCGCGTGATATAGCGTTTTATCACGTTTAACTGTCAGAAAGACAAAGGAATTTGACAGTTGAGTGTCGATAAAATGCTATACCTATCACGCGATATAAATCGGTCATGCTAGGCAGGCTGAGTACTCTTCAAAGCTTAGTAAAGTAAAATCACAATTTTGACACATACATTTTCATAAACGCCATCTATCGAGCCTACAGTTTTTAGTCAACTCGTTCGCTAAAATATACCAATATGGGGTCATCAACGATACACTATGGACATATGAAAAAACCGGGAAACTTTTGACCGGGATAAAAAGTACCTATCTTATGTTTTAATCCAGGCAAAAATCTATCTGGGTCACAGAATACATAATAGTTCTGAGTGCCAACCATTTTGGAACCTTTTCTATTAGAGGACCCGGGGCCCTACCGCCTAACTCAAAGCTTTAGCCAGAGCGATAGCAATGCTCAGTCCGTCCTTGTCATATTGTAACACGATGACAAGGACGGACAGTGCACTGACGTCATAAACCAAAGCCAGAGTCAAAGCGATAGAGTTAGGCGGTACGGCGGCAGGTAAACGTTTAAACTGTTTGTCAAATATTTAAAAGCGTTCCTTGACCTTAAGGGAATTTTCCCTTTAATGAAGAAGATGTTCTTTCCAGATATTCTTTTTTATTGTGATCTCAGGATCGTCATACACAACCAATAGGTAATAAAGACATAATATCAAGAAAATTCGAATAGTTGATTTAATAATTTAATTAATGAATTATTATTTTCAATAAGATAGGGTTTAGGTAGGTATACAATTTTTTTATCGTTGACTGGCGGGGATAGTATTGTTTGTCATTTTTGTTTTGGTTCCTCACAGTCGGTCGTCGGGTAACAATATAGGGGAAAATATCCTAAGGTCAAGGAACACTACAAATATTTGACAAACGTGTTTGAACGTTTACGGGGCTCTTAAGTTTTATGGGAACAATCTTTGAGCAACGGGCTAACAATAAAACCCTACCTATATTTCAGACATTCCAAGGCCATTTCCCAAAACAGACATATCTATGAAACAGACAGACAAAATACTTTTTTTTTCCTTATATTACCAGTTTAAAAATTATTTTCAAACAATATTATTATGGATAACTATTTATTAACTTAAACTTAATGTGTTAAATAAGCATTTTGCACAAAGCTTATCACTTCACTTTACTGATGAAACGAAACGCAATCTACACTCTATGCTTTTCCGAACGTAGCAAACAACCGACCAATGGCGACGGCCCGTGGTCATTTTGACTTGTTTTGTAACGTTTTCTTGACGTTTTCAATTTGAAAAAGCTTCAAGCAAACGTCTGTGTCTTTGCTACTGCTACGCCTGTTTTTAGCAATATTTTGTGTGATTATTTGAATTCTTGAATATTGGTTGAGTTTTTATCTTTGTTGAGTTACCTGTGAATAATTTGTGTAATAAAATTGTATTCCTGAATGCTGAATGATAGAAAAATGATCACTAACGAAGATGTCAATAAGCTTTTGTAAGTATTTTTCCAAATAAAAGAGCTGTTTCTTTAGTTATCTCTTTTATTTTTGTTAATTCAGAGTACAGTAACTATCATAAATTTAATCTTGTAAATGTAGGCATCATAAAAACATCTTTTTTGATAAATTCCTTTCACTTTTCAAAATCAAAATTTTTGGCTTCATCCAACGGTTTACCGTTCTAATATTGGTTTAAATTACAACAAAATGATGATAGACATCAGTATTATGCGATAATTGAACTACATTTGCATTCACAGCAATGAAGTCCTCCATGAAATATCTCAAAATATCCGATCAATGATGGAAGAATTATGGCTGAATTGGTCACACCTGGGCGTGGAGGATAATACAAAGATAAATTATATAACCAAACTAGTGCTGATTGAGAAGGAGCTCCATAAAGATGTCATATCCGAGACCAGGCATAAACTTAAGATAATGCAGGGTCAAATTGACAGTAAGTGACTAATATTTATTTATGTTTTATGGCGTCTACGTCCATTGAGTCTGCCAAGACAACCTGAATAAATAATTCTGTCAGAATTTATAAGTTTCAATTTCTTTCCCATATCTACACTTTATAATAAAAGCAGGTAACTAATGTTTGTAAGTTTGGATGTGAATTAGTAACTAATTCAGACACTGTAGAAGTATTATGAGTTTATGCTTACTGTTCTCGATAGCGACTGTAGTTGACATTTTGTATAACAACTTTTAGTTTAGTGTAGTTACCTTGTATCATGAGTTATGCTTACTACACTCAATAGATACTGTAGCAAAGATTTGTATGACAACTTTAAGTTTAGTGTAGTTACCGCCAGAAGTGCTGTGCCAAATTGCATACTACAGTCACTATCCAGTATAGTAGACTTAACAAACATAGCTGTGCAAACTCATAATACAGGCACAGTAGACAAAGTTAACACAGTCTGTTGAAGAAGTTGTGGGCAGAATTATTTTGATAAATTTATTATTATTTTATTTTTAAAGTCACCCATTGAATTACAACTCCCCCAGATAAAGAATGGGATTTAAAATGTCACCTCACAGTGCTTTCCACAATGAGTGAGAGAGTGATAGGTGTGGTGTTTAGTGTGAAAGCGAGGAATGAATATGAATGACACCATTTTTAATCCCATTCATTATCTTGGCTGGTTTTACTTTTTAATCTGATAAATTAATTGAATCTTTTAATGCCAAATAGAATTAAAAGAAGAGACGGAAGAACTGAGCAAATGTTTGTCAGTAGACATCACAATACTGGATTACAAAGATGACATGATGCTGGTGGAATACAAGAAAGAACTCGAAGAACAAATTGCAGGGTAAGATTCTGAACTTATGAGCTTTCATTTTCCTCATAATGCAGTATCTTTCATGATTATTGTTAATCAAAATGATTATTGTTATTTAAATGAAATAAAAAAAATACAAACAAGGTAAAGCTAAAAGATTCTGTAAAAATAATATTGGAGAAGTTTCCTATTTTTTTTAGATAGACTCGACTAGATGTCTGTCACTAAACTGCTTTAAAAAGTTGCTAACTTTTGAATTAGATACTGTAATCACATACATTTGTTGCATTATCAAACAGGTATAGAGAACAAATGGAACAACGTCGTACGAAGATGGAACGTCTGCTCGGATGGCAACGCGACCTAGCTGAGAAGCTCGGGGTCACCATCCAAGAGTTGCAGGAGGTCCCTCTGCCCTCCGAGGAGGAGCTAGACCGGCTGAAGGAGCACCTTGAAGTCTTACAGGCAGAGAGAGACAAGAGGGCCGAGATATTCTTGCACACTCAAGTTGAGATTAAGGATATCATGGGTGAGACCAATTTCTATTTGTATGTTTGTTTGTATTTTGTCTAAATGATTCTTCGATCAATTTTATTTACTATAGGTAATATCGATCACACTTCCACTTTACCACTCCTAAGGTTAAAATCGCTTGCACGCTGCGCCGTCATAACATACGTTTAGTTCGTGCGGGTGATACACAAATTTTTCTGAAAAGTGGTAAAGCACATGAGTTGCTAATTCAAATAATACAAGGTCTCCCGCTCAGGGTTTGCGAACCGATGGCGTAGCTTCTTTGACATTCACAAGTACTTGTAACAGCCTAGACTGAATAAATTATTTTGAATTTTGAATTGAAATTTTGAATTAACCCTACTTTGAGCAGACACACCTTACCACAACCCATTGTTCAACCAGTGGTGTCTAAATTAAAGTGTTTATTTTTGTGGTAACGCCGGCCGCATTTGTTTGGGGAATGCAGTTACTAAAAGAATAACCCAAGCAGTTTTTTTAACAGTTTCTCTAGTGTCTTGTCTACTTATTTTATGTTTATTTTAAAATCTTTATTGTAGTACAAACTGAAGTATAAAAGGCAGACTTAATGTTAATAGCATTCTCTGCCAGTCAACCTCATGTAGTGTGGTTATATGGAAAATAAACTTATTTTATTTAATTGAAATATTGTCAATTACCTCATGAGAGCAAGTTTGGCTAGAGCAACCAATTTTCTATTTCAAATTTGGGGATATCTATTTTTAGAGTCCACCAGAAAATTACTTCAATTTAAACAGTTTATGTTGATAAAACATTTCAGAAAAACTGCAGATCAAACCGCAGAACAAATTCGAACACATTGTGACGACATCTCTGTCTGTGGACTTCAAGGTGACGGACCTGAACATGGACCGCCTCGCCAAGCTTCAGCAGGACTTGCAGGAGAAGTTCGAGCAGACTAACAATAGGGTTAGTGCTCTCTTATTTATGTTTAAGACCCAATGCACTGTCCTATGCACTGTCGACCGGTCAATGGCGACTGAAAGATGATTTTTATTAATTTACCTGTTTTTGCAACAAAGGACGTGCCTTTATTTTTCCTTGTTTGTTTCTCTATATTAGTAACGATAATATTACAACTTCTCTGCATCTTCATGAATATATAAGAAACTTTACCCATCCATATTCAAGTCGTTTGCACTTTTTTGGCATGTTTTCTAGTCAGTGAGTGACTAAGTCAGTCAAAAAGAATATTCAGAATTTATTTACCCAATAGGTACTGTAATACGACAAGTGTACAAACTTTTTACAACACTTAGATATTGTCAAATAGTGTGTTGTATTTGCATTGGCTAAAAGCCAATAAAATCACTGTAGATAGATACATCTAGTTACAACTAAAGTAGGTAGAGATATATCCAGTTAGGTAACTAGGTAGACAAAAATGGAAGATCAGCGTTCTATTCTATTCTAGACACATTATTATAACTTGAAATACAAATAATTAAAATAAATGGTCCCAATTAAGTTGTCAAACATCTCAATGGCGACTTTACAACACTATCTTTACTCTACACAGGTATTAGAACTTCGCGAGCGCCTCACCAAGCTATGGGAGTGCCTGGACGAAGACCACGTGTACCGCGAGAACTTCCTGCGCGCGCACCCCGGCTGCCACCCGCACGCCGAGGCCGCGCTCAAGGACGAGATCAAGCGCTGCGAGCAGATCAAGAGGCAGAAGATACAGGTAACTATAACCACAGCTTCCTTGATCTAGGACCATTCCTTGCTGGTGAATGATCAAGAGATGCGAACGCATCAAGAGGCAAAAGATACAGAACGATACCGCTTCCCTGATCTAGGACCATCCCTAGCTGGTGAATGATCAAGAGATGCGAACAGATCAAGCGGCAGAAGATACAGGCAACTATATTCTTACAGCTTCCCTGATCTAGGACCATTCCTAGCTGGCGACTGATCAAGAGATGCGAACAGATAAGAGGTAGAAGATACAGGTAACTATGTCCTTACAGCTTCCCTGATCTAGGACCATTCCTAGCTGGTGAATGAGCAAGAGATGCGAACGCATCAAGAGGCAAAAGATACAGGGTATCTATAACGATACAGTTTCCCTGATCTAGGACCATCCCTAGCTGGTGAATGATCAAGAGATGCGAACAGATCAAGCGGCAGAAGATACAGGCAACTATATTCTTACAGCTTCCCTGATCTAGGACCATTCCTAGCTGGTGACTGATCAAGTGATGCGAACAGATCAAGCGGCAGAAGATACAGGTAACTATAATCTTACAGCTTCCCTGATCTAGGACCATCCCTAGCTGGTGAATGATCAAGAGATGCGAACAGATAAGAGGTAGAAGATACAGGTAACTATGTCCTTACAGCTTCCCTGATCTAGGACCATTTCTAGCTGGTGAATGATCAAGGCGAACAGATAAGAGGCAGAAGATACAGGTAACTATAATCTTACAGCTTCCCTGATCTAGGGCCATTCCTAGCTGGTGAATGATCAAGAGATGCGAACAGATAAGAGGCAGAAGATACAGGTAACTATGTCCTTACAGCTTCCCTGATCTAGGACCATTCCTAGCTGGTGAATGATCAAGAGATGCGAACAGATAAGAGGCAGAAGATACAGGTAAATATAATCTTACAGCTTCCCTGATCTAGGGCCATTCCTAGCTGGTGAATGATCAAGAGATGCGAACAGATAAGAGGCAGAAGATGCAGGTAACTATGTCCTTACAGCTTCCCTGATCTAGGACCATTCCTAGACCACGTGCACCGCGAGAACTTCCTGCGCGCGCACCCCGGCCGGCGACGAGATCAAGCTCTGCGAGCAGATCAAGAGGCAGAAGATACAGGTATCTTAACTTATCTACAGCTTCTTACATCCAGAACTGCTCGTCTACTTGTTGAGACAGCTCTAAAATATGCGACCTGAGGCCTAATCGCGCTAATTTTCAACGATAAAACCAAAGCTAAATCATTACCGTTTCAGTTTCGTTAACAAAAAAATACTGTCTTGTTAAAACTGTTGAATACTCTGCCTAAGGAGTCTTGGATTACAATCTGAGACAATTTAAGTGAAAATTATGAAGCTAAACCAAAGATTTTTAAGTAAATATAACCTAAATGACAGTTGAAGTTGTCAGTTGAATTGACAGTTTTCAGAGTTACCGCGATTGGGCCCCTGGTTAAGTGGTAGAAGATTCAGGTATCTGCGTCCAACTAGTGGCTCTGTCAGCTGTAAACCTCGCGTTTGTGACATTTTTAAACGTTTTTCAAAATGTCTGATTTTTTTTTTCGAAAAATTTCGAAAAACAATTCTACAAAAAATATGATTCTCGAACCTGCTCACAAAATTTCACGAGAATCAATTGAGAAATGCGACCTGTAGAGAAGAACAGACGGACAGCTAGGCAGACATAAGAAAGCTTAATTTAGTAACCCTTATTTTTAAGTACCTTTTATTTACTAACCCAATGGATCCTTGCTGTCTGAAATAAATGAATTTGAAAGCATTTTTGCCCAAGTTGAAACGGAGGCACATTGCTCGCGCTTCGTGCTCACTCGGTCAATAAATATTTATCTAATTTAATATTATGTTCAACCATCCAGGTGTTCGTGGCCAACATGCGCACTAAGATAAAGCTGATGTGGGACAACGTGATGTACTCCACGCGCGAGCGCGAGGAGTTCGTGCACTACTTCCAAGACATTTTCACTGAGGACACTCTGACGCTGCACGAAATGTACCTTGACAAGATTACCAAGTTCTACAATGATCACAAGTGAGTGTTTCTTAGCTTAATAACGTGGATTCTTCTCTACATTTCACACAAACTTTCAAGTCCTTATTTTTTGAAAAGAATGAACCGATTTTATTGATACTTCATACACATAGCGTGTCGTGCGGCTGATATGATGATGATGATGATGATGATATTGTATCTTTGTACCTTTACCTTATCTGTAATTGCTAAGATCTTTATGCTAAGGATGAGCGGTTCTGTCTAATACAGGTGCCTTAGCACCTAACAGGTGGAATCAATCACTGTTTTGTGTTTTAATTTTTAAGTTAAAGGAATAAAAATTTTTTTTTTTTTTTTTTTTTTTTTTTTTACATAAGCAGATTACTTACAAGTTTCTTGCGCCCGTTCTTCTTGTCAGCTAAAAAAGTCTGGAACGGGTGGTAGAAAAATATAGACGATTCAAAAGTACTTAATAATTAAGTTTATTTGAATAAAGCTTATTTCACTTTCACTTTCACTTTACATTGGTATTAAAAGGTAAATGGCAATTAAAAAAAAATACAGGCCATTTTATAGCCGAACGGACTTCGTTAGATAGAACAACTAATATACATATATAAAAATAAAAAAATAGAAAATGGACTTTTACCAATTTTTTAGTACATTTCCACAAGTAATTGGTGTTTATGTATAGAATTCTGAAACTCAACAGATAATATCGTCGAATCTGTATATAAAAGCTAAACACAAGTAACTTTCCAGGCACATATTCGAGCTAGTAATGACTCGAAAGAATCTGTGGGTCAAAATGACTGAATTGGAAGCGCGCGCCACTGAACCCGGCCGCTACCACAACCGCGGCGGGCAACTGCTAAGGGAGGAGAAGGAGAGGAAGGCTATCGCTAGCAACGTGAGTGAAAGAGACGGACACATTACCTTGTTTTAAATACAGGGGGTCAAGTCTGCTAATGTTATTGTCAAAATCGTGGTTCAATGGTGTTTGAATGGTAATGCTTTTTGTCACAGTTCTTGATTCTTGAACCCAAAATCGAGACACAATGTGTTTCCGTTTTGGGTTTTAGAAACACAATGTGTTTCAGTTTTGGGGTTTCAGAAACAAGAACTGTGTTAAAAAGCATTATCATTCAAACACCATTGAACCACGATTTTGACTGACGCTACCACAACCGCGGCGGGCAACTGCTAAGGGAGGAGAAGGAGAGGAAGGCTATCGCTAGCAACGTGAGTGAAAGAGACGGACATATTACCTTGTTTTAAATACAGATTAGTCGAAGGAACGTATAAGAAGCGCGCGACAGAACCCGCGGCGGGCAAGAGAGGAGAAGAAGAGGAAGGCTATCGTTACCAACGTGAGTGAAAGAGACGGACACATTTACCTTGTTTTAAAAACAGCTTAGTCAAAATGACCGAATAACGACAGAACCCGGCCGCTACCACAACCGGAGAGGAAGGCTATCGCTAGCAACGTGAGTGAAAGAGACGGACACCTTGTTCAGTCCAGACGAACTAGTTCGTTTCTTAAGAGTAACAAATTACATTAAAATAAGCTACAATAATTTTGTAATGAGTGTGACAGAAAAAAACCTCCATTCTTTGCCTGTTATTATAAAGTCGCGTAAGCGGAAACATACACTAAACATATCAAACCTTATAGAAACTCTACAACAAGAAAATTATCATAATAATATATCCCGGTCAAATTTTTTTTTTTTTTTTTTTAAATTTATTTATTACTGAAAAACATAGAAAAAATAATACATTTAACTTTCGCCAAACTGCATAACAGTTTGTCGGCGAAATATAAAACTATGCTCTAGTTCTTAACAAAAGACACAAAATAGGTGTTTGGAGTTAATTTAAAGTAACCTAACAAGAAACATTAAACAGAGTGCATACAGATTAGCTACTTCTTAATATAAATCGGAGAAAACTAATTAACTCGGCACCTGCAGCGAAAGTGACCCCTCTCCTTTTCGCCTTGCCTCACGCCGCCGTGTCTTCTTGCCACGCACACACTGACAACATTTATAGATGATAAAGATGCGCCAGTCGTGGCTGCGCCGTACGTGATCCCGCCCGCGCTCACGCACGCTCCGCGCCGCTGCGCTGCCGCTCGTGATAATTTGTACGTGTACCTACCTACAGTACATACCATGCTTTCCGATGATATTTTTGGAAAAAAGATTTGTTAGAATGAGGATTTATTTTAAATATTAAACTTAAAATAATAAGGCATTTTGTACTTGTCGAAACAGCCGTTTTTTCTGTAAGTAACAATTGTGTAATTTTGTTTACAAAATCACAAATTCCTACAGGAAAAAGTATTATTTGAGGTTATTGTAAAATATTCAATTTCCGAATTTAAAGATTATAATTTTATTTTGATAAGTGTAGGTAAGTAAATGAAAAAGTAAAAGGAATAAATTAATAGTGTAAAAAATACAATTTCATTATCATTTTATTTTATTTGAATAAATACATGATTCAGTAAAGCTACGTTTTAATTAATCCTATTTCGACTGTGATTTTCAAATCAATTTCAAATCACATAACATGACGTATGTAATAAAAACATTGTAGACAGTTTCTGGTCTATGTACAAAAAATAATTAAAAAACTTTGTATTACAGATCCCTGATGCTTACCATACAAGGAAAAAATGCTTTGTATAGAGATTGACTATGCATTTTTGACGATTGAATAAACTAGCGACAGCCCTACGTGGGCTACGTGTTTAGGCTATTATCGCTCGCTCGAGGCGCGAGTTGGCCTACTTATTTGATTCTACTATGCTATGGTGGCGTAAGGCAAGGCAAAAAGGAGAGGGGTCGCTTTCGCTTCAGGTGCCGAGTTAACTCTACCGGGTTGTACGTACAACACAATACTTGATTTTTTGATATCATGCTTATATTGAGGTTGTTTGCAGTTGCCTAAAATCGAGGCGCAACTCCGTGAGCTGGTGACTGAGTATGAAGCTAAAACGGGATCCACGTTCACTGTCGACGGCCGCCCGCTGCTGCAAGTCATCGAGGACGATTGGGAGGTTAGGAAAGCGGTGAGTTTATGTTTTAGCAAGTTATTGACGTAAAATCGAGGCGCAGTTTCGTGAGCTGGTGACCGAGTTTGAGGCCAAGACTGGATCAACGTTCACTGTCGACGGCCGCCCGCTGCTGCAAGTCATCAAGGACGATTGGGAGGTTAGGAAAGCGGTGAGTTTATGTTTTAGCAAGTTATTAACGTAAAATCGAGGCGCAGTTTCGTGAGCTGGTGACCGAGTTTGAGGCCAAGACTGGATCAACGTTCACTGTCGACGGCCGCCCGCTGCTTGCAAGTCATCGAGGACGATTGGGAGGTTAGGAAAGCGGTGAGTTTATGTTTTAGCAAGTTATTGACGTGAAATCGAGGCGCAGTTTCGTGAGCTGGTGACCGAGTTTGAGGCCAAGACTGGATCAACGTTCACTGTCGACGGCCGCCCGCTGCTGCAAGTCATCGAGGACGATTGGGAGGTTAGGAAAGCGGTGAGTTTATGTTTTAGCAAGTTATTGACGTAAAATCGAGGCGCAGTTTCGTGAGCTGGTGACCGAGTTTGAGGCCAAGACTGGATCAACGTTCACTGTCGACGGCCGCCCGCTGCTGCAAGTCATCAAGGACGATTGGGAGGTTAGGAAAGCGGTGAGTTTATGTTTTAGCAAGTTATTGACGTAAAATCGAGGCGCAGTTTCGTGAGCTGGTGACCGAGTTTGAGGCCAAGACTGGATCAACGTTCACTGTCGACGGCCGCCCGCTGCTGCAAGTCATCAAGGACGATTGGGAGGTTAGGAAAGCGGTGAGTTTATGTTTTAGCAAGTTATTGACGTAAAATCGAGGCGCAGTTTCGTGAGCTGGTGACCGAGTTTGAGGCCAAGACTGGATCAACGTTCACTGTCGACGGCCGCCCGCTGCTGCAAGTCATCAAGGACGATTGGGAGGTTAGGAAAGCGGTGAGTTTATGTTTTAGCAAGTTATTGACGTAAAATCGAGGCGCAGTTTCGTGAGCTGGTGACCGAGTTTGAGGCCAAGACTGGATCAACGTTCACTGTCGACGGCCGCCCGCTGCTGCAAGTCATCAAGGACGATTGGGAGGTTAGGAAAGCGGTGAGTTTATGTTTTAGCAAGTTATTGACGTAAAATCGAGGCGCAGTTTCGTGAGCTGGTGACCGAGTTTGAGGCCAAGACTGGATCAACGTTCACTGTCGACGGCCGCCCGCTGCTTGCAAGTCATCGAGGACGATTGGGAGGCTAGGAATTAGCCTCCCGGGTTTACTCGGGTGGTAAGTCGCGTACGGCCCGCGTGGCGCGTCAACCGAGTCTGGCGGCAGTCTCGGGCTGGAGAAGTAACTCGAGTTACCCGAGTTATTTGGCCCGAGTCGCCCACCACTAGTGTATACTATAACGTGGTGTTTCGTTCCAGGAGCGGCACAATAAGCTGTCGGCGCGCAAGCAGGCGCTGACGCCGCAGACGCCGTCGCTGCGCGCGCTGGCCACGTCGCCGCTCGGCAAGCGGAACAGGACCGCCGCCGGGCTAGCCGCCACCGCTGAGAAGAACAGGTATTTAATATTAATATAGGGGAGATTAACCTATATTGTACCGACTCCTAAATTGTACCACCTTCAAATTTCCCACTAAAAGGGTGCTATTATTCTACACTGGCGACACAGTACAGTACACACAGATTTGATGTAATTTCTTCATCTACTGTCTAAGAAGGTAGCTCAACGAAAAGTTTGGTAATCATTTAAAACTTTATTCTATAAGAAAGCATGATTCCTACTGTGTTTTAACAACATCGCGAGCACAAATCAGTTGGCTAAGGCTATGTTGTTGTTTTTTTTAAGTTTGCTATCGAACTACCGTGTACACTATTGGACCTCTTCGAAGTTCCGAATAAAAAATATGATTAATAATTCCGTTTTAATTCAGATTGCTAAATTGCCTAAATTTTATACAATGGGTTTTCTTTGGTACAATTTAGGCATCCCGTGGTACAATTTAGGATACTAGTTCCGTAAATTGGACCGAAGGACAACTATTAGTAGATTAATATTTTTAACCTCCCAGGCCCGGCCATTTTGATTACGATACTGGGTTACGTAAATAAAAACGACCCAGCTCTTTTATATGTATACCAATTCTAATTCTGTATTGTTTTTCAGAATCTAGAATAAATTTCCAATACAAAGATATAATACCTATAATACGCAATAATACCAACAAACCTATAACACGCAATAACATGTTGGACTGCACGATATTGGGTACATCGGTAGAAACATTTGGTTTATAAATATGCGTTACAGATAATGTAAACAAATGAATAGATTGAAAATAAATGAATAAGATGCGTTTGTGTATACTTGGTTTTGCCCTTTCCATAGAAAAAAAGAGTTTAGCTCAAGCCACAGAATACCCTATAGTCAAGTGAGAAAGTCCGACTAGTTTCGGTTGGCAAATGGAACGCATACATTTACTCAATTCGGTCGGTTTATACGTCATTGGAAAGGCAATTTCATAACGATATAAGTCACAGAACATTACAAACAAAATTCTTATCAAGTTTAAACTATTTAAGTGCATAATATGTTGTAACAGGAATACCAAGGTATCACTTAAGTCCGATTGGGTTTCTTTAACTTACAAGGTTTAGGTATTTTTTAGTGTTATGTCAAAAGTGGTCCAATATAGGTTTCTCTCCTATACTCATCAACTTTGTCTAGGGATCAAGGTGTTCTTTTCATACAAACAAAGTAACTTTGATTTCGTCGTCGTCGTCGAAGTTGATTTATAAAAGATTGGAAAGTTGGGATTTAAGATAGATTTTCAAAATCGTCCAAGCAAGTTGATTTCGTCTGATTGGTCACAACATGACTCTTTTATTGGACTATAGGCACAGAATAGATACAAGTACTACCGTACACAAAGGAAACTCTCCGCCATGCCCCACAATCAATTACCTCACCCCACCGCGCGAGTTCGTGTGCCGAATCGTGTGCTCATTCAATAGCCCTAGACTTCACGCACACAGTTGTGCGTGTGCAAAAACGTCACTGTGTAGCGTCTGTGTAATAGGTAGTTGAAACGCGGCGCTTGTATGGAGTGCCCGGGGTGTGCTATAGGTAGCCGTTAGGCAATCGGAATATCCATCAGTCCATAATATTGACGTCAACCAATCGGCGCACGCAAATGATAATCATTTGCGATTTATCTAAGATACGCTGGATTTTTGTAAAAATCCTAAACATTACTCGGATGATTGCAAAAATCTGACTCAGTTTGTTGCACCTGTTTTTTGCAATCATACTAAGATTTTTGTAAAGATCTGATTTGTATTAATATCCTACAACATAATATACCTTTTATTCACTTAAAATGGATATTACAACACATCGAAGTAATACGGATAGTTAGTCATTTTAATAATTAGTATGTGGCATACACCGCCCAGCAAGAGGCAGCTCATGACGGGCAGCGCCACCAATTCGCATCATTTCTTCATTTTTAATTTTTAAGTTATAAAATAAGTGTATTAGTAGGGAGGCAGTGAGTATTGACATTAAATCAGGACGTTAACTCTATAGGCCGCCCAGCAAGCGGCAGCTGATGACGGGCAGCGCCAACAAGGCTGTGACAACATTCTCCAACAACTTGTCCGCGCTCAAGAGGTCCGCCATATCCACGGTCAAGAGGTCAGTAATATTAGGAATGTAATCAAATGTTTTAGATTTTACGACTCAATCGAGTGACTAGACAAATTGATATAATTCATTATTGTATCGTAAGTGTCCTGGCATAGGTAATGAATTAAAGTTCGATGCAAACTTAATGGCGGCTCAGAATAGGGGCCATCCATAAATTACGTCACACGTAAAATTGTAAAATATGTGACGTCACACTAGGGAGGGGGGTCCTCTCAAATATGACCAGCTGTGACAAGGACAAAAATCATGAAATTCGTGTGACGTAATTTATGGATGGCCCCATATGGAGACGATGCGCAGAACGAAATTTCGATGATGAGATTTGAGTGGTGGGGCACGATTTTACGAAATTTGAGTGGTGGGAAACTACACAGCCGTCATTGAGTTTGCATCGAACTGGGGCCTTACTATGAGCTCTTATAGCAGGGCTTATATTGAACTGCCTTACTTTTTCGAACTATGACCTCAACGGTTAGTATGAAAGCAGGCCTTAAGCAGTCCTGTTTAGGCCTGCTTTTGAACTGAACGGTTTCTTATTTGCTGATGGTAAGCCCTCTGTACTTTTATGTAATTTCTTTCAACTTTCAATCATTATCAGACACTGGGGTCTCGGTGGTATTATCCGCTTTATTCCGACACAATTCTCTTTTATTTATGACACATTTTAATGATATCATATAAACTGAATTATAAAACATATTTTTCATTCCTTCATAATTACAGTGCTCGCTTGTGAAACGAAGTGAGAATCATAACGAGGCAAGTCTTGCTTGATTAGTGACAGTAGTGAAATTAATTGTTGATCGTTATACCGCGTAGAGGGAATGAGAAATATACCGCTTAATTGTAGCTTACGTAATGTACTGGTATCTGCTGTTAGTTTTTATATTGTAGTGCGTAACACAGTCTAATGCTTTATGTAAGTAACTTAAATAGCTTAATTGACGATTTTGTTTCTTGAGCGTAGTTTTGCATTGGGTATTTCGTATTTAGTATTTTCATTACTCATGTTAGTCATGTCTCACAATATCTTTAATGTTTAAAATTTAATTGTATATTATATCGTACACTATATAGTATATTGTACAAATATAACAACATAAAAGTGTTGCAACATTAGTTAAATGTATGTTATAAATTTTAATATTGTAATCAATTATTTTAATAACATTTAGTAGTATATAAGATATATGCACCTTCGTAAGTTGCTTTTAAATCATTGTGTGCTCGCAAGGTAAGTCTTTTTTTTCGTCTTCCAGGCAATTCTTTGTCTTCGTTACCTACCTGGTAATCGTATAATTCGTAATTTTTTATTGTACGATCTAAAATATTTTTTATTTAGCTTTCTCCTTCCTCAATCAACTTATTGCCATGTTTATTACACGCTTACACTTCAACTTTCCTCAAATATTGTCAGAAAATCGTATTTTTGATAGGTCCATAGATTTGTACGGATTAGCTGCGTTCGGAATTACGTATGTACGGATTTCGGAACTGAATGCCGTCTGTATGTGGCTGGCCTTGTGTGGCAGGCCTTAAGGCTCCGTTACGCGAAATCACTTGTCTCTGTCTTTTTCTTTACGTGTAAAGGGTATGGAAAATAACCTCACTTCTGCACTTGTTCGATGTTTTTCGTTGTTTTTTCATCATAATCTTTAGCACAATCATCTTTCTTAAAAAAAAGTTATTGGAGCAACTGCACAGTACGTTAAAGTGTATTTTGATGTAGAATTCAATACGTTTCCGCTATTATTTACGCCAAAAATATGGCCCGCGACAAGCGCTTTTGATGATATTCTGTTTTTTTTTTACAATCATCTGTGAGGTTTATACGCAATTTAATACTTGTAGGTACTAGATAATCTCTTTAGCTTGTCGTATGTTTTTTTTGTGGCTACAACTTTACGTTTACTATATAAAAATATGGCCCGCGCAAACCATGTTTTCCTATTATGGCCCCTTAAGGTTGAAATTGGTTTGCAGGCGCATAAGCGGGCGGTTGGCGGCGCGAGCGGTGACGGAAGGCAAGGGCGAACATGCTAAGAGGAAACTCGACTACGGCGATCTACGCAGAACTCCTAAAGTCAACGGCAGCATTCTCAAACATAAGCGCACGGTATGTTTTTATGTAGCTTTTGAAAAGTAGATATACCTAGAAATTAGTATTTTAAGTTAGTTTGTGTGGTAGGTGTAGTTTTTCATTCCAATTAGTATGATTGTTAAGATTTTAAGTGTTTCGATCATATCTTTTACTACTCTTAAATTTAGATAAAATAATACCGATATTATTTTATCAAAAAAATCGTAGTTCTCCGAAAACTATCGGAGATATTGCAAATATGTCACATTAATAATTGATAAATTGTTATCTTAATAGAAATTGAATGAAGCGTAGGCCACACTGAGAGCGAAGCGATACGTTTCGCCCTATAAATGTACCCCAATCAAAAGCAAATTTTATATCTATTTCTATTCAAAAGAAGTAAGCACTTTTGTACATAGTTAAATTCATTGCATTGAAAAGAATAGTTTTTCTGTGTATTGTAGAAAGTAGAGCATGTAATTGATTAGTGTTTGTTGTAACCAGTCTGTAGGCAAACGTCGCAGCGGCGGGCGGCGATCGATGAGTCGCACGCGCTCCACTGCTTCACAGGAGGAACCGCCCAAAGATCCGCTTATGGAAACTACGCTGCTAACTACTTATACGGACTTTAAGGTAAGTGCTTGGTAGTGGTTTTAAACTTTGTTATTAATTACTGACATACCCAATGCTGCGATTCAGTTTCAATGGGGTTGGCAGCGCAAAGCTAATCGCAGATGGCGCCAGCGGCGATCTAACCGCTATCAATACTGTGATTGGTTAAAATAATATGTCACAAATGACATTTGATATTTAAAACAACCAATCAAACGATTTTAGTAAAAACGCTTGTGGCGCCAGTAGTTCCTCAGTTTGTATCCCCATTAACTGGCTTGAACGACAGTTACATAGATATTCTATAAAATTAAACCTGATTATAGTGCTTTACGGTATCTGTGAAGCAAGTTATTGTAAAAAAAAAATATCAAATCTAAAAATATCCAAAGTTCAAATTTTCTTTTCAGGATAACATCAACGAAAAACAGATCAGCCGCAGTTCAATGGCAACCACGAAACCTACAGAAATTGTTCTACCTACAATAGTGTACCCCACCATCGAGGAGAACAACACACCGACCACCCCAAAAAAAACGCCCAAATTCCCAACCCCTCTCACCCCAAAAGTGGGAAAGGAGAATATACAACAAATTAATATACCAGGAACACCTAAAAACATACTTTTTACCCCCACAAGACTTACCCGGTCTGCTTTGAAACTAAATAGCAACGGTTTTGCGACTCCCCGAGCGCCTCTCAGTGCGACTAAAAACAATCTTCAGAGACAAAACACAGTTAGCAGTTTGACAGTTAAGACCACCCCAAATAATGTCAGTCGTTCCAAATCGCATTCACACTTAGCACGCGTCAAGAATCTACCCCCTCTCATGTGAAGACTGTAGTTCACATATTTTAACTTAGTCTAGTTTTTTATTCCCTACATAGGACAGAATGTGACAGAAATGATCATCAAACCATATGTGCAGGTAATAAGAGTTATTCTTCAACAAAATAATCATCCTTTTGTTTGTTTATCATTATATCTCAGTCATATTGAACGATTATTTTTATGTGATTTTATGATATCTAGGTTGTAAACGCGTCAATATTATAATGTAGTCAGAATTACTTGTTGTTAAAACTTTTGACTACTACATGTAATGAAGTGAATATTGTTTTAAGTTGTTAATTTATTAGGAGTCAGCTTAAATGAATACAGGTTAAAGTCGCTTTATCACATAAAACGTAGTAATTTAAAGCAAGATAACCTATCTTTGGGTTTCGTCTTTGAAAATGAGAAAATATTTCAAAATTCTTATAATTATTACTATATTATTATTTTTTATTCAAATTTTTTATGTTTAATTAATCTTAATTATGACATTTTGATAATATAATGATACAGTTTTTAATAAGTAATGTATATTTGAATCTCTTATTCTAATTTTATATAAAGCTTAGAGTTTACGTGGGTTTGTTTGTTAGAAATTGCGTTAATATTTTAGTTTATGTAGTTTGGTAAGCTTCTTTGAATTCAATATTATTAATTTTTTGAGAGTATCGGAATATTGTTTCGTTTTAGATTAGTTTTGATCGCTTTACTTGCAACTATTATGGTATTTAACGACCACGTTGATCGTAAAATTACGCGATAAAATGAATGAATCCACATTTTCAACGCAGCAGTCTTTTATAGAAAATAAATGCTGGAGACAATGTTCTGTAAAAGATATTGAAACTAAAAGCGTCAAAGCACTGGTAGCTTTTGTTCTTAGTAGGTACTTTCAATGTTATGTCACCTGTACTTAATTGAAATCAGTATTCACAAAGTAAGAGAGTCAAAAAACTTACTATAGCAGCGACGTATATGGTGCACGTTGCTATTTGATATTGTCACTTACGTATTTTTAATTTCTTATTTTTAAATGTAAATTATGGTTGTAATATATTTGCAAAGTTTAAAACAAGCAGTTTTATTTCAACTCATGGCCATATGGATCAGTGAGTGACCGTCTCTAAAGTTATTGAGTATTTGTTATTGAATATTTATTTTAGCGTCTAAAAATGTCTGTTTATTTCGATTTCGAAGTCGGTCCGAGTGGGAGAAGGTTCAGAAAAGCAGTGGATAGTGATAGATATGATATTAATTTGTTTCTTGACAGTGAATACGAAAAGTTATTTGGGTCCACAGATATCGGACGGATGATGTAAGTCAAAATGGCACTATTGTGTTTTTTTTACTTTAACACCTACATATAGGTTCGTGGCGTGAATGAATGAAATGTTAGTACTCTATGCCTATTTTGTAAGATAATAACGACAGCGTTGCAGGCACAAAAGCATTTGTCCGAAATCAAAATGGCTCGGCTGGTACAGTACGAGGCAAACATCTTGACACTTTTTCGCCGTAGTGGGGATAATTTCGCGCATGTGCACTTGTGAGTGACCAATAGCGCGCGCCCCTCTCCCGCTGAAAAATATATTTATCGACGCTTATGTATTTCAGTGAGGTAGCGACCCTCTCGATCTGCATGATAAACGCTGAGAAGGAAGTCGTGGGCTTCTTGGCGTTGGACGATCGTCCCCGCATCCCGAGCGTGGACCCCGCCGACTGGGAAACATGGATTAGGAATATGTACCAGTTAGTGCTTAACGTACTGTTGTATAATATTACTAGCAAGCGCCCGCGACTTTGTCTGCGTGGAAAGTTTTTTTGCTATCCCTCGGGAACAGTACTTTTTTCTGGATGAAAGGTACGTGTCCTACATCTTGGCATGGACCACTTTGAAAACCGCAATTCTGACTACATGGAAAATTTCTCCCCAATTAGTCCCAACTAGTCCTACTTTTTCGGAATTAGTCCCAAAAAGGACTGAAAGATATAAGCGATTTAAATGGTCCATGCCAAAGCAAACCTTCATTTTGGCAGGGACAGGCTTTATCTAGTGAACCTAAACACCTAGCCAGGATCTGATTATTCAAAAAAAATCTCCCTTTTTTATGGATCCCGCAATGCCTAGAATCAAAACGAAATGAAGCGCCGTTCAAAAAATATAAAGGAATGATTTGGTCCCTGCCAAAATCAACCTTCATCTTGGCGAGGACTTTTGAACCAGGTCACCTAGAGAAAATCTGATTATTGGAAACGATTCGTGTAAATTAGTCCCAATTAGTCCTAAAGCCACAAAATTAGTCCCCCTTTAGTTTAGGAGATAATCGGAATTAAAGTTTGGTTTTTATAGTACAGGAGCCGACTTCCTATTTAGTGACGATGTTTGTAACTTGTTTTATTTTTGCGTGTTTGTGTTAAAATAATGAAGTGTTATTAACGTATAATGTAAAACAAAAGTATAACGTAAAGTAATACGTAACTTTTATGCATTTTCGAAACTCAAAACCTTAATTTTTAAGTCATAAAATAAAAATTATTTCTTAGAGGTATTTTGATACCGGGCTCCTGGACTATATCAAAAACATGTACAGTCGCGTACAAAATAATTTCAAAAGAAGTATGAAATGGTCATGTATAAAGTTGAATTTTAAAGTTATATTGCTTTTCTTTCGAAACTATTCATATTTGGAGTAGAGAGTGATTTTCTTCCTTCAATGGGTTCACTTGAAACTTTGTACCTATACAGGGTTATTTGTAATTAATTTAAAACCGCTCATCACACCATCAAACTGTACCTAAAACTAACTGTACTAAACCTTGAAAACGAAAAAAAAAATCAGCTGTTTCATACATTTCGATGGAGTACCTACCTACGCATTGTACTTATGTATGGAACAGGTGTTTTTTTACTAGTTAAACAAGAAAATAACAACTTAATGTTAAAAAAATACAAGATGGCGGCCAACTTTTTTGTTTGTATGCCGATTTCGATGAAACTCGGATTTTGCTACTATTTTGACAAGAATACAGCAATGCAATGTTAAAATATAAAAAATCCAAGATGGCGGCCAACTTTTTTGTTTGACGGCCGATTTCGATGAAACTCGGTTTTTGCTACTATTTTGACAAGAATACAGCAACAATGCAATTTTAAAAATATAAAAAAATCCAAGATGGCGGCCAACTTTTTGTTTGTAGGCCGATTTCGATGAAACTCGGTTTTTGCTACTATTTTGACAAAAATACAGCAATGCAATTTTATAAATATAAAAAATCCAAGATGGCGGCCAACTTTTTTGTTTGTAGGCCGATTTCGATGAAACTCGGTTTTTGCTACTATTTTGACAAGAATACAGCAATGCAATTTAAAAATATAAAAATTCAAGATGGCGGCCAACCTTTTTGTTTGTAGGCCGATTTCGATGAAACTCGGTTTTTGCTACTATTTTGACAAGAATACAGCAATGCAATGTTAAAAATATAAAAATCCAAGATGGCGGCCAACTTTTTTGTTTGTAGGCCGATTTCGATGAAACTCGGTTTTTGGTACTATTTTGACAAGATAACAGCAACACTATGTAAAAAATATAAAAAATCCAAGATGGCGGCCAACTTTTTGTTTATGGGCCGATTTCGATGAAACTCGGTTTTTGGTACTATTTTGACTAGAAAACAGCAACGCAATGTTAAAAATATAAAAACCCATGATGGCGGCCAACTTTTTTGTTTGTGGGCCGATTTCGATGAAACACGGTTTTTGGTACTATTTTGACAAGAAAACAGCAACGCAATTTAAAAAATCCAAGATGGCGGCCAACTTTTTTGTTTGTGGACCGATTTTGATGAATCTCGGTTTCTGGTACTATTTTGACAAGAAAATAATAATGAAATATTAAAAAATAAAAAGCTAAGATGGCAACTTACTTTTTTGTTTGTGAGCCGATTGATTAAACCATTTCCGTATAAAAATCAGCTGTTTCATTTTGACAGAGTAAGGTATTGGACTTTTATGTATTTGTCCATCATTATGTATTTAATTGTACTTAAAAAAATTCTTAAAAAGCTTTTGCATGGAACAGCTGATTTTTTTTCACCGTAGAAGTCTCATAGTGAAAAAAAACCACTCTTAAATAAAAATAAATAAACCTACCAAATAACCAAAGAACGAAAAAAACAAACACCTGCCAAGTGCCAATTCAGTGTTGCCGTTTTCCCGTAAAATGTTGTCATAGACGAAAGTTGAAAATTAAACCTAATTTAAAAAAAAAATTAAAATAATGCAAAATGCCAAGAATAGAATAGAATAGAAAATATTTATTTGCCACAAACATGGTACATACCAAGTTCACATACATGTAAAATGGGGTGAAAAAATGCTAAATTTGAATAAACAAAATGGCAACACTGCCTTTCATGCCTGTAACTTTTTCTAGTAACTTTTGACTTGTGTATAAAAAAATAGGTAGGTACTAAAAATATCGATAAATATATAAAAAAAGCTCTATATCATATTATCGCGTTTCGATGGTCATGCTAGGGGGGCATGAGCATATTACACTATCATATATTATTTATCGGATGCTATCTCCGACGAAGATAGTAAACATATATCTCGGATGATATATACATGATTTGTTTATTATTTGTTTATTTGTGTGTATATGATAGTGTAATATGGGCCTAAAACTTTATTCCGTTCCGCAATGCGCAGTGTTCCGATTGTAAAACTTATGTTCACAGATACTGTTTGTGCATTCCTCATTCTACGAAAGTTCGTGCTTAATGTTTTACAATCGGAACACTGCGCATTACGGAACGGAATAGTTTTATGTAATTAATTTTTACTGTACGCTTTTGTACATGACTGTACTTATATCAAAAAACGGAATTTCTCCTAAACTAAAGGGGGACTAATTTTGTGGCTTTAGGACTAATTGGGACTAATTTACACGAATCGTTTCCAATAATCAGATTTTCTCTAGGTGACCTGGTTCAAAAGTCCTCGCCAAGATGTAGGTTGATTTTGGCAGGGACCAAATCATTCCTTTATATTTTTTGAACGGCGCTTCATTTCGTTTTGATTCTAGGCATTGCGGGATCCATAAAAAAGGGAGATTTTTTTTGAATAATCAGATCCTGGCTAGGTGTTTAGGTTCACTAGATATAGCCTGTCCCTGCCAAAATGAAGGTTTGCTTTGGCATGGACCATTTAAATCGCTTATATCTTTCAGTCCTTTTTGGGACTAATTCCGAAAAAGTAGGACTAGTTGGGACTAATTGGGGAGAAATTTTCCATGTAGTCAGAATTGCGGTTTTCAAAGTGGTCCATGCCAAGATGTAGGACACGAAAGGTACGAGTATGTTCTTCTCTGTACCCCTGAGAACGTGTATGTAAAATTTCATGATGATCGGTTGAGTAGTTACGATGAAGGCTGTGGGATGGCACGTTAATGTAGGACTGTAGATTTAAGGAAAACTCACTGGTATGCTTGAATTGACTGAAAGCAGGGTTTATTTTTGGAAGCAAAAGGCACATACAAACTTGTATATTTTAACTACAATTACTTATAAAAGTATGGAACACTAACCACACGCAATGATGTCCGGAAAATGAAGAAAGAGCGGGAAGCGCCCCTCCATGTGAAGCAGTGATGTACAATACAAATAGTGTTGGGTAACATGCCAACAAAGGCGTAACAAAGAAACAAACAAACTAACTTTCGCATTTCAATTCAATTCAATTCAATTTTTTATTGCTATTCCACAATGGTTGTTCGGTCTTAGATTTAACAAAATGGTACATTATGGGCCCTGCCGGGCGCAGCAAATTAGAAGGGAGGAGGGCATAATTTTCTTTACTCATGCAACCATAATTCTATTATTTAAGATTTATATTAATTTATAATATTAGTAAGGATGGAAGTCTTTCAGGAAGTTTGTCGCACTTCTTACTCTACTCTTACGCTACTCTTACAAGGTCAAAATTTACTCGGATTATATGGACGGTTATGCGGCAATGGAATAGAACGTGATTATGAAACGATATAAGCTTTTAGGTTAATTCACCACTTTCAAAGACTCCAAGAGATTTGAAAATCTTTTTTGTCAATAGCGTCTGGGGAAATCTTTACTCGCTGCTAACAATTAAAAACTGTAGAAGGCTCGCTGCTTTTAAAAAATATTGTAGTTAAAAGTTTCTGTTTTACCACAATGTAAATTGAGCTATATGGCGTAATTACATTAGGCCGTTTTTCCAAATACGGATAACAACTTTCGTAAACTGGGTAAACCAGCCCCCCTACTATGACTGTCAAAAGTAATATCAAAGCAATGTAAATGAGATGGCGCTATACGCGATGATAGCTCTGTCCCTATAACAACATTACTTTGAGGTTGCTGTAAGAGCTCAGAGTACGGCCTCTGGGCCTATTTAATAACGTGACAATTTAGTTTACATTGCGGTGTAGCTATGAGTAGTTTGTACTATTTACAAAATGGTTGACGCAATGGATTTAAAATTGTCATGTCATGACAAATTGTCACGTTTATTAAAATAAGGCCCAGGGTACCCGAGTGTTTATTCAACAACCCAAATCAGATTTTCATAGTAACGTAAACTACTTTATTGGTCAAATATACGCTACTTTATTTTTACAGAAAGTTTTACTTAGCCCGCAATACGTTGTTTGTTCGTTACTTTTGCTGCACGGATTCCGCGAGGGATTTCTTCCTCCACGAAGCGTTCGTTACTGTGTTTGATAACGACTTGTATTTGAAGCAAATCGTCTTGATGGTGCCCCCGCAATGTCCAGAAGGTGAGAAATCATGAAATACAAAAAGTATAAGAAAAGGCAAAAATAATTGTTAAGATTTTAAGATAATTAATATAATTAGTATTTGAAAATATACTAGAAAAAATCGACGCACCCGTAGCACCTCAGACGGGATATGTTAAGATTATTTCAATTATTTTATTACCTTGCCATAACACGAAAGTAAAAAATAATCTACTTATGTGCAAAATAATGGTGTGAGCTGCGCTTTAAAAGCTGGCGTGGCTCCTCAAACCTGATAAACATTATCGGCCTTACCACAAAAGATTTTAAAACACTGTTTAGTAAAAACACTGTTTAAATGTGATGCCGTCTCTTTCAAACAATATTGTCAAAAAAGTGACAGCATCACATTTAAACAGTGTTTTGTGGTAAGGCCGTATGAATCGAGTTCGTATCGAGTACAAGTGTGATTTTGTTTGTACCGAAAAACAGTTAGCCCTCTTACGCACTAGCCATAGACAAAGCAATTACTACTCAAATCAAATCAAATCAAAAAAATATTTATTCAGTCTAGGCTGAACAAGCACTTGTGAATGTCAATGAAGCTACGCCATCGGTTCGCAAACCCTGAGCGGGAGACCTTGTAACGAGAAGAACCGGCAAGAAACTCGTCAAGGGCTGCTTTTTTCTCCCTGTATATTTCATACTGGCACTAGATAGCGGTCAATCGCGGGGGCGGCCAACCGCGCGATAAGAAAACGAGCGGTTGCATATTAAAATGGAAAAAGCGTCTAGTCGCGCGGCGAGCCGCCCGCGCCCCCGCGGTCTACCGCTAGTGCGTAAGATGGCTTAGGTGTCACTGTTGAAGTTTCTCTATGACTTATTTATTAATCGAATCATCAGGTACGTAAAGGCTGGTTTACATTAGATTATTTTTAGTAGAGTGCTTTTGTAGCGTGCGAGTAGATTCGAATGCGAGTGCTTTAGTAGTTTTGGTGTCTTTCCAGTGAGCGTTTACATGCTTCCAGTCCAGTACAGTGTCATTTGACTAAAGCGCGCTACTAAAATGTCGATTTACATGCTTCCAGTGCGAGGAAAGTGTCGCGCGGGGGGTTCTACTGGAAAGCGATGATTCCAGTTGAAAGGCTGCTAGAACGTTACTCTCTTTAGTCATAAGACAACCGTTTACATGTTTCAACTAAAGCACTCTCCTACTTTTTTTTCTCTTTTCCTTCTTGTCGATGGTTTTCTATTGTGTACAAAAAAAATATATTTATATTCTTGAGTCGATTGTGTGATGTTTAGTTTAAATGTGTTTTGCGTTTGCCGGTCATTGTTCCGTGGCATCACTAACTAAACCGGCCCCGACCGGAAGATCACCGTTGGGTCATAATAAGCCTAACATTATGCTAAGTCGGGACCGATTTGGGGCAAAACTAATTATGTATTATAATTTTTAATTGTTTTTTTTACTGTTTTGTCTTAAATAAATGTTTTTTCTTTCTTTCAAAGCACGTATTAAAGACTAAGTTAATGTAAACCAGTATTAAGATGTTCCGTGGTGAGCAAAAATGGGCCAGTCTTCTACAGGCATTGGTCTGATACTGATAAGTACTCAAAATCGATAAGATACTGACTGATTGAATTACTGTAAGCCCTTATAAAAACTTTATTTATTCAACAGAATTAATACATAGGCACCCAGTGATGAGGAAGAAAAATGTTTATAAGTATTTTGCGAAGCACCAAGAAGAAACGGTGGAGATTAATCGTTACATGTACGTGTTTGCTCGCAACGAATTCTGTCCCAGGTTGAAGATGCGGCGTGCAGTGTGCGTATATTCATTAATATAATCATTTAGGGATTTTTTAATCACAAAACTTAATTTCAAGCATTTTCAAAGGACAAAATCACTAGATCAGCCATTTTTAATGTCCACTGCTGGAGCACAAGCCTTGCTTATCCTTATGGGTGGATAAGGAAGATGAGCCATAAACCACCACACGGGCCCAATGCGGATTGGTGGGTGTTATCGACTGCAAATGCTTTAATTATTCTATGCATCGTTTTTAGGGTTCCGTGCCCAAGGAGTAAAAAAGGAAACCTATTACTAACTTTGTTTGTTTTACATAATAGTAGTATAGTAACCTTTTAGGTTCAGATTCAGTTTTTTTTGTGTTTAACTGTTATATTAATTCTTTAAGTTCGAGGCGGGCGCTAATAGCTGCGACACAGTCTTTGACTAATGTGGTTATTAACGTTAATCTGTTTTTGTTAAAAAATTTAGACACAAATAAATAATTTTAGAATTTAAGACTCCACTATCCATCTGTCTGTCTGTCACCAGCCTGTATCTCATGAACCGTGATAGCTAGACAGTTGAAACTTTTACAGATTATGTATTTCTGTTGCCGCTATTACAACAAATACTATAAACAGATAAAAATCAATATTTAAGTGGGGCAATACAACAAACGTGTTTTTTTTTGCTGTTTTTGGGACGGAACCATTCGTATTTCGTACGCGAGTCCGACTCGCACTTGGCCGGTTTTTTTCTTTTCATCTTGGTGTTTTGCTGCAGGGAAGAAGACAACGACGACATAGTGAAAATTCTTGACAAGACTTGCCCCAGGCTGAGGAACTTGTACGGTGACTACTACATCAGTGAGCTGATCGGGAGACATCCGGAAAGTCGAAGGCAAATCATTGTCGCTGAGGTAACTTAGTGTCTATGGCCGATAGAAATACTTTATGTAAGAAAAAATTAATGAAAATATCATAGTCGGGCGCGCGCGTACAAACAGTTTTAGCTCCACCCTCTTATATATATTCTATAAACAATAAAAATAATGAAAAACCCGCCTACATAAAAAGTCAAGTCATCTGAAAAGATGGAAACAGGATTAAATATTAAAGGCAACATAATAACATGCAGTCGGAGGCATGCTTAACCCATATATGCCCGTAACTATTTAGGTCGCAAAACTTGTGGTTTTCACAAATGTTATTCAAAATAGGCCACAATTAAAGAAAAAATATTGGATTTGAAAAAATATTTGGGAAAATGGGTTTTTTTGAGTGGGTCGCTAACGACCCACGAACACCAATGACTCTGTTGAAAACACTTGGACATTGTGTATTTGAACAGCAAAGGAAAAACGTATACTTGCTCGTGATCGATAGTCCAGGAGCATCTTGAGGAGATTCATACTTCAGGAGGAGCCTTGTAATAGAAACGAATAATTGAGACTTGTAATAGAAACGAAAAGGGCAGGGAATATCCCAGTGGGTCGTTGGTGACCCAAATATTTTTATAGCGTTATTATATAGGAGAAAAACCATAAATACTTTTAACAAAAACTACATTTATATCCGGTATTTATCCAATAAGGGTCTTACAATTTAAAATTTCTATGAAAATTGGTAACAAAAATTATATTTAGAGTTTTCGTAACTGCGGACACAAAAAAATCGATCCAAGAAAAAAATGAAAAACTTTAAGAGCTCTAGAAGTATGATTTAACACTAAAATAACATGAAAATCACTTTTAGTTATATTTCACACCTCCGACTAGCCGGCAGAATGCAATCAGAATAAATTATAACAGCACATAAATATATAAAAATATCTAAAGGTAGTTACTGACTTTGGGTCGTTAACAGCCTTGTGGGCATATATAGGTTAAAGAAAGTGACGTTATGAATGATTTGAATTATATGCGTCCGACTGCATGTTATTATGTTTCCTTTAATATTTAATCTTGTTTCCGTCTTTTCAGTTGACTTGTCTTTTTATGCAGGCGGATTTTTTAATTTTCGAATTTCGGACTCGAATATTTTCTTGTTTCGTACTTTTTAGAGCGCGATTTTTCAGTAGTTGAGTTTCAGTTTTTAAACTCTTGTTTTATTATTGTAGCATCAAGACCGAGCAGTAGCCGTGATGTGTCTGAACGAAGATGTGAACTACAAACATCTCGCTTCTACTTACGAGCTGCGGCCTTACTTTGGCCTGAAGAAAGCCACGCCCCTAGAGAAAGCGCAAGGGAAGAGGTCCAACAGCTTGTTCACTACCTTCGGGTAAAATTTCTTGAAATTTTGTTTGATCGAGCAGTATAATGTAATGTGTACTTCACATAGCTTGTCGGTATTCGTGTTTTATTTGTTATTGTTTGCTCATATTCGTGTAAATACGAACACACCGTCCACACATCGTCATTAACAGCTAATACGTGCAGCAGTCACGAATATTTTTGCTATCTATTCTCTGAACTCGCCAAGATATAGGTCATGGGTAACAGCGTCGCTAACCCATTCCTAAGGTTAAAATCGTTTGTTGCGTTTAGTTCGTGCAGGGGCGAACACAAATATTGTTGCTAACTGGCTTAGAGCTAAGCTCACTGGCTACGCGACGCTGTTGACCATACATTTGAGTGAGCGATGTGTGGACAGTAAACGAACTTAGATATCCGACATATTCGCATTCCTGCCCAAGATTACAGAGTAAGGCTGACCCCAGACCTACCGGTTCCATTTCTTTGCTTTGCTGTTCGGCAATGGACCGCCGGCCAAGAGGCTCATTTTAAATCTATCACATATTTTGACCAAACCACATTGGCAAGATGTCTGGGTTGCGTAGTAGGAAGCTTCTGGGAGATATGCCACCCTGAACATAATATGGCCTCCCATACAATGATCTCCGATCGCAAAAAATATATAATCTATCGCAAATTGATATCATTTATATCAATATGCGATCGATTATATATTTTTTGCCACCCACGACCCTGTTCACCATTTATATAAATATGCGATAGATTTATTTTTAGCAATCGGAGACCATGTTCAGGGTGACATATCTCCCAGAAGCTTCCTACTTCGTAACCCAGACGATGATATTTGATAACACCAAGCTATGACTATCTTGTTAATTTAGTATGGTCCCAATATGTGATAGATTGAAAATGACCCTGGTTGGCCGGCGGTCTAAGCAGTAAAGTAGAACAGCAAAGCAAAGTAATGAAACCGGTAGGTCTGGGGCCACCCTAAGTATGTAAATAATAATATTCATTAAAATAATATTATTTTAAGAGAGCCGATATTGGATGGAAATTGGAGCCCTTTCCAGTCTGATACTAAATTGGAGGGTTTTCTGCAAGAGGTAAGAACCAAACTTAGTAATAACATTCGATACGATACTGAACTTGAGTAGGTAACTAGTGCAGAAAATGAGATATTATAAAACCGTTGTCCATTTTGCATTTTCACCAATGTTATAATCTTCAGACAACATCACACGAAGACGTTACAGACCATCCGAAAAGGAACAGTAGAGTTAATTTCAGTGCTATGCGCAAGAGTTTCGAACATATTATACTCAGGTAAGTTTTTATAAAAGAATTACTTTTATAATTTTTATAATTGATGGACAGACTCGTTAAATCCGCAGAGGCCAGCAACAATCGGACGACTACAGCGACAAAATGTACCCGGACTCGCCGAACCAATCGCGCGGCACGGTGTACTCAATCTCGGACCTTTTGGACGAAGATCCCTTTGACTACGATATCGTTAATATTGACTCCGAATTGCTCAATGTCCCAGAGGTGTCTTATTACACGTAAGTACCTTACGTCAGCCATGTCAAACTGAAAATCATTGGTGACTTAATTTCTGTAGAATCAGTGGGCCGCAAAACCTTACTCATTGCATAGGTTATGAGAGCTTATTCTGCACACTAGCGCCGCCACGGGAAAAAACCATTATGCTTAAATAAAGACGAAATTGTGAATCCCTCTGTAGTAAACTCCGAACAAGTGTTGTGGCCTATGAATAAATAATGGTTGTGGTACTTTTTATCTTTTTGGGCCTGTAGTTTAGTTTAATGGACTTTTATTGCTAAAAGAAGTAAATATTCGCATAAATTCACCAATTTTCGATAAGCAGTTAAAACCGTGCAATAACTTGATTTAAACACAAAATGCAGCTTCGTGACAAGTTAATACGACAAAGGGTGTTCAAGAGGTCCTAAGCCACGTGTAAATGTTAGCTTTTCTGTTCTAGGGCAGAAAAACGAATGTCAAGAAAACATGAAGACTATACGCAGAAAAGAGGATATAGTAAATATTTATAAATAATTAACTTAGTATAACAGAGGGGCACAGCAGGGTCAAATATAGATAAAAACTATTGTAGCACATAGGCCTACTTCATACAGTGCGATTGACAATGTACAACTGAAGTGACTAACTTCAGAGCGCTTGCGGTGCAAAACGACGTATTTTAATCTGTATTTTTTTTCATTTGCATACATTTTCGAGTGAAGTTGCAGCGGATCATTGTCTATTGTCAATTTAATCGCATTGTTTATGCCCTAATATACTAGGGGGTCACAACAAGTTTGGTAACGATCGCGTAAGTGGCTGACTCTGGGTTCACAGGTTGGAGAGGCACACTCTGATGCTAAACATGTCGGTCTGTTTGCGCGAAGTGGTTGCGTTCTTTTTATATGCAGGCTGACAAATGTGTTATCGTTACCAAAAAAACGATAAGGTAAATGGCTGACAATAGTACAGCAAGTAAGTACTAGTTGTACTCATGTGAACTGTGTAAGGTAAGGACTGACCAAAATTCGATTGCGTTTCGTAGGTATAAGCGATTAAAGTTACAAGGTTATAATTAACTTTTTGTTGGTTTTAATGTATTTGGTAACGATAACACATTTATCAGCCTGCATATAAAAAGAATGCAACCACTTCACGCAAACAGACCGACATATTTAGCATCAGAGAGTGCCTCTCCATCTTGTGAACCCAGATTCAGCCACTTACGCGATCGTTACCAAATTTGGTATGGCCTCCTAATCTATAATAATAGTTTGTTAAAAAAGTGTCCCTAGTTTATGAATGCATTAGTGACTTTATTTAAACCTATTTTAATTTTTAACCGACTTCCAAAAAAGGAGGAGGTTCTATGTTCGTCTGTATATTTGTTTTTTTTTGTATATGTCCACCGATTACTCGAAGACGGCTGGACCGATTGAAATAATTCAAACGTTATTACATTAGGTACACTCCCAAGTTGGTCCCATTTTTTAAAATTTGGAAATCGGTTCAGTACTTTTCAAGTAATTTTGAAAAAAGCACGAAAATAGTATGATTTTGTGTGAATTACCTCGATGATTGGTCGTAACTTCTTTGTTTATGAACTGAATAAGATAATATTTTTTTCAACACACGTGCTCGTAAAGTGAGCCCTAATACATCGCTTTTAGGGCCATAAACCGAGCTATAACAAACGCGTGCAATAATATATAAAACACTAGTACGTAATAGAATTAACCCTACAAAGTTAAATTAGTACCTTACTGCAAGTTCTATGCGAGTAAACAGAGCATTCCCAATTTAGCCGGGTAATACAGTTATTTTTTTTAGTTACAACAAAGAGGTTTTATGCTGCTGAAAATTCATTACATTTTTGGAATAAATAAATGTGGAAGTCCCTAATTAAGTCAAACAAATATTTATTATTATCAAATTATTCATAATTCACAATATTCTTTTATAAAATATTAAAATATTTGCAGTTTATGACTTAAAATTATAATTTTGAAGTAGGCTGTATGCTCCTCACCCCTTTGTTCGCAAAATATTCTTGCGTTGGGCGTGTCAAAAAAAACAAAAAAAAACATGCGCGCCTTTTCCCATAATTATCATAATTTTGTTTTTGTCGTATTTGTTGCTGTGTGGTAAATTACTTTGTTTTTTCCTCGCAAATGTGTTGAAAAACGTCGTATGAAACTCGTGAGCTCTTGCTTATTGCACACTCAGCTGAGTTACGCCCTCGCCTGCGGCTCGGGCTGCAACCTACAGCCTTGTGTGCAATGAGCAACCTAAGCTAACTTGTCTCATAATGTACTATTTTGTTGGAAGAGGGATATCTTAAGTGTAGTTTTTAACCGACTTAAAAAAAGGAGGTTCTCAGTTTGACCCGTATTTAAGTATGTTTCTCCGCGATTATCTTACGTTTGGCTAAGCCGATTTTTCTACATATATAATATACCTTACCTACAAGGTACCTACACTAAAAATAAAAAATTGTTTAAAAAAATAACAAAAAACCGACTTCAAAAAACCTACCTCTAAAAAGCAAGAAATAATATTCGTTATAATAAAAATACGTCTATTGAAGTCGGGTGGGGCTTTTAGAATAAAAAAAAGGAATTTGTACTCCAGCCCCACCAGACTTCTAGACGTATTTTTATTATTACGAATATTATTTCTTGCTTTTTAGAGGTAGGTTTTTTGAAGTCGGTTTTTTGTTTTTTAATGTAAATTATTTTAGGACAGAGTATATGTAGGAGACCAAGTAAATCCTTGGATTCGGACTCGTTCGACTATGGCGGCGAACCAAATGCTTTTACGATAGAAATTCTGGGCGTCCATGAAGATTTTAATGATAGGTTGATACAATTATCGCTTACTAATTTTTTTTAATTATAATATTTTAATAATCACTTTCAGCATTATTAAGATTCAATACGTACATTTTTAATTATTCAAAATGGAATGTTAAGTATTAAAATTGTATTTTATTTGTTGTAGACTTTTATTCGATTTACTAGAAGCAGCATTTGAGACAATGAAGAATTATGATTACTGCATTATTAGGACTCCATGCGCTGAGAAACCGTTTCGTCTGTTGCAACATTTCTGTGTAAGACACTTTTTATTTATTTTTATTTAACTTCAAGATTAGAGTAAATACCTACCCACCTCTTCGATCAAGTATATTCTAGATAACAGTACGCAAAAATAGCACCTCCAAATAGCGTCCCACTTACAAACTTGGCGCTTATTTTGTACATAATCACCTCTTATTTTGTACAACCTCACATTTTATATCACTTATTTTGTACAAAATAAGCTCATTTTGTACAAAAACACATCTTTTATCACTTACTTTGTGCAAAATAAGCGCCCAGTTTGTAAGTGTGACGCTGTTTGAGGTGCCATCTTTGAGACTCTGACCAGACATCTAGGGTATTCTTGATCGAAGACCCACCTATTATAATTATCTTTGTTATAGTGCGTTCCTACAAGACCCGCTGTATGTTGCAAGTATGCCCTATATGTCGCACACAGATCTTCGGTGCTAGGGTAAATATAAACTGTCTATTATATCAAGTCAGTTCAATAATTTCATAGGAAACTATGTTATTTCAACCATTTTGTGTCAGATGCTATGGCGTATTGCGAATATTTTATTATATTCTATTTATTTTCTAGGGCCAAATTAGCCTGCAGTTTTAGGCACACGGGCACAAGTATTACTTGTTCCTTTTTGTCCTAATTGTCAATACATAAATATGTAGACAATTTATGTTAGTTGAATTACCGTTTTATACTTATGCCTTTTTGGTGCTATACAGATAATACCATTATTAAAGTTCTGAGAATACATTTGACCCCTTAGAATCGCAGAAGCATTTGCCGAATTTGCGTCTGGGGAAGTGCCAGTTAAGGGAAGACCTTAAATAGCTGACGTAATCAATAGCGCATGCTGAACGTGCCCTTTCGCTTTCCTCTTGTGCTTTTAACAGAGTCATGCAATAGCGCATGCCCTATCTTCTAAAAAAACGTCAAATATGTATTGCAGAAAGTTGAACGTGAAAGCGCACGGTCTGGGGCCGTACCGGCTAACTTACATGGCTATCGTAATCGCTTTCATTTGACAGATGGATGTGACACATTGCTGCTTCTATTTGGCATAAATAAAAACTTAACATAGAAAAGTAGCAATGTATCACATCCATCTGTCAAATGAAAGCGATTACGATAGCAATGTAAGTTAGCCTGGCTGGAGGCAATCAATATTGCATGGGTTTGGCGCAAGTTTAAAAAAAGTTGAAAGAGAGACCGTTCGGTGTGGAAGCAACATTGCATGCGTGTGACGCAAGTTGATTTAAAACTTGAACTTGAAAGTTGAAGCAACTCGGTGAAGACAGACCAATAAAGCCGCAAAAGTAGTCATAAAACCTTTTTGACTTAAATTGCAGTAAACTGCGTGTGAAAGAAGCGGAGATAGTAGACGTGCCTCAGATAGCCGACCTGTTGAAGAACTTGGAAGCCAAGGAGACGTTATGGACGGTTCAGAACAGTATCCATAGCCGCGGTCAGCATAAAGCGTATGTTTTCATCAGCGGAGTGTCAGTGGTTGGCGTCGGGATATTAGAGTGAGTTGGAAGTTCATTTTTGTTCTGTTCGCTTCGTCGAGAGTATGGTACAATAATATAAGTGTTACAAAAAACTCCTAATGCCGAATATGGTAGATAGGGAGGGACCAACAAACTGAACAACTTTTACTATAGGACCAACTCTGAAATCGCGAAAACAAAATCAGCTGTTTCGTACAAAAATTAATAATAAAAATACCTATCAAAACGTATGAAACAGCAATTTTTTCTCCTGACCCCCATAATAATATATTACCTGTAACAGTTGTATACAACTATGAGTATCTTATTGAATTTCCGTTTATTATTATTATTTATTATTATTATTTTTTTAACGTTTCGTTACTTTGATAATTGGTCCGTTATAGATAAATAATTATCCGACTGCCATTTATAAAATGTTAGGAAACGTGGCTACAATTTATACATTTCATATTCACATCTTGCACAGGGGCCCTATTTTTGAATCCTTCGACTGGCGTCGAGTGCTTGGTTTCTACTGATTTTCGTTCGACATTTGACTTTCCATATTTTTGAATCACTTGACCGCAACGAGTGCCCTCACCCACTCGTTTGCAGTCGAGCGATACGGTACGGCGAGCGATATTCTTTTCAACTAAAAAGCGAAGTTTTTTTTAAACAGCCAATAGAAACATGGATATTACGTTCCGTTTTCGTTGCGGTAGTTATCGGTTTTCTCTAAATTCTGCGTGGAACGGATAAAATCCATCATTTCGTATTCCGAAAACGAAGAAAATCGGCGTCATGCGACTTGGAAGGCGAGTGTGACTTAAGTCGCATGCGACAACATAATGTCATACGAGCGATTCAAAAATAGAGCCCCTGGGGGGTTACAAGCTCTAAAAACTTGTCAGTTTCGCGGTAAGTGCTGTAGGCATAGATCTCATCTCAAGCAAAATTATAAAACGATATCTTTCATTTTTGGCCAAACCCATCACACATATTTGTAACCTATCCATTTCACAGGGCGTTTTCCCCTCCGCTTTTAAAGAGGCACTAATTAAACCAATTCACAAGTCCGGTGAAAAAGACTGCGTAGACAATTATAGGCCCATCTCCATATTGTCTGCGCTATCCAAAATTTTAGAGCGTATAATGAATGAGAGATTAAAAAAAATCCTTGAATCTCACAACCTACTCTCGTCACACCAATATGGCTTTCGTGCTGGCATTTCCACCAATGATGCGGTCCATGATTTGGTAAACTCTGTTATCACCACGATGGATGGAAAAAGAAAGTGTATCACAATATTCCTTGATCTCGCGAAGGCCTTCGACACCGTCTATATCCCTCACCTTCTTTCCAAATTTGAGAACATAGGAGTAAGAGGCCTCCCCTTGAAGCTGTTTAAGGACTACCTGTGCGATAGGATAACCAAAACCAACGCGTTAAAATAGGTCAATGGACAAGCGACGAAGCTACTGTTTCCTTTGGGGTGCCGCAAGGCAGTATTATCTCTCCCACGCTGTTCCTTGTCTACATCAATGATCTGTGCCAGCTCCATATCAGCGGCGGTGAAGTTTTCACATTCGCCGATGATACGGCCCTATTCTTCAGCGGGGACACCTGGAACGACACCTTTCAAAAAGCGCAAGAAGGGTTCAACACAGTTAGGGAATGGCTTACTGCTAACTTGTTGTCTTTAAATGTGGCTAAAACCAAATACGTTGCTTTTGCACTCAAGTCCAATCAGCTTCCACCAGATACTCTAAAGGTCATAGCGCACGAGTGCACATCTAGGCACCTGAGTTGTTCTTGTCCAGCTCTCCAAAGAACGGAAAGCATAAAATATTTAGGGGTTATACTAGACCAAACGCTCTGCTTCAAGCCCCTCATTCAGGCACTAGTTCCAAGACTCCGCAAACTTATATACATATTCAGGTCCCTAAGACACATTGCTGACCGCCATATAATAAAAATGGTCTACTATGCTCTATGCCAATCTCTGCTCACGTACTGTGTTTCTTCCTGGGGCGGTATAGCAAAGACCCACCTTCTAGAAGTAGAAAGAGCCCAACGCTCCATTCTCAAAGTCGCTGCCGGCCTTCCCTACCGTTACCCCACGACCGACCTGTACAAACACTGGGACGTTCTTTCAGTGAGGCAATTATTCATCTTTGGCGTCTTGCTGAAACAGCACTCGCAGTTAACCTATAATCCCGAACTGCTAAAGAACAAACGAAGAAAGGCACAAGTCTGCCCAGCCCAATCCCTAAATATGGCTACTTCTCACAATTTCTTCTGCTTCCTCGGACCCTACCTCTATAATAAAATAAATGAACAGCTCAACATTTACCCTCTTTACAAATTCGCTTTCAAATCCCTAGTTACCCAATACTTAAAATCACTGGACTATACAGAAACGGAAAATCTACTTAAACCCATACAGTAACTACATAAATACTTGATTAAGAAAATTTAGCTCATATTTAAATATATATTACGGTTGAATGAATACATTATCTTGTCTTTGTCCACTCTCTTGAGAAATAGCATTCTTACTCTCTCCCCCTCTCCTCCACAACCCACATACACGAACACTCTCACACACGCACATACACACACACACACACACACACACTCACTCACACACACACAAACACACACACACACGATACCAATTGGGATACCAGCTCTGCAACCCCCAACTTCTTAAATATTTAATTATTACACTTTGAGAAACCTATGTTCTTAGTTAAATATTTTTACCTTGTTTTTGCTTTTGTAACTAAGCATCAATTAAAGTGTTTTTCTTATTTTAACATTAAATACTGTCACCTCATAAACCTAAGGTTAACTGCGGGTGGGGCCTAGTTACCTGTAGCTCAGGTTCCTCTGGAACCTATTTTGGGGACTAGTCTCTTCCTTTAAGTTATAAAACTTTATCCTAAACTACTTAATGTAAAAGAGAAAATAAATGCTTTTATTATTATTATTATTATTAGTTTCCTGAATAGCTATCAATGAGTCTCTTTCTCGCTGTATAGATAGTAAATAAAAGAGTCATTGATAGCCATTCAGGAAACTGACTAGTTTTTACCTACCCCCCAGGCCCCCAGAACAGATAGACTTCATCCGCGCGAAGTTCAACATCGACATATACCACAACCAGAAGTACCACTACCACGGACAGGGCTCGAACGCTGGCTTCTCCACCATCAAAGTGGTCCAGGCTTATTCCGTGTTCGAGCCGCACTTCAAGTTCTTCGCCAGGGAGATGATGAGGCTCTCCGGGTCGTCCACTTTGCTGTGGCTTACTGCTTATCGGAATAAGTGGGTAAGGGTCTTTTGTTTTGGCTTGTAACTTTTTTTAGATCAGTTCACATTTGCAAATTTTTCAAAGTCAAAGTCAAAATAAGCTTTATTCAAATAAACGTAATACTTTTGAATCGTCTATATTTTCCTACCACCCGTTCCAGACTTTTTTAGCTGACAAGAAGAACGGGCGCAAGAAACTTATCAGCTGTCAAAAGATGTAACAATCTTATGATTGTTTAATAAATAAATGTTTGGACAATTTCACACAGCGCCATCTAGCCCCAAATTAAGCAAAGCTTGTAATATGTATCCATAGTCATAAATAAAAACTTTCACTAAGACCATGTAGATATATTTGCAGTCATAGAATCTATTAATCTTTCATTTTGCTATAACATTTCTACTCTATTTATGTTTTGTTAAAGCATGTTTTCATCTAACAGGAAACACACAAAGCTAATGCTATAACCTCAGCCATGATACCTCTGCTGCCGAGAAAGTCAGAAATCGACTGCACTGTCATACACGAGCTCAAGAGTTTTGGACACATCAGTCAGAATATGTACGTACGTGTAATCAATAGGCCATGTATAGAAGCGATTGGCGGCGCGGTGAGCGGGTTATCTCGCCACTAGTGGCCGCCCGCGACTTCGTCTGCGTGGACAGTTATTTTTTCTATCCCTCGGGAACAGTATGTTTTTCTGGATGAAAGGTACTATGTACTTTTCTATATCTATCTGTAATCGGTTCAAAGCGTAACAAACAAACAAACTTACTTTCGCATTTATAATATTAGTAAGGATTGGGCAGTCAAAACGCTCACCGCCAAACACTTACGCCATTATTATACTTATTTTTTAATTTAATGAGGTACAGAAAGCAGCACATCAGGTTATACAAAACTGTTTTCTCCCTTTGACTTGGACATAAGTTTAAAGTTGATTGAAGTTTGACATGTAAACCATGGTGCCTACTGACTGTATATATCGGCAACATCATTCCTGTACCCTTTTTAGGGTTCCGTTGTCAAGTCAACAAGTATTCCTTATAGTTTCGTCATGTCCGTCCGTCCGCCTGTGGCTAATTTCTTAATTGTTTGTTTTCCAGAACTGCCTTCAGCACCTGGTACATAGGAAGGAAGTTCACGTCTGTTCCTAAAGTGGATATCAACACCAGGATACTGGTTATAGGTGCATCACGGACGGCCATGTCATTTCTCAACACCCTTCTGTTTACGTGAGTAACTGGCTATAAGTTTTAACATTGCTTTTTGTTCAGTACTGTTATTAATTCCACTTAGGCTAGGGACAAAATAACGATTCGGTTCATACTATGATGACCGGGAAACAGTCACAGACGAAAATATGAATGAAACATCAGAATATGGTTGAAATATGTACTTACTATGCAGTGGTAAAGTGCCTGGCCCAGCGATTGCCGAGGTTAAGCAACTTTCGCAAGGGTCGGTCGGGATTGGTGACCAAAAATGTATTATCTCGAGCTCCTTGCTTCGGAAGGCACGTTATGCCGTTGGTCATGGCTGCATTTGAGTCGTTAACACCCACCAATCCGCATTCGGCCCGCGTGGTCATACACGCCCATCCTCCTTATCCACCCATAAGGAAGGCCGGTGCCCCAGCAGTGGGGATATTAAAAACTGCTCAGGATTAATTCGATGGAAGAATGACATCTTCGCTGCTTAGTGATAGATGGCGCTACCAGTCTTGAATGTCCAAAATAGTATGCATCGTTTTTTCCAGCGATGCTTCAACGTACCTCAACTTCACCAACGTAACTCTCGTCTCGCCCGATGGCTTGCCCTACATCCGCCACTCTAAACACGTCGCAGAGATGATGTTTCCCAAATACCGAACCAACACTGACAAATACCTGAAAAGTGTCCCTTACACGTATTACGTTAACGTCGTGCAGGGAACTATGGTGGATATTAATAGGTGAGAAATCATTTTATATTTTAACCGCCTCTGTGGTCGAAGGGTTCGCCCACACTCTAAGACACAGGGGTCCCGGGAGGTACATTTGTGCTCGGTTTGGTTGGTGGTAGGGCTTATTCTAAGTCCGCTGCTAGCTACCACCATCTTACCTAAGTCTGACCCCATAACAACAGTTTGTTGTGTTCCGGCAGGTAGAGGTAAGATAGCCAGTTCCTCAGTGATGAGAATTCCGGGTGTAGTGCGCTTACACTGTCGGCCTTATCGTCACTTAACAACAGGTGAGGTGAAGGCCAAGCACTATCCTATTGTGGATATAAAAAAATAAACACGGTTGCTTTTTTATCACTCAACATAAAATGGGTTAAAAAAAAATAACTCACCAAGGTAATTCGGTAACCTTTTCACACAATGTCCTATAATATAAACATTACACTTTTACGGGACAAAGTGATCGAAATCGAAGTGTAAGCGATCAAAATTTTCCGACCTACTTTAATGCAAAGTTTTAATGGGCTTAGGACCGACTTTAGGATTAACAAAAAAAAGAAATAATGACATTACTTAAAGTTAAGTATGTATTTTTTTCTTAAAATCTATTATATAACCTTTATCAAGTTACCACTAAAATTTGCTGGGTTGATAAAAATGTAACTGTGTATAAAAAACTAGAAAAGCTTTCCAATAAATTAAAATATTTCTCTTTTTTTTCTTCAGAAAAGACCGCTACATTATATTGCGTAATGGAGCCAAATATTATTACGACTTGTTGTTCCTTCTGCTGGGAAAACAATACCAGCATCCTAACTATTTGAGAGAAATTTACGATAGGGAAAAGGAGAAAAAGTAAGTAAGATTTATTGAATTGATATTTAATTGTAATATAGATGATATAATAGATACAAAGTTGCGCTGAAGGATTCAGTAAGTTAAGTAAATAATGCTCATTGGTACTGTCGCACAATGGCAGGATAATTTTGCTGATTCGCGAATATTCGTAAATATCTATGTTTCTTCCAACACATTTTGGTTTTATCTGTCCAACTTCCATAATAATGTCCAGCTGAGATACGAGACAGTGAAACGCTTTCTCTTTTCAAAAAACGTGTAAAGGAGCATTACCTAACTACTTAACTTACTAAAAAAGTCTGGAACGGGTGGTAGGAAAATATAGACGATTCAAAAGTACTTAACAATTAAGTTTATTTGAATAAAGCTTATTTCACTTTCACTTTCACTTGTTCTTAGCATTGTTCGATTTAATTATATTTTCATCTGTCCTCATCATAATTATTATTGTGTAGTATATTTATATGTAGGTATTTATTATTATATTAATTATTTGTGTATGTGTATTTATTTATAGATAATATTATATATTATGTATGTTTATAATATATATACTTATCATATATTTTTGAGGTACACACTGTCTGCCCTTCTCAATGTTCTTTCCTGTCCCGGGCCTGCTGGAAGAAATTTCAATGTGAAATAAGTTGTGCCCTTGTACAATTCTTCTGTCCATTTCTTTTCCGTTTGTAATTGTGTGTATATATATATATATGTATGTAAATAAATAATTATTATTATTATCAACAACTAGCGGCCGCCCGCGGTGACACCCGCGTAGTACCCGTTCCCGTGGGAATATCGCAATAAAAAGTATTCTATGTTTTAATCCAATCTACTTACTATTTGTGTGCCAAATTTCAACCAAATCCGTTCAGTCGTTTTTGCGTGATTGAGGAACAAACATCCAAACCCACAAACTTTCACATTTATAATATTAGTAGGACCGGGAATATAAGCCTGCACACCTGCAGAAGGCTAATATAAAAGTTTAAGTGCGGAGTGAGACCTAGACCTAGGATATGTATCTTTCAGGTCCGGCTACATCCCACCGTACGTCCGTTTGGACGTTCCCGGCTCGGACTCGCAGATCCCGATCGCCACAGAGAGCGCCCCACCCAACGTGTTCATAGTCAACTCTGTGGCGATAGCGAACAAGGCTATTAACTATGTTAAGAGCATCTCTTGGGACTGTATGCATAAAGGTATTGTTTCTTTTAGTTGTCACTGCATAAATCTTATTCTGTTCCTTTCGTTACTTTATTAATATTTGTTTTTTAATGTTTATTTTAGAGAAAGTAATAGTATACGGGTTGTCAATCCACGCGTACTGCTGCGTCGCGGCGTTGCTGGAGGCGCGAGTGCCGCCCGAGTGCATCGTGTTCGTGGAGCCCTTCCCGCCGGAGAGTCGGCGCAAGCTCAGGGTGCCTGTGTTTTGTAATGCCAACGTGAGTGAGCACAGAATATAACGGGTGTAACAAGACCTTCAACGAAGCCGAAGTCCACGTATTCCGCCCATCATCAGGATCATTTTTGTCTTTTAGACTATACCTGGGAAACCAATAGTTACGAAGTGATTGAAGGTCAAAGTCAAAATTTTTTTTTCAAATTTTTTATGAAATCTTATTTTATTCGTTATTTCCTACTTTTTGACTAAAGAAACATTATCAAAATTTTAAGTATTTCATAACAAACAATGGCTTCAAAACGTCGTCACTCGATGTATCTCATGAGCACGCACATGAACTCTGCCTTTCAACTCGGCCGCACGCAGCTGTGTAGCATACACTCGCAGGCGCGGCCTGTTGTACGCGTCACATTGCGTGGTAATGTATGCAATGCTTTTTTAACACCAAAAATCAAAATGGTTTCCCAGTAATAAATATTTTGGACAGAAATGGTCCTGATGATGGGCAGAATACGTAGACCTCGGCTTCGTTGAAGGTCTTGTTACATCCTGTATATAAGTACTACCGTACAGAAAGGAGACTCCGCCCCGCCCCAGAATCAATTACCTCACCCCACCCCGCGAGTCCGCGGTCCGCACCGCACTCATATAGTACATTCAAACGGGGAATATTTAAACGCACTTTAAAAATAATGCTACACACATTAAAATGTTTAGCTATAAAATTAATTGAATGAACTTTAAAAATAATGGTTTGCACTATAAATATGCTTAGCTTTAAAAATAATTGAATAAACCATAAAAATAATGATTTCCACTGTAAATATGCTTAGCTTTAGAATTAATACTTTTCACTATACAATTTAATTTTATAACATCTATTACAAACTTCAACCTCAAGAGCAAAAATTGGACTATTTTGCCTACTACAACGTCTACAACAAACTATATTTTACTGAGGTTATTATTTGTAAATAAACTATAGAGCCTCAGCTTCAACCGGTAAGTGTGAATTTGCTAAACCTATACATTATGTACCTACTTAGCGAGCCATTAATTATCAACTACTTACGTACACTACACAATACACAATAAGTACTAAAGCATGACTAAAGTTATAAAATTAAATTGTATAGTGCCAAGTATTATCTAAAGCTAAGCAATTTACAGTGGAAATCATTATTTCTATGGTTAATTCAATTATTTCTAACTACTCTCTACTTCGTTTCGATTTCAACATAGTTAAAGTGCAAACCATTATTTTTGTAGGCATTTTAATTAAGTTGTCTATGAAATTATTACTTTAGAGTGTATATTAATTTTGTAAATTTGGTTCATGATTATTTAAGTGATAATATTATATTAAAGATCTATTATTATTTTAAAGTGCTTAAGTACTATTTTATAGCTGTTTTCATCAAATTTAAAGTGCTATTAAATACATCCCCATTCAAACTGCTCGGTAGCCCTAGACTTACACACACAGTTGCGCGTGTACAAAAACGTCATCTGACGTCATCTGTTTATAATGGCGCGGTTGTATGGAGTGTCTGGGGTGTAGTAATAGTATACACGGCGCTTCAATCTTCAATTTATTGTTTGCTAGAGCTGCATTTGCATGAACTTAAGCGTTACCGAAGATCTCGGTGGCGCAGTGGTTTAGCGCCTGGCCCAGCGATTGCGGAAGTTAAGCAACGTTCGCAAGAGTCGGTCATGGGATGGGTGACCAAAAATTTATTATCTCGAACTCCTCCGTGCTTCGGAAGGCACGTTAAGCCGTTGGTACCGGCTGCATTTGCAGTCGTTAACACTCACCAATCCGCATTGGGCCCGCGTGGTGGGTTATGGCCCATCCTCCTTACCACCCATAAGGAAGGCCTGTGCCCCAGCAGTGGGGACATCAAAAAATGGCTGATGGACAAGCGTTACCGAAGCTAATTTTTCGTTGATAAATATTGATTTTTGTGTTTTATAGCAGGACACATTTGATAACACAAATTATTACCTACTTTAAAATTGTTTTACTATTTTTTTTATTTCGTCTGTGCACGCTATAAAGAGATAATAAGCTATAAGCAGGGGGGTATCACTCCGCGCTTAAACTTTTATATTAGCCTACTGCTCGCGGCCCACTCCAAGAGGGCCATTGTCGAGGGATATCACCGCGCCGACCGAAACGCGCGGCCGCGGCGTGTGCAAGCGACGAGAGCGCAGCGCATGAACGTCACGAACGAAACGAGTCACTCAAGCGCCGAATGCGAAACTGCATGCACTTCGTTTTTGACGTACCTACCTACCTACCAAAGTTTATTGTATTTTTTGTATACATATATAGTATCAATAAAAGATATATTTGATCGGGAACGCTATATTTCTTGTATTATATAATTAAATAACATCTTAGTTTAACGTCTTACGTCTTTACGTCTTTCCTCTGACAGTCTAATCCTCCTTCCCTCTCGCACACACACCTCTCCCTGTTACTCTTCCTTCCGTTCCATTTCACACATCCTACACTGAACATCCTACACTCGGCCGTCCTGCCTTTATGTCTGACCCTAGACATACAAATAACCATTAAACACTTACTTAATCTGTACTGAAAACGAACCAAAACATTAACCTTCAACATAAACATAACATAACCACAACCTTTTAAAACCAAACGCTCTTTCTCTAAGCTACATAATAATAATAGACATATTCCTTTTCATCTCCACACATTCACTTAATAAAACAAATTAAAAACAAAACTTTTCAATATTCTAAACGTTACAAACTAAACCTATTTGGGATTGGGCTTTTTTTCCTTTTTTTATACAGTCTTTCATGCTCCTTTATGTGAAAACAACCACTCTTCAAATCTACCACGCTGAATACCTTAGCATTTGACATTCTTTCAACCAGCTCATCAACAATAGGTAATGGGTATTCATCATTCATCACATTCGCGTTTATTTTTCTATATTCAACACATGTACGCAGACTAGCATCCTTTTTCCTAACTTGGACAACAGGGCTAGAATATTCCGAGAAACTTACTCGAATAATTCCTTGATTTACTTGTGTATTTACTTCCTCTTGTTCTTCTGGCGCAAGGCGTCGTGGTCGCTGAGCTATGAGGACGTCATCATTCAAAGTGATATTTAATTCTATCGGTGCCTCCTTTACTAGGCACGGCTTGTAGTTGTCCATCAGATGCTTCCCTTTTTCTCTTACACCAACATCACGAGTATGACCTACGGAATCAATAGAACAATTCACCTTCCGCAACCAATCATTCGGTTTCAGACACACAGAACCCTCTATCATAACCAACAACACATTACTCAAAAACTCATGCCCCAATATCACTTCTATATTAGATATACAGATACTAGGTATGACATAAAATACTACGCCGCGATAAATACACTCGTCAATCTCAATGTCCGTCGCAAATCGTCCCAACGAACTCACTTTCGTTTGACCTAAGCCGGTTAAAGTCACATTACTTTTCGTATCATACTTCGGTGAACCAATTTGCTTATAAACTTCCGCCGACATTAAATTGACATCCGAACCAGAATCGATGAGTCCCTTTGTACTTTTTCCACACAATTTAATTATTTTAATCGGTTTATTTCTGCCATCATGACATTCAGTTTGTTTGTTTACGTAAACGTCATAGTCGTTGTCATCTTCTTTTTTCTGTCTCTCAAAGCTGTCACCTATTGAAACTTCTTTATCGTCATTACTTGTTTTGTCAATTTCCGCTGCAAGAAATGCTCGTCTCTCTGGCCGTTTCCGCTCCGCTGTCATTGTCGATGGCTTGCTCGTATTGCATCGACTTGCAACATGGCCGAAGTTGTTACATTTAAAACACTTGAGCCCCTTATCTTTGTATGGACAGTCAACTGATGCATGCCCGATATCACCACAGCTATAACACCGAACACGCTTGTTCACCTCGTTCTGCATCATTCCTCTTGTCGCCTCATACGATCTTCTTTGGCTTTGCTCTTTTTATTTTCAGTTTTTCCTTAAATTCTTGATACGAACTCACTCCATAGAGCATAATCTTATTGCTCTCGCGATCGCTCATTCCATTTATTATGTACTTAATGGCAACGTCATCAGACATGTTACCTCGTCTGCCAAGCTCCTTCATTACGAGCATATAGTCTAAACAGGTTTCGGTTGGTAATTTTTTTCTCGCACTCATTAGCTCGTGTATGGTCTTGACGTCTAATGCGTCTGGAAACTCCTTCGCCAACGCATTCTTCAGATCGTCCCAGCTTCTATATGGTCTTTCAGCTTTAATCCACAGTGCTGCAGTACCAGTGAGTGAGCGTCGTGCGACTAGCATTTGCTGCAAAGGTGTCCAACCAAATATTTCAGCTGTGCTTTCGATGTCGTCGATCCAACTTGTGACAGGATAGGTTCCGTCACGCCCGCTGAAGCTTGGTACTAACTCGGAAGTCATTCGCAACATGTCTAATTGTCTTAGCTTTTTCTTGTAGGTCGTCGCTCGTCTTCGCTCTGTCTAGGTGGCTTTCTGTTCCTTATTTTCATATATTATGCGCTTTTGCCGTCGTAGAAAATGGTCGTCGTCGTTCAACCACGTCGTTGTGCAACTCAATCCGCCGATATCTCGTTGCTTTTTTCTTCTATCCCGGACGAGCCCTCACTTATAGTATCAATAAAAGATATATTTGATCGGGAACGCTATATTTCTTGTATTATATAATTAAATAACATCTTAGTTTAACGTCTTACGTCTTTACGTCTTTCCTCTGACAGTCTAATCCTCCTTCCCTCTCGCACACACACCTCTCCCTGTTACTCTTCCTTCCGTTCCATTTCACACATCCTACACATATTTACATACTTAGTTGTATCGAAGCTCGAAATATGGCACCAGTAAAGAAAAAAGCTAAAAAATACAATTTTTTTTTACCCATCCCATAACCGACCCTTGCAAAAGTTGCTTAACCTCCGCAATCGTTGGGACAGGCGCTATACCACTGCGCCATCGAGCTTCTCTAACTACTTAGAAATAGTTATTATTTATGCTCTTTAAATATGCTCAGCTCACCTATTAGGTAGATTTATTTTATTTTATAAGTAGGTACCTATTAGTAATTTCATTGTTTATTCATGGGCATAAGGAATGTTTTCTATGATATCAGTAACTAGCGAGTAGCAACCCCGAAATGTGTCGGTTGAGACAGAGCTATGCGACAGAAAGAGACGCCTCTCTTTCTTCTTTGTAGGTGCATATAATTTTATCCACGCAGCGTTGTGCAGTTTGAAATTGTACTTTATTGCCGTGCAGCGAGAGTAGCTTATTATTTGATGGTCCTCGCGGGGACCGACTTCTGTACGTTAGTACTATTATATATTCTGTGCTATAAAGCACTCTTATTCAATATTCCTGATTATTTTTCCTGAGTTGTATTCAATTTCGAAGGTGGACCAAACAATGCGCGACGTATTCACCAACATGGGCCTTGTAGTCTACCGCTCGTACCAGTTCCAGTCATGGACTACCAACTCCTACGGTCTCGTGTCCCGCGTGGACTTCCTATCGCACCACCAGCTGCTGCGACTGGATGCTGCCGTGCTGTTCTACTACGGGCTCAGGGGCATCAATGCAGCCGCGCTAGAAGGTTAGTAGTCATGTGCCAGTTCCAGCCTTAGACTACAGACGCGTGTGGGCTAGAGAGCCGCGTGGACTTCCTGTCGCACTCCTATCTGTGACTGGAAGCAGCCGTGCTGTTCTACTACGGGCTCAGGGGCATCAATGCAGCCGCGCTAGAAGGTTAGTAGTCATGTGCCAGTTCCAGCCTTAGACTACAGACGCGTGTAGGCTAGAGAGCCGCGTGGACTTTCTGTCGCACCCCTATCTGTGACTGGAAGCAGCCGTGCTGTTCTACTACGAGCTCAGGGGCATCAATGCAGCCGCGCTAGAAGGTTAGTAGTCATGTGCTAGTTCCAGCCTTAGACTACAGACGCGTGTGGGCTAGAGAGCCGCGTGGACTTCCTGTCGCACCCCTATCTGTGACTGGAAGCAGCCGTGCTGTTCTACTACGGGCTCGGGCATCAATGCAGCCGCGCTAGAAGGTTAGTAGTCATGTGCCAGTTCCAGCCTTAGACTACAGACGCGTGTGGGCTAGAGAGCCGCCTGGACTTTCTGTCGCACCCCTATCTGTGACTGGAAGCAGCCGTGCTGTTCTACTACGGGCTCAGGGGCATCAATGCAGCCGCGCTAGAAGGTTAGTAGTCATGTGCCAGTACCAGCCTTAGACTACTGACGCGTGTGGGCTAGAGAGCCGCGTGGACTTTCTGTCGCACCCCTATCTGTGACTGGAAGCAGCCGTGCTGTTCTACTTCGGGCTCAGGGGCATCAATGCAGCCGCGCTAGAGGGTTAGTAGTCATGTGCCAGTACCAGCCTTAGACTACTGACGCGTGTGGGCTAGAGAGCCGCGTGGACTTTCTGTCGCACCCCTATCTGTGACTGGAAGCAGCCGTGCTGTTCTACTACGGGCTCAGGGGCATCAATGCAGCCGCGCTAGAAGGTTAGTAGTCATGTGCCAGTACCAGCCTTAGACTACTGACGCGTGTGGGCTAGAGAGCCGCTTGGACTTCCTGTCGCACCCCTATCTGTGACTGGAAGCAGCCGTGCTGTTCTACTACGGGCTCGGGCATCAATGCAGCCGCGCTAGAAGGTTAGTAGTCATGTGCCAGTTTCAGCCTTAGACTACTGACGCGTGTGAGCTAGAGAGCCTCGTGGTCTTCCTGTCGCACCCCTATCTGTGACTGGAAGCAGCCGTGCTGTTCTACTACGGGCTCAGGGGCATCAATGCAGCCGCGCTAGAAGGTTAGTAGTCATGTGCCAGTTCCAGCCTTAGACTACAGACGCGTGTGGGCTAGAGAGCCGCGTGGTCTTCCTGTCGCACCCCTATCTGTGACTGGAAGCAGCCGTGCTGTTCTACTACGGGCTCGGGCATCAATGCAGCCGCGCTAGAAGGTTAGTAGTCATGTGCCAGTTTCAGCCTTAGACTACTGACGCGTGTGGGCTAGAGAGCCGCGTGGTCTTCCTGTCGCACCCCTATCTGTGACTGGAAGCAGCCGTGCTGTTCTTCTACGGGCTCGGGCATCAATGCAGCCGCGCTAGAAGGTTAGTAGTCATGTGCCAGTTCCAGCCTTAGACTACAGACGCGTGTGGGCTAGAGAGCCGCGTGGTCTTCCTGTCGCACCCGTATCTGTGTCTGGAAGCAGCCGTGCTGTTCTACTACGGGCTCGGGCATCAATGCAGCCGCGCTAGAAGGTTAGTAGTCATGTGCCAGTTCCAGTCTTAGACTACAGACGCGTGTGGGCTAGAGAGCCGCGTGGTCTTCCTGTCGCACCCCTATATGTGACTGGAAGCAGCCGTGCTGTTCTACTACGGGCTCAGGCATCAATGCAGCCGCGCTAGAAGGTTAGTAGTCATGTGCCAGTTCCAGCCTTAGACTACAGACGCGTGTAGGCTAGAGATCCGCTTGGACTTCCTGTCGCACCCCTATCTGTGACTGGAAACAGCCGTGCTGTTCTACTACGGGCTCAGGGGCATCAATGCAGCTGCGCTAGAAGGTTAGTAGTCATGTGCCAGTTTCAGCCTTAGACTACAGACGCGTGTGGGCTAGAGAGCCGCGTGGTCTTCCTGTCGCACCCCTATCTGTGACTGGAAGCACCCGCGCTAGAAGGTTAGTAGTAAATTTTCATACCTGTAGAGGTTTGAAATAGGCTTTCAGTTTTTATTTTTCTATACTACGCTGTATTGAGAGCCATAAACCCCCCAAATACCAATAAAATAAAATAAAAATACCTACTATAGTTCCAGTCGCGCCGCCGCCGTACAGTTCTACTACAGATATAGGAGGATTATGCACCGGCGGCGCTAGAGGATTACTAGCTGGACAAAAGAAACATGTAGCTACTTTTTTATACCAACAAAATCCCAATATTTAGCTGTTACTATTACACAATAGATGGCAAAATATACAAGATATCTGTGCCTGCAAATAACTGTATTTTGCATGTTTTACCAGTTATTACGTTAAAGTAAAATCTAGATACTTTGGTTTTTACATTCATTGTAATAGATATTCGCCAAGAAACACCTGCCTGCCTAGCATGACCGATTTATATCGCGTTATATAGCGTTTTATCACGTTTAAATGTCAAAAAGACAAAGGAATTTGACAGTTGAGTGTCGATAAAATGCTATATCACGCGATATAAATCGGTCATGCTAGGCAGGCAGATTCTATTGAATACTTACATTTATCATTTCGTCTTATATAAGTGAAAAAAGAAACAAAAGAAGTTAGCTTTTAAAGCAAAAGAATAAAAGAAGTAAAAAGAGGACAAAGAAAAAACCGGCCAAGTACGAGACGGACTTGCGCACTATGGTTCCGTACTAAAAACGGCAAAAAAAAAATCAGTTTGTTGTATGGGAATATTTGTTGTTAAAGCGGCAACAAAAATACATCATCTGTGAAAATTTCAACTGTCTAGCTATCTCGGTTCATGAGATACAGCCTGGTGACAGACAGACAGACAGACGGACAGTAGGGGTCTTAGTGATAGGGTCCCGATTTTGCCCTTTGGGTACAGAACCTTAAAAAGTGGCAAAACGCCCTGCTAAAAAACAGGGAGCACTTGAAAAATTAAAAACTTGTTAAAAACCATTCATAAAACCCTGATATTTTCAGCTGTAAACAAAAGCGGTTTAGTGTACGACGGCGGCATTCTGATAGACCACGAGTTTAAGACTAAAGACCCGTGCATATATGCCGCGGGCACCGCTACGAGGTACCACCGCCGGTACTTCGCCGATACCTTCCGGCAGAAATACTATGACGCCCAGGAGATTGGTGAGAAGGTTTGTGATGTTAATATCAAACTGAATGTAGAGATTGCAACCGTAATATTGTGTATATGTTAAAAATAAAACAAACACCGATTAACTATTTGTTAGCATTTCTAAAGGTGGAATTAGTTCCACCTGAAATAGGTGATAGTGTTGCTTAAACTGAACAATTTTCTCCAAGGGGGAATGGATCTATGTTGACCTTTTCGACCTATTCGACCCCTTCGACCTATGTTGGTCAAAAAATGTAAAAAAATACATTCATATTCCCATACAAAATGATCGACATAGGTATTATGGAAAGGGGAAAACAGTCGTTTAATGACCTATGTTCCTTGAGGAAAGTTTATCAGCTAAAGCAATACATCGCCTGTTTCAGACTTTAGTATGTAACATAATTTGGTTCTACATTATATGTATAAAATTTAAGAAACTTATGTATCAACATCTCTATAAAACAATTCTGTTTCGGACTCTATACTTTGTAAATATGTGTGAAGTATTTGTTAAATAGAGATAATTACAATTTAATGTACGTTAATAGTAGTTTATGATACAAGGTTGGTAAGGAGGTTTTTAAAACGAGTTGACGTTTTATAAGCCCGAGTCGCAGGCGAGGGTTTATAATCGTCACGAGTTTTAAAAAACCTTAACAACCGTGTGCCATACTACGTTTTTCAATACATTTGCCAGAAAACATTATAGGTACTACTGAAATTGTAATCTATAAGTACATATAATAAAACTGTAAATTATAAATATTTGTGCACGAATTACGCAAAAATCGCTAAACGAATTTTGAAGATTTTTTCACAATTTAGTAGATTGAGGTCCAACTTAAAATCTAAGCTATGTTTCATCAAATTCAGGTGGGTGGTAGCAGGGAAACAGCTTGAACTCTCCGTAGTACTAGCTTTCATACACTAAAGGGGTCATTTTAAACTGGTTGCAATATTTTTCTACTGCCCACGCGGATGAAGTCGCGGGCGGAAGCTAGTAGAAATTACAAAAAACGTTCGTAAACAAAAACGCACGGCGTGCGGTAAAATCAACTTTCCGCACGCTGTACTACTCCGTAAACAAAAACGCACGGCGTGCGGTAAAATCAACTTTCCGCACGCTCGACTGTCATCGTAAACTTACATTTTCGAGCAACTGTATTGAAAATTATATTACAGCTCGGGACCCAAATCCGAAATCAACTGGACCCCTACTTTTCCAACGTGAAACAGAAGAAGCACAAAAGTTCTGTTCGATTTTCTGATCTCCGGAATCTTTCTCCAAACAGTCAACGTTTTTCAGGATATTCTACTAGATCACTGTGAGCTATCATTGAAATCTATGTCTACTCTACCTGATTGGTAATTTTTACTACAGTCCATTAAATGCCAAAGTCACATTTTTTTATGCGCAACGGGTTAGTGCTTGGCCTTTACCTTACCGATGTTAAGTGACGATAAGGCCGAAGGTGGAAGCGCACTACACCCGGAATCCTCACCACTGAGGAACTGGCTATCTTACCTCTAACTGCCGGAACACAACAATTTTAAAATGTTTATTATGGCGTCAGTCTTAGGTAAAATGGTGGTAGCTAGCCAGGCGGACTTGAAGTAAGCCCTACCATGTCATGTCTTTACTAACGCGAATGGACTTTATAGACTTTTTAATTGTCATCAGAAAAAGCTTCTGCGCAACGCGGTCAAATTCCACCGAGCACGCCGAAGAGAGGATCCCACTCTTGAAGAAGCCGGTGGTGACGTACTGCATTCTTCCCGGCGGCCTGCGGTACTTGGAAGTACGCTCGCCGGGCCTTAAGCTGCCCAACCACTATGTGCAGACGTTGCAGTATAGTGTGAGTATTAAAATTAAATAAAAGTACCTATACTTATTTATAAGCTTCTGCTTTAATGGTGTCGATTCGGTTGGATCCTTTTCTTTCTGTATCGAAAAGACAAGAACAGAATGCTAAGATTAAGTTTAGTCCTGTCAATTTAGTTAAGTCGAGCCAATCGAATCGACAATTCGACACCACTATTATTAGGATTCAATGGAGTACCTACGTGCCAAACTTTGCCATTCCACTGTTGGGGCACACTTCCTTATAGGCGGATAAGGAGGATGAGCCGTAAACCCACCAAGCGTGCCCAATGCGGATTGGTGGTTGTTAACTACTGCAAATACAGCCAGGAACTTTAAAGTGCATTCCGAAACACGGAGTAGAGTAAATTTTTGGTCACCCATTCCACGACCGACCCTTGCGGAAGTTGCTTAACCTCCGCAATCGCAGGGCCACCGAGCTCTTTAGCTACTCAGAATGTCGTCGCCACGAGTTCTTTTTTACAACAATCTGACTTTGCTAAGAGCAACCGTAACTTTAATTTATTGACGGAATGACTTTCCTATAAAAGGCGCCACACCACAGAATACTGAAAGTGGTCATAGGGCGTTGACGGATACATGAAAATTACAATCTTTACACTTCGTGTCCAGGGTTACGTGATGGAGACCTTCAAACGCGGCTACTTCAAGATCCATTTGAACAATCACTTGGTTGTGGACAACATAACTTGCCTCAGCACCGAGAAGTACTCGCTAGAGAACTTCCAATATATCTACGGGTTGCCCTCCAACATTCTCAATAACGTGTACTTGAGATATACTGTAAGATGGTTTTCTTTTAACTTACTTATTTGCATTCTTCAGTTATATGTGCATTATGATAATGATAATATCTAGACAACCTTGGAGTACATTATTGCTTTTGGTTGCATTTGCGCATTGTTCGAAACGAATATTATTCGAATAGAAACATATTTTTGTAGTGCTATAAACAATAGTAGATTATACAACAAGTGAAAAAAGAGGGAATTTAGTTCGAGGGACTAAGTTGGATCATTTTTGATACAACGGACCGAGATGAAATTTATTTTTCACGAGTTGTGTACTCTACTTTTTACCATTGACTGCGAGAAAAAAAAAATAGCAGTACCCATAGTATTTATAGTTGTCCATCAGCCATTTTTGATGTTCCCACTGTGGGGCACAGGCCTTCCTTATGGGTGGTAAGGAAGACGGGCCATAACCTACCACGCGGGCCCAATGCGGATTGGTGGGTGTTAACGACTGCAAATGCAGCCGGGACCAACGGCTTAACGTGCCTTCTGAAGCACGGAGGAGTTCGAGATAATACATTTTTGGTCACCCATCCCATGACCGACCCTTGCGAACGTTGCTTAACTTCCATAATCGCTGGGCCAGGCGCTAAACCACTGCGCCACCGAGCTAACTAAGACGGAAACTACATGATCAGTCTGGCATCAGTCCACTTCATCAGTTTGTATAGACTTTGAATTTTTACAGACTGAAGATCGTACCAGACTGATGAAATGGACTGATGCAAGACTGAACAACTAATCCCCCTCAAATATATAAAAAATAACCCAAATATAAGACACTTAAAAGGACCTAATTGATTTAGCGGGATATTTTTTAGAAAAGAACCCAAAGATAAGACACTAAAAAGAACCTAAATAAAATTGGCGGGATTATTTTTGTACCTAATTCATACGATGCGCGCTTGTTCCAAATTCAAAATATTTTTATTCACTCGGTGAATAAAAACGCGTTTTATTCACTGTTATCAATGAATAAGACGCACTTTTTTGAGTGGCGATGGTAAAAAACTATTTGCTTGCATAAGATACGCGAATAAATTAATGAATTAATGTTTACTTCGCTTTATTTTCAGTAATTAGGTACTTAAATGAAATATTATTTTTGTACCAGAGAGCTAGTATACACTGTAACTGTATTTTCAGGCAAAGAAACTGGATGATTTTTACGAGTTTTTCCGTTCACCGTGGGCTTTCTTTTTGTACCATGATCAATGCGATGATTTATTTGCTATGGCCAAGGAACTTCGACCTAAGGTAATGAATGAAAATTCTTACATTACACTATCCTACTATCACAGACAGAATGAATCGCACGCAGGTAGTCAAATATGCAAGTGGTCTTACGCATTTTGTCAGATCTCAAAACGGATACACAACTCGACAGATGTTAACTAGTCGGTAGTTTTTACTACTGTTAAATCTATTGAAGATTGCATCTTTATACAAAATGATTTAAATAGATTATTCGAATATTGCCGCCTTAACAAACTCTTTCTTAGGGCCGATTTTTCAATTCTCAGATAAGTCCCTAGATAACTAACTGAAATATAAATTTAACTGGCTGTTTAACAAGCGAATAAATATTTTCAATTTTTCAATCATCTTTTATCCAAGGAATAGCTATCTATCTGTTGTCTATGGACTTTGGTCGCTAACTTCACACTAATTATGTACAAGCGAGATGCACCTATACAATCATTGCAATGTTAGAGTGAAACAAGACAGTTGATGTTTGACATTGACGTGATTGATGTTTAAAATAAATAAGTTGTTGTTGTGGTTATATTTGCTTTGCTTCGTGGATATTTAAATTGTGTTGTGATTAACCTAATAAAAATGGATAATAAAAAACGTGAACGTTCATGCAATTTCGATAAAGCCGAAACGCGGCTTTTGACAGAATTAGTTACAAAATATAAAACAATAATTGAAAACAAGAAAACGGACGCGGTGACAAATAAAGACAAGGAGGCTGCCTGGGGCAGAGTGGCCTTTTCTTGAATAAATTTTCTTGAATAATTATTCAATACCCAAGTCCAATCTCATTCAATAAAGCGAATTAGAGTTACAAGCTGTCAAACGCATGAGCATGTGCTTAGAGAGGCCAAAAAGGGTGTCAAGTTTCATGCGCGCACGCACGCAAATGGTCCGCTACGTTTTATTGCCGCGCGCGCCCCGGTCCTGCGCAGGTGCGCAGGCGCGCCGCTGCTACAAGTGGTGCCACGATACGCAGTGCTAAAACATTGAAGTTAAAATATGAGAGCATTAAAAAGGCCACGAAGAAGAAGATGTCTTCTCACAGACAGGAACTTTATCGCACAGGTGGCGGGCCGTCTAATGCTCCTGATTTCGATGAGGTGGAGGAGAGAGTAATAGCTATATGTTCAAATATAACAGGATTGGAAGCACGCAACGACAGTGATAATATTTCAGGTATGAACTAAATTAAATATTTCTACAATCAATCATCAATCACAAGCACCTAAAGCAAATTTTAATACCCTCTTTATTTTTCAGATGTAATCCAAACCGCATCTGTCCCGGTGAAAATTGGCTTGTCCCAAGATGATCTTGAAGTAAAATTAAAAACCGTTCAGGAAACAATTCAAGATAGTAAAATAAAGATTGTGGAGTTGAGCCAAGAAACTGAGTTGTGTAGGTAAAAGTTTTTTTCTGTTAGGTATTGTGATATTATTATTGTTGTTCCGTTGGTTGCCTGCATCACAATAACAACAAACTTGTCTTTTTTTAGATGACTTGAATGAAAGCTCTAGTCAAAATGCAGAAGTAATCATAAATGGCACAGAGGATGGGGAAGGTAAGTTTTTTTTTTGTTTTTTATAGCATTATATTACATTAGGTACCTATATACCAAGTTATTTGTGGCACGTCAAGCTGTTGGTCCCGGTTGCATTAGCAGTCATTAGTACCCACTAATTCGCATTCGGCCCAAGTTGTGGGTTATGGTCCGTTCTCCCTGTGGTGTTTTCACTCGCAAGGAAGGCCTGTGCCCCAGCAGTGGGGACATTAATAGGCTGCGATGACAATGACTTAGTTATTTAATACTACAAAATCAGTTCAATGTAAATGTTTTAGACGTTTTCTTAATAATGCTCACAAATGCTATATGATACATAATGAAACCTATAATTGTTACAGATTCTCATAACAAATGGGGCACATGGAACCCGAAAGCGCTGAAAAGTAAAATGAATCCGATACTAAAACCAACAAAGGCCAGCGTTACAGCACGATTAGATGAACTAAGTACTGCAAGACTAGAACTTGTGCGTCTTCAAATAGAAATAGCTATGAAGGAACATTCATTTGTTAGAGATGAGCACGAGTTGAAAATGACACTCCTTCGAAATGAAGAAAACAGAAAACAAGAATTACATAATTTGAAACTAAGCTCAATTCAACATAAAGATGTTGTGTAAATGATTTTGTTATTGTTTTGGCTGTTAAAATAAAAGGTAAAATAATCAATAGATATTTATTTATTTACTTATTACACAATAATTGTAAACAGACAATCAATAAGCAGTCAGGATCTCTTCACCTTATAAGTGATTCAAAATATTCAAGAATACCATCTCTTGTGCTAGAGGTTCTGTTTATTCCCTCATTGTCAGCAAATACTTGTGGAAATACTGGCTGTTGTGGTATCAATACCTCGGGATCTGTAGGTGGCTCTCCTTCATTTTGACTGCATGCCAAGTTATGTAGTATGGCTGCAGCAACAATCACATCTTGAGCTAGAGGTATCTTACACCTCAGTCCAATACTTAGAACGGGGAATCTCCTTTTCCATACACCAAAGCACCTTTCTATCACATTTCTACTCCGAATATGAGATTCATTATACATTTGTTCAACTTGGGTACGGGGATTGCTGAGTGGTGTCAACAAGTAATTATTTAAGAAATATCCACTGTCACCAAGCACAATTCCATTACCAAAGTCCCCGTTATCACACCTATATTTGGCAGCTGAATTATTAAAGATTAAACTGTCGTGACTTGAACCCGGCCACCGAGCCACAATGTCTACAAATTGCAAATTTGCTGTACACATAGCCTGTACATTTAATGAAAAAAATCCTTTGCGATTCCTATAGTTTTCTGCAGTATCTCCTCCTGGTGACATTATTTTAACATGAGTGCAATCTATGGCTGCCATAACTCTTGGAAATCGCGCTATGTTGTAAAAGCGCTCTTGTATGGCAATGATTTCCTCCCTATTTCCTGGTAACTTAACAAAATTTGGGCGCATGGAAGCAATAGCTTTGGTCACTCTTTTTACAATTTTACATAAAGTAGAATTATGCAGTCCACCAAAATCTCCAATTGTTAAATAAAAAGTTCCAGTTGCATAGAAGCGCAATGCGAGTAACAGTTGTTGCAATGGTGGAAGGCACTGATTCCTGAAACAATATTTTAAAGGTAAGTAGGTAAGATAGAGGATTAGTAGGTAGGTACCTACATAAGAATATACATATACTATGTGTAGGTACATACACTGCTGGTCTGTGAGTGAGTGCTTAGCGAAAATTGAGAGATTTTACGAGGATGTGGGTTACAATGCGGAAAAAGAACTTACCTTTCTGTATTGTGTTTAATTTTATCCTGAATTAATGAAAGTAATAACTTTACAGTTTGCTTTTTAAGGCGAAATCTTTTCCAAAACTCCCTTTCATCCCATGCAATAAAATGATCTGGTCTCTCTTTTACAACTCGGTCTTTTCTCTCGGGCTCAGTGTTTATATAGTTAAGTATCTGCCTTTCCTCCTCAATCGTTGCGTCGTCGATTTGCTCAAAAATATCCATTAGAATGTGAGTGCGTGAGATATACAATAATAATATGTATAGGTAACAAACAAAATGAAGAAATGAGTTGTGTAAACTACTTTTAACTATCAAATGACACACCACATAACCTCAAAATGTCATAGAAAACTGATAGATAAATCTTATCCAGCCCCTCAAGGAGCAGATAACTTTATTCCTCAGTTAGAGGCTTTATTCGACAGATAACATCTATCTGACCATTGAAAAATTGAAAAGCTTGTTAACCATTGAATAAATTTTATTCGACAGATAAAGTTTACTAACTGAGGATTGAAAAATCGGCCCTTAATGTTGATAAGTGTCATTCTATCACTTTTTGTAGAAAAAAACAACCAATAATATTTGATTATCAACTCAATGATAGAATTCTCAAAAGAGTTACCGAGGTGAAGAAGCTTGGCATTATTCTAGATAGTGGTTTACTTTTTTCATCGCACATAAATCATATCACTAGTAAAGCCTATAAAATGCTTGGATTCATCTTTAGACAGACCGTTGATTTTACTGACCCTGATACTCTTCTCGTATTGTATAACTCGCTTGTCAGATCTCACTTAGAATACGCATCCACAGTTTGGAACCCGCAGTATTCTGAATACAAAAAGATGGTGGAAAAAATACAGGATAAATTAATTAAAAGGCTTAGATATAAGTTCTATAACTTTCATAAAATGATAATACCTCTTGAATCGCGCAGAGAAGTACGTGATCAAACCTTTTTGTACAAAATCTTGAATAATCAGATCGATTCTCCTTATTTGTTAAGTAAGATATTGCTTAAATGTTCTGGAGCTAGACTGCGTTCATGTGATACTTTCTCGGTACCTTATTGTAGAACCAATTACGGTAAAAACCGATACATACTAAGAGCTATGAAAAACTATAATGTGAATTTTAGTGATATAGATTTATTTAATACCAAATTTGCTAAATTTAAAAATGAAACTTTCAAAATTTGTATTAGTAAACTACAACCTTAATGTTTTTTGTTACCATGTGTTAATGATGGCTGCCAACCAAAGCTCCTTTGAGCATAGATAATGTGTTTTTTAAAACTATAAATTATCATAATGTTGGCCCCACTTTAATGTTAACGTTTCATATCCAATTTGTTTTTAATATTCTTAAAGAGTAATGTCATGTGTTCTAAAATAGTAAATTAATATTTAAAAAGCATCTGTATTGTAAATCTAATAAGTTAATTTATAATAAGATTCTTCTCGCTTCATTTTGTACAGTTTTCAAATAAAGGCGGTAAAAACCGCGCGTGGGTTCGTATCATCTTCCGTTCTCATATTTCAGTCTGCCGCGAGCCGCCCTCAGAGCAACACCGCGCTAGTCGCTCCGCAGTTTCCCGCGCTTTTCGCCCGTTGTATGATACGGGCCCGCGTTGTGCATTCGTTTTATGTGAAATCAGTGTTTTCGCTCATCTTGGCGTGTAACTCCCGTTTTGCCTGTAGGCGGGTTTTCATTTCAGTTCGCTGGGAGTGCACACATAGGTGTACCCTTTTCTTCGGTATCCGGCCGATGGACCAAACTTTGTTAATGATGTAGGCGCTGGTTGAAGTCCTAAAGAGGGTTGAGCGAACAAAAACACTGATTTCACATAAAACGAATGCACAACGCGGGCCCGTATCATACAACGGGCGAAAAGCGCGGGAAACTGCGGAGCGACTAGCGCGGTGTTGCTCTGAGGGCGGCTCGCGGCAGACTGAAATAAGAGAACGGAAGATGATACGAACCCAGGCGCGGTTTTTACCGCCTTTATTTGAAAACTGTACAAAATGAAGCGGGAAGAATCTTATTATAAATTAACTTATTAGATTTACAATACAGATGCTTTTTAAATATTAATTTACTATTTTAGAACACATGACATTACTCTTTAAGAATATAAAAAACAAATTGGACATGAAACGTTAACATTAAAGTGTGGCCAACATTATAATAATTTATAGTTTTAAAAAACACATTATCTATGCTCAAAGGAGCTTTGGTTGGCAGCCATCATTAACACCATGTCTTAACCATTTTTGTTAAAATGTTATTAGATTACTTATTTTAAATACCAAATTTGCTACATTCAAAACTTTTAAAGAAAAAAAATACTTTTTTGTTGTAATGTAATTATTTACTTAATAATTTTCTTACATCTGTTTGCTTACATAATAGTCTGTTCAACGTATTGTACTACTTGGTGGTGGAAACTTTTTTGGCGGATGTACTAATATTTTGTTTATCACTATGTATTATTTAAAGCTGTATGTTTCCCAAAGTAATAAAAATAAAATAAAATAAAAAAAGGCATATGAAAAGCTTTTGGATATTAGTTTTCAATTCAGTGCCTTAGGATGGGTAGCCTAAGTATGTCATGCTCTCTTTAATCATTTCTGCGGTGGTGTCGTGTGGGGCGGGTCGTTACGTTCCCTCAAATATGGTCGAGCGAAGCGATGTCTGGTCCACACGTCATGCTCGTGAACGGGTGCTGCCAATGAGAATGGGTCTGTTTCTGAGTACCTATCTTAACGCATATGGAATTGTAAGAATTGCGGTTTTTTATTATTTTTTATGACTTGTATCAAGTGTTTTTTGGTAAATTTTGCCTACTTAGGTGCACTTTCGAGTAGCAGATAGAGTGATTACTGATTTCTCAGCTTGTTGAAAGTTATTTACTCTCACAATAATTTCAACCTACCTACCCATTGTGTGCAAACTTTTGTTAATAATAATTATTGTGATGGAAAATGACCTGACTTTAAATGTGGAGCTCATTTTTCAAATCTGTATGAAATATACAGGGAGAAAAAAGCAGCCCTTGACCAGTTTCTTGCCGGTTCTTCTCGTTACAAGGTCTCCCGCTCAGGGTTTGCGAACCGATGGCGTAGCTTCTTTGACATTCACAAGTGCTTGTAACAGCCTAGACTGAATAAATCATTTTGAATTTTGAAGATACGACAGACGAACAGTTTGTCAGAAACGCAAATGCAAAAATGTGGTTAAATACGCAAGTTATAAAGTTATGCGTACCTATCTGACTACAGTGTGTCAACCTTATTGGCTGCCAACCAAAGCTCTTTTGAGCATAGATAATGTGTTTTTTAAAACTATAAATTATTATAATGTTGGCCACACTTTAATGTTAACGTTTCATGTCCAATTTGTTTTTAATATTCTTAAAGAGTAATGTCATGTGTTCTAAAATAGTAAATTAATATTTAAAAAGCATCTGTATTGTAAATCTAATAAGTTAATTTATAATAAGATTCTTCTCGCTTCATTTTGTACAGTTTTCAAATAAAGGCGGTAAAAACCGCGCGTGGGTTCGTATCATCTTCCGTTCTCATATTTCAGTCTGCCGCGAGCCGCCCTCAGAGCAACACCGCGCTAGTCGCTCCGCAGTTTCCCGCGCTTTTCGCCCGTTGTATGATACGGGCCCGCGTTGTGCATTCGTTTTATGTGAAATCAGTGTTTTCGCTCATCTTGGCGTGTAACTCCCGTTTTGCCTGTAGGCGGGTTTTCATTTCAGATCGCTGGGAGTGCACACATAGGTGTACCCTTTTCTTCGGTATCCGGCCGATGGACCAAACTTTGTTAATGATGTAGGCGCTGGTTGAAGTCCTAAAGAGGGTTGAGCGAACAAAAACACTGATTTCACATAAAACGAATGCACAACGCGGGCCCGTATCATACAACGGGCGAAAAGCGCGGGAAACTGCGGAGCGACTAGCGCGGTGTTGCTCTGAGGGCGGCTCGCGGCAGACTGAAATAAGAGAACGGAAGATGATACGAACCCAGGCGCGGTTTTTACCGCCTTTATTTGAAAACTGTACAAAATGAAGCGGGAAGAATCTTATTATAAATTAACTTATTAGATTTACAATACAGATGCTTTTTAAATATTAATTTACTATTTTAGAACACATGACATTACTCTTTAAGAATATTAAAAACAAATTGGACATGAAACGTTAACATTAAAGTGTGGCCAACATTATAATAATTTATAGTTTTAAAAAACACATTATCTATGCTCAAAGGAGCTTTGGTTGGCAGCCATCATTAACACCATGTCTTAACCATTTTTGTTAAAATGTTATTAGATTACTTATTTTAAATACCAAATTTGCTACATTCAAAACTTTTAAAGAAAAAAAATACTTTTTTGTTGTAATGTAATTATTTACTTAATAATTTTCTTACATCTGTTTGCTTACATAATAGTCTGTTCAACGTATTGTACTACTTGGTGGTGGAAACTTTTTTGGCGGATGTACTAATATTTTGTTTATCACTATGTATTATTTAAAGCTGTATGTTTCCCAAAGTAATAAAAATAAAATAAAATAAAAAAAGGCATATGAAAAGCTTTTGGATATTAGTTTTCAATTCAGTGCCTTAGGATGGGTAGCCTAAGTATGTCATGCTCTCTTTAATCATTTCTGCGGTGGTGTCGTGTGGGGCGGGTCGTTACGTTCCCTCAAATATGGTCGAGCGAAGCGATGTCTGGTCCACACGTCATGCTCGTGAACGGGTGCTGCCAATGAGAATGGGTCTGTTTCTGAGTACCTATCTTAACGCATATGGAATTGTAAGAATTGCGGTTTTTTATTATTTTTTATGACTTGTATCAAGTGTTTTTTGGTAAATTTTGCCTACTTAGGTGCACTTTCGAGTAGCAGATAGAGTGATTACTGATTTCTCAGCTTGTTGAAAGTTATTTACTCTCACAATAATTTCAACCTACCTACCCATTGTGTGCAAACTTTTGTTAATAATAATTATTGTGATGGAAAATGACCTGACTTTAAATGTGGAGCTCATTTTTCAAATCTGTATGAAATATACAGGGAGAAAAAAGCAGCCCTTGACCAGTTTCTTGCCGGTTCTTCTCGTTACAAGGTCTCCCGCTCAGGGTTTGCGAACCGATGGCGTAGCTTCTTTGACATTCACAAGTGCTTGTAACAGCCTAGACTGAATAAATCATTTTGAATTTTGAAGATACGACAGACGAACAGTTTGTCAGAAACGCAAATGCAAAAATGTGGTTAAATACGCAAGTTATAAAGTTATGCGTACCTATCTGACTACAGTGTGTCAACCTTATTGTCACCCATCTTGCTTTACAATATTTTTAGTTTCTTTTTAGTAGCTGCACAATATTTTCGAGCCTTATTTGGTCCACCGTCTTGCTTTTGGCCTGCAAAATAGTTTTCATGCCTTATAATCTGGTCACCCTTCTTGCTTTTGGCCAGACAGTGTCTGTACAATCTTTATCCTCCATCTCACATTGTATTAAAAAGAATAAAATATGACGAGTTGCGAATTTCTTGAGCTGCGTATTTGACGAGTCGTGAAATCTGACGATTTGAAAATGTGACAAGTTGCGATTCTGTCGATTTGTGTCTTCTGGCGAAATGCGTATTTGACCACTTGCGTATCTGACGACCTGCGTGTGATGCGACAAGATTACCTAGTTTGGAAAAAAATACACTCCTCAGTAGACCAAATTTTGTTTTTAACATCTTTCTCTAATTTTATTTCTGTGATTTTAGTATTTCAATTAGGTATTAATTAATCCTTATTCATTATTGTTAATTTTTAGGGCCAAAGAACTGGAGAAACTCTGCAAGAAAGTCTGTCTATTGGCGATGCAGAATTATACGATCCAGTAAGTAAAATATAAGTAGATTAGTAAAATCCTACTTCATACTAATACTAGTACTTAGGTACTTTCTTGCTAGTAGATCCTACTAATAAATTATAAATGTGAAAGTTTGGATACTTAGATGTTTGTATGTTTGTTACTCAATCACTCAAAAACGGCTGAACGGATTTGATGAAATCAGTCACATAGGTTAGATAGTTTATAGCCTGGATTAAAACAGGATACTTTTTATCCCGGTTAAAGGTTCCCTAGGGATTTTCCGAATATCCACGTGGATGAAGTGGGCAGAATCTAGCAAAGAACGTGTGTAGGAAAGTATATACCAGTTATTATTTAGAGGTTATTTATAATTTTGACAATAAAATCTGGTAAATTCATTCTATGACACTTCTGTCAAACACAGACATTTTATTTTGTCCATTCAGTCACTACGCTTCGAGACAAAGTTAAGAATCCGCTCCAAGTTCGAGCACTCCGCCCACATGGAAGCTATCACAGACTACGTGATAGAGTGGGTGTCCGACAACGAAGTGCTCCTCCCGATGTACATCTACCCTGGACAGCTGCTGTACTTCCACGAGGACCTGGCCGCCAACCCCGCCTTCAGGAGGAGGAAGGCTAACGTCGCTCAAATGCTCAGAAAGATATTATAGACTAATAAACTTATTGAGATGTAACATTGTTTTTCATTGATGTAGGACTTTATATGGATGCATGATCAAGTAGTTATGAAATATGAATCTTTGAATTCAAGCTATATTGTTGGAATAGAAACACCTTAAGGCAGATTTAACAATTTTGGTAGGTATTATACCTAGTACCTACTAGGTATACAAAGTATTTCATGATAATAGCATATTAGATTAATTAGATAAGTACATACTCATACTTACTTAATTAAGTATTTCGATTAGAAGTATCTAGGTAATAAATTTTATTTCAAACTAAATACATTTTTATAACAAGGCTATTTTTTTACAGTTCCTACGTAAAATAGCTTTCCTTCTGATAATGCTACACAGTTCAATTAAAAGATGACAACCCTGATAGCGTCAGAAGAGATGAGAGCTACGCGATAGAAAGAGAGAAAACTTCTACGTGAATATAACTGTAGGCGCTGTAGCGGTGTGCGATCTGTCCATCGGACATGAGGACGTCGGACATCGGATGTGGAGCTCGGTGGCGCAGTGGTTTAGCGCCTGGCCCAGCGATTGCGGAAGTTAAGCAACGTTCGCAAGGGTCGGTCATGGGATGGGTGACCAAAAATGTATATCACATTTTTTGCATTTTCTCAAGTGTTCCTGTTGTTGTGTGTTGTAGTGGTTTATGAATAAAACTTTATCTATCTATCTATTCTGTGGTATTACGGTAAGTATGGCTGAAAAGCTCAATGCATTTGCCACTTTCATAACATGTTACTAAAGAATGAAGACTGAAAACTTTAAAACAAGCTGTACAAATATTTTGAAAATAAACTGAAGTCATGGCTGTATGGCGCAAATGAGCCTTTGCCTTTTCTGCTCGAAGCGGAAAAAATTAACCAAAAAAAAAACACTGCCCTGTCACATAGATATAGTATGGATGGGCCCTGTCATGACAAGTGACAGGCAATCTATTACTTTTTGTGACAGACCTATGACAGATGACAGACCGTCACACAAAGCCGTGCATTTTCCAAAACATTTTATAATAATTTATCAATAATTTGTAGTATATTTTATTAGTTTTTTTTTAATAATCATGGCCGAAACGAAACCTTGCAAGACACTTGTCCTCAACGACTTGTTGATCCAGAATGTGAACACGTGGGGCAACGTGCAATACAACATCCCCCTGCGGTTGTCCAACAATGAGACGAGGAGCTCCACTAGCATCGCCCACCGGCATATACCAGCGATACCTCATAGTTTGGACTGTGTAAGTAGATCAAAGCCCTATTTATTCAGCGTGAAATTTTAATCATTTGGTTCCCGCAGTGGCGTGGTTCCACTCATGATTACAAGCAACTTTTACTATGGGGCCAACTCTGATATCGCGAAAAAAAACAGCTGTTTCATACAAAAGCGCAATATCTACTCTACCTACGGTGTCTACATGTAAGGACACCGATAAACCCTGGCATCTACATTTTATGTACACTCATGTTTGACAAATCATCATCAGCCTATCATCGTCCACTGCTGAACATAGGCCAAACAAGGTTAGGTTTGACAAAAATAAATGATTATTGATTACTTTAATGTATGGAACAGCTGATTTTTTTTTCGCGATATCAGAGTTCGCCGCATAGTAAATGTTGTTTGTAATCATGAGTGGAAACACCCCACTGCAGGAACCAAATCAATAAAATGTCAGAGTGTAAGGATAGTTTATAGAGAAGCTCGGTGGCGCAGTGGTACTTATAATGCCTGGTCCAGCGATTGCGGAGATGGCGTAGCTTCTTTGACATTCACAAGTGCTTGTAACAGCCTAGACTGAATAAATTATTTTTTGATTTTGATTTTAAGCAATTTTCGCAAGGGTCGATCATGGGATGGGTGACCAAAAATTTACTATCTCGTCGAGCTCCTCCGTGCTTCGAAAGGCACGTTAAGCCTTTGGTCCCGGCTGCATTTGCAGTCGGTAACAGCCGCAGTGGGGACATAAATGGCTGATAGTCAAGTAGATCAACATCATATCATCCTTCTGCCCACTTTAACTTTCACCCGTTTGTCCGTCCAAATTCATACATACTCAAAATCTACCGCGCGACATGCTGAGGTGAAGGGTGGTTTTATCCATAAAGTTTTAGGCCGGCCACACACAGACGGAATCACGTTACGGAATTCCGTACATACGTGATTCCGAACGCAGCTAATCCATACAAAACTATTGACTACCACACACATACGGGATTTTTCCGTACGGAATCTTCATACATTATCGAAATTCCGTTCGGAATTCCGTAACGGGATTCCGTCTGTGTGTGGCCGGCCTTAATGTGCGATCTTCATAAGCATATCTTTCGCAATGCTATGACTCAGTTATTCTACTCAAGATTGCTTTACAATCCCAAGAAATTGCAATTAATAATAAGGCAGACGTTTGTGTGCATTCCTTTTGATTAAATACTAGGTTAGTAGTTTTTCCTTGTGAGCAAAAAAGGATTTTATATTATTTTTCCAGAAAATAGACGATCCTTTACCAGAACGCGTGTGCGGGCGAGACATGGTGACTGAGAAGGAAACGTACCGGACCACCACCGGCGAGTACTGCGTGAAACCCAACCCGAATAAGGCTATGGAGCGATCCGACTGCTCCATCAACTGCCGACGCGTCATCTTCATGACCGGCGTCGAGAAACGGGTGAGAACTTTATTCTACCAATACAACATGAACGCAAGCTTCACGTTTTAACAAAACCAAATAGACCGTGACAGTGTAGCGTCACATAATGGCAAAATTTGACATTTTGGGTAAAAATAAAAGTTCTGAAGCAGGAAAGTTTCTCTTCTTGAGACTTTGGAATTGCACCCAGGAACAAAACAATACGGCTTATTAAGTACTTATCCTAACACTAAAATATCTCAATAAGTTGATAACAAAGCAAAATTGCCAACGTTCTCGTCTTTGTTTTTACCCAAATGTACGTCATAGCTTCCACTGTCTATATCCGATTTGATATTGACTCTCAGAGTTTTTCTTAAAGCAAGCCACTTGACTTGTAATGTTGACGTATACATACAACCAGAATCATTGACCACTGATAAACTAGCTCCATTGATGTTTATGTTGTTAAGGTGACATTATTTGAGATGCTGATAGCTAGCCAGTCTATTTTGATATAATCATGAACTACAAATGTGTTGGTGCTAAATGTACTAACAGTCAGCAGCACGTAAGGTTATACAAAACTTTCAAAGATCTGCAATTTATTTTGAACCTTAATGCCTTCGCTAAATGCGATAAAATAAATTGAATTTGATTACCCTGTCGTGGTAGCCTAGCGCGCCGTTGACTGTACATTGATCCGTATTTTTATATCAGTTGCAAGGCAAACAAATTGTGCAACCAACGATGATGTCGGAGATGAAGGACAGCTTCCGTGGCGTGATGAGCCAGGCCACCATGCCACCGGACATCACGGTCAAGGCACCAGATCCTGAATATATCTTCGATGTAAGTGTAACCACAGGTGTAACATATTCAGTGTCATTTGTGCCAGGAAAAATAGAAAATCCAAAATTTTTGAAAAAAGTTACTAAAGCATAAGGCGCCCTACTACCCACTTCTAGCGCCGTCAATACTATACATTTATTTTTACTTTATTTCTGGCTCTGGCTCAAAGTGGTCACTTTGAGCTAAAATTGATTTTAAAACTTACAGAAAGAATGAAAACTGTTGAAGAGTGGAGAGAGGAGGGCATGATTTTAGCTTATGACTTGGTTTATGAGTAATAAAAATAAATGTATTGGCGGCGCTTGTAGTAGGTAGTAAGTACGGCGCCTTAATAAGTAACTTTATAGTTGTGCATTTTAAATTAATCTTACTTGCTTGTCAGAACTTTTTGATAGAACAGCCAGCTTCAAATAGATGCATCAACAAGTCTTTATTTATCATCGGAAACATTCAAAGTGATGAAATGCTTCTATTTGGGCGTATTACGTGTCTGTGTATTTAAGTATGACGCTAAAACGATGAACGACTACAGATACAACTTTAAAGGTGGTGGCTGCAGGCAGGAATGAGGCTCCAGTGATATCGGACAACGCTGGTGGGTTCAGGCGTCTACTCGACCCTTACGTCAGCACCTACCGCGCGTACCACAAGCCGTTCTCCGCCGAAGACCAGTATGGCATCGGGGCGAAGGATCAAATCACTTTCTACTCGGAGTTCGATACACCGAGGGTAGGTAATTTTAATAGTTATGTCTTGCTATTCATAGATATAAAAAAGATAGGAGCTTTTTAAATTGCTTTTTTGATATTTTTTTTATTTATTTATTTATTTTATTCAACAAAACTAATAAGATAGGTGCTTTTTAATTGGCTTCATTTAACTCTATGTGTGGTGTGTAGTAAAGCACCTTGGAGTTCGATATATCGATAAAATGTTTTATTTCTGCTGTGCTTTATGATAAGGGCTTGATTAATTTGCTATTATTATACTCTTTATTGCACTCATAAAAACAGTTACACGAAAATAAATTGAGATATGTACTTACATAAAGGAGGACTTATCTCTAAAAGAGATCTCTTCCAGTCAACCTGAGACGTGTTCGAGATTTCAATGCTACGCTATCCCATGGTTCTTTCTGGGGAACATTATCGAAGTTGTAGTTTAAAATGTGTGTAGTTTTGCTTGTAGTTCTTTGTTTTGTAAGGTACACGTACCCACACAAAGCTGAAAAAAATTTATCGGATTTAGGTGAAAGGCTTCGGCCCACGCCACAAGGAGATTTGGATGCCTTTAAAGTCTAAAGTACACAGAGGAGTGTATGATAGAATACACGTAAAGAAGGAGTACAAGGAGGTAGCTGCGTGTCACAATCCCGTTAACAACCTTAAAGGGTAAGCTTTGATATTAAGAATTATGTTTTATTTTTAATAGTTCATGATCTATGCATCCTGCTTTCGTTGCTAGAATCGGCATTGTCCCTACTGCTGAGACGGCCTCCGTTATGGATGGATAAGGAGTTGGCCCATAACCCACCACGCTGTCCCAATGCGGATTAGTGGGAGTTAGCCAACGACTTAATGTGCCTTCCAAAGCACCGAGAAGCTCGAGATAATACATTTTTGGTCACTCATCCCATAGCCCACCCTTGCGAAAGTAGCCAATCGCAGGCCAATGCGCTTACCTACTGATCCATCTAGCTCCTCGCTAGAATATTGCCTGCTAAAGTCATGTGACTGTGTGCCTTAGGTGGCCTTAAAAATATTTCTAGATAGTAGTTGCTTGCAATTTTATTGATTTAATCAAACCTCTTCCCCAGCGTCTTCATATCAGAAATGAAGAAGAAGTACAAGACCCCGTACACGGTCTCCGATCTATCCTCCTGGGATCATGGGGAGTCGTTCGACCTTGCGCCGTTCCCCCCCAACCCGTACCAGACGAACATAGCGCCGTTCATGTATTGTAGCGACTATTGCCACGTGGCGAGGGGTACGCCTCCTTATACGGTCATAGACCAGCACCGACACGACTTGCCGGTGCATAAGAAATGCGTGAAGAGATATGTTGTGTCTAGGGATTATGAGCCTTAATGAGCGTGGAATCATGATGTTCATGCGATTAAACAAACTTATGGTTTAATAAAGTTTGAATGCAATCATCCAACTTTTGATTTTGAACGATGGAGGTCATTGTGTATGTATGAGCGGGTTATTCCGTTTATCTACACTGAAACAGCCACCCTAAGGTGGATACTTGATCCACCCCATCAAAATTGTTAGAATGATGACCGTCCTAGAGCTCATTCGGGGTGGATAGATGGACAGGCGTTTTCAGAGTAGGTACCTATCCGCGTTAGGGTCGCTGTTTCAGGGTGGATAAACGGAATAAGTCGTGTGATGAGTCATGGGATAGGTTCGTTGATTCGTGGCCATTGTATTCGGGATCATTGTTTTATTTAAGGTATCATTCTGATAAGAGCTTACGGGGTCCTTGTATAATACGGAGTTTTTCTATTACGTAGTCACCTGAGATGGGGTAATTTTTAATCGGACGGGTTTGTCATATTCAAGAGTTGCAAAATTATAAATTATAGGTAATTAAGTAATACATAAATTAATCAAACAAAAATATGAATGAACAGTTTTATTTTTGATTAAAAATGCTTTTTTTATTTTGCGTTACAGTGGGTGTGGTAAGATAGGGCAAATATTCCAGAATCTGTAACAAAAAAGACTTTTATTAGGACAAAAAAGCAAAGTGACGTAATTTTAATAAGACGAAAATATAAAAATAATGGGAATCCAATTTTAAATATAGGTACCCTTCGAACGCCACGGACGATCCTCGGCCACACATCGCGTTTATTCCATATCGGGCTTCGTTTTCTAGCTATCAGTCTCCTGGCTCTGGTGAACTCTATCCAGGAAATAAAAATAGAGTCATATAGAAGCAAAGGCAGCAACATCCACTTTTTTCACTATAGCAACTTTGAATATTAATATAATAAACATTTTCTTATTTTATAGGTAAATAGTTAATTCGAGCAATCGTTCCATCGAGCTTGCGTGTTTCGAAAGTAAGTTATTCGAAACAGCGACTCCTCGACCAATAGTTTGTCGGTCAATAATTCATTCGAGCAATCGTTCATCGAGCTTGCGTCTTTCGAAATAAAGTTGCAGACCCTTTTTTGTTAGGAATGTCTTAAGCTAGCTAGGAAAAGACTTGGCGATTCTTAAGTTTAGTGCAAATGGGTGTAAAAGTTAAAGCAGTTAATGCTCTATGTTGGTTTATTAAATTAGTCATGTTCAAACAAATTACCTGTGGCCTTGCGACGAAGCAGCTCTCGCAACCAGGCAGCGAACACTCGCATTTTACGCGGCGTTTAGGATCCTGAAATTATGAAAAAAATCTTTCTTCAGTTGGGTTAACGTATGACAAGACAAACGGACGTTAACAGTTAACTGTATCAACTTGCACGTTTCTTCTTCTCTTTATTCCTTTCGACGAAAACTAAGTTTAGCTTCTTGAATTGATTCTGAAAAAAAGTGATCTTTTTAATATTCAATCACAACATGAATTTATTACTTAAGTGGAAACAGTATGCTGTAAAATAGAATAGACTCGGTAGCTCAGTGGTCAGAGCATTGGACCGGATATCCAAAGGTCGCGAGTTCGATTCCCGTCTGAGTATTGATCTGGTGCGAGTCGTATTTTTTCTAGTATATTATTTAGTATAGAATAGACAATTTACAATACAACCAACCATAATGAAATCCGAAGCAATTTGCTATAATACAATAATACACTATACTTACCTATCCAAAGTTAATCTACTCACTTCTTTAGAATTTCCAGGAACGTTATTAGGTTTTGGGTCTGCCATTATTTTTTACCGAATCTTGATTCCAGAGCTTGTTTGGTTGATGGGCTTTTCTGTAATAAAGTGACATTATAAATTATTATAGAGGTAAGTTAGTATTTTGTTGTTGTTGGAGACTCTAGCCTTACGTATTGGGCTTTTAGGTCACAGAACAGTGAATTTTTCTCGCATGTTCTGTGCTTTTTGTGGATGATGGGTACGTGATTAATTAAACAAAAATAATGATGACTTACGGCAGTGAAACGTGGTCGCTAGCTATGGGTCTCATAAGGAGGCTCAAGGTCACCCAGCGTGCAATGGAGAGAGCCATGCTCGGCGTTTCTCTGCGTGATCGAATCAGAAATGAAGAGATCCGCAAGAGAACTAAAGTAACCGACATCGCTCGAAGGATTGCTCAGCTGAAGTGGCAATGGGCGGGACACATAGCGAGAAGAACCGATGGCCGTTGGGGCGGAAAGGTTCTGGAATGGCGACCACGCACCGGACGGCGCTCCGTGGGTAGGCCCCCGACAAGGTGGACCGACGATCTGGTGAAGGTCGCGGGAAGCCGCTGGATGCGGGCAGCGCAGGACCGATCGTCGTGGAGATCCTTAGGGGAGGCCTATACCCAGCAGTGGGTGTCGTGCGGCTGATATGATGATGATGATGATGGGTACGTGATTTGATATCATGTTTGGGACTGGTGATTGAGGGCATACTTAGTTGTGATTGAATCTAGAATCTAGATAGTTTATCTCCTAGTAAAAGAAGGCTTCGTATCGTACAAGGATCAAGCCATCACTATAACAAAAATACATAGCTACATGGTCACACTTATGGTGATACGTGGTAGGTATACTTGATATTTTATGAAAGTCTTTTGTGGCATTTGAGAATTCCTAATAAGTAGGTACCTATCAATAGTTTTAAGGAAATACTAACCCCAAGGCACGACGGGTTTTGGCATTTTGATTCAGCAGTATCACATTTCTGTAACAAATTGACATCGTTATTAATCCAAAAGATTTTTTTAAAATATAAAATCAATAATTAAGTATGGCAATACGCTGGCACTTGCAGTTGGAAAATTTTAATTTTACCTTAGGTAGGTAGGGCACTACCTATCTAAGTACCAGCAGCGTCGCTAAAGATTAGTAAAATGTTATTTTACAAAAAATGTTTTCAAAGCCAACGAGTAGGTATCAGGCGATTTTTTTTTTCGATTACAAAGTAGCTAGGTAGTAGCACAGAATATTATAACACGTAGGTACTGACGTGTAGTAGATGAAACATTATTTTGTTTCGTCTGCAAAGTTTTTTAGTGCAAACATCACATCTGCTTTTTATGTATCGCAATCTCTATGAAGTCGTATAGCGTATCCAATTGAATGATATTAAATAGTGTCAATGAACCAAGACTTGCTAAAAAATTCAGAAATCTCATTACAATTTGGAATGGGAATTTTATACGAATGTAGTAAGTAGGTACCTACCTATAAAAAGCAATTCATAACAAAATACTTACACGTAAAAGCTTTTGGCATTACTCCATTATACGCTACAACTATGATAAGTTTTTAATTACTTTGAGAGAAAACTACATTCTCTGGAATGGGAAGCCGTCTTCTTTTCCTAAAGCCACTGAGGTTGGTACGTTTTGTTGTTGAAAACTAAAATAAATTACATTTGAGAGTTTCAAGGCTTTCGCAAAGCCTTTTCCTTTTGCTCAAGAAGACAGATGAGTCAACAATCAACTTGCTTTGCCAGTCCTTATTAGTCTTTTCCTATCGTATGAGGATGTAGTGACCACCTCTGGTGTTACGAGTTTATTTTTATTTCTAGGACGGCCAACAGCACCAAACAATAATAGATAATGTGAATTGTATAGCAAATTAAAGGCCCTCACAAATAGTAATTAATTTTTTTAAATTGTTATTTAAGCCGCCTGTAAGGTCTCTAACTTGGCTTAACGACTGTTATCAGATGACAACAGACAGGACAGAGCGCCGGTTTAACGTGCCATCCGAAGCAAGGAAGCCAAGGAAGCGCTCATCCAACACCTGACCGGACCGAACGTTGCGAGTACGGGTACGATCAGTTTGTCAAGCTCCCCCATGAGCACTTCTATAATGATGAGTGAGGTAAGTCGTTATTAGGTGGCCATTACATACTCAGCAAGCGTCAGTCAATTCCATCAGTCATGAATTACGTTTACTGTGACTGACAAATAACTTACCGTATAATGTAGTGACTGATGGTTGCATGAAGTTGATTTTTTCTTTCCATCAGACACCAACAGTCAAACGTAATTCATGACTGATGGAATTGTATGACGCTTGCATGAGCGTGTAATGGATGCCTTAGGCCCTCCGCTGCGTCAAGCGGGATCCCGCCGCGGGTACACGGCGCGGGAATATAGATTGCTGGTTTTTATCGGACAGATGCTTGCGCAGTGCATGAGTAAGCTCTAATCTATGTCGCCCCGCGCGCGTGTCCCGCTTGACACAGCGGAGGGCCTTACTGAGGGAAACTTACAGGTGGGCAGGTTGCACTAGGCATATTCGGCGGTCTTCTTTTCCTCGGTGGCAGGCAGGGTGGGTTGTGGAAACATCGCGCAGGCACACTGCAAGGGGCGCTGGGTCGAGCTGGCCAGAAGCATGGCATCATGTAGGGAAACACGGAGGATGGCGGCACGCAACGGGGGATGTGGTGGCAGGAAATGGCTGCGGCGGGCTGTCGAAAGAGCATTAAGTACCTGCTGTTGTGCAACAGTGGCCCTACCATGAGTTGATGCAAACAGTTTTAGCTACCGTAAACTATCGTTTTCTCTCTTTCGCTCGCATTGACTGTTAGCAGTAGCGAAAACAGTTTGCTTTGAAATGGTTGAAGCAATGAAATTAAATGAAAGCTTAAGTGACTGCGATCACTATTGTTTATAATAATGTCACATTTTGTAAAACAGATAAATACGATTGTAGTGACTAGGTACCTAGGTATATAGGCCTAGAAACTAGGAATTTCGTACTTCAATCACGGGTACAAAAGCACTGAATTGATTTGAGTGTATGAAGCAGTTCAGTTTCTGGATTGAAACTAGTCTACTCGAGCCCCAGTTACGTCATAGTGCAGGACTGCTAGGGAATGTACTGCCACGTTTCCTGCCATTAATGTCTTAATACGAAGGCATAAGGCAGTGATATAAAAAATGGAGTCTGAAACCAACCAACCTTTTGCATTACACAACTAGAGCGGGGAGTTAGTTCCATCTGAAAGGAAAAAGTAAAATCACAGCGAAACATTTTGTTTCAGTTTTAATTTTTATTTTTACTATAAAATTAAAACCTACGATCATTTGTCCGAAGTAGGTCTCCTCATTTCATAGAGATTTACGTATAAAACACTGACAGTAAATAAACTGCCTCTGTGGTCCGCCCATTCGTGTAAGACGCCGAGGTCCCGGGTTCGATTGCCAGGAGGGGTACAATATGTACTCGGTTTGTTTGGTGGTAGGCATAGGCTTATTCGAAGTCCGCCTGGCTAGCTACCACCATCTACCATCATAAATAAATAAAATAAATAAAATAAAATAAAAAAATCTTACCTAAGTCTGACACCATATCAACAAAATAAAAAAAAAACTTGTATTCCGGCAGTTAGAGGTAGGTAAGATAGTCAGGTCCTCAGTGATGAGGATTCCGGGTGTAGTGCACTTCCAACTTCGGCCTCATCGTAACTTAACATCAGGTGAGGTGAAGGCCAAGCACTATTCCATTGTTCATAAAAAAACTTACCGGAGTTGGTTCGTATTTTGGCTTGCGTTTAACCCCAACCTGAAATTTAATAAAATAGCTGTCATCAACGTCTCATGTTAAGAGGGGACGCCTCTATATGTGAAATCGCTCCTATGGGAAGGCTTAATATCTTTTTCTTATCGTTATATTATCGTTTATAGAAATCAGTTAGCATCTGTGGCATTCTGTGGTCAGTCAGTTCAGTACCTAGAGTAGGTAGAAATTAAATGAAAAACAAAATTATTTTCAGTTGGTGGCGTGGTGAGGTGATTGTTTTTTTATGGTCGTTGTTTCTATTCCTTCAGTAAGTATTTACTTATTTAGAAATAAGAGTATCTACGATTTCGCATTAATAGAATCGATTTCATTGTTCTACCTACATAATAAAAGTTGTTCATACCTTCATTCCGAAACACATATTGCATTCTGTTATACATTTCGGTGGTGGTGCGCATGACTGTAAGCAGCGAAAATACCATTTTGTTAATTTATTTAATTACAAAATGTTATATTTTTTTATTGTGATTCTACCTTGCAGCTGCATTCTCGCCCAGGTGATGTGCATTTTGGTCTACACTGAAAAAAAAAACTATCTTAAAAAGTACACCAAGTAGGTACCTTACCTACCTGTTTATTTTTGAGGCTCCTATATATCGGCGCAGTTGCATGCGATGCCAATGGTCACGTAACAACTGTCGATAGGTGCGTGCAGGTAGGTAGGTACTTAGATGTTATTGGCAGACGAATTGGTCTACCCTCCGTCTAGGTCTTTTATTACGCTAGGTCTACCAGTATCGAGGTAATAAAAGACCTAGGTAGACCGAGGGTAGACCGATTCGTCTGCCAATAACCGCTACCCACCCGCAACAATCGACAGTTCTTACGTGACCATGGCGCACGTAATATCGGAGCCTCAAAAATAAACAGGTACAGTCAGCAACGAAAGTAGCTTAACGCTTTGGTACTTTGTCATAGCAACTTTTCTGACAGATGTCTCACGGTTTGAAATACTAGTCAAAAAAGTTACAATGACGAAGTACTAAAGTGTTAAACAACTTTCGTTGCTGACCGTAGGTACATGGTGCAAATCCCGACAAAGTTTATTCTAATAACGTCAATAACCATGGAAATTAAAAACAAAAAAACTTTGTTTTATCAAGAAACACATTGTTAAATTGATATTACTTAATGATTTTTCTTTGAAGATATTGTGCTCTTAGTGCACTACTTACCGAGCGGGGCGGGCAGGGGCTCTGAAATTAAATAGGTAAATTAAGTTCAGATATTAATAAAACAAGTTGTATTTGTTAAATTCAAAACCCATAATAAAAAAATCTGATTTTCACAATACTTACGCAAGGACTGTAGCAGGTTCCGTAGCAGATTGGCGTCAAGCAGCAACTACGACAGCTGCCACACTGTTTGCAAAAAAAAAAATTTTTAATCTTTACTGTAACTAAAAGTTGCGCTACGCAATCGTGCGTTGTTGTATTATCATAGCAAATGTTTATAAATTGATATAATAAATACGGTGTCGGAGGGCGTAGTTGCTCATACGGTGTTGGTTTACACACGATCTAACTCCTGAGGATGCTCCGGGTTGGGGCGCAACATGTGTATAGTAGCCTAATTGGTGAAAGTGCAAGGTGTGTTGCTTTGCTGTCTTGCTAAATGCAGGTATTGTGCACTTATATTTAGTGGTGTGCATGTGCATATTTTTGTGGGCGGGCGGGCGGTGCATCTTGCATATGTTGTTTGCGGAAGTAAGCTACATTCGTCGTTGCGACTTTAAGACCTCTTATGTGTAAAATTCAATTGTGCGAGATAATCAATAAAAACCGTCTACTGCAAAAAATAAAAAGAAACTAAATATAACAAAAGATACAAGTGATAACTAAAGGATTTTATGCTTTTTACTTTGCTATTGTCATTTTAAATAAAAAAGATAATTATAGTGAAAATAATAAAAAACAATTTCACGTGACACATAAGAGGTTTTGGTTGCGCGTTTCGTATCACATAAGAGGTTTTGATGTAAAATGTGTGTAAAAGAAATTGAAATTAAAAACACGTGATCTTCCATAAAACAATTATTTTATATATTTATGCAAAGCTTACATTTAAGTACCTGGATTAAATTGCAGGGTATTATAAAAAGGATGGTAATCCTGATCGATGACCATTTTCAGTTCCTGCAAATGTTTAAACTTGCTTTCAGTTATTTTTAACGGAGCTATGTATAATCGGGTTGGTGTCACAAAGCCATTTCTTTGGTTATTTCTTCGCTGTTGAAGCAAAGACCACTCATCGGTATGTCTTAACCTGTAAAGTATGGACCCATCAGGTAAATATTTTAGACCCCTTATATCAACCACCACGGGATCTCCCTTTTTTTTACCAGGCCGAATAGATTTCAGATTCGATTCCAAATCTTCAAAATTTAGAAAAAAATCGTAATGAATTGATTTGACATCGTAGGGTTTTTGTGGTCGAGCTTGTCTTATCCGGGTTAAATAGTCGCTGGGAGCGTATATTGGGGGTTTTATGTATTGCTCAATAGTGGAGTGAACACTGTCCACCTCCATCATGGTGTGCCCTTTCTCTAAATAGAGTTGTTCAATGTTCAACTGCCTTCGTTGCGCTAAATCACTCAGGGCACTCGACAAAATTCGGTTCCTGTTCTGATGCCCACATCCATCAGAAATAATAATAATACGCTTAATCGTAGTCACTGAATTTTGACAGTAATCTATTAAGCAAGATGTAAATTCATTGGCAGTTACATTACCGTCTGCTTCGTGCCAGAAGTAAATTGTTACATTTTTGGATAAAACGTCATAAACAGTGAAGTTATGGCATTGCAACTTTAATTTATAGTAAAGGGCACTTGCCAATAGCTTTGGGGCAAGCAAAACACTTTGAACATCGACTGTTATAACCAGAGTTTTCTCGTCCGCACTAGCTATGGCATTCTGTTTTGCTTGACGAGCTTCTTCTTTCTTCGCTATGTGACTATCGTATTCTTCTTGAGAAATATTGCCCGTTTTAAAGCTACAACACGTATCACACTGGTCTTTACGTGGATGATGAATGCCAATGTTTTCTTCTTTTAACACCTTCAAAAATGTCTTTCTAGAAGCGGCCCTGTAATCTTTTTCAGTACACCATTCCTTAAAAACTCTATGCATGTGAAGCTCAGATCGAAAAGTCGATTCAACATATTTTTTTTTTGAACTTGATCGACAATAGTGACTCGGCACCTTAGGTAACAATTCAAGCCAATTTTTAACATTTTTTTTCAGATCTGCGTTCCTTCCTCTTTTAACAATAACGGCTGAGCTCGATGGAATGTTTTCAGAAGTTTCCTCGTTACTATTTTCCTGAACGATATCATCTTCTTTAGTCCACCGGCGGAAACTATCTTCCCCAAGGCATAACGTGTTTAAAAAAAATTGCTTACACACTCTAACTCTAGTGCAATTGGCATCCATTTTACTGATATAAATATCGTGACCACTTTGCTTTTTGCCAATAAGATTACGCTGAGATTTGCGCCTACGTCTTATACATCTTCTCACTGCTGATCCTTTAACGAAAGTAATCTTTTCTGCCCAAGTCTTGAGTTTCCAAAATCGTTTATTAATTTTTTCACGTTCTTCATCAGTAACCAAAGCGCAAAGAAAAGAATTTTTAGATTTCGGAGCAACACTAGTATGTGAGCAACGTGATTTCAAAATTCTTTTAGGTCTCTCGATGCACGCTGTCCACTTGCTATCCAACTTTTTATAACCAAGATACGGTTTACCAGCAATACGGGCTTCTTTATTACGCTTAACAGTGCACGGAAGAGATACAGAAGCAGAGGTAATGTTTTCTGGCAGTAAAATTCCACTATCATTGATATCACTATTGTCACTGTCCAGAGAAGACAAAATTCTGCGTCTTCTTAAAAATAACTGCCTGTTACTTCGCAAATCTTGCACAGACAATGAACTGACATTTTCATCACTACTAGATACATTCGATTTATCAGAGAAATCTTCATTAGCCAATGGATAAAGAATCTGCCTTCTCAGCAAAGTTCCTGGAGCCCAGTCTGGATCATCATCACTGTTATCGCTTAAATTATCAAAGATCGGTAATGGTGATAGAACTTGCCTTGGTTCAAATAAAATACTTGGTTCTTCAGTGGCTAGGAGTAAGCTAATGCTTTGATCAGATGATTCCATAACCTCTGCCACTGTGTTCAATTCTGAACAATGTATGCCAAGATCTTCCGGCGTAATCAGTGAAGCACTGGAGCCGCGCTCAACTCTTTCTGATTCCTCAGAATTAAAGTCGTCAGTATTTTGCTGATTAATTAACAACTCAATATCAGTAGTACTAAGTGGTTTATTCATTTTTGTAGTTTTCACGCACAAAATCACAAACTTTCGTTAAACAACTTCAAAATTAAAGTTATCCCAGAGAAGGTACCGACGTGTTGCGTTAAGAAAATAAACGTATTGTTTGCTACTAACGCCATCTAACGCACATCTAGCGCACTAAGACCTACAACCAGAAAATAATCACGCGATCTATGCATCCCTCTCATTCCAGTGCTTCTATTGGTTAGTTAGTTTAAGAATTTGACCAATTACAATTTTTACCTATTTTACACATAAGATATTTTATCAAATTAATTTCCCTAAAGTGTAAGTTAATCATACGATTAAAATCTCTCATGTGCAGATTTAGCACATAAGATATTTTAAATGCCAACTTTGAATGGGCGAGTACTTAGGAGATATTGAATAAGGTAAAAAAATACCGATTGAAAAGAGTTATTCACATGAGAGTTTTTGCTTTCGATGGAGCGCCAAAATTTGAAATAAGCCAGTTAAAAAAAACAATTTCAACAAAAGTGACACATAGGAGATTTTGAAGTCGCAACGACGAATATTTCTTTTTTCAAAATGGTTTGGGACTTCCGCCAAGTGACGCCTGATTCAATCAAATAATATATTAGGTTCAGTTTATTTATAGGCATTACTTATTTTATTTTTGTTTTTGGGCAATGCAATTTTATCCATATAAAATTAGCTAGCGACGCAATGTGAGCTAATCTTTTGTATCTGATGCAGGAAAAACAAGAAAGCATGCAAGTGGCAAGCGGTACCTAATCTATTTAAATGAAACAATATTTATTACTTACCTTAAGAGATGTTGGTAAATCGGTTTTGCTCTGAAACAAGAATTCACGATTATTAATTTTCTGAAAAAAAACGTAACATTGTAGGTACTTAAGATCCTAATAAGTAAATTCTAACATTATCCGTTCATTCCACGAATGTTTTTGGTGTCACTACGGAAAATTAAATGAACCTTAGTCACACTGATGTGGCAAGTTGGTGTGACTACGGTCGGTTGGGTATTGGGTAAATTTATAAGGGCCTCCGCTGCGTTAAGCAGGGTCCCGGCGCGGGTACGGGGCGCGGGAATATAGGTTGCTGGTTGTCTGACGGACAGATGCTTGCAGTGCAATGGGTAAGCTCTAATCTATGTCGACCCGCGCGCGTTTCCCGCTTACTTAACGCAGCAGACGCCCTTAGCCATTGCAATTTTTTGAAATTTTTGAAATGAATATTTTTTTTAGATTTCACGTGTAAAATGAAATTTATCAGTAGGTATGTTTTATCCATGGTCTTAAAGTTAGCCGAGTAACTATAGTTGAATACCTACCTAGCTAATTACGTAGGCAATGTTAATTTAACTTCAAAGAATAATGCCAAAATACTTAGCGTTGTAGTTCAAACAAAGTTTGCCTACCATATTTCTGCAGCATCCTCTAGCACAACAAACTTGCACTATCGCTGTTTGCGGGAATACAGGTCTGTCGTATTCTTTGCGAGGCCTTCGCGATAGTTGCGATCCAACGATGGCTATGTTCGACAGTCCGAACATGTTGTGCTCTCTGTCGAGTCGAAGGATGGTGGACAGGTATTTATCGGTCTGATCATTGATCTTGTCATAGGACTCTTTGCTGCATATGCTTGTAGAAGACATGTTGGGAGAGAGGGATGAAGAGCTGGAAAGAAAAAAATTATCATAAAAAAATGATAATTAACTCCGTTACTTTTAGTTAAATAACTATTTAAGGTTTGAATGTTTATATAAACATTCAGGTTTGCAAAGGTTTGGTTGGTTTCTATAGTAATTCAGCTTTTGGCTCCAGATATTATAATTATACTATGTTATTGATAAAAAATGTCGCGTTTATTTATACAGCGTGAAATTTTAATCATTTGGTTCCCGCAGTGGCGTGGTTCCACTCATGATTACAAGCAACTTTTACTATGGGGGTAAACCCTCATATCGTGACAAAAAAAACCTGTTCCATACAAAAGCGCATGGAACTGGAAAAATGTATGGAACATCAGATTTTTTTTTGCGCTAAGAGGGTTGGCCCCATAGCAAATGTTGCTTGTAATCATGAGCGGAACCACCCCACTGCGGGAACTAAATGATAAAAATTTCAGCGTGTATAGATTTTCACTAGAAAAGATAGGAACTCATGCAGCACCCAAGTTGCCTAAAAGTTCCTTACTTATTTACCTTGTTCTTGTCTCCATTGTAAGTATATCTGCTCACTTCTTCCTACCCCTTACCTTGCCCCCTGTCAAGGCGTTAACTACACTGCAACGACATCATTCACTGTCAATTCAAATTAACACCAAATTAATCTATTAAGTCATTTTAACTAACCTGGAGTCTGGAGAATCGCACTGATCTTCAGTTAACCATTTCATTTTGGTTAATTTAAGCATATTTGGATTTTCATTAAATTCATTGAAATCATCTATGTCGGATCGTTCACTATCGTCACAAGTTGTTTGCTGAAATAATATTGCTGTATTCAAAAGTTTTTCACCTTGGAGTCGAGTTCTAAAAGGTCCTACATCATTTAAGGCAATATTTTGAAGCGTTTGTTCATTGGTCGTCAACTACACTCACATCCTTGTCATCTTCTTCCGTTACACTTTCTTCGGCATGTTTATCTTTGTTTTGGGCTTCGACCAACTTATGAACTGCTTTAGATCTTTCTACTTGTATTGGCGCCTCTTCCTGATTGACCTTAACAAATTATTATATTGATTTGAAAATATAAATGAAGCATTAGGTACCTTACCTACTATCACAATTTATATAGTCAAACTTTTAGATGCTGAAACTCATAAATCTCTAGGTGTTTTAAAGAATTCTAAGACTTGGTTAAAATTTAGGTTGATCATTGCTATATCGATAACGCTTACCTCGTCGATGTCTTCATCCAAGTACCCACAGGGTCCTGGTTGGGAGTTGGAAAAATTGCTAGGAGTTATTTGATTCAGCAGGCACACGTACGTGAAATACACATTCTGGTCCGATATACTCCTTGCCAGTTTCAAGGTCGATTGTGGTGCGTACATTTCGGAAGGTTCGGAAGGTCTGATCACATAAATTCTCTTCTATTTATTTCTTTGAGGTGATTCGTTTTTGTTATGAACATACTTCCAGACTTCATTATAACAATTTTGCGGTTTGTTGTTAAGATGATTGAAAATTGGTTTGGTAAATAAAGAAAATTATACTAGCCCCTATATTTCGTCATGATTCAAGCAGATTTCAAAATGAATGACATTATTTTGAAATGTGTGTGAAAGTTATATTGTTTCTTCTTTTCAATGACGTAGTTGTTTGTGGACATTGTGAAGAGGTTTATCTGCACTTTGTTAACTTAGAAAAACTAATAAATCGGTTTTCTTCATTATGTTATGTATGATATGATGACACTCTAATCCTTTGATTATTATTTATACTTATGTACTTCGATCATTGATCGAAGCTTACGATAATCAAATGCGCTAAACCCACTACCTACGCCATTAAACTTCTCAATCTATACGGAAGTTAATAGCATTGTTGTTACCTGATTATTAATAAGGTTAAGGACCTAAAACTTAATTGAATACCAAAATAGATACAGTCGTACGTACTGCTACAATAGTGTGTCGAAATTCAACAGCTATAATTTTAAGTCATTACCCCATTTATCAGTTTAGGAAGTAATATTTTATGGTAAAACAATGGGTGTCATGGTGTGAGAGCTGGTTCAACAGCCTGTGAATGCTTTTATTTTGATGAAATTTTGTCACATTTTTTTTTAATATGTGTTTCTTTTACACTTTCTTTTTTATCAAATTAATCTACTTTTACTCGACATGCTTATTGCTCACTATAATTATAGCTACCTAACGTGCCGCTATATCTTCCTCTAGCGGGCCTAGCAATAAAACGACTTTGTCGGTATCTGAATTGTTTTGCGCCCGACACAGCGAATATTATTTACACATCAAACATTAACAAGAAAGAATTATAATATTTTATTAACATGACAGGAAAAATTGTAAGACACAATCGAGCGATGCAAATCCAAAGACGTATCCGAAGAGAGCAAACTGTACATCGCGGTTTCCAGTCAAGTGGCCAGTGCTGTCGCTACATCACTCCCCTCCTGAGATCACAAGATCGATAGTAAATGCTTTGGAAATCTAACAACTCGTCCACTCTTTGTCTTCTTTGGTTGTTCAGGAAGTGATGCGACTGGCTTGATGGCAACTGGCTCTGGCGGGATCGGAGTGCTGTCCTCACTCGTCAAGTATGCGGGTTTTAGACGATCAATTGTGATTTTGTATCGTTTGCCATGCATGTCGAGGTCGAATGTTCTGGTTCCTCTCTGGAGTATTCTGAAGGGGCCTGAGTATGGTGCCTCCAACGATCGGTGTTGAGGTCCTCGTCGTACAAACACGTGAGTACAAGTGCTCAGATCCTTTGGAACGTAGAATGGATGTCTGGAACCGGTGTGCCACGACGTGGGTCGTGGTGCCATCTTTCTGATGTGCATCTGAAGTCTGCTGCTGAAGTCGGTGATGTCGGCTGGAACATCGGCAGGAGACGGTGACATGAACTGTCCAGGCAAGCTGAGCGGCTCGCCGTAGACGAGTTCTGCGGTTGACGCCTGTAGATCGTCCCTCCAAGCGCTTCGTATTCCCAACAGTACCCACGGGAGTACTTCCGTCCACTGTGAGTTGTCGTGGCAGGTAAGGGCGGCTTTCATCTGTCTATGAAGTCTCTCCACGAGACCGTTCGCTGCCGGATGGTATGCTGTAGTCATGTGATGTTTAGCTCCTATCTGCGAAGCAAGAATTTTAAACAGCTGGGACTCGAATTGTCGCCCCCTGTCGGTAGTGATGCGCTCGGGACAGCCGAACCTTGCGATCCACCCTGATATGAAGGTGGTGGCGCAAGTCTGAGCTGTGATGTCCGCCATGGGGTACGCTTCTGGCCAGCGTGTGAAGCGATCAACCACTGTGAGGCAGTACCTGTAACCATAAGAAAGTGTTAAGGGACCTACTATGTCCATGTGGACATGACGAAATCGGGCTGATGGTGTTTCGAAAGTTCCGAAAGGAGCTTTTGTATGTCTCGTTACTTTACACTTTTGGCATTGCTGACACTCCTGAGCCCACTGTCGACAGTCTTTACGCATGCCCGGCCACACAAATCTCTGAGTAACCAACTGCACCGTTGTTCTGATACCCGGGTGGCTGAGATTATGGAGCATGTCGAATATTCTTCTGCGATAATCTGGGGTTACATATGGTCTTGGAGTGCCTGTCGATACATCGCAGTATAGCTGTACACCTGCCTCCTTATTTTCTATTTTCTCTAGTTTCAGCGTGCAACCCCCGTGAAGTAGATTTTCTAACTCTGTGTCCTCGTTCTGGACTCGTGCTAAAGACTGGTAATCAAAAAGGGTTGTTAAGTCAATTGCTGTTATGTTTTCGATACGAGAGAGAGCATCTGGTACAATGTTATCGCTGCCTTTTACATATCTGATGTCTGTACTAAATTGGCTGATGAAATCTAGGTATCTAAATTGTCTAGGAGAACATTTATCCCTATTCGTAGCAAAGGCAAATGATAAAGGCTTGTGGTCAGTGAGAATAATGAAGCTTCGTGCTTCAACCATATAACGAAAGTAACGGATTGCCTCATAAATTGCAAGTAATTCTCGGTCATACGGGCTATATTTCTTTTGAGATGGGCTTAATTTTCTGGAAAAGAAGCCTAATGGTTCCCACATGTCTCCTCTCTTCTGCTGTAGTACAGCGCCTATGCCTACATCTGAAGCGTCCGTTTGAATCGAAAGCTCTGCTCGTATGTCTGGGTGTGCAAGAAGTGTTGCATGCGACAGAATGGATTTGCAGCTATTGAATGCCTGCAGCTGATCTATGCTTAAAGTTATCGGCTGTGCACCTTTTGACTTCGGCATGGTTAATAATGCGTTCAACGGGGCTTGTATCTGTGCAGCGTTCGGAGTAAATCGACGATAAAAATTCATCATACCCAAAAATCTGCGCAGTTCCTTGACTGTCTTGGGCACTGGAAAGTCCTGGATAGCTCGTACCTTTTTGTCTAGCGGCTGGATTCCACTCTCCGAGACGCGGTAGCCCAGGAAATCGACTTCCTTCTTGCTGAAAACACATTTTGAGATATTTATCAATAAACCATATTTTTGAAATTTTTCGAATATTTCTTTCAGGTGCTGTTCATGCTGGGTCTCGTTCTCAGAAAAGATTATGACGTCGTCAATATACGAGTAACAGAAGTCCATGCCTCTTAAGATTTCGTCCATGAATCTTTGGAACGACTGGGCAGCATTTCTGAGACCAAAGGTCATGTAAGGGAATTCGAATAGGCCAAACGGCGTCGTTATGGCCGTTTTTGGAATATCATCGCTGTGGACCGGTATCTGGTTATAAGCTTTTACGAGATCGAGAGTGGAGAAGACTTTTTTACCAGACAGTTGATATGAAAAATCTTGTATATGTCTCACAGGGTATCGGTCAGGTATCGTTCGTGAGTTGAGTGCGCGGTAATCTCCGCAGGGTCTCCATCCATTGTCCTTCTTACGCGTGAGGTGGAGGGGTGAAGACCACGGGCTATCAGACGGCCGAGCGGTTCCGACTCTTACCATCTCCTCGAACTCTTTCTTGGCTATGGCTAGTCGCTCAGGATCTAGTCGTCGAGGTCGGCTGAACACAGGTGGTCCGGGAGTGGTCCTTATGTGATGGACTGTGTTATGGCAAGGCAGTCTTAATTTACCTGCCGGTTTAATCAGGTCTGGAAACTCGCGAAGTAGCCGATGGGAAGGCGTGTCGTCCAGCATTACACGTACTGATGAAACTGATGTAGTGGCACGCTGCTTTGCATTAACTGTGAGAGATGTTAGATTATCTACCAGGCGCTGGTTACGGCAGTCGACTAATAAGCTATAATGGCTTAAAAAATCTATACCGATGATGGGCTTCGATACGTCGGCGATTATGAAGCGCCATTCGAAAGCTCTTCGTAGGCCGAGGTCCAGTTGTAAGTTCGTGCAGCCATACGTTGCAATCGGTGTCCCGTTCGCCGCAGACAGCGTGTAGCTCGTTTTTGTGCGGAGGCCGGGAGTCATTTTCTTAGGTATCACGCACACGTCAGAACCTGTGTCGATTAGAAACTGGATTTTAGTTTTAAATTCGGTGACAAAGAGGCGGCCTGCAGATTCAGGGCAGTCGTTCGCCGCCACTAGGGGCTGCCCTGGGCGTTTAAAGCATTATATGTGCATGGCTTGCGACATTTGCGTGCATTGGATCCGAATTTAAAATGGAACCAGCAGTGCGGATGTCCTTCTGGGCGCTCGCGGGATCTTGACTTGGATCGCGACTGACTGCGTCTATCATAATTATAATTCCCGTGACGTTGTCTATTATAACCTCTGTATCGTGGACGAGAATCTCTATCTGTAACATGCACTTCGTCTAATCTCCGCGTCAGTTCTGCTACTCGTTTAGATAAAACATCTAAAGCAGTACCTGGATCTTGGGATGGTGCGCTGGCTACCTGCATGGTTGACGGTGTTGGCGGCGCGAGCTCGTGCACTGTGTCCGCTAGCTCTGCCAATGACTCCAAGGAAGATTGAATCTGTGATGCAATAACTGTTTGTAAGTTTGAGGGTAATCTACTCGACCATATAGTGCGTAAAAAATCAGCAGGAATGTTAGGTCCAGCCAAACTTTGTAAGTGCCTCAAAAACTGCGAAGGTTTGCGGTCACCTAGTTCTTCGTGCATTAGCAATTGCTTTATTTTCCGATCTTGTGATGCTGACAATCTCTTTATTAACTCACTTTTTAATTTTTCGTACTTGTCTGTAGCTGGAGGATTTACAACTATATCTCGAACCTCCTTTGTGTACTGATGTTCCAAATTGCTAATTACAACGGGGTCACCACTATATAGCTACCTAACGTGCCGCTATATCTTCCTCTAGCGGGCCTAGCAATAAAACGACTTTGTCGGTATCTGAATTGTTTTGCGCCCGACACAGCGAATATTATTTACACATCAAACATTAACAAGAAAGAATTATAATATTTTATTAACATGACAGGAAAAATTGTAAGACACAATCGAGCGATGCAAATCCAAAGACGTATCCGAAGAGAGCAAACTGTACATCGCGGTTTCCAGTCAAGTGGCCAGTGCTGTCGCTACAATAATAATAACGATAGGGATTAGTCTTTCACGTGGTAGGTAGGTACATCTATTTCTTATTGCTATAGGTACCTAAGTGTTTCTTTTAAGGTGGTACCTACCCTGAGCGAAAGTGGCGCCGCGGTGAATTATATTTAATATTATAATTCTAATACACAATTTTAAAAATGTTTATCGTGGAGATTTTAGGGCCTACAGTCTAGTATTATTAGACGGTATCGTTATATTCCCTCGTAGTCACTGCTAGAAATAGATAGCAAAACTGCTAAAAGTGGCCGTTTTTGACACATTTGCTATCTATTTCTACGAATGACTACGAGGGCGCCACTTTCGGTCATACAACCGCCTTAAGTTTTGACAACTATGTCTACTAGGTACCTCTAAAAAATTACAGCACTAGAAACTCTTCGTTCCAGTTACTAAGGCTGTTATGAATCGGTGCCAATCAAGTTCGTAAGAAATTATACATACCCATGTACCTACTTACCGATAGTTTCTGCATAAAAAGTAGGGAGATATAAAATAATAATAAAAGAAACAAAAGCAAATGCCTAGGTTCCAAAATATGTGGTACTCCGTAACAACAAGCAGAAACAGTAGTTTATATTACGTGTTTTTTGTCGGTAGCTCGAAGGACCAACTATATTCATACATGGGACCAACGACCGTGTCACACACATGTGACCGTGTGTAGGATCGTGTGTTAAATATAGGTACTTACCATTAAACTGTGCCATTGTTATAGCAGCCGAGATTTATTTAAAAAAGCAATTTATACAAAGGTGATTTAATTATTAAGTAGGTGCCTATGTATTTTTTTCGTGTCGAAGCTTTTAATAATACCTTAGTAGATTAAAGGTTGGAAACACATTTGCTTAGTGAGATTAATTATTTCGTGTGAATATCGGGATTACGCATATTACTAAACCATGACAGTAGGTACGCACGACAGCACGCTAGGTTAAACAGTTGAACTACGAAAACAGCTCTTATTACGTACGGCATAAAGGCGGTCTCAAGGTCAACATGTATAGTCTGATGTGCTGCTGACTGTACCCTACTTGCTAAAAACTATTCAAATGTAAGCGTGATTTGACGATGTAACGAATGATTCAATCGTATAGATACTTATATAGTAGGTAGGTACTTACCTATCTGTTATTTTTCCCACGCTCTCGTAATCAAACCATGCTAATTCGGTTCTCATTTCGTGGTAGTAATATCACCAACTATTTTAAGCTTCTGGAAAATGGCATTTAAACCAAATAATTTGAGAGTTCATGAATTAATTTGATTCATAAACTCCCACACTGATCTATATCACGTACCTACTCGCGGTGATTCACCGCAGTAGGCGTCGTCAACCATTTCGAGCTTCTTTTTATAGACTAATAGCCAATTTTACCATTAATTACGGAATTAAAGGCTTTCAGTGGCATAACAAAAAAGAAAAGATTGAAATATTTGTCACAAAAATTTAAAATTACTTACCTACTTATGTAATAAAGAACACCTTGTTCCAATTTTATTAATGAGCTGGTGAAGTTGACTAACTTGAAATAATAACAGATCAAACTCCTCATTAACTTACTCTAAACGGGATTTAAATGTTTGCTCTAAGATTTTATTTACTTTTTCGAAAAGAACATTATTAGGACTTGAATCAACGATTCTATCATCAAAATCGAGAAAAAGCACGCATAGTAAAAAACTTAATACGCTTGTCCAGTTTTTCACGGCATTATTGTTTTTTTATTTTTTGATAAATTTTGTTACTAAAAAGCAGAAAACATTTTCTAAAGAAGAACTACTTTTCAGAGACTACATTTACATAAATATTTAATTCATAGCTATTTGAATTGCAATTGATTCATTTACTGTCTCTTAAAAAAATGTTAAAAAAAAAACAAAAAACCGACTTCAAAAACCTACTTACCTCTAAAAAGCAAGAAATAATTCGTAATAATAAAAATACGTCTATTGAAGTCGGGGCTGGAGAACAAATTCCTTTTTTTTTATTCTAAAAGCCCCACCCGACTTCAATAGACGTATTTTTATTATTACGAATATTATTTCTTGCTTTTTAGAGGTAGGTTTTTGAAGTCGGTTTTTTGTTTTTTTAAACAATTTTAATTTTTTTATTTTTAGTGTAGGTACCTTTTAGGTAAGGTATATTATATATGTAGAAAAATCGGCTCAGCCAAATGTAAGATAATCGCGGATACTTAAATACGGGTCAAACTGAGAACCTCCTTTTTTAAGTCGGGTAAAGAACTACACTTAAGATATCCCTCTTCCAACAAAAAAATAATAATCTTATTCAGTTCATAAACAAAGAAGTAATACGACCAATCATCGAGGTAATTCACACAAAATCTTACTATTTTCGTGCTTTTTTCAAAATTACTTGAAAAGTACTGAACCGATTTCCAAATTTCAAAAAATGGGACCAACTTGGGAGTTTACCTAATGTAATAACGTTTGAATCATTTCAATCGGTCCAGCCGTCTTCGAGTAATCGGTGGACATACACAAAAAAAAAAGAAACAAATATACAGACGAACATAGAACCTCCTCCTTTTTTTGGAAGTCGGTTAAAAAAGTAAGAAAATGTTGTTAACCCGAGAGCCACCGGTCATAACGCGCGCCATATACCGTATCGTTTTTGTTGTTGACCAGCGCCGACGCAACACCTGTACAACTTGTATAATTAAAACCTGCGAGCTTTTTGTAGTGACGTGAAAATGCTAATGTAAAGTGACCCTTGATGAGTGGATATTAAAGTTGCAAATATGACTCACGTGCGAGTGTTAGTGATCCTATTGTGTTCAAAATGGACTGTTAATGCACAGTTTGGGAGTAAGTGAACTTTTTAGCCGTTTAGTTTGGAATTTTGTCATTAACATATTACTAATAAATAATCTTTGGATGTTTAACGTCTGAAATAAATGTTTTTATTATTATTAAGCTATAAAATATTATAAGATGAAATACACCTAATTTTATCGACAAAAACACCCACATATTGGGGTCCATCCTATCTCTTTTTGGAATTACGTCCAATTTAAAATTTGACTTTTTATTTTAGATGGCCCTGCCGGTAAATATTAATTTATCCGATCTAGAAGTCCAACAGTTATAAAAAAAATCTATTCGAAAGAATAACCCATCAAGTAAAAAAATCAACTTTAATAACTATGTCATACAAAATTAAGTAAATTATAATCCGAAAGTGTGTCTTTTGTTTTTCTTACATAATTATCTCGAATACCTACATTAATGTTAATTTTTTTGCAAATCAAAATCATTTCTCTGAGTTGCATATTTCGAGAGTTATTATTGTTTGAATATACAAGCACTAAATGTTAATTTCGAAAATGGACAAAATTCAAAACTCATAAATAAGTAGATATTTGCTTTTATCGTTCAATGATTTTTTTATATTGAGATAGATACTTACAGTTATCAATATTTAGTTTTTTTTAATGTTGTCCATTTTCAAAAATAAAATTATTACTTATTTGTATGGTTATGTAAGGATCATTTCTCGAAATATGCAACACAGAGCAATGATTTTGATGTCGTCGTTTTGTATATAGTTTTCCTGTGTATCATAATAATTAATAATGAAAAAAATGTATTAATTTTCTAGTTTTGAGACATGTGAGAAAAATTAAAAAAAGCATACTTTGGATTAAAATTAACTTTATTAAAGTTGAAAGTTTACACATTTTTTTTACTTGATAGGTGATATTATTATCTTCCGAATAGTACCTATTCTTTTTATAACTGTAGAAATAAAAATCAAAGACATTGTAGGTAGGTCTTGCGTGTTAAGTGGTAGCATCTTTATTCGTATCTCTTCCTTTGTACTTTTACCCAGTTTTTGGGAAACATTGCCTTTTCCTAAACCGTCGTCTGCCATTGTGGACTTTTACTACGCTCTGTTACATAAACCCGTAATTACTCTGACATGTAGGTACGTGTTACAACAATGATAGATGCATCACGTTCTAATAAACGCGCGGCATAATTTGCAGCCTCGATTATGGTGCTATATTTGTCGTGTCCTGTCCTGATGCCAAGGTCAATGGGAGAAAATAGGTACGGTACTTTAAAAATTCAAAGTTGATTAAGTTATGCTATGTGTGTATGTATGACCTGTGTAATAATAACACAATCAGCCAAGGGGCCGTCCATTAATCACGTGATGTTTTTTTTGCAACTTTTTAATCCCCCCTCTCGCATGGTGATACGTGGTGAGGATTAAGACTAAACCCAAATCACGTGTATTTATTTGGTAAAAAATATATATTTAAAAATTCAGAATTATTATCTTTTTTCGTTATTATTTATCGTTTTTCGGTTTAAAAATAAATACACGTGATATCTCACTATACCCCCCTCCCCCTAGTGATATTTGGTGATTTTTTCAAGACCCCCCCCCCCCCCTTCCGAGCCTCACGTGATTAATGGACAACCCCCAATGTAAGCAGCGTAAAGATTTTGATTATTTGCATTTAAAAGTTAATTAAGTTTCAAGAAGATCTTTAATATTGACGGACTTCTTGAAATAAAACTCAATATGCAAGCAGCATTAGATAGTAAAGGTAATAGTTTAATAGAGAACATTTCTACAAACAGAGTAGTCTATTAGTATTAGATAATTTTCAGTTATCGTCCAAACAGAAAACTTAAACTTTTATAAATCATCAGGCGCGGTGGTAGTGAAACTAGCGCCGCCACTACATTTATTTTTATTACTCGTTAACCTAGTCAATATTTAAAAAAAGCTCATGTAATAATCTCTTAAATTGTCTCTAATATTTTTTGAATAACTCTTCAACAGTTATAATTCATTCTGTAAGATTTAAAATCCATAATTGCCAAAAGTGCCCACTTTGAGCTAACTTAACTTTTTTGTTAACTTTTTCACGAATGGAAAATGCGATTTAGGTGAGTTACACACACGCACACGTCGCACACACACAGGTACTATCAGCCATTTTTAATGTCCCTACTGCTGGGGCACAGGCCTTCCTCATGGGTACATATAGAGTTATTAGATAACTAACACTTATATAATACTAAATAATATACTAGAAAAAATACGACTCGCACCAGATCAATACTCAGACGGGAATCGAACCCGCGACCTTTGGATATCCGGTCCAATGCTCTGACCGCTGAGCTACCGAGTCACTAGTGACATCGCCGAATTTCTTCTAGTATATCCTACTCTTACGCTGCAAGCCAGCGTTATTTCACCAATGTGGGGTAATCATTGTGAATGCAAAAATCTCAAATTTAAAAATAACACTTATATACTTCTTTTTTCAGGTATGTCACTCAATTTAGGTTTTGATGAAGTTAGAAACAATGATGCAGACACGTATAGTGTTAAGGTAACAAACATGAATTTGAATCTAATTTGATAACACTAATATTTTTATTCCATACCAAAACCTATTTTCAGGGCCCATGTCCAGCAAACACGACTTGTATGCCAATTAGTTCGTGTCCTCTACTCGAAGATTTGTTAGATTTCTCATGTTTTTCATCAGATAAGTAAGTTTAATTTCATTAATACACCATAATTTAATAATTCATTCTAATAGGGTACAGTTTGACCATAAAGAGTTGAAATTAAATAAATGGAACTAAATTTTTTCAGTACAAAATTTAGTCAGTGTTGCCAAATTATTCGTGATTTTGACGTGTTTACATAGAAAGTGGCGCCCTCAATTTTCATCAACTCTTTATGGTCAAGCTGTGTACTTAGTTAAACTTTTTTTGGGAAAACCGTTTCTTCGGACCATTAAACTGAACAACCAACTCTGAAATCGTGAAAAAAATGGTCTGTTTTATAGAAAAATTAATAAGTAAAATATCAAAATGTATGAAGTTGTTTTTTTTTCACGATTTCAAAGATGGTCCCTTACTAAAAGTTCTTCAGTTTGAAGGTCCGTTTTCCCATTTTATTTGTGGTTAATTCATTAACACCCTGTATATAGGTTTTCTTTAATAAGTAATTGATGCCATCCATCTTGACTAAATTGATTTTTCCAGATATTTCCATCGCTTGAATGAGTTGACTTGCGGCCATGCGAATAACGAGGATTACGTCTGCTGTCCATCGTGTGACTGCGATGGAAGCAATGGCCCGCAATGCGGCCGGAGCATGGTCAGGGGAACTAACTATGATGGATTGGGGGCCCACCCGTGGGTAGCGAGGATCGGGTTCACACGTGAGTTTGAATACGACTACAACTCGCGCAGATAAATAATGGGATTGAAAATGGCGGTTCTCCGCGGCTTACCACAACGACTGTGAGTGAGCGCGATAGGTGTAGCGTTTAGTGTGCGAGCGAGAAGTGAATATGAACGACGCCATTTCTAAGCCCATTCTTTATCTGCGCGAGTTGTAAGTATAAACATGGTATTTATTTTGTTGTAAGTTTATCTTAATATTTCTTTTGCTTTTCTTTTTTTTGTTTTACACTGGTTGTGCACCCTACCACATCACCCTAAGATTCTACCAGTCAGAAAATGCCTAAGGCATTAAGTCCGCCTATGTACAATGTGCATGAAGAATTAAATAAAAATAATAAACACTTACACCAATTCCTTGTGGTAAAATCTGTGACAAAGAAGATGTAAAATCTCTGCATCAAGCTTGAGAAAACGCTGATAAATTGAAAGTTTGAAAATATCCATTACAGTTCGACTTAATTTTCTTTCAGATAAAGAATCGGGCAACGTTAGATTTGCATGCAGTGGTTCAATAATATCTAAAAGAGTCGTGTTGACGGCAGCACACTGTGCTTTGGCGAAGCCTGAAGGATATAAACTGTAAGTATATTAGCTATTGAAAATTTCAATTCAATTGTCAATTATTGTGCTAGATAATTAGGTCTGAAATTTGTTTGGATACTGATTTTACTTACTGGAAAGTGATCCATTAGAATTTATGCAGAATTCATTCATCTGTATGAAATAAGATAGGAAGCCGAAACACTAGTACACTTAGTACTTATCTTCTCGGCTTAGTATTTTGCCGTATCTACCTAGGTACTTATTCAAGTGTTAATTAATTATTTTATTTTATTTTTTATTTTATTTTATAAAAATACATGCAGGCTTACAGACTAGGTAATCCAAAACACCAGCAAGTTATACATACAACATGACAGTATCATACTGAAGCAAAGTAAAAATAAACAACACAAGTACAAAAGACATTTTGACAATTATAACAAACACAAGAACAGTATATAAAGTTTTTTAACATGGTCGGGACAAATATAAAACAAATTTATTAATGAGACAAGCAAGGCCATCAGTGAATACATCAGCATCTTTAATATTCTTCAAGAACGAGTTAATCAGACTGATTGCGCGCGCTGTGGGACAGTTACTAGCATAACATGTACGCAGTCTCAGGGAAACGAACAATTGGTGCTGCCGCCGACCTGCACCACGCATGTAGTTTTGTGGAACATAAAACCCCAAACGTTCCAGAGTCGCCGGATTAGATTAGAGCTTCGAATGTTTACTTACTACTACTAGGCCTACATTTGTAGCTTTCGGCCCGCAGCTTCGCCCAGTGTGTACTACAGGTTATATCGTGCGGGCGGAGACCCATGCCCAGCAGTGGAATAAAAAGTAGCTTGTTTCCTTCCTCAAGGTCTCATCAAATATCCTTACAAAATTCCGTCAATATCATTCCAGCTGTCTAGATGTGAAAACGTAACAGACAGTCATTTATTTGGAGGACTAAGTACATGGATTCATTTATTTGCCAGGTCAACAGTGGTGGTAGGAGAGTGGGATACCGGCAAAAGCCCCGATTGCAACGAGTTCTTCTGCGCGCCGCCGACGCAGGCCCTCAAGGTGGAGACGGTGATCGTCCACCCTGGATATGAACAGAAGATATTCCGACACGATATAGCGCTGATTATGTTGAAAGAAGAAATTAAATATTCGGGTAATGATGGGCTTGATATTTAATGCAACTAGCACAATTCTATTTATTTCTAAATAAGGAAAGGAAAGGAAATAAGGAAGGATATTCTGTCATAATTTCCCCTGAAGAAGTATTTGCGAATACTAGCGGCCGCCCGCGACTTCGTCTGCAAGGACAGTTATTTTTCTTTCCCTCGAGACAGTATTTTTTTTGGATGAAAGTTACAAATCCGTTTTAGAACCAGCTGATCCGTTGAATAGGTAGTAGACTACTACTACCTACACCAATGAAAAACGAGGAATTGGTAGAAAGAATCTCAAATGCTCAACTCGAACCATTACATAAACTACTTGAAATTACAATAAAATTCCCATTATATTAATTTGACTAAATTGTAATCCATCCTGTCTTGATGATTGAAAACAGTTGACATTTAATTAGTACCTACCTAATTCGCAAGAATGAATTGAATGGGCAGGAAATTAGGGTGAGTACCACCAGATACAATGGCACGGAAGCTGATGCCAGACCTGATATCACTTTGACTTTTGATTTCCGACTTTTATTATGCCCTTGACAGACCGCTGACCAGACTGATGACCGCGTCACACCACGAGCCATCAGATTGTGCATAATTAAGAGAGTGGTTTTTGAAGGTCAATTTAATTTCAATCTATTATATATTTACCCCCATACTAATAAAAATTGTATAGCAGATGTATAGTCACAATGGTTGCTTACTCTCTGTCAAACTATTTAAATTTGACATTGAAAAGAAAGTGACAAAACACTGTAACTATACATCTGCTATACAATCTTTATTAGTAAGTTAATGTCTTCTGGAAAGTGCGATGGCTCAGTGGCGTAGTGCATCTAATTGCAACTGTTATAAGGAGGCAGGATAAGATGTTCCTTATCGGTCAATATGGAAGACCTGTAGGTACCCCAGCAGACCGACCAATGGTCCTTCTTCTTGTCAGCTAAAAAAGTCTGGAACGGGTGGTAGGAAAATATAGACGATTCAAAAGTACTTAATAATTAAGTTTATTTGAATAAAGCTTATTTCACTTTCACTTTCACTTTCACTTTCATACCTTCTCGGTATACGGACTGAATCACAGGAGATCGCAGGGGTACTTGCTAGAGCTCTTTCACAGTCTGCGCTTTTCTTAAAGTAACATACTATGCGATATCAAACTTATATTTTCTTTCATTTCCAGTAACCGCTGCGCCGGTATGCCTGAACGATAAACCCGAGGTCGTTATTAACGAACGAGCGTCGCTTGTCGGATGGGGCAAGCTTTCAGGACAAACTAGTGTGGTAAGAAAGTCTCTTGACTTTGTGTACTTATTGACCGAGCGAACGCGAAGGCTAGTTGACAAAATTTCAATAACTGCTTAATATTTTAGCTTATTAGGCATTTTATCGAAAAAAGAGGTTTATTTATTTTTAATCGAGCGTTTACATTATAAATTTCGCGTTTTAAAAAACCAATTTTAATTTGGTTCCAAAACGCACAAGACTGTCATGGCGTCTTGAAGACGTCACGCCGTGCAAAACAAACCAAAGAGCGATCGTGTCTTCGTACGTTATAGCTAGTTTTTATCGTTTAAAAATGAATTTCTCATATTATAAGTACTGTATAGTGCCCCAGTGTGATAGCACGACTATAAAAACGCCAAACCAGTTATTTATATATGTTCCAAACAATGGAGAAATACGGAAAAAGTGGCTAAAACTTGCGTTCGGTTGTGGTTAGGTTGCACTCGGAGTGTAGGTTTGGAACGCGCCTCCGGTAGTGATACTCGAAACGTCAAAGACAAGATTGGAGTTTCGCACGGCGTGACGTAACGCTTTCTGATTGGTGTTCACTGTCACGTGACTAAAGGTTTCATTTTACGAAATTTATTTTTTAAAAATATTATTAATCTTTAACGCTTTTAATAATTAAAATTGTTTGTTATTTTCTCCATTATATAATTAATCATTATAAACCCCTATCCATTATATTTATTCTTAACCCGGCGTCATTGTGGCGGAAAAAAGTTACACTAACGTTGAGGTGGGTCATCATGACCCTGGTTACAATTGTTAAAATTTTGCCTAGTATAAAATAATTTTAAATTTTTCAAATTTTATATTAATTATAAATACTGTATTTATAATCAGTAGCAGCAATAAAACACATTGGTAATGAGTGAAATAATCTTTATTTTTCGTTTTTCTTATAGACTATTAATTATACAACAAAACTGTAACTCTTTTCTTAATTTTCTTATATCAACAAAAAACAATATCGTTTCTAACAAATACTTACTTAAATAAAATCTATACTACCTTACCTCTCTATCATTGGAAGATAAGAACGAACGACGAACACTAACATGATCTTCATATAAAATATATATAAAAAGTATATGGCACAAAACAGCAACGTCGCCGTTGAGCTGGGTCATAATTACCCTGTCGCAGGTTCACACACGTGTTGCTCGTTGCGCTGGTGATGGACGAATGAAGTGAGATACGCGAAGGGGAGGGGTGATCTTTAGCTGCAGCTACTGAGACAGACAGTTGTGGGTGGCAATTATTTCTAAGCAGTTTTCCGTATGCAAAACATGCAGGGTCATATTGACCCTGCCTCAATGACGCCGGGTTAATGGAAACAAGCCTATTGTAGAATACAGACGAATTGCGAGCCAGACAACCTGCGAAACACATTTGGGCAAAAAATGCTTTCGTATGTCCCGCATGTCCGTCTGTTCTCCTCTACAGGCCGCATTTCTCAACTGATTCTCGTGAAATTTTGTGAGCAGGTTCTATATTTATATAAATTTTTTTGTCGATTCAGTTTTTCAAAATTTTTTAGCCAAAAATTCAGATGTAGTTTTTGTAACATTTAACTTATATTTTATAGGAAGGAAGAGTCGGTGAATTTAAAAATCTTCTTCTCGATTTTTTTATTATGAAGTCATCAATAAAACTTAAGTTTGTGATGATCAAGTATGAATCAAGTGTATTTTTTCTAATATTGGCAATGCGTATTATAATCATACTTACAGCCGCATATATTAAATTACATTTAAATGGAACAATCAGTGAACATTGCTGCAGTTACAATAAAATCCATGGAGCGTAAAACCATAATAATTATGCCGACCTTGCATGTCATAACATAACCACAATCTACCATCAAGGCATCAATGGTTATCATTACATGAAAAAATTGATCTTGTCATGAATTTTTACGATGACACAAACATTGCGAAAAATAAAGAGATAAATTGAATTTCACATGATTAATATTAGCATCTTACAAAGTTAACTGCGTACCTAGGACTGAATAACTTAACTAATATTTTCTCAAAGAATTAAATAATATTTAATCTTCTTGTCAGAAAAAAAATCTTGAAAGAGAACTTTAAAAAAATACAAAGGAGATTTTTAAGTTTTAACTGACATGTTTCTTGCTAACATGATTAACCCTTAATTTTTAGGGTTCCGTACCAAAATGGAAAAAATCCCTTTATGGTGCTATAGACTGAGTCAGTCTGTCAAATTGAACAACTGTAACCATAGTAACATGATTTTTTATCGCGATTTCAGAGTTGGTCTCATAGTAAAATATGTGCAGTTTAATGGTCCCCATCTACCATTCCGGCTTTAGGGGTTTTTTGTAACAAATGGTACTGAACCCTTAGTGCGTGAGTCCTACTCGCTCCTAAGGCGCTGTAGGTAGTGAAACTAGCGCCGCCACTACATTTATTTTTATTACTCGTAAACCAAGTCAATATTTAAAAAAGCTTACCTATGTAATAATTTCTTAAATTGTCTTTAATATTTTTTGAATAACTCTTCAACAGTTTTCATTCTTTCTGTAAGTTTTAAAATCCATTTTAGCTCAAAGTGGCTACTTTTGGCAATTATGGATTTTAAAACATACAGAATGAATGATAACTGTTGAAGAGTTATTCAAAAAGTATAAGACAATATTAGACAATTTAAGAGATTATTACACGAGCTTTTTTTAAATATTGACTTGGTTTATGAGTAATAAAAATAAATGTAGTGGCGGCGCTAGTTTCACTACCACCGGGCCTTAAGGGTTTTTTGTAACAAATTGTACGGAAATCCTCTCGGTGCGCGAGTCCGACTCGCTCTTGATCGGTTCTTTATTTTTTATTTTCTCCTTCTTATAGTTAAGTCGGCAGCAGCAGTTAGACGTGCCCCTAGTGTCCCTGGAGCACTGCGAGCGAATATTCGGCGAGTCGGTGCCCGTGAGCGAGGGGCAGCTGTGCGCGGGCGGCGAAGAGGGCAAGGACGCCTGCTCGGGCTTCGGTGGCGCGCCGCTGCTGCTGTTCAGGAACAACTCGTTTGTGCAGGTTAGTACTACAGAGATGATTACGATATTAAAACATTTTAACTAATTATAAGCAGATTTATAGAGCAGGGGTTCCTATCCTTTTATCCTGTGCGCCACACCCAACGGTAGGTCTGTACGATACTTTATGTCGCTGTAAGAAAAAAATATTTTTTTCTATGGGTACTAGCTATCTGGAGCCGCTCGTCGCGCCCCCTTAAATTTTGGATAGCTCTATGCCCCCCAAGGGGGGGCGCGCCCCACTGCTTGGGATCCCATGAATTAGAGGGACTACGAACTGGAGCATTGCGAGTAAATATTGGAAAAGCCGGTTCCAATGCATGAGGAGTACCTGAAATCCTATGTTAGCCCCTTCGTACACGAGTCGTACTCGTACGTAGCAGAAACGTATATCGTATGCGACGCGTATGCCGTACGCTGTTTACGCCGTCCTTCGGCCGCTTACAGCAGCGCCTGCGTTACAATACAATGCAATGAAATGAACTGTTCTGTCTCTTTCAAACGCTGACGCCAGCGTGTACGTGACCCATTAAATTTTAAGCTACCTACTTATACAGGGTGTATTTGTAACCACTCTCCAAATTTTAAGGATGTGTTCAGTCCATGAAACTGAACAACTTTCTCTATGAAACATAGGGTCAAATATGTAAAAAAAAAATTACTTTTCATACAAATCAAAGAGATCACGTGGTCAGTATAGTATGGGATGACCAAAATTTTTTTGCGTATTTCGACACATGTTTCATGGAGAAATTTGTTCAGTTTCATGGACTGAACACATTCTTAAAATTTGGAGAGTGGTTACAAATACACCCTGTATTGAGTCAGTAACACCTACAATTACTCTTTGATTAAAAATGAATGGAATCTAACTGCGTACTTATATACACTGTTATTCTGACCATTTTGTTGTAGGTTGGCATAGTCTCCTTCGGTTCAGAAAACTGCGGCAGTGAAGGAGTGCCCAGCGTGTACACGAAGATAGCTCACTACCACGACTGGATTGTCAGCAACTCTCCTACTTACTAGACAAAGAACCGATTCAATTAAATTCATTTTATGTGTAATTTCAATCTCAATCCACAGTATCGAAAGACACGAGTACATTGTAGGTACCCGTAAAATTTTAGAGGTACCTAACTTGTTAAAGGTAATACAATAGATTTCAAGAAATAGTTTGTTAATCCTGAAATCAGTCTTAATATACTAGGGGGTCACAACAAGTTTGGTAACGATCGCGTAAGTGGCTGGCTCAGGGTTCACAGGTTGGAGAAACACTCTCTGATGCTAAATATGTCGGTCTGTTTGCGTGAAGTGGTTGCGTTCTTTTTATATGCAGGCTGACAAAAGTGTGTGTGTGTGTGCATCAGAGAGTGCCTCTCCATCCTGTGAACCCAGAGTCAGCCACTTACGCGATCGTTACCAAATTTGTTATGGCCTCCTAATCTATAAGCCCAGGAAAATTTTGAACTTATTCAACAACTTAATAACACGCTTCCGAATATGCAACGTTTCCATTTTGTAGTCATTCAACTCCTTAAATGACAAACTGTCCTTGAAAGTGGAGTGTTAATAGGGTATTTTGTGAGAAGGTGTCCGAATTATCCTGGTGATGAGACGGGAATGGGCACTGAAATTTTCCTGGGTGATAAAAATGTTACCGTGTATTGTTTTTCAAGACAAGACCAAGAGTTTTAACGAAATATCAAGTCAATAGTGTTATGGGGTAGGTACAGTCAGCAACAAAAGTTTCTTAACATGGTTAGTACTTTGTCATAGCAGCTTTTTGACTAAATGCTGCAAACTGTGAAACAAGTGTCAAGGAATTGAATATGACAAAGTACTAAAATGTTCAATGATTTTCGTTGCTACACCGTACAATTGAATTTTTTTAAATACCAATTTAATATAATAAATACTTTTCAATTAAAAAAATCATTGGCTTAGGTGTAGTTCCACCCATGGAATAATATTGCGTCGTTCAGCTCATTTTAAGGTTTTAGGACTTACCTATGTAATTTCGTTGTATTTCAGTAAAACTAAGAAGAAAACATCATATTGAATTTCAGTGTTTTAATGAGGTCAATGTTGTCGCTGTACCTATTAGGAAACGTTTGAATGAACTATTTATTTAATAATGAAAAACATGAAAAAAATAAAAATTGTACTTATTAAATAGGTGTATAAATAAATTATTATATTTTATTTTATTCTACAGCAGAATGTATTTTAAAGCAATGTTGTTGTAGAGTTGAGCGCACTCTTTCACCTCTTTTAGGAAGGAACATAAAGTTCCTATTAAATCTACTTGCGAATGGTCCTGGATTTGTTGGTTGAAAATCTGTGGAAAAATAGTCAGTATTATATTAAATTGAAACCATTTAAAGCATTCATCCATCAGTGTCTTCCTACACAGAAATACCGGGTGTAACAAGACCTTCAACGAAGCCGAGGTCTACGTATTCTGCCCATCATCAGGACCATTTCTGTTCAAAATTATTGCTGGGTAACGGTTTTAATTTTTGGTGTTAAAAAAGCATTGTGTAATGAAACTACAATAATAACGGTGAACCACTTTTACTTTTTCCACAGGAATACACTATGACTATTATTAACTAGGTTATAGCAACAGTACGTTAGCATTTTTCCCTAACTACTTCTTTTCCCGACGGTTGAACAGTGACTGCGCTCGCAACTGACTTTCGTTAACCGTTTCGCCGCCTATCCCCACTACTTACCTCCCCATTCCACTACAAATGGTGGGAAAATATGGTGGGAAACGGTGTTGCCAAGCTATTAAACTAAAATACTACTATTTTATCATTTCAATTTGACTCAAAATCATAACAATAAAATGGATAATTTACTATCAAACGACAAAACGTCACATTCGTCCATCCTGACCTCGTGCATGTCCTCGTGCACGGTCAACTCAAAACATTCTAACGTCACATTCGGCCAGTTGTATGTTAACTTATACCGCATTTGATTTAACAAAATTGGTTTGACTTATTGTTATAATTTAATTTTGTGGATTAATTATTGCTAAAAGAGAGAATCTACTGAATCTACCACCATTTCACAAAATGTGAGGCCACTCCAAGAAAGAAATGGCTAAAGAAAACTTGGAGAGGGTTGTCGACCTCAGTCTTTTATATTTAATAATTTATTTTCTTTATTTATACATTTGCACTACATGAGATTTAAACCTACTAAGTAGATCTTAAAGTAACTACTTATCGCATGCACCTTTACGGGCATAGCAAGTATAGCAACGTGGAAGAGGGGCACACATTTAAATATTCTTATCATTAAAATATTCGTTACCAGAATAATAACATTTAGTTAGTAACAGTTGTTTTAATGAATTTATGAACTTATTAATTTTTGGTTTAGCTCTTAGATTTTATAGTAATTTATTATAATATTTTTTTTACTAACATCGGGTAAGGACCCGAATTATGTTAAGTTAAATTAGATGTAGTTTGCTCAAGATTATTTTTATATCGCGGGACATTGTGACGAGGCGCGTCTATAATTTTAATATATAGATTTGTATGTTTCCCAACAAACTTGCACATTTCTAAATAGTATAAGCAAAGTAATGTTAAAATTTTTAAATTTTTAAAATGGGGTTGCATTTACAAGAGGAACTAACTGTTGTAAATTATCGCGCCTAGTATGATCATCAGACCATAAAGCTATGACATTTTTGAAAGCCAGTAATATTGTGACACAAACATTAACTCTAGAACATCTTGAAAAATATATTACCATATTTTTTTTTCCATAAGCAATCAAATTCTTTATGTAAGTACAACATTTCTTATTAGTTCTATCTACTAAATCATGGATTTTATTATAAAATTTAATAAGAGATAAGTACAAAAAGTAAATATAACAGTCGACGGCGCGCCATCGCCGGGGGTACCACGAAAGGGTAAACAAATTCAATCACAAATTGTAGACCTTTGACAGATAACCTGACGTGCTGCCAACTACATAACTCAAATTATCAATGGTATCAACTTATTAAACTTCCAATAAGTCTTACAGTTTCTTATAGTAGGTACCTATACAATTTCAATTTACTATTATCTACTAGCTATGGCAAAATGCAAGGTAATAATAATAGGTAAAAGTATTATAATTAAAGTTGTGTTGCAACAATCATTATAAGTCAATGATATTCATTGTTAAAAATATTATTTTTATATATTTCACAACCCACAGCATGAGCTAGGTACTTATAGGTAATATTTAACTTAGCTAGGCTATACTACAACTACCTACTTTAACAGGTTCTGAATAAGTATACATTTGAAATACATTTAATAAATCAATGCATAGGAATTCTGGTCCGTTTCTATGTTCAACCAGATTATTGCAGCTGAAACCTATTAGCCGTCGCAGCCTGTTGTTGTCGTGTCACAAAAAACTAAGATCGACCAATTACGGAACAGTTGTTTCGACCATCCATCCACGCGTCGCACACCGCGCCACCCTCGCCTTAGCGACGTGTAACGCATCGGCATCTTGTCAGATGCAATATGTTTCTGAAATATATAAAACATAATCGACAGTAACCGTCCCTAAATCATAGGACAAACGTCATCAAAATAAAACATCAGGGTCAAAAGGAAAAATATTTGAATCTATTCATAAGAACAGCTTCATTGTGAGATAAGAGACACTAATACCACGGTACATACAAATTCACATAATTATGTACAAAATGATATTTAGTTGCATTGTTATTAAAACATTAACTTTTCATGTCAATTTATTCATTTTATTCCACAATTTGTGGTTCTCTTGCATTTTATTATGTAATGTCCTCAGTTTTAGTAATTGTTAATGTCGATACTCGCGGAACTACCGTTTGCCGCTATGTGGACGGACACGGCCTGTCAAGATATATATATTCAGGGCTACCGTTTGCCATAGTGTGGACACGGCCTGCCAAAAATTCAAGCTAAAGCTATCAACCGAGGACACACATGGCCCATACAATACGACACACTCGGCCGCTTAACCGGTATACTTTAGGATACACATGACCCATAGACGCGACACACTTGGCCGCTTACTAAGTACTACACTTAAGGACATACTTGGCCCATAGATGAGACACATTTGCCCGCTTACTAAGTACCACACTTAAGGACACTCTAGGCCCATAGGCGCAACATACCTAGTCGCCTAAAAACTACAAATAGTTCATATAGTAGTAGCTTACACACTGCTATGTACTTAACATTGTAAGACTTATTTTCTCAAGCATAAATATAATATTCAAATTAACCATAACTATATAAGCATCGAATTGCAATATTATAAACAAAGAGATAACCATGTAAAATGAAGTTGTGTCTTAAAGAAGAACGCGGTCTTCATAAAGTCTACTTATTTCTTTTTACAGATCTTCGTTCGTACATGTTTTATTGAAAAGTATTCCATATATTTAATTAAAGGCCCGTGCACTAAGTTAAGCAACAACAACTTAAATAATCGTTTGCAGATGACGATTTGAATATGAAATTAATAAAATTGCATAACATAAACGTGTAACATAATTAAATGACAACCTAGCCTTGTAAACCGCTGGCGCTTCTAGCCAAACCGCACGCGCATTTAGCCAAATCATAGGCGCATCTAGCCTAACCGTAGGCGCATCTAGCCTAACTATAGGCGCATCTAGCCTAACTATAGGCGCATCTAGCCTAACTATAGGCGCATCTAGCCTAACCGTAGGCGCATCTAGCCTAACTATAGGCGCATCTAGCCTAACTATAGGCGCATCTAGCCTATCTATAGGCGCATCTAGCCTATTTATAGGCGCATCTAGCCTATCCATAGGCGCATCTAGCCAAACCGTAGGCGCATCTAGCCAAACTGTAGGCGCATCTAGCCAAACTGATGGCGCATCTAGCCAAACTGTAGGCGCATCTAGCCAAACTGATGGCGCATCTAGCCAAACTGGATTTGCATCTAACTAATAAACATTAATTTATTTCCTAGAATATTGTAGTATACATTGATGACATTATAAATTATAACAAAATCTGCATATCCTGCCTTAGTTAGGCGTGGAAATCTGCCAGTAGCTAGGTGATTATAAAATTTAAATTTGAGAATCTGTACTTAACATTAATCATTAATAAAATTATTACAACTAGGTACTTTTATTTACACATCTTTCCATTAAATAATTTAAAATCCCAATAAAATAAATGTCAAACTGATATGTCAAATATGTATAATATGACATATTAACAATAATAGTTGCCTGCCAGTACAATGTTATTGTAATTAAAAGTTATAAGATATATTAATTACAACTAGTCAAACCACAGGTGAATCTAGCTCTGTAAACTGATGGCGCATCTAGCCTTCTAATATAAAGGCGCATCTAACCTTGTAAAATAAAGGCGCATCTAGCCTTCTAAAATAAAGGCGCATCTAGCCTTCTAAAATAAAGGCGCATCTAGCCTTCTAAAATAAAGGCGCATCTAGCCTTCTAAAATAAAGGCGCATCTAGCCTTCTAAAATAAAGGCGCATCTAACCTTATAAAATAAAGGCGCATCTAGCCTTCTAAAATAAAGGCGCATCTAACCTTTTAAAATAAAGGCGCATCTAACCTTGTAAAATAAAGGCGCATCTAACCTTGTAAAATAAAGGCGCATCTAACCTTGTAAAATATAGGCGCATCTAACCTTTTAAAATAAACGCGCATCTAACCTTGTAAAAGAAACGCGCACCTAACCTTGTAAATAAACGCGCATCTAACCTTGTAAAATAAACGCGCATCTAACCTTGTAAAATTTAAACTTTTATTGTTAAAGACTTTTTTTTACCTTAATAAATAAATAAATAAAATGAAGGCAAATCTGACCTTTAAAATGCTTCACCCTTATAAATTCTCAAACCTATTTATCATTCTAGTATGAAAACGAACAAAAGCTATAGGTACCATACTTTAGGTCGAAGGCGCGTTTAGGCTTGTCCTAGCCTTACAAACTGAATGTGCGTCTAGCCTCGGAAGTCAAAATAAATTTTAGTTTATATAAATATCTAGTATAAACTGCTTAGGGTTGGGTGAAATATTTAGAACAAGGTTCATTTTAGTTTGAAATATTTCATAAATTCCATATAAAGAAAATTTAATTTTAATTTCATTGAAATTTTCACTGGACCTATCCTTATGTATCAAAAGTTAAATATTGTAAGCCAAAGACGCGTCTAGCCTTGTAAACTGTAGGTGCATCTAGCCTTTTAAACCGAAGGCACGTCTAGCCTTTTAAACCGAAGGCACGTCTAGCCTTTTAAACCGAAGGCACGTCTAGCCTTTTAAACCGAAGGCGCGTCTAGCCTTTAAAACCGAAGGCGCGTCTAGCCTTTAAAACCGAAGGCGCGTCTAGCCTTTTGAACCGAAGGCGCGTCTAGCCTTTTGAACCGAAGGCGCGTCTAGCCTTTTAAACCGAAGGCGAGTCTAGCCTTTTAAACCGAAGGCGCGTCTAGCCTTTTAAACCGAAGGCGCGTCTAGCCTTTTAAACCGAAGGCGCGTCTAGCCTTTTAAACCGAAGGCGCGTCTAGCCTTTTAAACCGAAGGCGCGTCTAGCCTTTAAAACCGAAGGCGCGTCTAGCCTTTTAAACCGAAGGCGCGTCTAGCCTTTTAAACCGAAGGCGCGTCTAGCCTTTTAAACCGAAGGCGCGTCTAGCCTTTTAAATCGAAGTATTTATTCTTCAAACTAAGAAATTAGGACAAATCATGTACTTCAAAGTAAACTTACATCATTCATTTAGGAACAAATAAAAATGAAATCAAAATTATAATCTTTTACTAGTAAACGTACCGCGCATCGAAACCACGTAAAAAATTTTAAAAACGTAGCTCGTACACCAGATAATGAAATTATCTTTCGTATTATTTTATTCACGAAAGATGAGCTACTTGTAGGTAGGTACAGTTTTTTTTTTTTTTTACTGAGATCACTTCTGTAAAATCACGTTAATTAGTGAAATCGGCAATTTTTGTGACCGTGATTCTTAATAGAATAAGAATTAACTTCTTGAACTAAAATAAATCTCCTTAAGGGTCCATTATAGGAAAACATGGTTTGCGAGGGTCATATATAGAAAACGTAAAGTTGTAGTCACAAAAAAACATACAACAAGCTAAAGAGATTCTCTAGTAGCTACAGTATTAAATTGCGTATAAACCTCACAGATGATTGTAAGAAAAATAAGAATATCATCAGAAGCGTTTGCGTAACGGAGCCTTAAGCTACGACTATAGCGTCATGGTAGGTACTATTAAAACCCTTTTGAAGGTCAAAATAACTTGGTGCCAATTCTACAGTAAATATCACATCCCCAGGGTACAGTGTTAAGGTAGACTACTAACGACAATTACTTACAATGGTATGAAATATAAAAAAAAAAACATTATAATCTCTGCGGAACACATTGTCCGAGATAAAAAATACTCAGTAACATAGATACTGAAAATATACAGTTCCTATTTCCATAATTCATTATGTAATGCATTTCCAGAGTTTAAATCACGAAAGTTACAGTTGGGCAGTAAAGATAACAAAACTTTCATTTCATGACCTCGCTTTATACAATCATGAAAATTACTATTCCATTATCATGCACTATTTCATCATGGTGACTGACGACTGAGTGTAGTTTTGTGTGCAGTGTATTGCACGACCGAAGTGTAGCCTTGATCACGTGCAGTTTTGTGTGCAGTGTATGCACGACCGAAGTGTAGCCTCGGTCACGTGCAGTTTTGTGTGCAGTGTATGCACGACCGAAGTGTAGCCTCGATCACGTGCAATGAATGTGAATAATGGTATATGTATGCACGGCCGAAGTGTTGCCTCGACCACGTGCAATGTTTGTGAATAATGGTGTGTATGCACGGCATGGCAATGGTGTGTATGCAGTTTATTAAAACTTGAAACTACCCAACTTAATTTCGTAATTTTAGCTCGGTTTAAAACGTTAGATAAGTAAGAAGTTCGTGAGCGTACATACCTTGGTTCTTCCACTGCTGATTTGTAATGAAACTACAATAATAACGGTGAACCACATTTTTCTTTTTCCACAGGAATACACTATGACTATTATTAACTAGGTTATAGCAACAGTACGTTAGCATTTTTCCCTAACTACTTCTTTTCCCGACGGTTGAACAGTGACTGCGCTCGCAACTGACTTTCGTTAACCGTTTCGCCGCCTATCCCCACTACTTACCTCCCCATTCCACTACAAATGGCGGGAAAATATGGTGGGAAACGGTGTTGCCAAGCTATTAAACTAAAATAATACTATTTTATCATTTCAATTTGACTCAAAATCATAACAATAAAATGGATAATTTACTATCAAACGACAAAACGTCACAATTGCATACATTACCACGCAATGTAACGCGTACAAAAGACCGCGCCTGCGAGTGAATGCTACACAGCTGCGTGCGGCCGCGTTGAAAGGCAACGTTTTTGAGTGATGACGTTTTGAAGCCATTGTTTGTTACGAAATACATACAATTTTGAAAATGTTTCTGTAGACAAAAATTAGAAAATAATGAATAAAAAAATTTAAAAAAAAAATTGACTTTGACCTTCAATAATCGTAGCTATTGGTTTCCCAGGTATAGTCTAAAAGACAAAAATGGTCCTGATGATGGGCGGAAAGCGTGGACTTCGGCTTCGTTGAGTGTCTTGTTACACCCGTTATGTATAAAGCGATAACGACCTTCGTCTTAAGAATGTCTGAGGACCTGGACAAGTGGCAAACGCTTGGTTTTTTTAATTATTTATGAAAAGCAGCCGGAACTAAGGACTTATGATATACCAGTAGGCCTATTTAATTTTACAACTTCAACAGCTTCGGTGGACTACCGAATTTGGCATAAGATGTAGGTACCTAAGTTCATTGCTGCTGCAGTAAAAATCAATATGACAACTCTATAAAAAAAACCCAGCAATTTATGCTAAGCTCGGTTGCTCACTAAAGCAGCACATCCACTGCATCGAAGTCGGAGCGTACGGCGTGGACGGATTGTTGCTTTGTATGGATTTATCATGGGCATTTCTGCGCCATATAATACAAAGCAACAAATCCGTCCGCACCGTACGCTTCGATGCCGATGTAGTGGACGCGCAGCTTAAAGCTGTCAAATTTATAGGCCTGCTGGTGTGGTTGTGGCCAAGCTTATCGATAAATCTACAAAAATGCTCACCCCGTCTACGGTGACAGTTGGTATGAACTTGGGGCTGATGAGTCCGGTGAGGAACTCCGCGTCCAGCTGCAGGTCTGTGCCCCGCCCAGTGAGGATGCACTCGTTCACCATAGCGGGTTCCACGTTTGATTGTTGAACGCACTGGGAAAAATAATAAAAAAAGTGTTTCGGCAGTTCGAAAAATTCCGGAAAATCCAAATCGTCAGCAATTTTTTGCGTGATTGAGTAACAAAATATAATATCATTACATCACATTAAAGTAAGTATAGGTCCATCAGCCATTTTTAATGTCCCCACTGCTGGGGCACAGGCCTTCCTTTTGGGTGGATAAGGAGGACGGGCCATAACCCACCACGCGGGCCCAATTCGGATTGGTGGGTGTTAACGACTGCAATACAGCCAGGACCAACGGCTTAACGTGCCTTCCGAAGCACGGAGGACCCGAGATAATACATTTTTGGTCACCCATCCCATGACCGACCCTTGCGGAAGTTGCTTTACCTCCGCAATCACTAGGTCAGGCGCTAAACCATTGCGCCACCGAGCTCCTCAAGTATAAGTAGTAGGATGAAATTCAAAGATCGATTCATGGAAGAGCCATGGAAGTGTTCTGCCAAGGAATGAAACATTTTTTCCAAAAAGACGGTAACACTCACCGACAGGTTCCCCTCAGAAGCAGCATAGGTCTCCATCTCGCAGGCAACGTACTTCGCCCTCTCCAGGTCAGACCTGCCTCGCATCAGGGACAGAGCACAACTCTGCACCATGTTCCCGAGGCATTCCGACGGACCGTGCTGGCACTCGAAGCCTCCGTTACCGTGCTCTATGCTCTGAAATAATACATTTACGACCTTATAGAAACCCTCATCAGTATTACGATAGTGTAAAGAAAATATCGTTAGTATACTTTTCCATCGATCTGGCTGGGGATAGCCTTTGCAATCTCATGGAAAGCAACGCAATCGATTTGGCGTTTTATCAATAGGTTGAAGATGAACAAAGTCTGCCATTATCAAAATAAAATTCAAAGCTAATAATGGTCGGAAACGGAGCCAGAGAAGAAAAAGTCATGTTCAATGTCGAAAATATTTTTTCACCTCTCCAGCACGAAAAGCTTTTGGCGCGTAAAAACTCGCAGCAAAATCGATTTCGAATCGTGAAGCAAAGTGCTTTTTTTAATTTCTAACACCAACTTTTAAAATAATAAAGAAAAAAAATAAAGTGACAAGGATAAGACTTGTAAAATTGATATGCCAGAAAAGGATAGATAGAGTGCTTTATGGTGTCATACATGGATTAAAAAGTAAAAAAATAAAATGCACGGATATAAGTACCAAGGAGTTTTAAATAAGGATTGTTAAAAAAGAAGGTTGATAATTCGAATGATTATAAATAAATAAATAAGATAGGATATTAATAAATAAGAGAAAAACACAGTACCTAATTTAAAACAAAACGACCGACGGGCATCTAGATACTTTATGAATAAAAATTTTCAACATAGGTTTGCTCGAACTAGTTTTGTAATAAATTACAAAAAATGAGTGCGTCCAACGATGAAGATAGTGTTTAACTCCAAAATAGTTGAGTGAACAGAACATGTTTTTAATGCTGAATTTAGCATTTTACTAAGAAAGTCATGTGAAAATTTTCTCGCTGGTAGAGGTGAAAAGTTGTATGTTTTACACGAGACCAAAATTTTGTTCTGCCTCGTGCCTTTAAATCACTCACTGTGCTCAGTAGTCTAGGTACATAATCACTCGTTACGCTCGTGATTCAATTCTAGACAACTTCCCTAGTTCGTGATTTAAAGTCGGAACTCGCAGCACAAATTGATTTTGGTCACTTGTATAACAAATAACTATTGTGTTTTAACTTGTTTACCATAGCTACATAGTTTAGTTGAAATCTAATTACTGACACAAAACGACATTTTGTTCTTAATCCAGGACTAAGTACCTACGACAGTGTAAAAATCACCTCGTGACGACAGTGTTAATAGTCGGGGCTCACATCACACCGCACCGCCGCCGCCCCACCGCATGGAGTGAAACTTTATAACACGTTTTTACTACTTATTTTAAAACCAAACTGTACATAATGTGGAATTGAGCTACATTTCCATCTCTAGCTGATTACCTTACGTACCAACGGTCTAAGTACCTAATTAGACCCCGAGTAATTTCTTTGGCCTTCTAGCAGGGCTTCAACACTGTCTATTTATAAGTATTTTGAGCTGAAATTTGGATGTATTGATGAGTTTTATCGTAATAGCTTTCCCCATACAAATTCTTTATCGGTTTATGTTAAAACTCGACGTCACCTTAGCTTTTCCGAAGGGCACTAGCTGTAATATGATGTTGTTGGGAAGCAGCTGCATGGCCGGCATGAGCTGGTTGAGCACGAACTCCTTGCTGTCCGGGCACCGGCTCTCATAGTACACCGACAGCATCAACTGGAAAAGAATTCAATTCAATCTTATTCCGAATATTTTTGATTTTTTCAGCCACTTCTACTCGTAGCTTCTAGTGGCGGCATTTTGTGGTTGTGGCGTGTCGCCCGTGTGGAGTGTCTGTGCGTTTTGTTAGAGAATACCTACCTCCTTCTTTTTTTAAGGCAGTCAGAAGTAATTACACATTTACGAGTAATCAGTGTAATAAATAAAATACTCCACATTAATAACCTCTTTCTTTTCTTTGAAGTCGATTAAAAGTATCAGACATCAATATTTTTATTAGCATTTTCGATTGCAAGACGCAAGCCACGTTGCTCTTGATTGCAAGTCAATTAAAAACTTTTCGTTGTGACCGGTAAAATGCTAATGGCGTCTGAGTTGCACCAACTTAACAGATTATACACACTTATCTGACTCAATGACAGCGTCGCCGTCGTCTATGGCGTAACCTAGGTAACATAATTATGTAAATCATCGTAGTTACATTTTTGACCACTGGCTCAGATAAGTTTGTATATGTTAAAGTTAAGGTTAAGTTAAGTTGGTGCAACTCAGCGTGACCCAAGTTTGTTAGTTTTTAACATAGATATAGTATATTAAAAGGGGGTTTTTAACCATCTGTTTTTGACATTTTCTCCATACATAAAAACGTCAAAAACAGATTGTTAAAACGTAATCAGCTTACTTTTGTGTTTTGGATATGACGACATTTTTTTTTTTATTATTTGGACGTTGACATGTACCCACATGTCAACGTCCACCTGGATCTTTTGCTTACCTTACATTTATTTTTATTTTTAAGTTTTTTTCAAAGTTCAAATATTATCAAAAGTTTGGATTTTTTTAAACTTCCACACAGTTTTCAAGTTCGCAAATTTAATTATTATCAGCCTATTGCTGTCTGACGCACAAGAAATCAAAACTCCTAGAACTATTTTCAGTCAAAATTACCAGACAACTGGACTATACCTAAGTAGATAATATTAGGTAGCTAGAGCTACTATTACTTAAACGCGTCTGCTACTGTTCGTCATTGGCATACCTAGTTCAAAACATGTGGTCCTCATGGGCAGGATAGCAAGGCCGCCATCTCATAACCTATGTGGAGCAGTGAAAGTTGCTCCACAGATTATCGCAATCCTTGTGCTGTCAAAGGCTTTTGATAGTTAGAGCACGAAGTAATATTTTTTTTTTCAATATGATGGAAAAAGTCTTTAAAAATAGCTTTCATTTTGAGGCTTTAAAGGCAAAGCTTTTGGTATATTTAACTGTGATAATAGTATCAAAATCAAACACATTTTTAAACCAGCTGTTTACGTTACCGTTAACTATCGGATATACTGCTCACAGTCAGTGCGAGTGAAAGAGACAAAACGATAGTTTACGGTAACGTAAACAGTTTGCATCAACTCATGGTAGGGCCACAGGATGTCTTTGGTAAGTTTTTATTTGTGCCAAAAAGTTCTGTCAAATGAAAACGATTGTGATGAAGGTGATAGATTTTGAAATTAGACAATTAGTGGACTGATTGTTTTTTATAATTAGAGCATTATAATAGGTAACTTATAATAAACAGTCTCCCGTTTGCCTTTAGGTAATTTATTTATTTAAATTAAATAATGTTAAGTTGAGAAGCTCGGTGGTGCGTGGTTTAGCGCCTGGCCCTGCGATTGCGGAGGTTAACCTCCGCAACTTTCGCAACTTTTGGTCACGGGATGTGTGACCAAAAATGTATTGTCCATCAGCCATTTTTGATGTCCCCACTGCTGTGGCACAGGCCTTCCTTATGGGTGGTAAGGAGGATGGGCCATAACCCACCACGCGGACCCAATGCGGATTGGTGGGTGTTAACAACTGCAAATGCAGCCGGGACCAACGGCATAACATGCCTTCCGAAGCACAGAGGAGCTCGAGACAATAAATTTTTGGTCACCCATCCCATGACCGACCCTTGCGAACGTTGCTTAACTTTCGCAATCGCTGGGCCAGGCGCTAAACCACTGCGCCACCGAGCTCCAAAAATGTATTAACTCGAGTTTATATAAGCCGTTATCCCGGCTGCATTGGCAGTCGTTAACACCTACCAATCCGCATTGGGCCTGCGTATGGTGGGTTATGCAGTTAAAACGTAGATTGATGATAATAAAGTATATTTGAAATAGCCTCATAAATAGTAATTAACAGTACAGTATCTCAAGTGTTTATCAAAATTCAAATACAAGACAACACTTATTTCAGTATAAATAGTTTTTACGGGTACTTATTCCTCCTTATCCATCCATAAGGAAGGCCTGTGCCCCAGCAGTGGGGACATTAAAAATGGCTGCTGTCAAGAAGTATTTATTTATCTAAATTAAATAATATTGTTGGTAGGTAATGCTACAGTGCAATCCTTTATTGCTTTTTGTTACATTGCAAAGCCGTCTATGTTATTTCCGATGCTTGAACGTTTCGCCATGTTTCGCTCAGTTTGACGCGCTGATTACTATAATAACAATAAATTACTTATAAACAGGTGGCATTTTATTAAATATCATTTTGGTGCGACAACTTTGTCATTGACAACAAACCCAAAAGTCTCAAACATCTTGGTGGCGCTTGGTTTTAGCGCAGTAGTTACCAATCAGTTTTTTCTACGTACCACTTCAAGATAGTCACCGTTAAAACAGATGTCGCGTGGATTGGGAAATACACTGGTTTAGCGCATTTGGACAGCAATTACAGAGGGTAAAAACTTGACTATCGTTTGTGTCATTCTTTGGATGGGTGTCCAGAAATTTATTATCCCGAGATGTAACGTGCTTCTTGGTCCCGGATGCATCTACGATCTGCATTGGGCCTACATATCATTGGGGCCTACGTTGTAGTGGGTTATGTCATGGCCCACCCTTCTTAGCCATCCACAGTAGCTATGCAAAAAATATTCTAAAAATACTAAAATTCAATTTCTAGAAATAACCTCACTAAAAGTAAGGTTTCCTCTATTTTTTGTGAAACAAATAAAGTTATTTATAACATACCGGGTGTAACAAGACCTTCAACGAAGCCGAAGTCTACGTATTCTGCCCATCATCAGGACCATTTCTGTTCAAAATTATTGCTGGGAAACGATTTTAATTTTTGGTGTTAAAAAAGCATTGCATACATTACAACGCAATGTAACCCGTACAAAAGACCGCGCCTGCGAGTGAATACTACACAGCTGCGTGCGGCCGAGTTGAAAGGCAACGTTTATGTGCGTGGTCATGAAATACATTGAGTGATAACGTTTTGAAGCCATTGTTTTTTACGAAATACATAAAATTTTGATAATGTTTCAGTAGACAAAAATTAGGAAATAACGAATAAAATAAGATTCCATAAAAATTTTGAAAAAAATTTTTGACTTTGACCTTCAATAACTTCGTAGCTATTGGTTTCCCAGGTATAGTCTAAAAGACAAAAATGATCCTGAAGATGGGCGGAATGCGTGGACTTCGGCTTCGTTGAGGGTCTTGTTACACCCGTTATTATTATGGAGATCTATTGAGTGCCGTAAAGAGCATGTAATCACTAAAGTGTCTTGTAAAGTGTGACTAAATTACGAAGGTTGCCGCTATTCAGAGATTTTACTCGCATAGGTAATACGTCTTTTCATAGAATCATATTTTATAAACCATCACGATGAAATATTTTCAAGGTTAAAAAACGTAACTATCGAAACAATTTATACGTGAATTGAATTTTTAGATTTTAGCAATCACAATGTTATTTTTTTATATTAAGTTACTTAATATAACTGAAAAAATATTAGAAAAAAATGGTTAGTGCATTGGGCCGGAATCCTAAGGGTCCCGTCTGAGCTGCTACGGGTGAGTCGATTTTTTCTAATATTTTTCAGTTATATTAAGTAACTCAATTTATATACGTTTTAAATCGATGTTTAAATATTTATTAACCTAATTATGACTAGATATTAACCTAGTTATGTTTCAATGTTTAAAAACTTACAAAATAGCCTTGGATACGATTGAATGATTAATTATTGATAATTTATGAGTAATAAGATTTATTTTTTGCAAATTCTCATTTGAAAAAGTTTACTTTGCCATGAAGCTATAATTTTTAATAACAGTTCACATTTTCGAAGTTCAGAGCGATCTGTCATGCTTCTTTCACCAATTTATTAATCAATAGGATCATAATTACCTACTTGATTCCTTTTCTATGAGTTCTCAGATTTTGCAATTTATTATGATTAGCAATATAGGTAAAAAATAATTGGAAAAAAACGTGCTACCTTATAATAATTAAGCGTAAAACAAAAAAGTATAAATACCCCATACTGAGAACAAAAGGCTCTAAGTAATTTATAGAAAAAAAAACATTTAATGTAAGCAAAGTCCAGTGAATCCAGACTAGTGTAGAAAAGGAAACAAAAAATCCTCATTAGACGAAACTTTACAGTGCCTATGATATCATAAATGAAACATATATTATTTTTAAAATTATCCAAATCGTTTTTTTTTTTTTTGTATATTTGTACATAGGTTTTGGTTCATAATATACTCTGTCTACGATTACATCCCTGCAAAGTTTCATCGACTGAGGATTAATTGTTGGGGTCTTCATACAATAGATCGCTTTATTTCCTACATATTAGACTTCAATGTAAACAATGGACTTACTATCAGCCTGTTCATAAGGGAGAAAAGATTCTTGATTTCTATAACGAATCTTTTCTCTTTTCCCATCCCATCAATCCCATTTTCTAATGGGATTTCACCGCATCATAGAAACACACGTACCTACGACACGATAATTTATAGTAAAACGATGTCTACAAACTAGTTAGTAATTTGTTATTAAAACAATACCTCATACAATATTAATTTTATGAGAGTAATGTTAATAAATTAAAGTCTGAACTTCAAACGTTAATTGTATGAATTTCATTATTGAGCACATGTTAAATAAAATTTACATTTTATAACAATATTTTCAACACACTTGCTCGTAAAGTGAGCCCTAATACATCGCTTTTAGGGCCATAAACCGAGCTATAACAAACACCGTGTAATAATTTATATAAAACACTGGTACGTTATAGAATTATCCCTACAAAGTTAAATAATTAAGTACCTTAGTACTGCAAGATCTATGCGAGTAAACGGAGCATTGTTATTTTTTTTGTAACAACAAAGAGGTGTATAAGTCCTTAATAAGGGCTGATTTTTTAATTCCTAGATAGAGCTTTATCCGTTTTATAGCGTATTATACAGGGTCTTGTATATTACTGAACAATGGTTCAGTATATAAGTATAAGTACCTACCTACTTACTTAATTAGATTATGTATCTACTAAACTTCTAAAATAGGTTGTGATCAAGATTGACAGGTTTATAATTAACTTTGATTAATTAAATAATCAAAGATAATTAGCTATAAGTATTACAAAATATTTTAGTACTTTGTAGAGGGATATCGGATATAGACTGGAAATTCATTAGATTCTTTTAAAAAAACTCAGAGGTGTTTTTTTGATTGCATTTTTAAACCTTTGGATTTTTAATTCGATAAAAGTGCTTTAGATGTTATATTCTTTGGAATCGGAACAATATTGTCTAATTTTATTATATTAATCAGTAAACAACTTACGTCATGCGGCACATATCCAGCCGTAAACAAATTTCCCGCCAAAACCGTAAAAATAACAAAAACTTTTTTAAACACCGCCATTTTAACACTGCGCGTTGTTTCGTTTTACACTGCCACTGCACTTTTATTTTATATTTTTGTAAATAATTTTTATTTGCGCATTAGACTTTAGTTCACCGTGTAGCCACAGCTGCCTTTGCCTGTTTCATTTGTGTAAACACGCGTGAATGGTAGATAATTACTAGTTGACTGGCGAGTGTGTTACGAGTTTCGTTCGACATTAGTGAATGCGGGCATTGAAAACATTAGCGTAGAGTTATTGGTTTACATTACACGGTAGGTTTGTTTTCAGCTTGTACAAATTTATACTTACTGGATAAGGTTTGGCTGCTAAATAAATTCAGTATAGTTAACAGTGAAAGTATCTTATCGTAGTATTGAAGAGAATAGTCCATAACCAAATATTTTTCCGTGTTTGTTTCAGGCAAAATTTCGAAAACAACTCATTTTTCTCCGGGGGGAGGCTCTAAGGCTACCTCCCGGGATATTTCCTGAAAGAAACACTGTTTACGACATGTCTCTTCTCTTCTTCGTCCATTTTAATTTGTTAGATTCCCTTTCCTTATAAGTAAGTAATGGGTTCTTTCAGGATGCAAATGGATTTTTGTAATAACACTACTTACCATTTTTTTCACCTCTTATCATGACAAAAAGAGACGGAGACGAAAGTTTTATGTAAATCTAAAGTCTTGTCCATCAGCCATTTTTGATGTCCCCACTGCTGGGGCACAGGCCTTCCTTATGGGTGGTAAGGAGGATGGGCCATAACCCACCACGCGGGCCCAATGCAGATTGGTGGGTGTTAAGAACTGCAAATGCAGCCGGGACCAACGGCTTAACGTGCCTTCCGAAGCACGGAGGAGCTCGAGATAATAGATTTTTGGTCACCCATCCCATGACCGACCCTTGCGAACGTTGCTTAACTTCCACAATCGCTGGGTCAGGCTAAACCACTGCGCCACCGAGCTCATCTAAAGTCTTATAATAGTACATTATGAGACAAGTTAGCCACAGCCTTGTGTGCAATAAGCAAGAGCTCACGAGTTTCATACGACGTTTTTCAACACATTTGCGAGGAAAAAACAAAGTAATTTACCACACAGCAACAAATACGACAAAAACAAAATATGATAATTATTATGGGAAAAGGCGCGCAGGTTTTTTTTTCCACACGTCCAACACAAGAATATTTTGCGAACAAAGGGGTGAGTGAGCCATTACAGCCTACTTCAAAATTATAATTATAAGTGATAAATGCAAATATTTTAATATTTTATAACAAAATATTGTGAATTATGAATAATCTGATAATAATATATATTTATTGGACTTAATAAAGGACTTACACATTTATTTATTCCAAAAATTTATGAATTTTCAGCAGCATAAGACCTCTTTGTTGTAAAAAAAATAACTGTATTACCCGGCTAAATTGGGAATGCTCTGTTTACTCGCATAGAACTTGCAGTAAGGTACTAATTTAACTTTGTAGGGTTAATCTATTACGAACTAGTGTTTTATATATTATTGAACGCTAAAAGCGATGTATTAGGGCTCACTTTACGAGCAAGTGTGTTGAAAAATGTAATTTTAGATCCAGACCTTGTCACAAGATCACCGCGCGCGCGTCCGTCCTGCGACTTGCGCCTCTGCGACCACTGCATGGCAACCTCGATGTCGGCCTTTCAGCTCGTCGTCGCAACCACGCAGTGGTTACCGAGGCGCAAGACGCAAAACGCGCTAAACTACCAAAATACAGCAATTGTTGTGTTCCGGTAGTAAGATATCCAGTTCCTCGGTGATGATGGTGAGGATTCCGGGTGTATTGCGCTCCCACCTTATCGTCCTTATCGTCCGTCACTTAACATCAGGTGAGATGAAGGCCAAGCACTATCCCGTTGTGCATAAAAAAACCTTGTTTAAACTTACCTGGTGGTCAATCAGAAAATCATAGCAGTAATTTGGCAGTACACTTCTAACACAAACATTAGGGCTATCAGATACATCCAGTAGTTGTGCAGTAAATATACGGTGTACAGCAACAGCGAGAATGCTATTATGAAATAAACTATTTCCATATAATTTTGGGATTCATTTTGGTTTGTTTACACTTACGATTTTCGTATTGACAGTTGTAAATTTGACAGTCATGTCATATCTCGATGGCATAGATAGTAGTAGTAGTAGTTGTAATTCGTCCTTTTGGACCATTTTTGGACCTTAGAGTAAGACGCGTAGCCGCGATGCTCGAAGTTTTGGACAGGCGAAGATGGCATAGATATAGTATCTCGATGGTCATGTCATAAATTAAAGATTTTATTTATCTTACTCTATGAATGGAGTTTTTGGCGTCATTTCGTCGAGTTCAGTTCGGTGGCTATTTTAATTATTTGCAAATTGTTCATAGTGGATATTGTGTCTTAAAATCGGTGCAGTTTTGTGGTACAAGTGTCTACGCAACTGAACTGAACATATGTGGGATAATTGAAATAGGTCTTGGTTGTGTGAAGCTGAGACTTTTATTGTAGCGGTGACTACCTCGGCAGAACTTTCCGAGTAAAATGTATCGATATATTTGATGCCAAATCCTCCAAGCAGCATTGGAAGGCGATGCACCCGCATTCTAATGTAAACTGAAACAATACCACTGAATTATTTAACACTTGACACTGGCAAAAGTTACTTCCTGAAGAGGAGTAGATTGCCATAATAAAAATAAGAAGACTCTATGAATGAAAGAGGACAGTTTTTAACGTTTAAGACTATAGATGGGCAAAAACGGTAATATAAAAAAACACAGATTTTACAGTCCCCGCAAGAATCGGAGCATTGAAAATGAACCCAAAACGAACAAGCAAAGTCAAAACAAATTCTTCGCCTCGTGTCACAAAAGCGCCGGCTGACGCGGCCGAAATATTATTAACCGTTTTTCTAAATTCCAATGAATGCACTTCTCGTTTGCTTTTGCATCTTTTAACACTATTACCACGACCATAGAGGAAATAATCACTTGCACGACGATCGGTCAATAATCAAAGAAACTACATCACTTTTTATGTACGGAAACACCAGTTTTTCTACAATTCCAAATCTAAAGGGACCACCTACTACAGGTCACAAAATTATTAACCGATTTTCAAAAGTTTTTAGCCATTTTGTAGCCAAACTAATACCATTTTTTACCATACCCATTTTTTCATAAGTCGTTTTTTTGAAATATTTACAATAGTTAACAAACACCCCCAAAAAACCCGAATTTATCCGAATTTTGCATAATTTCAAAAAAGTTACCAGTAGATTTTCAAAATTCAAACGTTCAACTTTTGGTACTATTTCTATTTCGATCCTCCCAAAATCCTCGGAGATATGGCCAAAAATACGTTTTAGGCGATTTGCATCTGATAACTATTTTCAATGGTAAAATGATTTTGGTTAAAAAAGTACTCTTATAGCAGATTGTCGAATGTAGCATCTGCCCCCTAGGTCCATTTTTTGTGTGTGAAATTTTGGTGTTTTTTTTTCATGGAGGTCAGAGCATAGGTCATGTCCCCACTAATTCATGATAGAACTGTGGTCATGTCGTCATTTATCATTCAAAAGAAAAGATAAGAAATACCTATATACTTATGGATAAAAAAACTGTAAAAAAGGCACTTTTTCCTTTATTTCAATTGTTACAAGATTACTTCTTAAATACTTAACAACGAGCTTAATATAACTAGTTTTAACTCAAATCTATCGAAAACTATACAGTACAATCATTATTGCTTAGTTTCGTGAAGAACCGGAACCAGATGCAAATTTTAAAAGTAAAATAGGGTTTTTTATATTTCCATTGGATTACCGGTGCAACATTTTTCTTTCCAACCTCTTATTTTTCCTAACATACTGGTCTAAGACCGTAGAGATCGGTCTTCCTGTACCGATCACGTGCGAAGTCTCAGTTCTGTAAGTATGCTGCGTAGTGGCATGTTCGTTCATGTCATTCGTTGGTAAGTTGCTAGCTAGTCGCGAGTAATAGTTCCTGACTTCTTGTTCCAGATCTTCGATAAAGGGGAATACACTTGCTGTCTGCGGTCTGTAGTTGTCTCTCGATTCGGTGCGGAATGTACTGAAATTATAAGAATTATTTTTCTGTGAGCTATCTTGAAAAATGTCTATTGAATTTCGTCTTTTAGGGAGCCGTACAACGTTGTACAATAAAACCTTAGCTAGTGTGTGTGATGTGACAGTTTTCCGAAATATTAAAGAGTTTATTAGTATTTAAAAAGATAATCTCGCCTTGAAAATTTCTTCCAGCGTTGTACGCCCCCTTAAGTTTATAAGGGTTACAAAATTAGAGTGAATGTAGAAATAAAGCAATGTTGATATTAGCAATCATCTATACGTACCCATTCACATAGGGCGTGCATGGCTGGCAAATTCCTATGGTAGACCGAAATGAAAGGGACGGTCAAAGCAACTGGCTTGAAAAGAGTAAAGAATAACCTCTATGTTTTTCCAGCGATTGCACCAAGTTTTATCGTAGCAGACGCGACATTTAAAAGAATTTTTGATGATGATGATAAAGTCACCCTTACCCTGGCACCCATCGCGGCTTGTTATGTGTCCTGATCTCCCTGAAGCCTTCCTTGAATTTCTCTCTGTCGTAAATTGGCTTCGGCCTGCTAAGGGATAGCTTACAATGTTCCGGTTTCTGCTGAGGTGATCGAGTCTGCAATCGTCATTTCACTCGTTACTTATCCTCGCAACCCCTGGCGTGTTATGTATAGGACATCAACATCATACTACCTATTTACTTTTTTGGAGTATTTTTACAGTTACAATAGTTTCTCGTTATTTTTCTCGTCATTTATACTTATATCTTTTCATCAAATTTTCGGAAAAATTAAATTCTTCCAGGGGTTACGAGTATAATTTTTAATGGTTGATTTAAATGGGAAAGTGTAACAACTTTTAGTTGAGTCCACTACACTATTAGTTGTTGGTAAGTACACATTTTTAGGCAAGATCTTGGGAAGGCCATTGCCATATCAGTAGTTTGCGGTATGGCTCAGCATGATGATGATATATCACCTTTCCTGTTATTACGGACGATACTTAGTATTTGTTGTATAGTCTGTGTTACGTACCTACATATTCTTCGCACGACCCATAATCATTATCCACAATAACAACACTTTGATTAATAGTTATAGGTACTTGCTGCCGGATCGCAACAATGTTAGCGTTGTAGTTTTGCCATAGAACAAGCAACCAATAAAGTAATTTACCCAAGCGACATCCGCAAATGTGTAGTATGTTATAATATCCTTTGAAGCGGACGGCTTGGTGAGCTGGTCAGCCGTGAAGGGCCGGTGCTGGAGCCTGTTGGTCGTCAGGTAAGGATCTAGGTATTTCTCGAAGCCGTCGTGCGTGGTGTCCAAGGGTTCCATGTCTTTGTGCCAACTAGGCTCTACTTCAGGCTGAAAGAGAAAAAAAGATAACTACAGTTATTGTTCAACAGTTTCGTGAATAAAAGTAACAAAAATATATTGTTGTACCTATTCATGTAAAGGGAAAATATAATTTAGGATTTTTAGGGTAACGTTGACGTTACCGATCCGAACACTTAATTGATTTTTCATGATCAATGAAAAATTCTGTTCGTAATCGTGAAGTTCGTTGTAGAACTTACTGATAAAGATAATGACGATTTTGTGCGTAAAAGCTTTTCCTTCTCTAGGTACAGTGTTAAACGCCTATCTATTAAATTATTAAAAAGTAAATACAAGTAAATAACTAAAATGGGGAAAATAGGGATCCAGGTGTAAATTGGGACAAAAGTTGGGAAGGTTTTTGAAGTGTCTACGCTTCATTTTGGTGTTTTTTTGTTATTTTGTATTTTTACTACAAATTAAAAAAAATGAAGCGAAGAGTCCTTATACTAACACTTCAAAAACCTTCCCAACTTTTGTCCTAATTTACACCTGGATTCCTATTTCCCCCATTTTACGGTACTTACCGGATCGGGAAGTAAGCTCGCTGGATGTTTAAACTGATCCTTGTCCGTGACAAGTCTTGATGGAGTTTCTGGTGTTGGATACGACTGTCTCATAGTCGATACAGGGAATGCTGAGCATTGCGGTTGTCTTTCTGAAACCTAAAAGCATTTACTAATAGCAATACTAAAACTAGTTGAAAAATATTCTTCTAGATTTTGTAAAGATTTTGTTTTAAAAAGTAATAGAGATTTGATTATGATGATAGAATTACCTACCTTGATAGGTACCTAGGTAGTAGATAACGAATGAGTACGAAGGTACGCCGTCCTACAAAAATGTTATGATCTGCATAGTGGATCAGAGGGAGTGGGATTTTTAAAAGGTAAGCCAATAGGAATTGGCTTGAATTATTTTATTAATATGATTTTTGAATGGAAATTTGGAATCTTCTAAAAACGATCAAAATGTAACGGTAATTGTGTTTGAATATTAAAAACATTTTTTTTAACTTCTGATAACACTTTTTATTCTTTTGTTTCATAATGCTACTCGTACTTACCCTTCTGGCTACAGGATAAATGTAGTGATTTTCTGTACAAGAATTGTGTTTGATGAACCTCTTCGTTTCTGGTGGTTTGTACCCGAAGTCATTAGTAGTTTGCGATTTAGTCAACTGTTTAGTTATATTGTAGTCATTCATGTAATCTTTCATCTCTTCTAAAGGTGTTTTCTGTTTAATGCAAGCATAAAAATAATTAAAGTTAAAACGAAATCTGCGTATATCAGCTTTAGAAATACCTACCTATCTGATTAGTTTGAAAATAGGTACGTTACATTTTTATAAATTATTGCATTTTCTAACTTACTGAACGAGCAATTAAATAGGTAATTAGTTGGTGTAACAAAGTACTGTAGTTCAGATTTATTTTTAAATTCTTGGTTCAATTTTAATAAGCTCTAGAAAAATGCAACTCTTATTTAACAGCGAAAAAGAAAAAAAAAACAACATCTCAGTGATTAGATCATTCGCCTGGATTGCGAAAAAACGGGTTCCTTTCTCATCTGAGTGTATAGTTTATTTATTTATTCAAGTATGTATCATACAAAGTAATTATTCAATATCGAGAAACCGAGTGATTAAACCCAATTATAGGTTTGTCCAGTCACTGCGCCTATAAGTTATTATTATAATAACAGACTTGCTTTTTAGGGTTCCGTAGCCAAAATGGCAAAAAACGGAACCCTTATAGATTCGTCAGGTATGTCTGTTTGTCCGTCCGTCCGTATGTCACACCCATTTTTTCTAGTATAAAAAGCTAATAAAGTTCTGTAAGTGCTCAGCTGTTTCTCAGGCTTTCTTTACTACAGATTTTACTCACTCCACTCATAAGAACTTCTGGCTGACTCCTCCATTGCCGTGCTACAGCCTCACTAGATCTACCCGTCCCGGGAAACTTTTTGACAGGATACTCTACGCGAACGGGATCTAATATAAAAGTGGGATACTTTTCTGGATAATCAGCTTGCATCTTGTTTTAATAAGGAGGCCTAACCAACGAGGCCTAAGCTGTGTTATTTAGGATGTTACTAAAGTAGTTGCTAAGTTAGCTATGTAGTTGATTGATCAATAAATACCCGCCTATAGACGAATGACTTGCAGAAAAGCGGCAATTCAAGAGTCACATTAAATTCGAGTGCTTTATGTTAAATCGAAGCGGAGTTGTTAATTCTTTGTTATATTTTTCCGCTTTTCAGATTTTGTATAAGATCTGGTCAAATATTGAAGGAAAATTGTAGATAAATATTTAATCATTGAGAAAAATGCCTTATAAGTGAAGTACTTAATTCCTTTTAAATATCTATTTTTTATAAGTGTAAGTATACCTACCTCGAAACAAATATCTAACGAAATGAAAACACTATGTATCTATGTTTGGTAAAAATTCTTTACTTTCTCACAAATGACTGAAAATGTTATCAAAACACAATACACGTGTCATATAACTAACGTTAACATACAGACTGCAATAAATATACAAAACGGCGCAAGCGCCTCACATATTCAGATATTTCAAATAGCTCACACACTAATTTCCACTTTGAACTGCATTGCATTTGATAAAAAAAATATTTGAGAAATATTACATTAGTCTTAGAGTAAGACGGGCTTATGCCGGCGTTGCTCGAAGACTTTAGTGGTACTTAGTTAAAATAAAATTTAATGATATATCAAAATGAAAAAGGTTAAAATAAGCAGCTGTGAGTACACTAGCAGATACTCACCAGCAACAAAAAAATAATTAATTTTGTGCAAGCAGTAGGTAGGTGAGCTGCTGCGCTTTAGACCGCCGGCCGAGAGGCTCATTTTCAATCTATAGCATATTGGGACCAGACCACATTGGCAACATAGCTATTAGCTTGGTGTTATCAAAATAATATCGTCGAAAATAGGGTCGTAGGTGGCGTCATTACAAACATGTTAGACATCGGCTTGGTTAGTTTTCAGCAAGCATGCGTAGCAGCAGAAAAACATAGCCTTTATTTTTCAAAAAATAATCGACTACATTTAGCATGTAATTACATTCAGGTGGTTGGGCAGGTCCCAGGCGTATATAAAACCATAGTTTTGCGTCGCTTTCAACAATAATTAGCACAGCGCCTGTCTATTACACTACAGAACAGAGAAATTATTCAAATCATCACTCACGCTATCAACATTACACGCTCGCTGGCCAGTATCAAAATTAAGGTGAAGACTAAACTTAAATCTTAACTAAAAAAAACATTGACCTCTATATTATTACACTGGACTGGCTGCTGTCAAACTGTTCTTGTGCCTGTTTGATTTCCACCATTTTGGCGCTGTAGGACGTAGCGTGCGTACAGGGTACTAAATCTAGTGATGTGTTTATGTCAAAATAAACGATAAATTTATTGTATCACGGCAACAATTTTCATTGCACGTCAATATCAGTTCTTTAGACGCACGCTAGTGGAGTTTCAAATAGGCACAAAAACTTTGCTGTCAAATCATACAGACAGCTAGCCAGTCCAGTTAAATAGAAAAAAATAATTCAGGTCAATGTAAAAAAAGGATTCGTGTCAAAAGTTAAACGAATATTAATTATTATTTTATACAAGCAATGCAGTTCAGTGCATTTGTCTTTACTTTGTCACCACAGAATCCAGAATCTTCAAACAACTCAACTTTCTGGAAGACAGATGTTCGAATAATAATACCAGTAAAAAGTAGTCTGTGGCAATTAAAGCAAAACTGTTATGTACTATCTGAATAAGAAAAAATGGTGAATAAGTTTTAGTGAGATTAATATAAAGATTGGCAGTGAATTAACATGATTATCCGTTAGCAATATTATAGGTAAAAATAGTCGTTGTATTAAGCAAACTCGCAATGAAAAATTATTTATCAAATTCGTCTAAAAACTTAAGAAATTTGTAAAGTATGAAATTGCAGAGTATACCGTTCGTACAACGCAATTACTTAAACTCTAGTTTCAAAGATAAATATACGTATCGCTATAACTTATTCACCACTAAATAAGAGTTGTGTTAAATAGTTACCTTAAAGTTATATATAAATAAATTATATTACGCGTCGCCTCTACGAATATACAAAATTAATACAATGTAAAAACTTACAATACTAATACGAATTACATCACAGTTCATAAAAAGTTAGTTTAAAAAGTTAAAAATACCGATACTTTCAAAGTAAACACTTTTAGCACTAGAAGAAGTAGCAAACGACTAAAATTTGAACTAAAAACAACAATTTGGTGATCTGGGCATATAAAATTTAGGAACATACAATAATAGGTAGACTTGAAAAAAAACTACCTTTTTAAAAGATAGTAGATTTTGGTAAATCTACGCGAATAAAAATAAAATATTAACGTTAATAATGTTAACCAAAATTCACTCAAAGACTCGAATATAATAGAAAAAGAGACAGACGTACAAAATTTACAAAATTTGGGCACGTGCCCCCAGAAACCTTTCAGTCATATTATTATAACACAAAGAGTAATAAACACTAGCAACGTAGGTATATACTCTGAAGCTCATTTCTGAATTTTGTGGAAGTTTACGCTTCAAAACTAACTAGCAACTACGTTAGTTAGTATGGATACAATAATTATAATGTACAGTGCCTCTAGCGGCCATACACTACTTAGAACTACAACGCTATCGTTATTGCTAGCAAGTTCCTCATAGCTAGCCACTTAGCGACTATACCTCTAGTCTAGAGCAACAGAGTGGCTAATAGAAGTTATTTTGTTTTTATAAAATACCCTTCAAAATGTTTGTCTACCAGTTTTTATTACTCTATGCCAAAATGTCAGTTAGAACTTACTAACTAGTTATTGAGTAAAAAAGCTACATTTAGGCTTGAGGTTGATTAGCATGCTTCGAAAATACTGCTTAGAAGCGATGTACTTTATTATAACGGTAAGCTTGAGGGGTAGATAGCACAATAAGATCAATTACGTAATATCGTAGAAAATATCACTTTATTATGTTAGGATGATAAAAATATAAACTTCTCTCCGTCAATGTACCTACGTCGTTTCATTCCTTAGTTTCTAATGAGCATAATGACAACCTTCCTTTTATTTAAGAAGTATTTGTTGTACGTGTACTTTTATGGGATTTGTGTTCTGTGTAAGGCCCAACTAGAAAAGTTCTCAAAAAATCTGAATCTATAAAAATCAAAAATCAGTAAGTAATTTAAATAATGCCCTTCTGGAGCACTGAATTAAAAAAAGAGTAGGTAGGTAGTCCTTAAAATAATGACGTCACATGAAAGATATTTCATGTTAAAAACGTTAAAAAGATAAATAATTTAATGTGATGCAGTGATTTCTTCTAAAATTATTGCCGTTACCAAATCCCGTTCTAAAAGTATCAGATTGTACAACATTTCGTTAAGAGATTTCTGCCTTCACTTATTGCGTAAACACACGATGTTCTTAGGGGTAAGATAATAAAGCTTGTTGGGGCCATGCAATTTTAGCGTCTATTCTCTTGTAGGCGAGAATGAAATTCTTTCCACTCTTCTCTGACATCACTTCTTGGGGACAATCGTTCTCGTTCAACATTGTTTCTGCAACAAAAGAATTCCAATTAGTATCACGAAAGTATCACGAAGTATCACGAAACTGGTAGGTGACGTTTTGCTTCTAATGCCTGGAGCACACCTCCGCCGCGAAACCGTACCTGCGGCACCGCGGTAGTTCCGTCCGCCATAGTTTCGCTATGAGTTGTCTTCTAATGACCACGATATACGAGGATCACATCTACGTAGCGGTTTCGCGTTATTGCTTTTGCGTGTGTCAACAGTCGGAGCCGATCGGGTGGAATCGCGTGTGAAAAATCTATGCCAAGGTTTGCATTTGTTTCACTTGTCGAACTCATGGCAAAACCAACTGCGGTGTTCCGCGGGCGGAGGTGTGCTACAGGCGTAAAGGGTCAGCTACTGGTGGAAAGTCTGCTGAAACGAGATTTAACTGTTGTGATAAAGACATTGATTATTCACAGCATCCCCGATCAAGGCGCGGCATTCTTGTTACTAGAGTGACTATACCTACCTCCCGTGAAGGTACAGAAAGGATAAACAGTGCCTACACAATAAAGAGAGAGAACAGTATTTAATCTTTGCACTCGTGTGCTCGAGCAACGCACTCACCGACACTGTATAACCGGAATCTCAAACCAATCTCAAACCTGTTCGAGTACGTGACGCAGCGGTGAGAGCTGTCTTTGTGTGTGTGCGATGCTCGAGCGCCTGTAGTACTAAGCTTAACTTCTGTAGTCTCTCTATTTTGTAGTGCTTACCAGTGTTGGGCGTAATTAATTACTTTTGTAATTAAATTACTAATTAGATGAAAAGTAATTGAATTACTTTAATTGAAATTACATGTAATTGTAATTAATTTAATGCAACTACATAAATCACTAGTAATTCCAATTACATTAGTTTGTAATTAAAATTACTCAATTACTTTTTATGGGGGTACATAAAAGATAAAATAAAATTGAGGTGTTGATCGCTTGCTGTCCTCACGCAGCATATCACAACCGATGCTTTTAGTGCATGTGTGTGTGTCTGTGTGTGGCTTGTTACTGCACACAGGTATCCCTTCTCGCGCCTCCTCGCGTGCACCTCTCCTCTCTAGGGATTTTCGATCCGGGGTCGTCGATCCGATTTTTCGAATCGTAATGGATTGTATCGGATCGCATGCCGTCGATCCGATCCTTAGGGAATCGATCCGGATCGGATGCAAATAAGTAAGGACGCAATTATTTATTGATTTTTATAAAGTAAACCATTAAAAATAAAGTTTTTAATCTGTGGTTGACGGTGTTGGTCTTTTTGACAATTTACTAAATCTACTATTTAAGATTAGCTTAACATTACTAATTGTGAAACTGCTTGTCGCTTGTCGACCCCAATAAATAGAAAAAACCCATGTAAAACTTGTAAACAAGTACCTTGAATGATGATGATTGATGCCGCCATGTTTAAAATGTAAACAAAGATATGATTCGTTACAAATAAACCTAAGTAAGTACCTATTTTTCGTAAACAAACCACGTTTTAATTCATACGATCCAAGCGATCCTATCTTTCAAGTTTTGTATCGATCCGGCAAAAAATCGTATGGTCTCGATCCGATCCGAAAATCGCCGGATCGTATGCCTGCCAATCCGATCTTTCAAAAGATCGGCGGGTTCATTATCCAATCAGAAACCACCAAGCGACCGGTCTCATTTGACAGATGAATGTGATACATTGCTTCTTCTTTTTGGCCTAAAAAAACATACCAAAGAAAAGTAGCAATGTTTGTCAATGAAACCGGTCGCTAAATAGTTTCTATTTAGATAATCAGCCTGCGGATCGGCGCATACCTACTCCTCTCTTCGTCGCACCCGTCGCGTCAGTGCGTCGTTAGCAGTGGTTTCGCTACCTACCACAGAAACTACATCGTATTATTTAAAATACTACCTCAACTTTAAAAGAAATTATATAAGTAGTTAGGTAATTACAATTAACAATTACAATTACCAATTGTAATTGTTAACTGAATTACTTTTTAATAATTTCAAGTAATTTGTAACTGAAGTCGCCAATTACAATTTGTAATTGTAATTGTTAATTAGTAGTTAATTACATTTTGCCCAACACTGGTGCTTACCATGTCCATCGTGCAGCATAAACAGCGCGTAGTCATGGGGGTTGGCGGTCGCCCGCCGGATCTGGCGCGGCACTCTTGTTGCTAGAGTGACTACCTTCCATGAAGGTACAACCAGGGATAAATAGTGCTTACCATGTCCATCGTGCAGAGCAAACAGCGCGTAGTCCTGCGGGTTGGTGATGGCTGCGGCGTGCGCGAGCGCGCGGCACAGGTCGCGGGCGCGCGCGCCGGGCCGGCACGGCAGCGCCACGCGCCGGATGGAGCCGCGGCACTCGTCCGGCAGCGCCACGCGCACCACCGCAGCGCCGCCGTGGCTGTTGCCGCATTCCGACGACCCACGTCGCCACTGCTGGGAATTATTGGAATGTTTTTTTTCTGTGTTTTGAAGAACTGTATTGCAGAGTTATCTACTTATCTTAGGTAATTAGATAGACTAAAATGTAAGATGCATGCTAGAGCGGGCCGTGCCGTGTCCGGGGCCCAAGCTACGTTGGTCATGTCAACGTTCTATATGAGACACTAGTACTCGTTGAACTCCGGTTGCTCGGCTTCTGAAGCCCCGGAGCTCAAATGCATTTATTGGTGGCATACTCCTCAGCTTCCCAGCAGCCTAGACAACAGTTCCGTTTCTAGCGCACCACTGACTAGTCGATAGCAAATGACTGTCCTCTGACGCGGCTGATGGACCCGTCGACAGCCGAGACTTATACTCTGGACTATGAAAATACACTGAGGTAACCGTAGACTGTGACGTAACGGATGTCCGATAGCAATCTGGTGCGCTGGATATTTTAACCGTAAACACTTAGCAGTTGCAGCTGTCAGCCGCGTCCATAAGCCGTATCCAATAATTTGTTTCCAGCTTAACACTCCATTGATAGCAACTTACAGGAGTCGCACTATCCGGCCCCGGCTCTGGCGCTAGTCGCTTCAACACGGCGACGGCGGAGAACAGCGCGGTCAGGTAGTACCCCCCCTCGCCCGCCAGCAGCGCGGCGGGCAACAGCCCCGACATCAGCTCCGCTTCAAGCTCGCCGCAGACTAGCCGACATCGCGCCACTGTCCACGCCAGGACTGGAAGGAGATCGTCTGCACCTAAAGTTCGTTCTCCACGAATCTGGAAAAAGAGAAATTATATCATTTTAATCTTAAATGCGAGATGCCAATGAAGGCAATACCTAAACCACAGCCTAAACGAGAGGTTTGGTTAGGAAACTGTTTGCCCTAAACGAAAGATGCCGATGAAGCCGTCATTGCTGTGCTCAGCCGAATACCAGTGCAGCAGGACTAGCTTGCTGCTTATACTGGAGCACAGTTTTGGCATCACAACGTCGCACAATGTGATATTGTTAGATACTGTCTTTTTGATTTGTCTCTTTTTTTGTACCGTCATGTTGTGTCATGTCTAAAATAAATGTATTTTCTTTCTTTTCTTTCTTTCAGTACTGTTTAGTAATAGAGGTATATTTACACTCTAGAGCAGGGATGCACAGACTGCGGCCCGCGGGCCACATGTGGCCCGTCGGCAATATGCCAGTGGCCCGCCAGAAATAATTATTCCCTCATACATTTGAAAAACAAATTTTTTTTGGCTTGTTTTATGTTTTTAATTTGTGCTGTGGCCCTTCATTAGTTCATCATTTGCCCAAGTGGCACATGGTCTCAATAAGTCTGTGCATCCCTGCTCTAGAGGATGTAGGTACTTGTTACAGGAAAAGGAAAGACAAAAAAGACATATTATTATTATCTTCTTAGCTTAAGAAACTGTCTGTTACATACATACAGTTTCTAACAAATCTGACAACTGAGTATTTGGCCGTATACATGACAATCAAATTTTATTCTGAATCCTTGTAAGATATGAATATTCGAATTGAAATTTTTATTGTCTCGTATCAATTTTTTTTTTGGTTTTTCACATAGCATATTTGTATCACGAATCTAACACCTGCTTTAACATCTGTTTGATGAAATCCATTTAACTCATTCACATTTAAATAACAAAACACCCAATACGGGCGTAATCATTGTTGACACACAAATGTAAACAGATGCTAAATATTAATCACATACAAAACTAAATCAGTGTGTCAAAAGCGAGAAATATGTGTCATACAAGGCCGTCTTTATTTTCATTACTTACCTACTTACCTACTGTTAACAATGGTTGAATGGCTTGTACTGTCACATCAGTTTTCGTGGTGTCACCATCGTTGAAGTCTCGGTTTTGATTCCCAGCCGTAGCCGGGTGAAACACTAACTTGTACTTAATAGCAATGTTAGTGATGTTGTTTAATATTTATCGATTTATCTATATACTTACGGAATTGAACATAGCAGATATGGCTGCGAGTAGGTTCTCTAGTTTGTCCAAAGGGGAGTCAGCCTCTTGCATCTTTAGGAAGTGTTTTGAGATCACTGCAAGGACTGCTGCCGATGGAACTTTCGTAGATTCCTGCGAACAACATAATACACAATTTGATCTATATTTTTTTATCACAATTTACATATTCTATAGAATTGGGGTATTTTATCGAAGTATAATAATAATCATTTAAATGATGAAATCATCAATTAAATGATGTATCTCAAATAAAAGGAGATGTCGTTACCATAATAAATAATCGATTAAGTTCTAAGGCACATGCTCAAAGCTTACACGAAAACTTGAAATAAAACCAACCTTTACTCCTAGCTGCAGCGGTGTAGCATGCTGAGCTCGTTCTATAGCCGCATGTAGCCTCCTAACATCGTTGGAGTGCCAACTAGCCAGGAGGGTGTAGAGCCGAGCACGCAGTGGACGGACCACTAGCCGGTGCATCACGCCTTCTAGGATCGCGTCAATGTTCAGGAATTCCGTTGGTTTTAACTGGAAGAAAATGTATCTATTGGAAATGGGTCTTTAAATAAAACTTCACTATTTAACTGTGATGAAATAAGCCCGTATATATATTCACTTTTAAATTCCACAAGGAACGAAATACGTAAGTGATCCCTTAACACCATTTTATTACAGGAATTAAAATTCCATCATCACAGCTCCAAGAAATAATAACACCTGGAGAACAAAGGTTTCTGGTTCAATTATTTTTTGTCCCACAGCACACGTGCGTGTTCTCAGAATTATCTTAATGTATAAACAAAAGTATCAAGGCTTGAATTTCACGAGATTACTGAAGGCACATCCGGTAGAATCTATTGAGCAATTGAATATAGTATCGTTGGCAAGATGACAAGTTGTCAACCTGTCGTCATCAGATATCCCACAATCTACTTTTACAACTTGCGTAGGTTGATTTGATCGGTTGATATATTCTATAATGCTTTTGCTTTGTCCTATCTATTAAGTTTTACCCATTTATTTTCTTAAGTATAAAAGTTTAATGAAATGATAAATAAATTTTAGACCAATGTTTAGATAAGTACCTACTCTTTAGTGAAAAAAAGATCAATCACTAACTCAAAGAAGTTTCTACTTACTTTTAGCCTTTCTTTTTCTACTTCTTTCTCAAACTCCCTTTCGCCATGTTTCACTAGGTAATTCTTCATTCCCGACATGAACTGCCTCATATTCCTCATCATCACCTAGAAAAAGTAAGTACACTTTATAATTTTTAGAAAGTTTCACCTCAGTTCGTAGTTTACTAAATGAAACTACAGAAATAAAATGTCTGTTCTGGTTGTTCACTATTTGAACTTAGCGCTAGTTTGCCAGATCGATATTAATTTTAACTTGTCTTTACGTACCAACGTCAGTAAAATTCTTCAACGTCAGTCTTTAAAATATGCCTATCAAGTTTTCACCTGTGGACAAGTTTCTTTCGAGTCTAGCGTGCAGGCGATGAAGTTGTCAATGTTTTGCGCGAAGGTGGTGCTTTTGTCCTGCGCGAGATGCAGCGCGTACGCACGGAGTGCCGCCCCCGCACCCCGCACCCCTCTGCCGCCTCGCAGCGCTCGCACGCGGCCTGCCGCTGTTGAAATAAGTTATGATTAATATTTTTTTAACGGCCAACATGACTAACTTTAGCCAACCTGGCAAACCTAGCAAACCTGGCTTACTTTAGCAAACCTGTTGTTGGGCTGATGAAGCTGATGAATCAACAACAAACTGGTTTACTGAATGGTATTTGGTGATGTTGGGTTATATAGTGATGTAGTATGATTATTGTTATTCTTCGGTCGGTTATTCTTCTCAACACAAGAAAAAAAGGAGGCAGCCAGATTTATGACTGCATAGGTATAAAATATGGGTGATTCTAATCTTTGTGCAGTGTCTGATGGTCGATATGGGGCCCTTGTAGGACCTTTTCATGAATCGGAATTAGCCATTTTTAATGTCTCCACTGCCTGGGGCCATCTCGATTTTATTACAAGTTTGTTGCAGATTGCTTCTTCGAACGTCATTAACCCATGAGTCATAATCAAATTATGTTAGTCCTGGATTGATATAATTATTTATACAAGGTTATTATTAAGTTCATACAAAACCTCTCGGGGGTTTATCATACCATCAAACAGAACAACTTTCATTATGGGGCCATGCAACCTCGAAATCACGTAAAAAATCGAAATGTATGAAACAGCAGATTTTTTTTTCGACCCCACGAGAGGTTTTGTATGAACTAAAAATAAACTTGTATACCTTTTTTGAGCAGCATTTAAAGTGTACCTAGGTATTACGTCACTACTTTTTAAGGTTCCGTAATCAAAGGATAAAAACGGGACCCTATTACTAAAAATCCATTGTCCGTCTATATGTCTGTATGTCTATTACCAGGCTGTATCTCATGAACTGTGATAGCTGGACAGTTTAAATTTTCAAAGATGGTGTATTTCTGTTGCCGCTAAGTAAGTACCTATATCAACGAAATTAAAAACAGAAGAAAATAAATCTTGATGTAAATCTTCACAGTAAATGAAACTTTACAGTATGATAAAGTATCATAAAAGAAACGTATTTTATAAATTATCAATTTTTTTTTTGGATATTTGTACATAAGGTTTTGGTTCATACTATTACATCCCTGCAAAGTTTCATCGGCTGAGGATTTAATGTTGGGGTCTCCAACTCCATAGAAAAGATCACTTCATTTCCTATACTAATAATTGATATTCATTATGAATCTATAGGTTACAATAACGTGTCTAGGTTAAATAAATATTGTGTCTAAGACAATGAGAGATAAAATTAATTATTTGCAGCAGACAAATTTAATATTAAGATTCACCTGATTGATATTATTATGTAAGTTTAGTTATTCTTTAGATAATTATTTTACAAAACTTTTGTCTATTTACTTAGCAGGTCAGCCCGTGAGTGACCACGCAACTTATCGGTGAAAACGTCGGGAAAATTGGTAAGTTTAACATTATATAGAAATAGCATTAAGAATGATTAAAAAAAATATAAAAGGAAATAAAAAAAAAATACAAAAAAAGGCTAGGTAAATATCTGTATAATTTACAAAGGTTATGTTTTTAATAGATTATAAAAAAAACCTGAAACTCAACAATCTTCTTCTTTTATTATATTTTTATATGTTAAGTTTCGGCACTCGTTGTCTATAAATTTACATATTACTATTTTTAAGTACTTAGTTTTATAATGACTGTTTGTGCCAGAATAAAGAGAGAAAAAAAAAGACAGTGTGAAAATACCTATTATTAGAAACGTACGCGTTTAATTCCTTATTAAGTACAATGCAACGCGAAATCTTAAAGTAATTAATTATTGTGTGTGTTAATTAACATAGTTAAATTAATAGGGATGTTGACTAATGAATAAAATAACGAAATACTAATAAAAATAAACATAAACACGTAAACATATTAAACTTTTAGAGTAGCTTGTATACCTGTTGGTTTTATATATTGCATATTATTTGTTTTATGACCCTTCAAAGTTGGGTGGACAAGTCCATTTAAAAAGCATACAATTTATTAAAATAAATGATACCTTTAATTAGTCCGTAAAATGTATAGCAAATTTGTCGAAGAAACCATTTTGATAAACACAATATTTAATATAGCTGCTGAACAAATTTCCTATGCGTTGCATACAAACTAGCACGGCGTGACGTCATAACGTGCAAGCCATTAGTATGGAGCGTTTTTGATCGAGTCCATTTGTGTGCATTTCACACTGTGATATCTCGGGCAGTTTTCATGCTAGCGAATTAATTCTTTTACCAATGTTTCTTTTTTTGAGAGGTAATTTATGTAACATAAAATAAAAAAAATAGTCAACATCCCTATTGTAAATAAATTAAACAAAGAGATAATGAAAGACAGTAAAATCAATATCTCAGAAGAATAAGATTTTCAACACTAGCATACTATCCTATTGGACCCGTTCGGCCAACCAGGGTCATTTTCGATCTATCGCATATTGGGACCAGACCAAAATGGCAAGATAGGCTTGGTGTTATGCCACCCTGAACATGGTTACCCATCGCTAAAAAAATATCGATCGCATATTTATATAAATGGTGAACATGGTCGTGGGTGGCATCATTACCTGAACTATTTTTTGTGTTTTCATATCGATCGAATAATGAACAAGGCTCACAAGAGCATATATGTGAAATGTACTTACCTGCCCTGACCTCCTAGGCCGATTGGAGACCATTGTATGGGAGGCCATATGTTCAGGGTGGCATAGTTCCCAGAAGCTTTCTTCTTCTCAACCCAGACGACGATATTTGGTAACACCAAACTAATGGCTATCTTGTCAATGTGGTCTCGCCCCAATATGCGATAGATTGAAAATGAGCCTCTTGGCCGACGGTCCATATCCTAACATATGGGTTATAGGTGCCTCATCAAACTAAATTACATCAAACTAAATTACAAAACTTGTCAACGGGCCATGCATGAACGAAGCGTGCTAGGCAGGAGAAAAATAGATAAAAACAGGCACATCATAGGTACAAGAAAAGCTACCAAAGTTCATAAATTTGGTCTGTTAAACTTTTCACCTCTACAAGCGAAAAATGGTTTATAGGTAGGTAAGAACAGTTATTTTTCACGTGACTTTTCTGGTTTTTATAGGAAAGCTAAGTTCAGCATTAGAAACATGTTTTCTCAACTCAATTGGAGTGAGACAACTATCTTCATCGCTGGACGCACATTTTTTTGTAATATGAGTATTATTAAATATCACAAAAATAGTTCGATCAAACCTATGCCGAAAAGCGAGTAAATTAGCATTTTTTTTTTTTTTTTTTTTTCTTCGTTTTTTAATGATTTATTTATTTTTTCCTGAGGCTTATTATAAACGGAATATTTATCTGAAATTCTTTAATTTTCCACCTCCACAATAAGTTTGAAAATATCGTTATATTTTATCTTTATGTTAAATTGAAGAGCAGCGGTACGGTCCCTTTGCACACATATTATTTAATTGTAGGATTATCCACATGTTTACTAGTAACTAATATCACTAGCTGACTAATTAGTTGGGCATTGTAATGAATTAAGTAATCAAAAGGATGTGGTGACACTATTTTACTATATTGGGCCATACCTATAGTGTTACTCTCAGAACAGTACCTAGTTTGTTCGGTACTTTTGATTATGTCATCGAAAATTATCGGGGAAGTTCTAACTGCGCCTGCGGTTATGATATATGAATCAGTTTCTAATTCCAATGAATAAAATATTATACCTAATTGAAAACCAACCAAATCTGAATAAAATGTCTTGTAAGGTTACTGTTTAAATGGCTTCGTAATTGCGAACATATTCAATACATTGATTTAATGTTATAAGTATTTTTTTGGTTACACTATAAAGCAACGAAGTATCTTAGTTCGTTGCTATAAAGTATGAAAGTTAGTTGCTGTAAAGTATAAAGAATAGATTATTGCAATATAACGTAACTTGTTTGTGCGAGTTTTTTTTGTTTATTTAAGTGCGTTATTTGCACATGCTTTTAAATCACGTAGTGTTTTTACTATCTATCTCTATGGACGAATGTAGAAAATAGATCAAAACATAAACGTAAATGTTTTCCCTCGTCTACTCTACTTAACTATTGCGTAATAGAATAACACCCGTTTATTATTATAAAGAAATGGAAAAACAAAAATTACCTACCTAAGTATCTATAAGTGAAACTGGAATTTTCATCACCTCCTTCTTGATTTGTTTCATAATCCTCGTTCTCTTTCTTTCTCCGGCTTCTAAAATGTCTACAAAATTTTCGCCACCAACTACTGATTTTCTTGAAAAACCGACGGAAAGGTCCACTTTTACGCACTATTTTCACACTTTCATCCGCACTTAATTCATTACAATGGCAACACGGTGGCTTTGCGACCACCTCAGATATTTTAGCGTTGACACTCTGAGCTACAGTCTTACAAAATTTAGTTATAGCATCAGATCTAGTCAACCGATGTTGGAACTTCGGCTCTAAAAACTCTTCGCGAGTCAAAATAACCCAATCACTTTCAATCACGAAATCATCCAAGAGATCAGTACGGAAATTCTTTGCCGTTGTCAAAACGAAGACTTCTTCCGTTCCAGATTCAGATGCTTCCCACGATTCATCTACTGCCAGAAAAGCTTCTTTCTCATATCGCTTCAAAGAATCAATTTTATCCAACCAAGGGTCTTTCTTACTCGTACTCGGTTCAAATTCCTTCTCGGATTTTCCTCGGAACAACTTTTTGAACCACTTCATGGCTTATGGCTTTGCGGTTCCTTCCCGCGTGGACGAAAGACTTGAATTTATGGTTTCTCATTCACACACGAGGCGTCTGTCACGCAAGAGAGCAGAAAGCCAACTGATTGTGTTCAATGAGTAAGTTTCATGGCACGCGCAAACCTTTGCCCTTTAGCCATAATTAATTTATTTACAGAGCTTATGTGTTATACGCGTAACAGATAACAGCTGTGTGCAGCGATCCCATTGTGTATACTCGTGGTAGCTAATTAATTTGATAATGATGTGTGCGATTGATTACGACGCGACGTCATCTTGTCCCGATGCGCCGCATATGCACCGAAGAATTTGGGGCAAAGCGATAATAGAGCACCCGGACGCTTTAATTGCCCAATATTTAAAATATCTAGGTATCTAGTTTAATTATTTATATGCACTTCTTATTGCTAGGAATAGATTCGAAAATTATATTAGTATTTATGCTATTACTGTTTTTTGAGAAAGATTTGGCTGTAGAGTTTGGTAATCACGTATCCTCAAATACAAATGTAAAAACTAGATACAAATTAAGTAACCTAATTAAAATTACCTTAATATAATTTTCAAAATATTTTTTGGTAAACATGAAGTCGAATTCGTTAATGTTAACTGAAATAAAATAGGTAATTATTTTCGTTGAACCGTGACAATCTGATAATGGTATAAATAGGTAACCTTTGTGGAGAGTGCCACTAGCAAACAATGTTGTTTAATTACTTCTTAAACACGTGTATAACATAATCATGCTACTGCAACATGACTAATTAAGAAAAATTTTGAAAGATCTTTTTTTTTATTAATATTATGTGAGATGTGATGTTTGCCTGATTTGTAGGGAAGGGAAGTTTTTCGAATGTTTATTTATAGTATTAGTCAATTTTCAGAAGTTTACCGAAATTAGGATTCAAATTACCTACTTGTAAAATGTACTTACATGATATTTTTTTATTATTTTATCAAGTTTTGAAAAACTACCAAGATGATGGCATCAAAATTCGCATCCAATTACATAAAAAGTATTTTCGCTTTAAAATCTTATGAAAGTGTATGATTTTATAAATTATTCTCAAAATGTTTAAATGTCTGGAATTATTAGACTCTTTATCCTTGGACGAATCGTCCAAGTCTTTATCTCACAGATACAGATCTCTGAGACAGTACTCACTTATTTGCAAGTGATTTTTTTATCAAGTAAGGCTTATTTTAGCATTACTTATCAGAAAAATGACGTTTCCTTACATTTATGTAACGTAGGTAGGTAAAATTTAATCAGCGCTATTAGGTGATAGATAATAATAAAAAATTGTTTAAAAAAAAACAAAAAACCGACTTCAAAAAACCTACCGCTAAAAAGCAAGAAATAATATTCGTAATAATAAAAATACGTCTATTGAAGTCGGGTGGGGCTGGAGTACAAATTCCGATTTCCAAATTTTTAAAAATGGGACCAACTTGGGAGTGTACCTAATGTAATAACGTTTGAATCATTTCAATCGGTCCAGCCGTTTTCGAGTAATCGGTAGACATACACAAAAAAAAAATATATACAGACGAACATAGAACCTCCTCCTTTTTTGGAAGTCGGTTAAAAAGGTATTTATGAACCTGTTGCGCGTAGTTAGTTAGAACGTGTTCATGTTTATTAGCTTAGCTTAGTTTAGAGTAATAAACTCGATAATCAAAATTGGTAAACAGAAATGCGTATGTAGTCAGAACGTACTGTTTACTTATGTAATGCAATTTTCCCAAGAGTTTGCATACCTAAGTAATGCAATTTTCCCAAAGATTTACATAAGTTATGCAATTTTCCCAAAGAGGTCATGCAATTTTTGCAAATTAGATGTGTGATCAGAAATATTTCAAGTTTCATCCTGTTTTGGAGCATTTCGTGTGTGACACAATTTTTGGATGGAGATTTAATACACACACATTGGTTTAATTAGTATTTTCATGTCTTTTTTTAATTAACTAACATTTATATTAATATAACATTTGGTTCCGTAAACTGGATAAGTGAAAGTGCTATGATGAGAACTTTGTTATCAATCCTTTTTGGTTTGAACTAATCTTTAGCTTTAACCAGTGGTATTTTATACCTTCTTAAAATAAGAGCACATTGTCAATATGTTTATTGTCAATTTACGAGTTAATATTAAAGATCATTATTTAAAACTTGTCTAATACTTTCTTACTTAAATGTTGTCAGGTAAAAGTAAACAAAGAACTTGCTTTTGTGTATTACCACTCATTATCGTAATGGATTTATTATTAAAGTCGACGACTTAGTAAATTCCACTGAATTTCGTGTGCCATTGTTAACAGGTATTTACCTTGTATGATTATTGTAGCAAAATGTTTCTTAAAATGATTATTGTTTTAAATACTTCATTACTTCACACAAAGTTGTTATTAATAACATATCACAATGACTGGTTTCATTACAGACATCGTATGGTTAACAGGTAAAATTATTTATTATTAATAATTTAAACTAACTTATTTAAGGAAAACCTTTATATTGTTTTTATCTTTTCTCGTAATCAAACTGAGATGTCTGGACTGCCGTGAAAGGGGTGTAAGTTGTTGTAATTCTAAATAATAAAGTATATTTACCAAGTAGAGGATCCAATCGGTCTCTGAAGCTCTTCGCTCTTGGAGTTGTTCCGGAACCTCGTCTCGGCAGAGGGGACTCCCATTCACAAGGCTCTTCCTATATAACGAAATACAACTTATAGGCTATAGCTTAAGAGGATTGTCAAGCAAGCGGTCTCCATACAAACGGCGATAACGTTTCCCACTCTCTAAATCTTAACCTACAGCAATGAATTTTCGGTATGTTTTTGAAATGCCTAAATACTAGGGCTGTACGTTTTGATTTTTTAAATATCTATAATAGATTTCGAAATATTTGCATTTTAGTGATTTCATACAAAACACAGAAGTGCCAATATTTCGAAATCTATTATAGATATTTAAAAAATCAAAACGTACAGCCCTAGTATTTAGGCATTTCAAAAACATACCAAAAATTCATTGCTGTAGGTTAAGATTTAGTTAGAGAGTGGGAAACGTTATCGCCGTTTGTATGGAGACCGTTTGCTTGACAATCGTCTTAAGGTTCTAATTCAGTATTGAATAGATTGGCTCCAAATTAAAATAGAAGAGTGTTAGTTATGAACCAAAGAAATATTAGAATAAAATGTTAAATAGTACAATTGGTTGTGTCACGTTGTTGACAAAATTTTCGAAGCATGTACCTGTGGCACAACTGGTTGTGCAATGCGTATGGTCCATGGGTACGACGGGAAAATACCAATTATAAAAACGATAAAACAAAAATCTAATTCAGAAAATAATCAAGGTAATAGTGTGCAACAAGTATACAAAATTCATACGTACTGCATCATATTGTTGCTGTCCATTATGAGGTGGAATTAAGCCATCCCACTGTGAACTGTCCCATGGTTCTGAGAATACTGTTCCGTCATCGCTAGCCTAAACAAGAGAAAGATTTTACTGAGAAAACGGGTTCTGCTAACATGTCGTGGTTGGCAAATACATCGTTTTAGAACTAAAAAGCTTTACCTTCGCTCATATTAAATTTAATTTCATGACAATATACAATGAAGTAAAAAGGTAAAGTAAGACAAGTATAGTGAAGATGAATGAATTACCTGTTCCGACAGAGGTCGCAGATCATGTACGTTGTCGTAACAAGATGCTCTCGGAGGCGACCGTACCTCTTCGGGCAATGCCATCGGTTCAGAATTCAGTCTTAGTTCCGGAAATCTAGAACACATACACAATAAAGATAAAAAAAGAAGTTAGTATTTGAAAAATAAATTGTGACATAAATTTTTGAATGTAACCTTGTGGTACCTAGTAGCAGTTTAATTACATGAGTAAGAAATAATACTACGTTCCTTCATAATGAAAAAAACTACTAATTAGAAGCATAGCTTGGGCTGAAAAAGAATTAAAAATAATAAATTGAGTGCCGTCTGCCTTAATGACCCATAGTTTTTAGCAAAACACAACTTTCGTTGTAGTCAAACGCAACTGGGAAAACTTTCATTATTTTGCTGTCAATGACAATTTATTAAATATTTTATTTTAAGGATTTCCAACAGAGAATACCTTAGCCACCACCAGCCACAACCACAACACGTATTAAAAAATAAATAAGGTTAGGTATAAAAGATCCGATAATCTCCATTCTGCTGTTATTTTCGTACATTTGTGAAGACGAAATGACTTTAATTAAAAATAATCTATTACTAAGGGAGCACAGGGAGTAAACAAAAAAACGAACAAATTTTTTTTAGATACGAACCTTTGCGCAACGACCTGATGAACTGTGAGATGCTGAGCTCCATCGTCCACTGCGCTGAGCCGGCACTCCTGTTCAACCAGTGACGGAAATGTGCCGCTCTCACTATTAGAACCTTCCTCGTTCTTATCTGTAATCAAGTAGGATAAAATAAATAAGCATAATAAATCTACAATGGATCTGTTTAATGGAATGTTAGATATTATAAAGTTAAAATTAGCAAACAAATAGATTATAGTTATGCAACATTAAAATAGTTTACAACAAACTACATACATTAGGTACAAAAAGGTTGTAATCTCTAAGCAATAAAATAAAAGCACTAGATAATAATTTTACTACCAGACTGCATGATAGTAGACTCCAGAAAATAAAAATAAAAACCTCTTAAACAAAAAAAAATTGATACCCGCCAATCTTAAGCTAGGGTTTCCTAGGATAGCGGTGCAGTCATATTACGGCCGTAATATAGCGGCGTTGAATGTTGTCTATGCAAACAATACGGCTACACCGTAACGTCAGAAACCGCGCCGTATTGTTTACATAGACAACGTTCTACGCCGCTAAATTACGGCTGTAATATGACGGCACCATCATTCTAGGAAACCCTAGCTTTATTGTTAAAAATAATCGTATGTGCGTTAAACTTAACCAAATTAAAAGTGCAACCAAAATTTTAGTGAAGCCGAATTTTATTGAATGCCCATTTATCAGTCGTTACTGACTTATGAACTCCCAACTGGAGTCAACGGTCCAAGTCTGGTCGTTCTTGCCTGTTGGTGGCTTGTTGGTCACTCTTGGCGGCTGCACTGGTTTCACTTTGGGTTTGCTTCGGAGTGGCACTAAGTTGTCCACTGACGAAGAAGTATTTGGTGACGAAGCTACAATAATAATTAAAATTATTACAATTTGTTTAATAACAATGTAATGATTTGTTGGATTTTATGATCTATGCCACTTTACATATCAATAAGTATATTTTTCTTAACTATAAGCATCATACTTACGAGATAATTCTTCTATGCTATGCATGTCTCTCAGAGGATAGTATGGATGGTTTTGATTTGGTGGCTCTGAATATCGCTGCGAGAGATTCATTCCAACTCTTATTAGCTTCCGTCGAGTTACTTGCGGTAGGCCAGCCTTTAAATAAGGAATTCAATAAAAAATATGATTCACATTACAATATTTTATTACTTTTATTGTAAACACTGTGTTCGATACTCACTTCCTTCAAAGCATCGACAGGATCAGCATAAAATGGACTTCCAGTGTTATCTTTTTCAGAGTCATCTTCAATCGGATCTTTTATGCAATCATCTTCTAATTTTATTGTTTCCATACTTTCAGTGTTATGATTCTCTCTGTTTCTAAAAGTTGCCTCAATCTCCTCAGTCAACTTTTTATTCATATTCATAACAATATTTAGTTTATCAGGTCTTTTAGGCACGATGTCACCTTTGCTGTTCGTCGTTGCAATGAGATCGTTTGAACTGTTAAAACTTTTCTTCAATGAACTATCTGAGAGATTTTTCTTTTCATTCAAACTCTCAGTAGAATTAAGTATGTGAATATTTTCTTTCTCCAAAATTGATTGAGTGCTCTTAGCATTGTTCATTTTAGCTACAAAAATTGTTTATATTACAATTTATATCACTTTGTATAATCAAAAGATACCGATGAACAAACAATTAAAAATGTCTACTTACGTAAGGTGTCGGGTAATAGATCCGGTTTTTTACTTTTCATAAGACCATTGTTTATATTATTTTCGTTATTCTCTGATTTCAAAGGTTTAAATGTTGAGCAATTATTACTTTCTGGTCCCCAAATGTCTTCGTAATCTGAGACTTTGTCCATCAAGGAACTTCTGTAATATATGCCTGGAGATTCTAAAATATCCGATTCCTATAGATAAAAAAAATTAAAGTTATAATAAGTTTAGTCGAACATTTTTGTAAAAATAATATGTAATAAGTATCACTCAATACAATGTCGTGCTGTTAGTGATGATTGAATACAATATTAATACATAAGAGTATACTACATCCATAATCATTTTCAGCTCCTACCTGATAATGTCTGGACTCTTTTCGCTGGGAGTGTCGACTTCTTCTCGATCTACCAGATGGTGTGGTACTCGTTGTATTTGTATTAGGTGATAGTATTTTATCTCTATTATTTATCATCGGTGATACGATAGACTGATTCGAAGTAGGAGAAAATATATTTTTGCCAGAAATTGGTGAACTTCTAGAAATAGGTGAGAATATTTCACTCTTATTCGTTTGACTAATCGGTGAAAAAACACCGCTTTTGGTTGAAATCGTATCGTTGGATACTGGAGAATTGATTTGACTCGTAGGAGAAAATATACCACTGGTTACAGAATTAGTTCCATTAGGAGAAACCAGTTGATTAGGAGCGAAGCCGTTGCTTGAAGATTTAGTCAAACTATTCGCAATCGGATCAGCTGACTCGGAAGTATTCGTTTGGGATTGATCAATAGGAGACCCTGGTTCGGTGGTATTTTGTTCAGCTATTTGTCTTTTGAAGCTCCCGTGCAAACTAGCTGTCATTGCATTGATGCACTCTCCTTCTGGTGACATTCGGTGAATCATATTCTATACAGGAACAGGAATAAGCTTCAGTCAGTACACATTGTTGTTTCACATAAATGTAAGTAATAAATGCATAGAAAGGTTAGATACAATACAAACTCTTTATCTACTTGCAACATGCTAAATGAGTACACGTGCAGCATAATATTCCCTAGATCTCACCTGTTCTGCATCAGGATCAGCGAAAGGTTTCGTATCCAAAATGTTGAATACAGCGTCTGAAGAACTGTTATTGTTGATGGCATTAGACGCAAGCGTTAGTTGCAGCCGGTCACTTTGTATGCTTTCGTTGATTTGATGGTTATGAATTTGGGTGTTATTGACACAAAAAGTAACTGTAGTCGTGACTGTTATGTTTCCATTTTGAGAAGCCTTATTAATCGGACTGAAAGCAAGAGCTTCGGATTTCGGGGACAAAGATGGTTTGGAGAAAGGAGGTTTTGCCCAACGTGGGGGTGGCGGTGGTGGCGTGGTTTTCACATTGTTGGAGGTGGGTGAATGTTGTGTGTTGGCTATTGGAAATGAATGCGGTTGGGTTATATGAGCCTGAAAACAGGTGAGCTTTGATTAACATCAAATTGAAACAACACCAAAAAGCTATAGCATGTGAGAGAACTCAAAATATGATACTTACGGTACTAGACATAAGATTTAAAGTATTTGGTGGGGTCGGTCTGGGCGCTCTTACAAATGCACTGTTTGGTTTTGCTGGTGGCGATGGCGGTGTCCTTCCTTTGAAGGTGCTTACATTCTGGTTTTGTTTCGGTGGGGAACCAGGTGGGTCTATCGGTGACATTTTGAGTACTACATTTTTGTCTTTTTCAGGACTAAAAACTTGTTCTCTGGAAATTGTTCCTGTACCTAAAAGTTAAGTTATGTTAAAAACGATGTTAAGAAGGAATAGATTTTTTCATCTACGTTAAGAAAAAAATTACTAACTTGCATTAAAACTGCTTAGACTAGATCCCGTGTCAGAGGGAGTAACAGCCATTGGTACAATTCCATTGGCTAGTGTGCAAGGCGACAGAAGATTGTTTGGGTTATTCTTTGGATTTGCCATGGGGTAGCCCCAGAACTCTTGGCCAAGAAGCGTCAGGGAGCTGAGCTGATGTCGACTCTTTGCTTCGCGAAGAGCACGTGGTAATTGGAGTTGCACAGGTAATTCATCACTGGAAATAAAATAAAATAAAAAATATGATAATTAATAATAAATTGAAATCTTTTTATATTATACTTACGAACAAAAATATGAATTACTTTTTTATCGTTCTATGGGTAAATTAGGTAGGTAGATACTATATTTGCCAATGCTCTTCTACCTCAATGTTAAATTAGGATTTTCGTTCTATTTTATACCAAAATAATAATTTATGCTTTCAATTTTTAGTAGAGACGTCTTGATCTATTGGTCATTTGAGGTGGTATATCAATGTCTTCTTACACATTATGCTTCATTATCCAATGTATTGTCTAAGATATTTAACTTATTAAGTAACAAAATATTCAACTTACCAACACTGACAGTAATGAGCGATCAGCTCGGGTATGTTGTCGAAGCGGTTGTGCGAAGTCTCGAGGCCTATTCGGCCCCCCGAGGCCTGGATCAGGTAGTGCTCGATGTAAGGCCCCTTGTCTGCCGGCAGTCTGACGCTGATCGCCATCGTATCTGGCTGGCTTGACTGACGGACCACGAAGTTCTGAAAATAGCATGAAAAACTTCGATAACTGAAATGTTTGATTTAATGCCAGACTACGAAGTTCTAGAAAATAGCATGAAGAAATATCAAGATTAAATATTTCACTTGAATGTCGGACAACGAAGTTCTGAAAATAAAAAACGAAACACTTCGACCAGTAAAATAGCTGACTTGAGTGTCGCTACTATAAAGTACTGAAAATACTGTGAACTTTTCGATATGTAGACAGGAAAGTCGACATTGAAATTACATATTCAGGGTGATATTTCAATTTATTATACGTGGAAGTTTACAGCCTTTTATGACATGAGGGTGACATAAAAGAATATGACCTACTTCATCTGAATGATCTACCAACGTCGAACGTTATTCGTAATAAAATTTCAACTATTACTAAATCCACGAATGGTCTATTACTATAACATACACAGACCTAGCGCGCTAGAACGCTTTTACTTTAGATTTTTCGACTTCCAAAAAAGAAGGAGGTTCTATGTTCGTCTGTATATTTGTTTTTTTTTTTGTGTATGTCCACCGATTACTCGAAGACGGCTGGACCCTTCGAGCATCACGCGTCTTACTCTAAGGCTGGACTGATTGAAATGATTCAAACGTTATTACATTAGGTAAACTCCCAAGTTGGTCCCATTTTTTTAAAATTTGGAAATCGGTTCAGTACTTTTTATTTCAAGTAATCTTGAAAAAAGCTCGAAAATAGTATGATTTTGTGTGAATTACCTCGATGATAATGGTCGTATTACTTCTTTGTTTATGAACTGAATAAGACAATTATTTTTTTGTAGGAAGAGGGATATCTTAAGTGTAGGTTCTTTAACCGACTTAAAAAAGGAGGTTCTCAGTTTAACCCGTATGTATGTTTCTCCGCGATTATCTTACGTTTGGCTGAGCCGATTTTTCTACATATTATAATATACCTTACCTACAAGGTACCTACACAAAAATAAAAAAATAGTTTAAAAAAAACAAAAAACCGACTTCCAAAAACCTACCTCTAAAAAGCAAGAAATAACGGGGACGGGGACGGGGACGGGGACGGGGACGGGGACGGGGACGGGGACGGGGACGGGGACGGGGACGGGGACGGGGACGGGGACGGGGACGGGGACGGGGACGGGGACGGGGACGGGGACGGGGACGGGGACGGGGACGGGGACGGGGACGGGGACGGGGACGGGGACGGGGACGGGGACGGGGACGGGGACGGGGACGGGGACGGGGACGGGGACGGGGACGGGGACGGGGACGGGGACGGGGACGGGGACGGGGACGGGGACGGGGACGGGGACGGGGACGGGGACGGGGACGGGGACGGGGACGGGGACGGGGACGGGGACGGGGACGGGGACGCGGACGCGGACGCGGACGGGGACGGGAACGGGAACGGGAACGGGAACGGGAACGGGAACGGGAACGGGAACGGGAACGGGAACGGGAACGGGAACGGGAACGGGAACGGGAACGGGAACGGGAACGGGAACGGGAACGGGAACGGGAACGGGAACGGGAACGGGAACGGGAACGGGAAGCCACGAGCGAGGCCCGCCACACGCGGCAAATGTCTTGCCTCGCCAGTTAGCTAGATTTTGAAGGTTCCCTAAGGATTTTCTCTAATATCCACGCGGACGAAGTCGCGGGCAGAAGCTAGTACTAAAATAACTCTATAATCCCTCACCCCTTCTTCCTTCCCCTGTAGCAGATGGAAGGCACCAGCCCTCTGAATACCAGGGAGAAACCACACTGGGTGTGTTCTGATCAGCCTCTCCAACAAGCCGATGTCACACGGAGGCTGCTCCTCAGAGGCTGACCCTGCAGAGTCCACGGAGGAGCAGTCGCCACGAGCGCCTTCACCGTCAGAAGAGAGGGTCTCTCGACTCTGGAAAAAGAAAAATAATATAAAACTTTAGTAATTTCTAATCAGGCTTGAGTATGTATCTAGTGAAAAAAATACAAACTGGGCCTTTACTCATTTGTCGGCGCAGCATCGGTACGACATTAGCAAACTCTGTCATGGACCAAAGTCTAAAAAAATGATAATGTATACGCGGTACCAAAAGCATACCAAAAGCTTACTGGACACCTATATTTCAATAGAGCGTTACTCCTTTGTCGGCGCAGCAGCGGCGCGACACAGCACGGCAGCGTACGTACCGCGCCGACAAATGAATAACGCTCTATTGAAATGTAAGTGGTGAAGGTTTCATACAAGACGATTCCTATCAGTTTACTTTTTAGAAATCCAACCCCACCATCCACTATTCAGATCATATCATGTTTGTAGAGCGGCTTACCTTCGCCATAATTTCACCCCTCGCTAATGGCGTCCCTCCAGTAAGCTTTCGGTATGCTTTCGGTACCGCGTATGCCGAGCATGCCGATACCTATCGTGCCGATAGGTACTGCGCCCACAAATTAATGTGTCAAGGATCTAATTTTTAACTTAAAACAATTAACAAAATCAGATTGTGAGAAAAAATATGAAAATAATATATTCTTTAATTTTTGTCTTATTTGCATTATTTTCTAAATGACTAATACTGATGTCGGAAATAAAGATTTAAGTTGGCTCTAGTTTTAACTATATTTATTATACAAAACGCAATTGTACCAATGATGCTGCTAAAATAAATGGCTGAGTTTATCTACGAATGTTATTTTCATTTAAAGGCAGCGCAATAAACAATAATTAGGTACACGTAAAGGCAACAAAGTGAATGTCCCCTTATTAGTGTACCCTTGTGGAGCTTAATAAGTAAATATTAGTAAGTCGCTTTATATTAGCCTCCTGTTGTATAATAGGGATGTTAAATATGTTATGATGTCGATTAACTAGAGTTTTTCTTAAAACTCATTGAAACTGAACGTCAAGGTCCAACCACTTGGGTGGTAAGCTTGGTGATGACTTGCAAGATTTTTTCGTTTTAATGGAGTTGGCACTTAATGTCATTATTACTACAGTATAATAACCATGCATTAATTAAGACATAAAAATAGGTAAAAAAATATAAAAAAGTATAAAAACAATTTGTCGGTAGTTGTCGGGACACTCTAAAATATATTGTGTAAAAGCTAAAATCCTGGAAAACCACGTTATGTGCCTAAATAGCAAATTAGTTACTAGTTTATCGATATTTCAACTATTTTCTCCGCCCATCACTACGTCGCGTCGGCGGCGGCGGGGGCTTACTGGCTCAAAGAGAGTGCCGTGTCTGTGTTGCGGCTATGCCCAACAAACACACAGCACAATAAAATTATATTTGCAGGGAATTTAGCTAAGGGAAATGCAAATAATTTATCTATGAGCATAGGAACATCATCATTATCATTTAGTTATTTTTAGTAATATTACATACATAATCCGTGTTATTACAAAAGATTTTTAAACACTGTTTTACTAAACACCTATTTAAATGTGATGCTGTCACTTTTTTGACAATATTGTTTGACAGAGACAGCATCACATTTTAACAGGTGTTTAGTTAAACAGTTTTTAAAAACACGGATAAAGATTTATTTTATAGTAGGTATATTTTGCGTCTCTATCTTTTAAGATTTATGTTTATAGTTCTAATTCATGCTGTGTTACATAATCGTGTATTTAACAACTTGCTTATGTGTACCTATGTATGTGTGAATGATATAAAAAAAAGTTGAGATTTATTGACATTAATCGTGAAAAAAAAACCTCAAACGCACTTTTTAACATTAAATGCAAACACTGAAGTATTTCTAAGTTAAATAAAAAAGTCTATGAAATCCTAACAACTGTCCAAGAAACATAAAATCTTCTAAAGATGGTCACCATTTTCCGTAAAACTTATCCTTACCCCACCATTCCGCAAAAGGATCCGAATAACTTATACATATAAACAACAAAACTAAACAACGAATGGGAATATACAAAATTGGTTCGCCTTTGAACCTCGTGCGGTATGTGTAATAGCATTTCCAAGTTTTTGAACAAAGGACGGTAGGAGCTACGGTCCGCAATATTGGGGCCTGCTGAATTTTAATCATACAAAATATCGAATTCCTTTTCCAATATCTAGTAAGTAAAAAATAATAATTCGTGTAAGTACAGATCAATATTAAGAGTGGAAATATTAAGATTTCCGAAAATCATCAATAACAAAAGCACAATACACAAGTATTGTACTTATTAACTAAAAAATATGATGTTACGAAATAATGTTTTATGTAAGTAATAAATATAATAAAAAGAAATTCATTTCATCATACGCAAATCGGTACAGTAGGTACCATTAGATACAAGGTAGGTACTTATAATAAAATAACATCAACACAGAGTTGGGCAAAATTTAATTTAACTACTGATTACTAACTACGGAAAAAGAAAAAAGAAAGAAAGAAACATTATTTTATTCTTAGTATTTATTTTTCTAGTAGACAAAGCGAGCGGAGCAAAACACGCTAAATATAGTAAATGAATTCCATGCCTTATTCAGCGAAAGATAAATCAGGCATTGAAAACTGCAAATAATTTATCTCTGCAATCAGTAAAAAAACGATCTCCATTTGCAAAGTTTTAATAAAACGCTCACGTTGTCGCAATATGTCCTCCGTAATTAAAACTGCGAAATAAAAGAAAGGAATAAATAAAATTGTTCCCTCTGCGTTAATATTGGCGGTCGGGGTGATAGCCTGAATTAATTGAGACAAAACCTGGGCTGTTGCAACCGCATCATGATAAATTAAAAGTTAAAACCAACAGCATTAAATTTACCATTTTTTATAATTATATAGGTACTTACAGTAGATAAGTTGATTACAATGTTTGCGCATGAATTATATTGGTACAGCAGGTTTGGAATATGTTTTATTTATGCCTTATATTTATTAGCTACTTCATTTTGTTCATTCAATCCAGTATTTATAAAACTTTTTACAAAAAACCCCTAAAATTCATTAATTACTTATATATTATACCAAAGTACATATATTTTTTTAAATTTAAGATTTTTGCATTAACAATGCTATTTTTATACAATAGTAAATAATATACTAGAAAAAATACGACTCGCACCAGATCAATAGTGACTCGGTAGCTCAGCGGTCAGAACATTGGACCGGATATCCAAAGGTCGTGGGTTCGTTCCCGTCTGAGTATTGATCTGGTGCGAGTCGTATTTTTTCTAGTATATTATTTAGAAAAGTACATATATTTTTGAAAAATGATTATACAGGGTGTAACAAGACCTTCAACGAAGCCGAGGTCTACGTATTCTGCCCATCATCAGGACCATTACTGTGCAAAATTATTACTGGGAAACCATTTTGATTTTTGGTGTTAAAAAAGCATTGCATGCATTACCACGCAATGTGACGCGTACAACAGGCCGCGCCTGCAAGTGTATGCTACACAGCTGCGTGCGGCCGAGTTGAAAGGCAGCGTTTATGTGCGTGCTCATGAGATACATCGAATGACGACGTTTTGAAGCCATTGTTTGTTACGAAATACTTAAAATTTTGATAATGTTTTTTTTAGTCAAAAAGTGGAAGTTTTTTTTAGTCGGAATACGTGGACTTTGGCTTCGTTGAAGGTCTTGTTACACCCGTTATTTCGAAAAATTATTAAAAGTCCCCAACAACGCGAGGTAAGCTCACGGATATATTTTATTCCAATTTCTCGTCAAAAGTCTATACAATCTCCCACATTGATTAGTACTCAAGTCAGTGAAATTCAATCTGCCCAATTGCAGATAGCGAGACGTTAGCTTTCTAACAATTATCCTGGGGCGATCTCGAGTTTTTCCTCGCAAATTGATTCCGTGAAGACTAAGGCTAAGTTCATAAGAACAGCAACATTCACCAGTTTAATACAAGAAATAAAGATAAACTTGCCGTTCCAAGATATAGGCTTGCAAAAACGAGAGGTTCATTTATGGGGAAAGGCATAGCCTTTATTAATAATGTTCCACAACAAGTGATTGATCTTCCTTTGCATGAATTTGAAAAACCCTGTTAAAAAAACGCTCATGGGTAAAGGTTATTATAAAGTTGACGATTATCTTAAAGATCAAAATGCGTGGAAATTATGTAACACATAACTTGCTAATATAAGAACTTTGTTGAAGTAATATATATATAAGTCTATGTTGTTGCCAATAATCCTGTCACCCTGTTGTAATTATCTGGTAACGATATATTCAAGTTTGTAAATATCGTTACTTATGGCTGTTACAGCTGATAAGTGTTTTGCGCCCGTTCTTCTTGTCAGCTAAAAAAGTCTGGAACGGGTGGTAGGAAAATATAGACGATTCAAAAGTACTTAATAATTAAGTTTATTTGAATAAAGCTTATTTCACTTTAACTTTCATATATGAACGCGCGGTAGGAGCATTCACATGGTAGCGGCAAAAGGCTTGAAGATAGTCTTTCACTCAAAATAGGATGCACCCAGTATCATCTTTCGCTTCTTCTTCGACGTCTCAATCTTCGGTATAAAATGCATAAACAAATTGCTTCTACCACGTCCATTCTCAGTGATGTTGATGCCAGACTGCCGCGCGTGCACGCTATCATGTGAATGCTCCTACCGCCCGTTCATGTGAACTTAGCCTTAAATTGAAGCTAAAATTGAATAAACAGTGACCACGATCGTCAGGACTATTTACGTAAATCAAGATGACTTGATTACTACATTAGTGTTGTGGCATTTTGCCTTCTTAGTATTAATTTTTAACTTTTATGTAGGTAACTTACAGGTTTCTTACTTAAATAAGACTGAAACTCAAATAGACTGCGTTATTGTTATTTCAGACAGTGAAAGATAAATTCAGTACCGCGATCTTTAGCATCATAAAAAAGTCGGTTGATTGAATATTTGAAAGTCATGGTCAATGCAAAAATTGTCTAACTTTTTTCCTCAATGAATTATCAATGTATGTATTGTACGATTTAAAAATTACGAAACACATAAGTTTATATACTGCGGAGCCCGCAGCGCAGACTGTTATGGCTTCATAAATTAATACTGGAAAGCTGCAACGACATGCCTGGACATTCCAAACTGATTTCATTCAAACTTATTCTAAACTTTACGATGAATGCAATAAAGCATATTTTAGAAGTATATCCAGTGAATCCGTACAAAAGGGAGATAGACCAAATGGACAATTCCTATCAATAATTAATAGTTAGTTTCGGTGCTATTAATACTATCGCTTTGTGTTTTTGTGGGAAGTCAATTAGTTTTCGTACTTTAAGGTAAATTTATATTGTTTGCGTATTACTATAGTACCTATGTAGTATACATTAATTTAAGTTTTGCCATCTCAATAATTAACAAATGTAATAAAAATTATTTTTTATTGTTACAGCATTATAGGGGAAAAACTACAAGGTACTCGTATATGCGCTAAAGATTTTTTGAATCAAAAGTTTAGTATCAGTAAAATAACGCTTTCAATATCTAAAAAACCTCTTTCATCTACCGATCTTACAGTTTTTATCTTACACTCTTTAAACTGATTGTAAATACTATTAAAATGGTATAATATTTTGTAAAAAATATATATTAAGCAGGTACTTACAAGTAACGAAGAAATTAACGTAAACAATTAAAAAACCTAGCTAAAAAATTACAGGTTTCATGGCTATTCAGACTCAGGTAAAACTAAATATTTTAATCCTGACTTTCTTTTATACTCATCAACTTTGTCTAGGGATACAGGTGTGATTTTCATACAAACGAGGTAACTTTGAAGCCTTGGTTTTCTGCCAGGGATGTACCGTGCTGTGATCTGATGATGGCTATCCAGGGAGTGAATGGAGGAGATTCAGATCGCTATACACACCTAACTGATCTGATCAGCATTCTAAAAGATAGAAGGGTCAGAGTTCTCAGTTTCAGGATTTCCATATATGCTATTTTCGTTGTTTTTTTAAACATGTCCTCCAATCTTTTAGAATGCTGGTCAGTACCCTTAGCACGAACAGCTATCGAGAAAAAAAACGCACGTAAAATTACTCGATAGACAATTCTCTATGGAAAATTTCATTTCGCTTATCGGCGATAGATGGCGCTGTCCACATTTCCAATACAAAATTTATCTATCGAATGATTTTACGCGAGTTATTTTTTTCGATAGCTGTTCGTGCTAAGGGTACTGATCAGTTGGGTGTCTCCTCCATTAATTCCCTATGAAGCCATCATCAGATCACATCAAAGTACATCCCTAGCAGGAAACCAAGGCTTCAAAGTTACCTCGTTTGTATGAAAACAACACCTGTATCCCTAGACAAAGTTGATGTGTGTATCTCAATAACAGAATATCTTATTAACAATTAAATAACATTATGAAAGTTATTTTCACGGAAAAGTAATGAAAAGGCTAAATGGTATCTTTCCAAGTAACCGCGAAGTAATACGGTAATCTCGTTCGTCCTATTATATATACAATTCAAAGAACACTTTCTTTGGCAGGAAAATTTGCTTTTCCCTTCAATGGGGTTGGTAAACTTTTCCAAAACTGTTGGGAATTATATATTTTCTGATAGCTTTTGGCTTTGGAGTCAGGAATAACAAATTACGGAATTTTTATAATGCTTCTTTTAATTTAAATAAAAATTTAAATTTTTCATTTACAGCATAGTACAATAAATCACTGTTACGGCTGTGCGTAGGTTATGCCTTTGCTCCAAAGACTTTCTATGTTGTTTGCTCAAAACAAAAAAAAACAAAGGTATGATTACTCTTTGTCACTGTCTGTCAAATCCATAGATATAGTATGTCAAATCTGTCAATCAGTTTTTTAAATCAGTAAATGCAAAGGAACTTCGTGTTCAGCCGTATGTTTGATATTTTATCGCGATAATAATATAAAAAAATATATTTAGTTAACAAGATAAAATAAAAAAATCATAATATTATTTTCTTTATTCTTCAAACTTGTGCTATCAAAAAAAAATATAAAACAATTCTCTTCGAAAAAGTTTACCAACCCCATTTACAAGAATAAATTACAGAGAGATGATGCGGTTATTGCAAGAGATGTAGTTATGCTTAGCCTCAAAAGGCTGCTGATTTTTATTAACACGATCTGCTAATAAAAATTGCTGATTTTATTTCTTGGTTATACGAGTATGACCCTATAGATACACGCTAAAATATATTGTGTAAAAGTTAAAATCCGGGAAACTACGTTAGCGATAGTGCCTAAAAAAACGAGTCACGTGCTAATGTTTACCCTTAATAAGTTTATGGAATATTTCAAACCTTGGCATGTGTTTCTTAGTAAATAGCATTTTTGAAAGTACATAAGCTCGTGGTCTGTTAAAGCTTAATAACAAAATTACTTTTAAATAATTTGTTTTGCTCAATAATATTTTCCAATTCTAATTCAATACGAACCATTTATTTCAACAGCAGGCTCGTTTACACAAAGCCCTCGGAAAATTAATGGGAAACAATTTGCGGTTAAATACGATGTCGTGTGATTGTTACCCAAATTTGTGGGAAATTAATTTCGCATTCGGCTGTTATAACGCTGCATAAATCACGCGACAAAAGACTGTTGCCTGTACATATAGGTGATTTCTGAAGCAAGACAGAATAGAGCTACAGAAGTAAGCATATAAAATATTGATAAAGTATATCTGTTGACTTACGATTTGCAGCGTTGCATTAAGAATCTGAAAGAGTCGGTAATTTGGGAAAGTTACGTTTGAATTAAAAAAAAAATAAAGCTCTAGAGAACGAGTCTTACAATGTCACCATATAAGTGAAATCACACTAACATAATATACTCATCAACTTTGTCTAAGGATACAGGTATTATTTTCATACAAACGAGGTAATTTTGAAGCCTTGGTTTTCTGCCAGGGATGTACCGTGCTGTGATCTGATGATGGCCATCCAGGAAGTGAATGGAGGAGATTCAGATCGCTATACACACCCAACTGATCTGATCAGCATTCTAAAAGATTGATGGGTCAGAGTTCTCAGTTTCAGGATTTCCATACATTTTCATGCTATTTTCGCGGTTTTTTTGAACATGTCCATTAATCTTTTAGAATGCTGGTCAGATCAGTTAGGTGTGTATAGCGATCTGAATCTCCTCCATTCACTCCCTGGATAGCCATCATCAGATCATAACACAGTACATCCCTGGCAGAAAACCAAGGCTTCAAAGTTACCTCGTTTGTATGAAAATAACACCTGTATCCCTAGAAAAAGTTTATGTGTGTACCTACTACACTAGCTAGTAGAACGTAAAACGATCTCTAAATTAAATAAAATATTACGTCTCATTTTTTTCGTCGTCTTATTTTAGTTTTGGCAATTCACTCCTCTTCAGGGGATACTTTTGCCAGTTTTAAGTGTTGGGTAAGTTTCAGCGGTATTGTTTCGATTTGTATTGGAATGCAGGTGCATCGCATTCCAATGCTTCTTGGAGCATTTGGCACCATGTATTTCAGTCAGTTTGCTCGGTAAGCTCTGCCGAGGTAGTCACCACTACAATAAAAGTCTCAGCTTCATACCACCGAGATCGTGCCTATTTTAATGATTCCACATCTTAATTAGTTGCGTAGACACTTTGTAACACAAAATTACACCAATCAGGCACAATAGATATCTACTATGAATTAATTTGCAAATAATTAAAATAGCCATCGAACTGAACTCGATAAAATGGCGCCAAAAACTCCCGATTACATCTTATTTTGTTGTTTTCATAAAAATTCAAACAAATGAGCATCAGCATTCGTACCTGCTCTAGGTACTTTTGCTTTCTAACAAATGAAAATCTACACACAGAACATTGTTTTTTTATACTCAAAATGAGTTCGTTCTTTTTTTATCCCAGGAAAGAGGTTTTATTGCCAACTACCCCTTCATAATTCATAAGCAATTACAAGTCCGCAGGCGACAATTTACGGGCGACACTTTAGTGGCGACATTAATATCGCGATCGGCTACAATAACGGGCGACATGAATCAAGGCGACAATGGCGACGAGGTGTTAATGCGCCACAATAGCTTGGAAACACATTTTAAAGCCAAATATTACGCTTCGGAGATTTATGAAGGAAGTCCACTGTTCCTACGCCGGAATTTGCCGTTTAATTTATTTGTTTTAAATTAATTTTAGGTTATGATTTAGTAGTAGAATTAAAATAGCAATAATTTCAGTCATTTTTCTTGCACATCAAAGCATAATATATGTGGTTATTACCCACATATAAAATAATACTTCGCTAGTTTGATTTATTTATCGCCCTTACGTAAACGTTGTATAAACGTTGTATTTACTAAGTTAGCAGTACTTTGGCCATGTCACTAGGCGGGGTAGCGACTCCATAGAGCGGCTGGTCCTACAGGGCAAAGTAGAGGGAACCAGATCGCGTGGCAGGTCACCGATGCTCTGGACTGACCAAGTGAAATCCGCAGTGGGACACCCTGTATCTGACTGCGCCAGACAGTCAACCGAGAGAGATGGCGGGAGATCCTGCGGAAAGCTATATCCGCCTCTACCACCGACGTGGACGCCTCAACGTGACCACGACCGCTCTGCCAAGAGCGAAACGATGAAGAAGAATAGTTACGCTTTTGTTTCTTTTTTCTATTGTTTTTTATTATTTTAGTTTGATTTGATAGAGAGTAACCATTGTTTATCTATACTATACATACACGAAATATAACCCTATGTCCGTAGCTTAGTTCTTTTCATGCTAAATAGTTGTTAAAAAAGTATATTCAAGTAAGTATCATAAAAGAAGTCAAATAGGTATAAAGAGGAAGAAGAAAATGTAAGAATTTCATATTTAAAGTAGATTTTCATACTTTTATAAGGTATCAAAGGCAGCGTAAATGTATTTCGTAATCAAATCTCGAACTTCATGTTTGAAACTCCAATAAAACTCATTCACTAATTAAAAGGACACCTATTTCTAAACCATTCGCAATCGGCTAAAAGCCAGCTGCGGACTTCCATAAAAATATACCAACGTCAGACGGTAAGTGTCTCATAACCGTTCGCTTTTACAAGTTGGGTGCGAAGTGGTCTCACGTGTAAGCGCGGCAGAAATGGGCGAAACGTTTTAGCGAGCGACTGGCGCACCTGCGACCGTCTTCAGAATAGAGAACTTTTAATTAGGTAACTTTTGATGAGCTATGAGGTTTCTTTGGAAGTTCTGGTTTAAGGCCAATATATTCCGAAAACTCTGTCTCTGTCTTTTTCTTTACGTGTGAAGAGTAATGAAAATAACCACACTTTTTCATTTGTTTTCAATGCTTTTGTTGTTATTTTGAGCATAAAGACACTTTTTGAAAAGTAACCATTGAATATTCTTCTATATGTCATTACCTATTTTTCTATATATTTTTAAAATAATCAAGATCGTTAATGAAACTTCAACATAATATTTTTATCTGCCCAAAATAAAGAATATTTGATTGTTTATCGTTGAATCAAACATAGGCCAAATTCGATAATTTGGAATATAATAGGTACCTTAAATAGGTACAATCGACAACTCACGTGCGTTACCACTGCCAAAAATGCGTGTGCGTATAGCGATTTTAACCTTAAGAGTGGAGCGGAAGCGTTGTCAATAGTACTATGAATGTATACGAAGCATTTCTATGTTTATCCGCATACATTGTAATAAGTTCATAAAACTCGCAAGAAGCGCTCATGGCGGAACTTGACAGACTGATCTTACTCGATCACGTTTGTTAAGCAACGCTCGGTCCGGCCAGGTGTTTACAACTGAGCGCTTCCGTGCTTCGGAGGGCGCGTTAAACCGTCGGTCCCGGCTGTTGTCATCTGATAACAGTCGTTAAGCCAAGTTAGAGGCCTTACAGGCGGCTTGATAAACTCTAACACCAGAGGTGGCCACTATTCCTCATTCGATGAAAGAAAGAAGTTCATAAAACTCAACTTTTTTGTTTTCAATCAAACAAACGAAAATTAGAGTCGTAAATAAGAATTTACTAATTATAGACTCAAAAGCAACGCAAAAATCACAGCCCATAGTTATGATTTCAAAAAAATATGATGTAAGCAATACCGAGAATTTTGCTTCACAAGGGCATTTCAAGCAGCATTTAATTTTTTCCATGAAGTATGAAATCCAATACGAGCATGCCATCAAAAGTTTAATGAGGATGCTGTTATAGACAACAGATCTGTTTCACGGCAAAAATAAAATGGTATCCGTCATTCTCAACTTTTAACGAGCGAAATTGCGGGTAAGGAAGAAGATGCAAAACTGTTCGAGAAGAGTAAATATCTAATACAAAATATATCGTAGTCAGAAGAGCCACTTGGAAAAAATCACATGTTTCCGTCCACACACACGTAGACATAACGCACAGGCAGTTTCAGGCTAACCCAGACCCCAATCGCGCTAATTTCAACGATAAAATCAAAGCTCAATCGTTACCGTTTCAGTACCGTACAGAAAAATAATTGTATAAGGCAATGTCTAGAGAGCCTAGGATGCCAATCTTGGACATTTTAAATGCGAATTCTAAAGCTAAACCAATTATTTTTAGATAAATATAACATAAATGACAAGGTAACGGTTTTAAATTTGCGTGATTGAGCCCCATGGCAGTTGGGAGTTCCTAGCCCAACAAATGAAGAAAATGTCAAAAGTATTTTTAAAAACGGCCATAGCTTGTTAAATATACAGACCTTTTATTTTGTGCCAGTGCCAGTACTACATTTCTTCTTCTTATTTTTGTAATGGCAATCTACTCCTCTTCAGGGAGTAATTTTTGCCAGTGTCAAGTGTTAAATAATTCAGTGGTATTGTTTCAGTTTACATTAGAATGCGGGTGCATCGCATTCCAATGCAATTACTCGGTTAGTTCTGCCGAGGTAGCCACCACTACAATAAAAGTCTCAGCTTCACACAACCAAGATCGCACCTATTTCAATTATCCCACATATTATTCAGATGCGTAGACACTTGTACCACAAAACTGCACCAATTTTAAGACACAATATCACAGTTGTTTCTTTGCACAAAATCGACACTAAACTATTATTATCAATCTTAATTTTTTTGAACTCTCTTGCAGTTTCTAACTTAAAAATATTACAAACAATATTTTTTAAAAAAATAATGATACAAGACATACAAAAATATTAAACAAAAGGATTATTGTTTGTATATATACGTCAGAAATTTAAGAGGTCTTAAGGTCCCACTAGTTCCATTGACTCAGTCCCATGATGGGAAAGGTTATGTCCCATGAGTCTAATGGGACCACTGATACTAATAATTATATTTTTCAATTATTTTCCAGTTATTATTTCCCATGGGATTACTGTTGGAAGTTACTCCTGATGCAATCGAGATCGAGTTCCAATCGAGTAAACATCTAAACGGTACGAACCACCAAGATTTTGACGTTTATTCCATCCTGATGTGAACTCGATTCTGTCAAGAGTAGGGGGGACTGATGAGAATTAAACAAAACCGCAACGCTAATGAGCTGCGCCCCCAGGTGGACTTTATGCACATAAAAAAAAATCCATTGAATAATTCCAAACAAGTGCAATCAAAGAGAGCAAACATGTTCGCAGTGTAGGGGATGCAGGGGAGAATCAATAAGTCACCCTCTGCGTCCGATCGAAGGATGCCGCTGATCTTGAATTAATTTGTCTCTAATACTAATAGATTCCTACATATTGCGTAATAAGGTTACTTTTAGCTTATCTTTATTATTAACATTATAAATGCGAAAGTCAATTTGTTTGTTTGTTACGCCTCCACGTCTTAACTACTGACTGAATCGATCATCATGAAATTTTACATACACACATTACATACACAACTGTGGTGGATCAGCCTAAAATGCTAGGCAATAATTATACTGCAGTTACCATACAATCACAAATGCATAACATAACATGCCACTTGCTCTGGAAGACCTAAAATTAAACTATGCTTCCTTCAAGCAATCGAGAACAACTTTTTGGCTATTATAGTTTGCTAAATTATATTGGTATATAACACCATCGCGCGATCGTCCATTATTCCTAGCGTTGCGTCTTATTCTTCGCTTCTTTTTTTATTAATGAGACCCAATTGTCTCCCTACGAGGACAATACCACCACTAGGGACATATAGATCGGTGTCCATATATTCCCTGCGCGCAAATTACATGACTTGTTCTGCCCTGTCCACCCTCCCATTTGATGCGTTGACTTGACATCTGACTTATGTAGCTGTTACCGTCATGCAACCCCTGATTGCTATAAATAGGGATTCGGTTGAGTATCCGATATACAGTGTTATTTGTAAAATACCAGCAATCTCGTAGGAGTAGATTAAACAACGTTAAAGTTTACACAATACTAAATAATATACTAGAAAAAATACGACTCGCACCAGATCAATACTCAGATGGGAATCGAACCCGCGACCTTTGGATATCCGGTCCAATGCTCTGACCGCTGAGCAACCGAGTCACTAGTGACATCGCCGAATTTCTTCTAGTATATCCTACTCTTACGCTGCAAGCCAGCGTTATTTCACCAATGTAAGGAATTACCTCGACATTCAATTGAAATATCTTTCCAGATATTTGGCAATCGATTAAGATGAAATAGCTATATAATTTTTGAATTTGAGATTCCCGTCTGAGTATTGATCTGGTGCGAGTCGTATTTTTTCTAGTATATTATTTAGTATTGTGTAAAAATAGCATTGTGAATGCAAAAATCTCAAAAACGTTAAAGTTTGTTCACGATTTTCTGAAACACACAAAAATAAACTACTTTTCATACAAAACTCGATCAGCTGTTCGGGCGTTTGGATGGAAAGTCGATATTTTTGTCTTTATTCGGAAAAGTCGTAGATGAAATGTTGTTGTTTATGATGTTAGTAATCTACGAGGTTGTTGGTGTTTTACAAATAACCCTGTATTTACTGTCCCTGTATGGTTGCTTGTGCATGTGTGTTTGTATATGATTGGTATTGATAAGATAATCATGTATGAACTTGATAAGTACACAAAAAGTGGCCTTAAATTTTGATACGCTTTCCCAGCTACCATACATAAATGTTTCTAAAGTCAAAAATCATATATTTAAAAAAAATCGAATACTATTTTATGAAATCGTAAGGTGTCGCAGCGGAAACGGAAGTGTCTGCACCTAGCGATGGCCGACACAATGATAGCAATTACTTTAGTTACTTGGACTTGATATTTTGTCCTATTGAGTTTAAAAATGTATTGTATTAGAAAGAAAGATAGATACTTAGATAAAGAACGACTGTGAAGAAATAAAAAAAAAACTTTTGTTTATATTAACTAGACGAAGAGCTGTTCTTGATTAAATTTTATTTTCAACTATTGAACAATATGTGTTTTCCGATAGGTAAAATCTAGGGCTAGGCTAGCCCTTAAGCGATTAGTAGGTAGATAAAACAATTAGGTGATTAAATATAAGTATCAGTGGCAGTCAGTAGGTACCTATTATTCATTAACAAGACCATATAAATGTGATGCATTATCTCGTCATGACTAACATTTTTTTTGTCTTCAATTATAATATCCTTCTGAGTGCGTTTCGTTTCATAAAATCATTAACCACGCCATTTTCCTCGCCACTAAAAGCCGTTAAGCAACCATGATGGTTGCATTTCGAATTCCGAATCAACTTTTGTCATTCATACAGGGTTGTCCACTGTTTAGTTTAAAACTTAACTTTATTTAATGTTTTTTTTTTTCAAGTTTTTAAATAAAATTTATTTTGTTAGTAACAATATTGCTTAAAACTTTATCATCAAATACGAAGCAATAAAAGCTTATTTTATTGACGATTAAATAAAATTCTGGATAGTTAAAAAAAATACTGGAATTATAGTACAGATCTCTACCTACCCATTATCTCAGTAATGGTTATAACCTAAATAGTTTTCTATTCATTGCTAGATTTCAACATTTCAACGTTTTCTGCGGCATCGCAAAAAACCAGGCTATGCAACTCCCTAAAGACAATCTCTTGGTCGAGTCGAGAAAATTCTGGCTAAAACAGCCAGGACTGAGACACGCCAAATCCTTGGTAGAAGGCTACTCACAAAAACGGACGAATGAGCTTATACAGCTCAGTAGATCGAACGTTACCGCGACTGTTAGAGCCCTAACTGGACACTGCAAACTAAACAGACACCTATTTCATATGAAATTGAGTGATACTGACATCTGCAGATATTGTAACGAGGAGCAGGAAACGCCCAAGCACCTCTTATGTGACTGTGGACCTCTAATCCACAGGCGTAGTATCCATCTGGGACGACATGTTATCGACCCGGAGGAAATAAAAACTCTTAAAACCAGGAAGATTCTCGACTTCTTGGAAGCCGCTGGGCTCAAAGAGTTACTATAATTAGGTGGCGAGTTACAATAGATCTTTTAGGTCGCAGTGACTACAGCCTCATTTCGAGCTGCATAGCCCCTAACACTCAAATAATAATAATAGATTTCAACATTTGCTTGCAAGATACTTCTTTTTAATTATATACAAACCCTTTGTACTAACCCTATCATTTACATTTAGGGCCGCAAGCGGTCGCCTCGCAAGGGCCCGTACGCCAAGTAAGTGCCCTGTAATGGATATTACTGTTTGACCCTTTACGAAAAGGGGGTCTAATGTGTGTTTTCACTATAAAGGCATGTTACAGCTAATTCGGTCGGAGAATTTGCATGTGATTCACATAAGCGGAGTTCGGAGTAATTTTGATGGTGTTCTTAGCGATATCATTTATTATACTGCTCAAAACGAAAATAAGGGCCATTATATAATTTTTCATACAAAAGAGCTAAGTTCTGAAATGTATTTTTCAGATAAATTCAATCTATCTGACTTTACTGTCGAATTTACTGTATAATTTCATAGATTATAAATTAAAAATTTAAAAATCCCGCGACACAAAAAAGCTAACTCTTAAAAAGTTAAAAATAATATCATTAAGTCAATAGATCTATGAATAAAAATTCACATTCGCAAGTCGATTTGTCGAGCTTTCGAACATCATCAAATTCAAATAAAATCAGATGGAATTTATAAGAAAAAAAAGCCCTTTTGTTTTGGAAAATTATATGGTGGCTCATAATTTCTTTTGAGCAGTATATAAAATCATATCATAATCAATCGTATAATGAAATATAATATAAAGATTTTATTCACAATAATTACATTTGATTATTACATTATTTAGTAAGGCCCAATAGTTCGAAATCAAGTTCAAAAAAGCCGAATATAAGAGGGCAATATGATAATTAACTATTTGAACTAATTTAAAATAGTTAATTATCTAAACAGTGTCATTATGTTTTATGGTAATATTATTTTATATAGCTCAAAACTACTAATTAGCTTTTGTGTATTTCGGTTTATTATTCTGTACATTTGACTTTAATTATAGCTCGTGTAAATAAACCGAGACCCTTTAAGGTAAGCGCAGGGTACTTTGATCTCCTCTGTAACTCCCAAGTTTAATGTAAAAGTTATTATGGCAGAACATCATCAACTTGCAAACTAATTAAGTCAGTATTTGTAGCATTGAGTTAGTATTTATTAACTGTATCATTTAAGGAATATGATTTTACAAATAAAAGTCACTTAAATAAATTATTTTCAATATTTGAAAGTGTCATAATGATGTTTTATATTGGATACTTTTTACACCTTGCCGAATTTTGTTGTTAAAATTTGTAGTAACCACAATGCCGCAAGTTACAAAATCTACAAAAAGTCTACAAATCTTTGCCTATAGTAGTGCTATCATATAAAAATAATGGTGCATTCTCAGGCACCCCACGCACTTCCCGCCATAAGAGCCAGATGTCAGCACTGCACACGCACCTACTCAAACCTCAGACACCTCTAGATGTTTCACATCACAGCCAATTGACGCACTACTTGAAACCACCCTGTGTCATATTGTTGGTACACAGATGCTTTTGAGAGCTTATTCTTATGCGTTGAGAATTTTAATTTTACGAATTTCAAATAGGTATATTTGGGTTTTTAACAATCCACCAACATTACGTAAATTCCTTTTTCCTGTTTCCTTTACTAAAATTGGTTGCAATTGCAATACGCAGGAGTGTTAACGTATTATGTCTCTGGCTATATTGTGTCTGGTAAATAGTTTTCGATTATGAATAGAACGAAAATTTCATTAGAAATCACTATTATTACTAGTCTCCTAAAAGTGTAATAAAACCTTTTGAAATAGATAAAAAGTCATAAAGTTTTCGCGATGTGATTTCTAAGCAATATTTCTCAAACAGGAAATGCAATAAGTCTGTGAAAATAGAAATTTTATTGAAGTGAAATAGAATTTCGGACGTGTAGTTTAACATCGGTACAAACTTGGGGTGTGTCTCCCTGCCTTTTATCAATGCTTTTTTATTTACAACACTGTACGAATAGAATCACGTTGATATATTTGATATAATTACCATAGGGTTGAGCAAAAGTTTTAGTAAAAAATTCAGTATAAACTGATTTGTTTAGTCAAGTAAGGGCTGATTTTTCAATGCCTAGATAGAGCTTTATCCGTTTGATAGCGTATTATACTGCCAAATTGTAAATGTTTGTCATTCATTTGTCTGTCACATTTTTGAATGACTTTATTAGATTTGGTTAATATTTGAACTGACTGATATCTGTTATCTGAGGATTGAAAACCAGCCCTTAGGGCGGATTCGTCCAAACTCCAATATAAACGGGAATAACTATACCAAGAATACATCTATTCTACGATTTTTTTCTTGAGTAAAGAAATGGTCATTTTTCCATGCAATCCAAAGATAAGTTACTCTTGGGATTCTTATTCCTTCATTAGTGAGTGAATATGTGAATGAACGTATTACCCGGCCAATTGTCATTGTTCTATAAACGAACTATTTAAAAGGCAAAGTCTTGTCAACTTTATTTTGTCGCCTTAGACGTATCAGTAGCGGTCAAAGTCAAATGTCAAACAAATGTCACTGACATACGGCACGCGGACGCCATTAAAATGTTCGCGGATTAACTCTGTTATTCCCCGCGAAATGATGGTATAGTGACTATTCCTGAATAGGCAAAATACTCTGAGAATAGTATGTGGTAAAACGTAATTTCGGTTTACTCTCGAATAACTGGTCATTTTATCTAAGAATAACAGTTATTCTCAATTGGTTGAATCCGCCCTTAATCAAATTAGTTATTATACCTTAGTTAATATTACTGAAATGAAAATTCTATGAATAAAATTGTTCAAGTAGGTAGGTGATGTAATTAAAACAAACATTTTCAAATCGCTTCAATACCTCTAACAAGATTGAAAGATAATACTCCTTATAGCTCATATATTGTACATTTTGCAAGAAGTGTACATTTTTAGAATTGTACATTATGCTACATACAAAAAATAGATCTACAAAAAAAGAGGTTTCGTTCGTCAACACTCCAAACGAGATAATATTCCAACAAGTTTAGCGATACATTCTCAAGTGATACGAGTGCTCTCGATGCTACGCGCTGTATCGCTCTACAAATAACATTTCAAAAGCTTCTTGTACGTGAGAAGCTTCAATGGATACCGACAAATTTAATTTACAACGGAAGTGGATAACTCTTTGGATATTTACTTCGTTTTGGTGGTAAAAAGCCTACTTTTTACGAAAAATAAATACGATTAGTGAACGAGATTTGTATTATTTCTGAAAATTTTATTCAAAGTGCACACTCTTTACAGTTTACAGTTCCTGAAAGTTTAATTTCGTTTTAACCGAGTCAGCTTCGAAATGCATTTATGTCTTTAAGAATACCTAAATCAGATAGTATGTTTGCTTTATATTAACACGTTGGTACTTAATTATTGATTCATTTAACGTAAAAAATTGAGTTTGCCTATGTTTTATGCTTGTTGACATTTAAATAACATCGAAGTTTTGTCGTTTTTCGACCCATTTTTCTTTGGCAAAAATGTTTAGAATACTCATATAAAGGGGATAAAGAACCGCAAAACGACGGTGTATAGTACGAATTATTTATTTGTGATTCAAGATTATTCAGAGTCATTGTTGATATCACAGTTTGATACATCCAATCCAATGGCAATCCTGTATCGAATATTTACAGTAGCAATCTCCTTCGCGAAACGTAGGAACGCTTAGAAAACCTCTATTCAAGGTAGGAAATCTAATCGTTCCGGGAATTGGGAAATATTGCTTCTGTAGAGGCACGCTTCTGGCATTCAAATGGTAATAGCGGGGAAACACGACCGATATATTTCTACGGAATTTCACTTTCCTTCAATGGAATACGTTATGGTGTTTAATGATGTAAGGAAATGTAATTTTGGTGGTGTATTTGTTTAGGTTAGATTGCGATTTGTTAGAGTTTTGGAAATAAAATATCCGAAAAACTAGGACACAACTGGAAGATTCAACTCAAATGCTTATTTTTTTTAGAATGACATTAGTAACACTAAAAGGATGAGTATGAGGTATGAGAGTACTGAGAGAGTATTCAATACATGAAAATAGTTCGTCAAAATGTCAAAGTTTCATTCTCAGAAGGTAGAAAACTTTATCACTTCTTAGATTCAAAATCTTACCTGGCTAAGGCTATCCCCTAAGCTGCCATCATCCGCCGGCCTAAACAGCTGTTCCTTCATCAGGTCCCGCGGCCTCCGCCTCTCGGTGGCCTCCCGCATGGCTTGGCTCTGCAGCCTCTCGAAGAACTCCCTGGCCTTCAGTGGAGGCGGCTCGTCGTCCGGAGGAGGGGGAGGCGGCGGAGGCAGCCGTGTGCGGGGGGAGCTGGAAAAAACAAAAGGTTCCTAATTTAATCGATCAACTGTACTTTTGAATATAAAAAAATCTATTTTTACCCTATAGTACTCACGGCAATACAATTTGTAAATAGATTTTCTGTTATAATTGTGAAAACTAGTGAAATTTCATGAAATGATGAATGAAACGGGAAATACCGTAAATACGGGTAATTGGATTCATGGTGGTAGGTACCCTTTTGATTTAGTTAAAGGCTCCAAGAGACCGTAGTCTTTATTTGATGTTATATATATATTCAACTAGATACCTCCACTTGTTCTTGAGGAAAAGGCTCTTGACAGACAGAAGAACAACCAACTGTGGCCCTACCATGAGTTGATGCAAATTGTTTTCGATACCGTAAACTATCGTTTTCCCTCTTTCATTCGCAATGACTATGAGCAGTATATCCGATAGTTTACGGTAGCGAAAACAGTTTGCATCAACTCATGGTCTACCACGAGTTACCAGTGGCGAAGGGTAAAATTATGGCGAAGGTAAGCCGCTCTACAAAAATGTTGTGAACTGCATAGTGGATCAGTCTAGTTGGATTTGTAAAAGGTAAGCCGATGAGAATCGGCTTGTATGGGACCCTTCGCCACTGTGAGCTACTGATCCTTAAAGGTTCCTTCATTTTGAGGATTAAACCTTAAGCAGGGTACTCATCTAGCTGTGTAGCATGTAATGTATCAGATACTGTATCATGTGAGTACATAGGCACGAGCCTGCTGCTCGCTGCTCGCCCGTGGTTCGCAGGGAGATTGCAGCAACCCGCCGAGTGGCGGTATCACTGCGAGCACAAAGGTGGCTCGAAGTATGATCCGGGAGCTTGCAGCTAGATACGTGATGACCGTGGACGAGCCGTATTCACTTGAAGGTTAGATACATTACATGCTACGTCACATGCTACATGGCAGGTGAGTACTCTGCTTTAGAAGCTTGGACTTGGTATTCCCGTTACCTGCGTATGAGCGACCGCTCGTCGTCCTCCGTGGAGCGCTCGTCATGGTCGGAGTCGGAGCTGCGGCTGTCGCGGCGCCTCACACCTTGCAGGTGCGGCTCGAGGAAGGTCGCATTTCTGAAAGAGGAACAAAGAGTTTTAGCCGAGGCACAGGAACTAAGCAAAGCTTCACTGTATGGCCACGGGAAGCGGCGATTGGCGATGCGAAGAGCGAATTTTGCCGCGAATTCGCATGGAAAAGAGAATTGCTCGTCATCGTTTCGCCGTTTGCTGCTTCGCGTTGGCATGTGGTTGCGCTGCAAATTAGCGCAGCAAAGTTCTAACAGCGAAACTGTTATTTTAAATGGTGCTTGGAGCGGTTGCAATCCCAAGGCCTTAGTTTTCTGCGAATATGACAAAGCTGAATATTTTTTTTACGAAACATTATGTAATTTTTCGACGCCATTTATGGATACCATTTCAAATTAAGCTTTCTCTAACATATTTATTTTCATGGAAGTCAAAATAAAAAGTTACCCATTTCGTACTTATGAATCACGATATCTTGTATCTATTGTGGTATCACCGTAAACACTTCACTAGCGTCACTCGTTTAATTGATTCCATACGTAGCTCTAATTAAGTTTCAATTTATCACCGCACAGTTTATGGCCCCATCTCGATTATATACCGTCGAGTGGTGTGGCGACTACCAGCGTTAAGCCGGCGCGGCGTCCAGCATTGCACATGGGCCGATGTAGGGTGACTACTGCTTCATGTCAATAATCTACCACCAGCAACACTTTGAGCCTAGTTTAGGCTCTGGATAGCACTTATTTGGCCCCATAGTAAAAGTTGCTTGTAATCATGAGTGGAACCATCCCACTGCGGGAACCAAATGATTAAAATTTCAGCTTGTATAGTAAAGGTAATTGGGAATTGCTGTAAGTATATTACGTTAGTTATACTTTCAGAAATAATTTTATATTAACATCAGGATTTTTTATACTTTGATCTAAACCCAAAAGCACCAAACGTAGAAACGTACAAAGAATATGTAAATTCCTCGATGATTTTTGGAAAGCTGTACGATCGTTCGGAGTAAATGAAACGCGCAGCATTATGATTATTGCGGATTCATTTTTCAGAGCATTGTATTCTCTTTGAAAAAACAATGAATACGTAAAACAAATACATCTGGTGCATGTAAAACAATAGCAACTACGTTTTATTCGAATAGAAGAAAAACAAAGTCATGACTCAGCTGAAATGAGCGGTTTTCTGACAGCTGAGAATTTTAGTTTATCTTTATGTTAATAGATGGCGCTATTCAACTAGGTAGGTTTTTTTTTTATTTTTCCTAGCAGCTGAGTAAACTGGCAAAAATTATTTCCTGAAGAGGAGTAGATTGCCATAACAACGTCAAAAATTGGCATTGATCCTTTGCTTTTTTTCTTAAAAAGTTACGTACTTAGTTGAACAACGACATCTAGCCGTCTTTTAGGTACTACTTTTTTTTAAACTACGTTTTGAAAACCGCTCATTCTTTTCGAAGTAAGTTATCATCGAAAGGGGAGATTTAATCACACCAATGTTACCGTAAAAGTCTGGTCACCCGGCCTGCTCTGGGCAGACTAAAGGGACATTAACTAAGATTTATACGGCCCGCTCACCACCTACTCGTATTAATTAAAAAGCAACACACGACGCGACGCGAGTGCGTCCGACGTACCGAATTACTTTCGTTCGTGTTGCGAATTTGTCGAAAAACTTCGGCGAAATATTCGCGAAAAAGGAAGGGTGACGTTCGAGATCCTTTTTTCTGGCGTTTAGCGGTTTTTATTTTTATTTATATTTAAATTGTCTGGTCATTTCAGCACCTTGGTCGTTTTATCACTTTGGTCATTTCAACACCTTGGTCCTACCTAACGCCCCGAAAGGTTGAATAACTCTTCAACAGTTTTCATTCTTTCTGTAAGTTTTAAAATCCATTTTTGCTCAAAGTGGCCACTTTTGGCAATTATGGATTTTAAAACTTACAGAATGAATGATAACTATTGAAGAGTTATTCAAAAAATATCGGAGACAATTTAAGAGATTATTACATGAGCTTTTTTAAATGTTCACCTGGTTTACGATTAATAAAAATAAATGTAGTGGCGTCGCTAGTTTCACTACCACCGTGCTTTAAGTGGAATAGGTATGTTTTCAGTGGAATTTCGGCCAAATAGTTCTCATTTTTACTAAATTGTAGTAGTAGCTCTAACCTTTCTTTTAATACATAGGTATTTAACACACTATAACAGATACGAACGCGGTTTTATTAAAGGTTACTTTTAAGATTATTTACCCGGTTTTAATTGTTATTTAGAAGTAAAGAAAAAGTTCTCTTGATTCGCAACTGGCTGCGAACAGACAATAACTGGTTACGAATCGTAGTTGCGAAAACGGCCGGAGGGGAATAAACATTAGTGTAGTGTCAATTTTTTTTTTATTTAGTTTATTTTTGTATAAATAAAATAAAAAGTAAGTAACACATTTTAACTTTTTTCCACATACGGTACAGGTGATTCCGGTTAAAACGTCAAAGTTAAAACGTAATCTGTCAACTTAACCCTTTATTCGCGACCGTCCCCGAAGGCTTCCAGTTTCGTATTAAAAACGGCCGTAATAACATCGTCGCTCGTTGACGCGGCGACAACCAATTTGTTTCCCGTCCGTCGCCGATATCACACGGCGGTGGCTACCAACATGTTATGATTTATGCGCGAGTTCGTTACAACGAGGAGGTTTACTTTCCAGGCAATTTAATAGGTTTCAAGTCCTTTTTAGGCTGCGGGGTTCGTTTTTATAACAAAATACCCGACGATGTCACAGCTCTGACAGACTCTAAATTCAAAATGTTCATAAAGAAAGCTTTAATAAAGAAGGCCTACTATATAAAGTTGCCGATTATATTGCAGATAAATACGCGTGGAAATAGAATCTTTGCTCTGTGCTCATGATTTACACCCACTGGCTATAAATGAATAAGTTGTAATATAAGTAAACATAGATTTACATCAATTTGTTTGTCATATATCTTGTCTTGACATCGATAAGCGCCTGTAAAGGTTTACATCGAATAAACATGATTTAATTTGATTTGATTTATTTTCTACTGAAAATTATTATTCATTTGTCATGAAATTGTCATTTATCTCAGAAAATTTAAAAAAACAGAGGCAAAATAGATCAAACTGAGATTCAAGTCAGATTGTTCTCGTTTATAAAAGTAAAAGTAAATACCTACTTCAAAGTACCTACCTAAGTACTTTTCATCAATTATAATATTTCCTGCTTAATTAATTTTTATCGAGAATATAATCGTATTTTTTTCTAAAATTAGGAACGAGACAGGTAATTGGGTCTTTAAAAATTTAAGACTCATTTATTTAAAGAAATAGTAGGTATATGTATACTTAAATGTAAACAGAGAAAATACCTCTTGATTGTTTACAAATCGATCGACAGGACTGTTTTATAGAACACAAAGTTTCGTCTCCTAATTGGATGTCTGTTGACCCCAATACTGTTTGTACTTTAATTTGTCTTTGAACTCACTTCCAATTAAACTATACGTTTGATCAGAAAACGGTCCGTAAATTGACAAACCATTTTAAACGTGGCTATAAAAATATCAACGTTTATAAACCATTATGATAATCTAAAAATATAATAATGTCATTTGTCTACAAAATCTGAATAACATACAATTTGGCTACTTTTTAACGCACAAACGCAAGGTCTACAGCTCACAGAGCCACTAGTAATAATTAAGGTGCTATATTAAGTATTTACGAAGAAAATATAACTTGTACGTACACAATCTTAACATTATCAGATAAGAGTTTTCATTTTTTTTATTATGTTTCATAAAATTCTAAAACATAAAGACCTAGTATTTGCTATGAACTATTTTTGTATGCGTCATATTTTGTTGTAATGATTTTTTCTTAGTTGGCGGCACTAATGGAGGCTCGATTAATGATGGTGTGAAGTTCTGTAATTTAATAAAAAAATGTTAGAAAATTTATCAACCCGTCAAGCTAGACAAAATGAAGCACAATAGATAGTTGACTAGGTATATAAGGTACCTACTTAATTATGTAAGTGATAGTATGTTTAGTATGTTTTTTAATGATTTTATTGTCTTTAGTGTGATTTTTGTAATTTGTATTTTTTAATAATGGGTCTGTGCCTGAAATAAATGCTTTATTATTATTATATATGTCGGAGCGAGAGCGTAATGCTGGTGACAATTCGGAACAGAATCGGCGCAGGCTGGATACGACTAAACTTTATGTTGCTAAACTCCTTTGATTATGGTAATGGGTGACTGGCTGGTTGGAGAAATGTCAAGGGTTACGTCAGTTTTAACATAACGTTGGAGTGTGGTCTGTGGATGGGTCGTCTTCCTCGTATAGCGATTCTGTGAGCTCAGTGTAGAAAAGATGGAGGATATAATATTGGAAAATGGAGATGGTTGATTACTGCGAGTTGTGTTGTGATTGTGATTTATTCATGGAGAATCGTGAAAGGCCTACTCAGAACTCACTGCGTTTCTCTAATCAGTCTTCATACCGTGCTCTGTAGTTAACAGTCAACTTTAATTGTGAAATTGTAATAAAATGGGATTAGAGGAAACGTCTGCGAGTTTATTTTAGAAAAATATACCCACACTCAAGAATAACTGATATCGGCAAGAAATAATTGAGAAACCCATAGGTCTACTTCGACATATATTATTATGCGGCCACATGCGATCGCTTGGCGTTCGAATTTAAATTCATAGTACATCGCCTGATGGTAAAACAGTTTTCGAAGTAAACTTTCAACTCTCGAAATTTAATTTAAAATTTCATAAACGATTTTTTTTCATCGCTCTCCCCAGCGTCCACACTTGGCGCCCAACGCGGTGTCACATGTCACAGTCGTTACCGTGCCGTGACGCTGACGATAGCCATTACCGAGCAGTCATTCGGTAACAGGTGCGTACGAACCGCGATTAATATTAATACGATACCGCTTAATTTAAGGGCGAAAGTTGCTTGCAGTTTTACCGGCTACCTACGCTTGTAAATAAATTGTTGGCTATTAAATTTTGTAGTATTCCGATACTTTGCGAAGGCTGAAATGTGGCGGGCGTTTTAGGGTTGTGTTACAGATTAGATATTATTATGATTCTGTCTTATGTATTAGTACAGCTCAGCTTTACTGTAATACAGGAGTTCTTAGAGCATTAAGCCAAGGAGGTAATAGGTAAATTTAATTTTGAAATAGTATCGTAAAATATGTAAAATAATTGATTTTGACCAGAATTTATTTCAATACCTATTAATAACTTTTTGACGTTCATATTGGTGGTGGTTAACCTTCTCCATATTTATGAGATCCTAGTACTTTGGTGACGTATTTTTTTTACGAAAAAATGTTTTTTTTTCATGTCAAGGGCATAATATGAGTCTGTGACTACGGGTAAAAAATCCCGTAGTCACACTGGTGTGGTAAGTTGATGTGACCACGGGTCGGGAATTCGGGATTATCGTGTGTCATTATTTCCGTTGTCATTTTTCTTGATAGAGTCTAATAATAATAAAAAATATCTTTAGAATTAGAATGTTGTTTGGGGCTGTACTTCTGCCATTTACTGATTTTGCCATTTACAGAATCTGCCATCTAGTGAAAAAGTTACGACATTAGATTGAAAAAAAATGGGTATCTGGGTTTTATTCAAACCTTTTAGTCTAAAGCTAAGCAAATTGTGGAGTTCAAATGAGTTTCTATAAAAATTACATTACTATCTACCTGTCAAAGCCAAATTTGAATATTTAGTTGTAATGGAAAATTATTACAATAATACAGATATGAACCGAGTAATGAATAAATATAATACAAGAAGGGTAAGGGAAAATAAATATGTGTGTTCTAAGGTCAAAAATTATTACGGTAAAAGAACTAATAAATATGTACTGCCAAGTATTTATAATAGGATAGACTTTTTAAGAATAAATAAAAATATTTGTAAATTTACTTTAAAAAATAAACTTAAATCAATTTTGCTTAAAAATCTTGAAAAGCATTAACGTGAATGCATGCATTGTGTTTTGTATAGACTTAAAGTTTTTGATTTATGTAAGTAACTATACATTATGTTAAAAAATGGGTGTGAACTTGCCAACAAACTGCACTGCAGTTTGGCGAGATATAAAAATGTGAAAACATGTAATGTATAATTATAAATAAATAAATAAAAAAAAAAATGTCTAGAAAATATTCTAAGTCTAATAATAAACTAGCGGCCGCCCGCGACTTCGTCTGCGTGGACAGTTATTTATCTATCCCTCGGGAACAGTACCTTTTTTCGGAATGAAAGTTTCAAGGTAACCTATGTCCTTCTCCGTACCCCTGACAACGTTTATGTAAAATTTCATGATGATCGGTTGAGTGGTTAAAACGTGAACGCGTAACAAACAAACAAACGGTCTTTCGCATTTATAATATTAGTAAAGAATCCTATAATTCCTTAAACCAATATCTAGCAGTAATTTCCATCCCTAACACCACGGAGCAGACGGCACATTGTTTGTCATTGGTGGTAAGTGCGTCTTTTGTTTCCCATCACGCTGGCAGGGGCACGGTGACAAAAGAAAGTCGGTAATTCACTCCCCGTAATGACCACTTTCATTGTTAGACCCACTTTAGTGTTTCGTACTATTAAACACGTGGTAAGTACGGTGGTGTGGTAGGCACAGAACACGGAAAATAGAGATAGAAAACGCAACAGCTAAAAGCTCCACCTGACTTCAATAGACGTATTTTTATTATTACGAATATTATTTCTTGCTTTTTAGAGGTAGGTTTTTTGAAGTCGGTTTTTTGTATTTTTTAACTATTTTTTATTTTTAGTGTAGGTACCTTGTAGGTAAGGTATATTATAATTATGTAGAAAAATCGGATCAGCCAAATGTAAGATAACCGCGGAGAAACATACATACGGGTCAAACTGAGAACCTCCTTTTTTAAGTCGGTTAAAGAACCTACACTTAAGATAGGAAGAGCCTACAAAAAAATAATTATCTTAGTCAGTTTGTAAACAAAGAAGTAATACGACCATTATCATCGAGGTAATTCACACAAAATCATACTATTTTCGTGCTTTTTTTCAAGATTACTTGAAAAGTTCTGAACCGATTTCCAAATTTTAAAAAATGGGACCAGCATTGGGAGTTTACCTAATGTAATAACGTTTGAATAATTTCAATCGGTCCAGCCGTCTTCGTGTAATCGGTGGACATACACACAAAAAAAAAATACAGACGAACACAGAACCTCCTCCTTTTTTGGAAGTCGGTTAAAAATAGGGATATTTATTGTAATTGGGTAATTGGGTGACTGGAAATAATAAAGGTGACTGTTAATGGGATAAAATACTAAACCTGGCAACGGGTTATTTTGTTTGCGACATATTAACTAAACGGGCGACAAACTGTGGATTACAAAAAATACGTATAACGAGCAACTACGTCATGTAGGTGATAAAATATAGTTTTTGCTCGTTCTTTGGCTCGTAGGTTTGCAAGGTGTACTGCAGAAGTCAAAGTTACATTGTTCAGAGCATTCTGCCAAGCATTTTATACCTGCAGCCTATGGGTCAAGCACACAAAAAAGTCCTACGATGCCCTACGCATTCAATATAATAATGCTTTTAGAGCACTGTTGAGGCTGCCACCGTATTGTAGTGCGTCAGGGATGTTTGCGGACGCGCATATTGATGGATTCGCAGCGATTTTACGCAAAAGAGTAGCATCCCTGATGCTCCGAGTCCGGGGCAGCTCCAATAGTTACCTGCAGCTGTTTGCCTCAAGGATGGATCAGGACTGCTCAATAATGCAGCATTGGAACAGGCTGCATGTTGAGCACTCTGGATCCAAACCTAAATTTAGATTACGATAAAGATTTGAGTTTATATTATTTTAATTATATATCTTGACATTGGTTTTATTAAGATTTTTGATTATTTTTATTAAGCATTATTACTTATTTTATTATTTTGGAACTTTAATTTAAATTGATTTTTATTATTATTATTAATGAATTTTAGTCTAAATTGTTTTGATTTTATTGATTTGATTGATTTTATTTATTATTGTTTTATGAATGTATGCGTGTGATATGGATTGATCCGAAATAAATGAATAATTATTATTATATTATTATTTGCTGCAGTAGTTAGCAAAAGTGCCTAAAGTAGCCACATTTTACTACGCTTTTTACTGTTTGTAAATAAACTATAGAACCTTAGCTTCAATCTGTACATGTGAATTTTCGATACATTATGTACTTTGCGAGTAATAAATTTTAATAATAATTAGGGCGCCATTTTGAGGTACCTATACATATATGGGGAAGTATATAGGGTCTTTGAGGTAAAAAGATGAAAAGAGGTGCAATTAAATGATGCATATAAAAGTACTATAGTAAAATTTTAAAGTTATTGGCAACACTGTCAGTCTGACGCCATCGGCAGGGACTAATGATATTACTAGTGTGCTTCAGGCCACAGCCTTACTCCTCTAGTCAATGAACTTAAATCCCACAAAATGCTAAACTAATTTCTTCCTTATTACCTGCTGAATAGTGATAATTTTTCATTGGTGTATAGAAAGATAAATAAATTTAAATTCCCTGTCAACGTAGTCACCTTCAATATAAGTATTACAAAATACATAAAAGGTACCTACGAGTATCTTATACGAAGTTTATAAAATTGCACTTGGCAAACAGTTATGCTGAAAAATAAACCTTTTATTTTTACAGACTGTTAAATTTTTACTAAGATTAAACCCAAATCTTTCAATACGTACTAAGTTTTTCAATCTGTCCTAGATGAAAAACTGTTGAACGTCGCTCGTGGAGATTTTTTATTCGGCTTTATTTTAGTAAAATGAAAATAAATCGCCTCTAGATATTACTCAATACTTTTAGGCCCGTATTTATAAACCTTCTTGAAATCATACTTGAGTTGCTGTTCTTATAAACGTCATTTATACTACAAGGGCGTTTTACTAAATTGTCCTTCTGATACGGAGGGAAAAAGCATCTCAAGTATGATCTCAATATATCTCTAAACGATGAGAGCGGTTTATAAATACTGGTCAAAGGTGGTTTATAAATACTATCTGCTTCTCCAAACTTTTTTGATTACCTACATTTAGTTCTTGTCTTAAATAAACAAGTTACACTTAAATTGCTGACTCACTAATTTCCCTTTTGTGTTTTACTAAGTACACTAAGTTTTCAGCTTAAACAAACCAGCGCAAAATGTTTTAGGACAACTAAATAGACTTAGCCGAACCTAGATTGACGTCAAAGTCTCCCCGTCTAATGTAATAATAACACCTTTACTTGACGCCTTTCAGGTACAGTGTAACTTCATAAATAAAATTGAAAGCGCTTTGATATTTAAGTCCCATCACAGAAGGCTTTTGGAGGCGATAAAGGTTGGCTAGATATTATTATTATACCTACATGTAATATATATTGAGCTGGGAGACGAAAATATATTATAATATTTCTCCTTGTTCTGTTGCTGTAGCTAATCTCAATGATTAGAAACTTTAATATCTGCTTTAGTTCATTAGAGTTAATATGATTTAATGCAGTTACCGCGTTAGGTACCTAGGTAGTTATATTTAAATTATGAACAGGTAATAAATCCATAATTAACATCATGCTATTCATGCTTATACTAGGTACTTGCGTTTTGTGATGAATTTGTGTGATTAAAGTACCAGAAAAAAAAATTATCACTGTTAAAGTTATAAACGCAACGCAATGTATAATGTAAACAAACATTTGAACAAAAAGTTGAGTAAAGTAAACAAACTTACGTGATCTCTTTTTAGACTTAGACCCAAAGAAAAAAAGTTACACATAAGTACATGTAATCATCAGAGAAAGTAAGCCTTACAGCCTATTCCAATTTGGGCAATGTTTTCAACTCGAGACTTAAAGGATTAATTCAATTAAGAAAGTCCAAAACTCGCCTAAAAAGGGTACGTATTTTGTTACCGCACTCTCTGCCCAAATAAGTGAGGGAAAACCGAGGGATCCAGTTAACACTTCCATACCCTCTGCCGTTAATCTTTGTGGAGCGTCCTCAAAAGCTGACAAGTTAAAGTACAGTACGGAAACACACTTCGAAAGTAATAAATTGTGAAGTCTGTTTACTTTGCTTCACTGATTCTTAAAAGAAGCTGACTAGATACTAAGCTATGGAGGGATGGAATGGATAATCATATTATTGAGATTAAACTTGGTTGCTTCATAGTAATTTTCGCGATGATAGACGTTGGACACTTGTACTTAAGATCCATCAGCTAATTGTTGGCGTTAACCTTGGTGTAGATTCAGAATTAGGGATATAGATATGTGTACTACTTAGTGCGAAGGGTCCAAGCAAGCCATTGCCATTAGCTCTCTAAAAGGTATTTAGAAATCCTACCATACCGATTTACTATGCAGATTAACATTTTTGCGGAACAGCTTACCTTCACCATAATTTCAACCCTCTCACTGGTACGTAATGCAAAAATGATACTTGGTTGGTACTAAGAAGCTGTGACATTAAATACGACGGCACTATAAAATCTCCATCCCAAGAATAGTTGATATGTCACTTTCAACGGATGTTATGCTCGCTGACAGACAGCTCAAAAGGCAATTTTCTTCAAAGAAACCTTCATTTACTTTCTACGAGAATATGACAGGTTATTGATATTTACCTGTCGGGAGATTGTTTTAAATTACATTTTAGACAAGAACAGAAATTATTATCGTATGAAAGTTGCACAAATGAAATCGATGATTGTAAAGATTTCAAAATTATTTTGATAAACAAATTGAGAAACGTTGAACGTCTTAGCTTAAGAATAATACGAAATAATACCTAGATTTATTTAAAAAAAGATTCTCAACAAGTTAGTTAAAACAAAGAAGCATCTGTCATAGCATCAAAGCACCCTCCACATTTGTAAAAGCAAATCTTGCAAGAACGGCATAAATATTAATAAGATTAAAGTCCTAATTTGAATAACACGAGATGCATCCCGCGACACAAATTGATTTTTTCCTAGCTGATAAAGCGGATAATTATGCAAACGTGAGCCTTGCTAGGAGATTGTTAATCCTCAGGATTAGAGAGATGGGGGTCGATCAAAGGGAACTAGAACATCCCTCCTTGGTTAATATATAATGAGGAAGGAGCATTATTCGTGTTTACATTAATTTACTGGAATAAACGTTTTTTGAAAATACTTCTTACATAGAAATTGCGAAAATAATTGCACTAAAATCTACTGCGTATGAATTGATGTTTGCCTACTCCATGCAAATTTGGATTATTGGCAAAAGGGTAACTTTAGGTTTAGGACTCGATGAGCTGTATAAAGGTTTAATAAGCTGGATTTAATTAAGTCTGTCTTACACTAGCCTTCTAATTCTATATTGGCAGTATAAGTTTATTAGTTACAGTTTCATGTTAACGTTTCAGATTAGCTCTAATGACTTTGGGAAATTAGAATGTTTATCATTTGCATTGCATCTTTTGTTGCAACTTTTTTTTAATTGTCTACATTTATTCTTCTCGCTTATTCTAAGATTTATATTTAGAGTTAAAGAAACACATTAATTAAATTCAATGAAAGTTAATTCCTCACATTGGTGAAATAACGCTGGCTTGCAGCGTAAGAGTAGGATATACTAGAAGAAATTCGACGATGTCACTAGTGACTCGGTAGCTCAGCGGTCAGAGCATTGGAACGGATATCCAAAGGTCGCGGGTTCGATTCCCGTCTGAGTATTGATCTGGTGCGAGTCGTATTTTTTCTAGTATATTATTTAGTATTGTATAAAAATAGCATTGTGAATGCAAAAATCTCAAATTTAAAAAAGTTAAAGAAACATTATATAAACGAAGATTGGAAACGAGAAATGTAATGGATATTTTAGTAACAGCGGTCTCATTAAAACTTTGGACAAAACGTCCTCGTCAGAATCTGTTTGGGGGATTTCTTTATCCAAATATCAATAGCTTATTCCAGTCGAGCTGGCTTTAAAGGCTTGAAATCTATTTAAGAATTACGGTGGCATCTTCTAGACTGGCTTTATTCGTAACAAGTCAGGTTAAATCTAGAGCGTGCGTAGGGGAAAATAGAACTAGGTGTTTGATAATAAGGTCGGGAATAGAAGAACGTGATTTAAATTGGATGTGAAAATGGGACACAGGGTTATGTGCTTTATGTCATACAATATAAAGACTACAAAAATTTACGTTTTTATCGGATGTTAAGAGCGGTGCATCGTTGGATGCGCTAGGGACGTTTAGGAAGCGTTTTATTGATGCAATAAGCACTCGATTTTATAGAGGCTCTTGCATCGCTTAAACTTAAAAAACGAGCGTAGAGCCAGTCGTGAAGTTAGTATAACTAGAGAAAGATAGTAGTGGACGAAGATATAATATGTATATTATGTATGATGATGTATATCAGTAAATCATACATAATAATACATCTATATGTATAAGTTAAGGAGATATTCAAGAATATAGAAAGAAAGTAACACGATTGCCAGAAGTGAAGGAAAGGACTGAAGCCGAGACAGAAATCCACTGATTCGTTCCAATTTGTTCTCCAACATGCAGCTAAAGACTTGACAAAGCCGAAATTTGTTTTGCAAATTCCTATTCAGTGCAAACAAAATTGACATGAAACTTCATCACTTTAATTAAATCAAGCAGACTGTTTTAAACGAAAAATACAGTGAGGTCTTCCGGTGGCTTCGATTCGAGTATTATTAAAGTTGGTGAATAAATCTAGCTGCTTTCTCCTTGGCGTAGGTACTTATTTGAATCTCCTTGGAAGACTGGCTGAGACCGCAGTTTACCAACAATAGACGTAATACGAAAACTCAACCTTCTTGAAACTCGTTGTTAACGCAATGTTGAGATGAATGTACGCTTATTAAGTAGAATTCAGGAAGGTAAATGAGCATGGTTTGTTAAATTTTAAGCTCGTATAAATTTCAATGGTGTTTAATATGAAATCATTAATGTAATGATAGACAATTTTAAAAGATATTTACCTACTATCTTGAAATATATCATTCCATATAATCAAATGGCTTACGACGATGTGCAGAGTTAATTAAAAAACTGTGAGTAATAAAATAGGTACTTCTTTTCAAGACATAAATCCCAAAACATAACTTAATTTAATTTTGACTGCAATCTACTATAGGAAAACTGCAGCTGCATAGTAATATACAAGCAGAAAAATCAAATATACCCTCTAATTTTTTTTATTAAATTTCAAAACCGACTCGCTAGTCCAAAATAAAAGTGCCTGATGTTTTTAAAGCTCGTTTAAACTCTGCGCACGTTGCGTTTTATCGCTCTTAGTGATTAGAGCCTCTTGTTCGAGCTTCTGATGTTTGAAACGATTAATTAAAGCAATAACGCGATTATTTATGTTTATCATAAACAAAAAAATACTAGGCACAAAATTTATTAATACTAAACAACTCTAAGTTTCGCTTTTCTCATAAACAACAGTACTTACACATGTTTTACGGGAGAATGTCTGAAAAAAAATTATGAATATTTCTATAGGTAAGAATGAGCTATCTTATCAAAAGAAAAAAATGGTCGCGTAAAATTTTATTCTATTGATAATGGAGCTTATTTCTTACCTTTATGAAAATATTCAGCCTCATCGTTTCTACAATACTCCTGTCTGCACTTTGATTATTTGCAGCTTTTGATTTTATTTTTCGGAAAATTCGGTCCACTCAGCGCAATAACGATTTTAAACCTATTTTCACAATCTACATTTAATAACGAAAAAAACAAAATGCTACTGCCACATCACATTTCATCAAACGGAGGGTACTACTAACTAATCCTTTGTTATCTTTGACCCAGTTGTCAAGTCGGATTACTGTGCCATATCGGTCACAAGCGTAGACGAATTCTTTTGTAACACATCACTGTTTGACTGTGTATGTAAAGTGTAAACAGTCGATATTATGATGTTTACGAGTGGATTGGCTGCTATTTCAGGATCACACATTTAAGATGTGATATTGGCGCCGTATGCATAAGATACAGCTGCCTGGACTGAGACATAATAATTTATTATTTTATTTTTGTGACTGTCCAGTGTATTGTTGCCTGGATGAATTGCTATAAAGCCGCGAATCGGTCCACTTTTTGTACTCTCTTTGTATGTCTTTTACTATGGTGTACAATCCAAATTCAAAAAATATTTATTTGTGTCTATACATTTTTAACTAAATCAAATTAACGTTAACAACCAAATTAGTCAAAGACTGTGTCGCAGCTATTAGCGCCCACCTCGAACTTATAGAATTATAACAGTTAAACACAAAAATAATTTTGTTGAATCTAGAAGGAACTTACTATGTAAAACAAACTTTCTTATAAATGCAAATGAAAATTAGTATGTTTGTGTTATGTGTGTGTGTGTGTGCGTGCGTGCGTGCGTGCTAAATATCATTCGTATTGTAAAACAAGAGACTCGACATCTTCGTATTTCAGGCTAAATAGCCACTCACACAAAACTTTCTTACACTCGCGTTGAGATAAGCTGTAAATACAATAAAGTCCTATAATTATTTTTTCATTCATTTTCGGTCCTGAAATGCTCAGCGTAGCGTTCATCTTCAACTTGCATACAGAGAGAACCTAGACCACGGCGATACTTTGACCATGTCGCACCTCAAAGTACTTTTTTATCCATAACGGGATAGTGCTTGGCCTTCACCTCACCTGATGTTAAGGCTGAAAGTGTAAGCGCGCTACACCCGGAATCCTCACCACTGAGGAGCTACCTTAACTCTACAACAATGTTTAATGTTGTTACGGCCTCAGACTCAGGCAAGGTGGTAGGTAGCTAGGCAGACTTGAAATAAGCTCTACCACCAACCAAACCGAGTACAAATAAATCGAACTGGCCCCTGCGTCTTACACGTTTCGGCAAACCACTAAACCACAGAGGCGGCTACTGACAATCTGAAATTTTCTTTACTTTGTTATTTTTTATAATTTTCAACGTATTTCTACAGGTTTGTTGCTTTGTTGCTTTGAAATATAGGGATGTTTTTAATATTACAACTATTTTTGTTGTAAACGATCTTAAAAGTAAGTAATCATGGTAGTAACCAAGAAAATTCCAACGAATCGGAGCGAATTTCCTGGTCTATTGCGAAATTCTAGTTTATTACCAACATTCTTATATTCTATCAACAAAGACTGCCCGGGCAACCGAAGGCCAGTATGATTTATGTGACGTCACTAAATTACCCGGGTAGCGCAGGAGAAATTATAACCTCTTTATAGCTCTTTGAAGCTCCGATGGGGTTTAATTTTGTGTCCACTGTAAATTATTTGTCGAGTCCGATAGTCATTTGTCTTTGGGGATTTGTTTTGGTGTTTATTTGTTGTAGTGTGTGGTATGTTATTAACCATAGTTTGTTAATAGTGTGTTATCTTGAAATATATCTTGTATGGATGGTAGTTTTGCAGATCTTGTTTGGATTTAGAAGTCAATTTTAATCTTAATACTACTTACAAATTATGGATGTGAAACTGTTAGTTGAGCCTCAAATATTTTTTCAACACACTTGCTTGTTACAAAATTTTAAAATATTTACATTTTTTCACTTTATATTATAATTTTGATGTAGGCTGTATGCTCACTCACCCCTTTGTTCGCAAAATATTCTTGCGTTGGGCGTGTGAAAAAAAAAACAAAAAACCTGCGCGCCTTTTCCCATAATTATCATATTTTGTTTTTGTCGTATTTGTTGCTGTGTGGTAAGTTACTTTGTTTTTTCCTCACATATGTGTTGAAAAACGTCGTATGAAACTCGTGAGCTCTTGCTGCTCGGGTTGCAACCCACAGCCTTGTGTGCAATGAGCAACCTAAGCTAACTTGTATCATAATGTACTATTATCTTTCTTTATTCTTTTGAAAACGTACTAATGTTCGAATTTCAATTCGGTTATAATATAATCAGATTAAGAGTTGAACGACGAAATTCTCATAATTAAAGTAAGTCATCTCAAAAGAGTAATGTAGCATTTTTTATCAGACTAATCTAACCATTAAAAAACTGTATTTTGTAGTGCATGGGCCCATAAAATCAACTTAAAATACTAGAAAAAATCGACTCACCCGTAACAGCTCAGACGGGACTCAAACCCGCACCCTTAGGATTCCGGCTGAAGAATCCTAAGGGTGCGGGTTCGAGTCCCGTCTGAGCTGCTATACGGGTGAGTCGATTTTTTCTAGTATTTTTTCAATTATATTAAGTAACTTAATATATAAAAATAGCATTCTGAATGCTAAAATCTAAAAATTCTATATCAACGTAAAAGTTAAAAATCAACAAAAAATGTCTTCAGCAATCAGAGTAAAGGCGCGTGTCCATTCCAACCCCCAGAATTAAGGGGGTGTCATACTCTCGCATCAGTTGCGTCAAACGTTCACAGTACATAAACCGTCGAGCGTCATTGCACCGGGAAAATGACTCCGAGGGTACCGATTAGGGATGGAGGCGATTTAATAAGGGAAATATACGGACATTCCGGGGGAAATTTGGGGAAGACCTCGTAATCATTAGTAGAGAGATCTCGTTAAAATTATTTAAAAAGGAATTTTAGATGGAAGGATATTTTTTTTCTTTGGCAAATTGTGGAAATCCTAACGTCAATGAGTAAAATTATTAGTAATTAATTATTAGTAGTAATACCTATATGTGAAGATTTTTATTAGGTATCTTATTTAATGTAGGTATAATATCTAACCTACTCAAAATGTTTGGTCAGTTCACTCTTTACAATTTGAGCTTACCTTAGGTAAGTATATTATTATTAGTACGAAGTCCAAAAAGTAATAAAATATGTTGGTTGAAAATTCAAATGCTTACTCAATGAAACGATTGCTTATCATAGATTTAAAACTAATAATGATAGCTTTATATCCAATAAAAATAAATACTTTTTTCTAGTACAACAGTACTCATTGTATAATTTTTAAAATCTATCGCAATCACTTTCATTTGACAGATGGATGTGACACATTGCAACATTTATTTTTTATTTGTGCCAAAAAGATGTATCACATCACATCCAACTGTAAAATTAGACAATTAGCACCCAGGTTGTATAATATTAATATTCGAGTAGGTACGTATTCTATTCTATCGCACAGTCGTAACGATCGAGCGACGCTAATCGCCGCCCGCCCCAGACGGAGAGTACAAAAACACTTTGCACTCATTTCCTGAGATGTAGAGAGGGATTCATTATCAACCCTCCGTAAGCTGCACACTTCTAGGGCTAGAGAGAGCAACGTAGGGGTAACCACACGGTTCACAGTCGGTGGAAGGGATTCGAACATCCCAGTCGGATTGATTTGTAAGCATCGATTAAGAATTATTTAGTTTTACCTAAGTGCTCAACTTTAGCAAATAAAAGTTATTAAGCTGACATAAAAAAATGATCCAGTTTGGAGACGGTAAATATACTTAAATAAATTAGAAAGATAAATAAATTAAATAGCATGATTTAATACAGAATAAAGAAAATGTTAAGAAAAACGTCAGAAAAGGTTAAAGAAACGCTTTTTGAAATTATGCCAAAACTCATTATTTATCTTCCTTTTTAGATTAACATAATTAGTTAACATGGTGAAATAAAACTTATAAATATAGATGCTATTGTTTGTGTATTATCTTTACTAATGGTAAAACAATGCTTATTGCACTCAAAGATGGTTTGTTTTAACAAATGCCACTGTGGTAAAGTGGTAAAGGGTTCTCAAATAAACACGTTAGGGTCGGTTGGCTACTTTGGTTAAGATGTATCTTCAAATGTTTTCACAATACAGTTTTACACTAATGGACTTGTGAAGGGAGAAAGAGGTAATTTCAGATCGATTCCTTCTTGGGGATGAGTTTCTTAAAAAAGCTTATAAAAAAATTACTATATTATATAGTAAAGCTTCAATAAATTAAAACTCCATTATAAATACACATACACGAGACGAGTTTATGTTGTCGCTTCGAGGTATTCTACTTGCTTCTAAGCATTGACCTCTAAAAAAAATTTTCAGGTCAGTGCTTCTAAGAGTATTCTGCTTCTATAATAAGTATTTATATCCATATAGTAAGTATAGGTACCTGTTTTCTAATTTTATGATTTTGTTTCACTAGCCGTAACCTTTTAAACGCTAATTAAACCACAGGCATACCGAAAATGCACGTGTAAACTACATTTAATAAAATTGACCCCACCAAGACATTTTATTGTATAATTATGAAAAAAACTAATATGATGTTGTTCCGGACCACGGCAAGAAATAAAGAAAAGCTAGATATAACTTTAAATGGCAAACAAATCACACTCGTTGAATCTGTTAAGTTTTTAGGATTTTATATTGATTCATATCTCAACTGGAAATATGAATTGGGAAAAATTGAGAAAAAAATTAGTTCAGCGTGTTATTGTTTAAGAAGTTTACGTGATGATATTACAGTGGATCAATTGAAAACGGTATATTATGCGCTAGTTGAATCACATCTGCGGTATAGTATTAGGTTTTGGGGCAATTCTTACAAATATAATATAGAGAGAGCTTTTGTGTTACAAAAAAGAGCTATCAGAACTATAGTTCGGATTCCACAATGGCAATCATGTAGAGAATATTTCAGAAAATTAAACATTTTAACCGTCCCTAGTCTTTATATTTTAGTGATTTTGACATATTTGGTTAAAAACATAGAAAAGTTTGAAACACCTACGGAGCGAGACATTCGTCTGAAAACTCGCCGAAAGGATCTATTGCAGTTGGTTGTACCAAAGCTAAAAGTTGTAAAACACAGTGTAAGGTATCAGGCAGTCAAAATGTTTAACAGCCTTCCAATCACGCTAAAATCAATTATTGACTATAAATTATTTCAAAGACAATTAAGGGACTTCTTGTTAAAACAATGTTATTACAGTTTAAATGATTTTGTTGAACATAAGAATTATTAATTTCGGAACGTAGTTAGGTAGATATTTTTTATTTTAATTCTCATTAACTAATAATATTTGACATTCATGAATATTTTTTGACATGCCCTTAGCCAATTGATTAATTTAATTTATTATTTTTGTATGTTTTCCGACACAAATTATTTTGTTATGGAATAAATGAATTATGAATTATTTCTTCAAAGACACCATCAGTCTAGAGTGAGTACTTTCCGAGATATTGCCGTTTTAAGTTACAGTTTTAAGGATAGATGTACAGAATCGGACCTGTTACAGTTTTATTATAAATCACAGATTCGAGCCTTTCACGACCTTCTGGTACATTGAAAATAATGTTTTAACAAAATATTTTTTTATTCCATTCTTATAGATATTAATATTTCATTGAAAGATAACCTAAGTACGTTTGTATAACTAAAACGTCTGAATTTCTACATAAAATAACCTAATAAAAAATAATCAAAATCAAATGCAGCATGATATAATATTTTGCATCTACTTTTCTGTATCTATTCGTAAGTACCTATTATACCTCAAACTAAAACCTCTCTTCTGTTCAACTTTCGCTCAAGATTCGTTTATCCGTTTACCTACACACAAAAACTCACGACGAGACGCCTAGCAGCTAGCACGTGTACTGGGAGATAATAGCGTCATCTCTTTTGATCCTGCAGTTATTGCTAACACTAGATACTTTCTCTTTCGATATGGACGACTTATGGAATAGCGAACTCATTTGTACACAAAAACAATAAACATAATTAATTTGAATTAAATTTATAATCAAGGAATTTTTTATACATCCATATAAAGCACTGACCTGAAATATAGGTAGTTTTTGCAGTAGAAAGTCAAGTAAATGCGTTTTTATTTAATTTTTGCATTTTTTCTTTATGGACCAAATGGGTCTTAAAATCTAAACCGGCGGCGACTACGGGTCGGTCGGGAACCTGTGACTGTACTTTGACCATTTCAAACGGTGACCATTTTCAAAACGTCACTTGTTGGGGCGTAAGAATACTGACAGAAGGCGCCTTTTTAACCCCCGACGCAAAAACAGGGGTGTTAAGTTTAACGTGTCTGTGTATCTGTCTGACCGTAGCTCCTTAGCCGCTCAACGGATGAACCGATTTTCGTTTAGTTTTTTAGTGTCATGGATAATTTTATCCCGAGTGTTCTAAGCCATGTTTTATGATAATCTGTTCAGTCGTTTGAAGATCATCAGCTCTTTTCTAGTTGATGAGGGGATCTGACTAACTTCCTTATGTCCGATCGATTCGAAATTTGGTACCGTGTTACTTCAATGATATTGGAAGTATATAGTAAGGTAATCATGACCTGATCAGCCGTTTGAAGATCATCAGCTCTTTAGTTGATGAGGGGATCTGACTAGCTTATGTATGTCCTATCAATTCGAAATTTGGTAGATAGATAGATAGATAAGTAGTTTATTTGCTAAAACACACACATTCATACAAATAAAAATGAATACATTAAGTTGAAGACTAAAAATAAAAAAAAAGACAAACAAAATTGACATCTAGGTACACATAACACAACAAAAGAGAATCAGAAGAAGGCATGCATGTGTGTGCAGCAGCAAGAAGGGTCTAGGCTCGGTGTCAGCAAAACATCGATTTTCAGCCGTCACCCAGATGAATCGCGGGTACCAGCAACTGTGCTAAGTCAGGAACAAATGTGTGCGTGTTCTTGAGTGTCGGTGTGTATGTGTGTAGTGTGACTGTGTGTGAGTGCACTGTGTGTAAAAAAATAAATTAATTTAAAATTGGAATTGCAATAATTACTAACAAAACAACAAAAATAATAATTATGAATATGAAAATAATGAAATTGATAACTGGTATTGAATAAAATAATAATTAATAATGAGCGTGCAAGCTTACAGACATGGACTCAGACATTGCGGCACCAGAATCATCCAGATTACCACCCAGTCGGAATACCTAACTTCTGTAGTGTGAGTAAGTGTGAGGTCAGTTTTTGTTTAAAAGTGTACTTAGAGGTTAAGTTCCGAATAGGCGGCGGCAAATCATTCCAGCATTTGGTGGCTTGGAACCGAAAGCTGCCTCGGAATGCTATCGTACGATGATGATAGTTAGCAAGTGGCCTCTGCATTAATCTAAAACCATATCCGTCACCAAGCGGCGTAAACTTGAGCTTCTCAAAAAGATATTCAGGTCTTTTGTACTTTTTCACGTCAAACAGATTCGCCTACGCATCTCCATACTCAGAATTGACGCAGAATTAAGATAAGGTGATATGTGTTCGAGGAGGTACGTTAAATCAAAACCTGCAACAAGCATTTTGAACCCGCTGAATAAGCTTTTGCGTTCTGGTCAGTAAGCGAGGACCCACCACAATATCCCCGTAATTGAGTCTTGACAAAATCAAGGACTCACAGAGCATTACGCGTGACTTTACGCTGAGATATTTACGAATCTTATACAACACCTTCAAACGATACATACAGCCCCTCACTAAACCCAATACATTGTGCTTCAAAGCGCGCATGGTACCGCGTGTTACGTTGGGGGTTTTTTTAATTTTTAATTAAATTTTATTACCTTTCCATGTTATGTCACAAACTATTGTGAGCGATACGGATTAGGCATTAAGTTTGATTGAACGCATCTAGAAGCATGAAAACATTTCTTTTCTTTACATCTATGCAGTATTTTTTACCGAAATACTAAGAATTATTACGTCTTATTTCGGTATCTTTTTCGTTGATGATATGTTGTTTAATGTAAATGAGTCATACATTGAAATGTGTCGGCCAGTTTGGGTGCCAAAGCTGGCCGACAAGGAATATTTTAAATGTAATATATTTTTAGGTCTTTAGATAAAAGTGACGCTTGATAGGATAAGAGTGTAAAAAATAGCCATTATCTATTTACGAGAGAAATATTTTTTTTAAAATTGATTTGGCCTTGAATAAAATAAGCGTAGGTACCTAGACTATGTAAGTGACGAGTGAAGCACATAAAAATATGGAGCCTTCAAGTCTATTTATATGACTTTAATATAGGTTCACTGGGAGCACTTATACTATCTCAGTAATTGAAACTAATCGTTTTCATATCATATCATCTAGATCCGTTGCACTATAAATTACACACCAGTAGGCTTCGTTCGCAATCCAGCTTTGAACTTTAATGTTTATATTTACCCAGAATATAAATACAACTGGAATTTATGTCCGCAGTCAGCTCGGGAATGAATTGGCCCCAAAATATTTGTCTGTCGTGCCATTGGCTCTGCGCCAGCGGGATCACTTTCGCCTAACTAGATAAAGATAAAATATCATCGTCTGGCTGCAGTGACTCAGAATTGTCAAAATTTGGATTGGCGGTTGTAAACAACCGGTTCTCTTAAGATGTCTGTTGTGTAATTGTTATGTCGAGGAAATTCTTCAAATGTTGTTATTTGTGTGTTGTGTAACTATTCTATAGGTAGTAAAGGAAATGCTGATAAGGCTTTCTTAGCGTTTAATTTATAGGTATGCCAGTTTTTTGGATAAGATGATTTACGTCTGACCTGGTGGAATTCTATCACCTGAATTCTTTTAAAGGCCCTTGAAATTTGAGAACCACTTCTTCAATTCTAGGGATTGTTTCATTTATTCTTTTTTAATATAGACTGATTGCACATTCGAACTCACTTTCATCCTTTGTATGAAAAAATAAGCGAACAGCAGACTTTTATTACAAGCTTTTATTTAGTTTCACCCGTCCGGTGTCCGTCCGTCTGTGATCAAATGACTTTGATTGAGTCAAAAGCTTTTAAAAGCGTAGATGTCAATAGTGCCATAATATATCTAGTAACATTATTGAAATTTTAACTATACTTATAGATGTCACTAAATGCCTGTTTTTTAAAAAAAAAAATTTTTTTAAAAAGAAACATCAGTTGCTGAGCTTTATTTTTGATTGCTATTGGTTTATAGTTAATACAATACAATAAAATTCGTTCCTGATCACGCTGCCTAAAAATCAAAATGTCTACGAAGCAAAATGCCTAATGTCACTGCAATCAATAAGATGTCAAAGTCAAATAAGCTTTAATTTGAACTTGAATATATCGTTACCAGATAATTACAACATGATGTAATTTGTGAATTAGACCGCAGTAACTAACAAACTAGTTTTTTAACCTTATTTTAAAGTTTCTCTAATTTTGCAGTGTATTTCAACCATCTGAAACTATTTGCAGTAACTCAGCCAGGAAGCTGCAGCCAATCTCTTAGATCCAAGGATTAGGCGAGTGAATGAACCCGCAAGCGAGATTACGGAAAATTTCGTTACACCACTTGGTAAAGAATGTTCTCATGAAATATTGCTCGAGGTTTTTTATGCAGACTAAGATAAAATACATCTTAATACAGGTGCTTGAAGAGTTGTTTATAGTAAAAGCTAAATAGAATTCATTTGACTTCAAACAAAACAGTAATCAAACTATCTTGTAGCTGAAAACTTTCTTTAACTAGAAGAAAATCTAGTCTTAATAAAAATAAATCATTTAGCAATATTATGATAATGCTGAAACTTAATAAAAGAAATTAAATAAATAAATAAATAAAAAGGTATGAAAATAGCATTGTGAATGCTAAAATCTCAAATTTAAAAATTATATAGCTATTTAATCTTAATCGATTGCCAAATATCTGGAAAGATATTTCAATTGAATGTCGAGGTAATTCCTCACATTGGTGAAATAACGCTGGCTTGCAGCGTAAGAGTAGGATATACTAGAAGAAATTCGACGATGTCACTAGTGACTCGGTAGCTCAGCGGTCAGAGCATTGGACCGGATATTCAAAGGTCGCGGGTTCGATTCCCGTCTGAGTATTGATCTGGTGCGAGTCGTTTTTTTTCTAGTATATTATTTAGTATTGTATAAAAATAGCATTGTGAATGCAAAAATCTCAAATTTAAAAAGGAATTAAATTTGCAAGTTAGGCTTTTTGATCAGAAAGGGTTCTAACGTATTCAAACATCGAAGAACGTTTAAAATAAACAAATAAGTGTGTTTAAAATAACACTGAAGGTCGGTAGGTCTGTGTGACATGACACGACACTCCCGGTTACAGAACTATGTCAATTACCGTCGAATGTCTGGGAACTGACGGTGAACATTAGAATGATTACTATGATAGTATTACACACATGCCGCTTTACAGAACTCTTTGGCAGCCAAAGTAATTTGCTTTTGACCTGCATACTTGCATACTGACTCGATTGGATGTTTGAGGCAATTTGAAACGCTGTGCATAGCTATTAAGATGAGAACTCATCAACAAGAACTTGTATGATTTAAGACAAATTAAAACTAACGTAGATGAAATGAAACTAAAATGAATCCCAAAATGAGACAAAATCTTTGAAAGTATTTGTTTGAAAATGAAACCTCTGATACAAATTGTGATTTGACATCAAATATCGAAACTAAAATTGTTTAAAAAAACTAAAAACGACTTCAAAAAACTTACCTCTAAAAAGCAAGAAATATTATTCAAATCACTAGATACACATTATCATTGTAAGAATAAAAACACGTCTATTGAAGACGGGTGGGGCTTTATGAATTAAAAAAAAAGGAATTTGTACTCCAGGTATATTATTAAGGTAGAAAAATCGGCTCAACCAAACGTGAGTTAATCGCGGAGAAACATACTACATACGGGTCAAACTGAGAACCTCATTTTTAAGTCGGTTAAAAAACTACACTTTTCCAACAAAAAAATATTATCTTTCAGTTCATAAACAAAGAAGTTATACGACTGATCATTGAGGTAGTTCACACAAAATCATACTATTTTCGTGCTTTTTTCAAGATTACTTGAAAAGTACTGAATCGATTTCAAATTTAAAAAATTGGGACCAACTTGGGAGTTTACCTTATGTAATAACGTTTGAATCATTTCAATCGGTCCAGCCGTCTTTGAGTAATCGGTGGACATACCCAAAAAAAATATACAGACGAACAGAGAACCTCCTCCTTTTTTGGAAGTCGGTAGGTATAAAAAAACAGGTTAAGACCTATTAAGACATGCCAGACAAAGAAAAATACAATCTTAATATCAGTAGAATAATTCTGTCATGTTACCTTAACATTTCTAATATTTCCAAGAAACGATAACTTTGGATAAATCTGTTTGTTTATGGGATCACTTATCTTCGGTCGGTGACATAAAGATCAATATTGCTGATAACGGAGCAAATAGTAAAGCTTTCTCGATAGTTAGAAATAGAATTGCCTAACATATTTTAGAACAGCAGTTTTAGGGTTAGCTAATAGAATGACGAAAGGTAGGTAAGTACAGTTTTTGCGTAGATCAATAAATCTTTAAGGGCAAACCCTTGAACTTTTAGAGTTTAGATGAATTACTAACCTAAGCTGAGCTTTTCATGCTGATAATACCAAAGCAAAGCAAGCTATTATACAGATAGGTAGGTAATATTGTTTTCGCTTTAGTAAGTACCTAAATCAAGAAAACTGTGCCTAAGTACAACAAGACAAGTAACAGACCATACAACAAGTACGTAAAACATCACATAAGTAAATGATTATGATATTGTGCTTGCGAGATTACTTTCGAACTCGAATGAGGTTCTGAGATCGAATTGGTATCAAATTAACGTCAAAAATCAGTTATTTTAGTACAATTCATCCCTTGTACTGTTTTGACATCTACTCGATACTAATTCGTGTTTCGTGAATAAACCTAGGGCTGCTACCTTTCAACAAGAGCAGATCCGGAGATTTTCGTAAAATCGTAATTTTGCGGAAAGAAAATGGCCGCACAGCGCGATTTTTAGTCAGTTTCATGCACTATTCTAGTAATATTGCCTGTTTATACTAAAAAATGGCCACGCAGCGCGATTTTTGGTCAGTTTCACCCACATCTTGTAATATTGCCTGTAAATAGCATAAAACGGCCGCGCAGCGCGATTTTTGTTTAGTGTCATCCACTGATCTAATAATGTTGCCTGCCTAAACTAAATAAAAAACAGCCGCGCAGCGCAGCGCGATTTTTGTTTAGTTTCATCCACTGATCTAATAATGTTGCCTGCCTATAGTAAATAAAAAACAGCCGCGCAGCGCAGAACGATTTTTAGTCAGTTTCATGCACTAATCTAGTAATCTTGCCTGTTTGTACTAAAAAATGGCCATGCAGCGCGATTTTTGGTCAGTTTCACCCACATCTTGTAATATTGCCTGTAAATAGCAAAAAACGGCTGCGCAGCGCGATTTTTGGTTAGTTTCATCCACTTATCTAATAATGTTGCCTGCCTATAGTAAATTAAAAAAAAACAGCCGCGCAGCGCAGCGCGATTTTTAGTCAGTTTCATGCACTAACGCGCAGCGCGATTTTTGGTCAGTTCCATCCAACCACTAACTTTGTAATCTTGCCTGTTAATAGTAAATAACGGCTGCGTAAACCCCGTTAAGCTTATTGATGACAACGGATTAAAAAACCAACAGCAAGTTTCATTTGTTTTTTTTAAGATTGAAAAGACGACCTCCGTGGTCGAGTGGTTTGTACGCCGGTTTTCAAGGCGTCACCATCTCTCGAGGTCCCGGGTTCGATCCCCGGCTGGGTCAATGTAGAAAATGATTTTTTCTATATTGTCTCAGGTCTGGGTGTTTGTGATACCACCGTTGTCTCTGATTTCCATAACACAAGTGCTTTAGCAACTTACTTTGGGATCGGAGCAATGTATGTGATGTTGTCAAATATTATTATTATTATTATTATTATTATAAATTCCGTCATATGCCGGTCTTGCCTCGATTGCAGATATTGTCAACCTTTTCAGCTGCACGTATATTATAGAAAAAAAAAACAATGCGTAGCCACAGTCACCGCAGCTCACGTGCCCAAAACCACAAAACCTTAGAGGGTGAGTTAAGCCTAACGTTCTTAGTGAAATAATCAATAGATCGTCATGACTCGTGTTATTTGTTACGTTTTCACGTCTTAACTAACCTACTCAACCAATCATCATGAAAATTTGTATAGGTACACATTCTCAGGACAGTAACAGAAAAGGACAAAGGACATACCCTTCATCTAGAAAAAAGTACGGTTCCCGAGGGATAGAAAAAATATAAAGTAAAAACAATACCTAGGTTTAAATTCAATAACAGCGTTTTATATTATACACCTACTATTTATGGAAATCCAAAATCTTATCCATCACTGAAAATCCAAACTAACATGTAACGGCCTTACCACAAAACACTGTTTAACACGTGTTTAACTAAATAGTAGATTGTTATACAAGACGCTAAAAGTACCCATTGCATACGAGGTATTTTTATTCCCGAGCTTTAGCGAGGGAATAAATAGAAACCGAGTTATAATGGGTTTTAGCGTCGTGTGTTACACTATACTTTTCACTACGATTGCGAGAAAATAAAATACAATATTAAATAGTTTATACCTACTTACTTACTTCCGTAAACGAATCCACTCGTTTTTTTCCTCCACTTCATAAACTTTTTGTACAATATTTAAATAAATGATTTGTGCTTGACGGCAGAAGATTAAAATTATTTCTTTCCAATTACAGTCACACAATTCAATCAGTTTGTAATTATAAAAAAATTCTAAAGATTTCGCGCCATGGTACCTTTTTTAATTTCTGCTGTAGCAGCTAAGCAACACAAACACGCATTCTACGATTCACTCTGTACACAGAGTATAAATAAGTCTATGATTTTACCGAAGAGATGCTTTTAGTTCCATTTTCAAAAATAAGAATGAGAAACTGGGGGCCTATTACGAAACTTGGTCACGATAGTCGTCCGCAGTTCGTCGGTTATAGTTATTACAAATATTTTCAATGTAGCTATCGTAGTCCATAGTCTATTGAATGAATAATGACGGATCCACTAGAGAGAAACTGTCAAATTTACGCAATCACTTTGCAATATCGCATACGCAAGTGCTTTGTAATAGAACGAAGCACGGACGCAGCCGCGTGTATCGCATTAAACTTTTAGTAATAGACCCCCAGTATTAAGTCGAGCGAGTTTTTATTCGTGATTATGAATAAAAACTTTTTCGTTTTAGTACGCTCATTGGTAATAGACAAACATTAAAAAAGAAAAAACTTTATCCCCTAGGGCTTATTATGCTATTTTATCTCGACTCTTGTACGTTACAATGACGCACTTTTTGAGCAAGAGGAGTGAAAAATCTTTTGTTGTAAGGCCGTAAATGTCTGTTTATTTGTGTATAAACCTTTTTTCTAATTATGTTGAACCTACTGTTTTGACGAATTATGGATAAAGAACGATACTCTTTATGGCATTCCCTCGAGAATCTAATCACTTCATTCTATCAGTACCATTTTGTATAGTAACTTTATCCTACTCGCACTTATGCTTGGTTTATACAGGGTCAGTAACATGGCAGTACAGTAACCCAGTCCAGCGCTGACTTGCTACTGGGCTCGAATATACACTAGCAAGTTTCATTCAACCCAGTCGAGTGCTGACTTCTCGCTCGCACTTCTTCTCTTCTCTTCTTCTCGCTCGCTTGCTCGGTCCAGTCACTGGCCCCGTATAAACCAGCCCTTATACATTATCCGAATTTTCATATTTTTACCTATTTTTTCTATATTCCCTTAATATTCCCTTCTCTGCATACTGCCAATAAACTTTATAAGGTGTCGAGGAACAATAAAACGTTCCAGTCTGAACTCTAATAAAACGGTTTATCAATGTCACCGGATAAAGTGACAAAACAAATAAAATGTAACAATAAAAGCGATTCGGCAAACTGTAGACACTTTTCGCGGGCCATAAGAAAAGTTAAGCCTCGGAATTATGAGCTTAAGCCAATTTACACTTAAAGCGATGGATTTTTTTGTTGTAATACGACACCGAGTTAGTTGTCGATCTAAATTAAGTTGTAACGGTGGGATTAGAACTTATAAATATGAAAAAATAACTTTAATATACGGACGGATCTCAAAAATGCTTTGTTTAAAATGAGACATCATACATAGTTAGATATTTTTGTTTTCAAATATAATTGATTGTTTGTACTTTTAAATTTTGAACATTTACGTCCTAATACTTTTAGACTTGAAACTTTGTATAGATAAACGACTTTGCATAGCAATAGCAAGTGATTAGTTCAGTTACATAGTGTTTTGTTCCTTTCTATGTCAAATTGAAATAGTTTGGCAGAGAGTCATCGGTGTGTATATATAGGTACATCCATTATATATACCACTGGCTATACAATCCTTATTAGTAAGGGCGTATACTTATAGATGGAATCTAGAATTGATCTAGTTATGATGCTTTTTGTTCTTAGTCAAAAAGTCATCTACGAATTATTCATTAACTGTTAAAGCAAAGCTTAGCTTACCAATAATAATCGCTTGTAGAGGAGCAACTACAGAAGCCAAATAAGGAACAATAAAAAGAATTCGTTTTCCTTTTGATATCATTTCCCTATGTTCTGCCTTCGGAAATAATATTATGAGAGAATCAGATCTAATTTTCTCCCGGATTTACTTTGGCAGAGTACATTAGAAAAATTGTTGTTTTTTTCTATTTGGCCAATAACCACGACTGTGGAGTTGTTTGTTGACGTAATTTTATTTGTACCTCGACGAAGTAACAATTTTTCATCTACGTATTTCTCTTTGTTATTATTTTTATTGTATTTTCATAGTAAGTACCTACATAAAAAAAAATTACCTAAGTACTATTTAACCGTTTACTTCAATAGTGACTATTATTTAACTTGTTACTATTGGAAGTAATATTATTTTGAATAATTTTGTAGATTTGATGTGCGCTAATAGTTAAGTGATTAGATAATTATAAAACAGATTAACAGATTCAAGTCAATGTTAAAAATCAATATTAAGTTAATGTTACTTTTATCTCAGAATTACTATTTTCTTCTCGACATAAATATAACATATAGTTTTACATAGTTTTTCAAGTCGTCTAACACATAAAACATTTAACTAACCCAAAGCGAATGGGACCCTCTTATTATCAACACTTCTCGTAACTTTTGCAAAACTTCCATTATCCTAACTTTTTCACTTCCACAGCGATCAACAGACGAGTTGCTACAAATTTAAGTATCGCATACAACGAACCTTCGACAAAAGACTTTAAAAGGCAATTTTCTTTAAAATTATACGTATAAAACTTACCAGACGAGACCTCACAAGAATGCATTTTGCTGTAATGCAGAGAAAAAGTGCAAGCCATGTATTGGATGCAATTTTATGCAAAATTATGCACACATCATGCATTTTGCCGACGGTTGAAGTGAAATAGGAGACATTTAGTGCAGCAGCTCTGAAAAATGTTGCATGGGAAAATTGCTTAGAAAAAGTAAAAAAAAATAGAAGTACTATCATTTTTGAAAACCACCAAGAGTTTCAAGAAATCTCTGATTATCAAGAAAGAACAAAAGCCGATAGCTGGTATTTTTTAATTATTTCCCATCATTCGGCATAAATATGTAGGTAACTATAGCATTCTATTATAAACTAGATACATAATTATTAAATAAGTGTATAGTATACATCCCCATTATTCTTAGACAGGTTTCAAGGAAATCTGGCAAGAGACATCTGTGACTAATGCTCGTTGGAACTAAGGTCGTACACAAAAGGTACCACAGGGGTTTCTCCTGGCAGCACATTTGTTAGGTTTCGTCGCTAGGAACCCTAGATTTATTCCTTTAAATTTTTACCTTACATTGTTGGCATAGACGTATGTATAGTGCACTTTATTGTCATGGCTTGAATTGAATTCATACGTTTGATTCATATATGTGATTATTTACAGACGTATTGCTTGGAATCGGTAGACGGTAAACCACTTTCGAAATTCTTATGGGCCCATGGTCGGATGCACACATTTTTTTATAGCCAACTATTGCCAGAAGAAATTTGTTGTTAGATGAAAGCTTAGCTTCCATTATTTATCGTATGGATTTACACTAAAGGCCCTCACAACCCCAATAGTATCAAAATTCAATAACTATCAACTGCTGAAAACTTATAACAATTACTATGAGAACACATTACTCAAAGACAATTCAAGTTATCACCACACCCCTTGAAACTTGGGCCATTTGGGAAATTGCTGGGAGACGGTGTCAAAACATTAGAGGCTAGGCAGATGAATATGCACCGCAAGGGTTGGGATTGGGACACGCGAACTGGGGAAGGCGACCGGTAATAATCGTTCTTTGCCCGTATAAATAAGGATAGGTAGGGATAAAGCTGACCACAGACCTGACGACATGGGTGTAACTTTACCCATTTGATTTCGTGTTATAAAATCAAACCTATTGATTTAGGATTATGGTAAAACTAGCGGCTCCCCACGACTTTGTCTGCGCTGAAAGGTTTTTTGCTATCCCTCGGAAACGATACTTTTTTCGGGGGTGAAAGTTACCCTATGTCCTTCTTTGTACCCATGACTACGTGTATGTAAAATTTCATGATGATCGGTTCAGTAGTTAAGACGTGAAGGCGTAACAAACAAACAAACGGACTTTCGCATTTATAATATTAGGTAAGGAAGTAAGAATATTGGCCCAGATAAACAGACCGAGATGATGGCGCCAATTTTTTATATTTTCTATAATGTAGTTAGTTACTTGGTCATAATTTTTCTTTTTGACACTTATTATTTCAGTTTTTTTACATAGTTTTAAAACCAGTGATTGAATGAGATAATAGATCGATTGGTAGAGTTTTTGCCTCAAAAACCTTTTAAATTAAATAAATGACTATTACAGAGTACCATTTATTGTCGTGCAAATCGTCGGCGTGTTGCCTGGCCTGCCTCCGCTCTAACACTTCACCATTGTTATTTCCTTAACGGGCCGTCTTATGACCCTCTTAATTAATTTGAAACTTTCTGAGGTCTCCTGTGGCGGTCGATTTGAATAATAGCCAGAAGAGGGCGCTGAAGCTTAATTTTAATTGCAAATATTTATGTAAAACGCGCTTTCGAGGAAGTCTCCAGATATTACAAAGTATGATACATTACCCAATCTCCAACTGCGGTTTGGAATCAGAAAGGTAACAATTTGTCTTGATTACGAATAATCGTTTCCATTTTAAAAGGGTATAATGTATTCCTTTGAAATGTTTTTGGGTAGACTCACTGATGTATTGTTGAGATGATTGTTTTAATCGTACCTGAAAACAAAAGAGGTTTTTGATTAATTAGCAGTTACAGTAGCGACAATCATTTATTGCAAAGCGCAAAGAGATACGAGTACGTAAAAGGTTGAAGGTTAATGACAGACACCAACGTTATAAAATTACATACCAAAGCGTTTCTATGAGAATTTTTTGAATGAAATTACGGTGTAATCTGAATGAGTTGAGCAATTTTAATGTTAGTTTTCGTAATAACAGTCATAAATAGTACACCACATTATGTTTATGTTAATATTATGTTGGCACATATCCATGTTACATTATAATCTATTGCATTGTGTTTTGTTTGTATTGAACATAGTACTTATAAACAAAGTTTTGTATTTTTCGTATTTTATTTTAAGTAATAAATTAGGAAACTTTAACTTTATAAAGATTCCATCTCTAATGCTATCTGTATCTAAGGCAAAATTATGAGCACCTAGAATTGGTGCAGCAGCGGTGCCTACAACGGTATCAGTAATCATCACGTAATCATCTGGGTCATATCTATTTGGAGGCTTGAAATTATAGGTTGAATATCTTTTCCTAACGTTGGTAATGTCGATCATTATGTAGATTTTTTTCCATATGAAAGGTATTTTACTGATCCATTATGAAAGATGAGTGGTATCATTGTCAGGGTTTCCTGGACAGGTGAATTAAGAAAAATACAAGACTAAGATTTATTGTAGTAAAGTATTTGTGAGTTATCCAATTTAATGCTATTCCCAGTCCAGTCCAGTCCATTAGCCATTTTTAATGTCCCCACTGCTGGGGCACAGGCCTTCCTTATGGGTGGTAAGGAGGATGGGCCATAACCCACCACGCGGGCCCAATGCGGATTGGTGGGTGTTAACGACTGCAAATGCAGCCGGGACCAACGGCTTAACGTGCCTTCCGAAGCACGGAGGAGCTCGAGATAATAAATTTTTGGTCACCCATCCCATGATCGACCCTTGCGAACGTTGCTTAACTTTCGCAATCGCTGGGCCAGGCGCTAAACCACTGCGCCACCGAGCTCCACTTTTCCTAGTAGTTACCCCAAAATCATGGCCTTGAAAAAGATCTCAAAATTATGTTTCAGTTCCGGTAACTCTATGGCAATTAATTAGGTACTTTGTCCGATATTTACGATCAAAAATTATTGTGTAGGTACTTATACAATTCGGAAGATCGTTTTTTAAATCGCTGTCTCGATAATTATAATTATAGTAGTTTGTCTTGTTAAGTACTTTTGAATCGTTTCGGTGACCTGCTTAAATTTGTAAACGTACCATAATTGGTAGGTACAATTGTACTTTTGTTTACACAGAATGTTAAAGTTGTTAAGAATTATTCGGCCTCATTTTTAACACAAAAAATATTAAAGAATTTAAAGCATTATTTTTAAATAATTCTTCCTCACCTGAGTTTCCACGTGATTATTAAATTTCCGAAACACAAACACACTTCACTTGTCAGCACTTCACAAAACTCAACACAGGAAAAGTAATGTCGCAACGTCGCAAGAAATCCTCTGCGCTACTGAGACAATATTGATACAAAAGAATTCGCAGGAGTTTCGCATGCCACACTTCTATCCGTCATTGTCGGATAATTAGGTGAGCGCAAATTTAATTACAGTTAAAGATAAACTTTGTCACAAAGCAGTAAGTGCTATATTCGTTGACGTTGATAGTAAAAAGAATAATAGTTAAAAGAGGAGAGCGTGCGACGAACGAACGCACGCAATATCTTCCGATGTGCGACTGGATAGTATGAAAATTATACTCGTCGCAATGCCAACCACCGCGGCAATGGTCGACATTATATCGCACGTAAATAATAATCATAAGTTAATAGTTATTGGTGCGATGAACTGTTCGTTATGCAAGAGAATATACATTTATATTGGCATTGGCTACTTTTTGAGATAGGTCATGGTTTTCTCATCTATATTTTTTGCTTCATTGCCTTGACCATTTATTTACATAGCTGTACTCTTTAATATTATAAGACCAATTTAAAAGAAACCAATGACCGCGCTGATCTACTTCTAAAGTCTTACAGCAATTTAGTTCAACATACAATGAAGAATACTAGGCTTAGTTATTCGCCATAAATAATTGAAGCCCAGAAAGGCGCACCCATACAATGAGTTCCTAAACTTGTAAAATATGTTTAAAGTAGGTAAATAGAAAAATTACTAACATTTAAATAACAAAGTAGGTATACTAGTCTGTCTCTTGTCATATTTAGTAAACAGATTTGACAGTTGTCATACGTCTAATAAAATTGAATCATTATTTAAAAAAAATGATTTCTTGTTAAATCAAATTGTCATTAATTAATAAGTAATATACCTAATTACATCTAGCTAAAAAAATCCATAGAAGCTGTGTAAGCAGAGCATTGGGCCATATTCATAAGGTTGTGGGTTCGAGTCCCACCTAAGCAGCTAGCTGGTGACGAGTCTATTTTTTCTAATTAGTATACTTACTTATTATTACATAATATTATGTTAAGTAGCTGTTATAATAGTTGTTTGGAAGTAACATACTGCTTACACAGTAGGTGTTAATTTCTTTGTTTGTCCGTCAATCCATTAAGATGACACACACAAGGTTTAACGACTTGACGGGTCTGATGGCATTGACCGCCGACAACAGCTGATGGATGCCGTTACTCATTGGAGTCAGTCGGCTAAATCCGAGACAATACGCACATAGTTCCATTCTTTATTTGAACTGTTAAGGTTTCTCCAGGAGATGAAAAGGATAAAGTCTAGACTCTAGAACATAAAGTTGTCTGCTAGTAATTTTACGAGGAATCTGGTTTCATCTATTACATTTTGCGGAATCAAATCATAAATATTTTCTTCATATTTGTTTTGTAACTTTTGTAACATTGTATAGGTAAGTATTCGGTACCTACTCGTATATTTAACTACTATCTTATCGACATTGAAAAATACGTTTCATTGGATCCACAACTTCATACTTATTTTTAGATTTTAGATTTTATAGTTAGGTTAACTTCCTTAAACACAGAGACAGTGGTCAGTCCATCAGTTACAACAACAGATGGGCTGTATTCGTCAGCCATATTAATAACAGAAAATTCATTTCCATACAACCCCGTGGCTTATCCGTAACGGTCCTTCTGCAAGGCAATGTTCACGAAGCGTTGACACCAGCTGGAACCCAACTATCGCCAACTCAGCCAACCATGACGACTGTATGGCTTTCGTACGTTGGAGGGAAACGGAGGTATTGGGTGACGTAAAGTGTTGCTGCAATCAGTGAAATTGTACACCCGTTGTTTTGTAAGGGGTTAGGAAGTCCGTTGGTGGGGTCAATATCGGTTTTCATGGAGGAGTTGATGGGGTTAATATTACTATTCAAGCTGCAGCCATCCAACTGTAACTGGTAGCTTGCAATTATCTTTAGCTACATATAAGTATGTAAGTATGACGATAGATACCTAAATACATAAACATATTCGTATTACAGATATATCAAACATTTTCTTAAATTCTCATTAGTTAGTCTTGGAAAATTAGTGAAAAGCATAAGATAATGGTTTTACTATAGACACCTACTCTCCAGTTTGTTCTATGTGAAAATGGGTAATAAATATAACGTGCTTTACGATTTGGAACGTCTGAATTTCAATCCATTTAATATAATATTTAGACTGTAACGACTTTCTAGTGACAACATCGTTAAGAAGTAAAAGAGTCGATACAGTACAAACGGAAGAAAAAAGATAATAAACTAGCTTACGCGTGGGTGCCCATTAGGAAAATCCCTAGGGAACCTTTGACCGGGATAAAATAGTTTTATTTCAGGCTATTTGTGAGTCAAATTTCATCCAAATCTGTTCAGCCGTTTTTGCGTGATTGAGTAGGTAACAACTATCGAAACATTCAAACTCTACATAGGTACTTTAACGTAAGTAAAAATATAGTGAACCAAATATTGCCAGAATACTGTAAAATAAATTAAGTAGGTATGTAAAATAAATAATCCAATGGTTTTATTAAAAAAATATACTTTACTACTTGTAGTATATATTAACACAAGAGTTAATATAAAATTCAATAGCAAAAGAGTTCTTCATAATCATAAGCATTTATTCGATCAAAACATGGTATAAAAGTGGTTACATTTTTGAAGACTCACAAGTTGTTACATTTTTGAAGACTCACAAGTTGTTACATTTTTGAAGACTCACAAGTTGTTACATTTTTGAAGACTCACAAGTTGTTACATTTTTGAAGACTCACTTATTTGCGATAGTTTTGTTATGTTGTGAGTTATTGAATTTTTCTACTAGGTATATGTCTTACGTATTCATAACAATTGCAATTATTGTTCTACGTTTATAGGTATTATTAATACAAATACCATTAATATTTCTGACTTTTGGTTCATCATAAGCCTCACTACTTAAGGTCACAAATAATGGTAATAAAATTGCATTTTTACCGACTTCAAAAGGAGGGAGGTACTCAATTCGACCGGTTTTTTTTTTGTTTTTTCTTTTTATAGTGCAATGTTGTAAAGGCAAATGGCAAGTAAGCTCTTGCTAACAAAGGACCATTGGCGTGAATGCTGAACAGCGGTAACAATGGGTTACAAAATACAAGGGTCGACGAACTCACTATATTTTGGATAAAGTAACACTTGATAAAATAAAAGTGACCTTTTCGCTTTATGACGTCAGTGTTTTTTTTACTAAAAAACGTTTTTTTTCAGTATTAAATCTAAACTACACTCGTGAACAAAAAATGGCCTGGCCCAGTTTCATTAAAACGAGGTAACTTTGAAACCTTTGTTCTTCGTCAGGGATTGAATGGGGTGTGATCTGATGATGGCCATTTAAATAGTGAATGGAGGAGGCCCTGATCGTTATAGAAACCTAACGGATAAGTAGAGTGCTTAGTTGGACGCATCAGGACATACGTACCAATGATTTCGTTAGTTGTTGGTACTTCTGGAACCGACAGTACGAAGGTAATAAATAGCAAGCAAAGTGCAATAAAAGGAAATTAACATAGAACTTTAAAAAATGTTGGCGCTACGCCTACGTACTAGCGACATACTACAATGAAGCGTAGAATAGACATAGACACGCTACCCTTAAATTAATTTTATAAGTGTGTGTATCTAATCATCATTGATCTCCATAGCACAAGCTCTTGATATCAAGAAAATATTATGTTTTCGTTTGTACTGGATATCAATAGCAATTTGTTATGTTACAATTCGTTCCCGTTCCTAAATAAAAATAACAATTGTGAAGAACGTTCAACTGTATGCTGAATAATCCACGGATATCAAATAAAATAAATGCGAGCTAAATGGAACTTTAAATGTGTGGCTATAAGGACTGTCTAAATGTCAGTATCGGCAATACGCTGTTGACTGAACTTAGCCGTAAAACGCCTATTACGTAGATCGTAACTCTTAAACATTCGTTATTCTTAGGGCTGCCACAAATAAAGTTTTAATTTAAATTCCATTTAATAGTAGCAAAGAATCCATAACTATCTAAAAGGGAAAATCAATGTATAAAGGCCCTACCTAACCTATTTGTAAAAATCGTTAAACAAAATCAGTCCGAACCTTAATGAATATAAACATTTAATAAAATTCCATGTGTCTATTTGGGTGAAGGTAGTTCGATGAGCTCAGTAGCGCCACCAACGGTAATAAATCGATTATGTTTTATCAAGGGTTTAGATTAAAAGTTTTGATGATTTTGCGCAAATAAAAGACTAAAATGCATTTTCTAAATATTGTTTCAAGAACTCAATCTTAAGCAAAAAGTCGTGCATGTCACTAGTGCCAAAAGTGGCCACATTTAGCAATATGGACATTCATAACTTATTGTTTATATTTGAGGCCATGAAAAAATATAAAAAAATTGTACTTTATACTTCTATTGGCGCAAAATAGTCAAAACTTTTATTCTAAGCCCTTGATACAACCTAAATGATTTATTTCCATTGGTGGCGCTACTGAGCTCATCGAACCACCTTAAGCTTGATACGTTCGTAATACCTAGGTATTTTGTGCAAAAATAAATATTCCCATGAATTAGAAAATAATACAGTGTGAAATTTTAATCATTTGGTTCCCGCCGTGGGGTGGTTCCACTCATGATTACTCCAAAAAAAATCAGCTGTTCCATACAAAAGTGCAGTACCTACTCGACATTAATGTATGGAACAGTTGATTTTTTTTTTTGCGAGGAGGAGAGTTGGCGCCATAGTAAAAGTTGCTTGTAATCATGAGAACCACCCCACGCCCACGCACAAAGCGAAATATTCGTAATCTAGCAGGACAAAATTATATTTTTCACTTGTCATCTAGAAGTCAAATAGCTAATTACATATAAAGTAGACATATCCTATTACAAGACACTAAGATTAATTTTAGCTAGAGGCGCTCAATAATAAGAAACAAGTCTCAACATACGGGTACACACCTTTCGGCGATTAATTGTTTTAAGCGACCGCACCATTCGTTTGAGTTTCTTCGATGAATACGCAGTGATTGTGAGTTGTGATTGTGATTTTTGAGTCCTCAAGGTGAGTTTAATTGCTTTTCTTTGATAATACATTCTTAAATGTTGTTGCGAGTATCATTAGAATAGAGGTGATTATTAAGTAAAAAAAGAAAGAAAAAAGAATTTGTACTTAAGTTTTAGTATATTATTATATCGACATATATCAATCTTGCATTACATTATTTTGAAAGGCTAATATGATATGATATAATATGTTGGCTTTATGACCAAAGTGTATTTGCTTGCGAAGTCATGCGACACTCGTACAAGTTTTTTTTAAATTCAGTATGACTACGCAAATTTCACGTCGAAAATTATTCGACATTTGGTTTGCTAATTTAAAAGAAACAAGACCGGATGCTTTGATAAGGTATATTTTGCAAGAGCTTGGTGTTCCGTCTTTTACGGAAGATTCTACGGAAAAATTGAAAGTTAAATATGAAGCATCTGTCAAAAAATCGAGCTAAAATGAATGAAATCGGGGAGACACCAAAATAGTTTTTTAAAAGCGAATTCTACGTGGTGGGAAGTGAATGTATCATTTTTTGATTTTGTCACAACAGCTATCGAGGGTGATCCACAACCTGGAACGAGTTGAGGGTCTGGTAAACCAAAAAAAGACTTTGAAAGCTGCAGTTTAAACAAAAAAAAAACAGCGAATACAACATCTACTGGATTCATCGAGCAAGGATTGGAAGGAGATGTTATCGATGGCAACTGAAGTAAACCTTCGCAGTGAGGGGCAAAGAGATTCGGCAGCAATCGTGAAAGAGCTTTGTCTCGCTTCACCTAAAAGAGGTACTACTATTAAAAGAGTACGGAAATGTTTGGCAAGTCCTAAAAAAGTCGGACTTACGGAAGATCAAGCTCTCTCACTAATGATCGATGCCAATCTATCGACACATCAATAATATAATGTGGTACAAAATCAAGCAAATAAAATTAATAAAAAAAATGTACCTACCTACCTATTATAAAGTCAAAAAGGCGAAGCAATTGTGCTACTCCAATGACATCAATGTCACAGAAACGCTCGCCGAAGTATTTTTTTTTCTTTTTCAATTACAAAATAAGTTTTCTTAGTGTTGCCTTATTGTAATAGACGTTCAAAATCTTCATAATGTCTGTACATTCCATCCCAGAGCATGCCACTTCATATTGAATTGACATTATAATTTTGTCAAGCTAGATTACGAAAATATCACACTGTGCCACGGCGGGAACCAAATGATTAAATTTTCAGCAGCTTGATAAACAAAGCATAATTGGTCCGGCGGCCAACCAGAGTCATTTTCGATCTATCGCATATTGACACCAGACCAAATTCACAAGATAGCCATTAGCTTGGTGTTATCAAATATCATCGTCGGGGTTGCGAAGTAGGAAGCTTCTGGGAGATATGCCACCCTGATCATGGTCACCCATCGCAAAAAAAAATCGATCGCATATTTATATAAATTGTGAACAGGGTCGTGGGTGGCATCATTGCCTGAACTATTTTTTGTGTTTTCATATCGATTGAATAAGGAACAAGAATCACAAGAGCATATATGTGAAATGTACTTACCTGCCCTGACCTCCTAGACGCTTCCTGAAAGCGACGCAAGACTATGGTTTTATATACGCCTGGGACCTGCCTCACCCCCTAAATGTAATTACATGCCTATATGTAGTCGATTATTTTTTTGGAAAAAAGTCTCTATGTTTCTACCCTGGCCGCGCGCATGCTTCCTGAAAACTAACTAAGCCGATGTCTAACATGTTTGTAATGATGACGACCCTGTTCACCATTTATATCAATATACGATCGATTAGTTTTTGCAATTGGAGATCATTGTATGGGAGGCTATATGTTCAGGGTGGCATATCTCCCAGAAGCTTTTTACTTCGCAACCCAGACGACGATATTTGATAAAATCAAACTTATGGATATCTTGTCAATGTGGTCTGGTTCCAATATGCGATAGATTGAAAATGAGCTTCTTGGCCGACGGTCCAAATAACAAATTATCTTTAACATGACTCTATAACCGTTTTGCTGTTTGAAGAAACTATCTAGCAATAAAACCTCATATTTCTGTCCTCTTTCATACTAGAGTCAGCCCTAGCTGTATGTCTAACTGTCGGCAGTATTGTTCTGCCGATTGACTAATATTTGACTCGATTTCCCGTGTTTCCCAATAAAAGTGAACGATTAATATCTTTCTATTATTCGCATTGGTATTGAAAACAATATTAATTTGATTCATAAAAGAAAGTGAAATCTAAAATTATAAATTGTTAGTTTAATCATACATACAGATGCAATGGCATAAATTTAGCCCTAGAAAATTATACATTTTCTTGAGACTTTATTGTTGCCGCTAGCGTGCGACCTGGAGGTATTTTTTATCCCCCTCACAATCAAAAAACCTTGCCTATGTCATTTCATTACACACGCATTTTTTTATATAAAAAAATGCGTGTGTGCGTGTGCGTGAATTTTTTTTTTTTATTTCGCTCCTAGGAATTGTTTGATAGTTTCAAAATACTTCTATGAAATAGTGTCTACAGTGTAATCTTTTTTTTTGTCGCATTGTCCTCTCCATGTTGTATATGTGTTTGCTGTCAAAATATTTTCCTCACACTTAATCCTCGTTGAAATAAACATCATATAAAGTAAAGTTACGATCTCGGTTACGAGCATTTTTGGACGTTAACTGTTAACGTTAAGTTTAATAGCTCATTCTTATAGAAATAACTTCATTTAAAACTACAATTTTATAATGGGTTTAGTTTCTTAATCCTTTGAATTTTAAACTATTGCATATGAGAGAGGCCAACAGAAGAGTACAGCTGGGCTGGGCAGCATATGGGAAACTTCGTCGAGTCTTTGAGTCGCCACAGAGTCTAAAGACGAAAGTCTTCAACCAGTGCGTCCTGTCTGTCATGACATACGGAGCCGAAACGTGGACACTCACTGTAGGGCTGGCTCACAAATTTAAAGTCGCACAGCGAGCTATGGAAAGGGCTATGCTCGGAGTTTCTCTGAGAGATCGGGTCCGGAACGAGGTGATCCGACAGAGAACTAAAGTCATCGACATAGCCCACCGGATTAGCAAGCTGAAGTGGCAGTGGGCCGGCCATATTAGCCGTAGAACCGATGGCCGCTAGGGCAGACGAGTTCTTGAGTGGAGACCGTGTATCGGCAAACGTAGTGTGGGACGCCCTCAGACAAGGTGGAGCGATGATCTTCGCAAGGTGGCTGGCCAAAACTGGATGAGTATAGCCGCGGATCGTGCTCAGTGGCGTGCTCTCGGAGAGGCCTATGTACAGCAGTGGACGATGATAGGCTGATGATGATGATGCATATTATATGAAAGCAATAAATATCTCATCAGAATTTTAATTTTTATATTTTATATGCGACATTGATGACGTCTTCTACCTCACAAATCATGTTATAATCTTCCAAAGACTTTACAGTTAAAACAAATTACTTAAAACTATTCCAGCCTTGTAGAGAAAATGGAAGCAGTAAACTTAGCTCAAAACAGTTAATTCTGTCGTACACACAGTTGCAAGCTTCCATAATATATTACCTGGGTAAAACAGTCTAGGCAGACAATGTTGAACCAGATAGGTAACTCGTAAAACCCAATGGAGAAATTGCTATTGCGAAACTTGAGCTTGAATTTTTAAAGCATCGTATGAACTTAGAAAATGCATTTTATGCCAGTATCTCTGAATATTCCATGAATAGGGAGGAAACAAACAAATACCTATTTGCAATTGTGCTTTCTTTGAAAAGGAGTTTTTTGGAAAGAGCTGTTGCAATCTTCAAAATGCTTACATTGAATTGTAAAACTTTTAAATTACCAATTACGGCCTTACCATAAAACACTGTTTAACAAGTATTTAGCTAAAACACTGTTTAAATGTGATGCTGGCACTTTTTTGACAATATTATTTGAAAGAGACAGCATCACACTTAAACAGTGTTTTAGCTAAACAGTGTTATAAGATCTTTTGTGGTAAGGCCGTTAAAGTCTTAGTATGTTTTGTAAAGTAAATAAAATAACATATACCTACTTGAGATAGTAACAATACATACAAGCAAGGGCCAAAACATCAACGAAGATACTTGAAAAGTTAAAAACATATACAGGGTGTTTAGTAATAGCCTTATAAAGCCGAATATTGTAGATAGGGACCATCAAACTGAACAACTTTTACTATGGGACCAACTCTGAAATCGCGAAAAAAAGCAGCTTTTTCATACAAAAATTAATAAATAAAATATTTAAATGTATGAAAAAGCAGTTTTTTTTTCGAGATTTCAAAGTTGCTCCCATAGTAAAAGTTATTCAGTTTGATGGTCCCTATCTACCATATTCGGCTTTATAAGGCTATATTACCAAACACCCTGTAAAAGGTAAGTAGTAATAAAAAAGTTTGCTAGTACGTTATCTGCTCCTATAATCACACAGTCAGATTATCGCGATTATTTTTATGTAACAAACCCGCTGAAAAATTAAGTATCCTTTAAAACTATAATTGGGACTTACATTACAAAACCTTTAACAAACAGTAACTGTTTTAGAATTCAGAAATGTGAAACTGCATGCCTTATACGGGACTAGTTTCGCTGAATATTTCACGACACAAGGTGGATATTTTTAAACGAACAGCCGAGAAAGGTGAACTCTTAAATTCATGCCCCAAGCGAGAACGTGAGAATATTGTTTGTCAAGTCTCACTGTTTCAACAATAAATTCCAGATGAATATTTGAACAGTTTTTGCAGTGGTCTTGCAGTTAAAATAATATGCGCTTAATAAAACAAGTGTCATAATATTATTAAATAACAGTCACTATCATTATTATGGCCGTCAACCCCTAACGAATGCAAGAGAGGTGATATCAGTTTTAGTAATTATTCTCGTGCTTAGCTTCATAATGATCATGGATGTTCATAAAATTAAAGAGTGATTATGATTTTAAATCATCAAAAACTGAAGCGACGAATACCTGTCGACGTCATATAACGACATTAGTGACATGATAAACTCTGCCTATCGAAACTTCGATATAGATAACTGGCTTTTTACTAGGTTATCAAAAAAGCTTGCTCTTTATACAGGTCAATGAATGAACCAAAAATGGGAAGATCGTTTCTTCAGACCATGAAACGGAACAACTTTTACTATGGGACCAATTCTGAAATAGCGAAAAAAATCAGCTGTTATTTTCGTAATGAATTTTTGTATGAAGCAGCAGATTTTTCATCGTGATTTCAGAGTTGGTCCCATAGTAAAAGTAGTTTAGTTGTTCCCAGGTTTGGTTCATATGAATGAATGTTAATGATAACACGTTGTTAATGGAGTCGGTAATATTTTGATTTCAACGTAAAATGAATCTATCTTGAAATAAAAAATACTACCTTGATCGGATAAAAATTACACGCTCCTAACAATTCAAGTTTAAATTTAAACTATTGTCGTTGTCGCATCGATGATATTTGCATACGTTACTGGCCCTGAGACGCATCGCCAATCACCTTGAAGATAAGTAGAGCGACTCGACCGCAAATGTTTGGCAACTGGTGAGGCCACCTGCCATACGAACCGGCTCCGGTTCCGTTTCGGGTGTACACGGATTTATTTTGGTTAGCCATGTTTTACCGCATGGGCTATCCAAAAAATATTAAGCTTGAGAAGCAGCTGAAATGATTATTACTTTGTCATACCAAATTTGATGCTTGAATGCAATTCAGCTAGGCGATTGCGTAAAGTCAATCGTATTCATTTGACAGTTCATATTGTATCATAATATATGTCATCCCATACAAATTGCAGCCGATGGAATACGATATGAACTGTCAAATGAATACGATTACCTTACGCAATTCCGCCCCAGCTTAGTATCTACTTCATAAGGCCCATCGTGCTATAAACCGAATCAAAAATGGTTTGGGGATCTTCTATAAATAAAATTAAAAATTACTTTTTTTAATCAGCCTAGATATTTATTGAAGATTGAAGGCTGTCAAGAGCCATTGAAAATTAAACTCTGAAATATTATACGTACCAACTACCAAGGAACAGGAAAAGGATTAATTTGCATGCTATAATGTTACTATTTTAATAAGAAGGGTGCCTCTGGGATGCACTCTCAGTCACCTTTTGTTTGCACTTTATAGTATCTGTTTTTTTATTCTTTTAAATTTGAAAATATAAATTTTAATGACAAGAGTATAGTAAATAAATAAATAAATGCTTGGACAATTTCACACAGCACCATCTAGCCCCAAACTAAGCAAAGCTTGTAATATAGGTGCTAAACAACTGATATACTGCTTATATGCTTTTTAAATATATACTTATTATACATAGTCTGTCGTCTGTCGTTCGTCGCATACTTTTAGTTCAAAACGAAGTTACTAGTGTGTCTGGAAAGTCGCTGACCAACGAAACATCGTATCTACCAACTTTAAACTAGTTTTAAATATTCACGAAACTGAAAATAACTGCACGAAAAGTACTGAAAACTGCTGACCAGCGAGTCTAGCGACTGAATATGAAACAGGTGTGAATCTCATGAGGTTTTTATTTGTACCTCTTGGACGTGGTTGGTACTCACTTAAAATCCGATAATCTAATTGATATTTACCTTTGTTATTTGGTTTATCACTTTCGAATTGTGATTCTTACATTAAAAAGTACCTAATGGATGTTTCTCTTCCCTTTTAGAATCAAGTACGTATGTGCAGTGAAAGTTTCAGTATTTTAATAATTAGTCAAAATATTGAAGTATGTTTGTATCCAAACTTTTTATTAATTTCTGGATTTAGAGCTCATTCATTGACTTACACGTGCGTAATCAAAAGAGAGTATCTTTTTACGTAAATCGTGAAAAGAATAAATGCGTCTACTCACGCGACTTGCTATCTTTGTAATTTTGCCGATTAGTCAAGTTTTTTTTTCAGATATTTCAAAACATTAATTTTTAACTGCACATACAATTCCACATATTCAGGAACGTGGTCTTATATGCCCATTTCATTTTTAAATATACTTCAATATTTACCGTGTATTATTATTACATTACTCTTTCAGCGAGAATCGACATTAAAATCTCGATAATTGACACCCGGTCAATCACTTTAAATGCTCAGAAAATATGTTCAATGTAATTTACTAATTAATAGTTTTTATAGATTCATCTAGTCTAGTTTAATCATGTAACATTATTAAGATTAATGACCAGTGTCGGTAATATAAACTAATTAACACTGAAATAAGCAAGTACTTTTTAAACTACGTAATCTTAAAAGAAGTCGTATATCAGAAAATCGAACCGCGAGAGTCCACGGACTTTCGCTCTGCTGTCATTATTATATGAGGATATTCCTCAGTCTACATAAAAGAAATTGGAAGATGAATATATCAGTGACGTCTACTTACCGCAACATTATTTTTAGTTGAATTCCAGATCAGATTTGGCAAGCTTTTTCCGAACATATGGCGGGTTGTAACACACATTTACAAAAGTAGGTCACGACACGGACTTTTGAATGTTTACTTAACGACATCACACGTGGTTTTAAAAATATCACATGCGGGGCAGGCGACGCACGGATATTAGTTCTTGACCTTTTTAGGCTTACCGCTGACGGGCGCTATTTTGTAGCTGCGATAAGCGCGGCGTTAATCGCGGCGATATCGCTGCGATAAACGCGGCGATAATCGCGGCGACAATCACGGCGCTTTTTAGTCGCTGACGTAGGTTAACCCTAAAAGGCACCCGGTAATAATATTATAGAACAATCACTTTTATTATTGCTAAGCTCTATAAAATAAAGTTTATGATTTATTTATGTCAGTAATTATATACTTTTCACAAATGAAGCAAACAATGTATACGATTCAAATGTCTTCAGTACCCTTAGCACGAACAGCTATCGAGAAAAAAAACGCACGTAAAATTACTCGATAAACAATTCTCTATGGAAAATTTCATTTCGCTTATCGGCGATAGATGGCGTTGTACAAATTTCCAATACAAAATTTATCTATCGAATGATTATTTTTTTGATAGCTGTTCGTGCTAAGGGTACAGATCCTTTTATCGTCAAAATAGTGTGAAGAACAAAAATTCTGCATTTACTTTATATGCGCAAATTCAAGAATTAATAAAAATTTGTTCGATACCTACTGGAAGGTTTTGACCCCGAAAAAAAATTGCGAGTCGCTCGAAGTGTTTGTTTTGCAGACATAAGCTAGTTTTTGTTTTACATCATTTTATGACATATTAAAAAATAATATTTTTATCCATGTTCCACAAACGGTATTTTTTATGTGTTTTAACTGTTACTGTGTATGTTACTATGATGAGATTTTGATGACATGTTATAGTGTGTTTTATATTCGCAATATACTTACAAAGCCAAAGGGCTTTGATATACCACATGGTATGAAAAAAATCTTTGTAAGTACTGAAAACTTTATGACATCACAGTTTCTACCCCCGCCATTTTCACGCTTTTCATCTTATATATTTGTGATCGGGGCATCGTATTGAATGCATCGATACCACATTTTCGTATTTACATAGAATGCTTATGGTTTTTCTTTTTTTGTGTAAAAACTCGCAATAGGAAATAATACGTAAAACTTTTCGCAGATGGCGCCATTGTACTCTGTGGTAAACAAAAATGGTTTTGATTGGCTAAAATACGTCAGAAATTACATTTTACATCTGAAACATCAAATTTAACGAATTTAGGACAGTCGCATGTGGCGCCATTACTTCCTCAGTATTATCCCCTATTCCATGCCCAAAATCATCTTACTTAAAAAACTGAATCTTGCGATTCTTTTACGCAAAACAGAAGTAGGTAGGTAGGCATTGTTATGGAAAACATATTTAAACGGCGACTTCTTTGATTTTCATTATTTATAAATAAATAAAATTTACTAGATGTTTGTTCTTAGACAATCCGACAGTGCTTTCAATACGATTTTATTAGCGACTAGTCAAATTCTTTAGCTAACTTGATGTTTCTTTTGTTACGTTTACGTTAAGTTTTCCATAATAATATAGGTAAATTATAAACTTATGATAATCCCAGAACAATAATTGCCTATAACCGACCTTAGGTTCGTAGTGTGTTCCTACCTTTATTGGAACAGGATTAAAAACTATATAAATTGGTAAGCATATCATGTAATAATAATTCTCTTACTTTTTATTGCAAACTCTACCATTACAAAAATAATTATGTCAGCCAGCGAAAAAAATTGTGGTGTCTTTTAGGGTTAAAGCCGCTTGTCACTCTTGTCAGTGTCATTTCGTGGGCGATTAGTCGCCGAGCTATGTGTGAGCTACTTTTTGTAGCTCGTGGGCGTTTACGTATTGAACTCCATATGTTCTATTCTGGGCTACAAAAAATCGCTCGGCGATTAAGCGCCCGTGAGCGGTGGCGCTTACAATGCTTTTTTGTTTATATATCTGTGTTAATGAATAGCCTTATAATCTGAAAGCTATGAATGTAGTTATTTAGCTCTAACTAAAAAGTGATTTGTAAAGTAGATTTTATTTTCTTCGTGTTCGCCTATGTTTGCTTGCCTAGGATTTAAATACAGAAAAGTTTCGGGAATTTTCATGTTAAATAATTTGTTACCATACCACACCACAGTACGAATAAATCTATCCACAAAGTGTTTATTTTGTCTTAAACTCGTTAGAAATGTTTGTTTATTCTGCGTTCTAGTTCGGGAAACATCCCATTAAGTAATATCAACAAGTTCAGTAATATAACCTATCACGTGATTTATTTTTGTTTGTTTTAGTCATATTTCTAATTCTTGGATAAATATTTTTTATTGTTAGTTTTGTGTATACCTACGTACAGCATTTATTGAAAAAAATAATATTTAACATACTTTTTTCATTATACTTATGTATAATCCATAAATTAGTTAGACAATCCCCTTGCCTGAATACTTTTTATTTCTGAAAGTGATTCGGCAAGATTTACCATTGCATGCTTGAAAATAGTGCGTATGAAGGTTTAGTCTAATATGGAATAAATAAACATGATTCATAAACAGTTCCAGTCGGTATATTTACGGTAACGCCTTGTAGTAAAGTCGTTGATGGAATGCATTCTCATAAAATAACAGAGCACTGAGGATTAGGAATTTGGAATTCGTCGAAAATAGGTTCGCATCTCGAGTGAGAATGTTAAGATTCTCTTCCGGCATTTGTAAGTATGTTTAGTATTTTTATTATAAATTTAAGTACTTATAACTTATTTCCATAGATGAATTGTTTTGTAAAAAAACTCTAAGATTTGTAATCATTGAAATCTAAAATTCTGGGTACAGATATTTTTTGTGTATGGCCTCTTCCCTTTTCCACAGAAATTCCACCAAAACGTCCCTTTTAAAAGATGCACAGTGATTTTTTGATGGATGCTCGGTAATTTTGATATTAAATTTATTTAAAATGTATATTTTACAGATTACTTGATTTTGATTTCGACGGTAAAAACCAGTGCCGTTTCTTGTCGATGATGGAGGGTTGGTCCCAGAAAACCCCGCATAAAAATTTTTTTCGTCTGGTATGGATTCATAAGTTAGGTTTTAGAGACATAATAATAAACACTAATAGATCGATAAAAAGATTATTAATGGATGGTGAATTTCATTTTTTCGGAAAGCTAGCTAGCTAAACAAATCTATTGACCTATAAACATTGTAATTATCAAATAAACCTTACAGCATAGCTGCAGCAGCTTTCACTAACAAAACGTTATTATCAAAGCTTAAAGAATGACTATTACAAACAAGTTCTGTGTTTATGTTTGTTTACGTTTTGTTATCGCGGGCGTTTGAAGGTGTATGCAAATTTATGCCGGCGATAGCGAGGTGTTGTATTAACCGACAAAACGATAGTCCGTTTTCCCGTCTAGTAGTGAAATATTGTTACATAATTTGATTTGGACCGCGTGGTCAGTTTAGATAGTGGTCAAATAATTTTTACAAGTTGTATTTCGATTTGTCAAAAAGGTTTTACTTTATAAATGAATATGTTATTTGGGAAGTGTTATGAATCTACGAGTCGTGATGGAAGCATCACAAGTAGAGATGATATTGTTTCTAATGATTTTAATAGCTGAATAATAAATACACTTTAGCTAGTGTAGAAAATTATATTATTAGGTATACATTTTAGAGAATAACTAACGAATGTCTAGGTTACCCAGGATTCATTCTTCCTAGTCTGTGATATTTGAAAAGGTTTTACATTTAGTACGAGACTAAAGGGGTAGCGTTTACCCCAAGGGGCTAAAAAATGCAGTGTTGTTGGGGGTGAAATTATATACTTGTTTACAATTAGATCTTTAGAGAGAGGGTGCACTCTTGTCAAATGGATCTTAGGGTTTGAGCTTTAGGCTATAGGGGCTGAAGTTGCCTAAGTGAAAAGTAAAACGGACTTTAGACGATAGTGAAGAAATATGTTGAGTCTCAGATGTGATTAAGCACTTTTAAGTTTAATAGTAAAGTAAGTAAGCAGGTAGTAAGTGCAACTAAGTAAATAGAAGAACAATAATTAAGTTTGCTTCTTTGGCTGTATTAAAATCATCATTACAGTGATTTTAAATTATTCAAAATGTTATTAAAAAAATTAAGTTTTTTCTTGGTCTAGAGGAAAAGTAGAAAACCATTTTGCATGCTGCATTTACGTAAGTAAAAAATGAATTATACTGGAGTCAAACATTACTGTTATCAATTCATTATAGTTCACAAACTTACAGCATAAAAAACCTTTTGTATGTCTTCCTAATATAAACTTCTTTCAATCCGGGAGATGTCACAATATGTGATCTGCCATAGGGGTTGTCCGAAAACTGTCCTTTAAACTCCCGACGTCCTCCCTCAGGATTTGGACACAATGCGATTTTACATGATAATGCAGAGGGACACATTGAACCCACTGTTATTATATCTGAAGACTCTATTAGACGCTGTAAAAGATTTCCGATTCGTGAAGGAGGAAAATAAATAGGAACTATTATTTCGGAATGGATTATGGGTGTTACATTATTGTGACAAATAGATTAAGATAGATGATTCATAACACGACGGCCCAAAGAAGAAAAGTGTATGGTTCATGTTTATTTGTTCGTATGTGAGTGAGTTTCCTTATTTTACCATAACTTCTAAGTTCTAAATGTCTAAAAAGATTTGGATGTGTAAGATATTGTTAAAATCCATACATCAATCCGCTATAGATTTTCGAAAAAAGTTAATATGTCGGCTAAATGACGCATCTTGTAATGATTTCCATTCATTTTGTAAAGTTACTTCGATTATTTCATAAATTCTGAATCCAGATCGTTTTAATTATCTTGTTTTAAATAGGTACTGAAATTGACATTCTGCGTTACGCATTTCCATCTAGTTACTTACAGATAATCTATATTTAAAACTTCATTTTTTGTTTCAATATGGAAGATGAAGTCATTAGTGCAGGCAATAGGAAACATATAAGTGCTTGAACTTGCTTCTATAAACATTTAAGTACTTATTACACAATACTAAATAATATACTAGAAAAAATACGACTCGCACCAGATCAATACTCAGACGGGAATCGAACCCGCGACCTTTGGATATCCGGTCCAATGCTCTGACCGCTGAGCTACCGAGTCACTAGTGACTAGTACTTATTACACTTTCAGTGTATTGGGGTTGGAGAGAGGTCCTACTATTTACACTGACGCAATTTTAGATTTTTTAGTTTTAGATTACACAATCTCTACTGAAGAGTATTTGTTATGAGGAATACGATATAGGGAAATTAAAGTCATCTAATCCACACAAATAATCGATTACCTACTATCGATTTGAAAGAAACTGCGTAAGTAACTACCTATTCCATGCTGATAGTATCTGACTAAGAGATGATGAAACAGACCCTTTTTGTGTTTGCCAATTAGAAGTCTGTTTCTAATTTTTTTTTACAGATTGTGCAAAATATAGATTATAGCCATGGAATTGTGTGAAATTATCTCTTAAGTAGTACAAAGAGCTTTAATTGTTTAATGGACCGTAAAACAGACGAAGACAAAATAATAAGAAGTATAAAATAAAATTGAACAATTGCCACAAGAGAAACTTTGTAGAAGAAATTATTTTGCATTGTTAATGTTGCAGACAAGGTTAGGTAAATATAAATAATGGCAACAAGGTTAGTAAAGGGAAATGAATTACAGGTTGAAATGAGATAACTTTGCTTAACGTGTTTGTAAGTAAATACCTAGGTACAATCCACAGATCATACAACAGATAAAGTCTGTGGTACAATAATTTATTTCTTCTTCTTCTTTCTTAGTTATTTTTTTTAGTTCTGTGGAATCAGCAGATCGGTACTTACTTAATTATTTTCTTAATGCCAATTATTATAAAATGAGCAAAAAAAACTTTAAGAATATACATAGATGTAAACGTAATTATAACCACCAACTTCTCGTAAGTTTTATGAACAATATTTTATGCAACTGCGATAAAATACGTAATTAATTGAATCATTAAAATCGTTATATCATTCATATTTGAATTCGTTTCCATCCGTTCAATTTTACGTAATTCTTCCTATCTTTTGAAAACAGGGTCATCAAATTAATTAAAAAACACTAATTAAAAAGTTGACGATCGCTTTCGCCAATAAAATAATCAATCTCGTTTGTCAAGCTTCGTCGGGTTGTCTGTTATAAATGGAAAACTGCTTTTTCTTCATACTATTAACAACACGAGTCAGCTTTTTAACTTGTTCACTACATTGTACACTGACAGTGGGTACAATTTTAGCATTTCGTCTATATTTAAGAATCTCTACAAAAAATAGGAAAAATTGTGATCATGCTTACTATACTATGCTACGTTTGTTTTTAACTTTTACTATTAAAAATTAATTTCAGTTAACCTACTGCAAAATACACAGGAAGTAGATTATATTAATTAGGTACTTATGTCTGTAGATATCGTATGGCATGACCTAAATGTCAATATCCATAATTTCAAATCTAAATAAGCACATACCTGTTTTAAATTTTTAAGTAATTGATTTGCACATAAGTGTTATTTATATGCTTTGGCTAAGCCATTCATCAAACTTAGAAACTTCATTAGACTATCGTTTGAATTTCCATATTACAACTACAAATTGTTTACAACCACTACCGGTAGTGAGACTAGTGAGATTAAGACATCGCCTATTCGCCTCAGAAATAGCTACAAGTTTAACTCCAGATGGATCTGTTCCAGTCCCACTAAATGCGACGAGGGATCGTTTCATATCATAAAATCATAAGTAAGAAACCTAGTTCGAATATAAATGTTAACATAAACTGAATGCACTTCCTACTAACACGGCTACTTCAGAGGAATTATTTTAGCCACTTTATGTGAACAGTCCTGTCTGTGACATTCGATAGGGCATGTTGCGACACTTTCAACGCAGACACCATGACGTTGCAACCGACATTTAAAACACCTCTTACTATCTTTGGTATAGAGCACAATTTCCCTTGAAACTAACGTAACAGCAGTGCCAATTAAAAATAAAAGCTCACCCGATCGCTTAAGAATCAATTTCGATTAAAATGACAATTTGCTTTAAGCAGCGCGAGTGAAAATATCAGTGGTGATGCCGTTCATGCCGTTGCGAATACAGCTCGGTCTGATAACTTTATTGTTATTGCCTTAAAAGCTGGCTGCATCAGATGTAAATAGAGCCCTGGCACTCAAATGGTACATACTGTTAAGTATCTTCTCTCATTTATCTTCTACGTGAGTTGAAAACGAACGGAAGATATTTACCTGCAACAAAATGAAAAATATTATAAGTATTTTCATCGAGTAGTCCTGATTGTTCGGAATTTAAAAAGTTTATAACCTTAGTTTAAATGCTTAGTTTTTTTAAACTTGATGAAATGTAAACATAATCTAAAGAAAAACGCGATTGCACCAAGATTTTCGTAGAATGCAATAAAGAAGGTCAATAAAAAACTAGACGACGTAATCTCAAGTACGCAAACAGTCTCAGACGTTTCATCTGTACTGAATTCTTTGATGTCTACTTGTGCTACTTAAGTAAGACAATTTAGCTTTGCCCCAAATCCCTTTGAGGGTCCCCCGGGACTCGCAACAGGTAACTTTATAGCTTCAGAATTAAGCGGTCAAAGCAATTTCGTAACACGAGCTTGTTAAGGTAATAACTCATTCGTTTCTTCAATGTAATTTAGAGCACTTTATTGCAATTTTCTTGAAGATACTAATGCTACATTTCATTTTGTATTCATATTTGTAAGGGAAGATAAATTTAAATATGAATGAGATCTTCAAGAGCGTCGAGATGTATTTAGGAATGAGAATAATGTATTCATTTGTTTACACATTATTATATCACATTTAGAAAACCCAGTAAACCATAGAGTAGACACAAGTCCATTGCGTGTTTTGAATACTAATGATTTCAACTAAATTGGTACAAATGCAATTAGAAACATAAGCGATTAGAATAACAACGACGGTTTTAATTGCGGTGTCGATAACACATGATCGTGTCAGCTAATTTGTTGAGAATCAAACGCGAACATTCGTCAGATTTTACTGAGCGTAGAAAACGTCGAAACAAAAGCCAGTAGGGCATGACTGAGAGTTGAAGCCACGCGTGAAATAGTTTCGAGATTTGTGCCACAGTCCAATGAACAACTGTGAACTCTTTTGGGTGCACCGATCTGCGCAAAGCTGAGCTTTTAGCATGCCAGAAAGGTTGGAATATCTTTAAATTGGAAATATATCTTTAAATTGAAATCTGTGCACAACAGTTAGCATTTGCTGGTTATGATATCTTTTACAGGAGAAGCGTTTCTATCAGTGGACCATATGATGATGGGTCATGTTTTGGTAATCATTAAGTTCTATTAACGTCAATTTCTGTAATGTTATAAGCTGATGTGCTAGTTAGATATTATTGTCGTTTCTACACCACATTTTATACTATTCACTGCTTCAAGTAAATTCAATTATACTCAGACCAATGCCTAATACAGCAGTTCTAATGTAATGCGAGCGGAATATTAAATATCATTTATCAGTCCCCAAATTGTCGCTTAAAAGTCGTTGCTAATGGGTCTCGCTAACTAATTCCCTGAGCGTGGATACTGGCGTAGCTCGTAAAATTAGTCTATAGACTGAATAATGACTTGGTGGCTACTGAATATTTATCAAGTATAGAATTACTTGTATTTTTTAAGGTACATAATTCTTATTAATGTGAAGAACTTTGTAACGCAGAAAAAGACGACTTTAACGTTATTCTAAGGTTGAAACTTCTCATGGTATAAACAAAATAATAATCAACGGATATTGACATTGCTTCTTTTAAATATCAGCAAAGTTGACCCACTAAAAAAATTTGACACTTCACCAGGATTGTCTCAGGCGAGAATCGAACCCGCGACCTTTGGAAGTCCAATCCAATGCTATGCTCTCGCCAACTGAGCTACGAAGTCACTACATTATTTAGTAGTGTATAACGCATTGTCAATGCTAAAACCTCATATTTAAAATCAGAAACATCGGCAAAGTTTTGTTAAATTAAGTACTTTTTTAACCGAATACCGAACCGCCTTAAATTATGAGACTCGTTGTAAAGTCTAGACTTGAAACTTGAATGTAAAGAGCTGATTAAGATCTTTTAGTTCGTCTCCAACAAATTCTGCCGCATACCAACCTATGAAAATAGACGTAACCCACGATATCTCTCCGTCCAGTGTCGCATTCTCAAGTGTTCCGACATCGCCGTCCGATTAAACTTGCCGACGGCATCGGCTTCTGAATTTGGAGCCCGCATCGCTGAGGTCACTGACCTGGCTTGTGCGATCTGACAACTCGAAATGTTTCACTGTTTGAAAATATACAAGCAAAACATAATACTGTGACGCAATGAAATGCTGTCACATCAATGACATACTTTTATTTATAGTTTGCATCTCGCTCAAAAGCAAAATGATGTTTCTTCATGAATGTAGGTACTAATTTAAAGTTAGATCCATTAATGGTATTGGTATTATGTTATCAAGAAATGTTTCTGAGTATTTAGTGCTTTATGTTACGTGACGATAACGTAACACCACTTGGCTATCCATTAAAGATCTAGCTTTATCTAACAAAAAAACCATAGACAATGGCATCTTTCGTTGAAAAAAAAACCAGAATTTATCCAATAGTAAATTTACTTAAAACTAGTGTATCAAAAAGTCAAATCCTTAAAATTTTATCAGCAACCCCAGGAAGGGTATTAGTACGATAAGGGCAGCCATGAATTTGCGACTACGATCATTACTGGAAACCCATAAAAATTATTAGCGCTATTCCCATGAGCGGTTCTCTAATATCATGATCCAACGCGACCACAGGATCTGCGATTTCATAGAAACATTTATAAACTTTCTGAAGATGAAGCGTACTCACATAGTTTAATAATGGTTTAACGATGTGTCTGTTTCCATTCATATGAATTGTTACAATAACTCTCATAATTATAAGACAGCATTAAAAATACTTTTTAGATAATAACTTTTTCATCATAGATACGAACTTATTTTTCACATTAACTTTTTATATTTTGAGTATCTACCTATTTAGATCATTATCGAGCCGATCAAGGTCAATATTTCATTTATCTCTAAAGACTTCCACCAGCCTTTTATTAATTTTTATTTAGAAATTCCTTCACCACCCCAATCAATTCTACCCCTAAATGTTTAAAACAAAAAAATCAATATACCTCCCATAAAACTTTAAGCGCGAATTGAAATTCCCGAAACGTTTTGCGAGATTGAAGAGGCTTTTATGGAAATGGACCAGCATGCACTCCACGATAGTCGGGCCCTAACGTATAACACTGGCGATTTAAATATTTACGCACCCGCCCACAATTCGGATACACCTGATGTTCTATCCACTCTGGCAGGGGTGCAGAATCGTGTTCTCATATGCAAATGTTAGCCAATAAAGAGAAAACATAAATACATGCTGTGTTCATATACTTAGGTTATAAGAATGGATTTAAACGTAGGTATAGGAAATCTATTAACAAATTACTGGTTGATATAAATTGAAATGAGACGTCATTGAATGAATATTTCAAGCATTTTGGATGATGAATGCAGATTATTAGTCTACTGCTATATATAGCCGATCATATCCCTCGTGGTTACACCAGTCGTTACACAAGTGTAAGTATGAGGAAGACCCTGTTCCTCGTTATCAATGATTATAGTGTTACTCCATTTATAGATTTCATTTCGGTGAATGGAAGGAAATATCAGGAGCGCAATTTCGTAAAATCACGATACAATATCGAATACTTTTCACAGAACATTGTATTAAAATGATAAAAAATAAAGAATATCCGTCACAAATCATCATTTCGATAACTTTTGTAAACGTTCGAGCTAAATTAAATTTATTGGAAAATACCGATCACGCTTAATATTCACGTCGATTCGCCAGTCTGCCTGTCGGTACGTCAAATGATTTATTCATTGAAAGCAAAACGATTTTTTGTGACTAAGTAATTTGTAGTCTGTATTTGCTAATAATAACATGGCCTTGGTAGTGTACAAGTTGAATGTCTCACAATTTTTTATCATTGCTTCTGGTTTAGCTGCTTACTTTAGATCTAAATCTTATCTGTAGATAAGCTTTTCTTTATAAGTAGCAAAATTACAAATTAAACAAATCCAGCGGTAAGTAACCCTGTTTATTGATAGATGATAAAATAAAATTAAGCAGAAGTCCCGTTTTTACATAATAAGAATCGTTTTAATTCCGCTCCACCAGAGTTAACATCCTGACACCAGGAGCAAATAATTTCTGATTGGAACCACCATCATGGATATTAAAATATGCGCTCTCCCTCAATCGGAAATGGCACGGATTGGCGCCATGTTTGATTTAGAATGGTGACTTCCGGTTGGATGGGGGTATGAATTAAGGATATTATCTGGCCCTGAAGGCATCTATTGGCACTTTGAATATTATTCTGATAAATTCTATGATTATTACCTCTGCAGTGAGGTACATTTTTGAAATACAGAACAGATTAAAGGTATTATTTTGGGAGACTTTGAAGTTACTTTTTATGACTGTTGTTCAGTTGAACACAACGATGAGTTAAATTTGTCCATCAGCAATTTTTTGATGTCCCCACTGCTGGGGATGGTAAGACCTTCCTTATGGGTGGTAAGGAGGACGGGCCATAACCCACCACGCGGGCCCAATGCGGATTGGTGGGTGTTAACGACTGCAAATGCAGCCGGGACCAACGGCTTAACGTGCCTTCCGAAGCGAAGCACCTAGGAGCTCGAGATAATAAGTTTTTGGTCACCCATCCCATGACCGACCCTTGCGAACGTTGCTTAACTTCCGCAATCGCTGGGCCAGGCGCTAAACCACTGCGCCACCGAGCTCCTCAGAGTTAATTTGGAGTTAAATTGGACTCCTCAGAGTTTGAGTTAAATTTGGTATCTGTCTGAGAATAAATAAACATATCATTATTTTGCTAATATTTAAATAATAGGTAATGAAGTCATACTACCTACTTAATAAAGTCATGCTGGCTGACTAATTTACATCTGTCTGAAATAAATTTAGCTACAATATTGCTGAATTTTTAGATTTTAGCATTCACAATGCTATTTTTATATATTAAGTTACTTACTAAAAATATTAGAAAAAATCGACTCACTTGTAGCAGCTCAGACGGGACTCGAACCCGCACCCTTAGGATTGTGTATGAGTGCATTGGGCCGGAATCCTAAGGGTGCGTGTTCGAGTTCCGTCTGAGCTGCTAGGGGTGAGTCGATTTTTTCTAATATTTCTGTTCAAACGCTATAAAACAACAATTTAATAGAACATGGTATAATGTGTACCAAAAAAGACGTTATACCTACAAAGGATTTCTCAGATTGTCGACAAGTAATTGATATGCTAACTATGACACCTACTGGTGCAAGTTACGTGTAGGTGAAACAAAAGAGAAAGCGGGAACTGTTATGTTTATGAACATAATACACGTAGGAAGAATAAATAGGCACTAAGACAAAATAACAAATTATAAACAAAGAACAATTAGCCGTGTTTTTAAGTTTTTCAAGTATTAACTTATCGTTTATCAGCAAAAACAATAACCCTAACGAACATTCAAATAAAAAATAAAACCACCACCACAATTGATTAAACGTATCCATGACAATCAAAGGATTGTTACAGAACCTTGCATGAACTATAAGATACAAAATTACTCCAACAAAGTTGACAATTATTCTATTCCAATTAGGGGTCGCAATACCGGCCCCTCTCTCCAAAACCGGTATTTTCGGTATCGAATCTAGGCAAATACCGGGATCCCGGTATTTTCGACATTTAGATAAATATATTGAAATTTCTTAGTTTTTCTTTCTGTTAAAGTCATTGTTATGATTTACTAATCGTCGACGACATTCAACCTCCCGAACAAGCCGGGTTCCTAAAAGGATTTAGTACCTAGACCACATCCATACAATGCGGCAGGTTATACAGAAGACTATGGACTCTGCCTCTTTGCTTAGCGTACGTGGACTATGAGAAAGCCTTTGATTCGATAGGGACCAGGGCGGTGCCAGTGCTGTAGTCTCTCCAGATGTGCCCAAAAAACTACATCATCATCATCATATCAGCCGCACGACACCCACTGCTGGGTATAGGCCTAAAAAAAACTACAGGTATTTCGAAATGTAAAGGTATTTATACGAAACTGCCACCATGTGTTGGTCCGAGTACAGAATCAGTGTTTAAATCCCATCCAACTGCAGCGAGGTGTGAAAAAAGGGAGACTTTATTTCTGTGAAACTGTTCACATCACAGCTGCGTTGGAGGACATTTTTAAATACTTGGACGGGGATTGGACTAGAACGGACTCGATATTAACATTAATGACTAGTACCTAACACACCTTCGTTTTGCCAACGATATACCAGTTCTTATGGCTGAGACCTTGGATTAGAAGACCTGACAATGCTCGAAGATCTCCGTAGTGCTTCCCAAAAAGTGGGTCTTAGGATGAACATGGATAAGACTAAAGTCATGTCGAATGCCCATGTTGTACCCACTCTAGCTCATGTTGAGAACACTACACCCGAAGTTGTTGACTATTACGTTTACCTTTGGACCGGCGATTTAAGTAAGTTCAGCTTCGAGAAAGAGATCTCTCGTCGAATCCAACTCAGATTCAGGAAGCTTAGTTTTTTGTGTCAAAATTACCTCAGTGTTTCAAGAGACGAATGTCTATGACCAGTGTGTGTTGCTTGTGATGATTTACGGCAGTGAAACGTGGTCGCTAACTATAGGTCTCATAAGAAGGCTCAAGGTCACCCAGCGTGCAATGAAGAGAGTCATGCTCGGCGTTTCCCTAAGTGATCCTTAGAGAACTAAAGTATAATAATTACCGACATCGCTCAGCTGAAGTGGCAGTGGATGGGACACATAGCGAGAAGAACCGATGGCCGTTGGAGCGGAAAGGTTCTGGAATGGCGACCGCGCACCGGACTACACTCCGTGGGTAGGCCCCAACAAAGTGGACCGACGATGATCTGGTGAAGGTCTGATGCAGGCGGCGCTGGACCGATCATCGTGAAGATCCTTTGGGAGACCAATACCCAGCAGTGGGTGTCGTGTGGCTATGATGATGATGATGAAAGTCATTATAGTATAGTGAAATCCAAAATTTAAAAGGTATTATAAGTTTAAGTACCTATTTAAACCAAGTTAAACAATAAAAGAGGATTTAACCTCGTAAGGCCCTCGGTCCTACCAGTAGTACTTACTTATAGGTATTTACCAAAGTAATTCAGACCCTTGTCTCTTAGACGCAATGTAGTGTAGTTATTACGACTCAAGGGTTTACCAGTAGGTAATACGAATAAATTGGTTGTTTAATTTCATTTGAAGATTATTATGAAACAAATAATATTAGGTACCTCACTAATGCTAGTGTCCTACCCATAGTGTGTACCCATTATACTTTTTGAAAAAAATGACCCAAAACCATATCCCCCATAAGCCCTGAATTTATAACTTCAATAGGATTAGGTACTTTATCATATAAGAAAACAACTCTGAATTTCTTGGTACTGAATGACTATAAAATATTAGTACTACTAGCTAGTAGGACATTGGGGATGCAATGATTAGGACACCATTTAATGTCTGAGCCTTAGGAAGTTAAGAAAAATCACCTTTTAAATCACATAAAACGAGAATTTAAACGAGATTTGCGATTTGCGTCGTTCTGTGATAAATACCGAAAATATCGTAAATACCGGTATTTAAAAATTCAATACCGGTATTGTAAAGGCTTCTTTTCGGTCCGGTATCCCGGTATTTTCGGTATCCGGGATCCCGGTTTGCGACCCCTAATTCCAATCTTTCTTAAGTTTACATGTAATAATTAATACCACCTATGCTAGCTCTTCACATAGGTCTACAAATACTGTTAGCTAAGAACATAATTAACTGTATCCTATTGCGGGGGTGGCCTGGTGACCTGTGTAACCGGTTTTCTTTTAAAACCTATTATGGGCACCAGCTTCTCACACTTCAGGTCATACTTGTATTTTGCTCAAATTGCTCTAGAATTAAGTAAAGTAGCCTATTGTGTGATAAGGAAATAAATGATTTATTTATTATTATTATTATTAATTATTCTATTCCAATGCACTGTTAAAGAGTAAACATTATTGCAATTCGTGGGCGAGGTCCGTTGAACACCTTTATCAACTCCTACCTAAGCCCTAAATTAGAGATCATTGCAAGCAACTGAGAAGTCATTTCTGTCATCAACACCGCAAACGGCTATAATTTTTTATTCAAATTTCAGCTCTATTACTTCATTTTAAAGACCAAGAGGTCCGATATTAAACCGGCGTTTTATGGGTACTGGTATCATTAAGGTATGGATACAGGAAGTTTGTGAGAATTACTGTCATTAAAAGAGGTGGTAAATATAAAATTAACGTTAAACCTTAAATACTTAAAAATGTGTATACCCTTATATCACTGCTCTCGGTATAAATGCAGTTTCCAGTTAATAAAAAGAAAGCAATAAACAAAGAACCACAATAATCGACGTAATAACCTTGATAATAAAAAAAGAAAGATTGAAAAGAATAAAAAGTTAACCGAAACAATATCAATCTGGGGAATACGAATGGTTTATTCAATAATCAAAATCACTGCAGCATTGAAACTGCAATTTCATTATTGGGGAATATTCGATTTCTCTGTGGAGTACATTCGGTAAGCGGGGTGTAGGAGTACATCGAATCAACTTCCACTCATGCCATGTAATGGGATATTTTGGGAATTTGTTTCAATGAATTTTGAATAGCTGAAACAGGTTTTGCTTCCGTTTTGAAATGAAGTTTGTGAACCAAACATTAATACATAATTTCTTTGGTCATATAATATGTTCCAAATGGCAAAATTTTATGTTGTACGACAGAAAGTGAATATGATTTAAAACCATGAATTTATTTTAGTAGGTTGAAACGACTTGTTTACCTAAGTAAAGTACTAATACTAACTATTTTGTTGTAGATAATGAAACAAGTTAGTATTGAAATATTTAATGTTTATGTGTTATTATTTCTTGAACATACTTGATTAAAGATAACTCCCGTTGTCGCGTACACTTTTTAAACTTAAGCCTCTAACTACACAACAATCAAATCAAAGGCCATTCTTAGATGAATATTCCATAGTAATCTCCAGGCATTTCAATCAAATCCTATCACAACACACTGTAAAGTGTACACTGGTCGGCATGTTTATTAAATTCCTGATAATGGGGTGGGATGGCGAAGCGTGAAATTAGGGTTGTCTAGGGATCACCTGGCAATGCAACACGGTGGATGACACTACAGTTATATAATATTATCATAATGATACTTGTTTTCAAATATTTTGTGTCTATTTTTCCTATAAAATAAAACACTAAATCAATTAGGTAGATTGTCTGCAGACAAGATGCAGGCTCTGCTTTAATCCCCTCCTGGCGAATCCCTCATACGAACCTCCTTTCTTGAGCATATAAAAAGGCTTAGCTTTAATAAGAGGAATATTTTGATAAAAAGAAGAGTCATCTTCATCCAAAATTTAAAATCAATACTTTTAACTTTCTATACTTTAAATGCTGCTTCTTATTTTAATCTCCACTCTTATTTCATAACTGGTTCAAATAGCAGGCATAACATTGTTGCTATTTTTTTCTTAATCTTTTAGTACTCAGTCTATTTCTAGATCAATGTGGGCTGTCGCACGCACCGGTGCGTTCCAACGTGGTTCCAACGGTAGAATATCTGTCACATGACAATAGCGTTCCGGTGTATGTAATTGCTGCGTGCTTAGTGGCTCGCCACCGATTATAAACAAAACTTCCTTTTGAAGTATATAACATGTTGGACTGATTTCCTATTGAAATCATTTCACGAAAGTGCATAGAGAACTCAGTTTTCATTTATAGGTTTATAACCAACTTTTAAATCTGACACATCAAATTACTAGTAACAATAGTCGACATTAAAATAATGAATCCAATAAGTTTCTTAATCATCCTTGAGAAAGTTAAAATGGCTCACCATCAGGATCACTCAGATTTAAAATCCAATCATTTGTAAATTAGTCACCGTTTCTAACTCGCTTCTTTGTGAGTGCCAATTGATTAGCACTATAAAAGGAAGCGTATCACATATCAATTAAAGTCCAGCAAAAAAGTACAATGAAACACACGGCAGGGTATCCTAGCTTGGGGGCTACAACTTGTAACCTAATACCGATTGTGAAGCTGTAGCCAGTATTTGTATTCTACTTTATTTCCTAGGCTGTAAGGCTGAAAATGGTTCGATGAGTACTTTATCGGCTTTGCCTTCAGGCTTTTGAGTGAAGTGCAGAGCTTTTACGTGATCGCTTGGTGATATGTCCAATACGCCTATGTATTTTTGCTTTGTAATTTTGCCTTCATCTATTCGAACGTAATACCTACGTTCTTATCCCACAGAAATAAAGTTTTAATGAACACAATTTTACTAAGCCACACTTTTTTGGGTTAAGGTTCATTTTAAATCTTCTAAAACTTCTTCTTCTAAACTTTTATCTACGAATAAAGACGATCGCTTACACTAAGGACATTTATAATATTTCTTCAAAAGGTGTTAAAATGTCAATAACAGCAGCTGCAGACTTTAATTTGTCAATTATAAAACAATATCATAAACTATTTTTTTTTTAAATAATCAACATCTTTATCTATAACTTTAGAATAAAGATTAAATATTCATTATAGACTATCTGTTTCCCATTTCCTATCAACAAATTGACGCAAAATCAATGAATTGCTGGAGGCAAGTAATTCCATCGACTCTCAAAATTAGCCCGATGGGTATTTGAACAAAAACAAGGGATCAGATAAAAGCAATCGCTTGTCACGACGACGCAAAAACATTTCTTAATTAATTGCACAGAATATAGAGGCTCCGATATTAGTATCGATCTACCCGTTTTACCCCTTTTTAAGTTAATGTATTCTAAATATTTGCATTGATAAAATGTAGCTTGAGAATCAACTAGAAAAAAAATGCTATAATTTTCACAAGGTTCTCTACTCTTTGTAATGCTCAAATTATTTTCTCCCCGCATAGTGTTTTCATTTTAAGTGCACTACATTGCACATTGTTTGGGCAGACAATACCCTGTAGACTGGAAAGATAATTATTCTGTGCAAGCTTTTAAGCCTTCTAGTATTTGAAATTCGATTTCACTTTTAAGTTTTGACTACAATTAAGCGCCAACGCTCACGGGCGCTTAATCGCCGAGCGATTTTTTGTAGCCCAGAATAGAACATATGGAGTTCAATACGTAAACGCCCACGAGCTACAAAAAGTAGCTCACACATAGCTCGGCGACTAATCGCCCACGAAATGACACTGACAAGAGTGACAAGCGGCTTTAACCCTAAAAGACACCACAATTTTTTTCGCTGGCTGACATAATTATTTTTGTAATGGTAGAGTTTGCAATAAAAAGTAAGAGAATTATTATTACATGATATGCTTACCAATTTATATAGTTTTTAATCCTGTTCCAAAAAAGGTAGGAACACACTACGAACCTAAGGTCGGTTATAGGCAATTATTGTTCTGGGATTATCATAAGTTTATAATTTACCTATATTATTATGGAAAACTAAACGTAAACGTAACAAAAGAAACATCAAGTTAGCTAAAGAATTTGACTAGTCGCTAATAAAATCGTATTGAAAGCACTGTCGGATTGTCTAAGAACAAACATCTAGTAAATTTTATTTATTTATAAATAATGAAAATCAAAGCAGTCGCCGTTTAAATATGTTTTCCATAACAATGCCTACCTACCTACTTCTGTTTTGCGTAAAAGAATCGCAAGATTCAGTTTTTTAAGTAAGATGATTTTGGGCATGGAATAGGGGATAATACTGAGGAAGTAATGGCGCCACATGCGACTGTCCTAAATTCGTTAAATTTGATGTTTCAGATGTAAAATGTAATTTCTGACGTATTTTAGCCAATCAAAACCATTTTTGTTTACCACAGAGTAAGATGGCGCCATCAGCGAAAAGATTTACGTATTATTTCCAATTGCGAGTTTTTACACAAAAAAAGAAAAACCATAAGCATTCTATGGGTTCTTTATAAGGGTTCCGTAGCAAAATGGTAAAAAGGAACCCTTATGGTGTGACTCAGTCTGTCTGTCTGTCTGTCACAGCTGGATATCAAGATAACTATCTATTAATGGTATCAACTTGAAATTTGGAATAGTTTAAGATGACGTTTGCCCAAATATTTTGCAAATAAGGATGTTTTTTTTACAGCAGGAATTGAAAAGGGGTCTTAAAAATTTGAAGTGAGGCTACTAGTAGGGCATAGTAGATGTGGGTATCATAACATAATGAAAAAGTGTTGTTAGCACATTTTCAAACATTTCTCTTTTTTTAGGCCGCATAGTGTTCGACTTATAATGAAAAATGTAAAAACATACCGTTCCTTCCTTATAGTATAGAACTTATAGTAAAAAAGATAACTATAACGTTCGAAAAACATGAATAAAATATTCTATTGTACTGTTAGCCGATCGGTAATTATAGGGTTTGAGGTTATTTTTCGCACAAGTCATCACGAAAATACAAAAATGTGGTATCGATGCATTCAATACGATGCCCCGATCACAAATATATAAGATGAAAAGCGTGAAAATGGCGGGGGTAGAAACTGTGATGTCATAAAGTTTTCAGTACTTACAAAGATTTTTTTCATACCATGTGGTATATCAAAGCCCTTTGGCTTTGTGAGTATATTGCGAATATAAAACACACTATAACATGTCATCAAAATCTCATCATAGTAACATACACAGTAACAGTTAAAACACATAAAAAATACCGTTTGTGGAACATGGATAAAAATATTATTTTTTAATATGTCATAAAATGATGTAATACAAAAACTAGCTTATGTCTGCAAAACAAACACTTCGAGCGACTCGCAATATTTTTTCGGGGTCAAAACCTTCCAGTAGGTATCGAACAAATTTTTATTAATTCTTGAATTTGCGCATATAAAGTAAATGCAGATTTTTTGTTCTTCACACTATTTTGACGATAAAAGGATCTGTACCCTTAGCACGAACAGCTATCAAAAAAATAATCATTCGATAGATAAATTTTGTATTGGAAATTTGTACAACGCCATCTATCGCCGATAAGCGAAATGAAATTTTCCATAGAGAATTGTCTATCGAGTAATTTTACGTGCGTTTTTTTTCTCGATAGCTGTTCGTGCTAAGGGTACTGAAGACATTTGAATCGTATACATTGTTTGCTTCATTTGTGAAAAGTATATAATTACTGACATAAATAAATCATAAACTTTATTTTATAGAGCTTAGCAATAATAAAAGTGATTGTTCTATAATATTATTACCGGGTGCCTTTTAGGGTTAACCTACGTCAGCGACTAAAAAGCGCCGTGATTGTCGCCGCGATTATCGCCGCGTTTATCGCAGCGATATCGCCGCGATTAACGCCGCGCTTATCGCAGCTACAAAATAGCGCCCGTCAGCGGTAAGCCTAAGGCTTTTCAATTTTGCAGTAAACTGTTGGTACAGACAAGGTTCTAACGATCACAAACTATGATTCCTTTAAGAAGTCTGTAATAAACTGCATGGAACTAATGTGGATTAGAGGACGCTAACGGCTGCTGTCTTTGAACAGCATCCGAGACTAATGACATAATGCGCCAGCTGAAGCAAAGAAGCTTTGGAGGACAGATAAATTCTGTACTTGTGTAATTAAATAGTTAAAATACTTTGTACAATCACCTTGGCATTTCCTATATCAATTTGATTGGTAAGTATTATCCGCGTCCTACTGTAAGCTTTAGTTTAGAGTTCTTTTTTAGATCGGATAGATAAAGATAATGTTTAAAATAACGTCTGTACGATGTAATAAATATAAATGTAATAAAATTAAGGCATTGTGAATATTTTCAATAATTCTATCATATAATTTATTTTCCTTTAAACTGCTAATATTTATTTACACGTACGCAATGCGTCTGTGTCCCGTGTGATAATTCTCATTTGAATAGCGAACTAGATTGCACATTGTCCGACAAAACAATGTCCACTAGACTGGAAAAACAGGAGATAATTACAATTTATTACCACTTGCTCACATGTATGTGAGCTAATAGCTAGTCAGTGTAACAAAAAAGAAAGTTCTTTCTCGTCTTCATTTATTATTAGTATTGCTACTCTATGCTATTGTTTTAGTACCAATCGCCATTGTGGCATATTATTTTTCAACGCAGTTAGTGCTATAGAAGTGTACCTATCAAATATACAAAGACAATAAGTTTAAATATTTGTTCAGTTTTTCATTTAACATCATCAGCTTAAAGGATTTCCTTAAATCCTTGAGGAGTGCTGAATATTATTTTGCTGAATCTGCTTTCCGTTAAATTGAAATGCAAATAAGTCGCGATTTTAATAAACACGCAGCTGGTCTGGACTGTCGTATGCCAGATGTGGACAATGAAGAAAATAACAGAAACCAGTGAAAACGTAATTTAATAAAAGTACAAGATTATGTATTATTACAAAAAGTTTAATCTAATTTCCTAATGTTAACCGAATTATTATATTACTTCAATTATAATCAAAATACGTAAGATACGAGACATGAAATCTACTCGTACCTAATCGATTTGAATATTGACTCACAGATTACAAAATAATCTTTCTCCTTTTACTTCTTTCAAAATCTGCAGACAGGAAACCTTCGATCACGACAGACGCTTTACCTATCAATATAACTATTAACTACGCTATTTAAGCGATGGCATCGATACGTTGCAATTCCATACAGTAACTACCAACAGACACTGCATAATCGAACGCTGTCAATCCGCTTATGCGGATCTTAATTAATTCCCGGCGAAACGATCCTGCTTTATCTTTTGATAGACCTGCCACCGATGGAACTGTAACATGTAAGGTTATATAATACACTGTTAATAGATTTTCCAAACTGATTAAACATTGAAACTCATCAAAATGTTGAAATTGGTACTTTGGCTGGTGGTATATTTATAAAGGGTGTAACAAGACACTCAACGAAGCCGAAGTCCACGCATTCCGCCCATCATCAGGATCATTTTTGTCTTTGGGACTATACCTGGGAAACCAATAGCTACAAAGTTATTGACGGTCAAAGCCAAAAATTTTTTTTCAAAATTTTTATGAAATCTTATTTTATTCGTTATTTCCTATTTTTTGACTACAGAAACATTATCAAAATTTTATGTATTTCGTAACAAACAATGGCTTCAAAACGTCATCACTCAATGTATTTCATGAGCACGCACATAAACATTGCTTTTCAACTCGGCCGCACGCAGCTGTGTAGCATTCACTCGCAGGCGCGGTCTTTTGTACGCGTTACATTGCGTGGTAATTGTATGCAATTATTTTTAACACCAAAAATCAAAATCGTTTCCCAGCAATAATTTTGAACAGAAATGCTCCTGATGATGGGCAGAATACGTAGACCTCGGCTTCGTTGAGAGTCTTGTTACACCCGGTAGATAGGAATGAAATGGTTTTCCAGCAAATACCTATGAATTTTGTAGAACTTTGGATGTTTCAAAATGACTGCTGGGTTGTTAAATGTTTGTTTTAATAAATGTATAAAACTATAATTCAGTTGTCATTGCAAATTAAAAACATAATTATGCAGAGTGAGCGATGTAATTGAAACACAATGCTATTATATTGCTACAAGCTTATATTATTAAAATAATATTAGAAGCCAATGAAATTTCTAGAATACCAGTATTAGCATAAGCTCTAGTTGCGAGTGATGATTCATTCATAATAACAACGCTCTGAGAATCCGTATGAATGCAGCGCAATGGCTGAGTCATTTTTGCCGGGTTTCCCGCGCTTTCTAACGGCTGCCCAAGTGCCAACACGGTACTGTACAATTATCTTAGTGATACTATAATTTCTTCAATTTAAACTTTACTATAGCACCAGATCAAAGATCATAAATGCGCAAAGTAATGCGAAAGATATCAAAATAGTCAAATAAATCCAAAGAGAACTTGTAGATTATGTCATCGATATTCAATTTATTTCCGTATTCACATGGAAGGAGAAAGATGTCAGAGTTTCATATGTTTATAATCTGGACGATCCATAAAGGAAATAAGAATCGATGTTGATAGATTATCCTCGAAGCTTCATATTCATCGTATAATATTTCGTTCTACAACAACTATGTCAATTTGAGTCGTAATTAGTCCAACGAGAATGTTAACTGAAATAAAGTAGACGCACCATTTAAAACAGAGGCAATTAGCGATGTCACCAATTGCAAGAGTCAATGAAAGGCAGCAGCGTATTACGAAGCCACATAAACACAAATAGACAATGGCTTTTTGATCGAAATACTGGGTCAAGGGAGTTTCACTATGCGTTGAGGCAACTGAATGCATTGGGCTATGAATGAATGAAGTAACAAACACTTTAGTTTTTTATACGGCTTCAATTGATAAACTTTTGTGTACATTGATGATAACTAGTTACTTTAGCACAATTTAAGTATGTAAGTTTTAACAAATATGAAGTGTATATCCTACTCAAAAGAAAATAGGGGCCACTTATGGTTATCCATATAAACGAGCTAACTTCAGAGAGGTATTTTTATGAAAGATTCAATCTGACTCATTTGATATTGTTCGATAGCTGTAATAGTCAACTTGTCAACTGTAATAGTCAATTTACTGTCGAATTTACTGTATAATTTCTCCTATTCGCCGTGTGTCTAAACAAATAATACATTTTAGTTTGTTGTAAAATAAAAGTTGTATTTTGTAACACTAATGCTATAAATTTATAATTAGTTACCACATTGACATTTTCCGATTAGTCGATAATCCAATAATCATTGCAAAATATATCACGCAATTGCATTTTTGTGCAGATTAAGATCAACTTTCATAGATTCTTGAATTGCATTAATAATCCTAGAATGGTTTTATGCTATTATGAACAATGATGATTATAAAGAATAACCATAGACTGTCACTTCGGTATCTCAGTGTAGAACTATTCGACAAAATAACGTAAGGTCAGTTTGTTTATCTAATTAAGAGCGTTTATGCGCTATACTAGCGCCGCCAATCGAAAAAAAACATAGTGCTCAAATAAAGGCAAAATTGAGAATTGTGTTCTTCTAGTGTACTCCTTAGAAGCTTTGTGGTACTTTTTATCGCTTAAACAATATTTTATAACCTGTCGTTTAGTTGTCGTTTAGTTTATTGCCAAAAGTGGCCACATTTAGCAATAAAACTTCATTAAACTAACCGAAAGACTAGAAAATATTGTTTAAGCGATTTAAGCGAGCTTCTTCGGAGTACACTAGAAGAACACAATTTACAATTTCATCATTATTTAAGGACTATGTTTTTTTTTTCATTGGCGGTGCTAGTATAGCGCATAAACGCTCTTAAGTATCAAACTTGCATTAGGGATATACCTAATTTTTATGAAATATAGTAAATGAGTGAATAACAAACATTACCCAAACCAGGTAAAATACTACTCACATCTCCTATTGCAATCATTTACCTAATTTTACTACGCTATAAAGAGAGACTTATAGACTTAAACCAGCTGTTAGGTAAACCCTCCAATAGTAATTTGAATAAGGTGAAAAGATAAAAAACAAATAACTATTTTTGCTTCTCCTGTGCTGTTAATCCCATAACGTCCAACTCCAAACCAATTTCCAAATTATCGACACAGACGGGTAGTTAGAGTACCGAGCGAAGTCAGTTTTATTGTGCAAATCAGACCTAATTAGCATAACAAACACCGGACGCACGCGCGGTGGGGAACGAGCGCGATTCAGGCGAATGTTTTCTATTGAACACATTGTCGCACTTAACAGGCAGTACAAGTGAAAATTAGGCGGTTTGTTTTGTTGGTAAACAAATAAAGTAGTTTATAGTTCTTTTATAGGTAGCAAGTATAAACTGCGTGATGCAATTCGGAAAATGGATTTTGAGTTTTAAGAAAAGTGCAGCTGTACGTGGATTACGTAAGTCTGTTGCTAACAATTCTCGATTGAAATCGATTGAAAGCGCAGTTGTATTGCTGCTTTAATTAAGATAGTTGTCACATTGGTTCTTACTAAAGCAGCGATGTTAGTGCGATTTCTGTCAGAGTTGATTGCAACAAAGTTACGTAATTACCCCTCTGGTGGCTGTCAAATGGCATTTACACGGATGACTAAAGCCGTACGACACGACGACGAAAATCGACAGTGTAAATGGCAATTTGGCCTAACTAGGCTACAGTATCTGATCTGGTGGCCAAAACTGGAACTAAGTGTTATTAATATTGTTACCTAGGTTACGCTTCGTCGACTACATATTATGACAGCCGGCGGCGTCACTGATGTGTCACAGTCGCAGGCGATCTGCGACTTGCTAGTTGCCTAAATCGAATGACACAGTCAACTAAAGCCGACTTGTGCTAAACTTAACCTGACCTCAATTTAAAATTCGAATTGTTATGGCATCGAGTAGTGTTCGAATACGACCTGTAAGCCACTATCGGTTGGTATCGGCCGCACGTCCAGCCGTCTCGTGTGCGCTAGACCGTGCCGCAGCCGAATGCACCCGGCACGTGCGAGCGGAACCAACTCAACTAACTATGTAGTTCGTCACATCGACCATAGTATAGGCATAGGTCATATTCTTAACCCTCCCTTATGAGTTTAAGTAAGGATACATCTGTTTAACTCTTATTAAGGATTCTTCCTGGGAAGCTTTTTATTCCGATGCAGTAGGATGACGTGACAATGCAAACGTGAAAAGTACCTACTGATACTTGATGATTAAGTAGAATTCGAAATAGGTACTTTAATTTTAAACACAATAAACGAAAAAAATCAGAGCTTTCCATAAAAACTTTACGCTAGGAATTCCCAAAAATCATTCCCGAGCATTACCGTTTGCAGTTACTACGTAAAAGTTTTTTCCTTCTTCTAAAGTTAAAACAAAAGTTGCTTTAAGCTCCTCTGTTAATGATAGATTGCCATATTTGGCTAGTTTTAAGTCACTCGCTAAGTAGGTACAGAGTGATTTCTAGCCTTGTTTAAGAAAGGAAAGTCAGTTAAGTAGAAAACCTTGTAACCATTTAATTTTAAGCCACTGAGATTATTTCACGTTAGATAGTCTGTTATATCTATAACTTTAAATGCTGTTGTACCTATCCATTGCCTAAAACAAACGTTTACCTACCATTCTTTTAATAAATTGACCACAGGCCGCTCAGCCTTTTGTTTTATTTTATTTTACTTTATTAAGAAGACCAACAGCGTATTAATAAAATTACTAAACATTAGGTACATGGTAGTTAGTATAGCCAATAATAGGTTTCCCTTAATTTAATTCTTAAAACCATAGAACTCCAAGAAAACAAAAAGTTGCATTAACCATAACAATTCCTCTCTGGCAACCGTTTACCATCAACAACATAAAACAAAACACAAATTAAAATCAAATTAAAAAAAACTTTAATTCCATGCATGCGTAACCAAATAGCCGCGTCCAGAATTCCATTATCCATGAGTGACGCCTCCCGTGAGAAGGTATATCCGGTCTTGGTCCTCCGGGACCTCTGTAATGAGACTGACAAGGATATTTATGCCTCGCCACGCGCCCTGAATACTCGATGAGGATCGAATATTGAATAAGGAATTTTGTTACATGCATTATTTGCTTTATAAACAACGTTGACAGGTGCTTTTGAGAGTATTGACAGAGACGCTGTTTGCGGTGCTGTAAATTGATACGGAGTGCCCCTTTTGAAATGAATATTGTTTCAACGCCCGTCTTCGCGTGAATTGAGAAGTGTTTCAATTTCTGTGTTTGCTGTTTGTCTTGGTTATAAATTTTGCCAATTTGGAGGTAACTTAATATAAACAAATTTTTTTAGCAAAAAATTTGGTTAGCAAATATTATGATCTTATCATACATTATTTAATTATTATACCTATTCACTTACAAAACGTGAAAATTACATTATACGAGTAGTTATTATGACAGGCTATACATTTTTTAATCGTGGATAATGGATATTCAATATTAAAAGGTTTAAATAATTTGTATTATATTACATATAGCGCATCAATAAACAATTTGCTCTTAACGGTGTTTCCAAAGCAAGACCTTCTTTAAATCATTAAATGTCCCAAAAAGATCAAAATTAAAATCCATTAACTCATAATACAATTTCTATTATTTATCTCCTCAATAAAGTGAAGAGATTTCACATTAAGAAACAGTATACCCTTTCGTAAAGCTATACATTTCAGATTTCATACGGGTAATAGGCCGCGGATTTTCAGGACCCTCCTGAAATCCTCTCACAATAGTGTAAGTCCCGTCTCTGAAAGGAAAATTATTTTCCCGTCATACCTTTGTCCTCGACGTTTAAATATGGCGCTCGGGAAAATATTATTTCGGGCGTCGCATCGTCAAAAAAGGAAGACATAGTTTATGAAATATTATCAGTGCAGTGGCAGTTTATGTTCAATAATGTGAACAGATAAAAATGATAGTTAAAGAAAAACACTTCAAGTGTGTTTAAATTACATAAACACATGTATAAAAATACCAAAATTATTTTTACTTGGGCCATTGAGTTAGCAAACAAGCATGAATTACAACCAAAAAAAACTTTAAATGCGGCTCTTTCTGAACTTTGTATGTCATGCCTTTGCACAAAAAAAATTATCCATAAATCAAAAGATTACGTTACGTGTTACTCTTCATAATGTCCATTCGTAATGGTTCTGACTGGTGACTGAGTGGGTAAAGGCTTACTGAACAGATCTGACAGCAAACTAGTGCTGACCGGTGAAAGCAAAACCAAATTGATTGCTGTAGCCATGAGACGGACATTTTAGCAAATACTATTATTTATTTCGTGAAAGTGTTTGATGCTTGTAAAATAGGGGATATTTTTTCAGTTGTCCTTACTTCCTTAGCTCTATGATGTACCAAAATCCACCATTCGAGCCTGCCACCTGCCTGTCACATAATTATGTTAAATCTTTTCTTTGTCCGTCGCTTAGCAATCAAAGTTTTAAAAAGGTTGAACATAATTTAGGTATCACTTTATCTCGCCAGAATGTCAACTCAATCAGTTGACTGCCTCTTCAGCTTCCTGATCCGGCACACCTCACTCATGTCGAAGACTTTGGTTCTGCACATCGTATATCCCATTGCAAGTTTAACAAATAACAATAAGTATCTTTATTAGATAAAGTTGTGTTTTTGGGGGAATAAGAACGTCATGAAGATTGTGATATCTATTATCATTTTATGATTATTAACTAATAAATGAAAGTGCGTTGTCCGTCATAAATTTATCATGAAATACGGAAGATATGTCTACATGAAAATAAACGTCCAATGGCAAGCATACTATTGGTTAACATGACTTACTTCCGCGGTTAATAATACATTAGCGGATGTGAGTTTTGCTACAACGAATGCTTCTTGAAATTATTGTGCTACATGATTTATAACCGTCATTTCGATTTATGAAAGTTAAAGCAAATGTGTAGCAAGTTCTTATTTTTAACATTCTCGTAAAAAAAGGGTGCTTAAGTCAATCATTGTAAATAAATAATACGAATGTTCGTATATTTTCTTTGTCTCTTAAGCATTCCTTAAGTGCTCAGCATTCAAATAGTATCTAAAAAAATTGTCTCAAAACGAGACACCTATGCTGAAGCTAAATTTTATTTAAATACACCACTTCTTTAAAATGTGTTATAGAACTCATATCGTATTTTTTTATTACAGCTTTAGTTCGTTTCATTAATGTCTAGACACGTTTAGCGTCATTCAAAACACAAAACAAATTAGCGATGACCTAATATGGCTCTATCATTATGAAACTAGATTTAGGTTAACCTGCCTGAAATATTAACAAGTCAAACTGAACTAAGGCAAAACCTACCTAATGAACATAGAACTTTATAATTCATAATTCATTTATTTGCTAAATATAATTTGCTAAATTTATATTTTTGAATTTATACTTAATGTCTATGCAAAGTCCCCTTCGGCTCGATGAAATTCAACGATTCGGAACCTAACTGAGCTTCGTATACTTGGTACACAGATGTTTTTGAATTTATTTACAATTATATAGTAAATTGTGAAAATATGGAGTCTTGCTAATCTATTCAATTAGAACTCTTGGCAGTCTCGTAAAAATAAAAGATCTAATAAACTAGTTCCTCGCACCGAAATAAAAGCTCCAAACGAGTTATACTATACATCTAAATAGATTTCTTATATGGAATTGCGGCGAATTACTGGCTAAATTATAAAATATGAGATAATGAAAAAAAAGAAGAAAAAACTTGGAACCAGTATAAAACACATTTCTGCAATATTACAATTGGCATTTACCGCTATTACTGGGCATATAATTTACTACATTACATACATAATAAATAATGGTATAAAATTTTACCATTTTGATATGGACTGTTTAGCGATGAAACGGTTCCTAAAGGAATTTAGAAAGCGTCTGTCCTTTAGCTACTTCTAGTGAAAGTCAGTCAAACATAATTAGGGCAAACTCCCAGGGACCCCTAATTGTGGCACAAGAAGCTACTTCCATTAGAAACGAGTTTGCCCTCTTCGGTAATTTGGTATTGCGTAACTTGGCGTGAGATAACTACCAGTTTTTGTAACCAACTGATGTTGTTTTGATACGATACGATTTGGGAGAAAAAGTAGGTGGGTATCGCCTGGTTTTGGTCAGAGGAAATGTTTGAATCTATCTAATGAGCTAGTTACTTATAGTTTAGTAATACTCTACATTAAACCATTACTACAAAAAAATGATTTGAAAAAAAAAAACTTTTTACATTCACTTGTATTGTAGATAAAGTAATTAATTGTAGTAGCAACGACCTCCATAAAGTCTTATCTGTGTACCTTATAAGATACAACTATTTGAAGTGCCAAATACCTGAATAATCGAGGTCAGCTATAGTGCTGTGTACTTTAGTCTTTTTAGTATGACACTATGTATCATGAATTATTTCTTAATATACGTATACTGGGGTTGTGATAATGGTAAAACTTATTGGTGGCAATAATTTGCTGATAAAGATTACTTTGTTTTTTCTTTAAAGACGCCTCACCTCAAGGCTTTTATTTCCCACGATTTCGTTGTACTTCAAATAGTTCCCCAACTCCATCAGGTTTACTTTAAAAAGTTGAATTTATCGAATCGAACAATGGGAATTGTGTGTTAAATAGTTATTTTAAATAAGGAAGTCTTTAATCGAAGCTTTATTATCTTAATTTTCGTAGATACAACTTAATTACGACACGTAAAGGCTTTTATCACAGCGATTTCAAATATAACACTTAAAACAATGATGCTATCAACTAAGTATAAAATTATACCTCTTAAATAACGATAAGTTAACATATAACAATAGACAGGTAGTGATAAGTATGACCTTGTCAAAGCGAGATACAAGATTACCGGGTTGTACATTGCTTACAATATAAGACAATGCAGAAACTATGTTCTAACAGTGAAGACAAGATTAATAGGCAAGAAGCTAACATCACTGATAAGTCTGATAACATAAACGAAGAGAAAAGCTTTAATAATGAGAACGCTGAATAGCACGATAAGAGGAGTGTTAGTGACAGCGAATTATGTTGCGATAAAGCCTGCCCCTAATAAAAATACTGGCTTGATTATTGAACGCCTTATCGAGCAACTAGTCCACCCTAAATTGGGCAAGCGAGAGTTATAGGCAAACTTTGGTACGCAACGAATAAAAGATAATGAAGATTCCGATTAGATAAATGCGGTAAACATCCAGTCCAAGTTGGTTGGTTTGGTGATAGTGAGGTTTCGTAATGCATCCTCATAACGCTAAATAGTTATGGCTCTGAAGATTTGGGGCTGTGAAAAGAAACTGCAAACTACTTTCGCTATTATTCTATTAGATTTTATATACCCTTTAATGAAACTGCTACTTAACTAGTCACGAACACAGTTTCAGGCAATGATCAACTATAAAACATTAAATAAAAAATATAGGTAATATTATAATCTGCAAGCTCGATTAGTTAAATTATTTTACAGTTTTTATTTCTCATCGAAAATGACGTGAAGATTAAAGATAAACCATTGTCGAAAATTAAATTCAATCTTTATTAGATTTCCAAACCAATGTTTGTTAAGCGTTTTGAGCTAATAAAAGTAATATTAAGGGAGCGAGACCCTTAGAACGGGAGGAAATGAACGCGACGAGAGAATGAAATTGGAAAACTTGTTCCAGGATTGCTTGGAATGAAAAAAGAAAGTAAATAAGGCCTAAGGAAGTTAGTGAAACAAGCAACGGTGGTGTAGCTGAACTTTTGTTTACCTGGGGTGAAATATTTTTATTGCGTTTCCGTCATAACAACTTGGTACCGTACGTAAGCATGAATAATGCGGAGAAACATTTTGAAGACGTAAACTAGTTTAAAAGTGTTTCAGAATTTGTTACTTTTGTTTGAAATTAAGTAAACGGATGTGTATAAAGACCATTTTACGCTTCGTTAAGTAATGGCGATGATGATTACTCGCCAGACCGCAAATCAGCATAATAATATTGTGACAGTTTAAAACGAAAGTCGTTAGCGAAACGCAAATTATTGCAAGACTTACCTCTTATTCCAGTTCCCGATTTCAGCGTATCGGCGACCGTTAGAGCATCCGCTCCTCCTCACTTCATTTCCTTTGAACGTCTGAACAGAATTCCCGTTAGGAGTTAATATTCCGTTCGAGGTGTTATTGTTCCGCTCTCTGTTCCTCGGGAAAGTTCCGGTGCCAGATCGGAACGTCGCGAGGTGCGGAGTTTGTTCCACGTCTGGCGTGAACTGTTGTAACGGAAGCGTTCCGTTCCCGCTCCAACTCTTTCGATTGACAGCGAAAGTTTTGAAAGTTCCGTTGCCGTTCGTCGGAGAGGGTGTCACCCCACAGAAGCTGCTTCTGTTATGACTATTCTTGATGAACGCACTATTCTGGAGAACCACTTGAGGCTTGATCGGCACCAGTGGCGACGCCTGGTCAACGGACATCGTACTTTAGTAACTGTGCTACTGATTTATCTACATTTTCGTCTGGAAAGGAAAGAAATAACTACTTTAACATGAGGTCTGCAAAATTAAGTTCGGTGTTACCATCAACAGAGTTCCTTGTTCGAAGAATCGCTTCTCGATTAATCATGTTCGACTTGTAAACAAATTAGTAGGGTGACATGGCAACCAACTAGAATGTAATGAAAAGTCCAGCGGACAATAGGGCTCAATTTAGGTTAATGGTTCTGCCTGCGAGTTCAACTGAACTCATCGTTGAATTGAACAAGCGTTAAACTTGCAGTCACGTGTCTTTTCAATCTTAAATAGGGCACGTTACGTTGTTTAGAAAAATAATTATTTTGAAATGATAAAAATGTGATAACATGTCTTGCAAATTTTCATGTACGTTTGAAAAAAACCAACCATAAAACTGTAAGACAGTAGAGCCATAAAATGGCCCAGTGTTGTGTGGTCTACAAAGAATAAGCAAGATAACAATCAGAATAACGATGAGCAATTTTATCTAAAAAAGGAAGTGAACCAACAAGCTGGCAACAAGCGGCTAATTTATAAAAACCAACTGGCCACTCGTCAGCAAGTACTCTGCGAGTTTTTGCTGCGACAGCATTATACTGCGGGCTATCCTCTGGCAGTTGAAATTATAAACCCATCAATCTTTACTGAGAAGACGAGTGTTTGGTAATACTTATAATGCACCTAAGCTAACTGGGAATTAACAAGCTTCGTTATATTCCGTGGCTTCGTTACGATGCAGAAAGTGAGACTTGATTTTGTTTATATTTAAGTAAATTCAGTTTTGATTAAATTATCTTTCATTTATTGATTCACATGTCTTACAACTCGAGTAAGGAACAGAAATATGTAACCGAAAAATTAAATTATAGATAGACTTTAACCACTCAGTAATTTTTTATTAATACAGCTGTTACTAAAAACGAAAAGAGACAACCAAAAATATTTTTTTACTTTTTAGCTCAATAGAGCTCAATAAACTGAATTTTGGTTCAGTTAAAATTCAGTTAACGGATTATTTTTTGTGGTGATAGATTTTAGAAATATCATCCAAAAATATTCCTTTTAAAGTATTCTAATGCACTAGTGTATAAAACAACCTTGCCGTATGATGCATCAGTTAGCCACATCCCGCGCCATTGTGGCAGTTCATGAATAGTGGAAAGTGGAAACTGTCCATTAAACCTCTCACCTTGACCCGCTTATCCGCATTTAACTGGCCAGTTAAATCGTAATCTGCTGAGGTAATTTGTTAGTGTAGCTGCTCTTGGATTGAAATCGTTTAAAATGTATTATTTGGCTCTACGAGTATTTATAGATTGTAAGTTTTTATCTAAACTTCTATTTCAAAAATTGTAAAATGTTGAGCACCTGATTATCAAGATTAGCATTCAAATTCAATAAAATATAGACTGCCATATTAGAAAGTAATAATGTTTAAAACAGACCTCAAATGCACGCTCACTAGTCATAGTCAGTCAGAACTCATTATTACTTTGATATTTTTTTGAAGTTCCTTGTTTTCATCATGATCTACAGTTTCTATCTTTATTTCAAAGTAGGTACTACGCAACTAGTCATGTAGAGCACGGCATTATCACGTTTGATATTTTTTAAAGTTCCTTGTTTTCATCATCATCTACGGCTTATCTTTATTTCAAAGTACGCAACTAGTCATGTAGAATACTCTGCATTATCACGTTTGGTGTTTCCTCAAGTTCCTTGTTTTCATCATCATCTACGGTTTCTATCTTTATTTCAAAGTATGCAACTAGTGGATGTAGAACACTATGTTCAAACAATGTGCAATCGAGGTCGTCCACACTGACCCGTCAGATCTGCCAGTTGTATAATGTTTACGTAACTCGCTCGTTAGGCATCTGTCGCGCATTGTTCTATCGTCTTGGTATTAGCTATGGATGATCTATTGCAGATGTGATACTCTTTATAGCAGTAAAGACATTTAAATCATTTTCATATTGGCTATGACTGATACTGATACAACCCCGACTGCAATGATACTTGTTATTGAACGTTTTAGTTCGTTTTTGGCAGGGCAGTCGTGTTTTTAATAAAAAATATATATTTAAATTTCATACATTTTAGTAACAAAACTACTGCGCAACCGAGCTCCTCATATAGCATGTCTATAATCAAAGGAAATAGAGACAGAGTCAATGTAGATTTTGTTATCATTACCACGTAATCTATATACCTTTACCTATTTTTCATGTCCACTATATTCAACAACTGCCATTATATCTCCAGGGGCCTAATCGCGCTAATTTTCAACGATAAACCCAAAGCTAAATATTCGCTTTAGTTTTGTCAAAATTGATGAATACTCTGCCTAAGGAGTCTAGGATTACAATCTGGGACAATTCAAGTAAAAATTATGAAGCTAAACCAAAGATTTAGTAAATCTAACCTAAATGACAACGTAACGTTTTTGGTTTTATCGTTCAGAATTACCGCGATTGGGCTCCTGTATCTATTTCTTTCGCTTCACCGTTCGTGTGGTGATGAGCTATCGGGCCGGTAGCAGGAAGTTTCCAATGCTTAAACATCATAATATACGTGAATAGACCAAGTAGGTTAATCGACCGCAAAGTATTACTGTAATTAAACTGTGAACGTATCGCGGTACGTTATCTAATGCATCTATCGGTTTGTGTGTTGGTTTTATGTGCGTCGTTGTATCTTTATCGCATCAGACTTGCTGAGAGACAACCATTAACATTGTTTTTTCATTTTTTTCATAAACAAAATTAGCACCATCAAAGATTCAGATAAAATCTTCTGTTTGGGAGTCCATTCACTTTAAAGACATACTTACCTACTTGCAATTTATGTGGATTCTGTTCCTTGTGTATTTTTTATAAGATTAATAACCGCAGATTAATATCTATCTTAACTAGATGATATCATACGAGTATATAATTGTAGTGATATAATTGTCATTTAGATATCGTAATGCAGTTGTCAGCTAACAATGAATGCATGTGGTGATGTTTAGATATGAGTCTCGTTGGTGCATTCCTTCCTATTGTGACTCACAAGGGCTAATGTTTGTATACATTTTGGCGTTATATAATTGACAAGGGTTTGACATTTAAAATTGTAATGGAAGTAAATATAGCTGGATAATTTTGTGGTAAAATACTAGTGGCTCTCTGACGGGATTTTGAAAAAAATTATAAAAAACTGAATCGACAACAAAGATCTTTACCTGCTCACAAAATATCACGACAATCGGTTAAGAAAATTAAATGGGAACTATAGAGAAGATCAGACAGACAGCCGGACAGACATACAAAATCATTTTTGCCCAAGCTGAAACAGAGACGCTACGCTGGCGCTTCGCTCTCGCTCGGTATATTATTTGACTTGATCTATGACTTTTCTTTAAACAAGTTAAAAAAAAGCACTCGCTTAAAATTTGTTACAGTACGAGTACTTTTGGACTAAAAAGATCAGTAGAATTAGAAGAATGTACCAAAGAAAAAGAAAAACTAATTCATTTTATCACAGTAGGTAGTAATTTTGAGTCTCACCTTGCTCGCAGACAAAGCAATATTGATTTATCTCAAATATCAAGAAAACCGTTGGTCTACATTCCAGCTAGTTACAGCGGTCAAGTCCTTATTGAGTAATGGCAAAAGAAGATAAAGGTTGTTCAAATGTCAATTTTAATAGTTTTCATTGACCTTTTCTATGTTAATTAAAACGCTACTGAACATGACAGGTATTCTTAATCATTAAGATAAAACTTAATCAATATTTACAATAAATGTATACCCTACTCTACTCATTCCTATGAAAACAATAAAAATGTATAGAATTAAATTGGCCTGCAATCAAACTATGTTAAATTCTATAGAATTCAATCTATGCTGACGATTTAATTAAATTTGGCGCATATTTTGGTCACGCAAAATATACGTCGCCTAAGTTGATTCCAGGCACGAAACTAAAAACTGGTTCCGAAATGGAGCATACAGAATCGAATATATGTTTCGATTTATTTTAATCAAGAAACCATATTTAAGAGCTTTGTTGTAACGTTCCGTAATTTCCGTATCGATATAATTATTATTATTATGTTTGCGTAGGTCTAATAACCCATTTTCTGTCTTGTGAGGACATCCTTAAGGGTTTGTCCTATGCAATCTTTCATCTTTTTTATAGCACAGAGAAAAAACACAGCCAGTAAAGAGCTCTTTGAGAAATCGCGCAAGTAAACATCGACGAATGAAGGCGTATGTAAATATGCTCCACGGATATTGGCAGACTCTTTTCGAAATAGGGGATATTCAGGAAATTATTTTTAAATCGTTGGTTATAATATTGTTAAGGTTGGTATAGATTATAATTAAAATCGTTCTTTTCGTCTGCTTCATTTTTCCTCCACTTTCTTTAGTTTTTTCACGTTTTTTCCTTTTATATTTCTTCCAAAAACCTACATCAAAGCTGGAGTCAGAACTATGTTACAATAAAGTTTAACTATAAAAACGAACAAAAACCTTTGTACTTTCAAAAACGCTCGATTACTCGCTGGCTGGCTTGCGAAACGGTCAGTGGTCAGATTCAATGGTATAATGGAGTCGTTACATAACCCGACATTTGGACTCGCACAAGCTTTCCGGTCTGCCACTAATATATTCCGACTCCGAAGTATTAGTGAAGGTTCAACAGGTTACGTTTTTTGCGAGAATAAAACTGTCATTTGTGGTATGAATTCCGTTTTGTCAATCAAAAATCTTAAAGATTGGCGGTTGGTGTTTGAAAATTAATTAAATTATCATAAGGCCGTTCTATTATGTGAATGTGAGTAATAGTAATGTAAGTAAAAAAATGGATAACGGATAGTAAAAGAAAACTGTTGATTAAAGAGCGAAATAAAATATAATATAGAGGATCTCTAGATATGATTTACCTTAAGCAGCTTAGCTAGGTGTTTTCCAAACAACCTTTGAAAGAAAAAGAAAACAAGATAAGTAGATGGAAATTAGAAAGTCGTTAACTTTGGAGATCGTAACCTTTTCACTCAATGAAATACTTGTCAATCAACCTCGAATCACGTGACCCTTGACCCATAAGTGATATGATCCGTTACAAGTGTACGTGCTTAAATGCAGCACGCGATATCTGACCAAGTGTTCATATCGCGTGGTAATGTTTATAAACATAAAGGTGTTTGTAAATCAATCAACGATAAAAATAAAGCTATCTGGGAAATGGTGTTATCAGAAGACGTTTACACACTTTGTGATATGACATGGCACAACATAAGCTAAAAGTGATTTTTTAATCTCATATGGAGGCACTGCTTTTAATTTTAAAACAAACAATAGAACTTGACAAAAGAATAAAGTATAAGAAAGTAATACCGATACGGTAACAATAAGATCGTATTTTCAATATGTTTCATATTCCAGCTGCGTACTCTGGAAATGACAAAAAACTTTTCCAAAAAATCTTAAACCCGAAAACTTTTCAACACGACCACAAGAACCTTTTGTCTCTCAAAATAAGAGGAAAGTTGATACAAAAATGCTAATAAATATTCAACCGGCGAAGGCACAAGACACAATGTGTCGCGACTTCCGATTCCTGTTCAATATATCTTTTTCTATTATTGATCAAGGTTGAAACGTGGGATATTGGCATATTAGGCTACTTTGCCGAAGGGTCTTGTAAGGTAACAATTTACAAGTAAAAATATATGCTTAGTATGTTATAATATCCATATTTAACGACCAAATTCTATTAAAACATCATTAACGTCTCTTTCATGTTATGCAACTTCCGATTAGTTAAAAGAGCTTTTGTGATTTAATGTTTTCGTTATGTAATGGAATTTAATTAGTTGCGTGGAGCGTGAAATCTGTAGACTTTTTTTTGAGAATGGATTTCTATAAATTATGAAGATTACAATTTGTTTTAATTATTTATTAAATATCACAGAGAAACATCGTTTACCTAAAAGAGTTTATAATTACACTAAACTTCATAGTAAATCAAAATACGCATTCAAAAATTCTATTTAATCTATCGTGTTCAAAAAACGTAGCCATGTATACGCGTATCAATTACGGTTAATGTATCTAAGTTTTTTTGCGTACCGTCAAGGTCGGGAGCACATTTTTTGCTACGTCTCCCTCCATCGAAAGGCACTCGCAATATTTTTTATCCGAATTTTTGAACGAGTTTTGTATCTATGCTCTGCGGCTGGCTTCTAATGCGTATGATTCATAATAAACTAAGAACGATTTCAAATATCCGAAACCGTAATTTGAGCTAAATTTTTATGATTACAACACAACCATATTTTTGCCTTGTTCCTTTTAAGAAAGAAATAGTTTGGAATTTATATTAATTATTTTAATCATATCGTTAGGGAATTAATTTAATTACACGTTCAAAAGTAAGTGTCGTTATTAAGTTAATAGAGGACAGGTCCACACGATACAAGTCCCACGTTCTAAATTAATTTAACGATTTACGGATACCTTAAATTGAACCAGAATGTACTTAAATGCTTAGGTAATGCATGCTAATACCTCAGTAGTTATGTTAGAGCACTTATTGCAATATACAATGTAAAATCATCAACGTATATGTACCAGATTTTTATGCTTTGTTACCATGCCCAAAATTATAATTCATCCACACAACTCATATATTCGGGCCAAAATATCGATACTACTCACACAGCATACAATCAGCACCAATAACCAATCAAAGTGATTGCCCTACTTCGACTGTATTGGCTCCAGTTGAATAGTTTCTGGTAACGATCCGGACATTAACATTAACATTCACGACAGGTTCAACAAACATACGCCGCGTTGACATACGCCAACAATGCGGGCAGAGTCAGCACCTGCCCTTATGGATACTACAGATTTTGTCGACAATATTTCTATCACGTTCTTTATGGCGTTAGAAAGTATAATGTCAACAAATGCGTGAATATTTGATTGAAGTTCATACACAATGGTACTAAGTAGCAAACGAAATACTTCGTCTGCAAAATTATTATACTCTTTTGGTGTATTCAACCATTCGCGTTGGAGACGTAAATATCAGGCATGGCAAAAATGTAAAATTACAAAGCAACTTATAACTTCACCATTTTTCGTCCCATAAAGTTTCAAGTTTCTCACAAGTCCCAGCTACTATAAACGCAATTATTCCAGGATTAAGCGAACCATACCAGAAATTCCCCGAATCATGTACCAACATGGGTTCTCCAAACACACGAAATCACCCGCAGCCACCTGTGATGCTGGCTTGAATACTGATGTATAGTTTAATCTGGGCACACGTGTGTGTGGGAAATTTGCATATTGTCCGAAGGAAACCATTAATCAACCAGCAAGAACACGGAGACGGAGAGAGACTGGAGCCTTATGTAATACCGGCGATGCCGCGCATAATGGTAAGAACGACTTGGAATTTGCATAAGTCCCATCATTTGCGATATTTAAAGTCGATAATTGCGCTAATGTTCTTAATGAAGAATTTCTTATTAAGTTAACGTTAGATAACTAGTGACAAATCATAACAAAAAACATAATGAAAATATGGTCTAATAAAATTTATTGGGATAATTAATACTTATAATCCAGAAGTGGTTAACTTTATTGGATTATGGTAGTGATAACTTCAATAAAGCAGAACTAGATCGCTGCTTCGATATCGTATATCCATTATTACCGCCGATAAATCTGACAAAGGAAGTTTTACACCGAAATGTTTACGCTTTTGGTGAATTTGGGGCAGCCAAATGAACTACTCTGACAGATCCCACGGATAAATTGCATAAATGACGAACATGCGGGTGGCGTGGCTTTGCCCAAGATAAATGATGTTGAGGAAGAGTTAGTGCCCGTAATAGTTGGCACAAGGAAGATCGCGGTTAGATTTAACAGATTAGGCTCAGAGGCGAATTTAATTCAGATTTAGAACAATTTGCTGCGGTGGCTGTTAAATAAATTCATCCATGATAATTTGTAGATGGTGCTTTCACTCCAATAAATATCAGTCATATTTTTTTCACTTTTACTTCTGGTTTTAAAGTTTTTTTCGTTTTCTGAGATTTAGTATCGTGCGCCATTTCTTTGGTACTATTGAATTAATTAATTCAATTCCATTAAATTTATTTGAAAATTAAGCTAAGTGTGCAATTTGATTTCAATTCATTTAGAAACCAGCTATGCTAAAAATAATTATTTATCTATAATACCCTCTCAAAAGTCACGCTTCTTTTGATACTTTAGAAAACCACACAATAACATCTTCGTAGAAGTGCCATAAAAGTGATTCACAGAAACATATTAGCGCTTTTTATTCTCACAATGAATGCAATTAGAAGCAGAGAGTGCAATATTACAGTCTGTAATGATGTAAATGTGAGAACGAGAGGTGTTATTATTGCCATTATAAGGTGCTTCTGTCAACTTTCTCATAAGTTTGTTTAATGAAAAATGGAATGATGGAAAATAAACTCTGCAAAATAACAAAGAAGTGGGTATAGACTAAAGGGATCCTTTTAAGAGTCATTAATCAAACAAAAAATGTGACGCTGAAGAGTTTAAAATGGAGGGCGCAAAAAACCCTTTGACTTGACATCCAACACAGCCCTGACACATTGTGATGGCGGACTGCTTGTTTTTTCATAATGAAACAAAATAAGCGAGTCGTTTTTGTATTCAAATCAAGAACCAAAGTCCATTTGTGAAGCAATTTCAGATAATTTCACAGACAGAAAAGATTACGGAATTGTGCGCAAAGTAACAATAAAATGTTTACCAAGTATGATTGCTGAAAAATATATTTATTCGTTTGATAAAAAAAAACAAAACTCTGCGTGGTAAATAGATAGGTAGGGACATGGCCGAATATTCAAAAGCCGTCCCCCATAGATTTAGTAAAAAACTTCAAAGGCCCTCAAGCAAGTAGGTCACTAAGCGGGAACATGACGAATCGCTCTCATCACTCTTTAACATTGTAAGGGGAGGAGATAAGACTTTACACTTAGGCCCTTTAGATTCGAGTATTATTGATTAATGAATTTCCTCTGAGCAAAGAAAAATTGTCGAAACTTTTTGCGCGAGGATGAAATTAAGCTTTAACGCGAATTAAGTAAAACGTTCCATCAATCAAACTGTTTCCTAGCTGATTGTGCGCCAGTAAAATACTTGATCTTTATGAAAATCTTGTAAGTATATCCTTTTAAATTGAATATTTTTAAATATTCATGTTAAGTTTGCTTCATAATGGATTTAAAAGAAATTGCTTATAATACACCTACTTTAAACACCTTACAACGAAACAGTTATCCAATAACAAATACACAACACGACCATAAAAGTATTTCTGCGCTTTATAAATATTAACAACTGCCGCATATGGCTAATTGAATTCAGCAGACATTCCCAGAATTTGGGCGCATTTGGAGCCTATGATGTTCCCGCTACTCGCAATATAAGGAGCTTAGAACAATGGCCCCTCTATACCCAGAGGCCAGTATACTGCAAATGTTCCGCCTCATACGATGGGGTAATTAAAAACCCATGAACGGACTTCAACGGCGCAAGCGTCGTAATTAGTAGTGCTATTAGACGAGTTGAATTCGCAAATGGAGTAATTCGTATGTGGTATAACGAGGGTGTTACCTTATGATCATTAGATACATAGATTGTTTTATACTAATATAGATCAAATTGATAATAATTTCGCATTTTCGCTTTGAGATGTTATAAGCATTTGGGCATGGCATCATTTCCATTAATTTTAGGACCTTGAAATTTATACAAGTTAAATATTATAATAAAATACTATTTATCGTGCACCTGAATTTCATTACTGTTGGTGAAATTTGCCCGATAAGCAATAAAAAATCGTTGATAAGGCTTATTCATTACTTTATTTTAAAGGACTTCTTATACATAAAGCAAGGAATAAGTGTTATCAACGATTTAATATCGATAAATCACTGAGAGCTAAAAGCAATTGACCTATCTCTCTTTAAAGAGGATGGTCCGTTCCTCTTACCGGAGCCTATCATTGAACATCCTCAATGCTGAGAGGGAGGGAACTGAGAGTTATCATCTTTATAATATTTCCTACGAAAAATCTGTTTGGTAAAAAATATAATATGTAAGTTAAGAACAATTTTGTTTACGCCAAGGAACAGAAAACACAGACCATACAACAAGTACTAACAAAAAAACGTAGAGCTTGTAAGTAATTTCACTTTCAAAACTCAAGTATAGAATTTTATCAAACAAAACAAAAGCAAAACAAATGATAGTTGTTATTGCGTATTTGGGTGGACCGATCGGAAGGCATGGCGCATGGCGTTTCGAAACGACTATCGGGCGCATTCCTCAGCGGGCAGTGCAACGCCCCACGACTCGCGCGTGATCACGCAGTCTATGCTAATACCATCTGATGGTCTATGGCGATGAATCCAAAGTGGTCTACGAATCCCTAGAGGAATCAAGAGCTGAAGTTCACACTAAGATAATAATATTATGGATTTCAGGAACTACCTATTTGAATTTAACTAAGCTCGACACGGTGCAACAAATTTTAATGGTTGATGGTCTAACTAAACCAACGTATATATTAATATCAAGTAATAATGGATACATTTCAATAAAAGTTTGCTTTATAAATATAACAGGCAAATAGAAACTTAATTAGGCAATACTAATCTACCTTCATCATTAGTAAAAATATTAAGACCATAATTAAATATCATTATGATATGATTAACAATACCGAATCAATTAAACTGAGTGGCATAAAGGTCGAAAACGCTATTCTACGATAGACAAGCGTCATTTTAATCTAGCATCAAAATGCAAATTAAAATGGTGTACCTTATGTGGGAAGCATTGAAAGATGCAGTAAAATAGATACAGCTATACAAATTAATAATAAAACCTAATTCCCTGTATCGGCCCACACTAAAGTATAAAACGGAGAATTGTTCGGTTAAGTGAGCAAATCTATAGCGTAGGCTTGATAATGAAAATAACAGTAAGTGAAGGCCAATCTGTTTGTTTTGTGTGGGTATTAATAACGTATTAAGTTCTCAGTAAAGTTATCTATTATTAGACAAATTATAATGGAAATTGAAAGCGTTTCTTGTTCTTTAACACCTGTGCTCACTTCTTCAAAGACGGAATTCCGTACATACGTAATTCCGAACACAGTTAGCTGCGTGTGGTAGGTCCATAGATTTGTATGGATTAGTCCATACAAATCTATGGACCTACCACACACATGCGAAATTTTTCCGTACGGAATCTTTATACATAAAAAACCGGTTAAGTGCGTGTCGGGCCACACGCAGTAGGGTTCCGTAGTTACCGTATACCATCATACCTAATACCACTATCATTATTCATCTGCAAAAATAATTTTGTTTATCTAGTGTTTGTATAAATGACAAAGTTATATTTGCGGTTTTGGAAAATGTGCTATATCTCTAAAACTACTAAATATATCTCGTTCAAACCAATTTTCGTTGAATTGGATTTAATAAGATCTACAGCAATTTTTTTTTATTTTTAACTCTCTAATTTTAAAAATTAGAGGGAAGTTAGGGTTTAAAAGTTAAATGTGTGCCACCCGCACACATTTAACCACTTTGGAAGTGTTTATCTTTCAAACGGTTGACTTTAAGAAAATATAGTTTTATCTATAGACACACCCTACACGTAGGTAATAGGTTTGATGTTTTTTTTTTATGAAACATATTTTATCAAAAACAAAACTTGAAGGGTTCCGTTTTTTGCCATTAGGCTACGGAACACTAAAAACGGAAACTTTTTATAATTTTAATGGAAATATTCTTATCAACACAAAAATGAATTTTACAAAGTTACACAATTAAATTTTAACAGGGAAGTTAAACTGAGATTGTCATAACATAATATTTCCTGCACACGTGAGACTATCGGACACCGGAACGTTGCAAAATGCAAACCAGCACGTGCTCAAAGGAGGCCGCTTGCGCTTGCGCAACTCTAGTTATCAAAGATTATTGCCCCCGCTAATGCTGCTGAATAAGACCCGCTCTCTAACGGTACTGACGATACGTAGCATTGTTTTGATCCAACTACTGTAGATATAAATGCTGGCGAATACACTGCTTACGTTACACTTCGCAATAGCAATAGAGATGTTGACTATTTTTTTTATTTTATGTTACATAAATTACCTCTCAAAAATAGAAACATTGGTAAAAGAATTAATTCGCTAGCATGAAAACTGCCCGAGATATCACAGTGTGAAATGCACACAAATGGACTCGATCAAAAACGCTCCATACTAATGGCTTGCACGTTATGACGTCACGCCTTGCAAGTTTGTATGCAACGCATAGGAAATTTGTTCAGCAGCTATATTAAATATTGTGTTTATCAAAATGGTTTCTTCGACAAATTTGCTATACATTTTACGGACTAATTAAAGGTATCATTTATTTTAATAAATTTTATACTTTTTAAATGGACTTGTCCACCCAACTTTGAAGGGTCATAAAACAAATAATACGCAATATATAAAACCAAAAGGTATACAAGCTACTCTAAAAGTTTAATATGTTTACGATTTTTATTAGTATTTCGTTATTTTATTCATTAGTCAACATCCCTATTGTTTAAATTGTGAGAAAAGAATCCGTAACGTTGTGAAAACTCATAATCTTTTCTTATATTATTTTTCTTATACCTAAATTATTTAACTTGAAATTTGAAATGTATAATGCTTCACATATTAATTTAAACTAGGGCTTCGGCCCAGCAGCATAACAAAAAAATAATGACGAAGTGAAAGTAACTGTATGTTCACATTCTTGAGATGTCTTGTATTCGTTGGAATCTTCACGTGCAAGTTAGCTAATAAGCTCAGGGGCATAATAATTTTGGCTTTTATCGTTCAGAATTAGCGCGCCAATTCAAGCCGAAACCGTTACGTTGTCATTTAGGTTATGTTTATTTGAAAGTCTTTGGTTTAGCTTTAGAATTTTCATTTAAATTGTCTAAGTTTGGTATCCAATTTTAACAAAACTAAACGAAACTGAAAAAAAAACTAAAAATTTGCATGCTAGATGTAGCGAAATGTGTACGATCATTTGATTATTTTTAACACCACATGTATTTTTTTTTACCGCATTTCAAGCAAATAAAATATCTTTATCTTTCTTTATCTTTGAAACGGTGACTATTTAGTTTTGGTTTTATCGTTGAAAATTAGCGTGAATGGGCCCATGTTCTTTATAAAGAACAACGATTCTAATTGCTTGAGTTTGTATTTTAGAAATCATCGTGTCCTTATTATTAAAATTTTACATCGCAAACAGAAGACATTCTACTCAAGGGCAGCATGAAAGTTAGAGAAATTTTATCTCAGATGAAATTCTCGTTGAATTGTCGGTATAGTACGGGAACCTCGTAAGCTCAACAGGAAATATTTCATTAGATAACGGAATACATTAGCATTATAATCAGTAAACAGCCCGGTTCCACCAGTCAGGTTGAAAAAGGTCCATCCTGTGGTGTCACTGAACGTTAGTATGTCAGTCTTTTTTGTACAAGAAACATGAACGAAATTGGTATTACTTATCATTTATTATATTTAAAATCATTCTTACTACTGTGCAATATTTAACAATTATCTGCATTGAAATATAAAATCCCCAGATTCCACTGTCATTAGGGAAAACGTATCTATTTCCAATTTATGCGATTAAAATTTTATCAGCTTCAACAATAATTAAAGAGAACAAAAGGTACGCACCAAACAAGCTAGACTGCGGATTAAGGGCGCAATACATAACGACAATAAATATGCGATTAAGAATGATGCATTACAAATCTGACACACGATGAAAAATATTGCAAATCCGTAGGGGAAGGCCAATGTCAACGACCTTGCGCCCTTGGGTCCAACAATGGGACAGATGAAAAAAGGGGCTTAGGCCATTACGCTCTAAATTACCGCTTGAATAGGCAGTCGAATATGCCAATACCATATTAAAACATGTGGCATGGTCCTCTTTTAACGATCTGGGCAAACCTGCTATTGGTTGAAATTGAAATTTTATCGGTTTTTTGTTGATAACGACGATAACGCTTGAACGAGATCTATCTAACTCGAGGCGTGTTTGTTGATAGGAAACAGTGAAATCTGTGTAGGTATGACAAAAGTCAAAATGTTATAAAATAATATAAATCAATTAGATATGAAGGTAAATGAAATCACACATTTCATTTTTTAACAGAAGCACCATTTTGATAGTTTTCTAATAAGTATAATTGTATCAATTTACGACATTTACTTATATAATGTCAAAACGAAAAAATACAAGCCAAAATTTATTATAAATTCTATTTTGAGTGTGTGATTAAAAAAAACGAGTTCAATCTTGTTCAGACATAAGATTACCAGTTCACACTAACCAAACTGAACATGTGGGTAGCATTATTCTTATCTATGCCTTCAAATTTTGAAGCTGACGCATCATGAATTGCAATATGTACAATAGAAACAACAATTGAATAAATTTGCCACTCCACATATTTCTTAGGCTTTCCTAGCAGTAGTTCCTTCAAATCAAATCTGTATCATATTAAGTGTACAAATCCAGGGGTACGGTTAACCAAAGCAGGGGAGAACCACACGATCAATTTCAAGGGCCCCCTCTTCTTATATTCAAATCCCTTCTTTGTCTTCCTCATTTTATATAGTCAGTGATTCACAACAATACACCAGATATAAGATTTACATACACGACGATTGAGTCAAATAATTCTTCATGAAAAATTACGAAAAATATACTTAAATGGGATGTTTACCTGATTTTTCGTTTATTTCGCAAATTTTACAGGTTTTTATTACATTTACAATTTACATACACTGCTATATTTCTTAATTGTTGAGAAAACTTTTGTATGGACGTTAAAAAACTTGCAATTGGTGCAATACTTTGTGCAATAAACATGTCACCGATAACTCTTATCAGTAAGAGCTGATAAAGGAACTCTGTTGATGATGTCATTAAGGACAAAAAATAATAATAATAAAAGTGTTTAAATAATCAAATCTTAAGTACTAGAAAAAAACAATAAAAATCTTATAAAGCGTAGGAAGTAAATAAAGATCAATTACCTACTACAGGAAACAAAACAGTTGAAAAATCACTGGGCAACAAAAACACTACAGCAAATAATACATCCAAGCACAATAACCAGAACAGTGATTTACCGGGAGAACTTTGAACACTTCAAGCACAAATCGACGACAATATCAAATTTTTCGCGTGAAATTTGATATGTGACAATGTTTCGAGCGAACACAGAACACAGCTATACACAACGCGACGCGCGGCGACCGGCACACGACTGACTGGCTCTCGACCGGTCTGCTGTCTTCGTCCCTCTACTACGCATGCTCGTAATATCCCTTCATCGTTTCCACATTCATTCCCTTTTTCCATCGCTATACCCTATTTTTCTTGCATCATCCAAGATAACAGAGCCACTTTTAACACCAACAACACTGGCACTAATGCAGCCGAGAAAGAGACGAAGAGATGCACAAGGTCGATCGTGATTATTAATGATTAAACGAACTTACCTGTAAGTGAAGTTCTATCATTATTATACGAAGGATTCGTCCGTAGATATTAGTATATTAACACATGTAGTACCGCTTTTGCATGTATCACCACTTAGCACGTTATTTTAAAGTAATAACCTAAAAAACCTGAAAAGAGAAGGTTTTTGACTTAAAATTGACAGATAATTTGACATTTCCGGTCAGAGTTCTCCTCGTCATCACTAGCCGCCAACCACTTCATTTAGTTTAAAGTCCAAATCCTATGATATTTCCTCATTTTCTTCAGTGGGTAGATAGTTATTGTAATTTACAATAATGAGTAGGGAGGGTGGGATTCTATACTAATATCTACGGACGAATCCTTCGTATAATAATGATAGAACTTCACTTACAGGTAAGTTCGTTTAATCATTAATTATACTTCAGATTCGTCCTTGATATTAGTATATTAACACATGTAGATGTTTAAAGCATTATAATAAGAAAATGGAAATATCATTTCTTGCGTATTAGTCTTTTAAAAAAAAAAAAAAAAAAAAGAATACCATTTAACATAATTCTGAACGTTTTACATGATTATTATTAAAAACAGTACCTACAGATGGTTGGTACAAAAAAAAAAATATGCAAGGTTGGTTTGGAAAACTCCGTTTTATTATTATCGATGATAATATGTTTTAATATTTTCCGAATATAGTGGGAGTCATTGACCATCTCGCCGTATTACCTAGAACATCTAAAATATCATTTTTCGTTAGGGCTATAAAGGTATAGGCCGGCGACGTCGAGTGCTAAAATTGGTTGGACACGAGTCTACTCCACTATCATTAAATGTTTAATTACAACAATCTATAAATTACATTACATGTCATAATAATATATGAATTTAATTTCTTTCTAAATAAGAAGTGATTATGAACTTTTTATTATACTTAATAATTATAATACCTTCTTGTATTTTTTATTTTTTTGTATTGTTTGCATTCTTTGTGCAATAGGCAAGGTAATCAAAGTTAAACTTTTAAGATAAAAAAGTTGAAAAAAGAAGAGAATTGGTTTTTTTTTTTTTTTTAATAAAAATAATTAAGTATTCTAAGATATACATTGTATTTGAACAATGAAGTCTACGCAAAGGCGTAGTTAGATTCTTTACCAAACCTTGAAATTAGCTCAATTTTGTCTATTTAATAATGAACGCAATATTATGTAATACTGATAATTTGTGTTATACACTTCTGTAAATAAAAATGAGTTTATTCTGTTAATATTATTGTTAAATAATCGAACCGTTTCTGTTACCAATCTCTGTACTTCCTGATAGCATTAGCAGACAGCAGCTTCAATAATAACATAAATAATATGTGTAACCTGTAAAATAATACCACCTTGATAATGTTGTTAAAACCAATTTATTTGTGCGATTTCAGTCTCTGAAATTGAAAGTTATAGGATGTTAATATTTTATATTAGGATAAGAGATTCAAAGGAGTACCATATATGGTACCAGGTAAGAGGTACCAAACCAAGGCTCAAGTCAAGATTGTGACGATCATGATGGCACAATCGTTACACCTCTAGCTTAAGAAACTGGTGGAAAATAATTGAAATAATAGGTAGCTTAGTGTCAGAATAGACTTTGTACAATACTTAACCAAAATAGTATTGTGAATGCTAAAATCTCAAATTATAAAATAAATGTTTTTGGGATCCAAATGCTAGAAATAGAAAAAAATATATATAATCAACTACATTTTATTTCTACTGCCTAATTCGACTTTCATTCGAATTTACTCAATCTCAATCTGGAAAAAAAAGACAAAACTGGTGATAAGTTTTTTAAATTAATGAATTGAATAATTTTTATTTAGCATCAAAATAAATCTAGAATACTTAACACCCCGTACTGAATACCATAAGAAAAATTGCAATGAAAATATCATGAGCTGCATGTTATAGATAATTGATATGCAATTATTTTGCAATTTTATTCCTGGTGTGACCACAAACCCCTAGTCCACCCCGTTGTTAAAAGGCACAAAAGAAAATATGTCTACAATTATGTAGTCTCTGATTCGGTGTAAGTATCGATGACATTATACTAAGTAAAATAATACGATGACATACCGGTATCTACCAGTTTAATCAATTCATAAAAAAGGTCATAAAAAGATTTTTGTAGTTTTGTGAACGTTTGTCTTGTGAAGACCATTGCCATTACATTTGTAATATAATGAAAAGTTGAGACGGTAGCTGTATATTAAAAAAGAAAAAACATTGTATATAAAAAGATGAACTTCAATTCTGAGTCCATTATAGTAAATATTGTCCAATAACAGGGGATTCATGCTGTTTAAAAAACGTCATAGCTGGCGGCGGTAGTTTTTGTAATAAAAATATGGACACTACAATGCCCAAAAGTTAAGATTTTTTAATTCGTGTATTTCTAGTACTTTCCTTATCAATATTAAAACCTTATAGGTGATGGGATCTCTAGACTGTGTTTTTTAAAAACAATAAGCATTTTTTAATTGTGATATTATTATTTTTACGTACTTATAGTACGTAAATTTTTCTAAAAGCTAAGTTAACTTTTAAACAGTTCTTAACTTAACCTGGGGCCGTACTCTGAGCTCTTATAACAACCTGAAAGTAATGTTGTTACAGGGACAGAGCTATACATCGCGTATAGCGCCATCTCAATCACAACATCGCTTAGATATTACTTTTGACAATCATAGTAGGGGGGGCTGATATGACAACCTGTTTCTTATTTTTTATTAATTTTATTTTATTTGAACATAGATCACATTCTGTTGAACCTTCAACAAAATGGAACAAAACTATTATTTATATGTATTATAACTGCCCGAATTTTAGTCATATTAATGGTAGACTACAATATATCTCTGGAGATGGTATAAAAGTGAATCATTAAACAGATACACTCATAAAAAATATAAGAAAAATATAATAATAATCTAGGTGCCCTGCGTAGCGCGGCTAAATGGTAAGTACTTCCACACATAGACGATTACCGGCCCCAGCAATTGAGTCGACCTTTGCGCCTGTAGTTGGCGACCACTGCCTGTATTAGCTGAATACAGACAAATGCTACACCAACACGCACCCTCACGAATACAATATCCTAATTTGAATGCATCATCGGCAACTGTTTGGATGGGCCGTAACGCCCGTCTGCGAGTCTGCTGTGATGTGACTGACGAAACAAATCGCTGATGGAGCTTCCTCGCCGCGTCTCGCTGTTCGTTTGCCGTCGGAGATGAAGCATGTTGCATACCTGCCTACGTCTTTTGTTTGTCGCTTTTAAGTTAAATAAATATATAAATCAGTTTTAAAAATGTTTTATTGAGTACTGCGCCCGATTTACTTACAGTTTTTTCGTTGATCCATATCGTTCACATCAGGCCTGTGGCCAATGCATCATTCATATTCGACTGAACTGTCGGTGGCAGTTTAAGCGAAAAGCCTCAGCTACACTAGAGTTGACCGTGTACGGTATAACCGAACGTCGGTATGCCATAATGTAATAATGTAAAAAATGCGAAATACTGTCACAAAAAAGATGTATTAGTTTTGTATTGGAAAGCTGTCTTAACCACAGATTACATAATACTACACCTTAAACATAAGTGATACTTGTAGCTAAAAAAAAAAATTCACTTCAGAAACATCATTTTCAACACACTCACAAAAATCAAATTTGAAAAGTAATAGAGATAATTTGCACAAGGGCAAAGCTTAGGAAAAAAAAAACATACTAAATAGTTAGGTAGTGATTAACAGATTTTTCAACATGTTAGGTCTACCCGCCTGAAATACAAGGTGTCCTAGTTTAGGCAAATGTTACTGTATACCAACAAACATTAACTGCAATTATGATTTATGCATTTATAAATAATAAAATGTAAGGATTCCGTTAATCCATTTTTATTTCATTGAAATTTCTATCAGCATGCCAGCAGCTAGCTATTTCAGCAGCTAAGCTATTTTACATAAAAGGTGTGAAGTATCAGGTATGAGCTAGTTGCTGTACAACTCAATATCTGGTTCCATTAAGTTCTTAAGTTTTAGCATTTATAGCTAGCTCTGTCAGTTTTGTAAACTATAAATTTATCTTAGTACCGACGGTACTCGTATTATACCGTTGAGACTAACTCAACTCAACACCAAGAATATCATGATATGATGATATCAGAACTCATACCTGATGAACAACGCTCTTGTCAGGGCTGCTGTTGCAGCTACAGTGCAGCGGCCGCCTGCCTGGAAGGTGGATGGCAGTGGATTCAGCGGACGACGGAGTCACCCGATTGGTGCTCGGCATCGGTTCCAACGTGGCAACCTTTGAGGGTAGTCTGCTTTTTACAATGCCGCGTCGTCAACGGCACTTTGAGTTGGTGTAGTTGTTGCAGTTGCGTTGTCTGACCTATCTATGCGGTGAAATAGTCCAGTATAACTATCTCGAGTGCAATAGATATTTAGTTGATGTCTTATTAGACACAATGCTTTGACAGAAAGTACCCAGTATGGTAAATTCGCATCAGACAAATAAATAAACTGACAGAAAGTACCCAGTATGGTAAGTTCGCATCAGATAAATAAATAAATTGACAGAAAATACCCGGTATGGTAAGTTCGCATCAGACAAATAATTAAAATAATGGTAAAAGCCCAGTGTGGCAGTTACGCATTCATAAAGGTAAGCAGGTTTAACCAAGTAAACGGCATTGAAAAGTGTTCCTCCATCTTGACTTCTTCTTCTTCTTGTCCTCTTCAGCCTTGAAAACTTTTACCTTTCTTCACGAAGCATTTTAAATAAAATTTAATTTTCACTGTAAAAATATAATTCTAAAGAAGTCTCACATTGAGACTGTATACGTGCGTCCGTGGCGAAGCACGAAAAACGAATGAAGTGGTTGGCGGCTAGTGATGACGAGGAGAACTCTGACCGGAAATGTCAAATTATCTGTCAATTTTAAGTCAAAAACCTTCTCTTTTCAGGTTTTTTAGGTTATTACTTTAAAATAACGTGCTAAGTGGTGATACATGCAAAAGCGGTACTACATGTGTTAATATACTAATATCAAGGACGAATCTGAAGTATAATATTGCAACATCGCCTACAGCGAAGTTAAGAATTCAAGTTTTACACCTGGTTGGTAAAGATAAGGAGATTTAATGTTTCGTTGGGCCCGTAAAGAAGATCCGATGCCGATTTCGACGCTCAAGGGAAATAGTTAACGTTTTCCTTATGAAAAGCTTTTGCCTTTAATATTCAACAAATGTTTCGCTTAGGTTAACGGTTCCAATTTCAAATCCCATTAAGACTCATATTAGATCCCATTTTCGTTGGAAAAAAATAAAAATATTATTGTTATCAATATTCTAATACTCAAGTCTATTAGGTTTTGATTGAAATTCCAATTATTTTTAGACAGAGCTCAGTATCAGTATCAAGCTATATAATAATAATATAATAAAAGCATTTATTTTCTCTTTTACATTAAGTAGCTTAGGATAAAGTTTTATAACTTAAAGGAAGAGACTAGTCCCCAAAATAGGTTCCAGAGGAACCTGAGCTACAGGTAACTAGGCCCCACCCGCAGTTAACCTTAGGTTTATGAGGTGACAGTATTTAATGTTAAAATAAGAAAAACACTTTAATTGAAGCTGAATATAGATCGTTAATATTTTTGTCACGGAACTCGCCACAAAAATATCACTTAGCGAAGTACCGAGTAATTCACAGTATTATCTACTTTCTCTGCGACACATATGGTGAATGAAAGTGAACATTGTCACAATGCACAATAGCTGTCCTGAGACATTTTGACGCACACTTTCGTAGTGAAATTCTGGATGTAACACCGGCATTTGTTACAAGGTAATGACTTGAAGTGGTGGTAGTAATAACAACTCTCATTTTTGTATTACGCAGTGAAAGAAAAAGTTTGTGTGGTGATATGGTCAAGTCAATCAAATAATTATGGTGCTTTTACAGTTGGCTGTGACAGCCATATTTTTGCTAAAATATCAATAATTACGAGTACTTACCTATTTAATAAAAGTCAGAATTTCATGACATTTTACATTACTATATTTATTATTCACATTACTATATTTATTATTATTATATATGGTGATGTTTGGAGTGATGGCAATATTATACAAAATTGCTGTTATGAAAATAATTATTGTTTTCTAAGCCTACAAGGAACAATATTTTAAGTACAATCTAGTCATATTATAGAGGAAGTGCAATAACTGCGCAAACGTATCTTCATGGAAACATTTTTCAACATGGGATACGTAACTATTACACTACAACCTTATTACCAGTTAGCTCGCTGGTGAATGCGAGCCTATAGTGTAGGTATTGAGACTCAGCAATAAAAGGCGGAAAATCGAAATCATTGGCAAAAACTAACAGCCTTACCACAAAACACTGTTTAACACGTGTTTAACTAAAACATTGTTTAAATGTGATGCTGTCACTTTTTTGACAATATTGTTTGAAAGAGACGGCATGACATTTAAAGAGTATTTTTACTAAACAGTGTTTTAAAATCTTTTGTGGTAAGGCCGTTAGAATCTAACCGCGATATTAATAACTGTCGTCCGTTAATCAACCCGTCTAAATGCCCCCACGGGTTGATTTTCCAGGCGACAGTTAATAATATCGCGGTAAGATTCTTAGTTTTTGCTTGCCTTTGATTTCCTACAGCATGTAAAGTCGAATCGCCACCTCACTGAAATTAGGTTTGCGATTCGATTACAAGCGAATATCCTTATTATATTATTTACTTACATGGAATGCCAAAAGACTCCACAATTTTAATGGAGTCAACCGAACAAATTTTTGTTAAGAAAAATTGAGTAGCTTGTAAAGGTTTGTTTCCTCCAGGGTTATAAAATATATAAAATGTTGTTTCAAAGTTACTTAATGAAATGTAATGACGGGGTGATGAAATCAAAGATGGTAGTTGTCTCAAAGCCAGCTCATTTATTCCTATTGTTTCTGCATAACTATTACATACAGAGATTACTCTTTGTTCTGCTTTATTCTATAATTATGGACTTAGAAATATTATTGTTAATCACCCTATATTATTATATATTCATTACTTTACTGGAGAACCTTTATTCATTAAATTGTATGCAAAAGACTAAAACTCTCAGGGTCGCTTTATGTTGATTCGCGACTGTGATCAGACTATCCCAACTTATAGAACGAAATTTTATATAGAAGCTACACTGTTTCTATCATGACGGACTCTGCCAGAAGATCCAACTCCAGAACGGTGGCGGCTCAGCGAGATATAACACAAGTTATACCGGGCTGAGCGTCCATTGATCGAACGAGGTGACTGACCTGATGAAATCCTTTAGTGATGATGAAGCTACCTGATTGCCATCTTATAACTCCAAGCGGGTACCTTCAGTTTGTAGCCAACACGGCTAACCCTTTCTTACTAGAGCCATTTCAACGACAACAGCATCAATTGGTTGGAAGAAATGTGTCTTTTCTTCTTCAGAAAAATGGAGGTGAGTGATTGTAAATAATTACATCACAAGGTAGTATTATTAAATTACATTATAAAAATTGAGAAATGAAATATAAAATATGAAAATTCAAGAAATAAAATATGAAAATATCCCATCTGAAACAAAACCACATTGAGGTGAGAATAAAATCTATGTTTCAGATCTTAACCTGAAAATTTAGAAAATCGTTGCACTTACTGCAGATGTCTCCTGATTATATTGTATTAGGAATATCTTCATCAGAACATCATGCTTTCCACAACCCACCCTGCAATTAAAGGCGCATGGTCGTGACAAAATCCACTATGGAAATAATGAAAAAATATACCACAAAAGGAAATGGATTACTTACCAAAATATTTATTTCACAACTATTTTAAACTTATTTTAGAAGCCATGACGGATCACACCGGATTAGGCCTTCTTCAAATTTTCCTTAGGGCTCCACCCTTCGACAACTTGGAATCCAAAATGCCCTTCCTATTACAAAGACCAGCTCCCTGTCTTCATGACAGCTGTCATGCATGTCAGTCGACTTTTTACTTTTTAAAATAATAGGCTCAGACAAAACAATATCGATCAGTATCGAATTACTAAGTTTTGGGAGACTGCTAGCGCCATCTATTGAGACGTTTTGGAACTAAACTCATTGAAATTAAAGAATTTGGTTTATTGTCAATTTAACCATTTTGTAAGAAAATGTAACGTTAAAAATTGCAACGTTACAATACCCCCCTACCAACGAAAGTTTCGAACGCAGCGAGAAACTACGCTGCCCTCAGCGTCACTAAAGAAAATCCTACCGGAGGTGAACAAACATTGAACAACCTCAATAAAAAAATGGACCTAACTGTCGAATACCGAATAGAACACATCTGTAAAAAAAAATCTAACTCATGGCAATGAGACAAAACTTAAAAACTAAATCCCAACACCAAAATAACCTACGGCATGGTGGGTAAAAAAATTACCATAAAAGCACCATAGCCATAAAGCCAAAAAAAAATACCAAACAAAAAAAATACTCAAAACAAACTACGGCATGGTGGGTAAACAAATTACCAACAAAATCACCACACTAGTAGCCTTAAGTGGAAACCCATGACCTATGAAAAAAAAATCTATGATAAATAAATAAATATCAAAGAAAAATAGATATAAATACCAGCACTGCACCATCAAAAAAAAATATCGCCGCACCGATTATTGTCCAATCGTGCGCATGAAAAAAAAACCTAAAGACAATCAATCCAATACCCCGCCATCATCAGGACTATTCTCAACCTATCTTACCCCGCTGTCCAGAAATACCCATACCAATTTCATTCTCCTTACATTCATCACCTTGTTTCCATCAACTACCAAAACTCAATCAAACTCCATCAATCATCCTTCATCTGTCCTACCCGGTAGCAACAAGCTTGAAAACTGCCGTCGCCACTATCCTTTTATTCACCCCTGAGTTTTTATTATAGAGGTACTCGATAAACTCTCTTATCTCCACCCCTGAGTTTTTGTATAGAGAGGGTACTCGTAAAACCCCCTATTCCTTAGGACGGACAAGCGGTCACTAAAGGGATCGACAACCGTCGTCAGGTAAACCCTCGAGTTGCGATACAAAAGAATCTACAACCGTCTTCGCAGTATGAAAAAACCGCTCGAGTTGAGATAAAACGTACCAATTTAAGCTAGGCCGGTACAAAACAACAACCGTCTTCGCAGCATAAAGCCCTCGAGTTGAGTTAAAACAACAAAAAAAAACACTACCCTATTCGCAGTAAACTGAAGAATAGGCGTGAAAAACAGCACAAAATGAACCGTCTTCGGGAGATAAAAACCCTCGGGTCATACATACATAATTACATACATTTATATAAGTATATAAAATAAAATAAAAATATAAATGTACAAACATATATACATGTGTACATAGAAAAATATGTGGGGTACATAAATAAATAAAGAGTGCAGTGCTAAAAAAATTTAAAATAAATAACCTAAGCCAAACCCTAGTGGTTTCGCTTCGGCATCGCCGTGTCCTTATAAAGACGCCGACATCCAAAAAAAATGGCATAAGGCATGGCGGTTAATAATTGCCACCCCTTTAAAAAAAAAAATACCACCTAAAAAACAAATATGCAAAAAAAAAACCGTGTTGCTGCGGCATGAATAGGCGTGCTGTATCCCGTTCTACTAACCGTAAAAAGAACTTAACGAAAAAAAATTCAAAAGAAAAATTTTTTTTTTTTTTTTTTTTCAATAAGTTTAAAACAAATAAAGTTTTGTTATTTTAGTTTAAACGTATTAATTGTTATTCAATTCTCCACTAAAGTAGCACAAACAAAAAAAATTTTTGTCCTAAAAAAAAATTTTTTGCAAAGTGGTGGTCACCCTACTTTATGAACTATAAAATATTTTCACAATTAATGTTTGCGACCACTACAAAATCACTTTAAACCTGATCCTGAACACTAAATACTTACTTATTCTAATTTATATTTTTTAACAATGTGTTAACTTTCAATGTTAATTGTTAACATTTATATATGTTAAGCATTATTTTTTACAAATATTTCACTGCTTAAACAATGTTTGACTAAAACCAATAAATTTAACCACACAAAGTTTTAATAAGAAATAAATCACTTTTATTATTTCCTTAAAATGAAATAAATCAACCAATTTTAAACAACACTTTGTTGATTTGGAATACAAAGTAAAAATATAGTTTGTGGACTAATGAGACATAACTTAATAAAAAGTGTTTCCAGTTTGTCTCAAGTGAAGAAAATTACAAAATAAAGTTTTGAGTTTGCAAATTTAAACTACAAGTTACTTCTGTTCACAAACCATGACTTGTTTACACTTCAATGAACAAAATTAAATTTCAAATTAAACTATTTTGCAAAAAAAAAACAATAAATATCATAAATTGGGATTAATTTGATCACAATTAGGGGCGCCATTGTAAAGGTTTGTTTTTTTCCAGTGGTTATAAAATATATAAAATGTTGTTTCAAAGTTACTTAATGAAATGTAATGACGGGGTGATGAAATCAAAGATGGTAGTTGTCTCAAAGCCAGCTCATTTATTCCTATTGTTTCTGCATAACTATTACATACAGAGATTACTCTTTGTTCTGCTTTATTCTATAATTATGGACTTAGAAATATTATTGTTAATCACCCTATATTATTATATATTCATTACTTTACTGGAGAACCTTTATTCATTAAATTGTATGCAAAAGACTAAAACTCTCAGGGTCGCTTTATGTTGATTCGCGACTGTGATCAGACTATCCCAACTTATAGAACGAAATTTTATATAGAAGCTACACTGTTTCTATCATGACGGACTCTGCCAGAAGATCCAACTCCAGAACGGTGGCGGCTCAGCGAGATATAACACAAGTTATACCGGGCTGAGCGTCCATTGATCGAACGAGGTGACTGACCTGATGAAATCCTTTAGTGATGATGAAGCTACCTGATTGCCATCTTATAACTCCAAGCGGGTACCTTCAGTTTGTAGCCAACACGGCTAACCCTTTCTTACTAGAGCCATTTCAACGACAACAGCATCAATTGGTTGGAAGAAATGTGTCTTTTCTTCTTCAGAAAAATGGAGGTGAGTGATTGTAAATAATTACATCACAAGGTAGTATTATTAAATTACATTATAAAAATTGAGAAATGAAATATAAAATATGAAAATTCAAGAAATAAAATATGAAAATATCCCATCTGAAACAAAACCACATTGAGGTGAGAATAAAATCTATGTTTCAGATCTTAACCTGAAAATTTAGAAAATCGTTGCACTTACTGCAGATGTCTCCTGATTATATTGTATTAGGAATATCTTCATCAGAACATCATGCTTTCCACAACCCACCCTGCAATTAAAGGCGCATGGTCGTGACAAAATCCACTATGGAAATAATGAAAAAATATACCACAAAAGGAAATGGATTACTTACCAAAATATTTATTTCACAACTATTTTAAACTTATTTTAGAAGCCATGACGGATCACACCGGATTAGGCCTTCTTCAAATTTTCCTTAGGGCTCCACCCTTCGACAACTTGGAATCCAAAATGCCCTTCCTATTACAAAGACCAGCTCCCTGTCTTCATGACAGCTGTCATGCATGTCAGTCGACTTTTTACTTTTTAAAATAATAGGCTCAGACAAAACAATATCGATCAGTATCGAATTACTAAGTTTTGGGAGACTGCTAGCGCCATCTATTGAGACGTTTTGGAACTAAACTCATTGAAATTAAAGAATTTGGTTTATTGTCAATTTAACCATTTTGTAAGAAAATGTAACGTTAAAAATTGCAACGTTACAAGCTGCATTGACTGTTATCGTATAACCTACTACTTTAATTTTATTTCATAACTTTCAGTAATTCTGCGTACTATTACCAAATACACAGTACATTTAGACACTTCTAAGGCTTCCGCGCGTACTCATTAGAAATAAAACACTTTTTACGGATACATAAAGTATTTCCTACGTATATTGGTTAGTTCAGATGTTATTATAGAATTATTTAGTTTTGATTTGTTGTTTTTTTTGGGTTTCCCGATGTTTCGACACCTTTCCAGGGGCCGTGGTCAAGGCAAAAAGGCTGCTCATATTTTTATGACACAGTGCATTTTTAATCTGTTGTCATTTAAAAGAATAACTTTAATTTTCACAATATCCATATCCTCATCCAAGCTTTAATGATTTCCAAATGATAGAACAAGCTCCATAATACTATTCGAGATATAACTTACTTACTTTATGAAATCCTTAGGGACGGTATTCGATCGCTAAATCGTATCTGATCGCGTTGTAGAGGTCAATCGTCTGGGCCTACTCCCGAATGATAGTTCAATAAGGTCCACTGGGAACAGGAGGAAATAGATTGTTATTTTGATATGATAGTTATAATCTTCGTCGTATAAATTTATCCTGTATAATGGAGAATGTTTGAAAAAAATTTGGCATTTAGCTTATTCTTAACCTATAAAAAATATTCAGCCAATTTGTTTTTTTTTCAGACATTCCCCATCGAAAAAGACCGTAAACCTATTAGTTATTGTTACTTCATTCGCAAGTATTTCATTCGATTAGTTTTTTTTATCTTCTACTTTATAAACAAATACAAAAATTCAGCCATGAAAACTGGTGGTAAACTAACATCTCTAAGAGGTATAGGCACCTATCAGTGCTAAAGGCGTTTTTTTTAACAAAAAAGAAGTGGAAATAGAGCTCGTTCCTATTTCGAATAGAAACAAGGTTAATTTGAAGTGTCTTTAGTACTTATTCTTCAGAGCAGTAAGCTTTACTTCTAAAATATAATATATTTTAAAATTTAAATAGATTTTAAACGTGAATTTATATAGAATTTAAAGATTCTCGTGATAAGTTTCGTATCAAGACCCAAATAATAATGACCTGTGAAGGACAGGCCTTGGCAGGTGTTTCAATGCAAAACGTGTCCAAACTTTTTAGCCGCCATTTTGATTGACTACATTAATAAATTTCTTGGTATAACAACGATATGGAGTGGCAATAGCCAAGTTGCAAGCCAAGTTGCATAATTAATATGGCGATTTGTTGCAACACATTTTACACCGTCTGTATTGTCATGTGTTAACACTTCCTATAATTTTATGTTAAAACACTTTGATTTAAAACACAGTTTCGGCGAAATGGTTGTTACTTATAGTTTTTTAAGGATATTATTGTTGTTTTACTTGCACCATTAATCTATTACACAGAACTTAACCATTGCACATGTAATTATCAATCAAGAACCTACTTTAAGGCTGATAAAACTTTACTATCAATTGGCACAAAGGCACATGTGATAAGCAGGCTATTATGCAATATTATCGAACACAACCAATAAGCAGGTGTTCTGAGGAGCTCTTCAACTCATTAAATACATAGTGAATACGACATACAGTCAGGGGGGTATCACTCCGCGCTTAAACTTTTATATTAGCCTACTGCTCGCGGCCCACTCCAAGAGGGCCATTGTCGAGGGATATCACCGCGCCGACCGAAACGCGCGGCGTGTGCATGTGCAAGCGACGAGAGCGCAGCGCGTGAACGTCACGAACGAAACGAAACGAGTCAGTCAAGCGCCGAATGCGAAACTGCATGCACTTCGTTTTTGATACTTAATTACTAACGTACCTACCTACCTATCAAAGTTTATTGTATTTTTTGTATACATATTTACATACTTAGTTGTATCGAAGTTCGAAATATGGCACCAGTAAAGAAAAAAGCTAAAAAATACTATTTTTTTTTCACCCATCCCATAACCGACCCTTGCAAAAGTTGCTTAACCTCCGCAATCGTTGGGCCAGGCGCTATACCACTTCTTCTAGCTTCTCTAACTACTTAGAAATACTTATTATTTATGCTCTTTAAATATGCTCAGCTCACCTATTAGGTAGATTTATTTTATTTTATAAGTAGGTACCTATTAGTAATTTCATTGTTTATTCATGGGCATAACGAATGTTTTCTATGATATCAGTAACTAGCGAGTAGCAACCCCGAAATGTGTCGGTTGAGACAGAGCTATGCGACAGAAAGAGACGCCTCTCTTTCTTCTTCGTAGGTGCATATAATTTTATCCACGCAGCGTTGTGCAGTTTGAAATTGTACTTTATTGCCGTGCTGCGAGAGTAGCTTATTATATGATGGTCTTCGCGGGGACGGACTTCTGTACGTTAGTACTATTATATATTCTGTGATACAGTTAACGTTTTACAGATTCTTTACTTTTGAATTTTTTATATTATTCTTCTGCCAATAAGGCTTGCATATGGATGGATGGATGTTAGGTATTCAAATTCTCAGCCGTAACAACTCCTCCTTGAGCCAACACATAGAAGTTTGTGTCTCATCTAGTCCATTACATCATCTATCATTATTCGTCATCTAGTACATTATTAATAAAGTGGAGCTTTACTAGATAGAATAAACACGCAAAAAAGTGCATTATCATATTATTTATGTGATCAAGATAGCGCGGTCTAGAGTCTCTCTATTTTAGTCTAGCTAGACTGTTGTCTGTGCTGCCCCCCTAGCATGACCATCGAAACATGATATATATCGCGTGATATAGCGTTTTATCGACACCCGCCTGTCAAAATACATTGTCTTTTGACAGTTAAACGTGTTAATCGCTATATCATATATCGTGTTCCGGTGGTCATGCTAGGGGGGCTGGCCCTTATAGATAAGATACAGGGTAACTAAAAACGAAGTCACTTGCAATTTTTAAACAAGAATCAAACCGCGATATTGATAATTCCATGCTTAATACTCCCAGTTTGTAAAGCTCTAAAGCGCAAACACGAAGTTCGAATTAAGCTAACACAATAAAACGGAACAACTGAAATCAGTGTAAATCGGGAGCGATACCACGATACACAGTGAGCTCTCACAACAAACCCATTTCGGCAACAACACAAACAGTGTCGTCAAACAAGCGTATATCAAAACCGTTTGCAGCCCGCGGCGTCGGGGCTGGTGCGTTTGTAAATTTGTTCGCTATTTTATGACATAGTTGTTAATAGTCCTCTGTAGAACCAGACAAACTAATGTACATATCAGTTGCTACTGTACAGTCAACAGCAATAGTAAACTAATATTTCAACATCAACAATCAAACGTTTTCAAACGTTTCAGCTATACACAAATTTGTTATTTTGATATTGCTAAATTTCTTTAAGTTTATTGCGGTTGTATGATTTATATTAGCTATTATTATTATATTCGTCTTCCTATATTTCTATTTTAATTTAAGGTAACTTAAGTTTAAATAAAGGCTTCTACTGCAGTACAGTACACCATAAAATTGGAACAAGTCGTAATAGGATTAAGTCCGAATAAATTGGAACAAAGCAAAGTTATACCGTACAAAACAATAACTTCATTCTGAGTTAAGTACTTATCGACTTTATTAAGCTCCCCCATGTTACACCAACCATAAATACAGGAGAATAACTGAAAATTACGAGCGTAAAATAAATTATCCGATACTTGACCGTTCGCACAGCTACGTACCTACTGTTATATATGACGAGACTCAAATCTCTCATGTTTGCATTAGCTCGGCAAATATCTGGTAAAGAGCGGAAACATTATTACAACTCCTCGCCCTCATCCATAAACCCAAATTAATTTACGATAGAAGTTCCACTTAAGGATACATTGCCTGTTTCCTTCTCATGTTTATAGTTAAGTAATGTTGTGATGCAGCAAAGTTGTCGTGGCATGGAGAGTTTTGTCGTTATTTGTTTAGTGGGTGTTGTATATTGTACTCTTCAAATAAATTGTACTTCAGCAAAACTGTGATATTAAGCTATGCTTGGCGGAGCGTGTAATGCCGTAAGTGAATTAGTAACCAGAGTATTGGATTCTTTGTGGAGTACCATCCTTACGTTATTACTCTTTAAAATAAGTGTTTACCTTGTTTTATTTTCATTACAATCATCAGCATTTTCTGTTTGTTTTTTGTCATCAGTTTTAGTTTTGAGGTTTCTGTTAACTAACATTTGTTTGTTTCAATCTCGAGTATTTTCTTTTCCACAAATAATGAAACCTCAGCAGTTACTTAACGGAATATAAACCTAACATAAAAAGTATTAAATTCTCAAGAACATATCAGCTCACAACACAACACATGAACTACCAATGTATGTGTTTGTGCGTCGGGCTTCAACTCTACTAATAGTGTATTTCATAATGATCACAACATTTTAAACCTATGATGAATTTGCATTATGCTAACAATATTATCATCAAAATACAAAGCACTCAAAGGCAACAAGTGAACCAGGGCTGTTATCCCAACATTACACATTAGGCATTATTACCCACTCGTGTGCCCAAACAAACATAAACGACCTGTTATGTCTGCATCCATTATCGTTAATTTGGGTCTCTAGTGCGTAAAATATAATGAACTTGGAGTTAACTCTCCGTTTTTGTATGAAACTAATAAATATTGAATTGTTTTGAGTAAGTATTATTACTGCATTTGTTAAACGGTTAATGTATTCTTCTTAGTTAAACCGTAGCTAGTTTTAATTCTTCTAATTCAACTTACTTGACGATTACTGAAAGTAAACTATTTTAATTAATAGGAGTTAACTGTAAAATCCCTGCTTTCTTTTGAACAAAATATAATATTGTGTTATATATTTATTAAAATTTTTTACTCGAGCTTTTTAACTAACACTACTTGACCATCAGCCATTTTGATGTCCCCACTGCTGGGGCACAGGCCTTCCTTATAGGAGGTAAGGAGGATGGGCCATAACCCACCACGCGGGCCCAATGCGGATTGGTGGGTGTTAACGACTGCAAATGCAGCCGGGACCAACGGCTTAACGTGCCTTCCGAAGCACGGAGGAGCTCGAGATAATAAATTTTTGGTCACCCATCCCATGACCGACCCATGCGAACGTTGCTTAACTTCCGCAATCGCTGGGCCAGGCGCTAAACCACTGCGCCACCGAGCTCCTCACTCCTCACTAACACTACTTAAATTGTCTCTAATTGTACTCGCAGTCAAATCTACTGTTAGGCTTTGCGAGAGACTGCGAATTTCTTATAATAAATAAATAAATAAAACCAAAATAAACAAGATTATTATTTGTCAAAAAAATCTTTGTTTTCATCACCATCCCTCAACCACAAAACGCATTTTATTGTCATTCCCCAGTTCAAAATGACTTCCTTCATCATTCCTGCCTTCCTGACCTTAAAACCATAATACTTCACATTTCTACCATAAAAAGCCAACAATGTCACATATCTGGGCACATTTCGCGAAGGAATTATCATAAACTGAGTCGGTGGCGTCGTAAAACGATAAATGTGTTGTAAACTCGGCAGCGGGAATCTCATAAGGATGTTTCCAGTATGGGAAATATTTATGAAAAAAGAAAAATGTATAAGTGTTTTTGAAATTTTTGTCTCATATCTCTGCCATTTTGAAAAAAAATGTAAAACTTAATATACTTACAAAAAAACATAATTATGATTATAGAACCTGCTGAAAAAAATTCACAGGAATCGGTTGAGAAATACGACCTCTAGAGGAGAACAGACGAACAGCTGAACAGCCCGACGGACATACAAAAGCATTTTTGCCCAAGCTGAAAGATTCGCTTCGCATTCCCTTCGCGTTCGCTCGGTCAATGATGGAGATAATGTTCTTTCGCAAGTTTGTAAAAGCACGAGCAATTTCAAAGACCTAAAGTGATTATACTACTGAGTATTGTTTAATGTCTTATTATACTGTGTACACTGTGCACTGTATATCTAAACTACTGCCTAGTTAATCTAAGATTAATTTCCCTAAACAATTGATTTCGAGTTAATCGTATTCCATCCGAGTAACTGTCTGATATACATCAAGACGTATTCAATATTCATGGTATGTTACCATACCATTATAAGTTGTCGGCAATTTAGTGTCTGAACCACGATAAATAGATTTGAGATACCTACGTCATAATAATTAATATCTGATTTTCCTAAATCTCAATACTGTGGAAAATGTAAATACTTTTATCACTAGATATTTTCAGCATACTGTATTAATAAAGTAAACTGTAAGTAAAATGTCGTGTCTTGTGTACTATTAATTTCGAAATTAATATACTGAATGACACACTTTATTAATAAGTTTTTTCTTATTATATTTGCAACCTCCAATCTATATTTTAAACACCTTTAAGCACGTATTTTATTGAATTCTTCAGATAATAATGCAAACTCAAGCAAAACAAAGAGAAAATACGTCTGACAGACTATTATAATTTGTACAGGCAATGGAGAGAATAATGCTTCATGCTAAAGCCGCACATTTGCGTTCACTGAAAGCCTATCACACAATAATTACCTATTACTTTGATGCGTTCCTGAAAATAATTATTAATTTCATGGATAATGCCTACGCATATTAGTGACGTACCGTTACTTCTAACAATACGCATTACTAAAGATACTGCCAGAAACTAATGATAAATGACTTTGATAGGTACGCAACCGTCAAGTCTACACAAATTCAACTCCCATAACCGAGTTTGCGCCTTTCAGCTATCATGGCATTATCTAGCTAATTCACGCCGCTATTAATTATCATTGCGTAATTAATTACTGTCTACAACACTATCGTGTTGATAACTGAGGATTTGATTAATTCAATATCAGTATTAGTAGTTTTCGAATTTACGATGAATTTTAACGATGATTTCACTGGCTGTAGCTAAGTTAATGACTATGATTGTCATTTGCACATTTTTGGGTTTTTTGCTTTCATAGTTAACTAGGGCCGCCCGCGACTTCGTCCACGTGAACCCTAGGAAACCTTTGACCAGGATAAAAAGTGTCATATGTTTTTATAAAGGTTATGAACTATCTTGGTGCCAAATTTCATCCAAATCCGTCCTGCCGTTTAGCCGTGAAGAGGTAACACACACACACACACACTAACTTTCGCATAATATAACAATATTATTTTTATTTATTTATTTATAAATCTTCATTGTACAAATAAATAGAGTAAGGTACAAATGGCGGACTTAATGCTAATAGCATTCTCTACCAGTCAACCAACAGTAAATATTAATAGTAATATTAGTAGGATTTTCGTCTTTCTCTTTGTAATATAAACATGTTTAGTCCTGATATATAGGTATGATTTTCATTTGATATACAACATCATAAAAAGATAACAAAATATTCTCTTTTTTTATTCTTAAATTAGTCGACAAAGTAACAAAACAACTCCAAATCAATTAATCCTTACGATTTAATTTCAAAATAATCTTTGTTAAGAAATCATTGATGGCGGAACCAATTGAAGAATTTCTTAATAAATTAACGAACCTAATCAAGGGGGAAACTTTTAACTCTCCTCTAGCTGAAGTTAATATTCGTCCGCTATAAATAATTGCTTCATAGATTTATTTATTCACTTCTCAATTACTGGGACCATCTAATAATTCTAAAGTTTGAAAATGTATGTATTTATTTCAATATCCAAACAATACCTTACTTTACTTTGCTTTTAATATTTTCGCACGTAAAATTTTGTATCCGTTAAGTGTTTTATTTCAATGAAAACATATCCTATTTGTTAAGTTTTTAACCGACTTCCAAAAAAGGAGAAGGTTCTATGTCCGTCTGTATTTTTTTGTGTATGTCCACCGATTACTCGAAGACGGCTGGACCGATTGAAATGATTCAAACACATTATTACATTAGGTACACTCCTAAGTTGGTCCCATTTTTTAAAATTTGGAAATCGGTTCAGTACTTTTCAAGTAATTTGGAAAAAAAGCACGAAAATAGTATGATTTTGTGTGAATTACCTCGATGATTGGTCGTATTACTTCTTTGTTTATGAACTGAATAAGATAATTATTTTTTTGTTGGAAGAGGGATATCTTAAGTGTAGTTTTTTAACCGACTTAAAAAAGGAGGTTCTCAGTTTGACCCGTATTTAAGTATGTTTCTGCGCGATTATCTTACGTTTGGCTGAGCCGATTTTTCTACATATATAATATACCTTACCTACAAGGTACCTACACTAAAAATAAAAAAATAAAAAATTGTTAAAAAAAAAACAAAAAACCGACTTCAAATTATTTCGTTTTTAATTTTCATCAAGTATATTATATTTCAGTTTTTCCGTTTTTAAATTATAAGCATAGCATAATTGCAAAGTCTATGAACTACATTCAATTATAGTTTACAATAAGTACTAGGTTTCAGATAAATTTTAAATGTCTGTTTTAATTCGAGAGTTTTGACAAGATGGAAGCTCCGAGCTCGCTACAATTAGCAGAGCGACGAAACCTGATTGTTCCAGCCGGGACTGCCGTAAATTATATTAACAACTATGTACTTAATTGACTTAGAATACAAAACGTACTGGATATGGCTCATTAAAAAGGAAGGCTTTACGCTACGATTTCGAGATGAGTCGTTAAATTAAAGCATTCGTTGCCAAAAAACAGTGTATTTTTTTTCTTAAGACCTAAAATGTGTCCTTAATATAACCTTACCTTACTTATTATTATAAATAATATTTAATAATGTGTTACAGTTATAAAGTTTCAGAGAAAAAAGTTTTTTGAATTTTTGTTTTGAATGTTAGATTCAAAACAGAAGACACCAACTTAATTAAAATTTAAAATACCTTTATTTTTTATTTTTTTTAAATAAAAAATAAACAAGACCAGAAGAATCATACTGCTATTTTGAAACAAGAACAGACACCACATTACAAAGAACTCAAACTAGTTTTACGTGAGTTCAAACACCAAATTAAAAGAACGAGTTTAAATTTTTCATGAACGCAACTTTTCCATTTTCTTTACATCTGCTAAATAGTGAATTTCTGAATATTCTCAGTACAAGGAGCCTTTGAAACGGTCTTTTGTTACCTGGGGTGAATTCATTAACGGAATATATTTAAAGGACTCGTATCATGATGGCATTAGCTTTGAACGTCTCTTCATACTGATAATTGCCTTCGTTATTACAATACATTTTAAATAGCAATTTTCACTTACTGTAATTATGAAGAATTTAGGGAAGTTTGCTGTATATTACCTGAAAAGGAAAATTGATTTAGAAAAGTATAATACTTCGGTACGAGTATTACCTAGATAATTGGAATACAAAATTAACCAATATTTTTTTTTTATAATGGTCATTGTGAATCAATTTTATTGATAATATGTTTCTACATTAAAAGTTCTTTATTATTTTGACAATTTACAGTTTTTAGTTTCCTATAGGTAATTTATTTACAAAAACTAGTAGAATTTACAATCTGCAACCAAATAGTTATACCTACCTACTTTTTTTTTTTTTTTTTTCTTTATTTGTTTAGGAGCTTTGATCGACAGTTCGAACATGCCAGCTCCACGTACCTACCTACTTAAAACGTTGAATGATCTTGGTAAAATGTGACGTTAATGCAAAGATTTAAGTTACTCGTAGATTGAGCAATCGAAAATAAGCTTTTTTTAGTTATTGTTCCAATAATAATTCAACAGTAATTAAGCTTTTTCCTATTAGGTATACCTACATCATTTCACCGTTTTTCTTAACGCCTATTATTTTACTAATAGCAATGAAACAAAACGTCTTTCCATTCAGCGCTGCCGCTGGCGCAGGCGTCGTCGTTCTTTCTAATACACCTAGCTCTACCATGAGTTAAAACGCAAACAGTACCCTTAGCACGAACAGCTATCGAAAAAAATAACGCGCGTAAAATCATTCGATAGTGCAATTTAGTATTGAAAATTTGTACAACGCCATCTAACGCCGAACAGCAAAATTAAAATTTCCATAGATAATTCTCTAACGAGTAATTTTACGCGCGTTTTTTTTCTCGATAGCTGTTCGTGCTATGGGTACTGTTATCGCTACCGAAAACTATCGGATATACTGCTCACAGTCAGTGCGATTGAAAGAGAGAAAACGATAGTTTACGGTAGCGAAAACTGTTTGCATCAACTCATGGTAGGGTCAGTAACAAACAACACTATTACTATAGCGTAAGCATTTTCAATACATTATCAATACTATGAGATGTTTTAAAATGTCCCCAACTAACGATACAATATATTCTCACATCCTCAGAAAAACCCAAGACGTTAAACTTTCCAGACAACGTAACCGTGTTATCACTTTAATAACATAGGCTTTTTAAAAAAGCCGAGAAGTCGTTAAAATCTTAAGCCCTGTTTAATTAGACCCGTTGTTGAGTCTCGCAGACGGAAAAACGGAAAAGAAGAAAAGTTTTTCTTTACGTTTTTATGCTTGTCGTGCTCAAGATTTCTTACCCGACGGAAAATTTAATCTTCGAAGTCTTGAGATCATAAGTTCTTTGGCTTTAATAAGATTTGTTGTTAGAAGCTCAACAAAAGTTTCGTTGGTTAATTTGGTTTTTGACAAATTAAGCGTTTGTTATTGGTTTTTTGGAGAAGGAACACTATATATTTTTTTAAGTTTGATTAGTAATTTATTATGAGTATTACAGTATAAAGTAAAAAATGCTTCAAGTAAAAAAAAATCTTCTATGTATTACATACCTAGGTACATATACACTTTGGAAAATGTTATTAAGTTTATATCTTGCTTTTCTTTATAATATTTGAATTGATTGCAATTAAAATCGTTGTACCTATTATCGAGAAGTCTTTAACAGCTTTTTGTAAAGATATTATTTTTGTTCTGTCTTTGAATTGAATTGGAAATTAAATAAAATATCAGAAACCTGTATAAAAAAAGCTTCTCCAGAATTGAGACTCACAGTTGGACAGTTGTTTGCCGAGGGTCACTACTCGCAGGCGCATCGCAGACGACTAATTGAAACCAATATTTGCCGAGAAATCCCTAGCCGAGACATCATGGTGTGTGAATTGTGAAATTAGGTAGGTAAGTTTACTTGATCAAGTCATATTAGCCAGAATATAATTTACTAATAGATACGAGTACCTAGTAGGTACATAAATACTATACTTACGGCTGTTTTAACTTGAAAAAAATACACGTCGTGATAGGTATCTCATTATATCAATCAACTATTTGTACCTCCTCCCCAAAATAGTTTCATTGGCCACTTTACTTCAATGACAAAATAATTCTAAGTACCAGGTGGTGTTTTGCGTTTATGGGATTATACGGTAAATAGTTAGTATTTTTCATATTTTTTCTACAAATCCGCAATACACCACAAAATCTCGAGTTGGTACTTTGCGTCTAAAGGGAAATTGTGAGACTCACGTCATGGACGATTCCGAAATCAAAGAGTTTCAAATAGCCTAATAGTCAATTAGGTTTGCCACAAAACTAATTTTTAAACTTCAATACATTAATATAATCACTTGCATCCTACAACTATATTTTAATACTACGAATTACGAATACCTACACTTCGTTAAGTTAACGCCTACTATTTTCATAGAGCAATTATGTATCAAAACTATCGTCAGTTTCTTTTGGAATCGCCATAATTATCGTCTTTTATATATTATTATTCGCACTCACATAGCTCACATTTTAAGCTTTTATATTGTAATAAGTAAGAAGGTATGCTATATTTAGAAAACTATGTAACGTTTTATAATACTAAAATGCCTTTAATAAGTTCTTCATTCTTCGTGTTAGTAAGTTCATTTACTCGTGTTTGTCCTTAACATGTTAATGGAGGGTCCTAAACGTAGTTTGTCTAGAACTTGACGAACGTTGGAACACCTGTCTAGTGCTCAGTTAATTGTCTAAATAATTGGATTGCTTCTAACTATTTCGTCCCCAAGCACATAAGTGCAAACACAAGCACACACGAGTACTAGGTAGTTATTCGTTTGCTTTGAACATACAGGGCGAGTTTCCCAGGTTTGAAAACAAAGTCTGTATAGGCACAGAATATGGTATAGGTAGGTAGGTAGGCACTCATTACTTTATTTGATACGTAGATTATAGGAAAAATATATTCCACTTTTAAACTAGTGGCTCTGTGAGTTTTAGAATGGCTGAAATACTTATTGTTTTATTTCGAAAATTATTTTTATCGAACCTGCTCATAAAATTTCACTAGAATCGGTTGTACTCAACTCTGTTCTTATCTACAGCTCGAATTACTATGCGAGCTGCAGATGAGAACAGACGGATAGACATAGGTACATACGAAAGCAAACTGAACCGTTTCAGAAGCGCCGCTTGGTCAATTAAAACAGACTTAAGTACCTACCTACTTATAGTGTGCGTTATCGCGTTATATGTATATGAATTTGTGTCAAGAAGACCTCAAAAAGCCTAATATTTCGGAGCTTATGCACTTCTTTGTCATTAGATAGGTATCTAGTGAAAAAATATCCTTAACTTCACGGAGATTACAAATGCATAATAAGCCATTAAAATCATAAACATCGTTAACATCATTCAGTCGCACGACACCCACTGCTGGATAAAAGCCTCTCCCAAGGATCTCCTCAACGATCGGTCCTGCACTGCCAGCATGGATACAAACGCAATCATAAATACCCATCAATCCACACGACCACACAATTGAGATCTTTTTTTTTATTGGTAACTGGGCAGGCATTTGACTACCATCTTGCTTGGTAAACAGGATGTGGTCTAAAGTGTAGCATGCTTGCCCATGACATTACCTATTCACTCTTGCCTGGAAGAAACTAAGGTTGTAACTATCGGGGAACACATGAGCAGGCAGCACATTCCATTCTATAGCAAATAGATTCATTAAATCATTAAATTCAACAGCATATATTTTTATCGTCGATTTGGATTTACAAGTGTTTCGTTCTTTTGCTAATAAATTTGATGGGCCAAGAGCGGAAAGTTTGCCGACTCACATAGAGCCATAAATCAATCACCTAAACGATAAACATAAATATTGCTCGACATCTTAATGATCCTTCAATGTCCTGCATTAAATACGCCATCGAGGAGAATTTGCAATCGCGTCAAACCAAGTGAAGAATTGATCAGAACCAATTTTCTTCATAAAAGTAGGTCAAATATGGAATAGCCTTCTTAAAATATTGTAACGTTAAATATTGTAATTAAATATGAAGCGATGCTCTTAGAGATATCGCAACTGCGTTGAATATTATAGAATTTTGAATCTTGGTGATAAATCATTTCCATTTTACAAAAGGGAAACTAAGTACTTAGCAAAATATTGTAATGGTTGTTTCCTTGTTTGTCCCTCTTTTGTAATATCAAAATGATCTTATACATTATGTAGCTTGGTTTTGCAATCAAAATATTAAAAATTTGAGATGTAAGTATAATGTTACCAAAAAAATACGAATTTCAGGTACCACAACCACAAATTAACGCAAAAGTTTAAGTAACGTTTGCATCGATGTACGATTGTACTGGTAATTACCAATGTAGACCGACAGTGGAGGCTGTCGAAATTACATTTAGTAGGTACTAATATCCTACTGCGTGGGTATTGCTTCATAGCCTGACGATTTGAGTGGGAAAGTCGATAAAATATCGATAATTTCTTTGCATAAATTAAATTGCATCAGCGACAGTAAATAAATAAATAAAAAATAGCAAGTGATGGCTGGCTACGCGTATAGTCAATGGGCACAAAACTGTATTATAAAATCTCTGATAGTTTGTTTTTTAATTGTTTTAGGTTTATTGTAGGTACACTAACATAACTATTTCTACCTAGAATAACCTATACTATTTATGTCGTATAACGTTATTATTATGGACAGTTTATGATACTTTAAATCTGCACGTTGAGCGTAATTTAAACTATCGATATTTTATCAAAATAACAACTCTATAAATATTTATAGCTTCGTAAATATTCTTGTTAGGTTACTTACGTTGTCATACGCCTGCATTGTAAATGCTTGGTGAAGGTAATTTAATACTTTGGCTAATTGGAAGTTTCAGTAAGGCTGTTTAATATAAAGTGACTGTTGCAATTTGTTCGACATTTATATTATATAAATTATCATATTTTGTTTTTGTCGTATTTGTTGCTGTGTGATAAATTACTTTGTTTTTCCTCGCAAATGCGTTGAAAAACGTCGTATGAAACTCGTGAGCTTTTGCTTATTGCACACTCGGCTGAGTTACGCCCTTGCCTGCGGCTCGGGCTGCAACCCACAGCCTTGCTAACCTGTCGCATAATGTACTATTATGAAACTAGTGCGGAAACTAAAATAGTTACTTTCATCGACGCTTGCAAAGGATACATTTCACTTAAGTATCTAAAATTTTATACCTGGAAAAAAGGAATTCATAAAAGAGCAATATATTGCATTTTTACGTTCAAGGTACCAATGCAAGAAATTCCATGTAATATCACGATGAAATGGCAGGGTGATAATAATAACATAGCTGATCGATGTACTGTTACAAGTAATACGAGATACCTACAGGTCACCTTTAGCGTTAGCATTCAAACGAATAGAAATTTCCTATTGAATAGGGGGGCATATTGTAAGTTCTAATATGAATTTTTCTAAACTCATGAACGTTGCATTCCTGTCGGTGCAGTTTGCAGTATGCAGTCTACCAAGTAGCGCGCAGCCATCCCGTGTGGTGTGGTTAGCCATCATAGCGATAAAGGAATTTATATTGGACATCGGGAATGCATATCGATAGGTATAATTTACGTGATGTGGGCTAATAATGAATTCTATGTGATATTATAGGTTTATTAAGCTGAAAACCTTGTAGATTTTAAAGAAGTGTTCATAGTTAGACATAACTTTTCTCTTTGACAGACTATGATCGATATTATCTTTAAGATGTCGAGACATCATTCTGGGCCCAAATCTGCTAATTTAATTTAAATTGAGTCAATATCAATCAATACTGATTTAAGAATTTCAGGACAAAAATCAATGCATACCAAATTACGTTAGTTAGTTAATATTGAATATCAGAAATACCTAATTTAACAACAACTTCATATACCTACCTATAAATTGAAAATACTGAAGTACCTATGTAAGTTTGACAAATACTCCTATTCCCCAAACTAGCAACTGCAAAACTCCAGTGCTTTTGAGTAAACTCTTATCATAACATACACTGCAACTCGTAAAACTTGCTCAGCTAAATGAGCCTTGCGCCCGTTAGCAATAAACCGAAATTTAGCGTTAATTTGTCCACAACATATTCGACGAACTTGGGATGTTAAGGAGAATGCTCACGGGCTGGCAGCTTTAAGAAAAATCAGAGGTTGTATGGCAGTGTTGATGAAAATGGCTTAACGAAACAAGGTAACTGCAAAAATTTTCATAATAGCTATTCCCTGTTTATTTTGTCAATGAAATTATTGAACTACGCAAATGCCAATACCAGAGACAAATTATAAAAAAAAGTTTTATAACCCGAACTTCGACGCTACCAAAACCGGTAGTGTACAAATCGATCAATAAGATCGTCATGAATGAGTGACGATAATTAAAAAATGCACAAGTATTTCAGAAATAATGTTCTTTTATATTAATTACCAAGTAGACAAAAAATGACAAATAATGAAGAAACATGACCTACTCTAATTTCCACTATTTCTTTTTTGTTATTTTTCACTGCTTTTTGTCATGTGCTACCCCTTAACGATAAAATCGCATGACACAACTTTTCCAATTTACAAGGATTAATGTTTGATCGAAGGACGAAGTTTTTAGAATAACAGCTAACGTTTTCTTAGAAACTTTAATAGTTGTTTGCACTTATAAATAATTGATAAAAATAAATATGCTACCTACTTTAAAAAAACATAACCTACCTGAAACGTACAGTAGTATTTAAATTATTTATAACACAGTACAGACTACAGTATACAAATCGTAATTATCGTACCGAAATTTTATTAAGTGGTTTGAAATAAACAATCAGCTAGAACGAATTAATTAGAACACGCTAAAACTAGAACTTGAGATTATTTAATTATAATAAAAAAACAGTACTAAACTGGGAAAAACGGGAGGGCCTTGGGCGGGCAGACATCTTACAAAGTCGTCTGGCTACAATCTGGTAATTTACCAGTGGTAAAGGTTGCAGAAAGTCACTACAGATGCGGAAAGAGTAAGACCAAAAGATATGTAGAGATAAATTCTTGAGGCAAATCTTACTCAGCACTACATGCCGCCACCGAAAGGCTGACAATGGTACTTAATGACAATAAATAATGTAATAATGTAATAAATAATGTAATTCTACAGGGGCCCTACCGCCTAACTCAAAGCTTTAGCCAGAGCGATAGCAATGCTCTGTCCGTCCTTGTCATATATATTACATCATAACACGATGACAAGGACGGACTGTGCACTGACGTCATAAACCAAAGCCAGAGTCAAAGCGATTGAGTTAGGCGGTAGACCCGCAGGTCTTGACATTGGATCCCAAGTTTTACTTCAGAAGGAAAATAGGAGCCACCTTTGTTCCCCATAAAACTTCCACCATGCAACCAGTATGTTTATTTTGCTGTTTTATTGTCGAGAAAACTAAGTTCAAGTTATTTTATCAGCTGTTGCCCATTCTGACGTTTTTACTACTTTTCTAAATGGGTCGTCAAAATTTAACATTGCTTCTCGAGGGAGCACTGATGTCTCCTCTGCTGAGGCCAAAGTTTTAATGGAGTGTGCGACCATAAAGTTGGATATTCTATTGACCGTAACACAAGTTACACCATTACCAAAGTTTATTATAAAAATTTGGTTCTCCACAATTTTTAATAGATTTGAAATCAGCTGCCAAGACTTTTTTACTTTTTTTACAAAAGAGAACCGATACGCCATAGAAAACGATTGAATTAGGTATTAAAATATAGCCAATAATTTAGCGCATGTGGGGAAAAGTTATTTAATTAAGTAAGTATCTACTAATATTTTATGATATTAATAAAATACTACAAAAACAACGAGTCATTGAAAAACGTTGCGTTCTACATTCATCTACATTAAATTTTCAAAGAGCAGAAAAGTCACTATGAAATGTAAAAACGTGGCGGCATAAACCATTTTTTTTCCTTTTTCGAAATTAAGAAATTCAAATGTCAATCTGACATCCGATTTGGCATTGATCTATCAAATGGTTGACAGATGCTACATTCTGATAAGTTAAATAAGTACAGCATAGAATATGAATATAATATTCTTGACAGCAGATTATAAATCACAGATTAAAAAATTAAAAAAGGATACAATTTCAGCATAAAAGGACGGGTCTTCTGTACACAACATCATTTTTGGTGTAAATGAGAAATAATGCTTTCAAAATTGTCTGTTCTTATTTAAAAAATAATATTTAATTAAGGTGAATCTCTTACTAACCTTTGAAAGAAAATGAACATAAATTTCTTTGAATGTCTATGTCTGCCTTAAATTTAAAGTTTATGCTTATTGGCAATAATAATAAAATGCCGATCCTAAAATAACCTTATATTTTAGTTTTTATCTGTTACATAAGTGAATCGTTACCGTCACCGGATTACAAAAATGCCTTAAAAAGTTACCCGGATATCATCGCAAGGCGCGTAGCTTTCTCCCTTCATATTAGCAACTGGCAACCCAATATGGTGTTGCAAGACTTAAAGTGCATTGTCCTGTTCTTATCTTCGCCTATCGCCGATCGCAAGCCGATATGCTTGTGAAACAATATCTCGCGTACAATGGTTCAATGTGTAATTATCATTTCTGATTTACGAGGCTGCTTAAAAATTTTCATATGTTTAAGTTTTACGGAACCAGGTACGAGAATGAGGATATATGTGTTACAAAGATTTTTATTCAACTACATCTCTATGACCTCTTTGACTTCAGTTTCTTTGTCTTTCATTAATGCCCACGCGGCCGTATGCGGCCGGACAAAAATAGAAAATCTATTGTGTCTCAATTCGTATTGTGTTTTCTATTTTATTCAATTTCGGTAGAGTATCAGTAGGTAATGATATTTTTTGTTTTAAATTTAGTAAAAATAAAACTTGCATTTTATTATAGAAGTCCAGTACATTGTTAGGCACTTAACTACTTCTACCGTAAAAAAACAAACCCTCAAGGAGTTTAGGATGAAAAAAAAATATTATAACAACTCGATGGTTGTATATTGGTTATTCGCGGAATGATATAATATGTAAAAGACAAAAAATCTAAAACACATGAAATGCGAGCACGAAAGATTAGTAAGCTTTCAGCATCTAATTGAGCTTTTAACATAGATTATTAACTGAGAAGTAAGTTAATTAAACGGAACATGTCAAACAAGCCTACTTTAAGAATCAGTATAATAATTTAAATAAAATATGATTGTGTTATGCTACTGCTCCACCGCGTTAACGTCTAACTACGCTTTAGCTAAGGCGTTAAGTAAATTTAGTACTGTCGTTTGTAAATTAACACGTTAAAGTCTTGGCCACATCTGCGTAACGCCTAGATTAACGCTTTAAGCTATGCTTTAAGACGCAGGTGGAGCCGTAGCATAAGAAAAAATTTGATCTTTCGTTGTCTACAATTTGCTCTTCAGTAAGAGTACCTACCCTAATTATAAATATAGTTAGTGCAGTAAATGCAGCTGTTTCGTGATTATGTGTCATACATAATAAATAATTGACTGTCATTATTATCGGGTATTGCATGCTCTAATTGCCACTTGCTCTTGGTCACTGTAATTTATAGTTTCGTATTTTTTTACTAGATCACTGAGGCATAATGTTAGGCTACATCTAAAATCACTATACCCAGTAATACCTTATAACAGACCTTTTTTTATTTTTTTATGTTGGCATTACTGAAGCTATGTCAAACAGTTTTCTGGGAGTGCGCTGTACATGTGTCGACGTGCGAAGGAATAATGAATCCGGAATCCTCAAACATAATAAACTTAATCAAATTACCACTAGAATAAAATTGCTCATCGGAAAATTAAAAAGAGTGGCAACAAAATATTAAGACTCATTGTATTGTCGCCAAAATTTGAGCGTCAATTGTTTTGCCTATTCAACTAGTTATTGAAGCAGTCGCGGCCAATTTATTTGCAGACCGAGTAGGACCAACTGCTACTGATGCCGGCACGATAGCACTTATTTGAACTGTAGATATAGCGAAATTGATAACAATTGAATGCTGTGGACAAGGTCAATAACCGTGAGTGTATGCGTTTGTCAGTATTGCTATTTGATTATTTTCACTAAGCTTTATAAATAAACTAGCAGCGAGGAGCCCCTTTAATTGAAATTCATTTATAGACTCGTCTGAGATATCACAAGGTAAAACCAGATCCGTTTTTTCCATACTCTTTTTTAACATTCGGTAATGGTTCCAGAGCATTATTATTAAATTACGAATATGAATTTTTATTTAATATCCTTTTTACTTTAAAGGAAAGCAAGATCTCTTTTATAAATAGGACAGAATGTAATCATTTGGAATTGGGGACCGATTAACAAAATATAAGCAGAGTGTAAGGATACCGTATAAAAACCACTCCTGACATGTACAAGAAAACAATTATGACAAAGAATTCCAAACCGGAAACGCAAATAAATTATGCATGAATGCTTGTAGAGAACATGACAACCAGTGTGTTATTACAAAGTAACATGACTACAGCTAATTGGCTATACGAGAAAAAATGTATATGGAGCTAATCAAGCATTAAACTAAATACTTACATTATTATCCTATAACTCTTGTAAAGTGTGTCAATGAGTTAAATGAACTTAATAAAGGTGTAGGTAGTAGATTTATACAGATTCAATTCAAGTGTAATAAAATACAATTTGTACATATTTGTAAACTAATCATAATATTATTAATCTTATGCTAAACGCTAAACTTAGGAAAAAATATTGGAAAGGTTCCTATAAAGCTAAAAATAAGTGAATTTAGTAACTATCGCTACTGGTTTCATTGCAAAATGAGAGATACAAGAGTCAAGAAAAGGATAGAGAACAGAACATAGCTTAGTGCTTCGAGCAACGCCGCGCGTCTTACTCTAAGAGTGTACCATTAATACGATGCAGTTTGTTATAAACCCACTGAGCAAGTAATCACTACGTTTTATATAAACCCGAAAGGTACAATCAAGCTGCACTATAATGCATTGCTTTCCACAAAAATAAATTTCAATTGTAGAATTACAGTCTGTTACATTGTAACTTGCAGTAATACAAAATAAAATAAAAAAATAAAATAAATGCTTGGACAATTTCACACAGCGCCATCTAGCCCCAAACTAAGCAAAGCTTGTAATATTACCCACCATTGTCTAGCACCCATATGGGTGCTAGACAACTGATATAATACTTATATACTTTTTAAATATATACTTATTATACATAGTAACACCCAGACCCGTCACAGAAATTAAAATTCATCATTACAAGCACAACATGCGTATGTATACTAAAGTGCCTACTTATTCCCGTCTAAGCAAACAAGTAGTACATGACTTGTACTACGATACGATATAGATAGATACGTACATAGATACGTATAAGAACTTACCGTCAAAAACTTTCGTCAATCAATGTTTTCCCGCATATTGAATTTTAGAATGTAGGTACTTCGCATTGTCTTACGAAAAAAGACGGAGACGTTCACAATTGAAGCCTATAAGGTCCTAAAAGGTCTATAAAACAAAATTGTCGGCTACAGATGCAGGCAGAGTTTAACGAGTAAACCGGCGGATGTCACCAATTTACTAACTGACACCAACAACAGTGAGACGCATGATGCAGTGGGCGACACTCCTTATCATAAAAGTGATAAATCATAAAGGGAAAACTTGAAAACAGTATAACATTAAACTTTAATGGGAGATATTTTATTGTTCATAGAAACTCTGACTTTAAAGATGTAGGTTTATGTTTTACTTGGAATATTATGTCGAAGAAATCCACATTACGATTTATTTTCATAAAACTGCAAATTTTATTACCGATTTTAAACTAACTTTTTATTTTTTTATAAATCAAAACTTTTCCAAGTTGTTTTAGTTAGATTCACATGTATCTAAAGGTGTATAAATCAACAGTAGTCTATCTATTGGATTTAAGGAGCACAGATACAAAGGGCATTAAGTATTCATTGACTGCAGCAGACCTAGCTAGTAAATCGAGTCTGTGCATTACGGGAATTGCATTTTTATTAGGCGTGCCGGATTGTACTGCAGACACTAATTTAAATGCTACTAATTCAGTCATGGATACAAACTAGGCGTAATAAACAACTATATGTTGATAATAACAAGGATTTGTAAGAGTTCATTGGAGTATAGGTAACGTTACAACATCATGAAACATTTGTATTGACTCTCAGTTAATTTAAATGTCAGGGATTTACTAAGCAGACATTCTCTTAGTTAGAGTCATTACTTATTTATTAACATCAGTAAATAAAACAAAAAACCGACTTCAAAAAACCTGCCTCTAAAAAAAGGAAGAAATAATATACAAATCATTAGATACGCATTATCATTGTTATAATAAAACACGTCTATTAAAGTCGGGTGGGGCTGGAGAACATCTTCCTTTTTTATTCTAAAAGCCCCACCCGACTTCAATTGACGTGTTTTATTATAACAATGATAATGCGTATCTAATGATTTGTATATTATTTCTTCCTTTTTTTAGAGGCAGGTTTTTTGAAGTCGGTTTTTTGTTTTTTAAACAATTTTTTTATTTTTAGTGTAAGTACCTTCTGCATTAGGTAGTGTAGGTATATTATTTAGGTAGAAAAATCGGCTCAGCCAAACGTGAGATAATCGCGGAGAAACATACATACATACAAACTGAAACTTACCTCCTTTTTTTGAAGTCGGTTAAAAAGACTACACAACGGTATCCCTTCCCCAACAAAAAAAATCATCTAATTCGGTTCATAAATAACAAAGTTGTCAAGTTAGTTGATTTAATATCATAGTATTTTCAGGATTACTTGTAAACTACTGAACCGATTTGAAAAAAAATTAAATGGGACCATCTCGCAAGAAAACTCAATCGAACAAAAAAAAATTATCGAAATCGGTCCATAAATGGCGAAGATACGCGCGAACAACGATAAAAAAAAAAAAAAAAAAAAAAAAAAAAAAAAACAAACATACAATCGAATTGAGAACCTCCTCCTTTTGATGAAGTCGGTTAAAAATGATGTATAAAGTGACTAGACTAAAGCCACGCAGAAAATAAATTTTAAGAAATTAAATCTTTACTTGTCGAGTACTTTGTGATGTTATTCAAGATACTGGCATTTTTAGGGAAATTCATATAACAATAAAACATGCTTTTTGTTAAACTGAAATATTCAATGAGTTCAATCGCTTTAGAGATATAAAAATGCAAATGCAAGTAAAATAACTGTAAAACCAAGTCTGCAACGAATTCAACGAAATAAAAATAACTTAAAAGCTACGATCGAAAGCAGTTATATACTGTAACTACCAACCGAGACTTAATAAAAAGCTTAGCCAATACTTTATTATACCTGCCTAACGTACTGTGAGGTTTTTAATAAAGTCCATTTCATTCCATTTCAAAATTCTTTATTTCATGTTATAAAAACAATATGTGACAAGTACTTAAATAATACATGTACATTAATTAATTTAAATATACTTTATGAGGCTAAACTTACCACCTATGAAAGCTTTAAAAATATATTATTCCACTTTACCTTTATTATCTTGAAAAATTAACACTCAGTTATTAAATAGCACTGTTGGCAGAAAAATTTATACAAATCATTTGTAAGTGATTTGCTTATTGCATACAGACAAGAGGGTATAAAAATAAATAATCATCAACTAAATTAATATGAGGTCACAGAGACCACCAGTAAACATCAAGTGGCGAGAGCCACCGCTCCTCCCTCGCCCGTACTAAGTGTGGGCGACAGAGGGGGAACCGTGCGGCCGCTGAGTATCACTACTTTGGTCATGCGCATTTAATAAAGTAAAATTGCTTATAATTCTGTACGAGACTATAGAAAAAGTTTAAAAGTGTATGAATATTTCGTTTATGATAGGTTCATTAATTCAATCTTTCTAGTTATCCTCCGGTGTCAATGATTTTTGTATTCATCAAATTATCATCAAATGTATGTTTACCAAGATCACAATCATCAATCATAGATTACACACCTGTAATCGTTTTCGGTGTGTTTACTAAGATCACTCATAAGCAATTCATTTTAAAAAAACAATCTTATATTGCGTATATAGGTACCTGTATTGATGATGCCGTCGCCGCCAGTATCTTGAACCGCTAGATGCGCTGTCGAGAGAGGATGACCAGGCATTCCTTGATCTCTCCAATGCGCTGTTCCTCGCTTCCGCGCTCCTGGCACTCTCCAACAAAATAGACGTATACTTCGTAATCAACATTATTCTATCTCGTTTCTCACTTAACTCCACAACATTTCGGCTAGACTTATCTCCTGTATCACGATACATATACACAAACTATTGACTTCACACACTGTTAGTTCACTTTGTTCTTCAAAGTTAGCCTTTTAGCTAAATGTTATTCTTGATATTTTTACCACAATGTCAGGATGTCAGTCTTCTTTATAATCAAACTAGTCAAGGTACGTGATTTTACTTCGCAATCCCGCAAATTATAGGGCTGCGATTTTACGAGTCAGACGTCGGAAAGTTGGTTGCCTACTGACTGCAGCGGATATGGATCCAACCCAACGTTACGGTGTGTGACCAACGTCAAACAAACTCTTATTATTATATCCTGGACATCCCAAATTACGGGATATTGTGAATTATGCGTGACTTCTACACGTCAAGTTGCCTCAAGTGTTGAAGATGCACTGGCTTGGAACACGTTGGAAAGAGTTAATGCTCCGATTTCAAGTAATGGATATAAATTATTATTTGAAGCAGCGAATGTATTGTTTGTTAGATTAATGATACGGTGATAGCCTAAGTTCATTGACTTCTTTATAGACAATTGATTGAACAATTTAGCCCTAAAGTTACATATGAGTGTAAATAACTTGGTGCCTTAAGTTATTTTTATTAGTAAGTGACTAACTGTGACTAGTTAGTTTTTTCCTCAGCCTTTCATATTAATCATTAAAAAAAACTTTATATTTGGCATTATCGCCTTTTGAATGATACATTAATATTACTGTTTATTAATTAAATAAATAGAGATAATGTGCAAACTACAACCGATTTGGCTGTCTTATGTCGTCAATAAAGACCCGATGTTATTTTTAGTGCGAATCTAAACAGTGCAGCCACCTGCAATGATTGAGAAAATTCTAAAGCATAGGTAGCATTATTTATAGACTTGGTGTCGCATAAATATGCATTGAAATGAAAATAGCTGAACTGGATATAATTAGGTAAATGAGGAAGCCATCGAACCAGCATACATATTCATAACCTGTTCAAGGAGCAAATGATATCAATTATCCGGGAATCTGAATAAAGCAGCAACTGTCATTACCATAACATATAATTATCTGATCGGTAACATTATAATAATATCAGATTGGTGTTATATGAATGACATTAAAACAAAGAGGCATACATGCCCGACGTTATAATAAAAGTTTAAAACCTCAACAAAAACACAGAGTATTTTTCCTTTGGCTGCATAAACTTTTGTGTATTGTGCATGCAAAGTCTTAATGCGCAAACCATGGAATTATTTAAAGTAGGTACCTACAATGAGCAGAGAATGCCAATGCGAGGAAGCGAAGCCAGGAATACCGTTGATTGTTTTGCTGGCTACGACTATAACTAAAGAGGCAGATACAAGCACAACTTTAAAATGTAGGCAACTGATCCTTCAAAGAGCATTGTTTTTATTTTGTGTCAAAACGAATGAACTGTTTCATTTAAATTGTGGACTGACTGGCATCAATTTGTAGACAGGAGGGGAAAAGCGTTCTCCCTAAAAAAATCAGTGACACTCAAACTCAATCGATAGTTTAATTTTTTCGCTAAAGCCAGTTCAAAAGCTGAATGGACTTAGTCAGCGATAACCAACTATTTGCATGTTATGACATTTGATGGGAGATTTTTATTTGTTTGAAGCGCTCATGGCGGAACTTGACAGACTGATCGAACTCGATCACGTTTGTTAAGCAACACTCAGTCCGGCCAGGTGTCGGATGGGTGACCGTTAAGTGGCATTACAACTGAGTGCTTCCGTGCTTCGGAGGGCACGTTAAACCGTCGGTCCCGGCTGTTGTCATCTGATAACAGTCGTTAAGCCAAGTTAGAGGCCTTACAGGCGGCTTGATAAACTCTTACACCAGAGGTGGCCACTATTCCTCATTCGATAAGAAGACGAATGGGAGATTTTGTAGCTTTGTTGCATAGAACCAATGTGACAACTATCTTACTTAGAGCAGTAATGTAACTGCGCAATCGATAATTGTTAGCAACAGAGTTAGGTAGTCAGGGGGCTGGTGCAATTTATGAAACTTTTAATAAAACTCACATCATTAGCTGCAATCGTAGGTACACGAATTTCAATATACAAAGCCTAATGAAAACAAATGAAGCACTTACAGAAACTTCCTTTCAAAATTTACCTATTCAATCCAAACATTATACTTAACAGTCTGTTCCTATCACAGCTGCGTCAGTCCTATTCCATAATTCAACGATCCAGTCGACACAATAGCAATTGGTTGTAGACAAAACACAGCAATGCCAGTGACCAGCGAGCTATTCGCAAATGAGCGGCGCCTACGGCGGCTGCCCGACGCAAGCGCAGATAGGAACCGTATTTAGCTCAAGGGTATAGACTCGGAATAGATCTGGTTATTGCAATCGAACAGTGAATGCAATTGGTTATATAAGAACTGAAGAAATTGCATGAAATTATAAATAGTTACTCCTTGATGGTTATGGGAACAATTATCTGTGAAGTTGATAATATTTCGATTTAATGGAATACTTCCATATACCATAAACGTTTATTTATATATATACATAGAGAAAAGATACAAATAAATCCTTGTCTAATTATGCGCCAATTGCATCATTACTTCTTCTAGCAGTACCTATATCTACTATATACTTACACTATAAAAGTTAAATTATTCAGTTATAATATCTCGTTGGAAATAAGTGTTTTATGTTAGAATCGATATTATATTTCTACATCGTAAACATAAAGGGGCATAAATCTTTCAAGTTGAGGCAACCGTACGAAGACTGATGGACGTATTTGACGTATAAATTAATCTCGGATCTATAGAGATAATTGCTTGACCGATCTGCGCTTGAGCTGCAATTTATAGGCTCGCTAATCATGAGTATCATCTAAATTCTTATCTCTGAACTGCCATCGTTGGATGTGAAGCGTACGAACTGCCACTGTGAGCGAGCAACGACAAAACTAAGATTGATAAAACCCGGTCGAATCATCAAGGCATAACATGAATTAAAGTAACTAGCTTTATATACAACGTAGTACCATTTAGATTTGATGAAATAGAAATAAAATATAAATGAAATAAAAAGATGTATGACTTATGTGCGGAATGAGAATGTGAAGAGAGGTACTGAAGAGGCAGACAGGAAAGTATAGAAGACAGAGAGAGAGAGAGAGATAGACCTACAGCGACGACTCCAAATAGGGAACAATGTTAATAAAATACAAAATAAATAAAATAAGATATAGAAAATAAATCTACAGTTGCTACTTGAATACTTACACTCAGGTGTCAACAATAACAAAATTTCACTTTCTGTGGTTTCGACTTACTGAAGAAGCGTATAATGTTCGTATACCAAAGTAGACTAAAGTATTCAGCTACTTTGAAACTCTACGCCAGCCAGCATTTATTGATATTTTGGATCATATCAACAGATTTAACATTTGTCAGTCACACGATGCGCAGATAGATATAGGAACGTATTATAGGATCAAACTTAAACTCAAATCTCTGCTTGAATACAGTTAGATAGGGATGGTGCTATTCATCGCACATAACGTCATTCCTTTCTAACTGTACTCAAGCAGAGATTTGAGTTTGAGTTTGTTTCTACCTATATAATACGAGCCATAGTATCCTACCCCCGAACCACAGAATATATAATAGTACTAACCCCGAACATCTCCTAGAGACCTACAACCATCCTGTCGTACTCCTTCGCTGCTCGCATCTTGCGTTTTCTCGTGACCTTTATCTGATCGTCAAACAGTAATTGGCCTGCCCATAAACTCATACATCTATTTATATTGTTTTGTTAATTATGTTTGCAATAATAAAACCTACAATGTCAACTTACGAGGATGTACTGCAATCAAGAAATACGTCCACATTATTTAACACCCACGTGTCTCAGTGGTTGTATTACGCTTATCTTCCAATATCCATATATCGTTCGGAGTTCTCCGTATATTTTCGCTATCGCAAGATTCAAGTTCGAGGTTATTCGTCTCAATTTCTGCTATAAATGGACTGATATCTTGAACAGGTATTTATTCTTAATAAGGTAAAGTATTTATCGATTATTGGGTGACATTTCGTATTATTAAGTGACCTTTAGAAATGTTTATTCTTATCGAAGAATTTCTTGGTATTACGGATTACACATACCTATTGCTCAATTTCTTTTATGGAATTTCTTCCAATTTTCAACAGAAAAAATTTGTCAAAATAAATACCAAACTAATGCCAACGATATTAGGAACAAAATGCAACTCGTATTTGAATACATCAAAGACGTCATATTCTAACTCACTTGTAAAGACAAAATAACAAGTAACATCAAATGAAACTATGCAACAACTACAAGGAACCACCAATTGAAGATAGCAACATTTACCACAGTAACGACTTCCTTTTAGCAATAGTATACAGTTACTACAAGAAAAACAACCAGTAAAAATGGAATTCAAAATTATTATGATTTCCCAATTACATGGCTAGCATGCTTTTTATATTTTCAACACAAAAAGCATGCTAGCCATGGAGTTATGAAAATAGATAATAACTGCAATACTTGTTCCTATTTGTAATAAATTGATCTAACTACCACAGTTTTAATGTAGCTTATCTTCATAATTGAATACTGATTCGCTTACTCATCCCTACTTTCATTTAACTGACATGATATTAAAAAAAAATACTTTATTAAAACTAATTATTTGATCTTATTTATGAACCTCGGATACAAAAGCATTGTTATGTCTGGAACTCTGGAAGTACCTACTAAAGATTTTCACAACGCTAGACTTCTGGTAATTCTAAAATATTAGTTCGAGCGATAAAAGGACACGTAGGCTAAATATTACATTCGACATGTCGAAGTAATTCTCTTCACATTGATGAGATGGCGCTGGCCTACAGCGTAAAAACGTGAAAAGTATTAGAAAATTTCGCCAAGCTCGCTAGCGACTCGGTAGCATTAGGCTTACCGCTGACGGGCGCTATTTTGTAGCTGCGATAAGCGCGGCGTTAATCGCGGCGATATCGCTGCGATAAACGCGGCGATAATCGCGGCGACAATCACGGCGCTTTTTAGTCGCTGACGTAGGTTAACCCTAAAAGGCACCCGGTAATAATATTATAGAACAATCACTTTTATTATTGCTAAGCTCTATAAAATAAAGTTTATGATTTATTTATGTCAGTAATTATATACTTTTCACAAATGAAGCAAACAATGTATACGATTCAAATGTCTTCAGTACCCTTAGCACGAACAGCTATCGAGAAAAAAAACGCACGTAAAATTACTCGATAGACAATTCTCTATGGAAAATTTCATTTCGCTTATCGGCGATAGATGGCGTTGTACAAATTTCCAATACAAAATTTATCTATCGAATGATTATTTTTTTGATAGCTGTTCGTGCTAAGGGTACAGATCCTTTTATCGTCAAAATAGTGTGAAGAACAAAAATTCTGCATTTACTTTATATGCGCAAATTCAAGAATTAATAAAAATTTGTTCGATACCTACTGGAAGGTTTTGACCCCGAAAAAATATTGCGAGTCGCTCGAAGTGTTTGTTTTGCAGACATAAGCTAGTTTTTGTATTACATCATTTTATGACATATTAAAAAATAATATTTTTATCCATGTTCCACAAACGGTATTTTTTATGTGTTTTAACTGTTACTGTGTATGATACTATGATGAGATTTTGATGACATGTTATAGTGTGTTTTATATTCGCAATATACGCACAAAGCCAAAGGGCTTTGATATACCACATGGTATGAAAAAAAATCTTTGTAAGTACTGAAAACTTTATGACATCACAGTTTCTACCCCCGCCATTTTCACGCTTTTCATCTTATATATTTGTGATCGGGGCATCGTATTGAATGCATCGATACCACATTTTCGTATTTTCGTGATGACTTGTGCGAAAAATAACCTCAAACCCTATAATTACCGATCGGCTAACAGTACAATAGAATATTTTATTCATGTTTTTCGAACGTTATAGTTATCTTTTTTACTATAAGTTCTATACTATAAGGAAGGAACGGTATGTTTTTACATTTTTCATTATAAGTCGAACACTATGCGGCCTAAAAAAAGAGAAATGTTTGAAAATGTGCTAACAACACTCTTTCATTATGTTATGATACCCACATGCCCTACTAGTAGCCTCACTTCAAATTTTTAAGACCCCTTTTCAATTCCTGCTGTAAAAAAAACATCCTTATTTGCAAAATATTTGGGCAAACGTCATCTTAAACTATTCCAAATTTCAAGTTGATACCATTAATAGATAGTTATCGAGATATCCAGCTGTGACAGACAGACAGACAGACTGAGTCACACCATAAGGGTTCCTTTTTACCATTTTGCTACGGAACCCTTATAAAGAACCCATAGAATGCTTATGGTTTTTCTTTTTTTGTGTAAAAACTCGCAATAGGAAATAATACGTAAAACTTTTCGCAGATGGCGCCATTGTACTCTGTGGTAAACAAAAATGGTTTTGATTGGCTAAAATACGTCAGAAATTACATTTTACATCTGAAACATCAAATTTAACGAATTTAGGACAGTCGCATGTGGCGCCATTACTTCCTCAGTATTATCCCCTATTCCATGCCCAAAATCATTTTACTTAAAAAACTGAATCTTGCGATTCTTTTACGCAAAACAGAAGTAGGTAGGTAGGCATTGTTATGGAAAACATATTTAAACGGCGACTGCTTTGATTTTCATTATTTATAAATAAATAAAATTTACTAGATGTTTGTTCTTAGACAATCCGACAGTGCTTTCAATACGATTTTATTAGCGACTAGTCAAATTCTTTAGCTAACTTGATGTTTCTTTTGTTACGTTTACGTTAAGTTTTCCATAATAATATAGGTAAATTATAAACTTATGATAATCCTAGAACAATAATTGCCTATAACCGACCTTAGGTTCGTAGTGTGTTCCTACCTTTTTTGGAACAGGATTAAAAACTATATAAATTGGTAAGCATATCATGTAATAATAATTCTCTTACTTTTTATTGCAAACTCTACCATTACAAAAATAATTATGTCAGCCAGCGAAAAAAATTGTGGTGTCTTTTAGGGTTAAAGCCGCTTGTCACTCTTGTCAGTGTCATTTCGTGGGCGATTAGTCGCCGAGCTATGTGTGAGCTACTTTTTGTAGCTCGTGGGCGTTTACGTATTGAACTCCATATGTTCTATTCTGAGCTACAAAAAATCGCTCGGCGATTAAGCGCCCGTGAGCGTTGGCGCTTATGCTTACCGCTGACGGGCGCTATTTTGTAGCTGCGATAAGCGCGGCGTTAATCGCGGCGATATCGCTGCGATATCGCTGCGATAAACGCGGCGATAATCGCGGCGACAATCACGGCGCTTTTTAGTCGCTGACGTAGGTTAACCCTAAAAGGCCGGTAATAATAATATAGAACAATCACTTTTATTATTGCTAAGCTCTATAAAATAAAGTTTATGATTTATTTATGTCAGTAATTATATACTTTTCACAAATGAAGCAAACAATGTATACGATTCAAATGTCTTCAGTACCCTTAGCACGAACAGCTATCGAGAATAAAAACGCACGTAAAATTACTCGATAGACAATTCTCTATGGAAAATTTCATTTCGCTTATCGGCGATAGATGGCGTTGTACAAATTTCCAATACAAAATTTATCTATCGAATGATTATTTTTTTGATAGCTGTTCGTGCTAAGGGTACAGATCCTTTTATCGTCAAAATAGTGTGAAGAACAAAAATTCTGCATTTACTTTATATGCGCAAATTCAAGAATTATATAAATTGGTAAGCATATCATGTAATAATAATTCTCTTACTTTTTATTGCAAACTCTACCATTACAATAGTAGATTGTTATACAAGACGCTAAAATTACCCATTGCATACGAGGTATTTTTATTCCCGAGCTTTAGCGAGGGAATAAATAGAAACCGAGTTACAATGGGTTTTAGCGTCGTGTGTTACACTATACTTTTCACTACGATTGCGAGAAAATAAAAAACAATATTAAATAGTTTATACCTACTTACTTCCGTAAACGAATCCACTCGTTTTTCTATCCTCCACTTCATAAACTTTTTGTACCATATTTAAATAAATGATTTGTGCTTGACGGCAGAAGATTAAAATTATTTCTTTCCTATTACAGTCACACAATTCAATCAGTTTGTAATTATAAAAAAATTCTAAAGATTTCGCGCCATGGTACCTTTTTTTTAATTTCTGCTGTAGCAGCTAAACAACACAAACACGCATTCTACGATTCACTCTGTACACAGAGTATAAATAAGTCTATGATTTCACCGAAGAGATGCTTTTAGTTCCATTTTCAAAAATAAGAATGAGAAACTGGGGGCCTATTACGAAACTTGGTCACGATAGTCGTCCGCAGTTCGTCGGTTATAGTTATTACAAATATTTTCAATGTAGCTATCGTAGTCCATAGTCTATTGAACGAATAATGACGGATCCACTAGAGAGAAACTGTCAAATTTACGCAATCACTTTGCAATATCGCATACGCAAGTGCTTTGTAATAGGAATCAATCAGAACGAAGCCGCGTGTATCGCATTAAACTTTTCGTAATTGACCCCCAGTATTAAGTCGAGCGAGTTTTTATTCGTGATTATGAATAAAGACTTTTTCATTTTAGTACGCTCATTGGTAGTAATAGACAAACATTAAAAAAGAAAAAACTTTATCCCCTAGGGCTTATTATGCTATTTTATCTCGACTCTTGTACGTTACAATGACGCACTTTTTGAGCAAGAGGAGTGAAAAAATAATTATGTCAGCCAGCGAAAAAAATTGTGGTGTCTTTTAGGGTTAAAGCCGCTTGTCACTCTTGTCAGTGTCATTTCGTGGGCGATTAGTCGCCGAGCTATGTGTGAGCTACTTTTTGTAGCTCGTGGGCGTTTACGTATTGAACTCCATATGTTCTATTCTGGGCTACAAAAAATCGCTCGGCGATTAAGCGCCCGTGAGCGGTGGCGCTAATTGGTTAGTGCATTGGGCCGGAATCTTAAGGGTGCGGGTTCGAGTCCCGTCTGAGCTGCTACGGGTGAGTCGATTTTTTCTAATATTTTTCAATTATATTAATAATCTTAATATAAAAATAGCATTGTGAATGCATAAAATTTAAAAGTTTAAAAATATTACATTATTAATAAGATAGTGGGAGGCGGTTAGATCATCGTTAAGCATTCTGTGAATCATGAACTTCCAATACAAACACATTATTTTTCTCACCATTATCATTTCTGGAATTGGTAACCTACATCAAATGAGTCGATGATTCAATGAGAATCAATTGATATAACCGTATTTCAATGGGTGTGTCGAAACCTTGCCTAATAATTGACAATGGCCAGTATTGGTTTTTAATGACCCGGTTAACAAACTTCCTTCTTTTTTAGTGTATTCTGTTATTTATTATATTATCCTTTTCGTCTATTCTCTCAATAAAACTGTCAAATAAAACCCTTTTTCCTCCAAACAGAGTCATGATCAGCCTACCTCTTTTCGCAGAAGTGTTATTGGGTTCAGCCAAAACCGTTATTACTTACAAACTTTATCGGTTTCTTCATAGAAGGATTCCCCAAAAGGTTCCCCAAAAGGTGATACCCCAAAAGCTATGTAGATACGCATTTTTGTTTGTGATCTATTTTCTAGTTCTTTTTTACTATACTTTACTTGGTTTTGCTTTCCATTGGTCACACAACATGAACAAAATATGGGCGCATACTCAAAAACATTAAAATTTACCACGAAACAATTTAAACTCAAAATTGTTCCACGAAGTGAATGACCTCTATCTAATCGAGCGAAGAACAACACACAACATCTGTTATAAACAAAATTCGCACTGACACAAAAAGACCTTTTCCGTGAAAGGCACACTTGTGCAAAGTTCGCATTTTAGCTCGCGGCCTGCGCGCCGACCGGCCGGTAACGATAGCGCGAATGCACTGCGCGTGCGCTGGCAGGATAGCGTTTTGCAAGAACGGTGTGTTACCAAATGGCTTATCATTTCTTTGGCGGCTATGAATTATTATTGCAATTCTGTATGTAAGATCTTTTTGTGTTCCTAGAGGTAAAATGTAATATAGGTAAATAGAATAGAACCTTGGGGCATTAAACCTCGTAGGTCGTAGGGTACTAGTTTAGAAATGATATAACTAGTTTAGATGTGTTAAGATAGGTACGGCTTGTTTGATTGTACGTACACAGTTAAGATAAGAAATTACCTAAATATTTTAGCATCCAAAACTTTATTTCATTTTTACATCAAATTGATACCATAATATTATAGGTTGAAGTAGCTAAATATGAGTTAATCATTATATGCGCAGCTTGATACGGAAATATTTTGATATTTATCCATCGTAATGACTGAAGATAAGATAATCGTTAGTACGAACTCTGCTAGAGAGTGTCTGCGCAATCATTAGATACTATCCATAAGACAGCCCCTTTATGGATTGATACTGAATATTTCACAAGAGCAACAGTTTTTTTTCATAAATCTAATAAACCTACATTTCAACCACAGGTTTCTCATCTTCATATCTTCTTCATCTACAAGCAACATTTTAAAATATCGCCAATCAGAAACTGTTTCCAAATTTTCCATAGACTGTAAGTCTAAAAGTTCACCAGACAATTTTCCCAAAGACGCATACCCAACGGAGACTACACCTCAGCGGGACGCAATTCGGACCCGTTTTATTGTGTATCTGGAGACGCGAGGATACTAATTATTTCGGATGTCGCACCGAGGTGCTTGAACTTTGCCCACAATCCACACCGCTTTATTTTGGCTCGGGGAATTCGCAGATTGGACTGGAAATAGACCGATTTATAGCTTAAACTCTGTGTGATTTGACGGGGTACGATTGAATGGTTGTGGTTTACTGTTTGGTTTGCCATGATTCAATAAATTGACGTTTTGTTGTTTCATTTATCACGAAAATTAACGACTGTAATTCTTAATAGCATATAATTTAGTGTGACATTGTGAAAAAGTCTAATTGACCTCATGATTCTGGAACATTTTTATAAATAGTCTTCGCAGTTAAAAATACTTACCTGTATCAAAAACTGCTATTTAACCATCTCATTATCTAATGATGATAAAAATATCTTACCCACCCGCGTAGACACAGCTAGGCTTTCCATAAACAAAAATGTGTTGCGACAATAAAGTTCGAAGCGGAAAGCGCTCATGGCGGAACTTAACAGACTGATCGTACTCGATTACGTTTGTCAAGCAACGCTCGGTCAGGTGTCGGATGGGTGACATTTTTTTTTTTTTTTTTTTTTTTTTTTATTTAAATAGACTTATTAAAAGTTCTTTTAAATCGTCCAGTTTTTTTTTCCCCTACCACCCATTCGGGACGTCTTTTGCTGACAAGAAGAATGGGCGCAAGAAACTTATCAGCCTCATCAAAAGTAACGATATTTACAATTTATTATATCGTTACCTACCAAACACAATTAATATAAAAAAACACAGATTTCAAAGGTCATATCTAAGTAAACATGTAAATACAAAAGCAATTTACTCCCATGCTTTTTTGTCATCTAAATAATCAAGAATCTTGTAATAGCCCTTGCTCATAAGGATAGATTTAATAGTATCTTTAAATTTTTCTAATGGTAATTCTGTAATATTACATGGAATCTTATTATACATTGCAATGCATCTTCCCAAAAAAGAGCCTCTTGTTTTATGTAATCGGAAACTTGGAACAGCAAGTTTATTCTTGTTTCTTGTATTAAAGTTATGCACATTACACTTTTTATTAAAAGTGTCTAAATTTTTTCTTGCAAACATTATATTATCATAGATGTACTGAGATGCAACGGTTAGTATATTGATTTCTTTAAACAGTTCTCGAAGTGAGTCTCTAGACCGTAGATTGTAGATGGCGCGCACTGCTCTTTTTTGAAGAATAAAAATGTTATCAATACTAGCAGCTGAGCCCCACAACAGCAAACCATAGGACATAATACTATGAAAATAGCTAAAATACACCAATCTTGCCGTTTCAACGTCAGTCAAAAGCCTTATTTTCTTTACAGCATAGGCGGCAGAACTAAGTTTATTAGACAAGGCTCCCATTGAAGATTTGAATCTAAAGTTAAGCCTAAGAATTTTGTGGAATGAACCAACTCGACTGATTCGCCATTTATGCTTATATGTGAAGTAACTTGCCTCACATTTGGTAGGGAAAATTTTATATATTTAGTTTTATCAGAATTAAGTTTTAAATTATTGGTAGTGAACCAGTGCACCACCTTAGAAAGAGTATTGTTTACTTCGTCAGAACACAAACTACCTCTGTCAACTTTAAAGACTAAAGAGGTATCATCAGCAAACAATACTGTCTCACACATATCTTTAGTATAGTGAGGGAGGTCATTGATATAAATAAGAAACAGTAATGGACCTAAAATCGATCCCTGGGGTACTCCCATTGTTATGGAAGCACCCGAAGACGTTGCTTCCCCAATGACAACTTTTTGTATTCTTGCCGATAGATATGACTTTATGAGTGCTAATGAAATCCCTGAGACGCCATAATGCTCCAATTTACACAATAATGTTTCATGACTAACGCAATCAAATGCCTTTGACAGGTCACAGAAAATACCGATTGCATCCTGTTTACCCTCCCAAGCATCAAATATGTGTTTTAGTAGTGCAATACCAGCGTCAGTTGTACACTTTCCTCTTGAAAAACCGAATTGTTTTTTGACATGACATGACAATTAAGTGGCATTACAACTGAAGACAAATTAATGTAATTTTGATAGTATTATTCTCATGTAAGTGACGATTGTCGGAATGAGAAATAAAGATCTTTGAACCGAAGTGCTTCCGTGCTTCGGACAGCCCGGGACTGACGTGTTAACGTTGGTCCCGGGCTGTTGTCATCTGAGTTAACGACTGTTAAGTCGTTAAGCCAAGTTAGAGGCTTGATAAACTCTAACACCAGAGGTGGCCACTATTCCTCATTTGATAAGAAGAAGAAGTAGACAATACAATCCACCATGCAATTGCATTGCGTGTAGGTGTCAACAACAACTGATGCTCTAGAGCAACTAGATTTGTCAACGTTGGCACATTGCCGCAACCAACAAAAGTCATCACTATAGACTGTCACTATCATAGATTGAACGTATGCCGTTGCAGGCTCTTTGGCTACATTCCATCCCAAATATTTTAACATAATTTGGCTATCCAAATTGAGCCCCGCTGTTTCCTTTGAAACCGACCGAGCCAGTAAAAAGTGTCACATATAAGGGGCGATCTCAAAAATGTGAAGCTTTTCTTTTCAAAGGGATGTGCAGCATAATACGGAATAAAGTTATCTGGGCATTCCCTTTTATGGGCAGCAATCGCGGCCGCTGGGGTATGCGCTTGAGCGCCATAGAAATGCGTCTGGTTTATCGCTAGTTAATACCAGGAAATCGACTTTTCATTCTGAAACGATGTTTTATTGTAAACTACAGCGCAGACTTAAGTGCAACAATACCTCTTATTATCAATACTCATGTAAAACATTCCCTTTTCTTAAAAACCAGACCTCAAATTCACTTTTCAAGTTTTGCGCTCACTAGACATGAAATAAAACACTTTTTAACGGATATTAGCGCGGTTTTATTGAAAGTTCTTTGGTAATTAGTTGGTGTTTGGTTTTTTATTTTTATTTTCCCGGCGTTTTGGCACCTTTGCAGCTGCCGTGGTCGCGGGGGACTGAAGCTGCTCGTGAGCCTACCTTCAAGCGATGACTTCTTTAAAGACGTTCAGAAATTAATATTGAACAAACATTTTTTATTGGTTTAAGTTAATATTATTATTTAATTTTGTAAATTAATTAATGATAAAAAGACAGAATCTACTGAAACTGTCTACCATTTCACAAAATTGGGAGGCCTCTCCAAGAAAGAAATGGCGAAAGACAACTTGTAAAGGATTGCCAACCTCCGTCTTTTATATTTAGTAATTTATTTGCAAAAGGAACTAACCGTATTATTAGATCTTGCACTGTGTGTTTGTTGCTTTAGCTTGAGAATAATGAGTCCCAAGCTGATGGAATTTTCCAACCATCATCTCTATTGAAATTAGGATATTTATTTATTTCGATACCCTCGCGAAGCATTCCAGGAATAAATCTGTTCCTTAGCAAGGATTTGGGTTTTGTCAAACATAATATAATGGTTGGGCCCCTCAAAGAGAAGTAAGTGTACCAGTATCCCAGTGTACGAGCGACGATCTGTTGGACAATTGGCCCAATCTGCATCTCCATGACCAGACCTCAAAGTTACATATTAGGTATAAAAGAGACTATCCTCATTATGAGCTTCTTTCATCAGTTCCAACTTAAAAGTCAAAGACTTTTACAAAATTTGATTACTCAATTCATTTAAAAGTATGGCCACTGTAAATGTAAAATAAAAGCTGTCTGATGTCAGTGGCGACATCCACAGCCTATTCATACTCAGTATTGCAAAAAGGTCACAACGAGTTGGTCATTACATAGAATAGCGACTAACGTCCGACCGAAAGTAAAATTTATATGGAACCATGTTTTTTATTTTGCAATAAAGTTCATCGTTTTATGCCATTTAGCGTTTGTGCTAACCTGCTTTTTATTGTCGTCGGTATTTATAAGTTATTGCGATTTATTTTGCAATAAAATGTGTCGTTTGGATTGATGTAAAGGCCGAGATTTGCTGGGTATTGTTTGGCCTTTAGTGTATAAATTTCTCTAAACACGGTTTGTGTTTCAGCCAGATTTCTCATCTCGTTTTATTAGTAATTTTTAAGTATTATTCGAATTGTTTTAGGGATTTGGAATATTATTAGAAAGTCTGAAAATACATTATGATAGAGACATGGAAAACAAGGCATCATTATTTTGACTATATTATTTTTTTAGCTATTCTATTTCTTTACGATAAATAACAATATCTTGTTCGTCTAATGGAAAACCTAATTTTTAACTATTGTTTGCAACTTCTATAAAATAAAACTCTGGAAAATGTCGATCTCAACATTTATGTTCCAAAAAGACTGCGACAATTTTGGTCTTTATGAGGATAGTAAAAGATATGGCTGGCTGGTGGTATGGGCACTTTTAAAATTGCCTTGCAGGCCTTAACACTGGAGCTAAACAAGTACAAATAGGTTCTACTAAACAGAACACAGAAGTGTGTAGTTGATACTATTATTGTATTACTTAATCTAATGTGTGAATTTAGATTCAAAATTATAAAATAAAGTATTTTGTTTTGAAACATTACAAAACGTAATAAAATCTCTCTACTCAAATATATAAAAAATACTTGGAAATGGAAATATGGATAAGGAATTTATTACCCTCCAATTTTTAATTCCCGTTAAAATCAAACCATGGCAAGGCAGTAAACTGGCATGGCAGTGTATACACTGGGCACTAACACTTATCTACCAGTTGAAACGGAAAACTTATATCAGAAGTTGACACTATGTCCTCATGAATATGAAAAAGCCTTTTCCATATAATTAAGTAAAGTAGCTAATAATGAAAATGTGTTGCATTATATTATCTAAGTATTTTATAAAACAACTCTTATCAAAGAGAGCCTTTGACTATATCCAAAAAAATATAAAGGTGGTTCGTACCTCCTTAACTTGCTCTTCATATCTTGCAACCATTATAAAGTTGCGTATATCCGAACGTATAGCGAACTGAGACTTACCCCATAGTGATTTATTATTCTACATGATTAGGTTTTACAATGTTTTAAATCATTTTCATCAGTTGTATTGCAATGCAATTGGTTTTTGAGCATCAAAACGCTTATCTTATCCTTTGAACTGTCCATTTAATTCTTAATGAAAAATTGTATAAAAATAATTGCCCTACTTAGAAATGCATGTCGTATAAGCATGTCTCATAATGAAGAATTCGTTTACACGTTCAACCTTCGAAAGAATGTGATGACGCATCGTTGTGTCTACGACATGAACACACAGCCAAGCGGTCGTAACTTTATTTAATATTACATCTGACTGCGATAACATTAGTATTATGCTAATTACTTATGATGCTAATAGTATTATTGCCTTTTTAGTTTGACTTGACGGGCCTATTTGTAATTTTAATATGTTTCCAGAAATATTATTGGACATTTGTATTTTAAATTATTATCTTTTAAACTTGTATTTCTGATTTTGCATGTTATTATTATTATCGAATGAGGAACAGTGGCCACCAATTTTGCATGTTGAATTGTTGATTTAAGGTTGTGAAATACGAATTAACATTCATTGGGACTGAAGTAGTATAATAACAAAGTGTAAGGACAATCAAGAAGAAAACCAAACCAAATCCATACTATTAATATTATAAATGCGAAAGTAACTCTGTCTGTCTGTCTGTTACGCATTCATGCCAAAACTACTGAACATTGGCCTTAATACCTTTTATTGCGGAATAAGGGTTGGAGGGGTTGAAATAGGGCATGGAAGTTTGTATGAAAATCTGAAGGGGCTAAGAGGAAAACGCGGAGCAGCGCGCTTGGTGGGGACCCGCCTAATCACGTAAAAACGGCTGATCTGATTTGGATGAAATTAAAACTAAGGATTTTCTCGAGTATCCAAGCGGACGAAGTCGCGGGCATATAAGCTAGTATTATTATATTGCAATAAGTGTTATGGTAACATTTATCAACTAGTACCCACCACTAGGTACTTACTTACTTACTTACTTGAAACAGTTTTTTTAATGCACAACGTCTAATGTTAAGTGACGATAAGGCCAAAGGTGGAGACACATTACACCCGGAATCCTCACTACTGAGGAACTGGCTGTCTAACCTCTAACTGCCGGGACACAACAATTTTTAAAGTTACGGCGTCACACTTAGGTAATATGGTGACAGCTAGCCAGGTGGACTTGAAATAAGCCCTACCACTAACCAAACTGAGTACAAATTGTACCCCCTCTGAGAATCGAACCCGGGACCCAGCGTCTTACACGGGTGGGTGAATCACAAGTACACAGACTAGAGGCGGTGGTTGGTGGTTTAATTTCTTGAATAGAAGTGTTTTAATAGTTGCCTTACAATAGTAGATTGTTATACGAGGGTCAAAAGGAAGCAATTCCCATTCGAGATATTTAGACGCCCGAGCATAGCGAGGGCGGCTATAGTTCGAGAATGGAATTGATGACTTTTACCCGTGTTAAACACTCTACTTTTCATTTCGAATTTCAGGAAAGTAAAAAAGTCTTAGTTATTCCAAAATGTTTATTAATAAAAACATGTACCTACTTAGTAACTTTATGGTAGACCTTATAATAAAATTATTACCTATACCAACTTACCTTTAAAGACTCTCCTAAAGTAGTTGTTTCCTGTAGGCGAATTACAGCGTAGTTTTATTGTTTCTTTTATTTTATTTGAACTTTTTGTTTTAGTTTTAAACTCATTTTTAGTAAATACAAAATCAACACAAAACTTTAATACGGCACACACAGCTCAAAGTCACAGAGTTAGGTAAGTCTCCCTCCAATATTTTATAGTTTTTCTTATTTTAAATTTGGAATACGTCGCGTCGCCGGCCGCTCCGCCCAATGTTTTTAATTTTGCACTGGCTGTTTATACCATGTTTTGTTATTGTTCGTGAATGCGCCCTACAAGGCTGCAACTTTTTTTAAACTTTTTTGTTTTTAACTATTGTAAACTTTTTCATTGCCAAATTCAGTTCTATTTTTAAATTACTTTTCCACCCTAGGGTGGAACGAAGAGTTTTGGACCCGCTGCTCAGTTCAATTATGCACTTGTTCGTCTCGCCCTCTATGATGATTTTTACTACATGTTAGTACCGTTTCTCGTACTCACTAACGCCACATAGTTAAAAGAATAATAAATTAACGCGTTTGGAAAGGAATTAAATGACGTTTTCAAACGCATCGTTTAAACGGGAACGCAACCTGTGCTGTCGCGCGCTTCTGGCTGTCATTCGTTTTTTATGTCACTCCACCGGCGCCACGCATTTCCATAAAATATTTAAAAAATGGTTATAAAAGATTTTAATAACCAATTTGGTTCTCAGTTTTATCAAGAACAAGAACAATAGTGAAATGTAAAGTTAAAAAAGTGTTTAGAAGTGTGTGCAAAAGTAGGAAGTTTGATCCCGATACCTACGTTACTGAAGAAAGAATATGGTTTAATCAACAATAAGAATTAAGAGTTTTTATGCTACGGACCTGCTGCGGGTTGAGGAACGGCTGACTCTCCTACCCGGTATGGGTATCATATTGTTTCAAAACATTAAGGCTAGAGGTTATGTACACGGATGTGTACGTTCAACCTCACTGTCCTCTAGGACAGTACAAACGGATACGTCAGGCCTATCTACAGGATAGTGCGGTATCTTAACGTTTTCAAGGCCTGGGTAATATACGTTAATACGTTATACATTCTGTAAGTAATGAGGTTGCTAAACACAGTGAATGTAAAAGGACCCACCACTCACTGTAAGGCATAGAAAAGGAAGTAAGACCTACATGAGACTCGACCTGCCTGTGAGATATGGAGACGCCAGATCAGCAATAAAATCGACAATAATTAAACTCGGACCTGCCTTCGGGTCATGGAAGAGTCAACAATTGTAGTTGCTACACTACAGGCTGTAGAACCTAAATCTACAATATATCAGGTTATAATACCATATGCCATATACCATACCATATTATTGTTACTACTTATATCCATTTGTCACAAAACGAGACAATATTATTACCAGATTGGTGATGGACACCATTCACCCATCGTTGAAGCAGGTATATATTTCTGAAAGAAATTTTTTTCTCATTTGCCTGAATGGACTGATCATTTCTGCCTTGGCAGCTTAGAGTAATAAGAAGAACAGTAAGTTTATATAGGTACTATAAAAAAAAAAAAAAAAAAATTGGTACCTTACCTTCTTGCACATATTAAGATTGAACGATTAAAGAGACATAACATATGTACCTATCTCTTTTGGAAATCATAATAATACTGATCAAGTTTAAACCACAACTTGGAGCAGCAGCGTTAAACAAGAGCTTGCAGCGGTTGTTTATTAGTATTGAAGAAGTATAAAAACTATTGGACATAACAAAATAAATAAATTGGTGAGTAATAATTATTCTTATGGTGAATTACACCATCTCCATGAAAACAAAATTGACATTGTGCGAGATTTTTCCATTTTTGCACATGAACTATAAATGAGCAAAAGGCTAATTAGGCTAATTACTCAATAAATATTAAAGCTGTACAGTGTAAAAGCCTGTTTAAGCCTTAATAAGTAAAGTTCCTAAATAACTTTAACCAGAGCTGTAAACTGAAGGGGTAATATAATCTTAAGTGTCCGGGAAACAACGGGAAGAGAACCAGAATCCTTTCTAAGACATATTATTTATTTATGATTGGGTGAAAATAAACCTATATGAGTTAAATTGGGCATAAGAATGACTGATTTATAATATAAAATCAATTTATATTGTAATTTCATAATTACAGAAAACCTATGGATAAATAAAACTCAACATTTTAATGTTCATTTAATTCTTGACAAAAGACTTTAGATTTATTCTAAAGATATTGTGTACAAGGATATTATATTGTGTAACATTCTTACAAAACCTCAGAAGTCTTAAAAATCTTAAATTCATAAGTGACAGACATACAATCATGTACCTACAAAATGAAATAGGTACTTACTTACACCAAGTCTTCATCATAATTGTTTGACGAATGTCATGATCACTATTCTGATAATGTTAATGACATTTTTTAAACTCATAATAGAAAAGAAATTATGTCAACTCATTTCTTCTAAATAATGCGAGTTCCTTGGTTTAATACTAAGACTTCTATGTTGTATGTTTGTTATAATAGATTCATACAGTTTTTTTTTTCCAGAGCTATCTTCATAATACTACTGATAAAAAATATTATTTTTTCAATGATGTTTTCTGAGTCAGGACAGGACAACCTGCCTAGATCTAAAATGATTTTTTTCCAAAGAATAAGAAAGGCATAAATATACCTACTTATTCCCTTTAAAATTATATAATAATTTAGTCCTTACCTAACCGACATTAACAATGTCAGTTAAATAAGTACCGAAGTAAACAAAATAAACTTGAACGGAAAACAGGCATCTATTTAGACCATTATTCCAGGAGAAATAAACAAATACAAATATTTTTATTATTTAAATATAATTACTTAGTTAAAATGATTCAGTCTTAAAACTTATCATTTTTTTTTTGTTATTTGCTCCTGAGTAATGTGGAAGTGTGAGTTTTTTGTGATTTCGTAGGTAGGCATTAAGGACTACAAGTCATTCCACCCTAATCGACAGTTTTTTTGAATGTATTTTTCATTTATTTGTTACTAAGCTAGTTTATTTGGCAGTTTAACTTTAAAAGTTAAACTTTATATTGTGAAAATTGATATGAAAATTAAGAATGTAATACCTAGTAGGTATGGTAATTACATACAGATTGATAAAATACAGTATGTAAATAATTACCTATTTTCTTAGCAAAACTATTCTAAAATATTAAAGACTCAGATTCATACAATAGTACATACAATCAGTACAATAGACAAAATTTAGTATTGTACAAAATAACTAATTATTGAAGATTTCGATTCATGAAAAATATAATGTCACACAGAAAGGGAACTATAACTAATATTTAGTATTTAGATACCTACTTAAGTATTTGTTTGCTTTAAGAACTTTAAATGTCCTTATTACACAAGATTATCTTGGCTTAGATACAGATATTTTATGCATTTTGATGAGTCAAATGAATTGAAAAATTATAACTATATCTGTTAGGCATTTGAGATACACTGCCTTAGCACAGTTAGTTTTCAATTTCAACTTAATTATTGCATTTTTTCTTTATAAGATATTTTTTTTTTTTAGTATATTTTAAACAAGCAGTAATCTACTCACCTATATACCAAATATAATTCTAATATTTTTTTATTAATTTAATTGTCTTATATAAATGGATACTAAAGCACATAAAGGTGCTCTATTAAGATAATAATTTCTTAACACACAAGTTTGTTTATGGTACATCTTGAAATCTAGGTATTTTTTGATTAAGGTGAATCAAATGTACAGTCAACAACATGCTGGGCTACCACAACATACGGAGTTACCACCACAGGCTACAAAATTGTTTTGATCAATTCTGAGCTTAAATGCGAAGTCATAAAGGTTCAAAATTGATTGGAGATTTATTCACAATTTGTATAGATTGACGTGCTGCTGACTGTACTATAAGCAGCGCACATAATTAAATTAAGTATAATTATTTAAGTACCATGCCATTATATACCCTTAGGTTGGAATCGATGAAAAGGTAGAAATATTATTAAAAACTTATATTTACATATTGTATGTAACCTACCTTAACCTACCTTACCTACATCTAAACCACAATATTAGTTTAGGTACATGAGATAGAACCATCTATTGCTATATGTACATTTTATGGAATCAAATTATTTGACATTGTTTATTTGATGATTGCACACAGTCATCAGTTTTATCTTTTAAGGATGTTATTATCTATGAAGTCTCGGGTTCTATCCCTGGCAAGGTTAATTTAGAAAAACTAACATTTCTATATTGGCTTAGGTCCGATTTTTTGTGTTAACATAACACCAACCATTGTCTCTGATTTCCATCACACAAGTGCTTTAGCTACTTTGGAATGGGAGCAATGTATGTGATGTTGTTCAAATTTGATTTTATTTTTATTTATTAAATATTGTTTTATTTATTTACTATGATCATATCTATTCTGGCTATGAGTGGAATAGACGACAGTCTTCTCCACTCACCAGCAAACAGACAAGATAACCACCTAGTCATTAGTATTAATGACAAAATACTGAAGTATTTTAATATTTTTTTTTTTTTTTTTTTTTTTTAAATATTGGTTATTTATATATACCTATAGATAGATATATTGTTCAAATTATAATATCATTTCATATATTTAGAAGAAATCAAAAAGTTTAATTGATCATCATAAATTCATTAATTATAATAAAAAGTTTTTTGTTTTATAACAAAAAAAAAAAAAAAAAACTATACTTATTCAATTAACACTGATTCTTAATCATAAATTGAAGTTATTTTTATTTACACAGTTATTTCTTAGAATAAAAATGTTAAAAATATTTAAGTAGATTACATAATTACCTTTATTGTATGCACAATAAAACGAGACAACAAGAGGCGGACTTACTGCCTTACTGCTAATAGAATTCTCTACCAGTCAATCTTTAAAAAAAAAAAAAAAAAAAAGATATACCCTACATTAAAATTTAAATATGGTTATATACATAATAATATCGGTCCTTTTTTTTGGTGCACAACGTAATAACTCATCAGCAATTTCCAAGGAATACGATGATACATCATCACTCTCTACAGAGTTTCGTGCACACTAATTTGAATGAAGTAAAGTGTCTTAGTATTAGTAGGCACGTTTTTTGATTATTATTAGGTACTTACTTATATCAAAATCTGAATGCGAAATTCTTTTAAAATTACTTGGGAAGTTCTCAGCTCCGTCTTGTCCCTCCAATTCTATTTCAAGCCTCGATAGTAATGTTATCATATAGGTACTTAATATAATAATATCATTCTTTTTGATGATTATTTATAGCTATTTTTTTTTTTGTGGTTAGGTATTCCATAATCTGATTCTACAACTGAACTTTAAACATCTAACATGTAGTAAAAATCATCATAGAGGGCGAGACGAACAAGTGCATAATTGTACAATCAAACAAACTTACCAAGTGATGTTCGATTGAAATTATGCACTTGTTCGTCTCGCCCGAAGATGATGAATCCCTCCCACCCTTATATTACAGGTACATGTACCTATACCCTACAGTTGCAGAATCAGCATATATACAGGGCGTGTGAGACCTAAACTTTAAACTTAATGACAGCCAGAAGCGCGCGACAGCACAGGTTGCGTTCCCGTTTAAACGATGCGTTTGAAAACGTCATTTAATTCCTTTCCAAACGCGTTAATTTATTATTCTTTTAACTATGTGGCGTTAGTGAGTACGAGAAACGGTACTAACATGTAGTAAAAATCATCATCTTCGGGCGAGACGAACAAGTGCATAATTTCAATCGAACATCACTTGGTAAGTTTGTTTGATTGTACAAATATACATCACTTTCCGAATATGAGAAATGAAAAAATATTTCTCTTTTTCTTACTCAAAGAAAAGTAGTCTATGTAGACTACTTTTGTTGTCTGATAAAAAATAGTTATGTTGAGTCATACTCATTAGTTCATTTATGCCTCTCCTTGAAATGCCAAAGCGGTCAATTTCTCGGTCAGTATGATTTCATACCTAAGAATTTTATTTACTGACACTCTGTCATTCATGTCAGTAAACCATTGTGTAGTGTAGTCAACTATTTGCAGACATTATCGGCCTTACCACAAAAGATTTTAAAACACTGTTCAACAAGTTTTTAACTTAAACACAGTTTTAATGTGATGTTGTCACTTTTTTGACAATATTGTTTGAAAGAGACGCATCACATTTAAACAGTGGTCTAAATTAAACAGTGTTTAAAAATCTTTTGTGGTAAGGCCGTATGAATTGAAATTATACAAAGTCAAGCAATTTTTCTCAGTAGGAAAAGTTGTTATGTAGTTAATCATTAAAACACCTAAAATCTTGAAACAATAATTTAAAAACCTTACCATCTCTAATTGTATTTATTTGTAATTAATTAAAAACAAGAATGTTTCAATAATTTCGTCTATCTTCCAGCTTTGTTCATCTGAAATAAATGAATTTAATTTTGTATTTATTAAAAAAATGTTTTTTTTTTCAGGAAAAACGTTTTTAACACACAATTACAGAAGTTTGATTAATAAACCAAAAGGCAACTGCTTATCCAGATACGATTGGACTCTGCAGTCAGTGGATTTTTCCAAAATGTTTTACTTATTAACATATCTTCTCGATATTAAATACATAATAGTAGGTACTTAATAAGTTTTTTTTTAATCTTTCAAGCTTTTTCAAATGAAAAATCGACTACACCCGTTATGCGCGTCACAGATAAAAACGAGTTTACCCGTTATGAACATAAAAGCCTCCACACACTGACCATTCACCGTAACAATCTACGCCCCGTCACCTAAAGCTCCCAATGCGAAGTCTATTGTTTCATATCGATGATGGGGTGATTCGCATGAATAAGCACGTGATTAATTGTCATGCTCATTGTTAACCCGGTGGAGATTAACCCTTCTATCTGTATACTGAATGAAAAATATTACGGCAATGACGTGTATGGAGGAGTAGGATAAATTTTTTTGTCGATAAAAGTAAACGCGTTTTATAGAAAGGATAATATTGCAACAATGCCGATAATAATATTACAAATTAAAAATATATCTTTATTATTGATCCTTCTTGACGAGGAGCTCGGTGGCGCAGTGGTTTAGCGCCTGGCCCAGCAATTGCGGAAGTTAAGCAACGTTCGCAAGGGTCGGTCATGGGATGGGTGACCAAAAATTTATTATCTCGAGCTCCTCCGTGCTTCGGAAGGCACGTTAAGCCGTTGGTCCCGGCTGCATTTGTAGTCGTTAACACCCACCAATCCGCATTGGGCCCGCGTGGTGGGTTATGGCCCATCCTCCTTACCACCCATAAGGAAGGCCTTTGGAGACATCAAAAAATGGCTGATGGACAATGATCCTTCAACCTAACAGTATGTTAGATGAATATCACAATGTCGATGTGTAAACGAGTTGATTTATTTAATTCTATTCCAATGATGTATTGTATTCAACATTGTCAAAAAAAACTAAAAGATTTTCTTTTGTTTCCTATTTCACGAGAAAGAACACAAATAAAACATATCGCTACGCCACCAAAACAAGCTACATCCAATAAACAAACAAACTTGCGATAAACATGCCGTGCGCAATTAATTATTACTTATACGGAACACGGGAGCGTTATCGAACAAAACAAATAACACAAGTTTCCGTAATAACCCCGGTTGTCGATATGTCGATAGAAGAGTTGTGTGGAGGTACCTTAAAAAGTTGCTCTTGGAAATATATAGCGGAGCCACATAATGATGGATGAATCGCATTTTTACCAGCTTTTTATTAGCTTGCAATGTTCTTACTAAGTTATTTCATCAAGTTATCCGTTTCAGTATTTTCAGCATTTTTTAAAAAGCTTGCTAGCATTATGTGATGCTGTATTATGCAACTCTCATATGTTTTCGAGATTATGTATTCGAGATAAATAAGGGAATGCTTACCTCATTACTATACTTTGTTTCTGTGTGTTTTATAAATTGAATGTGCCGATAATACCATTGCAGTACTTAGCTTAATGAACACGAGCTGTGCATTGCACACTTGGATGAATAAGTCTGCACCTCCTGCACGATTCGTAAAGCAATATCGGTTTTAGTTACTACTGCAATTATTTAAGAGAAATTGTAGCTTCCTGTTGTTACTATGAGAACGACTAAAAATAAGGACGAAACTCATTTCATCCACTCTCTAAGTATAAGTCAAAATTATAGAGTTCCCAATATGAGGTTTTTAATCATTTCTAAAAATGATAAATTACGGAACATATTTTGTAAACAATTTAGGGGTAACATTAAGGCCCATATTTATAAACCGCTCTCAACGTTGAGAGCTATCTTGAGATCTTCTTATAGAAACAGCATCTCGCATTACAGGTATGATCTCAAGATAAATACGGACCTAAATAACCTAGAGATATTAAATAAATATATGGCAAGATATTCTTCCGTCCAATACCAGTAATGGCTGTCAGTGGATGGAACAGAGCAAATAGGCAGTGATTCTGGAGCCCAACTCCCGATGTGATTAATTTCCACCACGATCAACGTGGACACTTGACGGACGGACGTTCGAGAGTTGTAGGGTTGACACCCACCAGAAAACTTTTATTTTTAATCTAATCAAAAAACCTTTCGTGAAATAGCGTTGTAGTATTTTATTTCAATGTGTATTAAAGCTGCGGGAATTTTGATATTTTTCACTTGTCACCTTATATGAATGCGGTTTTACGGAAATCATTAGTGAACATCAGAATAACGCGAAAGTGTAAAACTGTATTTTGTAATGATAGTATTCATGCCATTCAAGTGATTACAGAAGTGATTAATAAAAGTTTACCTTAGAGTCCTATTATATATACCAGTAGCTTCCAAACACTTACCTGGAAAATAAAAAATAATATTTATAATCACAGTCCTGAAATATAAAACTCACATAAAACTAAAGCACAGCGTATTCTTCAATCTAAGTTTAACCAGAAGGTTTTATGAATTCCACCCCTTTCTGTTTAAAACTTGTTTTAATACTGTGTGTCAAAATCGAATTCTTTACAATAATATGATTATTTTTTCATGTTATAAAAGGCAAAAAGTAATAATAAAACTAATCAAAAACTAAATATTACGAATGTGCTTTTAATGCGAAGAGGAGATGAAAGTCTCGAAAAGCTGGTCGTGGTTGGTGGAATAGAAGGCAAGAAGGCCCGAGGTCGTTCGCCAACCAGATGGTCTGACCAAGTAAGAGTAGCACCCTCCTCAAGCAAATTCCATCAAGCAGTGAGAGCAACTATAGACCGAGAGCGATGGAAGCAAATCGTAAAAGCAGCCGGTGATCACGATCCTCAGTTATGAGGGAACGATTAGGAGAGAGCTTTTAATGATTTTGGACCAAAACTTTTATCGTAAGTATATTTTTTTATTGATGTCGCAACCCTGGCAGTGGTTACAGCATGAATAAAGCATAAAGGCTAGGTTGAACGCCCCTGTAACTTGCGATCCAACCAGGTATGATTGATTGAATCCCCCAATCCTTATTGTGTTTGGATAGCTAATATGTTTGCCGTATAAGTGCTTCAATAGTTATTGGGAATCAGGGATCTTTTTCGAGTACTTTATTGATTGGTGAGATATTAACTAGGGTTTGAGGAGTCGATGAAAAGCATTCTTTATTTATGTACTTCTATATTAAAAACCATAATCTCTTGTATAATTATAATACAAATTCTTTTTCAAGTAATTAAGACCAAAATAATGTTTTTTATTGATATCAACTTATGGAATGGAATTAAAGATCTCAGGTAAAGTGACCCCAGAGTTTTCATTTAGAATCATACCCAATAACATTTTCGGAATTGAGAATAATATTTGAAGATAAAAAAATAAACATTCAGCTATTTGGTTGGATTCCGCCTGTGCGTTCACACAGCGGATTCGTATACAATTCATAAATTTCATAATACATACGACCGAAATATCGACGCATAAAACACCGAAAAATAGCGAAAAACCTAACTGTCGATATCCGAATCAGGACCGTTTTTTTACGGATCCGTCGCTACTGAATGTGATGTTCACACCGCATTTACAAGATCGTTTTATTAAATCCATTACTATGAATACAGTAAAACACACCTGTGAATCGGATCGGTATTTTTACTGGAACCGATGAATGAAAGAATGAATGAATCGTTTATTTATCTTCAAATACAAAGTTTAAAGTATGGTCCAACAAAACTACATTAAGTAGTTTGTCGTACAGTCTCACAGGTTAATAATAAAATTATCGCTGCTTAAATAGACCAAGGGCCTTCTTCACAATATCCGATTTAGTTCCAGTTAATATAGGTATTTGACGACTAAATTCATGTAAGTTCTGTTCCATTTTTATACGATATACTGTGTTGTGTGTGAACAGGGTACCTACTTATAGTCTAATTTCAAAATCTATCGTAATCGCTTTCATTTGATAGATGGATGTGACACATTGCTACATTTCTTTGGTATCTTGTGGATCTTGAAATTAGACAATAAGTACCCAGACTCATATAACTACATGCGCCATCGCCCAATAAAAACGTATCCGATAAAACGAATCTGCAAAACTGATCGCTGTGAACGGGCACTTACGGGCAATCTTCGAAGACAATGTAACTAGATATACGCCAAGTCAGCCTGAATAGCATAGAGCAGCACCGCCCTTTTCTCGTCCCGTCTCGGATGTAATTGAAAACCTATTCATTCTGAGTTTACAATGTAGCCCTGTATATGGAGAGTAAGTATTGGAGGAGCAAGAAAGTGGGGTTGGTGTCTCTTTAGAATATGGAGCGATAGATATTAATTTGGTGTTGATTAAATATTAAGAACTAAAAATAACTTTTATATATTTTTTTAACTTAATGATGAAGCAATTAAAGATATATTAAACAACCTTTAAGAGTATATACTCCAAGTGAACAACATTATAAATATACAAGAAAGAACGATATAACGGGTGTAACAAGGCACTCAACGAAGCTGAAGTCAACGCATTCCGCCCATCATCAGGATCATTTTTGTCTTTTGGACTATACCTGGGAAACCAATAGCTACGAAGTTATTGAAGGTCAAAGTCAATTTTTTTTTTCAAATTTTTTATGAAATTTATTTTTGTCTACACAGCGACGTAGGTCCGGGGCTGTGTTTAATTCAGTAAATATTAATATCTGAAGGGCGTCAGGGGGCCCACAATTAAAGATCGCCCCGGGCCTCAAAAAGTCTTACAGTCAGTTGCAAGAACGATCTTTAAAGTTAATGCGTCATTAAAGGTATCACCGTCATTTACTTCTTTTGAAAGAAGAAAAAGATGGCGATACATTTAATGAAGCATTAACTTTAAAGATCGTTCTTGCAACTGACTGTTAGTCCGCCAGTGCTAATAGCCACCGTCCGAGTAAAAAGGTTACAATAATAATTTATGTATTGGCAGGATTGGCAGCCCAGCCACGCAATAGGGATGATGACTAATGAATAAAATAACGAAATACTAATGAAAATCGTAAACATATTAAACTTTTAGAGTAGCTTGTATACCTCTTGGTTTTATATATTGCATATTATTTGTTTTATGACCCTTCAAAGTTGGGTGGACAAGTCCATTTAAAAAGTATAAAATTTATTAAAATAAATGATACCTTTAATTAATCCGTTAAATGTATAGCAAATTTGTCTAAGAATCCATTTTGATAAACACAATATTTAATATAGCTGCCGAACAAATTTCCTACGCGTTGCATAGAAACTACTCAGGCGTGACGTCATAATTGAGTAGCCGTTAGTATGGAGCGTTTTTGGGCGAGTCCATTTGTGTGCATTTCACACTGTGATATCTCGGGCAGTTTTCATGCTAGCGAATTAATTCTTTTACCAATGTTTCTTTTTTTGAGAGGTAATTTATGTAACATAAAATAAAAAAAATAGTCATCGTGCCTAATGTCTAACTTGCCTATTTAATACAGAGCTGTAATATTCACGCATACCTAATACAAATGTACACATAACAATATCCCCTCGAATTAACGATTGTTCTCGTTGACAATTAACATATTAATCAGCCATCCCACGTGGTTACCCAACAGTAAAGCGGAGTTATGTTAAATTAATTATGCAAACGCTTTCCACGCGCTTAGGGCGACACGTACCCTTGTGTGCGAAATGTTGAGTTAGAATCTAGATTAAAATTTACTAACTTTAAAAGAGAAAAAGGAGCAAGAGTTAAAGCAACTTTTACTTAGGTACTTACGTAAGTTTGGGCAGTAAAATAATTATGATTTATCGAAACAAGTAACATATTAAATATGTAACTCATCATAGGATCAACCCTGGCCGCGTTCCGAATCACGCTGATAGCGCTGTTAGCGCGAATCCGACCATATTAAAAAGTCACAAAATATTACACAAATAGGGTATTTGTGTACATACATACATATACTCACGCCTGTTTCCCATTAGGGTAGGCAGAGACTATGGCTACTTCATTTAATGTATTATACGCTAACAGTGCTGTTGGCGTGATTCGGAACGCGGCCCCCCTGATAATCTCATTTTTACGGACTCCATATTTACTTAAAATTTCATTAACTAGAAAACCACTTTATCACTAGAACTAGTGCCACCGAGACTTGTAATTAAGATCTTAAAGTATTGTGCAAAATAATTTATCATGACTACATTAATTTTACATTACCACAAAGCACCAATAAACTTGACAAACAACAGCAACACTTATCCAAAGACAAACATTTTCTATCTAGTCCGAAACGTAATATTATCTCACTTTCGTCCACTGAAAATAGTTTGGTGACCGCTAAGGGTGCAGGTTTTGCAACTATTTAAGTTATTTAGAGCTTCGCTGTAAATCTTGATAGCTGTCCCGAAGTTTGGAGCAATGACTCGTAAACACTGTCCGCAAATAAATCAGCCTTTGGGGTCGAAAGGTGGAGTTAGGACATCTACGGGGTAAAATCAACGACATTTGCTAAAAATCTAATCGCGGTATTGATAAATTTAGTACAAAAAAATATCAGCCTATGGGGGTTGTCTTTATTAAATTTCAAGGCGAAATAAAAAAAAACCGGTCAAGCAAAAGCGAGTCGGACTCGCGCACCAAGGGTTTGTACCATCATAATAAATACATTGCAGAGCCTGCTGTAGAATAATAAAATTATTATTGCAGTATTAGGTCAGCACCATCTCTTGACCGATAGTGTAACTAAATTATTATTTTTTGGGTCAGGGCCATCTGTTGACTGGTAGAGGAACTAATAAATTTTTTGTTTGTTTTTGAATTTCTAAAAAAGTGTGTTAGGGGGACGGTATTTTTTTTACATTTTTCATCATAAGTCGAAAACTATGCCGCCAAAAAAATGTTTTAAAATGTGCAAACAGCGCTCTTTCATAATATATAATATCCCACATGCCCTAGTCGCCCCACTTAAAAGTTTTAAGACCCCTTTTCAGTCCCTGTTGTAAAAAAAACTTTTTTATTTCTTTCTTATTTGCAAAATAGTTGGACAAACGTCATCTTTAACTATTCCAAATTTCAAGTTGATACCATAGTAGTTATATAGTAGTATTATTATTATTATTATTATTAAGAAATTACAAAGGTCTTTAAAGTAAGATGTTTACGCTAACAATGTGACAAAAACCAGTATTGGTTTGTCCGCACACTGACACTCGCCTCTTTACGCTCACATAGGCATACATTTTATAAAAAACAACAATTTACTAACATTACTATTAAGTTACTAACTAAAACAATCGCTTTATATCCCAATATGTGTTTAGTTTTTAAGGTGCATGATTATAAATAAACGAATAAATAAACAAGAAAGAAAAAAATAATGTAGTCAAGCAATGTAAACAAGTATCACAATTACCCACAAAATTGTGCTCCTACTGCAGGCACAGCGCTGCCGAGCCACACGCGCAGTATTTGAGGGCACACGGGGTGATTGTGTTAATTTTTGAATAAGTGTAATTTTATAACTTTTTTATTAAATAATGTATGATATGGGTATTATTTGTTTATAAGTATATATATATATATAAAGATATATATAGATATTATATTGAAACGTTGGAGCTGATATACATGAGTTTTGTTTTATCAGCATTAATGACTAGGCCTGCGTCATGGGACCATTTTAATAAGTGCGTGAAGTCGGTTTGCAGTTGTTTAAGAGCTTCATCTAGGTCGTTATTCGCTGATATTAGACAAGTATCATCGGCAAACTGATATATTTCACAATTGGAAACTAATTACTATTTAGTTTACTAATTAGTTAAATAAATATAATCGTTACGATTTATGTTGTTGTTTGATTACATTGATTTAAAAAAATGACCTAAAGTTATCAATATCGTGAAGATTGCCGAGGACTTCAATTTCACTTCATTCAAATCGTACTCTTTGGTGTCAAGGAAAAGGGAGTGAGAGATGATGAGAAAGGGGGAAGAGGGGGGGAGGAGATATGAGTAAAAAATTGGCCAATAGGTGCAAAAATCAATTTATATTTTTTTTTCTTGACAGCACAGAATTATTAGTGTTGTGTTTTAAAATATAGGGTAAGTAGTACTTAAGTATTTTTGTTACTCGGATCTTGAATTTTTTTTAAACTTCAAACTAAAAACTAAACTAACTTTTCGTAAAACTTTTCTTAAAACTAAAGTTGCAAATTAAAATTAGAAAGTGCAATTTAAAAAAAATATAATATTATTCATGTTGCCCATCTCATTTCACAACCTACAACTTATTATTCAATACAAATGAAAATGTGTTCCCATTTGTATTCAACATGTGCTTTCGTGATTTCTAATTTAACTTCTGAAAATGATTTTCAGCAAGTCTGTCATACAAACTCTTCAACCCCAAAAAGTCGTATAGGAAGTTTGGAGTCTCCACTCTAATTAATTAAAGCGACAAGAGACTGACACGACGAGACTCGAAATGAAGTATTTTTGTAATGTACCTTTGTTCTGGAGTTTCGGAAGCAATGAGTTTATTAAAAGGTTTACTGCTACAGATGTTGTTTTGTTTTAAAAGATTTAGAAAGAATTTTCCATTTAATTTTTCCTAAGGTACAGTATGGCAGCAGAACATTACAATAATTGAAATGAAATGAAATTTTTATTTGCAACTAAAACAGTATGACAAAAACAGTAGTGATTGTTAGTAGCCACAGTAGTTAAAAAACTGTGTCGCAGACACTTAGCGCCCACCTCCAGAGTAGGTACACAGCATTTGCTTAATTTAAATAATAGTAGGTACTTATATAATAATTATAATCAGTATATTCTAATAATGTGTGCATGCGTGTGAGTGTGTGTGTGTGTGTGTTTGTGTGTATGTATCCGTACGTGTATGAAAGAGAGTGGAGTTTGTGATCTAAAGACAAACCAACATCTGCTTCCCCAAAATCTGCTGACCAACCCAAAACACCATATTGCGTGACACGAAACCATTACTAACGTATCAATTGCGAAACCACGAGGTGCAGGGTCCAGCGATATTGAGCCATAACTCAGCCAGACCACTTGCGGACACCATATTCAATATTTACGAGTTTCAGGTTGGCGCGAAAATTATCAAAATGGCGCTTGACACTGTTAATAGTCGGCCATATTTGGTACAATACGTTCACATTTATTTTGACCTATGAAGGAAATGGAAAAAGTCTTTTACCTTCAAATTATGATTTGAAAGTAATCAAAAGAAGAACGAGTATATGCCAGTTTTAATTAATTCAGATGCCGCCGTTGTGAGTTACTTTTTTCTAACTCGCACCATTAAACCATTAAAATAGGAGATAATAAAACAGAGGAAAGGATTTGATTGAATCAGGCGTCACTTGGCGGAAGTCCCAAACCATTTTGAAAATAGACATATATGTAGCTTACTTCCGCAAACAAAATACACCGAATGATTCAAACATTCGGTGTTGGTTTACGCATGATCTAACTCCTGAGGATGCTCCGGGTTGGGGCGAAACACGTGTAGAGTAGCTGTTTGCGCTTTTCAATTGAAGAGGCTCGTTGCGTGGAATAAAAACAGTTGAGATACGTGCAAGTATATAATGATTTGCGAAAAATTACAGAACGTTAGTGAATATGAAATTGTGCGCTAGACGATCAGAATTGAACCAAAAAAAAAAGCGGAAACGGATACAATCCAATTGACGGCAGCAAAGTGTTGCCGTAGTAAAAAATATAATAAATAAAATCTAAAGCTTCCTACGCGCGTGATGTACGAAGCCTAAACATGCCCCCGGCCTTGGAAGCACCAGCTTTCAAGAGATGTGCGATCTTGAACTGGAACTAGTCATCATGGTCAAGTAGGGGACAAATCTTGGTGTAGGCGCGCCTCACGATGCCAGATGCGGTCCGGATGTCAGCCACTCTGGCCACTCCATCGGTCCCGAGAATAACCCTCTCGATTCTACCAAGGTGCCACTTCAAGGGTGGAAGGTTATCATCCCTGATGACGACGACCATGTCAGGTTTTAATGGTGTAGCGTCCTTCCTCCTCTTGTTCCGTGATTGGAGCTCAGAAACATACTCCTTCGCCCATCGAGCCCAGAAGTGCTGGCGAATCTGCTCCACTCGTTGGTAGCGTGTGAGTCGGTGTACAGGTGCCTCGGTGATGTCATCGCTGGCAGGCGCAGTGAGCGGACGGCCAACCAGGAAGTGAGCTGGACTTAAGGGTGAGTAGTCATGAGGATCTGTGGACATGGGACTGAGTGGACGGGAATTGAGGACAGCTTCAATTTGCGTTAACACCGTGCTCAATTCCTCGTAGGTTAAATGTGCGTTCCCTACGACACGTCTTAGATGGTATTTACAGGATTTTACACCTGCCTCCCATAAACCACCAAAGTGAGGAGCGTATGGCGGAATAAATGAAAATTTGATGTCCTGATTTAATGCGTATTCTAAAATTTCAGGTGAACAATTATCAATAAACCTTTTGAAATCGTTCATAAGACCCATGAAATTACGGCCGTTATCAGAAAAGATTTCTGTAGGTTTACCACGCCTTGAAATGAAGCGCTTCAGCGCTAATAAATAAGCGTCCGTGGATAAGTCGCTGACGAGTTCCAAAGGAGCAACCTTACCTTTCGAACACAATAATCTTACCGACACTGTTTTGTTATTGCTAACTGCGCGAACGTAAATACAAGCGCCGTAAGCGGTCTGCGATGCATCGGTAAAAATATGTAGTTCTACATGTATAGCGTGTGTACTTATAACATGACGCGGGATGCGCACGGTGTTAAGCGTTGACAAACCATTCACGAAATGCACCCATGGGCGCAACACGTCCCGCGGCACCTCATCGTCCCAATTTAATTGCAATAACCACAGCCATTGCAATAAAACCTTAGCGATAATTATAGTAGGACTTAGTAATCCTAACGGATCGAATATTTGTGAGACGTATGAAAGGATTGTGCGTTTAGTTACCTTAGCGTTAACGTCACATTTAAATTGCGTGTTAAAATAAATTTCATCGGACGAACTGTACCAACCTAGGCCTAATGTTTTGCACTGATTGTTTTTACCTAACGATAACTCCTTGGATGCGCTGAACGGAGCTGACGATTGGTCACATTCAAAGTTGAAACTCCACCTTCGCAGGGGAAAACAAGCAGACTGCAAAACCTCAGAAACCTTATTACATAATTCTAATAATTCGTGTTTATTATCTAGCGAAACTAACATATTATTATCGTCAACATAAAATTCGTTGGCGATTATTTTTTGTACGTCAGGATCGGTACAATCGAGCGTTACAGTATTTAGACGGTAGATACCTAAGGGCTCAGAAGGGTCATCACGCCAAACTATCAATTGCAGATCGCGCTGAGATTCGTGTACGAGGAACAGCTGTCTGTACATTTTCTCGATATCTGCACAGGCAGTGTACCTATATTGCTTAATGCGAAGCAACATATCTACCAGATCGCTCTGCAGCGGCGGCCCTATCTGTTTAATGTCATTCAATGACAAACTACTACTTGTTTCTGCGTCGAAAACAACACGTAGTTTTGTTGTAGTGCTGTGCTCGCGGAATACACCGTGATGCGGTAGAAAATAGTGCGGGGTTCCATGCGAGTTTACCTTAGTCATGAGACCTAAGTCAATGTATTCGTGAATGAAGTCACAGTACAGTTTTTTATAGCTAGGGTTCCGTGGTAATCGCTTCTCAAGGGCTGTAAAGCGACGCTCCGCTTGAGAGAACGATTCACCTAACTTGGTTGGTGACTCTTTGAGCGGCAAGCAAACGCAGAACCTTCCGTCGCCATTGCGCGTGGTGGTACGAACGAAATGCTCCTCGCAAGCACGCTCCTCGTCTGTGTGCGTGTGGCCAACCCTGGGTAGTTCTTCCAACTCCCGAAACTGTCCAAGTTGTGCGTCTATTGATTGTGAAAAATTACAAAAGGATTGACTAAAATTGCGTGTATCAAAATCAATAGGACCGGAAATGATCCAGCCTAACTTAGTATTTTGCAAAAAGGGCCCGTTAGGCAACCTTATTTTGCCATCACATAGAAGGTCCCAAAATATATCAGCCCCTATGAGCAAATCAATATCTTGGGATTCGAAATAATTTGGGTCGGCAAGCTGTAAGTTATTAGGAATAACAAACTGCGCGCGTTGTTTATAACAATCAGCTGCCGGTAATGTGGATGTGATATAAGGTAGCACAAAACATCTTATTTGCGTTGAGTATGTGCCTATGCGTGACCTTATATCAATATCACAGATTTGTGTTGATTGTGTAACGGAGTTACCTACCCCTCGAATTTCGTAAATGGACTGTAGACAATTTGCGTTTAATAAATTACATAAAGATTGCGAAATAAAGCAATGTTGGCTGCCACAATCGAGAAGCGCGCGTGCGAGGTGAAAATTATGTTTACTATCTGCTATTTCGATGAGTACCGTGGACAGTAGCACTGGGCGCATTTGAACAATAGATTGATTCGCGTTATCAATGTGTGCGTTGTTTACCTGTGACGAAGGAATGCGCATGGGAAGGGAGCGAGCGGGTAGCTGCGCGGGCGCCGCGGAAGACTCTCGGGTCTCACCGGCCGCAACACCGCAGACTGAGTGGAGCGCCACTGCTGCTTGCACATCGCTGGGCCCGTCGGCGTCGCTATGAATTAGTGTGTTGTGTTTTTTGTTGCACTTCCTACAGGGCCCGTACTTGCATGCGTCAAACGAATGCCCCGGTCGTAAACAGTTTGCACACAGTTGATTTGCGGATACAAATTGCAGTTTAGTGTCTAAACTAGAATCCAAAAAACGTTGACATGAGTATAGCGCGTGATCGGCTTTGCACATAATGCATGATAGCTTAGCGTGAGTGATACGACCCTGTTGCGGCTTATTGATGGAAACATTGCAGTGTACCTTGTTTTGTGACGTGTTGTGCGTATGCGCAGCGTGCTTTTTAAAGTCGTGGTTCGACACGTTAACTTTATTATGCGAAACCTGCAATGTTTCCAACATGTCAGCACGGTTCCTGAGAAACATTAGGAGATCGTCAACTTTTACACTAGATTTATTATCACTGTGACGTGTAGTGCATTTAAATTGTTCCCACTCGCGTTCGGTAGTGTCGTCTAGTTTAGATGTGACTATGAAAATAACCAAAGTGTCCCAGTGCTCAGTCGGCTCGCCTAAGATCTTTAATGCGCGTAAATTCTTAAGCACCGTGTCTATGAGCCGTCTAAGCAGGTGTGGTGATTCTTTGGTTAATTTTTGAATCGTAAAAAGAGCCTTGACGTGATTGTGAACCAATAAACTGCTATTGTTATAGCGGTTCAGAAGCAGTTCCCATGCAACAGAATAGTTAATAGCAGAAAATTCCAAAGAATCAATGACTAATTCTGCGCTCTCTTTTAATGACGATTTAAGGTAGTGAAATTTCTGGATGTCACTGATTTCTCTAGAGTTATGCACTAGGGACAGAAACGTGTCTCTAAATTCGAGCCAATGCTCATACGCACCGTCAAATTTAGGCATAGATATGGTGGGCAATTTAATCGATTGCAATTTGCTACCACTACACACATTGGAACTCTCAGCGACTTCTGACGATTTTAAAATGTGTTCGGCTTTAGATAATGCGCTGTAATAACCATCCTCAAACAAATCTCGTTGGGTTAACTGCGTGTCCAAGTCACTGTCGCGAACAAGTTTTTCGATTTTTGTTTGAAGATCGTTAAATTCAGTAAACAAACTAGATGCACCTTGAATTCGCAGCCTTAAATCAATGCGTTTTTGGTCTGACAACTGTTCATCTGAAATACCGTTGATGTAATTTGTCAATCTGGTCAACCTACCCTTAATAATGCCACGACTTTTAATGCACTCAGTAAGTAAAGAATTGGCGTTTTCACTATGAGCGATTGGCCTTAAGGGTGATTTTTCGCGTGTAATGGCTTTAACAGCCTGTTCTGTATCTGTACTCATTTTGGTGGTTTGTGAAAGGACTTACGGTTTTATCCGGATTTGTGACGACAGCCGATGCTAGCAGCGGCACAAAGCTGTCTCGGAAGCAACGCACAAGCACTGTAACGTAAATAAAGCACGGTATCACACAACTGAGCTGAAAAGGACGGGGTTAGGGAGGATGGCTGGCCGTACCGAAATTCGTTTTCGTTGATGTAGGTCCAAGCTGCAGGTCCTCCGATGCCTTAACCCTGGCTTTGCGTCAGTTCTGGAGCCTCTGGATGCGATTTAGATGCGATTTGCAGGCCAAAATCCCTCTGCGATCGGGCGGGCCACGTTGAGTCCAAAGGTCGCTGAGCCGTATTTTGCGATATATACGGCGACGAAGGTCCACGACGTATGTTTGCGCTTTTCAATTGAAGAGGCTCGTTGCGTGGAATAAAAACAGTTGAGATACGTGCAAGTATATAATGATTTGCGAAAAATTACAGAACGTTAGTGAATATGAAATTGTGCGCTAGACGATCAGAATTGAACCAAAAAAAAAAGCGGAAACGGATACAATCCAATTGACGGCAGCAAAGTGTTGCCGTAGTAAAAAATATAATAAATAAAATCTAAAGCTTCCTACGCGCGTGATGTACGAAGCCTAAACAGTAGCCTAATTGGTAAAGGTGCAAGGTGTGTTGCTGTCTTGCTAAATGCAGGTATTGTGCACTTATATTTTGTAGTGTGCTAGTGCATATTTTTGCGGGCGGGCGGGCGGTGCATCTTGCATATTTTGTTTGCGGAAGTAAGCTACATATATGTCTTTTTTCAAAACAGAGGAAGGGATAATTACTGTGTATTTATTAAAAGGCAAAATATTTATCTCACCTAAGACCGTAGTCTTTAAAGGGTTAAATGGGTACAGCTACCTTTTAGATTTTCTCAATTTACTTTTTTTATGCTCAACGGGATGGTGCTTGGCCTTCACTTCACCTGGTGTTAAATGACGATAAGGCCGAAGGTGGAAGCGCTCTACTCCCGGAATACTCATCACTGAGGATTCCTGGTGTATAGTGTACTCAACATTATGTACTCATAAAGTTGCTTTTCAACGATGTTTCTTGATTTTTTCCATTTACCACCTGATACAATATTGACGAACCTTTTTTCACTCTTCCCACGTGTTACCAGTGTCATAAAAAGTATACTGCTGATCGCTGAGGCACTCACAAATTACTTCATATGGCAACAATTCGTATTCGGCCGGCGGCGCATTTCCTACATCCACTGTTTAAATATTAACCGTTCTGTATTGTATGACGGGGTAAGTTTCGAGTGTGTACACTCGTGGGGTATGAACGACCGGAGTTCGGGACTTTGGTAATATTCAGCTCTTGAGAGCTTGCGGGTGAATTTATGGACTGAGCTTATGAAACTTTATTTTGTAACAACTGTATTTTACTTACAGTGTTTAGAATACCTACAGGTCACTGATTGTTAATGATTTCTCGAATAAAACTTATAAGGGAAAAATATAGTGAAAATAATGTACTTCTAGCACTCATAAGTTGATTTTATAAAAAGTCAGAGGTATCCATAGACTTTTAGCAAAAAAAATGCGTAAATAATTTTTTGATCAATCGTTATATGTACCTATATTCTCAAGTAACTTCTATTATCATACAACTGCAGCAGCTGCTTAAACTCTCATTCTTAAAAAATCAGAAGCTGGATCATCGTAGAATCAAATGTTTGATCTTATAACAAGACATCGCTAAATAAATATATTTTCATTATTTCCACGATTTTATGGTGACATTAAAAATATTATTATATTTTTATTTTAACACCTTTGAAATATAGCCAATCTTGTCCCCATACATCAGCCTATGAAGGAAAACGTCTCATTTCGACGCAGTGTGATTTATGCACTCGAATTATGTAACCTCCCGCGGTGCGAGAAAAGCTGAAACGCCTTGTTCGAATTTTCTACGTAGATTTTACGGGTTAGTATTAAATTTAGATAGGTACTGAGTTCATATTGGAAATGTAAGATTAAAAAATCAAGATGTTGTCTAAGTTAAACTTACTTAAATTAAATATATAAATAACTCGCATTAGTCTGTATGTTACGCTGAAATTATACTATATCCTAGTTATTAAGAGAAATCTGTCATTGGCCTTACTGTTATGTAACTATTCATGTTATAAGATATTATAAAAACGCTTTTGGTTTCTAAATAAATAAAATAAAAATAAAAAAGTTTACATAATTAATAATTAAAAGAACGGTGTAAGCAAATCAATATTTTTTGTTAGATATGAGAAAGTTTTTAAGCACTAGTGACCCTGTGAGCTGTAGACCTCGCGTTTGTATATTTTTGATGAATTTTCGATATGGCTAAAATATGTTTCTTTTGTTAGGTTAAGTACCTAAGTTTTATAAGTTTTATATTTTTATGATTGTAAGTTTTTAAGCATAAAATCTGCTACCGTAAAACATTTTTTTTTTATTCACAACGGGATAGTGCTTAACCATGTTAAGGGACGATAAGGCCGAAGGTGGAAGCGCACTGCTTACACCCGGAATCCTCATCACTAAGAAACTGGCTATCTTACCTCTAAGCCTCTAACTGCATGAACACAACAATTTTGAAATTATAATCAATTAGAATACTTATCACTAGTAATCGCCTAGCTAGACTAATGAAACTTTTTTTTGTTTATTGGATATACCGTATTCCAATTCCTATTTAAATTACTCGTATTGTAATCTTAACTCCCCAAAGTACAGAATCTTTTGTCCTTCCCACCAAAATAAATAATACAGTACAAGCACCAACTCAAGGGTTGTTTGGACTTCAAATAAAGTTAGGCCGCTGTTTATGATTTGGACAAGCCAGGTAACGAACGGACTTCATAAATAATTTATGAACGGAACCCTCTGTTTTAGTTCTTACACGTGTTTCTGTGTAACAAGAACAAATTACTGTCACATAGACGAAGATTGAAAAGATATATTTATGAATTTATTGGCGTCCATTGAGTTTGGCATTTCCTTCAAACCCTTAATAACTCAACCATTTCTAAACGGATTTAAAAAAATCTTTCACTAAGTTTCATAGCTATTTATATGATTTTATATTATTGTAATAAAACTAGCAGCTACAGTGGAGTGGAAGATTTTTTCATTAGGTCAACGCATCTTAGCTTGTTTGCAAGTGCCAACTACCGAAGCATGTAAGAAAGCATTTTTTGCTTGTATGTTCGATTACTACCTATAACGGGTATAACAAGACCTTCGACGAAGTCGAAGTCCAAGCTTTCCGCCCATCATCAGGATCATTTTTGTCTTTTAGACTATTTCTGGGAAACCAATAGCTACGAAGTTATTGAAGGTCGAAGTCAAAAATTTTTTTTCAATTTTTTTATGAAATCTTATTTTATTCGCTATTTCGAAATTTTTGTCCAATGAAACATTATCAAAAATTTTAGTATTTCGTAACAAAACAATGACTTCAAAACGTCATCACTCAATGTATCTCATGAGCACGCACATAAACGCTGCCATTCAACTCGGCCGCACGCAGCTGTGTAGCATACACTGGCAGGCGCGATCTGTTGTACGCGTTACATTGCGTGGTAAAGTACGCAATGCTTTTTTGACACCAAAAATTAAAATCGTTTCCCAGCAATAATTTTGAACACAAATGGTCCTGATGATGGGCAGAATACGTAGACCTCGGCTTCGTCGAGGGTCTTGTTACACCCGATATAGAATGTATCGTAGGCGCGAGGCTTACAACTAAAGACTATGAGACTAAGGCGACTATCCTAGCGACTCGCCTATCAGTGCGGTCACCAAGCAACCTAGATATATCTAGGCACCAATCTAGGCACCTGTTGATGCGTTCACAGACTAAATGTATGAAATGAAATGAAAATATCTTTATTTAAATGAGCTCACATAATAAGCATTTTTAAATCGTCAAATCTTTTACCCTTTACTGTATGTTGGTGACGGCGTGGCATGCAAGCGATTTTAACCTTAGGAGTGGTAATGCGGAGGTGTTGTCGATAGTACTTATACCTACAATAAACTTATAACAAGCTTATTTTCTTCTTATTAGTTTATCTTAGTTTGCTTTCATAAGACACTTTTTATTTATAATAGTGAAGAATAAAGAATTATTTCATTCTAAATTGATAAGTACAAACATAAACGGAACCAATGCTTCTACTTTATGCAAACGTGGTCCTCTTTCGCAATTTATAAAAATAATATATACTTAAGTAGTAAAAGTTGAAGTCCAAAAGGTTCTATCTAATACCTTCTTCAATTGGAAATGCGTACAATTCAATGGCGATTCTTTTCCGCGAGTTAGCTGGCTAATTCAATTTAAGAGGTACTCGCTAGGGGCCGGCGATAATGCAATTTGATCGAGCTACTTACCGGCCCTTTACCTTTCATTACGAAAAATTCCCGATAGAAATCTCTGTTCCAGGCACTTTAGTGATGCCAAAATATTTCTGTTGTATCGATAGAGTTCCAATATCCTTTTATTACAAAAAAAACCCGATAGAAATTTCTTTTCCAGGCACATTAGTGATGCCAAATATTTTTGTTGTATCGATAGAAAACCATTAAAAATAGAATAAGATCCCAGCCCTGGTATCTGTAAGCTGGAAGCCTCGTCGTCAGCCCAAGTTAAAACTAAATATTAGCTAAATACAAAACAAGTATTTAACATCTGATGACCGGATCTTGTACTAATATAATAATAATAATAATAATAATAATGCATTTATTTCAAGTAACAAAGACCCATTACATATAATTCAATCAAAATAATTATCAACAGTCACATTAGGTAAGTATAAGTATAAAATTAAAAATCATTTCTTAAATAACAAATCATTCATTAATTACTAATAAAATTATATTAATTTCGGACGGCTCTGTCACTGTGTATATGTGCAATGTGTAGGTTACAGCAGTGGTTAATATAAGAGCAGTCGAGCCTTGCCGCGAGCACGGCCAGCATGCTGTTGGTGCTCCCCCGCACTCGGCGCACTAGCGATCCAGCGCGCTTTCGCATTACGGTGTAGAAGCAATCCACCCTCGCTTCCGCGAACATTGTGGATGCACTGCAAAAGCGGGGGAGCCCCAACAACATCCTGAACGCGTCATTAAACTGGACTCGAAGGGCGCTATACGATTTAAGCGTGTAGTCACTCCACAGGCTGCAGGTGTAGAAAGAGGCACAATAAGCTCTAAAAAGAGTCACCTTTACCTCTCTCGAACACCGAGCAAATCTGCGAATCAACATGTTCGCTCTTACCGACAGCGCCCTTCGTTCCCTCTCAATGTCCGCATCGTCCTTCAGGGTTGGCGTAACTAGGTGACCAAGATATTTATACTTCTCTACTCTTTCCAACGGAGATCCATTTAGAAATAGCGGAGGCATATTTGTCACTTTTCTTGGGCCACCCTGAAAGACCATACATTGACTCTTTTTACAATTATATGCAAGCCCATGATCGATTGCATAGTCCTCACATATCCTTAGCAGCTTTCTAAGTCCACAAACCGAAGCACTCAGCAGCACCATATCGTCCGCGTAGCTAATGTTATTGAAACAAACGCCATCTATGTAACAACCGACATGTTGCTCGCTGAGTGCCTCGATCAGTCCGTTTATGTAGAGATTAAAAATGGAGGGAGAGCTGAGACCCCCTGCCTAACCCCACATTCTAACTTAAATGGATCAGAAAACGTGCCCGCCCACTTTACCTTGTTTACCTGATTCCCGTACCAGTATTGAAAGATGTTTATCAATTCGTCCGGTATATGAGATTGTCTCATTTTCTTCCATAGGATATCGTAAGATACGAGGTCAAAGGCCTTTGAAAGGTCGAGAAAACAAGCGTAAACAGGTGTTTTTCTTGCAGTATAACACCTGACAGCACTCTTCAAACACAATATTGCCGTTTCCGTGGAAAGTCCCGGTCGAAATCCAAATTGATTGTCATTCAACTGCAAGTACCGATTTAGTTGTGTATTGAGAATGCTGTCAAGCACCTTGGCGACTATGGTAGCAAGAGAGATCGGTCTATAATTCAAGATGTCAGACAGGTCTCCAGACTTGTTTTTTACCACCGGAACCACAATCGTTTTCATCATGTCGGTGGGCAGGTATGAATGTGACATACAGAGGCTGTATAACAAAGCTAGGACTCTAAATATATGCGGCCCAGCATACTGTATATGTTCCACACTTAAACCGTCGTGACCCGGGGACTTGCCTTTCGAAATAGGTTGTACTGCTATCAATACATCCCTGGCCGTTATTCTTGTATTTACATATTCGCCACTCACCCCACCCGAACATGGCGACAACGATGGTCCCAGAGGTGACCTAACTACAAAGCTGTTTTTAAATTTATCAGCAATCACACTAGGATCACTACTGCCGTCCACAGTCACTGGAAAGCCAGGCCGACTCTTCAGACGATTGGTATTTTTCCAGAAACCCCTAAAATCCTTCTTACAATGCTTGTGAATAAGAATATCCATTTTTAATTGGTCTTGATTGTTTTGACACCACTTTAAGCGCGACTTGAATATTCTCTTACTTTCACACATTTTACTATAGATATCACCGGTGGTTGGACTAGTAGACGACTAGACTAATAGACGAATAGGTATATTTTTCAATGGTAGTTATATTTTCAATCGCAGAAAGCTACTCATGATATTTCTATTCATCTTTCTTTTGCAATTAAACATAGGTATCTGTTTTAGTTTTTTCTTTGACTGCACTCGATCGTTTTTAAAATAAACTTCCTCAGTAAAGTTTTACTATCGACAATTGCAATTTTAGTCCCTTTTTCTAACCACTACAACACTACTTCTCTGGTAAAACAAAGGGTGAATCTTGAAAAGTAATTTAATCCTTCTGGAAAATTTCAACATCCACTCAGGTGTAGGCCATTTAGGCCGTTTACTGACAGTGAAAACTTTTCACTTTGTGACACTTTCAAGGGCCGAAAATGATAAATGAGTGTTTCTACTTCGCTTCAAATCGATTCCTTTTAGAGTACTTCCATGCATTCTCAATTTAGTTCAAACATGAAATCTTTAAATGTAAAGTGAAATTATTTTAACAGAGTTACACTATAGATTAGAAAAATAAGCATACTTTTAAAGATTTGATATTTATCTAAATTTCAGATAATGTAAAGGCCAAAGTCATCAAGACTCTTTATAGTTGTAAAGGTAATAAGTATCCCGAGACGTAAACAAGATTTGGACATTGCTTTGGATCCACAGACATAATGTCTGTGTTTGGATCTTAGTAGTAAAGCCGCGATTACATACGCCGATTTAGCATACCAATTTCGGGTTGCCACTCGTACTTGACAATAAAATATTGTATAATAAGTTCGAATTTAAAAGTAAATTTACCCTATAACGGAAAGATAAACATTGTATAAGATTGAAGATGAGAATTGAAAATAAAAAAAACATAAACAATGTTGACACTTGCGTTATTTGTTTAAATTAATTGTTAAAATTTAACTTATTATACGGGTGGCAACTCTAAATTGGTATGCTAGATTGGAATATGTAATCGCGGCTTAAACCTGTCTTTGGATCCGAAAACGGGGCAAACGTCGTTGTATCTTCTTGTTTGTTAATTATCTACTTTAAAAAAAAATTAGGTCTAATAAGGTTTCCTAAAATATTTTAGTATTACCTATAGCTAGGCATAAAACTAGTAAAGCTAACCACACTAAGCCTGGGTGGGACACACGCAGCCAAACCGTTTTGTAACAAAATGAAGGCAGGGCGTAACCGCAGCCGTCGCAATCACGTGCCATTGTTGAACCGTGCCGATGTTGATAATAACTCTATGGTAACCTATAGTAAACGATCAGCAATTGGGTATCTACCTACTTTATTTAATGTGGTGAGAATAGCAGATGCAGAGCAGGCAGGTTTTTGGTGTGCCGTTGATGAACTCACAGACTCTATATTGGTTTTCAGTGTGTCGTTGTGTTCTACAACACAGCCTTTTTATTTGGTTCCGTTGAATGTAGATTACTAGATACTCCATAGGAAGCAACGCTTTTTCACAAGGCCAGTATATTCCAAAAACTCTGTCTCTGTCTTTTTCTTTACGTGTGAAGAGTAATGAAAATAACCTCACTTATTAATTTTTTCAATGTTTTTGTTGTTATTTTGAGCACAAAGTCACTTTTTGAAAAAGTAACCGTTAAATATTCTTCTATATGTCATTACCTATTTTTCTATATATTTTTCGTGAATAAGAGATTAATAACCTTTAAGTATTATCCAAAAAATATAAAATTAATGAAAATTTTCTTTCTCTTTGCATACCTATTTTTTTAGTCGAGTGAAGATACGAATATCGTTTTTTGAACCGTAAAATAATCAAGATCGTTTATGAAACTTCATTATATATTTTTATCTGCTCAAAATGAAGAATATTTGATTATTTATCGTTGAATCAAATATAGGCCAAATTCGATAATTTGGAATATACTGGCCTGAAAAAATCATTGATTCGCAAAGATTTTGTAAAATTAGTAGGTACAATGGTGTGTATTACACAACCACAATTTAAACCAGAAAAAAACGCAAACGCACGGTAACCTTATATTTACTTAAATCTTTAAGAATTTCAAAATCCATTGAGTACATTATTACTGCCAGTCTTTTGGAGAGAAACATACAATTTTAATTTCAGTATTTATCAAAATGCTAAACATAGATTTTTGTATAATATATGTTTTAATATTATGTTGTTTATTATAATTGTCTTTATTCCGTATTTACAATTGAGTATTGAATTTACAGCCCCAGCCTTCCGGTCCGATTCCGGTTTCCCACCGGATGGACGTTGCCAACGCGCGCACTCGCTCGCTGATTGCAGACGATGTGTCAGCAACGTTTTGGATGCTCGACATAATTATTTTGTGGTGCTTTTATTTAGCAAATATCTAAGTTCGTTTGTATTTAGGAGAGAAGAAACACTAAAGTACTAAGAGAATAAATGGGATACTTAGGTACTCATTCAATGCAACCTTCTTTGAAGGCTAGTTTTTCCCTTGCTGGAGAGGATAGTAGGAATCACATACTTTTTAAGTTAGGTGTAACTTTTTTGTATTGCATTGCATTACATTAACTACAAAATACCTAACTTCTATTTTGGTATTTCATTAATAATATTCAGAGATTCTACAATCGTTTCAAAACTAAGTTTCGCGCATCTTTAAATATTTTTTGCTAAAAAAGTTTAACAAGTTTAGCTTTGTAACTTGATGATTTGTTACCATTAGTGCAGTTAATTTTGATTTAGTTTTTTTTATATAAATTTGGAAAAAGATTTTAATTTGTTAGGTATTCTCCGATTTTTTATAATATATTTTTTTCCGAGCAACTTCACAACAAAAGCGTGCCAATATATTGACAGCTACCCAGAGTTACCCACCTCACCGATACAATTCAAATAAATGTTGCAGCATAACAAAAAACACGAGCATTTTTTGCGGTGGCAACACAAAAAGGTCTCGTTTACATCCGATAAAAAATCGTAACACTTTTAATAAAACCGTTTACGACTCGTACGGCTGCGGTTGCGTCTAGACTGCGTTATTTATTCATTCCACATGTGCGGAAGGCTCTGTAGGACGAGTATTGCTCGTATTGTAGGACAAACTGCATAGTAAAGCCGAGGTTACACGATGCAAACTGCTGATTTTTGACAATAGACAGCTTCTGCCGCCGTTTACTCGTATGGCTGTTGCTCGATTGCCTAGTCTCACAATATGCGAGCTAACATTACAATAAGTCACTGAAAATTACTACTTATGGCGTGGAAGGAGTGAACCCTTACTCACCAGGCAAAAACAAAAAAAAGTTTTTTTTGCGCATCCGATGCGAGCTACTTCTGCGATTGCGAGCACTCTATTTCTTTCTTTTGCACAAAATCATTTGTTAGTATTATAGACCGAGAGGTTACGTTGTTAGATCAACTCGCACGTCATTCGGCTCCTTAGCGATCTCTCTCGCTCTACAAACGACGCACTTGTGCGATAGAAAGGAATTGAGCATTAGAAAATTGACGTGTGGCCACTCCCTAAGCCATCTTGCACGCTAGCTTGCACGTGTAACCTCTGCTCCGCCACTTCGAGATTTCGTATGCATTAATCTGAGCGGGAGTTTCGAGTGGGTGAAATCAGATTTGTATCAATTTAGGACAAGATATAACTTAAACAAGTACTCATTTGTTTTGTATGACTGATGAAAATGTAGATGTAGAAATTAAGCATTTTTTAAATAAAAAGCTTTCTCCAAATAGTGAAAAAACACACTACTACATACTAAGTAGGTATTTAGGTAGTAGGTTTGTCATTTAATTTTGTAATCTTGATAAGTTAAAAGTTTGCCACCAGTTGGCAAAAGGTTGAATCTGATTCTTTTGTACACTCCCTTATCATTTCCACCACATAATTTGTGAAATTAAAAAAAAAACAAGAAGGGTAGGGCACAGCGTAGTTTTTCCGCTCAATTTACGTAGAGCCGGTAATGAGGCAGTGATTTCAAGATTTTTGCAAATGTTTCAGCACACTATAAAAAATTTTGATAAAATTTTATAATTTATGTATTTAATATTAAAGGTTTGTTTAAAGCGCATATACATAATCCATGAATTCAAATTCTCAGTCTTTTCGATGGAATTTTTGTCTGGCACATAAATTCTGCTAACACGAGATTTTGTAGAGCAATCCCCATTATTAAGAGGAAACGTTAAATTTGTTTTAGGCGGTTATCTCCAAAACTAGTCGTATAACTTACATACTTTTTTCTACATTTTTCAGTACATTTACGTACAAAGCATTTTTTTTTTTTTTTATTGTATGAGATAATTGATTCGTCATTTATATGATAGCTCCTTATATCCAGCACAAATCAGTGATGGCACATAAGTGAGGAAAGCACCAACCGAGCACCGAACCACTTATATCTGCGTTCTCGGTCAATTAAATACGGCCGCGTATTATTAAATCCCCCGGGTAGGCCTGCGATATTCCTGCGAAAGAATATGATAGAGGGAGAACCGTACATTGAAAGCGAAATTTCATTCGGTAGGTACTATTTTATCTCACTTATCCTAATTATAATTTATTTAGTTATATTAATTAGTTCATAATTTTTTCCCGTCGAATAGGTATCAAAGGTAAAAAAGTGGAAGACTTACATATTGTATTAGGCTATAACAATTGTATCTATAGAAAAATATCTAGAATAAAGGAAGCGCATTTTTGGTTAAGCATTAGTGTTACGAGCTATGATAAGTAAAAATTCGTATGTTAAAAAAATGGTAACACGAATGGTCATCATAACCACCCGAGGTTTTCATAAAACAAAAATTAAAGATGACAACTTTTTTATAAATCATCAATCCACTCGATAAGAATGATGTAATCGAGAAGTTTGATGTTAAATAAGCCTATCATAAAAAAAAAGTATCCACTAGTATAATAATTACCTACCATAAAGAAACCACTGGCCTAAACAATTAACCTAAAACATAAGCCTGCACAAAACGATGTGCACTAATTCATTGCGCGTCGTGCTTTACCAGGAATATTTTAAGACAATAAAAAAGCTGAGATCCAGTGGGAGAGCACAGATGCGCGCCTTTTGAATAATTACCGGGACGCCTTAGGCGTCGCACTGGTAAAGACACGTCCACAATATAGACTTCATAAACAAGTGTAAAGTCGTTACTTGCCCGTGGTCCCCCGGTCTAAGTTCCCCTTGCTTCCCCAATCGCACCGTGGTCCCCCGGTCTAAGTTGCCCTTGCTTCCCCAATCGCACCGTGGTCCCCCGGTCTAAGTTGCCCTTGCTTCCCCAATCGCACCGTGGTCCCCCGGTCTAAGTTCCCCTTGCTTCCCCAATCGCACCGTGGTCCCCCGGTCTAAGTTGCCCTTGCTTCCCCAATCGCACCGTGGTCCCCCGGTCTAAGTTGCCCTTGCTTCCCCAATCGCACCGTGGTCCCCCGGTCTAAGTTGCCCTTGCTTCCCCAATCGCACCGTGGTCCCCCGGTCTAAGTTGCCCTTGCTTTCCCAATCGCTCCGTGGTCTCCCAGTGTAAGTTCCCATAGCAAATATTTTTGTCCGTGATGGAACCCCCCGAATAACAATCTCCTTATTAAATATATTTTTATTGTCCTTGGTACCCCACGGGCTAAAATATTTGGTCGTGGTACCCCAAGGGGAACTTAGACTGGGGGACCACGGGCAAGTAACGTGTAAAGTGTTACAGAATCCATTTGGTCCACCTGTTATTCAGTAGCGTTATTACTTTGGCGTTACGATGGAAAACAAGTATAAAGTGTCACAGTATCCATTTTCTTTTCTCTTCCTTGTGATAAAGTCGTGGGCCAAAAAAGGGTAGCATAACATAATGGTGGAAAACAAGTTATAAAGTACCAGTGCATTCAGTTGCTTCTACTTTGCGGTTGAAGGTTCTCAAAAAAGGTTCAGCAAATAAAATCCCTGTGCTGATGGTTCCCAATTTATGGGAAAAACAAACTTAGTCTAACGAACTATCACAGCATTTTGAGGTCTGCTCTACCTCATGCATGGTAGAGTGTTGAACTAGGTTGGTGGTTTAGAAACACAAAAACATAGTTATAGTTAGTCATCATTAACTTTGTGCGTGCCTATTTTTATCACAAAATTACAAAACCTTTTTTTGCAAAAGTAATAAAAATAGAAATCTATTGGAAAAAGTGCCAATGTGATCTTAGCTCTAGAGGAAACATTTTTTCCAGTGGTTTGAATAATGCTTCTTCTTTTTCATTTTTATGAATAGGTATTCCATAATCCACATCTCCGATAAAATGTTTATCTTGCGCGCAGTTGAAGTTTTTCATGTTTTAGCTTTCAAGACTAGCTGTTATATATTTTACGTCTTTAAAATTACTATAATATTAATAATACACCAAACTTTTCTTGTTGATAATTGTATTTTAAAAGATAAAAGTTGCAATTAAGAAAATCTTCAACGTGACAAAAATAAGAGTAGATATAGATAATGCCAAATATATTACCATTATTATAGGCTAGGTAGATAGAAACCATTAAACTTTTACTATGGCAGTAACACTGAATCGCGATAAAAAATTTGCTGTTATAAACATTTTAATATTTCGTTAACTAGTATTTTTTATGAAACAGCTGATTTTTTATCGCGATAAGTTGCTCAGTTTGAAAGTCCCTATTTACCATATAGCATATTCGGCATTTACTCGTAATTTTTGTACACGTTGTATAATTGATACAATTTAATTGTCAATGCATTAGAGCTAACTTTCCCCAAAGTAACTATTAATACTCAAAGACTATGATAAACCAGCTTCAAAACTAAGTTTCTAAGATAAGTCACTATATCAATCATCCGAGACGTCTGCATTCGAAGCCTTTAAAAGGGGTCTATAAGTGTACCCAAACTTCCAAAATAAGTTATACGGCCAAACAAGGATATGCACTCCCGTTTGAACAAGTCGAGTACAACTAATCTAATAGTAGAGTAACTTTTAGTTTAGTCGGATGTTACAGGAATCGTGCGTCGCTAAGTGAGAGCGATCCGGGGTTTCTGCGGAACTTGGAAATCGAATTAAATGTGTAGTGTATTTGAGTTGTGTATGTAAGTTTCTTGGAAGTAAATTTGAATACGTAGAAGTCTGAAATTCCTTCTTAATGAGAGAAAATTGTTTTCATTTCGCTGAAATATCGTTTCAGATGTACACAATCTTACTTCAAAATCTCCAATTTAATATTGTTACTATTTTTCAAACTAGCGCGATTATGTGCCAGGTACTATAATTATGATGCCTAAAATAGCTTATAAGTTACATTTTTAAGTATGGTCATTGAATAGATATTAGTACAATTATGGTTTTGATAGTTAAGAGTCAAAAGTTTATGTTAAAATCATCCCCTTGTAATTTAGAAGCACTCTACATGCTTCTGAAGTTTCTAATTTGTTACTCTGTGCCAATTACCGTTACTTGGCGCGTTCAAAGGAGCCAAGCACCGAAATATCAGCTGATAATACAAAATTTACAAGTTACACAGGGCCGTATCAACGTTTTAATTAGAATTTCATGATAAGATTTTATACAGTGTTCATATTTAAACAAAAAAGTTGTTACGATTTTATCAACACTTGATTTTTTGTCCTCAGAATTGTTATTTTCAGTATTTTTTTTTAATTACCTCTACCTACCAAAAGCTACATAGATATTATCCGTCAAGTGTGGTGAATATAAAATACGATATTTTAATTACATAGTGATATTCATTTATTCACAAAAGGTGCTCGCCGCCATTTTGAGAATCATAAAATAAAGATTATATTAATATAATGCTTGTATCGAGTACGAGTTTGCACAGTTACGTTTAGTACTATACCTACTTAGCGACTGTAGTTATCAATTTGAATGCAATTTAGCACAGCGCCTCTGGCGGTGACTACACTAAATTAAAAGTTGTCGTCCTCAAATTAATCGCTATCGAGTCTAGTAAACTCATAATACGCCTGTAGGCAAAAATATGTCCCATGCCAGATTTCCAAACCTGAGACCATAGACAAAATTAGGGACTGTTCCAAACGGCTGTCCTATGCTTGTTTACATTTTTTTACAAAAAGATCCTGCATCCATCTCTGCACACCTCTCGTAAAGAGTTTAACATCCTTTGTTGCCATCGCACGGGCACTCCCGATGTCCAAATAAATTCCCCCCATTAAGTGCGGCATACTTTATACGTTTTATGCTAATGGACTATCGCAAGGTATGAAATAATAATAAGCCTTTGCAGCATACAAGCTTCGGGGATATCTTTATTTCTAGTATTATTATCCATCTACCTATCTTTTAATATTTACGCGTACAGTAAATCCAATTTCATAAATACTTTCAGTTAGGTAAGTACCTAATAATATTTTTTTGCGTCCTTTTTTTTCTGAAAAAAGTCAAGATATATTTCAAAAAATTACCAGTCTTTATTTATTTTAGTTCCTATTTTTTCGTCCCATATCTACCGTTTTTTTCCATATTATCTTCCTGTTGATAAACAACCCCTAAGGTCATTAATTGTGTTTAGAACTCTGATGCGTGTCCCGTGTAGGGTGACCACAGCCCCCGGCGTTTTGAGAAATAGAAATTAATCCGTTCCGCGCAAATTGCGTAATCCTGTCCTCCGACCGCAGACGGGAGGTCGTTTGTTATTTATTAACAGGATAGGTTTGTTTGTTAAATGTGTTATACATACCCTTTAGACGAGAACACCTGATTTAAAAGGATTAGGCACAGCACACAATTTAATGCTCCAATTAAAAAAGGACTCTGAAAAATCATAAATAGTCAACTCTCTGTAAAATTATACAGTCAATTGATTTGTAACCGACTTCAAAAAAAGGAGGAGGTTCTCTAAACGAAAAGTTTTTTAAACTTTTTTTTTTAATTATTTTTTTTATTCGAAAGGGTATAAGTACGCTCGAAATAGTTCCACTTAATTTTTTGTCCTAATCGCGGTTCTGTAGTTTCAAGAATTCCTGAAAATACTGTGTCTTAGGTAAACAGAGATATTTTGTTTTAAAGCAATGGCGAAAAACATTTAAGTCTTCACTTAATATTCTAAATAACTTTCATATTGTGTTGGTAATATTTTATAAGCAATTTCATTGGCAACCATAATCATTTTGAAAAAATACACGCGCTGTAATTAATCGTAATGACTATATATTTATTACCTACGTATAAAATAGAAACATCATTAAACAACGCAATAATGTTCCACGTGATAAACACACTCGAATACGTGCCATAAAGTAAGTAATTAATCTACACCTGTCCATTCTCAACGCAGGAAAAGCTCTTAAATATATTTTTTCTCTCTCTGCGAGCGTTCAAGATGGTAGATTACGCAAGGATTTTGGTTCGGTAGCATAAAAATATCTCGAGTTTATTCCACAAGAAATTGTTTTTACAAGTTCCTGAAGGAGATTAATAAGGGGGAAATTTATGACGCCATTTTGTTACAATGTACTTAGCAAGCTCGCGATAAATCAGGGATATATTGTTTAGAGATTTTATCGCGGTAAACGGAAAATTTACTTGGCAGATTTTCATGTAGAGGAGACAATCTAAGACGAACTCCATTGAAAGAAGTTGCAATCAGAAAAACCTTATGCTCTTTGAAGTAAAAGTAGAACATCCTTCAGTGCGAAATTCAGTTTGTTTGTTTGTTACGCCTTCACGTCTTATCTACTCATCCGATCATCGTGAAATTTTTCATACTTGTCAGGGATGCAGAAAAGGACATAGGGGTCCCGAATAAAGGAACTATTCCCGAGGGATAGACAAAATTAATATATTGTTCACAGGATCACGATTCATGTTTCACAGTCGCACTAATAATAATGTATTTGATTGAATCAGGCGTCACTTGGCGGAAGTCCCAAACCATTTTGAAAAAATAAATATATGTAGCTTACTTCCGCAAACAAAATATGCAAGATGCACCGCCCGCCCGCCTGCAAAAATATGCACATGCACACCACAAAATATAAGTGCACAATACCTGCATTTAGCAAGACAGCAACCTTGCACCTTCACCAATTAGGCTACTCTACACGTGTTTCGCCCCAACCCGGAGCATCCTCAGGAGTTAGATCGTGCGTAAACCAACACCGAATTCATTCGGTGTGTTGCTGTCTTGCTAATGCAGGTATTGTGCACTTATATTTTGTGGTGTGCATGTGCATATTTTTGCGGACGGGCGGGCGGTGCATCTTGCATATTTTGTTTGCGGAAGTAAGCTACATATATTTATTTTTTCAAAACTAATAATAATGATCTTGTAGGTATACCAACTGTGAAATAAAGTAAGTACTTATTTACACTTTTTATTTATTTTTTGGACTATCAGTTATTAGAAGTACAACTATATTAAAATTTGTAGTTCCTACTAGTCTTAAGTATTAACAAGTTTGTCAAATTAAGAAATAAAATATTGAATTATACTCAAATAAGTAAAATTTACTAAAATTGCCATACCCTTGCCAGGTGCATGTATAGCTATTATAAACTTCTCTTGTGTGTTACATGTACACAATAAATATAAATATAATATAATATGATATAAACTATAAATATAATATAATATCGCCCTTAGTACCATCACACGACACAATGTTGTGACTTTCTTCTAACCATGGTATCTGCCCAACGTCTGCATTAATTACTTTTAAATTAACCGCAGCGCGCAGTCGGGGAAACCACTGCGCCGCGGCCGGCTGCGGGGAAGTTTAACCAACGCCTTAGGTACAAGTAGGTACCTACCCGGTAACTTTTTAATAATAACTATATTAAAAGTCAATACACAAAATTCTGTGGTTTATTCCGTTTATCTACCCTGAAACAACCACCCTAAGGTGGATACTCGGAAATATAATAATATGTCCATCTATCCACCCTGAACGGGAGGATAATCGGAATTCTTATAATATCTTACTTCCGATTTTCCCCCTCGCCATTTAGTTAAGGTTTTAAAATGCGTGCAAAAAAACGCACAGTTCTTCTCTATTATCCTACGTCTACTGCAGCATAGAAAATTAGAAATTTAGAAAACGATTGCAATTTATCGATGTTTCACAATTTGAATTTGATTGCTCAATAATGAAATTAGTGTTGCTCATTCCCGGCCATAGATAATTTTATTCCACTGTCAACTGTACTTGGAGTAAAAATTCGGAAGAACAATCGGCCTTCTTATTGTCTAATTTTCAAAATCCATTGCAATCGCTTTCAATTGACATATGGACGTGACACATTGCTGCATTTCTTTGGTAAGTTTTTATTTGTGCCAAAAATGTATTACATCCTGAAAGCGATTGCGATAGATTTTGAAATTAGACAATTAGCCCCCAGATGTGAATTCCGATTGTCCACCCCGTTCAGGGTGGATAGATGGACATGCGTGTTTATTTACAAGTAACCATTTTATTGTGGCTGTTTCAGGGTGGTAAAACGGAATAAGCCATTCAGTACCCTTAGCACGAACAGCTATCGAGAAAAAAACGCGCGTAAAATTACTCGATAGACAATTCTCTATGGAAAATTTAATTTCGCTTATCGGCAATAGATGGCGCTGTACAAATTTCCAATACAAAATTTATCTATCGAATGATTTTACGCGCGTAATTTTTTTTTTGATAGTTGTTCGTGCTAAGGGTACTGTTATCAAAATCTCAAGTTCCCTCAATTAATAAATTACCGTAGGTAGGTTTTTAAATTAAATTTATTTACGAATAAAATGCACTCGCGTCGGTTTTGAATGGTAATAATTTTAATTTGGCCACAAGGGGCCGCTGTTTATCTCGGTAATGTTGCCATCAACGCTTACTGCTGAAATGTGTTCGGAATGAGCCACTGAATTGAAAGTTCAAGCTTCTTTATGTTGTTCATATATTTCAATATATGAAGGTCGTTTGGTGAATGCTTGCATTATTACAGTTTTGAAATGAGATTCGTTTAAATGGTTAAATTCATTTTTCTTTCAAAGGTAGGTAGTGAATTAAAGACACACAGACAACTATCAAGTTTACATCGTCCATTACAACCATACATATTATATATCCTTCCTACCTCCATCCTACTCCGTCCTGCGATACGTTTCAGCGATATAGTGCGAGAGGCTGCGTAAAACACAATTTTATTTCGAAGGAAGTATGTGAGTGGCGGGGCACGGCTACGCGCATAGTGGCTAACTTTACAGCGGTCAATAAGTAACTTTCTATGAAACGCATTATACTTATATCTCCGTATCACACAAAATGAACATCTTGAAATTAAAATGAATTTAAAAACTAGTTAACTACCTATCATTTTTTCGAAGTATCCCACTTAGAGCAACTAAGCGAATAGCAACTAAGCGAATAGCAACTAATAGACAACACGTAGAGCGACTTATGCACTTTTAAACTTTCGCATTGCATTGTATACAGAAAATATTGAAATTTGATCTAAGTGGAACACTTCATTTATTTAGTTTACCTGAGCTAAAGCCGGCCACATACGTACGGAATCTTTTGGAGTTCCGAAACGAGATATTGATAAATGTATGAATGTACCAACGGAAAAATAATGCATTGTGACATGTGGTTGGTCTGTATGACGGTGCTGCGTTCGGAATAATTAGGATTCGGAATTCGGTATGTATTGGGCTAATAATAAGCATTTGTATACAAGACAGAGATACTTCGGAAAGTGTTTCGTTAGGCTTACGACGAACGAAGTTGTCTATTGATGGCCATTTTTTAATAAATAAGGCTCCCAATTTGAATTTCCCTCTCACTTTCTCCAACCAAAAAAATAAACACGTCCTTTTTACGCCTTTCTTCCTCTAGTATCATTTTGTCTTATAAGTTATTCCACTATCTCATATGAGTTTATACCAGAAGCGAGATTTGAGTTGCAAAATACAGAATATCTTGTATTTTTTTCTGGTGAAATGAAAACTCCTTGGTATTGAATAAATGTTTACTTACGGTAGTTTTGTAAAACTTTCTTAAGTTTTTAAGAAAAACAGCAACAGATTAGCAGCACAGCATACAACGTGTCGAACATTTTGATATTTTCGCTATTAATTTTTGTAAGAAACTGCTGATTTTTTCCATCCCATTGTAAAAGTTGTTCAATTTGATGGTCCCATATCTACCATATTCGGCATTATGGGTTTTTTGTAACACGTTATAAATAGGTATATTTTTTTATAAAAAAATACACCTCAAATAGCGTCCCACTTACAAACTTGGCGTTTATTTTGTACATAATCACCTCTTATTTTGTACTAACTCACATTTTATATATCACTTATTTTGTACAAAATTTTGTACAAAAACATATCTCTTATTACTTACTTTGTGCAAAATAAGCAACCAGTTTGTAAGTGGGACGCTATTTTTGGTGCCATTTTTGGGACTCTGACCGGACATCTAGGGTATTCTTGATCGAAGCTAATAATGTATACTGTGTTAAAAGACATGTACCTAGGTAGGGTACGTAAACATTTTATTGGTATTTTTATTGACATTTCAGTGGTATTGAGTATAATTTTTAATTTTATTGACATTTTTATTACTTATTTTATAATTAGAATTTTACTGATATTTTAGCTACTTTAAATATTAATTATTGTATCAAATGACCATGAAAATGCATGGAAAATATTTAAATTATTTTTTAGTGGTATTCATTAATTTAATGTGATAATGATGATTTAATGATTTTTAACAATGTATTTTGCCTTTTTGCATGCTGAAATATTTAGCGAAACATGTTGAACTTTTTATTTTATAACATCGACGTTGTACCATACCGTGTTTCTTGCAAAATAAAATGTATGATTTATATGATTAATGATACATATATTAATTTATTGTCCCTTATAAATAATTAGGTACCTATCCAAATGGGCTGCATTCATAATAAATTCCCCAAACTTTAATTTCTCAACGAGGGCCTGAACAAATTCTGTGCCAAACTAAAGTGTTGCAAACTATAACAAAAGACAAAGACAATAGTCCAATAACTATAACCGTAATGTTTAACTATATCCCCTTTTGTTGACTGCCGGAAAGCCAATTTGAGGATTCGGGGCAAGCTTCTGAAAACTCTTGTTCAAATAAAAAATAACTTAAGGGAAACAAGAATAAGGGTGAAAATTATTTGGCAGGAATTATTTGCTGGACGGGAGTTTTGTAGTCCTAGAAGTAATGTTTTCTGTAGGATGTATTTGCGTAGGCACTTGTTTCATTATTAAACGTTCATTAAACTGATCCCATTTCAATATTTGTTTTAACTCCTCTTAGGGACACCAGTTCAATTTTAAGTATGCGTGGGTAATTTTGTGTAAGATTTTAGAAATATTAAGCTACAAGAGTAAATTTTAATGTTACAATTAACCATGTTTTGCTATTCTTTCTTTCGCTTTAGCTCACTACTCATCCGAGTAGGATTCTAATTCTTGTAGGAATTCTGGCTACAAAATTTTGCGTATATCACCTAAAACAGTTTTTGAAATCAGATAAGTCTTTTTCAATATTACTTCCTACAATCTTACAAAAACCGCTTTATAATATAAAAGGTAGAAAATTGTTGTATGAAACAACGAAAATGTAAATACAATTCAAATAAACAACAAAAACCATTAAATTTATTCATCTCAAAACGTATACTATGCATTTTTAGTAGAGGTCCGTAAATAAATACCTAAGATATGATGACTAATGTTACCAAATATTAGGAAAAATTAAGGAACTTTCAGTTCATTCACATGATTTGAAGTTAGGAGAATAAGATTATAGAGAATAAGAAGTATAGGTAAGTTCTACATTTTATTTGCTTATGGTTTAAAATGAATTTCATATGGGGCTGATATTATGACCTTAAGTGTTAAAAGCCCCCAAATAATAAAAGAATAAAAAAAAGAATTTCATAATCAATGTTTTTGTAATATTCTTTATGACATTCAGATTCAGACATGAAAATACATAAGAGTACAGAGTTACCAACTGCCCGTTTTTTAACGATAGGGTTTTTACGCTTTACGACTGCGAAAGACCACGGCAAGACTCCTGGGGGTCAAGTCTGCTAATGTTTTCGTCAAAATTGTAGTTCAATGGTGTTCTAATGGTAATGCTTTTTGACACAGTTCTTGTTTCTTAAACCCAAAACGGAATCATATTGTGTCTTGATTTTTAGTTTAAGAAACAATAACTGTGTCAAAAAGCATTACCATTAGAACATCATTGAACTACGATTTTGACGAAAACATTAGCAGACTTAACCCCCTGAAAAGTGCGCGAAAGTTCAATAGGCTGAGGTTGTGGTAAGTATACATAATCCTAAAATTCCCACGTTACCAGCATAGCGTGGTCACATTAGCTACAGCACTCAATGCGCCGTATAGTTGTAGCTGGCTCGAGATTGACTCTGCTCGCATTGTTTGTAAAGCTCGCAATCATTCAAAAGTACTGCCTCTAGGGATGCACTGTTGAGCTACAATAGGCTTGTTTCCATTAAGAATAAATATAATGGATAGGGGTTTATAATGATTAATTATATTATGGAGAAAATAACAAACAATTTTAATTATTAAAAGCGTTAAAGATTAATAATATTTTTAAAAAATAAATTTCGTAAAATGAAACCTTTAGTCACGTGACAGTGAACACCAATCAGAAAGCGTTACGTCACGCCGTGCGAAACTCCAATCGTGTCTTTGACGTTTCGAGTATAACTACCGGAGGCGCGTTCCAAACCTACACTCCGAGTGCAACCTAACCACAACCGAACGCAAGTTTTAGCCACTTTTTCCGTATTTCTCCATTGTTTGGAACATTTATATAAATAACTGGTTTGGCGTTTTTATAGTCGTGCTATCACACATGGGGCACTATACAGTACTTATAATATGAGAAATTCATTTTTAAACGATAAAAACTAGCTATAACGTACGAAGACACGATCGCTCTTTTGTTTGTTTTGCACGGCGTGACGTCATTCAAGACGCCATGACAGTCTTGTGCGTTTTAGAACCAAATTAAAATTGGTTTTTTAAAACGCGAAATTTATAATGTAAACGCTTGATTAAAAATAAATAAACCTTTTTTTTCGATAAAATGCCTAATAAGCTAAAATAGGCATAAGTTCTACCCAGTTGTATAACACCTACAAAGTCATAAAAATTGTACCCTATTTAATGCAAATAAATGAATTGAATTGAATTGAATTAAGCAGTTATTGAAATTTTGTCAACTAGCCTATTGTAGGTCATGCATATATTTATAGCAATGCGTAAAATAGAGTTACAATTACGAGTCTACGGCCGAAGGTAAAAAAGGGAAAATCATAAGTCAGATTTCCCTATTTTGTTAGTTGTTTGTCTTGTGAAAATTTGCCTTTAACATCCTAGCAAGCTATTTCATAGGAATCCCTGTAAAAATCCTGAAAATTGATGTAATAACAACTTTATAGACTTTCTCAAATAACAAGAGGGCTTATTCCGTTTTCACAATACTTTCGATTTCCCTTTAACAAATTGGGACAGCAACCTAGACGACTTCAGTTTTTATTCAAAAATAACTTAATAAAAAATAAAACAATCTATGTAATTTTCCTGACAGGGGGGTGCAAGTGCACTCCTGCCGGCGCACATAAGCCAACAAGAGAGATTTTCCATATTTAAAACTTTGTTGGCAAATCCAAACTTAACATAGACAATGTTTCAATCATATTTTGTTTCTAATATAATATAATACAATTTTATTTGTAATACAAGTTAAAGTTCTCTATTTACAAACTTTATAGTCAAACGCAAACAAATGACCATCGACAACGTTCCCTCCACACTACGTTAGGATAAATGCAAGGGGTTGGTTACAAGAACTAAAAGCTCAGCCGCAACCACAAAAGCCTGCCACAGTGTCCGCGCACAAAGGACTCTGAAAACTGTTGTCATGAAACTCGGCAGTACGAGCTGTGTTGTACCTACTCCCGCATTGTATGTACACATTGTAATATTCAAAGATTTTCAAGATAGGATTGCTGATTTCAATCTCTAAACACGAATAAGAAAATATATGGTTGATGTAGAAATAATGTAGAAAACAGACAAGGATGCTGTCTGAGCGCAGGTTCCTGAACCGATAATCACTCAATGATTGAGCTAATAGGTCTACTCACTCACCCCCCTATTTATAACAACTGTGTTTATACTTACCTATAACAACTGTGTTTATCTACTGTTTGTGTCCATCAGCCATTTTTGATGTCCCCACTGCTGGGGCACAGGCCTTCCTTATGGGTGGTAAGGAGGATGGGCCATAACCCACCACGCGGACCCAATGCGGATTGGTGGGTGTAAACGACTGCTAATGCAGCCGGGACCAACGGCTTAACGTGCCTTCCGAAGCACGGAGGAGCTCGAGATAATAATTTTTTGGTCACTACACATCTACTATTAAGAACACGAAAATATGAAAGACTTCACCAAACAACAATATGTAACATAATTTACCACTATTGAAATAGATCCATCATACATATACATAAATATATTATTAAGTATATTAGCTTTAGTCCAGACACCCAACCCAAACAAAAGTGACTTAATAAAACCTGTCAATAGCAGTGCATGCAGTGTTTTAAATCAAAGCGGTCCAAAGGGCCCAGACGACTCCTAATAGTCCATTTTAGCTTTTAGGCAATTTCACACCAGCCGAGACCTTCCGCCTCGATTGTTCGAGAACAAAAGATGGCGATTATAATAAATTGTCAAAAATGCTGTACAATTTTCTGTCAAAAGTGAATAAAAGTAAATAATGACAGGACACTTTCGAAAGCTTTCAAAGAGTTTCTTTAGATTCAGATTCGGTTTGTTGTGCTTGAGAGAAAAAATATTTAAGAATTTTTGATCGTAAAATAATTTTCATTTTTTTTGGATTTAATATTTTTATAAACTTCAATGCAAACAATTTGAGACAACCTGCGAATAAAACAGCTTTGTTTGAAATATTTCTTTTAATATGTAATTTCTTTACTAACGTGTGTTTTGTAATTTAACTTGATCCAGATTTCTGAACCTTGACATTATTGTGTGCTTACATAGTAAAAAGTAGAATTATGCGAAATTTTAACACGTTATTATCGTTTTTTATACATTTCATCAGTATGACATGACATAATCTCGTAACAGAAACACTTTAAAACTTTATCTATAACCTTCTGAAACAGTTAGCTTATTAACAACCAGTGCCATAATAACTATTATATCATCCAAACGCATCTTATAATGTTTTACTACATTTCATAATGCAACTTTAACATTAAAACAACCGGTGTCATAGTAACCATTATATCATCCGAATGAGTTGGCAATATGTTGGCAATAAGCTAACCGTTTTAGAACCATTTATAAAGGATTCAGATCATGGCTGTAAATAAAGCCTTGCAACTGTACATAATTATATATTATACAACAGTTGCATAAATAACTATTAAATATTCTTATAATTCATTCACTCACAGCACTGAAGCAATATACGTATAATTAAATCTTAAAAACCTCAAAAACCCGGTGACGATGGGCGACCGTTCAATTTATCACGAGCCTCCCCGACGATTCCCAGTGTCTTCTGGGAAATTCAGGGAAAGTTCGGCCTTAAATATTTTAATAAACTCGTATTAAAGCCGTAAAAAACACTTTGCGCACCCATTTTTCGCAGCGACACTGTTGCTCATAGTGAAGTAACTGAAAGTAGACTCAAGAATTTTGATATAGGTAACTTTATTCGTTTTTTGAGTCTCAATCAAATTATTATGTGTGATTTAATTATTTTGCAATAAAATTTTGTTTGTTTATAACAACTGCAGTGTTAAACCTTTATAGGTAGGTATGTCCTCTTGTTTTCAATATGATGCTTTTAGATATTATAGTTTTATGTTTTATGAATGTCAGAAACTAAATATTGTATCATTTTGTACACTCAAAAATTCAATGATTTATTATTTAAATTATGTCAAAATCTTTTTTTTAGTCCACGTCTTTGGTACTTACTCGTACTTCGTACTGCTTTTGTTTCAATTAAACCAGTGTTACCATTGAAGGGTAGAAGTTTGGGGTGTTTCATTATTCATATCGCTTTGTTCCGGGGTAGTCGTGTTGCATCTGACAACACTGACCGGAGCGTCGGTCGGGATTAATTTACGGGAACGAGTGTTGGCAACTTTTGAGCACTGCTTTATTAATAAACTGCAGTTTTGGTCCCTTAATTTGGTTACAGCGTAATTTTGAGAGTTAGGGATTTTTGTTAAAATGAAACATTTATAAATATTCGCGTAAAGCAAAAACGTTAAGTACCTACCTACTTAAAAAATAGGCCTTGATTAAAGAAATACCTACTTTTTAATAAACAATTGTGTTATGGTATCTATTCTTTATTTCCAATCGTCTGAATTTTTTGTAAAGGAAATTCGACGTTAAATCGTCTACATTTTAATTCGGTTATTATTATGAAGAGTTTTAATTTGATACAATACACTGTATGAACGTGATATATTTATTCAAAAAAAACCTAAATAACAGCATATCTGAAAGCCCTGTGATAATTTCCCATCGAGTAAAATTAATCACTTTGTAAGAGTACACTCCGTTTTGGAAATTATAACTTACTTACTTATTTATATTAAATATTACTATTTATTATCAAAAAAAGAGCCTATTCCCACCTAAAATAAACAATCCAGGTAAACCAAGCTATATCCCGATAAATCAGGGCCATAAAACATTTGGAGGAAAACCACCGCTTACCTACGTGAAGGGGAATATTATGCGTTTATGATAATCTGAGCCGCATAATGAGATGGCGTAGTTTCAACGGGTTTATTTCGGGTTCCGTCCATGGAAAAAACAGAAAAACATGTTAGGTATAGATAGAGTACATACAATTTGACGACCTCCGTGGTGGAGTGGTTTGCACGCCGCTTTTCAAGGCGTCACCATCTCTTGAGGTCCCGGGTTCGATCCCCGGTTGGGTCAATGTAGGAAATGAACTTTTCTATATTTTCTCAGGTCTGGGTGTTTGTGATACCACCGTTGTCTCTGATTTCCATAATACAAGTGCTTAGCTACTTACTTTGGGATCGGAGCAATGTATGTGATGTTGTCAAATATTAAAAAAAAAAAATAAAAAAAAAACTAGTAAAAATTGTCCGAGAGAGAGCGAAGTGCGAGCGAATGCTTCTCCATTTTAGCTTGGGCAAAAAATTAAGGTTTATATAAAACCCAATTTATTGAAGCCAGCTGACAGTGTTACAGTTTGTATATTTTTTTAACTTTAATTTAGACATTGTCAAACTTTTCCTACGGAACCTTTTAAAATAGGTTAAAACCTTTTGCGGTAAGCAGTGAAATCTGCGTAGTAAGGGAAAACTGTATTATTCGCGTAAGTGAAAAAGAAAGATAGTGGTGAGAAAAGAGTAAGTTAAATATGTGAGATATTATATTAGATACTTACGTAATTAAGACTTGGAGTTCGTATTTTGTAAGCAAGGGATATTTCAAGTTATATTACAAATACAAAAAAAACAACCTAATACTATGTGAAATATTCATTTTTCAAAACTTACAGATTTAGGGTATTTATACATTGGACTCCTCCCTTCAAGTTAACATGTTATTTACTTAACCTAACAATCTCACTAATAAGCATTGAGAAATTGATATTTTGCCTATATTCATAATGTAATAGCCTTCTACTTTAATATACTTAATAAAATGAACATCGCACAACACAAATAGGTACATAGGTAGGTACAAAAACAAGATTTCAGTCTCAATAACCCTGCTACTTTCCTATGCAATTAGAAAATAATACAACCACCTTTGAAGTGGCACCAACGCAAATTGAAAGGATAATAATTGAATCAGCGAGCGTGCGGTCGCTCTAATCCCTGTGTCTGGCCGTGTGTTTTATTTTATTTTTATCAAGCTTTGGTCAGAACGAGATACGTCTGTTTAACAGTTCGTTATTTAGGTACCAGCCTGTTTAATCTTTGTTTTGTTTTATTTAATAAGGAAAATATGTCTGCGTGTAACGATTTTCCATGTTTCTATCCATAATGATTTTCATTTGTCTGAAGCTAAAATTGAGTCCATGCATACGTTATAGCGGGCTTCTATATTGTTTAGTATTTTATTTAATAAGCTAAAAAAGGTCTAAAATAATAATAAGACTAATTCTGAACTATAAGATCACACAGATAGCGATGTTAATTCTCGAAATAAATTAAGTCACTGAGCAAGTAATGTAAAAAAGTCAATAATTAATCTCGTAATCGTATTGAATTTTAACCTACATAATAAATTTGTACAGAACAGTGGTTTAGCGCCTGGCCCAGCGATTGCGGAAGTCAAGCAACGTTCGCAAGGGTTGGTCATGGTATGGGTGACCAAAATGTATTATCTCGAGCTCCTCCGTGCTTCGGAAGGCACGTTAAGCCGTTGGTCCCGGCTGCATTTGCAGTCGTTAACACCCACCAATCCGCATTGGGCCCACGTGGTGGGTTATGGCCCATCCTCCTTACCACCCATAACGAAGGCCCTGTGCCCCAGCAGTGGGGACATAAAAAAAATGGCTGATGGACAAAGTTATAGAAAATAGCTACTAGTCACAAATCTTTGAAATCTAACCGGCATTTATTAACTAGGAACTCAAACGGAAAATGGCGACAACACACAAATCTGTATATAAGCCGGTTCCTAATAAATAAGAATCAAAGCAATTACCCAGGTGGGCCGTATATTCGGAAGGGTTCCGTGTCAAAAGCGACTTGGGAGTCGAACCCAGGGATTCGCGTAATTCGATTTGACCCACCACTGCGCGCACTGTACCTACCGATAATCTTATTTTATGAAGTATAGGTACGTACCTACTTTGAAGCTTTGATTCTTGAGATAGTTTAGTTTCTCAATAGCAAGTACCTAATATATTGTAAAAAATATTGAATAAGTATTATTTTGTTCTTTCATACTTACCGCAATTAAGGATGGCAAATGCAATGCGAGAAGTGTGACATAAAAATCAACAACGCGTGTTACCACAATCAGAGTTATTAGTAAGTACCTATTGTCCATCAGCCATTTTTGATGTCCCCACTGCTGGGGCACAGGCCTTCCTTATGGGTGGTAAGGAGGATGGGCCATAACCCACCACGCGGGCCCAATGCGGATTGGTGGGTGTTAACGACTGCAAATGCAGCCGGGACTATTATGTACTATTATGTATTCTGTGCCGGGACCAAAGGCTTAACGTGCCTTTCGACGCACGGAGGAGTAAGTATAACTAATAGAAAAGACGACCGATTTTCTATTGAACCTACCTTACTTTTAAAAAATTAAAGGATTTACCTTATATTTCCTTCGTCATACAATTCAGTCAGCATTTCTTCCAAATCTGAAGACAGCGTGTTGAGTAACTGAAACCAATATTTTTTGAGTTTTACATAATTATCAGCCCTTCGCAACACAACAATACTAATTATATGATACCTATACATTTTATATATTTTACTATGTGTTCATCCAGGTACCTTGATTACTACTGTAAAAATAAATCTACGAGACCGACAAACGACAAGCGATTGACTTTATAGTTAGGTAAGTACTCTTCATGTATCTCGTTCCATAGAATAAAAGTTATCATCACGCCATAACAGTGTCACTCAACTCTTCATCACTCCAATTCTCGTTGTGTCCTCGCGAATTTCACGGTAATTTCGCGTAGGTAATCCCCATTATTCAAACACCGAAGCTGGGATATTGGGAATGCCCGGGAAATGAGTTAAACCATGTTCACCGCACGACGGCTCCAGTTATTTGCTTTATGCGATACACTGGTTTATCGTTTAACGAATAGTTACGAGTTTGTAGTGTTCGAACTGTAATACTCACATTGAGTTCGAGGGTTAAGTAACTCTATTCGATATATTTTATCTGTTCTGAATGTAAATAGGTAACCTAGTAACAGGCAAATAAATAATAGAAGTTAATTATCAGATTTTTGTACGAATAAACTTTGAAATAAAACAAATACCTACTCTAGGATTAGTTGGTAGTTGCAATAATAAACATTGTCAGTGTTTCGTTATTATACATATTATGTAGGTACTTACAAAGATCGGAGTAAAAATTTGGTTACAATTTCCTGATTTATAATGGCACAATTCTTATTTATATCATAACTAAATCATTGAATCTTTTTCAATGAAATTCATTAAATAAAAAACCAAATGAAAAAGTGAACGCCTACTAAAACTTCAACAGGAATGTTGACATATGAAAAATTGCCGATGCTCCATCTCAGGAGTTTAGTTGTTCGTTCTGCTCAGCGATGTGTGACAGTAGATAGGTATTTGCTTAGTTCGCAGACGGGGTGGCTGCGAAAAAACCAAATAAAAAAATCCAAGGGCATCGCCGCAATTCATCGAGGCGTGACACCCTACGCGTTGCGCTGACTGCGCCATTCCGAGCTACGGTTTCTACCACCTATTTATGTAAACACTGCAATTGACATTTTGGAAATATCAAAGCAATAAGAGACTCGTTGAGCAGAACTGCAAGCGAAACATTATTACCGGAACGACATAACGTTTGCGTAGCTTTGTTAGAGGTTTTTGCGATGTTATACTATAGTATCCTGAAGCATTTTATGTTATTTTTTAATCACGGATATACTTATTTCTATAAATTTTGATTTGATGGTCCCTATCCTACCATATTCTGGTTTAGCCTTTAATTCTGCTACACGTCTAGGTAGTTTCAAAATATTCATTTACCGATAAGATAGGTACATTTTCTCACCTGCTTTAATATATAATGTCCATCAGCCATTTTTTTTTGATGTCCCCACTGCTGGGGCACGGGCCTTCCTTATGGGTGGTAAGGAGGATGGGCCGTAACCCACCACGCGGGCCCAATGCGGATTGGTGGGTGTTAACGACTGCAAATGCAGCCGGGACCAACGGCTTAACGTGCCTTCCGAAGCACGGAGGAGCTCGAGATAATAAATTTTTGGTCACCCATCCCATGACCGACCCTTGCGAACGTTGCTTAACTTCCGCAATCGCTGGGCCAGGCGCTAAACCACTGCGCCACCGAGCTCCTCGCCTGTTACCTGCTATAATAAGCTCTTGCAAACTAGAAAAAAACTGTTATCTTACCTTGGTACCTACCTACTTTATTATAAGCTCTAAAGCCAAAGCTATATTTTGCCAACATTTTAGTTTCTCTCTTTCTATCCATGCATGCGTTATAAAAACCCGCATCCATCCCTTTCCTTTGTCCCAGACGTCGAGAGCCCTCACATCTCAACATGAAAGCAGGGGGTCAAGTCTGCTAATGTTTTCGTCAAAATCGTAGTTCAATGGTGTTCTAATGGTAATGCTTTTTGACACAGTTCTTGTTTCTTAAACCCAAAATCAAGACAAAACGTGTATCCGTTATGAGTTTAAGAAACACAATGTGTTTCGGTTTTGGGTTTAAGAAACAAGAACTGTGTCAAAAAGCATTACCATTCAAACACCATTGAACTACGATTTTGACGAAAACATTAGCAGACTTGACCCCCAGTTTGATTTCCACGCATCGGATTCACTGGGCCGTGTGACGCTGACACTCCTGCCTGTCAATTCTGTAACCAAACTCGCATCTCACTTCGAACCTCACTTCACTTTGCGTGAATTCGTTATTAGAAATTGGCTGAATATAAGCTATTTTACCGACTGCAAAAGGTTTTGAGTAGCTACCGTATCTATCTAAAATCTTTTGTGATTAAAAAATAGCCTATAATTATCTCATTTATGATTGGAAATTTCCGCGAAGTGAAGTGGGGGTCGAAGTGAGATGCGAGTTTGTTACAGAATTGACAGGCAGATCTTTTCGAGCAAATCTTTAGGTTTTTTTTAAAGTAAAATAATTTATAGTTTAATTAACGCATTTCAGTTCCGAAGAATTTTGTCAAAATAATAAACGTCAACTTTGAAATAAAACAATTGAACTGTCTTCAGAATCAGCAAATAGTAAAATAAATGTAATAAAATATTGACAGTCATAAAATGGGTGGATCTTAATTAAATTGTTGCTATCTTACTCTATATAAAAAAGATTAGATACTATCATAAACATTAATTACATACAAATTATTCCATAACTTTAGACCAAAATGGTCAGCAAATGATAATTAATAACACCAATGACTTCTATGTATAAGTCATAGGATATCACTAAGAAAAAGACAACCCAGAGGGTTGGTTTTTGGTATACCTACATCTAACAACTACGTGGATCAGAAATGAGCAGCAACTATCTACCGATAAAGACGTCTTCCTTTAGAGAGGCTAGCGATACAGTTGTTACAACCTACCTAAAGAAAAAAAAAGTTCATTATTTATTCCTGTGTAATTTATAAATAACAACAATACTCCAAATCAAGACATGTCGAAACGCAGGGACTTGATTTGGACTATAATAGTACATTATGAGACAAGTTAGCTTAGGTTGCTCATTGCACACAAGGCTGTGGGTTGCAGCCCGAGCCGCAGGCGAGGGCGTAACTCAGCCGAGTGTGCAATAAGCAAGAGCTCACGAGTTTCATACGACGTTTTTCAACACATTTGCGAGGAAAAAACAAAGTAATTTATCACACAGCAACAAATATAGCAAAAACAAAATATGATAATTATGGGAAAAGGAGCGCATGTTTTTTTTTGTTTTTTTTTACACGCCCAACTCAAAAATATTTTGCGAACAAAAGCATGCAGCCTACTACTAATACTTCAAAATTATAATTTTATGTGACAAAATGCAAATATTTTAATAATATTTTATAACAAAATATTGTGAATTATGAATAATTTGATAATAATTATATATTTATTTGACTTAATTAAGGACTTACACATTTATTTATTCCAAAAATGTATAGGAATTTTCAGCAGCATAAAACAATTTGAACTGCAGAACTTGCAGTAAGGTTTAGTACTATTATATATTCTGTGGTAAGGTACTAATTTAACTTTGTAGGGTTAATTCTATTACGAACTAGTGTTTTATATATTATTGCACGCGTTTGTTATAGGTAGCTCGGTTTATGGCCCTAAAAGCGATGTATTAGGGCTCACTTTACGAGCAAGTGTGTTGAAAAATTAGTTGTAAATCTAATCGAACTTAATTAATTTCAGAATTTGAATTTCCTAAAAACTATAAATAAGGTTTTCAAAGATTACCACGAACTAAACAAACTGGAAATATAAACGGAACTTGCATGGTTCATTGCCCCTATGATTTCCGTACACAAACCGTTGCTATGCAACGCAAGTAAATCAAAGGATGCATAGTCTATTCCTGCAATGCTTTTTAAAACCTTATTGTGAAGGGAATAGAAGCGAATATGAAGCGAATGACCGGATTCATAGAGTCCACGTAACGTAATGTAGGTCAAAGTATACCCTCTTTATACCCTCATAAAAAGACATTAGGTATCTACACATGCCATATTGATTTAAGAAGTGCCTACTAGTGAGTACTTTTGCAAACCACTAGCATCAGCCCAAAACTATATCAGCGTGGCTTTGTTCCAGGTACGAATACTCATCCCCCATTTCACACTCTTCAATTTTAATTTTCGTGGCAGAAAGTAAAAGGCAGTCAGAAGTATTTTCTCATTTACTAAAATTCTTAAGGTAATGTCGATGCACACCATCATCAGTGGTACAGGGTACATCACACAGAGTAAATATTATTTTTTAAATTTTTAATATAGCATTCATAGCGACAATAGCCACAAGTTTGAAAAAAAATCTAATTGTCTGAATATTTTTTAAAGGTAGGAACACAGACCATACAACAATACTACGTAGTAGGAATAAGCTGAGATCCTTTATTTAAATATGAAAGATTTAATGTTTCAGGTAAGAGCTAATTAGATCATCCTAAATATCGGACCCGATATGAAGTCTCTCCTAAATTCAGAGCAGTGTAATTGCATTCAGGAAGCTAGGATCCGAAATCGGTTCAGCCAAACGTGAGATAATCGCGGAGAAACGTACATACATATACAAACTGAATACCTCCTTTTTTTGAAGTCTGTTAAAAAGACTACACAAAGGTATCCCTCTCCCAACAAAAACAATCATCTAATTCGGTTCATAAATAACAAAGTCGTCAAGGTAGTTGATGTAAAGTCATAGTATTTTCGGGATTACTTGAAAACTACTGACCCGATTTCAAAAAAAAAAAAATGGAACCATCTCGCAAGAAAACTCAATCGAACAACAAAATAATCATCAAAATCGGTCCATAAATGTCGAAGATACGCGCGAATAACGATAAAAAAAAAGTATACAATCGAATTGAGAACCTCCTCCTTTTGATGAAGTCGGTTAAAAACTAGTTCAGATTAGCGTTGAAAATGACACGTACCTACCTAGCTACCTACATATACCTCCTATTTACCTAGCTATGTATTTTTACAGCTACAAGAACATTCGTTTAACAACTGTATGATCGTAAAGCTGTGATATCGGATCCGACATTCAGGACGGTCTAATTGGCGACTGAATTTCTCGTCCTAAATCGGACACTAAATTCCGGGTCCGACATTCAGGATGGTGTAATAAGCGCTTAAGTGGACGTTCAGCGATAGGGAAGAGGACGTTCTGGTAAGTGGACATTCGGGGAATGGACGTTCCGTGAAATAGACCTAATGACCCGACTGGACATTCCGGTAAAAAGACCTAAAGTGCCTAAAGGTTTTTAGTTGCGTGGAAAAAAAGTTATATAGTTTTCGCAAACCTAAATTGTTGTTTGTTTCAGAAATTCCACATTGCATAGTGATCCTCGTTGGATAATTTACGCCATTATGCCAGAATATAAAGCTAAGTAATATAAAGTAGAGCTTTTTCTTTTAAATAACATTTCTTCTTCTTATCGAATGAGGAATAGTGGCCACCTCTGGTGTTAGAGTTTATCAAGCCGCCTGTAAGGCCTCTAACTTGGCTTAGCGACTGTTATCAGATGACAACAGCGAAGCGCTCAGTTGTAATGCCATTTAACGGTCACCCATCCGACACCTGGCCGGACTGAGCGTTGCTTAACAAACGTGATCTAGTACGATCAGTCAGTCAATTCCGCCATGAGCGGTTCACTGAGCTGCTCATTATTGCACTCTGTCTACTAACCACTTTTTTTTGGTGCGGGCTACCATTGCCACAGAATATGTATATAGACCTTGCCTCTATTGGTTGCTACTCAAACAACAAGCGCTACTTGGCGCTACTCAATATCTTTTATAATGCAGACAGCAAAGAAACTTCCTTCTTGCTCTGTATTTCCAAATACCTACAAAATATCCCGACAATTTTGATAATCAAAGTCAAAGTCAAAATCAAAAATAGCTTTATTCATATAAACTTAATGGGAGGTAAAACTGCCTTTTATCGCCGTCAGGGGCGCTCTTGTGCTCAGGGTAAACAATCATTTTGACAGCCATTTTTTGCATTTCTTTGAATTCTGTTTTCTGCTAGTCTAATTGCTATAAATATGCAGATTTGCTGTGTATCGGAATGTAAAAATATTGGGAATCATTCCATCCCAAAAGATGAGCGACGAAGGCAATGGCATGTAGCTATGCGGTGTGATAAACTAACAGCTAATTCCAGGATTTGTTCTGATCATTTCAGACCAGAAGATTTTATAACGGAATCAATCTATACAGGTTTGTTTGTTTTTTCAAAATATGATAACCTCAATCATATTACAAAATTTGATACAATAACTTAGTGTAAATTTGAGGTTATTTTGGCAATAAATAATTTTAACCTTTGTATTAAATCTTTTTTTTCCTTTCACTGACGCTCCACGTTCTTTGAGCGTTTGTTTTAAATCTCTGACGGTCATCTTACCAAATATCTCCATTTCTTGCTAAATATTTACAATTTTTTATATGTAAAGGCACTTCCGTACCTTCGTCAGGATTATACAACTTGCGCGGGTATTTAGGACAGATATTTTAGAAATAACGGTCATATATCACAAATCACAACGTTTTATTCACTAGACCAATCACAGAAATCAATTTCAGTGCACTTTGAGTTAGATTAAAGCGGATTTAAATCGGACGTCGACGATCCGTCCCTTACGTTCTTACACGTGGCGCGTCTCCTTACAAACTGACACTTCCCGCCAACCGCCATATTGGCCCGCCACTGTCAAAACGTAAGGACGTTCCGTCAGAGCACAATCTACTCTCGTCCGTGCAATGACAGCCGGCTTCCACTGTCAATGCAGTATAATTTCACTCTTTGAAACTAGATGGCGCTACGGTTGCGCCGTCACGGCCGGACTGACAATAGCCCGTCCTCGGGCGAACATAATTGTATTATATTTTCCTTTCGATTTTGAACCTTAGAACAAACCACCTTAAGCGTCCCTCCGACCAGCTGAGAAAGTCTGGACCGGACAACATCAAGGTTAACGAAACCAACCAGATACATGCGTCCTTTCGACCAGCCGTGTAACAGGCATGGCCCGGTACAACATTATCCTGGTAACGGAAATGGGAAAAGTGCGTCCTTTCGACCAGTCATCCAGACGTGGACCGGACAACACAAAACCCATTAACTACCTCTCACCTCACCATTAAGCCCGGGAAAGTGCGTCCCTTCGACCAGTCATACCAACATGGACCGGACAACACTACCCTGTCAACCATCTTAAGCCCAGACAAGTGCGTCCCTTCGACCACCAAGGACCGGACAACACCGTCCTTCCGACTTAAGATCCTTTGGCCCGGACAAGTGCGTCCCTTCGACCTCCAGGGACCGGACAACACCGTCCTTCCGACTTAAGATCCTTTGGCCCGGACAAGTGCGTCCCTTCGACCTCCAGGGACCGGACAACACCGTCCCTTCGACCAATACAAAGACAAACCTATCAGACATGCGTCCCTGCGACCATACTTGGACCGGACAACATTCTGACTCCAGATAAAATATGTCAAAACATCAATCTGTCAACTGTCACACTTCAAACAGTTAACTGTCAAACTGTTTCATTGACAAAGACAAAGACCAAAAAGAAGAAGAAGACATCGCTTGCTGCACAGATCACACACTCGCTGTATCGACCTTACCCAAGTGACCCACTAGACGTTTCCGACTTGATAGTTACGACTACACTCAATAGATGGCGCTTGAAGTTCCAATAATCTTGAACAGCACGGTGCTCACGCTCCGACACAGCCATCTTGACATTTCACACGTCCTCGTGTGAGGTTGCTGTTGTAGGTCCTGCAAAGAGAGATAATACCTGAACAGTAAAATGTTCAATCGCTCGGCCTTCCTGACCAAAAGGGTCAGGTCAGGTCTAGTAATACCACAACTTTATTCAAAATTGCAACATTGCTAACTCAAAATGCATTTAAGTACTCCTGAAATAGCAGTGATGAAAGTAAACCCATCATGATAACTATTCACTAAAAAAATTACAAAACTCATCAGACCAATTTTTCCAAATCAAACTAAATAGATTGTGTAATCAGTGTACTATGCAATACTCTACAATTCAGATGTTTCCATCCAGCACCCAATGTCAACCTCTATCCGGTCATCACCCAAAACAATATCTCACAGTATCATATTCAAGGGCTACCTCGTGGCTACCTCCATCCGGTACCCTTACACAACACAGCGCCTCTATCCAGCGAACCAACAGCGATCGCTTACATCTTTGAGCTAAACGCACGCTACTTCAAGCGTGGCCGCAATACGTCGGGAAATTTGGCCCAATTTACGCCAACGTCTACGAATGCACGGAAGATGTAACCAATCTGAGCGACTTGCATACTATTGAATAAACAATTCCAAAAAAAAATAGTTTTGTTTGAACTCATTAAAACTAGTTGAAGGTCCTGCCCCTTCGTACACTTTCATCATCATCATCACCATTATCATCATCACCTATATCCGGTGAACGTTCAGACTAAATGCTTGCCACTCAGTCGTGACTGCATTATAACTTTACAGTACCTAACAGAAAAATAAGCAAAACTTTGATCTGATCACCTGATGGTAGCAGAGATCCTTGAGCCATAGAGTGACGTCGTCTACTCCCACCTCCTCGACTAGCACGCCGTCGAAGATACGAGTCGCAAAGATGTGCCGCTTCACGCCGATTGGTGATGAAGTCACTTCTTTTGATACCACCATTGCTGTCAGCACTCTACGCCTCTGGTACATCAGCTGAAACGGAGAAGAAAACACACAGTACGCGCTCCGAAAATATTTACTCACATTTTGAAGATAATCAACTTTCCAGATAATCAAACATAAACTTTATTAAATCAGAAACCAATTAATTTCATGATAATGAACACTAGTGACTAAACTGAATTCATATTCCTACATAGCAACAATTCAGCACACTATGACTAAAAGTGTACTGACAGTGTACTAACAGTGTCCAAACAGTGTACTAACAGTACTAAGAAAGATTTCATTTTTTTTTTCTTATTTTTTGCACTAAATCTCAACAACAATTGGTGAAGGATGTCACCAACAACAAATTACCTAGCCCTTTTAATTTTAGTTAAATTCACTCCCTTGAATACTTTTAAAACATAATGAGATTTCAATCTGGATCGCTTTCTTTGTAATTTTCACTATTTATACACCGATCAATTAGTTTTTTTTGTCATAATCACAACCAATAGAAACACTTTGTGAGTTTTCAGTTTTAACATAAAATCAAAATAAAATCGTTACGACTGATCTAAAGTGACCTTGTAGATTCGCCACGCTGGCTGCGCCGTGTAATGCTGCACTTGCACTCGCCACTGCGTCGCCATCGTGCCGCCATTGCATGCATCACCGCTTGCCTGCGCTGCTAGTTGCTTTGCTCAGCTCCACAACTGTTGCCGCTGCAGTTGCACCACTGTCGCCGCTGCAGTTGCACCACTGTTGTCTGGTGAATCACCACGTTGGACGTTTGGATTGCATCCCACTTCTGATAAAGGCACTTCCGTACCTTCGTCAGGATTATACAACTTGCGCGGGTATTTAGGACAGATATTTTAGAAATAACGGTCATATATCACAAATCACAACGTTTTATTCACTAGACCAATCACAGAAATCAATTTCAGTGCACTTTGAGTTAGATTAAAGCGGATTTAAATCGGACGTCGACGATCCGTCCCTTACGTTCTTACACGTGGCGCGTCTCCTTACAAACTGACACTTCCCGCCAACCGCCATATTGGCCCGCCACTGTCAAAACGTAAGGACGTTCCGTCAGAGCACAATCTACTCTCGTCCGTGCAATGACAGCCGGCTTCCACTGTCAATGCAGTATAATTTCACTCTTTGAAACTAGATGGCGCTACGGTTGCGCCGTCATATGGTACAGAATAAACTGACAACAAACAAACTTTTGTTTACCACAGAGCACAATGGCGCCATCTGCAAAAAGTTTTGCGTATGACCTCCCATTATTAAGTACCTACTTTTGAATCGTCTATATTTCCCTACCACCCGTTCCAGACTTTTTTATCTGACAAAGAAGAACCTTGAACTGAACTGAACAGACACGTTCTGGGTTAGCTCACTCCATCTTAGATCCGGTCTTGGCTCTCATCTCAGGCTATATCAAACTATTTAAAATAAAATAAAATGTTGCAGGTCATTTTGTTACACTCATCAAAACGTTATATTACATGGAAGTGCGTTTAAATTTCACAAAGGACTGTATTTAGCCGTTCCCACTTCATGAACTAAATGCTGCCCGGAAGCTTCATAAAGCTAACGATGTCTGTCTAATTGTTTGGAAGTGTCCCGGAATTCCCGGGCTCAGGAAGGTTGACAAGCGCCTGTTATATCTTTTTTATTTCCTTCCACCATTTAATGTTATGAGATGATATTTCATCGTACGTGGTATACGCTCAACACTCAGAAGAAACCATTGAGGTGGTTGAGTTTTATTTTTTTAGAACTAGTTGTGGAAAAGTAGTTTGAAAGTATTTACACATTTTTCAAGTTGTACGAGTAAATTCAATGAATGCTCAAATATTTTCATTTGTATTTTTTTTCTAATATCTTAGTATTAGTGAATTATTAAGTAGGGACCTTACATAGATGTATGAGATTGATAAGACGATTACATGCTTCGATATATTACTTTGGCTAGGTTAGCTGTTCTGTTATACTGCCACGCATAATAAACCAAGCAATTTATTTGTAACAGTTTAAATTACCGCTAATTATTATTACAGGTAAGCCATGAAAGACATTTTCAAAGCCAAAGTCAAATACAGTCAACATAAACTTATACTTATTGACTTGATTATTTTCATTGCGGTTATTCATTTACCTATAATATGTAGTATGTGCAAAAAAAACATAATTGAAATGTATGAAATATCGTTGACAAATACATAGGTAAGGTTCAAAATATCTGAAATGCAAGCTTATGCTACAATAAAATGCAAATTCGGACATTAAGCGGAGCGTCCCCGGGGTGTCGGCGCGACACCCTGTTTATGAATAATGGCTTTCGTTACATTTACAATAAACTCATTACTTTTCCTAAACTTGCCCGAGAGTCTTATTAAAAACTTTTACGCCTTCACGATTTAAGATGTTTACATTGGGCGCTACAAAAATCCATTGAAATCTCGACCTAATAATCAAAATGGATTTTTTTCACATGGTTGAATCCTTATTGTTAAAAATATTGACTCTTCGCTTTGATAAAAAAATATTGTGAATTATTTTAACAATTGTTAATTTTTTTTTTTTTTTTAAATACAAAGGATATCAAAGCAAAGCATGTCAAAGCGAAGAGTCAGGATCTGATAATATTTTTAACAATTATTGTTAATTATTGATAATATTTTTAACAATTAAGTATTGTTAAAAATATTATATATCTTTCCTGAAAAAATACAAAGGCTATCACAGCAAAGAGTCAGGAAAGATAATATTGTTAACAATTACTGTTAAAAATACAAAGAATTTAATCAACAATTCTCTATAGGTACTTTTTATCAAAGCGAAGAGTCAGTCAGTTCAGTATAGACTCATTTATTTCCAGACCAAAGAGACAGCGAAGGATTACGGAATAAAGGACATTTATCCTGGAATTCCAATAACAAGTTAAAAATATAAATGTATCAGAACAAGATAAAAAGAAACATCAATAATTGGAAGGAGATGGATGACTTCGAATGTCGCGTCTGTACGCTTCCTTAATAAATTGAAACGATTCAATTTGTAGCTTATTAATCTTTCTTGTTTACATTATTCATGTAATTTGGGTACATAATTCAGAAAGTCTGAGTTTTAACTTTGAATATCAAACAGTCATAGGTATCACGATTTACTTAATTAGTATTGTTCAGAAGTTAAACAAAATGTTTGTACTTGTGATAATTATAATTTCGTTCATATCATATTATTCTCCTTTTGGGCAACTCATGTCACTCAAACCAAGCATTCATTGCACAAAAACAATGCATTCGAGCTATTTGCAACATTGATACCCGGACATCCGGTAGGCCATTCTTCAAACAGCATAAGTTATACCATGCATGTACATTTACGAACTAAGTGTATTTGCTAAAACTAATCCCCACTTATTTACAAGGAAAAAGGAACACAGTAATTTCAATACTAGATACCCTAATAAATTAGTTCTTCCTATAAAAACAACAGCTCTTTACAGCAAAAACGCGTATTGTATGTCTATAAGCATATACAATAGGTTGCCTGATGATCTCAAGATTTTACCTTTAAATGCTTTCAAAAACAAACTGAAGAGTTGGTTGGTTGAGAACTGTTTTTATTCACAGACGACGGTAATGACACACACTGATTTGTAATGTTTATATTGCTTCTGAAGTAAATAATAATAAATAATGTGATTTATTATATTTGCATGCCAGTATCTGGAGAAAAGTGTACGGCTTCATATACATTGTAACATCTTCTATACTTACCACTTTTTAAGCAAATAAAGAAATATTCTATTCTATTCGATTCTAAGTTTCCAACTGATGGCAAACACAAAGTCAACCAATAAAGAAATTAAAAGTAAATACAAAACTTAACTCAAATATAATGTTTAGAAGTGACGTAACAAATGTTTGATTTTCCAATCCAGTTTTTTTAATCGGTCTGCATTAATCATCGTAAAAATAAAACAAAATATAAGTTTAATACTTATATTGCCAAAGAAACTAAAACAAGTTCAGTCAGTGTTCTTTTAGATGCTTACATTGTTAAAATTATGTCTTTTAAACAAGCTAAAGACGGAATCATCTCAAATCACGAATATTTTTTTTTATGTGATCAGAATTTTCAGCTTTTGTCACCGTTTTCACAGACTCAAATCTCAATTGTAAAACTGACGCCGTGGGTGTTGCAACGCGGCTTTACAATTTAAATTGGAGGGATTCATGAATGTGCATGCGTGTGTACTCCGATGAATTCTAAACTGTATTATAAATGACAAACAGTTTTCAATTACAAGAGCTTCAGGTACTTTGTCCACGTGTAAAATGAAACATTTACCTAATAAATTTCAGATATGAAAAACGGGATTTCCGTTTGTTTATAAAGAAAAGGAAAAGGAAAAATAGTTTCCATAGTAGTAATTATTTTTTGTACTAGAACTGTAGGTTACTATCGTAGAGTGCTGTATTTACTATTCTAAGCTATCATGCTAGAAAATCAAGAATTTCTTGGTTTAGGTAGGTAATGCATAAACTTAATAAATCCAAAAGGTGCGAATGTTTGTCGGTTTTTTTTTGCAAAAAAAAAACTTGCTATTGTCGAAACATCTATTGTTGAGTGTAATGAAGAAAGTTGCATTTCGATGGCTGTCGCGGTGGAATTTCCAAAAGAAACAAGGGGACATTTTTAGGGTTCTTCCGCTGAGGCAATATCAAGGGAAAACTACAATTTGAAATAAAACACTTTTAACGGATACTAGCGCGGTTTTATTGAAAGTACTTTGGTAATTAGTTGGTATTTGGTTTGATTTTTGGTTTTCCCGACGTTTCGGCACCTTTGCAGCTGCCGTGGTCACGGGGGACTGAAGCTACTTGTGAGCCTACCCTCAAGAGATGAATTTTTTAAGACGTTCAGAAATTAAAATTTAGCAAATTTTTTAATTGGTTTAAGTTTTGTTTAACCCTCAGTCATGAAGATACAACCATGACGAGGAAGAAGAATTTTGTTTTACGTTCATTTTATACGAAACGAAACGCCCGGCGGTAGGTATTTGCCACACGCCACACGCCACACACACACCACATGGTTGGTTATATGAAAGGCGGCGTTTGTGGCTGTGGTTAGTGGCCCGTGTGCGTTGACAGTTAATTACAATTCATTTCTACGTCACTCTTAGTAAGTCATAGTTCTCAAATTCATTTTGACTTAGTTAATCGGTTATCTTCACAAACATTTGCCAGGGAACCTTATCTTTTGATATCGCACTGGTTCTTGTTGATTTTTTCTTATTAAGGCGAGGCACATTCACGGCTGATTTGTGTCGGTGTTTGTATTCTCCCGACGGTAGGTATTGTTTATTCGGGGGAAAGTTTTAATTATTTGCGTTTGATGTCCGTCTGCCTATTGATTCGCATTGGAAAATAATTGGCTTCGGAATCATGTACCTACATTTCGTTACATTTTGTTCCACCTTCATTTATATTTCTTATCGTTGATAAAATGTTTGTTTTGCTGCATTTAACATTACCCAGACTTGGGTTTTTTTTTTTTAAATCCACACTTTAATTGTAGTAAAAACATTAGATTCTTAATTACTTAATTACATATTTTTTTACGATCACATGCACACCTAGTAATGCATTTAAGTATATGCAAGCAAGGTAACACATCGACGCTTAAGGCGGTTGTATGACCGAAAGTGGCACCCTCAGAGGTTTTTATTTAATAAGTTATTAATAGAAAAAGATTTTAATAATGTTTATCGTGGAGATTTTAGGGCCCATGGTCAAGTATTTTTAGAAGGTATCACTACATGCCCTCGTAGTCATTCGTAGAAGTAGATAGCAAATTTGTCAAAAACGGCCACTTTTAGCAGTTTTGCTATCTACTTCTAGCAGTGACTACGAGGGAATGTAACGATACCGTCTAAAAATATTAGAATTGTAGGCCCTAAAATCTCCACGATAAACATTTTTAAGATTGTGTATAAGAGTTATAATAATAAATATAATTCACCGCGGCGCCACTTTCGCTCAGGGTACCACCTTAAGATCCAAGACCATTTATCTACAAAAAGTCGACTTCACAGGAGACGAAAAAAAACGAAAAAAAGTTTTTTTTTCTTCAAACAAAAGCTTAATTTGTTCTGAAAGTACTGTAGATAGCTGGTATTTAGTTAAAATTAGTTACTTAGGTAGTATTCGTATTTTCTCATAACTCCTTATTTAATGCGAATTTAAGGTAACTGATAAAAGGAAGCGATGCGTAAATCAACCATAAAAATAACTGTATTAAAAAGTAAAAATCGCCAAAAGTGTAGATAGATGGTCTTGGTTCTTAAGCGTCGACATGATTTTTAGGTAAGTAATGAGGTATTTACATGGAGCGACTTGGCAGGCGGGCAGGCGACTTTAAAGGCGACTAGGCAATTAGCGCTTTTTATCGACAATCGTTTGTAAAATATAATTGCAAACCTTAATTCAATGAGGTAGCGATTCGATTTTACATGCGATTGTCGATAAAAAGCGCTAATTGACTAAATTTGCCTTCCTAGTTGCCTGACAAGTCGACTCGTGTAAATACCACATTATGCAAGAAATTAATATATTTATACAAAATACGATGTGTAAATAAAAAGCTCGTGCAAAACTAATAACGATCGGCGCAGACTGAAAACAAGTAGGTACTAAGTATACCTACTACCTATCTACTCGTGTCGTCACGTGCGAGCCCGGCGCCGCTCTGCGGTTGTATCGGAAATTGAACAATCCTCCCGCTAACTTCGTTCTACAACTTTTGTTTGGAACCAGCAGCCCAATCGCGGTAATTCTGAACGATAAAACAAAAAACGTTACGTTGTCATTTAGGTTATATAATTACCTAAAAATCTTTGGTTTAGCTTCATAATTTTCACTTAAATTGTCCCAGATTGTAATCCTAGACTCCTTAGGCAGAGTATTCAACAATTTTAACAAAACTAAAGCGAGTATTTTTCTTAACGAAACTGAAACGGTAACGATTTAGTTTTTGTTTTATTGGCTGTGGTTAGTGGCCCGTGTGCGTTGACAGTTAATTACAATTCATTTCTACGTCACTCTTAGTAAGTCATAGTTCTCAAATTCATTTTGACTTAGTTAATCGGTTATCTTCACAAACATTTGCCAGGGAACCTTATCTTCTGATATCGCACTGGTTCTTGTTGATTTTTTCTTATTAAGGCGAGGCACATTCACGGCTGATTTGTGTCGGTGTTTGTATTCTCCCGACGGTAGGTATTGTTTATTCGGGGGAAAGTTTTAATTATTTGCGTTTGATGTCCGTCTGCCTATTGATTCGCATTGGAAAATAATTGGCTTCGGAATCATGTACCTACATTTCGTTACATTTTGTTTTACCTTCATTTATATTTCTTATCGTTGATAAAATGTTTGTTTTGCTGCATTTAACATTACCCAGACTTGGGTTTTTTTTTAAATCCACACTTTAATTGTAGTAAAAACATTAGATTCTTAATTACTTAATTACATATTTTTTTACGATCACATGCACACCTAGTAATGCATTTAAGTATATGCAAGCAAGGTAACACATCGACGCTTAAGGCGGTTGTATGACCGAAAGTGGCACCCTCAGAGGTTTTTATTTAATAAGTTATTAATAGAAAAAGATTTTAATAATGTTTATCGTGGAGATTTTAGGGCCCATGGTCAAGTATTTTTAGAAGGTATCACTACATGCCCTCGTAGTCATTCGTAGAAGTAGATAGCAAATTTGTCAAAAACGGCCACTTTTAGCAGTTTTGCTATCTACTTCTAGCAGTGACTACGAGGGAATGTAACGATACCGTCTAAAAATATTAGAATTGTAGGCCCTAAAATCTCCACGATAAACATTTTTAAGATTGTGTATAAGAGTTATAATAATAAATATAATTCACCGCGGCGCCACTTTCGCTCAGGGTACCACCTTAAGATCCAAGACCATTTATCTACAAAAAGTCGACTTCACAGGAGACGAAAAAAAAACGAAAAAAAGTTTTTTTTTCTTCAAACAAAAGCTTAATTTGTTCTGAAAGTACTGTAGATAGCTGGTATTTAGTTAAAATTAGTTACTTAGGTAGTATTCGTATTTTCTCATAACTCCTTATTTAATGCGAATTTAAGGTAACTGATAAAAGGAAGCGATGCGTAAATCAACCATAAAAATAACTGTATTAAAAAGTAAAAATCGCCAAAAGTGTAGATAGATGGTCTTGGTTCTTAAGCGTCGACATGATTTTTAGGTAAGTAATGAGGTATTTACATGGAGCGACTTGGCAGGCGGGCAGGCGACTTTAAAGGCGACTAGTCAATTAGCGCTTTTTATCGACAATCGTTTGTAAAATATAATTGCAAACCTTAATTCAATGAGGTAGCGATTCGATTTTACATGCGATTGTCGATAAAAAGCGCTAATTGACTAAATTTGCCTTCCTAGTTGCCTGACAAGTCGACTCGTGTAAATACCACATTATGCAAGAAATTAATATATTTATACAAAATACGATGTGTAAATAAAAAGCTCGTGCAAAACTAATAACGATCGGCGCAGACTGAAAACAAGTAGGTACTAAGTATACCTACTACCTATCAACTCGTGACGTCACGTGCGAGCCCGGCGCCGCTCTGCGGTTGTATCGGAAATTGAACAATCCTCCCGCTAACTTCGTTCTACAACTTTTGTTTGGAACCAGCAGCCCAATCGCGGTAATTCTGAACGATAAAACAAAAAACGTTACGTTGTCATTTAGGTTATATAATTACCTAAAAATCTTTGGTTTAGCTTCATAATTTTCACTTAAATTGTCCCAGATTGTAATCCTAGACTCCTTAGGCAGAGTATTCAACAATTTTAACAAAACTAAAGCGAGTATTTTTCTTAACGAAACTGAAACGGTAACGATTTAGTTTTTGTTTTATCGTTGAAAATTAGCGCGATTAGGCCCCAGTTCAGTGGCTGACTGACTGAAACGAATCCACAAGTTTTTAATTCGATTCTAGACACAGTTAAGTTATAGTCTGTGAGAAACAAAGGAGCATCATCACATTGCCCTCTTTGCACAGTACTTTTTGTATTGTCAGGTAGGTAGGTACCTCATTGCCAGATATTTTGTTTTTTTGTCATATTTTGACTACGATTATGCAGCCAGTGTTTTTTTTCTTGATACAAAATATTAACAGAAACAACCTTCGATCATCTTAGGTATCTGATCGAAGGAAACAACATTCAATGCTTAGACGAAGTTCCATAATAACTTTATACAAATTCTGATCCATCTATAAAAAAACAAAATATAAGTATATGTGCCCTAAATCAATAAATCAAACGAAATTGAAAGCAATAAACACCTTAAGCTAAATCAGTTGCATATTTGACTCATAATTTCCTTAATGTTTGACTCCACTTTCAGACGGTTTGTTTAGAAAGTTTTAAAGAACTCCAAGGCGCACTCGAACTCCAATGGGCAATTTGCTCAATTTGTTCTAAAGTTTTAATGATCTATTTGTGAGGGTGGAGTTCACCTAATTGCTTTTGAAATGATTTCTAGAGACTTGTAGACAATTTACTTTTGAAAAGGTCCCTAAATATTTGATGACCACTGTGGTCAAGTGGCTCGTATATTGGATTTCAAGGTGTCGCCACCTCAAAGGTCCTGGGTTCGATCCCCGGCTGGATCAAGGTAGAAAACTTACTTTTCTATACTGTCTTAGGTCTGGATGTTTGTGATATCACCGTTTATCTCTGATTTCCATAATATAAAGTGCATTAGCTATTTACTTTGAAATCGTAGCAATGTCTTATGATGTTGTCCAATATTTTTTAATTATTATTATAAATGTTTTTATTTTGTTTTTTTGCATTCCAAGAAGAGAAAACTAAGATCTATTATTTAAAAAACAAAATCTGTTTGAATTTGTCAAACCTCTAAACATTTAAACACTTGATACTGGCAAAAATTACTCCCTAAAGAGGAGAGTAGATTGACATACCAAAAATAAGAAAAAGAATGTCTTTGACAAATGACAGCAAATGACATAAAAATACTTTTTTTATTTTGCTGTTTGTCAAGTAAAGTTGGACAGGCTAAGGAAACCTCATGCTGTAACACAAAAATACTACTTAGGTATCGTCTAACGCGTTGGGCGCTTCCTATTCGAGGTCATAAAGTTAGGAATGTCCTAAGTGGATTTAGGAATGGCAAGCAAATTTTTTGCTAGGAGTAGCATAAACAAGTTAGGCAAGAACTTAGGCGATTATTAAGTTTAGTGCAAATGGGCATAAAACTCATAAGAGTTCTAAGAGTCTCTAAGAGTTTTCTCTCTCTCAAAAATACGCAGTGACCAATTTTTCATTACCATTAACTGCCCTGCCCATTACTCTGCTTTAGTCAAAACCAACTGAGTACATGACAAACAGATGTCTGATACACATTAGTTAAACGGCTTTCGAATGTATACAGCAACTTGGATGTTAGTTCATTTACATTTCGATAACAAGCGCATGGTCACCGTCGACGCGACGGTAGGAAATAGAAATGTCCAGCGCATATCTGAGGTCTAAGAAAACAAAACTGGAGATATCTAACATTTACAGATAATGTAGCAGAATTCCTTTGAAATCCCTAAAATTAATCTATGAACTTTTTGCAATCCTCCCTATTGAAATCATATTTGAGATTGGCGGAATTTTTAACCATTAAAATGGTGACACATCCTCCCACATCTTCCCTCACATCTTCAACTCGTTTCAAATTGGACTTTGAGATCAATATTATGTTATAATATGTATTCCATCGGTGAGGACCTGTAATTGGCTTTCAAGTGTTATATTAGCTTACTACTGTATTAAGTTTAGCTGTTGGTCTTCCGAATAATTAAAAAAAATAAAATTAAAAAAAAAAAAAATGTTGTGTATGATTCGTAAATTCATTTCAAGATTTGGGAAACGAAACATATTTTAGAGACATGAGTAATGTGGAACGTATGTGTAACATACAATCTTGCCTTTTTAGGTCTCCTGTTGAAGCTTTGTAGCTCATGTCATGAGGAGGGCGATATCCGCTCCTCTGTTATGAATTTTCATTTAACTCGTACCGTACATTTCAATATTGTCGTAGATTTGTATGGAAAGGGTGTGTCGACATGTAGTGGTTACGAACAAACTATGGCGTGATATCATAATAACGAATACAATGTTTTGTTTAAAGCGAAAATAAAATAAAATGAGCTTAAAATTAAATTAATTTCACCGTCGTATGTAACAAGAAATGTAGTCAAGCTCCCTAATTCATAAAAAGTATGCACTTCGTAGTGTTTTGTTGTTATTCAAATATAGCTTTTAATTTTCGAATAGGATAGACAAAAGACGACCTTGCTATTTAATTTTCTACAACTCTTTAAACGGTAAGGTATGGTAAGGTAAGTTAGTACCAATAAAGACGAGTCCTTGTATTTAAAGTGAGGCAAAAAATACAAAATGGGACAGTTTTAAGATTTATATTCTTCAGACATTACCTAATCGTATTCTTATCTAATCCCCTACTAGAGGTAGGGAAATTTGATCTTTTTCGTTCGATACGATTAGGTGTATGAATGAAGGATAAAAATTTGAAAACTGAGCCATTTTGGCTCTGTCTCCCTTTTGGCAGTTAGCTTTGTAGGGAACTATCGTTCTAGGTTGTTATTATTCCAAGCCTTTAACAAAATAAACCTGTCATTTATTTGAGTTTACTTGTTTACTCTTTTTTCGGAACGAAATATTATTTCTCACGACATGTCCTAGATATTGCAAATGAGAAAAAAAGCACTTTCTGCCACAGTAGCCCCGTTAATCACTGCTGGAAGGGAACTGGAGACCTTCGTTATGGCCCCCGTCACGCAATGAACAGTATTTATTCTTTGTTTAAGTTGTTTTATAACCTTCCTTTGTCTTTGGAGATAAGTTTACTATTATGATTTAAATAAAAGCTTTTAAGTCTCTTTAGTGTTAAACGGCCTTACCACAAAAGATTTTAAAACACTGTTTAATTTAGAACACTGTTTAAATGTGATGCGTCTCTTTCAAACAATATTGTCAAAAGAGTGACAGCATAACATTAAAAACCTTGTTGACCAGTGTTTTAAAATCGTTTGTGGTAAGGCCGACAATTTTTAGGTGATAGTGTTTTCTTTTTTCACATTTCATGTTAGATCTCACTTAATTTTGAACAGATATAAATAAAAGAGATTTTGTTATGTTTTTATTCGTAACCTTAATCTTTGAGAGCTGCAAAAGTGCTGAAACGTCAGGAAATTAAAAACCAAATAGTCGCGGAGGTCTTAAGGTAGACTTCGGAGCAATGCTGCTTGCAGCTTGCGGCTTGCGGCCTACACTGCCATGCGGCTGTACTTTGAGTTACAGGAGTGTATGGAACCCTTTCCAAGCGATGCGTCAGGACCTTAGCGAGGCGGTGCTGGTTCCATCATCATCATATCAACCGCACGACACCCACTGCTGGGTATAGGCCTCCCCCAAGGATCTCCACGACGATCGTTCCTGCGCTGCCTGCATCCAGCGGCGCACCGCGACCTTCACCAGGTCGTCGGTCCACCTTGTCGGGGGCCTACCCACGGAGCGTCGTCCGGTGCGCGCGAGCCATTCCAGAACCATTCCGCCCCAACGGCCATAGGTTCTTCTCTCTATGTGTCCAGCCCACTGCCACTTCATCTGAGCGATCCTCCGAGCGATGTCGGTTACTGGCTGGTTCCTTACACTCCTATGATTTCAAAGTACAGCCGCATGGCCGCAAGTGACATATTATGTCGCATGACGCAAAGCGCATTGCTCCGAAATCTACCGAAAAAACCTTTGATTATCAAGGGTTAAGGTTAATTTATTAATTTAATTTTTATCTTAATATTTAGTAGGATGATGTTGATGGATGTAGTCGTCTAGAATCCATCCATCAACATCTGGTTGATGGATGCAGGTACAGATGCCTTACCTTCATGTAGGATCCTCCGCTTCTCTCTTCGCAGTGTCGTCTGACGTATCGTTGGCACACATTAGACATTTTACACTGAAACAATATACAATAATTAATTTATTATGATTCTGGTACGCAATTAGGTACCTACACTACCTATCTGCAATTAAATAGTGAATGATTGGTACAACTTTTACCCTTTTGGGACGACACCCATGCCGCTTGCATGGCTTGGCACATAATACATAATAGTATACAAGTGCCGTTATCCACCACCACCACCAGCCATTTTTGATGTCCCCACTGCTGGGGCACAGACCTTCCTTATGGATGGTAAGGAGGATGGGCCATAACCCACCACGCGGGCCCAATGCTGATTGGTGGGTGTTGACGACTGCAAATGCAGCCGGGACCAACGGCTTAACGTGCCTTCCGAAGCACGGAGGAGCACGAGATAATAAATTTTTGGTCACCCATCCCATGACCGACCCATGCGAACGTTGCTTAACTTCCGCAATCGCTGGGCCAGGCGCTAAACCACTGCGCCACCGAGCTCCTCGAAAAATTTAAATTTTAAGCTTATTATTGTTTTAGTTATTACATGTTTTTGTAACTGGCCTATAAATAGGAAACACATTCAACAAGACTGTCCTATCTAAAATCAAAAGAATATAATTATGATAATGCTGATGATGAATAATTTTATTTTAGTTAGCAATTTATAAATAACAATAAAAATAAAATTGTATGAGTTATATTACTTCTCTATACACGATAATTGATAAAATCAACATTTTGACATGTCAGAAATGGTCATCCTTTTTCGGCTCGGCCGAGAATCGAATGTGGTAGATAGGGACCGTCAAACTGATCAACTTTTATTGTGGCACCAACTCTGAAATCGCCAAAAAGCTCAGCCGTTTCATACAAAAATTAATAACGAAAATATCAAAATGTGGGAAACAGCTCATTTTTTTCGTGATTTCAGAGTTGGCCCCATAGTTAAAGTTGTTCAGTTCGATGATCCCTATCCGAGGCCTATTAGTTCATTGGTTTTCCACAAGAAGTTTTTTATTTTAATTGCCAGGTTTTAATAGTAGTTTGTTACACAAGGGACGTAAGAGAGCTATTACAGAACAAGATCCAATTTGGCGCCCATGCGAGCGTAGCTCGCAAAGGGCGCTACGGATCGAGTGCACCCGAGATATTTAGACGCACGAGCGAGCGAAGCGAGCGAGGGCGAATACAGTTCGAGGGTGTAATAGCTACTTACAACCGAGGTAAGCATACTACTTTACATCATTCATGCGAGGTAAATATAATAAAAAAAAAGATAAAAAAAAAAAAAAAAAAAAAAAATCTTATCATTTTATGAAAAAAAATATTGTTTGACCAAGGAGTTATGCATGGCTTGAACTGAAATGAAATACCGCTAATTTCATTGTAGTTTTTTTTTCAGTAAAAAGTTTCGTCAGTTTATAAATAAGAAAAAAGATTGGTTCACTAAGGAGTTTTAAATGCTTGAATAGGGATGTTGACTAATGAATAAAATAACGAAATACTAATAAAAATCGTAAACATATTAAACTTTTAGAGTAGCTTGTATACCTCTTGGTTTTATATATTGCATATTATTTGTTTTATGACCCTTCAAAGTTGGATGGACAAGTCCATTTAAAAAGTGTAAAATTTATTAAAATAAATGATACCTTTAATAATTCCGTAAAATGTATAGCAAATTTGTCGAAGAAACCATTTTGATAAACACAATATTTAATATAGCTGCTGAACAAATTTCCTATGCGTTGCATACAAACTAGCACGGCGTGACGTCATAACGTGCAAGCCAATAGTATGGAGCGTTTTTGATCGAGTCCATTTGTGCGCATTTCACACTGTGATATCTCGGGCAGTTTTCATGCTAGCGAATTAATTCTTTTACCAATGTTTCTTTTTTTGAGAGGTAATTTATGTAACATAAAATAAAAAAAATAGTCAACATCCCTATTGTAAAGTGTACTTTACAATTAAAGCATTCACCATGCTTGACTTGTAAAGTGATTTGAAAATGGAACGTTCTATCTAAACAATGCACTGTGTTGCACATGTCAACTTACACAGCCTCATACTATATTAGTAAATGCTAGTTACCGAGTAGTATGATGTAAATAAGTAAATGTAACAGGAACTAAAAACTATTCACTGACTCAGTACAAGACGTTGCACTTTCTCTTGGTTCTACGGAAGTCCTAATTATAGTCGATTGTTTGTTTAACACCCGTAACATTTGAACCTCCATGAACTTATTCTATCTACTCGTGTCGTCAATAATCTATTTCAAAATAAATTCAGCGTTATCTTTCTTTGGTAAATGTAGTGCACCTAACTGATTCCTTTTAATTTATCTACTTTAACAGTCATTTTTCAATCCTCAAATCCTTAATGTTTGGAATGCGAAGCGATAACGGAGATCTGCAAAATGCAAAATGTTATTGAAAGTGAAAGTGAAATAAGCTTTATTCAAATAAACTTAATTATTAAGTACTTTTGAATCGTCTATATTTTCCTACCACCCGTTCCAGACTTTTTTAGCTGACAAGAAGAACGGGCGCTAGAAACTTATCAGCTGTAGGTAGGTACTGTACAACTTATTTAAATAGTTAGCTACGAACATTATGCAGCTTTAATAAAATACTTTGTAACAAAACACTTTTACAGATTATAACGCGTAAGTAAGTAGATATATTAAGTATAAATTAAGGTTCAACATGATTTAGTATTATTTAGTTTGGATTTCCAACAAGTTTCCTGTGACCACGGCCCCTGTGAAAGTGTAGAAATGTCGGGAAATCCAAATCCAGAAATACTTAATTCTAAAACAACACCAAAAATCGCACTCGGTGCATGCATAGATTTTGTATTAGACCACGCACACTTTTAGAATTACTTTTTTTCTAATAGTATGCGTGGTCTAATTCAAAATATATGCACCGTGCGAGTGCCTTGCAGCGACGGCGACGCGACCGTCAGAATTTTTCTGACAGAAATAAATAAATAAATGCTTGGACATTTTCACACAGCGCCATCTAGCCCCAAACTAAGCAAAGCTTGTAATATGGGTGCTAGACAACTGATATACCATTATATAATTTTTAAATATACTTACTTATTGTACATAGTAACATCCAGACCCGTCACAGAAATTAAAATTCATCATTTCAATTTCTGCCCGGCCGGGAATCGAACCCGGGACCTCTTGCGTGGTAGGCGGCATGTTGACCACTGCACCACTCAGGTCGTCAAAAGAATCCTACCTGAGGCCGCAATAAAAATATACTCGTAACGTAATAAGTGTTTTATTTCAATGAATAGTACCTACGCGCGGAATCCTTAGAAGTGAAAATAATTACGAACGAAAGTGTAAATAAAACGAACCGTTGCATTCGTGAAAAATCGTGAAAAATCCAAATAACGCGTAGGAAACGTCCACCTGTCGCATTCGTCTGTATGTGTATCCATCCGGTTCGCACGATCGCAAGGAATGGAAGGTCACTGGCAGTAGAGTGAGTAGGGCATGGTCGGTCATACCGTCTCTTTCACACAATGCTTGCTGCGTGAAAGAGATGGCATGCGGCACCGCACGTTTTTTAGTCGATCCGCAACCGAACGAGGGGCGTCCATTCTCCGAGTGTATTTTACAACGCGTACACGTTAACAAAATGGCGGAGGAGTTATTAATAGATACTGAGTTACTGATATCATTGGTAGAAAATCGGCCAGTGTTGTGGGACAAACATTTCGAACTGTATAAAAACCGTGTTCATACTCAAACAGCTTGGAATGAAATTATGATGGCAATAGATCCCGAGTTTGAAGCAAGAGATAAGAGCGCCAAACTCGTCAACAGTATGTATTATTTGTATTACCTATTACTTATTACATTACGACTTGCGTGTTACTCATCTCGTAAGTGAAACATCTATATCGGGTGTTAGTAAAATATAGACGATTCAAAAGTGCTTAATTATTAAGTTTATTTGAATAAAGATATTTTGACTTTTGACTTAACATTATTCTAATAAAGTTTTGCCCGCAAAAGTTCTTGATTCTTGTCTTGATTTGATCACTTGACCCAAAACAATATAAAAATTAATGATTGTTTTTTGTCCTACTATACCTACTTAGAATAATAACTACTATAGCGTCCCTGTGCAAGTTCTTTTGTGGTAATTTAAGTATGACAGTCAAACTGGATTTGTTTCAGAATTCGAATTTATTTAAATGTGAAAAAAATATTTAGCGCCACCGCTCACGGGCGCTTAATCGCCGAGCGATTTTTTGTAGCCCAGAATAGAACATATGGAGTTCAATACGTAAACGCCCACGAGCTACAAAAAGTAGCTCACACATAGCTCGGCGACTAATCGCCCACGAAATGACACTGACAAGAGTGACAAGCGGCTTTAACCCTAAAAGACACCACAATTTTTTTCGCTGGCTGACATAATTATTTTTGTAATGGTAGAGTTTGCAATAAAAAGTAAGAGAATTATTATTACATGATATGCTTACCAATTTATATAATTCTTGAATTTGCGCCTATAAAGTAAATGCAGAATTTTTGTTCTTCACACTATTTTGACGATAAAAGGATCTGTACCCTTAGCACGAACAGCTATCAAAAAAATAATCATTCGATAGATAAATTTTGTATTGGAAATTTGTACAACGCCATCTATCGCCGATAAGCGAAATGAAATTTTCCATAGAGAATTGTCTATCGAGTAATTTTACGTGCGTTTTTTTTCTCGATAGCTGTTCGTGCTAAGGGTACTGAAGACATTTGAATCGTATACATTGTTTGCTTCATTTGTGAAAAGTATATAATTACTGACATAAATAAATCATAAACTTTATTTTATAGAGCTTAGCAATAATAAAAGTGATTGTTCTATAATATTATTACCGGGTGCCTTTTAGGGTTAACCTACGTCAGCGACTAAAAAGCGCCGTGATTGTCGCCGCGTTTATCGCAGCGATATCGCCGCGATTAACGCCGCGCTTATCGCAGCTACAAAATAGCGCCCGTCAGCGGTAAGCATCATTGATCTTTTTAATAAAAGAGTCCATTATGTAATTTATAATAAATTAAATAGTGCTAACCCTGATCAGCCTACACGTTACTTACAGATTTTAAATAACTTAAATTGTTCTAGAGATAATACATGAGCGCAATGTGATATGTCAAACTGAGATCCGGCGCGGAGCGACTCCAGTGTTGCCACCCTCTGATATTGATTTTCCCCGGACTCCTTGTGGAATTACCTTAAATTGGGCTCTTTACAAAATATTTTACCCTAAACATTCATTCTAAAAAGAAACACAATTTGAAGCAAATTTATTAACTATTTTAAAGATTTTCTATAATTTAACTACTTAATCTTAATACATACATCCATTGTTTAGGTTTCAAATTCGACATGACTGTAGAAAAAAACACTGAAGAGTCAAACTTTTCAGTGGGTTTTTCTTAAATTATCATACAAAGTCACTCGAAATTTTTCCCCTAAAAATTACCCCAAATAATTTTATACCATAAAAATTACCCTAAACGTGTAAAAATACCCAAAATTTAGGGTAAAATACCCTAAGGTGTGGACACTGAGCGACTCCGACGCACGCACCTTTCCCACGATCGTTGACGTAGGACGTGAATTCGTGCACGAATACAAACCGGGGTGCCTGTGCGCCGAGGGTTACCAACTTATTGTACAGTCAGCGATAGGGTACCCGCATAAAGAAAGCAGGTACTGGTCGGTACAGGTCTGTACCGATCGGTACAGGTAAAGTTGCCAATCCTTTTCTATGGGAGGCCGCATAAAGAAAACAGGTTGTCGGTACCGATTTACGCATACATCAGACCTCCTAGGTGATTGCGTAAAGTCAATCGTATTCATTTGACAGTTCATATTGTATCATAATTTATGTCATCCCATACAAATTGCAGCCGATGGAATACGATATGAACTGTCAAATGAATACGATTACCTTACGCAATTCCACTTTAGACTTTTTAATAAATTGCCAACTGAATTAAAAAATATTTCAAACGTTAATGTTTTTAAATCCAGACTGAGGTCCTATCTACTGGAGAAAAATTTCTATAGTATAGAAGATTATGTCAACTCAGTTTTTTTAATTTTGTATACAATTTGCCCTGTAGCCAATGTATAATAATAATAATTTAGTTGAATTCAATGTTTAATGATGAGAATATCTTATTTTTTATTATTTTATTGTTTGTTGTGATATAATTTGTTATTTTATGTACCTAAATTTCCGACACAATGTATTATTGTTTTAATGGAATAAATAACTTATGAACTTATGAACCCCTGTACCGACCAGTACCGACCTGTAACCTGCTCTTTTTATGCGGGCACCCATACGCTGGGCTTTCGCGACAGGGTAATCATATTATTTAATCAATTTTATACATAAACATGAAGATATTAAGGTTCAAAATAAATTGCAGATTTTTGACAGTGTCGTATAGCTGCTGACTGTACAATAAATGAAGTGAGAAAATTATAAAATGTTACTTAGTCTGATTGTTAGCAGTGTTGGCTACCACCTAATTCAAATTAGTTCGGTTTAGTAATACTATAAATTAGGTATAAAATATATTATTTGATGCTTAGGTTTGTTTTTTTAAGTCGGTTTAATTTTTTTGGTAGGTAAAAGTATTTTAGTTGATGCATTTTTTTAAATACTGAATATTTTCTTACTATATTTCTTGTACCAAAATTTGGCAACCCTATACGGTGGTCCTTGGTCGTCGGGATATTCACGCACCGTCTGACCATATTATGGTCTGACGTCGGTCTGACTCTGCAGTATCTCGGACCGTAGTGAGCAAGTTTCTATGGACAAACAACATACCTCGAGTCACAGAATACATAATAGTCTCGAGTCGCCCCTTTTTGCATGTACTATATGTACAGTCAACGGCACGTTGGACTACCACAACAGGGAATCGGTTTCAATAATTTTTCAACAAAGTTCAAGATATATTAAACATGTTTGTCAATTTTGTATAACCTGACGTGCTGCTGACTCTACCTATTGCAAAGGCGTATTTTTTTTTGTTTGTAAACACAACTTTACACATATGATTGTAAACTAATCATACTTATGTATTTTACAGCTAAACTGGTTATTCAACGGTGGACTCATATAAGAGATAATTATTTTCGATCGAGAAAAAGGATCCTCAATCAAAAAAGAGCAGGGGTAAACAAAACTTCAAGACCTTATGTTTATAATAAACATTTAAGCTTCCTGCAGAAAATACTTCGTGATCGACGTAGTGAAAATTCAACAGACAAGAGAAGCAGTATTGTCATTGAAGATTTAACACAATACAACACAAACTCAGATTCAGAAAGTTCCATAGAGTTTAATGATAAAGTCACGAAGAAACCAACACTGAAACGCACACTCGAAAGACCTGTGCAGAATAACGATAATGATTCTATAGATACCAAAATGATGAGAGTTATGGATTCTTACTTAAACAATAAACCAAAAACATCCAATCGGCACCTTTCATTTTTTAATAGTATTCTACCGACTTTAGACACTTTCAACGACGATGAAATTCTGGAGTTTCAAATGGGAGTGCTGCATTTGTTGAAAAAAATCAAAAACAGCCGCCATCATCCTGCCCCTTTCGAAAGTCCGTCTGGCAGTCGATATACTGAAGAATACCAAGACAATATGGCTGCCAATCCCGCTAATACGATCTCAACAACTTCTCGACAATACCAAAACAATAAAAAAGTGAAACAAAACAAATTAATGACGGAAGAATTTTTGGACGACGTATTATGAATTTACGCAATATGTACCTAGTCAATAGCGACTGTAGTTGACACGACTAGTAAAAACAGACTAAAAAGTATTAGGTACTTAAATAAGTTCTTCTGTAAATATTTATAACCCCATACCTACAGAAATTGGGGCGCATTTTGTAATTTTTTTGTATTGATAACAATACGTTGTGACCAAAAGACTTCCTTTATTTGAATAAATACAATTTAAGACATTCTTCTAGTATTTTTAACCGACTGCAAAGAAATGGTTATGTTTTTCGCGCGTATCTTGTAAGTATGTTTGTTTGTATGTGTGTTTGTATGTAATATTCTTTATCTGTATATATAAAATTCAAAGTCCTGACTGACTGACTGACTGATTGACTGACTGACTGACTGACTGATTGACTGACTGACTGAGTGAGATATCAACGCATAGCCCAAACCGCTGAACCTAGAGACTTGAAATTTTGCACATAGAAAGGTGCACTAAGAAAGGATTTTTCAAAACTCACCCCCCAAGGGGGTGAAACGGGGGTCCAAAGTTTGTATGAAAGTCCCTCAGTTTTGAAGCTAGGATCTTCAAATTTTGTGATTAGGCTGACCATTGAAAATTAATAAATACGGGTCTCAGCGTTTTTCAAAATTCTACCCCCGAAGGGGTCAAAAGGGGGATGAAGTTGTGTATTGAAGAAAATCCTTTGTTTTCGAAGTAAAAATCGCTTAATTTATAATTTAGGCTTATGGATGGAAATCTAACGCAACGTATATTGTTATTGTTAGTATTCCAACCCCTATGGGGGTAAAATGGGGGTAAAAGGGGTAAAAAACACCAAAAATAGATATGGATGTCGTTATTGGGCTTTTCTGGGATGACTATTGCAAAAATGACATTTATTTTAAAGTCCAACACGGTGGACATGATTTGACCCCTAAAGGGGTGAAAATGGGGTTAAAATTTTGTCTGGAAAAATAATAAAATTGACATTACAACTTTAAATTTCGTAGGAGCACATCTAAAAATAAATAGGCAAACATATATTTTGTAATTTTGAAAATCAACCACCTAGAGGTAAATGGGGTGAGTACTTACCTAAACATAAAAATCGATATGGATGTCGTTCTTGAGGTTTTATGGGATGGTGATTGCGAAAATGAGGTTTATGTTGAAGTCCAACACGGTGGACATGATTTAACCCCTAAAGGGGTGAAAATGGGGTTTAAATTTTGTATGGAAAAATAATATAAAATAGACATTACAACTTTAAAATTCGTAGGAGCATGTCTAAAAATAAATAGGCAAACACATATTTTGTTATTTAGGAACGAGAACGGGAACGGGATACTTATATCTCTGGATACAATTCTGAATATTATAAACTAGCTTCCACCCGCGACTTCGTCCGCGTGGACATTCGATAAAATCCTCATGTTTTAATTTCATTAAATTCTGATCAGCCGTTTTTACGTGATTAGGCGGGTCTCCACCAAGCGAGCAGCCTCGTGCGAGGCCCGTGCGGCAAACGTCCTGCCTCGCGAGGCAGCGCGCTTGGTTGGAACCCGCCTAATCACGTAAAAACGGCTGATCAGAATTTAATGAAATTAAAACATAAGGATTTTATCGAATGTCCACACGGACGAAGTCGCGGGCGGAAGCTAGTTACCTCATATATTTTAAACGGCTGAATGGATTTCTGTAATAAAGATATCGTTAGATTTGTCTTGTCAGCCCAAGGCGTTATAAAAACCAACATGGCGGCTGTACGTGTACGGTGCTATTATACGTAAGTAGTGGAAAAAAAATTTTTTTTTTAGAATACTGCAATATGGGTGTCAAATTAAAGGGCTTATTATAAAGATTTTAAAAAGGTATATCATGACCGTAATATATAATAACTAAAAAGAAATACTTAAATAAAAAAATAAATATAAAAAACCCGCCTGCATAAAAAGACAAGTCAACTTAAAAGATGGAAACAAGATATAATTCAAATCATGAACTTAATGTTACTTTCTTTATGTATGCCTCCAACTGCATGATGATATTATGTTGCCTTTAATATTTAATCTTGTTTCCATTAAGAAAAAAAAAAAGAAGCGTGTTACATTATTTTTAAAGTGTGTTGACGGCAGAATGATTGTAAATATAGTTAAGATTTGATATTTTGTAGAATTACTTTGTTTTCCTTTATTTGAACTCTTAATTATGTTTACCTAGTATATTTTGTATGTAGAAACTAAGATAGTCATTAAGATTTCTCATTTGTCATTTATCCTTTTTGTAAAGTCACTATTAGCGATTTTGTTTGCTTTGTTAGAAAGAGATAGCACTATACAGTTAGAAAGGGATATGAAAGATTAGTGCCGTGTGCAAAACATATGTATTATAATTAGCTACGAGCTAAAAATGTAGTAAACTATCTAGCCACTAAGTGCGACTAAACATTTTGTACTTAAAAAGGGCTGTTTTGTATGAAAAAGTTGTTCAGTTATTCAGTTCAGTTCTAATTATACCTACTAAGGTTTGGAAATACAAGCAGTAAAGAAAAAGCTGGAGTTTTTATTCTTCTACCCGACGTCTACTGAACCCCTGCACCTGAAATTGAGTCAACAAATGGTCCTTCGAGCCGGATACGCCGGGAACATAGAAGAAATTCACTGCCAGCGCCCGGGACTTAGAAAATTTGAAGAAGAATTCCCAAGACGTTGAATATACCTGAATCATTCAGTCTGGGACTTGAAGAATCCCCGGGACCCTGAAGAAGCAACCATGTCGTATACTACAAGGAGCAAGAAAGGTGGAGTGCCAACTACCCAAAGTAATCCTGCACACACGGAAGCCGCAGACTCCGGGGTAGCCACGTTCGTCCGCCCACTCCGATCGCCGTCAACGGTTAACCAGGGGGTGCCTGGTGTAAGCAACATCCCTGAGATCCCGTTGACCGGCGCTGGTGGAAGAGTGGTGGATTTCACGACCAGAGATCCAGATCAAGAAGCAACGCCGACCGTGAGCACTGTACGAGCGCCCCGAAAAGCTCCGAGTGTCACGTCGTCCCGTTCCAGTCGCGCACACCGAGAAGCGACACGGAAGCGGATCGAATACGAAGCAGAACTGGAAATGTGCGCAGCACAACAGCGTCTCGCTGAGAAGAAGAAGGCGATGCAACTGGCGGAGTTAAACGCTGAAGAGGAAGATGAAGAAGAAGCCTTAGAAAGAGCAGAACCACCGAGAGAAGATCGAATCAAAGAGTGGATTCAACAATCACCCTTCGAGCCCGCTCGTGAGAAGACTCCATACTCTGGCCGAGAGGGACGTGATTCTTCGAGAGGACGGCGACAACCTGGGAAGGCGATTGAAGAGTTGGCCGAAACCCTTCGTGACATGGCCAAACCACGCCCTATGCTGCGAGCCTTTTATGAACTACCGAACTTCAGTGGAGATCCAGCGGACTGGCTTGCCTTTAAGAAGAAATATGAAGATTCTACTGCCCAGTACGAGTTCCGGCCAACAGAAAACCTTGCGAGACTACAATCAGCAATACATGGCAAGGCGAAGCAACTAGTTGAAGACCTTCTCCGCACCAGCTCTGATCCTGGCGAGATCCTGAGATGCTTAGAGCGCACCTACGGCGATCCAAACCTCCTATTGAAGAGCGCTATCGGGAAGATTCGAGCACTACCCAAAACCGCCGACAATGACAGCGATGGCCTTCGTGTCTTCAGTGCCACCGTCCGTTCCTGCATCTCTACACTCAGAAACATCAAGGCGGACGGCTTCATTAACAACCCGCAACTTGTGAGTGAGCTGCTGGAGAAATTAACGCCGACCCAGCGCCACGAGTACTCCAAGTTTGCACGGAGTCAAGCCATCGCCGGCGGAGTCGATCTGCGTGTGTCACCGACGCTCACCATCTTCGTGGACTTCTTGGAGGAGCAGCCTTCGTGCTTCCTGCCGACATCATCGGGAGCGGATCTGCGACTGCGCAGAGGCAGGTGACACCGCGGAATCAAACTGTAAGTAACCGCTCTAGTGTGAAAAATGTGCATAAAGTGAACGTCCATAATAACAGTGAAATAAAGTGCGTGCTGTGTGAAAGTGACCACCGTTTATCATCGTGTGACAATTTCCGTAATAAAAGTGTAAATGAACGTTGGGACATTGTTAAAGACAATAAGTTATGTTTTAAATGTTTGAGTGGCAATCATAATAGGTTAAGGTGTAAATATAAAAGATGTGCGAAGTGTAACTATGGCCATCACACGCTCCTTCATGCGGATAAACCGGGTAGCGAAGCTCGTGAGATCACTACCCAGACGGAACGTGTCACAAACCTCGGGGACAGACGCTGTGTGAAGTCACTCCTGAAGGTAGTGCCCGTACAAGTGAAAAACGGGGATCGTCTGATCAACGCTTACGCTCTGCTTGACGATGGTGCCACTATTTCGTTGATAGACGAGACTCTTGCCACGGAATTGCGAGGTCCGATATCACCGATCCAGATCCTCAGTGCCGGCGGACACTCGATAGAAGATGACTCATCAAGGATAGTGAATGTGACTATATGGGGACCGAATGAAGAACCCCGCATTCTGAAGATGAGAACCATCAAGAAGATGAATCTACCGCCGCAGACTGTGCCAAAGAGTGTGATCCAAAATAGTGATCATTTGAAAGGATTGGGAATCGAAGAGATGAGAGACGCTGTTCCACTAGTCCTCATAGGACAGGACAATTGGGAAACAATAGTGGGCGGCGACATAAGAAGAGGGAAATCGGGAAAACCGGTGGCCTCCCTAACCAAGCTAGGATGGGTAATTCACGGCCCAGTGAATATGAAGAGCGACGAGCCTGACACCGTAAACTGTATGGCGGAGCTGAACGACCTCGTCAGACAGCAATTTGACATTGAAAATATGGGAATCGTCGCCAAAAAGAGAGTGAACTTCGAAGATCAGAGAGCAGAGACCATACTCAATGAAACTGCACGCCTTACTAATGAAGGTTGGGAGGTGGGACTGCTCTGGAGAAGAGATAACGTCCAGCTGCCAGACAATTTTAATGAAGCTGAGAAACGCCTAAGAGGAATCGAGCGCAAAATGGACAGAAACCCGGACTTTGCGACTGCCTACTGTGCCCAGATAAACAGGCTAATTGAAAAGGGATACGCGAGACGTGTGGAAGAACCGATCCCCTCAGAACACACTTGGTTTCTTCCGCATTTTGGCGTGACTAATGTAAATAAACCGGGAAAGTTGCGATTGGTGTTCGATGCGGCTGCGACGTATAAAGGGACTTCATTAAATGACCAGCTATTGAGTGGACCAGACTTACTTAACTCCCTGTTAGGAATTTTATTCAAGTTTCGCCAGAAGCCAATTGGAATCACCGCAGACATCGAGGACATGTTCATTAGGGTGAAGATAAGAAAAACAGATCAAGGTGCACAGCTGTTTTTGTGGCGAGGTGGGAACAGACATGAAGAACCAGATATATACGTAATGGAATCAATGATATTTGGGGCAGCGTCGTCTCCAACATTAGCAATCTTCGTGTTAAACAGAAACGCTGAAAGATTTCAAGAAGAGTTCCCTAAAGCGGTCGAGGCTATTAAGAAACGACACTATATGGACGATTACATAGATAGTGTAGAGAATGTGGAAGACGCCATCAAAATGATCAGAGAAATTAGTGAAATATTAGAGAAAGAACACACCATCAAGATAAAAAGAAGAGTATTCTGGACTGACTCCAAAACAGTTTTGCACTGGATTAGATCGGACCCGAGGGATTTCAAGCCGTTCGTGGCACATCGCTTAGCCGAAATAGACGAGAGATCTAGAAGCGATGAATGGAGATGGGTTCCGACAGCACAAAACCCAGCTGACGAAGCGACAAGAAAGGGTTGGACGCCAGAAAAGTCTATATGGTTCTCTGGTCCAGACTTCCTTAAGGAAAATGAAGACGCGTGGCCGGTAGAAGACCGAACAAATGTCACTGATGAAGCGACCAGTGAACTACGCCCAAACCGAGTTCACACCATGACGGAAGCACCGCCTACGTTACTGGAAGTCCAGCGTTTTTCATCGTGGATTCGTGCGGTGAGAACAATGGCTCGAGTGCTGGCCTTCATCAAGCGTCTAAGGCTGAAAGAACGACCCGAGATCACTGGAGACCTGACTCGAGAAGCTGAGAAGATATTGATCCGTCAGTCTCAGAAAACCGCGTTCGAGATGGATATTAAAAATATGAAAGAAGGCGAAGATTTACCGAAGCAAAGTCGTTTGAAAGCTCTCGATCTAATGATAATGGAGGATGGACTCTTGAGAGTGAGAGGAAGGATCCAGACAGCAGACGTACCCTTCGAAGAACGACACCCTATTATCCTGGATGCCAAGGAACGACTGACCGAATTGATAATTCTACATTACCACCGATTAGCTCATCACGCTAATAATGAAGCGGTTGTGAATATACTTCGAGAAAAATATTGGATACTGAAGATGAGACCGGCTGTAAAGAAAGTCGCAAGAAGCTGTCCCATGTGTTTTATAAGAAAAACACTCCCGAAACCACCGAAGATGGGGGACTTGCCCTCCGCCAGATTAGCCCATCATCGTCGTGCATTTACACACTGCGGAATTGATTATTTTGGACCCATGGAAGTGACCATTGGACGTCGTCATGAGAAACGTTGGGGAATCGTCCTGACCTGTTTGACGTCTAGAGCAATCCACCTGGAAGTCGCTTCCTCACTTAGCACAGATTCGGCCATCATGGCCCTCCGACGTTTCATCGCGCGCCGCGGTCAACCTGAAATACTCTACAGCGACCAGGGCACAAACTTCATAGGTGCTGACAAAGAACTAAGGAACGCATGGAAGAACCTGGAAATCCATCAGCTGGAAGAAGCAGCCACCACACTTGGAATCAGGTGGAAGTTCATCTCGCCCGCCTCGCCGCACATGGGAGGATGCTGGGAGCGGTTAGTACGCTCCATGAAGACCGCGTTGAAAGTAACTCTGAATGCGAGAGCGCCGCGGGAAGAAGTGCTACTAACACTGCTGGCTGAGGTGGAAGCTATGATTAATAGCAGACCGCTGACTCACGTCTCAGTGGATCCGAACGACCCAGTGACGTTAACTCCGAACCATCTACTCTTGGGTACCGCGTCAACGACCACCAGACTTGGACATTTTTCAGAAGAAGATCTGACAACGAAGAAACAGTGGAAAGCTGCGCAAGCGTTAGCTGACATATTTTGGCGCCGCTGGGTGTCAGAGTATCTGCCAACACTTCAGAAACGGTCGAAGTGGACGAAAGAAGTGGCACCGTTGAAGGTTGGGGACTTAGTGTTGATCGTCGACCCCACGCTGCCCAGAAACGTCTGGCCCCGAGGAGAGATAGTAAAGGTTTACCCTGGAGCGGATGGCCAAGTTAGGATTGTAGATATAAGAACTTGCCGTGGAACATTACGCCGCCCTGCAGTAAAAGTAGTAGTTCTGCCTACAGAGGCATGATATGGTTGGGAGTAAACCCACAACCAGGGGGTGGAATGTTGACGGCAGAATGATTGTAAATATAGTTAAGATTTGATATTTTGTAGAATTACTTTGTTTTCCTTTATTTGAACTCTTAATTATGTTTACCTAGTATATTTTGTATGTAGAAACTAAGATAGTCATTATCCAGAAATCATCATCTCGCGCGCCCTGGGGCGTGCGGGTAAGTAGGTATTTGGTCGTGACCATTTCTACCGTATCGGTTTCGCAATCTGCCCAAATGCAGATTGGTCGATTGGGGTCGTCCCCCCCCCTCCCTAAGTTGCTTCACGCACCGTCTTCAGCGCGGTCAAGCCCTGCCGGGTGAGACCCTTGCGGGAGGCCCAGCGAGCGACCTGCGAGCGGACGGCGGACTTATCGTGAGGGGGGAGCGCCTTAATGTGTGGGTAGTTTTGAAAGCCGAAAGTGGGTAGGAAGCGAATGGTTTGTTGGTTAGTCCGGTGGAGGGGGCTCGACATCTCGCGGATTTCGCGAGGTGGAGCCACTGGATGATGCAGTTTGTGAGGGAGTGTCATCGGGCGGTGTGCTAGCCAGTTCTCTTGGGAGAGCGCGGCTACGTCGATCTTGCCCGCGTTCATATGCCGGTGCTAGGTTGCGCAGGTGGGTGTGCGTGGATGCGTCGGCTCGGGTGAACAAATTACGTGCCAGTCGGGATGCGAATTCGTCTAGGGTTTCGACTTTTAGGCCCTTGCGTGTCGTTTCGTTTCGGACGTACCTCGGGGCGTTGGTGATGCGGCGGAGCACGAGGTTTTGTTGGGTGCGGAGGAGTTTGCGCTGCGTTTCCGCGGCGAGCGCATACCAAGCTGGGGCGGCGTATGTAATGATAGAGCGCACGTAGGTTTTATAGATCCCCAGCTTGGTTCTAAGCGGGAGTCGACTGGAGAAGATGGGCTGCAGTAGGGTGCGGGCAGTCTTTACCTTGAGCAGCGTTGTTTTGATGTGTGGGCACATTGTCAGGCGGCGGTCCAGCGTTACGCCGAGGTACGTTGCAGTCGGCGACCAACTCACAGGGGCGCCGTTGATTGTGAGTTGCGGTGGAAGGCGTAGGTTGAAGGTTGGGGACTTAGTGTTGATCGTCGACCCCACGCTGCCCAGAAACGTCTGGCCCCGAGGAGAGATAGTAAAGGTTTACCCTGGAGCGGATGGCCAAGTTAGGATTGTAGATATAAGAACTTGCCGTGGAACATTACGCCGCCCTGCAGTAAAAGTAGTAGTTCTGCCTACAGAGGCATGATATGGTTGGGAGTAAACCCACAACCAGGGGGTGGAATGTTGACGGCAGAATGATTGTAAATATAGTTAAGATTTGATATTTTGTAGAATTACTTTGTTTTCCTTTATTTGAACTCTTAATTATGTTTACCTAGTATATTTTGTATGTAGAAACTAAGATAGTCATTAAGATTTCTCATTTGTCATTTATCCTTTTTGTAAAGTCACTATTAGCGATTTTGTTTGCTTTGTTAGAAAGAGATAGCACTATACAGTTAGAAAGGGATATGAAAGATTAGTGCCGTGTGCAAAACATATGTATTATAATTAGCTACGAGCTAAAAATGTAGTAAACTATCTAGCCACTAAGTGCGACTAAACATTTTGTACTTAAAAAGGGCTGTTTTGTATGAAAAAGTTGTTCAGTTATTCAGTTCAGTTCTAATTATACCTACTAAGGTTTGGAAATACAAGCAGTAAAGAAAAAGCTGGAGTTTTTATTCTTCTACCCGACGTCTACTGAACCCCTGCACCTGAAATTGAGTCAACAAAGTGCATTTATATATTCCCCGTAAAGAAAGGTACTTACCCCTAAAAATTGTTTATGAAATCAAGAAAAAGCAAATAGATTTATAACGAGGAGGAATCATCAAAAGAAAGTTCAAATAGAATTAAAAACTAGATTGAACTGTACCCTTGTTAATTTTGCTTTAATATTTTAACGAGAGAAACCTCACTAGGATAAGAGCTCACTTTTTAAATGTCTTTGAAACGAAACGGCCTTTTCCGGACGCAATGAAGTGATTTTAGGGCCGAGGGTGATTTTTCAATGCGCTCGTTCGTTCGTTTCTTCGTCCCTTCGAAACTGTCTCCTGGGAAAGACATAACGTAGGTACACACGAGAATAAAGATTGACTTAAACATAATTTCAAAAAATATTATTTAATTTGAGACCACTATTTTGCTTTTTTTATTTTATTAAATATAATTTTTTTTTTAGTTGATACTTATATTTACTTCCTTTTTTTAATAAAAAATATATTGGTTGATCACAATCTAAATATATAAAAACCGGCCAAGTGCGTGTTCCGTAGTTACCTTATACCATACCATATTTAATACCACTATTATTTTTCGTCTGTAAAAATAACTTTGTTTTTCACAGTGTTGGTATGAATGACAAAGTTATATTTGCGGTTTTGGAAAATATGATATATCTCGAAAACTAATCACTATATCTCGTTCAAACCAATTTTCGTTGAAAGTTTTTATTAAGATCTATAGCATATTCACTTCTCAAGCTTACGCGCTCACTAGACATGAAATAAAACACATTAAAACACTCAATGTCATTTTTAAAGACCTATCTATTGACACCTCGCACGTATTGGTATGAAGAAAAAATTTTTTTTCAGTTTCAGTGTCATGTATGGGGATGGGGAGCCCTTCTTAATCTTTATTTTTATTTTTATTTTTGTGTTATAAACAGAATACATCATCTACCTACTAAGTTTCAACTGTGTAATCCTAATACTTTCGGAATAAAATGGATGTGACATACGGACGGACAGACAGAGAGGCAGACATGTCGACCTGAATGGTGCAGTGGTCAACATGCCGCCTACCACGCAAGAGGTCCCGGGTTTGATTCCCGGCCGGGCAGAAATTGAAATGATGAATTTTAATTTCTGTGACGGGTCTGGGTGTTACTATGTATAATAAGTATATATTTAAAAAGTATATAAGTAGTATATCAGTTGTCTAGCACCCATATTACAAGCTTTGCTTAGTTTGGGGCTAGATGGCGCTGTGTGAAATTGTCCAAGCATTTATTTATTTAAGGGTTCCGTTTTTTGCCATTTTGGCTACGGAACCTTAAAAAGAAGAAACTGAGTACTTACTTCAAGTCCGCCTTGCTAGCTACCACCGTATCTTACCTTAATCTCACGCCATAACAACAAGTTTAATATTGTTGTGTTCCGGCAGTTAGAGATAAGATAACCAGTTCCTACAGTAGAACCTACCGACAGAAGAACATACCTGAAGAAGAGCTCATGGCGGAGCTTGACAGACTGATAGTACTCGATCACGTTTGTTAAGCAACGCTCGGTCCGGCCAGGTGTCGGATGGGTGACCGTTAAGTGGCATTACAACTGAGCGCTTCCGTGCTTGGGAGGGCACATTAAACCGTCGGTCCCGGCTGTTGTCATTTGATAACAGTCGTTAGCTAAGTCAGAGGCCTTATACGCAAGCGGCAACTCTAACTCCTGGTGGCCACTAATCCTCATACGATAAGTAAGTGAACCAGTTCCTCAGTGGTGAGATGAGGATTCCGGGTGTAGTGCGCTTACACTTTCGGCCTTATCGCAGATGAGGTGAAGTCCAAGCACTATCCCATCGTGGATAATAAAAAATTGTTTAAAAAAACAAAAAACCGACTTCAAAAAACCTACCTCTAAAAAGCAAGAAATAATATTCGTAATAATAAAACACGTCTATTTTGTTTTTTTTTATTTTCAGAAAGAAAGAAAGAAAGAACCTCCTTTTTAAGTCGGTTAAAGAACTACACTTAAGATATCCCTTTTCCAACAAAAAAATAATTATCTTACTCAGTTCATAAACAAACAAGTTATACGACTGATCATCGAGGTAGTTCACACAAAATCATACTATTTTCGTGCTTTTTCCAAGATTACTTGAAAAAACTAAACTGATTTCAAAATTTTAAAAAATGGGACCAACTTGGGAGTTTACCTAATGTATCATTTCGTTTCGTTTGAATCATTTCAATCGGTTCAGCCGTCTTCGAGTAATCGATGGACATACATAAAAAAATACAAATATACAGACGAACAGAGAACCTCCTCCTTTTTTGGAAGTCGGTTGAAAACAGTACCTATCTCGGATACGCACTTCAGTTTTTTTCTCCTCAAGCACTAAAACCAAGATTTCCAACTCCGAAACTCCAATAGCCATAAAAACTATAGTCGTCTACATAAAACGCGCTCATTGGCACCGTTTTAACAAATTGGCTAACCGCTCGTCGTCCATTCGCAATCTCCGGGTGCCAAAAATGAGTGTTACTTCGAAAAGGGTGACAAAAAATACGGTAACCACGCTATTTAAAAAAAAATAGTATGAAAAAAAACACGCATACTTTGCAAAGGGGATCTTAAGGAAATACAAAAAAATACTTAAGGACATGTCTAGCGGTTTTCAAAAGGCAGATTAAAAAAAAGTAGTACCTAAAAGACGGCTAAAATATGTCGTTGTTCAACTAAGTACGTAACTTTTTAAGAAAAAAGCAAAGGATGAAAGGAGTCAATGCCCATTTTTTTATGTTGTTATGGCAATCTACTCCTCTTCAGGGAGTAATTTTTGCCAGTGTCAAGTGTTGAATAATTAAGTGGTATACTCAGCTGCTAGGAAAAATTAAAAAAAACTACCTAGTTGAATAGCGCCATCTATCAACATAAAAATAAACTAAAATTCTTAGCTGTCAGAAAACCGCTCATTGCTTATTGAACGAATAGAAAAGTGGCCATTTGAGTAGGGGGCTGGCATCTCTTTTATCGAATCGCTTGCATAACGATTGACAAATTCTAATTAACTGTTAAATTTTAATAAGCGTTAATGGTATTAGCATTGGCTTATTATATTAATTGTAATAGTATTGTTGTAAGCGAGAACTTTGAATCTTCAAATAGAAATCAAAATATTTATGTACCTACCTACAAATTCTTCCGAACAAACTGCAAAACTATCGATTCTGTAACCTTACCAATTTTGGTTTAAGACATTGCTCAGGGTAAACATTTAGATACTAACATTTTCTTTGTTTTGTAGTTTGTCCACATTTATAACTTTTTTTGGTAACCCGGATCTCCTTGGTAGGTACCTAACATGAGTTATGTACCCGGTTGTAAATGTTGGCAATTTGCATAAGAGCGCCGGAGCTTTCTGGAGATGACTGTTTATGATAGGTAGGGGTGGGAGGGAGCCTATTGGCATAAATACGAATGATAGTCCAATGTTTATCGACGCTGACTCACTGTACAGTACAAGGAAAGTGTATTTGGTTAGTTAAGTTTATTTTTATTCGGTTAGAATAGAAAAGCTGGAAATTATTATCATTAGATTTCTCAGAGAAGTATCTTCAGTTGTTCCTACCTACCATAAGGAAAGGCCAAAAATCTAAATCAGGCCTAATAAAACATTCTGAACAAGACGCATACGTCACTTAACATCAGGTTGAGGTGAAGGCCAAGCACTATCCAGTTGTGCATAAAAAAATATAAATATATAAAATGTTACGATATTAATTACGCTTTGTGAAAGCTTCATGCCAGACAACTGTACAAAATCATCATTTACATGCGCACGAAAGCCATGATAATTGTCATGAATTTGCCTAAAAACGATCCAGACTTTGTATCTAAAGGGAATAGATAATAATCCAAATACTTAAAACATTTGGCGGTACCACCCTTTCAGCTACTCAAAGGGGCTTTATCAACACATCCAATGGAATATTTGAAAGCACCTCACAAAACATTAATCCGTAATATTCGGGTATTAACGGTGCGCGCCCACAAAGCGAGTTGGGCGGGCGGCACGTGCCCGAACCGAGGTGATCCGCAATTTGTTTGCGACAGACAGGAGGATTATATCACGTAGTAATCATACAGGTATGATTATTACCCTCATTGGTCGTATTAATTAAATTGTTAACCATAATTTGCTTTGCAATGTGGTTTCATTAATCGGACTCTACAGAGCGCGAAAGAGGCTAGGCATTATTTTTTATTGTTGACTGAAAAACGGAAAGAAGATTCTCAATGCAAAATAAAAGTTTTCGGACCATAAAAAATAGTTATCTTGAAGGTGAAATATTGATATAAGTACGCCATAAATCAATAAATTACGGCCATAACCTATTTAGAAGGTACCGTCCTGTAAATGTTAGTGTTGAAAAGAAAATCTGTTGCATCTGCATTTTATGTAATTATCGTATACTGAAATAAATACTTATTTAAAAAAAACGTACTCTATGTATGTATGTTTAGTGATAAATATTAACCATCTGCTGCTTTCTCAAATTTAACGTGACTAGTTTTAAAATTAGCTTTTTATCTAAACAATAGCACAGCACCCATTCCCGATATAACCCTTTATTCGTCCCTCCACCATAACACCATCTTGGTCCGAAGCCACCGGGATTACGGGATTGAGCAGGCGTTATTTGGGACTCGATTTATTTGCCGCGACTCGGATCACTGCATAAATTTCGAATGTCGATCCGTGCCACCGTCAAACGGATTAATTGTGCGTGAAACGGACACATTAGGACTGTTACAATATTGGTTAGTGCTCGTGGAACAGGTGTTAGTCATTGTTAACAATGTACCTAGGTCCAAAGCTAGTCTATATAGAGTCACGAGTTCGATTAAAATCATTGATAACTGTAGCGCTGCGATTATACCGCTACATAAGCAATCGACGAATGACGAAGAAATGCAGGATCAGCGAAAAGTACAATAATTATGTAAACATTACGCAGACGTGACGTCATACTATTATCGAGACAAAATGTATGAAGACCTGAAACACGATATCGAAGTTTTCTAGGCACTTCGCATAAATACAAATTCCAACATCAAGCAGTTGGATCGCGGTCCCCGAGCACAGACACCTAACTCAGTGGAAGTACTTCCCTATTCGCTGAACACATGGTGAAGATAATCCTGCCTCATCAATAACCAAAGAGCCATAAACTTCAGTCTTTCTGAATTTCGATTCGCAAAAAATGAAACATTTTTAGACTGAAAAACCCGAAAACCCCCAATCAATTAGACCCCAAAAAAACATTCTTCTAAGCCGAACAAATCGTCGGGAATACTTTCAAAATCGTCACGGCTCCGGCAGGTGATACCGCGTGGCTCATTAGCCGTTCTAGTCCGGTCGTTTGTCACCCCCTCCTCCCCTGAATTACGTTTTTTTTATTAACGCCAATTCCTCGTACGGTAACGAGGGCAATTTTTCTGGGACTTGGAGGGTCTACGACTTGAGAGGTTGTTGTCCTTTGTTTACTTTTGTCGTAGCCTTTTGTGTAAATCAAAACAAAAGGTGAGATTTATTTAGTGTGTTATTAATTTTTGGGATGTATGAAAGATGGTGAGAAAATAGCTAATGGAGTTTTGTATGCTATATATAATTTAGTAAGGTATATCTGAAGCAGCAATCGAAGATTATTCGACATTTTCTATCATAATAAATAATAATGCATAGGAAACAAGTTAAAAATGAAAAGAAATCGAGCAACGTCAATGAGGGAAGCATTAATAATGTTTAACAAATTCCTTTTGCCAAATTTGTACTTAGCATGTTTGGCATCTTAAAAATGTCTGATGAATAAACATTAGTAACATCACCTGGGCTTTCTATTTAAGGCTCTCATCCAGATGACACCCCAACGAATACCGCAGAATTATTTTCAGAGTGCCCAAGTCACCCCTATGTTTGAAGTTCCTACATTTACGCCCCCTTGCATATTCACACACGTTAATATCTGCTGGGGCACGATGCTGGAGTTGTACGACAATATCATGACCATGAGCTATGAATGTCCTGTCCCAATATTGGGCAAAACGAATAGAGAAATATCTCTACGCCCGTCTTGCCACAAACATCTGTGAATTGGATGGTGGACCGTGGTGGATTTTAAAGTTAGCTTTTTTCTTATCTACACTTAAACACTACGGCTTATAGTTAATTTCTTCTCTCTCTTGGTGTTTTAGTACGGATTTAAAATTATATCAACATCATCATAAACTCTATCGGCCTTACCACAGAACACTGTTTAACACGTGTTTAACTAAAACACTGTTTAAATGTGATGCTGTCACTTTCTTGACAATATTGTTTGAAAGAGACGGCATCATATTTAAACAGTGTTTTTACTAAACAGTGTTTTAAAATCTTTTGTGGTAAGGCCGTATGATTTCACCGAAGAGATGTTTTTAGTTCCATTTTCAAAAATAAGAATGAGAAGCAGTATTAAGTCGAGCGAGTTTTTATTCGTGATTATGAATAAAGACTTTTTCGTTTTAGTAGGCTCATTGGTAATAGACAATTACATTAAAAAAGAAAAAACTTTATCCCCTAGGGGTTATTATGCTATTTTATCTCGACTCTTGTACGTTACAATGACGGACTTTTTGAGCAAGAGGAGTGAAAACATTATTATTTTTTACATTTTGATCTACGATGTCTTGCCACAAACAACCGTGAGTTGGATGGACCGTGGTGGATTTAAAATTGAGCTTTTCCTTAGGTTTTGTTAATTTCTTCCATCTCTCTGTGTTTTAATTCAGATTTTTAAGATTTTTAACAATCACAAAAAAATGCATATCAAGTTTTCATTCTTATCTACTTTTTCAACTAGTTTTATTCTGTTCCTTCTACTTATTAAAACTATTTAACTTTTATTAGAGAGTGTTTCATTTTTGATAACGGTTTTATTACATTTACTAGAATCTAAGCGAGTGATTATATCATCAGACTTGAAGTGTAAAACAGCATTTTTCATGCGGCGTCACTCTCATCTCGCATATTGCTGATGGCGGAGTCTGGGGACGTTCTGTTGAGAAATGGCCCGTTTCATCAAAGGGGTGCAATAGCTAAGTTTACAACTGCACATGTATGAGATATTGAAAGATTATTTTTACAAATAACTTCTAAAGATTGTGACACAACACATTAATCTGCGTTACTGTACTTTGTCAGGAATTCGGGTAAAATGCAAATGTGTGTCCAGTTGACGAAAACATAAAAGTGATTTATTTAATTTAAGTTTCACTATGTGGACTCGCGTCAAAATCTGGGCTGATTCTAACTCTAAGTATTTGTAAATAGGATTATGTACCTATACAGTCAACCAATTTGAGTTATGGGCCCCTGTCTATCCTTTATACAGTAAAAATGTGACTTTCAATAACATTTCTTGATAATCCAGCGCTGACACATTGCATCAACGTTCTACAGTGGCCCATGAACCTAATTGTTTGACTGTACAAATCGAAATTACGTTGGCGACAAATGAAGTGTAGTTTCGTTCAATTTCTTTATACGTGAAATGGTAAAGTACTATGTCACTGTAGCAGCTGAATGGTTATTAACCTCTTAACGAATGTCGTACGATCGCTAACGCTGATTTAGAAGCGTCTGCGACTGCGATATAGCCTTTGATGTAGACATTGATTGATGGAGGACCCGTCACGTCTAGATTCTACTTAAAAACGAGTTAGATTTTCTACTTCTTTGCGATTTATTTCTATGTTTGGAAAAGATGTTAAAGATATGGGAATGTGATCGACAACTACATAAGTACTTAAACTGTTAAACATAGTGTCATTGTTACATTCCTAACTTATTAACTTTTAATATTTCTACACCTACATTGAAAATAACTTTTTACAAAATAGAATGGTGCGTTTTTATTTGTTTTAATTTTTTTTCCCGAACGTGTTTTATTACAGGCACTAACTTTATTAAAAATGTTAGAATGATTTTCTGGAATAACAGCGTTCAAGCTTCAAAGGGTTCCTATTCCTTCGTTCAATTTACTTGGGAACAGGTTTCCTTTTGTGAGAAAGATTAATAATGCTGGTGTTTTCAAGATTGTTACTTGCAGCAGTTTTATTGAATTTGTTCTCATCCAAATTCGAGTTTTTTTTTATCTACGGACTTAGATATTGAACAAGCATAACATAATTATTTTTTTGTAAATATGTCAATGACATAATATGTCGTTTTTTTGTACATTTAAATGAACCTTGCCTCATCTGACCACCAAATACCATCAGCGGTAGTCAAATTTTCTATTCCCACCACTGAAGGTTAATGAAGTGTATTTTCTTTCATCATCATCATCATCATATCAGCCGCACGACACCCACTGCTGGGTATAGGCCTCCCCTAAGGATCTCCACGACGATCGGTCCTGCGCTGCCCGCATCCAGCGGCTTCCCGCGACCTTCACCAGATCGTCGGTCCACCTTGTCGGGGGCCTACCCACGGAGCGCCGTCCGGTGCGTGGTCGCCATTCCAGAACCTTTCCGCCCCAACGGCCATCGGTTCTTCTCGCTATGTGTCCCGCCCACTGCTACTTCAGCTGAACAATCCTTCGAGCGATGTCGGTTACTTTAGTTCTCTTGCGGATCTCTTCGTTTCTGATTCGATCACGCAGGGAAACGCCGAGCATGGCTCTCTCCATTGCACGCTGGGTGACCTTGAGCCTCCTTATGAGACCCATAGTTATCGACCACGTTTCACTGCCGTAAGTCATCACTGGCAACACACACTGTTCATAGACTTTCGTCTTGAGACACTGAGTATTCTCTTTAGTGAGTGTGTATTTTCTTTAGCTAACTAATATCCATGGAACAAGCATTCCGCTCAAAAAAAAAGCACCACACAAAAATTATAACCAAGGGGGCTAAAAATGTTGGCATTTAGTTATGTAACACAAAGCAACTGGACACTGGTTGCATAATAGTGACCATAATCTGCATACTCATATTTTCTATACTTAAATAAAAAAATGTTTGATACTTTATCTCTGCATCTTTTACACTATATTTTGACTACACAGGAAGTCATTTCTAATAAACTTTATCTTTTCTTTAAAATACAAACTTCAGTTACTGTAAAGAACGCTAACGTCTACTGCCTGCCTAGCATGACCGATTTATATCGCGTGATATAGCGTTTTATCACGTTTATCTGTCAAAAAGACAAAGGAGTTTGACAGTTGAGTGTCGATAAAATGCTATATCACGCGATATAAATCGGTCATGCTAGGCAGGCAGGGTGCGACTGGCCCGACTAAACGCTGTGCGGGTTGTATTTTTTTAGCGCCGTGGTGCTATTTTTTAGTAATATTTGATTGCAATTACACTCACATAGATTTTAGTTTTTTTTATTAATTCTCAACATACACAATGATTACAGGTAAATAAACCTAATGCGATGGCGTAGTAGATATTATATAAAAGTTCGCTGATTTTCTTCGATAGTGTATGTTACGTGAATGACAGATGACTAACAAGTACAAAGAATGTCATTCTTTTATTTGTTTTCAATTAACGCCTACGATTGTAACACAGGAGATTTTTGTTTACCCTGCGATTGTGATGTGGAAAGCTGTGTGAAGTTATTGATGAGCTCTTTTCAATCGTGGGAATGTTTACTTTTTATTACTGAATGAATCTGTTTGTGAATATGTGGACTATGGAATCATCAGTGCCTAACAGATTCCCATAGCAAGTTTTCAAAATGAAAGAGTGCTTAATGAATGGAGACTAATTTTAGCAGTTCCAATAGTATCCGATTGGGCAGCGCCAGTGTGTCTGGAGACCTGCCAACGATTAGGCCTTATTGCCAGCCAAAGAACACCAACCAATTTCCGCAAAAATAAACCAAACACGAGTGAGTCTAAGTACACTTGTTTGGCATTCATCAAGGCGTAAAAAGAAACATCGGATTTCTTCAAGTTGCAAATCTCTTTTCAATATAAAATATTAGAAATCTTTCTATATTCTGGGGTTTAAAGTTACTTTTGACCAAAACAAGCAAAAAAAGCAAATCAAATAAGAAAAAGGTAAAATATGTAGGTTTATAAACCTCAATCTTTTCCCTTTTACAAATTAAAAAACAAACCCTACTAATTCACCGGTCATCGCCCTTTCCCTTGCACATTCCCAAAGTTCACAGACGTTGAAAAAGTATCGCCACTTTTTTCACCTATGGCCCTTGTGAAGAATTTAAGATCGTAAAATAAAGGGGGGCCTGCCCGGTGCTTAGAAAATGGGAAAAAGAACGAAGATATTCTGTAACTAGAAGCACTAATAGGTAACGCTTTATCTATCGGTCGGATGGATTTTCTCGATTACCTACGGGTAACAAAATATCAACGTTATTAAGCCTGCACAATTATATAATCTTTTGTTCTTAGGTATCTGTAATTTAATTGACATTAACAAACGTAGAAAGTTCAAAGTGTTGTGGGAATTGGATTAGAGCTGTTTAACAGATCGAAATTATTGTAAGGTATGATAAATTAAAAATTCACTAATAAATATCAGCCATTAGTTACTTGTTATTCATAAATGAAACTTAAAAAAAACAGTAGATCAGTATAAATAAATAAATAAGTCGGATATATAATAATTATATTCTAAGATAAATAATAATAATGATAGTAATTACTTATATAATAATTATTTACAGTGTTTATAATGATGATAATAACAATAAAAACTAATAATGGTAATTTTAAATAACTATACATATATGTTAGGTTTGTGTAATTTTGGAATGTTATAAATGAAATCTAATTAGTTTTTATTATTTTTATTTTATTAATTTTATATTTTTTTTATCTGATTTCTAATAACTGCATACACGTCTGTGTCGTCACAGGCGACCACGCGCTTACTTCTGGGCAAAACTGAAAATCAGTGCTTTGCTTTAATTAAAGCAAAGATATCATTGAGTTTTTGCCTTTTTCTGTCGATGCGGCACACAGTTTAGTCTTTTTTTCTTCTTTCTATGTTATGTAGTCAATTATCATCTGTGTACGTTTGTGATAGAAATAAACGATTTATCTATCTATCTATAATCACTTTTCTTATGAATTTGCTATTATTTTTTATTAATTTAAAAATAACAAGCTATCGAACAAATTGCATCTCATAATTTTTATGGCTGTGGCTTCAATAGATCACTCCGTCTCATTCCAATTAATTTCCTAAATTCTATAAAAAATATTTGACCATTATCTCTTCTAGTAATTTATAGCCATTAAGAATTTTATTGGCGGGCGCCCGATATATCGTGTTGCCAATCGTAAATCTACTGCGGCGAATAAATAATTTAAAACTAATAAAACGCACCTAGCGCCATTGATTTGCTTGTAACTCGACTATTCTTTACGGAAAACCTTTTACCCAAGATACGGTTTCTAGGGAATAAAACGGTGGGTATTTGTAAGCAGTAAATTGAAGTTAATGGCAGAAAAGGAGTAGTAAAAAGATCCTTTTCTCACTTATGCTCTGAAATCTTATCATTCCATTTGAAAAAGGAATGCGGGGCGTTCCACATTTCCGAGGGGGTCTGGTTCATCACATTCTAAATTTAAAATTCAGGCCAGGAATGAATTTCAATACTTACTTCCCGCACCAGCACCAGTGCGGGAAGTAGGTACAGTGCGAAGATGATCTGGGTGGTCTGCGGCAACTTCTTTTTTTTGTTTTAGCTGTTCACAAAAACAAAAAAAGCAAAGGCACATTTGCACCATACAGCCATAACTTTAGTTCCTTTTTTCTGGCACGCAAGCCAACGACAAGACAGTTAATATTATAAAGGTAAAATTATTTAATAGGTACTATAATAACGATAAAATAAAAAAAATGGTGCGCACAGAGTATATTACTATAAGAATAAATAAATATTACATTGTATTGTACCAGATTTATCAGAGACAAATCCTCTAAGTAATCTTGAATTATGTACAGCGCCATCTACCGCCGAGAAGCGAAATGAGATGGGTTTTTGCTTCTCGGCGGTAGATGGCGCTGCACGTAATTCAAGATTACTCAGAGGATTTGTCTATGATAAATCTCATTTTTAATATTAATTAAATTTAATTAAGTTTCAATTGAAAAGTTTTTTATTTCCTCGCATTTCTTGAGAAAAGCACTATACAAGCCTTGTTCTGGAAGCTACTTGCATTCACGGCTGTAATGTACTATTTATTTAGGAACGTTTTACAGTGTTGGTTTTTTAGTTATTGCAATGTTAGTTGCAATTGAAAAATGTGGTAGTGAAACTAGCTCCGCCACTACATTTATTTTTATTACTCGTAAACTAAGTCAATATTTAAAAAAAGTTCATGTAATAATCTCTTAAATTGTCTCATATATTTTTTGAACAACTTATCAACAGTTATCATTCATTCTGTAAGTTTTAAAATCCATACACTTTTGAGCTAAAATGGATTTTAAAACTTACAGAAAGAATGATAACTTTACAAACTAAACAATTTAAGAGATTATTACATAAGCTTTTTTTAAATATTGACTTGGTTTACGAGTACCTACCTAATAAAAATAAATGTAGTGGCGGCGCTAGTTTCACTACCACAGCGCCTTAAACATATTTTTGAACCTGAAATTAATTGCAACTTATTTTACTGCTTATTAAATTAAAAGTTATAGAAAATAGTAAGTAATCGTGTGAGTTTGACATAGATGTGTAAAACATTTTGCTTTAATTAAATCAAGTTACGAAGACCAAGTTAACTTATTAAATAGATAGATAAATTTATCTGCCGAGTAATTAAACTAGAACAGAATATGAAATTATTAAGAGGACTTCTGATAAACCCGAAGTTAGTACCTAACCATAAACTGTGAAAAGTAACTAAGTCCAAAACCAAAAGTGCTACCACAGGGTTGATATTTTATTTTTTTTATTTTATTTTATTTTATTTTATTAGGGATAACAAACAGTTGCACAATGTATAACACAAGACGCAGGCTTACAATATATATATATTATTGCTAATCATGCAACCAACCACATTATCCACAGATTACTACAAAATAATGAAAAGAATGTACCTAAATAAATAACTATTATAAGAGAGGCATAGTGTGCATTACTAATTTAATAATATATATTAAACAAAAAGCTACAAAGACAATTTGGAAGCTCATTGTGACAGCAATTCATGGACTTTGGTTTTAAATGAATTCAACGAGAGTGAAAAAAAGATATTTTAAGTATAAAACCAAAAAATCTTGTCACCACTAGAGTTATAAGTGTGTGATGTGATGATAATTCCTGGATTGAATTACATAAGCCGCATCAAAACAAATTAGTTTCATTACATGTCATAATTATAAAGTCGAGCCGTTGATATTAAATAACACCACACCATAAAAGTAATGTTTTAAAAATACCAACAGTAATTGCTTGCATAAGTGCATGCGATCATAATCAGATGATAATCCGATAAAGTTGCCTAATGTATACTTTATAACCCTAATAATAAAGCACAAAATCACCTATTACTTTTCTAATTGGTAAACGCGTTACGGAAACGTATGGCTTTCTACGCGTTCGCGGTATTGAGTACGTTTTTGCGCTGTTTCAATGGTGTCTTTCAATGAGGATCAACGAGGTTTTTAGTTTAAATATGTAGAGTTTCAGTCAAATCAAAATAAATTATTTCAGTGAAAGAATTATTGAACTTGGACCAAAAATGACGAAGATAGAGCGATTTTCGTGTCGCTTTCTCAAAAACGCTCCCCAATTCACGATTGGCTGATGGCGTCATCAGCCACGTGCGCCGCTCAGCGGCGCGGCAGGTATTTGTTCGGGCGATCGTGGCACGTGACGTCATCGCATGTTTCGCAAGGGCCGGCCGTGGTTTTTAAACTCACTTTTTAAATCTTTAATAATTTTGTCATTTCTTGATGGATTTGAGAAATTTAAACAGAGATTTACTCAGATATTGATATTGTATTTGATGTCATATACAAAATTGATATATTCAATTGTCGTGTTGATCCTCATTAGGTACCTACCGGTAATCTTTATCATACAATGCGATTGATTTAACAATGTACAACTGAAGTGACTAACTTCAGAGCGCTTGCGGTACAAAACGACGTATTTTAATATGTGTATCACTGAAATTTAAAAGTTAGACTATATCTTATATTGTATTATCTTTTATTCTAATTATTTACTACTAGTAAGGATAAATAAATAAAAATTAGAATAAGGCAAATCTAATAATCGATACATTTGCTACATCCTACCCAACACTAAGTGTAGGTACACATAGTTGTATATATGTACATAGTACCAACAACTGCACGGAAAATCTTTCACCACATCCTGTCTCGAGTTCCAATCACAAAAGGCTACAAGTCTACAACTAATATAGATTGCTGACGAATCTATAGGGTGTGATAAAAAATTATGCATCAACTGTAATTATGGTTCAATTAAACATTAAAAAATTGCAAGTAAAGCTCGAAAAGTATATAGGATTCCCTGTCAAAAAGCTTAAGTAAGAAGTACTTAAGTACTATAATATAATTGATGTTTAAAAATTTGTTCGTGTAATTAAGTAAGTAGTTCTTGTCATGAGTATATTCTTTATCTTCAAACAAACAAAATAGTTTTCATTGCTTCTACTTTGTAGCAGCAAGCACTAACACCATTTATCTACAATTTTCGTAGCATCCTGTATAGACGGGCTTTTTGCAAACCTTCCTAGTAGCAATTCATTACAGTGACTCTAAAGGAAACGTGTAACACGATCTTTTAGTTTTTAGTTCAATTTATCTTATATGGATGGATTGGACAGAGCAATTGATCGTATCGGTGTCTAGTACGATTATTGAGTTTATACTATTCGTATTATGCACTAATAGGGATGTTGACTAATGAATAAAATAACGAAATACTACCGTAAGCGGCGCTGCTGTATTTTTGTGTGCAGTCAATCACTCTTGGCTCTGGCGCTGGTGGTGTGTTATTGGCGAAAGCGTTTACTTTCAATATTTCGTTCGCTTGTTGCAAAAGTCTCCTTTGTATGTGTTCAATTTCACCTTTCGAAGCTTTCGAGTTCTCGGATAGTTCTGCTATAAGACGATTCACGTTGAAATCAACCATGTTAGGTGTCTGATAGCTTTGTGATGTAGATGCTTGGGTTTCTTCTATTACAGGGGCGGAGTTTTGGTTGGTATTTTTATCAAGCCCAATCTTTTTGGCCTTAACCTTCATGTCGATGTTGTTAAGAGGGGTCACGACTATCTTTGAAAGGTGTTCTTCGGAATCTGGTGCGCTAATTGAGTTTTCCTTTCCTTTGCCTCGCTTCACCCTCCGCACAGTTCTACTTGCCATAAACATATTAAACTTTTAGAGTAGCTTGTATACCTCTTGGTTTTATATATTGCATATTATTTGTTTTATGACCCTTCAAAGTTGGGTGGACAAGTCCATTTAAAATGTATAAAATTGATTAAAATAAATGATACCTTTAATTAGTCCGTAAAATGTATAGCAAATTTGTCGAAGAAACCATTTTGATAAACACAATATTTAATATAGCTGCTGAACAAATTTCCTATGCGTTGCGTACAAACTTGCAAAGCGTGACGTCATAACGTGCAAGCAATTAGTATGGAGCGTTTTTGATCGAGTCCATTTGTGTGCATTTCACACTGTGACATCTCGGGCAGTTTTCATGCTAGCGAATTAATTCTTTTACCAATGTTTCTTTTTTTGAGAGGTAATTTATGTAACATAAAATAAAAAAAATAGTCAACATCCCTATTGTCACAATCAATCTAAAAAAAATACATGGAACATAATTTACTATTTTACAATACATGAGATAGTATACTTTTTAAGGGATAGGTACTAGCGCGGTTTTAATTAAGCACTTTGGTAACTAGTAGCTCCGTGAGCTGTAGACCTCGCGATAAAATAAAATAAAATGTCAACATGAAGTTTTCAAAGGACACAGAAGGACGTGAGTATTCGCAGCTAGATGGTGCTTCTAATTTTGATCATTTTTCAAAATGGGTGATTTTTTTTATATAAATTTGGAAAAATTGGCTCGACTAAACAGTTAATGATTATCGAACCTACTCACAAAATTTCACCAGAATCGGTTGAGAAATGCGACCTGTAGAGGAGAACAAACTGCCGGAAAGCTGGACTGAAATATGGTTTTTTACATTTGGTTTGATTATTTTCCCGACGTTTCGGCTTATTTCATGTCTAGTGAGCGCGTAAGCGCGTAGTGCTTTGAGGTAAACTTGATTGAAAAAGTGACTGAAAATTATGTGTAAACTAGCATCCGCCCGCGACTTCGTCCGCGTGGACATTCGGAAAATCCATAGAGAACCTTTGACCGTGATAACACGCCCTTTTCGCGTAATTGAGGAACAAACATCCAAACATCTCTAAACATCCAAACCCACAAACTTTCACATTTATAATATATGTAGGATTCCGCCCTCGCGGGCGGGGCGGACGAAGTCGCCTTCATTTACGTGGACATTTGGAAAATCCCTAAGGAACCTTTGACCGGGATAAAAACTATCCTATGTTTAAATTCGGGCTATAAACTATCAGTGTTTCAAATTTCATCCAAATCTGTTCAGCCGTTTTGGCGTGATTGAGTAGTAGGATTAAATAGGTAACTTTTCTAAACAATGCCACCTACTGTTAGTTCAAAGTAAAAACAAAAGAAATATCCCACCCTTCTCGAAAATAATGTGATATAGAATCAGTAAAATAATTGGTTATAGTTTTCTATGGCTATTACGATAATAGGTACTTTCCAATTGGTACCTACTTATATTTTTTCTTTCAAAGTGATTTTCATTATTTTTAATAATTTAAAATAAAATCCTGCAAGTCCATGTACCTCGTTAGTTATACGACGGATCTAGCAAATTTAGTAGCATAACAGCATAACACATTGCTACACCTCATACAATGGTTAGCGTTCGCTGTAACATATCCCCATAACTAGTTATTTCTAGGGCTGGTGAACCTATTTTTCTGTATTGATATATTCAATTTCAGTTAGATTTACTGATAGACTTGCAGATTCTAAAGTCATTTTTAAAATATCAGTAAGAATTGATAGCGATGGCTGGTTCACGCAGTTTGTCGTTTAGTTACATCTCCTTTGCTGCTATTTACGGGCCATATATCGCAACTGGCTATCACAATCAGTGATAAATACCTACATGATTTTTTTTTCCACTCTTCCCGATTTTTTCCACTCCCAAGTTGGGAAGAGTGAAAAAAAATCATATTATCCCAACTGATTGGAATAGCCAGTTGGGATATATGGAATAGCCCCATTTACCACGAATTTGTTATATTTTTTAAGATGTGTTCTAGATTTTTTGGAGTCCATTTAGATCAAAAGAAAATAAAACTCAAGCTGTGCAAGGGAAAACATATCCTTTACTTTTTATATAGGATAATGACAGTTGTAATTACTTGGATTGCATTATCCCTGTACTATAGATAGGTATTTACTTTCTTCATACTTTGGCGAACTAAAATTTATTTTTATTTTGTTTTTTTATTTGAGGAACTAATGACATTTTCTACAAACAGTAAGTACACTACAATTTGAAGCATCTACACGGAGAGAAAAATAAATTGGTATTTTCTATTTTTCTTACATGAAAAAAACAGATCTCTATGTTTAAGTTCTTAAGGACCCAATAAATAAGCTTTAAATCAATGTTTTACTTTTCATTTCAATTGCATCAGGCCAGCCCTGTCACCATGGGCAATGATCGTCGCATTACGCACAAAGTCAGTGAAACTACGCAATAGTCAACAGGCCATGACCATATCTTGGACCCATTGTTTTGTACATGCCATCAAATTGTCTACCCCTCTTCTTAGGCCAGTGTGGGGGTCCGTGGAGAAATAAATACCTACACTATACCTATAAATACGTACCAAGGTGATTTGGCTCAGGTGCATTAAGTCTACGACGGGTTAATATATTCCAAATAAAATAGGAATATAAAAAATTAAGATCAACATAATCTAGGTACTTTTTTTGTTCACCATAATTAACAGACTACCTGAACACCTGGCAATTACTTTACGAAACAAACAAGAACAACAAAAAATAAGAACAATGTACAGATTTTGTACAGATTTTGCCAATTTCAATAATGATACGATAATAGGGCAATCATTTACGAATGCCGAAATACTAATTATCCGATGAAACTCAGAACTCCTAATAGTTATCTAAGGTAAAATAAAATAACCATACAGACGAAAAAAGTAACAAACAAACTTATTAAACACAGGTTCGCAATGATATAATATTATAAGTGGATGAAGCATAAAATAACAAAAATTATTCAAAAATGGATGAAAATACTGTAACTAAAACTGTAACTCTCAAAAAAGTAAATACCATAGCCAAAGAACCTTTCTTTCTTACTGCCATTGCTGCCTTGCCATTGTCTATTTTTTATAAACTCGGCCCAATCTGGTAAACAAGCAATGTGCATTTTGCTTCCATATAGTGTGGTGATCAAGTCTCCAGTTATGTGGTTAAAGAAGTATAGTGTCTTTATGTGGTTGGTTTTCGTGGTTGTTCTATATAACAAAGGAGAATGCAATGCGATTACTAATGCTCAGTTTAATGCTAGCTTAAGAGATTATGGTGTGCGTGAAGATAGTGAAGTAAGTACACATGAAATTTAAGACTGTTAGTTAATCGCCTGCTGATTAAAATCGTATGTAACGCGTAATCAACCCTCCAATCCAAAATCACATTCATAAAAATAACAGAAACCAGCTTTCGTGGACTTGAAGTTTTAAAATCGATGGTCGTTCATGATCATGTTGCTTGATCCAGTGGCATGAGACAGAGAACACACACGTTCAAGCGATATGAAGCGGCGGCGTCAGTTACGAACCTTCTGTCAAGTGGCATAATTATTATGTCTTTCCAAAATAACTTGATCAAGACTATTTTATGAGACCACCAAGAATTCGTTTTCCGTTACCTATTGTATACTGAAATATCAACACTAATTGACCGAGCATGCGCGAAACGCGAGCGAAGTTCGTATGTCTCTCTGTCGGGCTGTCTTGCAATGTCTTTCAAAAACTTAACATGTCTTTCGAAGAAAAGTTGAGATATTTTTAATGGTCATGAATGGCCTTTGGAAATGTTGCTTATCTTTTGTGTAATATTTTTTTCTTCATATTTTTTTTATAAAATAGAGTCGATGATTTCTATTAAATCATTTGCAGAATACTACTGAAGTAAAAACGCTTCAAAAAGAATACCAAAGATATGCTCACTTCACACCTATTGTTCCGGTACGATTTAAGGTAAGCAATTTATTGGTATTTTCTAGGAACTAAGTATTTTAGCTGGTAATGCGCTACCCGTTTCCAGCGACTTTTCGCGACCTTATGGATACGGGCTGCGCAGAATCGATCGTCGTGAACATCCTAATGTCGAATAGGTAAATAAAAACCATCAAACTGTACAACTTTTACTACGGGACCAACTCTGAAATGGCGAAAAAATCTGCTGTTTCATGCATCTTGATATTTTCGATATTATTTTTTGTATGAAACAGCCGATTTTTTTCACGATTTCAGAGTTGGGCCCATAATAAAAGTTGTTCAGTTTGATGGTCCCTATCTACCATATTCGGCATTAGGAGTTATTTTGTAACACGTTGTAATATGCCCATTTCCAGTTGTAACTGCTATAAGAACTAATAGAATTAAGTTATAATTTTTTTATTAGAATTTTGCACTTTTTGACGTTTTGGCACCGGTAATGAAACCGCGTTGAGTACAATAAATGATTTTTATTTTAATGTTTAGTATTTATTCATGCAAAAAAATTTTTGTTTGTTGTTGATTCAGATTTAAGAAATTTTAACAAAATGGCGGAGATATGCAGCTCACAGAGACACTAGTTTAATGAAAATAGCTTCTTTACCGCGTGTAAAACAATACTGCATAGCACAGTTTGATAGCAAAAAATATCACCAGTTGTGGTACCGGTTGAGTCATGTCCGGCGCCATATAGATAACGACAGACGGTCTTCATACAAATATGTACCCATTATGCCCTTTTGTTATTATTTTAAGCTTTTTTACTTTCAATAAAGTTTTTTTTTATTAATGGCACCTAAGTATACTTATTTCTGTTGAATTAATCAAAAAATACAAATTCAACAACATTCTTATAAAAAACCAATCTCATTCGAATGCTAATCTTTGTGAAATTAATTTTCCCTAAATCTTTGGTTTGAGATTGTTATTATTTTTGTCTGGCGAAAGCCTCGGAGGCTTGTCACAGTTTTAGTAAGGTCAAGTCGAAAACCTAATTCACTCCTTGTACTTTGCGTCTAAATTGTCATTTCATCATTCGTAATAATGGTCTTTTGCATACTTTTAAGTGCATATTTATGAGATGTATTTAACTCTTTAAATTTATAAAAACCAGCTATAAAATTGTATATCATCACTTGAAAATAATGATAGATCTATAATTTAATACTATCACTACAAAAATAATGGTTTGCACTATAACAATTTTGTCAGCACTTTAAAATAATAATAGATCTATAATTTAATATTATCACTACAAAAATAATGGTTTGCACTATAACTAATCGTCTGTTTACCAGCACTGAAGTTATAAAATTAATTTGTATGGTGCAAAGTATTAATTTTAAAGCTAAGTAATTAAATTGTATAGTGCAATGTATTAATTTTAAAGCTGAGCATAATATGTATAGTGGCATCCATTATTTTTATAGTTCATTCAATAAATTTTGAAGCTAAACATTTTAAAATGTGTTACATTATTTTTAAAGTGCATTTATATATTCCCCCATATTTATTAGTTTTTTTTATTTGGCTCACAAAACTGGTAACAATCTGGGAATTTACACTACTTACCAGTTAAAAAAACAAAGATTGTAACCTTCTTGATGTAAGCACAACATGCATAGTAAAAAACACAATTTGACCTTTCAACTAGGTATTTTAAAAGAATGTAGTCTAATGTAAAAGACAATACATTTTAGAACAAAAAACTAACTGTTAACAGAATGTAAAGCCGCGATACAATCTAGCTACCATTGAATTCCCATCATTCTTTGTTAAACGCCAACATTACTGTAACAGCCCAACAATTTGCCTCACCGGGATCTCCACGCATTGATGACGCAAATTAGACTCAATTCCGAAAGCCGTAAGAAAAAAACATATAAGTTACACGTTACAATTCCCACCTGTAAATCGGAGGATATTAAACTTTATTTATTTTGAAATAAGGTTGGTTATAATCAGTTTAAAACTATTCTTAAATTCCAAAGAGTCTTTCCCGTGACGACCTCGACCTCTGATGAGATCGGTTCTCAGTACAGTGAATAACACTTCCGAAAACACCAGCCAATGGAAATGTTTGAGTCACCTAGGATTTATAAGCTCCGAACGAACGTGAAAAGCTTTGAGGAAAATGTAGCATTTTAGATAGATAGATAGATAGATAAAACTCTTTATTGCTCACAAATTACAGGAATAATTACAAAAGACATTAAAACTATAGTGGGCAAAGGCGGCCTTATCGCTGGAAGCGATCTCTTCCTTTTAGGTGCAGTCCGAGAAAATTCTACTTAAGTTTCCATAATGTCGCTGAGAAATTAAAACTTATTACTTTACTAATAGAAATGTTTCGATTTGTTTATAGTCGACGAACAATTAACTACAGCCCCCCTAGCATGACCATTGACCACCCAATCACGATCCTATATCTCGTGGATTTTCATGGTTTTCAATTTAGGTTTGGTCCTATAATTAATTGGTTTTCATAATTAATTTTATTGATTGTATTTAATAAATTAATTGTATTGTTTTATTGAAAGTAAAAGATTTTTCATTTTCATTTTTCAATTTGAAGATACAGAAATTATCAAAAAAATGTTCAAAATACAATGTATTGCGACTCCATAGTTCCTCTATTCTTTTTCTTTAAACTTTCGATGAAACCTCACGGGCGTTTGGCGCGAATATCAAACTTTACGAATGGAGGCCGAATGTCACCGCGGGCTACAAGTGAGTGGGCGGGGCCTGTTAATATTTTTTTTCACAAGGCGTCGTCTTAAGGCGGTTGTATGACCGAAAGTGGCGCCCTCAGAGGTTTTTATTTAATAAGTTATTAATAGAAAAAGATTTTAATAATGTTTATCGTGGAGATTTTAGGGCCCATGGTCTAGTATTTTTAGAAGCTACATGCCCTCGTAGTCATTCGTAGAAGTAGATAGCAAATGTGTCAAAAACGGCCACTTTTAGCAGTTTTGCCATCTACTTCTAGCAGTGACTACGAGGGAATGTAACGATACTTACCGTCTAAAAATACTAGACTGTGGGCCCTAAATATTAAATATATGACGACCTGAATGGTGCAGTGGTCAACATGCCGCCTACCACGCAAGAGGTCCCGGGTTCGATTCCCGGCCGGGCAGAAATTGAAATGATGAATTTTAATTTCTGTGACGGGTCTGGGTGTTACTATGTATAATAAGTATTTATTTAAAAAGTATATAAGTAGTATATCAGTTGTCTAGCACCCATATTACAAGCTTTGCTTAGTTTGGGGCTAGATGGCGCTGTGTGAAATTGTCCAAGCAAGCATTTTATTTATTTATAATTCACCGCGGCGCCACTTTCGCTCAGGGTACCACCTTAAAGCGTTTTATCGACACCACATGATTCATTTGTCGGCGCACTCAACTATCAAAATCCATGTCTTTTAAAAGTTAAACCTGATAAATCACCATATCATATCGCGATTTGGTGGTCATGGAGATAAGAAAAAGTCGTTCAGTTTCATGGACTGAACACGTCCTGAAAGTTTGTCACGTAACTTCGAAATCTTCCTGCCCCCCTAGCATGACCTGGTGGTCATCACACGATATAATATATAATTCCATTGTCTTTTGCTATATCTAACGCGTTTCGGTTCTTCTACTGGTTCAGCCCCCCCTACTATGACTGTCAAAAGTAATATCGAAGCGATGTTGTGATTGAGATGGCGCTATACGCGATGTATAGCTCTGTCCCTATAACAACATTACTTTGAGGTTGTTATAAGAGCTCAGAGTACGGCCTCTGATATTATAATAATTGTTAATATTATTGTTGAAGACGTTTTCTCTTATAATTTATTAGCATACATTTATCCAAACAAACTTGTAAATCATGTGAGACATTTTGAATAATATATTAAGTAGATTTTTCTCGTGAAGTTTCAACTGAGGTCGTTGCCCCAGAACCGGCCAAACTGCTCATGTAAATAAACTGAAAAAAGTTGTTACTCCTTTTACGGAGTTACTGAGAACTGTTGATTAAGTTGTTAATTTTGGTTTTCTAGTAGACACAGTATCACATTTTCAATGTAAGTACATAATATTATTAAGTGAGCTTTTAATGTAACTAAGAGTAGAAAAAAGCCCTTTCGTACTGAAAGTTTATGTCCGTTTAGATAATGATTGTATTTGTTTCTCCTATTTGTAAGTATTTCATTAATAATCCGACAGTGACCCTTCCATTTATTATGACAAATCACAAAGTTTGTAAAAAAATATATATTATGTACTTAATAATTATATTAAAAATGTCTCACATGATTTACAAAAATTGTATGGAAATTTTTCATTGCCAGTTTGCTCAATATTTTTTTGCTGTTTTCGTGAAACTAATTTAACCACAGCTAAATTGAGAAATAATAACAGCAAATACACCTACATAACGTCTGCTTAAAAAGACACAGTAAACCAAACTGAGCTGATAAATTTTCTTCTTGTTAAATTTATTAAGTTTATTTGAATAAAGATTTTTTAACTGTGACTTTGAAAAAAATATTGGATCTTTGATGACCTCGGTTTTCAAGTGGTTCGTACACCACCGGATTTCAAGGTGACGACGCCGTCTCTGAGGTCCCGGGTTCGCTCCTCGGCTGGGTCAATTTAGAAAACGGTCTTTTCTGTATTGGCTTAGGTCTGGGTGTTTTTAGTTCCACCCTTAGAATAATAACACCTAGAACAATAGTTCTCTACAAAGCGCACTGGCAAAAGTGAGGCAACTACAGCCAAAATGGCCCCGTTTCCAGATTTTTATTCTACATTAAGTATTACCTAATCATACCGAATACTTATTCGGTACGTGAACTTACAAAACAGTTTCAATTTTCTTACATTTATTAGATAAGTTACTATGTTATTGGATTTAAGTTACGATTAGGTAACGTATGAAGGATATAAATCTGAAAACTAAGCCATTCTGGCTTATTAGTTGCCTCACTTTGCATACGAGGACACGGCTTCTAGGTGTTGTTATTCTAAGGTTCCACCGTTATCTCTGATTTTCGTAACACAAGTGCTTTAGCTACCTACTTACTTTGGAATTAGAGCAAATGTTTAAGATGTCGACTAATTTGTTAAAAAGGCAATCCTGATTTAGATTTACATATAAAAGGCCGACAGTACACTTTAGCTTGGTACCGGGCCGGGACTCACTCGGGCTGTAATTGAACTTAATTATTTAATGCCGAGCGGCCGGCTGTCGAGTATTAATTACTTTTCAAAGTTTAATTAATACGGCAAATTAGATTACAAAGTCTAGCTTTGAATTGAACATCCATCCTCCATAACTAAACTGTAAATGTTGCTGAAGATGAAAATACGTGTTTTTTTTGTAATTTTTGCCTGAAAATGACTATTTGATTTGATAAATCTTTTTCAATTCCTCGAACTAAAAATCCCCTATTTTAATTTCCTCCTTGCTGGGGTACAAGTTATCTGTATGTTTTTTTAATGCACAACGGGACAGTACTTGGCCTTCACCTCACCTGATGTTAAGTGACGATAAGACCGAAGGTGGAAGCGGAAGTACTACACCCGGAATCCTCATCACTGAGGAACTGGCTATCTTATCTCTAATTGCTGGAACAACAATTTAATTGTTGTTATGGCGTCAGACTTAGGTAAGATAGTGGTAGCTATATACGGACTTGTAATAAGCACTAACACCAACCAAGCCGAGTACAAATTGTACCCCCTCCTGGGAATCGAACCCGAGATCCCTGCGTCTTACACGAGTGGGCGAACCACTAGACCACAGAAGCGAATGGATAAGCATCTTGGTGGTACTTATTTATACCCTTGTGACTTTTTTGCAGGAAATCCCTGACAGTGCATTATCGCCGAGTCTGAGTCATGGCCGGGGCTTGCTGCATCACAACCATCATGGTAAATTAGGTGAGTATAACCCACTAGAAACAAATGCAACGGCAGCGACCAAAAAGGCTTTAGACACAGAATAATATATATAATATACTAAACGTAATTTAGATCCAAACATCTCCATAGTTTGCCCTTTTCCATTCTCGACAGCAAAGAATTCATAATTTTTATTCACAGTAAAATATTTTAATAAAATTTATCAAATTTTATTGTAAGTGTTCATGGTGTGATCACGAATATTTCAAATTATATATATATATATCGTTTTCGTATAAAACTGATCTTAAATCAGGGGGTCTATTACGAAAAGTTTCACGCGATACACGCAGCTGCATCCTTGCTTCGTTATGATTGTTTCCTATTACAAAGCACTAGCGTATAAATGCGATAATGCAAAGTGATTGCGTAAGTTTGACAGTTTTTCTCTAGCGTATTCCACATCATTCGTTCAATAGTCTTTGGGCTACGATAGCCAAATTGAAACCGACGAACTGCGGACGACTATCGTGACCAAGTGACTGCGTTACGCAATTGCGTATGTTATTTTTGTAATAGGCCCCCAGACAGCTTTTTCGCATCTTTTCTTCCAAAAATTAACTTAAACTTCTCGATTGTGTGTTAAAAATAAAACCAACCAAAAAATATGGATTGGAATAGTTGATTCACTGTTGTAAGTATACTTTATGAAGTTAGGTTAGTTTAACTAAATTGGAAAGTCTGAGCTGTTGACTCATTTATCCGTAGGAAGCAGGTGCCGTATTGCTGATAAAACTAACAAGCAAATCAATGCCCTTTTTTTGTTATTCTACTTCTAATACCTATTGATTAAACATTAAAATACCTACTTCTCAATGAAATAAAAATGTTAAACTTCTCTAGTAGGGTTTATCTTAAAAGTTATTTTTTCCCCGACGTTACGTCCTAAAAGAAAACTGACAAATTCTATCAAACAACAGCAGAAATAACAATGTCATAGTTAAGAAGTCAAAAAAATTTGCTTAATTCCAGGTTATGGAGACTACGAAGAAGGTCCTCATAGTGGGTATGGCTACGAATATCACTTTCCTGACGAGCATGATGGACATAGCCATTTCGATGGTCATGGCCACAACGATGGCCATCATCATCCAGACCATCATCACCATGTAGAACTTCATCACGATCATCACAATCATCATTCTTATCATGATGACCACAAATACGGCTATAGACATCACCATAAACATTTTGATCACGTAAGTTAAGCGCTATTGCACTGGTAGAAATTGGTAGAAATAATTTAGTAAAGAAAATCTGTGAGCTTCGAATAATTAGCTACGTAGCAGTTTTTTTTAAATTATGCAAAACGGGTTAGTGCTTGGCCTTCACCTCACCTGATGCGAGAAGGTGGAAGCGAAATACATCCGGAATTCTCATCACTGAGGAACTGGCTATCTTACCTCTAACTACCGGAACGCAACAATTGTTATGAAAATTCATATTGCCATACACAAAAAAATCTTAACTGGACTTGGCAAAGCATGTGCCAAGTCCAGTCAAGAATCTTTTGTGTATGACAATATGATATTTCATACTACAGTACGCTAGCTGTGTCAAGCTACGCTCAATTTGAAAAAACAACTCTGAATAGTACCTAATAACTTTATAAATATCATCTTGTTTCTTAAAGGACCTCTTTTTGAAGCCTTTTATTGTTTTTCTCTTATAGATTCTTAGATTGTAAATTATTATAGTGTGTCTGCTTTGATTGAACTATACATACCTATATCACCATTCACTGCTTGGTAACTTGAAGTCTTAGGCGTAGGTACCTAATTTATGTATTGTTGCACAGGATACTATAAATTATGTTAGTCACACCTACTAGGTAGTAATACTTGTAGTACTGTCATTTATTCGTGCGCCTACTCCAAATGGTCTCATATCCCACGGTCCATGTGGCCTATACGATTATTTACAAACCGTGATTGTATCAATATAGACGACGACGATGTGATTTGAATTGTTTTCAAACATGATGTTCCAATAACAATTTATTTGGACAACAGCTCTGTTATTACAGTTGCAATAATTATGGATCAGTTATCGAAGTATCGCATCCGTTTGATACGACATAAATAAGTTTATATTATTAAATATTTTTGCACAAAGTTTACACTATTTAGTACCTACATCAAGGGACATATTTCCTGCCCACTTATTTGATTAATTTTAAAAATCTATCGCAATCGCTTTCATTTGACAGAATTTGATACAATTTTTTGGCATAAATAAAAACTTACCAAAGAAATGCATATCACATCCATCCGTCAAATCTGTCAAATGAAAGCGATTGCAATAGATATTGAAATTAGACAATTAGGGCCCCGGTTATAAAAAGTAGGAAAATCAATTCTAAGTTCTTTATATAATTTGCTAGGTTTATTAAGCTGGTCTTGTTTTTCCAGGCTCTTGCAGCAAAAACGGTTCTTTGGCCAATCGCTGGAATAGCCTTACTGGGTGCTGCGGCAGCTTTAGTCAGCAACCCAGTTCTTTTACAACTTGGGGTGGTTTCCGGAAAACGAAGGAGGCGTGACACTGAAGAGTATATGGACGTAACACCAAATATTTCCAACAGAGATTTCCGTGAATTCCATGAAAAATATGCATTGACTAGGACGAGTAATTTCAATAGTCCTAACAAAGGAAAACAGTTTAAAACAACAACATACAAAGATAATGATGATGTGGAAAATACTACGCCATTCACCAGAGCTATAAAGAGTCACAAACTAAAAAGTATAACTCCAAAAGTAAAGAAAGCTATCCAAACATCAGCTGATGAAAGATTTAAGTATTCCAAAGAATTTGAAGATAAACATTACATTCCAATACCCCTCAAACACAAAGATTGAATTGTTATTGTTTTTCCTTCACTGTTCTTATTTTTATATTATAATTTATCTGATTGTCTAATAATTTGTAAACAATATTAAACTTTTATTGATGAAATGATTGTTTATTCGTATTAACCAAATAATATTATAACTTACCGAAAACAATATTGCAATGTTAATCTCGAAAACTCACATTCACAAAACCATTATAATTAACGGCACTTTTCACACATCACAATTAGCACTTTAAGCAGTATTTCTCACTAAAATGACACAGTTAGAAGCTGAACAATCAATATTTAAGCAGCAAATATTGACAAAACAAACGGAGACCGACACGATTGTTTAAGCAAACGCCACCGAGATCATACGGCGACGGCGCAGGCGCAGGCGATCGCCGTGAAGTGAGCCAAACGCATTATTCAAGTAAATTTCTTGAATGAAGTTGCAGCTTAGCCTGTAGAGTGTAGCCTGTGTATGTGTGCGAGCTGCGCGGGCGCCTGAGGGTGTAGAAAAACTTGCTCCTATTCCATCCACGTGTGCGTAGTCAAAACGTCACGTGCATTCTTATGCCTCTTATTACATAGTAATAAGGAAGGTTTTAGAGTAAACGTTTGTATTTTGTTGTGGTTCAGAATTATGGGTTTTTAATTGTTCGAGCACTTATTTTTATGGCAGGAAAGTGGTTTTTAGAAGGGTGGAACGGTTGTTGGTGTGTAAGTCCTTAAAGTGTAGATGTGAGGTGTTCGATAAAAGCATAGAGGCAATTTGCAAAGAGGTGAGATTTTTTTGTGAATGAACATCAAACTTGCTGCCTTGCAAACCCATATTGTTTTTATAAACAGCTGTAAAGTAATTACTTATTGGAGCATTTGGTAATTATATTCACCTGCTCAGGATGGTGTTATTTTTTGTAGCAACAGATGATAAAACAGGTGGTTTTACCAATACGAAGATTACAAAACACTCAATACTTATGTAAATGTTTTTAACTTTTTATGGTTTAACATCAACCCAAACAACCTAAGAATATTTAATGAAACCGAAAACAAGCTGTAAACAGTTTTGTAACATAGGAACAGTCAATGACTTGAGTAGGTCATAGGAAACACGTGTTATACCGACTAACACGTATTTAGGTAATTCTCTTGCCATTCGCTAACTACAATTTCGAATTAAAATACACAATTAGGTAAAACTACGGAAATTATAAAAAATCCACTTATTGTAACTTATTTTTTTGTTAACTAATGGATTGTAAAACTGTATTTACTTTAAGTATAACTACGGCCTACGAGTGATAGGTATTCCTGTATTCCAAAATTTACGTTTTTTCTCTATAAGTATCTGCATATTTTCATTAGAATTTTGCTTTTTATGTTCTTCTGTTTATGATAATGAAATTATCTTATTGATTTTTGTTGCTTCCATTTAAGTAATTACTTACCTATTATGTTTTTATGAAAAAACTCCGAAATTTTATATCAGTAGAAAAAACAGTAAAACATTCATGAATATCATTTTGAGTGAAAATTTACAATAGGCCGTAGGTATATCATTACCTTACAAGGAGAGAAAATTCGGCTTTTTCATCTAATATTGGAATATAGGATATTATAATTACTATCAAAGAGCTGGATAATAGCTTTTCTACAAAATCTAATCATAAAGTCGAGAAGTTTCAGTGTAAAAATGATCACGTCGCGCCATCTCCCGGTAGGTAGGTATAGTACAAAACAGTCTGACAGCACTACTTCTTTGTAAAAAGCATCAGTCACAAAAGTGTGACTACCGTTCACGAGATGGCACTTAAGCACAGGCTACCTCTACCATTTTCCATCGGATGAAAACTCAAAGGTTACAGGTTTTCCGTTTCATATAAGTTTCATCAGGTGTTTCAGTAAAAAAAAATACAGCTTATTACTTACCTATTTTAATTTCTCCTGCCTCCTGAACTATGAATTGAATTACGAACCAATGTTTGTTTGTTTAAAAGGGTACACCTCAAGTGTGGTAAAACTTCCAAGAGAAGATAATAAAGAAAAGAATATGATTAAAATCCCTTTATTTCCATTGACATGTTGGGTGGAGCATCACAGATCATACAAGTTCGTCATTGCCAGGGGTCATTATTTATTTATGAAGGTAGGTACGTACTTCACACCAGCTTGAAACCAAACTGAAATTAAAAATAAAATATTAATTAATAAACTAGACAAGGCAACATTTAAACGTGTTTATTAAAAATGCATAAATAATGGTAGTCGAAAAAGTTGATATTTTTATTTATCTATACTAACTTACTTCGGTGAACTACTTATAATAAGTGAATTATACGGTACCTAATGCATGAGATATAATTAAATTTATTACCTACTTATATAAATATAAAATATTCCTATTAATTGTTTTAAGAGCAAATTGCGAAGTATCGTTGAAAAAATGCCTTTCAGTTTTTACTATTTTAGGTATATTTGTCATTATTTTCTGTTGTGAAAAATAATAATTAAATACTTAATAATAACACTGACCTTAGGTGCATTTTCAATGGTGCATTTGAAGAGATGAGTGGCTCTCTCGCAGCCTTTTTCACCGTCACTCGCTTGGGCTTCATTTACCTCTGTAAATTAAAATAAATTCTTTGTTTTGACCAAGCGTCACTTGTTTTAACAAAAAAGTTAAAATAAATCTATCTAGGTATGAGTACTGTATAGTATTATAATTTATCTGTGGTATGAGAGATAGAAAAGTAATCCAAGTAAGTATAATTTGCTTTTTCATGATCTAACGACTTATATAGTCATCCAAAGTCCTAGTTTGTTTAATGACTATTATACCTTTGGCACAAACATCTGCCATTTTCTTTCCGTTCTCGAGTCTCTTCTCATCGCCATTTTTCATTATTTCTGCAATTTTGTAGGCGTGCTCCTTATTGTATAGTCCATCCTGGGTCATCTATAATAGTATACGAATGAAAAACGATACTATAGATTCCTATACAGCGTGTAACAAAACAATGCGTAATACCAAATATAGTACCTAGATAGACCTAGATAGGGACCTTCAAACTGAACAACTTTTACTATGGGACCAACTCTGAAATATGAAAAAAAAAATCGTCTGTTTCATACAAAATTAATATCGAAAATAACAAAATGTATGAAACAGCTGTTTTTTATGTAAAAGTTATTCAGTTTGATGGTCCCTATATAGAGACTTGAAATTTTGTACATAGATAGGGTAATATGCCTAGTTAACCGGCCGCCCCCAGTTATCCGGCCCCCAACAGTTTTTCGAATAAAATAAGAAATTCGTGGCAATTTCTTAACAATTTGGATATTTTCCTGGCAGCACTGTTATCGATCTATCGAATGGTATGGACGCCACTAGCGAAACGTTACGTAATATTTTATAATTTGTGTTTCACGTTGAAGCCTACCGCATCTGGGTCGATTTCGCAAGTGGAGATAAAAAAAAATAGTGGAGAGCTCTTGCCAAATAGTCAATATTGTCCTTCAGGGCATCGTTAAAAGGTAAATATTTAGTTTGTTCTCAAGGTATGTTGTTATTTATTACTATTTTAACGTTAAATATGGCTTAATAAGCAGATATTTAGTAATATCAAGGGGCCGCCTTACTAGACAACGTAACCACATGTTTCCAGTATACCGGCCGGGGGCCGGTTAACTGGGACTGAGCTCGATATATTGTTTTGTCTCTTTTTGTTAAAAGAGGGATTCCATAGAAGAATGTATAATGCTATGCCTTTTTATTTATTTCAAAGTACTTTGTGTCCAGTACTCGGCCGCCTAAATGTGCTTGTATAAGAAGTTGATTTTTTCTTTTTGTATGGAAACGGGTGGCCGGTTCTACTGGGTGCTTGCCCAGTTTACCGGCCTCCTAGTATACACTAGGAGGCCGGTATACTGGCTATCCTGCAAAATACTCCCAGTACACCGGCCAGCTTTGAAATGTATCTATTAACACATTTTGTTTTCTTAGCATTAAGCTGGAGATTATTAACATTAAACCAAGCAAGAACCTGCGAGAGTGCCTTGTTCACATCGTCAAAATCAGTTTTATTCCTGTCAACTTTGAATATTAAAGAAGTATCATCTGCGAACAAAACAATATCACAGAATTTTTCTGCAATAAAGGGTAAATCATTTATATATATTAAAAATAAGAAAGGGCCCAAAATGGAGCCTTGCGGAACGCCTATTTTTACATGAGAACCTGACGAACTTATTCCATTGATATTAACTGTTTGAGTCCTGGAACTGAGATACGACAGTATTAATTTTTGAGCATTATTTTTTACACCGTAATGATTCAGCTTCAACAGCAGCGTGCAGTGGTCCACGCAATCAAAAGCCTTGGACAGGTCGCAGAAAATGCCAAGGGCATTCTGAGACCCCTCCCAAGCCTCAAAGACATGCTTCAAAAGCGCAACCCCAGCATCAGTTGTGGAACGACCTTTCGTAAAACCAAATTGTTTGTTGTGCAAAAGTTTATTTACATTAAAATGACATAATAATTGCTCAAGTATTATTTTCACTTCTCAAGCTTACGCGCTCACTAGACATGAAATAAAACACTTTTAACGGATACTAGCGCGGTTTTATTGAAAGTACTTTGGTAATTAGTTGGTATTTGGTTTGATTTTTGATTTTCCCGACGTTTCGGCACCTTTGCAGCTGCCGTGGTCACGGGGGACTGAAGCTACTTGTGAGCCTACCCTCAAGCGATGAATTTTATAACGTTCAGAAATTAAAATTTTATCAAATTTAATTAGTTTAATTTTGGTTTAGTTTTAATTTAATTTTATATGTTAAAAAGAGAGAATCTACTGAAACTACTACCATTTCAAAAAATTGGGAGGCCCCTCCAAGAAAGAAATGGCGAAAGAAAACTTGGAGAGGAAGGCCGACCTCCGTCTTTTATATTAATTAATTTATTTGCAAAAGGAACTAACCGTATCATTAGATCTTACAGTGTGTGTTTGGGGCTTTAGCTTGTGAATGATGGGGTCCCAAGCTGGTGGAATTTTCCAACCATCATCTCTATTGAAATTAGGATATTTATTTATTTCGATAGCCTCGCGGAGCATTCTAGGAATGAATCTACGTTCCCTAGCAAGGATTTGGGGTTTGTCAAATCTAATATAATGGTTGGGCCCCTCAAAGGCGTGTTCACTCACTGCAGACTTGTTATCGCGCCTATGTTTCATGTCAGCTACATGTTCTTTAACCCGGGTCCCTATGCTTCTCTTTGTTTGCCCGATGTAGGAGAGCCCACAGTCACAATCTAGTTTGTAGACGCCTGCGGCTTGAAGGGGGATATTACACTTGACAGGTCGTAAGAATTGGTTGATCTTCTTCGGCGGCTTGAAGTAAGTTTTGATTGACGCTCGCTTCAGAATGTTTCCAATCTTGTCAGTGACACCCTTCAAGTATGGTAGGATGGCAGGTTGACGCTCTACTGTGGCTGTTTTGGTGCGTTTTCTGTGACGAAGGCGTGGTACTTGCAACTTGTTGTTACGTAGTACTTGCTTGACGTGCTGAAGCTCAGCAGTCAGGTGTTGTTTGTCACAGATGTCGCGGGCTCTCTGAAACAAAGATTTCCCTACGGTAGCTAACTGTATAGGGTGATGGTGAGAGTCACCATTAAGGTATCTGTCTGTATGGGTTGCTTTACGATACACTGTATGGCTCAAGGTTTGGTTCGGATTCCTGATAATGAGAATGTCTAGGAAAGCTAGTTTATTATCTGCCTCTAACTCCATAGTAAATTGTATGTTGGGGTTTATGGAGTTAAGATGGTTAAGAAATGCAGGGACACTGTCTCTAGGTAGTATTGTGAAAGTGTCATCTACGTACCGTTTGTAGAACCGGGGAGTCACTGGTGCTGTGGCTAGTGCTTTCTCCTCAAAATCCTCCATGAAAATGTCAGCAACAATGGGGGATACAGGAGAGCCCATTGCTACGCCATCCACTTGCACGTAGAACTCCTCGTTCCATAACAGATAGCCAGATGTTAGGCATAATTCTAGTAGTTCTGCATATTCAATTGGCATGTTATTACCAACTAGCTTTTTCCTGATGATATTAATGCAGTCCTGTACTGGTAAGCATGTGAATAAGGACTGAACATCAAAACTAACCATAGTTTCATCATCAGCGAGATGTAGATGTTGTATCTCACTGACAAAATGGTAGGAATCTTTTACAAAGGCTGATGTGTTACCTCTCAGTGGTTTGAGTGTTTTCGCTACGTGTTTAGCCAATTTGTAGGTTGGTGAGTCAATTTGGCTTACTATGGGGCGTAGCGGAGCGTTGTCTTTGTGTATTTTCGGTAACCCATACAGTTTTGGCGGTGTAGGGCAGGATGGAATAAGATAATCGACGTCAAGATCTAACTGTTCTGAATGTTCTTTGATGAGTTCTTTCGTTTTATTAAGGATCTTGGTGGTTTGATCACATTTGACATGTTTGTATGTTTTCTCATCGCTTAAAAGTTCTTGTATTTTTGTGTTATAATCCGACGTATCCATAACTACCGTTGCGTTACCTTTATCAGCTCGGAGGATAGTTAATTCTGGTCTAGTGCGTAGGTTTTTTAACGCGACGAGTTCATCATATGGAAGGTTATGCTTGGGCAGTTTACTACGTCGTAAAACAGATGAAATATCTTGACGTATAGCTTCACTGTCGTCTTTTTTGATTTGGTTTTTAACTAGACAATCCTCTACGTTGCAGATAATATCCTCATACGGTATTCTGCGAGGTGTTACCGCGAAATTCAGACCCTTATTTAATACTTTTAGAGTCGGTTCATCCAATATTTGTTTTGATAAATTGACAACTGCACGGGTTTGACATTGACGGGTGTCAAGCACGTCAAGCAAGTACTACGTAACAACAAGTTGCAAGTACCACGCCTTCGTCACAGAAAACGCACCAAAACAGCCACAGTAGAGCGTCAACCTGCCATCCTACCATACTTGAAGGGTGTCACTGACAAGATTGGAAACATTCTGAAGCGAGCGTCAATCAAAACTTACTTCAAGCCGCCGAAGAAGATCAACCAATTCTTACGACCTGTCAAGTGTAATATCCCCCTTCAAGCCGCAGGCGTCTACAAACTAGATTGTGACTGTGGGCTCTCCTACATCGGGCAAACAAAGAGAAGCATAGGGACCCGGGTTAAAGAACATGTAGCTGACATGAAACATAGGCGCGATAACAAGTCTGCAGTGAGTGAACACGCCTTTGAGGGGCCCAACCATTATATTAGATTTGACAAACCCCAAATCCTTGCTAGGGAACGTAGATTCATTCCTAGAATGCTCCGCGAGGCTATCGAAATAAATAAATATCCTAATTTCAATAGAGATGATGGTTGGAAAATTCCACCAGCTTGGGACCCCATCATTCACAAGCTAAAGCCCCAAACACACACTGTAAGATCTAATGATACGGTTAGTTCCTTTTGCAAATAAATTAATTAATATAAAAGACGGAGGTCGGCCTTCCTCTCCAAGTTTTCTTTCGCCATTTCTTTCTTGGAGGGGCCTCCCAATTTTTTGAAATGGTAGTAGTTTCAGTAGATTCTCTCTTTTTAACATATAAAATTAAATTAAAACTAAACCAAAATTAAACTAATTAAATTTGATAAAATTTTAATTTCTGAACGTTATAAAATTCATCGCTTGAGGGTAGGCTCACAAGTAGCTTCAGTCCCCCGTGACCACGGCAGCTGCAAAGGTGCCGAAACGTCGGGAAAATCAAAAATCAAACCAAATACCAACTAATTACCAAAGTACTTTCAATAAAACCGCGCTAGTATCCGTTAAAAGTGTTTTATTTCAAGTATTATTTTTTCAAAAATCTTGCTTAGGGCAGGTAATATCGATATTGGTCTGTAATTGCTAGGGTCTTCTTTATCTCCTGATTTAAACAATGCTACTACCTTGCTAAACTTCATAAGATCAGGAAATATTCCTTGATCAATACACTGATTAAAAACGTCAGCAAGATAAGGGGCAATAGTATACACAATATTTTTAATAACCTTAACTGATATGCCCCATAAATCAGTGGAGCTTTTCATTTTTAGAGAATTGAAAGCTTTAATAATATCTAAAGCATTAATACATTTAAAATTAAACAATGAATCACTTTCAGCCACATGTCCCTTTAGCACAGATACAGCAGCCGCTGGTGAGGAATCCAAATTTGATGTAGTTTCTACTGGTATGTTTACAAAGAACTTATCGAAAATATTAGCAATTTCTTTATCTGTGTTTATTAATTCATTATTAATTTTAAGCGTTAGGCTATTTTCCCGTGCTTTAGTTTTACCAGTTTCACGATTAATGACATCCCAGGTTGTTTTAGTTTTGTTACTCGAGTTTTTAATTTGCTTTTTAATGCAGTTAGACTTTGCAACTGCACATAGTATTTTGAAAGTCTTCGAGTATTTTTTAACATGTTCTAAGAAACCTGGGCTTTGGTTCGTTTCTCTAAGTTTGTATAGTTCATAAAGTCTGTTTCTACTTTTATAAATACCTGTCGTAGCCCAATCGCAGAACCGTAACTTCTGAGTACATTTAATTGTCTTTGTTTTAAATGTTTTATCAAACTCATAAGTAACTAAATGAAAGAGGTTCCCGTACAAAACATCAGGATTATCCGAATTCCATGGCATTAAAGAAATTTGTTCATCAATGTTGTTTTTAAAATTGTCCAATCCCTTTTTTGTGATAGGTCTGCATTCTACAGTCTTAGGCGTATCTATGACGTTCACAGCATATGAGACTTTCAAACCGTAATGGTCTGATGAAATATTACTAAAAACAAATTTGTTTTCCGGATCACATTCTGAAAAAACATTATCTATGCAAGTGGCGGAGTGTTCAGTCACCCGTGTGGGTTCTAAAAATTTATTAAGTAAATTAAAACTTTTAAATAATGCCAGAAAACGAGTGGTCGAAGAATTGTTCTCAAGAATATCAATATTAAAATCGCCACAAATTACTACTGGTTTATTTTTTAACTTTAATTTATTTAGAACATCTTCCATGACAGATTCAAAGATTTCATAGGTACCTTTAGGGGGGCGGTATACAGACACAATTATCATGCTATCTAATTCTATACAAGACAACTCCACATGGCGCTCTGATGTAAGTTTTACAATATCCTTTCTTTCTTTATACTTTATATTATTATTCACAAAAATTACAGAACCGCCACGAATAGTTGTTTGCCTAACCATCGCACTTGCTAGTTGAAAATTATTTAGATAAAATGACATATCACCATGCTTTAGCCAGTGTTCTGTAATGCAAATGATTTGAATATTATTACATTCAACAAATAATTCTAATTCTAGATCTTTGCCAGACAGGCCCTGAATATTTTGACTAATTATATTAATACAATTATTAGGCCTGGCTGTTGTCTTGTGCCTCAGTTTAAATCTGAGTTTGTCACTGTTTTATTTGAAACAATATGCGGAGTAGTAGATGAAGTACTAATACTCGGTTTTATGGCCTTAGTTACAGCTGTAACAGAGACCTGTAAATTGTAAGCTAACAAATTAGCTATTTGCATCCTACATTTTTTCGGCAGATACATACTATCTGGTGTCAATGTAAAAGTGTTAATAAATTTATTAACGTCAAAGTATAAGCTTGAGAGCTTAAACCAGGATAAACAGCGTATTCTATGTTATAATTTAATTTAATTCTGATCAGCCGTTTTAACATGATTAGGCGGCTCCCCAACCCCACCAAGCGTGCAGCCTCGTGCGAGGCCCGTGCGGCAAACGTATCCTGCCTTACGAAGCAGCGCGCTTGGTGGGGACCCGCCTATAAAAACGGCTGATCAGAATTTAATAAAATTTAACATAGAATACTGTTTATCCTGGTTAAAGCTTCTCTGAGGATTTCATCGAATATCCACGCGGACGAAGTCGCGGGCGGAAGCTAGTTATAAATACTTTTATATATTTTTTAATCAGTTTTAATAATACTTTATAATTACTGATTAAAAATAAAAAATAATAGCAAAATATCGATACATACGATTCCGTCGAGCTTGTAGGCGCAAGCCAGCAGGCATTTGACTTCAGGATTCTTTGGCAGGATGAACTGCTGTAGGGAAGCCAAATCGGTCGGTTCCACTGGGTGGTCCTTCATGCACTTCATCACTAACTTCGAGAATTCGAGCTTCGCTTCCATTTCTGTCATGGACTGGAGAAAACAATAGGTAAGCATGTCTTGGATTGGACACCTTGTCATCACAGTAATGAATGGAAAGATATAAGTATGTAATGGCGTGGAGAGTGGAAAGGAGTGTCTTCCGCCCATGGGAGAAAGGTGTAATAATCAGAGTATATATTCTGTGTCAAGGTGTCATAATGTAAGTATATTAGGAAGATGACTTGTTCCGGATTCGTCGTGTTCCTTACTCGTAGAATGAAACAAAAAGATCTTCCCAACAGACCTCATACAAAAAAAATATTTATTTGCTTAAAATTTTCAATTTACAAAGCAAAATTATTTGTAAAAAGTTGCTGGCATTTTTGTAGAAATGGTGAACTAAGCTGGGGATTGTACGTATTAATTACGACGAATCTGGAACATGACGAGTCAGGAACATGACGAATCCGGAACAGATCATCTCTATCTCATCTCTAAATCATATCAATGAGTCTCAGCAATTTACGATAAAAAGTAAAGGACGTTTAGAGTATACCGGGTGTAACAAGACCTTCAACGAAGCCGAGGTCTACGTATTCTGCCCATCATCAGGACCATTTCTGTTCAAAACTATTGCTGGGAAACGATTTTAATTTTTGTTGTTAAAAAAGCATTGCATACATTACCACAAAATACCGCGCCTGTGAGTGAATGCTGCAGTGAATCCTACACAGCTGCGTGCGGCCGAGTTGAAAGGCAACGTTTATGTACGTGCTCATGAAATACATTGAGTGATGACGTTTTGAAGCCATTGTTTGTTACGAAATACATAAAATTTTGAAAATGTTTCTGTAGACAAAAATTAGGAAATGACGAATAAAATAAGATTTCTTAAAAAATTAAAAAAAAAATTGACTTTGACCTTCAATAACTTCGTAGCTATTGGTTTCCCAGGTATAGTCTAAAAGACAAAAATGGTCCTGATGATGGGCGGATGCGTGGACTTCGGCTTCGTTGAGTGTCTTGTTATACCCGTTAGGTGCGTTTTCGAGATTCATGGTTTACTTACAATGACTTACAACGAAATAATAGTAATAATAGTTGTAAATTAAAAATGTACTTACTTTAACTTCTTGGAGATAGTAAACAGCAAGCACTAAACACAATATTTTAAACATTTTTCTATTTAGTTAAACCCACTTTGATACAGAAATGGAAGTTTGATCAGATCCCGTCCGACACCATGTTTTTATACATATTGCATAATTAATGAAATTACGCTATTTAGATATTATCTTCACTACACTTTGATCAGTAAAACAGAATAATGACAGTAAAATAAATTGGCTTATTATTGTAGATTTACGTCTAAAGGTCAATATTAAATATAAATAAATAATTGCATAAATTTCCTGGTTCATACATTTTGCAGCGTGTATTGTGGCTGAAACCTCGACTTTTAAGCCTGAAATAAACTCCTTAATAAAAATTTTTCATCCATATTCCATCCTCTGATTACGTGTTCTCTTCTAAAGTCTTAAAACGTACCCATAGCATGCACAGCTATCGAAAAAAATAACGCGCGTAAAAACATTCGATAGGGTAATTTTGTATGGGAAATTTGTACAACGTCATCAATCGCCGAAAAGTGTTATGAAATGTTTCATAGATAATGATAAAAAAAAATCTCGATAGCTATTCGTGCTAAGAGTATACAGTACCCCTACCATGAGTTAGTACAGTAAAATTGGCTCATGGTAGACGTACTGAGGGCCTATTACAAAAAAGCATCACGATAAGCGTACGATATTCGTCGCACACCGTGGCACTATTGACTTACAAATAAGGTTCAATATCAAGTAAATTGTACGACGAATTGCGTCCGACTATCGTGATTCTGTTTTGTAATAGGCCCTCTGCTCTCGTGAAAATAAGACCAACCCAGTTTTTTTTTGCAAAATCTTCGTTGTCCCTTCGCTTTCGAAGCGCTGTATTGGTTTTGACGTTTTAAAAATCGATTACTAACGAAGACATAAATATATGATATCTATCAATCTATCCCTATGGGATAGATGTACATCTATCGATTAGAAAGAGAATCGATAACGATGATTTGAAAACGTTACTTTGGTTAGGCCCTCTGAATCTCTGAAGACATACAAATAAAAGTTTATTTTTTATGAACTAGAATGACCAAGTAATAATATTAATTTAAATTTAATTTTTATCAATGTTCGTATACCTTAAGGTGAATCATGGCTGTACCTTTTTTATATGTGACATCTTGTAATACCCATGCTTATGAACTAATAAATGATTTGATTTGATTATTAATATATATATTTATTGTTTTTTTATATCGGAAAAAATATATAATTAGCTTGGAAAAATTAATTTAGGTAATAATAACTGTTAGACTTTAAGGGATACTTAACTTGAGAGTCACTTAGTTTAAAGTTGGTCGTAGAAAACGAACATAAAAATAAATAAATAAATAATTTACAAAAGTATTTTTTACAACCTTGAATTTGACTTGAATTATCCATTCATTTCATTTGTCATAAATAATGAGGCTATTACATTTTAATTTATTGACTTCGTCCGTTTAAATTTTTAGTGTCCCTGAATATAATTTCCTCTTGTAATAATGTGTTTTGTAAAAGTACTCGTTCTCTAATAAACCATAATGTATTTAAATATGTATAAAACATAAATTCTTCCATTATGTAGTTGATAAAAGTAATCAAAATAAAACAATTATTAAAATTTCAAACAAAGCAATGTGTTACAAAATAACCCCTCATGCCGAGTATGGTGGATAGGGACCATCAAACTCAACAACTTTTACTGTGGGACCAACTCTGAAATCGCGATTAAAAAAAATCTGTTGTTTCATACATTTTAATATTTTCATCGTAATTATTCGTTATAAATTTTTCAGTTTTTTTTCACGATTTCAGAGTTAGTCCCAAAGCAAACGTTGTTCAGTTTGATGGTCCCTATCCACCATACTTGGCATTAGAGGTTATTTTGTAACACGTTGTATATTTCTAGTGGGGATGAAATCTCATTATTTTTTACTTTTGTGATGGATTTGCTTTTTACCGACTTCCAAAAAAGGAGGGGGTTCTCTGTTCGTCTGTATATTTGTTTTTTTTTGTGTATGTCCAAGTCCATCGATTACCCAAAGACGGCTGGACCGATTCAAATATTACGTTAGGTAAACTCCCAAGTTGGTCCCATTTTTTTATATTTGGAAATCGGTTCATTACTTTTTTTTTATTTATTTATCCAAATAAGATTACAATAATTATTTTAAAGATGCCTTTACGCTTATAAACCTACGAGGAAGATTACTTGAGAAGTTTACGCTTATAAACTTCTCAAGTAATCTTGAAAATAGCACGAATATAGTATGATTTTGTGTGAACTACCTTTTATTTTTTTGTTTACGCAGGGGTACCCTCTTATTGGCTTCCGGAGTGGTGGGGCCACCCCGGCGAGTCCGGGACTCTCCTCTGTACGGGTCCGATAAGTAAAGGCTCATCGGATCCGTACGGAGGCCTACCCGCTAAACCCCCTGCGGTGTTCCATCTCTACCATAATGGACGAAGATGACGGGACAGTTTTGGCAATCTCCGCCTCTCCGACCTGCGCTGGTCCTTTCGGACTCCAGCTGTTTTGACATTTTGATGTCTCCTACTTGGGGCGTTCGGAACACTTGAGCGTCCCACCTAGGGCCTTGGGCGAACGACGGAATCCCCGGTTCCGTCGTCCTGGCCCTGTATAACTACGGGGGGAGAATGTGTGCATGGTGTCTTCGTCTTCTGCCCGGCCTTCTCCGTCGGAGCGGGTCCGCCTGCGCATCCGCTTCTCGGACCCGTTCCGCGGCCTCCTTCTGTGACATCACGTCCTCACAGAAGGAGACCACCGCCTGCCACGACCTGTCGCTCCCCAGCATGGCGACTGTTATGCTGGGAAGCAAGAGGTCCCGTCCAATGACCGCTACTAATTCCGTGCGTTGCGGTGACCACTTCGCACACTCAGATAGAGTGTGCTCTGAGGTGTCGTTAGGTGCGCCGCAGTCGTGGCATACCGTTGTCGCCTCTCTCTGAATTTGGCACAGGTACCTACCAAAGCAGCCGTGCCCTGTGAGTACCTGTGCCAATCTAAATGTTATCGCCCCGTGGGCCCTCTCCTTCCACTCTTTAAGGACAGGGCGGATGGCATCCACCGTCCTATGCCCTGCTATTGGGGTCTCTAATTGGCGCCCCCACTCCTCCAAACATCTCTGTTCTGCGGCACGCGACACGTTCTGCCGCTCTTCCGGGGCAAGGCGATCTCGATGATATGGTCGTATTACTTCTTTGTTTATGTTGTTTATGAACTGAATACCTAAGATAATTTTTTTTGTTGGTAAAGGGATATCTTAAGTGAAGTTCTTTAACCGACTTAAAAAAGGAGGTTCTCAGTTTGACCCGTTTATGTTTCTTCGCAATTATCTCACGTTTGGCTGAGCCGATTTTTCTACCTAAATAATATACCTACACTAATACAGAAGGTACCTACACTAAAAATAATAAAAAAATTGTTTAAATAAACAAAAAACCGCTTCAAAAAACCTACCTCTAAAAAACAAGAAATAATATTCAAATCACTAATAGGTACGCATTACCATTGTAATAATAAAAACACGTCTATTGAAGTCGGGTGGGGCTGGAGTACAAATTCCTTTTTAACCGACTTCATCAAAAGGAGGAGGTTCTCAATTCGATTGTATGTTTTTTTTTATCGTTGTTCGCGCGTATCTTCGACATTTATGGACCGATTTAGATGATTCTTTTTTTGTTCGATTGAGTTTTCTTGCGAGATGGTCCCATTTCATTTTTTTTCAAATCGGTTCAGTAGTTTACAAGTAATCCTGAAAATACTATGATATTAAATCAACAAACTTGACAATTTTGTTATTTATGAACCGAATTAGATGATTTTTTTTGTTGGGGAAGGGATACCTTTGTGTAGTCTTTTTAACCGACTTCAAAAAAGGAGGTATTCAGTTTGTATGCATGATGTATGTTTCTCCGCGATTATCTCACGTATGGCTGAGCCGATTTTTCTACCTAAATAATATACCTACACTACCTAATACAGATGGTACTTACACTTAAAATAAAAAAATTGTTTATAAAACACGTCTATTAAAGTCGGGTGGGGCTGGAGTACATCTTCCTTTTTTTTATTCTAAAAGCCCCACTCGACTTCAATTGACGTGTTTTATTATAACAATGATAATGCGTATCTAATGATTTGTATATTATTTCTCGCTTTTTAGAGGCAGGTTTTTTGAAGTCGGTTTTTTGTTTTTTTTATTCTAAAAGCCGCACCCGACTTCAATAGATGTGTTTTTATTATTTCAATGATAATGCGTATCTAGTGATTTGAATATTATTTCTTGCTTTTTAGAGGTAGGTTTTTTGAAGTCGGCTTAAAAAAAAAATATCTTCCATTCTCGAGTGTAATTTTGAAAATAAGACTATTAAGGCGGTTACGGTTATAAATTAAAAAGATGAAAGCTGTTAGCATAATAAAAAAATAACTTAATGCATTTTTCTAGTATTTTATCTAATAATTAATTATTTTAATTAATTTCAAACAAAAGATGAGAGCACCTTATATTTTGGAGTGGGAAATAAAATCTCATTATTTTTGGCAATATTTCTGTTGGATTTACGTTTAAAAGAAAACAAATTTCTTTTATTCGCAAGTGTATTTTAGAAAATAACACTATTAGGGCTAGTTACGGTAGTAAAATTACAAAATGAAAGTTAGGATAATTTAAAGAAAATACTTTTGTCGCTGGTCAATCGTCATCTTGTTCTTAATTTTCATAATTTACTCAAAGTTGAACTGAAAAATTAAAAAAAAAACTGTATTGTCATCTTTAAGCACGCTGAATTATTATTGACACAAATTACAAGTAACGGAAATCGTGTCAACTGTCTTTTATTCAATTTGTTATACCTACAGAGTTATTTTTAAAACACTCATACCCTCGCAGAAATAGATTATAATAACATTATATACAAATAAGATTTTTTACAACAATAAAAATGTTTATTTTATATTTAATAAGAATTTAAAATAAAAAGTTTACCACAGCTGCCTGCTCCAAGCTACACAGGAAGATCAGCGCGGCTCTATCGCATCCCTTATCGCCATCGCTGACCACTTGGTCGTTTACTGAAAAAAAAAGGCAGATTACTACTTGAGTCTTATAGTTTTCACAAGTAACTTGCAACTTGAGAACTATATAGCAACAAAAAACCTGAAAACAAAAACAGCTTTAAAATTAAATGCCTCAAAAAGCAAGAAATAATATTCAAATCATTCGTTATAGAAGTCGGGTGGGGCTTTTAGAAAAAAAAATATGTTGTCCTCCAGTTTGTGTGCTCCAGCTGTTTTTGTTTTCATGTTTTTTGAAGGAGGTTTTCCTTTTTTTTTAAAAGCATTTTTATTTTCAACTTTTAAGTGGTAGGTATGTAAGCGCCTTAATTTCCAAATTTACGCTGTTTGTTTTTGAGGAGTTTCGTTGTGTCTTCGTAACTAGTCCAAGTCTAGTCCAGAACGTTGCATCGCAGACCACGGTTTGGTTTGTTTTGGATTGTCATAAACTTGCCAAAATCTAAATCACTTTACATTATACTATTTGACTTTGAGCAGTTCCCTTGTGTATCTTCGAAGCTCAAAGACCAATACCGATGCAATTAAAATATAAGAATATGAAAAATATGAAAAAAAAAGAATCATCTAAATCGTTTCATAAACAAAGATGTTATGTCCAAAATTCCGTAAAAACTCGTGGGATGGCAAGCTAAATAATTGATATTTTTCAGGATTATGAAAAAACTACTAGCCAGATCTCTGTAAAAATTTATGGGACCACACACGAACTATGTTCTTTGAGTTAAAAAAAGAATTGTATAAATCGGTTAACAACTGACGAAGTTATATTAAAACATACACAAAAAAAACTTGAGAACCACCTCCTTTTTTTTAAATCGGCTAATAAAACAATAAGTACGATCATGAGATCCAAGAGGTACTATACATTCAGCTTGTCGAAATTTCATCGTATATATTATCGTATTTTTAACGAACTTTCAAATTCTTCAAAAAGTTAACTTTTTGAACCAGACTCCCTTACCACTTTTGCAGGCGTCAACAAACTTAAAAGCGTTTTCTATTTTTTCGGGATCGCCGGAGAGATATTTCTCACTAATTTTCTTGACACCATCCACTGACAGCATGCCATGATCGTCCATCTGAGAACCAATTTTTGTATTAAGGCGAGGCCAGTTCACGATCTGATGAAAAGTCTGATTTTTGAACTTCCAATGTGAAGAACTGATGTAAAATTCTACTTCACAAAAATTACTGTAGACTGAAAAAGAAACAAAGAAGCATAGTAACCGAACAGAATATTGAAAAATGACATGGTACCTCTGTAAAAAAATCCTAAATAACACCATAAAAACTTATAAAAAATAAATTTCAAATCGTCAGATTTCGTAATTTTCAACGACAGTGATATGATTTTTTATGCAAAAAGGATAGCTTTTTTATCGATCTAACACAATAACTGAGTACATTTTTAATAAATGATCCGGTATTTCAGAAATCAATAAAAATGTACTAAAATTCGTCAAATTTGTAGCGAAGCGTCAATTAAAGTTATGCAATATTCAACCTTATTCTAAAGACATAGTGAAAGAGTAAATTTCGTGAACTGGCCTCGCCTTAAGGTCATGAAATACTAGAAAAAATCTGGAAAAATCGACTCACCTCGTAGCGCCTCAGTCTGGAGAGTCTGCTACGGGTAAGACGATTTTTTTCTAGTAGGTATCGTTTATCTCAATAAGTAAAATATAGCATACTCGAAAAATTTAAAATTTTATAACCAATTTTTGAGTTTATTTCTAAGAACCACTTTTTGGTTTATTTGGAACAGAGATTTTGTTAAGTACAAGTATAGCGTGTGTAACAGGACAAAGTTAACTTTTTTTTCTGCCATCATCTTCAAACGTAACGTTTTAAACCAACAACAGCTGTTTTTTGGCTCAGCTTTTAGTACCAAAATAAAAAGGTATGAAAATCTCTAACACCCGTATGCTTTAAACTCATCGATACGACTTTGCTGTAGCATTTGATAGTAAAAAATAAAAATAAATAAGTCAGTAACTTGTATTTTATTTCAAATTTAATGTTGACCACATTATCGTCCAGGAAAATCAGTATAAGAATCAAAATTTCACCTGCTCAAAAGAATGACTATAATAAAATTATTCACTTCTCAAGCTTACGCGCTCACTAGACATGAAATAAAACACTTTTAACGTTCTGAACGTTCTAAAAAGTTCATCGCTTGAGGGTAGGCTCACAAGTAGCTTCAGTCCCCCGTGACCACGGCAGCTGCAAAGGTGCCGAAACGTCGGGAAAATCAAAAATCAAACCAAATACCAACTAATTACCAAAGTACTTTCAATAAAACCGCGCTAGTATCCGTTAAAAGTGTTTTATTTCATATAATAAAATTGCTAATTACGCTAGTACTTTTTATGGCAACACATGAGCATCCATTTTTGTAATAGCTTGGACCGTGAAATTACCTTGACAGACCTTGAAACCGTGAACACACGCTGCACTGCATACGACAATTCGCATAGTTTTGATGTTGATGTTTAATATATTTTACATCCGGTGGATAAACCGAAAAGTTTAAATTTTACTTTATAAAAGTATACAAAATACAAAATATTTATTTTCAAAAAATTAAAGGTTAGGGTAATTTACATTGGACTCCTCCCTTTAAGTTAAGATAGGAACAGCTATAAACAAGCGAATTATTCTTTGCCTTTAACTTGACAATAACCACCCCCTCTGATTATGTAACTCTGTTGCTTACAATTTCTCGATTGAAATCTATTGAATGGAACCGTAGTTACATTGCATAGTTGTCACATTGGTTTTTCTAAAGCAGCAATGTAACTGCTATTTCTGTCAGAGTTTATTGCAACAGAGTTACAAAATCAGGGGGCAGTATTCCTACATGTTTTTCTTTTCACATCAACAATTGCTGTCTACTCTTCAGACGAGGCCAACGAAGTACTTATAATTTCCTTGGTCCAATTAGATCATTTTTACTCTCACCAACTATGACTAATAAGAACACACTAGTAAGCTTGTACTAATGTGATTTTACATTCCCGTAGGAACGCCCAAAGATAGCTTTTGTATTTAGAATCCATCAAAATATTCAGACGATTAAAGTATGCGATCGAAAAAAGTTACACCAAAACTATAATAATAATAATAATGCATTTATTTCAAGTAACAAAGACCCATTACATATAATTCAATCAAAATAATTATCAACAGTCACATTAGGTAAGTATAAGTATAAAATTAAAAATCATTTCTTAAATAACAAATCATTCATTAATTACTAACAAAATTATATTAATTTCGGACGGCTCTGTCACTGTGTATATGTGCAATGTGTAGGTTACAGCAGTGGTTAATATAAGAGCAGTCGAGCCTTGCCGCGAGCACGGCCAGCATGCTGTTGGTGCTCCCCCGCACTCGGCGCACTAGCGATCCAGCGCGCTTTCGCATTACGGTGTAAAAGCAATCCACCCTCGCTTCCGCAAACATTGTGGATGCACTGCAAAAGCGGGGGAGCCCCAACAACATCCTGAACGCGTCATTAAACTGGACTCGAAGGGCGCTATACGATTTAAGCGTGTAGTCACTCCACAGGCTGCAGGTGTAGAAAGAGGCACAATAAGCTCTAAAAAGAGTCAACTTTACCTCTCTCGAACACCGAGCAAATCTGCGAATCAACATGTTCGCTCTTACCGACAGCGCCCTTCGTTCCCTCTCAATGTCCGCATCGTCCTTCAGGGCTGGCGTAACTAGGTGACCAAGATATTTAAACTTCTCTACTCTTTCCAACGGAGATCCATTTAGAAATAGCGGAGGCATATTTGTCACTTTTCTTGGGCCACCCTGAATTTATGAACCCCACTATGAACGTTGTTTCCTCTTTTTAAACATTTGCCAATTTCCAACGGTAAACCCAAATTTAAATGATTACCGTTTCAGTTTCGCTTCGCTTTAATTTTGTAAAAGTTTTGAAGCCTATGGCTGGGGAGCCTAGAAAGCAATCTTGGACAATTTAAATGGTTTTGGTATAAGATTTGGTCAAGATATAGATATAGATATTTTGTATGGGAAATTTGTACAACGTCATCTACTGCTGAAAAGCAAAAAGAGATTTCCCATAAATAAAAAATTACTCTATCAGGAATATTTGCGAGCAATTTTTGTCTCGATAGATGTTCGTACAGAGTCATAAAAACATATGGTACGCTCATGTCTACGCCAGGACCACACGGTGCGTGATATAACGGTCCCGTAGGTCCTGTATACTAGAGCAGGAAGTATTAGGGGGTTCCTACCCCCATAGGGAGCCGGCGAGTCCCACATAACTTCGCATGAAAGCATTCCGTATGTACTATAAAAAAAATATGGTTAGCTGCTGATGTCTACCTCTTCAAATTCTCATCACCAATCTTACCATCCCCGAAGCTTTATAAGCACATGCGAACATGCATTTAGCACTCTCAGTGTCTGGCAACTTCTTGTTTTTCAGCTGCAAGATGTCACCTGGAGTCAGCTGGTGCTTCTGGGCACATTCCATCAGGGTGGACGTGTACTGCTGCTTTAGGTCTTCTAGACTTTCAGCCTGTTGGTGGAAAAATTATGAAGAGATTATGTACCCTTAGCACGAACAGCTGCCGAGAAAAAAATAAGAAGGAGGAGGTTCTCTGTTCTTCTGTATTTTGTTGTGTATGTCCACCGATTAATCAAAGACGCTGGACCGATTGAAATGATTCAAATGTATTACATTAGGTTTAGGTAAACTCCCAAGTTGTTCCCATTTTTTAAAATTTGGAAATCTGTTCAGTACTTTTCAAGTAATCTTGAAGAAAGCACGAAAATAGTATGATTTTGTGTGAATTACCTCGATGATATGGTCGTATTATACGCATTATCATTGTACTAATAAAAACACGTCTATTGAAGTCGGCTATTAGAATAAAAAAAAAGAAATTTGTACTCCAGCCCCACCCGACTTCAATAGACGTGTTTTTATTATTACAATGATAATGCGTATCTAGTGATTTGAATATTATTTCTTGCTTTTTAGAGGTAGGTTTTTTGAAGTCAGTTTTTTGTTTTTTTATACAATTTTTTTTCTCGATTCGTGCTAGGGGTATTGAGGCCTTTAACGTATACGATATGACTATTATTAATGTGAACTAAATACCACGAATAAAGCGTCTCTAAAAAAATATCCTCTAAGTGAGAAAACTCATAATTGTTTTCACATCTATTAAAAAAAATGCTAATAATAAAAACCAGTATGAAAAACAACAAACCTTTGCGAAATTCACAATAATAGAAACAAGAAATATTTTAAGCACAAAACTCGCCATTTTGTTCACAAATAAACCGACAAACAGCAAATGTGTGAAATTTTGTGAGATAACTCTACCTATATACAACGAATGGTTATTGCAATTATATTATGGGGTAATATTAGAAAATGGACTACAAAATTGCTATTCAAATAAAGGTTCTATTACTTTAAGGCTATGGTTTAAATTAGCGTTTTACATAGATCATTAGTTTATTTGCAAATGTGACGCCTAGTTAAATAGCGTTTATTGTTAAAAAAAATCGCTGTTTATATAGGGACGTCACGAACTCGGGATAAATATTTGTCCATCTAAATAATGTGTGAGGAGCTCGGCGGCAGTGGTTTAGCGCCTGGCCCAGCGATTGTGGAAGTTAAGCAACGTTCGCAAGGGTCGGTCATGGGATGGGTGACCAAAAATTTACTATCTCGAGCTCCTCCGTGCTTCGGAAGACACGTTAAGCCGTTGGTCCCAGCTGCATTGCATTCGTTAACACCCAGCAATCCGCATTGCGGGCCCGCGTGGTGGGTTATGGCCCGTCCTTCTTACCACCCATAAGGAAGGCCTGTGCCTCAGTAGTGGGGACATCAAAAAATGACTGATGGACATTGATATATCAAAACAAAGTTTAGATGCGTTATGCGCCAACATCATGCAATTTAAAACAGCGACAGGTACTGCAGATACACACATTGACATATTACATCAATAGTGGGACAAAAATGAACGCCACCATACGGAATTCCTGTCGTTAGAAAGAGATAAACAGACATCATAAGTTTCGTCTGATACGCTGCATGCGCATTGGCGCGTCTCGCTCTTTGTAAAAAAATGGCCGATTAGAGTAATACAAAATACGAAAATACATTTTACGGTTAAATACAGTACTTACGTGTGAAATAAAACATTTTTCCGATCTCTGACTGTTGCTGTATAATTTGCACATCGTTTATAGACGCAGGAAGGCGTTTTTGATCAGAATGTCACGGTTTTTTAGTGTCTGTCTGACGAGAGTGATGCGTGTTTACGTGTCACGAGCCTGTGCCTGACTAATTGAAAGTCGGGCAATTACCTTACTTTCGTCTTGCCATTGTGGAGTGCGGGTAACGCATCTAAACTTTGTTTTGATATATCAATGCTGATGGACAAGTAATGTGTGTAAAGAAAACTACACACGGTTTTGTGTGAAAGTTTAAGTGAAAATATCAACTGTTACCCTTACTTTACTTAAAACTCAATACTTACATGCAATTACATATTTTAAGTAGGTATTATTGGTTAACTTTCATTCCGATATTCGTTATAATATACCTAAATACACAGACTTGACTTCTGAAATCGAATCAAAATCAAATCTGTCTTTGAAAACTCTTCATGCAGTAAAAAACATGTCCCAATTTGTATTACAAATTGTAAATTCAATAGGTAGCTACAAACATTATTTGTATATTAAAATAAAGTGCCAATGACAACCCTACTATAGATATGTGAAAATATAAGGTGTACTTACTACATTACATTGAATAAAATTATCTATAGAAAGGTACATAAAAGCCCAACGTAGCTCGTGGTTCACACGTTTTCTATATGAATGGAATGTAATGCAATTATTACGATTTTATATATATTAAAGTTTTTATCTGTATGTTCACCTAATGTAAAGGTCGGCCTATCTGTTGTCTACTTTCAAAATCTATCGCAATCGCTTTCAGGATGTGATACATTGATACTTCTTTTTGGCATTTGGCCTTCGATCAAGAATATCCTAGATAACGCTTCACGAACTAAAACAGTACGCAAAAATGGCACCTCAAATAGCGTCCCACTTAGATACTTGGCGCTTATTTTGTACATAATCACCTTTTATTTTGTACAAACTCAAATTTTATATCACTTATTTTGTAGAAAAAAACATCTTTTATCACTTACTTTGTGCAAAAGAAGCGCCCAGTTTGTAAATGGGCCGCTATTTGAGGTGCCATTTTTGAAACTCTGACCGGACATCTAGGGTATTCTTAATCAAGCATTTGGCACAAATAAAAACTAATTAAAGAAATCTAGCATTCGCGATTGCGATCTCAATGTGATATTGGGCATAAAATAATAATTGCTATAGATTTTAAAATTATACAAATAGCCCCCTGGTTGTATATTTATACAAGAACATATATAACCAATCAAATCGCGAAAAAACACAATAAAATTAATATTAAGTAATTTTTATTTTTTAAATAAGTAGCTGAAACTTTCTTCGCGATTTCAATGTTCTATACTCTATAGAAAAAGTTGTTCATAATGACAAACGCTACAAGTGGTTTTCAGGTTTCCTATTAACATTATATAGGTTATGTCAGTATCACAATTTTCATGAGTGCTAATCAATTTACATGAAATATAATATACGTTTATCATTTAAATTTTGAATGAGTCACAGTCCTTAATATATTAGTATGCTAAAACACAGCTTAGAAAATCATACGCCTCAAAAGGGGGAATATTTTTCCCTGTAAGTAATTCTCAATAAAACACAGACAGTAAATTATATTTTATTTTGACAATAAAATAATGAGATAAAAAACAAATAATAAGTACTTACTTATTATTTGTTTTTTATTTCATTATTAATACTTAACAGTAGTGTATATAGGTACTTACCTATATACACTAGTGTTAAGTAGGTATCAAAATACTTGAATGTAAATATTCCTACCTTTTTTAGAATTCACTTAGTGCTATTATGCCTATGTCTATTTATGTCCACTCATTCTGTCAAATTGTCCATAATTCAATTACGAATTTTTACAACAACCAGTTATTTGCCACGAAATTACATACAATGATATAACCCCAAGTTGATTCAAAGAATATAATGACATATTTGGATACCTTGATAATTAATAAGCACTATGAACCTGACTATAAAAACGCGTGTCCCGCCAAAATTTGTCAAAAGTTATTTGGTGATATCGAGAGACTAGTTGATAAAAAAATATAACTAAAATGGCCCGTTTTACCATTTTGTTGTGCTCGTTGTATTTTTTCGCTTTAAACCCTTATTTAACTAAGGTAAGTGCATCAATGTTTTTTTATGCTCATGCTGCTATCCGAAATAGTTTCTCGTTCTAAATTAAACTACATATTATGTAGTTAAAGTTTTTATTTTTAGCATTCACAATGCTATTTTTATATATATAATAAACTAGAAAAACTCGACTCACCCTTAACTTCTAAGATGAGTCATACCTACATTAAAGTTTTCTAAGATGGCGTGGTTTATTACATAAACAAATATAACATAACTTTTATGTATTTAAATATGCTAGCTCTACATAATAGCGTTGTAATAAGGCTAACGCAATCCTCATCAGGCATTCAGCTAATAGCTGTAGCTAAAAGGTGTCTGCTATGTGACCCAAACTGAAAACTTCTAAGAGCTACATAAATATTTTCAGGCCATGACACCAGAGCAGAGAGCCATAATAAAAGCACACTTTGAGCAACTAGGCATGGAGTGTATTAAGGATTTCCCGATCACTGAAGATGATGTCAGCGACCTAAGAAGCAAGAAGATTCCATCGGGACCGGGAGCACCATGCTTCTTGGCCTGCATCATGAGAAAGATTGGAGTGGTAAGTCTAGACTTTTTGTTTAATTTTCTTCTCAAATCATTAGCTCAAGACTTATCTTCAGAAGTGGACTTTTGGTGGCACACAATGTTTCGTCCACAAAGATAGAACATGTAGAAATCTTTGCATTATCGCACTGATATGATAAAATGTCTTGACACTGCAATCTTGATTGCAAAGCTTAATTCTCAAGATTGCTCCAGAAAGCTACACAATTTTTTTTTGGCAATTAGTAAGTCCATATTCTGCCCAAGGCGAAGTACCTCCTAAAAGTACGTAGTCCTTTATAAAATGTACCAAACATAGCTATAAAATAATGTAAAATACACTTAATCCACAGATGGATGATGCCGGTATGCTACAAAAAGAAGATGTACTGGAACTCGCCAAGAAAGTGTTTGAAGATGAGGAAGAACTCAAAATCATTTCGGATTACCTTCACTCATGCCACCAGAGTAAGTTTTTATATTAATTATAAAGTAATTACAAAAATATACCTACTGGAGAAAAACAACAAGAAAACGTCAGGATTAGGATTTGTAAGGCTCCTATTGATAAACCTCGATATCAATACGAGCCTTTCTTATAACAACAGCATCTCAAATATGATCGCAAGATAGCTCTTAACGTTAAGAGCGTTTTAAAAATACGGGCTTAAGAGTTCTGCAGATAGCTTAAAAATATTTGCCAATGCTTTCTTACAATCGACTTTCAAATAATACGTACACATAACGTTCAACTCCACAGTTCAACATACTTTTTCCAGTAAACGAACCTTTTTCAGTAGGCTTCAAATTTACGTTCTTTTGTACTGAATAGGGAATGTCCGAAATATTTTTTATAGGTATATATAGGAATAAGCTCCCTTAGTAATAGAAAAAAGTTTTTAAGAATTTTCGGTTGCGTGAAAAGTTAAAAAAATAATAATTTCACTTCTACTTCACAAATGGATGAAAGTAACAGCCATAGAATAGAAATATATATACCTCTGCCACAACGACAACATGGTATTAAAAAAAAGTTTTAATACAAAACGTCAAAACATTTTTATTTAATACGTGTTGTGGTTGTGGCAGGTGGTAGCAAAGGTGTAATTTCCATTCTGCTGTTACTTTTGTACATTTGTGAAGTCGAAGTAATAGTAGTTTATGATACAAGGTTGGTAAGGAGGTTTTTAAAACGAGTTGACGTTTTATAAGCCCGAGCCGTAGGCGAGGGTTTATAATCGTCACGAGTTTTAAAAAACCTTAACAACCGTGTGCCATACTACGTTTTTCAATACATTTGCGAGAAAACATTATAGGTACTGCTAAAATTGTAATCTATACATATAATAAAACTGTAAATTCTAAATATTTGTGCACGAATTACGCAAAAACCGCTAAACAAATTTTGATGGATTTTTCACAATTTAGTAGATTGTGGTCCAACTTAAAATCTAAGCTATGTTTCATCAAATTCGGGTGGGTGGAACCAGAGAAACAGCTTGAACTCTCCGTAGTACTAGCTTTCATACACTAAAGGGGTCATTTTAAACTGGTTGCAATATTTTTCTACTGTCCACGCGGATAAAGTCGCGGGCGGAAGCTAGTAGAAATTTAAAAAAACGTTCGTAAACAAAAACGCACGGCGCCGGCGTGCGGTAAAATCAACTTTCAGCACGCTGTACTACTCCGTAAACAAAAACGCACGGCGTGCGGTAAAATCAACTTTCCGCACGCTCGACTGTCATTGTAAACTTACATTTTCGAGCAACTGTATTGAAAAATTAATTTTTACGCAATCGAAAATTCTGAAACTTTTTTCTATTACTAAGGGAGCTTATTTTCTACCTATAAAATATTCAGCCGATTTGATTTTTTTCAGGACATTGTCCATTAGTGCCACCTACGTGTTTTTACATAAACTGAATAATTATTTTTGTAATTTTTAAGTTTTTTTTTTTCAAATTTTCCATTTCTGATTTCTGACATGAACTTGTTTTTTCAGTTAACGATGCAGCTGTGACAGACGGTGCAAAGGGGTGTGAGCGAGCGATGTTGGCTCTCAAGTGTATGACGGAAAATGCACCCAAGGTAATTATTTTTAAACCTACTTGAAGATAAACAAAGGTCATCCTTGCAAGAGCAAAACTGCTTAAATTTGTTTTTTTTTTCCCTTAACAAACAAAAAATGTGATTCACAGTTTTATTAAATCAGATAAAACGAAATTCTGTTCCAAAAAGCCTAACTTAGTAGTAGTAATATGGTATCTGGTAGTCATAGAGCAACACGCCCGTATCACAGACTTTCATTTGTTATTGTATATTTCAAACGATTTGAGATTTCTCATCCTACATTTATCTTTATAAATTAATGTTTTCTTTTTCAGTTTGGTATTGAAATGTAAGCTCCAGACAACATCCAGCTATTTGAAGTTTCTAAGAGACAACTGAGTGAGAAGAAAAGAAAAATTTGCTAATACATTGTTTGACTCTTTATTTCTTAGCGCAATCTGGTATTTTATTAATCACAAAGTTCTATGTACCGTTACGTTATCATTTAAAAATCTTTGATGTATGTTTTTGAGCGATTTTAACTTTTTAACTACTTACATTGTTTATTTGATGATATATTTTTACTAACAACTTTGGCAAATGTATAAACGGCTGTTCGAAATTTTTTAGTTTTTAATTTAGATTGTGAATTGTGATAAATTATGTTTTATTGTTAAAATTAGTGCACTAAATAAAAATATTAAATACCTACACGATGTCTATTCTTGTTCGTCTTGTCCTTAAATAAAAAAAAAATAAACACAAAAAAGAAACATACTGTACGTTGGTAATAAAACAAAAAACTATTAATAAATAGTAAAGACATTTTTCTGGTAACTTTATAATGTGTATCATATAAAATAAAAAAGTTTACTAAGTTTTGTCGGCCACTCGCTGCAACGGTAGGTAGCGATAATATGCCTCGAGACCCATGCCCAGAGTTCGAATTCTGGTAGGAGCTGTGTGTGATGAGAACGAGCAATAGTTTATATTCTTTTTAAAGTGTTCCTACGTCATGCTCGTGAACGAATGCCACCGCCAGTGGGAATGAGTCCGCTTCTTCTATGTTAACATATAGAATTGTAAAATATTAAATAATATAACAAAAAATTTACACCATGATGATCCTCAGGTGCTACCTACTGTTAAAATTGTATATTAGAAATAGAAAAATAGAAATAAACTTTATTCGCAGTAATTGTGGTACAGCAGAGATATTAATAAAATGTTTAGACCTCACAATTATCCGTTTCCAGCATGCAAAAACTTAGTATAATTATAAATGGTATTAAGAAAAATAAAAACACGACTGCCCGTCGGGACGGGAGTACACACGACTGCCCTGCTAGAAACGAACCAAAGTTAAAATTAAATAACAATCGTCATTGCAGTCGGGAGTACCTATTAAAATTAAAATGATTTGTAATGTCAATAATCGATAATTAATATACAGTAAATAAATTAAATAATTGTATACCTACGCTAAGTTTTTTTTTTTTTACATGTCAATCAATTATGTCATATTATTATAAATCATTACAGTCCATTATTAAAGAATATAATATATATGTTTTTATTACTTATGTGATTGAAAAAAGGAATCTTTCATGCTATAGAAACATTTTTCCTTAAGCCAACTATATATAGCACGTTTAAATAAATTTAATAACAATTTTTTTATAGATTCAGGAAGATGATTGTAAGTTTTTACACACATACAATATGAATTTCTAGAGTAAATGTAATTTCTACAGCTAAGAATCACTAGCTTATTTGGGTACCTGGCATTAAAAGAGCATGTCTCTTGTCGTTGTACAAATATATGCATATTGGCTTTTACAAAGATGGACGTTTCAAAGATGTATAGGCAAGGAAGAGTTAACAGTCCGAAATCTTTAAAAATAGTTCTACAACTTGTTCGAGGTGGAATGTTACAAATTGCTCTAATGCATTGTTTTTGTTCTATAAACAGTTTATTAATTGTTACCATTTCCCCAAAACAAGATTACATACCTTAAATTTGATACAACGTAACCATGATAAGCCTTAATGCAGTTTCTAGATTACTTAATTTACTAAGGCGCCATAAAACATACACAAAACGGTTTAATTTTGAACAAAGTTTGTCAATGTGTGGCTTCCATGTACAACAATTATCCAAAGTTATGCCCAGAAAGACAGTATCCTACATAGTATATTACAACAGTAACTTGTATGTCGCAGCTTGATAATAAAATTAATTTACTTAATAGAAAAAAAATACTCACCTGTAGCACCTCAGACGGGACTCGAACCCGTACCCTTGGGATTCCGGCCCAATGCACTGACCATTTTTTACTAATAGGTATATTAATTATGTTACATTACAATCACATAATACCAAAAAAAAGTAAATAGGCATCCACAAAGTTCGATCATCTTAAGTCAATTGAATCAGTCAAGGCCACTGAAACCACCGTGTCATGATCCTTTGTGTCTCTCCAAATTATCGTCAGCACCTTGAATTGAAGAAGTCAACTTTATCTAATCAATTTCCAGCATATCTAATGTCCCAGGATATTGGCTTTGAGGAGGCTTTATATAAAAGGTTGGGGTGATTGACGACAGTCAGTTGTTTCAAAGTTCAAACGAAGTGTCAATATGAATAAAGTTGGTGTTCGTTTTGTGGTGGCGGCCTGTATCTTGGAGTTTGCTTTGGTAAGTGATTAAAGAGGGTTAATTTCTTAAGTAAGCAGTCAACAAAATAGTTTCCTATTCTATTATTTACATAGAGCTTTCTTTTGTCATCCTTATCTCGCCGCCAGGAATTAGGCTGATTGTGTAAGTTTTAAGAACTATGAATGAATTAATCACCTACTTAATTCATAAAATAATACCTACCTCCCTACCCTTAGAGCATGCTCTAACTAAGTACCTACCTACCTAAACACAAAGGTGTGAATAGGCATGATGACTTAATTTTTTAATTTATGTTACATAAATTACCTCTCAAAAAAAGAAACATTGGTAAAAGAATTAAGTCGCTAGCATGAAAACTGCCCGAGATATCACAGTGTGAAATCACACAAATGGACAAATGCCCAAAATCGCTCCATACTAACGGCTACTAAGTGATGACGTCACGCCTTGCTAGTTTGTATGCAACGCGTAGGAAATTTGTTCGGCAGCTATATTAAATATTATGTTTATCAAAATAGTTTCTTAGACAAATTTGCTATACATTTTACGGACTAATTAAAGGTATCATTTATTTTAATAAATTTTATACTTTTTAAATGGACTTGTCCACCCAACTTTGAAGGGTCATAAAATAAATAATATGCAATATAAAACCAAGAGGTATTCAAGCTACTCTAAAAGTTTAATATGTTTACGATTTTTATTAGTATTTCGTTATTTTATTCATTAGTCATCATCCCTATTGTGTGAAAATTCTTAAACAGAAATTATATGATTTCAACAACTTGAAAATACAAATGTTGCGTAGTTTATACTTTCGTTTAATAATTCACAATATGGAATAGCTTTGACAATTATAGTTGGTGATTATATTATTACTCGATATCTACTTCTATAATACTACCAAAGATATAAATAAAGTTGATGATAATTCTCAATACTTACTTCTCTGGATATCTTTCAGGCGCTGAGCACTGAACAGATAGGCGAGATCCAGTCGAAGTTCATAACGGTAGGAGAGGCGTGCATCAAGGACCATCCCCTCTCCGAGGAGGACATCCAGGCCTTCAAGTACAGGAAGTTTCCAGAAGGGGAGAACGCTCCCTGCTTCAGTGCTTGTGTGCTCAAGAACATTGGTTTCGTAAGTATTTGCATTTTTACAAAAACTATTTAGGTGTACTTAAAAAAATAATCAGCACTGCCAGTTTCTCCTTGTAAGATGATATAAGATAGAGTAACAGAGAGATGGCAATGAACTTTCACATTGTATAGGTATCTGCCATATTGTGTCACATATTTTTTCTAGTTTAGAACATTTAATATGTCTAATATAAATTTAAAAAAAAAATTTTTTTGAGCGTAGTCGCAATCCGATAAATTAAGCATTTCTTTTTCTCACATATTTTATTGTATGCTTTTTCCCCCATTTTTTGTATGATAGTAGTAATTGGAGTGAGTTTACTAAATGTTTCTACTTTCCTCCTCTCAATATCCCTTGAGTTTTTTCTTAAAGGTTTTTTAAAGATACTCATAAATGTATGCTTAATTTTCAGTTCGATGATAAAGGGATCCTTTCTCGAGAAACTGCATTAGAACACGCGAAGAAAATATTCCAAGCTGGAAACGAAATAAAAACTGTTGAAGAATTCATCGAGACCTGCTCCAAAGGTAATCCTTGTTTTATAATATTATCCATGGTCCAAGAAAACAAGGTCTGGCATTCCGGGAGTAACACTTGCTTACGTCACTATCCACGCGCGACATTATAGTAGCTACTTAACAAAACAAAAAAATGAACACTAATGTACTAGTTTATGAGGTACGTATGTAAGAAAAATAAAAAAAGTTGACATAATTTTCCAAATAAATTTGCATGACTTGAGTATTTTTTATGACGCATTAAAGTTGAAAGTTTACACAAAAGTTTATGTTTACCTACTTCGTTTTCAAACAATTTTTTTTATATTAACATTTTCCAATTATTTTATACTTTCAGTGAACGATAAAGAAGTTACTGATGGTGAAAAAGGATGCGAACGCGCAAAAGCGCTGTTCAGCTGCTTTGCTGAAAACTTAGAGAAGGTAAAATTTTTAGATTTTATGTATTCACAATGCTATTTTTATATTAAGATAATTAATATATTAGAAAAAATACTTGAAAAAATCGACTCACCCGTCTGAGGTGCTACAACCTACAAGTCTGATAGCGATTTTTTTTCTAGTATTTTTTCTAATATTATATTAATTATATTAAAGGTAATCCTATCTCAACCACAATCGACAACCAGTTAGAATAGAAATAATTTAAACAAATCTAGCAAAAATAACATTATGTTTAAAACAGAAAAAAAATGTAGTTACAAGATTTGATAATTATGTAGTGTGTTCAATAACCAATAATTTAGGTACTTAAATTATTGCAAAAGGGTTACAAAAATATGCTAATTAAATTGTGGTGGGTTGATTAATTTGCTCGAAAGTGTACTTACCTTATGGGAAACTTCGTCGAGTCTTTGAGTCGCCAATCCCACAGAGTCTAAAGACGAAAGTCTTCAACCAGTGCGTCCTGCCTGTCATGACATACGGAGCCGAAATGTGGACACTCACTGTAGGGCTGGCTCACAAATTTAAAGTCGCGCAGCGAGCTATGGAAAGGGCTATGCTCGGAGTTTCTCTGAGAGATCGGGTCCGGAACGAGGTGATCCGACAGAGAACTAAAGTCATCGACATAGCCCACCGGCTTAGCAAGCTGAAGTGGCAGTGGGCCGGCCATATTAGCCGTAGAACCGATGGCCGCTGGGGCAGACGAGTTCTTGAGTGGAGACCGCGCATCGGCAAACGTAGTGTGGGACACCCTCAGACAAGGTGGAGCGATGAGCTTCGCAAGATGGCTGGCAAAAACTGGATGAGTATAGCCGCGGATCGTGCTCAGTGGCGTGCTCTCGGAGAGGCCTATGTTCAGCAGTGGACGATGATAGGCTGATGATGTACTTACCTTTAGCACGTGAAATGTAGAGTCAAAAATAACAGCAGACGAATTGTATTAAAACGCCTTAATAAAGCAAAATATAATTGTCCATCAGCCATTTTTTTGTCCCCACTGCTGGGGCACAGGCCTTCCTTATGGGTGGTAAGGAGGACGGGCCATAACCCACCACGCGGGCCCAATGCGGATTGGTGGGTGTTAACGACTGCAAATACAGCCGGGACCAACGGCTTAACGTGCCTTCCGAAGCACGGAGGAAAACGAAACGAAAACTATTTTATGAAACGTATTACTAACATTGGTAGATATAAAGTTATACACTTTTCTATGTTACGTAATCAGCATAATGCTACTATAATTAGTCAAAGACATCATGTAGAGTATTATGTGCATTCATACCTAGGAATGTAAAAAAGCTATCGCTGTAAAAAACCCAAAAAAATACCTTTCGACGTAGGAGTGAGACAGTGACATTATTCCACTTTGTTCACCTAGACAACGTGAGACAGAGTGATTATTCTACTTTGTTTATCTAGACAACGTGAGACAGTGAGATTATTCCACTTTGTTCACCTAGACAACGTGAGACAGAGAGATTATTCTACTTTGTTTATCTAGACAACGTGAGACAGAGAGATTATTCTACTTTGTTTATCTAGACAACGTGAGACAGTGAGAATATTCCACTTTGTTCACCTAGACAACGTGAGACAGTGAGAATATTCCACTTTGTTCACCTAGACAACGTGAGACAGTGAGATTATTCTACTTTGTTTATCTAGACAACGTGAGACAGTGAGAATATTCCACTTTGTTCACCTAGACAACGTGAGACAGTGAGAATATTCCACTTTGTTCACCTAGACAACTTGAGGCAGTGAGATTATTCCACTTTGTTCACCTAGACAAAGACACTTGCAAATCTTCGCTATAGCTTGGATGTCGAAGGAGGATGTATGGGATTGACATAAATATTCACTAACCAACTATCATACATCTTTCGATGTCTTTGTCTTTCCCATACATGTATGTGTCTTTGTCTAGGGGGCTGCGTGATATCACCGGGGTGCACAAAGTGGAATTTGTAGTGTCATCATACCACCTCGGAATCATTTCACCCAAGTAAATTAATTCAACTTATTCAGTGTCATTTGTTCACCTTGGAAATATAATACCCAGATAAACAAAATATATTATTTTTTAACTTGAATTTAACTTGAATTTTTTTATGAGCTATTGTTGACCAGAATTTTGTTTCATTTGTTTCAGTTTGATTTTTAAGAAGTGACAAGACAAGACAGGGTAATGAATTCAAACGGACCAACGATCACAGATTAGTTTTAAACATATAGCATTATTGGATTGTGGACATATTAGCTTTATTAACACTATTATTACTATTAAATATTAGTTAACTTGCACATGTGTGTTTTATTTATAAATTATGACCGGGTTCCGGTTGATGGGTATCTAATAATTAAAGGGGTTTACACGTACAGTCAGCTAGGCCGTTTGTCCACCGCCCGTCGCGGCCATCACCAGAGCCCTATTTAATGACGTGACTATATTTGTCAATAATTGTCATGACAATTTGGTTTACATTGCGGTGTAGCTATCAGTAGTTTGTTCTATTTTCAAATTGGTTGATGCAATGGATATAAAATAGTCATGACAGGTGACATAATGTCACGTTTATAATTGGGCCCTGGCCATCACGCGAACTTGATGATGGCATGGTGGTGATATTAATTTTTCTTTTCCTTATTGTATAATGTTACCGTTAATGTAAGTAAATCAGAGTAATCTGCAAATTCATTAGTTAATCTGCAAAATAACTGATCGAGTTCGTTAAAGTGGAAAAAAACAATAATTTCGTTCATTACATAGTAATCTGCAGATTACCTTTTTGTAAGATACGTTTACGTTTTTTAAAATTTACTTTCAATAAAGGTCTTTTACTTAAATTTCCTAAAACCTTGGCTATTTCACTCACTGACTTCCGCATTTTGACGGTGTAGCTTAACTATAGGTAAAGTGCGGATATCTGCTTCTTTAACTAAAATTTCGCAATTTAACGGATCGTACCCTGTATTACCTTAGATAACGTATTCCGTACTTTAGCGGTAACAATATAGATAGTTGTATTTTTCCTGAATTCGAACTTTAAAATAATAACTAAGTAGGTACCTACAATTTGATGACGATGAAATTACTCTTATGAATGCTACGTCCATCAGCCATTTTTGATGTCCCCACTGCTGGGGCACAGGCCTTCCTTATGGGTGGTAAGGAGGATGTGCCATAACCATAACCCACCACGCGGGCCCAATGCGGATTGGTGGGTGTTAACGACTGCAAATGCAGCCGGGACCAACGGCTTAACGTGCCTTCCGAAGCACGGAGGAGCTCGAGATAATACATTTTTGGTCACCCATCCCATGACCGACCCTTGCGAACGTTGCTTAACTTCCGCAATCGTTGGGCCAGGCGCTAAACCACTGCGCCACCGAGCTCCAATGAATGCTATACACGGCTGTTATTGTACACATCAGTTGTGAAACTAGCAGAATAGTTTCAATATGTGTGCTATTGGTGTGTAATAAATAAATTAAGTAATTAATAAAAAACCAATAGGTATCTCTAACACACATTTATTATTTGTACTGTAATCCTCAGCGATGTGCTTAAAACAAACTCTATACAACAGACAATCCTTCTCTTAAACACTATAATCTTCCGGCCCAACAGTCGATGGATGCAGTGAACTTCACGAGAAGTCGAAGTCAAAACCAAACTGAAAATAAGAAAAAAAATAGGTCTTACACAGACAACTGTAGACATCTTGTAACACAAAAACATAAAGAATATGTATGTGTTCTAGCCTGGCTGTAAAAAACTTAAATAAAACTGAACATTATTTTTGCAGCTAGATTTCTTTTTCTATACCTACAGCCGGGGATGCAATTGACATAAATTCATTCGTATTAAAAACATAAATTTCTAGTAAAATGAAGTTATTTTTTTATTCTTATATTTGATGTACTAAAGTCCTAAAAACTTACCCTAGCGGCGTTTTTCGTTAAGCATTCGAAAGCCAATTTTGCTCGTTCGCAACCTCTATTTCCATCAGACGTCATTTGCTCGTTCACTGTAAAGTATAACATTTTTGTTGAAACTCCAACCCACACATTTCCTACTTGCAGGAGAAAAATCCGGCCGAAGATGGAGCGAGCTGGTCCAGATTCTTAAGCCAATAATTTCACGAAGTGGGAAGTGGATCAAGAATCGTCCGACTATCATTATTCAGTCTCCAGAGTAGGTTCTCAAGAGTTATCTTTATCCACTCGACGCTAGCCGGCCCTCTAAGGGCCTCGGCAAAAATGACTCGACTACTAGCAACCCTTTAAGGGCCGATTGCAGACGCGCGTAAAAAAGGATTTTGCATATTTTTTCTACTCTATGTTTCTGTTTATGATTTGTACAGAGTATTGAGACTGTATTTGAGTAGAGAAAGAAATGTTAAAAAGGTCATGTCATCGATCGTTTTATTGAGAAAATCGATGTTCTGTGTGGCCGCAAAAACTTAAGAGTTTCTACCAATGAAACTAAACATTTTTGCCCGAGAAACATGGGTCAAAAAACGATAAAAAAAATTGGTCCTTCCATACTAACTAGACTAGACAGCTAAAACATTGTACGTATTAGTATGGGAAAGTATTTTTTTGTCGTTTTTCGACCCATGTTAATTTGGCAAAAAAAATACATAGTTTCATTGGTAGAACCCTCCCTTAAGTTAATTAAAACGACTATTAAATGGATTTGTACCTTTCGAACAAACCCTGACTATTTGGTCTGCTTTCTTTCTGTGCTCTTCGTTGTTCCTGAATACTTGCTTCGCACTTTCACTCGCAGTTGAAGGGTTAAGCTTGCCCATGTCATCCATCTGAAAAAAAAGCTTACTTGTTACGAAGCTGTTATAAAAAAATACAAGAAAGAGGTATTGTACAAATTAAGACAAACTTTTGGAAAATTATTAAAATGGAAGAGTATTGATCGCGCCGATGATGAAGCTCCGAAGAAATAAGACTCCGTAGTAGATTAAATTACGTATACTTGATAAAATCGGTACAAAGCTTGTTAGAAATTAATTTAAATTAGAAAACGATGGTGCGTGTGTCGGAGCTGTCAGCGCAATGCACTTGCGCGCCCCCTTCCGGCGGTGATTCCGTCGTTGTGACGTCATGGTCGTACAATGAGCGCGAACAAGTATATATTCAGTTTTCTCCACTCAAGTGGCTCTAGATAGCATTTTGAAGATAATTATTTTCACCAAAAGTAGAATCATTTTAATACCTAGGTAAGTACATCTTACTTTAACTAAACTTTAAAGACTATCTTCTACCTCATGGCGTGGGTGATCACGAAATTATGGCAGTAGGTAAGAAAATATTCTTTTACTGCCATAATTTCATGGAACTGTTCATCTACAAAACTTCGTCAAGTCCACCTCGCCCGCACGCACCCGCGACTGCGCCCACGAGTTCAACGTGAACAAGGCCTTACGTAAAAGACTTCTTGCGTGTTATGAATATAACAAACTCAAATTGACACTAAAAGCTCTGTACCCTTTTGAATGAAACATCGAACAGTGTAGGTACTTACTATTCCAAGATTCTTGAACAAGCAAGCAGCGAAGCATTTCGCATCTTCATTATTGGGCATCCTCTTATCCTTAAACGCACGTATGTCAGAAAGAGAAAGTGGATGATCTTTTATACATTCCAGGCCAGCAGATATGAGCTTCGATTGGATAAGAGTTTGCAGTTCTTCAGACACCGCCTGTTTGTAAAATTATATTTTAATAATACGAAAAGGAAGGAGCTCATCATCATCAGCCATTGCTGGGGAATAAATAGGTCTTCCTTATGGATGGATAAGGAAGATGAGTCATAAACCAACACGCGGTCCCATAGTGGATTATTGGTTATTTACTATGCATTCGGTACTAATGGCTTAATGTGCCTTATGAAATACGAAGAAAGAAGCTCGAGACAATAAATTGGAAGAACAAACATTTTACAAGATCTTGTACACAAATAAAATTGGTAGCAATGTTTATTCCACTAATAAGCGTGCTATAATAAATACCATGACCTTTATTTACATCGCGTTCGTTGTCATAAGACTATATATATCGCTTTACTGTGTCAATCACTGCAAGCAAGCTGTGGTTTTTATTTTTAATTTTCGAGTTCCATAAATATATAGTCGATAAAAATGTTCACTTACATCAGCATATCTCGCACAAACCACTGCAATTACAATCACACATAACTTATACATGTTTTATGTAGACGTATCTTCTTCGATTGACAATCCAACAGTGTGTTGACAATTAAAATCAAACCATTTTATACTAAATAGTCCAAGCCATGATGTGCCAAATGTGGTATAACCCTGGCCTTCGATTACATGGGAAGCACGCTTTAGGATGCACAAAGTAAAACCCTATGACATAGTTGTATTAAAAGCAATAAGACAGTATAGTTATGTCCATCAGCCATTTTTAATGTCCCCACTGCTGGGGCACAGGCCTTCCTTATGGGTGGTAAGGAGGATGGGCCATAACCCACCACGCGGGCCCAATGCGGATTGGTGGGTGTTAACGACTGCAAATGCAGCCGGGACCAACGGCTTAACGTGCCTTCCGAAGCCCGGAGGAGCTCGAGATAATATTTTTTTACTAGAAACTAAATTTTACACTATTGGAATCTATCCTTCCTAACTAAATCTTAAAAATCTGTATACTTAGCGCAATTTTTGTGCCCTACCAGGATGTTCGTGTCTACAAACAGCAAATTCTTAGTTTAAGGTGATTAGTATCCTCAAGTGGCGCCCTCATCTTAATTAAATTTATTGCTCGCTAAGTACATACTGTATCGAAAATTCCACTACAGATACTACAACAAACTATATTTTATGAATACAACCATTCCATTTATTGTTTCAATTCCATTTATTCCAGTTATTGTTTGTAAATAAACTATAGAAACGTTTATATCTCAACGTTTGAATTTTCGATACAGTATGTACTTAGCGAGCAATCAATTTAATTAAGGTGAAGGCGCCACTGTGAGAATACTAATCGCCTTAAAGATTATTTTTCAATGCTACTAATAGGTACCTACTTGTTAAATTTCATGTAGGTAATTAAAAAAATGATAATCAAGTCTTTAGACAAATTTAATTAAAATGTTGCTCTGAATATTAGATTTTATCTAAACACTAGCTTCCGCCCGCGACTTCGTCCGCGTGGACATTCGATAAAATCCTCATGTTTTAATTTCATTAAATTCTGATCAGTCGTTTTTACGTGATTAGGCGGGTCTTCACCAAGCGAGCAGCCTCGCAAGGCAGGACGTTTGCCGCACGGGCCTCGCACGAGGCTGCTCGCTTGGTGGAGACCCGCCTAATCACGTAAAAACGACTGATCAGAACTTAATGAAATTAAAACATGAGGATTTTATCGAATGTCCACGCGGACGAAGTCGCGGGCGGAAGCTAGTTTATAATATTCAGAATTGTATCCAGAGATATTAGTATCCCGTTCCCGTTCCCGTCCCCTGATGTGCATGTCCAGGTCCAATCATGTCCACCGTGTTGGAGTTCAAAATAAATCTCATTTTCGCAATCACCATTCCATAAAACCTCAAGAACGACATTCATATCGATTTTTATGTTTACTTACCCCATTTACCCCTAAGTGGTTGATTTTCAAAATAACAAAATATGTGTTTGCCTATTTATTTTTAGACATGCTCCTACGAATTTTAAAGTTGTAATGTCTATTTTATATTATTTTTCCATACAAAATTTGTACCCCATTTTCACCCCTTTAGGGGTTAAATCATGTCCACCGTGTTGGACTTCAAAATAAATCTCATTTTCGCAATCACCATTCCATAAAACCTCAAGAACGACATTCATATCGATTTTTATGTTTACTTACCCCATTTACCCCTAAGTGGTTGATTTTCAAAATTACAAAATATATCGTTGCCTATTTATTTTTAGATGTGCTCCTACGAAGTTTAAAGTTGTAATGTCTATTTTATATTATTTTTCCATACAAAATTTGAACCCCATTTTCACCCCTTTAGGGGTCAAATCATGTCCACCGTGTTGGACTTCAAAATAAATGTCATTTTTGCAATCGTCATCCCAGAAAACCCCAATAACGACATCCATATCAATTTTTGGTTTTTTTTTACCCCTTTTCAACCCCCTATACATCCCCATAGGGGTTGAAATACTAACAATAACAATATACGTTGCGTTAGATTTCCATCCATAAGCCTAAATTATAAATTTAGCGATTTTTACTTCGAAAATAAAGGATTTTCTTCAATACACAACTTCATCCCCCTTTTGACCCCTTCGGGGTAGAATTTTGAAAAACGCTGAGACCGGTATTTATTAATTTTCAATGGTCAGCCTAATCACAAAATTTGAAGATTCTAGCTCCAAAACTGAGGGACTTTCATACAAACTTTGGACCCCCGCTTCACCCCTTTGGGGGGTGAGTTTTGAAAAATCCTTTCTTAGTGCACCCCTAGACCTCATAAGGAACCTATGTGCAAAATTTCAAGTCTATAGGTTCAGCGGTTTGGGCTGTGCGTTGATATCTCACTCAGTCAGTCAGTCAGTCAGTCAGGACTTTGAATTTTATATATATAGATTAATTCTAAAATGAGAAATTGACAACATTAATAAATGCTATACTGCAAACCACTCTTCACTATATCAAATAATCAGTACATTTGTCACTATTAGTCACGGCAGTGTAACGAATGCCCTGGTCAATGATGGCATCACTTTCCAAAGACACACATGGTAACTGCTTATAGCGGAAGTGTAGTTCTGAACTAAAATAACACTAATAATTATTAGTGTTATTGTCAAAGAGGGTACTTAAGTACCCTTTTTATTTTATTTTAGTGATTTCATACAAAACACAGAAGTGCCAATATTTTCAAATCTACAATGAATATTTTAAAAATCAAAACGTACAGCCCTAGTTTTTAGGCATTACAAAAACATCCCAAAAATTCATTGCTGTAGGTTAAGCTTTAGAGGGTGGGAAACGTTATCGCCGTTTGTACGGAGACCACGTGGTTGACAATCCTCTTAAACAAAATTATAAAATTTCAACAACGTGAAAATACTATTATGTTGCGATGTAGTTTATACTTTCGTTTTGAATTCACATGGAATGGTTGTATTAATTAAAGTTGATCATGATAAAAAATACTCGATACTTCTCTGATAATACTAATAATGTTATAAATAAAGTTGATCTCTCTCAATACTTCTCTGGATATCTTTCAGGCGCTAAGCACCGAACAGATAGGCGAAATCCAGTCGAAGTTCATAACGGTAGGAGAGGCGTGCATCAAGGACCATCCCCTCTCCGAGCAGGACATCCAGGCCTTCAAGTACAGGAAGTTTCCAGAAGGGGAGAACGCTCCCTGCTTCAGTGCTTGTGTGCTCAAGAACATTGGTTTCGTAAGCGTTTCCATTTTTACAAACACTATAATAAGTAGTACCTTAATTAGTAGCACCCGCCCGCATCCTAACCCGCGTGGAATTAAGCTTTTAATGCCGGTTTCTCCTTATAAGATGACATAAGATAGAGTAAAAGAGAGATAGCAATAAACTTTCACATTCTATAGGTATCTGCCATGTTGTGTCACAGGTTCTTTCTAGAGTTTCTAATATTTCGTTTGGAACATATTAACTCAAATATAAATTAGAAAAAAATATAGTTCTTGAGTTAAAGTCTATCCGATACAATACAATACAATACAAAATCTTTATTTGCTTGTAAACATGGTATACAATTGTGGTAATTTAAACAATAGTAAGTAGCCAAACATGTTTAGCCAATAAAAGGCATGCAAAAATATTACTTATAAACTATTAAATGGACAATAATAAATTATAATTACGACATTTTATAGAAAAATTAATATTTGAATATTTATTGATAATATAGTAACAAATTAGTGCTTAGTATTTAAAAATTCTTTTATGTCATAAAAAGTGTGCGTTAGAAGCCATTTATGCAGGTGCGTTTTGAATCGATAAATTAAGCATTCCCCCATCCTTTTATTGGGGATTAGGACTGATCATCGAAAATCAATTCATCTAATGCCATTTTCTCGACCGCCATATCATCGGAGATCCACTTCATCGATAGGCTATTTTACCGATGGGTCATTTCACCGATTTCACCATTTTATCGAAAGGGAAATAAAGTAATATCACAAAATAAAACTTTACCTTTATTTATTTATTTATTTATATTTAGCCCGATAAGTGTACCTGATTCTTATTGATCAATAATAATAACAGATTATTTTGATTTGGTTTGACAAATAATGTGTGAAATAAAAATTGTTGATTTACTTAAATGAACGATTTTATTTCCCTTTCGATAAAATGGCGTTCGAAGAAATGTACTATCGGTGAAGTTTTCCGTCAAATGGCTTGTCGATGAAATGACCCATCGGTAAAATAACCTGTCGATGAAGTGGATCATCGATAATATGGCGTTCGAAAAAATTGCATTCGATGAATTGATTTTCGATGAGCAGTCCTAATCTCATTAGTAATTACTTACAGTAGTAAGCAAGTAGTTGGAGTCCATTTGAATTCAACTTAAGTGAGTTTACTAAATGATTCTTCTTTCTTCCTCTTAATATTCCTTAATTGTTTCTTGAGGTTTTTTTCTAAGAATCTTATAAATGTGTGTTTAATTTTCAGTTCGATGATAAAGGGAATTTCTCGAGAAATGCATTAAACACGCAAAGAAAATATTCCAAGATGGGAACGAAATAAATACTGTTGAAGAATTCATCGAGACCTGCTCCAAAGGTAATCCTCGTTTTATGGTATTATCCATATTATGGTATGTAGTTGCGCGACGTTATAGTAACAAAGCAAAAAAATAAAGTCCTATTTTTTGAGGTATGCAAGAAAATTTTAAAAAAGCAGACATCATTTTCATATTTTTTATGACGGATTAAAGTTGAAAGTTTATTACTTAGTTTTCAAACGAGTTTTTTATATTTACATTTTCCATTATTTTAAATCATTTTCTTTATTAAAATTTATTGTTATTATTTTACAATACTAAATAATATAATGTACTAGAAATTATTTTATATTTTCAGTGAACGAGGAAGAAGTTACTGATGGTGATGGTGAAAAAGGATGCGTACGCGCAAAAGCGCAGTTCAGCTGCTTTGCTGAAAACTTAGAAAAGGTAGTCTAATCTCAACCACAATCGACAACCTGTAAGCATAGGAGTAATCTAAACAAATCTAGCAAAATCAACACTATGTTAAAAACAGAAAAATGAAAATGTTGTACGTATTCAGTAACCGATAGGTAGGTACTAAAATTATGGTTACAATTTTCTATCTTAACAGCCGATGAAATTGTATTAAAGCGCCTTAAAATAAAACAAAATATTTAGTTATTTTATTAAATCACTATGCGATGACTTATCAAACTTACAATCTGATTCGATCCCATGAAATTTTTGATACTATACAATACACATCTATTTTTTGGAAAGTAAGCATTATTAACATTGGTAGATATTTAGATATACACTTTTCCATGTTACCTACGTAATTAGCATAATATTACTTTAATTTTATTAGTCAAAGACATCGTGTATAGGAATTTAAAAAAGTAATCGGTGTTAAAAACCCATGACAATAGATAAAAAATACCTTTCGACGTAGGCGTGAGCCAGTGAGATTGTTCACCTAGACAAAGTCACTTGCAAATCTTCGCTATAGCTTGGATGTCGAAGGAGGATGTAAGGAATTGACATAAATATTCACTAACCAACTATCATTCATACATCTTTCGATGTTTTTAATTTTGAGATTTTTGCATTCACAATGCTATTTTTATACAATACTAAATAATATACTAGAAAAAATACGACTCGCACCAGATCAATACTCAGACGGGAATCGAACCCGCGACCTTTGGATATCCGGTACAATGCTCTGACCGCTGAGCTACCGAGTCACTCGGTTCGGTTCGATTCCCGTCTGAGTATTGATCTGGTGCGAGTCGTATTTTTTCTAGTATATTATTTAGTATCTTTCGATGTCTTTGTCTTTCCCATACATGTGTCTCTTGGTCTAAGGGTGCTGCGTCACCTGGTCATCACCTGGGTGCACAAAGTGGAATTTGTAGTGTCATCATATCACCTCGGAATCATTTCACCCAAGAAAATTAATTCAACTTATTCGGTGTCCTTTGTTCACCTTGGAAATATAATACCCAGATAAAAAAAATATATCTAATATTTTTTATTACAGGATTTAACTAAAAAAAAATTATGAGCTATTGTTGAACAGAATTTTGTTTCATTTGTTTCAGTTTGATTTTTAAGAAGTGACAAGACAAGACAGGGTAATGAATTCAAACGGACCAACGATCACAGATTAGTTTTAAACATAATACTCGTAGCATTATTGGATTTTGTGGACATAATTATTATTTATTTATTTATTTAATTCTTGATGCACAATTTTGTACAATGGCGGACTTAATGCCTTAGGCATTCTCTACCAGTCAACCATAGGGTGATGTGGAGACTTTGTGTGGTAGGTTGCACAACCAGGGTAAAAAGAAAAAAAAAATAAGAAATAATATACTTAACTACATAGTTAAAATAAAAATACTCAACAATTACTTACTATAAATAAAACATTATTATAACATACATATATGTACATATATTATAAGCATATATAATTATATATAAAAGTTATCAACGAATATCAATTATTTTGATTTAAAGAACGATTATTAAGAACGATCTGCTTGCTCCGTGAGGAATTTGCGCAACGTATATGCATACCAACTGGTGGACATTCTGATGTCAACGGGGAGCGCGTTCCACAGCGAAATAGGATATGCGAAGAAAGAAGAGTGTATGGTATCAGAGTGATGAGAAGGACAGCTAAGAAGACGGTTAGAAGAGGAACGAAGCATTTTGTCATGAGAGGAAGATAGGTATTGGAAATGCGAAGTGAGATAAGAGGGTGCATTAGGGGAGTTTAAAAGAGAAAAACCGACTTCAAAAAACCTACCTCCAAAAAGCAAAAAATAATATTCACGTAACAATAAAACTACGTCTATTGAAGTCGGGTGGGGCTGGAGTACAGATTCCTTTTTTTTTATTCTAAAAGCCCCACCCGACTTCAATAGACGTATTTTTTCAAGATTACTTGAAAAGTTTTGAACCGATTTCCAAATTTTAAGACGGTCGAGTTTCTTGAGTAGATCTGCATTCGAGTCGAGGTAGCACACATCACCATAGTCGATAATAGGGAAAATTAAGAAGCATTGCTTTGATGTTCGATGGTAAGAAGTTTTTAAGGCGGTAGAGATAACGCAATACCTACTCCTGTGACCTTCTGACAAATACTTGTTACTTGAGCTTGCCAGTTTAACCTAGTATCTTTATGTAAACCCAGATCTTTCACACTGGGACTTAATGGAATTGGAGTGCCATTGTAAACAATTGGAGACAGATCAGTAGGGTCCACTCTGGACACCATCCGGGGACTACCAACTAATACAGCTTGGCATTTACCAGGGTTGACGGCAACACCAAAGCAGTCAGACCCGTGCTTAATGTGGTGTGGGTCACAGTTTAAAGCATTGATAGCATCGTTCAAGTCATCGACAGGGACGCCTGGGCATGGGTATATAATTGTAAATCGTCAGCATAGAGATGATACGAACACTGAAGTTAGTTTAAGTTAGTGATAAAATTAATAAAAATTGAGAAAAGAAGAGGAGAAAGAATGCCACCTTGGGGAACGCCAATATCAACCAAGATGAGGTTGACTCATTAAACTGCACCGCCTGCTGACGTTCCCGAAGATAAGATGAAAACCATTCCAGTACCTCGTCAGAGACCATAAGATGGGACAATATGGAAAGGAGGATGTCGTGACTGACAGTATTAAAGGCGTTGGAGAAGTCAATAAGTACCAAGCCAGTTACTTTACCGTCCTCAACCGCTGCCCGAATATCGCCAGTCACTTTGAGGAGAGCAGTAGCGGTGCTGTGTCCGGGTCTGAAACCGGATTGCAAAGGACTTAAAAGGGAATTATGATGGACGAAGTGGGAGAACTGCTTGTGGACACAGGCCTCAAGCACTTTGGACATGAAGGGAAGGATGGAGATTGGACGGAGTTGATTGGGATGAGATGGAATAGTGACTTTGGGGAGAGGACGGAGAATTCGCTTTATTAACACTATTATTTATATTAAATATTAGTTAACTTGCACATGTGTGTTTTATTTATAAGTTATGACCGGGTTCCGGTTGATGGGTATCTAATAATTAAAGGGGTTTATACGCACAGTCACACGCGGCTGATATGATGATGATGATGATACGCAGAGTCAGTCGATTTTCTAAAACCTTGGCTGTTTCACTTTCCGCACTTTAACGGTGTAGCATGCGTTTATATGCAGATTAACTAAGTAAAGTGTGGATATCTGCTTCTTTAACTAAAATTTCGCCCTTTAACGGATCGTACCCTGTAATTTGCAGATTCCCTAAGTTAACGTATTCCGTACTTTAACGGTAACAATATAGATATTTGTATTTTTTCCTGAACTCGAACTTTAAAATAATAATGACCTACAATTTGTTGACGATGAATTTACTCTTAAGAATGCTGTACACGGCTGTAATTAGTGTACACATCAGGTGTAAAATTATCAGAATAGTTTCAATTGTATGCTGTTGGTGTGTCATTAATTAATTAAGTAATTAATAAAAAAACAATAGATATCTCAAACAAACATTTATTATTTGTACTGTAATCTTCAGCGATGTGCTTAAAACAAAGTCTATACAACATAAATCCTTCTCTTAAACACTATTAGGTAGGTAATCTTAAACATTCGAGATTTTGAAGTCAAAACCAAACTGAAAATTAGAAAAAAAAAGTTTTACGCAGACAACTGTAGACATCTAGTAATATAAAAATATATGATTAGAATAGAACAAACTATAAAGGGGATTTACACTTGTTGCGGGCGGGTAGATGTTATTGGCAGATGAATCGGTCTACCCTACGTCTAGTTCTTTTATTACGCTCGATACCGGTACCACTGTACAAACACACTATTCACTCGAATCTGTTCTCTACACACGACACTCACTGTATCTGTACGCGCAACGGCACTTTTTTGATTTTTGTTGTTTTTACACACGGACTATTAGATTCCAGACACTCGACAATTTAAACCCATCCTCACGATTGAAATTTTTGTATTTGGTAATTTCAATCGTTTCCCTGACCATTCTTGGTCTGGCTGCTTGTAGTGTGAGTTGTAGAAGTTCATATAGGTATGAGCCAAACTAAACGCACAATAGCATGCCGTATAAAAGAACACATAAAAGCAGTCAAAAACAACGATACTCAAAAATCGGCCATCGCTGAACATTTAATTCATTCGTACACAAATCACTGGATAAAGTTGCATAACCCTTAGATTATCACAGAATGCCACTACATACATACAGAATGGTCTGGGAAGCGATTGAAATGACCAAATACAACATTTTCAATCGTGACGATGTGTTTAAATTGTCGACTTTTAGTAGTCCGTTTGTGTAAAAACAACAAAAATAAAAAAGTGCCGTTTCGCAGATACAGTGAGTGTCGTGTGTCGATAACAGATTCGAGTGAATAGTGAGTTTGCAGACAGTGGTACCGGTATCAAGCGTAATAAAAGAACTATAGACTGGGTTTAGACCGATCCGTCTGCAAATAACTTCTACCCGCACGCAACAATCGACAGTTCTTCCGTGACCATGGCGCATGCAACTGCGCCCAAATATCGGAGTCTCAAAGATAAACAGGTAGGTACATGGTGTAAATCCCGACATAGTTGAAAAAAAAATGTTTTAGCTTTGCTGTAAAAAACTAAAATAAAACTGAAACTTATACACGTAGTCTAACGTAATTAGCATAAATAATTCGTAGTAAAATTAAGTTTTTTTTTTAAATAAAATAAGTATAATGATGTAAGTCTTTTAAAACTTACCCTAGCGGCATTTAGCGTTAAGCATTCAAAGGCCAATTTTGCTCGTTCGCAACCTCTGGTACCATCAGACACCATTTGCTCGTTCACTGTAAATAGATATAACATTTTTGATAAAACTCCAACCCGCAAAACACATTTCCTACTTGCAGGAGAAAAATCCGGACGAAGATGGAGCGAGCTTGTCCAGAAGAAGCCTAAGTATTCACTCAATACTTAATGCTGCATCTTATTCTTTTGCCAATAATTTCACGAAGTGGATCAAGAATCACAATACTGACCTTTCGAACAAACCCTGACTATTTGGACTGCTTTCTTCCTGTGCTCTTCGCGGTTCCTGAGTACTTGTTTCGCACTTTCTCTCGCGGTTGAAGGGTTAAGCTTGCCTATGCCATCCATCTGAAAAAAAACTTATTTATAAAAAAATACAGGAAAGAAATTGTACCTACAAATAAAAACAATCTTGTGAAAAAAAAATTATTGAAAGAGTTTTCAGTTTTGTCCACTAACGTAGCTCTATATGTATAACACTTTGAAGATAATTATTTTCACCAAAGAAGAATCATTATAATACCTACATCTGACTTAAACTAAACTTTAAAGACTCTATATACCTGATGGCGTGGGTGATTACGAAATTATGGCAGTATTATAATACATGGAACTATTCACATACAAAACGCAGTGCGGTGTTTCAAGTCCGCCGCGACCGCACCCGCGACCGCGCCCGCGAGTTCAACATGAGCAAGTTAGTGCGAGTGGCTCGTTTAGTGTTTAGCAAAAAACACGTTCGAACAGTCTCTGATTAGTTTTATGTGTTTAGTGCTTAGCGAAGTACAGTGTTTATAGCGCGTTCTATTTTTTCTGCGAGTAGCTCCTCCCGCGCGTCCCGCCTTCACCCCTCACTCGCAGCTAAACACGCACTATCACACTGTTAAGTGTTTAGTTTGTATAAACAAAGCCCGTGTTCGTTTCTCCTCTTGTTTGTCAGTGATAAAAATAATTAAAATAAAGCATGTGCCAGACGGATTTAATCACGCCTCCCAACAGAGGTGACCTTGCTTGATGCCATCCATCTAGACGGTAGATGTAATCCAAATTTCTCCATCCAATCCAAATGACCTTCAACGTCCTTGGAGGAAGGGCGCAAGTTACATCCGAAACACAGTAATGATATCTATCAGTATTCCAACTTCACACAAATAGTTGAAAAGCGAGCCATACTTCGATCAAATACCTACCTAAGCGCCTCGAGTTCGGTCTGCAGTCTGCACTCGGTACACAAACAGTCGCGAATGCGCGCAGTGACGAACGAAAGATATTTATTTATTTATTTATATACCCTTTATTGTATACACACAGAACAAACAAGTAACAATACAAACATAAAGGAGACATACAAATGGCGGCCTTATCACTAAAAAGCGATTTCTTCCAGGCAACCTTGGGATGGACAGGAATTCAGATAAATATGATGCGGTAGTTGGACGTGTGCAAATTTATTAAAGTAATAATAATAATCCTACTAAACTCGAATACCTTTATAAATATTATGATAAAATGTAACTAATATACTCTATACCTACATACCAAAATATAATAATCCTACATAAACTACATAATACCTACAATGCGAAGAGAAAATTATTAAAGTTAATCTAGGTATTTTATTGCCTAAAAATTAATTTTTTGAACCTGTTTATGTCCCGCTCGGCTTTAGGTAATTATTTTAAGGACAGGGCCGAGTTACAATACTGATGGATATCATTACTGTGGAATGGGAGCGTGTTGGCGCTTGGATGTAAACTCGTGTAGCCGCAACACAATCCGTGGATGAAACCACGCCCCAATCAAGCTTCCACCAAGGTGACCTTGGTTGGGGGGCGTGATTAAATCCGTCTGGCACATGCTTAAATGTCTACCAGGTGGATCGACTCTGTAACCCACAAATTTGTGGAGCTATATGTTCAACATGCTTATTTATATAATATAAAATGTCCTGAATACAAAAAAAAACAGGCAAGAGACGCAGCTCTGCAAACCATAGCTGTTGAAATGCATTTAGAAAATATTTCGAATGCGATTAAAACTTTTTTTTCGTCTTATTTTTTTTTTACAATTAACTAAACAGCGTATGCTACAGTATGGGACATCACCTACTAATCACTACACACTAAACAGTGCATTAAACGCTAAACACTTAACTAATCAAAGTGTATACCAGTCTTAAATATTGTCACTAAAAGCTCTGTACCCTTTTGGATGAAACATCGCCATCGAACATAGTATACTTACTATTCCAATATTCTTGAACAAGCAAGCAGCGAAGCATTTCGTATTTTCTTTATTGGGCATCCTCTTATCCTTAAACGCGCGTAAGTCAGAAAAAGATATAGGATAATATTTTACACATTCCAGGCCAGAAGATAGGAGCTTCGATTGGATAATATCTTGCAGTTCTTTAGACGCCGCCTGTTTGTAAATTATGTTTTACTAACACGAAAATGAATCAAGGAGAATTGATCTGGTTGGTGCGAGTCGTATTTTTTCTAGTATATTTAGTATTGTATGAAGGAACTCATCATCATCACCCATTGCTGGGGAATAGGTCTTCCTTGGTTGGATAAGGAAGACGAGTCATAACCCAACACGCGGTCCCATAGCGGATTACTTGGGTATTTAGTACAGCAAATGCATTAGGGACTAATGTTCCTTCTAAAGTACGGAAAACCTCGAGACAATAAACTGGAAGAGTAAACATTATACAACTGCGAGATTCTCTCTCCTTGAGTGGGGTTATGGTTTGTCCTCTTTATCCATCAATATGAGTTAATATGTGCCCCAGTAATGAATACTTTAATGTGATAGTTTATGTAGACAAACAAAAACTCACAGATTTTACAGTCCCCGCAAGAATCAGAGCATTGAAAATGAACCCAAAAATTTACGAAAAACCAAAATCGAATCAAATGCAAAATCCTATTATATTTTTAAAGTTACCTAGGTAGTACCTATGAAATATTATTAACCGATCTTCAAAATTCCAACGAATGCACTTCTCGTCTGCTTCTGCATCTTTTAACACTATTACCATGACGATCGGTCAATAATCATAGAAGCTACATCACTTTTTATGTACGGAAACACCCGTTTTTCTACAATTCCAAATCTAAAGGGACCACCCATGTCACAATTCTTAACCGATTTTCGAAAATTTTTAGACATTTTGTAGCCAAACTAATACCTACCCTAGTACCCATTTTTTCATTTTTTTCTTAAGTCGGTTTTTTTCCGAAATATTTACAATTTAGTAAACAAACACCCACAAAAAATCTTCGTTCTCATAGAACATAGATTTATCGCTTTACTGTGTCATATCACTGCAAGCAAACTGTGGTTTTTAATTTTCGTTAGTTACCCGTGTTTCTCAATTCAATTCAATTCAATTTTTTATTGCTCACCACGTTCACAGTACACGGTAACTCAACGATTCCATAAATATAGTCGATAAAATGTTCACTTACATCAGCACATCTTGCACAAACCACTGCAATTATAATCACACCCAACTTATACATGTTTGATGTGGACGTATCTTCTTCGACTGACAATCCAACAGTGTCTTGACAATTAAAATCAAACTATTTCATACTTAATAGTCCAAGACATGATGTGTCAAAATGCGTGCTTACAATTTGGGTAACCCTGGCCTTCGATGGGATGCACGCTTTAGGATGGACAAAGTAAAAGCATATGACATAGTTGCATTAAAAAACTATAAGACAGTATAGATCGGCATTTAATTGAAAATGCTAATGCATTTTCAATGGAACAAACGTGAACGTGGAACAAACCTGAAAATAATTAACTGCATTGTAGTATGTGTACGTACGTATGTAACATTGTATTTATCCATTGTCCATTTATCACACGAATAAACAATTTTGAACTTAGTATTTGGGAAAAATATGGCTAATATTTGACCGACTTCTCTGGACCTAATACTTAGATAGAGTGAACACAGAACAGTTTTTTTCCGGAGCTTATGCTTTTCAGTAAAGACGAAATCTCAAAAAGAAACACAATATACTTAGCACAGTTGTTTTGAAGCTACAAACTAGATTTTTACTGACTTCAAAAAAAGGAGGAGGTTCTCAGTTCGTCGGAATTTTTGTTTTTACATTATTGGAATCTATCCAGTCCATCAGCCATTTTTGATGTCCCCACTGCTGGTGCACAGGCATTTCTTATGGGTGGTAAGGAGGATGGGCCATAACCCACCACGCGGGCCCAATGCGGATTGGTGGGTGTTAGCGACTGCAAATGCAGCCGGGACCAACGGCTTAACGTGCCTTCCGAAGCACGGCGGAGCTCGAGATAATAAATTTTTGGTCCCCCATCCCATGACCGACCATTGCGAACGTTGCTTAACTTCCGCAATCGCTGGGCCAGGCGCTAAACCACTGCGCCACCGAGCTCCTCTATTATAAATAACCAAAAATTTATTATCTCGAGCTCCTCCGTGCTTCGGAAGGCACGTTAAGCCGTTGCTGCATTTGCAGTCGTTAACACCCACCAATCCGCATTGGGCCCGCGTGGTGGGTTATGGCCCATCCTCCTTACCACTCATAAGGAGGGCCTGTGCCCCAGCAGTGGGGACATCAAAAATGGCTGATGGACATCCTAACTAAACCTTAAAAATCAATAAACTTCGTTAGTGGAACAAATGCCAATGCAGACAGACAATGATGGCAGCACTTCCCAAAGAGACACGTGGTAAATGCTTATAGCGGAAGTGTAGCTCTGAACTAAAATAAAACTAGTACCTAGGTACCTTTTTTGTTAGTTTGTTAGGAGAGCCCTTCTTAAGGCGATTCCCTGACCGAAAGTGGCGCCCTCAGAGGTTTTTATTTGTTAAGTTGCTAAAAGATTTTAACAAAACTTTTCAAGGAATTTTTTAGAGCTCATAGTCTATACATTTTTGGAAGGTATCACTACATTCCCTCATATTCATTCGTAGAAGTAGAGAGCAAATGTGTCAAAAGCAGCCTCTTTTAGCAGTTTTGCTATCTACTTCTAGTGAGCAGTGACTACGAGGGAATATAATGATACCGTCCAAAAATACTAGACATGTGCCCTAAAAATTTCACGAGAAGTTTTATTAAAATTGTTTAAAGTAGAATTAAAACATTAAATAGAATTCACCGCGGCGCCACTGTTGGTCAGAGAAGCGCCTTAAACTTAAGTCACGAAATTCGTGGTAATTGATTAAACATAATTAAACAGAGATTTAAAAGAATTTCAATTAAATACTTAGCAATTTTTAAAAATGGACATTTATAAACACATATTTATGCAGATCAGCGAATCAGATAATTTCATAAAAATCCCGTTCCATTTACCTGGAACCAGTGACAGGTCCTAAAAATTCATAAAAACAATTGAAAATGCTTTTTGAGTCACTACAACTCAAAAAAAATTACCAGTAGAGATACGGGAGGAATTATAAATGACACACTTGTTTAATAATGAAATTATGTAATAAACAATTCAAAACTATAGCAAACATTAAATTTCTTCGTAGTCTTTTTGCTGTCGCATTAGTGGGGATTATCACAGAGTATATTCTTAACGGCGAGAGTTCACCAGCTGCAAACAAAGATAAATAATTCAACATTAGGGTTCTTCTACACGGTGCAAGTAGCCCGCACAAGTTGAGCACTTGCGCAAGTTACATGCTCCGTGTAAACACGTAAAGCGGGTCCAGCTAGGTGATTGCGTAAAGTCAATCGTATTCATTTGACAGTTCATAATGTCATCCCATACAAATTGCAGCCGATAGAATACGATATGAACTGTCAAATGAATACGATCACCCAGCTTCCTAGCATTGTACACCCGCGCAAGTAACCCGCGCCTCAACGTGCGCAGTCTACATGCACCGTGTAGAATCACCCTTACTTGTAAAGAAAAACATAAAAAACAACCGAAAATATAAATTCTAGAAATAGAAAAAATACTGTTCGCTTCAAGAAATTTTAAATGCATTATTGCGTTAGCGAGCAATTCGCTAAGGTTTTAATTTATTTTTCTTCAATACGATTATTTTTCCACCTCCTATAACAGGTGAGCGTTGTATTATATAATACAAAGTGGAGGTTGACAACGGAAAATATGTTTAAAATACAGAACAGTTCTGTTATCATAATGTGTTTCCAATTTCTTCTAAAATAAGAAAATCACCAAATATGAAAATTCAACACCATATTATAGAATAATTATGCAGGTTTTACTACGATTGGCGATCATGAAGTATCAATAACAAAACGTCTAGCAGATTGAGTAACTATATCGTATCTCTAAGGAATATATCTAATAAGGCCGTATTTTTATTATTTTTAAAAGCTGAAGAGATTCCTTAACTTACCTCACCCTTGTGCTTGGCAAAGCAGATTGCGACAAGCTTAGACCTCTCACAACCATCTTCACCATCAGAAACTTTTTCATCATTCGCTGAAAAAAAATTAAAATTAATATCGTCATACCACTAGCTCCCTTCAATTTGGGACGAAGAATAAAAATAGTCTAGCTTTTGCCCGCGACTTCGCCCGCGTGGACATTCGGAAAATCCATAGGGAACCTTTGACCGGGATAAAAAGTATCATATGTTTTAATTCAGGCTATAAATTATCTGATGGTCAAATTTCATTCAAATCTGTTCAACCTTTTTTGCATGGTTGAGGAACAAACATCCAAACCCACAAACTTTAGTAGGATTGTAAATAAAGAAGTCGATAAAAGGCTTTTTCCATTTAACCTACCTTTTGCGCAGTCTTTGATGATGTCAGCGAACTTGGCCTGGTCCTCATCGGTCTTCAAGTACGTTTTGCTCAATTCCAAAACTTTTTCTGTGTCGAACAAACCTTTCGCGTCCACCTGTAGAGCACACAATTTTTTAACATTTTTTTAATGAGTTGGATGGACTTGGATATGGTGGGTTACTTTCTGCTTCCTATTATCTGAGAACTTTAAATAAGCCTATACGTCGTCGACCCTTGATTTAGTAATAAACAAAATAATTAACGCATATACCATTATCATCAAATTCATCTCGTTATTATTAATAAACGATTCTATGCAGCCAGCATGTTGAGTTTGCTGATATGGGATTTTACGATTTATTTAATGTCTTGTTATATTTTATTTTTTATTTTTTTATTTTATTTCGTTAGGAAAACTTACAGCTGTGAGATACAATATGATTATGAGTAATTACAAAATAAGTAAATATAAGCCATTTACAAGTTTTCACTTATGGGTAATTAAAATTAAGGACTAAATAACAAGTAGGTACCTAAGTGGGTAATAAACAGATAAAAATTGCAATCTAGGTTATAGAATTACTTAAAGTTATTAATATAATAAATTTATGTGACATTTTCCTCATCAAAGAATACTCCAATATAACTATCCAATCTAGAATATATATTTTTTTACAAGTGAAGGCAAACGTAGAACTTTTTACGGGTGACAATTATTAATGAACGCAAAATTATTTCACTTGTTTTGACAGCACCTATATTAACGTCATACTTAAGGCCAGTATATTCCAAAAACTCTGTCTCTGTCTTTTTCTTTACGTGTGAAGAGTAATAAAAGTAACCTCACTTTTTAATTTTTTCAATGTTTTGGTTGTTATTTTGAGTATAAAGACACTTTTTGAAAAAGTAACCGTTGAATATTCTTCTATATGTCATTACCTATTTTTCTATATATTTTTCGTGAATAAGGGATTGATAAACTTTAAGTATTATCCAAAAAATATAAAATTAATGAATATTTTCTTTGTCTTTGCATATTTTTTTAGTCGAGTGAAGATACGAATATTGTATTTTTAACCGTAAAATAATCAAGATCGTTAATGAAATTTCAACATATATTTTTATATGCTCAAAATAAAGAATATTTGATTGTTTATCGTTGGATCAAACATAGGCCAAATTCGATAATTTGGAATATAATGGCCTTAACCGCTCGGCCACGACATCACCGTGCGCGGGAGGTCCAGGAGCCGCGACGAGACAGCGCGCAGTGGTTACCGAGACGCAAGACGGAGGACGCACGGCGGTGATGTCGTGGCGAAGGCGTACCGTCTGTCGGTAGTCGAAAAGGTGAAAAAAGACAATAATGAACTTACAGCACCGGATCGCTTGAACACACACCCGATGAGACAAGGGTCGATCTTGTCTAAATTATCTTTGGCTTCTTTCAGGGTTTCCTCGGTGACTCCGAACTCCTTGTTGCATTCCGTAAAGTGCACCATCATGGCTGCCTTTATCTCCGACAATTCATCTTGAGTCAATGCCTAAAATGGATAAATCGCGTTACTGATACTGTCATTGACCAATCTGGAACCTTTTACATTTTTTTGCAAGGTGTCGGTTTTGAAGAATACCGATGTCTTTGGACTACTATACTACTTGACATTGAAAATTAACAGTAATTTTTTTTCTTTTGAATCGACCTAAATAAAAGGACTCGGTCACTATATTTTTTATCTACACTCTTCCTGCTTATTTAACAATACTTGTTACAACTATGATTATAGCACTATAATAATAGCACACAATAGAATCATGTTGTTTCCATAGAAGGCTACCGTAATAATTTTCTATAGACAACGATTGTTGTGATACCTACCTATATTATAGTATTCATAGTAAGTAAGTAATAGTTTTTACTATTCATTAAACAATTTGGTATCCAATCCAATGGTTCATACCAATAAAAATTCTGATAGATTAAAATGAGGCAATTTTAAGAACTCATAAAATAGTATCTACTTATTATTAAGAAATAATTCTGAAAATTAGTCAAATTTAAGAAATAAAATTATTTTGAAAAGTAAGTAGGTACCAACCAAGAGAAATACGAGTAACATTGTCTGAGTCAGTAACCCAACCGACCTAACCCAACACACAAAATACTATGTTAATATTACATTATGTACCTACCTTAACATTTAAAGCCGCGGCCAACACAGCCAAGCACAAAATACTGAACTTCGCCATATTTATTTAATGAATATAAAAATATTTTATTATAAAATATAATAATAATAACCGTCGCGACCAACACCAGAGAGCTAACAACTACTAGGTACCTACTCATGACTTCCACACTATTTATACAAAGACTTGAGCAATTTTCATTGATATAATTACCTTGGTCATCTCGTGCGCATGAAAATTGCCGACAAAAAGTGTCAATGCGGAGAAAAACGGCAAAAGCTAATTTGGTTGTTGATTTTGTCAAATGTGCTGGCAATTTGAAGTAAGTACAATAGGCAACTCACATGCTTTACCACTTTGTAGAAAAATTCGTGTGCGCGCGAATATCGCTTGAACTTAACGTATGTCAGTGCATAGTAATTTGGTAATTAGTTGGTATTTGGTTTGATTTTTAATTTTCCCGACGTTTCGGCACCTTTGCAGTTGCCGTGGTCCGTGCGGTGACGTGGTTACAGTCCCCCGTGACCACGGCAGCTGCAAAGGTGCCGAAACGTCGGGAAAATTAAAAATCAAACCAAATATCAACTAATTACCAAAGTACTTTCAATAAAACCGCGCTAGTATCCGTTAAAAAGTGTTTTATTTCACGTGAGCGCGTAAGCTTGAGAATTGAGTACGTTAGTGCGATTAGGGGTGGCAAAGCGGAAGTGTTTTCGATATAGTACCTACCCGTGAATTATGTATAGTGTGAGGTCGTTGGAATATAATTTTAATGTAAACATACAAATCACATAATAAGGGGGGAATCAAAATATAGTTACTGACGATAATGATGATAAATAATAGAGTTGTACCATATAAATAAGCTTCATTTTATTTGTAGTTAAGTACGCTTCGGAAAAGCTGATTACGGACATGAAACTTGCAAACTCAGTCAACTATGTGCTGAAATATCTACGTTATTCTTTTTACTGTAGAATTTTCTTGATGTTTTGGTACGACTAGGTATAAGATTAATTAGGTTTAATTAAGGTTTAGTTTAGGATTACCAAATTATATAAAATATTTGCTGATGAATTTCCCTAGCAATTCTTCAGCACATCGGTAATTTAAAACAAGGTAATATTAGGTAATATTGTTCTAAATTACCTAGAGGTAATGTTGTTCTATTATTACCTAGGGGACTTGAGGTAAATTGTTCTAAATTACCGAACACCGAAATTGAGTCGTATTCGGTATGTAGTATTTCAAATTCAAATTTGAAATTGCATTTACCTACTTGCATTATTGTGGAAAAAATTAGGTACTTCCCCTGTCCGAAGCAACGATAAAAAACGCATTCAAAAGGTAATGTGCCTAGCTAATAAGTTATGGCAGCGAATCAACTAGCGTAATGTGAGGATGTGCTTTTGATTTGCAAATTAACTATTAGCTTATTCATCGACCATTATAAGCGTAGACTTGCTTTCATCTTTTTATCAGGTAAATCAAGGTATTAGGGACAGAAATTGATGAAATATTCTCATTCAATTCATTTTTGTCTTGTGAGAAAATGGCAAAAAATTATTGTTTCGTATTGTTGTGAAATTTACTTACGATTGTGGGACCAAAAGATAATTTATAGCGCTTCAAAAGCGCACATGGGAAGAAGGGGCTCATCGATAATTAGTATAATTTGAGAAAATGACAAATTAAAGTTGAAAGATCTTATTACTTCATTTTTTTCTTTCAATAATTTAATATTTTTTTCTGCTTTGTAACATGTCTAGTGTTGGTAAAAATATGAACTTCATAAAAATAGTTTTTATGAAGTAACTTTTTTTTCATAGTAAGTTATACTTGAACATGATGAAAAAGTAGCTAATTTCTGCAATGTACTCCCTCCTATCCCTTTGCAAACAACTGGCTTAAATAAAAGCAATATTGTTCTAAAGCAATTTTTTTTATTATATTATTCCAAAAGTTTTACTTATATAATATTCGCATAATTTTCTTGTGCCCGACTACTACAAAAGTTTTTTTCAACACTTGCAATGGGCCCCTTTTCGCCATTTACGTATTTTATACTCAGACGATTTAACGAGAAATGGGCCCCTTTTAGTTTGTTTTGAATTATGTCATTTGAAAGACCCTGTCAATTTCTATCGAATGCAATTGTTAGTACTACTGAACCAACTTAGCTGGAATTAGGTAATATAACTCTGGAGTTAGCACTAATTGATTAAAAATGTTGATGAGCTATTAAATCATTGCTCTAGATCACCTTATAGGTTTTGTTACCTTCACAAAGTGTAGATAATAGAGCAAACATAATGAACTTAATAAACCAATTAAATCGGAAATTAATGCTATGTGATTATGTCGTGATGTAGATACTTGGAAGCCATGTTGTACTGGATTCGATTACCATTGGAGCGATACGACGATGGCATGTTGTTATTTATAAATAAATACAAATTCATATATAAAACTAACACAGCATACAGGGTGTCCCAAAACTTTGCCACACGGAGGGAAAATACCTTAAATATTGAAGATAATAAATTTTACTGAAAGAAGACTTCATTTTGTTTTTAAAAATAATTGAAACTGCATTCAAAGACATTTTTTTAATTTAATAATTAAAATATGATAAAAATTTATATGTACATGTAATAATTTAAATTTAAATGTTTTATTATAAAATAAGGTACTTATTTGAGGTATAATGGAGAGAATCAAAGAGAATAGAAAAGTATCAGCTTCATTTTAAATAAGTTAGAGTAGGGCAGTAAACAGTTCGCACCGACTAAATAAAATACGCAAAAAACGCTGACCCTACCTATGTAATTTGACACGACCTGCAGAAGGTCGCTGACAGATAAGGGTATGCAAATAAGCGGTCTTCAGAACGCCTCTTGACAGACAAGGGGCCTGAAAGTGACTCTGCCTGTATTTTTTTTTACGAACTGAACCAGTGTATCAATTTTTGTAAGGAGACAGTTTGGACTATGATACGTTTAGTACTATTATATAATTCTGTCAATGATATTATAATTTTGTAATATCATTGTATTCTGTGCTATGATCATGGGGAGGTGCCACGAAAAAGAAATATCGAAATGAGTAAAATAGGCGATGAAAATTTGGTGTAAGGGTTTTTTTTTCACTCTCAGTCTGAGGGGCTCGGAGTAACCTTCCCGGACACCGAGGGGAAGGAGGCGGACATCCCTCATTGGATACCACATAGCCGCCGTGCTATGCTGGTTATGTCAGACTCGACTGACTAAAACCGCCCGAGATTGGTTTCGACCCGCAGCTATTGTAAGCCATAAAAAACCTTTATCTGGAATTAAGTCCACTCGTACGAAGTCGCGGGCAAAAGCTAGTATAAATCCGGATACAGGAAAGAAGTTGTCATGACAATATAGCCGTCTTTATCGCAAATTATACCTATGTTAATTATTTAATGAACTTCGTCTTCGATCTAAGAAGTAAAACTAATTTCATTTTTTACTCAATGGCTAGAACATAACAATGGTTGACGTATGACGGGAAAAAGTTTTTTGTGCTTACTGAAAAAGTAATTAATTTCCTATTGCATACGAAAACATAAGAATAATACAACACGGAAATGATGGAATATAGCATAGCCTTCTATAATTCCAAGCCGTGAAGTTAGCAGAACGGCAACATTGCATGTGGTCAAGCACCTAGTTTAATAATATTCTTTTTATTATTGATTATTTCTTTTTCCTATATTATCTGCGTTTAAACTAGGTGTAAATTGTGATGTTAGATTATTTTAATCAAGATTTTATATTTATTATTATTATTTATTTAATAGGACATGGTTTTAGTCGATTTGTTTGACCTTCTCGAGGGTCCTTTAGTACGATGAGCATTTTGATCTAGGCCTCCGCTAGCAATGAATCTTACATCATTGGAAAGGTCTTTAAATTTGAAACACTTTATTGTATGACAGCATATGTCAACTATTAGTACTTTGAGAGTTACAAGGCTCTGAACTCAACCAAATTTTATAACATTAATGACATAAAACTCCGAAAATACTTACAATTGATAGAAATAATGTTTGCAGCAAATATTTGTCATATGAAAACCTTTCTAATAATATATCATTCATTGCTATATGTGGGATAGATCAACACCCATAGACAATTCACCAGTTTTATACTTTAATAACATGTGACTCCAAAAGTATTAACAATTGATATAAAGTAAATTAACAGAAAATATTTGTCTCTAAAAGACCTTTCTAATGATATATTATTTATTGCTAGAGGGCGTATTAATCAACTCCCTGCTGAAAAAAATCAACAAAAAAGATAATATCTTTGACCAACATTTTTTCCTGGTGAACATTGATATTTTTGTTATTGTTTTATAAATAAAGCATTTCAATAAAAGAACTGAATTATTTTCATATTTTCAACCCCGCACGATTACTACGAAAGAAAATATCGACTTTTAAAATTGAAATATTCCCATACATTTAGTATGGAGACTAACCGAGACGCCATGACCACGAACTGACACTAACAGACGTTGCCAAACTTATGTTTAGATAGATAGATAGATAGATCGTTTATTGCTGCTTTTTAACACACATATAACACAATTTACAGAAAATTTTAAAATACAAATAAAAACAAAACATGATCTTATATAATATGTGTGCAGCAGCAACAGGGCCAAGGCTCAGCGTAATATTCGCTGATAGCAAAAAACGCCGATTTTCAGCCATCACCTTATGGCGATACGCGGGTAGCAGAAAAAAAGATGTAATATAAACTAATTTAGGAAAAATAAATATTAATGCAAAATACATATATATATATCTATGTACAAGGCATGATTTGGGACTTGACAATTTGGGGTGGTAAATTCAAAGCCTGCCACCCCCGGTATTTGGGGATGCAGATATTTTCATTTATATGAACCATTTACCAAAGTTATTATAGTTTTAGTATACAAAGTATGTTTCGAAACTTCAGAGACCCAACGTGTGTTTTGAGGTACATGTCCTTAAATGAAACGATGGGTAAATTTATACACACACACACGTGTATTTACATGAACGTAGCGTTTAATACGGAGACAAGACCTCAAACTATACATTAAGTAAAACAGATATGTGACGAAATACGGCTTTAAGTACTGATTTACAAATATTCACATTGCGAATCATTTTTGGTAAAAACTCTAAAATTCATGAAACCCATCTACGATAACAAACAACAATGCCGACTAAAAAGTCACAAAGTAAACAATATTATTAATTATTATCTCTCAATTTACGAATGACAATCAATCTCAACCTTTACTATATGTATAATTATGATTTTTTTAAATTCACCCGCCACTGACTGGTGACGTGTATTTGACTTACATCGTTGGTGTCCCCGGTCTCACGCACCGGGGTTTTTTCTATAAGTAATTTACTGTTCATGGTAGGTACCTACTTTTCTTTGGAAAGGTTATAAAATTAATACTTTAGTTTTGGCGATTAGATAACAGTATTTTTGACAATATTTTCAACAATAATAGATCTTGTAAGTATCGCCCAATATAAATAGTAATTTAGATACCTACTTTTCCTATGTCGCGTACTCTTAAATTATACAACAATGGTCTAGGTCTAGGTTAGCCACAAAATAAAAATAACCAACTGTAAAACTTTTGAATATCACGTCACGCTACTATAATAATAATAACCCAGGCAATTTAGGGTTTGGCCCGGACATTGATAATTACTAAGCGGGACCTTTTGGAATATGTTGGGACACCTTCCAGTATGACAATCAAAAATTCTAGGTGTTTTCAGACCCTGGAATTCTTAGCTATCCCACTAGGGAGGTCGTGGTACTTTTTTGAGCGTCATGCTGGAAGGTGTCCCAACATATTCCATAAGGTCCCGCTTGGTAATTATCAATGTCCGGTTCATAGAATGGAATAGTTTATTTACCTAATTTTCCACATAAATTCCCGGATTTTCTAGGATATCTTGGCTATCCCACTAAGGAGGTCGTGGGATTTTTTTGAGCGTCATACTAGAAGGTGTACGTATATATTCCAAAAGGTCCCGCGTAGTAATTATCAATGTCATTGGCCCACCACACATTCCCACCGCTGTAACTCCTGTAAGCCAGGATCAACAGCGGCGACCATTCAAAACACTAGACAATGAAGTCCAGCGAGCCCGGGGGATTACTCTAATCTGTCTTGGAACCCGCAATGAATTAATCAAAGAAGATAGGAGGAGTAGGAAAAAGAAATATCCGACTTCCCTCCATTGCAAACGGGAGACAGCAATAAAAACATGGCTATTAGAGAGCCAATTCCATTATTTATGGCAGAGTTTAAGACCCTACCGCAAAAGCACCAAAAATAAAAATATAACAAATGGAACCTAACATTAAAAAAAAAATTAAAAAAAACTCGGCGAACCAGAGCTCACACTCCCAAAGAATATGATGAGCGGATCTTGGCTATCCCATTAGGGAGGTTGTGGAACTTTTTTGAGCGTCATCCTGGAAGGTGTCCCAACATACCTATTTCAAAAAGTTCCGCTCAGTAATTATAATCAATGTCAAGGTTATACATAACCTATTTTGCCAGGTAAATTCCAGGTTTTTCCAGGATATCTTGGCTATCCCACCAGGGAAGGTATGTGGGTATTGCCGAATTCATAAAAAAGGAGGTTATCGATTCGACACGTATGTATGTAATATTGTTGGAATTGCACAAGATTCGTATAGGTAAGTATATTATCCATGTGGGCTTCTAAACATGTGTGTTTCATAGTACTATGTACTATATACCTATGTTTGATCGTCCATTATGCCGCATTATGCATTCGTTCTTGTTCCATTTATCCATCAGTTTCTATGTATTTGGTAGGTATTCATTATTTTTATTGTAGGGCTGTTTTTTTTTTATGACCAACGTATACCTAGAGTATAAATGGCTGAACCAAGGATTTCGGCGAGAAAGCTTGCAAACTGAAAGTAGTGGCATGAGTGTAATCATGAATCGGCTCACAGTCTGCAGGCAGTACAATAGCGTTGAAAGGTTCTTCATTTTTCTTTTCCGAATCGGTTTCTGATACGGCTATAGGTATTTGATAATATTATAACATCAATCTGAATTGTGCTTTTTAATATCAAGTTTATCCGTAATTAATTACCTATATAGTACATACTAACCGGATTTATGGCGTTGACTGTAACATATTGAATGCAAAAATGACATCTATTTCTAAATAACAACATGACTCCCTTTTTGTTACAACCTGTATAAAGAGCTAATTAGATCATCCTAAGAGCTAATTAGATCATCCTAAATATCGGACCCGATATGAAGTCGCTCCTAAATTCAGAGCAGTGTAATTGCATTCAGGAAGCTAGGATCCGATTTAGGATCCTAATTAGGATAGAAATTGTCTCCGACATAACGGATGCTAAATCGGAAGCACTTAGGACAGTGTAATCGCATTCAGGACGCTCGGCTCCGACACAGTAGTACCACAGCATAAAGAGTACAGTCAGTCAACGCCTTTTATGTTGGCGAAAAAAAATCCGCCGCGCCGTTCGTCTAGATAGACAGTTGGCGCAACGACTAAAAGTATATTAGGGTTGTCACTCTGTGATTTGCTTTTTTTTTGACCTACATCAATATAAAAAAACAAAAAAACCGACTTCAAAAAACCTGCCTCTAAAAAATAATATATAAATCATTAGCTACGCATTATCATTGTTATAATGTTATATTATTGTTATATTGTTAGAATGTTGTGGTCGGTTGTTATCGAAATACTAATTTAATAATGTACAACAGCCAAGATAATATTATAGAATGTTTTAATTTGTATTTTGTTACCGTGCCAAAAATAAATAAAATAAAATAAAATACGTCTATTAAAGTCGGGTGGGGCTGGAGTACCTACAACTTCCTTTTTTTATTCTAAAAGCCCCACCCGACTTCAATAGACGTGTTTTATTATAACAATGATATGATAATGCGTATCTAATGATTTATATATTATTTCTTGCTTTTTAGACGCAGGTTTTTTGAAGTCAGTTTTTTTGTTTTTTAAACAATTTTTTATTTTTTTATTTTTAGTGTAAGTACCTTCTGTATTAGGTAGTGTAGGTATATTATTTAGGTAGTAAAATCGGCTCAGCCAAACGTGAGATATTCGCGGAGAAACATACATACATATACAAACTGAATACCTCCTTCTTTTGAAGTCGGTTAAAAAGACTACACAAAGGTATCCCTTTCCCAACAAAAACAATCATCTAATAAGGTTCATAAATAACAAAGTCGTCAAGGTAGTTGATGTAAAGTCATAGTATTTTCGGGTTTACTTGAAAACTACTGAACCGATTTGAAAAAAAAATAAATGGGACCATCTCGCAAGAAAACTCAATCGAACAAAAAAAGAATCATCAAAATCAGTCCATAAATGTCGAAGATACGCGCGAATAACGATAAAAAAAAGTATACAATCAAATTGAGAACCTCCTCCTTTTGATGAAGTCGGTTAAAAACTAGTTCAGATTAGCGTTGAAAATGACACGAACCTACTACCTACCTAGCTACCTACATATACCTCCTATTTACCTAGCTATGTATTTTTACGGCTACAAGAACATTTGTTTAACAACTGTATGATCGTAAAGCTGTGATATCGGATCCGACATTCAGGACGGTCTAATTGGCGACTGAATTTCCCGTCCTAAATCGGACACTAAATTCCGGATCCGAAATTCAGGAAGGTGTAATAAGCGCTTTAAATATCGGACCCGATATGAAGTCGCTCCTAAATTCAGAGCAGTGTAATTGCATTCAGGAAGCTAGGATCCGATTTAGGATCCTAGTTAGGATAGAAATGGTCTCCGACATAACGGATGCTAAATCGGAAGCACTTAGGACAGTGTAATCGCATTCAGGACGCTCGGCTCCGACACAGTAGTACCACAGCATAAATAGTACAGTCAGTCAACGCCTTTTATGTTGGCAAAAAAAAAATCCGCCGCGCCGTTCGTCTAGATAGACAGTTGGCGCAACGACTAAAAGTATATAAGGGTTGTCACTCTGTGATTTGCTTTTTTTTTGACCTACATCAATATAAAAAACAAAAAAACCTGCCTCTGAAAAGCAAGAAATAATACATAAATCATTAGCTACGTATTATCATTTTTATAATAAAACACGTCTATTAAAGTCGGGTGGGGCTGGAGTACCTACAACTTTCTTTTTTTATTCTAAAAGCCCCACCCGACTTCAATAGACGTGTTTTATTATAACAATGATATGATAATGCGTATCTAATGATTTATATATTATTTCTTGCTTTTTAGAGGCAGGTTTTTTGAAGTCGGTTTTTTTGTTTTTTAAACAATTTTTTATTTTTTTTTATTTTTAGTATATTAGTAGTATATTAGTAAGTACCTTCTGTATTAAGTAGTGTAGGTATATTATTTAGGTATTAAAATCGGCTCAGCCAAACGTGAGATAATCGCGGAGAAACGTACATACATAATACAAACTGAATACCTCCTTTTTTTGAAGTCTGTTAAAAAGACTACACAAAGGTATCCCTCTCCCAACAAAAACAATCATCTAATTCGGTTCATAAATAACAAAGTCGTCAAGGTAGTTGATGTAAAGTCATAGTATTTTCGGGATTACTTGAAAACTACTGACCCGATTTGAAAAAAAAAAATGGAACCATCTCGCAAGAAAACTCAATCGAACAACAAAATAATCATCAAAATCGGTCCATAAATGTCGAAGATCGAATAACGATAAAAAAAAAAGTATACAATCGAATTGAGAACCTCCTCCTTTTGATGAAGTCGGTTAAAAACTAGTTCAGATTAGCGTTGAAAATGACACGTACCTACCTAGCTACCTACATATACCTCCTATTTACCTAGCTATGTATTTTTACAGCTACAAGAGCATTCGTTTAACAACTGTATGATCGTAAAGCTGTGATATCGGATCCGACATTCAGGACGGTCTAATTGGCGACTGAATTTCTCGTCCTAAATCGGACACTAAATTCCGGATCCGAAATTCAGGAAGGTGTAATAAGCGCTTAGGATAGAAATTGTCTCCGACATAACGGATGCTAAATCGGAAGCACTTAGGACAGTGTAATCGCATTCAGGACGCTTGGCTCCGACACAGTAGTACCACAGCATAAATAGTACAGTCAGTCAACGCCTTTTATGTTGGCGAAAAAAAATCCGCCGCTTCGTTCGTCTAGATAGACAGTTGGCGCAACGACTAAAAGTATATAAGGGTTGTCACTCTGTGATTTGCTTTTTTTTTTGACCTACATCAATATAAAAAACAAAAAAACCTGCCTCTGAAAAGCAAGAAATAATATATAAATCATTAGCTACGCATTATCATTTTTATAATAAAACACGTCTATTAAAGTCGGGTGGGGCTGGAGTACCTACAACTTTCATTTTTGATTCTAAAAGCCCCACCCGACTTCAATAGACGTGTTTTATTATAACAATGATATGATAATGCGTATTTAATGATTTATATATTATTTCTTGCTTTTTAGAGGCAGGTTTTTTGAAGTCGGTTTTTTTGTTTTTTAAACAATTTTTTATTTTTTTTATTTTTAGTATAAGTACCTTCTGTATTAGGTAGTGTAGGTATATTATTTAGGTAGTAAAATCGGCTCAGCCAAACGTGAGATAATCGCGGAGAAACGTACATACATATACAAACTGAATACCTCCTTTTTTTGAAGTCTGTTAAAAAGACTACACAAAGGTATCCCTCTCCCAACAAAAACAATCATCTAATTCGGTTCATAAATAACAAAGTCGTCATGGTAGTTGATGTAAAGTCATAGTATTTTCGGGATTACTTGAAAACTACTGACCCGATTTGAAAAAAAAATAATTGGAACCATCTCGCAAGAAAACTCAATCGAACAACAAAATAATCATCAAAATCGGTCCATAAATGTCGAAGATACGCGCGAATAACGATAAAAAAAAAGTATACAATCGAATTGAGAACCTCCTCCTTTTGATGAAGTCGGTTAAAAACTGGTTCAGATTAGCGTTGAAAATGACACGTACCTACCTAGCTACCTACATATACCTCCTATTTACCTAGCTATGTATTTTTACAGCTACAAGAACATTCGTTTAACAACTGTATGATCGTAAAGCTGTGATATCGGATCCGACATTCAGGACGGTCTAATTGGCGACTGAATTTCTCGTCCTAAATCGGACACTAAATTCCGGGTCCGACATTCAGGATGGTGTAATAAGCGCTTAAGTGGGATGATTTGAATTTATAACCCCAAATCATGCCTTGTACATACACATCTCACGACCCCAAAGCATAGTTCGAGGACACATTCTCGAACTATGCTTTGGGGTCGTGAGATGTGTATGTACAAGGCATGATTTGGGACTTTTGGGGTTATATATTCAGAGCATCCTACTTATACAGGGTGTAACAAAAAGGGGGTTACAAGCCGAAATGGGAGATGAGGAAAACTGAGTTGCTCTGATCATGTCGGTCCTTTATTGAAAGTTGTTTAGTACGGTGTCCCTAACAACCTCCTTTCAGCTTGTAACACTCATTTTGTCACACCTGTAGTTTCCCTATAGGAATTATATGGCCAATATCTGAAGTTGATAATTATTAACCTGTAAAGTTAAGTGAAAAAGTTTGACGTGCCAGTGTCATAACTTTTATTGAATGGGCTCCTCAATGTAATACACGCCGAAAGGTAGGTAAAAGGTCCGGTAACCACCAAAGCGGAGAGGAGAGGTAGGTAAGTAATTAGGTACCTACTTATGTTACTGTTATATTAGGTATACCTATGTATCCATTGAGTTATTGTAGGTACCACCTAATCTAATACCAACAAAAAAACACTCGATGAGCTGTTGACTTTGAAATGATTAACAAAATATTAAAAGTAAGTACCTACGTAATTAAAAATACATAATCAACAAGAGCGCAACAATCGGGTCCGTCTCGCAACTCTCGCATATTATGACGCGGCAAGCAGCAACGTCCATCGTACGCAGCCCTGACTGTGTGTTCTAATTTGTTCCTATATTTTTGTAATTGTGTGCGTCTGTATACGGCGCGCGGCGGCGTGCACACGTCATACAAGGCGCGCTTGGTACCTTTGTTTGAAGCTATCTTACTCACTTGTACACACGGCGACAGATCAAGCTACGCACCCTATATAACCATAACTACACTGCGTACAAAACACAAAATAGTGCGCTAGAGAGCCTGCATAGACGCGGCTGCTGGCGCGGGCGTAGAATGCCGTGAGACGAAACATCAACAGCATACCGCACCCTCTCGCACGATTCGCAGCGTTCAACTTTTAATAGTTCAAAGTCCAAACAGGGTAGCTTGAGCTGTCGCCGTGTGTACTCTGTCACGAAGACGGGTGGGCTATACTTGTAGTTGTTACGCGTATGAATACGCGCACTTGTGTGCGTAACTGCAGGTAGCGTTAGCAAGCTCATTGCTAATGAACAAAATAATTAATTTGTGTTATGTTTGGTGGATATGACATTGACATGGTAAAATAAAAAATGTATGACAAAATATTTATTTTTAGTACCACGTAATCAATCACGTTACATTAAATAGAATAAAATTAAATTTAGGTAGAATCATAACTATAATCTTCAGAGTCAGTTTCGTCATCACTTTCGTCTTGTAAATTTATTATGAATTCAAATTCACTGTCAAAATATTTCATATATTCGGTTTCTCTATCAATTACACTTTTGCATGTATTACGCCATGTTTCACAAGTTATTTTTTCTTTACTTTCATGAATAAGTTTTTCTGTGTTGGTCATATTTTGTTCAACATTTCTTAGGGCAATGTAGTTTTTAAGAACCCACCAAATATTTTCTATTGCATTAAGTTCAGGGTGGTAAGGCAGGAGGGAGGCGTATTACATCAAACCCTTTACTTTTGATGATGTCATCTATTTTGTACGTTATAAAATCGCTTTTATGTTTTTTATTAAATCGTATAACTCAATTTTGCGCAAATTTGATTCGAACTGACCCTTCAAAGTGACGTGACCCTTCGATGCTGACGGTACTCGTAATACATTTTAGGCGTGAACTCATTAGCACTAGCAGCCAGACCGACGTCTCGACCGAGACTGACTGAACGCTCCCGAGCTTACCCACACAAAGACAATCAGTATATAGTACGCAGACCCAAAATATAGTACAATACTATATAATAATATTATAGTACGGTGGGCAATCTACCCATTAGCGTGTTTTGCCTTGTTGTTAAAGCCGCAGTACACATTGGCCGATGTTGGCCCAACTTTGCAATGCATTGCTGGCCTTGCATGGCGCAAAGTCGAGCCTGGGCCATGCAAGGCCAGCAATGCATTGCAAAGTTGGACCAACATCGGCCAATGTGTACTTGCGGCCTTAAACTTCGGACCACATAATGTAGGTTAGGTATATCTGTGCTTCGGTTCGGACCACGGAACTAGAGGTTCCGGATTCTATCCCCAGTCAGGCATTGCTATCGCGGAAGGAAAAACATCGTGAGGAAACCTGCATTCAGATTTTTCTGATATGGACACACACCCGACAGTTGCCTGTTGGGTATGGGTTGATGATTCTCCCGAGCAGCGACCCCGGCGAGCCCCCTATAGTCCGTTTGTTATACGCCAACAGCAATATTTTTCGGTTTAAACGCCCGGGAGTCAGCGTCTTACACCCCGCAGACATCGTGTACTGGGGACTTTAAATAAATTGTAACTTTACTTACAGCATAGTTTGAGGACATTTACGGAAAATACTTAAACGTGTCTAATAGGTAGGTATAAGTATACTTAATGATCGATTTAGGCAACCATTAAACAATCGATGAACAGGAAAAAGGGATCAACTTTTTATTACTTTTAAGGTAGGTATGAGTAGGTATAATCGTAAATCGTAAGTCGGGTTGGCCACTATAGGTAATTATCCTACACAAACCGAGATATACCTATAGGTAGGTAGTAGCCGGCAAACTTATTGAGCACCGACCTTGAATGCGCATGAAACAAAAAAAAAATACAAGCCGCGGTACGAATCTTTAGTGCTGCTGACCTTGAAAGCGCAGAAGCAGAACAGAATGCACTTTTCATACAAAGATATATTTTTATTAAAAATTAAAAATTTAAATTAAATATGATTTATAACTTTGTTATAAGAATTATGATTCTTTTGTAAGTGCCATATAGGTTATAGGTAATTAATATTATTTGTTACGTCATTCCTAGATTTTTATACTATTTAATTTCATAACTTAAAAAAAAATTGATATAAGAATTATGATTCTTTTGTACGCCAATAGTGGCATATAAAGTAATTAATGTTTTGTTATTTTAATTTTGTAATTTTTTAACAATAATATTGGACAATATTTTAATTTGACTTAATTAAAACTAATAGAGGAAAATTAGTTTGTTAACGTCAGAAATGACTCTATTATCACGTTTGATTTGGTCAAAAGGGTATTACATTATGTTGGTACAAAAAAACTTTATTTGTTTTTATTGAATATAGTAAGTCTTTTGAATTTTGTGTTTTTTTATTTGGAGCAGCCCTTACTATGCTTAAAACTTACTATGAAAATATTAACTGATACTGCTCAAAGTTTGCCTGCTTATGCCCAACTTTGCCTGCTTGCCAGAAAAAAAAACTATGGTTATATATGGTAACCCATGCACATCTCTATGGTAACACATTGTCTATGGTTCTATAATTAAGACCAGTTTTTCAATGCGGCTCGTATTTTTGCTAATTATCTTCTAGGCAATGTTGGGGTATTTTATCACAACTTTGCCTACAACTTTGACGTTTTCTGGAGATCAATCTAACAGTAGTTTTGGTGTTATGAACCTTAAGATATTTGGCATACATCTCCAATTCGCGCGCAAATGTAAAAATGGGCACAGATAATAAATACTTGAAGAGATATTTAAAAAAAACCCTAAATTTCGTGCAAAGTTGCAGCAGTTCACGGTACCTAGTAAAATTTCGAACTTTGTATGAAAAGTGCATTCTGTTCTGCTTCTGCGCTTTCAAGGTCAGCAGCACTAAAGATTCGTACCGCGGCTTGTATTTTTTTTTTGTTTCATGCGCATTCAAGGTCGGTGCTCAATAAGTTTGCCGGCTACTACCTACCTATAGGTATATCTCGGTTTGTGTAGGATAATTACCTATAGTGGCCAACCCGACTTACGATTTACGATTATACCTACTCATACCTACCATAAAAGTAATAAAAAGTTGATCCCTTTTTCCTGTTCATCGATTGTTTAATGGTTGCCTAAATCGATCATTAAGTATACTTATACCTACCTATTAGACACGTTTAGGTATTTTCCGTAAATGTCCTCAAACTATGCTGTAAGTAAAGTTACAATTTATTTAAAGTCCCCAGTACACGATGTCTGCGGGGTGTAAGACGCTGACTCCCGGGCGTTTAAACCGAAAAATATTGCTGTTGGCGTATAACAAACGGACTATAGGGGGCTCGCCGGGGTCGCTGCTCGGGAGAATCATCAACCCATACCCAACAGGCAACTGTCGGGTGTGTGTCCATATCAGAAAAATCTGAATGCAGGTTTCCTCACGATGTTTTTCCTTCCGCGATAGCAATGCCTGACTGGGGATAGAATCCGGAACCTCTAGTTCCGTGGTCCGAACCGAAGCACAGATATACCTAACCTACATTATGTGGTCCGAAGTTTAAAGCCGTAAGTACACATTGGCCGATGTTGGTCCAACTTTGCAATGCATTGCTGGCCTTGCATGGCCCAGGCTCGACTTTGCGCCATGCAAGGCCAGCAATGCATTGCAAAGTTGGGCCAACATCGGCCAATGTGTACTGCGGCTTTAACAACAAGGCAAAACACGCTAATGGGTAGATTGCCCACCGTACTATAATATTATTATATAGTATTGTACTATATTTTGGGTCTGCGTACTATATACTGATTGTCTTTGTGTGGGTAAGCTCGGGAGCGTTCAGTCAGTCTCGGTCGAGACGTCGGTCTGGCTGCTAGTGCTAATGAGTTCACGCCTAAAATGTATTACGAGTACCGTCAGCATCGAAGGGTCACGTCACTTTGAAGGGTCAGTTCGAATCAAATTTGCGCAAAATTGAGTTATACGATTTAATAAAAAACATAAAAGCGATTTTATAACGTACAAAATAGATGACATCATCAAAAGTAAAGGGTTTGATGTAATACGCCTCCCTCCTGCCTTACCACCCTGAACTTAATGCAATAGAAAATATTTGGTGGGTTCTTAAAAACTACATTGCCCTAAGAAATGTTGAACAAAATATGACCAACACAGAAAAACTTATTCATGAAAGTAAAGAAAAAATAACTTGTGAAACATGGCGTAATACATGCAAAAGTGTAATTGATAGAGAAACCGAATATATGAAATATTTTGACAGTGAATTTGAATTCATAATAAATTTACAAGACGAAAGTGATGACGAAACTGACTCTGAAGATTATAGTTATGATTCTACCTAAATTTAATTTTATTCTATTTAATGTAACGTGATTGATTACGTGGTACTAAAAATAAATATTTTGTCATACATTTTTTATTTTACCATGTCAATGTCATATCCACCAAACATAACACAAATTAATTATTTTGTTCATTAGCAATGAGCTTGCTAACGCTACCTGCAGTTACGCACACAAGTGCGCGTATTCATACGCGTAACAACTACAAGTATAGCTCACCCGTCTTCGTGGCAGAGTACACACGGCGACAGCTCAAGCTACCCTGTTTGGACTTTGAACTATTAAAAGTTGAACGCTGCGAATCGTGCGAGAGGGTGCGGTATGCTGTTGATGTTTCGTCTCACGGCATTCTACGCCCGCGCCAGCAGCCGCGTCTATGCAGGCTCTCTAGCGCACTATTTTGTGTTTTGTACGCAGTGTAGTTATGGTTATATAGGGTGCGTAGCTTGATCTGTCGCCGTGTGTACAAGTGAGTAAGATAGCTTCAAACAAAGGTACCAAGCGCGCCTTGTATGACGTGTGCACGCCGCACACTGGTTCGTAATTGAAAAATATGGGACATGGGAGTTAAAATGTACGGAGGCGCATGAAATTTTTTTTGAGGATAGTTTATAACACGCCTAACAACATTTGTATTAGCACTTTTCTCTAAAATGACTTCTTCATGGTTAAAAAAATTCACAAAGATTTTTTTGTATAGAAAAAAATACATTATGGGTTTTTTCTCGAAATGATATAAATTGTTACACCAATGAGATATTGTGAAGGCTAGAGGAGCTTATTGTGAAATATTTTTGTTTTGACACCGAATGAGTATTTTTGCGTACTTTTGAGATACAGGTGATCTAACTTTAAAAAATATCTATATGAAAAATATCAAAAATTACCACGTGTTAACCACTCTGATGTATTTTAAACATCTAAAAAAGTTATTTTTTTATTTACTGCATTGACACTTTTAATAAAATATTATATACAACTACAGTAGTGGACGGATAATTATATATACACCAGTCGATTTTCATACAAATGAGTCGATTGTAATTATGACTCCAGAAAACATCGAAAATCCTGCATGCATCTCTCAATTGCGCTGACATGATTCTCGTGATGTCAGTCGTGGTGATTTTATGTAATTTTTATTCCATAATATGACACATTTTTAAATTCATAAACATCTCCTTTGCACAAGAAGAACATGAAATATCACATGTGTTGATTTTTACCAGTAAACAGTGGTGGACTGATAATTAGAAACACCATTCGATTTTCATACAAATGAGGTAACTTTGAAGCCTTGGCTCACCGTCAGGGATTGATGGAGCTGTGATCTGATGATGGCTATCCAGGAAGTGAATGGAGGAGATCCAGATCGCTATACACACCCAACTAATCTGAGCTGTAAAGATCAAAGTTCCAGGATTTCTATACATTTTAATGCTATTATCGCGGTATTTTTAAACATTTATCCAAACGGTTCTTAGAATGCTATTAAGATCAGTTAGATGTGTATAGCGATTTGGATCTCCTTCATTCACTTCCTGGATAGCCATCATCACATCGCAGCTCCACCAATCCCTGACGGAGAACCAAGGCTTCAAAGTTACCTCATTTGTATAAAAACCTTATCTTCTTTCTAATCTTATTTGTATAATCTCTTAAAATGCTGATCACATTAGTTGGGTGTGTGTAGTGATGTGGATCTCCTTCATTCACTCCCTAGATTGCCTCATCAGATCACAGTTTGATCAATCCCTAGCTGAGAACCAATGCTTCAAAGTTACCTCATTTGTATGAAAATCGACTGGTGTATATAATTATCCGTCCACTACTGTAGTTGTATATAATATTTTATTAAAAGTGTCAATGCAGTAAATAAAAAAACTTTTTAGATGTTTAAAATACATCAGAGTGGTTACACGTGGTAATTTTTGATATTTTTCATATAGATATTTTTTTAAAGTTAGATCACCTGTATCTCAAAAGTACGCAAAAATACTCATTCGGTGTCAAGACAAAAATTGTTCACAATAAGCTCCTCTAGCCTCCACAATATCTCATTGGTGTAACAATTTATATCATTTCGAGGAAAAACCCATAATGTATTTTTTCCATACAAAAAAATCTTTGTGAATTTTTTTAACCATGAAGAAGTCATTTTAGAGAAAAGTGCTAATACAAATGTTGTTAGGCGTGTTATAAACTATTCTCAAAAAAAAATTCATGCGTCTCCGTACATTTTAACTCCCATGTCCCATATTTTTCAATTACGAACCAGTGTGCGCCGCCGCGCGCCGTATACAGACGCACACAATTACAAAAATATAGGAACAAATTAGAACACACAGTCAGGGCTGCGTACGATGGACGTTGCTGCTTGCCGCGTCATAATATGCGAGAGTTGCGAGACGGACCCGATTGTTGCGCTCTTGTTGATTATGTATTTTTAATTACGTAGGTACTTACTTTTAATATTTTGTTAATCATTTCAAAGTCAACAGCTCATCGAGTGTTTTTTTGTTGGTATTAGATTAGGTGGTACCTACAATAACTCAATGGATACATAGGTATACCTAATATAACAGTAACATAAGTAGGTACCTAATTACTTACCTACCTCTCCTCTCCGCTTTGGTGGTTACCGGACCTTTTACCTACCTTTCGGCGTGTATCGAAAAAATACTGAAAGTAACTTACCTACCAAATATATTAATTAATTAATTTCTGCTCTCTATTCCCGCAACTTCGGCATTCACAGAAAGGATAAAATATTTTCAGTAAAAAATTCTAAAGTAGCGAGAAGAACGCAAGTCAACAGAGCGTGTATTTCTTGAATTAAAAAAAAAGAGCTTTTCCTTTACATTAATTAGAAAATTTATTGCGACAAAGCGACAAAGCATATTATGACACTTTTATAAAAAAAGTTTAAAAAATTCAAGAAGTGCAAAAAAATTTCGTTTTTATTCAAATGAATAAATAACAAATACATTATCTTTGACTTTCTTTGCCTTTTCCTTAAAATACTATATTTTTTCAAAGTTTAGGTACAGCTTGGCAAAAAAGAGTATGGAAAAAATGAGGGCGCTGCTACATTAAATCAGGCCACCCCATATACTACGACTAGACGATTGTGATACTTTGCTAAGAAAATTAATATTTGTTAAATATTTCTAGTTTTATTTGGAATAGGAATTACTTTTCTTTTAACCTAATATTTTCGTGTAAGAAAAAGTTTGTCTTATGGAACATACATCAAAACCGTCCAAATCTTTCCTCGGATGACCTTTTCGGTGCTTTCCCGGTGTGGAAAATTTTCCATTATTTTCAACACCTTCTTTTTCAATATTTCTTACATTATTGACACTAACACCTGTAAATAGCAAGTTACAGTGCTTGTGAGTACCCAAGAATAATTTATGTTTATAAGAATCAAGCACGTGTAGTCGTTGTATACGCGACTTTACTTGACAGCAAAGTGGTGTTGCCATGAAAGAAAATATTTAGTTCCATCTGTCACCACGTCAAACTCTTTTTTGCCAAGCTGTACTATATATTTTAATAGTTTTGAAAAATACTATATTTAGTCGAAGAAATGTTGGCAACCCTACCAACGAGGGAGTTTCTTGCCGTTTGCTCAACCTCAATGACCATAATTAAAAAAAAACGCGTAAGTACCTATAGAATCACAGTCTGAATCATGAAAACCGTAGGAACTGACTATATGTAGGCACTTTCAGCGCAAATTCCTTTCATCATCAGCCTATCATCGTCCACTGCTGAACATAGGCCTCTCCGAGAGCACGCCACTGAGCACGATCCGCGGCTATACTCATCCAGTTTCTGCCAGCCACCTTGCGAAGATCATCGCTCCACCTTGTCTGAGGGCGTCCCACACTACGTTTGCCGATACGCGGTCTCCACTCAAGAACTCGTCTGCCCCAGCGGCCATCGGTTCTACGGCTAATATGGCCGGCCCACTGCCACTTCAGCTTGCTAATCCGGTGGGCTATGTCGATGACTTTAGTTCTCTGTCGGATCACCTCGTTCCGGACCCGATCTCTGAGAGAAACTCCGAGCATAGCCCTTTCCATAGCTCGCTGTGCGACTTTAAATTTGTGAGCCAGCCCTACAGTGAGTGTCCACGTTTCGGCTCCGTATGTCATGACAGGCAGGACGCACTGGTTGAAGACTTTCGCCTTTAGACTCTGTGGAATAGGCGACTCAAAGACTCGACGAAGTTTCCCATATGCTGCCCAGCCCAGCTGTATTCTTCTGTTGGCCTCTCTCTCGAATTCCTTTAAAGCTGTCTATCTATCGAACGAACTAACTAACTAACTAACAACGGATTTTTGTAATCTAATTTTCACCCACTTCCTGTGAACCGATTAAGTTGAAACTTTACAAACACGTAGGTACCTATAGTTCTGATGACAATATAATATTATGGTAGCATGGAGTTGATCTGATGATGGAGACGGAAGGTGGTCAAGAGATCTCCTTGATGAATTATAGCAGAGTACTCGTGTTTGGTATCATTTAAATTATTTCGATGAGAACTTTATGTAGTACCTACCGGTAAGATTGAAGGTCTGATAATGGAGACGGAAGTTGGTGAAGGGATCTTCTCGATTAATTATGGGAAAACACTCGTGTTTGGTCTCATTTCAATTGTTGTGACGAGAACTTAGTGGTACCATTAAGATTGAGGGTCTGTTGATGGAGACGGAAGGTGGTCAAGGGATCTCCTCCCATGTAGGTATTATAGTAAAACACTCGTGTTTAGACTCATTTAAAATTTTGCGATGAGAACTTTGTGGTACCAGTAAGATTGAGTCTGATGATAGTAAAACACTCGTGTTTAGACTCATTTAAAATTTTGCGATGAGAACTTTGTGGTACCAGTAAGATTGAGTCTGATGATGGAGACGGAAGGTGGTGAAGGGATCTGCTCAATGAATTATAGAAAAACACTCGTGTTTGGTCTCATTTCAATTGTTGTGACGAGAACTTAGTGGTACCATTAAGATTGAGGGTCTGTTGATGGAGACGGAAGGTGGTCAAGGGATCTCCTCCCATGTAGGTATTATAGTAAAACACTCGTGTTTAGACTCATTTAAAATTTTGCGATGAGAACTTTGTGGTACCAGTAAGATTGAGTCTGATGATAGTAAAACACTCGTGTTTAGACTCATTTAAAATTTTGCGATGAGAACTTTGTGGTACCAGTAAGATTGAGTCTGATGATGGAGACGGAAGGTGGTGAAGGGATCTGCTCAATGAATTATAGAAAAACACTCGTGTTTAGTCTTATTTCCATTGTTGTGACGAGAACTTTGTGGTACCATTAATATTGAGGGTCTGATGATGGAGACGGAAGGTGGTCAAGGGATCTCCTCTATAATTGTAGCAGAGCATTCGTGTTTGATCTCGTTTCAATTGTATCGATAAGAAATTTGTGATATCAGTAAGATTGAGGGTCTGATGACGGAGACGGAAGGTGGTTAAGGGGTCTCCTCAGTAAATTATAGTAAAAAATTCGTGTTTGGAGTCATTTCAAATGTTGCAATGAGAACATTGTGGTACCTATCAGTAGTGTTTGGTCTCATTTCATTTCTTTCGATAGTAAAATGGTACCGATAAGTTGGTATGTTTGATGATGGAGACGTAATGTAGTCAAGGTTTCTCCTTTGTAATTTGTTGTCAAACGCTCATGTTTGGTAACATTCAATTGGTTTTGATAAGAACCTTGTAGTCCCGGTATGATTTAGGGTCTTATAATGGAGACGGAACGTGGCCAAGGGATCTCCTCAGTAAACTATTGCACAACACTTGTGTTTGAAATCTTATAATTTTTGTCTATATTTTTGTCTACGATTTTATAATCAAAATTAATTAACAAAGTATTAATTTATAATATGAATCCCTATTGTAATACTTTTTTCGTAATAATTATTAAGTTAGGTTGACATAGATTATACTCAAAAATTTTCAGCTAACAGTATTGTACAACATAGTATGAAAATGTAACAAAGTTATTTTTTACCGTTTAGTGCAGTTTTCATTAAAGTAAAATTGTTTTACTCATAAAGTTTTTTTTACTTATTTTATACACAATTTATATATACTTCTTCGTATAAAACAGTTTGAGGACAGTGCACACTATCATGCAGAGCATATAAATCGTAGCGTATAAAAAATCGAGACCCGATGTAAACGATTGGTAAGATTGTGTATAAAAGATTTCGCTGACCCCATAGTATCCGTTGAATACATGATTACTTTGAGACATGTCCCTAAACTATACAAAAGTCCTCAAAGCACTTCTGCACGGTGCAGGTGGCCCGCGCGGGTTGTGGCACTTGCGCGGGTTGCATGCTCGGAAAGACGTGAGCGGGTCCAGCTCCATAGCATCGTACCTCCGCGCAAGTAACCCGCGCCTCATCGTGCGCGGGCTGCAGGCGCCGTGTAGATGCGCCCTTACTTACTTTGAGAACAGAACAATGTCTCATTATCTGTAACATTTATTTAATTTAATATAATTTATATTTTTTTCTACATATAATGGCTAATAATAATCACATAAATGATGGAAAATTACACATTTATTACCAGAATGTTTGTGGCCTACGAACTAAATGTTTGCAACTTTACAACAACATACTGGTCAACGATTACGATATTTTATCATTCACAGAAACATGGCTGCAGGGTGACATACTTAACTCTGAATTGAGTGACAATAGGTATGAAATATTTCGTTGCGACCGTGATTGCCTAGTTACAGATAAAGCGGGTGGTGGAGGTGTAATGCTGTGTGTTCGGCGAGAGCTCGCAGCGGAAACGTGCGTCGAGTGGCGGGGTGCTCGCGCCACTGAGTCATTGTGTGTATCTATACCTGCGCGTGCGATTAACTCGCTCCACACGCTGCGCATCATATTAGTTTATATTTCACCTAACTTAAGCGATTTCGCAACTCGTTACGAAGAGATTATTAAAAGTATACAACATATGATTGACACATTTCCTTCAGATAACATAATTATACTAGGTGATTTTAACTTTCCATGTTTGTCTTGGAATAACAACAATGAATATACTTTCCTCCCAAACACGAGCCCCAAAGTTGTTACCGATTCTGCTAACTCATTTGCTGATCATATGCTCTTCTTAGGTTTAAATCAGTTTAATTTGAAATAAAACACTTTTAACGGATACTAGCGCGGTTTTATTGAAAGTACTTTGGTAATTAGTTGGTATTTGGTTTGATTTTTGATTTTCCCGACGTTTCGGCACCTTTGCAGCTGCCGTGGTCACGGGGGACTGAAGCTACTTGTGAGCCTACCCTCAAGCGATGAATTTTTTAGAACGTTCAGAAATTAAAATTTATCAAATTTAATTAGTTTAATTTTGGTTTGGTTTTAATTTAATTTTATATGTTAAAAAGAGAGAATCTACTGAAACTACTACCATTTCAAAAAATTGGGAGGCCCCTCCAAGAAAGAAATGGCGAAAGAAAACTTGGAGAGGAAGGCCGACCTCCGTCTTTTATATTAATTAATTTATTTGCAAAAGGAACTAACCGTATCATTAGATCTTACAGTGTGTGTTTGGGGCTTTAGCTTGTGAATGATGGGGTCCCAAGCTGGTGGAATTTTCCAACCATCATCTCTATTGAAATTAGGATATTTATTTATTTCGATAGCCTCGCGGAGCATTCTAGGAATGAATCTACGTTCCCTAGCAAGGATTTGGGGTTTGTTAAATCTAATATAATGGTTGGGCCCCTCAAAGGCGTGTTCACTCACTGCAGACTTGTTATCGCGCCTATGTTTCATGTCAGCTACATGTTCTTTAACTCGGGTCCCTATGCTTCTCTTTGTTTGCCCGATGTAGGAGAGCCCACAGTCACAATCTAGTTTGTAGACGCCTGCGGCTTGAAGGGGGATATTACACTTGACAGGTCGTAAGAATTGGTTGATCTTCTTCGGCGGCTTGAAGTAAGTTTTGATTGACGCTCGCTTCAGAATGTTTCCAATCTTGTTATTCTCATTATCAGGAATCCGAACCAAACCTTGAGCCATACAGTGTATCGTAAAGCAACCCATACAGACAGATACCTTAATGGTGACTCTCACCATCATCCTATACAGTTAGCTACCGTAGGGAAATCTTTGTTTCAGAGAGCCCGCGGCATCTGTGACAAACAACACCTGACTGCTGAGCTTCAGCACGTCAAGCAAGTACTACGTAACAACAAGTTGCAAGTACCACGCCTTCGTCACAGAAAACGCACCAAAACAGCCACAGTAGAGCGTCAACCTGCCATCCTACCATACTTGAAGGGTGTCACTGACAAGATTGGAAACATTCTGAAGCGAGCGTCAATCAAAACTTACTTCAAGCCGCCGAAGAAGATCAACCAATTCTTACGACCTGTCAAGTGTAATATCCCCCTTCAAGCCGCAGGCGTCTACAAACTAGATTGTGACTGTGGGCTCTCCTACATCGGGCAAACAAAGAGAAGCATAGGGACCCGAGTTAAAGAACATGTAGCTGACATGAAACATAGGCGCGATAACAAGTCTGCAGTGAGTGAACACGCCTTTGAGGGGCCCAACCATTATATTAGATTTGACAAACCCCAAATCCTTGCTAGGGAACGTAGATTCATTCCTAGAATGCTCCGCGAGGCTATCGAAATAAATAAATATCCTAATTTCAATAGAGATGATGGTTGGAAAATTCCACCAGCTTGGGACCCCATCATTCACAAGCTAAAGCCCCAAACACACACTGTAAGATCTAATGATACGGTTAGTTCCTTTTGCAAATAAATTAATTAATATAAAAGACGGAGGTCGGCCTTCCTCTCCAAGTTTTCTTTCGCCATTTCTTTCTTGGAGGGGCCTCCCAATTTTTTGAAATGGTAGTAGTTTCAGTAGATTCTCTCTTTTTAACATATAAAATTAAATTAAAACCAAACCAAAATTAAACTAATTAAATTTGATAAATTTTAATTTCTGAACGTTCTAAAAAATTCATCGCTTGAGGGTAGGCTCACAAGTAGCTTCAGTCCCCCGTGACCACGGCAGCTGCAAAGGTGCCGAAACGTCGGGAAAATCAAAAATCAAACCAAATACCAACTAATTACCAAAGTACTTTCAATAAAACCGCGCTAGTATCCGTTAAAAGTGTTTTATTTCATGTCTAGTGAGCGCGTAAGCTTGAGAAGTGAACAGTTTAATTTGACTCTTAATTCCCTTGGAAGGCTTCTAGACTTGTGTTTTTGCAATATTCCATGCACAGTATCGCAATGTTTGCACCCGATTGTTAAGGAGGACCGGTATCACCCAGCATTAGATATAGATGTACTAGACTTACATATATTACCTTTATTGAAAAACAGTCAACCAACTCTTAACTTTCACAAATGTAATTATACCGATATAAATACCTACTTAAAAAATGTTGACTGGAGTGAGTTATTATCATGTGCTTCGGTAAATGATGCTGTCAATATATTTTATGATAAAATTAAAACATGTTTCTCCTTGTTCGTACCTCACACAAATAATAATAACAGTAAAACTTTATATCCTTCTTGGTACAGTTCGGCTTTAATAAAAATTAACAATGAAAAAATTAAATTACATAAGCGTTGGAAAAAACATGGTAATCCTAGAGACTACGACGAGTTTAAAGAACTACGAGAGAGACAGCATCGTTTGCAGAATGTTCGCTTCGATCAACATATCAGTATTACAGAAAATCTAATAAAAAAGTCACCTAAATTCTTCTGGAGGTATGTCAAAAGTAAGAGAGGGTCTACTAGCTATCCATCGAAATTCACACTCAATGATACCGACTATGCTGAGGGCGAGGACATTTGTAATGCTTTTAGCCAGTTCTTCGAAAGTGTCTTCCTTACATCGGGTGAAGAGGTCATCGTGACCCCCGTCGCTGAATGTCAGCCAAATAGTGATTGTCTATCTCTAATCAGTATAAACGAGCACAAAGTGTTAAAATTACTGCAATCTCTGGACAAAAGCAAGGGTGCTGGCTGTGATGGGATCCCACCATTGTTTCTCGCATCTTGTGCTGAAAGCCTTTGTATCCCGGTCACAATCCTATTTCAAAGGTCACTTCAGGAATGTGTTGTCCCTGATATTTGGAAACAAGCTCAAATAGTTCCAGTCCATAAAAAGGGATCAAAGTCTTTAATTTCAAATTATCGCCCTATCTCAATCCTCAACACTATAGCCAAACTCTTAGAAAAGCTGGTATACGAATTTATTTACTCGACTATCGCCAGGAGCATCCCACAGACTCAACACGGATTTTTGCGCGGTCGGTCTACTGTATCCAACTTAGCTTTGTTCTCGGATTACGTCCTCGGGTCAATGGAGAGAGGTGGACAGGTTGACGTGGTCTACACGGACTTCGAAAAAGCCTTCGACCGTGTGGACCATGTCATCCTTCTCCAAAAGCTTCAGTGTCTTGGTATACACGGGGATCTGTTGCGCTGGGTGCGATCCTACCTTACTAATCGCTCGCAAGCGGTTGTTCTCGGTGGGTATAGGTCAAATTATATCGGTATACCTTCTGGTATCCCCCAAGGTTCCCATCTTGGTCCCCTCTTTTACAACGCCTATATTCATGACATGAGTAGCGTTCTCCAAAACTCAAAACACTTACTATATGCCGACGACAAAAAGGTTTATATGAGAGTACGCACGGTTGACGATTGCGAACAGCTACAACACGATCTCGATAACTTATACACCTACTACGTTAAGAATAAAATAACAGTGAGCATTCAAAAATGTCAGTGTATAAGCTTTACTCGTAAGAAAAACCCTATTGTATACGCATACCATTTTGACGGCGTTGAGATTGAGAGGGCGGAGAGGGTCCGCGATCTGGGTGTCCACTTTGACAATAAAATGCTAATGTCCGCTCATATTGACGTAGTTCGAGGCAGGGCATATAGAAATCTTGGATTTGTTATGCGCACTTGTCGGCCCTTTAATAATCCCTTAAGTCTCATAATAGTGTATTACGCTTATGTACGTAGCATTCTGGAGTACGCCGCCCCTGTTTGGTCTCCTCGCTATGATGTTTATATCAAGAGCATCGAAAGTATACAAAAAAAGTTCGTCCGATATCTTAATTTCAAATATAGAAAAGTTGCTATTGATGCTGAATACGTGGAGATATGTCGAGCATTTAACATTCTAACATTATCGGAGCGTCGACAGGTGTTAGATATGGGCTTGCTATATGACATTATGCGCGGACGGTTGGACTGCCCAGAATTGGTGGAGCTAATCTCGCTGAGCGCCCCCCCGCGGCGCACGAGGCATACTCGCCTGCTGCATGTTCCGCACCACTACACTAACTACGGACAGAATGCTGTATTCACCAGACTGCCTAAGACATATAATAATAAATTCAATGACATAGATATCTTTGTTGGTTCTAAATTGGCATTTCTAAACAACATCAAGAGTCATTTCGCACCACCCAAATGACAACCTAACTAAAAGCTATATTTGCTGGCGAGGGGAACGGGGTGGAAGTATCAGGGTTTTTTTTTATTTTTTTGGTCGTATTTATGTGGGTTTATTTTAATATTAACATGGTGTTAATAATAATCATAGTTTTTATTCATGTTTATCGTACTTAAATATATAATTATATATTTATCTAATGCATAATATATTTATAGTATAATATTCATATACTTATAATATTATTTATTTCCTTTTCCATTTTTATTTTTGAGAGTGAGGCTTCCCTTGGGTACTACTTTATTTTTTTAAGATTTTTTTTTTCTAAGTTTCTAACTTCTTAAATTCTAGTACTTACTTACCACTTTGGTACTGATCTAAATAAAATAATAAAAAATGATAATAATAAATGTATCTTGTCACGCTTATTCGAGCGCAAAATGTTAAACCGTGGATAGTCGTAATTGGCCTACACAATTGTTAAATGTGTTTGTAACTTTAAATGATATCGTGCTGTGTACTGTCCCTAATAAATAAAATAAAAATAAAAAAAAAAAAAGCATGCTTACACTGTAAATTTTGTCCTCGAAGTAAACCTTGTACATAGATATATATATATATATATATATAAATATATATATATGTATTCACCATATTATCTATTTTATATATGTTGTATATAAAAGAGAATTAGTACATAAATAAAACACAATTATGAAAACAGAAACGAAAGAAACATTTTGCAAACAGCAGTAAGATACATAAAAACAAATACTAAGAAACCGTCCCGGGTCAGCTCTTGGATCCGAAGCAGCTTGTATACCGTGTCTAGTTGCCTGGTGTACTTTGAATTTCTAAAAGGTATGAGCGTAATTTTAATTTAAATGTGCACTTGGATGTTAAGTTTCGTATGGGCGGTGGCAAATCATTCCAGCACTTCGTAGCATGGAATCGGAAGCTGCCCCGGAATGCAACTGTACGATGAGAGTGATTTGACAGTGGTAATCGTGCGGATCTAGCTCCATAGCGATCATGCAGTGAGGAAGATTTTAATTTGTCCCGAAGATACTCTGGTCTCTGATGCTTCAGCACATCAAATACTAGGCATAGCAAGTGCATTCGCCTACGCAGGTCCATTCTAAGCATTGATGCTGTATTCAGATATGGAGATATATGTGATCTAGGGGGTATACTAAAGCAGAATCTGCAGCAAGCGTTCTGGACTCGTTGAATCAACTTACTTGTTTTCGATAAGAGACGGGGACCAATCACAATATCGCCGTAATTAAGCTTTGATAAAATCAGAGATTCGCAAAGAGCAATGCGGGCCTTTTCACTTAAGTAGTTCCGTATCTTGTACAAAACCTTAAGCCGGTACATGCAGCTTTTAACCACACCCAGTACATGAGCCTCAAAACGCAGTTGACTGTCGAAAGTAATGCCTAGGTTCCGACATTCCTCTACTCTTTCCAGGTTTTGATCCCCAATGGATAAGGAAGGATTATAACTAAGGGTTTTGAGGATCTGAGCCTTTGACCCTATCACCATAAACTTGGATTTGGAAGGGTTGAGAAGGAGCCCATTTTCAACTGACCATTGAGCTATTCTTTGCAGGTCACTGTTAAGCTTCTCCACTGAATCCAAAGTTTTAGCTGGTTGGTTGGAGACGTACAATTGAACATCATCGGCATAACAGTGATAGCTACAATGTTTTATGACGTCAACGAGGTCCGCGCTGAACAGAATAAATAGAAGAGGTCCGAGAATAGAGCCCTGAGGGACTCCACAGGTCACTGGTGCGGGAGAAGACTGACTTGTTTTACCAGTGCAATTGTTAGACAACTTTACAGACTGGTATCGATCAGAAAGATAGCTGTTGAACCACTGAAGCGACATATCATCAAAACCGTAGTACTTAAGCTTGGCCAGAAGAAGAGATATATTTAATCTGTCAAATGCACGGGAAAAGTCTAGAAAGGCCAAAATAGTACTATGCCCAAGGTCCTGCTGAGCCAGTATATTATCAACAACATCCAGTAGTGCGGTGGATGTGCCACGACCTTTGCGAAATCCAGATTGATACATTGGAAGTATATTATTATCCTCGACAAACTTTATCATTTGAGCATATATTACTTTTTCGAGTATTTTGCAAAGAAACGGTAATATACTGATGGGCCTAAGATCCTTAAGTTCAGCGGGACGGTCAACTTTAGGTAACTAAGGCATGTTTCCATTGACTCGGAAAAACACCGGCGGCAATAGAGGCATTAATGATGCTTGTTATTGCCGCCAATGTACAGGGTAACGATAGGAGAATCATATCTCTGCTAACATCATCAGATCCCGAAGCATTGGACTTCACAGATGTAACGAAGTCAGCCACTTCCCTTTCGGAAACTGGTCTTAAAGAAAATGTTGATGCACTGTGTCTATGAGAGTTAAAGAAAGCAACACGCGACTGAGAGACGTCATTACAGTTCTGGATATTCAAAAAGTGTGAATTAATGGTGTTGGGGTCATTGAAATTAGCCGGAATACTAGATTCACGGCTGGGGTTCACCAATACTTTTTGCTTTAAGCTTTTCCAGAAAGTTTTAGAGTTATTTGCCTGTGAGTTAACAAAGTTATTGAAATAGGCCCGTTTTTCAGTGTCTATACATTTGTCTACCATTTTCTTTAAGTCCTTCCATGAGTCCCTATCCTGTTTTTGCCTCGTTAGCCGAAATTTATGAAGCTCCTGGTTACATTGGTCCATCATAAGTCGTACAGTGTCCGTTATCCAAGGTAAAGATTTATCAGGCTTGACTCTGATTACTTTCACAGGAGCATGATGGTCATACAGAGACAAAAGCAAACGCTGAAATCGACTCACCTTGTCATCTACTGTCGTGACAGTTAGTACTGAGTTCCAGTCCAGCGCGTGTAAGTCGATGTCGAACTGCACAGTATCAATCTGCTTTATAGGCCTATAACTCAGGAATTTACAGGGATATTTAGGTCTTTTTACCGTGAGTGTAACATTAACCATGCAATGTCCGTATATACCTGCAACATGTGAAACAAGCACGTTATTAACGCGGCAGTTTGTACAGACCAAATCTATGAGCGAATAGGAATCGGACGTGAAGTGGGTCGGTTCAGTCACGACCTGTTCAAGGTCCATATAGCGTAAAAACTGTCGAAATTTAGTGCTGTTACAGCTAAACTGCTCAAGCATGTTAATATTAAAATCACCCAAAAGAATCACGTAGTCATGTTGACCAAAATAGGTAACAGGAATCTGTTACCTATTTTGGTCAACTGCTATTTATAACTGCTATTATTATTATATTATATATTATATTATTTATACTGCTATTTATAACTGAATGTTAAGGCGTCTAAAAACATATCAACACTAACCCACTGTGGTCTATACGCTGTACCAATTGCGAAGCGTAAGCCGTTTATCTTAGTGGTGAGCCACATCTGTTCTATATTACCCTCAGGATGTTTCTCATACCGAACATGAACACCTTGCCTGATATAGAATGCCACACCACCCCCCCGGCCACCACGCATATGCAAAGGTCGCGGAGTGCTGCGCAGTCTATAGCCTGGGACCGCTGGTGCGCGCGCTTCCTGCCCCTCTGGCAACCATGTTTCATTGATTGCAACAATATCTGCATCAAAGTCTGTTATCGCAGTTACGAGTTCATCATGGCCGGTGTTGAGTGAGCCTGCATTATAAAGACCCAACTTAAAATTTATCAAGGGTGGCATTGCAAATACGAAATCAAGCAAAAAAGCATTGCTACAAACCATTAAGTGGGCACACAGACACAATGTAACGCAACTCAATATTGATTCAATAATAAGAAAGGGAGGGTATATAAATCCTAGTAGGTATATAAATATTAGTAAAATAGGTACAAAATTATAAATATGTCTGAGCAGGAGCAAAAAGTTTGTACAATAAATTGATTCCGAATAACAACAAAGACAATGAATTAATTCAGAGTAAGATCTATGATGATAACATACATAAATGGAAATATCATAATAAATGAGAATGTTGTACATATACCTATGCAGACCGTTCCAAACTCCATCGAACCAAGCTACTGCTGCACACAAGCCAAAGCCACAAAAACAAAGGCAAGAAATGGGAGTCGCATTATAAGTACAGTTAATTAATGACAAATATAAAGATAGCAGTACAAACCAAGATAAAAAATTATACACATTAACATATTTTATATCAAAGATTTGCTCGCGTAAGCTGGGATAGCCAAAAAGGTAATAAGCAGTCTTAAAGCCGGAAAGGTAACAATAAAGCAGAATATAACTAGAGAACGAATACATAATGCAAGTTACAAAGAAGTTGGATAGATAACTTAAATCACATTCTATACAAGAAATGGATACACTTTTAATATAAGAAATCATATTACCTAAAATACACAATACAATTAATATTTTCAAAGCAAATTCAATAACAGCTACCAATGCAAATTCAGAAACTATTTTAGATAGATAACAAGCAGAAATTGATATATTCTTTATGTACAGAATCATGTTACCTATAATACACAATACAAGTGTTTTTAAATCAAATTCAACAACATCTGTTAATGCAAATTCAGAAACTATGATATCTTTCAGAATTTCAGGCATCGACAGAGCGAACAGCGTCAGCCCCAAAAACCCTAATAAGATCCGCTTCAGTGCGCAAACGATGGCGAGGGACAGCCTGCCCAGGAGACTGCCGTGCATAAATTTTACCGTCTCTCGTCCAGACGAAGCGCCAGTCCAGGTTCTTACCAATCTGCCGTGCCCGGCGGAACAGTAGACGATTAGTACGCGTCAGACGCTCGTTGACGTAGAAGCGACGCGGAGGGCCAGGTAAGTCGGCGCCTTCTGTAGTGATGCCACGCCGCACACGAGCCGCCTGCAGCAGGTCATCGCGCACCGAACGCTGCACCAGGCGAACAACGATGGGTCGCGGGCGAGCTTCCGTACTAGCCCCTGTTGTCGGTCCGATGCGTGCCGCACTAACCACGTCTTTAGGCTCCAGCTGAACGCCAAGTTTATTTGCCAGGGTCATAACTGTATGCAAGGGACTCTCACCCTTCCGCTCAGGAATACAGGTCATCTCAATGTCATTTAGGAGCAGCTCTTGATCTCGTTCATTTAATTCTGCCTTTAAAGAATCAATAACACCTCGCAGTACAGCTTGTTTATGGTTTGTAAAATAAAGAAGGCTATGAATATAGTCATGTATAATGTGTAGATATATGCATTATGGTGGTTCGTAATGAGGGCTTTTTAAAATGACAAAAAGCTGTAGGCTCGATAGATAGATGGCGTTGAAAAAAATAGGGGAATCAAATTATTTTTTACTACGCTTCGAAGAGTACTCTTTGGTAGGCCATTTATTTTTAAAAGCCAATTTTGACTCACCTCCTACCATCAACGTAGTCATAGTAGAATCAAATAAGTAGGCCAACTCGCGCCCCGAGCGAGCGATAATAGCCTAAACACGTAGCCCACGTAGGGCTGTCGCTAGTTTATTCAATCGTCAAAAATGCATAGTCAATCTCTATACAAATTTTTTTTTCCTTGTATGGTCATCAGGGATCTATAATACAAAGTTTTTTAATTATTTTTTGTACATAGACCAGAAACAGTCTACAATGTTTTTATTACATACGCCATGTTATGTGATTTGAAATTGATTTGAAAATCACGGTCGAAATAGGACTGAATCATGTATTTATTCAAATAAAATAAAACGATTATGAAATTGTATTTTTTACACTATTAATTTATTCCTTTTACTTTCTCATTTACTTACCTACACTTATCAAAATAAAATTATAATCTTTAAATTCGGAAACTGAATATTTTACAATAACCTCAAATAATTGACATTAAAATACTTTTTCCTGTAGGAATTTGTGATTTTTTAAACAAAATTACACAATTGTTACTTACAGAAAAAACGGCTGTTTCGACAAGTACAAAATGCCTTATTATTTAAAGTTTAATATGTAAAATAAATCCTCATTCTAACAAATCTTTTTTCCAAAAATATCTTCGGAAAGCATGGTACCTATGTACTGTAGGTAGTAGGTACACGTACAAATTATCACGAGCGGCAGCGCAGCGGCGCGGAGCGTGCGTGAGCGCGGGCGGGATCACGTATGGCGCAGCCACGACTGGCGCATCTTTTCTTTATCATCTATAAATGTTGTCAGTGTGTGCGTGCGACGCTTATACGTACGGGCCGCGCTCACATACAAACCGCGTTCGGGCGTATAATGAGTAAGACGACTTACTTATTTGATTCTACTATGACGTAGTGAGGCAAATAGTTACTTTTCTTTTTTTTATGTCAATTTGAAAACCTCTCATTATTTAATGTGTATTTCAATTTCTCAAAACAAGATAAAAAGTCGAAACTTTTATTAATGTAGTTGTTGTTTCATCTGTTGTTTATAAAATGGGAGTGCTGTATTTTTATGTAAGGGAAACGCACACTTACTGTTTCGTCTTAGGATTAGTTTTCTGTGGAAAACTCGGAGGGCAACCTAAAAATCTACTTAATAGTACTGTATATTGTTATCTTGGATTTCTTGTTTGATTTAGATTATTTTACTTTATTAAGGCTGGTGTACGTAGTGACAAAAACCGCAGGGCATGTATGAAAAGATTGATGGATGTTAATGAAGCGAAAGAAGTGTGCAAGGATCGTAGCAGGTGGCGATCCATAGTCTCTGCCTACCCCCCATGGGAAACAGGCGTGAGCGTGAGGCGATATGTATTTATGTAACTTTATTAAATAAACTTATACATTCCTTTTTAGCGTACCTAATAATATACTTATAATATTTTTAAGTTTTTTGATGCTCTTACTGCAACTTTTGGCATATGCATTATTTATGCTGCTCGTCTGCATGAATAGGGCTGACACTTTTTCTATTCTCTTTGATTCTCTCCATTATACCTCAAATACCTTATTTTATAATAATATAACTCAATAAAAGAGATATATTCTATTTGTGGAAACTTGTAGCTCATGGTTATGCGTGTAAACAACGTATTGAAGTTTTTCTAAAGAATGAAAAATAATAACTCTACTTTCGTTCAATCACTTTGCATGGGTTTTCCGATTTTCCGATTCAAATAATTAAATTTTTTACCTATTTTCATTACAATAATTAGACAACTTAGTTTAAGTTTCTTCCCTTAGCAATAGACTATTGAATTTAATGGAGAGTGTATTAAAATTTTATCTTGTTATATAACAAAACATTTCAATTGCTTGATATCTTAGATTTATAAATTTTAAGTATAAGTACTTTAAGTATAATTATAAGGTATATAAATTTTAAGTAATAATAAATAAGTGTTTGCTATCTATTATTGTTGTTGTCGTCCGACAGGGTCCATAGTGATCTAAAATATTATAATTTAAGAACTACTGTAACACTGTGGAATGCAATAAATGATTTGAGTGTTGAGTATTGAGTATTGATTTGCCTTTTGAGGTATACTCGTATCTATCACTCGTTGTTATACTTACTCATGTTACATAACAGATAGTTACAACTGCAAATTATCCTTTAGTTTCCAAGTATTCATTAGTCTTAATAACACAAATCATTGCATTGATACAATCTTTCTAGAACCTCGTACGAAGTCCAAAGGTACATATTTTATGCAGCATTGCCGTAGTTTACTAGTATTAGTAATAATAATAATAATATTTCATCCGTATATAAGGGATAAATAATAAAATCTATTTATTTTCCATCACACATTTTTGTAAATGTGTTTGTATGTAAAAAAGTAAGATATTTTAGTTCAAGGATTATAATAGGGATGATGACTAATGAATAAAATAACGAAATACTAATAAAAATCGTAAACATATTAAACTTTTAGAGTAGCTTGTATACCTCTTGGTTTTATATATTGCATATTATTTATTTTATGACCCTTCAAAGTTGGGTGGACAAGTCCATTTAAAAAGTATAAAATTTATTAAAATAAATTAAACTGTAAAATTTATAGCAAATTTGTCTAAGAAACTATTTTGATAAACACAATATTTAATATAGCTGCCGAACAAATTTCCTACGCGTTGCATACAAACTTCTCAGGCGTGACGTCATAACTAGGAAGCCATTAGTATGGAGCGTTTTTGGGCGAGTCCATTTGTGTGCATTTCACACTGTGATATCTCGGGCAGTTTTCATGCTAGCGAATTAATTCTTTTACCAATGTTTCTTTTTTTGAGAGGTAATTTATGTAACATACAAAAAAAAAGTTGTCATCATCCCTATTAGTGATGTGTAAAAAATATGTCGGTTCTGGTAAATTTGCAAAGTGAATTTACTAAAATGTTAACCTCACTTAGCAAAATTACCAATAGCAATAATACGATATTCTAAAAAAACTCGGATGTAGCTATAATATTAAGATGATCGCTCGGCGCAGTGGCAACAATCCTATTTCTTGATTCAAAGATCCCGGGTTCTGATCCTGTGATAATAGACTTTGATGATGGGATGTTTATAATTGTTATTTATATCTCATATATCTATGTATACAAAACGGATATTCATAGTACATGATTTGCTTAATTTGCTACAAAATTTTTGGTTTGATTTTTACAGGAAAAGGACTGGTAGGTTCTTTCTATGTTATACAAACTTTTGCGCTTGCTCCGTATGTAACAACCCTACTACTTATTGATAAATCTGCTTTTTAGGCTACTGTCACAATATAGTTTTATTTTTAGATGAGTTAAACAAAAACGAATCAGTAATTTTTTAATAGCAAAAGAAGTTTGATTATGGAATTATGCAGACGCAGACTCAAAATAAAACAACTTTAAAAAAGTCAGTTATAAACAATTGTTTTTCGTCAAGCAAACACAAAGTCTTTAGGGTTGTCTTCGTACATGCATTTGGCCGTCCAGTAAGAAGCCTCGCATATATCCTTATATTTGTCACCTGAAAAAAGAAATGGAAGTATGTAATCATGACATGTAATAAACAAGCAAACGTTACAGAATTTCTTGATATAAGTCAAGCAGGATTGCCAGAAGTTGAGGCACTCTTTTCTCTGAAACAGAGGAAATTGCACGTCATGTAACCAAACAGCGTCGTTAATAGGGGGGCGGCTGCTAGGGGCGCAGCAGGGGGCGCACTTTGCTGACCCATAGCTAGAAAATAAGTCTTCAGGCTCTCATTATCCTAGAAATATGTTTTCATATGTGCTCATTGCACACAAGGCTGTGGGTTGCAGCCCGAGCCGCAGGCAAGGGCGTAACTCAGCCGAGTGTGCAAGAGCTCACGAGTTTCATACGAAGTTTTTCAACACATTTGCGAGGAAAAAACAAAGTAATTTATCACACAGCAACAAATATGGCAAAAACAAAATATGATAATTATAGGAAAAGGCGCGCATGTTTTTTTTTGTTTTTTTTTCACACGCCCAACGCTAGAATATTTTGCGAACAATGGGGTGATGAGCATACAGCCTACTATACTTCAAACTCCTACAATACTTCAAAATTATAATTTTAAGTGACAAAATGCAAATATTTTAATATTTTTTAACAAAATATTGTGAATTATGAATAATTTGATAATAATTTTATATTTATTTGACTTAATTAAGGACTTACACATTTGTTTATTCCAAAAATGAATATGAATTTTGAGCAACATAAAACCTCTTTGTTGTCAAAAAAAATAACTGTATTACCCGGCTAAATTGGGAATGCTCTGTTTACTCGCATAGAACTTGCAGTAAGGTACTAATTTAACTTTGTAGGGTTAATTCTATTACGAACTAGTGTTTTATATATTTGTTATAGCTCGGTTTATGGCCCTAAAAGCGATGTATTAGGGCTCACTTTACGAGCAAGTGTGTTGAAATAGTAGTTTCTGATACTGATGTTTTAATACCTAGTTATGTGCAGTTTCATACACTACTTTATCTACACTCATACATTTAGGATTGAACCTACTAAATAAAAGATCAACGTTAGAAAAGAGAGTGAGACATTGTTTGTATTAGCTAGGTATTACCTTGTAATAAGTCATTTCCTTAGCTGCATCTAAAATATCGAGCAGAGTCAAATTTTCTTCACATTTTAAATCAAGAATTAAAAAAACCTACGAAATACATTACAACAAAATGTTAAAATTGAAATCAAAACATTTTTGTAAAGCTCTAAAAATGGCGCGCATTCTATCTATTGGAAAAAAAATAATGAGATGAGTGCACTGGGTTGCGTTCAGAACCTACGCTCCGAGTGCAACCGAACGCTCTAACGGCGTTTTAACATTAGAGCGTGACTTCCGGTTGTAACAGCTTTCCCGTTTCAAACGTCAGAGCGTTGCAACTTTTTAACCATCAAAATAGGTGGTTGAAAAACGCTGACGTTTGTCTATAGTAAAAATGTCAATGCCATTTGACATTATTTTGTATTTTGATGTTTTTGTGTCTAATTTTTTAAAATATTCATGGTAGCTCCTCAGAAACAGATTTTATTTCATTTAGTATAAAGGAAAGTTTAAATTATTCGCATTCCAAATGGAAAACGAAGAATTTGTACTATTAATGTCATTTAATGTTTTTGGTCGTTCCGAACCTTAGAGCCAAAAACCAAACAACCGCACTCTAAGCCTCTAAACGCAACCCTGCAAACTAATCGCACTAATGTCATCGATCACCATAGAGTGCATTTTATTCATGGAAAATGTGTGGGAAAATATCGTTGTTTTTTTTAATATCACGGCACTGCCTACTTCTTGGATTTGCCCTGTATCGTAATGAGAAAAAAAGTTATTTTATGATTCAGTTGACTGCATCGTAATGAGTTTTTTTTTTAAATTTTACCTATTCACGAAAATAAAGCACGTATTTATATTGCCTTTTTCGAATTCATATTTGGAACATTACGTTGTGAGTGTAGATAAAATCATAAATAAGTACTCACCTATATGCTTGCATTTCTCGATGGATTTCTTTGCAGACTCTTTTAACTCTGGAGGATACATCATATCTACTTGTTTCAATGAAGCCTCATAATTTAATTTATTATTCTTTATCTGAAAAGAAAAATAATAGTACTCATAAAGATACATTATTATACAACCGTGAAGTATTAAAAAATGTAACTAAAAAAGTCGCGTGAGATTTCTCCAAAAGATTTATTTTCGAAAATTATTTAATCGGTTGTGAATATTTCAAGTTATTTTATATTATGTATGTTACTAATACCCGAAGTGCGGCTAAACCTAGTTTTGGCCGGCTTAAACATAGGTGTAGCCGGTAACTGTTGGATAAACCTATAGGTGTAGCTGGTTTGCCCGCGGCTAATACTAGGTGTAGCCGGTTAAAACTAGGTCTAGCCTTCTTTGTGCTTCTACTAAGGGATATTACATACTACATTACTTACATATTTATGAGGTTTTTTTTGAAAAAAGAAATATATGTAGCTTACTTCCGCAAACAAAATATGCAAGATGCACCGCCCGCCCGCCCGCAAAAATATGCAGCACACCACAAAATATAAGTGCACAATACCTGCATTTAGCAAGACAGCAACACACCTTGCACCTTCACCAATTAGGCTACTCTACACGTGTTTCGCCCCAACCCGGAGCATCCTCAGGAGTTAGATCGTGCGTTAACCAACACCGTTATTCGGTGTATTTTGTTTGCGGAAGTAAGCTACATATTACATACAGGAGTTAGATCGTGCGTTAACCAACACCGAATAACGGTGTTGGTTAACGCACGATCTAACTCCTGAGGATGCTCCGGGTTGGGGCGAAACACGTGTAGAGTAGCCTAATTGGTGAAGGTGCAAGGTGTGTTGCTGTCTTGCTAAATGCAGGTATTGTGCACTTATATTTTGTGGTGTGCTGCATATTTTTGCGGGCGGGCGGGCGGTGCATCTTGCATATTTTGTTTGCGGAAGTAAGCTACATATATTTCTTTTTTCAAAATGGTTTGGGACTTCCGCCAAGTGACGCCTGATTCAATCAAATATTTATGAGGTATTAAGAAAGTTACTTCTGTTTTCCGTTAAAAAAATAACCACGAAATTTAAATTTCTTAACTATATTCGGGACCTACAGGAGTAAAGCAAATCGGTAACACCTAGTTTTAACCAACAGCTATCGGCTACACCAAGTTATAGCCGGCTAAATCTAGGTTTAATCGCACTGGGGGTATTAGCAGTAATATATACAAGGATTACATTTTAAATTCTAATGTTTAAGTTTTGACAGCTGATGGTTGTCCTATATTCGAAATATTAACTCAATTCTATTTAACTCAATGTCTAAATGCAATTATAGTACATTATGATACAAGTTAGCTTAGGCCGACTCAACTCAGCCGAGTGTGCAATAAGCAAGAGCTCACGAGTTTCATACGACGTTTTCCAATACATTTGGTGACACAGCAACAAATACGACAAAAACAAAATATGATAATTGCCTCGCCTGCGGCTCGGGCTGCAACCCACAGACTTGTGAGTGCAATGAGCAACCTAAGCTAACTTGTCTCATAATGTACTATTATTTGGCCAGTACATTTAAAAATCTAATAATTCTTATACCAAGAAGATAGCTAATAAATGGTCGAAAGTTTATCACTGCATTTATTATATTATGTATAATTCCAATAAATACTAACGACTTGTGTCATCTGGTATATGCAAGCAATATAACACATCACATTTTTGTCCTCGACAAACTTTCCCTTATCAATACTTCCAATTTGATCTGAAAAGAGAAGTCACAGTTAAGGGGTCATACAACGATGGAAATTTTCGTAGTCGGTATTATCGAAATTATTAAAAAAAACATTATCGTTTTAATCGGTTACCAATAAACTATTTATATCACAAAAATAAAGGAGATACCAAGGGTTGTATTTATTATAGTTTCAAGATACAGCATTAAAACTACTAAATTGGAGAGTCACTTAAGATTTTTCCTATCGAGAAAAGCTTTAGCTATCATGTTTCTGTCCATCACATAACCGAGTATTATAATCTACTATTTACATTATTTTTTGGGACCGATACTGTGTAAAATCTTTGCTCAATTTTGTGTGTTGACATTGTGCGGCCTCCTAATTTTTTTAAAAATTTGTTACTTATTAATTTTTCAAGCCAATATTTATAAGCAGATACTGGTGATAGCTATTATTACTTTTATGTTTGTTCTTTTACTTATTACTTACATTATAAGTACTCTTTGTATATCCATGATAATCAAAAATAATAAAGTTATGAGTTCAAATAACTCATAATTTCATAACTATACCTAGAAGATAGCAACTTTTTAAATTTTGGCGCTGCTATAGATTAACTAGTTCCATGTACAATGATAACATTATTAAATGTATCTTGTAGCACGTTTATACCAACTTTACCAAGTTCATGAATCAAATAAGAGCTTATTAGATTTTTATTTCGAGAGCTTCTTTTTAAAGGAAAGTATATGGGGACAGGGAACCTGTTAAACGCACTTCCTTCTGGGCAAAAACTGAAAATCAGTGCTTTGCTTTAATTAAAGCAAAGATATCACTGAGTTTTTGCCTTTTTCTGTCGATGCGGCACACAGTCTAGTTTTTTTTCTTCTTTATAAGTTATGTAGTCAATTATCATCTGTGTACGTATGTGATGGAAATAAACGATTTATCTATCTATAAAATATTAATAAAATGAAATGATTGCAGTTCTTAATGACATTAAGGCTTACCTAGGCTTTAAGTAAAGGTAAAATGCATAACATACCCTCGGTAACTTGGTTTTTTCCCATGCAATTCTTCTTTAACATTTTACCGGAATTTTTCAGCTGCGCTTTAGTCATCTGAAAAAATAGATTTAAGCACATGTAGATAATATGTCATGACGTATTTTATTGAAACATTAACAAAAAAACATCCCAAATCGACCACGTTATTTAAATAAAATTAATACATTGAACCTCTTGAATCATACAAACTATTTTAATCGTATTTAAAGATTTTAATAAATTATGAGACATAAACTCACAGCATACGTTCCACCAAAGAAAACCACCAACAAAAAAAACTTGACATACATTTTAATCACACGTAGACCATTGATGGCACTGCACTGAGTTTTTTTTGCATGTCGAATCGATATAAAGCAAACATGTGGATGCACTTAATTATATGACTTTCGACGGTAGCTCATGCTAAGTGATAGTTAAGAGTTACTTGGATGTGTTATAGACTGTCATTTAGAACGATGCTTGTGTGTTTACTGAAGTATAAACGCTGGTTGTCTACTTCAACTTAACGAATAATTGGATCTATAATTAAATAACTATAAAGTGACCTTCTACTGTTGAGGTTGATGGTACCATATAACTTTTTACGAAACCATTAAATCAAAAGGGTAACATTTCCGTTAAGGTCTTAATAGTAAAATGCTCTTCTATTTGCGGATTGTGCACTGTCATTTTTATATTTTCCAATAGAACAAATTACAATATTATACATAGTTTATTATAAAATAATCTTTCATACGAATTAGTTTTTATTTTGTTAGAGGTTTGCATACACTTCAGGGGAACACAAAGTTCGGTGGGTCAGCTTCGTATAAGCATATAACAGCGTGAAATACGGCTTCACACAGCTCATTGTAGTTGTCCTCTGAAACAAGGGAAAATAAAAAGTGTGAAAATGTTTTTATAATTATATTTTCGGGTAATCTCTAGAAATGGGGCGCCTGAAATAAGGATTGAGATAGAAAGGAGGGGTTAGGGGGGGAGAGGGAAACCCCCCCAGTGCCCCTCCCGCCGCGCGGAAATTAATGATTTTAAAAATCCTAACCTCAAAACACCACTTTTCTCCAGGGCTCTGGCGCTGCAGGATGTGCAGTCCTTCCGCCCTTGCGTAACAACCACGAAACCCAAAGCTTCGGGCGAGGGCTGTCTTGCCTCCGCGCCTCATAACGTCTATTAGCATAACAGTTTGTGGTATATGCATACACGTCGCAAGTCGGTTTTGGCATTTCACTAGAAATCGCGACGCGAACTCGAGGCGTGAGCGAAGCGAACTCGAGGCGCGCTCGCTTCGCTCACTCGGCTCGTGCGTTGTTAATCGCCATAAACCTAACCTCCTCCTCACTTGCTATGCTCGCTAGTCGTCGCACCTAATTGTCTGTTTATCAAAGGTCTCTTTTAAAAAGTGTGTAAAATACGAAATACTGACATTTTGTCATACAAAATTTTGTTTCTTTTCACAAACACTAAAATAATAATAAAAATACATATACAAATTTCCGCGCCGGAAGTACAGTATCATTTGAAAGGCCTTAAAAACTGTACAGAATGCGATATTTTTCAATTCCAAAATCAGGCTCCGCATTTCTAAAGCCAACCCTTATTTTCCATCCCAAGTGTAAGTACCTAGTAATGATGCATACCATACATAATGCCTATTTAAAAAGAATAAATACAATACTTCAATTTATTGAAAAACCTTTACAGATTTTTTTACATTACTTACGGATTGTTCAATCAATACGGAACGATTTCTTACTTTTTGTTTCACCATTTACTTTGTAGTAGTGTCAAAAGTTTAATTAAATAAAAGATATTCGAAATGGGTGGTAAAGGAAACTCTGAAATATTTGAAAGAACTTTCTTAGACTTAGTGAGTGTATGCTGAAAAGTTTTCTTTAATACTTACGGACATGAAAACATTTATCCACTGCCTTTTTCACTGCAGCCTTCATATCGTTGGGGTACAAGATTTCCACTTGTTTACTTATGAGCTCTCTGTCAAGTCGTTCATTTTTTACCTGAAAATACGTCGAAATGACACTGAAAAAAACGGGTGTGAAAGACCCTCAACGAAGCCGAAGTCCACGCATTCCGCCCATCATCAGGATATTTCTTTTTTCTTTTAGACTAAGTATAGGTACTTGGGTAACCAATATATAGCTACGAAGTTATTGAAGGTCAAAATAAAAAAAAAACTTATTTTATTCGTTATTTCTTATTTTTTGTCCAAGGAAACATTATAAATTTTTTAAGTATTTCGTAACAAACAATGGCTTCAAAACGTCATCACTCAATGTATCTCATGAGCACGCTCATAAACGCTGCCTTTCAACTCGGCCGCACGCAGTGTAGCATACACTCGCAGGCGCGGTATGTTGTACGCGTTACGTTAATGTATACAATGCTTTTTAACACCAAAAATTAAAATCCAAAGCATCAATTTTAAACAGAAATGGTCCTGATGATTGGCAGAATACGTAGACCTTGGCTTCGTTGAGGGTCTTGTTAAACCCCAAAATTTAATGTCATGACCAAACTATAGACTTGTACTATTGGTATTCCGTGACTAGTTATAGTGTTTATTTTGATTAAGAGTCGTACACATTTTGCCGCTGACTGCCTCTTTCGCTCGCACATTTCATGTTTTCTCAAATCTCTTAAATCTGAGTGCGTTATTGAAAAATGTGTCTCGGCCACTTTCCGCAATATAAGATTACGGACATTTCAACATAATATATTTCAGTTTCGAGCTGCTGAAGTACAAAAAGTTATCGTTTTTGCTAGTTCAAATAACTGTTAGAAACGAAAACTTTTTGTACTTTAGCAACAAAAAACTGAAATATATTTTAAAATGTCCGTGTTCTTACATTGCGAAAAGTGGCCGAGACACATTTTTCAATTACGCACTCAGATTTAAGAAATCTTGAGAAAAACTGAAAAGTTCGAGCGAGAGAGTGGCAGTCAGCGGCAAAATGTGTAGAGGCTCTTAAGTGCCTATAGAAAATAATCTAGAATTGGTAATAAATAGGTGAGTATCGTGTAGCATCAAGTAAATATCATGTTTACCTCTCCATCACGAACTATGCTGAATTTAGCTTTTTACCAGGAAAGTCACGTGAAAATAACAGTTTTTACCTATAAAACTATTTTCGCTGGTAGAGGTTAAAAGTTGTATGTTTAACACGAGACCAAATTTTTGTTCTGCCTTACTGTGCTCAGTAGTCTATTTTTTTCTATTTATTGGGTTTGACAAACATTTCTATTTTGCTTGTTCGTGATTTAAAGTCTGCACTCGCAGCACAAATTGACTTTGGTCACTTGTATAAACCAAATATCATTTTTTTAAAGAACAGACAGTAAAAATGCAGGCAGACATTGTCGTTGTAAGGTTGAGGCGACAAGCAATTAAAAAATACTATAATAAGCGCCACCGCACACGGGCAACTTTTGTCTCGGCAACTATTTTGTCTCTCACATGGTTTGTATGAAAAGTTGCCGACGACCGCGTCGCTTCGTGTGCGCGCTTCCATATAAACCCGTGGACTTGATTTGAGAGACAAAACAGTTGCTGGGCGACTAAGTTGCCCGTGTGCGATAGCGCTAAGTAGTACATCTTTCACCATGGTAATTTCTGCATGCTACAATACCAAGTAACGATGATAATTACCACTTGCAGTGATTTATACACGCAAGCTATGAAACACATCACTTTTCGATCTTCTATGAACACTCCTTCTTCGATTTTGCTGATTTTATCTGAAACACGAAATTGTAACTTATTCAATTAAGCACTCCATTAATATTTTCCTTAAACATATTTTTAATTTAGTTTTTTATACAATTCTAAATAATATATTATTCACAACGTGAATGTCAAAATTTATGATGATCGGTTGAGAAGTGAAATCGTAACAAACGAACCCACTTTCACATTAATTCTGTTATCAAACTTTACAATAAAACTATCGGAAAAATTCCCTTATTCCTCGTCGTGCCACCAACTAGTTCCCCTTGTGCAGTGATGGGGAACAAATGGTACGCGTTCCAATAATGGCACACGACATAATATTTTGGGCACATCACCAATCACAATATTCATTATATACTTACTACGAAAAAATTACGAACTCATTAATTTAAATTACGCATATAATTAAAACATTGCAAAAATTACCTTTTTTTGTAGTAAATAAAGACTTTTGAGTTGATAGTATTTATTATTATTATTTTGCCAATAATCACAAAGTCAAAATTATTTTTTGATGGCATGTCTAGCACCTTAAAGATTTCTTTAGAAAAATGGCACGTTGGTACAAAAAGGTTCGCCATACCTGCCCTAGTGGCACGAACTGGAATTTTCATTCCTCGCCGTACCACCACTGAATTATTGTTGCTCTACTAATTAAAATAGGTATTTCTTATAAATAAATAATTAAAAAAAATGGATTAGAAAACCAACCGTGCTTTACATACTCGGTTTTCTAACCGCTTGGGTTTACCACAATTTTTTTAATGAACTTCAGGCCTACAAAGACGTCATCATCATCATCATCATATCAGCCGCACGACACCCACTGCTGGGTATAGGCCTCCCCTAAGGATCTCCACGACGATCGGTCCTGCGCTGCCCGCATCCAGCGGCTTCCCGCGACCTTCACCAGATCGTCGGTCCACCTTGACCTACAAAGACGTAAGTTCTTCAAATTACCTTCTGAGACTCCTATTTTCGGTACACATTGTTTTTTCACAACTGTCATCGTCTTTTTCAGTTGCGCTCTTGTCATCTGCAGGAAATAAAAAAGAAAACAGACTTTAATTATATACATAATACATATACCTACGTGGTCGTGGATGGAATATAAAAATGTACTTATATGCAAATACAATTTTTTTTATGAAATACTTACCCCAAAGCAACATCCCAAAGAACCTATCAATAATATTAACAGAAAGACAAGCCTCATTTTTATTTTATTCACAGTTATTTTAAAGGGTTTTCAGAGTATTTTCCACTCTTAATTTTGTCTGTTTCAAATCGTAACCAACCTTAAACTGGCGAAAATTTAATATTAAACCACTTTAAACGATTTTTTTACAAAACCTCTTATTTTCGTAACAACACGTTGGCAAAACGCTTAATTGACTGTGATTAAGTTATTTGTGAAAATGACAAATTACTTAATGGTACGTTCGAATATGTAATACCTACGTAAGTCATTATATAGGTATAATATAACACATTTAAACGATCAGTGACACAATTAAGAAGAATAATTTTGTAGTTGACATTAATTTTGATTTATTAAAAATTCCAAACATTTTGTAAATGAAAATAGCATTCACAAATCTGTTTTTATTATATTATATGTTTAATAATATAGGTATAAGGTACTTATTAGTTAATCTAAAAAAAGACAAGTCACCTAATATTTTGTTTGTTTCCCACTTTTGTACTAAAATTTATTAAAAGCTATCCTGTAAAATACCGTAAAGAGATTTTATATTAATATACCAAGAGATAGCAGCGCAGATCTTACGACTTGTCATTTTATGACGAATGAGATTCTATAGCTGGGTTCTAGCTTTATTTCTGGACTATCAATACGTCAGTTTGGCTACTCAGTACCGTTACATTTGGGAGGGGAGGGGGTTGATATCTGGTGAAAAATTAACAGAATTAACGTAATTTTATCGAAGTTATTGTATTGTATGTCATTCGTTATAAAATGACATTAGATCGACACTGCCAGCTCTCAGTCTATAAATTTTTATGATAACTTGTAAACAGAGACCATGTTACAATACAACGCTTGTAAAGACAAAACAAACAAAAAAAATCCGTGCTTGTAACTAATTCTTAGGATGAAAAACAAAAGAAATCTAGGTTTTTTTTTAAAGGTTTGGTAAAAACAACTGAAATCAAATTAAACAAGCGTTATCAATGGTACAAACTTACGTCGCAGAATATATTTTATTTTTAAACTAATAAACTACTTTTTACGACGAAAAAAATATATTTTACCACAAATCTACTTATTTATAAATTCTGAATACAATTTAAGGGAAAACAAAATTCTTTGGATCAAATTCGTACATACATTTTGCGGTCCAATACGATGCATCGCAAATGTCTTTGTAGTTTTTAGCTGAAAAAATACGCAATAATTATGATCACAACATAAGGGGTTCTTTATTATACAACGTGTTACAAAAAAAATCAGCTGTTTCATACATTTTAAATATTTTCGTTATATTTGTATGAAACAGCTGATTTTTTTCGCGATTTCAGAGTTGGTCCAATAGTAAAAGTTGTTCAGTTTGATGGTCCCTATCTACCATTTCGGCTTTAGGAGTTTTTTGTAACATGTTGTTAATGTATACTATTTAACAATGAAAGCTGTGTTTGTAAAAGTCGGTAGGTAAAATCATTCACTTATGATAGGTTAGCATAGATTAAATTAATAGATTAGATAGAATAAATATGAAATAAAACACTTTTAACAGATACTAGCGCGGTTTTATTGAAAGTACTTTGGTAATTAGTTGGTATTTGGTTTGATTTTTGATTTTCCCGACGTTTCGGCACCTTTGCAGCTGCCCTGGTCACGGGGGACTGAAGCTACTTGTGAGCCTACCCTCAAGCGATGAATTTTTTAGAACGTTCAGAAATTAAAATTTATCAAATTTTTTTTCATCGCTTGAGGGTAGGCTCACAAGTAGCTTCAGTCCCCCGTGACCACGGCAGCTGCAAAGGTGCCGAAACGAAAATCAAACCAAATACCAACTAATTACCAAAGTACTTTCAATAAAACCGCGCTAGTATCCGTTAAAAGTGTTTTATTTCATGTCTAGTGAGCGCGTAAGCTTGAGAAGTGAATAGAATAGATATGTAATAGTCATTAAATTGTTTCATTTGTAGCTTTTGAGTTACTTAGCGTGAGCTTTCAAACGAATAGAAAAATTGCTGTATGGCCAAGGAGGTAGTAATTAAATTCAAAAGGAAATCGAATGTCGTCCAATAGTTATTCGGTTTCCGGGGTAAGCCCTGACCCTCCTAGCCAAAGCAACATTTGCAAGTCTTCGTTATCGCTTCGCTTTTGAAACATTTTAAAAATCGATTAAGGCGGTTGTATGACCGAAAGTGGCGCCCTCAGAGGTTTTTATTTAATAAGTTATTAATAGAAAAAGATTTTAATAATGTTTATCGTGGAGATTTTAGGGCCCATATGGTCTAGTATTTTTAGAAGGTATTTTTATCACTACATGCCCTCGTAGTCATTCGTAGAAGTAGAGCAAATGTGTCAAAAACGGCCAGTTTTGCTATCTACTTCTAGCAGTGACTACGAGGGAATGTAACGATACCGTCTAAAAATACTAGACTGTGGGCCCTAAAATCTCCACGATAAACATTTTTAAAATTGTGTATTAGGATTATAATATTAAATATAATTCACCGCGGCGGCGCCACTTTCGCTCAGGGTACCACCTTAAGTAGTTTACTTACCAACTTCTTTACAATGCGAGGCCGCTGCTTTAACCGCATCCTTCATGTCTGCAGGAAACATCATGTCTACTTGCTTCAAGACCGCTTCGTAATTTAGTTTATTGTTCTTCACCTGTTATATTAATTACGTATTAAACGATCTCTGATTCTTAGAGGAAGTGCTGAATGCAAAGAGCTTTAGAGTAGTACCTAACTGAATTTATTTTCAAAGGGAAATAAAGAGTTTTTTTCAGTACCCTTAGCACGAACAGCTATCGAGAAAAAAAAACGCGCTTAAAATTACTCGATAGACAATTTTCTATGGAAAATTTAATTTCGCTTATCGGCGACAGGTGGCGCTGTACAAATTTCCAATACAAAATTTATATATCGAATGATTTTACGCGCGTTATTATTTTCGATAGCTGTTCGTGCTGGCTGAGGGTACAGTACCCTTAGCACGAACAGCTATCGAGAAAAAAAACGTGGGTAAAATTTCTCGATAGAGCATTTTCTATGGAAATTTTAATTTCGCTATTCGGCGGTAGATGGCGTTGTACAAATTTTCCATTATTTGCACATTCGAATGATTTTACGCGCGTTATTTTTTCGATAGCTGTTCGTGCTAAGGGTACAGAGCACTTTACAGGTTCCGCTTAGCCCTATAACTTTTAATTAAAAAATGGAATACTCGGTTGTTTTTTCAAAATTCAAACCTGTGAAAGCACGTCATGTAAATGTCATCGGCCATAATATTATTATGTCAAGTAATTAGTTGAAACCATAGACATAGAAAAATTTTCGCTGCGCTCAAGAAGACTAACAAAGCGTGGAAAAGAGAAGTTAATATACGGACACGGTCTATGAAAAAAAGAGACAAAGGATCAAGTGACAATGTGCCAACTTTTTTTAAAGTAAGAGCCCCTAGCGTCCCGCCTAACAAAAGAGAAATCACAATTTCTTTAAAATATTTGGTAATCTTGATTAGAATTTTAAATAAGGGTATCGTGGAGCTATGATGTCTTGTTCTGTTAGTGATTGTAATGTGACAAAAAGAATCCAAGTAATCACACTTTTCACAGGTAAATAAGATATTGCCACACATTTCTCTAAAATCAAATTTTCGCTACATTTATTCGTTTATCGACGAAGAAAACAGTATGGAATATAGTTTATTAATTTCCTTTGCCATAATATAGTCATATTTTATGTATGTGATCTGGTGCGAGTCGTATTTTTTCTAGTAGATATATTATTTAGTATTGTGTAAAAATAGCATTGTGAATACAAAAATCTCAAATTTAAAAATTATGTAAGACATATTTTACGTATCTCATCTAAAATGTATACATTTGTTTTTCGGATCACCTGTTTATTGACATTGTTGTTCTTTGACATTCTATTTCTATGGTTGAAACTTAACTTGAAATTAACGATGACCGTTGATATCTTTTATTACCCGTTAACATTTCTGCATCTTAAACGTTTAAAACTATGGTGATATCGTGAGCTGTCGCTTTTATATCTAATCTATCCACTCGAATTAAGTCGGAATTCTTTTGGTGCTGTGTAAATAAACTATACTTAGTAGGGTACTTACGACCTGTGTCATCTGATAGATACAGGCTATGTAACACATTACATTCCGTTCTTCTATGAAGTGGCCTTGCTCTATTTGACCAATTTGATCTGAAATAAGGGATCGCGAGCTTTTCATCAAATAATTAATATTATTATTAAAGCATTTATACACCGTTATATTTTAAGTAAGTATAAGTATCTAAAAATGAAATGGGGATTTCAGACCACGTAAATGAACAACTTTTACTATGGGGCCAACCACGGAATCTCGAAAAAAAAATCAGGTGTTCCATAGAAAAGTACAACACCGACTCGACTATAACGTATGGAGCAGCTGATTTTTTTTTCGCGATTCCGTGGTTGGCCCCATAGTAAAAGTTGTTCATTTACGTGGTCTGCATTAAGCCCCATTTCATTTATAGATATAGGCTTAGTCGCCGAGGCCGAAATCGGCTGGGAACTGATGATGATGATAGGCTTAAAAAATAACGGTGTAGAATTGTATAGAATTTGGATGCCTAAAATGATTTTTATTGAGTTTTGTATTCACATAAAAGTATTTTTTTAAATAAGACAATATCTCATATACATATTTCTACATACATTTCTGTATATCTGTAAGTTCTTCATGGTATAGGTAACCTTTGACTAATTACATAGTTTTCTACTAACCAGAGATATAAATAGCTTAGTTAGAAACTACATAAAACCACTCTTCTTTCTTATCCAATGTCCAAACAATCCTAGAAATATGCAGAACGGTACACTACCTTCAGTGACGTCATTTTTGGGCATACATGACTTTTTCATGAGTTTTCCAGAATTTTTCAACTGCACTCTCGTCATCTATAATTTTAATGTTGAGATTTTCTACATAATGATCTATTAACAGATATTAAACTCATGACATTCAAAAAATTTGCAAATTGTTTTTTCAAGATTCAAGAGTAAGAGAAAAGTTTATTTTGTTTAACTTTCCAACGCACATTATTTTAGTAGGTAGTAACATTGATAATATTATCATCAAAATACCTATTGTTATTACAAGTTATAATTGTCACTCACCGCACTATTAAAATGTATTAAAAAATACAAAACCACGACAACAGATTTTAAAAACAAATCTTTTTTCCCGCTCATCTCGAGGAGATTTAGTGCTTGTCTTACACCACCCGAGCATTTATACGAAGGTACATTTACAACTTACATTCTAATATGACGAATTGATTATACTACATTCTGACAGATTTGACATGAAATAACCACTTGACCATCTCATTAACATAAAAGCAGAATTGTTTATCAAAAAAAACACAGTCATCATTTTTCATACTCCATCAGACTTGCAATCATACAATAAGGAAATTATACCCTTTGTTTGGTAATTAACAACGTATCATTTTGTTAAACTGTTAAAAAGGGTGACACCTTTTTAACATTAAGAAAAGACACCTTGATTTAACATATCCATCCATCCATCTCCATCCATGTTGATAGCGGAATGGGAGGGGAATATCCGTTTGGTTGTCGGTAGAACGTGGTATTTGTATTGTACATACAGTATTCTTAGTCCGTCTGTCTAGGAAACGCCAAGTTACCTGTCCGTCCTATACAACAATGTTGACATTCTTGTTTTCCCATAATTAAAGGACCGCCCTTGGAATTGATTTGTAATTGAATGATAGCAAGGAAGAGAAAATACTTCCGCTTTAAGAAATAGCTTTGCACCTACTTTTTCAGTGGATAGAACCAGGTCCAGCTCCAGTAAAAGATGGCCAAGGGTTACCAGGCATTTATCATACACAAACATACATATTATATTATTATTATCTCGGGCGATTTTTTTTTATTCTGTGCATATTATACACAAGTTACTAAGGCTTTACTGTGCTCTATTATTTTTATCCCTGATATACCTAAGTACTTATTGGTGAATGTTCCACACTGTTTACACGATTTTGTAAAAGTTTGATTGTGAAATAAATTTATTTGTGGGTTACCCATTTGTCATACAAATTCATACATTTTTTTTTCGTTGTGTTCTTGGTTACCCTAGAATAACAACGTGTGAAACCGATTAGACATTACGTCCAGGTGTCACCTCTCAATCAAACTGATATATAGCCTTAATGAAAGACCTAAGTTTCCTACACATCTGGCCATGATATGCGAAGGTCGCAAACAATGTTGCTATTAATTTTGGCAAAGTTTCTAGTGTTAGTGGTAATTTGTCAAGCGGTGAGTCGAGAAAATGCACTTTTTAAACGACTTCTAAAAAAAAGGTTCATTTCGTTGGCTGTATTTTCTTATTTAAATCCACCTTTAAAATCTTAATGTTAATGAATATTAGCTGTGAAAGTGAAACATAATGGTCAATTTTGCATGTCCTTAAACCAATAACAGACCCAAGTGAAAATAAATTATCATAAGTACTTATATAGGTACTCGTGTATTTTTATCTGTACACTAATCACTGTAGATCAACGTATTTAATACCTCTTTAGAACATTACAAAACGTAGCTGAAATTTATAATAGACTTTAGATACCTACTTACTCTCATGTTAAACCCAGCAAGTGAGATAGATAAATATCTTTTACTATACTTCATCGAACGATTTATTATACTTAGGAACTGCCTGCCTAGCATGCCCGATTTCTATCGCGTGATATAGCATTTTATCGACACTCAACTGTCAAACTCCTTTGTGTTTTTGACAGTTAAACGTGATATATATCACGTGATATAAATCGGTCATGCTAGGGGGGCTGGAATTGAACGTTAAACCTTTTCAGAATACACGTTATTTTTACATTCCCATGTGTGCAAAGTGACCCTCTAAAATGAATTAGGTAAGTATATAATGATTCCTATTATTTCAGATGACAATGAAACAAATTAAAAACACAGGAAAAATGTTGAGGAAAACCTGTCAGCCCAAAAACAATGCAACCGACGGTAAGGTTAATAACGGTTATTAAATAAACATAATAGTTGCATGTCCGCCATTTTATGTAGGAAATGATGTGATGACGAATCGTGTAAAATTACGTAAAATTATGATCAAAACCACTTGTTATTGGATCATAATAGGGACAGCTATAGACATAGTTTAGTAAAAATAAAAGTTGATTGGAGCGATCTATTTAAGTTTGTAAAATTATTTCTGGATAAGTTTCTTGCGCCCGTTCTTCTTGTCAGTTTAAAAAGTCTGTATCGGGTGGTAGGAAAATATTGAGAATTAAAAAGTGCTTAATTATTAAGTTTATTTGAGTAGGTAAAGATTTTTGACTTTGACTTTGTGAGAGAAACTACACCATCGGCGGTTCGCAAGACGTTTAAGAATAACATCGATGCAGGCACAAATCTAGAGCTAAAGTTAAAATAATAAGTTTTTGTATTAATTGAATCTTTTTTTTTTCTTTTGATTACAGAACAAATAGATCCATTAAATGACGGAGTTTTTATTGACGAGAAAGAAGTAAAATGTTACATGGCTTGTATTATGAAAATGGCTAATACGGTAAGCTATTACTTATGAGGATCCTTAGAAATTACGTAAAAGCTATAATACTAAGGTAATACCTATTAAGTAATTTATAAATACAATAAAGTAACTATTTTGTTGGTAACCTAGAATATCTTCAGTGTTCAGCTTTTTATGAACGTTCCATTTCCTGTTTTCATATCTCAATCAGGTTTTCGTTATTTTTAGATAAAAAACGGTAAACCAAATTACGAGGCTGCAATGAAACAAGCTGACATGTTACTTCCTGACGAGATAAAGGAACCAGCGAAAGCGGCTCTGACGGCCTGCAAGAAAGTTCGTAAGTTGTCCCCTACCTAGACCACAGAAAAGCGTTTGACAATAAGTACTTAGTCACAATCTAAGAGTATGACCTACCTACTACTAGTAGGATAGGTAGTTTTAAACTACTCTTGCTTTCTGTAATCTAGTAGGTACCCCTGGACCCTCAAGATTCAACCCAAAAGCAAAAAGTGCTCATTCCATGACCGACCATTGCGAAGTTGCTTAACCTCCGCAATTTACATCAAATGCAAGTACTAATTATGAAATGTCTTTATTACAGCGGATGCGTACAAAGATGTCTGCGATGCTGCGTTTCACGTTACAAAGTGCATCCACCATAATAATCCTGATATATTTTTCTTCCCCTAAATGATTAAAACATAAATTCATTTTTGATTGCTCATTTATTTATATACACCAACTATAAAGCCCAGTATGAGATAGACTTCCTCATTGTGGTTTAAATAAGTAGGCCTAATCATTTTCGTAAGATCAAGTAAGGTACCTAGGTAAAACCAAAAGCCTAACTACTTAACACTTACACTAAGCCTACTACTCCGCCGTATACCAATTAGGTAGCACCAGAGAAGAAAAGAAACAAAAGAAGTACCTAGCTGTACACGTAAACAAGTTGGCGCGTCGGCGTTGAAGGAATTAATGTTTTTTTTAATGTCAAACATAATAAGGTAAGTTTGTACCTTTAAGTTCTATCGACAACACTTCCGCTTTACCACTCCTAAGATTAAATAATCGCTTGCACGCCGTGCCGTCTCACTAACATTAACTTATATATTACACCCTTAGGCCTTAACCCTACCTATGTTTATTTCATGCAGGAGCGATACGCGGGCACACGTTTTTTTCTGCAAAGTGGTAAAGCACGTGAGATGCCGATCGTACATAACCCATAGTTTAATATAGCTGCGGACCCATCTTCTCGATGCTTTGTCGGTACTCTGTACTACAAACAACAGTAATTGTTGTAATCAATTAACGTACCTAAGTAACGAAACAGAACAAAAGCTTCCGTCCTACGCTTAATGGACGTCCAGAAAGGGCGAATTCGAATTCGAATTTACGCGCGATTTTGGTTACACTGCTGTTAATATTGCACGCGTTGCCGACGTTGCTGGTCCTAAGCGAGCATTGTATCGAAACGCGTCTAATTCGCGCGTAACTCTGGACAGGGTCTTACCATAATATTACATTAACATGCGTTTTTTACAACGCTGTGGCAATTCACGACAACCTACAATTATTAGCAATCTTGTATGAAAATTGTAACTTTGTGAGACTATCTACTGTAAAACAGTTTCTATACACGCTTCGTTCTGTGAATGGCATTAATACTCGTAGGTACCTACCTAATAATGACAGCGGAAAATGAATGCTGCAATTCAGATTTCAATCAACGAAATGTGACACGTGCACTGCACAGCGTGCACTGAACATGTGTAAATTATTAATGTGGGTGTGAAATTCACACTGTGAATTGAGTAAGCAGCCTCTGATTTTTTTTATTTATTATTTAGTAAAGGGTCTGTAACAAATCTAAAACCAATCTCTCTATTTGTAACTTGTAACACAAATTCATCAATGCCCGCGCGGCCGAATGCGGCCAGACAACAATAGAAAATCTGTGTCTCATTTTCCGGGCCTTAAAGTGTTAACCCAAAGATAAATTGTGAAATGTGGGCTCGATCAGTCAGTTCTCACAGATCTAGCCGATCTCCATCTCAAGTATAATTTAGTTACCTACTATACTAACCTGCATTAATGTTAAAAAGAAAGAAAAAATTCTTTACTACGTCTGATTTATTTTTTTATTTATCACTCCTGCAATGAGGAGTACGGAAGTTCGAGGTCTTTCTTGGAGAGGTATGTAGGTAGAAAAAACTCATTGGGAACCACTGATCTAGTTCCTCAGTCAAGTTAGTTAGAATATTAACGTTAGTATAGCTTATAGTAGGTGGGTTCGGTCGCAAAAAATTGTACAGTTACACTCATGACATCGTAACAAACGTTACATACGTGACTCAATGTTACATTTATGATCAGCATAAAGCTTAGTTCAGAATCGTACAATAAAATGATTTATAAATAATACACTAGTTTTTTTTTACATTAGGTTATAATATCGCTAATAATGGTGATACTTATTACGTTTTTATATTAAAACGATTAATTCTGTCGAATATTCTTTAAGAGGGCGCCGAGTCGAACGAAACTAGTGCCATCATCGCATTTTTAACAAATTATTGTATACCATCCGTCTGAGCTACTTTTAGCTCGGACGAATTGTAGTAGATCCAACATATTTTCTGAATATATTTAATTATAATTAGTTAAATAATTTACCTACATAATTATCCACTTATCCGCCAAAACAGCCACATGTTGCTACATGTAGGTACTACAATACATCCGTTCTACTTTTTGAAATTTTGTTTTAAAATAAGAGAAATTGTTAAAAATGGTACGATACTAGTTAAAAGTTAATACGAAAATTAAATTAAGTCAAAATTGAATGTCTGAAGTGTACCTATTCTCCGCCTTACAATCGGTCATGACCGTAACGTTACACATTTTGTTACATATGTTACAATCATGACAGAAAAAAGCGGACGACATAACCTCAAATCAAAATATCACTGTACTGCTAATAAATAAATGCAGAGAAGTAGTTTCATTGTTTTATGCGATATCAAAGCTTTAATAACTTTTATTAATAAATTCGAAAGAATGCCCAATACTAACCCTGCAATTCAACACAAAAACATTAATTTTAGGCGACAATTCTCGCGTCGACACACAATTTCGATTTTCACTCCATACAAACATGGACGTTTTTGTTTTCTGAATGTTGGCATCTTGATTAACGGTGTTGCCAGTAAATGGCTGGTCCACGCGTCATGCTCGTGAACGGGTGCTGCCAGTGGGAATGGGTCTGCTTCTGAGTACCTATCTTAACGCATATTGAAATGTAAGAATTGCGTTTTTTTATTGTTAATTTTTATGTCTTGTATCAAGTATTTTTTGGTAAATTTTGCCTACTTAGGTGCACTTTCGAGTAGCAGACATAGTGATTACTGATTTCTCAACTAGTTGAAAGTTATTTACTCTCAAATTTACCTATCCGATATGTAGTAGGTATTTAATTTCAACCTACCTACCCATTGTGTACAAACTTTTGTTAATTATTGTGATGGAAAATGACCTCACTTTAAATGTGGAGCTCATTTTTCAATGTTGACGACTCTGTATGAAATATACAGGGAGAAAAAAGCAACCCTTGACGAGTTTCTTGCCGGTTCTTCTCGTTACAAGGTCTCCCGCTCAGGGTTTGCGAACCGATGGCGTAGCTTCTTTGACATTCACAAGTGCTTGTAACAGCCTAGACTGAATAAATGATTTTTTTGATTTTGATTTTTTGATTTTGATTACTTATTTTTTTTTTATCCATCGCTCTGTTTTTATTTGGACGGAGTGCAGCTTGGCTAAATTGTCGACCTTCGTTCGAAGTCAACGGATCGTGACTAATGATCAGAGTAGGTAGATAAGTGTACTCACATCACACAGGTACATAATGTTTATTGTCATGTCAGTGGGTACTTCGCTTTATAAACCAAAATTATATGAGCATCAAGCTAATTGAAGATCTCATTATCATCAGTTTCAATGTTGAGGGATACTTATCTAGGGAGTAAATTCAAATTTACGGTGTAGATTGATGAGTTTCATGTACCCATTGGTACCTATACATACAGAGAACTTTGTGTGGTGATCTTGCCTCAAAGGGGTAGAATGAAGTAAAATTCCCTCTAGGTGGAATGAAAGGGGCGAGATTAATTTATACCCTGTATTAGAATGAATCAGAAATGTTTTTCTAGTCTGCTGATTCAAATTTTATGAAATTTTAGATCGTTTCCTTTTCCTTTACACCCTTATTTTGTATGTAGTCTTTTAATCCCTTGGGTCTCCTCAAAGTTATAAAAGACTAAGTACTTACTTTGTTTTCTACCAATGAAACTAACAACTGAATAATAGGGATGTTGACTATTTTTTTTATTTTATGTTACATAAATTACCTCTCAAAAAAGAAACATTGGTAAAAGAATTAATTCGCTAGCATGAAAACTGCCCGAGATATCACAGTGTGAAATGCATAGGAAATTTGTTCAGCAGCTATATTAAATATTGTGTTTATCAAAATGGTTTCTTCGACAAATTTGCTATACATTTTACGGACTAATTAAAGGTATCATTTATTTTAATAAATTTTATACTTTTTAAATGGACTTGTCCACCCAACTTTGAAGGGTCATAAAACAAATAATATGCAATATATAAAACCAAGAGGTATACAAGCTACTCTAAAAGTTTAATATGTTTACGATTTTTATAGTACCTATTTCGTTATTTTATTCATTAGTCAACATCCCTATTATGATCTAGCCTAGGAACAAAGAGCTAATCCAAATCGAAAGAAGCTAATGACTAGATTTATAATTTGTTTTACCTACTGATTTCCATACGATGATAACGACCTAGTTACGAGTATCTATTATTTAAAATTTTCAAAAAAGATACAGAACAATTTTTCTGCAGTCTGTATCTTTTTCTTGTTCCAAGACAAATTAACATGTCGGATGAATGGGGAAACTTTTTTCGGATGAATGGGTAACAATTTATTTATATTAAATTTTCGGATGAGTGGGACATATTAACTCGGATGAGTGGGGAATGAAAATAATTCGGATGAATTTTGCGGGTGAATGGGGAATAGATCAGCGAAACTGGCGCCGCGGTGAATTTTATCTAATATTATAATTCTACCTATTACACAATTTTAATAATGTTTATGTGGAATTTTTAGGGCCCACAGTCTTGTATTTTTAGACGGTAAGTATCGTTACATTCCCCCGTAGTCACTGCTAGAAGTAGATAGCAAAACTCCTAAAGTGGCTGTTTTTTGGTACATTTGCTATCACTTCTACGAATGACTACGACTACGAGGAGGGCATGTAGTGATACCTTCTAAAAATACTAGACCATGGACCCTAAAAACTCCATGTAAAACATTATTTACTTATTAAATAAACACCTCTGAGGGCGCCACTTTCGGTCATACAACCGCCTCTCAAAGCTATTTATTTATTTTATTTTATTTATCATTTATGGATAGCTAACAGCTTATAAACATACAGATAACAACAAATATATATAACTAAAAGCAATTAACAAGCTAGGTACCACATGTAGAGGCTATATTCTCATTACGTAACCATCATCACTATTTAGGCTATTTTCTCATGACGTAAGTACCTATATAGGTACTAACCATTTTTAGATACGGAAATAGCTTATGTTGATATTGATCTAATAGGGATGAATTACATAGTTTCACGCACAATTTAACCACATATTAGTATAAATAGAGTGGAATCAATATTTAAACATCAGTGTTTTTTAAACTATGATTTTCAAAGTGTTTTCGGTGTTTTTATTTGTTCTAGCAACATCAGTAAGTACTAACCTACCTATTTATTATTATTACCTATAGTGTGTAAGGGGAACGCTTCCGAAAAAAGGAGTTGGTAGAGTTACCAATTCTGGATAAGATAGCATTAAATAAAAGTATCTTGCATTAGAGCACGAGCAGTAAATAACCTTGTATCATGTACCTACATATAGTCCGGTCGTGGGACATTAAATTTCATAAAAAAGTTTTGATAACACTAAAAGTTTTAATTTTTGGCGAGTGTATAGTTTATGTGCATTGTGAGCTATTTTTGAAAAGTTAGAAGTTTTATGCCGGTGCTTTAGGTATAGTTTAGGTATTTCGTAATATTTCGTTATATTTCGTTTAACTTCATATATATAGAATTAAAGTTTGAAATGTTGATTGTTTCATAATAAGAACTATGTTATCATCATGTTGTAAAAAAATTAGAAAGTTAATATTATGTAACTGCGTAAATCACAAAATCATTATTTTGTGTTCGAATAAAATTTTAAAATTTCTGAAATCTTATTTTAAGACTTTCAGTGGTTAGATATAGCTGTTGAACAAAGTTTAGAAAGTTAAGTGGTGTGCTTCTTTGATAAATTCATTTTTCTTTCGTAATATACGCAATAATGAATTAAAAATCGATCAGATCGCTCTTACATGACCTCTTCAATGCGCTTATATGCCACACAAAAAATTAGAAAAATACATACAGTGGATTTTGTTTAATTACAGATAAATTGTTGTCGCTACAGGCCGCCCGCGCCGCGCCGTTACGCCGGCGCGGCGGCCAGCTACTATGCCCGCTCGCGCCATATAAATAAATTAATTAGGTGGCGATACTGGCGATTGATCTGTAACATTTCGGCGTAACGTAACATTACGGCTACTTAAGACGTGTCGACTCCTATCTGACCTATCTCTTATCCCGAAATGATATATTTTTATAATTCCACTAGCGGCCACCCGCGACTTCGTCTGCGTGGACAGTTTTTGCTATCCCTCGCGAACAATACTTTTTTCGGGATAAAACCCTATGTCCTTTTCTATACCCCTGGCAACGTGTATGTAAAATTTCATTGTAATCGATTCAGTAGTCATGACGTGAAGGCGTAAAAAAACAAACAAACGGACTTTGGCATTTATAATATTAGTAAGGATAGTGCAACTCTAACCTACCTAGCTCTAACTAACGTACCTACCTAATTTATACAACTGCCACATATATTATGTAGATAGGCCCTAAAAGACGATAGTAATTTTATGAAATGAGCACAGTAGGTACATAGATAAATAAAACAAATTAGTAGGTTTAAACAATTTGATTAATACTTTTCAAGTAAGTATATTTTTATTTTTATCAAGTAGGTACCTAGTTTTTACTAGGCAAGTTATGTTTGCTTCAGTCAGAGTCAGAGATTGGCCAATCAACTTTTAAGGTACTCCTTTCTTGTCCTATAAAAATCATATTATTACATACAACTCGGTTTAAACCTTACATTTTTCTACATTAATCTAAAATTAGATGCATTTAGCAATGCGAGAACAACAGCTTACAATATTTTTTCCTTTGAACATTTTATAGCTAGTATCTCAGGAGAACAAAATCGCTCCCCATACAAAGAATCTGTGTTACCTGGCATAGCCGGACAAAGCAAATCATGTCAAATCTTCAAAATATTGTATCAGAATACCCAATATTTTATACATATTTAAGTTCTATATTGAATAATCCTTTATTTACAATACATAGTTTTAGTAATTTTGCTTAAACAATATTTAATTAATATTTGCGAAGGTTTGTCCCCAACAATGTCTAAAAAAATCAGGGCTCCTGCGTGACCATTAATAATTGGTGATGGTATTAGCATGAAGGTCCTATCTAGCGTCGTTAGTATTGCCCCTTGTCTAACTTTACGTACGTTTTGTCATTCAATGTCTTTCTAGCGATAGCTCTCGAGGAGTGTGTGTGGGTCTATTGTTGTTCTGCTGTGTTACGTCGGAAATCACGATAAGTTCATGGATTATTTTATTATTATTACGTTAAGATATTAACTTTAATATCGGAATTTAAGATCAAGTTGAAATAGTTGTTTGATATGCAATGTTTACTTACTTATTTGTACTTTTATCGATGTTTTCCATCACGTTACTGGTAACATCAGAGAAATATCTGGTAACATCAGAGATTTTATGTACTTATGCTTATATCTTCTAATTAATATTTCCGATGGTTTGTCCCCAACAATGTCTAAAAAATCAGGGCTCCTGCGTGACCGTTAATAATTGGTGATGGTATTACCATAAAGGTCCTATCTAGCGTCGTTAGAATTGCCCCTTGTCTAACTTTACGTACGTTTTGTCATTCAATGTCTTTCTAGCGATAGCTCTCGAGGGGTGTGTGTGGGTTTATTGTGGTTCTGCTGTGTTACGTCGGAAATCACGATAAGTTCATGGATTATTTTACTATTATTATGTTATAATACTAACTTTAATATCGGAATTTAAGATCAAGTTGAAATAGTTGTTCGATATGCAATGTTTACTTACTTATTTGTACTTTTATCAATGTTTTCCATCGCGTTACCGGTAACACCAGAGAAATATCTGGTAACTCCAGAGAATTTATGTACTGTACGTATATATATATATATATATATAATATAAACAACCGATTACTTCACTGTAGTGAAGTAAATTAATGGTTGGTTTTACATTTATAATTTACATTTACACTCATTATCATCATCTTATCTTCTGTGTAAAAAACCTCCTCCAAGAATCTCCACAACAATCGGTCCTGCGTTGCCCGTGTAGCAGCACCTACCTATACGCCGCTCATTACCATACCAACACACGATTGCAACAAGATTCATCACCGTGTGACTAGATGGCGCTAATGTCGAATAAACACAAAGATTAGTAAGGAATAGCGTCTCGTAGTATGGAGAATAATTATGGAGAAACCTAAATCTCGCTAACGACGTTTAGTCAGCGACGCAGCATAATATACAACTGCCAACCATCATCGGTTGGACTAATACCACCAAGCCCGGAGGAAGATCTTCCATTTGGCGTTCCTCCTAGTGGTCACCTCTCTCCATACCTACCATACCTACTTCATTCACTACACTGGTGACCCCAACGGAGCACATCAAGCACCTTCAGCAAGCAACGCAGCGCAGCCATCACTCCCCATACCTTATCCCAGCATCCGCAGCAGTCACACTGCAAGCAGAAGCACAGCAAGCCAGGCCTTCAAGGTTCCATCGCAGCATCATTGACGACGCTTTCTTGGACCTTCGGCAACTCTCGACGGCATTATCCCGACCTGGTCTTCGCAGCCCACTACTGGAGCATCACTGGGCCCTCACTCCGGCGTGGCAGCTCTGCGCACCACACCAGCAGCTCGGACCCACCGTCACTCAACGGAAGTGTCCGATCTACCCAGTTTTGTAATCTTATCCTCATAGTTCATGAACACCAACTCTTAGCAGATACTCTTCGGTGCTCTGTGCAACCTGGAGCCCAATCGCGGTAATTCTGAACGATAAAACAAAAACGTAACGTTGTCATTTAGGTTATATTTAGGTACCTAAAAATCTTTGGTTTAGCTTTATAATTTTCACTTAAATTGTCCTAGATTGTAATCCTAGACTCCTTAGGCAGAGTATTCAACAACAAAACTAAAGCGAGTATTTTTCTGTAAACGAAACTGAAACGGTAACGATTTAGTTTTGGTTTTATCGTTGAAAATTAGCGCGATTAGGCCCCTGGTCATGGTCTAATGGTGCCTTCTTGGGAACCGGCTTGTTTGGAAGGTTGGAAGTCATCGAATCTGCGAGGGAATAGAAATTCCCGATCTCCTTCAGACTTATTATTTAACTCTATCATGTTCATCTCATTCCCACACTTTGGGGAGCACCACTGAGATATTAAAACATTATTTCCTAGTATTTTAAGGTCTTGACTATAAGAATTACATCATTAGCAAAATGAAGGCATCCTAGGTGCTCGCCATTGATGCTGATGCCGAATTAATTCCAGTCCAGAAACCTAAAAACATACATTACGGCTCCTTGTCTTGTTGTTATCTCGCTGCAGTTTGATGAGGTTTGAGCTCTGATTTTAAAATAGAATCAAATATCAATATAGTCGAGTTTTCAGCAATTTTAAAAATATTCCATGTGCCCAGTCATTAAGTGCACAAATGAAAAGACGTGAAATTAAGCTCAAACTTATCGTTAAAAAAATAATACGATGTTTTTTATAAAGGTTACAGGTAGGTTTTGCCGAAAAAATCACTTAAATTGTAAAACAATATATACATTTTCATACATGGGACATAGCGACAATATGTTATGTTAAATTGTGTTTTCGCTATGTTCCTGTTATGATTTGTAATCTGGTTAAGTTAATATAACTTCGTGTCTAGTTTTATAGCTTAGATTAATTGATGAATCACTACATATTGTAAAACAAAGTCCCTCGCCGCGTCTGTCTGTTCGCGATAAACTCAAAAACTATAAAAACGGATTTTCATGCGGCGTTTTCACTAAATGATGGAATGATTCCTGAGGAAGGTTTAAGTGTATTATAGGTTGAGGTTTTATAGAAATTGGTAGAAATATCACGATGATTGTTGAAGAGGTCGGCAAAAATTAAGCCGACTGGGAGCTTGCATTGAAAACGCTGCTCTAACTTTTAGAGCTATAACAAAATAATTTATGATGAAATTATTCCTATTTTATAGATCTACAAAAAAGTCCGTGATGGTATATATCTATCTTTTAAAAATAACTAACTATACCAATTATATCTTCTTAAAAAAAATATCAAGTTCTACGCGGTAATTTGGAAAGCTATTTAGAAGGATAAAGTACTAATCCTTATCAAATTAAATACGTTAGTTACCTTAAGCATTTTATGCACATTATTTTAGCCTTTAACACCATACCATTTAAATGAATATCGTAGGAGTCGTCGCAAAAAATTAACACGCGCAAATATAAATCAAACGCGTCTCTTATACCGAAAACGGGACGGGACGAACGGGAGAGAAAAAGACTTTAGAGCAAATGGAGGTGAGGACTGTTAGGTATTATTTTGTTATCTTTTTGGGTGTTTTTGGATGGTTGCATTTAGCAAAAAAAGAAGGAACCGAAGCGAAGCAAGGACAGGTCGCTAGTTTCAATATAATATTCTCAAATTCTTTTTTTCCGGAGTTACTATATATTATTCTCTAGTGTTACCCTGGTGTCCCCCTTGTAAACAATACAGTGAACGTAATTATAAAGAAAAGAAAAGTACTGCCTGACATAGAAGTAAGTTTCAAGTGGCTGTTTAATATCAAATTATTTTAAAGTTTAAGAAAGAAGAAGAAAAATCATTTATTGACCGCAAAACAAAAGAAAACAATGTACCTACACAAACTTAGGACTAATTATAGTGCGGCCAACTAGGCCCCAACCACAGAATATATAATAGTACTAACGTACAGAAGTCCGTCCCCGCGAAGACCATCAAATAATAAGCTACTCTCGCTGCACGGCAATAAAGTACAATTTCAAACTGCACAACGCTGCGTGGATAAAATTATATGCACCTACGAAGAAGAAAGAGAGGCGTCTCTTTCTGTCGCATAGCTCTGTCTCAACCGACACATTTCGGGGTTGCTACTCGCTAGTTACTGATATCATAGAAAACATTCGTTATGCCCATGAATAAACAATGAAATTACTAATAGGTACCTACTTATAAAATAAATAAATCTACCTAATAGGTGAGCTGAGCATATTTAAAGAGCATAAATAATAAGTATTTCTAAGTAGTTAGAGAAGCTCGATGGCGCAGTGGTATAGCGCCTGGCCCAACGATTGCGGAGGTTAAGCAACTTTTGCAAGGGTCGGTTATGGGATGGGTGAAAAAAAAATAGTATTTTTTAGCTTTTTTCTTTACTGGTGCCATATTTCGAACTTCGATACAACTAAGTATGTAAATATGTATACAAAAAATACAATAAACTTTGGTAGGTAGGTAGGTACGTTAGTAATTAAGTATCAAAAACGAAGTGCATGCAGTTTCGCATTCGGCGCTTGACTGACTCGTTTCGTTGGTGACGTTCACGCGCTGCGCTCTCGTCGCTTGCACACGCCGCGCGTTTCGGTCGGCGCGGTGATATCCCTCGACAATGGCCCTCTTGGAGTGGGCCGCGAGCAGTAGGCTAATATAAAAGTTTAAGCGCGGAGTGATACCCCCCTGCCCCAACCTCAGCAATGCTACAGAGGCAAACCTGAGTATGCCACTGCAACGCTGGTATTCTGGAGGAGCCTACTTGGTGACGACGACAACGAACAGACAAACAAAAATTATAATTTAATAACAATTCAGAAGACAATAGACAATCATTTTAACGAAGTAATAGATAAATATTAACGAGCATCGATTCTATCATCACCAACACTAACAAAATAAAAATATTATTTAAGAGGAATAAAAATAAAAAAACTTAATGGCTGTATGGAATTAGGTCTCCTTGCCTCTTCCATGACAGTTTGATCTACATAGTAATAAAAATAAATATATATAAAAGAGCTGTTTGGTCAGACAAATCGAAGTACTCTTTGGTTGATTTGATATTTTTCGTTTTGATTTTATTTACGAAGAGATTATTTTATTTGGTTAATATGGCAAAAATACATCATTTCAAACAATAAAAAAAAGAAAAAGAAATCGCAACCTACATTACATAAAAAGTGCAACTACAGAATAGTGTGATATAATACAACCTCGGAACCACAAAACAAACAAACAACAATAACAAAACAACATTCAAGCAAATTGTATGGTGACAAAATAATATATGGGTGACAAATACAATAAATTAAAACAGGTGTCCGCCTCAAGGCGACACACACAACCCCCAAGGCTGGAACGCAACCCGACTCCTATCGTGAAAAGCCCCGAAGTGAGTCTTGTTTTTGCAACGTGGTGAGATATTTCTTAACTCATTAACGCCCGCTGTGCCCTATCGGGCACAAACAACAATAGAAATCTATTGTTATATTTTTTTCCGGGCGTTGGTGGTTCCTAAATGTTTTAACCGCTTTCAGGTCACGTAACGGCGGTGGAATATCGTTCCAGCACTTCGAGGCGGCGAATTTAAAAGAACCGCGGAACGCCATTGTCCCGTGTAGAATTGTGTGATGCAACCCTAATTTGCTTCTGTGTTGTCTGTGGTGATTTTGTCTTTGGTCTCTTGCAATAAATGGCTGAAATGTAATTCACGTGTTTCTCTGCTTCTCCATATAATTAAATACTAAACATACGCTTCCACTGCGCAATGGCACGAAATAAATTAATATTATGTGTCGAAGATTAAAAACAAAGAAAAGTGAAGTGCAAGTAGCAAATAACATTAATATCAAAGAAAAAAGTGTGTCGGCGTCAAGTGAAACAAAATGGAGTCGCATTCAAGAGAAATCCTTCCGCGACTCACACCTGAAACGAATTTCAACAATTGGAAATTCAGAGTTAAATTAGCTCTAGAAGAAAGACAGCTATGGAGTGTAATGGAACTAACAAAAGATGATAAAAAGCCAGATAACTTTAAAATAAAAGATGCGAAGGCCAAGTATGTAATTGTTCAGTGCTTATCGGATAAATACTTAGAAATTATCAAAAAGTCGAAAACCGCGATGGAGATGCTTACACAATTGGAATATACGTTTGAAAGAAAAAGCGTTTTTAACAAACTACATTTAAAAAGAAGACTTATTTCGCTTAAGTGTGAAAGTGGTGAGAAGTTACAAGATTATTTTTTAAAGTTTGATGGACTACTTAGTGAGCTGGAGGCAGCAGGGTGTGCGGTGGAGAACTTGGACAAAATATGTTATCTGCTGTCATCAATGCCGGCAAAATATGATAATGTTATCACCAGCATTGAAACAATGAGCACAGAAAAAGATATTGATATTGATTTTGTAAAAGCAAGGCTGCTCGATGCTGAAATAAAAGGAAAAACTTGTGAAGAAGGTTCAAGAGACATATCAGAGTCATCATTTCTCACTTGTTACAATTGTGGGAAGCAAGGTCATATATCTTATGAGTGTAGAAACAGACAAGACAAAAGAGGACAAGGACAAGGCAGGCGAGGAAGCGCTAGAGGTGCCATGAGAGGACAGTACCGAGGACGAGGTCAGTTTCAAGGACGAGGTCATGGACAAGGACGAGAACAACGAGAACAAGGTACAAGTGCGATAGAGGAGGTAAATCCGTTTTCATTCGTAGCCAGTGAGAATGTGTATTTTGTGAATGAATATACTGAGGATATTAAGTGCATTATTGATTCTGGTGCTTCACAAAATTTAGTAATGGATTGTTATGAAAAGTTTATGACAAATATTGAACAATTAGAAATGGAAATTAAAATTTATGTAGCAAATGGTCAGTATTTGATATCGAATAAAAAAGGTAACTTGAATGTAAAATATAATAATTTTTCAATAACAATAGAAGCATTAATTGTTAAGGGCTTATCTCACAATTTACTATCAGTTAAAAAATTATTAGAAAAAGGAAATTCTGTTCGATTTCATAAAAGTTCTGTGTCAATTGGAAATACTAATGGAAAAGGTATAATTTATGGTGAAATTGTTGGTAGCCTGTATGTAATAAATCTGAAACTAAATTTTGATAAATGTTGTACTGCAATGAATGATAAGGATCTGTGGCATAAAAGGTTAGGACATGCTAATAGAAAACATCTAAGATTATTAAGTTTACCTAGTTCGGAAGAACCGTGTGGATCATGTATAGAGGGAAAATCAACGAGACTGCCATTCACAACAACACCTAGACCAAGATCAAGGTATGTAGGAGAACTCATACACACAGACTTATCCGGACCTGTGACCACACCGACTAGTGATGATGAAGTGTACTATCAGACGATCATAGATGATTTTACCCATTTTACAGAAGTATACTTATTAAAAAGAAAATCTGAAGCAAGTGATAGGATTATAGAATACATAAATAGAATGGAAAGGCAAACAGGAAATAAAATAAGAAAAATAAGAAGTGATAATGGAGGTGAATTTAAAAATGAAAAGCTGAACCAATTCTGTAAAAACAAAGGTATCATACAACAGTTTACTACACCATATAGTCCGCAGTCAAACGGAGTAGCAGAAAGGATGAATAGGAATATTTATAATAGAGCTAGAACGTTATTACTAGAAACAGAGTTGCCAAAGATGTTATGGGGAGAAGCTGTGCGGTGTGCAGTATACCAAATTAATAGATGCCCATCGTCGGCTATAGACTTTCAGACCCCAGCGGAGAAAATGTTTGGGCATAAGGATCTAAAAAGACTCAGGATATTTGGGTCAAAAGCATGGGTACATATCTTACCAAAGCAAGATAAGCTTTCACAAAGAGCAAAAGAAATGAGATTTGTAGGATATAGTCCAAATGGATATCGTTTGTGGAACCCCAAAAATAATGAAATAATAGTATCAAGAGATGTTAGGCTAGATGAGACAAAAATAAGATATAAAGAAGAAAAAGAAATGAACGAAATGAATGTGGAAAACTACTATGAAGAGGAAATAATACAAAAAGAAGATATTGAGAAGATCGAAGAAGATAACAAGAAGACGAGAAAACCTAATGAGTATGATAGGACCATATCACAAGAGAGAATACAGGATACAACAGCGAAAGAAGTAACAAAGAAGAATCAAGAAGAAACTGAGAAGATATCAGAAATAAATAAAGAAGGTGAAAATGAAGAAGATACATCAGAAATACCAAGATATTTAACAAGATCAGGGAGAGAAATTCGCATGCCAAAAGAGTTAGAAAAATATGATTTAAATATAGCCTACTGTTTATGTGCCGGAGAACCTGTAAATTATGAAGATGCTATAAAAGATAAAGAATGGAAACAAGCAATAAAGAAAGAGCTAGATTCACATAAAAAGTTAGGAACTTGGGAAGTAACAGATATACCAGAAGGGAACAAAGCTATAGAAACAAAGTGGATATTTAAACAAAAACAAGATGGAACCAAAAAGGCAAGACTAGTTGCAAAAGGTTTTCAGCAGGAAGGACAAGGAGGGTATTATGCGCCTGTAGCAAGATTACCAACTATAAGAACCATGCTGAGTCATGCTGTACAAGAAGGGTTACCGATAAAACAACTAGATGTACCAACAGCCTTCCTAAACGGTGATTTGAAAGAAAATGTTTACATCAAATGTCCTGAAGGAGTCAATCACAGTGGAAAAATTTTAAAATTGAAGAAAGCACTTTATGGCTTGAAGGAGGCTCCAAAATGCTGGAATGAAAAATTTCACAATTTCATTACTTCAAATGGATTCATACAGTCAAAATATGACTTTTGTTTATATATAAATGAAGATACATGGCTATTAATATTTGTAGATGACATACTATTAATTGGAAATGAAAATATATTAAAGAAACTTAAAGAAGAATTCAAAATTAAAGATTTGGGAGAAGTGAAAAACTACCTAGGTTTGGAAATTACAAGGAAAAATAATCAAATGGAAATTAAGCAAACGGAAATGATAACAAGAATCTTAGACAAGTTCAACATGCAAGAATGTAAAGGAATAAATACACCTATGGAGATGAACTATTCTGCAGAAAAGGAGGAAATAATTGATGTACCATATAAGGAATTAATAGGTTGTTTACTATTTATATCTATGAACAGTCGACCTGATATTACATATCCGGTTGCATATCTAAGCAGATTCTTGGACAAACCAACAGTATCATTATGGAAAGCAAGTAAGAGAATTTTAAGATATTTGAAAAGTACACAGGATAAAGGATTGATTTATAGAAAAACAACCGAAAAGAAAAATCTAGTTGCATATGCAGATGCAGACTGGGCAGCGGATAAAACAGACAGAAAGAGTACAAGTGGGTGCGCTGTGTTCTACTGTGGAAATCTTATACATTGGTTTTCCAAGAAGCAAACATCAGTCGCATTATCTACAGCGGAGGCTGAATATGTGGCAGCTGCTCAATCAGCATGCGAGTTAGTATATTTGAAAGGGATACTTTATGATCTGACATCCTTGTCAGATATGTCTACAACTTTGTTATTGGATAACCAGAGTGCTATAAGATTGATTAAAAATTCTGATAATGGTAAAAGGTCCAAACACATTGATATAAAGGTTCATTACATAAAAGATATAGTTCAAAAGAATTTAATTTCTGTAAATTATGTTCCGACTGATGAAAATGTTTCAGATTTGTTCACTAAGGCATTACCAAAAATAAAACACAATTATTTTGTTGAAAAACTGAATTTATTGTAGTAAAGTAGTAAAACTTAAAATGTAACTTTATTTAATTTTGTTATTATGTTCCCTATGTATAAGTACATAATTTTCTATTGAAGAAATGTAAGTACCGACTTGGTTGTTAGTAATTAAAAGGAAATAAGTTTTGTTTAGCAATTTAAGAATTTTATGTAAAATGTCTAAATTGAGGGGGTGTGTAGAATTGTGTGATGCAACCCTAATTTGCTTCTGTGTTGTCTGTGGTGATTTTGTCTTTGGTCTCTTGCAATAAATGGCTGAAATGTAATTCACGTGTTTCTCTGCTTCTCCATATAATTAAATACTCAACATCCCGTGCTTTGGAATTGCGAAAATGTTAGTATTTTTTCTCTTTGGGAACCTGCTCAAGTCACCAAACCATACCAATTTTTCATAAAGATAGCACGGCCTTCCCGTATCTAATATACCAAACAAGAGAGTGGCGAGATGAAGTCTCCTGCGCACTTCCATTTTCATCATGTTTGCAGAGTCCAGAAAGGGAGTCACATGCGATCGGGGTGGTACATGAAAACAGAAACGCGCACAAGCGTTCTGCACCCGCTGGATAAGCTTACTCGTCTTGGAGATCAAACACGGCCCATAAACAATGTCACAGTAATTTAGTTTTGACAAAATCAGTGCCTCGCACAGTGTGACCCTCAGTTCCTCACCCAAATAAGGTCTTATTTTGAACAGTAACTTAAGTCTATAAAAACAATTGCGTGAGCACTCAGCGACATGGTTTTCAAAAGTTAGGTGTTCGTCCAAAGATCTTATGTTATAATCATCCCTAGTTTGCATCATACATTTGATAGAATCAGTGATCCAGAGGTGCGGTGGATGTTTGAATTTTTGCACCTTGGTTGGAGCATGCAAATCAAATAATGTAATGAGACAAGCCGTAAAGGATTCTGCAAGCTCATTGATGTTATCAAGTTTATGAAAATCATCCCAATTGATCGCATCAAGATCCCGATTTAATTGGTCCACCATTATATTTTTTAGTGGCCTATATGTCACCCATCGTGGGCATATTTTTCTTGACCATAAATTCAGCTAATACCATTCCATGACCACGTTCAGAGATGTGTTTAACAGTGACATTTAGAGCCCGAGTATCCGTGCATATTACATCAATTAAGCTGTAACTGTGATCGGTAAAATGTGTGGGTTCCTTAACTATTTGTTTTAAGTTGACACAGCTAAGAAACTGCATAAATTGTTTGTATTTACCAGTACTAACATCAAGCAGATTTATGTTGAAATCACCCAGCAGGATCAACACATCGTAGTTACTGAAAGAGGCAATGGAAGCCGCAATATCGTCCAAAAATACACCCGGGTCCTGCCATTGTGGCCTATAGGCGGTACCGATTATTACCCGCTGATTGTTAGTGTGAAAACTAACAATCAGTTACTAATCAACTCCACTGCGTTACTTTATGTCAAAGTAACGCAGTGGAGTTAAAATAATGTCAATCTTAAGAAACTATTACTTACTACATAGATACATTATTTTAATAGGATACTTTCTTGTTGTATTACTTAAATACTTAATGTACAGATTTTCTTTGAAGTATCATTTTAAGGGGCCATAATAGGAAAACATGGTTTGCGCTGGCCATATTTTTTATATAGTAAACGTAAAGTTATAGCCACAAAAAAAAACATACGACAAGCTAAAGAGATTATCTAGTACCTACAAGTAATTAATTGCGTATAAACCTCACAGATGATTGTAAAAAAAAATCAGAATATCATCAAAAGCGCTTGTCGCGGGCCATATTTTTGGCGTAAATAATAGCGGAAACTTATTGAATTCTACATCAAAATACACTTTAACGTACTGAGCAGTTGCTCTAATAACTTTTTTTTTTAAGAAAGATGATTGTGCTTAAGATTATGATGAAAAAACAACGAAAAACATCGAAAAAGTGCAGAAGTGAAGTTATTTTCCATACTCTTTACACGTAAAGAAAAAGACAGAGACAAGTGATTTCGCGTAACGGAGCCTTAATTCCGTAACAGAGGGGAAATTTTTACGACGATCCTTGTTATTCTCAAAAATCTCAAAAATTAAATTTAATTTTGTTTTAAATTAATTAAATTTGATTAAATTTAATTTTGTTTGTCTGTTTCAAAATGCTCTGAAAGGAGTGCCTCAAAAGTTGATTCGCCTAACTAACTTAGAAATACAATTATGCTCAGCTCATTTAGTAGGTACCTAGGTAGATTTATTTTATTTTATAAGTATTCTGCTGTGTTATTTCATTGTATATTCATCGACATACATAACGGATGTTTTCTATGATATCGGCATCGGTAAGAACGACTAGCGAGCTACGCGACAGAAAGAGAGGCGCTTCGTAGGTGCATATTATAATATCAGGCACGCAGCGCTGTGCAATTTGAAATTGTACTTTATTGCCGTGCAGCGAGAGTAGCTTATTGTTTGTGGCCCCGCGCCTGCCCGCGCGGCGCGTGGCAGTCGGCGGGCCCTGCATGGACCCGCTCGCGCGTCCCGCATAATTCGTATTTAAGCGCAATAATTTATCCGTAATTAAACAAAATCCACATTATGTATGTTTCTAATTTTTTGTGTAGTATATAAGTGCATTGAAAAGGTCATGTAAGAGCGATCTTATCATTTTTAATTCATTATTCCGTATGTTATAAAGGAAAAATGAAAATATCAAAGAAGCACACCACTTAACTTTCTAAACTTTGTTCAACAGCTATATCTAACCACTGAAAGTCTTAAAATAAGATTTCAGAAACTTTAAAATTTTATTCGAACACAAAAGAGTGATTTTGTGATTTACGCAGTTACACATATATTAACTTTCTAATTTTTTTACAACATGATGATAACATAGTTCTTATTATGAAACAATCAACATTTCAAACTTTAATTCTATATATATGAAGTTAAACGAAATATTACGAAATACCTAAACTATACCTAAAGCACCGGCATAAAACTTCTAACTTTTCAAAAATAGCTCACAATGCACATAATCTATACACTCAGCAAAAACGAAAACTTTTAGTATTATCGAAGGTAATTTTTCTCTAGCTACGCGACTAATAGTAGGTACCTACATATAGGTACTCTGTTTATTATAGTTGTACTTATATAGTGACAAGAATTGAGAAAGGAACGCTCCGGTGGTTTGGTCACTTAGAGAGGATGAATGAAAGGCGAATCACGAAAGAGATATATTGTGCGAATGTGGAAGGAACGATTGCGCAAGGGCGTCCCAGGAAAACCTACGCGGACCAAATAGAGGTTTTAATAAAAAAGGCTGGTGTACGTAGTGACAAAAACCGCAGGGCATGTATGAAAAGATTGATGGATGTTAATGAAGCGAAAGAAGTGTGCAAGGATCGTAGCAGGTGGCGATCCATAGTCTCTGCCTAGGTACCCCCATGGGAAACAGGCGTGAGTATATGTATGTATAGTTGTACTTTTACCCTCTCCACAATTTTTTTTGTCCTTTAATCTTATAAATATCTCTTTAGCAAATGTTTGCTCAGCAATAAGGCCACGTTAGATACAGTTATTTGTTTGTTGTAGAAAAAATAATTATTTATTAAATTCATTAGGAATGCAGATCGGTATCAGAGATCAAGCAATGGATACTGAAAAAAGCATTAAGTTGCAGCTCCGAGGTGGCCGTGACTAGCGAAGAGCAACAGATGCTGCTCGCCCACAAGATGCCCAACACCAAGGGAGCCAAGTGCTTCACAGCTTGTGTCTTCAAGAAGGTTGACTGGGTAAGCTCCGACAGCATTTCATTTAGCAGTCGGGAAATTTCGCGGCCTTTTTACCCGACTGCAAGAGGGCTATGTTTTTCGCGCGCATCTTGTAAGTAAGTTTGTTTGTTACCCGACTGCAAGAGGGTTATGTGCAGACGGTTAAAACTTAATCACCTGTTTTAGTGTTGGTGAACTTCAAACAATTTATTTATTTAAACACAACATAATTTTTCACAAAAATAATAAATTAAGTCGCCGAAGCCCACGGTAGTTTAAAACTGTGCTGCAGGCTTCGGATTCTCCCAGAGAATGGCACTAGATAACATTGTGTCTTTTTCAGCCTGAGTTTGTTTTCTTTTTAAGATGAACGACAAAGGAATGTATGATGAAGCCAAAGCGCACGAATTTGCCACAGGAGAATATGCAAATGATGCCACCAAATTAGAAGCTTCTAAGAAAATCTTCACCATCTGCAAAACTGGTAGGTGTCTGTTTGTCGGTGTAAGTAATAACACTTGGCAATATTTATAACTACCAAACTAAAACCATGACTCGCAAACTTCGAATAGTATCTACCTACCTACTTAAGTGAACAAATAAAAACTACGCTGTTCTGTGATTCTGTGAAATGTGTTCTTGTTGCAACAAACTGTCGTCAATTTCGTATGCGGCCGAAGCTTAGAGCATTCAACCAATTTAAATGCTCTAAGGGCCGAAGGGTATTATACATACATACATTTTTTTACCCAACTGTAAGAGCTGTTTTTTAAGATAGCGCTGTACAACCCATACAAAATTAATGAATCGTTTTTTTTTACGCATTTGATAAACTAATACTAAGAAAAAAACTCTCTTTCATTGCAGTGAATGACATGACTGACGCACCTGATGGCTGCGAAAGGGCTTATGGTTTAGCCAGGTGTCTCCTAGAAAACGCTCCCAAGGTGAGAACGCAAAAAGTTACTTCGCTTTTTACCTCTTTAATTTTAGTTAGAGCTTATGGTTAGAGCGTAAAAACAAAACTTAAGCGGGCTACCATAATACACACATCAACTTTGTCTAGGGATACAGGTGTTATTTTCATACAAACGAGGTAACTTGGAAGCCTTGGTTTCCTGCCAGGAATGTACTGTGCTGTGATCTGATGATGGCAGTCCAGGGAGTGAATGGAGGAGATTCAGATCGCTATACACACCTAACTGATCTGACCAGCATTCTAAAAGATTAATGGACATGTTTAAAAAAACCGCGAAAATAGCATGAAAATGTATGGAAATCCTGAAACTGAGAACTCTGACCCATCAATCTTTTAAAATGCTGATCAGATCAGTTGGGTGTGTATAGCGATCTGAATCTCCTCCATTCACTCCCTGGATGGCCATCATCAGATCATAGCACGGTACATCCCTGGCAGAAAACCAAGGCTTCAAAGTTACCTCGTTTGTTTGAAAATAACACCTGTATCCCTAGACAAAGTTGATGAATGTCTATAAAAAATAAATTGCCTTGTGCTTTTCGTCAGGCAATTATTAGTTTTCATTTACTAGGAGTATTATAATAGCAATAGGTCCTACCGTTGATGAAGCTGAAAAAAAGGTATGATCTCTCCTAGGGGGAATAAAGTGTAGATAACATGAAGTACAAATTACAATAGAATAAATGGGGTTGGTAAACTTTTCCAAAACTGTTGTGAATTATATATTTTCTGGTAGCTTTTGGCTTTGGAGTCAGGAATAACAAATTGCGGAATTATATAATGCTTAATTTTAATTCTAATAAAAATTTAAATTTTTCATTTACAGCATAGTACAATAAATCACTATTACGGCTGTATGCGTAGGTTATGCCTTTGCTCCGAAGACTTTCTATGTTGTTGCTCAAAACAAAAAAACAAAGGTATGATTACTCTTTGTCACTGTCTGTCAAATCTGTCAATCAGATTTTTAAATAAGTAAATGCAAAGGAACTTCGTGTTCAGCCGTATGTTTGATATTTTATCGCGATAATAATATAAAAAAATATATTTAGTTAACAAGGTAAAATAAAAAAATCATATTATTATTTTCTTTATTCTTCAAACTTGTGCTATCAAAAAAAAATATAAAACAATTCTTTTCGAAAAAGTTTACCAACCCCATTATTGCTCGCTAACATTTTTACTAAAACTTACTTATATTTACTCAATTATACTTTTTGTATTTTTCAGGTTGGCTTCAATTTGGATGTATAAAGACATAAATAAAACGTTGAACTTGAGCAATTTTATTTATTTAACCTTATACAAAACAAACAATGATTCAAAACAACATACAAAATCTATAGTACAACATACCTATTATGCGATTTCATTATTATATTGAATAAAGTGAAGGACGATATCCAAAAAACACACTATCAATTTGGAACTAAGTATTTATAATACTTCTCAAAACAAAATACGGGCCAATCATTGGGGTCACTATTATTTGTATTCCATACAAACCGAGCTAACTTATGTAAAGTATTTTTATGATAAATTCAATCTAATTTTATTTGAATTTAATATTGTTCGAATCGAAAGCTGATATAGTCAACTTGCTAGCTTTACTGTCGAATTTACTGTATAATTTCTTCTATTCGCCGTGTATCAGTTAGTATAGAAAAATTTGAGTTTCAAACAAAAAATACGCGTTTACATTTTTCAGTACTAACCTTCGATCTAGAATACTCTAGATGTCCGGTCAGAGTTTCAAAAAAGTCACCTTAAATAGCGTCCCACTTACAAACTGGGCGCTTTTTGTGCAAAAAGTAAGTGATAAAAGATGTGTTTTGTACAAAATTAGCTTATTTTGTACAAAGTAAGTGATATAAAATGTGAGTTTGTACAAAATAAGAGGCGATTATGTACAAAATAAGTACCAAGTTTGGAAGTGGGAAGTATTTGAGGTGCAATTTTTGCGTACTGTTTTAGTTCGTGAAGCGTTATCTAGGATATTCTTGATCGAAGGTTCTAACTGACAGTCAGCGAATAGGAGAAATTTGACAGTTAAGTCCGCAAGTTGACTATTACAGCTTTCGAACAATATCAAATTCAAATAACATCAAATTGAATTTATCATAAAAATACTTTTCAGAAGGCTCTTTTGGCCCCTATTTTCTTTTGTGAACAGTGCAGTATATACTTGTGTAGTTTTTTTTACTAATTTACTTTCTTTTTAGTCACAGTTTTCAATAAATATAATTTCCACTGATAAAGAAATTAAACATTTTCAATAAAAATGTATACCTTGGTCGTAACGTTATTATAATCAGCAAGTATACTTCCTATAAACATTATATTCATATTTGATATAGAAAAATACATTATTATGGCTACATAGACACTTATTATTATTTATTATTATGATCACATACATAGTGTTCACACCATACTCGTACTTTGTCATAATATATTTCAATTTTACACTTTTTAATAATCTATCGTTAATATATTAAACGTTTTCATACTCAAATAGACACAAAACACACCAAAATTAGTGTTGCGATATTAAGCATCGACAACTTTCTTGAAAATTGCTCTTTAATAATATGACAGAAAGCTCATAATCCCATACTTATTATCGAATGAGAAGGTTATTATTCGAACTCCATAATTGTCGTAGAGTACAGCATTAACCTATTTTATTACAAACACGTAAGGTTCAAATTCCTACTTAAAATAATACTAGTAAAACGCAAAATTAAAAAAATAACACTTGTACATACTATTCGACAATACAATGCTAAGAAAGGTAATGTTTGAACAGGCTGACACATGTTACGTTAGTTTCCAAAGCTAATGTAAGTATCCATAACTATTTCTTAAAAGAATAATGAGAGTTCTGTATGTCTAGCCATTAGTCTTGCATCATTATGAACATTTTGACACTGACGTTTGCTGTCATAAAATAACTACACTCGACGTCAGAAAAATCGCACCTTTTCAAAAATTTCTTCAAAGTTAATTTAATCCTATCTAATTTAATGGTAAGTCTTGTTATATACTCCTTCCCCTTCGGACATAGCCAACAGTCTCTAGAAGCCTTTGGAATACTTGTCGAACGGAATCACTGAGAATCAGTTTCCGAGCAATTTTTCATTTTTTTGCAGTATTTGAGCAACTTCATGGGCAATAGTATCCATCTTAGATACTTATTCCTTTTTTAATTGAACTGTTGAAGTTTGTTTCACTCCATCATCTCGATAGCGAATTTACCCGCATTTCCTAAATTGACCCCTTTTATTTCCCTTTTAAAGCGGCGCAAGCAATTACGCTTTAAGCGTTTAATTATGGTAACTGTTACGTTAATTAAATCAAACAATTTATTAATTTGACAACATCACATACATTGCTCCGATTCCAAAGTAAGTAGCTAAAGCACTTGTGTAATGGAAATCAGAGACAACGGTGGTATGACAAACACCCAGACCTGTGACAATATAGAAAAGTTCATTTTCTACATTGGCCCAGCCGGGGATCGAACCCGGGACCTCAAGAGATGGTGACTGACGCCTTGAAAACCGGCGTGCAAACCACTCGACCACGGAGGTCGTCAATAAATTGAAAGCTCATTAAATGTACTTTCAATAGATACTAACATTTACACAATAAAACGTTAGCCAGCAATAGCAGGTGGTCAAGTCTTAACATATTATCGAAGAGATGCGATTTTTCTGACGTTAAGTGTAGATATTAGTATTTTAAGAGTTTTACAATTTTAATGACCTAAAACTCCGAAAATACTATCAATTGATATGAAGTATGTTAGCAGCAAATATTTATCTAAAAATGACCTCACTTATGATATATTACTCATTGCTGGAGGGGGGCTAGACCAACTGCGTCTTGTTCCTTATGCCCATCATCCTTTATTGGTTTTGTTGAAATTTCTAAAATGCGCTCAAAAGTCATAACAGTACATAGCTTTATATGGGAGGATTTAACAGTTTACTACTGGACAAAACTCAAAATGTAGCGAAAACAAATTTCGCAAAATTGACATAAGTTTTCGCTAAACATGGGAGAAAGTATACAAATGAAAAATAACCATAGATCACAACTAGGAATAGTGTAACGTGGTGTTAACGCTCACAGCACGACAAATACAGAGCTTTCAACCTTCAACCTTTTAACAACTACTACAATATAACTCGCCATAAGAGCAACTGCCAAAACAAAAACAACCATAATTAATACATTCCTTATGAACTCTTACAAAATACAGCCAAGTGTGTCTAAAATAATGCGTGAAGTGACTAGTGCTAGAAATAAAAAAGCTACTTAAGAGTTCTACCGTCAGCTGTTGTAATAAAAAAGTAAGCGAGATATACCACATTTTTGGAACAAACTAGGTACTATTCAAAACAGCTGACAATAGGAACTTTATCTTACATAAATGATAAATATTATATTTCAAACGAAAAACTAGAGTTACATAATAAGATGTGCTGGCAAGACAATATTTGGTGCATTGCAAAGAGACTTATATTAAATAAGAACGAAATATTCGTGCTTTCAATTCGTGTGTATGTGTGTAAAACTCAAAATACAATTTACTTCTACGTTACTTTAACTTTCTGCAATACTAAATAATATACTAGAAAAAATACGACTCGCACCAGATCAATACTCAGACGGGAATCGAACCCGCGACCTTTGGATATCCGGTCCAATGCTCTGACCGCTGAGCTACCGAGTCACTTTCTGGTCAGCAATAATTTATTTCAGCAGCGATTTAGTACTTATAGAAGGAATATTGTTGGTCCGAAATGTTATTGTTAGATATGTTTACATTATTTTACTTTGAATTATCAAGGTAGTAGGTACATATATTTTCAAAAAGGCGTATTTAGAAGAAAAAAGTTAGTGATACTTGTATAGATAGAAAACACTACAGTAAATATTAAAAAAATATTTTTTCAGTACCATAAATACTAATAACTATGTAACTAAATAAGTAAGATAAATTATATACGGTTTCAGTTTTATTCTATTCGAGTAAAGTTATATCATGTCTTTTCAATGCCTTTTTATTATTATCCAGTCTTCTATATGAAAACATATTTTAAACTTTTACCTTTTAATTCCCATATTTATTAATACAAATATAAACTCCAAAACAATAAAATTAAACAGACCTTGATTATTAAGATCAGCATTTTTTTATGTATTAATACTTTGATTTCTGTTTGGCACTATTTATGTAGATAAGACAGTTGAATAAATTATTGAAAAAGTATAAATAATTTTGCGGGGAACATAGGTAAATATTAAGTTTCCTTGAATATATTTATCTTTTTTAATGAAACATAAATGTTTCTTTATTATATCTTATGTAGGTATCTTAAAAAGAAAAGAATCAAACAACAAAGCGAAGTAAATAACTTTTGGAACTAAACCCGATTACTGCGGGTTATGTTTTTATAAGACATGATAAACTATTAAATTACTAAATAAATACGAACACAATAACAATCCATTACCTACACACATTTTAATAAACTTCAGAATAATATTATGATATATTTTAGTTTGCCAATTTAAGTAAAAATACTAAGTAGCTTTTGCTGCATTAGGCAAGAACCACAACTAATACAAAACCATGTTAACATTTATTATTCTCTAGGTAACTAAAACGCAAAGTTAATTATGATTATTATGAACAATCTTAATATTATGATTATGCGATTTATACAACAGACATTAATTTGACAACATGATAAATTATGTTATCCAAATAAATATAGCATGAAAAATTTAATTAAGTTTGCGTACGATCGACAACTCACGCGCTTTACCACTTTACAGAAAAATTCCCCTCCAGGAACTAAACGTAATGTTAGTGACGGCACGGCGGCGGCGGCGTGCAAGCGATTTTAACCTTAGGATTAGGAGTGGTAAAGCGGGAGTGTTGTCGATAGTACTATTTTGATCTCGAGTACAATAAATTACGTTGCAATTATATATGTTACAGTCAAAACCCTTAACCAGTCAATAACCTTATTGACCGGTAAAATTAGTCAATAAGGTTATTGACTAAGGGCGTCGGTCAAAATCCTTATTGACTGATTTTATCTGACAAAATCAGTCAATAAGGATTTTGACCGACACCCTCAGTCAATAACCTTATTGACTAATTTAAAGAGCAGACATTCAGTCAATATAGGTTTTGACCAACGTACCCAGTCAAAACTGATATGGACTGATTAGAAAGTCAAACGTTGAGTCTTAAAAAGTTGGAGTGATGAGTTGGTCTTAAAAAGTTTGACTGATATGGACTGATTAGAAAGTCAAACGTTGAGTCTTAAAAACTCTTAAAAAGTTGGAGTGGTTTCAGTTTTGGTTGATTGCAGTGTTTAAGTTTGAGGGAAGTATGACTGTACTTTGAGGAGTTTGGGTACGGGCACCTGCGATGTCAGAGATTCACCAATATGTTGCCGACTTATGAGAGCCATGTTAGCTCGCCTTTTGAAGGACCCCATGTTAAAGCCCGAAGAAAACACTTTAGGGGCAGTTTGGTACTGGTTCTGATTTCAATTCCTGTACCGGAACCGGTACTAAAACTAGTACCTAATAAAACCAAAATCGGAATCGGAATTTTAGCAATATCAAAGAAAGTACTAAACTATAACCAGTACAGTAATTGGAATCAGAACTGGCATCACATCTGGAAACGATACCGGTATCGGTTCTATTTTAGTACCTGTTTACTTCAATTGATATCAAAGTTGATGTAACACCCTAGAATAAACCATATGTGAGCAAAAAAAGTTAGTATGATGAATTTTAGACCATCCTGTAAAGTAAGCATTATTTGCTGTTCATTTAGCACGTGGGTATATCTAGAAGCCCACGGACGCGAACAGCTTTATCCCCTATAATGTAACTGTACATAATTGTTATTAAAACACAATTGCCATCTTCAAAAATATTTTGGGGCACGTATTCTCGCGCGGTTGCAGTTTACAGACCTCAAACAATACCATGCACTTAAAAAAGTTTTATGAACCTTTTTAAATGATTTTCTAGTATAATTTCACTAACGTCCTTAACTTTTTATGAGTTTTGACTGGGCACGTCGGTCAAAACCTATATTGACTAAATGTCTGGACTTTAAATCAGTCAATAAGGTTATTGACTGAGGGTGTCGGTCAATAACCTTATTAACTGATTTTATCAGATAAAATCAATCAATAAAGGTTTTGACCGACACCTTTAGTCAATAACCTTATTGACTAATTTTACCGGTCAATAAGGTTTTTGACTGGTTAAGGGTTTTGACTGTAACATACATAATGATAAACCATTTTTACGTACATACTTTTCATTGCTCATGACCACCGTTGGGTTAATTATTTAACTAGAAGAAATACATTTTCATTGCAGACATTAAGCTCATTTACTTGCCTAGACGTGTCTTCCAGTTCTTATTTTTACAGCTGCAAGTTTTACTGTTTGTTCGCTATAACTAGCACTTTCGCAGCTTTTCGAATACACAATATTATTATCACATAAATATAATATGTAAATAAGATATTATTAGGTACTATTATGATTAAAATCACACAAGGAAACGCTCTCGCTTATCAATGCGATAGCTGATATTTTTTATTCTGTGTCAGAAACTTCCAATCGTGTATTTCTTGTATTTCTCATGACCATGACATTAATGTGTACTGAGGTGTACATGCATGGTCACGTCTTTGGTCGTTGCCTAAATAATCTCACCACGTTTATTTGTCGACACTCGTCATCATAGATGGCGCTATAGACAGTGTCAGTTGTATTCGCCAAATACTAAAAACATATTGCATTTAACGAGATAAATTTGGTTTAATAAAAAAAATCATAGTGAACAATTGTCGTTAGTCGTCGGACACGCTAAAATATTATAGTGTAAAAGCTAAAATCCTGGAAAACCACGCTATGTTTAAATCAGCGCCATCTATTTGGCCTATAATTTCGAGTCCAGTGCTGATGTTTAACCTTAAATCGTTAATTAAAATTAAGTTAGTAACTTTATTAAATTATTATTAATTATTAACAATATATATGTGGAAAACCTTTGTTGTATTAAAAATATATTATTTCATTGAAGAGTTGTGTGAAGATTGTATACCAAATAATACAAGTAAGGATAAACAGACTATAGGTAATGTTATTATCTGAATTAGAATGTTACTTATCTTGGGAAGATTTTTAATATTAAAGTTAATAATATTGTAATTATAACTATAGGGACTCGTATTCATAGTAGCGATTATTCGCCACGTGTTCCTTCTTGGTTACTGAAAACTGTTTATTAGATAAAACACAGAAATAAATCAAGATAGGAAGAGGAGATGTAGGTGGTATAAAGTTGCCATTCCGACAAAAAAAAAGTCGGACTTTAACACAGAAAATCGCAACTCGTGAGTTCACATATCATGGGGGCATGCATTGTAGTCGAGTCGACACATTAAAATACCGTCGACTTAAGAACCTCCTCCATTTTTGAAGTCGGTTAAAAATAGTCTCATCGCCCATCGAGTAATCTGACGTTTACGGTTGTAACTATGAACGTTTGAGGCTTGTTTAAGAAATGTCCCAGTTGTAACCATGAACGCTACTGACTTTGTGTGAGTGAACTGAATCACAATGAACGAAAAGCAGCACTAGTACAATAAATAAAGGCAACATTATTTTACAATGTGACATTAGAATCTGTCAGTTTACTCCAGTGTATTAATAATTAGACTTTTATCTTGTTATTTTTCTGTCAGATTAAACGAATTATACCCCAAGCGCCCCACTGGTTATCTTGTTTGCTTTAAGACAGACTCGCTGTACGGTAGATTCACTTTAAGGTAGAATTGTACAATCGGAGATTGGATTGGAGAATGTTAACTTCTATATTTTCACTTTTTGATACTATATTCACCAGTGTGGCGGCTTGGTGGGGCAAAGTTGAATAAAGTTCGATAGATGAATAAAACGGCTCAATAGTAGCTCAACTTAATCGCGTTTAAAGTCAATGGTGAAATTGACTATAAATCAGGGACCGGATTAAAAGGGTTTTAAGGGTAACAACCGGGTTTCGTGAGGGTTTTTAGTATTTACAAAATGAAAATATAATAAAAAAATATGATAAATAGATTCATTGATATGGGAAACCCTATTCGATATGCAAACATAAAATCATAGCACCGGCTTCAGTTCACAGATGAATGTGATACATTGCTACTTTTCTTTGGTATGTTTTTTCCCCAAAAAGAAGTAGCAATGTATCACATTCATCTGTCAAATGAGACCGGTCGCTAGGTGGTTTCTAATTAGATAATCAGCCTGCAGGTCCTTGCTATAAATAGTAGTTGTGAACTAGTCGAGTAGCAGCAGCTGAGCTTGCGAGTCGCTGGGGCGGTGTTATATGCTGTCGTAGCTGTTGGGGTCGGCCGGCGCGGCGGCGCCCGGCCCGCGCGACGGCAGCTTGAACCCGGATATGGCGAACGCCCACCCATCCTGCAGGATGACCACCGATCAATAGGAGGCAACATCACATACGCTGAAGTAGCTAACCGAGTAAGGGTGCTTTTGTTGGGTCCATGTTCGTTTCTTAATTTCCGATCCTGTTCACCATCCTAGTATTCTATAGAAATTTACAAATGGAAGACGAACCGTATTAAGGCCCGTATAACCGCAACGTTGAGAACTCATACTTGAGATGCTGTTTCTAATAACAACAGCATCTCAAGTATAATCCCAAGATAGCACTCAACGTTGAGAGCGGTTTATAAATACGGACCGAAGTATTGAGGCGTGCACAAACGTCCATATACAATTACTAGGATGGCCAAAAAGATTAAAAAACGAACACGACATATAGCAATCACTTGTGTCATAGTCACGTAAAAGTAAACAACGCCTTCTTATAAGGAGCTCGATGCCACAGTGGATTAGCGCATCGCCTCGATTGAGGCCGTTAAGCAATTTTCGCAGGGGTCAGTCATGGGATGGGTAACCAAAAATGTATTATTTTGCTCCTCCTTTTTTTTTACATAATCAGCGCTAGCTTTTCTAGTGATTAACAACAGAAGAACCGCTTTAGTTAACACACAATAATAATTATGTAATATTTCTGTTCACATTTAAAATTCAACATCATCAAACTTAAACTTACCTTGACTAGATTAGGTAGATCAGACCAGAAACCTAAGTTCGGTATGACTTCTATTCCGGTAGCGCCCATAAGGAATTTCTTTGTGCAAACTCCCAACACAAGGTAGAATATCACCAGGGAAAAGAATATGATAAGCAGTGTGGACCCGAACGAGCGGCCGGAGTAAGGTTCAATTTCTTTCAAACAAGCGTGGCTCGTGTAGAACGTCAGTAACTGAAATAAATAAAAAGTTTCTACAAACTGGATAATTATTTTAGCCTATCTCCTCTCCAATACTTAATGTGGGCAGTATAGAGTGCAAGCACCAACCAATATCGTCGGCTACAGTTAGCTCTGTCTACAGCAAAATGCTGCTTGTGTGTTTTAGGCTTTGTGTATTATGTTAATACTCTTTGGTATTCAATACATAATAAACTTCAGTTGTGAATTTTGTGATAATATTTGCATTTTGCAAGCAAGCTACAGCAGCCAGCAAACATATTGAAATCGGGTGGGGATTGCGCAGAACGCGTATGTTGGGTATGCGCAGCGGTGAGGTACGCGGGCGGCGGGGAAAGGCACGCGCTATTGGTCGCTCTCAAGTGCACATATACCCACTCCGTCAAAAGAGTTTCAAGATGTTTGCCGGCATCTGTACAATATGTGAAGCAAATTATACGGAGCCAAATCCTTTGTTGCAGCTCAAAACATTGTCCAACTAGTTGCCTTATAATAATGCAAACAACCAAGAAACTATGAGACAATCCAAGATATACAAAGAACAAAATTTTGCCAAATATAAAATCAGTTAAAATTTGTTGAAAATTAAAGATCAATGAAAAGAGTACTGAGTACATAAATCGACTAATTTTACTTACAATGGCTTGAGGATCTTCCAGTGATGTTACTGACAGTTGATTGTCCCCGGCAACATCACCTTGTGCACAATTTAAAAGCACTTTAGAGCGTCTGGAAATGAATGGGAAACATTGCAACAATCACAGACTTAATTATGATTGACCGAGCGAGCGCAAAGCGCAAGCAAAGCATCTCTGCTTCAGCTTGGGCAAAAAATATTTCATATGTCTTTCCCGCACTTCCCGGGCAGCGCGCTGTTCGGATGTCAACTGTTCTCCTGACTCCTGTACAGGTTGCATTTCGCAACCAGTTTTTGTGAAATTTAAATTTTAAAAAAACTAAAAATTATCTAAATTAGATGCGCCACTTAGCTGCGAATATACCAAATAATAAACCAAACAGCACATACTAGTGCTTTGATAACTTCGTGGCAACATTATTCAATTTGAGCTACTTTTTAATGTAAGGTCTACAGCTCACGGAGCCACTAGTTTTTAGAAGTTATTAAACTACCTGATTCAATATGTATATCGACGGGTTCCGGGCTATTTGTATTAACCGACATTTTTGAAACTTTACACCAGCCTGCCTAGCATGACCGATTTATATCGCGTGATATAGCGTTTTATCACGTTTAACTGTCAAAAAGACAAAGGAATTTGACAGTTGAGTGTCGATAAAATGCTATATCACGCGATATAAATCGGTCATGCTAGGCAGGCTGAGCAGTTTAAAGTTTAAATTTTTAGAAAAAAAAATATAAATTTGGCAAATCGCATTATTCTTCTAAAAAGAAGGATATTATTGTTTTTATAACATATTACCCATAATTGAATTAATGTTTCTTTCTAATATTCCTATTTTTAACAAAGATAAGTGTCGCTTAATACAAAATGACCCATATTTTACTTTTTTTTGTTCCAGGCTAAATGACTTAACCGCCTAGGCATTCAAATAATGGCTCTAAGCTAAGTGCTTTAATCAAAGAGTTGGTCATATTTTAAACCTAAGCTAATTGATTTAAATACCATATCTTAAACTTATTAATGTATGGCTTATTAGTTTATGCGACTGTTTTTTTTTAATAAATTGTTTGTAATCATACTTGGATATTGAAGTTTGCAGAAATTGGCGGTTAAAACATTAAAAGATACATACATAGGGTGTACCTATCTTGTTAGGTGACTTTAGAGGTGGATTCCCCGAAATTATTTTTCCCTATTATTTTAATTTCCATTCGCTTTATTCCCCAAATTTTTTTTTAACCAATTGAACAAATTTCCTAAAGCATTTTTCCACATAATCATGAATTTCTAGTCGTTTTTGATACCAAAAGGCATTTTTACCCATCGATAAAAGTCTATATCGCCCAGAGTGTCGCTTAATACAATTAGCCCGGAACCCGTCGATATGTAATTTTCTATGATACTAGCGACCCGCCCTCGCTTCGCTATAAACCTTCCTCTTGAATCACTCTATTAAAAAAACCACATCAAAATGCTTTGTGTGCTTAACTCGTCAACGCCCGCTGTGCCCTATCGGGCACAAACAACAAAAGAAATCTATTGTTGTATTGTTTTCCGGGGCGTTGAAGAGTTAAAGATCTAAGCATACATAGGGACAGACAGCGGAAAGCAACTTCAACAACAATTACCGACTTCAAAAGGAGGGAGGTACTCAATTCGACCCGTTTTTTTATACTATGTAGTGAAGTTGAAAGAGTAGCTTACACCAGCAAATATTCCAGCTTAATATTCAAATGAGTCATGAAACTTAGCTATATAATAAAGGATTTTAAAATAAAAATAATACTTACGATGGACCATTATTATAGGTGATACTTCTACCATCATTTGCTATAACAATGTTCTCAGATTTCCCCAAGTAATTACAAATAGTACCACTATCAGTATAATTCCTTATAGTAGTTAGTACTCGATACAACTGAAAAGAAATTGTAATTGAAGAATTAGATATCTTACCTCACAGTTAAAACAGCAAATAAAAAACCTAATTGAATAATTTTCCCAATCGTGTAAAATCTAACTATGTGACATTGGCGGAATTGTGCTTAGACCACAGAGCAAGCCATTAAGAAGAAGAATACCTATAAAAACTGTTTGTAACAATGCTATTTTTATTAGTTATTAGTATTCACAATCCCAAGGCTGATTGAAGTTTGACCAACCATCTTCAAACCAGCCAAAAATAATTTAAACTTTCCACATTACATGAAAATATTGTTAATCAAATAATTTGCTCCTCTAATGCTGATACATTTCAAGTTGTTGATCTAAATCTTTTGTGTGCTCATCTAACCGGAACACGAGCTATCAAAAACCTGTTTTTTAATTAATTTATTGGATGAATACAGCATTTTACTCACCGACAATGGTTCTTTACACGTGTCACCGGGATCTGCTGTCTGGTTCAGAGACATCAGATCCGAGCAAGGATGGTAGTAAAACGTAATTAACTTGTACATATCTTTATTTTCGTGTTCGATAGCTGGGGCTGCATAGAAAAGCGCACCAGCGGCTGGTGCGAGATCTACACCGGTGCCATTTGGGAAAACGCACATACACGGAGTTCTTTGCACGCACAAGTCTTCTGAACACACTGAAGATAAAACAAACGTTAAACATATAATCTTTATACCCAACATATTATATAGGGCCATGATATCGTATTTTGTATGTAAATCTTTTGTCGTCTTTTGCGTATTCATTCACCGTGTAGGTAACGCGACGTAAACGACGTACGTAACCAAACCAAACCAATATGACAGTGACAGACAGACAGATGATATACCATAGATATAGTATATTATAAACTATACCAGAATAAAAAAAAAAATTAAAAAAATTAAAAAACCCGCCTGCATAAAAAGACAAGTCGACTGAAAAACTGAAAAGATGGAAACAAGATTAAATAAATATTAAAGGCAACATGTCATAATAACATGCAGTCGGAGGCATATAATTCAATCATTCATAATGTCACTTTCTTTATGCATGCCTCCGACTGCATGTTATTATGACATGTTGCCTTTAATATTTATTTAATCTTGTTTCCATCTTTTCAGTCGGCTTGTCTTTTTATGCAGGCGGGTTTTTTTAATTTTTTTATTTATCTCTTTTTAGTTATTATATATTACGGTCATGATATACCTTTTTGAAATCCTTATAATAAGCCCTTTAATTTGACACCCATATTGCAGTATTCTAAAAAAAAATGATTTTTTTACTCTACGTATACTACGTACAGCACCGTACAGCCGCCATGTTGGTTTTTTTATAACGCCACCTTCTTAAGAACACTTGGGCTGAAAAGACAAATCTAACGATATCTTAAGAGCTAATTAGATCATCCTAAATATCGGACCCGATATGAAGTCGCTCCTAAATTCAGAGCAGTGTAATTGCATTCAGGAAGCTAGGATCCGATTTAAACAATTTTTTATTTTTTTTATTTTTAGTGTAAGTACCTTCTGTATTAGATAGTGTAGGTATATTATTTAGGTAGTAAAATCGGCTCAGCCAAACGTGGGATAATCGCGGAGAAACATACATACATAATAATATACAAACTGAATACCTCCTTTTTTGAAGTCTGTTAAAAAGACTACACAAAGGTATCCCTCTCCCAACAAAAACAATCATCTAATTCGGTTCATAAATAACAAAGTCGTCGAGGTAGTTGATGTAAAGTCATAGTATTTTCGGGATTACTTGAAAACTACTGATCCGATTTGAAAAAAAATTAAATGGAACCATCTCACAAGAAAACTCAATCGAACAAAAAAAATTATCATCAAAATCGGTCCATAAATGTCGAAGATACGCGCGAATAACGATAAAAAAAAGTATACAATCGAATTGAGAACCTCCTCCTTTTGATGAAGTCGGTTAAAAACTAGTTCAGATTAACGTTGAAAATGACACGTACCTACCTAGCTACCTACATATACCTCCTATTTACTTTTACGGCTACAAGAACATTCGTTTAACAACTGTATGATCGTAAAGCTGTGATATCGGATCCGACATTCAGGACGGTCTAATTGGCGCCTGAATTTCTCGTCCTAAATCGGACACTAAATTCCGGATCCGACATCCGAATATTACATACAAACATACATACATACATACATACATACATACATACAAACATACTTACAAGATACGCGCGAAAAACATAACCCGCAGTCGGGTAATAAAAAAGAAACAAAGGCCGTGTTCCGAATCACGCTGATAGCGCTGTTAGCGCGAATCCGACCAAATTAAATAGTCACAAAATATTACACAAATAGGTTATTTGTGTACCTACTTCATTGAATGGATTATACGCTAACAGTGCTGTTAGCGTGATTCGGAACGTGGCCAAAAATGACATGACATAACGGTTGCGTTCAGAGCCTGAGGCCCGTATTTTAGACCGAGACTCAATCTCTACTTAATTACTGAATCTAGTCTCAAGCACCCTGTTGATTCCAAAACAAAGCTTGAGTCGAGACTCAGCTGATCTCTAATTAAATAGAGATTTTCGTCTATCTATTGGATATAGTCTGTTTCCTATTTCGAAATTTGGTTTTAGCAGAATGAGTTTCATTTACGCATAATTAGGCAAAGTAAATGTTGCGTCGCAATGTGATTTAAAAAAATTTTTTGAGTGGAATTGACCAATCACACGTTAATTTTAATGAATAAGGTATTAGTGCTTAGAATTATAGGAATATTGTGAAGATTATAATGGGTGGTTTTGTCACTGCAGTTAGTTTTTCGTAAAACGGAATATGATGAAGACGACCTCATTAATTCAAGAAACTAAACTCAACTCAGATCATGCTAATTTTCAAACGATGCTCGAGCAATACTCAACTGATTTTACAACTTAAATCTCTGCTTAGAAGGAATTTGATCTCTGTTTACGTGAGTATGGTCGAGACCACGCTTGAGCATTGCTTTGGGCTCATATTTACATTTGTTAAGGTCTAATTTAAGGGAGCGGATGGTTGGGAGAACCCCCATGCCCGTCATCAAAACTTTTGATGACGGGCATGGGGGTCAAGAATGTTGAAATTTGAATGGAATCAAGAATTTTGAATTTTTATCAAATATAACCTCAAAATGTAAGAAAAATCTAAAAAAATCATTTAAGGGAGGCGAGCGAGGGGAAAAGAGTAGAGTAGATAGGGGAGACTCTCCCATCCCCCCTTAAGTTTGTCAAGTGATGTGATAAGTTAGAAATTAAATTTTCATATCTATATTTAACAAACAACAGAAAATATCTTTCTTAATACCCCTTAAAGCTTTTGTAGGGGGGATGGGTGAGTCCTCCCTCTCTACTCTATTCTTTTCTCTTCGCTCGCCCCCTTAGATGACTTTCTCATACATTTTAAGGTTAGGTTTAGTCAAATTTCAAAATGTAATTAAACAAAAAATTATGCATTTCCGCACAAAGTGGGGAGAGGTCTCCTCTCTACCTCCCATCCACCCCTTCCCCTAAATTCAACCTAACTATTATAATAAAAATAAAACCCTGGCAACACTAATTAAAACATAAATCCTACGCAGTCAAGCATCGTTCTAAAATAATCTAATCTGAGTTGAGTACTCAAACACTGTTTTAAAATTAGCGTGATCTGAGTTTGAGTTTAGTTTGTTGAAGCTCTGCTCAAGCACCGTTTTAAAATTAAAACTCGACTCAAAACTAGTTTTAAGTAGAGATCAAGGCTTGAGTCTCGTTCTGTAATACGGGCCTAATAGACCGATCGGGATACGTTTTTAGGTTTCAAAAATATTAAAGTTCGTTTTTTTTCGTATATAGTTTCTGCACCATTCACATAGCCTAATACATGTATTTGTGTCATTTTGAATGGATGCATAAGTAATAATATAAGTTTTTGTCTTTTTTAACACTATCGGACGAAAAGAAAATTAAAGTTGAAAATTTTACTTTAATGATGATTATGAAGTTGTATCCGATGTACAGTCAGCAGCACATCAGACTATACATGTTGACCTTGAGACCGCTTTTATGGCGTACGTAATGAAAGCTGTTTTCGTAGTTCAACTGTTTAACCTAGCTTGCTGTCGTGCGTACATGAACTTTTTGTGTCATCTTCGTACACAGGAATACTGTTATTTGACTTTTACCTAAAAAGTTGCCGTAGTACCTCTAAAAGAATATTACATTTTTTTAAATAAGTGTCAAATGTTTTAGATTAATGGTATCTGTTGTACAAAATGTTTTGTGCCAAATTCATCAATGGCATTTTCAGCTTTTTTATTTTTTATTTTCAACACCCTGTCACAAAATATTTTTTTCCAATTGTTTTATTTTATTTTATTTTATTTATTTAAGACACACCAACAGCATACACAATGAAACATACACTTTGAAACAATAATCAAACTTCACTTCTGATGTGTAGGCCAATAACAGGCGTGTGCAGCGTTCAAATATGAGTATGTCACAGTCAACAAAGTATTTATGAGTTAATAAACAATAGGCATTTAATACTAACATAGATTCACAATATCCGTTTAACAATGTTTCCGTATGTATGTATTATGTATTGTATATATTAAGACTAAGAGAAAGATACAACCTCAAGGAATTAAACCAAATATCACACGAATGATTCCAGTATCTTAGATTTGAAGCGAGGCAACGAATCATGGAAAATATCAACATTATCATGAGTCAAGTTAAGCATGTTATACTCGTCACATATTCTAATCACTGGAGAAGAAACGCCGAGATTAGTTCTACAGTTTGGGGTATAGAATGTTTTTGTAATCGGATAACGCGGGATGCTGCGGGGAACGCTCAATCCAACTGTAATATTTTATTCCCCAATTGTAATATTTTTTTGACAATGTTATTAATGTACTGGCCCCACGTCAGTTTCCATGGATGAAGATGACACAAATTAGGTTTGTACACTACGCAGGCTATCCTAAATACAATAAAATTGATTTTTTTAACTTTAATTCAATTTTGACAGTTTTGAGTCCAATTATTTATAACCAACACAAATAATTGAATTTCTAATGATGCATCGGCTAGATGTGACACAAAACGCAAAATAGAGCGCGGTTGTTTGGTGGTTTTTTAACTCACTCTGACTGAACGACTAGGTCGGTATTATTACGGAACGAGACTCAAGCCTTAATCTCTACATAAAACTAGTTTTAAGTCGAGTATTAATTCTAGAACTGCGCTTGAGCAGAGATTTAACAAACTAAACTCAAACTCAGATCACGCTAATTTTGAAATAGTGTTTGAGTACTCGACTCAGATTAGCTTGTTTTATAACGATGCTTGACTGCGTAGGTTAGGTTTATGTTTTTATAAGTGTTGCCAGGGTTTTATTTCTATTATAATAGTTTGTAAATAATAATACCAAAGCATTTTGTGCGGAAATGCATATTTTTTTGTTTTTACATTTTGAAATTTTACTAAACCTAACCTCAAAAATGAGAAAGTCATCTAAGGGGGCGAGCGAAGAGAAAAGAATAGAGAAGAGAGGAAGGACTCACCCATCCCCCCTACAAAAGCTTAAAGGGGTATTAAGAAAGATATTTTCTGTTGTCTGTTAAATATAAGTATGAAAAATAGAAACCTATCACATCACTTGACAAACTTAAGGGGGGATGGGAGAGTCTCCCCTCTCTACTCTACTCTTTTCTCCTCGCTCGCTATTAAATGAGTTTTTTAATTTTTAATTCATTTTGAGGTTATATTTGGTAAAATTTCATAATTAATAAAAAAATCGAAATTGTTTTGATGACGGGCATGGGGCTCCCATAAAATTAGACCTTAACAAATGTAAATATGAGCCCAAATCAATGCTCAAGCGTGGTCTCGACCATATTTACGTAAACAGAGATCAAATTCTTTCTGAGCAGAGATTTTAGTTCTAAAATTAGTCGAGCATTACTCGAGTATCGTTTGAAAATTAGCATGATCTGAGTTGAGTTTAGTTTGTTGAATTGATGAGGTCGAGTTCATCATTCCGTTTTACGAAAAACTTACTGCAGTGACAAAACCTCAAATTATAATCTTCGCAATATCAAAATTCTAAGCACAGATACCTTATTTATAAAAATTAACGTGTAATTGGTTAATTCCACTCATAAAAATATATTATTTAAATCACATTGCGACGCAACATTTACTTTGCCTAATTATGCGTTAAATGAAACTCATTCTGCTAAAAACAAATTTCGTAATAGGAAACAGACTATAAACATAGATAGACGCAAATCTCAATTTAAGTAGAGATGCTGAGTCTCGACTCAAGCTTTGTTTTTGAATCAAAGCGGCTACGACACAACTCAACCACAATCTGCAGGCACAATTTGTTGTAGTCGCGGTTGGCTGTGCTCTACTCACGATCCAGCAGCGCTCACAATTTCATTCTGCGATTGTCAGCCACAAAGCGTGCACGTGTTCGTGCTACGAATAAAAGTATCGAAGATTAATTAGATAGGTACTTACCTTTTTTAATTCCCTATAAAAAGAGGTCCTCATATTATAAATTTTATTTCTTAAAATATCTATAGTTGCCTCTTGGTCTATTTCTTTGTAAATTTCCAACAGAATTATTAAGGATTCATGCCGCATTGGTTTGTTCATATAATTTTTATTTTTTTTGTCCCACAAATGGGGTAGATCCTTATAAATTTCAAATAATTGGGTCCACACCCTTTTTTCTTTATTCATTTTTAAAGTCTCACTAGCAATGTTATTACCTACCACAGAGACACAGTCTGAACAACAGCTGGAGCGCGACTGAAGCTCAAATTGCCACAATCGCACTACTCACGATTCAACACGCACACAATCTGCTGTGACAATTTGCAGGTTGCTAGCGCACGCAACACAACACACAGCAAGTTGGGCCACGCCCCCAATTCGCCTACTGACGATACAATCTGTCAACTCTCAGCAGATTGTGATGTGACAGCAAATTGGAAGAGAAATTGTGTCGTCGTGAGTAGCCACAGAGCATAGATATAGTATATGAAAGCAATACTATACGTAAGAAGAGACGGGACTTCATAGACCAAAAAAATCTACGAAATGTCAAATCAAACATACCTCGACGTAGCCAACATAACGAATGTAAAACAAAACAATGTTTTGCCAACCTACAGGAAAGAAATAGAGATGGGCGACCTTATAGTATTAAATTTTTTATCGATATCCATGAATGCACTGAACTGCGCTTTACTTAAGGAATAATTTTAAAATTTCTACTAATTGCAATTATAATAAAATATTAAATTAAATTAAAAGTAATTATTTAAAAAAAAATCTTTATTGTTCTCAATAAGTAATTATTTCGGCAGCTGATGGCGGCTGATGACCTGAAATAAAAATATATAAAAACATTTTTATAATTTGTTACAGTTTAATTTTAACATAACAGTCATCTAGCGCGTACATTCTTGCCCATCTTTACCCATTTCTTACACCTAAAATTAAAAGCATCGATATCGATATTTATATATGATGTAGTACCACTATTTTCCTGCAGATTATTTTTCTGACTAAAATTTTATTATTTCATTCAAATAACTACCAAAAATTGTAAACGAATGTTATATTGGTTAATGTATTACTCACCGAAGCTCATCTGAAGGAAATTTGGCCATAAAAAAACGTTTTGTATCGTCTTTTCGCGCCGATCACAAATTTCCCATTTTACATGCTTCATTGTGACTTACATGTACTGCACCTTAACTAGACTATTAACAAATTAAAACAAACTTTTAAATATCACAAAACTAGTATAAAACAAACTTTTAACTACCTACACAAATTAATTTTATTTGTTACAATACTTTAAATGTTGCCGCCGTGTTTCTCTGACAGATGACCTATCATCAAAGAACGAGAAAGAATGAGGAAGAGTGAGACAAATATAGTCGCCATCAAAATTCGTGTCCGTTTCATAGAATCTTTTTTTGTATGGAAGTTGCGACAGACTTGAGTAGCCGCTTACGCAACCTAGGTTTGGATTGGAACACAACCTTGCACTCAGAGTCTAGTATAATATACTATATCTATGAGTATAATAATGTACTCTATGCTCAGAGCGGAGCATAGGTTCGGAACGCAACCCTGCAATATTCAATTCAAATATATAATTATTCAATTCAATCAAAATAGATCATAAAAAGTGCATAAAAACAATATAAATAATGTCAGACAAAAAGAAGAAAGTATTTACACCTAAGGTAGGTAAAATATGTCTTGATAATGGTCTGGATATTACCTGTTTTGTTTTGCTATAATGATGCTTTTTTTGGTTATCCGCTATACAAATAATGTAGGAATAATGTAGGAGTATAAAACAATAATTCAGTGGGATTTTATTCAACTTTAAAATTTTAGTGGCTTTTGAATAGGAACTTTAGATAGTTATGTCGTGACACATAATGTTACCCATAGGAAACAATAACACCCCGGAGACCGGTGATCCTGAAATCTGACCGTGATGTGGCTAAAGAACAAGTTAAAGAGAAACAGGAGAAAGAGAAACCTCCTACAATAATATTGAAGACTCGGGAGCAGAGTGCTCCAAAAGAAGACCGGCCTGTGAGCCCGAAGACAATCAAAACAGCTGCATTAGACAGTGAAGGGATGCATCCATCTAAAATAGCGCAGAATGATAGTAAGGAAAAGAAAGGTAGGTGTAACTTCGGGCACGTAACTTGGCAGGACAAAGATGAGACAAAAGATGCACAGAAGCTACAAACACTAAACTTGGCGCATCTTTTGTCTCATCTTTGTCTTGCCAAGTTATATGCCGGCACCTATATTTGCTTGCAGGCGCTCAAGATAAAAGATTTTGTTTATTTTAAAGTTTAAATGATTATTTACCAATAAGTATGGGCACTTCGACATAAGCCATTTTGATGCTGTTGGGGCACAGGCCATCTTTATGGGTAAACAAGAAGGATGGGCCATAACCTACCATGTGTGCCCAATGCAGATTGGTGGGTGTTAACGACTGCGAATGCAGCCGGGACCAACAGCTTTATGTACCTTCCAAAACATGGCGGGACTTTAGAATATGGGCACTTATTATTATTTATGAATGGATTCTATTCTATCATACATAACTTTATTTTCATTTTTGTGTGAAACTGTGATCTCCCATATTTAAGAAAACAAATTCAAACCAACACTAAAGCTTTTTAATACATAGAAAGCTGTTTATGTAACTGGTTAAGACAGCATGTAATAAAAGCTTTACTTTAACAACTTAGTTTTACAACTTTCATTAGTATTCAAGTTTAGTATGGATGTAATTATCTAAATCTGCAGAGAGCAAGCAGAGTCCACCTTTGAAATTGATGTCGGAACCCATTAAGTTACTGGATGAAAACTTGGAGTTCAATAGTGCTGCTCTGGAGTTCCTAGATGACTCGAGCACTAACTATCTTGTTGTTGGTGTTATCGGTATGTACAGTGTCAAAATAATTTTAAGTGTTGAGCCACTTTCAGTTTTTGCAAATACAGAACTATGAACAAAAATAAGTTTTTAGCCTTTTTGTTCTCAAAATAATAAAAATACCACAGCGAAAAATCTTTATCATCAAAATTACAAGATCTGAATTTGCTGAACCATTTTTTTGCAGGTGTAAGTATTCGAAAAAGCATCTACTCCATTAACATTACAAATCTTTCGTTGAGCACTAGCAGCATTAATTTTTGTTCAGGGTTTGAATTCTTACCGAAAAAAAATAGCAAAATATTAATAAAAAATATGAAGTAGCAAGATAATTATCAATTTGTTTAAATTTTACCGCATATTACCAGAAAGTCAGCTGTCAAACAATATTTATATTTATTACTTATAAGTATTACATTCTCGTCTAAGTTTAGTATTGCAGGAAAAAAAAATAACACAAAATTCATGCTTCAAAAAGTCCGCGAACTAAAATATTATTTTAGCACTTGCGGCCGCCCGCGGTTTCACCCACGTGGTTCCCATTCCCGTAGGAATATCGGGATAAAAAGTATCCTATATTTTAATGAAATCTAAGCTATCTACTATCTTTGTGCCAAATTTCAACCAAATCCGTTCAGTAGTTTTTGCGTGATTAAGGAACAAACATCCAAACCCACAAACTTTCACATTTATAATGTAGGAAGTAGGATTACTCAAATTCTGGGTATAAAAAGCTCAACTGTTAAAACAGTACTTGTACCTATATACAAGTACAACTTATGAATAACTTTATAGCTTTAGTTCAAGACTATAGTTTTGTTGGCATTCAAAATAATATTTGTTTCATAATGAAATAATAATGTTATGTTACAGGAACACAAGGTGTAGGAAAATCAATGATCATGAATTTAATAGCTCAAAATCAACACAAACAAAATCTTTGCAGTCATATCTTACATTCACATGAAATTAATTCGGACAGTACATATGAACTAAATAAAATAGCTCCTTTGGAGAATCAAATTGAGGCATTGGATTTGATAGAAACAGCTGAGAAAAGCAGTGAAAAAACTGACATTGATTTTAAATTCAAAATGCAAGATATTGAGCAAATTGAGAGAGGAGTTCATTGCACAAAAGGTAAAAAGTTTTTATGTCCTTTTCTAACTTGCTTTTAAAAAGTATTTTGTGCTGAAATAGAAATGTATAAAATAGTGCACTTAGTATCATCTCAGATATTTACAAAGTGACATCATTTGTAACAAAATTTCAAATGATTGATGCGTGGATCAACATGAAAAAATATGTTTTAAAAGAAATGTACAGTACGAGGCAAACATCTTGACACTTTTTTAACGGAGTGGGTAGTTTGCGCATGTGTACTTGCGAGCGACCAATAGCGCGCGCCCCTCTCCCGCCGCTAGGGTTGCCAGATGTCCGGTTTTAGACCGGACAGCACGGTTTTTTGATCGGCTGTCCCGTCTAGAAAATTTTAGAAAACCGGACAATAGAAAGTCGCGTTTTTTTTAAATAGCCCCAACCTCACCTCACCTCGCTCAGCTTTCTCTGTTTGATCTGGTCAAAATGTTCGGTTTTTTTGTCTGGGCGATCTGGCAACCCTACCCGCCCCCCGCGTACCTCACCGCTACGCATACCCAAAATACGCGTTCTGCGCAATCCTGTTTGCCTCGTACCATAGTATTTTACTGAACATAATATTTGTTTACAAAAATGTAATGTAACTATTGGCTTACAAAATTATTTTGTAAACAAAAGTTATTTTATTCCAGGTGTAGACATGTATGTTACCACAGACCGGGTCATCCTTCTGGATTGTCAAGCGTTATTCTCTCCCTCCTTGATAGAAGAAACGAACAGCAATCCGGTCACAGCCAGGAGTTCTAATGTGGTGACCGTTGACTGTCTGCAAGTGGCTTCGTTCCTTATGGCCGTGTGCCATGTGCTTATAGCAGTGCAAGACTGGTTCACAGATTATAACTTTTTGAGGTAGGTAATAATTAATTTATGTTGAAAATAGCAATATTAAAGTATATGAACGAATATTTATAGGGATGTAAACTTCTGCAAAAGGTAAAGCCTACTTTTATGGAGCCAACATCCAACCTTAAATTCGAGACCTTAAAAGATTAAAATCGTTAAATGTCAAAATCGTGGTTCAATGTTGTTTGAATGGTAATGCTTTTTGACACTGTTCTTGTTTCTTAAACCCAAAATCGAAACACTATCCGTGTTATTACAAAAGATTTGACCCTGACCTAAGAAAAATTAAATTAGTTCCACTATCGGTCAAGAGATGGCGCTGAACTAATACTGCAAAAATAATTTTATTATTCTACTCTGCAGTGTATTTATTATAATGGTACGGAAACCCTCGGTGCGCGAGTCCGACTCGCTCTTGACCGGTTTTTTTTTAATAAGTTAGTGATGATGTTGAATAATTAATTGGTGCAGGTACATCCAGGCGGCGGAGATGCTGCGGCCGTGGCTGTGGGCGGGCGACGCGCCCGCGCCCGACCCGCACCCGCACCTGCTGCTGCTGCACAACAGGTGCGTGCCATACTTATACCATCATCATCATCATCATATCAGCCGCTCGACACCCACTGCTGGGCAAAGCTGGGCATTAACTCGTTAACCGTTAATTAACGAAGTTAAGAAATTGTTTAACGTTTTAACTTAAAAGTTAAGCCGAAAAAACGTTTTACTTAACTTCCGTTAAATTAAACTTCCGTTAAGTTAAAATTATAGGATCAGCCTGCCTAGCATGACCGAATTATATCGCGTGATATAGCATTTTATCGACACTCAACTGTCAAATTCTTTTGTCTTTTTGACAGTTGAACGTGATAAAACGCTATATCACGCGATATAAATCGGTCATGCTAGGCAGGCAGGCATACATAATTAAAAGCACTAAGTCACTGTTTAACAAGGATATAATTGAGTAACTAAAAGTAATACTCGCATTATCAAGGAAACAACATCTTAGACCTTATTAATCACTATAATATTCGATTTACTAAGATTTTACAAGAAAACATAATTAATCTTATTAATCACTATATTTTAACGTAACTTTTATAATCACTAACATTCTAAATTGTGTTATAAAACAACACATTAGACTGCATTATTCATAGTGAATAATGATTAATAATAAATTTTACATTAATTGCCAATAAACAAATCATAACAACGAACATTGCATAAAATGCCAATAAAACAACACATTCAATCAAACAAATGAACAGTGTTCTGAACAGAATAACATCTTAGACGATAAACTTCATTAATCAAGAATAACACCGGTATTTAATACTTATCTTATTATTCGGCGAGGCTCAAAATCAGAATGCCGCTGGTAGCATACCTGATGCCGTGATTTTTTAAAGATGGGGGGCAGAGGCGACAAGTCTTTAAAAAATAAAGCGCAGAATTTAATAAGAACTTGGTTCCATTCTAAATCCAAAGACTGTGTTACTGATGCAGTATTTCTGGGTGAACCGGTTTTTATAAAGTTGATTATAAAATATAACCGTCAAGTGCGGCATTTGAAAGACTTTTCTCAACAGGAAATGACATTACGATCCTCGCTCTCTGACGCCAATTTTAATATGCTGGCTGATGTTCTTAAAAGGGAACATGCACCTACCTAATCTAAATAATAATTCATAACTTTACTGTTGATTTAAGACTGGTATGATTTTATCAATTATCTAATAATTGCATTTTCAGTGACCTAACAAATAATATTTGTTCCTAAAATAGTAGATCTGTCACCTAAATTGAATCACCAACTAATAATTAAACACTTACCTAAATATTAATTAAGAATTACTTGGAAATTATATCAGTCATCAAATAATTATATTGGGTTTCAAAATAATAAAAGTGTCACTAAAACTGAATCACCAAACAGTATAAAAATGTTTACCTAAAAATAAATCTGGTGAAGGTCGCGGGAAGCCGCTGGATGCGGGCAGCGCAGGACCGATCGTCGTGGAGATCCTTAGGGGAGGCCTATACCCAGCAGTGGGTGTCGTGCGGCTGATATGATGATGATGATGAAAAATAAATGTTTTATTATTTTTTTATACATTTAACGCTTTAACGTTTAACGAAATTAACTTTTTTAGTAACGGATTAGCGATTAACGAAGTTAAATATTTGATTAACGGTGCCCAGCTTTGCTGCTGGGTATCGGCAGGCCTCCTTCACTCGCTCAAGGTCGCGCGTTTTTTTTTTTTTTAATTTGTGAGTAGAAAGAACAATGAAACTATCATGAGTATTTAATTTCAGATGCCAACTAGAAGACTTCACTCCAGAGGCTGTGAAAAACACGCAAGACTTATATAGGTAGGTAATCCTCAATAATTTACCTACTTGTAGCGTGCCTTCTAGTCATTTATTTATTCGAATTCGGAGTATTCGGATGCATGTGGACTATTTATACTGTAAATGAGCGAAGTTAAGGTCGGGTACTGATGTCCACTACGTCCATTTGGCATACTTCTAATGGAATTCTTCCAAATGACTGTACGTCCAAATTTAGTCAATCTTGGGTAGTACTCTTATTTGGAAGCATGTTAAATGGGCGTTTCGTCAATGGCGAGCTAGAGTTAAAATTTATAAGTATTTTTTCTTTTACACTTACGTTTCGGTTAAAAGTAGCTCCCATATTATATATTTTAGTTTAAGCACATGCTTGAGATTGAGAAATTATTTTCAAATCCTTAGGAAGGCGTTCCAGAAGTCAAATCTCCAGATGAACTCTGGAATGTACATGTACAGCGACTCGAACAAGAACGGCTTGAACGTGGACAGCGCGTGCCGCGGCCTCAGCGTGGCCGACTGCGGCCCGCCGCTCAACCTGTTCCTGCTGCCTGAAATATACCCTGATTTTGGTAAGCAACTGAAATGTATAAAAGTGCTTAGTGAGGAATTAAAGTGTATAAAAAAGGGTTAGTGACATTCAGAATAGTTTAAGTTTACACTAGTGACATTTAGAATAGTTAGTGTTTAGATAAGTGACATTCAGAATAGTTTGAGTTTAGGCTAGTGACATTCAGAATAGAGTTTACACTAGTGACATTTAGAATAGTTAGTGTTTAGATAAGTGACATTCAGAATAGTTTGAGTTTAGGCTAGTGACATTCAGAATAGTTTGTGTTTAGGCTAGTGACATTTAGAGTAGTTTGAGTCAGTGGCGGTACCTCCATACAAGCCCAAAAGCCCGGCTTGCCCTAACAATAACTTGCTAACACTACACCAATGAATCGTAATTAATTACAACACAATATTATTAACAAATGTTAATTTTCAATAATCAACAACCACAAATTCAATTTTTACAACAACTGATCGATAGACAAGTCGCTAAACTGCATTTCTTTTCTCAATAAACCCTCTACAATGCATTTATCTCCCTCGCACTCGTTGGCTTGCAACCGGGCTTTGCGATCTGTATATATCCGCTCTCTTCTAACATCAACAAAAGTGCTACCCGCATACATAGTACTGCTGTACGTATCTATAGATTCTATGAGAACTACACAATGCCGAGCGAAAGCCGGCTTGCAGTCCGAAGTTTGCTCCAGTTCGGTAGACTGCACAACGCGCTGGGAGTGTGAAGTTGTTTCAATCTGTGACGACAGCTGTTTTGAAACAACAAGTGTTTTGCCTAAAATAGTGTTTTTGTGTTAAAAATGAGTTTAAATTTCAGTTTAATGATTGATAATGGTTTTATGTGATGGATTAAAATGTTTATTCTCTGTGAAAGTGTCCACGAGTCGAGTCGATCCAAGAGAAATACAAAATAACTCTTTCCTTGCAGTCCGGTAATAAACCTTTTCATTTGAGTATTTTGCAAAGAAATATAATATTCTTCAATGTAAGTATCGTAATTTTGTAGTGGACTTGTTTACATTGTTGGTTGTTCTTATAAACATAAATAAGTAAGGTTAGTTTTGCGTCTTTCATTTGAACGACAATAATGTTTGTTTGGAATGCAGGAGATAGGATTGAAATTATCTAGCAAAAGCTCAGTGACGCTATTATTTTGTGAATTGATTTAGATATTTATTATGAGTGACACACGAGAAATTTAGTTTTGATTACACAATAATATAATTCGATAAAGTCACGCCATCTAGCATTTTGTGAATAATTAAAGTAAGCTTAAGGGGTGTGCTTTTGGTGATTTTTTGAGAGTTATCTATGAATTAGTCTAGATGGCGCTGGGGTGTGTCGCATCGATATTTTGGTAAAGATCATCGTATGAAAAAAAATATGCATTGTTTTTTTGCTTGAGCTGGTAAAAAAATTGCTTGATTTGAGGGTTCGGGCTTGCTCTACCCTGTAGGCCTGGGCACGCCACTGGTTTGAGTTTAGGTTAGTGACATCCAGAATACATAGTTTGGGTGATTAGTGACATTCATAATAGTTTGAGTTTAAGCTAGTGACGTTCAGAATATTTTGGGTTTAGAGACATTCAGCATAGTTAAAGTTTAGGCTTAGGCTTAGTTTACACTAGTGACATTTAGAATAGTTAGTGTGTTGATATGGAGCAGCAGGAGAAAAGAAAAGACTTGTAAAATATTAACTTTTAGTATTAAAAAATTCCAAGTTATAATTTGACAGTTCAGGAAGACATGAAAAGTCAAAGAGAAGGAAGTGATCAGTTTTAGTGTTGCAAGTGCAACCAGCAGTGTTGCCAGATCTTTAGATAATATAGCGTTGGATTTTTGATGTTTACCAACAGTCCTCCTCAAAAATACAAGTATTACAATAAATCGAACATAACATAAATTCAATACTTCTTATTATAATTAAATAATTTAACTCTTAATCATGTATGAAATAAAACACTTTTAACGGATACTAGCGCGGTTTTATTGAAAGTACTTTGGTAATTAGTTGGTATTTGGTTTGATTTTTGATTTTCCCGACGTTTCGGCACCTTTGCAGCTGCCGTGGTCACGGGGGACTGAAGCTACTTGTGAGCCTACCCTCAAGCGATGAATTTTTTAAAACGTTCAGAAATTAAAATTTATCAAATTTTTAATTAGTTTAAGTTTTGGTTTGGTTTTAATTTAATTTTATATGTTAAAAAGAGAATCTACTGAAACTACTACCATTTCAAAAAATTGGGAGGCCCCTCCAAGAAAGAAATGGCGAAAGAAAACTTGGAGAGGAAGGCCGACCTCCGTCTTTTATATTAATTAGTTTATTTGCAAAAGGAACTAACCGTATCATTAGATCTTACAGTGTGTGTTTGGGGCTTTAGCTTGTGAATGATGGGGTCCCAAGCTGGTGGAATTTTCCAACCATCATCTCTATTGAAATTAGGATATTTATTTATTTCGATAGCCTCGCGGAGCATTCTAGGAATGAATCTACGTTCCCTAGCAAGGATTTGGGGTTTGTCAAATCTAATATAATGGTTGGGCCCCTCAAAGGCGTGTTCACTCACTGCAGACTTGTTATCGCGCCTATGTTTCATGTCAGCTACATGTTCTTTAACGCGGGTCCCTATGCTTCTCTTTGTTTGCCCGATGTAGGAGAGCCCACAGTCACAATCTAGTTTGTAGACGCCTGCGGCTTGAAGGGGGATATTACACTTGACAGGTCGTAAGAATTGGTTGATCTTCTTCGGCGGCTTGAAGTAAGTTTTGATTGACGCTCGCTTCAGAATGTTTCCAATCTTGTCAGTGACACCCTTCAAGTATGGTAGGATGGCAGGTTGACGCTCTACTGTGGCTGGTTTGGTGCGTTTTCTGTGACGAAGGCGTGGTACTTGCAACTTGTTGTTACGTAGTACTTGCTTGACGTGCTGAAGCTCAGCAGTCAGGTGTTGTTTGTCACAGATGCCGCGGGCTCTCTGAAACAAAGAACAAAGAAACAAAGCGTCAACCTGCCATCCTACCATACTTGAAGGGTGTCACTGACAAGATTGGAAACATTCTGAAGCGAGCGTCAATCAAAACTTACTTCAAGCCGCCGAAGAAGATCAACCAATTCTTACGACCTGTCAAGTGTAATATCCCCCTTCAAGCCGCAGGCGTCTACAAACTAGATTGTGACTGTGGGCTCTCCTACATCGGGCAAACAAAGAGAAGCATAGGGACCCGCGTTAAAGAACATGTAGCTGACATGAAACATAGGCGCGATAACAAGTCTGCAGTGAGTGAACACGCCTTTGAGGGGCCCAACCATTATATTAGATTTGACAAACCCCAAATCCTTGCTAGGGAACGTAGATTCATTCCTAGAATGCTCCGCGAGGCTATCGAAATAAATAAATATCCTAATTTCAATAGAGATGATGGTTGGAAAATTCCACCAGCTTGGGACCCCATCATTCACAAGCTAAAGCCCCAAACACACACTGTAAGATCTAATGATACGGTTAGTTCCTTTTGCAAATAAACTAATTAATATAAAAGACGGAGGTCGGCCTTCCTCTCCAAGTTTTCTTTCGCCATTTCTTTCTTGGAGGGGCCTCCCAATTTTTTGAAATGGTAGTAGTTTCAGTAGATTCTCTTTTTAACATATAAAATTAAATTAAAACCAAACCAAAACTTAAACTAATTAAAAATTTGATAAATTTTAATTTCTGAACGTTTTAAAAAATTCATCGCTTGAGGGTAGGCTCACAAGTAGCTTCAGTCCCCCGTGACCACGGCAGCTGCAAAGGTGCCGAAACGTCGGGAAAATCAAAAATCAAACCAAATACCAACTAATTACCAAAGTACTTTCAATAAAACCGCGCTAGTATCCGTTAAAAGTGTTTTATTTCATGTCTAGTGAGCGCGTAAGCTTGAGAAGTGAATATCTTAATCATGTAGTTAACAATATTTTGAAAATACTTTTAAAATAATAAAACAAGTATTACACTTATAATAAACTTAAATTTTGTCTTAGATCCAAGAATTTCTTACAGGGTATCGCTTTTGTGAACAAGTCAGCTAGTTGGTTTCCTGTGGAAATAAATTCTAGTTTAATAATTTTGTTAGCGATTTGTTCCCTTATATAATGGTACTTAATATCGATGTGCTTGGATCGTTTATGATTTGTAGGGTTATTTGCAATGCAGATGCAACTATTGTTGTCTTCAAAAATGACTATGGGTTCATCGATTTGGATTGAAATACTACTTAATAAAGATTTCATCCAGACTGCTTCCCTAACAGCCTCAAATAAAGCGATGTATTCGGCCTCTGTAGAAGAGACGGCAACAGCATTTTGTTTTCGTGTATTCCACGAAATTGTACATTTATCAAATACCTTAAATAAGTATCCTGATGTACTTTTTCTGTCTGTTTCATCGCCTCCCCAGTCAGAATCTGCAAAACCAGTAATTAAATGTTTATAATCACATCTCTCATAAATTAGTTTAATGTCAATAGTACCTTTAATATATCTTAGTAGATGTTTGAGGCATTTCCACAGTTCCTCATTGTTTTTAACTTGATACCTGCTTAATATACTTATTGCAGCACAAATATCTGGTCGTGTACAAAGCATTGCATACATAAGACATCCTATCACATTTTTACAAGGTGCATCATAGTATGTATCAGAACTCAATGCAGAGTGGTTAAACTTACAAGGAAAAGGTGATTTGGATGGGTTACATTTATCCATAGAAAATTTTGTCAAAACATTTTGTAAATATAAAGACTGGTCCAATGATATTGTATTCTGTGTTCGTTCAATTTTTATACCTAGAAATAACTTTATTTCTTTTAAATCGGTCATATTGAACTTTTGCATTAAACAGTTTTTATAAAATTGTAATAAATCCAGATTTTTTGTGGAAATGACTAAATCATCTACATATAGGACAATATACACATTTTTATCTATATTTGATTTATCTAAAATGTATAAACAAGGATCTACTTCAGAATTTTTAAAACCCATTTCTTTAAGAACAATATCAAACCGTTCAAACCAACATCTGGAAGACTGTTTTAAACCATACAATGTTTTGTTCAGTTTACAAACATAATTATTTTTTGCTGAAATACCTTCAGGTACTTGCATGTAAATATTTTCCCTTAGAATACCATTAAGGAATGCAGTTTTTACGTCCATATGATGTAAATGCAAGTTAAATTGATTTGCTAAAGCTAAAATAAATCTAAATGTTGTTATTCGCGCGACTGGTGCGAAAGTTTCATCATAATCTTGTAAATATTGCTGAGAAAAACCCCGTGCAACTAAGCGGGCCTTATAACGCGTAGCTTCACCTAATTCATTCTTTTTTATTGTAAAAACCCATTTACAACTAATGACATTAACATTATTAGGCTTTTCAACAAGATTCCAGGTTTGGTTAATCCTAAGTGAATTAATCTCACTTTGTATAGCCTCCAACCATTTATCAGTATCATGCCTACCAAACACATCCTTGTAAGACAGTGGCAAAGGTTGTACAGTAAGAAGTGACAAATACAAATCAGGATCATTCATTTTTTTATAATTTTTAGGAGGTAGATTAAGAATTCTTTCACTACGTCTCTCATTGCAAGGTTGATTTTGTGTAGGAACATGATCTTTATCAGAATATTGATTTTGGTCTTCTATTAGTTTTGCTGAATCAAGGTCAGGCTTACTAATTTTTGCAGGTATTACTATGTTATCACTACTGCTACACGTTGGTCGTGATTGTTCAAAATTTGTTTCATCAAATAAAACATCACGAGCTATGAACAAATCATTATTGTCAACATTAAATAATTTGTAGCCATTTGAATCATAACCAACTAATATTGACTTAAAAGATTTTTCTTCAAATTTTGATTTTCGTATTTTATTATGAACGTAAGCAGTGCAACCAAAAACTTTTAAATGATTAATTTTTTGGCTTTTTGCCATGCCACATTTCATATGGTGTTTTATTTGTCAGTGCTTTAGTGGGTAGAATATTTGTTAAATATGTAGCCGTTAAAACAGCTTCACCCCAAAAGGTCTTACAAAGCTTCGCACTTGTAACCAATGTTCGAGCCATTTCAGTTAATGTACGATTCATTCGCTCTGACACACCATTTTGCTGTGGTGTATATGGTACCGTTAAGTGATACATAATACCTTTGCCAACACAATATTCCTTAAAATCATTTGAGAGGTACTCACGTCCATTGTCACAATATAAATTAACAACTTTAGAATTAAAAAAATTTTCACTCTTAGCTACAAAATCCTTAAAACATTTTAACACTTCTGACTTAGAATGCATCAAGTATGTAACAGTATAATGGGTATAATCGTCAATAAAAGTAACGAAATAATTTTTATCGTCGAAAGTTGATGGTGTAATGGGACCACAAACGTCAGAGTGAATAGTTAAAAGGGGTCTGTTATTTATTGCCTTTTTCTTTGAATTTGCAAAAGGTAAGCGAGACTGTTTGCCAAGAACACATGATTCACAAATATTATCACTGGGAACGATATCACTAATGACATTATTATCATCAATCAAACTTTTGAGAATGACAAATTTTTGCTTATTCAAGTGTCCTAAACGCTTGTGCCATAAATCATAAGATTTAGAATTACTGTGAGTCAAGTTTAACTTAGATGCAGAATTATTTACTTGAAAAAATAATTTAAACAAATTATTGTGTTTCATACCAGACATTAGGCATTTATCATTTTTTTGAATATGAACTTCATTATTTTGAAAAATAACTGACATACCAGCTTCTTGGATACGGCTTACCGATAATAAGTTGTATGGAACCTCAGGTGAATACAAAACATTTTCAATTGATCCCTGAAAACCTAAATTAGTAATAACATTTATGTTTCCTTTACCAAATGCAGGTATACTTGTACTATTTTTAGCTACTCCAATTTTCAATGGAGTCTGCAGTTCATTATATGACTCAAATAAATGTTTTGTATTTACAATGTGGTCTGTTGCTCCTGAATCTAAAAGGAAAAAAAAATCATTAGAATTTGAACTGGATGACTTACAATGTGAATTTGAAAACATAAAAGCGAAACCATCCTCATCATTTCCACGAGGTTGTACTGTATTTGCAGTATAGCTGCTACTGCCGCCAATATCTTTGGGCGCTTGTATTTTCTTAAAAAAGCGACAATCCTTTTTGATGTGGTTCCGACGACCACAGTGATCACAGTACAATCTTGAAATTTTATGCATTGTATTAGAAGTTTTATGTATTCCAGGAGTGAAACTTCTCTTCATTTGTTTTTTCTTGTCATTTCCATACTTATAATGAGTTTTTTTGATAGATGTATGTAAAATTTTAAGTCCTGTTGTTGTTTCCGTTTTAATTTTGACCTCCTGGTCTAAAAGACGTGTTTTCACAAAAGCTAGGTTCAATTGTTCTTCTCCAAGTGTTTCCAACGCAGTTATTACACCTTCATATGATGTGGGTAGGGTTAACAATAAATGGGAGATTTTATCCATTTCGTCCAATTTAGCTCCCGCCGAAATTAACTCGGACACAATATTGTCAAAATTAATAAAATGTTGGAATAAGGTAATATCTGGTTGTAATTTTAAATTGAGTAATTGCTTACGCAGTGCCAATTGTGTAGCCAAACTTCTCCTCTCGTAAATTTTATCTAAGTCGTCAAAAATACCTTTTGCTGTGGCAGATTCTTTTGCGAAGTTTAAAAATGCGTCACTTAGATATTCCACAATCGTACTTTTGGCGAGTAAGTTTTTCTTCAACCATTGTTGACCCGCTGGTTGGTTTACTGGTTCATCGACGACACTAAGGACTTGTAGTTCGTCCAAAAGTGACCGTACTCTAAATTTCCAGACGCTATAACGTTCGCCGTTAAATTGTTGTATGTTTCTTTTGCGCGACTCCAAAGATCGTGACGACTCCATCTTTGATGCTTTTAGCAAACAAAATTACAATTCCTTGTTTTAGACGAACTGAAAAGAAGATTCTTTATTTGCGTGACCTGGGCCCATAACCTGTTGATATGGAGCAGCAGGAGAAAAGAAAAGACTTGTAAAATATTAACTTTTAGTATTAAAAAATTCCAAGTTATAATTTGACAGTTCAGGAAGACATGAAAAGTCAAAGAGAAGGAAGTGATCAGTTTTAGTGTTGCAAGTGCAACCAGCAGTGTTGCCAGATCTTTAGATAATATAGCGTTGGATTTTTGATGTTTACCAACATAGTGTTTAGATTAGTGACATTCAGAATAGTTTGAGTTTAGGCTAGTGACATTTAGAGTAGTTTGAGTTTAGGTTAGTGACATCCAGAATACATAGTTTGGGTTTAGATTAGTGACATTCATAATAGTTTGAGTTTAAGCTAGTGACGTTCAGAATATTTTGGGTTTAGAGACATTCAGCATAGTTAAAGTTTAGGCTAGTGACATTCAGAATAGTTTATAAGTTGGAACCTACATTTTTTAAACATTGTATCCTTCGTTGTTGGCAAATGTTACTTTGGCTAGGCGGGCTGAACAGAATGAAGGCAATGACGAATCATCCCCAAAGGGAAAGGAGTTGAGGTGATACGATTTTCGTGTTTGCGTTTGTTGGTTTCATCTGCCGTAATAATTCCGTTGCGTATGTTTGCGTAGTATTTAAATTCAGATGTGTCATGGGTAATTGGAAAGCTCACGGGTAATTTTTTGTATCAGTTAAATCAGCCAATGAAAACAATAGGGATGATGACTAATGAATAAAATAACGAAATACTAATAAAAATCGTAAACATATTAAACTTTTAGAGTAGCTTGTATACCTCTTGGTTTTATATATTGCATATTATTTATTTTATGACCCTTCAAAGTTGGGTGGACAAGTCCATTTAAAAAGTATAGAATTTATTAAAATAAATGATACCTTTAATTAGTCCGTAAAATGTATAGCAAATTTGTCTAAGAAACTATTTTGATAAACACAATATTTAATATAGCTGCCGAACAAATTTCCTACGCGTTGCATACAAACTCTCAAGCGTGACGTCATCATTTAGTAGCCGTTAGTATGGAGCGTTTTTGTGCGAGTCCATTTGTGTGCATTTCACACTGTGATATCTCGGGCAGTTTTCATGCTAGCGAATTAATTCTTTTACCAATGTTTCTTTTTTGAGAGGTAATTTATGTAACATAAAATAAAAAAAGTTGTCATCATCCCTATTGTGTTATCGCAAAGAAAATCGCCTATGGCACTACCGGTTGTGCCAAATGAGTTGTGCCAGAACCAACGAAGGAATTTCGTAGTTAGTTTCGTATCTATACTTAATAAATACGAGTACCTAGATAGATCAAAACCGAATTATTTGATACTTTGCCTGACATAATTAAATATGTATACTTCACTGTTTTATTTTTACACAGTATACGCATTTAAACAGATTCTGGTTTATACGTGCGTCTGAATTAGTGTATCATAATTACGCGATTAAATTATTAATATAATGATAATAGCTTGTATGAGCTGCCGTTGCTATGCTAGTACTGTTAAGCATTTGACACTTATTTCAATGGTAAGTAAGGTAATTGCAACATTATCTGTTAAGGCGGTTGTATGACCGAAAGTGGGCGGTTGTATGACCGAAAGTGGCGCCCTCAGAGGTTTTTATTTAATAAGTTATTAATAGAAAAAGATTTTAATAATGTTTATCGTGGAGATTTTAGGGCCCATGGTCTAGTATTTTTAAGAAGGTATTACTACATGCCCTCGTAGTCATTCGTAGAAGTAGATAGCAAATGTGTCAAAAACGGCCACTTTTAGCAGTTTTGCTATCTACTTCTAGCAGTGACTACGAGGGAATGTAACGATACCGTCTAGTATACTAGACTGTGGGCCCTAAAATCTCCACGATAAACATTTTTAAAATTGTGTATTAGAATTATAATATTAAATATAATTCGCCGCGGCGCCACTTTCGCTCAGGGTACCACCTTAAATCAGAGTTTCAAATATAAACAAAAATATAGATTCACAAAAGCTATCCCATGTTGCGTTCATGAATGCGACAGACAGAGTAGAGGATGCCCTATGATGTAGAGGATGCCTGGACGCAGAGGAAACAGCCGCCCACGTGATCCTGGAGTGCGTGGGTTTGGCCGCACACCGGGCAGAAATCCTCAAAGACGTGAGGTCGGTCCTAGGAGCATGTGAACGCCCCAGGAGGCTTCTGCGCTTCTGGAAGGAGCTGGTATGGTTTGTCTAGCCATACCGTGTCTTTCGACAGCTAAAAGCGATAATTCGCTATATCGCAATTCGGTGGTCATGTTAGGGGGGCTGGGTTACCAAATAAAAAAGTGGGCAATGATAAAACATAAAACCTACCTCTAAAAAGCAAGAAATAATATTCGTAATAATAAAAATACGTCTATTGAAGTCGGATGGGGCTTTTAGAATAAAAAAAAGGAATCTGTACTCCAGCCCCACCCGACTTCAATAGACGTATTTTTATTATTACGAATATTATTTCTTGCTTATTAGAGGTAGGTTTTTTGAAGTCGGTTTTTTGTTTTTTTGAAACAATTTTTATTTTTTTTTTAATTTTAGTGTAGGTACCTTGTAGGTAAGGTATATTATAATATGTAGAAAAATCGGCTCAGCCAAACGTAAGATAATCGCGGACCTACAAAAAAATAATTATCTTATTCAGTTCATAAACAAAGAAGTAATACGACCATTATCATCGAGGTAATTCACACAAAATCATACTATTTTCGTGCTTTTTTCAAGATTACTTGAAAAGTACTGAACCGATTTCCAAATTTTAAAAAATGGGACCAACTTGGAAGTTTACCTAATGTAATAACGTTTGAATCATTTCAATCGGTTCAGCCGTCTTTGAGTAATCGGTGGACATACACAAAAAAAACAAATATACAGACGAACATAGAACATCCTCCTTTTTTGGAAGTCGGTTAAAAATGGTTCCATTATTTTACAGACAACCGAGAAATATACCGCGGCCATCCGCCATTCGAGCAGTTGGCGAAGCGTCTCCGTTGGATGACCCTCGGCGTCAACAGGCACCAGATCACGAGCGTCCCCAACCTGTCAGAAAAGGGCTGGTTCCAGTACTGCATCAAGGCTTGGGAGACCATACGAAAGTGTACCTTCTTCATGGAGTACGAGAGGTTCTTACCGTGAGCGTGTCGCTATACAAAAGAGGATTTGTCGTCTTGAGATAAGGACGCAGGTGTCTAATACCTGCGTCTTATCGCAATGATTAAAAACGATTACGAAGAAAGAATTTATTCAAACTGTACAATTTGGTGATCCAATAAAGTTATACAAGGAACAACGTAGTTTGGATATTATAATTACAATTTTGCTCAAATCCTACTTTTACGAAAATATGTATGTATTGATACATTTATTTATTTCGTAAGTACTACCACATGACATAATTGAAAAATTCTGATGTAGATATATTACAAACGGCGGCGTACATACAAAACATTAGTAAAAATTATACCACAATGGTACAAAACAAACCACATGTCATAATTACATAATTGAAAAATTTTGATGCAAGTATGTTACAAACGTACATACATAACATAAGTAAAAAGTATATCACATTGGTAAAAAACAAAATTAGGCTAAATAAATGAAAACATGATCTCAAATAAATAATGATTAGGTACATAATTACAAGTTCATTAGATATAACGTTAAAAATAATTTAATAAATCAGAAGTTATAACATTAAAATTATTTAAAAATAATAAAATTATCTAAGTACATAAAATTGAAATATAAGTAATATCACAAAATTGTCTATTGATACACACTTTCAATGAGAGGTTTCCGTCGCTGCTCGGGCGGTTTGTACGCATGTTGGTAAACGCTCGCCAGTCGCCAGTGTTCAGGGTAACCAGTCGCGTTAGCATCGCGCCAAATACTAAATGGTGGCGCTAGGGTAGGTATTGTATACGACTTTTTAGTGTACGGATGTCTCATCTTCGGGATCTTTACTCCTTTTGATTCTGACGAACTTACACTGTGGACGGCGTTAGGATTCCCAGCTTTAAAGGCAAATTTATAATCCTCCTTTGACTTCCTCTCTTGGGGAATCTTTTCATTGCAAGGCAGACAAGTCTTGTGACGGTTACCTGAAGCAGCCCTTTCTTTGGGAGATCTTTCTGTTATCTGTGATTCGTTTGGCGAACTCTGGTGCAGCTTACCCTGTGCTAGTGGAGTCTTTTCATACGATTCCAAACTATGTCGATTTCTGTTGATGTCGTATTTGTCGTCCTTATTTAATTTCGCATTCCAAGCATCTTTAATAGGTTCTAGTTTATCCGGTCTGTCACGACTAGACTTTCGACTTGTGTCGCTCGGCGTCCCGCAGCCGTGTATACCATCACATTCAAGTTTCTTTACAGAATGTGCTGAACTCTTTCTGCTAGAAGCTTTTGAACCTTTTTCATTAGGACTGTTATGTTGACGACAATATTGGACGTCGCAAGAATTTCTCCGTTTTTCCTTTGTCATATCTTTTTCAAAATACGGTACGGGATGACGGCCCATGTCTTCTACTATTTTATTTTGACTAAATATTGGATTAGAATGTCTAGTCGTCTCTTCTGCGGGTTCCTCTTTCGGCGTATGAACCATAGTGAACACAGCTGGTGCCTTTGAGCCGTTTGAACCGTCTATATGTTTGGGACGCCTCGGTTCTTGCTTGGGGTCATCAGGTCTAAAGTCCCAGCAGATAGCAAGATCCATTAGCGACAAAGCTTTTTTGTTTTGACCACCCAAATTAGGTCCAGATGACGATGGTCTTCTGTGGTCGTCTTTTTCGCCCTCTCCTTTTTTATTATCACACGTCTTTGGTCTGTGCACACGCATTTTGGTGCAGCACGTTGGTCCAGAAGCACCGTAACCTTTCCATCCAATAGCGTATGGCTTGACTACTATATCAGAGTCTCTGTGTTCAGCTATTTTTGTCAAATGTCTGTACCCTAATGTGTCTGGTAAAGGTTGGTGTTCCAAATTTCCTACGTGCATTTTCTTGGCAAAGTGAAAATTCTGAGAGACGTTAACGAATGGCAGTTTTGGAGTGTCACTTTTCTTGCATCTCATGTTATCTTGACCGTTTTCATTTTTCTTTGCGCTTTCTGCTACTTTCCTCCAGAACTTGTCGGCGTTGCTTTCTTGAGGCCCGTGTATTTGTTCGACGGCTTCTTTGACGAGTAGGTCGTGGCTGTCGTGTCTTTTATCAGGTTCTGTCAATGAACCAGGTACATACGGTCCGTGACCATCCTCATCAACTGGCTCTTTTTTAGGCTCTATTTGTAGAGGATTATCCTCCTTTTCATCACTTGGTCCTTCCTCGCATTTTTTTCTTTCAGTATCTTTAGTGTCAGTGTTATGTCGTATAGAATCTAAATCCTTAGTGTTCAGACATGGAAAGATTATCAAATTGAGCATATTGAAATATAATGCGGTTCACATTATAAGCTAATATTAACTAATGTGTTAAAGTGTCTTCTAACTAATTTAATTCATAGATAATCTTTATGTGCTTGTGGTTTTTGTGGTATGGACATTTGTTTGGCTGAAATGGAGAAAAATAATAATGATGAAGCGCAAAATAATCAGTATCTAAATAAATACAAGCTAAATAAAACAACATTATTGCAATCTCCCTATCTGGGTCGTCGTTTTATTTTGCAGTTGGGTGCATCACAGTACCTACGCCTCAATCCGATTGATAGCTTTACTACTTTATTGAAACTTGATGAAAACTGTTAAAAAGTTCGACTAGATAGTTCAATGACGTCTCCACTTCCACCCAGTTTTAGTCTGCGGCCGCCCGCGAATTCATCTGCGTGGACGGTTTTATTTGTATCCCTCAGGAACAGTACTTACCTTTTTACTGGACAAAAGGTACCGGCCTTTTCTGTACCATTGACAATGTGTAATGATTAAAAACGATTACGAAGAAATAATTTATTTCAAACTGTACAATTTGGTCATACAATAAAGTTATACAAGGGACAACATAGTTTGGTTATAATTATTTTTTGTCAAATCCTATTTATACGAAAATATGAACATCTGCATTGGAATATATCACAAAATTGATTATTGATACTTTCAATAAGAGTTTCGAGCAACGAAGGCCTTCATTCATGTTGGTAAACACTCGCCAGTCGACAATATTCAGGATAACCACTCGCGTTAGCATCGCGCCAAATACAAGGGTGGCGCTAGAGTAGGTATTGTATACGGCTGTTTAGTGTACGGATGTCTCATCTTCTGGATCTTCACTCCTTTTGAATCTGTCGAACTGACATTGTGGACGGCGTTAGGATTCCCAGTCTTGAAGGCAAAATAATCCTTTGACTTCCTCTCTTGGGGAATCTTTTCAGTGCAAGATAAACCAGTTTTGTGACAGTTACCCGAAGAACCCCTTTATTTGGCAGATCTTTCAGTTATCTGTGATGTGATTCGTTTGGCGAACTCTGGCGCAGCTTTACCTGTGCTAGGGATTTCAAACTCGATTTCTGCTGATGTCATATTCGTCGAAAAACAAGGGTGTTTTCGTAATCTAAGCATCATTGATAGGTTCCAATTATCCGGCCTGTCGTGACTACACTTTCGGCTTGTCGGTTGGTGACCCGCAGCCGTGTATACCGTCATATTCGACTTTCTTCACAGAATGTACAGAACTCTTCCTACTAGAAGCTTTCGAACCTTTTTCATTTAGACTGTTATTTTGAGGACAATATTAACTTTGTCACCAGAATTTCTCCGTTTGGTCTTTATCATATCTTTTTCAAAGTACGGTGCGAGATGACGGCCCATGTCTTCTACTACTCTATTTTGATTAAAAATTGGATATGAATGTCTAGTTGTCTCTTCTACAGGTTCCCTTTTGGAGTATAAACCATAGTGAACACAGCTGGTGCCTTAGAGCCGTTTGAACCGTCTATATGTTTGGGACGCCTCGGTTCTTGCTTGGGGTCTTTAGGTCTGAAGTCCCAGCAGATAGCAAGATCAATTAGCGACAATGCTTTTTTATTTTGATCGCCCAAATTGGGACCAGATATCGATGGTATTTTGTGGTCGTCCTTTTCGCCCTCTCCTTTTTTATTATCACACGTCTTTGGTCTGTGCACACGCATTTTAGTGCAGCACGTTGGTCCAGAAGCACCGTAACCTTTCCATCCAATAGCGTATGGCTTGACTACTATATCAGAGTTTCTGTGTTCAGCTATTTTTATCAAATGTCTGTGCCCTAATGTGTCTGGTAAAGGTTGGTGTTCCAAGTTTCTTACGTGCATTTTCTTAGCAAATTGAAAGTTCTGAGAGACGTTAACGTATGGCAGTTTTGGAGTGCCACTTTTCTTTGTTCTCATGTTGTCTTGATCGTTTTGATTTTTCTTTGCGCTTTCTGCTACTTTCCTCCAGAACGTGTCAGCGTTGCTTTCTTGAGGCTCGTTTATTTGTTCGACGGCTTCTTTGACGAGTAGGTCGTGGTTGTCTTGTCTTTTATCAGGTTCTGTCAATGACCCAGGTACATACGGTCCGTGACCATCCTCATCAACTGGCTCTTTTTTAGGCTCTATTTCTTGAGGATCAACCTAATTTCCAATGTTGGAAATCACTTGATCTTTCCTAGCATTCTTTTCTATCTTTAGTGTCAGTATTATATTGATTAGAATCTAGATCCTTAGTGTTCAGACATGGAAAGATTTTCAAATTGAATATATTGTAGTATAATGCGTTTTACTTTATCATAATAACTAAAATATTAACGTGCCTTGTAACTAATCTACAGAGAGAATAATTTTGTGCTTGGGCTTTTTGTGGGATGGACATTTATTTGGCTGAAATAGAAAAAAATATAATGAGCAAGCGCAAAATAATTGTTATCGAAATAAATATAAGCTACAGATACCTATAATAACATTATTGCGATCTATCTGGGTCGTCGTTATTTTTGTAGTTGTAAGTATGATGCCTCAATCTGATTGACAGTTTTTTTTTGCAGAACTTAATTTTTCCCAACTTTATTGAAACTGATGAAAACTCGAAATGCCGACTTTAAATTTTAATAGCATCTCCATTTCCACCCACAATAGTTTACTAGTGGCCGCCCGCGAATTCGTCTTCATGGACAGGTATTTTTATCCCTCGGGAGTCGAGAGCAGTAGGTTTTTTTTGGACGAAAGGTACCTACCGTCCTTTTCTTTACCCTTGACAATGTAATAGGTGTGCAATATTTCATGAAGATCGGTTGAGTACGTGAAAACGTGACAAACAAACTCACTTTTGGATTTACCTATAATTTTTATTTTATTTTTATTTTATTTATTTATAACACACATCTATCTTTACAGGTACGCCCAATGCGATAGAGTAGACAAAATATAATTTAAGAATACTTAACTAATATTATTGTTTTATGGACAAAATATTAATGATTATAAAAATAAATGCTACATTTTCTTAACTTTGACTGTAACACAGCACAAACAGAGTAACTCTTGTGAACTCGTCCAATGAGCAACAAAATACGTCAACAGTATTGGCAACAATATTTAATGTTCGCAATGCTCGAATAAGAGGTGCTTCTTTTAACAAGTTGGTGCGCCCGCGCGGTATAGCAAACAATGGCGGTCGCCGACGTCGCCACACATACCGGTCTGGCACAGAAATGCTTATCGCCTGCAGTACCACTTGGTTATATGTTTTACCCCGTATTAATTTAAATATATAGGTAGTCAAACCTAGCTCTCTCCTCACCTCAAGTTTATTGTATCCCACCATTCCTAGTACGAATAATGTGGGATACATCAACGGGTAGAGCGGATACACGCCATAAAGTTTGTGATAAAGGAATCTTGTATATTTATTCTGTATCCTCTCCATCATTAATTTATATTTTATTTCATTAGGACTCCAGACAAAAGCATTACTTTCAAGATGACTTTTTACTAGTGCTTCGTACAATGCACGTATGGCATTTGTATTTGTGAAGCCTTGAGACTGTCGCATAACGAACCCTAGATTTCGATAGGCCTTTTTGCAGACTTTTACTATATGGTCTCGAAACTTTAGATCTGCAGTGAAGTGGACCCCCAAATCCCTCACCTCTGTCACACGTTGCAAAGGAGCTCCGTAATATTATTAGTAAGTCGGATATTATGAATGAATATCTTGATTGAAACAGCTGTCAACCAAATTAAAGTCACTGGCTACCTACGTACGGGTATCTGCTGGTTTAATTAAAAAAAATGGACCAAATTGATATGAAGTCAACTGCCAAGTAATTTAAGTGGAAGTTATACAGAACCTGTGAAACTAGGCCTAATCAAACGAAGTTTGTAACGTAAGTAGTCTTTCAATCTTATTACAGTTTCTAAAAGATAAGTTGATGCATGTTGTTATGTCACCATTTGTAACCTTAACTTGGTAAACAACAAAGTAATACAAAAAATGCATTATGCGTAAGTAACGACATCAAACCTAACTTGATGGATGAGTGGATACCGTACCGACCAACCAAAACAAGTACAGACGAACGTCAAGATAAGAATGAGCATCGTTGTTTTGCTTTTCTTATGGACTCCCTAAACGATCAAAATTGCTTGTCAATCATTTACATTGCATTGCTTGTCAATCACATTTTGATCGTCTAGGAGCGATGCTTGACAAGCACCACAGAATAGATATATTACCGTGGCCAATTAAAAGTAGGCCACGCCCCCAAATGGTAAATGCAATGTAAATGATTGACATGCAATTTTGATCGTTTAGGGAGTCCATTAGAAATGATGACGTTGACATTTTAGTATTTCATCGCAGTAAAGTTGAAATTGTAGATTAATAAGTAGGTACTAGGTAGTATGCAAAATAATGTAGACGATTATTTCCGCTTTCCGATGCCCATTCTTTATCTTGAAGTACTGTAGAGTTTTTATTTTTTATTTATTATCGATTGTGTACCTACTTACTGCTAGGCTAGGTACCTACTAACTTTTCGCTTTGTACGTAGGTAGGGTACCTACATAAATGATACTTATATGTTCGAAATATATAGTGTAGGTAACACTATATATTTCGAACATATAAGTATCATTCATATAACATATAAGTTCATACAGTAACAAGCACAAGCAACACTTACTTACATGCAAATAAGTATACCTAAGTATAGGTAAGTATAGTTTCAAAACTAGGTGAATCACATGTGCACGACCGACAACACAAACTAACCTTTTCTAACGACTACGGCTGTACGACAAATTCCCGCCAAATTATGACACGTGTGGACGAATGACATGCAAGGCGAATATTTCTTCTTTAAAAAAACTTCACTTGCGAAGTTTTTGCTTAACAAAGGTTTAGGAACGTAAAGCTTGGCGAATATTTCTTTAAAAAAACCTTCACTCGCGAAGTTTTCTCAAGGCAAAGGTCCTACGAGCGTAAAGCTTCGCTTACTCTGAACGTCTGGGGGTCCAATGGTGGAGCGGATTCTTTCTTGGCTTTGCCGCGTTGGGCAGCACGCAGGCGCGCGGCCGCCGCCGCCTCCGCCGCGGCATTGGGCCTCTGCACGCGGAGATTCAGCCAATCTGGGAATCTGTGGTCGGGTGGCTCCTTGGCTAGCTCTTCAGCTGTAAAGTCACGTACCTAATTACTTAATTGGTTGTGATGATGTCCAATAAAATCGAGGTTATTTTACCCTCTACCTATTTTGGTGTTCATTTGTTTTTGATATACCTACCTAGTCGAAGAAAAAAAACTTGATTGATGAGCCGATTGAGGACTTAGGTAAGTATAATACCAGTACCAAGTATCTACCTACATAGGTACCTCTATCTAAGTACTTATAATAGATAAAGAGTATGCTGAGATAAAAAAAAATTACCTACCTAGCTGACCTTTTCTACGGCATATAAAAAAAAGGTATTACAGACCTACCAATTAGACGCAGTAAACTATTCCCTCGACCCTGATACTGATAAATCATTAGGTAATTCATTACCTACAACTGTGACGTAACGTGACATGCGAGGCATATTTCATTTAATGATAAATAACCACTTTCCGTATTTCGTCGAAGTTTATTACCTACATTGTTAAATAGTGATCAATCTTAACCCCGATATTGCGAATATCTAAGCGAATCCATCGCTAAGGCCGAATCTACCAGGGTCCAACAAATTGCCCCACGGCACGAAGGAGACATAAGCAGGAAGTATTTGTGCGTGTACGATGATGTTTTTACGATTTCGCCAAGGTTATTATGTCAACATTGCCAATTTCGGTTGTAAACGCTTGAGACGACAGTATCAATTCGATAATTTGATGAAAAAATATAAAAGCTTAAGTAGGCTTCGTATTTCTGCCTAGTCAAGATAAGAATCTCAATTGCCATAGGTAGTGGCCTTATCAAGATTTGTTGAGCTAGTTTGCCAAAACTTCTATTTTAACTGGTTTGGTTGTTGACATACGATACCTACCTATTATTAAGAGGGGAATCTAGGTAGTACCTATACCTGCCTTCCTACTTTATAATTATTTAAATACCTAGGTACCAGGTAGGTACCTTCTACGTTTTTCGTCTTTGTGGAGTCCTTTAGCGTCCATGTAAAGATAACGCAATGAAATTGTCATTTCCGGCATCCAGCCTCGAATTGTATGTACCTACTTACCTACCTACTTATGTTAGGAAAAATAAAAAAAAACAAGTCACATGGAAACGCTACATCTAATGGTGATAATTAGGTACCTACATTACACTGTCCACTTTTGCCTTTTTGCCAAAACAAAGTGAATCAATTTGGTTGAACCTAGAATTTTACCTTATGTCTGAATTACAGATATTTATTTTTATTTTATTTATTTTTTTATTTTTTTTTTATACTTATCACATATCTGTCCGTGGCATTATCCATATAAAGGCACAGTTACAAACAAAGAAACTTGCCAACTTTCCTGGTGATCTTCCTCGGAAGGTCCCAAGTGCCGGTGAAGTGGCCGAAGCACCGCGAACTGCCCCGAGGAGCGCCGGGCAGGAAGTGTCCGTTGTCGTCACAGATTGGCTTGGGGTCCGGCCGCATCTCCACCGGGCGCGCCCTCGCTGGCGCCCAACGTGGGACCTGCCAGTTGCCCAGCCGTTTCGGGGTTGATTCTTTGTTGAACTGTAAAAGAAATGGTTAGACTTATTTTTTTATAAAAGGTTGACTGTTTCCTTTTTTTTCGAAAATTGCAATAAACCAATAAGAAATAAAACACCTATGTAAGTATATTTTTGATCGCTAAACACATTCCTAATGTAAGTATTTTTTTCTCAAAATAGATGTACCTTCCATTAATAATTATGACGGGAATAAATAAGAGAGGCGTTACAATTTAGGCCGGCCACACACAGACGGAATCACGTTACGGAATTCCGTAATACGTGATTCCGAACGCAGCTAATCCATACAAATCTATGGGCTACACACATGCGTGATTTTTCCGTACGGAATCTTCATACATTATCGAAATTCCGTTCGGAATTCCGTAACGAGATTCCGTCTGTGTGTGGCCGGCCTTAGAGCGTCAAAAATTCATGAATCCTTCACCACTCGCGTTGATTACTACGCGGTCACGTGTCGCGGTCTGCCGCATGATTATTGTGGCTAAAAAATAATGTATAATGTTATTGTTTTTATAATCACTTCATCATCGTATTGCTGTCACACACGCGTTGCTAAAACTATTGTAAATAATTTGTTTTATAGATATTAATTTTTTGACCAATACCGATCTCATCCGATGATCTTGTTAAGTAGTATCCTAGTAGGTACAAGCTTTATCTTCAAAGATGATGTTGCAAATAATTTAAGAGTCACAAATCTTGGTGGTATAATAACATCTAAGTATGATTTGTTTATTAAATGTGATTAACAGCTCAAATAATAAAATTTTATCACTGATTTTTGAAACAATGTTGACATGGGCGTACCTAGGGGTGGGGGCAGGGAGGGGCAGCTGCCCCCCCTGGATTTTGTTTACCTCCAACTAACTATTTATTTATTTATTTAAACTTTATTGCATAAGAAAAATACAATTGGCGGACTTAATGCCTTAAGGCATTCTCTAACAGTCGACCGGAAAGGGTGTGTTAAAGAAAGAAATCGTGGCGGCAACTATCATTGTTATTAATAAAAGTTCTTATTTGCCATACAATAAATTTGCCCCCCCTGGGGGCGATACAATAGATTTGCCCACCCTGGCCCAGAACCTGGGTACGCACATGAATGTTGACTATCTTGGTAATATCGTTTATAATCTATCATTAATTTTAATGGATAGTAGCTTTGTTGAGCGATGTATCATGCATGCCCAGATAAGATAACTAAGAGACAGTTTTTTGGCAACAGTGATATTTTTAGGCCGTACTTTCTAAGATAAAAAGTACCATAGCCCATTTATCAATGACGTCGTAAAATTATTATTTGTCATCATGACTTTGGACAAAATAGCTAAGTTCATTATGATATGGCGACACGTAGAGAAATCCCTGACACCTACATTACAGTGAGGGAAAAATCCAACTGTAGCGACGACGCGAAATAAATTTTAAACGAGGCTTCGCTGGCCTTATGTAGGTGCCTACGAAAACTGGGCACTAACTTAAAGTTCATCGCTAAGTGACCAGTTTTCGTATACCTAGTTAGACCCACAAAACCTTTAGACCTAAGTAAGTACAAAACTTTTGTCGGAAAATACTCAACAAAAACCAAACACCTCTACTTAGTTCACGAAGTTACAGATAACATCACTGTACTTATTAACAACAAAAGGGGCACTATTTAGTATACCTACCTACATTCAGCAGGTGTCAAATCCCCTTCGAATAGAGGCGTCATAATAATACCATGACTACAAAGGGTTGCAAATTATTGTTTACCCCATACGTCACGTCACGCGCCCGCCTCTACCGTCCGTCGTTGCCCGCAATAACTCAGAATTATCTTGTCAGAAAGTGGATTGAAATTATTATAAGTGTGCTTATGGATTAATTTTTTAAGCATTGTTATAATAATACTTACAACTTTTTCAAATAATTCTTGTTAGGTAATTTAATTTGTTTTAGTTTAGAAATGAGATTGACAAATCTTTACCACCGATGGATAGAAAATAAGATCAATGCTATATTACCTATTTAGGCACCTATTTTTTCAATTTCGATGTTTCCTTATTCTGAAATTTCAACATCATACGTATGCAGTTTAGAACTTTGTCACTTTGTTGTAGTTGTCATTAATTGTCGTTGATTTCTGTTCAAAATGTTAATAGCTTTAGAATGACAAAGTTCTAAACTGTATACATAGATATTTATAGACGTGACTGCGTACTCGACTCTCACACACTCACACAATACGTCACCTAAAAATACTCATTGTCAAGGCATGGTTGACTACTGACTCATTGTCAAGGCAGGGTTACCATCTATTATGTTCTGTAGTTCCTATTATGGATATTGGATTTGGATAATTATACTGTCTTCGATTATCTTCTTTATTTTTCTGTCCACTCCATGGAAGATGGAAGTTCCCCATTCTTCAGCCCGAAAACAGCAATAATGTCGGAAAATCTAGGGTAAGTAAAGCGCAGAAGACTACTAACTTGAAATAGAATACCATGGCAAACCAACTCTAAGACAGCCGTTAGCTTGGAATGGCGACTGCGCACCAGACAACCTTGTTCCTCCAGCCCCTTTTCACCATCGGGGTACCAGATGCAGTTCACACACATAGTAGATACTCCAAGGGTCTGTACCATGCGCTTTGCCACATTTCTTATGCGAACTGCTAAAGAATGGAATGAGCTGCCTGCTCATGTGTTCCCCGATAGTTACAACCTTGGTCTATTCAAGGCAAGACTTATTAAACATTTCAAGCATGCTACACCTTAGACCACATCCTGTTTATGAAGCAAGATGGTGGTCAAATGCCTGACCAGTTACTAATAAAAAAGTCATGCTCATGGGAAGCCATTTGATGAGGACCGATCGTCATGGTCATCCTTGTACTTGTAGAAGACAGAGTTCCAAACTGAGAGATACTTTATCCCATAAAAATGTCTACGTTTACAGACAATCCTGCAGGGCTGCCCCTGACCTCGGACGTCGCTACATAGACTGTAGTGGTGGCTACAAAAGTCACCCAATTCTGAAACATGTTTGGGACCGATCGTCATGTTCATCCTTGTACTTGTAGAAGACAGAGTTCCAAACTGAGAGATAAGTACTTTATCCCTTAAAATGTCTGCGTTTACAGACAACCCTGCAGGGCTGCCCCTGACCTCGGACGTCGCTACATAGACTGCAGTGGTGGCTACAAAAGTCACCCAATTCTGAAACTTGTTTGTCATTCCGGAAGAAAGAATCGTTTGACGTTAATTTCAATGTCACCTAACTTTACTAGGTTACGCTAAGAATGGAATGGCATTGTTAAACTGTTCTGCATCATGGGCGTACCCAAGGTGTGGAAAGGTGGGACGCCTCCTGTCCCACCCTCCACCCTGACTTTAAGCTAGATATTTACAAAATTAATCATTTATTAATTTAATTCAAATTCAAAATTACCGCGTCGCAGAACCTTTTTGTAGTTATTACAATTTAAACGGTTTTCTTGGTAAAGCTGAACTGGGTATAATTATGTCGGAACAAAAATAGGGCACATAGCGAACTTGAGTAAATGGAGTTGGTTGCGTTAGTTAGCCTCAAGGGTCGGAAAATCGCGGCTCGGGAGCCGCATGTTGTTGTCTGCTTTCATTCGAACCCGGATTTTTTACATATATTGATTGTAATGATTTTGTCCAAACCATCATCGTCGCACGACCACTAACTGCGGCTTGTTGCGGCGGCGCGCACGAGCCCTCTTGTGTGTGTAGCATTTTACAAAACTAAGCTGGGCGGGGAAGAGTTCAAATTAATTTGGCACAAAATAAATTTGAAAACGAAATTTTAACCATGCCAGAATCCTTGCAGGTTATTATTTATCTAATGTTAGTCATTAAAACGCATTTTAAAAGGCAGAGCGGTAAAAGAATTAATCCGGTATATATAGGGAGTTTTAAACATTAACGAGAAAACGAGTGCCACTCGGTTTAATATATATTTGAAAGACTGACAACATCCGCTTTTCTCACAGCGACGACTGACGCCATACGCCTGTGATATCTCCAAATTAGACCAGCTTGGAGAAGACTGGCTACCCTCGAGCCGGCTGACCCCCTATATCCCCTCTACAGATGAGACGCATTGTCCTTGATTCGACGCATCTATATAAAATTGTTAATAGCAAAATTGATTGCACTACTCTTCTAGGCAAAATTAATTTAAAGGTTCCACGTCCATCCTCACGTTCCAAAAGTACATTTTACATTCCTCCATCACATACAAATTACACAAAAAATCATTTTTAAGGCGTTCACTTGATTTTTATAATAATAAATTGACCAATATCGATATTTTTTTCATAAGTTTACCAAAATATAAAAGACTATTCACGAGGCGTTATCACTTTAAACTTTATATATGTTGTTGTTACATAAGGCTAAAACTGTAATTTAAATTTAATTTATTATCAAACATCAAGTTGTAATGTCCAAATTAATTTCCTTATTGTAAGTCATTGTAAGTTACTGAACATTTCTTTGTTTCTTACGTACTCATTTATATAAAATCTTGTTTATAACATAATGGTACTGTGGGTCTATTTGTGTTTAATATTTGTTACTTTAATTGTTAAAGACTGTTTGTTACCTAAATAAATAAATTAATTAATTAAGTACGTGAAAATAATGTTTTAAACTAAAATATAAAACGGCCCAATCTAATACAATGTCTTCAGAAAACCATTAAACTAGTGGCTATGTAGAGCTGTAGATCTCGCGTTTGTGATATTCTTGAACATTTTTCGAAATGGCTGAAATATGATAACTTATTTCACATATATCTCCGGCCATTATGAAAAAATTCGAAAAACAAACTCCACAGAAAATTCCAAACTTATAGGTAAATATAGAACCTGCTCACAAAACACGAGAATTGTTTGAAAATGCGACATAGAGCACAACAGACGGTCAGCCGGACAGCAGCGGGACAGACAAGAAATGTATTTTCGCCCAAGCTGAACGGAGACTTTTCGCTCGTGCCTCGCCCTCGCTCGGTCAAAAAGGAAAAAATGACTTCCAAAAACACAAAATCATAAAATACATATCAAACTTGAACTGTTTTCGAACGTTTACAAACCTATAGGAACAATGTTTATTATTGCCCCCTCCTACACTTTTACAAACATTACCAAACATCGCTGTAGGGAGCACCTTGTCACACAAAACCACGTTAATTAGAGGCAAACATGAACATGAATGAGTCAAAGGCAGAAACACTGAAATCACACGTCGATAATGCTGTACAAGATTGCTGTATTAATTTCCATCTATTAAAGTTGTGACTACTTACATTTAGCTTTATTTGACTATGGAGATTCTTGAAATACTTACCTATACCTTTGCCGAAAAAATATTTTAACATTTCTCAAGCTAAGATACAATAACAAAACAAATTGAAGTAGGTAGGTAGGTATTCCAAAACAAAACGTAATTAAATACTAGAGCGGTGTAATTGAAAGTACTTTGGTAATTAGTTGGTATTTGGTTTGAAAAAACAAAAAAAACTAATTACCAAAGTACCTACTTTCAATAAAACCGCGCTAGTATCCGTTATAAAGTGATTTATTTCATGTTCAGTGATCGCTTAAGCTTGAGAAGTAAAAACGTAATTAATAACATCTATCAATTTCCAAACGAATAAAAAGTTTTACAAAAAAAAAAACACATTACGAACAGCTTAGTTTAGTTTTTTAACAATAATAGAAAACAATTCAGAGGATTCCCAAGAGCTATTAGTTGCACACCAGTAAAGCGAGTGTCAAACACGGATTAACACTGCACACAATGCCGTAAAAAATAGTATTTGCACCCAACATCTCACCCCATGAAATCAACCCATATCACAAAAAAAACAAAAAATACAAGCAAATACGAACCTTAAGTTACATGGTCTTATAGTTGATATAAAAAACAAATCAAATATTAAAGGATGTTTACGATATAATTGGATGTAAGTAAGTTGGATTAAAGGACTTACAATTTGTATGTAAGTAAAAAACTGGGGGACAATAATGGGCGATGCAGGTGCGGCAATGCCGGAGATGTATGGTGTCGGGATTAGATTGACTAGACAAGGGGATAAATTAACCGTGTAAATTAAAAAAGTTTTCATGAAAATTCTGTGAAAAAAACTAGGAAAATTCTTGGATTCACTATTCTATTAATTGTTTTTTAGTTCGTACTGTATAGCAGTTTTATTGTTCTGTATGTTACCAACTGTGGTAAATACTCGTAATTATTATAGGTAGTAAGGTAATATTTACGCCTTAGGGGGCCTACATTATACCACCTACGAATACCAGGCAGTGGCTAATAATGATACCTAATGATAATGATGATGAATAAATACTGTACAAAATTGCAATACAATCTCGAGTCGGTAATGTAAAAACTGCTTTTAGAGGTATAGGTACAATGCGATTAATTTAACTATGTACAACAGAAGTGACCAACTTCAGCGCTTGCGGTACAAAACGACGTAAGTAACTGTAAAATTTACTCTTTGTCATTACATTCTCGAGTGAAGTCAAAAAATCAAAATCAAATCAAAATCAAAAAATCATTTATTCAGTCTAGGCTGTTACAAGCACTTGTGAATGTCAAAGAAGCTACGCCATCGGTTCGCAAACCCTGAGCGGGAGACCTTGTAACGAGAAGAACCGGCAAGAAACTCGTCAAGGGCTGCTTTTTTCTCCCTGTATATTTCATACAGAGTCGTCAACATTGAAAAATGAGCTCCACATTTAAAGTGAGGTCATTTTCCATCACAATAATTAACAAAAGTTTGTACACAATGGGTAGGTAGGTTGAAATTAAATACCTACTACATATCGGATAGGTAATTGTGAGAGTAAATAACTTTCAACTAGTTGAGAAATCAGTAATCACTATGTCTGCTACTCGAAAGTGCACCTAAGTAGGCAAAATTTACCAAAAAATACTTGAGACAAGACATAAAAAATAACAATAAAAATAAAAAACGCAATTCTTACAATTCAATATGCGTTAAGATAGGTACTCAGAAGCAGACCCATTCCCACTGGCAGCACCCGTTCACGAGCATGACGCGTGGACCAGCCATCGCTTCGCTCAACCATATTTGAGGGAACGTAACGACCCGCCCCACACGACACCACCGCAGAAATGATTAAAGAGAGCATGAAGTTGCAGTGGATCACTGTCTATAGTCGATTTAATCACATCGTAAGTGCATTATTTACTGCTACCACAGACCAAACATGGCTGCAACTCAAAAGTTTAAACAACTGGAAAAAAACATGGAAGCTCCACATTCTATTAGGTAAAATCTGGTAACGTAAATTCATAACAAGGGGGCAATGACATCTATGTTGTTTTGCAAGAGGGGGCTATCAATTCAATGAAATTGATCATTTTCCCCAAAGGGACATGCGGCAAGAAATAGTCTAGGCTAAGCTATCTTTCCAGCCCACCTGCCGTGCGTAGAGACTGACGGAAACCTGAGGACCTGGGAGGACCCACAGGAAATGCTATCATCCTGCAATGGATTACTTATGGATTTATGTTATGATACCGGTGAGGAAATTATGGATTCATAAAACCTCTGAATCCATATATCTTGGATATGGATATCTTTGTCTGAATCTGATCCACCCCTATAATTTTTCAGGATAGCTAAAAACTTTAACTACTTACATCATTATAGAGATAAAAAGCTGTAAGTAGGTAGGTACTAACTTGTCCACTGTCGAAATTGAACGCCATCGCGCACCGCAACTTTAATAATTAAAAACCACAAAAAATTCAACCAGCAAAAAATCACCACCCTATTTTGATAACTAAAAGTCACACTACAGAATGTCAAAACACACTTGTCAAGTCACATTTATTTTAAACACCAAACGGAATCTGAAAATAGTCCGTAACTGAAAAAAGTCCGTATACTTTTGTTTATGGTGACTTGCCGGCCGGCAAGTGCGTGAAAATTGTGAAAACGCGACAGCTTATTGGCCTAACTAAATAGTCGTCGTGGCAACAACGCTTTCCCGGATCCCGTAAATTTTCCTATTGCCTATTGCCTACGTTGCGCAGTCGGGAACGTAGGGTCATTGACATTATTTACGGGTTATTACGGTTATTACGCACCACGAACAATTTTACACACGTTTGTTCCATAAGTTGATTCGAAATAAGTAATAGTTATGAAAAATTTCATAAAGTAACATAGTAATCGAAGTTTTAACGCTTTCAGTAGGCCATTTTTCTACATGATAAAAAACGGACCGTGAACTTACAACATTTTGTATAAGTTCTTCACAGCTACATTTGTTTGTTGAATTACAGGCTAAAATATTCTTGCTAAATAGGTAACGGTTTTCCAGAACGAAAAAAGTCACGAAAAAAATTCATTCGGCCTAAAACAACCACTAATCAAAGATAATAAATGCTCAGGTGCAATATCCAATAAGTACTTAGATAGTAAAATATCAGTAATTATCATGATAAATAATGATACACACATGCTGAGTCGTATATGGTTGTAATATAACCACATACAACTCAGCGTGTGTGTGAGGTGAAATTAGATAAACAATAATCGTAGAACGATTTAATCAAAGGTTTTCCCTAAACAAATCCGTAGTTACAGCAGTTTTGGATTTTCAAATTAGCCTAATAAAAATGTTTTCCAATCCATGATGATACCTAGTAATTTCCTAGCTCGTTTTCTCTTAGTTCCTCATTAGGAAAGGTACCTATTGGATATTTTCGAGTACTTAGATGAGGTAACAAATAAAAACTAGCTTATAAAAAAAAGTATTAGACTTCGTGATGAGTAATTTTGCTTTAGAAAAATCTTTACCAAAGATTTAACAAATACGAATCATGATTCATGACTGCAAACCAAAAAACTTAGCTAATGAATTTAAAGTAAGAAAATGGATGACAGCAGTTCTATAGTTAATGCAAAACTGTCATTTTGTGCAGGCAGCATTAATAGCAGTAAAGGGGAACCTTCTATCACGTTGCGTGTCCGCTTGCGATGTCGCAGCAAGACCATAAGACGAAACGCGTGGCCAGGGACGGCTCAGCCAGGAAGGATACAGAAAATAATATCTTGCCGGTTCTTCTCGTAAGGTCTCCCGCTTCGGGCTTGCGAACCGATGATGGTGTAGCTTGTAAAGCGCTTCGATAACGATAATTTGCGATTGACAATTTTTACGTAATTGACGCTCGTTAATGCGAAAATTGATCGCTTACACGGCGATTGTCAATCTGAATTACCAGCGGCCTTTTTTTTATTTGATTGATTGATTGAATAAGTTAGAACTTCCATAAAACAGACGATAGGTTTTATACGGGACCCTGAGAAACAGTCCCTTATAGTAGCCCTCTACTAAAGCTTTTGTTTTATTTTTTAAGTCTATGTAGGTAGGTATATCCCCTTCATTCAGCCCTGCACGACAAAATTAGCGTTTGCCGTGACCTTCATAGTATCATGCCATTGTATTTGTGTATAACTGCTTATTACATTAATATCAGATTGCGAAACGTAGTATAATGTCGTTCAGGGCAAGTCGCAGCCCGGTACATGAATCTTAGCATAAATTATTGTGAACCAGTAATAGTAGAGCACTGATTTAAATTTGAGTGAGCTCAATTTATTGGCTCAGAGCAATCTAGGCATTACCGTGCAGTCAGGCAATGGGAGTAAAACAGAATTTTATTACGTATTTAAAGATTATAAAATATGACTATTGTAGAAGTAGGTAGGTACACCTAGAAAGAAAATTAAATGTCTTCGATTTAAAAGTTACATAAGAACTTTATTTACATAAGAAATTTATGGTACTTACCGAATTCGTAAAAGCATCTAATTCTACACTGAATTCTAAAAAAGCAAACTGAAACTTCATCAAATGTATGGCTTTGCTTTGACATTTCAAATCAGATTTGTATGTAGATTAGACTGTTAGCACAGAATTAGTGTAGTACTGACTGACTGTTAGAAAAAACTTTTTTAGTTTTTACTGTGAATTTTTTCACAGTGGCTCGATACCATAGTGTACCAAGTCATCGAATATTTTAATTTTTGAGATTCCAATAGTAATAAAACCTCCCATCCCGTAAAGTTGGGTACAGGTGTCCACCAGGATGGGTTCAGGGAGAGCCCGACTCCCAATTACTGGGCGCACCTGATCCCGGGGCGGGCTGTTCGGGATTGGCCGGGCATATGGGCGGGGCGGCAGATACAGGATGTGGAGATGAGGGTGATGTCATGTTTTTTTTAAAAATAAACATATTTTTGAACATTTGATTGATTGATTGATAAGTTTGTTTATGACAACTGAAATTAAATGGATAATCTTTAATTTTAATTTTGATGATAAAATTATTGTTGTTGTTAATCCTAACTTAATATTATAAATAGGTACGAAAGTGAGTTCGTTTGTTTGTTACGCTCACTATTCCTGAGGAATATAAAAATATAAATAACTGACCACGCAGCGGACGAAGTCGCGAACGGTCGCTAGTTCTTTTTATAAAATAATTATTCTACTTATTCCGTTATGTTTTCTAATTTTGTTAATAGAATTAACCCTACAAAGTTAAATTAGTACCTTACTGCAAGTTCTATGCGAGTAAACAGAGCATTCCCAATTTAGCCGGGTAATACAGTTATTTTTTTTTGACAACAAAGAGGTTTTATGCTGCTGAAAATTCATATACATTTTTGGAATAAATAAATGTGTAAGTCCTTAATTAAGTCAAATAAATATATAATTATTATCAAATTATTCATGATTCACAATATTTTGTTATAAAATATTAAAATATTTGCATTTAATTTTGTCACTTAAAATTATAATTTTGAAGTATTAGTAGTAGGCTGTATGCTCCTCACCCCTTTGTTCGCAAAAAATTCTTGCGTTGGCCTGTGAAAAAAAAACAATTTTTTTTTTCCCATAATTATCATATTTTGTTTTTGCCATATTTGTTGCTGTGTGATAAATTACTTTGTTTTTTCCTCGCAAATGTGTTGAAAAACGTCGTATGAAACTCGTGAGCTCTTGCTTATTGCACACTCGGCTGAGTTACGCCCTCGCCTGCGGCTCGGGCTGCAACCCAGAGCCTTGTGTGCAATGAGCAACCTAAGCTAACTTGTCTCATAATATACTATTGTCTTACATCCAAGTGTGTAGTGTTAATGTAAAATGTTCAAGACCATCATTGGGTCCAAACCAAAACAATAAGCTATCAGGAAAAAAAAACACATTCATGATAAAATAATGACAGTAAATAAAATTGCTCAGCAACGGAAATTATTTATCGCTTAGATAAACACCTGCTAGACATACAGTCATTGCTCCGGACTTTATCACCTTAGAAAAAAGGTAAATACTTTTACGATAAAGCATCGATACTCTACTCTATGCAAAGTTTTACTCCCAAATAAGCATAGAAACATGATGGAAACTAAGTATACATAGAAGAAGAAAAAAAGTAATATGTTCTTCTCCTAACATGAAATATTCTTACTTAACTTTCAATTTTTACTGCTTTTAATCTACGAGTATAAAATTTAAAAATAAAAGGCATAAGTAAGTACATTCCTTCGCCAAGTTAATTATTCGTTGCATAGGTAGGTACGTAAATATTAAAGAAAAAACCAAATAAACTTTCTTCTTCAAATCTTCATAGAACACTATTCGCATTCATCCTGTAAAGCAAAGTACGTGTCAAAATAAGCACCGCCCTCCGAGAGGGACGGACCAACCCTCCGGGCGGACATGAGCGAGAGAGGGATGCTGGGACCCTCAGTATCACACTGAGGCCGATGATCACCATATCACCATAGTACTGGTTAAAGAGTATTTTAGATAAGATCTAGAGTTACTTTAGTGGTGCTATGTGAAGTGCAGAAAAATCTGGAGATTTTTGGAGGAAACCTTCACAAAGGTGAGTGAGCATTTGAGTTTTTTTATATTTAGGGAATAATTTTTCAGCAGTACTTTTTAGACGTTTTGAAAGATCTAGTTTTTCAACTTAAAAATAATTATCTAAATCTGTTAATAAACAAAGAGGTACCTATGTCTGAAAATCCGTAAAAACATAATGGCATACTAAATTCCTATAATTGATATTTTTCAGGATTATGAAAAAACTACTAGCCAGTTCTCTGTAAAAAAAATATGGGACCACACCGGAACTTGTTCTTTGAGATAAAAAAAGAATTGTATAAATCGGTTACTGGCGAAGTTATGTTAAAACATACTTACATAAAAAACCGTCGACTTGATAACCTCCTCCTTTTTTGAAGTCGGTTAAAAAATAAGTTATGTTCGATATCCTGTTCCCGACTTATTGTTGCAAATAAACACTAATTAGTGTAGATTAGTGCAGATATTAATATCCCCACTACTAGGTATTCCATGAGATTTATTTATATCTAAAAATTAATTATTTATTAGCGTTATTTTTTTATTATACTTTTTGGATTATCTTGCGTGTCAATAAAAAAGAATTTGCAATCAAATTGTAATTTTGGAAAGCAAGTGTATATCCGCGCTTTCAGCAGGCTAATTTCAGCTCACTAACGAACTCACTAAGATGAGAAAATGATTAATTTGAGATAGGAATCCATTTTAAAATTTTACTTTCAAAATCTTTTTATTATTGAATTCTTATTAAACTTTGTTATTTACGTATATGTATACTTACCTATATTGACAGATATTGGTAAATTTTTAAACCCACATACTTTTGGAGATAAAACTCGACCGAATTCCCATAAATAATGGTGAAAGTTAATAAATATTTTAGTACATGACATCACTCACTTTTCTTATGTGTAATTGTTTTGTGTGTTATCCGGAATTTTGTAACTATAATTTCATCAGCTAGAAGCTTTTAGTACCTAAACCAAAATGTCACAGCAAAGCTCTGAGCTAAAGGACATTTTGATTCTTTTTGATGAATGACCAAAACCAAAAATTACTATGCACCTCACACAGACTTCAAAGACGTCCACAACACTTGCCAAGAATAAACAGAAGGCAAACCTCCTCGTTTTGGTTCCGCAAATCTAATAAAATGGCCTCAAACTAAAGGGGTACCTAATATATTAATAATACAACACGCTTTCACACCTCTAAAGCGGAGTCTTTAGGGGATAATAAATCCGTATTTATTCTTTTTATATCACCCCAGCGACCCCCATAATCGAATCACGCTCGTAACCGTATCGAATCGATTCGGTGCTCGGTATTCGATAGTTCGCACTACTTCGCACACCCTTGATGCAGCGCAATTTGTTGATATCGCTTTTCAAATCATTAATTTTGCAACTTATTGTCCGTTTTATTGCTTATTGTTTAACGTAGTAATAAATAAGTACAACTTTATCAAATCATATCCATAATTGAGAACTTAATAAATAAAATAAATAAAAAAAAATAAAAAACCCGCCTGCATAAAAAGACAAGTCGACTAAAAAGATGGAAACAAGATTAAATAAATATTAAAGGCAACATGTCATAATAACATGCAGTCGGAGGCATGCATAAAGAAAGTGACATTATGAATGATTGAATAATATGCCTCCGACTGCATGTTATTATGACATGTTGCCTTTAATATTTATTTAATCTTGTTTCCATCTTTTCAGTCGACTTGTCTTTTTATGCAGGCGGGTTTTTTATTTTTTTTTATTTATCTCTTTTTAGTTATTATATATTACGGTCATGTTATACCTTTTTGAAATCCTTATAATAAGCCCTTTAATTTGACACCCATATTGCAGTAATCTAAAAAAACAAATTTTGTTCACTACGTATAATAGCATCGTACAGCCGCCATGTTGTTTTTTTTATAACGCCACCTTCTTAAGAACAATTGAAGAGTCACTAAGTTTATTATTACAATTTCGATGATAACATTATTAAGAATAGTAGATTATACAACAAGTGAAAAAAGAGGGAATTTAGTTCGAGGGACTAGTTGGATCCCGAGAGCAGCGAAGGATACAAAGGACCGAGATGAAATTTTTTTTTCACGAGTCGTGTAGGTACTCTACTTTTTACCATTGACTGCGAGAAAACAAATAGCAGTAGGTACCTATAATAATAGTAATAATAGTTATCACATTTTGATTATTTAGGTAGGTAATCAGTAATATTTAAACATTAGAAAATAGTGAAACTAGAAGTTTTCCAATGACATAAAACAACCACGCTAAGAAGGAAATTACATGATCAGTTTGGCATCAGTCAATTTCATCAGTTTGTATAGACTTTGAATTTTTACTGACTGAAGATCGTACCAGACTGATGGAATGGACTGATGCAAGACTGAACATCTAATCTCCCTCTAATATATAGAAAAGAATTCAAAGATGAGACACTAAAAAGGACCTAATTAATTTGGCGGGATATTTTTTAGAAAAGAACCCAGAGATAAGACACTAAAAAGAACCTAAATAATATTGGCGGGATATTTTTTTTTTAATTTATTTGTATGGCTATGGCTTTATCTATGGAATAGCTCCATACTTTCAGCACGTTTTGTTTTTTTTCTACATAATTCATACGATGCGCGCTTGTTCCAAATTCAAAATATTTTTATTCACTCGGTGAATAAAACAGCGTTTTATTCACTCTTATCGTTGAATTAAACGCACTTTTTTGAGTGGCGATGGTAAAAAACTTATTTCATAGTCTGAGATGAGAAAAGCCCTAAAAAGTCTTTAAAAATCATACTTACCAACCTACTATTGCTATCATGTTTTTTCTTCTAGATACACCATGAAGAGTTGGCTAGAAGCAGGCGGCATGGACGAAAGTATGCAGTGCATGCTGGCGGAGCCTCGAGAGGCGCTTCTGCCTATCACGGGCAGGGAAAACTTGGCGCCTAGGAAGAGGTGGGTGGTGGTTAGCCGTTACAATAAAGACAGACAGACGGACACAAAATTATCTGTGGTCGGTACTTAAGAGACTGTAGTCGTGAAATGTGATCTTAAAAATATGACTCGCTTAGTTCTTATAGTTGACAAATTATCACATTCAAAGACAATGTTGTTTATTATAAACATAATATAAAAAATACTCGATAAAATAGAAATAACTGTAGTTATAGATTGCAAGATAGCAAAAGACCTAAACAATAACGTCGCGCCGTTAACTAATATGATTATATTGTACGAGGTCTTTTATACTTCTTAACATTTCGTTTACACGCTGAAAGAAGAACATAGCCTCTGGTGAATTCACACAAGTATATTTTCGATATGGAGGACCTTCAATACATAGTGAGTAACTTATATTTTTTATTCTCCACAGAGACCGCACCTTGGAATCCTGCGCTCTTTCAGAAGAAGCGTATCTCTCAAGCGGTGCCGGGTCGCCTTGCGCAGGACTATCCAGAGAGGAGCGCAGGCGCAGGCGGCGAGCGACCCTCAAGTACCGCACCGCACACGCCACCAGGGAGAGAATCAGGGTGGAAGCATTCAATGCTGCCTTTGCAGCTCTAAGAAGACTACTTCCCACTCTACCTCCGGATAAGAAACTGTCAAAAATTGAAATACTTAGACTGGCGATTTGTTATATCGCGTATTTGAACCATGTGTTAGATGCTTAGTCGTAAAATGTGTAGTTTCATCAAGAGTTTCTTTTTCACAGCGTTGTTTTATCTGTATTTCCCAACGAAAGAAGTTTATATGAAGAACGAACAAAGCACTCCAGGATTATGCTCCCTATCAGAAGAAGCGAATCTCCTCGCATTGCGCAAGACTACCCAGAGAGGAGCGCAGGCGCAGGCGGCGAGCGACCCTCAAGTACCGCACCGCACACGCCACCAGGGAAAGAGTCAGGGTGGAAGCAATAAAGGCTGCCTTTGCAGCTCTCAGAAAGACTACTACACACTCTAACACCAGATAAGAAACTGAAAAATTGAAATCCTTAGACTGGCAACGTATAACACTAATAGTATTATTAATCTGTGGTATAACGTAACGTATAGTATACGTCATGCAATGCAACTTATTAAGTTTCATCAAGAGTTCATCTTCCACCAGGTTGATTCATTAGTGTAAACTTTAATAATTACAAAAGAGTGTTGAATCAACATACAAATCAACTTTACAAGGCTTTGTATGAGCGTTCAGAATGTTTTAATCATTTGTAATACCTATAAGAATGTGTGGTTATTTCATCGTTTGGTTCCCAATTCCCAATTCATAATCCATTCATATTTGGTGCACAAAAGAAATTCTAGTTGATTTTTTGAGGGAAAGTTACCTATTTAATTGTTATACTTACATTCATAATTAGTACCTACCTAACTATTAGGTCTATATAGTATAAATCTAGTCATTTCTAGTCTTAAAAGTATATTTATATGATGTCAAATTAACGATAGGAGTAACTTACTACCTACTTCAAAATCTTCGAAAATGATTAAAATTATAATTTACTAAACTAGAACAAGGCGTAAATAGAACGTTTAATATTGTAATAATGTCGTAAATTCGTTGATATGTTATCATAAGGACCTTTAAAATGTTAAACCCTGTTCGTTCAAAATGTACCTACCTAACTGGTTATGTAAATAGACTCTTTACATATTCTCTGTCTTCCTTTGTTTTTAATTTTTATTGTAAATAAATAATTTAAATATTACTCTAGTAGTATATCTTCCACATTTCCACTAAGTTCAAATAATACATAGGTAAGTACCTATTTTTATTGGAAAATCCCATTGTGGTCGACATACGAGTATCGTTGAAAATATTTCATTTGATGTAAATACCTAATAATAAGATCAGATTATCTGTAAAAAGGAATCTTTATTCACAAAAAGACATAATTTATACAATTATTTAGTACCGATAGGTACTATGTTTATAGACATTTTATTTTCCAGTGTCTCTTAATCACTATTCATTCAGTATGCCTTAATTAAATAATTGTGAAAATGTTAACACATCAACAAAACACTCACTCACGTAAAAATATCGCTGTAATAAGATCTGTAATTTAAATCGTACTATAGTTAGGTACATATCACATTTATTTCAAAAACAAGTTGTTTAAATAACTTAAGAAAACTGGGAAGAACACCATTCCATGAAAGAAGCCCAGGATGACCAAGCTAAAGAACATTCGGAAGAAGAAGACCTCGATGATCTCCGTGTATGAAAAGGCCAAGACGATTATAGGGATATTGGTAAACGTTATACCTGTAATGATAGTAGAACCAACTTTTTTCATAGCATCCTTTGCCCTTTCGTTCGGAGGCTCTTTACTCGTGGCAGAAGCGTAAGCCAAGTGACTACAAAACTCTACAGAAATACCTATAGACACGATTAAGTTGACGCAAGACACAGCATTGAGAGGAATGTTCCAAATGTACATAACACCCATCATGTTCACAACAACCATGACAGCTGTGAACATGACGGCAAATGTGGTCAAGAAGTTGAAACCAGATGCTAACAAATTAAAAAACAGCGCACCGACCATACAATACCCAATGGATGCGAAAGTATCTGCCCACATCGTCAAATATTGTTCGTAGAAGACATAAAATACGGAGTAGGGGAATACTTCTACGTTTGTACCGGTAATCGCTTGAATAGTAGCTGTTATGTTATCAGCTATCTTATAGCCATAATCAAGAGCTGTTATGTAATCCTTGGACGTTGCTAACGAGGTGTGATAGGCCATAAAATTTGTATCGCGGACTGTTGCACGCCCTTCTGAATCAAGAACGTAGTTAACACTATTGAAGTAACTAGCTAAGCCTCCTCTATTGCACAAGTCAGTGGGAGTGTCTCTAATGAAAAAGGGTATGTACCTTTCGAAGGCTGCCGCAGAAGGTCTCAATCCGTCTGCCCATTCATTTCTTTCAATAGAACAGAATTCACATTCGAGATCTGTGCTAGCACTCTGACAGAAGCTACCATCGGTCCTATTATACTTGCAGCAGGCGCCAGGCAAACTTGTCCAATCGATGAAATCGTCAATCCACGAATTGGAACTTCTAGCCATGTAAGTGATATTACTATGCTGAGCAGACAAAAATACTTGTACAGCAAGAGATGTCTCGTTACACAATCTACCGCCGCAAATTACATTCTGATGATCGATGTTAGTAAAATTTAAACCAGATTTTAAGACAAAATAAACTGGAGGCCCTATCTGCATGAGATTATTGACAGCCTGCAAGTATTTATAAACATACGAGTCTGTGGGTAGTGCCATCTCTTGATCCAAACCAATTTCCAATTGCGGTATCAACATAACGCTTATGGAAGTCATACCCACAAACAGAATTACAACAATTATTTTTGTACGCCAATTTAAAAGAAAATTTGAATACGGTTCCATTAACCGAGTCGTAATTCCTCTGCGCGGAGTTTCAGAATGCAGTGGATCTGTATCGTCCAATATCTTTTTTTGTAAACAACATAGAACATCTAATCGCCTTTGTGAAACTCTTAAATAGTCAAGAGACATAATAGCAGTTACGGTTGTTATTTGGAAAACAAACAAAAAACCTAGAGCTATAGTAGCAAAAATTGAAAATGTAACCACTGCTGGAAAATTAGCTAAGCTACCAATGGCAAAGCATGTCACCTGAGTTACAGAAGACACAAACATAGATGGCCCAACTCTACCCATCATTTTTGAAAATACGAATTTCCTTTTCTTTTCAAAACTAAAATTTTCGTTGTAATCGTCAAATTGCTTTAAATTATTATCAATATCGTGTATTGTGTTAATCATAAGAAACACATTATCAATACCAATAGCTAAAACAAAGAATGGTATAACATTAATAGCTAAGAGAGTTAATGTAATTTGGGCGTATCCCATCACCCCCATAGAACAAAATATAGAAGCAACTACAACCAAAATACTACCGATTGCTACCATGACTTTACTGTCGACTAACCAAGTTCGACATGATCTTATATTACCAAGGGCAAACGTGACGTAAACGAACATTAAAATATAGCTGATCGTAATAGGCACTGCTTCTGCTACTGATACCCGAATTATCTCATCTTCAATGGATCTCTCGGCTCCAAAAGAAACTTCTATAAAATCAGACTTATTGTTTGCTTCATAATCATGTAACAATTCTAGGAAACGAGCCTCCCATTCTAAAACGGGTTCCAAATCTACTGGTGAGAGAAAATTATTGATCGGGAAATTTATTAATAATGTATTAGCGCTTAGTACATTATCACCTGCGTAACCACCAAATGTTAGTTCGGGATCGGAGGCACCGCCCCACGAAGCCATACAATTTAAAGCAAAATGATTATTAAGACAATCCTGGATCCTTGTCAAATATGTGGCAGGATTAATGTTGTCTCTTTCTTCTTGTAAATAAGTGGATACAGACATAGAAACACATTGATCTAACCTTTGTTCTCCACCAGGGAGCCGAAGAGGAGCATAGCAAACTTGTTCTAAAGTGACGCCATCGTCAATATTAATGATAGCATCTTCTAATCGTATTAACTCCTGTATGGCTTCAAACCTAAAAGCAGGGCCATAAGTAGTGTTACCGATCTGAAAAGGATCCGATTTCACTGTTAAGAAGACCTGAGCAGCTCTATAAAAGGGCCCAAACCTAGAATTGAAATACTCTAACTCTTGACGACTACGCGACTCAGGCGAGGACCATAGCTCGATTGGACTTGAAGTAATGTTTAGTCTAATAAAACCAAAGAACATAGCAAAAACTATCCATGAAGTTAACATTAGCATAATAATCGGATGACTTGAAGATAATTCACCGATTTTAGAAAACACCGATTGGAAAAATCGCACTGCACAATTGTCAGTAGGCACCTTCGATTTAGGTAGTTCTCTTCTTGACCTTCTGTACTCAAATAGCGTTAATATTATGAAAACAGTAACCACTACCACAAAAAATACTAAGCCTACGGAGAAACTTATACAATTTATGCTACCAAATACAGTACATGGATCTAATACAACCGGTTCATTTGTTGGACACAAAGCTATGCAATCAACACAACTGCACGGGAAATCTCCTTCCAAGGTTTCGTTGCACAATGGTGCATAAGCATTCATTGAGTCCTCTTCTGTGGGCCACATCAAGAAGTTAACTTGCACAGGTACAAGCGGATTCGATGCGGCGTCTCCCGTGGCCCCAAACCAAGATTCCGCATCACAGACTTCTGCGTTACCGCACATGAGGTTGATAGCCGGTACACCAGTTTGCGGGACTAATACCCCAGCACAAGATTCATGAGCTCTAAACATAAAATCCTCGTGAACTCTATAGAATATTTCATTGACGTAGAGAGTGTTGTTCGATCCAATTTCCTGGCGCACTTCCATAAAACGTGACTGGTCCGGATTGCAGTTCATTTCGCAGATCTGTCGCATGAAATTCCTCGCACAAACCGGACATCTTCCAAGCACACTGTCAGACAGCAACATGCTGTCCGACATTTTACGGATCTGTTCGGCATCACAGCACGTCCGAATCTCTTCATCTGGCAAATCGTTTCCGTCTTCATCCACTGTCATCGTGGGACATCTTCTTCTGAGAATAGCAATCACCTCATCAACTTCAGCAGGGTCAGTATCGTCTATAAGAGGTGGCGCTTCTTCGTTAAAGGGGCATGGTTTATCAAAACCTCCAATATTGTAACATTCCCCTCGCATAACACATTTTGGTGATGGATCTAATACAACCGTTTCATTTCCTGTTGGACACAAAGCTATGCAATCAACACAACTGCACGGGAAATCTTCTTCCAAGGTTTCGTTGCACAATGGTGCATAAGCATTCATTGAGTCCTCCTCTGTGGGCCACATCAAGAAGTTAACTTGCACAGGTACAAGCGGATTCGATGCGGCGTCTCCCGTGGCCCCAAACCAAGATTCCGCATCACAGACTTCTGCGTTACCGCACATTAGGTAGATAGCCGGCATACCAGTTTCCGGGACTAATACCCCAGCACAAGATTCATGAGCTCTAAACATAAAATCTTCGTGAACTCTATAGAATATTTCATTGACGTAGAGAGTGTTGTTCGATCCAATTTCCTCGCGCACTTCCATAAAACGTGACTGGTCCGGATTGCAGTTCATTTCGCAGATCTGTCGCATGAAATTCCTCGCACAAACCGGACATCTTCCAAGCACACTGTCAGACAGCAACATGCTGTCCGACATTTTACGGATCTGTTCGGCATCACAGCACGTCCGAATCTCTTCATCTGGCAAATCGTTTCCGTCTTCATCCACTGTCATCGTGGGACATCTTCTTCTGAGAATAGCAATCACCTCATCAACTTCAGCAGGGTCAGTATCGTCTATAAGAGGTGGCGCTTCTTCGTTAAAGGGGCATGGTTTATCAAAACCTCCAATATTGTAACATTCCCCTCGCATAACACATTTTGCTGATATCCCCCAACATAAGTATAACAAAGTCAAAATCACTGGAAGTAACTTCATTTTCACTTTGTTAATTAGCTCTTATTACTCATCATTGGGAAACGTGGTATTAGCGTAGATATTTAACACGAAATGGCCAAATATACTGATAGCGTCAAAATTAATTACAATGAATTTCGATATCTTATCGGAACATTAAGCTGATACAAAAATGATAATAAAGTGGTTGGTACCTAATACCTACCACAGTTTCTGAAGGCGTACCTACGCTGATGTGATGACCACGAGTTTTGGCGCTATTTTTCGGAGTTAAGTATAAGTATATTATTAGTTATTCGCAAATTGATTACCTAAAATAAATTGTGATTTAGTCAACTAAATAGATTTGATGCTTAATTTTTCAAGAAACATCAGAAATAGTTATTTGAATAGGTGAATAACAACCACGTGAAAGGCTGTTTAGTTCAAAGAAACTTGACACTGGCAAAAATACAACTTTATGAGGAATGAATTTCGTAAAACAAATTCGTCCGATCTTCGCACCTCTTTGTTCGGAGTAGGACCTATGGATGTTATCTTACCTATCTGCTGAAGTCGTGGTGAAGAAATGGTGATAGATAACATTGATCCGTAACAGCTGTAGGTGCAGGTGGCGGGTCGTCGCCCCCCCTCCCAGTCTCGAGGGAAACTCGCGTCCCTCCCTCCCTTCCGTTACTTTCCAACGCGTCTTCACATCTGTATACATATTTTATTAACCAAACCAATAATCTTCGAATACGCCAAAGGCCTCGCCTCGAATATAACGGTTTGCGAGCCGTAGCATAGCCTATATATTGACTTGTTAGAGGCATGTGGATTTTTTATTTTACCTATTTTGAAAATGGAAACTTATTCTTAATGTTGTGTTTATTTATTAGGTAATTTAATTACAAGGATACAGAACTCGATTAGTAACTCTGTACCACAGACCATACAACAAGTACTGTACAGTGCAGTGTTACAAAAATCTGCATAGTACTTATCTATAGGTGCCTATTTAATTATATTTTTTTTCATAAAAGATTAATAAAGGTTCTTACCTATTTTCTTTCTATTTTATTTTGAAATTTTGTTATTTTATGCCACAGTTTTGCACTAACCTACTAGACGAATACCGCTAGAGTTTTAGGTTTCAAAAATAATTAAAGTTTGTTTTTTTTCGTATATAGTTTCTGCACCATTAACTAAGACTAATACATGAATTTGTGTCATTTTGGGTGGATGCATAAGTGACAATTTATTTTTTTGTCTTTTTTAACACTATCAATCGAAAAGAAAATTAAAGTTGAAAATTTTACTTTCATGATGATTACGAAGTCATAACCGATGTACATGAGCTTTTTGTGTCATCTTTGTCCACGGGAACACTGTTATTTAACTATTACCTAAAACGTTGCCTCAGTACCTCCAAAAGAATATTACAACTGATTAACTCTTCAACGCCCGGAAAGTGTTAAATGTTTTAGATCAATGGTATCTATTGTACAAAATGTTTTGTGCCGAATTCATCAATGGCATTTTCAGCTTTTTTATTTTTTCTTTGCAACACCCTGTAAAAGTCACAAAAAAAAATCAAGTTATTAGAGTTTGTGTCTCTACTATTATTATGGGGTAACGAAACATTATTCACAATTTGTGTCGTTTTTATCAATGGAATCTTATATCAGAAGATACAGTTGAAGTTAAAGTTACCGTTACCTACTAAGTCAGTTTGCACTGGACGAAAATGACACAAATTAGGTTTGTACACTACTCAGGCTATCTTAAATACAATACCATTGAGTTTTTTAATTTTAAATCAATTTTGTCAGTTTTGTGTTCAATTATTTATATCGACGACAAATAATCGAATTTCTAAAGATGCATCAGCTAGATGTGACACAAAACGCAAAATAAACGTTTTATGTGCAAGTCTATCGACAGACAAGATTTCATAAACTTTAGAATTTTTTAAGGTTATACCCTCAAAATAACGTATTGGTATCGGTCTATACCTAGTTGTATGGAATGGAACAATAGTGTTATTATCATCCATAGAGAGAAAAGTGTTATAAGAGTAAAGTGGCTGTTTCACTATCATTAAAATCCTTATTCAAATAAAATTCCGATAATCTAAGAAATAAACATAAACCGTCAATATTTTTAATGGGTTTCAATCGACATTTTTAGCTGATTAAGGACTATTGGAATATTAAGTAATTCATTTGAAATAATTTAATTATTTACGTAGCTATAATCAGTAAATTATAATGAAATTATAGGTAAAACTTTAATTTAGTACCTAATTAACAAATAGTAGAAGCGGCCGGGTTTGTGTACACCTGCCAAGGATTAGTTTTATCGCCATTGCATTACCAAACCTCGAATAAACCGTAAAAAAAAGGATTAGTCACCTTGCTATAGCTTATCGTTATCGACTGGTCAATATTCTGTCATGTTGCTGTTCATCTTTGTAATCGCAATTAATGATTTAAGTAAGAAAAACCTAATCATTTAGATCACATTAGGTGCGATTATGAAAAAAAAAATATTGTTAAAAAAAATGTATGTATTTAATGTGTGCGCATGTCTGTACCCTTAGCACGAACAGCTATCGAGAAAAAAAACGCACGTAAAATTACTCGATAGACAATTCTCTATGAAAAATTTCATTTCGCTTATCGGCGATAGATGGCGCTGTCCACATTTCCAATACAAAATTTATCTATCGAATGATTTAACGCGCGTTATTATTTACGATAGCTGTTCGTGCTAAGGGTACTGAATAAAGGCTTTTTTTTAGGTGTGATTATTTTTCTTCCCATTGTCAATAATAAGGGCATTACCGCATTACGCATATTGTCAAAGTCTCTTGAGTATGTATGTATCCACACATCCAAAAACTAGAGTCTCCAATTTAACAAAATAGCATAGTTAACACCATGTTAATACCCATAGTAACAAAGCGAGTAATTCCATCAGTAAGGGGTGTGTAATGGATTCCTAACTGGATTCCCCGAATGTGCGAACAATCGGCGCACGTGCTGCGTCGGGGAACTACCTAATTCCATTTATTCGATAGCTTTTTACCGCTTGACTGATGGGATGATTACAGTTTTATTGGTCGGGACTCCAGAAGTCCAAACTCCAGAGTCTTACAAAGATTTTGGAGTCAGGACTTCAGAAAGTAAAAATATGCAAAATTATTTGTAGGTACCTACAGACCGTTTGTGAATTTTTTTTGTGGCGAAGGATCCATACCATACAGGCCGTTTCCCATCGGCTTACCTTTTAGAAATCCCACTCCACCGATCCACTAAGTACTTATGTACTTAGTACTTAGGTACGTATGCAATTTTTTTTTTGTAGAACGGCTTTGCCTTCGCCATATTTTCACTTTTCGCCACTGACCTAAATACCACAGATAATAAATGTATAACATATAACAACCTACATACTTAGAGCAACGCGGGCTTCCGTACGTAAGCTTACAAACCATCTTTTCGCATAAAAGCTTTCAATCTAGGAATTCCATGTGTAATAAAAAGAAGAAACCTCAGAAATTAATAACATTGTAAATGCAAAAATCTAAAAATAAAAAAACTGGTAACAAAACTAATAATTGAACCACAAACTAACTCTAACGAAATATAAAATAATTCTTCCTTCCAAGCTTGTGTTATGTATGGTTATAATCACCCAAAAATATGGGCTCACTGACAAGTCGCGTGCCTGTAGATAGATTACTCCCTAGGGTAATACGGGATGTACTATTACTAAATCCATGGGTAATACAATCAATGCGGATATTCATAATAAGTTACGAGTATCTGAGAGAAAAGTTTCATTACGTCAAAGATTTTTGTAGACGGATGTAAGTTCTGTTGCGTGTAGGCATGGACGAATTTCGTCCATGGTGTAGGTAAAATAAAGGCTTTCTTGGGTGTATTCCTTAGGATACTAATTATATACTTTAAGAAATAAACAAAACAATAATAGGTACTGAATAAATCACATCAATAATTTTTAGTCCTAAACTGCAAAGCTGTCGTTTGACTACGAAATTACGAATGCAATTCTCGTAGCAAATTCGTAGTACGAAATTGCTACGAGAACGAATTTCGTGGTCAAATTACATTATTTTCACATCCTGCGACTAATTCACCACAGGCTGGTTACAAACCTTCGATTAATTGTCAAAAAACTGCCGATTTTATTAAAAACATATTTAACATACAGTTTCTACCTCTTCAGCCAAAGGTTCCGGATTAGAATAGGCTAGTTGACAAAATTTCAATAACTGCTTAATATTTTAGCTTATTAGGCATTTTATCGAAAAAAAAGGTTTATTTATTTTTAATCGAGCGTTTACATTATAAATTTCGCGTTTTAAAAAAACAATTTTAATTTGGTTCCAAAACGCACAAGACTGTCATGGCGTCTTGAATGACGTCACGCCGTGCGAAACAAACCAAAGAGCGATCGTGTCTTCGTACGTTTATAGCTAGTTTTTATCGTTTAAAAATGAATTTCTCATATTATAAGTACTGTATAGTGCCCCAGTGTGATAGCACGACTATAAAAACGCCAAACCAGTTATTTATATAATATATGTTCCAAACAATGGAGAAATACGGAAAAAGTGGCTAAAACTTGCGTTCGGTTGTGGTTAGGTTGCACTCGGAGTGTAGGGTACTATTATATATTCTGTGGTGTAGGTTTGGAACACGCCTCCGGTAGTGATACTCGAAACGTCAAAGACAAGATTGGAGTTTCGCACGGCGTGACGTAACGCTTTCTGATTGGTGTTCACTGTCACGTGACTAAAGGTTTCATTTTACGATTTTTTTTTTTTAATATTATTCATCTTTAACGCTTTTAATAATTAAAATTGTTTGTTATTTTCTCCATAATATAATTAATCATTATAAACCCCTATCCATTATATTTATTCTTAATGGAAACAAGCCTATTATGGAATAAGTAGGTAGGTATACACCTATACCGGGTGTAACAAGACCCTCAACGAAGCCGAGGTCTACGTATTCTGTCCATCATCAGGATCATTTCTGTTCAAAATTATTGCTGGGAAAAGATGATGAAGATGCTGGGAAGATTTTAATTTTTGGTGTTAGCATTGCATACAATTACCACGCAATGTAACGCGTACAACAGACCGCGCCTGCGAGTGTATGCTACACAGCTGCGTGCGGCCGAGTTGAAATGTAGTGTTTATGTGCGTGCTCATGAGATACATTGAGTGATGACGTTTTGAAGCCATTGTTTGTATACGAATAACGAATAAAATAAAAAATAATAAATAATAAGCGCTTGCCTAAAAAAAATAAAAAACTTCGAGTCAATGATAATGTTTGTAGGTATTCTTATTTATAAATTCTATCCGTTATTTACAAGCTTTGCTATTAATTGCTTCGGGGATCGTTATAATTATAGTGGAATATTAAGTTTATGAATTTATATGACATTTGTGTTCAGTATGACATCCACAGAAACAGGCTAGCTGTTTCTATGGATGTCAACACAAGATGGATGTCATAGTGAGAAAGAAAGTACCTACCTACCTATAAAAAAATATGAAGTGATAGTGGCCGCCCGCGACTTCGTCTGCGTGGACAGTTTTTTCATAATCATAATTCTTTATTTGCGTAAAAGACGGTGAAAATGTTTTTACAATGCTTCTTCTTCGATGCTGCTTCAGCTTGGGCAAAAATTGTCATGTCCTTCCTTCCTTCCTTCCGGATGTCCTTCCAGCTGTCCGTTTGTTCTCGTCTACACTGCCGCATTTCTCAACCGATTCTCGTGAAATTTTGTGAGCTGGTTCGATAATTATATAGAATTTTTCAGTCGAATCAGTTATTCGAATTTTTTCGAAATGGCGGAGATAAGTATGTGAAAAAAAATCATTTTAGCCGTTTCGAAAAATGATCAAAAAATGTAACAAAACTTTTTTGTTACCCACAAACAAAATTTGCTTTACCTACACCTAAAGCAAATTTTTTATTTTTATTTTTAGAAGACTCAATAGTTCATCAATCATAACATTTCTGGCCAATATTCGTGAAAATAAATAAGGTTGTATTGTGACTTTGTGACAGAACCTAGGACTGCGTAGGTACACCAAGAATATTAATATTGCGTACACCTTAGATTAGAGCATAAATGCTATTAGGCGTACAATTATTATTTGCACAGTATAGATACTTATTAGTTGAAAAAACTAATATCGATTCTGTGCAAGAATCTAATAAGTAGAATATTAATATAAGACGCTTGATTCTGTGTTTTTTTTTATTTTTGAAAAATACCATTATATACCATTTGATCTCCTTTTAAACGCGAAGTCTACAGCTCACGGAGCCACTAGTAATATTAGGTACCTACTTACTAGCGAAAATCTGCCTTGTGAAAGTTTTTTTTGCTATTCCTCGGAAATGGTTACATTACCAGATAACAGGAGTTTTCCTGACATGTCAAACAAACAAAGGTACTTTCACATTTTATAATATATTAAGAGTAATGATAGTACGGCTTTTATTTAAAAAAACGAAACTTAAAAAAAGAAAAATATTTAATTAAAAATCTCGTTAGTAACTAATCAGTGCAACGAGTAATATAGTATTTAAATTAACGACAGCTGTTGCCAACGTCCATACCACGTTGAATACACCGGTTCTCGTCCGATCACCGAAGTTAAGCAACGTCGGGCGCGGTCAGTACTTGGATGGGTGACCGCCTGGGAACACCGCGTGATGTTGGCTTTTTGCTTCATTTTTATATTTTTTTTACATTAGCTTATTCTATACCTACTTACTTAATTTTAAAAAAAAACTTTACAATAATCAAATGACAAGAGATTTCCTAACATGTCAGGAATTTTAGGCATCCATCAGGAAAATTGGGAAAAATTAGTTGTCAGGGATTTTAGAAATCCCAAAATGAAAACACATAAAATTTATAATAACCAATTAACTGTTTTCACCGAATTTCACCCCTTTCCGTAAGGGTAAATACAAAACCATCAGAAAGAAACGTTTTTGCCTCTCCGGAGAATTTATTCCAATCTTTATTAAAAAAACACCTTATTCGACTACACTAAAACGAACTTTCACATATACAATTTTATATTTTTTAATATAAGTAAGGATAGTTTTATAAAAAAAAAACAAAAGGAAAATCGTATTACCTAATCAGTACAACGACAAATATGGTAATTAAATTAACACTGTTGCCAACGTCCATACCACGTTGAATACACCGGTTCTCGTCCGATCACCGAAGTTAAGCAACGTCGGGCGCGGTCAGTACTTGGATGGGTGACCGCCTGGGAACACCGCGTGATGTTGGCTTTTTGCTCCATTTTTATATTTTTTTTACATTATTATGCTTATTCTATACTTAATTTAAAAAAATCTTTACATTAATCACATGACAGGAGTTTCTCTGACATGTCAGGAATTTTAAGCATCCGTCAGGAAAACAGGAAAAAAAAAGTTGTCAGGGATTTGGAAATCCCAAAATGAAAACACATTAATAAAATTTGTCACTTGGTGAGAATGGTGAGAAATAAATATCAAAAGTCAAATAAATCAAGAAGGTAGATGTAATCATGTAATGTAATGTCAAGAAATTTCCTGAAAAGTCAGGAAATCTCATTATTAGATCTAGTAACCCTACTCGGGACAGTACTTTTTTCGGGATGAAAGGTACCGTCCATGTCCATCTCTGTAACCCTGAGAACGTGTACGCAAATTTCATGATGATCCGTTGAGTAGGTAGATAAGACGTGAAGGCGTAACAAACTAACGAACTTTCAGATTTACAGTTTTATATTTTATAATATGAAAACTATGAAAAGTAAGGATAGTTAGTTTTATTTAAAAAAAAAAAGAAAAATCTCGTAGTACCACAGAATACATAATAGTACAAAATCAGTACAACGACAAATATAGTAATTAAATTAACAACAGCTATTGCCAACGTCCATACCACGTTGAATACACCGGTTCTCGTCCGATCACCGAAGTTAAGCAACGTCGGGCGCGGTCAGTACTTGGATGGGTGACCGCCTGGGAACACCGCGTGATGTTGGCTTTTTGCTTCATTTTTATATTTTTTTTACGTTATTGTTCTTATTTTATACTTAATATTAAAATAAACTTACTTTTAATAAATTGGTACTAAAACTGACATGGTAATGGACTACATCGCTACAATAACAACATTAAATTGTTACAACATATTTTTTAAACAACACATTATTTTGTGTTCGGTTCGATGTGCTCACGTCTCGTCAACGCGTTCTTTTTATTAATAAAAGATTTTGGCAAAACTCAAAATAAACGCCATCTACAATAGCCAGAAAATCTCATGACATTGAAAGCAGTACTCGACATTTTAACACTGCCATCTAGCGACGAGTAGAGTAACTTGACAAATAGTTATGCTTTGCATCGCTAGATGGCTAGCACGACCACAGAATACAGCACGACTCTACATTTCGTAGAGCTTTTCCAACAAAGCTAAAATTAGCAGTCATATTCTTCTACTTATTTACGTTAAATTACGGGACGTTATAATAATGTTTTGGCAATGTACTTTGAAACGCAGCAGATGTAAATTGTTTCAGACGGCCAGTAAGAAAGCATGCGCTGTATTGCTCATTCCACGCTCATTGAATTACGATAACAAGAAGGTATTTCATAGACTTATAATACCTCTGTAAATGTACATTTACCTACCTACACTTGGGGGACTTGAAGAGGATTCAATTCTTCCATTATTCTCCAAAACACACACCGTTCTAAAAATGTAGAGCCAGATAATTTTGTTCACTATGGAAGGTAAGCAAAGTCGGTACTTTGGAATACCTAAGTAGGTTTTTATGTTACCCTACTTAATTCAATTTTCCGTTTGTACTGATACTTAATATTTATCAATTTACTTTCAAAAATTTGTAGTAAGTAGGTATGGGTACCTACCTACCTAGCGTAGAAGATTGCCTGTCAAAACGTGGCTCTACATTTTACAAACGAAGCAGTTAATCAAACAAGTCCATATTTTAATATCACATAGAAATTTTTCTATAAAGTCAGCAGTAATGTGACTTTATTGTATTTTTTTTTATTTATTTAGGATAACCAACACAATAAACGCTATTTACATTCAATACAACAAAAAGTATGCTAGAAAATTTCTAATAAAATTTCTAATAATCTATCTATTCTAAACGTACCTAGGTATACCTATTTGGTTTGTGGTGAGAAATAAACGACTTTAATTTAATTTTTTTATTTTATTATTTTTCAACTACTCTTTAGATCTGCTGAAATTTTAAATCTATCCAGATTTTCCAGCAATTTTTCGTTATGGTAGGTAGGTAGGTAGGTACCTACATATTTCTTAAAATGACTCAACCATTTTTTTTTTTTAATTGTTGGCAGTAGAAATTAATTTCTACTGCCAACAATAAAAAAAAATTAATGGTCTTTTATTTTTATTTTATTATTTTTCAACTACTCTTTAGATCTGCTGAAATTTTAAATCTATCCAGATTTTCCAGCAATTTTTCGTTATGGTAGGTAGGTAGGTAGGTACCTACATATTTCTTAAAATGACTCAACCATTAATTTTTAAAAAATAAAGACAGACTCGTCAATCAAATTCAAATGCACGCAGCTACCGATGAAAATGAACTATAGTTTTTACACTAATGAAAATGCTATCAGTAACAATAATCTATTTATTTTATTACATAAAGATAGAGACAGATACTTAGGTTCCTAGGTACCTACCTACATCAACAAAATTCATATTTTCATTGTACAAAAGAAACTGCGTAGCTATAAGGGGTGGGTCTCCTGAAAAACTAATACCTATACACTTCTATAGGCCCTTCGTATAGCACATTTTACGCAGTGTGCTCGAGGGCACGTAGGCCCCGCTTACAACGCAAAAAGCTCAAACTGTTCAAATTTTTTTTTACAAAAATAACATAAATTAATATCAGATGCTCAATCGCATTTGTTTTGAAATAAAAATCAATAAAGGATTGATAAAGCATTTTGGCTGGACTCCATTATGCATAATCTAAACGATATTTCCAAAGGTTTTTAACTCAAATTACCTACATAAACGGCGACGATTTATAGTAATAGTTGCCAATGTCAAAAGTGATACCCTGATGTTGTTTATCTGTAACTGTTTACTTTTATTTGGATTGAAAAAAATATGGGCATCTGCTATGCCTGAATATTTCATATCCCATACAAAAGACTTATTTTTCAAAGGTTTACAGCAATTGCCTGAAAATGTATTTATATATCAGTACCTATCACATTTCAAGCAGTAATTCTAATAAAAAATTTGTTACATAATTCTCGAAAAAGTTGTGTTGTTTATCAAAAACTAATTGCCAACTAAGGTAATAGTTTGCCTGGGCGCCTCGTGCCTCGCCCGCGGGACAACCGAGGGCGGGTGCCAAACCGCGTCACGCACGCTGTGTTTGTGTTTACAGCCGACCCAAGACGCGAGCCCAGCCCAGTAGGGAACACGGGACGAGACGACACGGTTCTTATCTTATTGGACGGTAAAATAATAAAAAAAACAGCTGGAATTTTGGTGCCGTAACGTTACAGAAAAAACTGATTGAATCATTTTATGCAATAAAGTTTTATTTCGATAATAATATTATTATGATCATTATTGTTCTGCAATTGAAGTTTAACTTAGCTAAAAGATAGGGAATGACTTGATAAAATAGTAGTCCTTTCCAGGGCGTTCCTAAATTTAAAATTTCAGTTTCAGTCATAAGGTAACTTACCTAGTTAATATCAGAAAAAAAAATGGGAAAGAAAACTAATTTTCTTTGATATAACTACGTATGAACATTTAAGTATTATAAGACTTTTCGTTTTTTTAAGCATATGTTTTTTGTAATTTATCTTCTGTGAATAAATTACAAATAAGTTTTTGAAATAATACCGGTAGGTACGTAGGAAATAGAGGTTGCAGTTCTCAATATTCCAAAGCTTAGCTTAGCTTCGTAAGCTTTCTAAAGCTTTCGGTTTTTTATCCACATATTGTGTTCACGGCTTTGGTGCCGTCTTTTTACAGTACCCGAGTTTTATTTCAATGGAAACAGATGCGACGGTACGATTCGGCGTGTAAATATAAAGCGCGACGCGGCGTCGCCGCACTGACGTTCAATGTCACGCGTATTTTGGGCGGAATCCGCAATCCGCCGGTCGGCGTAAAATAAATAATAACGAAGGAAGCACGCCGGTCAACACCTAAATATTCAGTATATTTCGCTTTATAAATAAATTAAAAGGAGGTATTCGCGGATACAAACGCTTTGATTACGAGATTATTTTAGCTCGTTTGTTTATTTTTACTGCTAAACTATACACGGTGTTTAGGTTTTATAAACATTAAAAAACTTTCAGCCTGATTGAAAACGGATTCAATTTTTTCAGAAGTAGTTTTTCTAGATTTTCCTGAAGCATAATAATTATCATGTTCTTTTGATTTGAATTAGAATGAAGGCCTCGAGATGCGACCTAAAAAAATAAACTCAGTACGAATCATGCCAATGAAAAAAAATTTAAGAGTTTTCTTTACATGACTGCCAATAAAAGTGTGTTCAGGGTTCATGTATGTTTGTGAGTTTCTTGATTCCACCATAAAAATTGTTTCTAAATGCCTGAACAAATTTGGATGTGTGAGGTATCATTAGAATACCTTACATCACCCGAGTGACTCTGGATAGATTTTATAAAAAAAATTGGGATAGGTAGGAATGACTATACCTAGTTAGGAATGACTATCCCAAAAATAGTTCTTAATTTTTTTCAGTGAAAACGTAAGTTTTTTATATAAAATAGTATCAAAATCATTTCAATGTAATATTTCAACAAGAATTTTCATCCATTCTATATTTTATCCATTCCTCGAGCCCCAAACCTGCAACATACAATTTAACAATTTAAAATGTCCATTACAGATGGCCATGAAATCCATTAAGATTGTAAGGAAACAGTCGTTGGACTTGTTTGCTGTCATGTTTCGAGACTTTGCTCTGGTTGATTCATTTAAATGTGTATTTTCTAGGACATTTAGCGGAAGAAAATAGTACATAACTAGTAAGAATGTATATAAATGTCACGGAAGATGATAGTAGACTCTTCCCTAAATAATAAATAAGCTCCAAGGCAACGACCAAGGATATTATAGGCATGTGGAAAAATTTTGGAGAAACTTACATAAAAAAAAATAGTTTTCTTTTTAGATTATTAGAATGACTCTAATACAATTTTATGAAAAAAGTTTGTGATAAGGTTTTTTAAACACTGTAGAACTATTCAATATTGATCATACTCTTATTCAAATTTCAATAACAATCACAAAACATTAATTAAAACGGTAGGTAACAGGAAATATATTTCCAAATATAAAGTTAAGGAATAACCCATGTAGAAACTGTAGGACCAATAAAATAAAGTAATAAGCTGGACTAAAATTATAAAGCTTTTCATAAGTACAAGTGTAGTCTTAGCCTAATAAATGACAATCAAACTATAAAATTGTTAGGTAGTATATTATTGTAGTAAGGACATCTCTTTTTCTTGGTTTGTGCTGAATTAAAATGAAATAAATAAATATTGTTCGTAACTTGATTATTTTATCTTTAAGCACAATTTCAAGTTGGTTTGTAAGTGATTCTAAGGTAACACCCGGTTGGCAAGGATGGCGTGTTTATAAACATGAACCAAAATGTTGACAAGAAACCACAAGAAACAGCTCTCGCTGGCCACCCACTGGCCGGCCAGTTGCATTCTATTCGAGGATTTTAATTTTGTGAAAAATATTCCATTCAATAACATTAGAATATCACGAAAACAATCTGAAGTTTAAAAAAACATTTTTTTCTTGTAGGTGAGTATATATATTATGATAATGACTTGATTATGCAATGAGTAACAAAAGACCTGTCTTTTTGTGTGAAATATTATTTGATACTCATATTTTGATTAAGTTAGATAGGCGAAATCATGGGAAAACGCAGAGATCGTATAAAACTAGGCATTACAAATTTCTACTACCCAATTATGAGAATTCTGAGAGAGAGAGTCTTGACAATTTTCGCTTAAGACTTTTCAGAAAATTGTAGAGTCATTTTCCACCTTAGAGATGTGGAACTTTCATTGGTAATAAATCTTAATCAAACCTTGTGCAATAAAATACCACTTTTCTATAGTAATGTTTGATTAAATTTCAACATAGGGTTTCATATGTGCGCCCGCGCGTTAAAATGACGATCAAGTCGAAAAGTCATCGTTCTCATCTCAATTTGAAAACATCAGCTATAAATATTTACACAGTTCAAATTAAATAAAAATAAGAGTTATTTATATATTAGAAACAGCTGTTCAACGACCATGCCACCAGTTTTTATTGTTTATTTATAATGTTATCTGCATTTATCAGTCATTCACCCCCAGAGCACGTGGCAATCGTAGTATCCATAGTATTTTGTTGGATTTGAAGCTGTAGCTCTGACACAGCAAACAAAATTTACTCCATTCAAGCTCTAGAAAAAGACAGGTAACAATGTTCATTTGGCCGACGACCGAGAAGTATACATAGCTGAGAGCTATTCGTAAAATAGAACGTTAACTTGTTTCCAGCGAGAGAGACAGACTTATACGAATGTATTTAGGTGTGAGCAGTCTAGAAAGGTTAGGTCAGAGCGTCTGCGTCGATTCGGAGAAAACGAGAGGTGAATACGTTAAGTTGTACGTGCTAGAGGAGCGTGACCGAAGGTTGCGTGTTTTATCGTGGAAATTTCCACTGCAGACAATGAAACTTGAACGCATGGGAGAGCTTAGTGATGAGGTAAGAGCAATGTCGATAACTTTAATGTTTTGTTAACTCGGTTTATTTATACTCACGTATTCATATAACGTTGGACATCGGCCAACATTCTCAAGTTAATGATGATAAATCTTGGATACAAACGTGGTGAGATTGTTATTGTCGAATGCTGGTCTAAATTAGCCAAAGACGATTAGCAAACAACATTTCTCTTAGCATCATAATTTACATTGCAAATTGAAATTAATGACCTCTTATGCCTGCCTTCGTAATGTTTATCAATCCAAAATAATATAATTCTTAGTTCTCAAATTTAAGAATAATGTAAAAAAAAACTTTCGAATTGCAATAAACCTATAATTAATTAAGTAACAAAAAGTAATGTTGTTTAATAAAAACTTAAAAAAATCAATATAACTAAGTAATCCTGCCGCCGTAGCATGACCACCGAAACACGTCACGTCTATTATCGAAACACGTCACGTCTTTATTATATCACTACCTACAGCGTTTTATCTACACTTAACTTATTGTCAAAATACTGTTTTTTATGTGCGATAAATCACTTTAACATAAATCGCGTTTCGGTGATCATGATAAGGGGCTGCATTCACCAAGCCAAAATGATACAATATTCTAATTTTAGAGAGAGTGAACAACATGGTTAGTCATCCGCTTACACTTCTATATTATATTTAGAAACAAAACAATTACCGCAGTCACTGTACGAGTGAAATGATAATTTGTCATTTTGAGTGGGAGTGTACAGGCAAAAATAGATTGTTCAAAAGAAACAAATAATTAATTTAGAAAAATACCTATACCCTTAGATGTATTGGCTAAACAGAAGCATTGGTGACTTTACGCCAAAATACGAGATATAAAAAAAACTAAGCACAAATACTTACTTAATACTTAATTACAATGTATTCTGTGACATTACCCATTAAAATATAAAAATATCTTTATTTACCATTTTTATCGTTACAATTTTTTATTTAGAAATCTATGCATTTTTTTTCAATAATTCTATTTTTTTATATAACCATCGTCAACTCATCTCATCATAATTTACACGGTTTTATTTTACAAATTAAAAACATTAATTGAAAATGGTATGCAAGGACTTCCTCGGCTTTTTCACAGAAAAATATACTTAAGACTTCCCTATTTTTTTACAATATTTTTTAAATAAAAATTTGAAATAAAAACATCGATATCGATGTCGAATGACCTCGATGCACCCATCACCAACCGCCGAAGTAGCGGCCGTCTTGCAGCCGCCGGTGTTGGTTCGCTTGCATAATTATTGTTAACTGCGGAGTCCTCTATAAAGTCTAGCTAAGGAGTTAAATCCTATCACAATTTTGGCTATCAACGAAATCTTTTTGTCACCCTTTAGATTTTTTTTCTTTTTCTTTAAGTTTTTCTTGTTTTTTTTTGACTTGCAAACCAAGAAAATTGGCGCTTAGTCGAAGGATCAAGTCCTGTTCTAATTTAAGAAGTTTTCAATAAATTATACATTTTACTTTGCACTTTAATTTGTCTACGGTTGATTAATTAATTTTCTTTGTCTTTTACCTAGGTACGTCTTTTATATTAATTTTTCTTTCATGAAATTTGGCCTTGAGCTCAACTAAGTTGAGCTCTAGTTAACAGTGGGTTAACAATAAGTTAATACACACAAGATAGAACTAGGTACAATTAGAACATATCAGAAAAATAAGTAGCGTAAAACCTATTCTTACAAAGGTAATACAAAAAGAAATCATACATTAAGTAATTCATGAATTTAAAACTAAATAAAACTTAGCTCAGCAATGAAAATAGCGTATACAAGTAAAATTAGCAAGGAAAATTCTACTGGAATCGTTCTTGATATCAAATACTTCGCCAAATATGTCAACAGATGTCGCCCGCATTGCGTTCAGTTAGAGAAAGAAACTTATAAAAGTAACTAAGCTTTATGTCCTTTTAATATAAAACCTTTTCCGGATCTTATTAAAATCATTATGAACGACTACAGAATTTAACAGCCAAGCAAATAATGCCCGTATCTTGCTTTAGTTTTCTATCTTTGCAAAGGCTTCAAAATCTTTTAATGGTATGAGAAGGTATTTTTTTATAATTTCTTAAACATAATATGTAGGCTTATTATACTTAATAATATAGTTAGTTAGGTAAGTACTAGAAAAAATACGATTCGCCCCAGCCCCCCTAGCCAAAGTAAACATTTGCAAATTTTCGTTATCGTTTCGCTTCGAAACATGTATGGATTTGACGTTTTAAATTTCGATACTTAACGAAACCTTATGTCAATCTCATACATGTTTCGAAAGCGAAGCGATAACGAAGCTTTGCAAATGTTACTTTGGCTAGGCCCTCAGATCAGATTAGTTACTTACTGCACGTTTTTCAAAATTTTCGATCTAAGTAAGTACATACGAGTACCTCTATTTATTTTGACCAGAGTCAACTATTATATTTATATTATATGTAAGATTGTACAAAGTAACCATTGCAGAATTTCATACTTCTTTGGAAGAAGCATACCTAGGTATAATTAACAAAAAAAAACAGAAGCGTACCTATATTAACCATCATACTCGTTACCATACCAATTCCGGGCGATTTCAATAATCTATCTTCAGTAAGAGATAGGTATGCCAACAGTAACTATGGTTCTTATTTCTAGCCAACAAATCTTTCTTACTGAGGAAAGTTATTGAAAAACGAGATTTTCTAAGTTTCCATCGGTACAAGTACAGAATAAATTTGTACTTATTTGTTCGGTGGTAAAAATGAAGTGAAACGTATTAAAATATATTTTAAACATGTATAAGTTAAGCTAGTGCGAACGACCTTCAACGTACCCAAACACTATTTTCCTGATTCTCAACGTGTTTTAGAACTGCGTGACTCATAAACTTGCCTTTCCAACTAATAACTTTACTTACTTATTTTATTTTCTAAGATTAGATCGCCTCTTATTAGCCACTCGCATGATCCAGTTCGAATAAATGCGTTTAAATAAATTAAGTAATATCATAACTACATACTTCCTAAAATTCTAAACATTTTTATTTCGCACAAACTAAATTGTTCTTTATGTCAATTTATACTATAGTACATATACATTAGTTATTATGTGCCTATACCTAGATAGAGTACCTATAAAGCAAATGAACTAATTTTAACTAATAACTTTTTATCAAAAAAATACCACTTTCAGATTTTTTTTAACTTCTCCGAGTCTCCGAATAATGATATTAATAAAAACTTTATAAAACTGCAACGCATTTCTAGAAGATAGGTTAGTACATTAAAAGTACATAATGCGGATAATGTCATTACTTTTTGAGCTCTAACTTTGAGCAAAAGCTCAAATCCCATTAAATAAATAGGTAAAGAGCTTGCATAAATAAAATAAAAAAGAGCTTTATGAAAGCGGCTAGAGATGTTATAGCCAGAGTTATTTTTTATGAATGGCGGCTGCAAATAAATGAGTATGAGACAAGAAAATATTACGCTACGATAATAGTTTGCGTTGTATGTACCTACCTACTAATTATGTTATCGTGATAATGCTACACATTACTGTTTTCGCAATGACGTCATTAATTGTGAATTAAAGTAGAGGTACTTCGTACAATACTCATTGTATCAACATAGCGTCACGAATTTTCCAGATAATTAATAGAGAATAGGTACTTACCTATTAAGATTATTTTTAAATGGAATATTTTTGGAAACATTCTGTATCCTTCGGTTAATGTTAGGTTACCCAAAGGAAAATCCATAAAAAATGATCTGTTTCGGCCAATTTGATAAATTAATATTTTTTTAACAATTGAGAAAAAGGAAACCGGACGTCGCACACGAATATCTATCATTATCATTCATTGGATCAACCTTTTAATTATTATTAATACATCTCGTCTTGCATTATAGTTTATTTCAGGAAATACCATCTGCCTTTATTCGATTCCTCGCATAATCGATTATAGCTCGAAGCAGACACACCTAATTACTGAAATACTGCGTCGTAGCTTATGTAACTCAATATTTCTATATTTAGAGGGTTTGGAATAGGTCAGTTATTACTGCAGATCACTCCGCCAACGCAGATTAAGCGATAAACATGAATATTGTATTACGCGGTAGGTACAACAAAGCGAAACCACTTGATAGGGCCTTTGCATATTAGTTTATTATTAATAGAAGTCAGCGAAGGGTTAAGTTAATTGCCAATTATGTAATTTGTTTTTGAAGTTTAATTTATGAATACGTTATCAATTTTACTCCTTTTTCCAAAATGTCGTCTACACAATCTACGTCTTTGACGTTTATGACGTAGGATAAGTACTAGTCATATTAAAATGTTTTTTTTGTTGACAACGATCATTCTATTATTGAAGGGTTGGAAGGAATAGTCCTTAAAATGAGATTCAAACCATCTTATTTATTTATTTATTTCTTAGTTCTGTACACACACAATTACAAACAGAAAAGAAATGGACAGAAGAATAGGCATGACCTGGCATGACGAATATTTTTTTATTTTATGTTACATAAATTACCTCTCAAAAAAAGAAACATTGGTAAAAGAATTAATTCGTTAGCATGAAAACTGCCCGAGATATCACAGTGTAAAATGCACACAAATGGACTCGCCCAAAAACGCTCCATACTAATGGCTTCCTAGTTATGGCGTCACGAATAAGTAGTTTGTATGCAACGCGTAGGAAATTTGTTTGGCAGCTATATTAAATATTGTGTTTATCAAAATAGATAGATATATTTCTTAGACAAATATTATTGCTATACATTTTACGGACTAATTAAAGGTATCACTTATTTTAATAGATTTTATACTTTTTAAATGGACTTGTCCACCCAACTTTGAAGGGTCATAAAATAAATAATATGCAATATATAAAACCAAGAGGTATACAAGCTACTCTAAAAGTTTAATATGTTTACGATTTTTATTAGTATTTCGTTATTTTATTCATTAGTCATCATCTCTATTGTACAAGGGCACAACTTATTTGTCGTTGAAAATTCTTCATTATTAAATTAACTTTAAGATCAATAAACATACTTAGATCAACACCAAATTATTGTACTTATAATTATGATTGCTTTTTTACAGAGAAGGAAATCCAACAAGGTGGACTGATGGCGCTCTGATGAAGGTCGCGGGATACCACTGGGTGCGGGCAGTGGACCGATGATAGAGTGAAGATCCTTTGGGAAGATCTACGCCCAATTGTGGGTGCCACTGATATGGTGACGATGCTAGTTTGCAATGAAAGCCATACAAGACAAAGTTTCAAGATGTTCAACTGTTTTGCATAGGTATTATTAGCAAAACAATCTACAAGATTGTCTCTATTGAATCTACAGAATTGCACTACACTTGTCGGTTATGAATTATGATCTTCGTTGGCAGTTGTCGTCAAAGACTAAATCGGTCTGTATAGTGACGCGAGCTCAATTATGGAGATGTCCACTTAAATTGGACTTGTACGCAACAGATCTAAAAATAAGAGGACATTACATTCTGAATTGACGTTGTTGATATCATTTATGTTGCGGCGCAGAAAGTCCCAGAATCACTTTGATTTTTAAGAAATGAAAGAAATTAAATCTATCTATTGAAGTAGAGGTAATTCAATAGATAGATCGCATCTGTAGATACCTATTATAGCTCATATCGTAACAGTTTTATTTATCAGAAATTCGTCCTTATTTTCTGGTTTTCCGACGAACTCGTCGGAATTGAGAAATATCTATTTAAAATCAAAATTTTATAATGTTACTATAAATAAATCTTACCCATTTTCATTACAACAGTAAACTGATAAAATCTGATCACTTTATATATATCCCCTTATTTATAGTAGGTAGGTACTTAATATAGGATATAATAATAAAGTATCCTCGTAAATGAAACGTATTTTTGAAATTATCAATTATTTTTTATATATATGTGTACATAGGTTTTTTGTTCATACTATATTACATCCCTGTAAAGAGCGGTTCGAATCGATCCGATCAAAACGATCATTAATGATGTACCTACATAGCACAGTGTCACAGGAATCACAGTAGTTTTTATTTACTTTGTGACAGTCTGACAGTGTATTGACGTCGTCGCAGGTTGAATATGAATAATAGCGTACAAAGGCCCATTACGGCTCCATGTGGCCCTCTGGTATAATGGGATAATAGCCATTGTTCTTGAAGGTCGGACCTTGGATTGGAAATCCCGAATGCCTATTATTAGTGAATGAGGACAGTCGATTTTGGATTTGTTGTTCGAGAGAATGTTTAAGTAACTTAAGTTAAGAAAAGTTTTTAGATAACAGTAATTTTTAGATAATTTAAATGCCTAACACGTGACAAATGTCTTCCCTGTTTTTCTCGTTACTTGTCACAGAAAATTGATTTCTCGTAGACTTACTTTTACACAAAGCTCGCTTCGCAGTGTGTGTATCTTAATATTTAAGTGTCTGTATCTTAATATTTTCCTTCGGAAAATCGGAAGAACCTACCAGCAATCTTATTTTTTGACGCTGAATTTAATATACTTACTTTGATTATCATAAGTAGTTATGTACTTATATGCACCTATACGGTTCATCCCATATAAATGGTGACCTAAAGATGCCTGCATTGCAAGAATGTTCTTTTTTTATGCAGAAGCATAAAAAAGAACTTCATAAAACTAAAGCAATATGTGAGAAATGGCACACCATTTTTCTACCATTACTGTACAGTAGCGCTAAAATTAGAAGTTACAAAATCTTGTAGGTACGGTCACAGCGAAAATCTCAAAAATTTGCGCGGGCGCAGGGTCATCGACCCCACTTGCTTTCTATTTCGTGTGCGTTTACGACCGTTAGCGAATCGCAGATACTCTTCAAGTTAGAAAGAAATTGACAGTATTTTTTGTAGGCTACTCTGGCTGTTTCTCAATCAAAAATATTGAAAAAAAAATCTACCTAGGATCTCATAATCAGGACTCGAATGCTTTATTTTAAAATCAAAAATCATAAAATCATGAATCATGAGGGTTAAATCTTCACATAACTTCATCAAACTATATTGTATGTATTTTTGTAACTATTTTTGTTGCGAGCACCAATGCTTGCTTGTTCGTATAGATAGAGTGAAGCATCAAGCCTTAAGAAAGGTACAATTATGTTATAAAATACCAACAACCTCGTAGAAGTATATTTCTAACATCATTAACAACTACGTTGGTTCTAACTTCTATGACATTTCCGAAAAAAAGCAAAACTAAATTCGACTTTCCATACAAACGTCCGAACAGCTGATCGAGTTTTGTATGAAAAGTCGAATTTTTCTTTTTTTTTTTCGGAAAGTTGTAGAACAAATGCTGTCGTTTAGATGTTGGTAATCTAATCCTATGAGGTTGTTGGTGATTTACAAATAACACAATACCTAAAAGGAATTTATTTTCTCTGAAAATGAAGATCATTAAAATATCACAACAAAGAGCTTTAAAAATGTGTGGTATCGAATAACATCGCACATTGACACGTCCAAACATCCTTGGAGGGAGGATCTCAATGTCAAGGTTGTTTCCATACAAGGCCACATAACATGAAACAGGATAATATGACTCAAGGTTAGGATGTAAGCTCTGAAAAGAGTTGTTTTTAAATATAAAATAAGCGACAAAAGAAAGGGAAGAGCTTTTTAGTCGAGGCCTATTATTGATAATAATGTCTGCGTCACTTTGCAAAATTACACTATGAAAGTTGGAGCTTATTGTTTCGTCATTGTTGAAGTGAATGTTGTGTTGAAAGTCGTAGAAATTTTCGCGAAATCCTGATCTTCTTTTCGTTACAAATTACTTCTTTTCCTATTTAGAATAAGGTAGAGTCATTAATTATTATATTATTAATTATTATCTTATTTGTCTGTCTATCTGTCTGGCAGCTGTTGTCACGAGTAAAGACATCCTTTTTTCTCAGGAAAAAGGATGTGTATATTTACTTGAAATTGACAGTAAATAAATACGACTTCATCACATCAGCCGCACGGCACCCACTGCTGGGTATTGGCCTCCCCCAAGAATCTCCACAACAATCGGTCCTGCGCTGCCCGCGACCTTCACCAGATGGTCAGTCGACTCTGTCAGGGGCCCCTTAGAATAATAACACCTAGAAGGCGTGTCCTCGTATGCAAAGTGAGGCAACTATACTAAGCCAGAATGGCTTAGTTTTCAGATTTATATCCTTCATACGTTACCTAATCGTAACTAAAATCCAATAATATTGTATCTAATCTAATAAATGTAGGAAAATTGAAACTGTTTTGTACTTATTCGGTATGATTAGGTAATAATGGAGAATAAAAATCTGAAAACGGGGCCATTTCGGCTGTTTTAGCTGTCTCACTTTTGACAGTGCGCTTTGTAGAGAACTATCGTTCTAGGTGTTATTATGGCCTAGCCCACGGAACGGAGCGTCGTCGTTCGGTAGTCGTTCGGCGGTCGCCATTCCAAAACCTTTCCGCCCCAACGGCATAATAAGTAAGTACGACGTAAGTCATTGGAATATTCTTTAAAAATCATTTCGATAAAGCTTAATTATTGCACAATGCAGCTCCTATATTGCTCACATGACGAAGACAAGCATCTTCGTCCAATACCTCGCGACAGTGGCTTGCGATCGCAGATAAGCTTGCTACCTCAATGTCACCTCCATGTAAATAAAACAAATGCCTGCTAATATAGATACGCACGCACATGCTATAAACCGCAATAATAATATCCTTCGTGCCGCTGGAGGCAGCGAGGTAATGTGATCGTGAATTGAGGCATCTTCTACATGTCCATCAGCCATTTTAGATGTCCCCACTGTGGGGCAAAGGCCTTCCTTATGGGTGGTAAGAAGGATGGGCCATAACCCACCACGCGGGCCCAATGCGGATTGGTGGGTGTTAACGACTGCAAATGCAGCCGGGACCAACGGCTTAACGTGCCTTCGGAAGCACGGAGGAGCTCGAGATAATAAATTTTTGGTCACCTATCCCATGACCGACCCTTGCGAACGTTGCTTAACTTCCGCAATCGCTGGGCCAGGCGCTAAACCACTGCGCCACCGAGCGCTATCTTCTACATGGATTATCCTTATTATTCCTTATTCATACCATAATTAACCAACTTGCTATAAAATTGTAAGCAATAACATGATCGTACCTACATTGTATAAACAACAATGATCGGCGCAGGCCGGGTATCACATTACAGGTGACCCGTCCTTGACCCAGTCACCCGGGTGAGTCACGAGCTGAAAATAGGTCAGTGACGCCACTCTATGGGAAAAACAAGGAAGGGTAAACAAAAGAGGGTTAGTTATTTTTTTATTATACTTAGCTCAATAAGTAAAGTTTTATAAAAAAAAATTGTGATTATAAAATATACCAGCTGTCTCAAAAAGCTTAAAATAAATCTCTCGTATCGTAGAAGTCAGAAAAGAAATAACTTTTTGAATTTGCGTTTTATTTAAACTTTATTTAATCCTATTATTAATAAAAAAAATCTTTTTTAAAAGCCATCCATAAATTACGTCACACGAATTTCATGGTTTTTGACCCCCTCCCCCGTCCTTGTCACAGCTGGTCACATTTGTGAGGCCCACCCCTCCCTAGTGTGACGTCACATATTTAACAATTTTACATCTAGAAATAATTATTGAATTAAAAAGCAGTTCAGAAATTTGTTTTTTTTTCAATTTAAATGATTTTGAAATGTGACGTCACGGAATTTAGGACCCCTCTCACCCCCTTGTCACACAGTGTCGCATTTCGTCGACCCCCTACCTCCTACCCCCTTAAGGTGTGACGTAATTTATGGATAGCCCCTAAGGTACATACAAACAAACCTTATGAAAAAGCGGATGGTGCTAACGATACGGTACACAACAAGCCCACACACAGCACCTCTGTTTTTTTCCATACCGAGTGCATAAGTTAGGCGAAAAAAAAGAGCGGAAAAATCCTACATAAACTTGTTTATGTGTGGTTGTCAGATAAATTAAGGCTTCCGCATATTATTATATAGGTAATGCTGATTCACTTATCACTTCTTATCAGCCTTAGCTAACAGTGAATCACGAGCTTTATCTAACAATACTTTTTTAAGGCGTTATCTTCACACACGAACTAATCGCATTGGATCTCCTATAAAAATGTAGATGAAGCTGTTTTACAATACTATGCCGCCTATTTATACTGAAACTAACACTATGACAAAGGTAGTAGATTACCAAATTAAAAATCTAGTAAAAATTAACTCAAAAAGTTACGCTATAAATTATACCAATTGCCAATATACATTTTTTTACATTTCAGACCATGATATTCATTTTATACCTTGAAGAAAATAGTAGATTGTTATACAAGACGCTAAAATGACCCATTGCATGCGAGGTAGTTTTATTCCCGAGCTTTAGCGAGGGAATAAAAAGAAACAGAGTTACAATGGGTTTTAGCGTCGTGTGTTACACTCTACTTTTCACTACGATTGCGAGAAAATAAAATACAATAATAAATAGTTTATACCTACTTCCGTAAACGAATCCAACTCGTTTTTCTATCCTCCACTTCATAAACTTTTTGTACAGTATTTAAATAAATGATTTGTGCTTGATGACAAAATTTTTGTTGTGGCAATCTACTCCTCTTCAGGGAGTAATTTTTGCCAGTGTCAAGTGTAATGATTTCACCGAAGAGATGCTTTTAGTTCCATTTTCAAAAATAAGAATGAGAAACAGTATTAAGTCGAGCGAGTTTTTATTCGTGATTATGAATAAAGACTTTTTCGTTTTAGTAGGCTCATTGGTAATAAAAGAAAAAACTTTATCCCCTAGGGGTTATTATGCTATTTAATCTCGGGTCTTGTACGTTACAATGACGGACTTTTTGAGCAAGAGGAGTGAAAACTTCTATACACATAAGTACTTAACAAAAGTTTTAGTAAATAACAACATTATACAATACCTATCTAGTATCTACCTACTTACTGTTTTCGAACTATTAAAAACAGTTCAATGGGAGTCTAATTGAATTGCAATTAGACTATAATTGAACTGTTTTTATACAATAATAATATTTACACTGTTTTTCAGGCACTTATTACTTTTCAGGCTGTGAATTTTCCAGGCAGCTATCTAATAACGGCTTGGACTTGTGGACATTTCACAGCTCTGGGTTGTTTCTGGGCTGCTTCTACTGCATTTGTTTTACCAACCTTGTTTATATTGAACAACATGTTTATTCATTCCTGATAAAATTGATTGCCTCTGTCTTAACAGTGACTGTGATCGACCGTGTTTTGTTTTACCACATATTTTTTTCTTTTAATCCTACTAGCGGCGGCCCGTGGTTTCACCCACGTGGTTGCCGTTCCCGTGGGAATATTGGAATAAAAAGTATTCTATGTTTTAATCTAGACTATCTACTATCTGTGTGCCAAATTCAACCAAATCCGTTTAGTAGTTTTTGTGTGATTGAGGAACAAACATCCAAACCCACAAACTTTCACATTTATAGGATTTAAGGATTAGTAGGATTATAGGATTTATTGGAAGTAGGATAGTAGGATTTTTATACCTTCTCTGTGGCCAGCGAGTTTTAAGGTTTAATTTTCCACCTTCATTGATTGTGTATAGCTTCAATATGAATACAAAATTCTGCAGTTTTCCAAATGTTTTGCAATTTGATAATCTTATTTTTCAAAGTGATTTTGTTTTTTTTATGCACAACAGGATAGTGCTTGGCCTTGGCCCAGGAACTGGACATCTTATTACCTCTAACTGCCGGAACACAAAAAAAAGGGTAATAATGGGTTAGACTTAGGTAACTTAGGTGAACGGAGACTTTTTCAGAGGCCAGAGAGTCATTATGTTTAATTTACCAGCCATGTCCATCAGCCATTTTTGATGTCCCCACTGCTGGGGCACAAGCCTTCCTTATGAGTGGTAAGGAGGATGGGCACAACCCACCACGCGGGCCCAATGCGGATTGGTGGGTGTTAACGACTGCAAATGCAGCCGGGACCAACGGCTTAACGTGCCTTCCGAAGCACGGAGGAGCTCAAGATAATAAATTTTTGGTCACCCATCCCATGACCGACCCTTGCGAACGTTGGGCCAGGCGCTAAACCACTGCGCCACCGAGCTCCTCCATTACCAGCCATACTAGTGGATAATGATTACTTAATAATAATTAGTTTTACCTTCTACCACAAAATAATTAGTTATTCTGTGTCCCTGGGGTCTCTAATATGAAGAAAATGATATTTCTATCTTTCAAATAAACTCGTTTTTCAGGGTTAGCGATAAAAAAATATCTATTTTCCACGTATGCAACAAGCTATTCTGTAAGTGCTTTGTTCAAGTGGATACTTGATTGATTACACTTAACTGAGTTTTCCAAATGCATTAAAATAATCGGATAATAGTACATTATGAGACAAGTTAGCTTAGGTTGCTCATTGCACACAAGACTGTGGGTTGCAGCCCGAGCCGCAGGCGAGGGCGTTACTCAGCCGAGTGTGCAATAGGCAAGAGCTCACGAGTTTCATACGACGTTTTTCAACACATTTGCGAGGAAAACACACAGTAATTTACCACACAGCAACAAATACGACAAAAACAAAATATGATAATTATTATGGGAAAAGGCGCGCAGGTTTTTTTTTGTTTTTTTCACACGCCCAACGCAAGAATATTTTGCGAACAAAGGGGTGAGTGAGCATACAGCCATTACAGCCTACTTCAAAATATTATTTTAAGTGATAAAATGCAAATATTTTAATATTTTATAACAAAATATTGTGAATTATGAATAATTTGATAATAATAAATATTTTTTTGACTTAATTAAGGACTTACACATTTATTTATTCCAAAAATGTATATGAATTTTCAGCAGCATAAAACCTCTTGTTGTTACTAAAAAAATAACTGTATTACCCGGCTAAATTGGGAATGCTCCGTTTACTCGCATAGAACTTGCAGTAAGGTGCTAATATAATTTTGTTGGGTTAATTCTATAACGTACTAGTGTTTTATATATTATTGAACGCGTTTGTTATAGCTCGGTTTATGGCCCTAAAAGCGATGTATTAGGGCTCACTTTACGAGCAAGTGTGTTGAAAAAATAATTTTCATGCATTTGGAAAACTCAATGAAAATAAAATAAATTATGCATATAGGTAAGTACCTTACCTACCCAAATGAAACGTATCGTATATTAGTTACAAATTCGCAACTTTAATTTTTTTAGGAAATAATTTATTTAACAGTCCTTTAGATACTGGTTTAGATATGAGATTAAAGATATAGATCATGTTGTCAAGATAGAGTTTTTCAAATGAATCCATGTCAAATGACTTATCTGGTCATCTCTTCCGCGATATATTGAAAATTAAAACAAAACACAACACGGACGCAGTTTAACAAAAGAAAACGTATTTAAATTTTTTATGTCGTCGTAAAACGGAACGTGCTAAGAAACATTATCGGTAAATTATTATGATGTTAATTTTTATCAGTAACAACAAAGTTAAGTATTCTTGTATGTAATGTGTGTCAGCAGTTTTCTAACTTAAATTACCTATGAATTATTGCAAAACTTATAATTTATTTCATTAATTAATTTAAATGATGATACCTAGATGATGATGATTTTATCTTTACCATCCGAAATTAACTATGGTGCATAAAAAATCATGCTTATAAGTAGTACCGGATATTAAACAACACATTTATAGCAGAATATAAACGTAATCGTAAACTGTATAAGTAAGTCTAAGTATCTTATTTTTTTTTATTTCGTCCTTAGATCGAAGATTTCGTCTTAAAAACTCATGAAAAAGAGGCCCAATATATCGGTAAGATAATAAATATTTAAAAACGCAAAATGATGAATAATATACTGATTATCAAAATAATATAAATTATTGATTTATTAGTAGGTACCTAGTACATACTTACTTATATCGTTTTTATAATCTCACTTATCTAGTTACACACTTATCTAGTTATCTAGTCACAAAGAGTGGGTATCATATCTCACATTCTATCTAGAATGTCGGCAGTATAGTTCTCAATAGGTATTCGCCAAAAGAATTTCAATCAAGATGTTCAACATAAGTATCCGTCTGTCGTTAAGAAAAATGTATTTACCACGCGCTTAGCACGTGGCCAGCAAGGTCGGTGTGTTGCCCTACTTTGGCCTTCAAACGACGACCAAACAGCTTGCTACATGCACATAATGTAGTCAGAACAGGCGCTCGTAGTAGTAATTCTTTGTTTTCCTTACACGCACACATAAATGTCACATACAGGTAATCTCGGGCCAAACCAAGCAAAAGTCGCACAGAGGCCCGATCGCGCTAATTCAGTACCTAATATAGCACGAAAACAGCTATCGAAAAAATAACGCGCGTAAAAACATTGGATGAAGTAATTTTGTATGTGATATTGTAATCAGATCCATCTATCGCCGAAAAATTAAATGAATTTTTCCGAAGATAATTACTCTATCGAGTACTTTTACGCGCGTTTTTTTCTCGATAGGATGTTCCTGCTAGGGGTAATGAACGAAAAACTAAACTCGCTACGTTGACATTTCTGTTACATTTACCTAAAAATCTGTGGTTTAGCATTTATAATTGACCAATTTGGCATCCTAAAATTCATCAATTTTTTTACAAAACTTTCGAAAGGTACCTAAACCTATTCCTCTGCAAACGAAACTGAAACGGTAACGATTTAGGCAGCATTTGCAAACACGGCCCTATAGCGACGCTTCTGTCTAACATACGCAGAATTACACAGACTATATTTTGTGCTACATGTTTCTAAAAAGGCAAACGAATATCACTCTTACGGACTTTAAAGATACGAATTTCCAATGATAAGCAAATGCTTAGCCAACAAAGGGAAATGTATTCCATTTCATCAGCGAAGAGGTTCAAAATGGAATAGTCGTTTGTATTGAATTAGTTTTTGGCTTTGGCCACACTTTGGCGCGGCTGATAGGTATTGTTGCGTAATTCAGTCTGCTTTCTGTCTGAATGGAATGTAGTGTATATTTGAACTAAATAACATCGCAAAATTGTAACAGAAATGTTATCTATAATATTTGTATACGTTTATCATGTAACAGATTTTAATAAAGAGTCATCTCCTTTAAGAAAACACTGTATAAATTGTTTTTTTTAATATGCTTGGGTATTTTTCGATATTTATCGCATTCTTCCCGATTCATTTAAAGACACTTTAAAGTAACCCAAATTCTTAAAAAAACAAAGCTGCTCTATTCAATTCACATTTAGTAATTGTGGTGAGCTTTCGCTGATAAAAAACAAGATGTGAAGTCCTACTACCTAAGTAATAATAAATGTGAAAGTTTGGATGTTTGTTACAAGTATCAATAACGCAAAAAAGGCTGAACGGATTACTCAGATAGTTTATAGCCAGGATTAAAACATAGGATACTTATTATCCAAGTCCAAGGTTCCCTAGGGATTTTTCAAATGTCCACGCGGGCAAAGCCGCGGGCGGAAGCTAGTAGTAAATAAATATAAAAACACCCGGTCAGTGCGACCTTGCCTGATCATCGACGAAACTAAAATACCTAATGTAAATTGACCTAATTTTTGCGAAAACTATAAATCGCAAAATCTACCCACAAGCTGCCCACGCATCGATTTACTCACGATAAATAAATGCTTTGCCAAGCTCAAAAAAAACTCTAAAAACAAAAAAAACGGAGCAATAGTTTAAAAATTCAAAGTTTTAATTTTGACTGTAAAAAATACATCTGATAAGTACTTAGTTAGAGTGGCCTCAATACAAACGGAATTTCGATTCGGAATTCCAAAACGGAATCATTCCGAACGCAGCTAATCCATACAAATCTATGGACCACAGTGGCAAAGGGTCCAACCAAGCCAATTCCCATCGACTTACCTTTTAAAAATTCTACCCTACGGATCCACTATGCATGCAGATCATAACATTTTTTTCGAACGGGTTACCTTCGTCATAATTTCGCCCTTCGCCAGTGGGACCTACCACACACATGCGGGATTTTTCCGTACGGAATTTTCATACATTATCATTATCATACATTATCATTTCATACATTAAAATAAGTTTCCTTTCAATAGTATATGTTTAGTGTATAAAGATGACTTTTAATAGGTTAATTGTGAGGGACTCAACTAAATTTAGTTTTTACTCCTCTTGCTGAAAAAGTCCGTCATTGTAACGTACAAGACCCGAGATTAAATAGCATAATAACCCCTAGGGGATAAAGTTTTTTCTTTTATTACCAATGAGCCTACTAAAACGAAAAATTATTTATTCATAATCACGAATAAAAACTCGCTCGACTTAATACTGTTTCTCATTCTTATTTTTGATGAAAATGGAACTAAAAGCATCTCTTCGGTGAAATCATAGACTTATTTTATACTCTGTGCACTGTGCGTGTTTATGTTGCTTAGCTGCTACAGCAGAAATTAAAAAAGGTATCATGGCGCGAAATCTGCGATTTTTTTTTTTCTATTTATTAAAGGGGTTACGAAATTTTTCTATAATTACAAACTGATTGAATTGTGTGACTGTAATAAGAAAGAAATTATTTTAATCTTTTGCCGCCAAGCACAAATCATTTATTTAAATATTGTACAAAAAGATTATGAAGTGGAGGATAGAAAAACGAGTGGATTCGTTTACGGAAGTAGGTATAAACTATTTAATATTGTATTTTATTTTCTCGCAATCTTAGTGAAAAGTATAGTGTAACACACGACGCTAAAACCCATTGTAACTCGCTCGTATGCAATGGGTCATTTTAGCGTCTTGTATAACAATCTACTATTAATAAGAACGTAATGTAACCACAATAATAGGTCAATTAAAGAGATTATTATTATAGATATTCCGTTTCGGAATTCCGAATCGGGATTTCGTCCGCTACTATTAAGACCTCTCCTATCTGTATTTTTATAATAGTCTTGGTTTTGCCTCTACATTCTGCCTAGCTAGACACCCGAAATATTCCACACTTGCCTAGATTCAAGACTATCATGACACAATTCAAAAATATTTTTCGTCTTACAGATGCTATACAATGCAAAATAAATTTGATCACAAAATAATTTTTTTCTATTCTATTCTATTCAAAATAAACGATCTTAATAAGACCCTTTTCAAACCCTTTTCAACCCTTTTCAAACGCTTATAAAAGAGGATCGTCATTATTAATATTGTTATCAAAGGTCTACAATTCTGGATGCAAAATAGTTTGGGATTGATAACCACTTTTAAAAGAACTGCTATTTCCCTTACATTGGTACTAATGTTAAGATATTAAAGACGACAGAACTTCTATCAATGGGTCTTTTTATTTGGTTCTTTGCATCGTCAATATGGTGTTATAAATTCATGAAGGAGATCTAGAATGTTCGAGACTATCGCTTATTAAAGGCATATCATTGGCAATAACGTAATGATTTACAGTCACATTATTATACGCATTTGAAGATATGCGGCTATTAAAATAATATTCACTTATTTATAATGTTTAATGCCTTATTAATCCAGTTTGATAACACGATAATTAAAATCTGTTACACTTGGCCGATACTAATACAATTTGCCGACAATATATATGCCAGTGAAATAATATTTTGTATTTTAAAAGTATTTATTGTTTGAGGTAAAAAAAACAAGTGATACTTATAGGTTTTTTAGACTTTTTTAAACGATAACATCATTTTTGTTTGAGAATAGATTCAGTGCAATAATTAATATTCACATAGAAGCTTTGTTAAACAGTATTTTTATCCACTAGTGTTTGAATTATCTATTTGAATGACGTGTACAAAACACTAGAAGCACAACATACGAGGAAGTCTGTTTATTGTTACAATCAGGTTAGGTAAAATAACAAAGGCTATGTTACCTACGGTCAGCAACGGCCATAAAAGTTACCTTACATAATTTATTATACCTAGGTACCTACTGACTACAATATTAACTCTCCTTGTGTCTATAGAAATATCGAAAATATACATTATAATTTATTAGTTTATTATGAATTTTCTGTTCTTGCCCCTGGTTCTACCGTTGATACTACCGTTGATACTACCACTACCAGTGGTACTAACGGGTATTTTTTTGACCGTGGTATCTCGTAGTACGTATTACTACCTACGTATTACTCGTACATATACATTTTATCTCCTATGCATGCCCCATGAAAGTGAAGTGAAAAATTATTTATTTCAAAAAGCTCGGGGGGGGGCACGTCCGTCGATCAGTACACTAGTTTGCCCGTCTACCTACACACAACACATTTTGGGGGGGGGGGGCGGAGTAGTACCTGAAAGAAACACTGATTATGACGTCTTTTAGTTAGCTGACAGACTCCCGCGTGTCTAGAGTACCTATTACGGGCAATTAATTTTACCCATAGGTGTAAGCTGAATATTTTTGTCAATAAAAGAATACTATATTATTTTAAGCAGCTCATTATTTTAACATAGGCCTTGCTTTCACTGAATATTGTTGAACATGTTCAGTACATTCTAGTTATTTTTGCTGTAACTCTATGAAAACCACCTTTAATATTTAGATTGACAAGTCTAATAAAAGCAACGAAATATTACCGTCGCATAGATAAAACAATATCATCGTAAACTACCTACTCTTGTATATCGCGGTTAGCCACGCTAAAAAACAATGAAACTAACTTTATTATCGTTTATCTATCATTATCGATAACGACGATACGATACGATACCTACGCAGTAAACAAGATAGATACCTATCAAATAAACGACTGAAATACATCAAAAATACATAATTATTTAGAAAACGAAAATCACTCATGATTTTATCAACTGATGAAAAAGTAACAAAATATAAGTCCTGAATGAAAAACTCTGGAAAATAGTTAATTTCAGTAAGTACTTTAAAACTATTTTATTCTACTACTTTGTAATCATAAAATCTTTCCTATTAAAGTTATTGTATTGGCTAGATACTATTTTGTAGAGGCACCCACACGTCGCCAGAGTAAATGCACATGTAAAAATCAATAGTAAGTACCTATAATGGCCTTTTGTCAAATATGAATAAGTCATGCAATAGCATCTAGGTAAGTAGAACAAGGATAAGTGCAAAATCGATAAAGAGACTCCATTTTGTATGACACATGTCATCTTCACATCAAATATTTTGAATACAATGTTTGCAGCAACGAGAAAATGGCCTTAGTATACGTACCCTCGAGCACACTATACCTAATATTTCCTTCATATAGTAGGTACATTATAGGCCCTAATGTACGTTTAAGTATATAAATTTTTTGTATGTTTAAGTATATAAATTTTTTGCTGAAAGTTGCTGAAATTTTAGTCATTTGGTTCTCGCAGGGAGATGGTTCCACTAATGGTTACAAGCAACTTTTACTATGGGCCAACTCTGAAATCGTGAAAAAAATCAACTGTTCCATACAGAAGCACATTACCTACTCGACCTAAATGTATGGAACAGTTGATTTTTTTTCGCGACAGGCCCTAATGCCGTATAGTAAAAGTTGCTTGTAATCATGAGTGGAACCACCCCACTGCGGGAACCAAATGATTAAAATTTCATGGTGTATTATTTCAGATTTTCAAGAGACACGCCCCTTACAGTACAGTACCAGCGCAGTTTTCATTGTATTTTTTTATACTTAAGTACCAATCATCATAGTTTTCTCATCTGTGTCATTCGTTTGTTTATTGTATTATATACAATACAATTACATATTATTTAGTCATTATAATATAATGATCGGTTGCACTCAACGACCTGTGAAATTTTCCATCTCCTAATTTAGCTGGAAATACCTACTTCCGATTCCTCCGCTTCCGTTAATGGCGCCATTAGGAGTTTATGGCCGACCCAACATATAGCTCAATGCTGATAGGCACATTGCTGCTCTGCATACTTTGTGTGATTAGAAATACTTGGTCATTGACCGGTTGATTATAGCAGAGATTTTTTTTGTGACTGAGTAATTAAAGGTACAATTCTTTAGGACTGCTGACAATAGTACTTTTTTCGTTAATTGTGCGTTAGATAGAAAAAATAATACGATAAGGTTACGGAACTATTATCTGAATCTGAAATTATTTGTCTATCATTTTGTCTACTTGTTTAAAAAATCGCACACATCTCATCCGCAACTTATTACGACTTGCGTGTGAAAAGTGTTGAAATTTTCTTTTAAAACTTGATCAATCATCGGTTATTTATGCTGTCTAGTAGCATAAAAAATAAAACAAAGATAGTCCCGTATCAGCTTAAATATATTTTTTAAGTACTTACTTGCCGTAACTTTGTAAACAAATCAGTAAGTAATTCCAATCGCTTCTGAGGAAAAAATATCTCGATGAAAAAAATAAACAAAGTACCTATGTACCTACATTAATAAAACAGAAAGTGTAAATATCAAATGTTAATATGTCAAATGTCAGCTTTTATTACAGCGAAGTTCATAAAATTAATTTGCCTTTTTGTCCCCAAGAAAAGCCGTGACATTTCCAAGTGACATTTGCCATTGTTTCACTCTTAGAGCAACGCGGCTTCCGTTCCGGCCGGAACAATAATTTCACTTGAACAATTCAATAGAATGAGAAATAAATCTCTGGTTTGAGGTTTGATACAGAAAAATGTTACTTTTTTCTTTTTTCATTTTATTTACATAACCACATTTCATCTCAAAGAGAACACAGTACCTACCTATTTAGTTTAGCGACGGAACACGCCGGCAACCGAAAATCCATTACGGCGCTTCTGTTTATGTTTATAACATTCTGTGTCAGTGCCAAATTTAAAAACAAAACCATTTAATCCAGACCTCGCCATTCTTTCATACAATCATACTTTTTACTCAATATTGTTCTCATAAAAAGAGGAGAGAAAGCTCTATCAAAATTGGTGCAAAATTAATGTTTGTATACTCTCGAATCTCTCGATGAACACACGTCATGCAAAATTATTTTTAATCTGAGGCTCCGGCGTTAGATAGGAAGTGCTTTGTTTTGAACAACATCATTTCCCATACATATAACTATATGCTGAAAATTACACTGTTCACATCTGCCTTTCAATTTGGATGAATCAACCAAGATAAATCATGTAAACGTAGGTACGTGAAGAATTCCATACATTTCTGCGCCTTACATCCAAAATGAATTAATTTGGTTAAAACGTGTAATTTTTCAGCATTAGTCTCGTTAATAACCGATCATGTTTAACAATACCTGGGTAAGTAATTAATAAAAGTTCCACTCGGGTCACCTAAATATACTAGGGTGTGGCTCGTATATATTTTTAGCTTCAGTATTTTACCCGCAAAGAACGTTTAATTGACCTAAATTGAGCAGGAAAACTGTTCTAATCAGATAAGCTATTAGGTAAAAAAACATAGGTTGTTAAGTGAGATAGGTACTCGTTCATCAACCTTCATTGTTATTTTCGTACCCATTGGTAAATCGTAAGTTTGCTCCCTATTGTGATATGTGTATTAAATGCAAAAAAAATTGTGTGCCCGCCGTTAGAAGGTTACGTTGTTGAATTTAGATAAAGTTTCAAATGTGCCCTACTGTAATAAAAAAACAATTAAAGTCAGCGTCGGTGACGATTTATTTTATGTTAAAATATATAGAAAATATATCGCTTTTATATTTTCACATACCTACCTATGTGTTTTAATGTTATTGCGTTCATCAATCTTTGAAGCCAATTTAAGCCATTCTGGTATTGGAATAATGTAATTAATATTATTTTTAGCTGCCCAGCTAAAATACCAGCTCCGAGACCATAAGTTTTTTTTTCATTCGCTGTAGGCTTCGAGCATCGCGGCTTCTACGAAGGGAGGCGCCTTAGCGATTAACTCTATCCAAATTATTCTGGCATTTTTTGCGGGGGGGGGGAAAGTGCACACAAGTGCAGTTCCGCACACTCACATACAAAAACAACACTGTAATGACGACACTCACACATAAAAAATAAAACAAAACAGCAAAAATTTGTGTACGGATGAGTCACACATCAAAATATGACACGTTTTTGACATAAAGGGCTGGGCTCAACTGTTGATGCAGCAATATCGATAAATTTCGAAAAAGGAATAAAGGTCAAACAAGTTGGGTTCGATTTTTTCATTAGAAAAGAAATTCTAGTGTCTATGTATTTTTCCATGATTAATCTTGTAAGTTCAAAAGTCAAGTAGCGCCGTGACTATTTCTGTCGCGCTCACATCATCATGTCATGCAAAAAAATCGCAAATGAATTTGACGCAGAATCAGTGCAAAGACCAAAATTGACCAAAACTTTATCGAAAAAAAAACATTATATAACGGTAACATCACTAAGTTGCCCATAGGCGAGAACTCGGATTTATCTAGCGACAGATCTGAAATTTGTACGGACGAGCCATGGACTAGCAGACCCGATGTCACTGAACAAATCTGACAACTAATCAAGAATAAAATATACGAATTTAATGTTTAAATGTAAACAAATAGCAATAATACGATAAAAAATACTTTCATGTGAAATATAACACCGTCTTTTTATTTACTTGATGTTCCAGACCTCTTTTAACAGCAAAAAACTCATCAATTCGACATTTTAAACGCAGCAGCGTTCACATGCGCGACTGGACTCGGTCTAGAAAGAAATCCGGGCGCAACTGGTTTTACTAACGCGTATGCCCATTTGGGCTTGTACTTCGGCAGAGGGGAACGCTTCGTATGGCTTCTCTTTCTGGAACAGAAACGCGTCTTACTCTAAGGCTGTAGGCGTCAACCAAATTAACCTCAATGCTACAAATAAAACACTTTTACAAGTTTCACGCGATTTAAAAAATGTCCTCTTATATTTTGTCTCTTATATTTTAACTTCTGTGTAAAGTCTATGATTTCACCGAAGAGATACTTTTAGTTCCATTTTCAAAAATAAGAATGAGAAACAGTATTAAGTCGAGCGAGTTTGTATTCGTGATTATGAATAAGCCGTTTTAGTAGGCTCATTGGTAATAAACAAACATTAAAAAAGAAAACTCTTTATCCCCTAGGGGTTATTATGCTATTTTATCTCGGCTCTTGAACGTTACAATGACGGACGTTTTGAGCAAGAGGAGTGAAAAAAAAATTGTTTATGTTATCTAAACAAATTCTATAAAAAATATTTAAAAAAAACCCTTATAATAAATTAATTTCCAATTAGCCACACTCAAACTGTATGAGGCCAAGAATACTTAAATAGGTAAGTCAATCATTGACGTTAAATCAAAATTGAAATCACAAGGTTGCTAAAACATTTATAAACCCCATTATATCAGATTCGGCAGCTGCATTTTCCCAGCCCTTGACCGGCTAACCCATATCTTGAAGGACGCACCACATTCGATTTCCGGGTTGAACTTTTAATATAAAGGTTACAAATTACAATCATAGGTGATTGAATTTTAGTGGCAGATTTTTTGTATGAAAAACTAGGTACTACGAAAAATATCTGCATAAGGTTCTGTTGGTAATTAAAAGGTTAAATAATTAAACCGTAATCATAGCACAATTGCGTCATTAATAAAAAGGTCTTGGATTCTAAAACAATGTTTAGCTAAACTTAATTACGTAAGTTTAAAGGTAAGTAACGTACGTACTTTTATGCAAAAGACATTGCAAAATCTAGTAAAAACTGACAGAAAACCGATCTTGGCCTTGAATAGTGAGCATTGTATATTATTATCGAATGACTTAACACCGATGAGTATCGAGTTCGAATGTCGCAATCGCAACTCGAGCGCGGGCTTTCCTCGAACGCGCCATTTTTTTCAAGATGGCCGCGTGTTTTTCCGTTCGAACTGTCAAAATGCGCTTGCGTGAGGTCGTTGATCCGTGATCGACCCCTGTCACGTGACCTACTGTTGTGGTAGGCTAGGCGGGCGTGCTGTAAACCCAATTTTACTATCTTTATAATGTGGTCGCTCTTGTTATATATATATGTTATAAATATTTTTTACCCGAAAGAGGAGAAAGGGTCTACGTTTCGCTGTTTGTATTTAAATCTGTGTATTTTGCTTTTTCTACGTAAGTTATTTTGTCATATACCTACACTTTTAAACTTATTTTGTTATTTTAATCGTACGTTTGATACTAGAAATCGTAGCATTTGAAAGAGTTCTTAAATTATTACCACGTCAATTCGACTGCATACATAAGTAATCTTTGTTACATATTTACTGTGCAAATTTACAAAGGAAATTCCATTACAAACAGACATCATTTGTAGAAGTATCAGTATTACACACTAAGTGAGTCAGTAGATTAACATTTGTTTAAACAATAAACATAGTGTACCTACTTAAAGTAAAACCAAATAGAAAGTCCAGTATGTATGAGTATGAATGACATGACTATTTATTCCAAAAATGTATATGAATTTTCAGCAGCATAAAACCTCTTTGTTGTAAAAAAAAATAACTGTATTACCCGGCTAAATTGGGAATGCTCTGTTTACTCGCATAGAACTTGCAGTAAAGTACTAATTTAACTTTGTAGGGTTAATTATATAACGTACTAGTGTTTTATATATTATTGCACGCGTTTGTTATAGCTCGGTTTATGGCCCTAAAAGCGATGTATTAGGGCTCACTTTACAAGCAAGTGTGTTAAAAAAGTATTACCTATAAGTACCACCTTTTCCAAGGCGAGAAAGTATGACTATTTTTACTTGTTAGTAGAAATTTTAGTAAACTATTCTATAATATTGTATTTATCTAATTGAGACAGTGAATGTTAAGAATTAAATTAGTGATTAATATTTTTTCATTCACAATGCAATAAAACTAACAACCTAGTAGGAAAAGTATGAGTACTTTTCTAGTATGAAGTGTAGTACTTTTCTAGTATGACTTAAAAGGTTAAAAATATAAAAATGAGCTTTTGTGAAAAGCAATGACAATTATGCTTTTAAAATCTCTTTAACAGACAATTACTTATTACTTACAATAAAAGAGTAATTACAAATGCTAACAACTAAAAGGATATTTTAGTTTTTAACGTGAATGTAGTCACGTAGGCTTTGACGGTTTGAAACAACTGCCAAAAACATTACAAACAATCACTTGAATATTATTTTTGCAATTATGTTTAATAAGGGGTCATTTGTAAATAATACTACTCACTGTTAAAATGCAATAAAGGAGTATTGACGCAAAGTATCTAACTATTAAAGCAGTACGTACTTACCAAATATAACGAGTATTAACACTTATTTTTTTGCATTTAAAAAGCAATTATGGAAACAAAACACTGGAAAAAAATAACTTTTCATCAACTCGTCAAGTGTCAAATTATACTTGTTGGAATGGAAATACGGCCTGGTGGCACAGAATCCGGCGGGCGGGGTTCGAATCCCGTTTGATGAGCTGATGATTTGTTTTTTTTTCTAGCTTCTGGTTTTTAGCAAGTTTACAAAGCTCTAAGCTGTTAATTTCAACCTGATTACGCAGTCTTCTTTTTATTAATTAGTTAAATTGATAATTATTAATTAAGTCGAATATTTTAGGTGTCCTGTCAATACAATAAAGCTAGTATATAGCATTATAAGTAATTATCTGTGATTATTAGTCATGCAAAGCAGAGGAGCTAGCTTGGTGGCGCAGTGGCCCTGTGCTTGCGAAAGTTAAGCAACTTTTGCAAGGGATGGGTCACTAAAAACTTTTTATCTCGAGTCTCTGCACTTCCGAAGGCACGTTAAGCTGTTGGCATAAGAATAAAAAAAAAATTGTTCTTATGCCGTTGGTTGGTTATAAAAAAAAAATAAAAAAATTAAAAAACCCGCCTGCATAAAAAGACAAGTCAACTGAAAAAATGGAAACAAGATTAAATAAATGTTAAAGACAACATGTCATAATAACATGCAGTCGAAGGCATATAATTTAAATCATTCATAATGTCACTTTTTTTATGCATGCCTCCGACTGCATGTTATTATGACATGTTGCCTTTAACATTTATTTAATCTTGTTTCCATCTTTTCAGTTGACTTGTCTTTTTATGCAGGCGGGTTTTTTAATTTTTTTAATTTATTTTTTTATTTATCTCTTTTTAGTTATTATATATTACGGTCATGATATACCTTTTTGAAATCCTTATATTATGCCCTTTAATATGACACCCATATTGCAGTATTCTAAAAAAAATTTTTTTTTTTCACTACGTATAATAGCACCGTACAGCCGCCATGTTGGTTTTTTTATAACGCCACCTTCTTAAGAACACTTGGGCTGACAAGACAAATCTAACGATATCTTAATCATAGAAATCCGTTCAGCCGTTTGAAAGATATGAGGTAATAAAGAATATTACATACAAACATACATACATACATACATACAAACATACAAACATGCTTACAAGATACGCGCGAAACACATAACCCTTTCTTTGCAGTCGGGTAAAAACGAGTAAAACACGAAGTTTATAAAAATCTTGCGAAGCAATTATTATTTTCCAGTGTCCACCCAGCGATTGTCACTTACACCAACACCCCGAACACTTAATTTGGACACCATCACATATTTGATTGCAAATAATGATGGGAGTTGGAAGTACCTAAAACAATTTTAACGTTTGCTATTTTAATCCTTGTATCAAAAATTACACTGTTCTGTGATTGGATCAACCAACCACGAAGACAGATGGACTTTTGTGTTGGATCTGTATCGCTCAATTTTTTTTCCAATTTTTATGACAAAGTGCTATGGATCAGAGGGCCTATTACAAAAATGAATTTAAAAAATTGGAGATTTACTTGATTTTGAACCAACTCATGTAAATGGACGAAAATCATACGCTTATCGCGATGCTTTATAACACGTTTTTATCAAAAGTAAGGGTATCTTTATGGGAGAAATTATTTTAAACTTTTTAGTCAGTTTTAAAAACGTGTTTTTTTTTTTATAAAAACGAAACAGTTGTTATAGGCTCTCTGAGCAGATGTCTGCAATGTTGTGTAATGACTATAGCCATAAAAAATCCACATAATAATTATCGCCTCGCCACGTGGTATTATACGGTATTATGCATGTCTCACTATTAGCACCTGATTCGCGAGGCATCGCTGCATCACCGCACTGAGTTTTATTCCACTGCTCCATCATTGTCACCTTACTCGGTACTAAGGTTACGCCAAAACAACCCAGTGGAAAAAACCGCCTTCGAACAATGAACCATGTTTGTTATGCCGATGACGAACAAAACATTTTATGACGGAGCGTTAAGGGGATATAAAATTTAAAAAATATATAATTATCCCGTACCAAAACGCATTGGGCCCGCGTGGCTTAAAATAATAAATAAGATAGAAGATTTGCAATTCCGGTAACTTTAATATAAAGTAACTACATACTACTATTAAAATTTAAATACCATTAAAAAAACTAGTGAGCTGTTTGAACTAAATTTATCAGTTGCGAACTATTTATATTGATTCGCTTCCCTTTATAGCAATGGTTCCCGTAGTTAGTTTTTTCTACGGTACCCCACCAAGAAAGGCCCCAAACTCGCGTACTTACCCCTTATTGAAGGAATAATACTTACGTAATAAAAAAGGTTACTGATAATACCTTACTAAGTCCCGCGTAACTTCCCTTTGATATCTACTAATTGGGAAACACTGGGTTATATAGTGTATACTTTTTAAAAACACATTTACAAATCCAAAAACTTACTACCTACTTTCTTACTACTTTCTGTACTTTTTTTACAGTCATGCCAAGTTCGTGTAAGATATGCAGCAAGAATAGAAAATATACCTACTTATAAATCTTTAAAGAAAATATAGGAAATTGAGAGTTGCTAAAATTACTAAACATATTTTATTTTGTTTATTTTATGGGTACCGTAACCTTTAAAAGGTACTTAATTCAATATAAGGGCTGGATGGAATATAAAAAAGTTCGAGGTCGATTTACCTTTTTCTGGAGGTAAAAAAAGAAGTTTATTCAAATGAAGAATAATCGATTTCCCTGCTTTTTACAACATGTAAAGACGTAGAAACTTAATTAGTTTCCTGCAAGCTTAAGGAAATAAGATTTAAAAGGAATACAACTACCTACTTTAACTACTACTTCTAACTACTAGTAACTGTATATAGTGGAAGAATTGACATTGTGATGGAAATCGCACTTTTCTAAATCATGAAAACTTTATTCGGGGACTCCGGTCAGAATCGTTTAAATAATCCTTTTGTCTACGAACAAATATGTTGTAGAAATATTAAACAGGGTGACACATCTCTAATGTTAAATTATCTTACACCAAGCAAACTCGGTTGTCCACTGTGAGAGTTACAAAATAGGCCCAAAGTTAACCGATTATGTTTGTGTGAAGATCATTAGCATTTGTTTTCATGGTTACTTTCATATCCTTATTTCACCACTATTGCGCCATCTGATATCACTCTAACTTGTACTATTATTTCAGACCATAGTCCATATTAACAAAATTACAAAATCCAAATAAAATTAAATAAAATATGTTAGTAACAATTGGCTTAACAACTATATTAGTAACTAAAAAATAACTAAACTGTATGTAGGTACCTACCTACTTAAACTTTTTTCGTAGAAATTCACAGAAAGTCATTCTTTAATCATGCAGGTATTTATTACTAAGAACTTTTGAATTTTAATTCACGTCACATATCTAATCTTAGACATCGCAATACACAATAAACCGAGTGATAGGATAGCAATTGAAATTGCACCAATTGACAAACTTTATTGGATCGGCCATCGTCGTCAAATACCTGACGTCAAACACTTTATAACCATTTGATTGCACATTGTTGTAGAAAAATCTTCGTAGTTGCTCACAAAACGTAGGTACAAGCTTTATGTACGTACATAAAACGCTCGTCACCTAGTATATACTTACTTAGGTAGGTAAGTAAGTAGTTATTCACATCTTAGGCCCACGCACGCACGCATTAGACATTGAATAAAACCCTTTTTACCGACTTCCAAAAAAGGAGGAGGTTCTCTGTTCGTCTGTATATTTGTTTTTTTTTGTGTATGTCCACGATTACTCTAAGACGGTTGGACCGATTGAAATCATTCAAACGTTATTACATTAGGTAAACTCCCAAGTTGGTCCCATTTTTTAAAACATCCAAATCGGTTTAGTACTTTTTAAGTAATCTTGAAAAAAGCACGAAAATAGTATGATTTTGTGTGAACTACCTCGATGATCAGTCGTATAACTTCTTTGTTTATGAACTGAATAAGATAATTATTTTTTTGTTGGGAAAGGGATTAACCGACTCAAAAAAGGAGGTTCCTCAGAGGTATGTATGTATGTTTCTCCGCTATTAACTCACGTTTGGCTGAGCCGATTTTTCTACCTACACTAAAAATAAAAAATTGTTTAAAAAAACCGACTTCAAAAAACCTACCTCGTAATAATAAAAACACGTCTATTGAAGTCGGGTGGGGCTTTTAGAATAAAAAAAAAGGAATTTGTAGTCCAGCCCCACCCGACTTCAATAAACGTGTTTTTATTATTACGAATATTTTTTCTTGCTTTTTAGAGGTAGGTTTTTTGAAGTCGGTTTTTATCGGATACTATGGACCGAGACCGATGGAGGCAAATCGTAAAACCAGCCGGTCATCACGATCCTCAGTTATGAGGAGAGAGAGAGATCGGATACTAGCGCGGTATTATTGAAAGTACTTTGGTAATTCGTTGGTATTTAGTTAGATTTTTTATTTTCCCGACGTTTCGGCAACTCTGCAGTTGCCACCGTGGTCAGGGGACTGAAGCCGCTCTTGAACCTGCCCTCAAGCGATGATTTTATAAAGACTTTCAGAAATTTATATGAAACATAAAATTTAATTGGTTTAAATTGTTGTTATAATTTAATTTTGTAAATTAATAAATGAAAAAACTTCAAAATCTTAAAAAACATAAGAGTCAATAATCTACCTCCATTCCACAAAATTGGGATGCCCCTCCAAGAAAGGAATTACGAAAGAGAACTATAGGAGAGTCCCCCCATCTTTAACTTGTGAAGTCCAACTCTTTTCTAGTCTACCACCCAAAAAAAATAAACAATTCTTTGCATGTGATGTGTGCGTCGAGAGAATCGCCATGTGTAGTAAAACGTGACTACAGTATTTTCAGACGACAGCTTGGAGTGATGCCATCAGCAAAGCAAGTCTATACTTACTAGTCTCGACCTGAGTGGTGCAGTGGTCAACATGCCGCCTACCACGCAAGAGGTCCCGGGTTCGATTCCCGGCCGGGCAGAAATTGAAATGATGAATTTTAATTTCTGTGACGGGTCTGGGTGTTACTATGTATAATAAGTATATATTTAAAATTTATATAAGTATTATGTCAGTTGTCTAGCACCCATCCATATTACAAGCTTTGCTTAGTTTGGGGCTAGATGGCGCTGTGTGAAATTGTCCAAGAATTTATTTATTATTACTATATTTTTCATTGTCCAGTTTATGTTTGAAAAATTATTGAAGTGCTCAGTCGATATGCATACTTAGTGATTCTTTAGATGACTTATGTGGTCGAGAAGCCAAGACGTGCAGTCTATAGCTCCCCTCGTAGTGATTATTTCCCCTTATGGCTCCCTTAACCAAAGTCACGAAAGATGTATGGGATTTGCAAGTTTTCGTTAACCATCGATTTTTTAAATGCCAAATCCATAATCTTTCGAACGAGAAATTCCATACAGTTAGTAAAATGTGACTTCGTTTATGGGGGGCATGATATCCCTTCCTATTATACCTAGGTTTCGCTAGTTCGTTTAGTTAGTATAACATAAGTTGTTTCGATTTGATTTTGCTTAAAATATTTATGTTATTTCTTGTAAATTTAGAGATCATATTTGAAAAAAGACATCGGTTAGTCGATTTCATCAAATTATGTTTTCATCTCAAGGATAAAAACCGGAAAAACCAAGAAGGCCACATAAGGCAGAAACTAATGCACTTAGACGCTTTTAAGGATTAAATATAAATCCGTAATAAAACAATATTAATGCGTAATCGATTGGTAAATTACGATAGGATTTATCTATCAAGGTTTTAATACTTTTTCGTTTTTCTACTAAATTGTTATCAGCTTAGCTTAGCTTAAAGAAATGTGTGGATTTTATTACATTTTTACGAGAAATACACCTTACGTTTTACGAGTTTATGAAAATGCAGTAAAGGTGGATTTAATTAATTGTTTAGAACCTACGAGGGAGAACATTGGATATTTACAATTAAGTATAAGGACAGGTTTTTAGGGTTCCGTAGCAAGAATGGCAAAAAACGGAACCCTTATAGATTCGTCATGTCTGTCTGTCTCTCTGTCTATCTGTCCGTCCGTATGTCACAGCCATTTTATTCCGAAAGTATTAGGATTACACAGTTGAAACTTAGTAGGTATTCTGTTAACCGCTTAACGATTTTATCACAAAAATAAAAATAAAATAAAGATTAAGGGGGGCTCCCCATACATGGAACTGAATCTGATAAAACATTTTTTCTTCATACCAATACGTGCGGGGTGTCTATAGATAGGTCTTCAAATATGACATTGAGGTTCCTAAGACATTTTTTTTCTCAAAGTCAACCGTTTGAAAGATAAACACTGTCAAAATGGTAAAATGTGTGCCCCCCCCCCCCTCTAACTTTTAAAATAGGTGAGTGAAAAATCTAAAAAAACTAAATGCTAAGATTTTGAACGAGATATAGTAATTAGTTTTCAAGATATATCATATTTTCCAAAACCGCAAATATGACTTTGTCATTCATACCAACACTGTAAAAAACAACTTTACAGACAAAAAATGATAGTGGTATTAAATATGGTATTGTATAAGGTGACTACGGAACCCTACGGTGCGTGGCCCGACACGCACTTGGCCAGTTTTTTTTATTTTAACTTTTACGTTAGGTTCATTTTGGTTTGGTTCATTTTATTTTTTCTAGCCTCCCCGCATACAAAAATATGACAACCAGTTTAAATGACCCATTAGTGTAAAAGTTAGTACTTTAGATTTCAAGCTGTTTCCCTGGTTCTACCCACCCGAATTAGATCAAACATGACTTAGATTTGGGGTCCTCCAAGATACCCAAACTGTGAAAAGCACATCAAATTCCGTTCAGTGGTTTTTGCGTGATGTGCGCACAAACATAATTTACAGTTTACTAATGTTTATAGATTTAATAAAGTAAGTTCGGTAAACTTGTTAGCACACGACGACGACAAACATGGCAACTGTTTAACGTAAATTATGTAGTTCATTGGACTTAATATAAGCTAACTTGATAATAAAGAAATAATACAATATTATAGAAACCTACTCTACCAAGATACCGCCGCCGTGTCGTCCGGAAGAGTATGGAACCAACCAAGTGGTGAAATAAATAAACAATACAAATAAACCCCTTGTCTTAGGGGTGTGGTTAAATTATTGACACAATTATTTAAAAGTTATCTCCGTGTACCAAAAAATGGGCAGAAGCGTGTTCCGATAATGGTCCATCACTGCGAACTACAACGATTTTCACGGGAGAAGCCTATTTAAAAACGGTCCAAGACTAGACTGTTTTAACCTTTGCGTTCGATTGTCCATAATACTAAAACGTTAGGCTTTACTTACAGGCTATAGGAAACCTATTAGGTATGTCTTTGGAAAATAGTAGGTTGGTACTAAGCTGCGTTTTTCCTCGGCAAACAAAAAAAAAAAATTTGGTACTAAGTACTTATTGCAGATTAAGAATCAGGGTAGATACCTATTAAATAATCTCAAGCCAGCACTGTATCAGTCTGTCATATCAATTGATAAAGATTATCCATAACTTTCTTACCTGAAAATTTCCAAACTTCACGTCGGAATAGACAGGTGACTTACACACGGTTCTAAGTCGACACAAGACAGGTGATACGATCCCGTGTCACGTTGTTCGAACGATCGGCGCCAGAAATAGCCGGTGTAATGTAACCGAACCCGACCTTCGAGGTTCCTCGGCCGGCTGTGACGTCACACACCATTGACAGCCTCTACCAGGCACGTGGGTGACCTTTATTGTGTGAAGGTTGTTGTTGTTGATATTTTTGATTTGAATACTTTTGAAACTTATGTTTTTCTTAGCCAGATCCGACAGGTAATATCACCTCCAATCATAACTTTACAAGCCAAGTCGTACACCGCAGTGCAGAGGACGTGCCTTCCCCCATAAGTGTTGGAGTTCGCAGTTTTTAGACGTTTTCAAATGCAAAAAAAAATTCAGTATGCTTCAGTCCATACGCCCTGCTAAGTCCGTCCATACCTTATCTCTAAACCACCGATCCGTTTTGCTTACGGACGGTTGAATTCTGACAGACAGCTGATAGAGAATCTGTCAGAATTCTAACGTAAGCAAAAACGCATACCATACTTCTTCAATACTTATAGGAATCGGGGGTAAGTTGATAGTCGCCTTTTACGACACCCCTAAGCCACCCTAAGCATGAAGAGGTAGAGCCAGACGCCATACGATACAATAAAATAATATGCATGCATAAATAAGCATGAACGGGTTGCGAATTTACAAAGGCTTATACTATTTGAGTCACGAGTCAGACTCTAATAGATGAGCTTTTGTTTATGCATATTACTCGACAAAACCTAATCTATCTCGGTAAAAAAGTTGACTCAAATGGATTAGATTTTTGCCTTGATATTTTTAAAGAAAATGCACGTACAAAACCTAGTATAGTGTAGTACTGTACCAGCAAACAAGTCTTTGCTCCTCGTGCGAGTAGTATTAATGAAATCGTCGTTTAAAATCCTAGTGACCTTTTTTAAAGATTTTTAGGATTCCTCGGATAAAGCTATTGCAGGTACATGACGAAGTAAACTGAACAAGAATAATAATATAAAATGGTTTTTCGTAAATTTAATCTTTTTTTTAACCGACTTCAAAAAAACGAGGAGGTTCTCAAGTCGACGGTTTTTTTCATGTATGTTTTACCATAACTTCGTCAGTTGTTAACCGATTTATACAATTTATTTTTTATCTCAAAGAACATAGTATGTGTGTGGTCCTATAAAAAAATTACAGAAATCTGGCTGGTAGTTTTTTCATAATCCTGAAAAATAAGTTTAGCTTGCCATCACACGTGTTTTTACGTATTTTTGGACATAACATCTTTGTTTATGAACCGATTTTTAATAATGTTTTTCATATTATTATTATGACTTATATTTAAAGTTATTTTTTTTCTTTGACTTTGTCATACATTTATTTATTTTATCCATTTATTTATTTAATTCTTGATGCACAATTTATACAATGGCGGACTTAATGCCTTAGGCATTCTCTACCAGTCAACCATAGGGTGATGTGGAGACTTTGTATGGTAGGGTGCACAACCAGGGTAAAAAGAAAAATGAAAAAAAAAAAATATGATATAACTACAAAGTTAAAATAAATTACATTGTATATCAATATTTTTTAAATTTCAAAACATTAATGCGCCTTTAAAGAAAACCGTGTTAAATTAAACCTTTTATAAAATACTAGCTTTTGCCGGCGACTTTGTTCTCGTGATTAAGATATTGTGCATTTATTTTGAAAATCACGGATTACCAATATACCTAGGTATTTATCAGTAGACCTTATTTCACACATTTAAATTTTCCCATAAAAAATCATGTACAAACTGGAACACTCTGTAGCACCCCCTGTATAACGGTAATTTTCCAAAACCCTTTCTTAGTGCTTACCTACACCATGAAAGGTATCTACCCTCCAAAAATGGTGTTTCTAACTCTCTACCTTGAACCCTATACAAATTCTCATACAAACTTGAACAACATTAACAGGAAATTTCACAAAACTCTTTCTTAGTGCTTACCTACACTATGAAAGGTATCTACCCTCCAAAAATGGCGTCTTTACCTTCAACCCTATACAAATTCTCATACAAACTTGAACAACTTGTCTTTCAACCTGTCTTTCAAATCTTTAGATCAATTTTATCAGAGGAATCCTCAAAATCTTTAAAAAAGGTCACTAGGATTTTAAACGACGATTTCATTAATACGATTAGTTTGCTGGTACAGTACTATACTAGGTTTTGTCCGTGCATTTTCTTTGAAAATATCAAGGCAAAAAGCTAATCCATTTGAGTCAACTTTTTTACCGAGATAGATTAGGTTTTGTCGAGTAATATGCATAAACAAAAGCTCATCTATTAGAGTCTGACTCGTGACTCAAATAGTATAGCCTTTGTAAATTCGCGAACGGGTTTTTTTTTTGTTTTTTTATCTTCTTATTTTTCCAGCATAGCATGAACGGGTAAGAGCCAGATGCCATACGATACAATAAAATCATTATAAAAATCGCCTCATACGACACCCCTAAGCCACCCTAAGCATGAAGGGGTAGAGCCAGAAGCCATACGATACAATAAAATCATTATAAAAATCGCCTCATACGACACCCCTAAGCCACCCTAAGCATGAAGGGGTAGAGCCAGAAGCCATACGATACAATAAAATCATTTTTAAAATCGCCTTATACCTTATACTACACCCCTAACGGCCGAATATTCAAAGGCTTCTTAGCTAAAATCTTAAGTTAAGGTCACCTTAACTTTAAGGAAGCTGTCAGTTTCATAGAGATTCTGTAAAATCTGTCAACTTTTTAGAATTTAAGGTGGCCTTAACTTTAAGATTCGTTTGAGTATTTGGCCGCGAGCCACCCTAAAGGGGTAGAGCCAGACGCCACACGATGAAGTTCTAAATTATTTTTTTAACCGACTTCAAAAAAAGGAGGAGGTTCTCAGTTCGGCTGAATTATTATTATTTTTTATAAAAAGATTTTACACAGTAAATAGAATGATCGTATTAAAATAAAAAAATAAAAAATAAAATAAAATAAAAAATAAAATCAATTTATTTCAGACAGTGTCCATAAATTTCATAAAATACACATTTATAATAATTTAAATAAAAGCAGGTAAAATTAATGCAGCAGCTACAATTTCATTACATATAATTACCTTTTTTTTATTAATTGAGTTCATAGTAGAATTAACTTAAAAACAAATTAAAGTCGAAATAAAATCAAAAATAAAATCCAATCAATAAAATCAAAATAATATCTAATCAATAAAATCAATTTAAATTAAAATATAAATAAAATTCAGTTAAAACTTATAATAAATTCAAATTTCCTAATTTAAGTAGCGACCTCCCGCAGTCGCATCGGGTACCAGCACATGCACTTGTACCCAGTGCCTCCGCAGTGGGCAGTCCGGCTTCTCGCTGAGCACCTTCAGGATGAGGTTGGTGCTCCCGCGCACTCTGCGCTGGAGGGAGGCGATGCGGCGTCGCAGCACCGTGTAAAAACCATCTGTGCGCGCGTGCGCGAACATCGCTGACGCGCTGCAGTAGCGCGGGAGCCCCAACATCGCCCTAAAGGCGTTATTATATTGTACTCGGAGAGCGTTGGTGGCCCGCTGGGTGTAGTTGACCCACAGATTGCACGTGTACAAGGTCTGGCAGAACGCTTTAAAAAGCGTGATTTTTACATCTGCGCTACATCGTGCGAATCTGCGTGCCAACATATTACAGCGGACCGCCATCGCCCTCCTTTCCCTTTCAATGTCTCTGTCGTCTTTCAAATCTTCAGTGACAACATGGCCGAGGTATTTGAACTCCCTCACCCTACCGAGAGCGACCCCGTTCAGCAGCACAGGTGCCACATTCTCCAACTTACGACCCTTGGCCTGGAATATCAGGAGCTCACTCTTTTTGACATTGTACAGGAGGCCGTGTGCGGTCGCGTACTCCTCACAAACTCCTATCAACTTCCTGAGACCGGCGATTGATGGGCTGAGCAACACCATATCGTCAGCGTAACTAATACTGTTGATAATATGACCGTCGATAGAACAGCCGACACCGGTGTTGCTCAGTTCAACAATCAGCCGGTTTACGTAAAGGTTGAAGAGTGAAGGAGACGTCAAACCCGTATTCATCAGAAAGCTCACCAAGCCATTTGACCTAGTTAGTTTGGTGACTGTACCAATATCTGAAGATATTGATAAACTCATCCGGCACACCAGTACCTCTCAATTTGTGCCAGAGAATATCATATCTAACCAGGTCAAATGCCTTAGAGAGATCAAGAAATGCTGCATAGACTGGCGTGTGCCTGTCGGTGTAGTACCTGACGGTCTGTTTGAGGGACATAATAGCGTTTTCGGTATTGTACCCATTACATAATTCGCGGGACGTGCCGTTTGCCGCGTCTCGTCTCGTGTCTGTCTGTCTGTTCATTGCCGAGGCTGCTATTATCGCGATCGCGACCGGCGGGCGGCCGTTCCAGTTCAATCGGTAACAATTTCTGGTTAATACCGGTTCTACAAACCGACGGCAGATTGTATAGATTACTTTGTATTGTCTAGTTAAGGCTACGTTCCGCTCTAATGGTTATGTTAGTTTTTCAGACTTCGTTAAAAAAGTAAGATTAGATATTGTGCTTTAGATAAGGGGCTCATATTTTAAACGAGATTGTGGTAAAAATCTGTTGTCTTGGTTAAAGCCTTAAAGCAATACGGGCTTCCGTTCCATAGGAAACCGCGTTGCTCTAAGGTTAAAGCTAAAGATTAAAAACATTAATAAAATTCAAAAAAAATAACTAGCTGTACCCGGCATTCACTGCAATATACTAGTGTTTTTCGATCCCCTGGGGAATTGGAGTAGGGGATCCTAGTGGAATCTGGGAAAAAAAAATACCGAAGAAATGCAGCAATGTGTCGCGTCGCATCCATCTGTCAAATGAAAGCGATTGCAATTGATTTTGAAATTAGACAATTACGGCCTTACCACAAAACACTGTTTAACACGTGTTTAACTAAAACACTGTTTAAATGTGATGCTATCACTTTTTTGTCTATATTGTTTGAAAGAGACGGCATCACATTTAAACAGTGTTTTTACTAAGTAAACAGTGTTTTAAAATCTTTTGTGGTAAGGCCGTAATTGTCTTATTTCAAAATCAATTGCAATCGCTTTCATTTGACAGATGGATGCGACGCGACACATTGCTGCATTTCTTCGGTATTTTTTTTTTTGTCAAAAGGAAGCATCAATGTGTTACATCCTGAAAGCGATTGCGATAGATTTTGAAGTTAGACAATTGCCAGGCTGGGTATAGGAACGCTTAAAGAGGGCAAACATACAAAAAAGCTTTTTTATTTCATGATTATTATCATTATATATTTTTAAAGAAATAAAAGTCTCTTTGTAATATTTGTTCTTGTTAATTTTATCCATCAGGTGTTAATCACTCATCCAAGTTCCTACGTGGTGACTGGTGACATAAGCGTATCTATAAGTATCTATCATTTACATTCAATTTCCATACTTATGATCGACTAGTTCATTACGAATAGATTACTTCTAAATATAGCAATTTGCCATAATGCGTCTCGTTTATGGTAATATTATTCGAGGAACCCTTCCTTCCTCATTTTTAGGGTTGCCAAGTCAACAGGCTTAATTATAATTTATTTATGCTAGGGTTTTATCATGGTGGTGTAACTAAGTTATACCTTCTGAGGCCCGTGGCAAATTTATCGGTTGGGATTTGGGGCCCTCGGGCTGTAAAGTTTTTAATGCACATAATTAAATTAGGTTCTTTCCAGTGACTACAACGGCATATTTATGGCGGGCCACGGCCCCCTAAGGCCGTGGCCCCGTGGCATTTTGCCCTCTCTGCTACCACTGCTACCCCATTGTTACGCCACTGGTGTTATACTAAAAGTGATGATGGTGACATTGGTGACTTTGGATGAATAAAGTGATTCTTGCACTTTACTATAAGTATAGGTAGTTAATTTTTTTAGAAACTTATAAGTAGATATATTAGGTACTTTTGATTTGCCAATCCAAAGAAAAAACTATCAAATTTTGTTGAAAAATCTTAAGCATTATTTAGATAATGGTAACCCTATTTCTCTGTGTAACCAAGTCCGTATTATAAACTTATCCTATTTATTATAATTATGCTTGCATGAATAGGCGTCGCTACTTTGTCTCATATTTTTAACCGAGAGCTTACATGCTGTGCTGATATGGAAATTGCTCTCAATTAACATATCAAAAGGTAGATCGGAATAATTTGCTGACATTTAAAGACACGTTCTGCAATTGACCACAACTTTACGGTCTTTGAATTTTTTAGATTTTAGCATTCACAATGCTATTTTTATATATTAAGCTACTTAATATAACTGAAAAAATAATAGAAAAAATCGACTCGGTAGCATAATTGGTTAGTGCATTGGGCCGGAATCCTAAGTCCTAAGGGTTCGAGTCCCGTCTGAGCTGCTACGGGTGAGTCGATTTTTTTCTAATATTTTTCAGTTATATTAAGTTTACGGTCTTTGTTTAGAAAAATTCTTGGAAAATTAGAAATCTAATTATTTTAACGATAAACAATAAAAATCTTGTAGAATACTTAGTGGGTTTTTTTGTTTTTTTACAGAATAAATTATTTTACTTAATTATCTTAAACGCTATACTGTGACGAAAAACATTACTGATTCAAGCCTTAGAAAAACTGATAAGTTTTTTAAAGTTTTACTACTGTGATTGCGTAGGTACAAGAGTGAAAATTTTCTGAAGTTGTAGGTGATGGATCTTATTATTTTGCATTAAGAGAGCAGAAATAAGCTACCTAAAATGGAATCTAGAATTAACAAGTTGCCTACTAAAAATAATGAAGCCCTATTTATATTTAGCGCCAAAACCCAATCTATACTTGTACAAAAAATACTTAGATAACTTTTAAAAGTCTGACTTATATTAATCCGTTTTGTAAAGGTGCGCCAAGTTTCCTTTCACTTCCCAACTATTTGGGACCGAGAAAAAAAGCCCAATAACTTAGTTTAAGTATTGTGAGATAACTTAAATCGATTTTACTTCAATTTTGTATACTTAGTCCAAAAATACCCGCCTAATGTAGGTACAATACTAAACATTGTACCAAATATGTCGCTAATTTAAAGTAACATGTCTGTCGCTGTTTGTTTTTCCACTTTTCTTTGTTCGCTTTATTTCTTTTGTTTTAAATAAGACCACGATCGTACCTACTTTCAAAGTTGTTTAGCTTTCAAGAAACAAAAATAACGTGTTTATTCTACGTACTTTGGTGCGGCTTACTCAATGTCAATAGAAATAACACATACGAATTTATGGTCTCAGCACCGAAGGCATATTTTAAATCAACCACTTATTTTAGAAAAAAGTCGAGAAAATAAGTTACGAAATATTTTTATACGAACAGAAATAGTACCTAGGTTACTTCTCAATAGATTCGAAAATCTCACACTGAAAACCATCCTCATTTTATTGTAACAAAATGAACCTAACTTTATAAGAAGACTGGTAATTTATGATGAAAGAAACAAGATTGAACTCACTTGAATTATAAATAAGCATTATTTCTAACAAGATAATATTTAATTCGATTAGACATCATGTTACATTGTATGTACCTATAGCGTAGAAAGAAGCCTTAGAAAACTGCGAATCTATTTTTATTCAATAAACTTCTGCGTACAAATGCATTTTAAATAAAATAAAACGCAATACAATTTGCATAGTTAAAACAATGAAAATGAAATTTCGAAAAATAAGTTTACGTACTTACTTAAATATTTTTAGGTAAACAATCTCTATTATAGAGCTAAAAAAAGGTTTGTTTTATTCAATTCAAACACTAACTACTTATACCGTGTTGTAAAACAACCCAGCATTTTTACCGACTTCAAAAGGAGGGAGGTACTCAATTCGACCCGTTTTTTTTTTTTGTTTTTTGTATGTACACCGATTACTCGAAGACGGCTGAACCGATTAAAATGATTCAAACGTTATAACATCAGGTATGTTTTCAAGCTTTAAATTTTGAAATTGGATAATGGGATCCTGGAGAAATCAAGGGAACTCTTCAAATATTATAGGCACACCTATAGCGATTTTGCTATTTTCTTAAGTAACACGTGCATTTGCTTTCGAAAAGTACCATTTTGGTGAAGTGGAACTGATGATGAAGACCATAGATGATCACCGGAACTATTCAATAGGTACTAAACTAAGTATCTCACTGGTGCGATACGATTACTTTAATATGGTTGCTAGACTATTTATGTGGTTCATCATAATGCATATGGTGAAGTGGAGCTGATAGTGAAGTACCAGGAGAACTCCTCAATAATTAACGCCCCTGCGTCGGGAAAACCAGTATTTTGTAAAAAGTGATGAGCCATTGACGTAAGACTATTGTAACTTAGATAATATCGTCGCTAAATATACCATACTTACCACAAAAAAGTTAAATTTAAAAAATCCTAAGATCGGGGTCTACCCATGTTTTATCTACCTAAATAAACTAAATATAAAAAACCAAAGTAATCATCTACCAAATACAGAAGGTACTTACTTACACTAAAAATAAAAAAATAAAAAATGTTTCAAAAACAAAAAACCGACTTCAAAAAACCTGAAAATGAAAACAAAACAGCTTCAAAATTAAATACGTCTAAAAAGCAAGAAATAATATTCAAATCACTAGATACGCATATCATTGTAATAAAACACATCTATTGAAGTCGGGTGGGGCTGAAGTTCAACTTCTTTATTTATTCTAAAAGCCCCACCCGTCTTCATTAGATGTGTTTTATTACAATGATATGCGTATCTAGTGATTTGAATATTATTTCTTGCTTTTTAGACGTATTTAATTTTGAAGCTGTTTTGTTTTCATTTTCAGGTTTTTGAAGTCGGTTTTTTGTTTTTGAAACATTTTTTTTATTTTTACAAATATCTTTATGCCCTGCTTAAGTTAAAGCTTATTTTAAGTTCATAAGGCAACATTCGAAACTGAATTATTTCGGATGAACGCAACGTCAAAATGTGTTAATAAAACTAAAACTCAAATAAGTAATATAATTTTTCAGCTACCTACGCTCAAACTTTAATAACATTCGCAAACATAACAAAGAAAACCGTTACTATATCAGCACTATGGTGTAAACACTTCGAGCGCTAATTTTGTAGATACGATCTAAAGGAGCTTTTTATGGTCGGAAATTTCCTACATCGGAAATTTCCTAGTTACTTATCAATGCAATTGGGTTACATGGTTAGGCAACACAGTACGCGTTTGCCTAGTAACTTTATTTAAGTTTTGTTTGAGTTCGATACTTTTATCACTTTCGCATTTTAAGGATCAAAATATAGTTATCCTACTTTTAGGTTTTAGTGCTAATTATTACTTGATTTTGTTTTTAATATAAAGTATTATTTATATTAATTATATACTTATTTGAAACAATCAATAGTAATATTTTTCAGACTAACGCAAACTTGCCTGCTGAAAGTGTTTAAAACCATCGGATTATGCATTGTTTTTGCAAACGCGTCATCTTATGCCAATTTAATTATTTTTGTATTGTGTTATAGTTTGTAAATGTACATTTTAGATATTTTCCTATGGATTCATTATTATGGTTTTTGTTTAAATAGCAGATGTAAAAATCATTTTGCTGGTTTGGAACAAAAGCTTACCCACCTTCCCTTTTTTTTAATAAAAGACAACTACAATATTACGTTCCCTGATACCAAATATTAATATGTGTTTTTTTGTCACAATAATATTTGGAAAAATCACGCAAAGTCCACACTGTATGTTTTGAAGTTTTGTAGTACCTTTGCGTTTATTCTATTCGTGTAAAAAATACTGAACCAAATCAATAATACCACTGAACAATTCTATACTATGGACTAACGTCACGTATTGGTTATGACGGAAAGATATGGACTCATATCGTCATATCATATCGCTGAAAAAATTACAATACCGACAAATAATTAATATTTACTCTGCTATTGCACTATCTCACAATTTTTTATGTATTCGTATTGTCGGCCGTTCGATGATGGGATTAATTTTATCTTGATAGCTTTTCTAAGTACTAAGAAATGAGGGAAAGTGTGATATTATTTTAATTCCAAAAACAAATTCATAAATACTAAATTTTTATAGCTCAATTCCGGTAAGTGACTTCATTTGGTTGATAAGTGTGTTTTTTATCTAACCATGCATTTAGAAAATCTCAGTACCTACCCCCTAATACGAATATCTATCGAGAAAAACGCGTAAAAGTACCTAGGTACTTGAAACAGTAAGGGAAATAGGCAAGAAAACTCCAATTTCAACTCAATAAAATCATCAACGTGTGCATAAAACCCTTATTACATTAAACGGGTATATTCTTCAACGCAACTTCTTTTCTTTTAATTGTATACATACTGACTTAGCACCTTCAAGCTTGCGTTACAATTATTTGCGCGTGATCGAGTGAAGTGTAAGGTAATGATGTCTGTGACGTCAAACACTTTTTTCCTCCAGCCAGACGGCATCGGCGGGCGTATCAATTAAGTTTGCCTCGGCTTATCTGATAAGAAGAGTAATATATAAACGATTAGTACCTAATTAAAAAACCCGCGCATATTTTCCTAGATAACTGATTGAATTACTCACAAACTGATGATCAAACAGAATTTTATAGTTATTAGTACTTGCAGAATGCGTAGGTATAGAAACTAATGGAAACTTACCAAAGATTTGCGTCATGGGCAATAAGTAAAAAATTGCCTTAGCTGGACTGGAAAACATATGTTTAGTTGCCTACTATTATGGTTCGCAAGAATCACGTGATGTCACTGTGGGTAGCTATTTTATACGTAAAGCTGAAGCCTCTAATTTAATACAGATTTTTTTATGCGCTTGACGAGAAAATTTATGAAGATCGTATCCTGAACCGCAAACATGCAATATGTGTTTTGTTGTGCCTTAATTTACTACTTTACTTACACAAAATAATATAATAATATACCTATTAGGTATTACATCATGAATACTTAATAAAAAAATAACTATTTTTTTACGGTAAGTTATCCAATATCTATGTTATCCACACCTTTTGATACTTACTTATAACAAAACAACGCATTTGGTAAAACTGAAAGTTACGAAATGCGATTTATCATATTTTTAGGGTTCCGTAGCCAAAATGGCAAAAAACGAAACTCTTATAGATTCGACATGTCTGTCTGTCCGACCGTATGTCATAGACATTTTATTCCGAAAGTATTAGGATTACACAATTGAAACTTAGTAGGTAGATGTATTTTGTTAACCGCTTAACTATTTTAACACAAAAATTAAAATAAATTAAGATTACGGCTCCCCATACATGGAACTAATACTGAAAAAAAAAATTCTTCATACCGATACGGTCGCGGTGTTTATAGATCGATCTTTAAAAATGATATTGAGGTTCCTAAGACAATTTTTTCTCAAAGTCAACCGTTTGAAAGATAAACACTGCCAAAGTGGTAAAATGTGTGTCCTTCCCCCTCCCCCCCCTTTAACTTTTGAAATAAGAGTGAAAAAACAAAAAAATATATATGCTATTAGATCTTAATAAAAACTTTCAACGAAAATTGGTTTGAACGAGATATAGTAGGTAATTAGTTTTCGAGATATATCATATTTTCCAAAACCGCAAACATAACTTTGTCATTCATACCAACACTGTGAAAAACAAAGTTATTTTTACAGACGAAAAATTATAGTGGTATTATAGTAGATTGTTATACAAGACGCTAAAATTACCCATTGCATACGAGGTAGTTTTATTCCCGAGCTTTAGCGAGGGAATAAATAGAAACCGAGTTACAATGGGTTTTAGCGTCGTGTGTTACACTATACTTTTCACTACGATTGCGAGAAAATAAAAATACAATATTAAATAGTTTATACCTACTTCCGTAAACGAATCCACTCGTTTTTCTATCCTCCACTTCATAAACTTTTTGTACAATATTTAAATAAATGATTTGTGCTTGACGGCAAAAGATTAAAATTATTTCTTTCCTATTACAGTCACACAATTCAATCAGTTTGTAATTATAGAAAAATTCTAAAGATTTCGCGCCACGGTACCTTTTTTTAATTTCCGCTGTAGCAGCTAAGCAACACAAACACGCATTCTACGATTCACTCTGTACACAGAGTATAAATAAGTCTATGATTTCACCGAAGAGATGCTTTTAGTTCCATTTTCAAAAATAAGAATGAGAAACTGGGGGCCTATTACGAAACTTGGTCACGATAGTCGTCCGCAGTTCGTCGGTTGTAGTTATTACAAATATTTTTAATAAAGCATCGTAGTCCATAGTCTATTGAACGAATAATGACGGATCCACTAGAGAGAAACTGTCAAATTTACGCAATCACTTTGCAATATCGCATACGCAAGTGCTTTGTAATAGGAATCAATCAGAACGAAGCACGGACGCAGCTGCGTGTATCGCATTAAACTTTTCGTAATAGACCCCTAGTATTAAGTCGAGCTAGTTTTTATTCGTGATTATGAATAAAGACTTCTTCGTTTTAGTAGGCTCATTGGTAAATTTGGTAATAGACAAACATTAAAAAAGAAAAAACTTTATCCCCTAGGGCTTATTATGCTATTTTATCTCGACTCTTGTACGTTACAATGACGCACTTTTTGAGCAAGAGGAGTGAAAAATATGGTATGGTATAAGGTAGGTAACTACGGAACCCTACGGCGCGTGGTCCGACACGCACTTGGCCGTTTTTTGTATAGGAAAAGGGGCATTTAGTGATCTCAACCAGCCCTTAGCTGTTAGGTATTCTGTGCCATTAGTGTGCTCGATGAGACCTCGGTCACGCGAGTAAATACGGAAACCCTAGCACGAACATGTATCGAGAAAAAAAACGCGTGTAAAAATACTCAATGAAGGATTTGTCTGGATTTGTCTATAGGAAATCTCATTTCGCTTTTCGGCGGTAAATGGCGCTGTACAAATTTCCCATACAAAATTAATTACTCTATCGAATATTTTTTACGCGCGTTTTTTTTTCTCGATGCATTATCGTGCTACGGGTAAACGGGTAAGAGGCTCAGGGTGGATTCGTCCAAACTTCAATATAAACGGGAATAACTATACCAAGAATACATCTATTCCACGATTTTTTTCTCGAGTAAAGAAATGGTCATTTTTCCATGCAATCCAAAGATAAGTTACTCTTGGGATTCTTATTCCTTCATTAGTGAGTGAATATGTGAATGAACGTATTATCCTGCCAATTGTCATTGTTCTATAAACAAACTATTTAAAAGGCAAAGTCTTGTCAACTCTATTTTGTCGCCTTGTACTACGTATCTGCAGCGGTCAAAGTCAAATGTCAAACAAATGTCACTGACATATATGGCACGCGGACGCCATTAAAATAAAAAAATAATAAATAAATACTCGCGGATTAACTCTGTTATTCCCCGCGAAATGGTGGTATAGCGACTATTCCCGAATAGGCAAAATACTCTGAGAACAGTGTGTGGTAAAACGTAATTTCGATTTACTCTTGAATAACTGGTCATTTTATCTAAGAATAACAGTTATTCTCTCTTGGTCGAATCCGCCCTCAGTCACAGAATAGATACGCCGGTAACGATCAATTGCGATTGTAAATTTTGTCGTCAATGCCATTGTTAGAGCAATTGACAATCGCTTCAGTTGCACGCGTAACGTAAACGACCAATTTTCGCATCAATGGGCGTCTATGACGTAAAAATTGACAATCGCAAATGATCGTTACCGGCGGCCTTAAGGTACCCTCAAGTGGCGCCCTCATCTTAATTAAATTTATTGCTCGCTAAGTACTTACATAATGTATCGAAAATTCAAACGTTGCGATTGAAGCTAAAGTTCTATAGTTTATTTACAAATAATAAAATATAGTTTGTTGTAGTAGTAATAGGCAAAAGTGCTAAAAGTGGCCACTTTTGCCTTAATACTGCCTAGCTAGTGGTAAGTCCCCCCACGTAAGCACTATATGTTTTACGGTACAGCAAGTTCGAATGTGTAGTACATACAACACTAGTAACCAATAAGATACGACGGAATCCCGAAAGGAATATCGATAATGTATGCAAATTCCGTACGGAAACATTCCGCATCTGTGTGAGGTAAATAGACAACCCTCTCTCGAGCTCCGTCATGACACGTAGGCTGGACATCTCGACTGTCATAAAATGTTCTAGCTGCAATGATTTAATTAAATTTTATTTTATAGATAGGTAGGTATTATTTTTATCTCAGGTAACATAAGGTCAAAAAAACCTTGCTCTACAATGATAAACAACATTCCTAAACTCCTAAAAAGAAGCAAAACATTAGAAAATCATTGAAAAGATACAGAACTCTGATAAACTTTTATAAAGTAGTATTAACTTCAGTCCAACGGACAGTACGCGTGAAGTATTAATTCAGTCAATGAAGACTTTGATATAAAACAGTCGTTGGATTGTTGCAATAAGATCGCACTTAGGAAAGTTCCAGAGCGTAGGAGGAGGATCGATACATAGCGAGGGACGCTTGGGACACGGAATAAATAGAGCTTGGGACATCATGCCGTTTCGTCACGTCCTCACTGTTGACACAAATAGGAAATACACTTTGTCCTTAGACTGTCGCCAATGTCACAGGCAAAAGCGATAACGAACTTCTACGAACTATCGAAGATGTGATTGACAAAGCGCTACCATCGATTTTCAAAACGACGCTAGGTCTTACGAAAAAATTAAGTCTGATTTCATATCATTTACAACGAGACTCTCTAGCTAGCTGGAAAGTATAGAATCCTGTAATGAAATCTTATGTCTGTCTAATGTGTGTAAGTTTTAAAAGTAAAAAGAAAGTAGGAAAATCTATCGATGTCTTGTGAATCTTGTGATTGCTATTTTTCTTTAGTTCTATATATATTATTTTGAGAAAACTGCGGGTTTCGAAACATTGAAATATTTGGGTAAACAAAAAGGTACAGACCAATTTTTCTAATCTAACCTTCTTTTAAGGAAAACTTTATTTTAGTTTCATTTGTTTTAAGTTTTGGATCCTGAAAAAGTTTCTAAATGACAAACTTCTCCTAAAAGAAGTTTAGTCTAGCCTACATAGTTTAGAGCCAATGAAATAAAGTGTATTACCTAGTTTTTTATGGTAAGAGTAAAGTTGAAATAAATAAATATCCAAATATGCTGCTTTCATTAGCATTATTAGTCAGATTGCATCAAATTGTCTCGACGAACAACTAACGCCAAGGACAAAGTAATATTTTTCTCAGAACATTTTAGTTATATCGTCCTTGTTTCAGTAATGTTGATTGCGTATTATTATGCAATATAAGGACAATTAGTGCCAGTCACTAGCTCAACATTTGTAATTTTGTTGTGGGAGGGCAGTTATAACAATCTTACTCATTACCTATCAACAATAGAATAGCTAACTAACTAAACTAAAGAAGAGTATTTATTTTATTTTGTTTATTAGGGAATCAAACAGCAATTAAACAATAAATATGGGTACCACAAGCTTATCTAAGCAATCTACCCTATAATATCACTATATGAGCATTCCAAGCGTACCTACATTTTCACGTACATTTTCATTAGATACGATCGTACGTACATACAATGCGATTAGAAGTGACTAACTTCAGATTCAGAGTAGGTACTTGCGGTACAAAACGACGTATTTGAATCAGTTAAATTTTCTCTTAGCCGTTGCAGCGGATCACTGTCTATTGCAATTTAATCGCATTGTATTTCACCTAAGTTTTAAATCTTAAATACAGCAGATAAGTATATCTGCCTGAAGAATTTTAAGTTTCTGACAATTTTTACCAAAAAAACATAAATGGTCAGTACGTGCAACTATTTTAACTTTATTGTTCAATCAAGCCAATTGTTTTACTTTCATTCGAATATCATTTATCAGAGCCAAATAAGTAGGCACTAAAAAAATTCATCTAAAAATCAAGTAGGTAATGAATTTTGTTGAGCTATCTGATCATCCGCCATCAATATGTGGAAAATAGTATATGAAATTTAATTTAAATATATGTATGTTAGCCTGTAAGGTATACATTGTATGGGCCTAGTCACAGAATACATAATAGTACAAGTCTAGTCGCCTGAATTAAATTAAAAAATTAAAAAAACCTATTTGAATTTTAAGCTGAAAACACTCTTATTACATGCGACCTTAAAAAAGTATTGTTAACAGTTTGCCTTCTAAAAAATTTAGTCAAAACAAAGTTTTAACTTCCGCAAACTACTTCCAAACATTTTGCCGCCGGTTTGAATGCCAGCCAAGACATCCCGTGATACTAAGTAGTACAAGAGCCTGTAATGTTTTATTATAAAATCACAATATTTCAGAAAGCATTAGTCAAAAAAACAGGTATTATCACACTTCCATAATTCCATTTCCATTAGTAAGTGATATGATATGAGTGATTATGTCATGTGTGGCAGGGAATGAAAAATAAAAGATGGAAATTATTCAGAATAAGCTTGTTGTTTATTTTTTTCATCATAGATAAGTACCTACACTTATAAAATCAGATCAGACACTGCGTTTGAAATACATGCATGCAACATTACAGTCTATTTAGTGAAAAAGTCAATCGATACCATAGTGGTTGTATGTAGATGATATTATTGTTATGAACATTAAACATTACAAATTATCTACAACAGTACATACTTACATCCATCATATACTCATTTACCCACAAAAGGAACTTCAAGGCAAAAAATACTATTGAATTACAATTATTTATAACATTTGGTCAAACCTCACCGAGATATGCCTAGATTTAGAACAAACGACGCCAATAACGTCAAGCATCACTATAGAATCGTTAATTTTGGTTCAGTTACACTGACCTAACTAATACTAATATAATACTATAATATACTTAATGAAGCTGGTCCTTATACACAGTCAAAACCGCGTTAACATTATAAAATAGAAACATGCAAAATCTATAACAAGTTGTCACTATATTTTATGATATTGGGCTACACCCGGTTTAGTCAAAATTGTACAATATACTAGCATGGCCTAATCCATCAAACTATCCCATCCCCCTTACCATCCGTCTCTATCCACAGCTTTACAATAATCGAAATGTAGACTTTATTGAATCGATTTAAGATGTTTTTTAATGCAGCGCGGAGCAAACAATATCATCACGATCAAACATTGAAACATAATAAAATACTTTCTCATAAATAAATAAACCCATCACTTATAAATAACGAATCACAGATGCCATTCGCAAACCTTATGCTAGGGGCTGCTATGTAGTCTGTAGGACAGCCAGCAGCCCCGACTTAAACTAAACGCAGTCTTGACATAAACATACAACCTAAAGGCCACACATGCATTTAACGGGCCGCAGGGTTAGTCTGCACTCGAGTACTCATCTCGTTCACTATCGGATAGATATCACAGATGGTGTGTCTCCTGGGGCGGGCGTTCCCGCTACAAGTAGGGCACGCAGCCGGCGCAGCGCGACCGTCCCGGGGACTCCGCCCGGGCCCTGAACACAAGCAGGACTTAGCGTTAACTCATGAGCTCCGTTCCTCCCGCCGTGACTCCGAGCGCCCGAGCGCTCGCTTCAATTTCTCCACCAACCTGTTATGAAATTTCTCCGGTTGCGGCGGCGTGGGGCTACCCGTGCTCTTGGGGCTGTCGGTGGCTCGCAAGGACGCCCTCGAAGGAGGCGCGCGGCAGTAGGAAAGCGAGCGCATCGCGGGCGCGCTGCGATGGGGACTCAGCGCCAGCCGACCCGGGCCTAAAGCCGGGCCCTCCGAACGCGATTCGGACACTTTCCGAACCCTCCCAACCTTCTCCACCGACTCGGAGGTCCGCCGCGACCTCTGCGAGTTGTAGATGTCCCAATCGTTCTTCATCACTGGCATCATAAACGCCATCTCGACGACGGTAACGGTTACTCCTGTGTCTGAACGTTTTCGTGTTTGACTCTCGCGCGACGGAGCAAGCGAGGATAGCACACCGATCGATGGATGTTATCGCAGTCGCTAAGGTCGCCTGTGTTTTTATTTCACTTTTTATTTTATTTTCTTGTATATAGAGTCTCAAATTGTGTGTTTCCCGAGAAACTAGGTTCACGGTTGTGTATACTGGCTTTCACTTCAATGTCACTGGCACTGAACTAATTCAGATAGGATGTTCACCCTAAGACGAATTGAGGTAGAATGAAGTATCGTGAAAACACACCCTGATTATAAGGAAAATATTGGCGCCACTGTCGCTGCGGTCGCTATTGAAAACCCTTATCTAGTACTCTACCTTAGTCATTTTCAGATTTCATCACATTCTAAGGTATGTTGATACATTTAAATAAATTATGCAATCCACAAAATAGTAAATAAATTTTTTTAAACAGCACATAAGCCTTTTAGCTCTATAGATAATAAAAACAAACGCTTAACACAAACGCTTCCATCTATCGGAAAGAAGCAAATATAAATAGGGTCGCTACTCGCCGACAGAGGGCATTGATTGCTATAAAAAAAGTATGGCTTAGGTGCGTTCACGGAACTTCTAGAAGCTTCGATAGTTATTAACTTACTAATACTAGTATAGATGTCGTGACAAGTGCTGCTTTATTGCTTTCATTGGGGATTCCCTCAGCCGCCTCTGTCTACTTTATGAATGATCAATAAAAGTTTGTAACTTTTCGTTGAATTATTTTTAGTTCACTTTTTTATTCTTTTGGAATTGATCCACGGATTCTTTATATGGGCGAGCGTAACTATATTTTAAAGATCCAGTTAACTTTATGCATGTGCGATAATTAAAGCAGTAATTACCCATTTTCAGATACAAATGTATTTTTACACAATAATTATTTGTTTTAGATAAAATGCCTATAGGGACATAATGTTTTTTTTTCTTTAGTTGTACATTGTTAAATTAATTGCATTGTACTGAGAGAAACGGCAAAAAACTCATTCATTATGGGCTGTTTTTCTACTCTTTCTCCTTTATCATCTATCCGTTTTCTCCTTGTCTTATTTATTTACATTTTCTTACGAACATTTTTCCAATTTGACAAATCTGATTCGTGTCTTTATCTTTATAACCCAAGGTTACTTATCATCAGGCCATTGTAAACGCCAAGCCCTCGATAAAATCTAATCGATACTGCGTGCGATAAGTAGGTACCTAATCAATCTTATCAAACTCAAAAGAAAAGAACGCGTTATTTCAAAATATTTTTTATTAACTGGTTTTAATAAGCAGATCCAACTAAAGTTAAAACATGTAACGTATACAAATATTATTACGAGTTTAAACAAAATGAGTATTTTTAAACATAAGGCAACTTTATCGCGAATTATTTAACAAGCGTGTAAAATTATTAATCATAATCAACAGTTTTAGCTAGAGCTTGGAAAATATATTAACCTACCTACAATAAAATCTAGCATAATCCTAATTAAAAAAGTACTAAATAAAATATCAATTAACGTAATTGGTGGGGGAGTTAATATCACATTTTAAAGTTTGTAATACTTTAAAAGGTTACATAGTGGGTAAATTGCTAGTAAAACTTATCATAATTATAAGTGATCAACGAATATTTAATATTTGGTGATATTCCAAGTCAAAACGACTTAAAAAACGATATTAAAAGTAATAAACCATTACATAATTCCCAAATCGCTCATAAATATGTAACTGTATTCAAAGTAGAATAAATTTTAGTATAGTAGAATAATAATGTTTTATGGAACGAAGTAGTTCCAACCTACACAATGATAATTTCCAACAAAAGATTTTGGAATGCTTTTAAAAATAACTAGGTAAGTAGAACTTTCAAAATTGTTTACCAAACATTTTACATTTTTTTTTTAAATGCATTAGAGCTTCTTATAGTATTATCTATCTAGTTAAAATCTAGACTAGACACAATGTATTTTATACTGAAAACGATTAGGTACACAATTAGGCTGTGATATGGCTTCAAATAATAATTGATTTGACTATTATTTTATCTAGAATCTAGATATAACTGGTTTGAATGTTATAGATATTTTTGCTATAGATAGGCAACTCAATATTTTGGACAATACAAAAGGTACTTATTTAAATGATATATTTTATTTTTAATAAAAAATACAATATTTATCATAGTGTGTCGCATGTGTAAGTAAAAAGGTAAACAGTGCAGTTCTACCACGGTCTACTAAAAAGTCTATGGTTGGTGGGATATGATAAGTTTTATATTCTGAGAACTAAGGCTAGACGCGCATGGAAGTTTACTGCATCGATCGACTGATCTACACTATCGGTGAGCTACACTACAATATAGGCATTAGGTGTAGTGTAGAAGCGCGCGTGATACCAAACTAAATCGGCCGATTTCAAAATCTGTGACGAGACACAAAAAGTCGGCCGATAACGATCGGGCGATGTCATCAGGGATTGAAATACCGTTAAAAAAATAACGTTAAAAATACCGTTAAAACATTTTATCGGTAAATTTACCGGTAAAAATAACGTTAGAAATATTGTACCGGTAAAATTACCGTTAAATATAGCATTAAACTATACCGGTGCAATAGTACCGGTAAAATTATCGGTAAAAAAGTAACGTTATTAATTGGAATAACGTTAATTTTAAAGTAACGGTAACGAAAAGTAAGAAATAACGATAAAATTAACGTTATTTACTGAAATAACGTTAATTTCGGTAAAATAACGTAAAATTAACGCTATTTACTGAAATAATGTTAATTTCAATGTAACGTTATCTAAAGTAACGTTATTTATTGACAAAACGTTAATGTTAAAATTAACGGTAAAAAGAAAGTAAGAAATAACGTTACATTTAAAAATAACGTTATCATTTCCTGGATGTCATGTAACCTATTGCTATTCTAATGTCGAGCGACAGATTGCGACGATTGTCGGTCGCTCGTCGGTTGTTGATCGTTAGTCGCTCGTGTTTTATACAAATCTAGATCTAACATACAAAAATAAAGTATCCGGAAGATTTTTTTATACAATAAGGGTCATGTGGTACATCCATACTCTTAGCCGGATTGATCGTGGTTAGCACAGGTTTTACGACATATTTAAAAATACAAAATACATCAATAAGAGTGGTTCACCTTAAGATGTAAAGTATGTACAACCCGCACAGATAATGGGATTAGAAATGGCGTCGTTCATATTCACTTCTCGCTCGCACACTAATCGCCACACCTATCGCTCTCTGTCACACTCCTTGTGGTAAGCGCGGTGAGACGCTATTTTCAAATCCATTCTTTATTTGCGCGATATGTAATTTTATTTTTTATACCTCAGTGTTGAAGCTCTTTTGGATTTAAAACGTTCCCCAATAATTCCAGTTCACATACTCTGTAACCACCTAAATTCTAAAAGTCATCAGTACCTAACAAAAGATTCATCTTTCCAACAACAAAAAGCATAAATATCACAGCAGTTCTTTGAACCGCATATATCTCCAAAACTTATACACATTAAGCATATTCAAGTAGTAGACATTACACTGACAGTATGATCCTCTTTCGACTTTTCCGGTTCATAATACCCGTTCAGATTGACCATCGCGAGTAATTCCACTAGATGGCGCTGGTAGCCGCACTCCATGAGTTTCGTCACTACTTTGTGCAAATATTTGGCCAGTTTCTCGAACAAATGGAACAATTCCTCTAACTGGGCGAAACTTGAGTGGGTGAAGTTGCCGTTAGGGTCTTGGTGCCATTCTCTGAAATTAAAAAAAAATAAGTAAATGAAAAATTTAATGATAGCAATTTTTATACTCAAACCGATTCTTAAAGTTAAGGTCATCTTAAATTCCTATCTTATATCTATCTATCTATCTTCCTATCTATATTATCTTTGGTTAAGAGACCTTAACCAAAGATATTTTCAATACAGTTGCTCGAAAATCTAAGTTTACGATGACAGTCGAGCGTGCGGAAAGCTGATTTTACCGCACGCCGTGCGTTTTTGTTTACGGATTAGTACAGCGTGCGGAAAGTTGATTTTACCACACGCCGGCGCCGTGCGTTTTTGTTTACGAACGTTATTTTTTTATTTCTACTAGCTTCCGCCCGCGACTTCATCCGCGTGGACAGTAGAAAAATATTACTACCAGTATAAAATGACCCCTTTAGTGTATGAAAGCTAGTGCTACGGAGAGTTCAAGCTGTTTCCCTGGTTCCATCCACCTGAATTTGATGAAACATAGCTTAGATTTTAAGTTGGACCTCAATCTACTAAATTGTGAAAAATCCATCAAAATTTGTTTAGCGGTTTTTGCGTAATTCGCGCACAAATATTTATAATTTACTGTTTTATTATATGTATGTATTGATTACAATTTCAGTAGTATTATAGTGTTTTACATTTCTTCTAAAACCATAGCATAATAAAAAGCATCACATAACGTGGTATAATATTAAACATACCGCCCCCCTAGAACGACTAATGACTTCGTTCTACAAACGGACTAGACTGTTCATTAAACAAGAAGAAACATGTAAGTATTACTTAATAAAAACAAATTGAAACTTAGGCAAACTAAGATTATTATAATCTTAGAAACGATAATATTGAAAATACAATACAAATAATAAACTTATCATGACATAACATAGGTACTGAATGTTGAAAATAATATCACAATTCATTGAATTAAGTGGCTATAGGTAAAATACACAACTTTGATGTAGGTCTTTTAATGTGTAAATTACTTTTAGTGCGTAATGTAACTACGCGAGTTATGTTGTCACTACCCGGATGCTTCTCAACTACCCGTCCTAAAAGCCAACGACTTGGTGGAAAATTGTCTTCCTTGACAAGAACTAACTGACCTATCTTTGGCTCAGGTACGCAGTGCATCCATTTATATCTGTTCATTAAATTTGACAGATACTCTTGAGACCAGCGATGCCAAAAACTTTGAAGTGTTTTTTGAATAATTTGCCACCTAGTCAATGAACTTATACTAGATTCTAAATAATTTTTGAAATCTGGGACAGATACTAGTGGTTCTCCAATGAGGAAATGACCTGGAGTCAACGGCAGTGGGCCATTTGGATCTGAACTGTCTACAGTTATTGGTCGAGAATTCAAACAAGCTTCCACTTGTGTGAGAAACGTAGTCATTTCTTCAAACGTCAGAGTTAATTCTCCTAATACGCGTTTAATGTGGTGCTTCGTTGACTTGATCCCCGCCTCCCATAAGCCTCCAAAATTTGGGGCATGAGGTGGTTTAAAATTCCACTCTGTTCCATAACCTTCTAAATGTGCAGCAATATCCTTTTGAATCTCTTTCAATTGTTGCAATTCCTTTGATGCCCCTACAAACGTCGTCGCCGCAACAATCGATCGAGAACATCATCATCATCATCATCAGTGTTTTCTCGCAAATGTATTGAAAAACATAGTATGGCATATGCATAGTTTTTAAAAACCTCCTTACCAACCTTGTATCATAAACTACTATAGTCAAGAAGCCTTTGAGTAAAAAAAGTATAATAAATGCAAAAATCGATTTTGGGTAAATGTGTTTTCAAAGTAATAATTTATTAATATTTATTGCATATCTAGTCATATATCTTCAGTAATCAATTTGTTATAACGATTTTTACTCTGTGGGTCCTCTATAAAGAGACTGATATAAGTTTTGATATTCAATATCAATTCAAGATTCAGTCATATTCCAAAATTCGGAATCAAAACGGTTATTCAAATACGAACGAAACATATACTTACCTATAGGCATACAACTTTTAAATGCAAGGATGCAATGTAAGTATTTTACAGAAAGACACATTTTAATAATTTAAGATAAAAGTTTCCAACTCACCCAGCTTTAAAAACGCGACTGAACTTCAAGATAACAGTAAATATATCATTCAGTAACTTCATTACCGGTGTAGATCTGTTATTCAAGAGACATCTAAACAAAACCTTCTTTATATACACCACGTGACAATCATATAAATCATCTAAAGTCCTAGCTTTCTTCAAGTCATTCTCGAACTCAGTCCAAGAAGTGAGGATGCAAGTTGTGACGATGTAGTTGTCTAAAGCGCGGATCATCGACGCCATTATGTGTCTGTATATCTGTATTGATATGTACTGTGGAGACCGTAATAGCTTTCTGGAGTGCTGCCTTGATAGTTTCACTGAGAGCTTTAAGGCCTGCAATAAAAAAATACATGGTTGATTTTTTAAATTAATAAATATTAAAGTGACGTTCCGAGCTCTTTAATAGGCATGTTGACTATTTTTTTTATTTTATGTTACATAAATTACCTCTCAAAAAAAGAAACATTGGTAAAAGAATTAATTCGCTAGCATGAAAACTGCCCGAGATATCACAGTGTGAAATGCACACAAATGGACTCGATCAAAAACGCTCCATACTAATGGCTTGCACGTTATGACGTCACGCCTTGCAAGTTTGTATGCAACGCATAGGAAATTTGTTCAGCAGCTATATTAAATATTGTGTTTATCAAAATGGTTTCTTCGACAAATTTGCTATACATTTTACTAATTAAAGGTACTTATCATTTATTTTAATAAATTTTATACTTTTTAAATGGACTTGTCCACCCAACTTTGAAGGGTCATAAAATAAATAATATGTAATTTATAAAACCAAGATGTATACAAGCTACTCTAAAAGTTTAATATGTTTACGATTTTTATTAGTATTTCGTTATTTTATTCATTAGTCAACATCCCTATTGTTATAGACACAAACATCACAAACTCTTTTAAATATGTATGTTAATTTTAAATAAGTAATAATTCTTTCACAGATTTAATTTGCAGTTTTGACAATTAATTAAGTTTAAATAATATTTTTTGTTGTAAACATTTGCAATGCTGGTGACTTGTATGTAACAAGTGTAACAACTAATGTAACCATATTTTTCCAAATAAATATATTGATTGATTGAACAAAAGTAATATAACCTTGCCCATATAGGAAGTGAGATTATAAGTTATCTAGGACCAAAGAATATATTTTTTGTTAATTATTGCATAAGACAAATCACTTAGAACAGATTATTGTTATAATTACCTCAAAATCTTCACTGAGCACCCAGAAAATCCTTCTCATCTTCAGCAAGAATTGAAAGACTCTCGCATACCTGTAAGGAACAGGATAATAAAGTAGATAATAGTAACGAAGTAGTGAGAATAGTGTAGTATTTATGCACAACGGGATAGTGCTTGGCCTTCACCTCACCTGATGTTAAGTGACGATAAGACCGAAGGTGGAAGCGCACTACACCCGGAATCCTCATCACTGAACACCAGTGTAGAGTGACCATTTGAGTGACCAGTGCAGAGTTTTGAGTGACGAATGCTGAGTTTTGAGTGACGAGTAGTTTTGAGACGCGAGTGCAGAGTTTTATGAGAAAAAACTCTGCAATTGACGAAACAAAACAACAAGTACTTACACGGTGTTGATCAGTGTGAGACAAGTAGAGAGTTTTGAGTGAGCAGTGTGGAAGCTTCACGAAATATTTTTAAAAGCTTTTGAAGTTTCCCTACAAGTACCTACATACCTTGTAAACTCTTGCTCAATTATGTGTTATTATTGTGACTACAGATGTTTTTTTTATTCATTGCACATGGTTGGTGATACGGCTTAATTCAAGTCCGCCTGGCTAGCTACCACCATCTTACCTAAGTCTGACGCCATAGCATCAATAAAAAAAAATGTGTTCCGGTATATAGAGTTAAGATAGCCAGTTCCTCAGTGATGAGGATGCCGGGTGTAGTGCGCTTCCACCTTCGGCCTTATCGTCAATTAACATCGTGAGGTGAAGGCCAAGCACAATAATAATATTATATAATTCTATAGACATGTATTTATTGGTGTGTATCAATGTATTTTGTATGCATGTAAATATCATTCTACTTTATTTGTGCCGCATTCGCGTTTATCCGTTTACTGTTGGTTGATTGGTAGAGAATGCTATTAGCATTAAGTCCGTCATTTGTACCTTACTCTATGTATTTGTACAAAAAAGATTTATAAATAAAAATAAAAAATATCCCGTTGTGAATAAAAAAAATACTAAAAATAGAATAAAATAAATATTTAAGGGAGGCAACAAACGTGATTTTTTGACGGAATCCTTCGTTCGCGAGTTCGACTCGCACTTTGCCGGTTTTTTTTTTAATTTATTGCAAGTTTCAGTGTCACTTTCAGTTACAGAATGCTGACCTGAGTAGCGCCTCCTGCGACAGTATGATGTTGAGAGGCCACTGCACCTGGTAGGTGAGCGCCACACACTGCAGCGCGTCGGGGGAGCTGTGCTGCACGCTCAGCGGCGTTTCTGATAGGCTGAACGATAAGTTCTCGGAGAACTTGTGCACGTCTATGAATGCAAACAAGATAAACTATTAACCAATTAAAAACTTAAGGCGGTTGTATGACCGAGGTGCGAAAACTCCTAAGATATTCATATAAATGGTGTTCATGGTTAAAAAATTGTGCATAAAATGCTTAAGATAACTAACGTATTTAATTTGATAAGGATTAATACTGTATCCTTCTAAATAGCTTTCCAAATTACCGCTTTGTACTTGACCATTTTTTTAAGAAGATATAATGGGTAGAAAGCTATTCTTAAAAGATAGATATATGCCATCGCGGACTTTTTTGTAGATCTATAAAAACAATTCCATCATACATTATTTTGTTATAGCTCAAAAGGTTTAAGCAGCGTTTTCAATGCAAGCTCCCAGTCAGCTTAATTTTAGCCGACCTCTTGCAACAATTATCGTCATATTTCTACCAATTTACATAAAACCTCAACTTATTATACACCTATAACCTTCATCAGGAATCACTCTATCATTTAGTGAAAACCGCATGAAAATCCGTTCAGTCGTTTTTGAGTTTATCGCAAACAGACAGACAGACGCGGCGAGGGACTTTGTTTTATAATATGTAGTGATTGTTGTTCTAATACACATTTTTAATAAAACTTCTTGTGGATTTTTTAGGGCCCATAGTCTAGTATTTTTGGACGGTATCATTACGTTCCCTCGTAGTCACTGCTAGTAGATAGCAAAACTGCTAAAAGAGGTCGTTTTTGACACATTTGCCATCTACTTCTATGAATGACTATAGTGTCCTGTGAGCTTCTAAAAATACTAGACCATGGGCCCTAAAAATTCGACGTAATTTTTTATTAAAATCAATTTCTATTAACAACTTATTAAATACAAAACCACCGCGTAAGTAAAGTACATAACCAAATATGTACTTACGCTTTCTGTAAATTCGAATTATAGATTTTATACCGAATGGAATAAAAATAAATAACCAGAATAGAAATTAACTAATCAATACTATCTGGATTTTTTGACATTTAGGCACTTAAAAATATCATGACTCTAAAATCTTAGTAATTTTAATGTCAATCTGGTTGAACAATCGTCTTCAGAATTTATTAGAAAAAGTTACTTACGTGATATAGAAGATCCAAGCGCCTTATCTAAAATGTTGTGCAAAGTTGCGAAATTCAGCAATTCTTGTGGATTCACAGTTTTCGCTAGCTTTGTAAACAAATTATGGCATATGCTCCTTGAAAACTCTCCGTCCATTAAGAAGAAGTAATCTTTCAAGCTTCTCAAATGTTCATACATGTCTAGATTCACTAAGAAATGAGTAAGAATAGAGTTATTAACAACTTCCAACTGATATGTCAGCGGCAGCATAACTGATCTTTGCAAGCAAGCCGTCAACGTTGCTATGTTATCGCTATTTATTTTATGGTCTTTCTCCTCTTCTGTACCAAAATGTGTTGCAAATATATTTGGATATGGTTTTTTCTTCACTTCATCCATAGTGACCGCCGGGTGCGTATAACAAGATGACATCATTTCGACATCCATTCGGGTATTGAAAAAATCTTTAGAGTATTTTTTCAAATCTTTAACGCCAAAAGGATCGAATTCGTTTAAGTTATAAGATCCATCTAGAAGATCGAAGAAAGAGTAATGTCTTCTTAATGAGGTGATTTCATCTAAACTTTTTGAAGGGGAATTCCCAGGGCTGACATCTGTCTGCACTTCGCTTATAGTATCAGTTTCAACGTCATCGTCAACTATGACGTTAAAATTGAAACCGTCGGTGGTCATGAAATCCTTGTCGACTTTAGATGATTCTATGTTTTCACTGTGAGGCGTTAACGCTTCACCGGTCAAAGCAGCTTCTAACGGCACGTCGGCAGTTGTCGGCGTTTCTAAATCAAGCTGGAATAATAATGTTGGTAAATTAATTAATGTGACTTATGAATATAGTGCTAGCTTTCATCGAATATCATAAAAAAACGTGCATTACCTATGTATAGAATATAATTAGAAACCAATCCTATTACATTTCAGCAAGACGTACATACAATATACATTTGGGTAATGTGATTCAAAAGGTATTGAACAAACTTAAGAATGGAATTAAGGATTTTTCAAATTCATAATAATCGTCTGGCTTGGTTTGGGCTTGTTATGAGAAGAGATGAAAGGCATGTTACTAGAAGAGTAATGGATATGGATGTTGAGGGCTGGAAAGTAAGAGGAAGACCGCAGAAAAGATGGGTGGATTGTGTGCGGAATGATATGAATGTGAAGGGAGTGGATGAGGAGATGACGAGTCACAGGAAGGAATGGAAGAGAAGGACGCACTGCACTGACCACATATAAATTGCGATAAGGGTAGTGGGATGATGATAATGTTTTTTTCAATACAGTTGCTCGAAAATGTAAGTTTACGATGACAGTCGAGCGTGCGGAAAGTTGATTTTACCGCACGCCGTGCGTTTTTGTTTACGGAGTAGTACAGCGTGCGGAAAGTTGATTTTACCGCACGCCGGCGCTGTGCGTTTTTGTTTACGAACGTATTTTTTAAATTCTACTAGCTTCCGCCCGCGACTTCATCCGCGTGGACAGTAGAAAAATGTTGCAACCAGTTTAAAATGACCCCTTTAGTGTATGAGAGCTAGTACTACGGAGAGTTCAAGCTGTTTCCCTGATTCCACCCACCTGAATTTGATGAAACATAGCATAGATTTTAAGTTGGACCTCAATCTACTAAATTGTGAAAAATCCATCAAAATTCGTTTAGCGGTTTTTGCGTAATTCGCGCACAAATATTTAGAATTTACAGTTTTAATATATGTATAGATTACAATTTCAGTAATACCTATAATGTTTTCTCGCAAATGTATTGAAAAACGTAGTATGGCACACGGTTGTTAAGGTTTTTTAAAACTCGTGACGATTATAAACCCTCGCCTACGGCTCGGGCTTATAAAACGTCAACTCGTTTTAAAAACCTCCTTACCAACCTTGTATCATAAACTACTATTTCAATACAGTTGCTCGAAAATGTGAGCTTACGATGACAGTCGAGCGTACGGAAAGTTGATTTTACCGCACGCCATGCGTTTTTGTTTACGGATTAGTACAGCGTGCGGAAAGATGACTTAACCGCACGCCGGCGCCGTGCGTTTTTGTTTACGAAAGTTTTTTTTTAATTTCTACTAGCTTCCGCCCGCGACTTCATCCGCGTGGACAGTAGAAAAATATAGCAACCATTTTTAAATGACCCCTTTAGTGTATGAAAGCTAGTACTACGGAGAGTTCAAGCTGTTTCCCTGGTTCCACCCACCTGAATTTGATGAAACATAGCTTAGATTTTAAGTTGGACCTCAATCTACTAAATTGTGAACAAAACCATTAAAATTAGTTAAGCGGTTTTTGCGTGATTCGCGCACAAATATTTAGAATTTACAGTTTTATTATATGTATAGATTACAATTTCAGTGGTACCTATAATGTTTTCTCGCAAATATATTGAAAAACGTAGTATGGGACACGGTTGTTAAAGTTTTTTAAAACCTCCTTACCAACCTTGTATCATAAACTACTATAAAAGTTCTATACTTGCAGGTTTTTAATTTGTTACAATAAAGATACAGTATATAACTTACCCTTGGGAAGAATTCTCCCGGTGTGATCGCCCCGGTGTTGGGAGTGAGACCGAGATTGGACCCCGAAGATTCGTTGTATGGTTTCAAGTTCAATGTTAATCCAGATCTTTTAGCAATATCTCGTCTCGGAGCTTCTTCCGCCCTTTTATCGTAATCCGAACCGAGTATCTTGGTCCTATTTCTCAGTGCTTCTTCCTGTGCATCATTCGCAGGGTCGTTTTTGCTCGTTGTTACTAAAGGAAGATTATACTCGACGCCTAGCACCCTCTGGTTGTTAATAAAAGCTTCTTTTTGCGCGTCTGTTTTTGGTTCTGTTAACAATTTCACTTCAGGTTTCAAGCCGAAATCGTCGCCAAGGACTTTAAGCTTGTTTGCCCAAGCTTCTTTTTGCGCGTCTGTTTTTGGTTCTGTTAACAATTTCTCTTCAGGTTTCAAGCCAAAATCGTCGCCAAGGACTTTGAGTTTGTTTACCAAAGCTTCTCTTTGAGCTTCAGTTTTTGGTTCTGTTAATAACTTTGCTTCAGGCTTAAGACCAAATTCATCACCAAGAATTTTGAGTTTGTTAATCAGAGCTTCTCTCTGGGCGTCCGTTTTTGGTGCCGTTGGCGATCTTACTTCGGGTTCCAGGCCAAAGTCATCTCCAAGCACTTTCAATTTGTTTCGCCTCGCTTCCGCAAACGTAGACCATTCGGCGTTGTTTTCTTTGTCAATATTAATAAGTGGATATTTCATTTGATTGTTTTCAATATCAACTTGACCGAATTCGTGTGCCATAACTTTTTGTTTATTTGACAAAGCTTCTTGTCTCTTCTTTAAAAACTGTAAATTGTCATAGCTTTCATCTAGTTTATTGCCAATTACTGCACTTGAGGTTAACGTTCCGTTTTCATTAGAATTGACTTCTGAGTCACCACATACAATATTTCCTTGTGCATCTAAATTCTTTTTGTTATCACAGTTCTTGTCATCATCCATTTTCTTCATACTAAATATGCTCTTAGCTGAATTACAAATAACGCTCAATAAATCATTCGACGGCTTAGATTTTGAACTCTCTCCTATATCTTCTACAACTGAAGACTCTGTAACATTAGTTTCTAAGCCATTTGCGCCTTTATCGACATCTTCTGAAGACTCAATATTGGTGTTGCAATCTACGCTAATAGACATTGCCATTTCTCCGTTCTTCTGGTGTTCGAGTTCCAGTTTTTCCCTCTTCAAATTTCTTTCCTCAGTAGAGAGTAGTTGTATTCTACTTTGATCTAGTTGTAAACGTTTTATTTTCCATTCAGTGTGCATTTTACTCTTTTCAACTTCCATGTTAAGTTTTGAATAGTATTCCATTATTTTATTCCTGTGAGTGGAAACACGAAATTAATTAAGAGATATATATTTTTTATTTATTGACAAACATTCACATTAAAACTACTCGATTTTTGGCTATTGTTGACACGTTCTATAAATCAAAGTTGTCGTTTAAAACTATGGTCCAATACCGTCGGTACCGGCACGTAACTTGACCTAGATTTTACTGCCACGGTCACGTGGCACTAAATGGCAGTCAATGCGCAGTAGCAATTTCACATACAAAAATGTTTAGTGCGCAAGTCTCATTGTTGATGATTGGGTCTAAGTTATATTCAATAGTGTTAAGGTAAGTTTGTAAGATAATAGGGATGTTGACTAATGAATAAAATAACGAAATACTAATAAAAATCGTAAACATATTAAACTTTTAGAGTAGCTTGTATACCTCTTGGTTTTATATATTGCATATTATTTATTTTATGACCCTTCAAAGTTGGGTGGACATTTAAAAAGTATAAAATTTATTAAAATAAATGATACCTACCTTTAATTAGTCCATAAAATGTATAGCAAATTTGTCTAAGAAACTATTTTGATAAACACTATTTAATATAGCTGCCGAACAAATTTCCTACGCGTTGCATACAAACTAGCAAGGCGTGACGTCATCACTTAGTAGCCGTTAGTATGGAGCGTTTTTGGGCATTTGTCCATTTTTGTGATTTCACACTGTGATATCTCGGGCAGTTTTCATGCTAGCGACTTAATTCTTTTACCAATGTTTCTTTTTTTGTGAGGTAATTTATGTAACATAAAATAAAAAAAAATAGTCAACATGCCTATTATTGTTAATACAGTAGAACAAATGTTGTTGTTTATGATGTTAGTAATCTACTCCGAGGTTATTGGTTTTTTACAAATAACCCTGTATATCTGTGTTGTGGATTTGTGATACTAAAACAAATTATATACCTCGATCGAACTATACTAACCTCTCGTCATCCCTAAGTTTAGCATCAACTTCTTCGGTGGCCTTTTCCGCTTCCTTCTCTAACTGGTATCGTCTCCTCTCCCTCTGGCGCGCTTTCTGCTTCGCCGCCTTAGCCTCTGCCATCGCCGCCTCCAGCACTCGTAAGGAGTGCTGCTTCTCTGCTATTATCAACTGGGCGAGCCTTTTGCGTTCGGCTGTTGAAGTGGGTAAACAGTAAATAAGTATTTTGGAAATATCAAAATAATTTAGATGTTAGCATTCATAATGCTATTGTAAATACATACACAATGCTATTGTAAACAGCATTGTAATGCTAAATAAAATCTAAAATTTAAAAATTATATAGCTGTTTTATCTTAATCAATTTTCAAAATATCTGGATATGAAAAGATATTTCAATTGAATGTCGAGGTAATTCCTCACATTAATGAAATAACGCTGACTTGCAGCGTAAGAGTGGAATATCAAAATATAAATTTAAAAAAAGACATGAATTTTGAGGAGAATTAACTAACGAAAAACGCAACTTTGGAATAAAAATCTTTTTACTAGTATTATAATGAGGCATAATTATATTTTATTATTATTATTATAACGTCGTTTTTGCTTAGGCGATAATAATACAGAATTCTTATGACTAGACAACTAATATTTTTTTTTATTTAGATAATACATAAAACTTCCAATTTAGTTACGAAACTTTTTAACTGACATACCCCGGGTATCTCATATTATCAGGGGCGTGCATTGGTTTTCAAGCTAGGTAGGCACTCTAGATCTAAACAGTTGTAATTTTGCTCATATCATTTTCAACTAACGGAACTAAAAACAAACAAAATATGACAACCGCATTGCTTGCATCTTTATTTCCGAAAACAAACATTCTATTAAGCGCGGGTATCAACACTCTTAGGACAAGGTAACAAGGTTGAAACTTGTTAAATTCACCCGCACTCGCAAGAAAAATAAAACTCGGACTGGGAGCGAGCGGTTTGTGCATAGGAGCGATTGAGACAAATAATGTCGTCGTCGGCCTCTCGGCAAAATTCGTTCGGCCGCGGCTGCCCGAGGTGGTCCGAGGTAGCCCGAGTAAGCATGATTACCTAGCGCTGTTATATACCTTACACGTACAAAGAGCGCACTTTTTTCTGTGGTCGTATAACTTTTACTGAATTTTTTTTAAATGAGTTTTGTATGAAACGCTCCTTGCTTCGAATAGGCATTCTGGAGACTGCTTACCCCACCGTAGCGCGTAGGTAGGAATGATGCGCAAGGAAAATTTGCTTACTAACTGAGTGTTCAATAGAAGTTTGGTTATTATAGAATATTAACGGAACCAAATTATTATTTTTAACACTAGTGACTAGTGGTACCTATATTTATTAGGTTCGTCATGAGGTAAGCACTGCCTAACTGCCTATATGGTATGCACGCCCCTGCATATCATGCCCCATCTAGGTACACGGAGGTTTAAATAAGATACAGTTATAACTGCTAAAAAACTTTAATATGTATTTTTCTTACTCACCAACAATCTTCTCGAAAGTTTCAGCTTGCTTAACCGACGCCATTTCAGTAAAAGCTTTCCTCTCCGCCTCTTTCTTGAGCAATATCTGGTCGAAGGTGACCGGCTCTCCGCTCACGAACAAACATCTTGTGCGGTATACGACCAGCAACTGCTGCTGGCGGGACAACTCCTCGAATGAGGAGCAGCATTTTATCGACGGGTGGTCGGAGGATATGAGAAGTACTAATGGGTCCTGAGGATAAGTATTATTTTTAGCTGTGATAAAGTGCTGTATGACCATCAGCCATTTTTTTTATGTCCCCACTGCTGGAGCACAGGCCCTTCCTTATGGTTGGTGGATAAACAGCCATCCAGGGAGTGAATAGCGATCTGTTATATCCGAAAATTGTATCCCAAATTGCTGAATCTACAGTTTTATGCTGATGCAGCAATTTGGGCACCCACGACTATCGGCGACTGCCTCTTCGAGTCAGTCTACCCAAATCCCGCGACTAGTGTGGTTGTTTCCGAATACCTAATTAAAAGTTTACTGTTTTGAAGGACAATTAAATTTCTTTTCACAGCTTATAATTATTTCCTTTTTTAAAAAGACTCCTAAGTTTTCCGGCATAACAAGTGGTGGCAGCTCAAGGGGATATTCAGTGATCCTCGGAACGCCTCAAAATAAAAGAAAGTACTTTCTAAATTATAAAGTGAAAAAGAAAAGTGTCCAAAGTGAAAAAGAAAAGTGTCCAAAGTGAAATAATCCGGGTAGACTCCATCCATTTATCTTCATTAAATTTACGCCGAGATTCATCAATTGTCCCTGGTTCCGGAAGCTGACGGTGCCTGTGTATCCCTGTGGTCTGCAGGAATCCTTTTCCTGACATCCTGATAATCAAGAAAATCATCCAAATGAAACTACAACTTGTTTTGTGAGTGATCTAATTAATTAATTATCAGTGCCGTGCATTCTCCGCGCTATCTCCTTGGCCGTGAACTGTGTTTAGACTATACGCCTACGTACTTCCGTCGCCTTATTCCAACGCTACTTAGTTGCAAGTGTTTAAGAATATTACAACTTATAATTTTAAGCACATTATTAACAACATTTTAGTTATTCTTTGGGTAAACTTTTAAATTTAAATTCTGTGTTATTCTCTTTTGTCCTTTTAAAACCCAAGATGTCTAAAGCAGAACCTAAAAAAGAAGTAAAAGACGCGAAAGATCAGGAAACTCCCTTAAGTGTTATTTTAAAATTCATTAAGCCTTTTGACGGCTCCCGAAATAAACTAAATGCCTTCTTGACAAATTGTGATAATGCCATTTCTCTTGCGTCTCCACAACAGGAAGACATCATTTTTAAATTTATTTTGAGCCAGTTGGAAGATAAAGCCGAAAGCGCATGTTCCATTAAAGATTTCGACTCCTGGAATTCTCTTAAAGAATTCCTAAAGAATCAATTTGGCGAGCGGAAACACTACGCCCACCTATTGACCGATCTACAAGAATGTAAACAAGGTACCGAATCCGTAAACCAATTTTCGTTACGAGTAGAGACATGTTTATCAAAATTATTAACGGAAGTGACAATTTCAAATTCAAAGAAAAGTGAACTCGCGGGAAGGTTGGCCGCGATGGAAGAGTTAGCACTTCACACATTTACCTTGGGACTACATCCTCGGCTTTCCAACATCGTCAGATGTCGCGATCCTAAAAACCTTAATGAGGCAATTAATCACGCTATTTCTGAAGAAAAGATTCAGCAATTTTCCTTCCGAAATAACAATATTAATTCTAATAATACCAGACCTAGAACACCTAATCCATTGATTCACAATCAAAGACTTCCATCTAGGCCAAGCTACACCTTCACTAATAATAATAATCAAAATCCACCTAGAGACCAATCATTCTGCAGATATTGCAAAAAGGTAGGTCATCTCCTTGAAAATTGCAGACTTCGCCAATATAATAATAATAACAGAAGATTTAATAATGGTAGCCAACCATTTACTCCTGCTCAGCCTCCCACTTCGAATTTTAGACCAAGGACCTTTCCTCATGTGACCTTCCTCGAAGAAGGCCAGAATCAAGATCTTGACCAAAACCAAGTCGATAACAATTATTTAAACTATTAAGTGTCCCGTCAAGGTGTCGCACGGGACAAAGTCCAGTAAACATTGTCGACACCACTCCACCAAACACAAGTCCTTTCTCCTCGTCGACCCATGGACAGGGTAACCAGCCCCAAACTCGTGGTCGCTCCTCTTTGACCCATGGACAGGGTAACCAGCCCCAAACTCGTGGTCTCTCCTCGTTGACCCATGGACAGGGTAACCAGCCCCAAACTCGTGGTCGCTCCTCTTTGACCCATGGACAGGGTAACCAGCCCCAAACTCGTGGTCTCTCCTCGTTGACCCATGGACAGGGTAACCAGCCCCAAACTCGTGGTCTCTCCTCTTTGACCCATGGACAGGGTAACCAGCCCCAAACTCGTGGTCGCTCCTCTTTGACCCATGGACAGGGTAACCAGCCCCAAACTCGTGGTCTCTCCTCGTTGACCCATGGACAGGGTAACCAGCCCCAAACTCGTGGTCTCTCCTCATTGACCCATGGACAGGGTAATCAGCCCCAAACTCGTGGTCTCTCCTCTTCGACCCATGGACAGGGTAACCAGCCCCAAACTCGTGGTCGCTCCTCGCCGACCCATGGACAGGGTAACCAGCCCCAAACTCGTGGTCGCTCCTCGCCGACCCATGGACAGGGTAACCAGCCCCAAACTCGCGGTCTCCTGGAACAGAAAGATAATACAATTAATAATCCTAATCCTAATCAAATATATGAAATAATAATCAGAGAAAAATACTTACCTCATATTAAAGTTGAAACCTCGGCCAGTGAAACACCACTTACCTTCCTGATAGATTCTGGTGCATCCGTTTGTGTGCTGAAAAAGAAAAGTTTGAGAAATATGCCGCTACTTAATGATGACAAGATAGCAGTAAAAGGAATCGACACTAAAGATGAAACCATTAAAAGCCTCGGTTGTTTTGAATTAAAACTCCACCTTGACCAAAAACTTAATATTGTTCATAAATTTCATTTATTCGAGAATATTAACTTACCTTATGATGGTATTATCGGAACTGATCTTTTGATGCAACACGGCTGCAAAATAAATTACAGCACAGACTTATTAGAAATAAACGAACACAAGATAAAATTATTATTTAACCAACCAGTCTATATTATTCAACCACGTACAGAAACAGTAATTGAATGTACAGTAAAAAATCCAGAATTACAAGAAGGTATCATACTAGATCAACATATCTCTGAGTCTCTCTTAGTATCCAATTGTGTAGTTAAAGTAAAACCCAACAACAGAGTTAATATATCCGTTCTTAACGTTTCCGAGAGTCCAATATCTATAAGTTCTAACCTTTTACTCACAATATATCCAGTAGAAGAAGAAAATTTGTATTTGACAAATCCTGAGAGGAGTGCATCAGAGAGAACAGAAGAAGTTCTAAACTTACTACGCGTGTCGCACTTAAATAACGAAGAAGCGAGTCATCTTTTTGGTGTTTGCGTTGAATATTCTGACATATTTCACTTAGCAGACGAAAATCTATCTTCTACTTCTGCTATTCAACACGAAATTTCAACCAGTTCCTCTATACCTATAAATGTAAAATCCTACAGGTTCCCAGAAGTCCACAAGGAAGAGGTCAAATCTCAAATTGAAAAAATGTTACAAGAAAAAATTATCCAACCATCTGTTTCCCCCTGGTCTTCACCCATTTGGGTCGTGCCAAAAAAAATAGATGCTTCCGGGAAAAGAAAGTGGCGCATCGTAGTGGATTACCGGAAGCTTAACGACATAACTATAGGAGAGTGTTACCCTATACCTCAAATCAACGAAATTCTAGACCAATTAGGAAAGAGTAAATATTTTTCGACCCTTGATCTTGCATCGGGCTTCCACCAGATTGAGGTGGCGCCACAAGATATACCCAAAACGGCATTCAGTGTCCCTGAAGGACACTTTGAGTTCACCAGAATGCCATTTGGGCTCAAAAATGCACCAGCGACATTTCAAAGACTAATGAACACTGTCCTATCCGGCCTTCAGGGTATGCAATGCTTCGTTTATCTTGATGACATTGTCATTTATTCCTTCGATTTGGAAACACATATCAAAAAGTTGCGTAATGTCTTTGAACGTATGAGAAAATTCAACCTTAAGCTCCAACCCGACAAGTGCGAGTTTCTTCGCAAAGAAGTTACTTATTTAGGGCACACCATTAGCGAACAAGGGCTAAGACCCAATCCCGAAAAAGTCAAGGCAGTGAGCCAATTTCCTGTTCCTAAATGTCAAAAGGATATAAAATCATTTTTAGGCCTAGTTTCATACTACCGTAGATTCATCCAAGATTTTTCGGGCATAGCCAAGCCGCTTACGAATCTTCTAAAAAAAGATGTACTATTTGAATGGAATAACCAACAACAACTTGCATTTGAACAGTTAAAAAATAAATTAGTAACTGCACCCATCTTATGCTATCCTGATTTTACTGTTCCATTTATACTCACCTGTGACGCATCAAACTATGCAATTTCAGCGATATTGTCACAAGGCGAAGTAGGAAAAGACCGTCCAGTCGCTTACGCGTCCAGAACGTTGAACAAATCAGAACTAAATTATATGGTAACAGAAAAAGAATGTCTAGCCATTATTTGGGGAACTAAAATGTTCCGACCATATCTTTATGGTCGCAAATTCAAAATAGTCACTGACCACAAGCCTCTTAAATGGCTTTTTAACCATAAAGATCCCGCTTCAAAACTTATTAGATGGAGGTTAGAGCTAGAAGAGTACGAATACGAAATTGTGTATAAAAAGGGTAAAACAAATTGCAACGCAGACGCTCTGTCTAGATACCCTGTAAACCCAATACAAAATGAAATACCTACCGGAGAAAGAAATCCTGAAAATCCATCCGTTACATCAGAAGCTGAAGTTGTCCCCGCCGGTGACGCCGCCATTGGTGATCCTAACATTCCTAACCTAAATGATGTCGATATTCCGCCTATAAATCCTGAAAGTCCTGGCCTGATTGACTTACCTGAGCTCCTAAACTTACCTGGTGGATTTAATCTCCCCGATGATTTCGAAATTCCCGATGACTTCGATGCAATTCCGCCTTTGACTCCTCCAAGTAGTCCTGGCGATGAAGACACGTATTCCAAATGCCTGAAAACATTGAATAGTAAAACGTTTAACTCTAACGCTAAAATTGAAGAACACAATGAAAATTTATTAAAGACTGATGTAAAAAATATAGTTATACCTACATCTTTAGACCTTGATGAGTCTAATCATTATGTATCAGAAATTATTGCTAATGGTCTATTATCTAAAGAATCACTCTCCAAAGAAAGAGAATTAAATTCCTTTTTACCATTTGAAAATGAGAACATTAATTACTTTCTTCTTTTCGTTAAAGTCCATTATTTCGATAAAAGTAGCTATGAAGATCTCTTCAAAAGTCTTAAAAATTTAAAGGTTGAATTATTATCAAGAAACATCTTGGAATTCGCTATAACTGACTTTCGCAACCAATTTGATACTCATAATTTCATAAAAATATATAATATTATCATGTATTTATTCCATAACACAGGAATAACGGTTCATATATATAAAAATACTATTATTTACCCGAGTACCAGCGAAGTTCCGAGAATCCTAAAAGAAAATCACGACATACCCATTTCTGGTCACTTAGGTAGTAACAGAATGCTAAGCAGAATCCAAGAAAAGTACTATTGGCGTAACATGCGTAGTGATGTCGAGAATTATGTACGGAAATGTGAACAATGCCAAACAAATAAAGCTTTGAGAAAAGTTAACCGAGCTCCAATGCAAATAACTACAACATCAACACAGCCATTTCAACGGGTCGCATTGGATATTGTAGGCCCCCTACCCGAAGCCGGTGGTAACAAACTTAAATATATCTTGACAATCCAAGACGACCTGACTAAATACTCTGCCGGTTACCCAATGCCAAATGCAACGGCAGAAGAAACTGCCGAATGTCTTATCCATTTTATTTCTTAATTTGGCATCCCAAAAACTATCTTGACTGACCAAGGCACTAATTTCACAGCAGAGCTTTTCAAGCAAACCTGCTCATTTCTCAAAATAAAACAACTTTGGTCAACTCCATACCACCCACAAACCCAAGGTGCCTTGGAAAGGAGCCATTCGACTTTAAAAGAATATCTCAAATCTTTCGTCGATGAAAATCAAAGTAATTGGCCCCGCTATGTCTACACAGCAATGTTAACATATAATACTACCGTCCATAGCACAACCAACTACACTCCATACGAATTACTCTTCGGGCACAAGCCCTTTATTCCCTCTTCTGTTTATGACACTGCTTTAGATTCAACATACAGCGATTATGTTCGTGTTTTACAACAAAGACTGCAATTTTCAAGAGAAAAAGCTATCGAAAATATATTAAAATCCAAAACGACGTCAAAAACTTATTATGATAAACGGTCAAGTCCAGTAAAATATAAAACAGGGGACATGGTCTATGTTAAGAATCATCTGCGTCTCCGTAAAGCATTATCTCCAGTATGGAAAGGCCCCTATAAGGTCGTTAAAATTAACGGCAACAATACACTTACCCTACTTATGAATAGAAGACACGTTAAGTATCACTATGACGAAGTTAAGTTGGCAGAAGTTAATGTTTAAGTAGTAGTAGTTAAAATAGGGTTTAAATATATACATAAATAAATAAGTAAATAGAATATAATTATATTAATATCGTATTTCAGAGTCGCTGTGGCAGGTTTTTGCTGGGTAATGTCCCAAAGTATTCAAGATTATGTCCAATAGATAACATCAGGACCTGGAATACATTTTGATTATTTAGGTACTGTTAGAGTTAAGAATAATAGGTTAAATGTCGTAATGCCCATAGACATTTCACATTTTAATATACATCTAGATAATATAAATTTAGCTTTAAGAACAGTTAAATCCCTATGTGAGCAAGCTAGAATTATGAAAGACATGGAATGTATAAATATTCTGGATCCACTAACAACACAATATCATGATATAATAAAACAGTTCGACTCAATTTCTCATTTGCTAGAGAATAGGATGAAACGTGGCGCTTGGATAGGAGGAATAGGAAGTATTATTAAACAAATATTCGGTAACCTAGATGAAAATGATGGGCTAAAATATAATGAAGCAATAGAAATAATACAAAACGACCAGCAAAAGTTAGCATCGCTAATGAAAAAGAATATCTTAGTCACTTCTTCTATAATTTCTTCTTACAATAAAACCTTACACCGAATAAAAACAAATGAAGCAAAAATGTATCAAGCTATTGAGAAACTTACCTTGAAACTTACAAATATAACTGATGTCTTCAATGTTCTGGAAACGCAATCTGAAATAAACTTTATATTTAATAGTCTAGAAACAGCACTACTTACCTTATCTTTCCAAATAGAAGATGTAACTGACGCCGTCATGTTGACCAGTCAGAACATTATTCACCCATCAGTAATAACACCTGCAAAACTACAAGAAGAACTAACTAATAATTATAAACACCTTCCAAATAATTTGCAACTACCAATCCAATTAGATATTAATACTATAAACGTTATCCAAAGAATATCTAACGTATTGTGTTATTATGTAAAAAGTAAAATTGTATTTATATTACAAATTCCTTTAGTTACTATCGATGAATATAAGTTGTTCCAAACTACATCTTTGCCTGTACCCCATAACGTTAACGAACTAAATAGTTTTAGTCTTATAATTCCGAATGCAAAATATATTATACTTAGTAAAGATAATACTAAATATAATACCTTACAAAATTTAATAAAATGTGATGTACTGTACCCTAGCAATTATATTTGTGAAACACCAAGTTTATATGTGTCTGACGTAAAACCTAGTTGTGAGAGTGATTTATTAATAAAAGTAGTTAACAAAATCCCGAATGAATGTAAAACAAAATTTATAATTGGTAAACTAGACTTATGGCAACCAATATCAAATAACAAATGGATTTTTGTTCAATCAAATTCCGTAAAACTAACTTTAGATTGTTTAGATAAGAAATCCTTTGAAATTAACATTCGAGGAGTTGGAATTCTGTCATTGCCGAAATATTGTACCGGTTACACTAAAAGTACTGTATTATTTACCCAGAGTGATATTTTAAATATCACTTCACCTGTATTGTTTACAGAATTTAGTCTTATAAATGATACATGTTGCAGTTTAAACAAACTCCACTCTGTAATGGAAAATTGGCATTTAGAAAAACTAAAAAATATTGAACTTAAAGATATTAATTTAGAAAATAACAAGTTGAAAGATATTGTAATAGATATAGATAAAATACAACAGAGCCCACACATTGTAAAATACAGTACTCATTACTCTGTTATAACTATAGTGATAGTATTAGCTATAATAAGTTTTATGTTATATAAAATAAGTGTTCTCTTTTGTAAACGCGGAAACAACCATCCTATCAGTAATAGTGTTTTATTTAGAAAAGAGAAAATTGCTAAAACATCCGAATCAGAATCAAATCTCGATATCCCCTCATGTTCAGTCAAAATTATGAAATAGATTTGTAAAGTTTCAATAAACTTCGGAAAACTAACCCGAAGTTTATTCTTAAAGGGGGAGGTGTTATATCCGAAAATTGTATCCCAAATTGCTGAATCTACAGTTTTATGCTGATGCAGCAATTTGGGCACCCACGACTATCGGCGACTGCCTCTTCGAGTCAGTCTACCCAAATCCCGCGACTAGTGTGGTTGTTTCCGAATACCTAATTAAAAGTTTACTGTTTTGAAGGACAATTAAATTTCTTTTCACAGCTTATAATTATTTCCTTTTTTAAAAAGACTCCTAAGTTTTCCGGCATAACAGATCGCTATACACACTCAACTGATCGGATCAGCATTCTAAGAGATAAGGATCAAAGTTTTCAGTTTCACGATTTCCATACATTTTTATTATACAGGTGAGAATGCTGAGATCAGATCAGTTAGGTGTGGATTGCGATTTGAATCTCCTATATTCACTCCCTGGATGGCCATCATCAGATCATAGCTACGTCAATCCTCGGCGGAGAACCAAGGCTTCAAAGTTACTTCGTTTGTATGAAAATTTGCCTGGTGTCTTTATTTATGTGACCGCCACTGTATTGTTCAGTGACAAAAAACAGCAATTATTTTCAGTAAATCATAACTTACATTAGGGTTGCACATTTTCAGCAGCCGTAGCGACTTTCCACACAGCAGTATGAACTTGGCCAGCGGCCTAAGAAACTCCGGTACAGCAACAGACTGCGTTATATGGAACCCTTTATCCCAATACCGTTTAGAACGACAGTTTATGTACTGAGAGTCTTTACGGATGAAAAACTCGTTGAATCTGTCATCCAGCTCGCCTTCGAATATGAAACGTTCTATGAACCTGGAAACGTTTTCGAGCATTGATTTTGCTATACAACATGTTACAAGAAAGCCCTAAAGCCGAATATAGGGACCATCTAAATGAACAACAACAATCAGCTGTTCCATTCATTTTGATATTTTTGTATGAAACAGCTTTTTCGCGATTGCAAGGTTGGTCCCATAGTAAAAGTTGTTCAAAGTCAAAGTCAAAATAAGCTTTATTCAAATAAACTTAATTATTAAGTACTTTTGAATCGACTATATTTTGATGATCAAATCTCTATCTATGGTGTTTTAATCCATAAGACCTATACCCCAGAAGTATAATGATGATTTTACAATAATATATACTCACTTGAAGTAGACTTTGCATATAGAGAACAGCGCTGTGAACATAGTATGCGCTGTTTTCCTGTGCGTCACTAGAGATATCTCGTTGAATAGATACGACATGAGCTCAGCGCCACAAAGCAGTGACGGATCAAATCTCTATCTATGGTGTTTTAATCCATAAGACCTATACCCCAGAAGTATAATGATGATTTTACAATAATACATACTCACTTGAAGTAGACTTTGCATATAGAGAACAGCGCTGTGAACATAGTATGCGCTGTTTTCCTGTGCGTCACTAGAGATATCTCATTGAATAGATACGACATGAGCTCAGCGCCACAAAGCAGTGACGGATCAAATCTCTATCTATGGTGTTTTAATCCATAAGACCTATACCCCAGAAGTATAATGATGATTTTACAATAATATATACTCACTTGAAGTAGACTTTGCATATAGAGAACAGCGCTGTGAACATAGTATGCGCTGTTTTCCTGTGCGTCACTAGAGATATCTCGTTGAATAGATACGACATGAGCTCAGCGCCACAAAGCAGTGACGGATCAAATCTCTATCTATGGTGTTTTAATCCATAAGACCTATACCCCAGAAGTATAATGATGATTTTACAATAATATATACTCACTTGAAGTAGACTTTGCATATAGAGAACAGCGCTGTGAACATAGTATGCGCTGTTTTCCTGTGCGTCACTAGAGAGATCTCGTTGAATAGATACGACATGAGCTCGGCGCCACAAGGCAGCAATGGCTGCGACGCTACAAAGAAATACGAAACATTTATAATTATTTCATTTTAAACATTAATGTTACGTATACTGTATAACAAATTGACAGTATTTTATTTTATAATGAATATAGGATCCGCGAAACTCTAAAAAGTAAAAAAAATATTAGGAACATAAAAGCATAATAACAATTACCTACCATTTTTTTTTGTTTTTATTATCTAAATAATATACAGGGTTATTTATAAAAACAGACAAAAGAAATCGACTTTCCATACTAATGTCCGAACAGCTGATCGAGTTTCGTAAGTCGTTTTTTTACTGTTTTCTGAAAATCGATGAACAAATGTTGTTGTATAATGATGTTAGCAATCTACTCCTGCCATGTCGTTAGTGTTTTACAATACAAGTAACCCAAGTATAAGAATGTTTACTATAAAATTCTACGAGCTGATATGATTAAAAAAACGAATCAATTAAAAACTTTTACTAAAACGATGACAATTTTTTTTTACCTGGTTCATTAGTTTTGTATATAGAAACCACAGTTTCAATTTCATATTTGAGCGGCTCCATGTGGTGCAATATTTGCAGCAGAGTTGGCATACAGTTCAAGTCCTCCGAACTTCTTTTGACGCACTCTTCAAATATTTCAGTGGCCAACAGGCGAAACTCTAGTAAATATTGCCTTACTACTTCTCTTGCTGTCTGAAAAAGAACACCTTTTATAGACCGGCTAACGTATCGAACTTCGGCAAGTCTGCCGGGCTTCAAAATGAAATACATAAATCAAGTCCCAATCAGGCCTAAATGGCGAACCCCAATTCATGATGTGACACGAACATCGATATCTTACAAATAAATTCGGCAAATAGCACAATCAGAAATTCCTTACTTCGATTTATCTGTTTTAAGCTGAAGCTGACCCGCCGAAGTCCGAAAAGTTAGCCAGTAGGGCCCCAGAGGGGTATTACAAGCTCTTAAAACTTGTAGATTTATCAATGCGTGTCTTTCTCTCTATATAGCAAATAAAAGAGACGCACTGATAACCATTCATAAAACGACAAGTTTTATGAGTTTGTAATACCCCGCCAAGAATCACCAAACTTTTTTTGAGTAGGGTATTTGACTGTTTTGACACTGCTGATTTCTAATCTTATAAATGATTTGAATTTTATATTATATATAGATTTATAAAAAATGTAATCTTAAACTTGAAAGAAAAAAATATTATCATAAAACGTTAATGAGTAAGTTGTGCTGTATTGTGTTGTGACTCTTTCTAAAACAATATTTTCTATGACGTTTGACTATTGACGTTTTCCATGTAAAAAACAACTGATTATTTTTTTGCTCTGAGTTGCCAATGTTGCCATAGACAAAGTTGTTCAGTTTGACGGTCTAAGCCACACACGCACAAAAACACAAATAAACATACCGTAGATTGTGACGTCATGTCAGTAGCTATATATCTTTATCTAGTGAATAGATCTCAAAACTAGATCTCTATCTATGAAAGAACTAAAGTTATTTGTCAAAGAGAAATGACACATCTAAAATTTTAATAAAATAAAAAATATCAGTCAAATTGCCTTTTTATCAGTAGTTTCTTACCTCATACACCAAACCCTGGCTTTGGAAGTGATCGTCCAGTGACTGATTGAAGGAAAACCGATACAAGCTCTTATAATAGGTGCCAATTAGCAGTAAATCCGACACGTAGTTCCTTAGCCGCTGCGGCGATACGCCTTCTAAAGCTATATCTTGCTTCATGTAGAAACGTTTCGATTCTTCATTGTATGGAAAGGAACTTGTTTCTATGCCAACTGAAATTATAACTTAGGCTTTAAAATTGGTGTTGTGCAGCACAACGCCAATTGTGCACAGTGCTGCTGACGATGAAAATGAGAGGAAATGTAAGATGGAGCTATTGAGCTGCAGCTAGCAGCAGGGCTTAAAATACCGGTATCAGTGGCTTGGATAACAAACCGGTATACAGGGTGTATTTGTAACCACTCTCCAAATTTTAAGGATGTGTTCCAGTGGCGTAACTATACCATCTGAGGCCCGTGGCAAATTCATCGACCGGGGCCCTCTCTAGTGTTCTCCATCTAAAAAATTTTTTTTTGTATAATTTTTAACCGACTTTTATAATCATAATCATAATCATAAATCATTTATTTGCTTATATATTTATTTATAAAGGAGGAGGTTCTCAAATCAACGGTTTTTTATGTATGTTTTATATAGTATTATATTATCTGTGGTTTTACAATAACTTCGCCAGTTGTTAACCGATTTTAATTATTTATTTTTTTTAACTGAAAGAACATAGGTACCTACCTAGTTTAGGTGTGCTTCCATATTTTTTTTACAGAGATATGGCAAGTAGCAGGCCCGGATTTAAGAAATATGGACCCCTAGGCTCATTCTGTGGTGCGGGCCTCCCGTCTAGTAGTAAGCTTGTAATTTTGAAAATCTATTGTAAAAAATGGCCGCGCAGCACAATTTTTTGTCAGTTTCATCCACTAATCTTGTAATCTTGTCTATCGATTGTAAAAAAAATGGCCGCGCAGCGCGATTTTTAGTGTGTTTCAGTCACTAATCTAATAATCGTGCCTGTCTTTCGTTTTCGTAACAAAACGGTCGCGTAGCGCGTTTTTAGTCAACTGCATACATTATAATATTGTACTCTTGCCTATCTATAGTAAAAAAAGGCCGCGCAGCGCGATTAATAGTCAAGTTTCATCCACTAATCATGTGATCTTGCCTGTATAAAGTGAAAAAAACGGCCGCGCAGCGCAATTTTCAGTCAGTTTACAAACACAATGATACAAACTTAATGATACAATAAACATTTAAGCTTAACATCGCATGAGTTTTTACGGATTTTCAGGCATAACTTCTTTGTTAATGAACGATTTACAGATGATTCTTTTGTAATTTGAAAGAGTGTATAAGTATAAGTACCCTATCAAAATAAAATATAGGTAGAATCATGAACCCTATTGAGGATATAGGTACCTAAGTTATAATAACCTCAAGAGTTTATTTTAATTTCGTTGATATTTGACCTTGGACCAACGAGCTCCTTAAAAACAAACAGCCTGAATTTGGAAATGTTGTTATGGGCATTGTACCTACCATTGAAAATATTATATACTTAAAGTTAAAAAATATTTAAGTAGGTACCTACACTATTACATACCTACTACGAAAAAGTAAAAAATAGAAAAGCTATTAAAAAAACCTCATTAAAAACCTGAAAATAAAACAAAAACAGCTTCAAAATTTCATAAAAAGCATATCAAATTTTAATAAAACACGTCTTATGAATTTGGGTGAGGCTTTTAGAATTATTTAAAAAAATTGTCCTCTAGCCCCATCCGACTTCAATGACGTGTTTTATTAAAATTGATATGCGATTTGTATATTATTTCTTGCTTTTTAGAGCTATTTAATTTTGATGATGTTTTTATTTTTATATATCCAGGGTTTTGAAGGTGTTTTTTAATAAATTAAAAAATGTTACTTCTTCAAGATCTGGATATTCACATCACAGGGTCGGGCTCTGCTATTTTAGCACTTTCAGCGCCCCTTTATTCATTTTCTAAGCACTGTTCACTCGAAATATCGTCAATAAAATCCTCATCAACCTGCCGACTGATTTTAGGCAACTATTTTTTTTCCTCTGTTTCCTTCTTTCCCTATTGTTTTTGGCTCCCAGTTAAATACTTATTAGAACATAGTGATATCTTAAAAATAAAAAAAACGATAAATCGACAACTACGATGACTAAAAAACAATGTCACAAACAACCAAGTCTCATAAGAAACTTACTATGACTGTTGCGTAATGAATGGACCCTTTTTGGATACAAAGATTTGGAAAAAGTGATTTTAGCTACCCATTATGTTAACAAAGGAATTTGACCATTGACCGACCATCTGTTTCAACTTTTTAGAGCCGCACATACCTAGTCCTTTTTTGTTCAGAAGAATTTGTTAGAGACAGTATAAAAATGCGAGCTTTTGGTTCCCATCCCATGCATTCTTATTTCCGCTTTACGTTTGTATCAGTTTGGCAAGGATAATGAAACTCATTGACAGTTTTTTTTGCTAAATTTTGTGATAATTGTTAGTTCCTCTTGACTCTTGTGGTCACGGGGGGCCCCTTTGGGCCAGGGGCCCGTGGCATTTTGCCCGCTCTGCCACCCTATAGTTACGCCACTGATGTGTTCAGTCCATGAAACTGAACAACTTTCTCCATGAAACATGTGTCGAAATACGCCAAAAAATGTTGGTCATCCCATACTAAACTGATCACGTGATCTCTTTGATTTGTATGAAAAGTCATTTTTTTTTACATATTTGACCCTATGTTTCATTGAGAAAGTTGTTCAGTTTCATGGACTGAACACATCCCTAAAATTTGGAGAGTGGTTTCAAATACACCTTGTATTTGTTCAACAGGTAATGAAAAAATCATGTGCGAGTAAGACAGATGTAACGCTGCCGCGTAGTCGTAAGATTGACAGAACGGCAACATCGCATTTTGCCCGCCGACCGAACCGCGCGCCGCACTCGGTGAACGCGTGTGCGGAACTAGCGAGATGGCATTATGGCAACTAATGGGCCCCTTAAAAGGTCAAGCATTTCCCGTCAAGCACGTAAATATTTCTGCTTGTCAATCACATTTTGATCGTCTAGGAGCGATGCTTGACAAGCGCCACAGAATAGATAGATCACCGTGACCAATCAAAAGTAGGCTACGCCCCCAAATAGTAGGTTACGTGTACGTGCTTGACAAGAAATGCTTGATCGTTTAGGGAGTCCATTAGTAAAATACCGGTATTTTTCAGGTATTATACCTGTATAGTTTGCGATACCTATTAACATGAACTGAAACGGAAAATACCGGTATTCCATTTACATTACAAAAACATGTATTTTCGATACCGGGTCCAAGTAGAGATGGGCAAATGACCCGATTTTGACCCGACTGCTGGTGCTGGGTCTAACTAAACCCAGTTAACGCCCATAGACCATTTTCTTGAATTAAATAAAATCTCTAAAAATAAGAGATGTCATCCTTTGAATATTTTTAACCGACTTCCAAAAAAGGAGGAGGTTCGTCTGTATATTTGTTTTTTTTTTGTGTGTGAGGTTCTCAGTTTGACCCGTATGTATTCTCCGCGATTATCTTACGTTTGGCTGAGCCGATTTTTCTACATATTATAATATACCTTACCTACAAGGTACCTACACTAAAAATAAAAAATAGTTTAAAAAAAACAAAAAACCGACTTCAAAAAACCTACCTCTAAAATGCAAAAAGTAATATTCGTAATAATAAAAATACGTCTATTGAAGTCGGGTGGGGCTTTAAGAATAAAAAAAGGAATCTGTACTCCAGCCCCACCCGACTTCAATAGACGTATTTTTATTATTACGAATATTATTTCTTGCTTTTTAGAGGTAGGTTTTTTGAAGTCGGTTTTTTGTTTTTTTTTAAACTATTTTTTTTGTATTGGTTTGTTTCCCTAGCAACGTCACATTTGACATATCAATAGAAATAAAAAATCTGTAATTTTTTTTATATAACATACAATGTGAGTTTTTATTGGGTGGTTCAACCCAGTATGGTTGGGTTTAAACCGGGTCTTATGCCCATCTCTAGTTCCAAGCCCTGCCCAGCAGTGGGCATCATGTAGATGACATGATGATGATAATGATGAAAAAAAAGTATCATTGCTGTCAGTACTCACTGATAAGATACATGAGATGTCTAATGAACTGCTTCTCAGTAACGACGTGCAGATCCGGCATCGTGTCGGCGTGCAGGCGCCGCCACAGGCTGAGCTCGCGCGACGAGCTCGCTATCAGCTGTCGCTCGATTATTGGCGGCAACTTTGCTGGACGGACATAACAATACTGTTAATGATGTAGGCGCTGGTTGAAGTCCTAAAGAGGGTTGAGCGAACAAAAACACTGGTTTCACATAAAACAAATGCACAACGCGGGCCCGTATCATACAGGGGGCGAAAAGCGCGGGAAACTGCGGAGCGACTAGCGCGGTGTTGCTCTGAGGGCGGCTCGCGGCAGACTAAAATAAGAGAACGGAAGATGATACGAACCCAGGCGCGGTTTTTACCGCCTTTATTTGAAAACTTAATTAAACTTAACTTAATTAAATTTAATTAATATTAAAAATGAGATTTATCATAGACAAATCCTGAGTAATCTTGAATTACGTGCAAACTGTACAAAATGAAGCGGGAAGAATCTTATTATAAATTAACTTATTAGATTTACAATACAGATGCTTTTTAAATATTAATTTACTATTTTAGAACACATGACATTACTCTTTAAGAATAATGTCACATTAAAGTGTGGCCAACATTATAATAATTTATAGTTTTTAAAAAACACATTATCTATGCTCAAAGGAGCTTTGGTTGGCAGCCATCATTAACAAATACTAAGGGCTGATTTTTCAATGCCTAGATAGCTTTATCCGTTTGATAGCGTATTAGACCGGCCACACACAGACGGAATCCAGTTTCGGTACATACGTGATTCTGAACGCAGCTAATCCATACAAATCTATGGACCTACCACACACATGCGTGATTTTTCCGTACGGAATCTTCATACATTATCAATATTTTTTTCGGAATTCCGAATCGGGATTCCGTCGTGTGTGTGGCCGGACTTATACAGCCAAATTGAAAATGCTTGTCATTCATTTGTCTGTCACATTTTTGAATGACTTTTATTAGATTTGGTTAATATTTAAACTGACTGATATCTGTTATCTGAGGATGGAAAAATCAGCCCTTAGTATAGTACGAGGCAAACATCTTGAAATCGGGCGGGAATTATGAGTATTTTGGGTATGCGTAGCGGCAAGGTACGCGGGCGGCGGGAGAGGGGCGCGCGCTATCGCTCGCAAGTGCACGTGCTCGAATTGATCCCCACTCCGTCGAAAAAGTGTCAAGATGTTTGCCTCGTACTTAACTGTACAGTTGCTTTATCTCACGAATGCAGTTAGACTATAGGCTAATTAAGTGTGCACATGCACATTCTTTTAGTGTGCGTATTACGAGATTGTGCAGACGCACACTAAAACAATGTGCATACTTAATAACATCTAAAGCCAAACCGCATTCGTGAGATGGGTCGTACCCACCCCGCATAGTCTGGAGCCCACCACAGAAAAAATCCTTTTATCTATTGCCCTTCAAGACTCCGCGGCTCTACCACCCCCCCCCCCCACTTCCCTTAGCTTTACCCCGAAACTGGAGGCCAGAGGGTCTTTTACAAAAAAAGCATCGCGATATGCGTTATGCGTACGATGTTCGACCCACTCCATGGCACTATTGACTCAAGAATAAGGTTCAATATCAAGCAAATTGAACGACGAATTGCGTCCGACTATCGTGATTCTTTTTTGTAATAGGCCCTCAGGCTTTCCCTGGAAAATATTTCTAGATACACTCATGGTTGTCTGTAGGGTTATTCACGATTGTCGGCAATCTACTCGAAAGTCCTAAAGTCTTAATAAATTCCAAACAAGCCACATCTAGCGTTGCGCTGAGCGTAGTTTATTTATACGTCAATGTTTTGTTATCATTGCGCCCGATGCCTGAGGCTCGTGTATTTGTTGTGACAATGTTTTAAAACTCGTCCATTAGTACGTATCTCTTAATATCTATTTTTTGTTTGTTTAATTGTGTTGTTCTCATGTAAGTGAATTAATGTAAAATTCTTAATGAGAATAAATGTCTTAAACTTTAAACCTTAAAGCATTCGATTCGAATCAGTATCTTCCGATATTACAAAAATATAGCCATTCACAAATACATTCAACTGGCATTTGATTCACTTACCGACGGGAAAGCGCAATGCATTTACAAAGTTTGGTAGCATAAGGTAAAAAATAAGATCGAAGACTATAATATATAGACTTTCCGATTCAATTTAGAGTTGGTTTCCGACAATCGTGAATAACCCCCCTGTAGTACATACTACATAACTACAAGTGTTGAGCACATTTAGTCTGTAGTGCATACTTACATACAAGCTCCCAAACGTCATCAGGCATGTCCTTATCCACTTGTGTTGCCAGCTCCCAGAGATCCAAGGACCCACCTTCTGTATTGGCTCTAAACAAGTCTCTCACATCTGCCTCAGAACTTGTAAATGATATCTACAATGAAGAAATGATTCATGACCATCAGCCATTTTTATTGTGCCCACTGCCGGGGCACAGGCCTTCCTTATGGGTGGATAAGAAGGGTGGGCCATAACCCACCATTATAGTGGGTATTAACGACTGCAAATGCAGCCGGGACCAACGGCTTAACGTGCCTTCTGAAGCACAGAGGAGCTCGAGATAATACATTTTTGGTCACCCATCCCATGGCCACACGGGTGCATTTTATCAGAATGATGCAATAAAAATCCACCACATAGTGAGAGAAATTCATTACTACCACTTAGTGCACTATTAGGTAATTCAACCTCAGAAGCAAGAATGAAAATAATAATTAGTGTGACATGGTAGTACTAAATTGTTTAGTGTGGCCAATCATATCATAATCAATCACAATGGGGAATGTCTGAAAAAATCAAATTGTCTGATTTATTTATTCTTTTGGTAGGAATAAGCTCCCTTATTAAATAAAAAAAGTTTCAGAATTTTTGGTTGCATGAAAAAAAAAATTGTCTTTGAAAAAGTATAGGAGTAACAGCAGATTGGAGATGATTCCCTTAGCCACTAGAGTTCGGTCAACGAAAGATGAGACTCGGATGGAAATGGAACTAATTTTCGCGCCTTATTTTAAAGTACAGTTTCCAATAACCTCTAAACGTTAATTTAACAGGGAAAGTGGCGCCGCCATTTCAATCTCATCTTTCGTTGACCAGCCTTTCTATTGTCTAATTTCGAAATCTATCGCAATCGCTTTCAAGATGTAATACATTGATGCTTCTTTTTGGCAAAAATAAAAACTTACCAAAGAAATGGAGCAATATGTCACATCCATCTGTCAAATGAAAGCGATTGCGATAGATTTTGAAATTAGACAATTAGCCCCCAGACTCTACCTGATATCAACCACAACATGTAATAAAAAAAGTATCGACACGGTTATGGCAGTTGGTGGCTATGGTATAATATCCATTCTGTTAGTAACTTCCGTACATTTGTGAAGACAAAGTGACTTTATTTTTTTTATTATTTTTCATGCAAGCCATCCATAAATTACGTCACACGTTAAGGGGGAGGGAGGGCGTCGACGAAGTGTGACATTGTGTGACAATGGGGTGTGAGGGGTCCTAAATTTCGTGACGTCACATTTCAAAATTATTCAAATTGAAATAAAACAAATTTCGGACTGCTATTTTAATTCAATAAGTATTTATAGATCTAAAATTGTACAATATGTGACGTCACACTAGGGAGGGGGACAAAAATCATGAAATTCGTGTGACGGAATTTATAGATGGTCCCCAACCTAAAATTCTGAAAATTCTTCTATTAATAAGGGAGCTTATTCTTGCCTATGAAAAAATATTCAGCCATATTGATTTTTTTCAATCAACCCCATTAAATACTGAGATATAATGGCACTGTGTGCAATCCAATCATCTACTGCAGCAAAAAGTTTGTGTCAAACTACCTCAATATTTGGTTCATCAATTGAAGATGGTATATGCAAATCTCGAGGACTGGTCAATCGTGGGTACTTGAACATGGTACTCTCTGAGTATGGGGATAGATGTGTCGATGTCATAGAGGCCAATGACATTGGGCTGAGAAAAGGCTTTACATCTGAAGACCTGTGCAATTGAGATGCTTTATCACCTAGATCTGTAATAAAAAAATTAAATAATATTATTTATTAAATTTATAATGTCTCCATAAACTACATATTAGTATTATTAATTACACACAAATTATTCTAAAAAGCTAATTAATACTCACATGATCGAGAATCGAAACTTTCTACTGTATATTCTGTGTATGTTTGTGATTTGTGAGCATCAAATATCCCTCCTTGACGCTTCAAGGAAAATGGCAACTCAAACACATGGGACGGAAAGTATGAATAGGGCTGAGGAGACCCATACACTTCCCTCGGAGGTTTCGGAAGCATCTCTTCAAACAAGCCAAATGAAAAAGGTCTCTGAAACATTAGGTAGAACCTTAGAATAACAACCTAGAATGATAGTTCCGTACAATGTGCACTGTCAAAAGTGAGGCAAATAAAACTGTGCTAAAATGGCTTTTTTGAGATTCCTTCAATCGTACATAATATAAGAAAGAAATAGTTTCGATTTCCCTACCTTTAGGGGATTAGTAACAATTTTATTGGATTTTAGTTACGATTAGGTAACTTATGAAGGATATGGATCTGACTGATCTCGGCATCTGATCCGATTTCGGCTGTTTTTTTGCCTCAATTTACATACAAGGACTTGGCTTCTAGGTGTTATTATTCTAAGGGTAGAACTTCACAAAGATCTCTACAAATTAAGTGATTGTGGAGCCATTTCTGCAGAAATATTTTGAAAGAGTAAATGTGAAAAATGGAATTCATACCTGATACATTTCAGGCGATAAATCTTCTGGAACTGAATTACTCAAATTGACCAAAAATTTGAGTACACTGTAAATATTATCCTTACTCTCACCAAAATCCTTGTGTCGGATTGTACTGATGACTTTCTTTAACTCCACACATCTTTTATACTCTGCCACATTTCTAGCACTCTGCTGAGACACCAGATAATAAGACAACAAGTCAACTACTGGGTCTCTATCAGTGCAAGGAAATTCTGTGGTAGTTTTCTTCAAAATTATTTCATAAGCATGTGTCCTCATTTTATTAGCTAGGAGCTTCTGAGATATTCTCCTCTGAGAACAGTACTTTGCAGCAACGTTGGTGCATAGTTCAGATAAAAGTCGAAAGACTCCATCGTCTTTCGAAGCAGTTTCAAACGATGGAGACGAAGCCATTTCTTAGATTGTGTGGTGTCTGTGGTAGAGAAAATTGTCTACTTTTGGAACATTGTTTTTTAAATATCCATACACGCTATTAAGTTAATAAATTATAATTATGCTTTAGATTGGAACAGGAACATGACTGAACACTTGGGTCTTGGACACCGGAAAGCACAGCAACAGCAGCCGGAAATGAATAAATAAACCCCAATTATACCCAACCAAACAAAACACACGAACCTCTTTATGACACAAAATAATGCAATCCAAATAATGACAGTGACATTGACATGATATAAGAGTTATGACGACAAAGATTTTTCTTTTTGTTCAATAGGCTAAGGTCTTAAACCATACTGCCTTGTCATCAGTTACATTCTTTTCCTTGAATATATTATTTGTCATAAGGATAACAACAATTAATAATATTAATTTAAAATTCTTGGATAACAAGCACTCTTTCCAAAGCGTTTCAATCATTCGAATCAAGCTTTAAAATGATATTCTTCGACTGGAAGTCTATGGTGTCCAACATTGGAAGCTGGAGACCAAGGTAATTATAAGTACTTTGCTGGAGTGGAGACCCACTCACTGGCAAATTACAAGTCGTACGAGCCACAAAAAAAAGTCTGGTGTCAAAAATAAAAGAGCCTTGTCCAAAGCGGAAAAAACATATACTATATCTATGGAAAAAACGGAACCAAAAAATCTATGGAGAATGTCACAGACGTCACACGTCACGTCACGTCAGTTTTTTGACAGCTTAACTTAATTTTACAAACAAACATGTCGATTTTCCTAACCTAAAAAAATAGGAATTTACAAAGATTCCTGATAATCCTGATCGTACATAATAACTCTAATTTATTTTCTTTCACGTGGTAACAATGAATCAGGCTGATGTATCGAAGTTAGTTTCAAAGCTCCGCATTAAAGTACCTGCCCAACCTATAAAGCTAAGAAATGTAAGAGGTCCTGAAGGCAGGTTAGATAAATTACGTAAAACGGTAACAGGACTCATTAAATATGAAAGAATAGAACTAAATCACAATAGAGGCCACGAAGCTCGACAGTATGCTGAAAGAGTAAGCATTAATCAACTATTTGGTCGGAGAGGGGTTATTTCTTGCTAACTTTGTAATGCTAATCACACTCAATTATTGTTACAGTTGATATCTGAAGCTATCCGTCATGGGGACTGTCATAAACCAACAATGGAAGCTGCAGACTATTGGCTTTTAGAAAAGGAATTAATACATAAGCTATTTAAAGTATTGGTGCCTAGATTTGAGGATTGCAACACAGCTTATACAATGATTATAAATGCGCCAAAACTGATGAATACAAGGAACCAAGATAAAGTTGTATTAGAATTGAGAGGAAACCCATACCCTTCACTAGTCAACAAACAAATGAATAACAGATCACTTATACAGAATGTTCTCTTAGATGCTGCTAAATATGACTATCGGCAAGCAAAATATGCAGAAATGGCAGAGAAGATTGTTAACGAAGAAGAGGAAAAAGATACTGAGAACAAAAAACCCAATAATGAAGAAAATGTATCTAATGATAAAGCACCTTAAATTCATTTATACTTAATTTAATATTATTGGGATTCAAAAACCACATGCTTAAAATTGTTTATACTGTGTTAGGTATAATTATTGTAATAATAAGTAATATAATTTTAGAGCAGTTTCATTTCTATTATTTTATTTTGTGGCCTTTGGGTAATCTTTTTCATTATTTATTTATATTTATAAGTACGAAATTTGAAAGTAGCAAATTAGTACAACTGTTGAAAAGGTGTCATTACATTTAACTTTCCACTCCCAGAGTTGTGGGGGTTTTTTTTTTATTTTTTTTATTTGGGACAAAAAACAGTTATACAATGTGTTTTAGTCATACAATTATGCGTTACAGATGACATCTTATATTATTGTACAACCAACTTCATTATCCACTTAAAAGCATATATTTACATAGACATTTAAAAGTCTATGTAAATATATGCTGTGCGCTTCAGTAGTGGTTAAATCACATAAATTTTATCAATTTTGAATTTCAATTAATTATTTATAATACTGTAACAAACAAAACAGAATGGAATAAGATTTAGATGCTATTGCGTGAGGGACAAAGTGACATTTTTTTTTATACAAAGAAGTAGACAACCAGGGTATGTCAACATTGCTTAGATTTTCATTGTAAAATTTTAAAATGTTGTTATGTCTATATATTCTATAGTACCTACCTTATTGTTTCTAGGGTTTCTAGGGAACCTAAACCATACTGCAATTTGCATACTTTTTATTACATTATAAGGTACAAAGGAAACAGGGCTTAGTACGAGTTGTCAAGTTGTGTTTTCACTTCACGAATAGTATCGGATATACTGCTCACAGTCAATGCGAGTGAGTGAAAGAGAGGAAACGATAGTTAATTTTAAGTATTCGCAAAGTGAAGGGAGAACAAAACATCAACTCGTGGGTATGTATTACAATGCCGAAGTTGAAAAGACCTATTGACGAAATACCGAAAATTGAATGGCCGAATGGTTGTTTGGCCGTACGTTTAAAATACCGAAAGGACATTTTACCTAAAAGACTAAATCCCGAAGCTTAAAAAACCGAAGGTTAAAGGGTTACACGCCAGCAGGTCGGTTCTGGCACTTCGCTGGCCGCTGCCGCAGCTCGCTCGCTACGCTCGCTCGGCTCGTGCGTTGTTGGTCGCAATGGAATCTAACTTGAAAGATCGTTATCAAATGACTGAAAGTTCGAAATTCCGAAATATAGGTGCGACGACGAGCGAGCGAGGAGCACTACCGGATTTATTTTCTTCATATCAATACGTGTCCTAAGACAGTTTTTTCTCAAAGTCAACCGTTTGAAAGATAAACACTTCCAAAGTGGTAAAATGTGTGTCCCCCCCCCTCTAACTTTTGAAATAAATGGTGACAAATCTAAAAAAAAAATTGCTTTAGATCTTAATAAAAACTTTTAACGAAAGTTGGTTTGAACGATATACAGTCATTAGTTTTCGAGATATATAATATTTTTAACCGACTTCATCAATACAGAAGGTACTTACACTAAAAATAAAAAAAATGTTTAAAAAACAAAAAAACCGACTTCAAAAAACCTGCCTCTAAAAAGCAAGAAATAATATACAAATCATTAGATACGCATTATCATTGTTATAATAAAACACGTCAATTGAAGTCGGGTGGGGCTGGAGTACCTACCTACATCTTCCTTTTTTTATTCTAAAAGTCCCACCCGACTTTTTTGAAGTCGGTTTTTTTGTTTTCTAAAACCGCAAATATAACTTTGTCATTTATACAAACACTGCAAAAAACAAAGTTATTTTTACAGACGAAAAATGATAGTGGTATTAAATATGGTATGGTATAAGGTAACTACGGAACCCTACGGCGCGTGGCACGACACGCACTTGGCCGGTTTTTTAAGTATACAGGTGTCCCAGTTCCGTTTCTTTTTAAAAACAAAATGAAGTCTTCTTTTAGTAAAATTTCCTATCTTCAATATTTAAGGTAGGTAGGTACTTTCCCTCCGTGTGGCAAAGTTTTGCGACATCCTGTATATATCTAAAAATAAAATGGGAATTTCAGACCACGTGAATGAACAACTTTTACTACCTATGGGGCCAACCACGGAATCTCGAAAAATAAATCAGCTGTTGTGGTCTAAAATCCCCACAGCACCTTATTTTTATTATTTAGAAGGGGGGACGCCAGCAAAGCCGAACGGGTGATCAGTCACCTTGATCGGAACCATTTCACCCATTACAGCACCTTGATCAGACATCCTAAATCGGAAATATTTTGAAAATCGGATATGTCGGATTGGAAGATGTGGAGAGCCATTTACTGTCCTTTCGTTACCCGGAGCACAGAATATATAATTGCCCGGAGAGTAATTATGTAACTTTGTTGCAATCAACTCTGATAGAAATCGCAGTTACATTACTGCTTTAGTAAGTACCTACCAATACCAATATGAGAACTATCTTACTTAAAGCAGCAACGCGCTTTCAATCGATTTCGATCGAGAATTGTTAGCAACAGAGTTAGGTACGTAATTCGCTAACCAATCCTCTATACTTGTCTTTAGGTAATTATATGCATGCAGTCATGAAGTCGCTGGAGGCGAGCAGCAATCTCACAGGCTGAGCTAACACGCACTTGACTTCACTATAATGTCATAAAGGTATTAAATATAGCAGCAAACTACGCCGCGATCCCGCGATACTTGAACATTTTATCCGGTTCGAAGGACCAAGTGGTCCGTCATTTTACCTGGATATTATGAGTGGTACAGTCGAGTTCATTAATATGTTGGCACTTTTGACAGCTCATCAACCTTTATGGCTCTAATAAAGGTCAACAGCCTGTCAAAAATGCCAACATATTAATGAACTCGACTGTACCTAGTAGAAAAACCTAGCACATGAGTAATACTATTTCATTTTGAAAACTGAGTCTATTTTTTTATTTCCGTAGTGCCTAGTGCCAATCACTGATCGATCGATCACTAAATTACTTCCCTATGGAGGATCATCATCCACTCTCTGTCTCTGTGATCTCTGTCAAAAAGGTCAGACAGACAGACAAATTATTTATAGTAGGTACTAAACAAACGTCAAGAGAAGAGAAGACGATGAACCTAACCAAAACAAAACAAACTACAAACAAAGCTTATCAATATTGTATTTATCGCCTTATCAGAGTAAGAGTTCATTTTAATTAAGCGTCCGTCCTACAGCTGTGCACGGCATTATTTTAAAATGTCTTTAAACAATAATAGCTCGAAAATTGTAGTGGTTGGTTCGTGTTCTGTCGATTTCACAACGTAAGTAGAGTTTCCATGTAGGTAAGTGTTAAATTGTAACTTTATAAGTAAGTAGGTATACTTACTAGATACCAACTTATTACGTAATTATGAGGTTATTTTGTCATACTCTCAATTTTCCAACCTGAAAATTTCATCTGGACATTATGAGTTTATGACTTATGAATGACCCATGCATACTTAGGTACATTTTCCTTCTTAGGTACGCACCAAGACTACCTACGCCTGGAGAAACGCTTATTGGAACAAAGTTTACCACCAGTTTTGGAGGAAAGGGCGCCAATCAATGTGTGGCCGCTGCCAAATTGGGAGGAAATACTTACATGATCTGTAGAGTAGGTAAAAGATTGGCCTGCCAACACAACACAACAGTTTCCTTTTAGAGAATTGAACCACTTTTGTTTTTCATTATACCTACTGACTGTACCTATCTTGTTTTACAGGTGATGATCAATGGGGTCAGAAATATAAAGATAACCTAAAAGATGCTGGTGTTAATATATCACAAGTGTACAGTACATCAAATGTTACAACTGGCATTGCTCAAATTACTGTTGCTGAAAGTGGAGAGAATCAAATAGTCATAGTTCCAGGTGCTAATGGACAGCTCAGCAAATCTGATGTGGTTTCTTCAAAGGAACTGATTACCACTGCTGATGTACTTATTAGTCAACTGGAAACTCCATTTGAAACAACATTAGAGGCATTTAAGATAAACAAAGGAGTATGTATAGCTTTATGAAGTCCCTTCACCCCAAGTACAATGAACTTTATTACTTACTTTTATTTTTTACAGCTGAGAATTTTAAATGCGGCACCTGGAAGAAATGATGTTGAAGATATATTGCCATTTTGTTCAATTTTGTGTGTAAATGAGTCTGAAGCTTCGATCCTAACCAGCCACAATGTTGTTAGTGTAACGTAAGTGTGCACATAATTATAATTCAAATAGTTTTCATGAAATTGCAAAGGCTTACAGGCAGACATAATTAAATATTTTTCTGTATTTACAGAACTGCAGTTGAAGCATTAAAAAAGTTACTCGATGCTGGTTGTGAAACTGTAATAGTGACGCTTGGTAAGAAAGGAGCTGTATATGGATCAAAGAGTGAACCTCCGACACATGTTTTGTGTAATTCAGTGGTTCCTGTGGACACTACAGTAAGAGCATAAGTTATGAAATAACATAGATAATGTTTTAATGAATTTCAAATGTCTGTATTTTTATTGCCTTACTATTTTATCATTTGTTTCCAGGGAGCGGGTGACGCATTTGTTGGAGCTCTCGCAACATTCCTCATATCACATAAGGACCGTCCATTGCATCAAATAATTGGCGCTGCTTGTGATGTAGCTACCATAACAGTAACCAAGGAAGGCACTCAGACAAGCTACCCAACTGATTATATACCCTTTAATAATATAGAATACAAATACCAGATATTTGAATAAAACAATGACTATTTACAAACCATCAAGGTTGCACATTTTATTGAACAAACCCTAATTAAGGCCTTAGACAGAAATAAGTAATTTAATCAGTTTTACATTAATTGAAAACATTTCAAATTGTCTTCTAACTAGTAACATAATATATATGCTATATTAAACTTCTAGAAGGAAAGGAATTAAAAGAACTAGAAAGTTAAGACATGTTAAAATAATTACAAGTTACTATAGTTTTAATAAGTGTACTTAATTACTAAAAATTTACATTGTAACATGTAAGTTATCATAATTATCATAATTTTGTTTTATCTTCTTAAATTTATTTTCCAATGATTTTTGGCTTATTAATATGTAAGGCATTTTGTAACTATATTATCTAAATGTGCATTAGCGTTTAAACAAAAAATGGTGCTGTTATTTATGATAAAATAAATAGATTATTTATACAGTCATTATCTTTTTATTCATTCAATATTGGTAGTACTTAGGAAAAATATGTTTACTATAAAAATAAACCAAAATCATTAAAAGGATAATGAAAGGAACCTAATTACTACATTATAGTAGAAAAGCAGTCCTAACATAAATACTATTAATTTTTATTATTTATTAAAACCAAAATTATATAAACTTTAAACTTAGATTATCTATGATCGAAGACTTTAAACCTAAACATTACTCCTAGCAATGTATCTGAAGATTACAGTATTATAGCCTTCTTTGCCTGATATAATTAAAAAAAGATAAGTTTTCTTGAGTCCCAAATATAAAATGATTATTATTGTATGCTAGCGATGCTCGACTTCGAATAATACTAATACTAATCATTCGACTCCCCGAATCATTTGACTAAGTCGACTGGCGCGTAGATTATTCGACTGGAGTCGACAAATGCATGATACGAACAAACAGACGACCTCCGTGGTCGAGTGGTTTGCACGCCGGTTTTCAAGGCGTCACCATCTCTTGAGGTCCCGGGTTCGATCCCCGGCTGGGTCAATGTAGAAAATGAACTTTTCAATATTGTCTCAGGTCTGGGTGTTTGTGATACCACCGTTGTCTCTGATTACCCATAACACAAGTGCTTTAGCTACTTACCTTGGAGTCGGAGCAATGTATGTGATGTTGTCAAATATTTAAAAAAAAAAAAAAAAAAAAAAAAAGTCTGTTGATATGTTCGGTTCGACTCTGGCTTTGTCGAAATCGCCGCGCCCGGCCCCGTACATTTGGCATTAGTAGTATGTATAGAATGGTGGGGTAAATGATAACCCGCCTCCCCTGCTCTTTCAGGGGATTTGGGGAAATGGGTGAAATGGTCCCGACCAAGGTGAGTGATCACCCGCCCGGCTTCGCTGGCGTCCCCCCTTATAAATAATAATAATAATGTATAGTATGCAGTAGACTCGATACGTTCGTTCGGTATAATTCAGTTCGACTCGGGCTTGGTCGGTACGCTGTACATTTTGACATTAGTAGTTACTAATTAGTAGTCGTTATTCGAACATAGAGATTAGTATACTACTAACTTGCCATTCGAATAACCACATTAGTAGTTACGAATTAGTCGAAAAGTAAAATCATTCGGAAACGCGCATCGCTATTGTATGCTGTGTACTAGACATACTCGCAAAAGAGAACAGTACAATACACTATTTTTCTAAGTCTCTTCATCATCAAACACTACGTATCTACAAATTCTATAATTTTTATATTATGTAACACACGCAACGGATATTTTATATAACATTGCAAATCAAGTTGTTTTGTAAATATTAAAAAAAGTACATGGATTTTCAAGCTGTCTCAGAGACATCAACAAAATGCCTATATGACTTTACAATTCATTTATCAATTACAATATGTAATAGCATCAATTTAAGCTTTACATGAGCTAATGACAAACATATAAACTTTTAAGATCAGTCTCATTTACAATCTGCAATAACACTTTTAGATCTTCCAAACTTGAAATGAACTTAGGTGCTCCCAAAAACTCTACAAATTTTCCATCAAGCTCAATAGTGTACTTAAGATTTTTTGGGCATGTCACACATTTCATGCACTCCCCATCGACATTCTTCTTAAAAATTAAATGTGTAATATTAGGTGGAATTGATAATTTTTGGTCTTCCATTTTTACTTTAATGTCAGCTTCATGTTCTGTGGATGGTTTTATATCAGTATCAATTCCATTGACATCATTATCTTTTTTCTGATCTTGAGCATTATGTTCTGCCGTCTTTTCTGTAACCGAGGAAGGCTCACATGGCAAATGCTCTTCAATTCCCTTTTGTAAGGCTTCATCGAGGATAGAGGGACTATGTGGATTATCAATGTCTTCTTCAATTGTTGGAATTTTTATTATACTTTCTTGATCTGATGCTGCAGTTTGAATGGCATTCAGCTGTGCAACATCTTCAATTAAATTGCCCATGTCAGTGTTATCAACTTCCATAGCAGTAGATTCTAATTCTTTATTTGCAGTTTCTGGCTTTCCAAGAAGCATAGCCTCAACATCACTGGACTCTAGTGTGGTAGTATTTTGGTTGTTTGGTTTGTTACCATCATTTGAATTGTCATTCAAAATATCCATAATTGAAGGGAAATCGTCCACCTTTGTTTCTGAAGATACCTGTTTTTCCTCAGCTTTGATTACTGGTTTCTCACTATACATTAAATCTTCTAGTTCTGCTGCAATCCTATCATAAACTTTGTCATTTTTTGGCTCTTCATTCTGTTGTGGTAAGTAGTCTAAGCTCCACTCTTTATTTGGTAAAATGCTTTTGTCTATCAACGGCAATAACTCTTGTAAGTTTACTTTATTTTTGGGCTCTTTTTTACCGTTTTTTGATTTTGGATCTGTAAATATTATACCATACTGCTTCAACTGTGAATTATTTTTTCCTTTTTTGACTCCAACACTACTGGTAATACTAATATTTGAATTTTTATGTTTCACAATAGGCGTCTTTTTTAGACGATTATTCTCTTTAAGCACATTGTTAGACTGTTTAGATATGACTGGTGGTGTAGTCGCAGGCCCTTTAGTTTTCTTGGTGGTTAGAAGCTCTTTCACAGGGTGCTGGCTGTAGGCATTCCGATGAATGAGTACCATACCATTCTCATTACTTTTTAACCTAGTATTTGAGTTAGGTGAAGTCACTTCAGCAGCTTTTTTAGTTTTTGGTGTCGAAGAACTTTCGTACTGTATTTTTACTTTGGTGAATTTACCTAAAATTTTAGCAAAGTCCATCCGCGTCACAACAACATTGCAATCTATACACTTCGCTTGCTTGTACAAACGTTCAAATTTTTTGGGCATTTTGAGCGCCCTGACCCTTCTACTCTCACGAATTCTTTGAGAAATCATTCTGAGGGTTGTTTGAAGTAAGTTATTTCCAATAATCAGTTACCTATGTTTGGTTAGCGTAAATTAGATCGGAAAAAACCACATTTCCCGCGCAGATAATATCACAATAAATAATCACTTTACACAGTCACATCAATATTTTTCTATAGTACCAACTCATGGTCAGTTATTTTATTGAACAATTATAGTTTGAAACTGTAATATTACGAAATGTTAGCTTAATTTCGTTTTCAAGTGACGCACACACGAAAGTCAACTCGACGCAAATGGCCAAAGAGAATATACAAATGGCGTTACTGTAGTGATGTTCCTTTTTCGTATCACAAATAGTCGATAATGTAACAAGTTTTAGAAATTGTAACTATAAACTGTTATATTATTGTAGTTATTTAGGTCCCAAATCTTCAAAATAAAATGAATGCGTATTAATAACTAATTTTAACCAGAAAAATACTATTTGTTTAGATTAGATACAAAATATTAAACTGCGTAAAAAGGAATTTAAAACAGATAAAAATCTTCTGATGCAGATATTAGACGGTTCATTTTTCGTTCATTTTCAATGCTTCATCGCAGTGAAGCATCGAAAATGAAGTGTCTAATTATGTAGATTCATCTTTCATCACGATGCGCCTTTTTTATGAAAGTCACTAGACGGCCGTTCGCTTTCAACGGGCATTGGCCTTTCATCGGTCATCGCATCGGCAATGAACAATAAATGAAGCGCCATTTTTTTTAAACATTCACTGCAGTGAATTTCAGTAGGTAACTTATTTGTGTTTATTTTAAAATGCCTTTACTTTTTGTTTTTAGACTTTTTTCAACCCGCATCATGCAACATGCATACAAGCAGTGCATGCAAGATTTTTTTTTCTCTTTAATTAACTCTTAATTCTTTAATCAAAATTATCACGCACAACCTGTTGCCGCGAAATTTTGTGAGAAATGAGAAATACTACATTCATTTTACATTTAGTGTCTAAATACTTACAAAAAGTCGTTCACTGGTCACTATTCATCGAAAATGAAGCACTTTTGATGAACCGTCTAATATCTGCACGAGCTTAAGCCGAAATTAGCTGGTTAATTTTTACGGTCATTTTCGATGCTTCATCAGTGAAGCATCGAAAATGAAGTGTCTAATTATGAAGTTTCATCTTTCATCGCTGATGCGCCTTTTTGATGAAAGTCACTAGACGGCCGTTCGCTTTCATCGGGCATCGGCCTTTCATCAGTCATCGCATCGGAAATTAACAATAAATGAAGCGTCTAAAGAAACAGTGCCATTCACTGCAGTGAACGGTATGTCATCACTCATCAGTAACTTATTTGTGTTTATTTTAATATACCTTTATTTTTCGTTTTAAGACTTTTTTCAACCTGCATCATGCAACATGCATACAAGCAGTGGATACAAGCATTTTCTCTCTCTTTAATTAACTCTTAATTCTTTGATCAAAATTATCACGCACAACCTGTTGCTGCGAAATTTTGTGAGAAATGAGAAATACTACATTCATTTTACATTTAGTGTCTAAATACAAAAAGTCGTTCACTGTTCACTATTAATTGCCTTACATCGAAAATGAAGCACTATTGATCAACCATCTATTTCGGCTTTATATATTACCGCTACTCGCGCGCTCGTGTTGGGTGCAACATTTCGGATAAGTAAGTAAGTAAAGCCGAAATTAGATGGTTCATTTTTACTTCATTTTCGATGCTTCATCAGTGAAGCATCGAAATAATTATGATAGTTTCATCTTTCATCACTGATGCGCCTTTTTGATGAAAGTCACTAGACGGCCGTTCGCTTTCATCGGGCATCGGTCTTTCATCAGTCATCGCATCGGAAATGAATCGGTATTTACTTTACATTCATTTAGTGTCTAAATACAAAAAGTCGTTCACTGGTTCAATTCAATTCAATTCAATTCACTTTATTGCATTCCACAATGATAACAAGATGGTAGGTAGGTAAAAATAACAAAGTACATTGTAGACCCTGAATAGAGCACAGCAAATTATTTGGAGAGGAGTTGAGAGGACGACTTACTTTTTTTCAATTAAATGACAATACTTAAAATTAAATACTTATTTAAATTTTTAAATCTTTATCATTTAAAAAATCTGAAACACTATAGTAGCGTTTTTCCAAGAGCAGTTTTTGTAACTTTTTTAAGTATAAACTATAACTTTTTTCTTCTGTTAGTTCTTTCGGTAATTGATTGTGTATTTTTACTGACATTTCGAGTGGACTGGATGAGTTCATTCGAAGCCTATGTACTGGTATCATTAACTTGTGGCCATGTCGTGATGTGTATCGTGATGAGATGTCTTGTCTCTTTGTAAAGTAATTTGGATGTTTTCGTATGAATTTACAAATTTCTAATATATAGATACACGGTAAAGGTAAAATTTCGAGTTCTTTAAAAAATGGTTTGCAGCTGTCTGTTGGATCAATGTTAACTAAAATTCGAATAAGCTTTTTTTGAGCTGTGAAAACTGTGATTGCATCCGAGCTACACCCCCACAATTCATCATTCTAATACCCAACTAATTTATATTTAGACCTTAATTTGTTGATAAGAGGATGAATCCCAGTGCTTGGTAAAACCTAAATAGGTTTATATAGCACTGTTAAATGTAAGAAAACATTGTTGTAATTTGTGTCTTAATAATAATAAATAAATAAAATTCACTTAATCGGAAAATGGCATAGCAAGTTATGTCTAAATTGTGAATTAACTTCGGTAAGTAAGTTCAGAAGTCGGCCACGCGCGTCGGATGGCGATGACATTGCTACCCTATAAATAATATTCTCTTTGGACATTGCAGCAAGATTTAATCAGAGATATAAATTAAAAACAAAAATTCGTCATAATATCGGAATAGAAAATTATTAACTTTTTACTAATTATAAACAAGTAATTTACCATGGTTACTGCCATAGAAAACTAAAGAGCTATGGTATATAATATAGTCTCTTTACACCCTCTGAACTTAGAAGAATTTTTAAATTCTCTTTAAGCCAATCTTTCCACTTAGTTCTTCTAGTTTTGGGCCATATAGTGGCTTGGTACACATGTCAGCTAGCTGTCTCGCAGAAGGTACTTGTTTGACTTCAAATTCTTTGTTAGTAACACATTCACGTACAAACAAGTGCTTCAACTTAATATGTTTGGTCCGCTTATGGTATTCATATTTAGGGTTATGAGAAAGTTTCACAGCTGATTCGTTATCTAGGTAAAGCACCGGTTTTTCCAAATTGACCAAGTCTTTCAATAGGCTGTTCAGCCACAAAATTTCTTGTGCAGTCTCGCTGGCTGCGATAATTTCAGCTTCAGTTGACGAAAGAGATACGACAGTTTGTCGTTGGCTTTTCCAGCTAATAGCTGCTCCTGAGAGTAGACACACCATTCCAGTTGTGGATCTCCCTGTTGTTTGATCTCCAGCAAGATCAGCGTCAGAATAGCACACTAAATTATTTGGGGTCTCCGCAGTGTGTCTATATACTAATCCTTTGTCAGTAGTTCCTTTCAGGTAGCGAAAGATCCGTTTCACTAGCAAGACATCAGTTGTTGTGGGTGCCTCTAGAGATCTGGATGCTTTGCTCACAGCGTAAGCTATATCTGGCCTTGTGCCTACTGCTAAGTAGGTAAGTGCTCCGACAGCCTGTCTATATGGAAATTCTGGTCTATTTCCATTAGGTTCTGTGTCGTTGACACTATCTTTTGTTATTGGAGTCGGTGTTGACTTGCTGTTCACCATACCAAACTTCTCAAGGACCTTCCGAGTATAGGCTTGTTGGCATAGTGTTATTCTTCCTTTTTCTGTTTTAATTTCCATGCCTAGGAAGTAAGAGGCAGGTTTAGTCGTTATCTTGAAACGAGTTTTAAGTTCATTGATGAAGTCATCTCCTGCTGCGGCTGTGTTAGACGCCACAAGTCCGTCATCAACATAAAGACCGAGCAAAACTTTTGACTGTCCTTTAACTCTGATGTACAGACAAGGATCGGCTTCACTTTGTTTAAAATCGCTTTTTAACAGAAATTCAGCAATGCACGTATTCCAGCATCGTGGTGCTTGCTTCAGTCCATATAGGCTGCGATTTAATTTGCATACCCGCTTTGTTCCATCTTGGAAGCCTTCGGGCTGTTTAACATAAATTTCTTCTTCAACTGTGCCATTAAGGAAGGCTGTTGATACATCAAATTGACGTAGGTTCAAATTTTCTTTAGTGGCGATCGCTATGATTGCTCTTATAGTACTGAGTCTGGCCACAGGACTAAACGTCTTATCGTAGTCGACGCCTTCTTGTTGAGAATAACCTTTGACAACTACCCTGGCTTTAAATTTGTCGATAGAGCCATCTGGATTCATTTTTAGTTTGTAAACCCATTTGCATGGTAGTGCTCTTCGTCCTTTAGGTAATTCTACTAAGTCCCAGGTTCTATTTTCATTCAGTGAGTTTATCTCGCTCAGCATGGCTTTGAGCCATTCTTCCTTGTTAGGGGAGTCCAAGGCTTGTTTATAAACCATTGGATCTTCAGGTAACTTTTCTACTTCAGCAACAGCTGCCAGTACGAAGTCATCATACCGTTGTGGCGGTTGTATTGCTGATCTGTCTCTAAGATTGTAATGATTCGGTTCAGGTTCTTGTTCGATTTCAGCTACATTGTCGTTGACAAGAACTTCGTGTTCAGAGATTTCATGATACTCTTCATTGTCACTGTCAGTTGCTTCACCATTAACGACTTCTTGTTGATTATCATCACGCTGAGTAAATTCTGCATCTATGACATTTTCAAAGTCATTATTTTGTTGTGTATTGTCTTCGTCATCGATGTCTACTTGAATGCTTTTTCTGACTGAATCCGAATTACAAATCTTGTTTTCATTATATGTCAAGTTGTTGATTTGAACGTTGACGTCATTTTGTTGAGTAGAGTTTGAGTAATAGTTCACCTTTACAACTCTTACATCTTTGGAAATAAATGTTTTGCGTGTTATTTATGCTAAAATAAAAGATAGTACAACTTAGTGAATTTACAATTAAAACAACAGACCACAAATAGCAGAATATTTAAAAAAAATATGAAAATAATAATTTAACTAATTTATTTAATTTTTAAACTTTTTAAATTTTATGCATTCACAATGCTATTTTTATATTAAGATTATTAATATAATTGAAAAATATTAAAAAAAATCGACTCACCCGTAGCGTCCCGTCTGAGCTGCTACGGGTGAGTCGATTTTTTCTAATATTTTTCAATTATATTAATAATCTTAATTTATTTAAATTAATTTCATATCAGATCAGGGGGGTAATTACGTAACTTTGTTGCAATCAACTCTGACAGAAATCGCAGTTACATCGGTGCTTTAGTAAAAACCAATGTGACAACTATCTTAACTAAAGCAGCAATGCAACTGCGCTTTCAATCGATTTCAATCGAGAATTGTTAGCAACAGACTTACGTAATCCACGTATAGGCACAGAATACATAATAGTACAAGTCTTATTATCTAATTGAAAAATCTATCGCAATCGCTTTCGTTTGAAAGATGGATGTGACACATTGCTGCATTTCTTAGGTATGTGTTTATTTGTGCCAAAAAGAAGCTAAAGCGATTGCGATAGATATTTAAATTAGACAATAGAAAGGCTGTTCTCTATTCCCGCCACTTTCGCAGTCACAGAACTAATATTTTCGGTCATGAATTCGAAGTGGCGAGAAGAAAGAAACGGGTGCAATATTTCACTAATAAAAAATAAGCTTTTAATTTACATAAACTTAAATATTTAATGTCAATAAAGCATTCGACATCAGCCATTTTTAATGTCCCCACTGCTGGGCCACAGGCTTTCCTCATGGATGGATAAGGAGGATGGGCCGTAACCCATATCCCACCACGCGGGCCCAATGTGGATTAGTGGGTGTAAACGACTGCAAGTTGCAGTTGCAGTAAAGCATTATGACACTTTTATTTTAGACACAAGAATGATAAAAAAAACAAAAAGTGCAAAAATGAATGAATGAATAAAATTTTATTAACAAACATCACACTTACATAACAAGAAACAGAAAAAAATAAACAAACAAAGAAAATAAAAAGTGAAAAATAAAAACAAAACCAGTAAAAAATAAAAATAAAATATTAAAAATTGTGTGATGGGCCAATCAGGACCCTGCCTCAGCATAATGCTGTTACGGTATGAGGTCGTCACACCGCAACAGCGCTGGTATTCTGACAGGGCCTGTACGAGGAACGTTAATCGCACTTATCTACTACTATGTTAATAAATTACAGCTATAATGAAACAAAAAAAAATATGTATATAACTTTAATGATATTAATATATTATTATTTATATATATATCTTATTATTTATTTATATATAGATGTAGTAAATCCTACTACCATGCCATCCATACGCGCGCCGGCGCCAGCAGCCGAGAAGTACCAGTGAAGCCCCGTGCTAGGGATATCACAGAGTCGTACGCAGCGAAATCCAATGCTATGTTTGTTTGTTTTTCAAAACTATGTTTTTTTAAATAAATAAGTAAAAATATATATTTTTATGTCAATTTTTCTGCATTTTCCATAGAATACTATATTTTTAAATGTATTATACTTTTTATAGCTTAATTTGAAAAATACTATATTTCGCCAAAGACATAATGTTAGCAACCCTACTAATACCATCGGTATTAGTTTTTGGTATTAGAAAGGAATAGAACATTCCGCTGTGACCCTGTGACAGATGTCAACTTAAGACTGGTTTACACACCCATAAGTAAGTAAGATCCAGCAAGGTAAGTAAGTAGTGACTTGCCACTGGATAGGATCGGGTTCTATTTTTTGGACAGGCAAGTAGCGCGCAACCACCCTCCCGCTTCGTCTTCCGCTTCCCGCCAACTTATTTGCCGCCGTGTAAACTAAACGGCTTACTTGCCTGCTAAATGTGCCGTTGCTGCGACAGACTGATGTCGCAGCGGATTGATCTATTTCTTTCTAAAATTTATAATAGCAAAAACTAATACTAATGGTATTTGTTTATAATCGTAATTAATTTTCTATTTAGAACGAATACATACACGAATCCTAAAACAAGTTAAGTGAATAGATTTTAAACTTCATTTAAATATAAAAAAATTGGTATTAGTTAGTTAGATTAAGTATAGAAAATGTATTACAACAATAAACAAATACCATCAGTTTTTAACCGACTTCCAAAAAAGGAGGAGGTTCTATGTTCGTCTGTATATTTGTTATTTTTTGTGTATGTCCACCGATTACTCGAAGACGGCTAGACCGATTGAAATGATTCAAACGTTATTACATTAGGTACACTCCCAAGTTGGTCCCATTTTTTAAAATTTGGAAATCGGTTCAGTACTTTTCAAGTAATTTTGAAAAAGCACGAAAATAGTATGATTTTGTGTGAATTACCTCGATGATTGGTCGTATTACTTCTTTGTTTATGAACTGAATAAGATAATTATTTTTTTGTTGGAAGAGGGATATCTTAAGTGTAGTTTTTTAACCGACTTAAAAAAGGAGGTTCTCAGTTTGACCCGTATTTAAGTATGTTTCTCCGCGATTGTCTTACGTTTAGCTGAGCCGATTTTTCTACATATTAATAAACCTTACCTACAAGGTACCTACACTAAAAATAAAAAAATAAAAAATTGTTTATAAAAAACAAAAAACCGACTTCAAAAAACCTACCTCTAAAAAGCGGTCGGGTGGGGCTTTTAGAATAAAAAAAATGAATTTGTACTCCAGCCCCACCCGGCTTCAATAGACGTATTTTTATTATTACGAATATTATTTCTTGCTTTTTAGAGGTAGGTTTTTTGAAGTCGGTTTTTTGTTTTTTTAAACAATTTTTTGGTAAGTATAAGAAAAGAATAAATCTTGCAACAAACGGATGTCATCTGTCAACAATTCGCAAATTAATCGCTAATTACGTAATCAGAGCTCCTCCCCAAAAACCATAAAATACTTAAAAATGTGTAAAAAGGGAGTTTAATTTATTTCTAGATAAGTAGTTCCCTAACGGACATATTTCATAAACTACAGCACAGAATCTACAGGCAAACAAAATGCGCAATCGTATACGTCGCGTCGATCGTGTACAGCGGGTCTACCGGCTAAAAATAATGAAGTTAATGTTAACTGAAATTTGACAGATGGATATTGCTTCTTTTCTTTGGTAAGTTTTTATTTGTGCCAAAACGAAGTAGCAATGTATCACATACATCTATCAAATTACAGTTAACATTAACTTCATTGCTTTTAGCCGGTAGACCCGCAGGTCCGAAACATCGTATATCGTAAAATTTATCTTTTGTCTATGGCGTATTTTTGTTTTTTAATTTAAATCTCTGATTGTCCAAAGAGAAAATTATTTATAGGGTAGTAATGTCGTCGCCATCCGACGCACGTGGTCGACATATGAATTTTATTTACTTAGTTACCGAAGTTAATTCACCGTTTGGACGCAACTTACCATTTTCCGATTAAGTAAGTAAGTAGAGGGACAGTTGAACTTACTCACTTGCTTGTCCATCAGCAATTTTTGATGTCCCCACTGCTGGGGCACAGGCCTTCCTTATGGGTGGTAAGGAGGACGGGCCACCATAACCCACCACGCGGGCCCAATGCGGATTGGTGGGTGTTAACGACTGCAAATGCAGCCGGGACCAACGGCTTTACGTGCCTTCCGAAGCACGGAGGAGCTCGAGATAATTCATTTTTGGTGACCGACCCTTGCATACGTTGCTTAACTTCCGCAATCGCTGAACCAGGCGCGAAACCACTGCGCCGCCACCGAGCTCCACTCACTCACTTGCTTATGGATGTGTAAATTGGCCCTTACTTATTTGCGTGCTGAATGTGCTGTTTACACGATGGCAAGTAAGTTGGCAGGGAGACCCTAGACGATCAAGCATTTCTTGTCAATCATTTACATTGCATTACAATAGCCGGCAAACATCTTGAAATCGGGTAGGGATTGCGCAGAACGCGTATTTTGGGTATTCGTAGCGGTGAGGTATGGGGGCACCAGGAGAGGGACGCACGCTATTGGTCGCTCCGCAAGTGCACATTTTAACGGATACTAGCGCGGTTTTATTGAAAGTACTTTGGTAATTAGTTGGTATTTGATGAGTGGGTCTCCAGCTTCCTCATAGGCTATAGAGAAATTCTAAGCATGCCATATTTTAAAGCATAATAGCAGCAATCAAACTTCCAGACATAATAATAGCAGCCACCATAAGCTCGTTACCATGAGTTGTTTTATGTGTGCGAGCTGGCGACACGTGTCTACAGCTTACACATGCCGTTAAGGCAAACCAGTGAGGTTAGGGTTTTAGACTATAGTCAGAAATTTAGAGCCTAATTGCAGCAATAAGATCCAAAAAAACCAACCATCACACTCAAATACTCTTGAAACTACGAGCATAAAACTGTGTGCGAGCTGGGGACCCGTGTCACTGGCTTGCACAGCTGTATTTTCGTAATTATTTAAGCTACGATTATGTACTATACCTCAAAATTTTCAGCCGAATTGCAGCATTAGGCTCCAAATTTTTCAAAACTTTAACTCGAAAGGTTTTTGAGCTACGAGCCGATATCTATGTGTAAGCTGGGGACCCGTGTCGCCGGCTGACACATGGTGAATTGCTGTAACTGTATATGTTAGAGTTTCGTTTTAAAGATCAAATGATATGTTATAATTGCAGCACACACGAGGCAAAATTTCAAATCTCTGGGCCTCTTAGTTTCGAAATTATAAGCTAAAAACCGTTTTCCCCGCCAAAAAATTCAAAAAAATGGCTCGGAAGTGGCTAATCGCGCCGTTGCCGTTCCGTGCGCTACACTATTGCAATCGAATTTGAACCTAAGAGCTAGTATTATTTTGAGTCATTTTAATTTGCGCTCTCGATCGTTTTAATTTATGTACTGAGAATTTTAGTCTAAGAGGTAGGAGCTGATATAACTGGTTACCTAATTTAATATAAAAGCAAAGTCTATTTATATAGGAATGTTTATATCGCTAAGGTATAGGTACTTTATTTTATTTTATTAACACGTTTTTATTAGGTTATAAATTTTGATCACTCGATCAGTTCAAATAGGGATGTAGCGATTATACAAAAACATCGTTACCATTAAAAAAAAGACCATAAAACCACAGGATTTTTGATTAATTAACTGGATAAAAAGAGATTAAAAAAGAACAAATAAACTTTTCACGCAGATGAAGTCGCGGGCGGTCACTAGTCGACTATAATAGGTATACCTAGGCACATTTGGAGCAAATAATCAACATAACTAAAACTTTTTAACCGACTCAAAAAGAGGAGGAGTTATGTATGTTATTCGATTACTCGAAGACTGCTGGACCGATTTGAAAAATTGATTTTTTGTTTGAAAGTATATACTTCCAAGTTGGTCCCATTATCATGAAGTCAGAATCTAATGATGGGTTCCTGGACAAATCAAGGGAACTCTTCAAATATTATAGGCACCTATAGCGATTTTGGTATTTTCTTAAGTAACCTATGCATTTGCTTTCGGAAAGTACCATTTTGGTGAAATGGAACTGATGATGAATACCATACATGATAATCGGAATTATTCAATACTAAGTTTCATTGGTGCGAAATGATTACTTTTACATGGTTGCATTAATTATTTTAAGCTCCTTAAAATAAAGAACCTATACCTTAGCGATATAAACATTCCTATATAAATAGACTTTGCTTTTATATTAAATTAGGTAACCAGTTATATCAGCTCTTAGACTAAAATTCTCAGTACATAAATTAAAACGATCGAGAGCGCAAATTAAAATGACTCAAAATAATACTAGCTCTTTGGTTCAAATTCGATTGCAATAGTGTAGCGCACGGAACGGCAACGGCGCGATTAGCCACTTCCGAGCCATTTTTTTGAATTTTTTGGCGGGGAAAACGGTTTTTGGCTTATAATTTCGAAACTAAGAGGCCCAGAGATTTGAAATTTTGCCTCGTGTGTGCTGCAATTATAACATATCATTTGATCTTTAAAACGAAACTCTAACATATACAGTTACAGCAATTTACCATGTGTCAGCCGGCGACACGGGTCCCCAGCTTACACATAGATATCGGCTCGTAGCTCAAAAACCTTTCGAGTTAAAGTTTTGAAAAATTTGGAGCCTAATGCTGCAATTCGGCTGAAAATTTTGAGGTATAGTACATAATCGTAGCTTAAATAATTACGAAAATACAGCTGTGCAAGCCAGTGACACGGGTCCCCAGCTCGCACACAGTTTTATGCTCGTAGTTTCAAGAGTATTTGAGTGTGATGGTTGTTTTTTTTGGATCTTATTGCTGCAATTATGCTCTAAATTTCTGACTATAGTCTAAAACCCCAACCTCACTGGTTTGCCTTAACGGCATGTGTAAGCTGTAGACACGTGTCGCCAGCTCGCACACATAAAACAACTCATGGTAACGAGCTTTTGATGGCTGCTATTATTATGTTTGGAAGTTTGATTGCTCCTATTATGCTTTAAAATATGGCATGCTTAGAATTTCTCTATATCCTATGAGGAAGCTGAAGACCCACTCATTGGTATTTGGTTTGATTATTGATCTTCCCGACGTTTCGGCACCTTTGCAGCTGCCGTGGTCACGGGGGACTGAAGCTACTTGTGAGCCTACCCTCAAGCGATGAATTTTTTAGAACGTTCAGAAATTAAAATTTATCAAATTTTTAATTAGTTTAAGTTTTGGTTTGGTTTTAATTTAATTTTATATGTTAAAAAGAGAGAATCTACTGAAACTACTACCATTTCAAAAAATTGGGAGGCCCCTCCAAGAAAGAAATAGCGAAATAAAACTTGGATTAATTACCAAAGTAGTAGCTTGAGAAGTGAATAGGCATCAAAATGTTTGTCGGAAATCGGAATCTGTACCACCACCACTAGCATTTGGGGGCGTGGCCTACTTTTGATAGGCCACGGTAATCTTTCTATTCTGTGGTGTTTGTAAAGCATCTCTCCTAGACGGTAAAATGTGATTGACAATCCAATGCAATGTAAATGATTGACAACCAGGGGCCTTACTATGAGCTCTTATAGCAGGGCTTATATTGAACTGCCTTACTTTTTCGTACTATGACCTCAACGGTTAGTATGAAAGCAGGCCTTAAGCAGTCCTGTTTAAGGCCTGCTTTTAAACTGAACGGTTTCTTATTTGCTGATGGTAAGCCCCCTGTACGTGGATTACGTAAGTCTGTTGCTAACAATTCTCGATTGAAATCGATTGAAAGCGCAGTTGCATTGCTGCTTTAGTTAAGATAGTTGTCACATTGGTTCTTACTAAAGCAGCAATGTAACTGCGATTTCTATCAGAGTTGATTGCAACAAAGTTATTCATTCCTTCATTCAAAATAATTTATTTAGTCTAGGCTGTTACAAGCACTTGTGAATGTCAAAGAAGCTACGCCATCGGTTCGCAAACCCTGAGCGGGAAACCTGGGGGCTTACCATCAGCAAATAAGAAACCGTTCAGTTCAAAAGCAGGCCTTAAACAGGACTGCTTATGTCCTGCTTTCATTTACTATGAGGGGCCTTACTATGAGCTCTTATAGCAGGACTTATATTGAACGGCATTACTTTTTCGTACTATGACCTCAACGGTTAGTATGAAAGCTGGCCTTAAACAGTCCTGTTTAAGGCCTGCTTTTGAACTGAAGCCCCCTGAAACCAAATGAAGACCACGCGAAAGGCCGATTATACATCCATAAGTATGTAAGTAAGCTCAACTGTCCCTCTACTTACTTACTTAATCAGAAAATGGCAAGTTGACGCCACCAAACAGACACACCACCACACACAACTTGCCATTGCCAAAATATGGTGAATCAACTTCGGTAAGTAAGTAAGTTCAAAAGTCAAATACGCGCGTCAGATGCCGACGACACATTGCCACCTTAAGAATTTTCGAAATAGGTTATTTTTATGTAGGTATAAAAAAAATAGGTTATTTACAGACGTTTCCACGGTTCCACGGATTCATGATAATGGTCTTATTTTACATATTTTTAAGTATTTAATGTTTTAAAGGGAGAGCTCTAATTACGTAATTCGCGAATCAGATGACGGCTATTTATTGCAAATACCTATTTAAATGAAGTTTATTTATTCTAGGATTTGTTTATGAATGGTCTTCGTTCGGAATAGAAAATTAATTATGATATTAAATTAATACCATTGGTATTAGTTTTTGGGATATTTAAATTGGGTGACTGGAAATAATAAAGGCGACTGTTATGTTAATTAACCCAGCATTGAGAGCGGTTTATTTTGTTAGCGACAAAATAACTAAACGGGCGACAAATTGTGGATTACAAAAAATTCGTAAAACGGGCAATCACATGTGGGAGATAAATAATTTAAATGAGTGGCAAAAATAATGAGTGGGCGACTAAGTGGTCGACTATTATACCAAGTAGGTAACTATAACTGATTTAAGCTGCCCAAAATGGTATTTTTGTCACCTCGATTAGGTTAATAGTCGCCTTTTTTAAATACAAAATATGCCAAGTTTTAAATGTTTTGTGTGCATTTAGGTTGTTGCCCAAATAGATATTTGGTCGCCCGTTCTGAATAACTAGTTACTCAATTTGTATTTCAAAGTCACCCATTTTCAATATTTGTAGTCACCCTCAGTCCGTTACCCTTACCCACTTATTTCAGTAGGCTATATTCAGTATTTTTGATACCCAAAATGGGAATTTATTGTTATCCGATTAAATACTACCCTTAGTTTTTGGTATTAAGCGCGCTCCACATTCACGCCGTGAACACCCGTGAAAGCTGTGAACCGCGAGTCTGGATGGTTTTCGCGCTCGTTCACGCCTTGTTTCCCGCTAGCGAATTACGTAACAATTCTCGATTGATATCTATTGCAACCACAGTTACATTGCTGCTTTAAGTAAGATATTTTTCATATTGGTCCTTACGAAAGCAGCAATGAATCCGCGGTTTTTGACAGAGTTGATTGCAACAAAGTTACATAATTACCCCCCCGTTCCGAGTCGGTATTTGCGCCCGCGTCAAAGGGTTCGCGGTGCGCGAACCTCCCGTGGACGCGATCGCATCCACACTCGCCCGTGAAAACAGTGCCGTGCCGTGAGGTTTTTTTATTTATTTGCGGAGTACGGTGCGTCAAAATGATGAACTTGTGTTGATTGAGTGTTATCATGCTGAACCCATTTTATGAGAGGCTAAACACAAAGATAGCAGTGCATAATTTGGCGTCCATTCTCAACGAGCGCGCGAACTAAACTGTGAACGATAGCGAGTGTGGTGGGTCATGCTTTTCACGCCGACTTCACGGCAAAATTACGGCGTGAATTCACGCCGTAAATCACACAGGAGTCTGGAGCCCGCTTTAGAAAAGAATAGATTATTCCGCTGCGACAGATGTCAATCAACTTATTAATTAACTTTCTAATTTGCCTGCCGAATGTGCTGTTTAAACGTCGGCAAGTAAGTCGGCGGCGAGCAGGAGATGAAGCGGGAAGAGAATGCACATTAGCTGTAGCAATACTTTTAATTCTACCCACACCTCGAGACAAATTAATGTAATGTTGATAGTATTATTCTCATGTAAGTGACGATTGTCGGAATGAGAAATAAAGATCTATGAACCGACATTACTTGCCTGTCCAAAAAATAGAACCTGCCTTTCTATTGTCTAATTTCAAAATCTATCGCAATCGCTTTCAGGATGTAACACATTGAAGCTTCTTTATGGCACAAATAAAAACTTACCACAGAAATGCAGCAATGTGTCACACCCATCTGTCATATGAAAGCGATTGCGATAGATTTTGAAAATTAGACAATAGATCGATCGAGTCGATCCTATCCTACGGCAAATCGCTACTTACTTACTTGCCAGCCGGTGTCCATGCGTGGTTTTTACTTACTTACTTTTGGATGAGTGTAATCCGGCCTGAATTTGTGAACAGTTGTTTGCGTTGGCACCACGCACCACGCACCTGGGGGGTAATTACGTAACTTTGTTGCAATCAACTCGTAATTCGCTAGCTGACCCTTGATTACGTAAGTCTGTTGCTAACAATTCTCGATTGAAATCGATTGAAAGCGCAGTTGCATTGCTGCTTTAGTTAAGATAGGTTGTCACATTGGTTCTTACTAAAGCATCGATGTAACTACGATTTATCTCAGAGTTGATTGCAACAAAGTTACATAATTACCCCCCCGGACACTAATGTTTCATGTCGAGTGACGCACATGGATGTTGTGGCGAATAACGAGCATGAATTGATGAAATCGGGGGGGGGCTTACCATCAGCAAATAAGAAACCGTTTGGTTCAAAAGCAGGCCTTAAACAGGATTGCAAGGCCTGCTTTCATACTAACCTTTGAGGTCATAGTACGAAAAAGTAAAGCAGTTCAATATAAGTCCTGCTATTGGCTCTGTGCACGCTTTTAGCGCCACCTAGCGTTCGCAACTTTGTTGGCTCTAACCTGACCGTTTTGACGTTTTGATATGTAATGGCGGCATTATGACAAAATGTTAAAAAATACTATACATATTGTGTTATTAATGTAAATTTCAAAATTACCGTGATTTGGGTGGACAAAGTGTTTGTGAAATCATTTTTGGTCTTTTAAATTAAATATGGCAAGTGAAATCTATTTAAAAAGAGTGTTTCATTTTGGTTATATCAGGGTTTGTTTACTTCTTTTTAAGTTGTACCTAGATTTTGTAAAACAAGAGGATAAAGCTACTTTAATAATTTTATTAAGTGTTAATAAACATATATAATTGTACCTGTATTGCTAGTAATAAATTAAATATAGTTTTCAAACAGATTCCAGAGCCAACATTATTTCTACTTTTTGCCACCATGAGCGCTGCGATCGATTATTATACCTTCGCACCCAGCGAATAAGAGCTCATAGTAAGGCCCCTGATAACGCTTTTACAAATTGTCTAGGCTATCTTACATAATAACATATACCTACCTACACAAATAAAAAATAAGCTGCTCGCACACACTTTGTCATCTACGAGATTTCTCTTTGATGAGTCTCACTTTCCTCTACACTCGCGCGTCAATCACGTGAGAAGCCACAAACCTGCGAAGCATGAGTGTGGATCCTATTAGCATATTCTTCGCGGCTTCGCGTCGCGTTTGCGCCTCGTTCCCGTAAATTGTCGGTTTTTATCCCGCGATTAACGGTTCGCAAGCAGCGAACTTGGCGCGAAAGCGACTAGGCTCCACATTCGCACTGTGTTCACGTGAAGGCGAGTTTTAACAAATCATAACTTAAAAAATTGAAAGTGTTTTATTTAAGTATTTATAGTAATTTTCGTGTATTTAAAATAATAATAATAATTAAACAGGCGAGCAGTTGTTGCAATAATTATTATGTTTAATTAATTTACTCTTTGTATCACCATTTAATTGCTGATGCGCAAAGTAACCCCGCACCAGCGGGTCTACCGGCTAAAAATAATGAAGTTAATGTTAACTGTAAGTATGTGATACATTGCTTCTTTTCTTTGGTAAGTTTTTATTTGTGCCAAAACGAAGTAGCAATGTATCACATACTTACAGTTAACATTAACTTCATTGTTTTTAGCCGGTAGACCCGCAGTAGCAGCATTTTCGGCATCCATCTTTGATGAGTGCGCAAACTATACTGTAGTGTGAACCTGGCGCGAACCTCTGCGAATGTGGAACTGTGGGTTGGGCAGTTTTACCGTGATTAGCGAGCGATCCGCGCCGCAATTTCACTAATTGATTCGCGCATGAGTCTCGAGAGGCCTTGACGATGACGAGCCAGGTTCAGGATTAAGTTTCTGATGAATTGCATATCTGGGGCCTATTTCATACACATTACAATTTGTAATTTACTACGCTAATTCGCATATTATTATATTGCGGTGTCTGTGAGTAGTTTATTTCCTAGTTTCAAACTTTTGAACAGGGGCCTTACTATGAGCTCTTATAGCAGGGCTTATATTGAACAGCCTGACTTTTTCGTACTATGACCTTAACGGTTAGTATGAAAGTAGGCCTTAAGCAGTCCTTTTTAAGGCCTGCTTTTGAACTGAACGGTTTCTTATTTGCTGATGGTAAGCCCCCTGGGGCCTTACTATGAGCTCTTATAGCAGGACTTATATTGAACGGCCTTACTTTTTCGTACCATGATCTCAACGGTTAGTATGAAAGCAGGCCTTAAGCAGCCTTTTTTACGGCCTGCTTTTGAACTGAATGGTTTCTTATTTGCTGATGGTAAGCCCCCTGAACGGTTTCTTATTTGTTGATGGTAAGCCAGCAGGGCCCAGCGGGTCTACCGGCTAAAAATAATGAAGTTAATGTTAACTGTAAGTATGTGATACATTGCTTCTTTTCTTTGGTAAGTTTTTATTTGTGCCAAAACGAAGTAGCAATGTATTAAAGTGAACGTTAAGTTAGGTAATTAGATATAAGAAAACAGTAGTTTTATAGAGAATCGAAAAATATAATTTGACAATATAACAAGAGACAAGTTCAAGACATTATCAACAGTCCATTGCTAAGCAACCGAGACCATAGTCAACCTGTCACCTCAACATCCACCCCTGTTGATGATGATAATGCCAGCCATCTTCTTTAGCATTTCAAGTCTTGGCCCATATAGCGGTTTTGTAAGCATGTCAGCTATTTGTCTGGTTGCTGGCACATGGCAAATTGTCATACTTCCATCTTGAATACACTCTCTGACAAAGAAGGATCTTATTCTGATGTGCTTTGTCTTCTGGTGAAATTCCGTTGGGTTTTTCGCCAGTTTCATTGCACTTTCATTATCGATACCTAAGGTCGCAGGGCAGTGAACACCAGTTAGATCTTGTAATATCTTTTGCAGCCATATAGTCTCTCTAGCGGTTTCACTAGCTGCTACTATTTCTGCCTCTGTCGAGGATATTGCAACAGTGCTCTGCCGTTTGCTATACCAGGAAATAGCACCTCCTGCATATATACACAGGATGCCTGATGTAGATCGCGCAGTTTCCAAATCACCACCATGATCTGCATCGCTGTAACATTCCAAACTATGAACATTATCTGTCCTGTAACGTATACCTTCGTCCATAGTTCCATTTAGGTATCGCATTATTCTTTTTACGTTCAAGATGTTCTCTTTTGTTGGTTTCTCCAAATTTCGTGACGCAACACTTATAGCATAGGCAATATCAGGCCTTGTGCTTGTCATCAAATAAGATAAGGCACCCACAGCTTCACGGTAAGGGAATGTCTTTGTAATTTCTTCCTCAACCTGAGCATTATTTGCCTTTAAAATTGGTGTTGTCACTGGCTTGCATTTGTCCATACCAAACCTTTCCAACAAGCGAGTGACGTATGCTTTTTGATGCAGCAGAATGGAGCCATCAGAGTTTCTTTTTATCTCCATTCCTAGAAAATAGCTTGCGGGTTTTACTGTTATCTTGAAATGTGCTCTCAGTTCATTCAGGAAACAGTTGGCCATTTTCTCACTGGTATATGCCAATAGACCATCGTCAACATACAGGGCGAGAATAATTTTCTCTTTTCCTTGTCTTCTTACAAACAAACAGGGATCAGAATTACTTTGCTTGAATCCTGTCTTTACGATGTAGTCTGTGATGCATCTGTTCCAGCAGAGTGGAGCTTGCTTTAATCCATACAAGCTCTTCTTTAATTTGAAGACATACCTCTCATCAGCATACCCTTCAGGGGGTTTCATGTAAATCTCCTCGTCTAATGTGCCATATAGGAAAGCTGTAGACACATCAAATTGTGATAGCTTCAATTTTTCCCTTGCAGCCACGCTTAAGACGGCTCGTATCGTGCTGCTTCTAGCAACTGGACTAAAAGTTTCATGGAAATCAATATCTTTCTTCTGCGAATATCCCTTTATAACTAGCCGAGCCTTATATTTATCAATGGCGCCATCGGGATTAGTCTTTATTTTGAAAATCCACTTGCATGGGATGGCTTTTCGACCTTTTGGTAGTTCGACTAGTTCCCATGTTTCGTTATCTCTTAACGAGTTTATTTCGCTCTCGATAGCCTTTGTCCATTTCGGAAAAACTTTTGTAGCACTCTTTACTTTAAACTTAAACTTTTTGCACACTTTGAGTTTTACTCTGCTACCATATTAAAGTGAACGTTAAGTTAGGTAATTAGATATAAGAAAACAGTAGTTTTATAGAGAATCGAAAAATATAATTTGACAATATAACAAGAGACAAGTTCAAGACATTATCAACAGTCCATTGCTAAGCAACCGAGACCATAGTCAACCTGTCACCTCAACACAATGTATCACATACTTACAGTTAACATTAACTTCATTGTTTTTAGCCGGTAGACCCGCAGATAATTCAATAGATTCTATTTAATTTAAATGAACTCAAATAAAGGTGCTATCAAGAAACGGTGAAAACGATCCTGCAATCCTTTAATACAATATTATCTATATAACTAAATGCATTGCCATTTGAAATCTAAAAATGTCGATATTTTACACCGAAATGTGCACATCACTATGCATTTGCGCCGGCGCGTACGGCGCACAGGCTCAAGCCTATCATTTCAAAATGGCTGCCTATGTCTAAAATCGCCATTTGCCAGATTGACATACTATTTGTAAATTGCAATACCTATTGTATTTTGTAAGCATTTCATTCTATGTTACTTTTTAAGCTGTTTTGGTAATCTGCCACTATGTCATGGCCTATGCAAGCTGCAGGCGCGTGGGGCTCTGCAATGCCTGCTGTGGGCGCTATGGGTGCAGCAGACATGAACATGGGATCTTACACTGCTGAGCAATGGACAGCTATGCAGCAGCAGAACTGGCAACAATGGGCACAATGGCAACAGCAGTACGCCCAATGGCAAAGCCAGTATGGAGAAAAGGTTGGCTGTGTTCTGTATTTACACTATGTATTGATTTTAATTTGTATTGGACTAACCCTCGACATACAGTTGGGATAGTAGTAGTATAGTAGTACTCCACTACCATATTGGAGTCTTGCATTCAAGGTACAACAAAGTTTACAACTATGTCACTAATTGCCTAACTATATCCATGGCCGACTTCAAAAAAGGAGGAGATTCTCATTTAAGTGAATGAAATAGCAACAAAGTATGAGGAGTTTTTTTGTGTGACATTGTTTTTAACTGAATTTATACTTATGTCTCAATATAATTATGTGTAATAAAATAATAAATCACCAAGAGACACTCACTGTCTTCAAATCTGACTAAATCCTCAAAATGGTATCTTCCCAGTCCATTGTATTTGGGTCAATCAACTTCACTTTTCCTGTCCCTAAACATAAAAGTGCCTATATTTTCTTAAAAATAATTATTAAATCATAAATGGTTTAGCTTAAATTTAATACTTTAGGTACTTCAATCAAGAATACCCTAGATGTCCGGTCAGAGTCTCGAAAATGGCACCTCAAGTAGCGTCCCACTTACAAACTGGGCGCTTATTTTGCACAAAGTAAGTGATAAAAGATGTGTTTTTGTACAAAATATGCTTATTTTGTACAAAATTATTGATATAAAATGTGACTTTGTACAAAATAAGAGGGGATTATGTACAAAATAAGCACCAAGTTTGTAAGTGGAACGCTATTTGAGGTGCCCATTTTGCGGACTGTTTTGGTTCCTGAAGCGTTATCTAGGATATTCTTGAACGAAGTTTAGGTATCATTTTGGTACAGAAATAAATATGTTTACATATTTGTTGATGTCGATGTCCCTTTTCATTATTATGAAATAGTTGAAATGTATAAAGTACAATTTATAAAAAGTGTTTGTGTAGGTTGTTTAATCATAATGTTAATAGCTACTTTGATAACTCACATCACATCCTACATTAATATTTAATTAAAAGGAAACTTATTACCCCTTATTTTTTAATCTGAATTTATTAGAATTATTAAAATTAAAAAACTAACTACTTATATTGATATAAAGTTCAAACAATTGTTGAAATATTTTGAAGTATGGTTGAAACAAAAAAAGATTTGGTCAATGCCCTTTCAAAGCCAAAGTCAAAATATCTTTATTCAAATAAACTTACAATACTTTAAGATAAAGAATGGGCATAGGCAGCAAAGACAACTAACAAAAAGTAGTTTGGCCCTAAAAGTCATTTACAATTTAAATTTTATTGCAATGAAATAAATGTAATAATAAAGGTGCACATTTGTCTGCCGCCACGCGTTAACACGTGTTAACACGCCGTCAGATGACATCGGTTTTCATAGTAAATGTATGCACTAGGATCACACTTATCTGATAACACGTCCATACAAATACGGCGTGTTAAGGGGCCGTAATAGGATAACATGGTTTGCGCGGGCCATTTTTTTATATAGAAAACGTAAACTTGTAGTCACCAAAAAAATCATACGACAAGCTAAAGAGTTTCTCTAGTTGCTACAAACATAAAATTGTGTATAAACCTTACAGATAGTTGTAAAAAAAAATTAGAAAATCACTAAAAACGCCTAAAAAGAGCTTTGGGCGGGCCATATCTTTGGCGTAAATAATAGCGGAAACATATTGAATTCTAAATCAAAATACACTTTAAGGTACTGTGCAGTACCTACAATGATTTTTTTCCCTTAGATATACTTTAATTTTGTGTAAAAAATTGTTAAACTTTTCAATTTTTTCGGCCGGAATCCCCATACAAATTTGTATAGCGCTGCGTTGCAAATATATAAGCCGCGCTCAGGGCTTTCTGAACTCAGTCCCGGCCCGATCGTCAGAGCAGGAGCACGTCACTTTGAGCCACGACCGCAGTAGCGTATGCCAGCGTATCCATACACAAGTCTCTTGCCCAATGTTTCGAATCACAATTTGATTGAAAAGCAATATAGTGAATAAGTATGAAAGTTATAGATTATACTTCGTATTTACTGTGTATCTTTATTATTATGAATAACTTACCGATATCTTTTATTATTTGTATTATTAGTTATTACTAGACTGGGTCCAGTCCAGGGTCTGATGATGGAGCCGGAAGAAGGCCACAGGAATTCTGTGATAAAATCATGCTACCCCCATCGAGTTTGGGCTCGTTTGATTCGTCTTGACGAGTACTCTGTCGGGAAGTAGTTTCCAGGGCCTGATGATGGAGCCGGAAGAAGGCCACAGGAAGTCTTTGATAAAACCATGCTATCCCATTGAGTTTGGGCTCGTTTGATTCGTCTTGACGAGTACTCTGTCGGGAAGTAGTTTCCAGTGCCTGATGATGGAGCCGAAAGAAGGCCACAGGAAGTCTATGATAAAACCATGCTAGGGGTGGGCTCGGGGTGAAACTATGGGGCGGCTTGGGGTGGACTCGAGGGGGGCTCGGGGTGGGTTCAAGGGGGGGCTTGGGGTGGGCTCGAAGGGGAGTTCGGGGTGGGTCTAGGGGGGGGTTGGTGGTTGGTTTAAGGGGGGCTCGGGGTGGGTTCGAAGAAAGCTTGGGGTGGGCTAAATGGGGCTCTGGGTGGGCCTGAGGGGGGCTTGGGGTGGGCTCGAGGGGAGCTTGGAGTGGGCTCGAGGGGGCAAGGGGCCCGAGGGGGGCTTGGGGTGCCTTCCGAAGCACGGAGGAGCTCGAGATAATAAATTTTGGTCACCCATCCCAAGACCGACCCTTGCGAACGTTGCTTAACTTCCGCAATTTCTGGGCCAGGCACTAAACCACTGCTCCACCGAGCTCCTCACTGCTAGGGCACAGGCCTTCATTATGAGTTAGTAAGGAGGATGGGCCATAACCCACCACGCGGGCCCAATGCGGATTGGTGGGTGTTAAGGACTGCAAATGCAGCCGGGACCAACGGCTGAACGTGCCTTCCGAAGCACGGAGGAGCTCGAAATAATAATTTTGGTCACCCATCCCATGACCGACCCTTGCGAACGTTGCTTAACTTCCGCAATCGCTGGGCCAGGCGCTAAACCACTGCTCCACCGAGCTCCTCACTGCTAGGGCACAGGCCTTCATTATGAGTTGGTAAGGAGGATGGGCCATAACCCACCACGCGGGCCCAATGCGGATTGGTGGGTGTTAACGACTGCAAATGCAGCCGGGACCAACGGCTTAACGTGCCTTCCGAAGCACGGAGGAGCTCGAGATAATAATTTTGGTCACCCATCCCGTGACCGACCCTTGCGAACGTTGCTTAACTTCCGCAATCGCTGGGCCAGGCGCTAAACCACTGCTCCACCGAGCTCCTCACTGCTAGGGCACAGGCCTTCATTATGAGTTGGTAAGGAGGATGGGCCATAACCCACCACGCGGGCCCAATGCGGATTGGTGGGTGTTAACGACTGCAAATGCAGCCGGGACCAACGGCTTAACGTGCCTTCCGAAGCACGGAGGAGCTCGAGATAATAAATTTTGATCACCCATCCCATGACCGACCCTTGCGAACGTTGCTTAACTTCCGCAATCGCTGGGCCAGGCGCTAAACCACTGCTCCACCGAGCTCCTCACAATGCTAACACAATAACTTGTAATAAATTAGGTATTCAGATAATAATTAATCTGAATACCTAATTATACCTATACCTAATTATATTTAAAAGAAGACAACCCTGAAGTCGTTAGAAGAAATAAGAGCTACGCGATAGAAAGAGAGGCAACTTCTAGGTGAATATAACTGTAGGCAAGGGAGCGGTGTGCGACCTGAATTGCACTTTATTGCGTCTGGGATAGAGTCGCTATTTATTTAAATGACTTTGCGGAGTGGATCTTCTGTACTTGTACTATTATGTATTCTGTGGTTTTAGTACTATTTTGACAAGAAAACAGCAACGCAGTGTATAAAAAAAATATAAAAAAGCCAAGATGGCAGCAATTTTTTGCGTTTAACATTGCGTTGTTATTTCCTTGTCAAAATAGTACCAAAAACCGAGTTTCCTCGAAAAAGGCCCATAAACAAAAAGGTAGGCTCTTCAAATTTTCTTTATTTCTTCTTTAAAAAATATAAAAATCCAAGATGGCGGCCAAATTTTTTGTTTGTGGGCCGATTTTAATGAAACTCGGTTTTTGTTACAATTTTGACAAGAAAACGGCAACGCAATTATAAAAGTATAAAAAATCCAAGATGGCGGCCAACAACTTTTTTGTTTGTGGGCCGATTTCGATAAAACTCGGTTTTTGGTACTACTTTGACAAGAAAACAGCAACGCAATAATAAAAATATAAAAATCCAAGATGGCGGCCAACTTTTTTGTTTTTTGGGCCGATTTCAATGAAACTCTGTTTTTGGTACGATTTTGACAAGAAAACGGCAACTCATTTTTAAAAAAATCCAAGATGGCGGCCAACTTTTTTTTTGTAGGCCGATTTTAATGAAACTCGGTTTATGTTACTATATTGACAAGAAAACGGCAACGCAATTTTAAAAATATAAAAAAATCCAAGATGGCAGCCAACTTTTTTGTTTGTGGGCCGATTTTAATGAAACTCGGTTTTTGTTACTATTTTGACAAGAAAACGGCAACGCAATTATAAAAATATAAAAAAATCCAAGATGGCAGTCGTTAACACCCACCAATCCGCATTGGGTCCGCGTGGTGTTATGGCCCATCCTCTTTACCAACCCACAATCAAGGCCTGTGCCCTAGCAGTGAGGAGCTCGGTGGAGCAGTGGTTTAGCGCCTGGCCCAGCGATTGCGGAAGTTAAGCAACGTTCGCAAGGGTTGGTCATGGCATGGGATGGGTGACCAAAATTTATTATCTCGAGCTCCTCCGTGCTTCGGAAGGCACGTTAAGCCGTTGGTCCCGGCTGCATTTGCAGTCGTTAACACCCACCAATCCGCATTGGGCCGCCTGGTGGGTTATGGCCCATCCTCCTTACCAACCCGTAATGAAGGCCTGTGCCCTAGCAGTGAGGAGCTCGGTGGAGCAGTGGTTTAGCGCCTGGCCCAGCGATTGCGGAAGTTAAGTAACGTTCGCAAGGGTCGGTCATGGGATGGGTGACCAAAATTTATTATCTCGAGCTCCTCCGTGCTTCGGAAGGCACGTTAAGCCGTTGGTCCCGGCTAAGTGCAGTCGTTAACACCCACCAATCCGCATTGGGCCCGCGTGGTGGGTTATGGCCCATCCTCCTTATCAACCCATAATGAAGGCCTGTGCCCTAGCAGTGCCCACCTAAAACCATAGAAGATATGCATTGTAAGTAATTTAAATACTTACTACCAAGAATCTTATATTCATAACGCTCGAGTAGGTGTACTACTCGTATTAAATTGAGCGCAAGCGGACCACTGTTAAAGCGTAGATGTGTGCGTGAACCGCGCAAGTCCGTCGATCGCTGTGTGGGTAGCGCTTCGATACCTAATTTTGACTCGCGCCCGCGGCGTAAGCGAGCCTTAACGCGTGGCGTCAGACAAATGTGGCCCGCACCTTTAGGCATTTCTGAATCATCAAGATAAGAAGAAGTGGTGCAAGGAACTTATCAGCTTTAACAGAAATAAGTAACAATATTTAACCAATTTGACCAACCCTAGGCCATTAAAGTACATTAAGTAGATAATTCTACACGGCAAATGCTGGGGGGTAAACTAAGCCAACTGCCTACCGTCCCGCATTCGTCGTTATTGTTCCCCTTTATCAAATCATCCCACAATGTCCCCCAAACATCGAATGTGTCCCACATTGTCCCACATTTAAAACACGCACATATAGATAGCTACTGTCACAAATCGCGCATTGCGCAAGAATCTCACTCGCCGAAACCCTAATTAAAAAGATAGAAGAGTAAATACCCTAATTCACCCGGTAAACATGCCATTGTTTTTCGCTTGTTTCAGTATGCACAGCAGATGCAGGCTATGCAATCGATGAGCGGCATGCCTCCCTTGCCGCCGAACAGCGGGCCGCCTGCGCCCGCGCCGCCGCCGCCCGACCAGCCGCCGCCGCCGCCGCCGCACGAGAACAACCAGCCGCTGTACGCCGCCGCCGCTGTCGCCGTCGCCGCCAAACCCGCTCCCGTCCCACCCCCCACACAAAAACCGGCGAATCCCAACCTCACTAACGTAAACATCACCGCAGGTAACGATCAATGGTCTTACGGTACCCAGCCGGCCCAGGCCGCGCCGCCCGCCGTCGAATCCGAGGCGCTCAAGAAACTCGCGGAGGAGGAGAAGCTTTTCGATATTCAGTTTCAGAAATGGGAAGAGGAGATCGACAAGTGGAGACAGGACAACGTGAACCACCCCGACAAACAGGCCTACAAGGAGTACGAGGAGAAGTTCGAGGCGTGCCGCGCGCAGCTGATGGAACGCCGCCTGCAAATGAAGTTGAAAAGGGCGCGCCTCATGAATGTCTCGCAGCCTGCCGACTCGCCGATGACAGGTAATGCTATGACTTCGGCACCTCCTCCGGTGCAAAATACACCTAGCAATAGTTATGGCCAAAATAAACCACAAAGTTACAACAATAACCAACAAAATAAGAATCAAAATACGCCATATCAACAACAGCAGTATAATAAGCACTACAATAATTCGGCTCCGCCTGTGTCTTACTGTAAAGGCACTGTCGATCCCCAAGATCGATATGACTCTTACCAAGAAGCTGATGATAACTATACAGCAGGTTATGATTATTCAGCAAATGCCGACTATTCTGCAAGTGATGATTACTCGGCAAATAACAATTATCCATCTGATAACTCAAGTTTCTTGCCCACGAGTGGTCCAGCCAAGAGTATACCAGGCTTAGATCTGGTGCCAGAAGTAGACAAAACGGCAAATATGCAACAAGATGTCATTGACATAACTGAAGAGGGGAACTTTCAAAATCGCAAGGCACTAGATTATTCTAATATATCCAAGGGGATTAACAACATTCTTGGTGATGAGAAAATCATGAACATTCTTTCAATGGTTCGAGGTCAATCAGCCCCTTCTGTTAATTCTGGGCCTCAAAACGCAAGGAATGCTCCTTACAATAATCAAAATAACCAGACGAATGATCAGTGGAACAGAAATGATAACGATTATAACCAACAGCATGATAACGTGCAACAGTATAACAATAACAGGCCGAATAATATGCCCTACAATAATAGGCAAGAGCCAAACTTCCCTATGCAACAGCAGAATCAAGGGCAGTTCAGTAGACCACCACCTAATCAGAATCAAGAACAGTTTAATAGACCACCTCCAAATCAGAATCAAGGGCAGTTTAATAGACCTCCTCCAAATCAGAATCGCATGTTTAATGAAATGCCGCCAAATAATCAGGACCAGTATTATGATGAAAACGCCCAATATGGCGGCCGTGATATGCCGCCTAATAGAAATGATCAACAACCAATCAGGCCAAATGTGCACCAACCAAGACCATTAATGGAAGTACCAGTGCAAATGAATGAGAACCAATTTTCTAGAGGTCCACCAATCAGACGCCCTCCTGAAAATGTCAGACCTCCAAGTCCTCCCAGACCTAAGTGGATAGAAGAACCACTGTTCACACCGTCAATTATAGTCGAATATGAACACAAGCCTCTTAGATTGAAAGGTAATTGATAGTAAAAATGTTTTGTATCTTATCAAAACTAATGTAGACATTAGGTCTAAGATATAATAAGTTGTAGATCTTGAATATCCCATTTTGATTGCGCAACAAATTGAATAGATTACACACTAGTTCTGGGCAGTGAGATTAAGAAGGATTCTTCCGACTGTTTGTGGATCTCTTTATCTTCACCACCAAATCACGTTATTGTTACAAAATAATACAAGTTGGTTTCCACAGTACCGTTTGACGTTTACTCGATTCGAACTCGATCTGGATCGCGTCGGGAGTAAGCTCCCTGATGGATGAGCTGTTGATCTTACATAGAGCATAACTTTTTAGGAAACTTATAGATCATGTTTTGACTATCTCCAAACCTCGACATATTTAATGTATATTTCATACTTAAGGCTGCCACTTTCTTAAAACAAATTGGGGGACAGACCTTAAAATTCCAAAATCAATGGCAAAAAAACTACCTACATGCATGATCCACCACCTCGTTTTTACTCGTTTTGGAAAGTGACATGACATTCGTGCGCAATGGGCTGTTTTCACTGTTTTTGAAAAAAGAAATATATGTAGCTTACTTCCGCAAACAATATATGCAAGATGCATTGTGCACTGATATTTTGTGGTGTGCATGTGCATATTTTTGCGGGCGAGCGGGCGGTGCATCTTGCATATATTGTTTGCGGAAGTAAGCTACATAATATTTCTTTTTTCAAAATGGTTTGGGACTTCCGCCAAGTGACGCCTGATTCAATTAAATGTTTCAATTTTCACTGTGGCTGTAGCCACGCGCATGTTTTCAATGTGGGACAAATTTGATGTTTGTGGGACAATGTGGGACGCTTCTGATAAAGGGGAACAATAAACACAAATGCGGGACTGTCCCCCCAATACGGGACGGCTGGCAGCCTTATTCATACTAGCAGCTGCCCGCGACCCGCGATTCATTCGCGTTAACTTTGCTCCAGCTTCGCTCCAACTTTCTTTCCTATTATACCTCTTCCTCCAATATTCATTATTCCTACAATCAACAAGATAGACAAATCATCACATTTTTATATCAAAATTGGTTCAGACCAATTGGTAACAGACATACGGACAGAATAACTTTCTCATAAAAATAATCCTTACTTATACTATAGTATAAGCAAGGATTATTTTTATATTACGTAACAGACAGAGAAACACTGCTTACTTCTACAGAATATACAAAAAAATACTTTGTTGGTAATACAAAGTTTTTCAGAATTAATTCACAGGCCACACTTTTTTTCTTAGACCTGACAGGCTTGTAACTATAGGCACATTTGGTAGATTTTAAATTATATTTTAGGGGGGACCTACTTCAAAAAGTTATTCTACTTAAATGTATCAATTGCACAGAATTCGTGTGTTTTATATCAATTTTTTTTAAAGTGGTTTATATTTTGTTTCATTTATAACTGGCAAGATAAACTAACTAATACATTAATTTTGTTTTTAGCGCGCGATTTCATTGAACCAGTGCATACATTTGATTACAACCACACCTCGAAAGACAAAGAAAATAGAAAAAATGATTATGAAAGAGAGGCAGATGGCCTATTTTCGAGAAAACCACGCGAAAGGGAAGATGACTTGTTTATGAGAAAGCCTCGAAGGGATAGGGAGGATGTAGCTCAAGATAGATATGCTAGAGATCAGTATTCTAGAGATTTTGAAAGGAGAGTGCCTAGAGAAAGAGAAGAAATAAGGGAAGACTACCGACATAAGGTCCCAAGACCTGAATACGACGATAGGAGAAGACCTGAGGATCGTTACGATGACAGACGACGTGACGACAAATATACGAGACGTGACGACAGTCTTCGAGATAGGGAGAGGGAAAGAGAAAAAGATTGGGATAGGGAGAGGGAAAGAGAAAAAGATTGGGATAGGGAGAGGGAAAGAGAAAAAGATTGGGATAGGGAGAGGGAAAGAGATAGAGACTGGGAGAGGGAACGGGATAGAGATATAAACAGAGATAGATTAAGAGACTCTAGAAGGGACGACAGTAGAATGCGTAGCAAGAGCCGTGATAGAGACTCCCGTAAAAGAGAGCTGAGCAGAGACAGTCATGAAACGGATATTTCTAAAAAGGCGAAGGATCGTAAGACTGCCGACGCTTTCGGTCAGCCTAAACATGTCGTGATGATCGACGATATTCTGGAGTCGCCCGGCCGTGAGATAAGACCCGACAAAATTGTTATTATATTGAGAGGTATGAGTAAAGTACAATATATTGATTTAATTACATTTTGTCAGATAATCTCATTTTATAGCACTTACAAAACAAATTGAAGTAATCAAACCACAAGTGTTGTAGTTGTAAGTGTTATTACTTAATATCTTATTTTGTTTATCTACATAATAAATGTAGCAACTATGATTATTATTGCTAACATAACTTTATTTTTATACTCAGGGCCACCAGGCAGTGGAAAATCATATTTAGCTAAATTAATAAGGGATAGAGAAGCAGAATACGGTGGGACAGTGAGAATTATGTCCATAGACGACTATTTCATGCAAGAAGGTGAAGTCGAAGAAAAGGACCCTACCACAGGCAAAATGGTGAAGTACCAATATTAATTTTCCTTATAATTTAACTACTTGTATTTATAATTGTTTTTACTCTTGTATTGTTACTTTTAAACAGGTTAGTCTTGACACTGTTTGCTACTTACATTTTCCAGATTAAAAAACCTACACTCAAATATGAATATGATGAGAAATTAGAAGAAACATATTTGAATTCATTGACTAGGGCGTTTAAAAGGAGTTTAACAGATGGTTACTTCACATTCTTAATATATGATGCGGTTAACGAGCATCTCAAAAGTTATGCTGATATTTGGAATTATGCTAGACAGAACGGGTTTCAGGTATGTTTAATCCAGATTTGAAAAGTAAGGTGACGGTTATCCAAAATCTAAAAAAATTTTTGTACTTCATAAAATCAATGTTATTTCTAGGTGTACGTTTGTACGATGGAATTAGACAGACAGATATGCTTTAAGAGGAATATTCACAATCGCTCCTTGGAGGATATTGAAGTGATATGCTCTCGGTTCTTCCCGACTCCGTCGCATCACATCCAATTGGATGCAACCACGTTACTGCAGAATGCATCCATTACTGAAGTCCATATGGAGGATGTTGATGACGATGATGTCATCATTATGGAGGATGCAGAAGTAATTGAGGTGAGATAAGGTTTCCCGGATTCTCGCCTGAACAAATTATGTCTGCACCGGAAACTCTAAATTTTGATCAAAACTGGCTACTGTTGATTGACTTGTATTGTTGAAACGTCATCTTAACTATATATAACATTTCACAGTATGAATATTTAGGTATTTTATTTGGATGTTCCAGACACCATTATGGCGTATGTACCCGTTATAGTAACAGTAAAATTTTCAGAGTCAGTCGCCAAATACACAAGAATAGAGATTAGAGTTCCTATTTTCTTGTAGCATGTCAGGATTTTTCTTTTCCTACTAGGTTATTTTCCTTTTTGATGTCTTGTTTTCTCTCAACCACACTTAAAGCTTAATCTGAATTGTCCAATATCCTATTTAGTCAAATAGGTCAGGGTAGGGTTAATAAATTTTATTCCAGCTTTATACTAAAGTCGTAAGATGCCCAACACACAGGTTGAAAGCGTTTTTACTTCGAAGTGGGAGAAAATGGACGACGCAACGCAGCTAGGTAGGTTATCACTTAGCTATTTTACTTTAACTAGCATTAACGTTATTATAATACTGAAGCAGAGAATTTATTGACTTCGTCGGTACGGCAGCGTTTTACGTATGATGGATTACCATCGTTCGTTTTTAATTGCGTTTTTAATGTAATTTATTTCTTTAACATTCTATAGCAATTGCTATAGACGGTTTTTTTTGTGTATATAGGAATTTGGGCTTTATTACAAGGGAGTAAGTACGTGGTTGCGTTGTTACAGCTCGACTCGACGGAACCAGCAAGCCGCTCCGGTCCTCGCACCTCTCGATGGAAGACTACCTTCAACTAGACGACTGGACTCCTAACAAAGCTGCACCGGGGAAGAAAACTGTAAGTATAAAACATATACTTTAAACTTTAAAACTGCCTCGATTGGTCTTTTTAACCCTTTAACTCCAGGAAAATGAGACACAATAGATATTTCATTGTTGTCCGGCTACCGGTAGCGCCCTGGAATTTGTTGAATTAACATTATTATTTGTATGGCGACTATGGCGTTAATATTAAATTAACCTAAAACTTTTGTGTGTGGTATAATTTTACCACTACTACGACTTATGATGTATTATTTTTATTAATAATCGATTTTTATGAATAATCGATGAATTATTAACATTTTTACATTTAAAATCGATCCCCCATTTTGGGTCTTAATGCAATTATTTGTATTAAAAATTACAGAAACAAAAAAGAGGTTTTTACCAAATTTCGAAACAAAAAAAAATGAAAAAACGGTTATTTAACCGTTTTCAAAACGTTTCGGATACGCTTTTTTCCACTTGGGTTTTATTCCGTTTTTATTTTCACTATCAAAAGGTGAGTCCTTTCTATCACGTCCGTTTGCTAGTGGATGTGGATTTCATCATGTTGTCGTAAACGCAGGTACGCTGGGCGGACATTGAAGAGAGAAGGCAGCAAGAGAAGATGCGAGCTATTGGATTCGTCGTCGGTCAAACCGATTGGAATCGAATGACTGACCCCACTATGGGGTCCAGTGCTCTCACACAGACTAAATACATAGAGAGAGTCAAGCGAAAATAGCATTTGCTTAACAATAAAGATAGCCTAATTTTATGATTTGTGACAGAATTTATCATACTATATTCTGAAGTGGTGTTACACAGCAATCGGCCTACCACGCAAGTGTCGTCCGCATCGCTGTTGACTTCATTTGACGGATGGAGTTGACACATTGCTACTTTTCTTTGGTAAGTTTTTATTTGTGCCAAAGAGAAGTAGCAATGTGGCGGTGCTTTTACATTCGCGTTGACAGCTGTTGGTATGCCAATATTATAAATTATAACACTTAAGTGGGATATTTAATCCGAGTCAGTAATTTGACATTTAGAACTGTCAAATATGCATGAGCAATGGCGCCACAGTCATCTCATACACTCATTATCTTCTCCCAACCCAACTCTTACCCCAATTTATTTGGGCCAGTGCGCGGTGCAGTGCGTCCTTCAATCTCAAATTACTGACTCGAATTAAAAATCCAACTTTATATAAGATCTATTATTTCTCGCGTCATGCTCGCCGACTCCTTTGTGTCTTTATGCAAGGTTTGATTTTCTACAATCTGAAATATTCATTATATTCTGTGATAGGTTAATTGACACTCTTAAAACTCACGAATTTGTGATTTATTTAGTCGTGTTAAGGTTTGCAATCAAGTCATAATGCAAACCCAGTACAAGATTCTAGGTAAAAAAGTAAGTGATTGTTTTACGACACAGTGTAATTTATGGACCGCCACAAACAACGGGATTCCGAAACGGAATATCGATTCGGAAGATAATATAAGAAAATTTCGAAGAAAACTACTGCATGTATATGGTCCATAGATTTGTATGGATTTTCTGCGTTCGGAATCGATATTTCGTATCAGAATTATCTGCAGTCGGTTAGCAAAATAGCTTAATATTAATTAAAGTAGCAGAATCAAAACACAGTAAAGCACACAGCACATCACATCTGATAACCACAAAATGCTAATTTTCTCCATCGATTTTGACACATGCACTACAACACATGTTAGGGTTTAAAATCAATTCAATTTTTTATAGACATTCTGATGAGCTGCTATTTTGTACAAAGGTTGGTTATACATTTACAGTACGACTATCACAACTTTTTTTAATTGATAAAGAGCTACTATTCAATCTGTAGTTGCCGTCAAATAAAAGTCGATACATGATAGTACCTACATACTTTCTTTATTGCACTCTTGCCTGCCTAGCATGACCGATTTATATCGCGTGATATAGCATTTTATCGACATTTAACTGTCAAACTCCTTTGTCTTTTTGACAGTTAAACGTGATAAAACGCTATATCACGCGATATAAATCGGTCATGCTAGGCAGGCTGGAGTAGTTAAATATTTAAATTAATAAAAAGTCATTTAAATACTACAACTAAATAATGATCATGGCAATTGAGACAGAAAAAAATTTAATATATTTTTGTTGGGTTTAGGGCCTCCATTTACACCTTTGTTAAATAATTATTGTAACCTGAATCTGACTGCATATCAGGTACCTATCGTAGATGATAGTTATGTTTCATATTTTCTTGAAGTCTTGTTACATTACCTAGATTCATAAAATATAACGATTATCGAATACCTTAAATTAAGTAAAGGAAATAAGGTAATTTTCTTAAAAAATAGAAATAAAACGCATACAAAATTTAAAGATAAATTGAAATTGTACTAGCAAATTTTTTACAAAATTTATTAAATTTCCCGGTTAAATAGATTAATAATTTAATTATGCTACTTTAAGTTGATCCTATATTACGTGGCATGTTTTTAGTTGTACTTGTATATACCGGGTGTAACAAGTACAAGATCCTCAACGAAGCAGAGGTCTACGTATTTTGCCCATTATCAGGACCATTTCTGTTCAAAATTATTCCTGGGAAACGAATAATTTTGCTGTTAAAAAAGCATTGCATACATTATCACGCAATATAACGCGTATAACAGACCGCGCCTGCGAGTGTATGCTACACTGCGTGCGTCCGAGTTGAAAGGCAGCGTTTATGTGCGTGCTCATGAGATACATTGAGTGATGACGTTTTGAAGCCATTGTTTGAACACGAAACACTTAAAATTTTGACAATGTTTCGTTGGACAAAAATTAGGGAATAAAATAAGATTTTTGACTTTGACCTTTTCAATAGCTTCGTAGCTACTGGTTTCCCAGGTATAGTCTGAAAGACAAAAATTAACCTGATGATGGGCGGAATGCGTGGACTTCGGCTTCGTTGAGGGCTTTTTACAACCGTTATGTTAGGCTCCAAGACTGAAATCGCTCATTGAGCGAAAGAACCATTCACAACGCGTTGTGGTTGCTGCCAAAAGTCCACAACGCGAAATTCGTGTTGTGCCTAGAGATGCCAACTTTTTTGCGTCAAAATACAGTATTTTCAAGATTAGATTTAGAAGACATGTAAAATTTATAGTAGATAGCGAAAAAGTTCAAGAAAATATAGTAGGTTTAAAATAATTAGGGGTTTAAGTATGAAGAATTTTGAAGAAGTAGCATTTTCCATACTAACATTTTCTTAATTTATTTAACAACCATGGACGCTAATGTTCTAAAATTTGTATGCGCAATATTTATTGAAAGAAAAAAAGAAAGAAAAAATATTTAATTTATTGCCACAGTGTCAATGTGTTAAGTGAAAAAAATAAGAATCGTCGGCTAAGTTACAACGAATTTAGTGATCATTTCTGGTAACAAAAAAAGAATCTCTTAGGAGGTAGGTGCTTTTTTTAACGTTAAGTAAAGAAAATCAGAAATATTTTTATTGCTGATAGTTGGCCGTCATGATCATAATTCGAAATAATAACAAGCAACTGAAGCATCTTTATCACCATGAAATCTGTAGGTAACCGAGAAAGAAATCGGCGATTTCATACTTAAACCCTTTAATAATCATTTTTTGCTGCTGTTGTACGCCTAATCTCGACGACCTGAGTGGTGCAGTGGTCAACATGCCGCCTACCACGCAAGAGGTCCCGGGTTCGATTCCCGGCCGGGCAGAAATTGAAATGATGAATTTTAATTTCTGTGACGGGTCTGGGTGTTACTATCAATATTAAGTATATATTTAAAAAATATATAAGTAGTATATCAGTTGTCTAGCACCCATATTACAAGCTTTGCTTAGTTTGGGGCTAGATGGCGCTGTGTAAAATTGTCCAACCGTTTATTTATTTATTAATCTTGTTAAATTTTTTCATTGAAAAATACGCGTTGTGTTTGTTTGGTATGATGACCACGAGACGACGCGAATTTACCTTTGTGGTCTTTCTGTGATACCACAACACATCGCGTCATGGGCGTTTTTGAGTCACAACACGAATTTCGCGTTGTGGATTTTTGGCAGTGACCACAAGGCGTTGTGAGCGGTTTCTTTAGCTCAATTAGCGATTTCGGTGTTTGAGCTTAACATACACTATAATTAAGTAAGTACACCTTATAATTAGTTAGTAACAAAACTAAGGAGAAAGGAAATGTCGTATGTGTACGGATTTCAGGTGTATGTTAATTTAATAAATATTATAATAGGACTTGGAGTTTTTATTCACTTTAACACACTTTTTTAAAATGTTAAATTAACTGTTAAAATCATGGTCCATTGCGCTCACGAAGCCTGTTTGCGCGAATCTTCGGTCGTCGTAATTTTTTGCAAACGCGTATATTTGACCACTTTTCGGTGGTTCCGCTGTATTTATTTTCGTCAAGTATTTGTTTTCTTCGTCAGTTTTTTTTGCGTCGTCATTATTTGCGGCCTTTATTTCATCGTCAGGAGTGAATCCGGTTTTGTCGATTTTCTCTTTTTTCAAAACGTCTTCCCCCTCGCGCCCCGCGGTCATTATGGTTATTTGGGGGGTGCTCATGGATACCATGTGGTCCTTGATGCACTGCTGCAATATGTGCAGGAAAAATAAGAATGCCAGCAGGGTGAGTGCTGACATGGCAGCATTGTTTTTGCTTCCACCACCGTAACCGCTGCAAAAATATTATAATACAGCTTAAAATTTTACGAGTGAAGATAAAATGGCATTAAACATGGAAATGACGATTGTAGCAAACAATTTATTTATTAGTTTTATTGTTTCCGAATGACATCAAAACTTTTGTTTTTTTTGTTGCTTATCAACTTTGTAACGAAAAAATTACTTAATTTTCAGTCCATTTTACTTTTTGTTGTTATAGGAACCTTCGTATCGATTTTTTAAAATTGAACTACCCTTACACCTACAGTCTGTTTATCTCCTTCCTTACTTGTTCTATTTGGTAAACAATCTTCAACCAACTCTTTATTAAAATAGTAATTTATAAAAAACAACAAATGGTTTTCCACTCATAGAATACGAAATATATTGTTAATTTCTTAATAACAATTTCGTTTAATATCGGTACTTACAACATATTTTTATATAACTACTAGCTTCTGCCCGCGACTTCGTCCGCGTGGATATTAGAGAAAATCCTTAGGGAACCGTCAACCAGGATCAGACCAGCCGTTTTTACGCAATTAGGCGCGCTGCTTGAGACATCTGCCGCGTGTGGCGGACCTCGCACAAGGCTCCCCGTTTTCGGTCCCGGTCCCGGTCCCGTTCCCGTTCTCGTTCCCGTTCCCGTTCCCGTTCCCGTTCCCGTTCCCGTTCCCGTTCCCGTTCCCGTTCCCGTTCCCGGTCCCGGTCCCGGTCCCGGTCCCGGTCCCGGTCCCGGTCCCGGTCCCGTTCCCGTTCCCGTTCCCGTTCCCGTTCCCGTTCCCGTTCCCGTTCCCGTTCCCGTTCCCGTTCCCGTTCCCGTTCCCGTTCCCGTTCCCGTTCCCGTTCCCGTTCCCGTTCCCGTTCCCGTTCCCGTTCCCGTTCCCGTTCCCGTTCCCGTTCCCGTTCCCGTTCCCGTTCCCGTGCCCGTTCCCGTTCCCGTTGCCGTTCCCGTTCCCGTTCCCGTTCCCGTTCCCGTTCCCGTCCCCGTCCCCTGGATGTGCATGTCCAGGTCCAATCATGGCCACCGTGTTGGACTTCAAAATAAATGTCATTTTCGCAACCACCATCCCATGAAACCTCAAGAACGACATCCACATCGCTTTTCATGTTTACTTACGCCATTTACACCATAAGGGAGGATTTTCAAAATAACAAAATATGTGTTTGCCTATTTATTTTTAGACATGCTCCTACAAATTTTAAAGTTGTAATGTCTATTTTATATTATTTTTCCATACAAAAATTGAACCCCATTTTCACCCCTTAAGGGGTTAAATCATGTCCACCGTGTTGGACTTCAAAATAAACCTCATTTTCGCAATCACTATCCCATAAAACCTCAAGAACGACATCCATATTGATTTTTATGTTTACTCACCCCATTTACCCCTAAGTGGTTGATTTTCAAAATTACAAAATATATGTTTGCCTATTTATTTTTAGATGTGCTCCAACGAAGTTTAAAGTTGTAATGTCTATTTTATATAATTTTTCCATACAAAATTTGAACCCCATTTTCACCTCTTTAGGGGTCAAATCATGTCCACCGTGTTGAACTTCAAAATAAATGTCATTTTTGCAATCGTCATCCCAGAAAACCCCAATAACGACATCCATATCTATTTTTGGGGTTTTTTACCCCTTTTCACCCCCATTTCATCCCAATAGGGGTTTAAATACTAACAATAACAATATACGTTGCGTTAGATTTCTATCCATAAGCCTAAATTATAAATTTAGCGATTTTTACTTCGAAAATAAAGGATTTTCTTCAATACACAACTTCATCCCCCTTTTGACCTCTTCGGGGGTAGAATTTTGAAAAACGCTGAGACCCGTATTTATTTATTTTTAATGGTCAGTCTAAACACAAAATTTGAAGATCCTAGCTTCAAAACTGAGGGACTTTCATACAAACTTTGATCCCCTTTTTTACCCCCTTAGGGGGTGAATTTTGAAAAATCCTTTCTTAGTGCACCCCTAGACCTCATAAGGAACCTGCGTGCCAAATTTGGAGTCTCTAGACCCAGCGGTTTGGGCTGTGCGTTGATAGATCAGTCAGTCAGTCAGTCAGTCAGTCAGTCAGTCAGTCAGTCATTCAGTTTACGATTTTATAAATATAGATTTAAGTTTAAAAGACAACTGTCAAAAACTGTTTACTAATGATCTTATTCGGAATTCCGAAACGCAATACTTATCGATAATGTATGAAAATTTCGAACGGAAAAATACCGCATTTTGAAATGATTCTCTTAAAAACTTTGTACTATTATGTATTCTGTGCTTAAAGATCAAGGCCAGTATATTCCAAAAACTCTGTCTTTGTCTTTACGTGTGAAGAGTAATGAAAATAACCTCACTTTTTCATTTTTTCAATGTTTTTGTTGTTATTTTGAGCATAAAGTCACTTTTCGAAAAAGTAACCGTTGAATATTCTTCTATATATCAACACCTATTTTTCTATATATTATTCATGAATAAGGGATTAAGTACCTAATAAACTAATAAAATTATCCAAAAAAATACAAAATTAATGAAAATTTTCATTAGATACGAATATCGTATTTTTAACCGCAAAATAATCAAGATCGTTTATGAAACTTCAACATAATATTTTTATCTGCTCAAAATAAAGAATATTTGATTGTTCATCGTTGAATCAAAAATAGGCCAATTTCGATAATTTCGAATATACTGGCCTTTAGACGGAACGGCTTTCCGTTTTCCTATATTCGTTAACCGCAAGACCAGTTCGTCGATATTCATACAATTTTCTGCTTTAGACTTTGTAATGCGGTGCTATTTTCAATCGAGCATTTTTCTGTTCGTTCGGTCTAACTGACCCTAATGGGACAAGTAAGGATAACGACAAATTACGACACGTCCAAAATATACGTACAGACTACACCCTAGTGGACAAGTTATGTAAAGTTGAGTAGGTACTCACTGTTTGGAATTGACCTCGTGCGGCGGTACTGGTGGCTCGTACCCGTACAGCATATGAGGGTCTTGCACTGGCGCTTCGTATTCAGTGTACCTTATGCATTATTTTAATATTAGTTTTACCTTTGTACAATTACTACAGAAAAAAGTTCATAGATCGAAAAAAAATCAAAAAAAGCTTCAATGATGTGGTGACTCTTAGATTCTGCCTTTTCCATTTTCGACAAAGGCTTTTAAAAATTTAAGAAAAAGAGACAAAGTTTATAAATGAACTAGCTTTTTAAAAACAAACTTATGAATTAAACAATATTGCAAACACTTAAATCTTTGTATCGTTATTCGTTAAATTTGAATTTAGTATTTCTGACTTTCATATTTTTCTGGTATGATACTTCAAACGTATTGAAATTAAAGTACTTTAAAAAATAAGAGCGTATAATTGTAATGGCAAAACCCAGATTGGGGCTCACCATCTTTTGGTGAATTTATTTGCAAAAAATATTTCAGTCTTAGCTATCGTACCGAAGACCAACATTAAATCGGACTTTTTTCCGAAAAGCAAAATTTTACCCAAAGTCAAAGCTTAAAATTAAGAGTAAGTAGGTGCCTACCTAATGATACAACCATTATTAGTGCTTGCTCGCCGTCTTTTGGTGATTGTTCACAAAAAAAATATTTGAGTCTTTATTTTGCTTTTTCATGTCAGGAAGACCAAAATTGAACCGGATGTAGGTGTTTTCAGTCGGATTAACGCAATACGATTGAAAGCACCTCCGGTATAACATAATATTAAGATGCGACTGACCTGTCAGTTAAATGCTTCATCCCCGACCCCATTTTGGACAGCACATTCTCGAAAGCCATCACTCGTCTCACGTGTTGTCACGTCAATGTCAAGGTTTGACTGAGATTCTACATGAGCTTCTACGGCAGCAGCGGTTGTCACGCTCCAGTTCGCCGCCAATGTGACATCGCCATAGCGGCATTTTCGCGATTGTTCAGATGAACATATATCCTATCAAATTAGTGCTCTTCGGCGTGGAAATGTGTAAGTATCAAAGCACATTGCGCATCTACGTGCAAACAGTTATGTCAAATTTTCGTCTGGAGGGGGCCATTAAAAATGCAATGGTAAAATTTTATATTTTTATTTTCACAACAATCACAAACACACAAGGACGTCCTCAATCACACGATCACATAAAATATACATTACTAACTATAACGTGATATAAACTTTAGTTATTATATCACACAGATTTATTTTACATCAGTCGTTAATTATCGAGAAACTGGCGGAATATCTTCATTGTTTAAACACAAAATACAAACATTGTGCCAATAACTGAAATTTAACTGCAAGGACGGAATGGTTATCATCCTATTTGGGTATTTTCTCTTTGTTCTTCTACTCATTAACTTCTATAATAAGTTAAATAAATAAATAATTTAAATAAATTAATAAAACACTAAGCGATGCGCTCTGAACCGATGGGATAAGTTTTGAGCACATTCCAATCTAAGGCACCAATATTTTTAATACCCCTGTGTACTTAATTTCATCTCAAGTTAACAAAATCGAGTACTCAATATTGATAATTTTGAAATGACTAACAGCAGTTCACTGCTTACTCCTATCGTATAAATCACCAGATTATCATTATTGGAATTTTGATTATCCAATTCGCGATTTTAAATTCGAATCATGAATGTCTCATCATTTCTACGTTGTCATACTGAGTATGAGTTGGCGATGGAGAGGTGGTTTTAAACTTCGTTGCACTGGAGGTACATTTGACGGCAGTCGACGCCGGAGCGGCCGCGGCGCCCGGCCTCCGAGAACTGCTCGAAAGACCCGCCAGACTGCCTCTCGAAGACGAAACTCGCAGCGTACCTGGATATAAAGAAAAAAAAATCAAATAATCATCCAAGCAAAGGACAAAATATCGTCAGAAACATCGATACATTTGAAAGAGGTTTGCTCCTACAAGACAATGAAAACAATTAGCGGAGATAACAGAATCTAATGTATAAAAAAACACAAGAAGAGATGAACCAAAAGTACTTACGTTCCGAGTTGACAGAACACGCTCTTGGGTCCGATGTCAGTAGAGCATTCGGTGTTGGCGTCGCACACGTATTTCTGCAGGCACTTGTCGTCATTGGTGCCGAATGACCTGACGTAAGTCTTGAGCATTGCGATACCGGCGAGTGCGGCGTCGCTGACGGAGTCCTTGCGACCCATGGACCTCGCGGTCAGCGAGCGGTGAGAGAAGGAAGTCTTCAAGGCGTCGAGAAGGTTCATCACGATGTTTATGAACTGCAAACAAAGAATGAGATTAAAGCAGCTAGGTATAGAAAAATCTACAAAAGAACAAGTGTCAATTATTGGGAATTGATAATCTAATTTTAGCTTTACTTGAAAGTTAAATGCGTTTAAGATTTGCTCATTAAAAGGAAAAGGAAGGGTGGGTTTCGTACCTCTCCAGCCTGCTTTGCCATGGAGGCGACCTGGTCGGGGTCTTTTGCACCGAGCATCGTCGACAGTACCGCAGCCAATATACCCTGAAGCAAGCGAGAAGCGACACCGTCTCCGTAACCAAACTTTACTATTTACACTCCAACAAGGGAGTACCTCAAGGAAGCAATTTAAATTCTATAGCCTTTAATGTCTATAGTTTTAGTAAGTTTTTAATTTTTTCCCCGGGAGGTAGTCCCATGTCGAAAGCTTTATATTATTGTGAATTAAGGTTTTCTATACTACCGATACACTTGGATACAACAATACCTACGTGTGAGGGTAAACTTGCAAGGTGCTTTACACTATCGTAGTGACTATAAACTTTTTAATTAATATAAAATATATTATCTACATTATGGATGGTTAGTAGATCAGTATGGATATAATAAATTATTGCAGTTATTTATTTGTACAATTTTGTCAAGAAGAATTTTCTTAAAGTATGATGATAGTAAATGAAGACTTTAAAATTGACATGTTTCGAAACATGCGTTTATTGTTTAGATAAATTTTAGTACCTGCATGGGAGATGAGCCGTTGTCCACTTTGTCGATGCCATCGCTGGAAGCGCCACCTCCGAGAATGGCGGTAAGAATCTTCAGCCCCATGGCGAGTAAGTTGGCCCATGGGGAAGGTGCGACTGACTCGGTGTCGATGTTGTCACTCTTGTTAGGTCCCGTAGTGGCTGGGTTGAAAAGCATTTGCATGATCATTCCTGGAATAAAAAAATTTATAGGTTTAACATCCAAAATAGTAAAACTACATCAAATAACAAAACAGTCGATTTAACTAATAGAAAGCAAACTTACCCAACATGTTGGACCATGAAAATCCACTATCTGAGATAGAGTTGGTCTGTATGTCATCGAGGTCATCTAGAGCAACCTTCTTCAGAGCATTGGGTTTCTCAGCAAATTTCCGTTCCTGAGCAATTTGTTCAGGTTGTGCTACTGGGTAAGAATTGCTGTAGTATTGTGGATTTTGTGTCCGCACATTGCTTGTTGCCTGCAAGGGTCAAATTTAAAAGATTGAATTAAATTCTGATTTATACAATCATATGAAAAAAAATAATGAATTTTAGATTTTAGGCAATCACAATGCTATTTCAATAAGAAGAAACTATTGAGACTACCTACGTCCTTTTAATAATAATTATGTGGGTATGGGTAAAGGTAAGAGGTAAGTATCATACCTGTGATATTAAAGGAACATGTTGCGGGTATGCTAGTGTGTGGAGGATTGCTGATGAGCTGATGAGGGTTAACAGCACCCAACCTGCTACCTTCTGATGCATCCTGAAAATAAATGTAAAAGTAAGTATCGCTTTACCTACTCGACTTATAGGAACTTAACTAGACTTCTTCAAACGGACGGACTGTCTTTAAATTTAACCGTGCTCTGCGCGCTGTAGTTTAGAAAGTGTTCTGATGAGTGATTCGCGCAAATTGATTGCCTGCTTTAAGACTTGTTGAGAAAGTGGCCCCTCGCGTCTCCGCTGCGTTTTACGAGTCTTCGCGACTAATTATAGGGCGTATTTTACTGAAGTATATTATTGCGCTGATAATATGGCTAAACAGTTCGTAAACGGTTGAACTATCGTTGGCACATGCGGCGTGACAAGTGCAAGCCTATCCGGTATTATAAGTATGTTAGCGGTCAGTCCAGAGGAATACAGGTGACCCGGTCTTTATAACTGTAATTTTGATGTCGCACGCACCTGATAAGCGTGTTGGTTATATGAATTAACGTAAATTTTGACTAGTATTTACGAAGTGTCCACGGACGACTTTCTTTGACCGATTTCGGTGGACATTATTTTATTTAACACCTGAGACGTTGTTCACGGGTGAAATTTGACGAAATGTTATGTCACGTATTCGTCGAGGTTTACAGAGGTGATTTAACAGAAACGTTTGAAGAACTAAATAAGCGTGTAATGTTTACTCGGTCGTAGCTGCGTGTTTATTTGTCGAGCTGCGCCGGCGCACCGGTCTGTAGTGATAGCGCGACTGCCAAGATTCTTTCCGGAGAAATTGTCGCCTTTACAAGACCTGCGAGTCGCCGTTGCTTATGTTTTATTTATGTTTGCGACTTAGCTCAGACACATTATCGATTTGTATGGAAACTAGTTTCTAATATTCATACCTACACGTTTTTTCGTAAATCACAATGCCGCATTTATCGCGGAAACACTAATTTTGTGTTTACTCTTTCCCCAGTAGAAAGTAGGAGACTTAAAATGAAACAAGTTGTGCGTAAATTATCGGTGGTCATTGTAGCTGAATCATTCGCTTTCAATGCCCTAAAAGGGCTGCTATCAAGCGTAAGCGGGGTGCGGTGAGCGACCCCATGACCCAGTGGCAATGCGCCCGCGCCGGTGCATGCGATTGAACTCGCGGTGCAACGAGAAACTAACCTCACTTTCGATCGAAGCGGATCTTCAAGATATACGTACTAACCGACCTACATAGGTACATACATAAAATTCAAAATTGACGATAGGTATATTGGTAAAGTTATTATGCGATTTGTAAACTGTTGACAGTTTTGCTAGGTACCTACTTTGTATATTGTTTGCAAATAAAAAGAGCTCCCTGACAAGCATTTCTGCTTTATGTATACCTAAGCCATTATTTGTTTTCTGAGGTTTTACTTTTTAACGTACTTTTTACGTTTTACCATTCAACTTTTACTAAAAAAATATACCCTTTGCTATTATGAATGTTTCCACTGCTGGGGCACAGCCACAGGCCTTCATAAAGATAAAAATAATCAATTATCATTAACTAAAAACTGGTTTAGTGCTTTAAGTGCCGCAGAACGTCATGAAGTTTTGATTAGAATAACACTTATGTGTTCTATTTAAACATACACGGATGAATTTATAGCGAGTATAATTATATTGTCTAGTAACGCAGAACGAGTGTGAGGCGCGACGAACATGACGCTGGTGAAAGCAACCGGCCGGTCGCGTGCGAAGCCATCGCCACTTGGAAGGTTAACGTTTTTCTAATTTCGGACTGAGGACTCGAACCTGCTATTACGATGTGATCAACTAGCCTAGCTCCTACTTTCATCGGAAATTCACCGTGGAAAAATGAGAATTGCAGATTTCTCTGCGACAATTTGCTTTGTGCATGTTTTGAGACTCGATGGGTGGTGGTGAAACTGAAAGTGGATTTTACAATAACTTTGTCATCCATCGCAGCGTCGTGGGTGTCCAATTCCATTTGATAAAGGGACTGTGGAAGTTTATAAAATTAGAAAAACACCTACAATATAGAACCTCCTTTTTCCTTTATCGTAAAAAAAACAAAGCCACTTTCAAGCGGCACAAGCACATTCCCTTAAAAGTTGATTTTCGTAGCATTTCTACAAGATCGAGGTATAAAAAGCAATGCCATACAGCAGCGTCCGGTGCTGTCAATTTCAGAAAAATAAATCGCAGAGTTTTCTCATTTCGTGTTCCGCATTTTTTGGGTTGTTTTTTCGCTCGATGACCGGTCCAGCGTGCAATCCGCTTTCTAAACCGTCGACGTGCGTGATACACACGCGGATGCGAGCGCCGATGGATGCTTACCAATGAATATTGTTACCTATAGATTTGTGTCTTTGTAAGTCTTTTAAATGTTTTCTGTAATCGTAATTAATGAAGCATTCGTTAAATATATTCAAAAATATAAACCCTCCAAATTAAGAATTTTAACTGTGCTTATTCAAATAATATTTGATCGTTAAACATTTTAAAAAACAACCGTCAATTTTAAAGAAAGTTAAATGTTTTCATCTCATCTGCATTTTGAAACAACAAAAGGTCTTGTATCTTTATTGTGATCGATATGGAGTTCCTTATTGCTTTATAAAACAATAGATAATGAGGAACCATTTGTATATCTACTTATATTTCAAATAACGACACGTCTGTCTTTTTTTGAATAATCTTTTGATAAATCGTCGTTCTTGAACGCTGCCACGGGCATCGTAAACTAATGAGTGAAAGTAATTGTGTATTTTATTCGTTTAAGTACATATTTATTTTTGACCACCGTGGTAGTGGAAGGGCGGAAATCAGACGGATGTTTGGTTTGACGAACTGAATACGTTGGGTTTAAAAAATGATGAAATGCTGAATCTTCCATACTTACCAACTTAAATAACATTCTAAATAACACTACAAAGGATGATAAAATGCTACCCGAATTAGTAAATAATACTTAGCTAGATTTGAAATCAGTAAAAGTTAATAATGAATTAGGAAATGAAAACCTAAAATCAGATGTGGATAAATTTGAAATGGTCCATCTCATCTGTAAAATTGTTCAATAATTGCACAGAGTGATTGGATCACGCTGTGATTTGTCACACTCACACACAACTCCAACTCACACCAATCCCGCCAGTAGTGATAAGTACCTAGGTATCGATATTCTCGTTCCAGTGTTTTACCACATATGCGTGAACGCACAGTTACAGCTGAGATGTGGATCAAACGTACGGTAAACCTAATGAGAACATGTACGCGAATCCATTTTACCGCGATTTGTCTCAAAGTGCCAATAAGTCCTACGTACGTGCATGATAATAATATGTCGGCTTGAGAATTTTAGCGGAGCAGGGTTTTTAAGCTATTTGCAAAATTGATACTGTAGTAGAGACACTGCAGTTTAGAAAGAGTTAATCTAATCTAATAGATTCAACTAGTATACCGCGGGCATATAATGATGACAGAGATAAGAGACTCATCTCATCAGATGAAGCAAATTAAAATGTATTCAGGATATTCAGGAAAATGTGTAGGTATTTGGAAAGAAGAAGTTATGTCTGCCTAAATAATACTTACTGCTCAAAAGAAAATAGGGGCCATCATATGGTTTTCCATACAAACTAGCTAATATCTGAAATGTTTTTTTCATATAAATTCAATCTGGTTTCATTTAAATTTGATATTGTTCCAGAACTGTAATAGGTAGTAAGTAGGTAGTCAACGTGCGGACTTTACTGTCGAATTTAGATACTGTATAATTTCTTCTATTCGCCCTGTGTTCATTAGAATAGGGATGTTGACTATTTTTTTTATTTTATGTTACATAAATTACCTCTCAAAAAAAGAAACATTGGTAAAAGAATTAATTCGCTAGCATGAAAACTGCCCGAGATATCACAGTGTGAAATGCACACAAATGGACTCGATCAAAAACGCTCCATACTAATGGCTTGCAAGTTATGACGTCACGCCTTGCAAGTTTGTATGCAACGCATAGGAAATTTGTTCAGCAGCTATATTAAATATTGTGTTTATCAAAATGGTTTCTTCGACAAATTTGCTATACATTTTACGGACTAATTAAAGGTATCATTTATTTTAATAAATTTTATACTTTTTAAATGGACTTGTCCACCCAACTTTGAAGGGTCATAAAACAAATAATATGCAATATATGAAACCAAGAGGTATACAAGCTACTCTAAAAGTTTAATATGTTTACGATTTTTATTAGTATTTCGTTATTTTATTCATTAGTCAACATCCCTATTGTTTTTTTTGTATGCAATTCAAATTTCTATTCTGACACACGGCGATGCATAGTGGTAATTTTTTATTTTTGACGGGGATTGCGGAAATACTTAAAAGCTGCTCACGATGAAACAGTATATATGTATGTATATCGATAGGTGACTTATAGAGGAAAAAAATATGTCTTAATATGATATACCTATACCTACTTAAAGTCCTGAAGCGCAAAGTTTTCGAGATAAAGTGGGGAATAAGTTTGGATTTTATCTATACAGGATCTTTCCTCCTCTCAAGTCCTCATTGCTTATTTTTTTACACCTTGAATACTTAATAGATAAGTAGGTATAAGTGGGGGTGTGTGTCTAGATACTAATTTGCTAAATTCATATTGTGACATGTATTATGCGACTACGAGATATTATGACCAATTCTGAAAGTGTCCTAAACCTAATGTTGCTATTTGATAAAGTAGCCAATACCTCATGTGACGAATCGAGAAAGTGTCTTACTGCGCACAAAGGACCGATTTGACAGTAAAGTTCGCAAGTTGACTATTTACAGCTTTCGAAAGATATCAAATTCAAATTAAATCTGATTGAAGATTTAATTTGAGTAGCTTACTTTCAGAAATTAGCTCGTTTGTATGGAAAACCATATCAATAAGTGTTTCCTATTTTTATTTGAGTACCTACCTACCTAGTAACGTATTAGTACTTACTATGCTATTGGCACATTTAGCACTATTGGTTACCTCTTCTCTTATACCATGGTCATTGTTACATTATTATCAGCAGTCAGTGTTTGAATTATTAATCATCAAAGACTGAAAAGACGCGAGTTTTTATCAGATTACATGTGTCCATTGAGGTTTGTCAAGGGCAACTGGTCATTGGACCTTAAGCTTAAGGTTGCTTAGTTAGTTATTCGAAACCTAACTACTTACAATGGAAAGTACATCTAGTGAAAGCATTATAATCATAGAAGAAAATGTTTGTATGAAGATACACAATGACGATTCAAATGTCATTTCTTTATTCCTTTTTTATTCTATGTTGCCGGCTCTCACGGCTAATACGTATAAGTACTAGCTCTGTAATGCTACATAAAGCGTTAATCTAGGCGTGACGCAGATGCGGCCAAGACTTAACGTGTTAATTTACAAACGACCATACTATTATTTACTTAACGCCTTAGCTAAAGCGTAGTTGGACATTACCACTAACGTTAACATTAACGCAGGTGGAGCCGTAGCATAAGAGCTGTAGAACTCGCGTTTGTGACATTTTTTGACCATTTTTAGAAATGTCTGAAATATGATTTTCCCTAAAATATGATCTCCGCCATTTTTAAAAATTTTGAAAAACTGAATCGACTACAAAATTCTAGGTAGTTATAAGTACCTAATGTACCTATAATATTATTGAATCTGTTCACAAGAATCGGTTGAGAAATGCGATCTGTAGAGGCATAGCCGAACAAACTGACAACCGGACATCGAAAGCCTAAGCTAACACGGAGACGCTTCGCTCTCGCTCGGTTATTTCTATTGATAGATATAAAATCAATAAATGCAAGAAGTAATAAATATCTTATTATAGACATATAAACTTAACGTTATGTTGTGTAATTTGTTGCTACGGTAAATCGGGCGAATCGGTCACGCGACCGGAGGAAGTTCGACTAGAATCAGTGAAAAAGTAGTAACTTAGGTACCTACCTAATAAAAAAACAGTAAGATATGCAACAGATATTTTTAATCTCAAGTTTTAATTTTGTTTGTATACAACGAGTTATACAAAGTAACCTCTAATGCCGAATATGGTAGGTAGGGACCATCAAACTGAACAACTTTTACTATGGGACCAACTCTGAAATTGCGAAAAAAAATCTGCTGTTTCATACAAAAATTAATAGATAACGAAAATATCAAAAATTGTTTTAAACAAAAAACCGACTTCAAAAAACCTACCTCTAAAAAGCTAGAAATAATATTCGTAATAATAAAAATAAGTCTATTGAAGTCGGGTGGGGCTGGAGTACAAATTTCCTCCTCATTTTGGAAGTCGGTTAAAAATGTATGAAACAGCTGATTTTATTTTTTTCGCGATTTCAGAGTTGGTCCCATAGTAAAAGTTGTTCAGTTTGATGGTCCCTATCTACCATATTCGGCTTTAGGGGTTATTTTGTAACACGTTGTATAGTCCCGACTACTCCCGACAGTCCCGACACTCCGACTTCCGATTTGCCTAAAAATACTGTTCAATTTTCTAAACTTCTACAGAATGAATGATACAATTTTCTACGAGATTCGTAGTCATATTACCACAGAATAAGTAGATATTCGTACTACGTCGCTCGTACTACGAGATTTATTTGGTGAATTTTATTGATGTATCAATTTCTAAGATTCATTTCAGATAGCTTCACAAATTGTAATCCTTATACAGATCATCTTACGAAATATAAACAGGTTTCTATTACACTCTAATCCCTTCAACATTCCTCTGGTATGACTGATGCGTTCAATCGCTGCACCGGCCGGCGACCCACTACATAATTTTCTTTTTAAAATCTGTTACTCAACCGCTGGCAAGATGCCTTTCGACGGCCAACTTTCACTTTAGTTTTTTGGACACGTGAGCGGGTGTCGCGAGATGATGACATTAATCGAGAGTTGGAACGATTTGTGTTTCCGTTTGGTTAATTTGGTTATTAGGAAACTAATTTGGTGCCAGCATTTTATGGACGTGTTGAGGGTTATGCCTTTTTATCTTGTTTCACTTTATTGGGAACTTTTTACGACTTTATCGTTTTCTCCTATTACTTAAGTTGGTTGAATTGTAAAACGGTTTCGTGAAGTTTTTTGAAATGAGTACTTAAATAAATCAATTGGACCGTCTCGCTTTGATTTGTTGACGATACCTTCGTACGGTACGAGCCTACGGGTTATACACTGTTACACTATTTTCTGTTTAAATTTATCTAAAAAGGAAACAGATTTATATGACAAACAATTAAGTTAAATGGAACATCAGGAAACCTACGATGGTTGAATTTTGCGATCAAGTTACTTGATTAACTTTTTTCGAAATGCGATCCTCTTCCTGGAAGCGTTTCCCCTGAGAGTGAGCATGCGAGAAACTCCGAGAGTATCGCAGCGGCACGCAAGACTGTTGTCCATACCGAATGCGACAGCTTTCGACGCCACTTTCGACGCGCGCTGACCAGACTTTTAATTACCCAACCTGTTCGACATCATATGTTATATGACACATGCTATAGCTATAGTTAGTTACCTAGTACTTTGTTAATCTTCATAGAAAAAAACTAAACTAAACTTTTAAAAATGCTGGATGCTTTCATTCAAAACTTATTGGTAAATCGTTAACTCATTGTTATGTTGGACACATGCTATAGCTTAGCTATAGTTAATTAGTACTACTTTGTTTACCTTCATAGGAAAAAACTAAACTTTAAAAAATGCTAGGTGCTTTCATTAAAACTTATTGGTAAATCGTTAACTCATTGCTAAGTTAACTACTTACAAACCGCGATCGATGTTAAAACTTTTTTTTCAAAGAAGATGTCGTGCAAATAAATACTTATGTTGAATTAAATTAAAGACGTATTTAACTTGTCGTTAACTAAAAAATAAAAAAAATAAAATTAAAAAATTAATCTTTATTTGATCTAAACTATGTTAAACTATGAGGAATTAATTTGTTATTTTCAATTTACCTAACACTGTTATTTAAATAGCACCTAGCATGCTATAACTAATTCACATAATATTTATTATTGTACCTACTTTAATGTTGCATTTTTTAAATGTTTATCCAGGTTTAAAATTATTTTGAAATTGTTATTGATCAATGGAGACTCTGTTATCATTATCAATTTAACATGTTTTTACCAGCGAACTAAAATCTATGGAATAAGCATTCTGCTCAAAAAATGGCACCACACGAAAAGTACAACTAAGTGGATAGAGCCAAAAATACTAGCATTTAATTATGCAGCACAAAGCGTCTGAACACTGGTTGCTTATTAGCGCCCATGAAACAAACTGCAATTTATTGAAAATAACACTAAGGTCAGTCACCAGGTGCGTGGCTGGCCCGACTAAAGCTGAGCGGGTTGTACTTTTTCGGCCCCGTCGTGGTGCCATTTTTTAAGCAATATTTGTTTGCAATTAAACTTCCATAGATTTTAGTTCGCTGGTTTTTACGATTATAAGGCCTGCTGCTCTATTCAATAGATAATCATTCAGTGTCTCGGGTTCGCACGATGAAATCAATGCAAGATTAATACACTGATATATTACACCTTGCCACAAAGCTTTCTAAACTTCGACGGATAATTTTTCTTGGGCTAGAGTGGCCTGAGATTTCACAGATTACCACCGTACATGGATATCGAGATTGAACGTTGAAATCAAAATGCTATTTTGCGCAGAAGAAAAGTTACGATCTTTAAATTATTGATTTAAGATAAATATCTGTTTACCATTGTTTTCTTAACGGCGTTAAAAGCTACGTGAAAGAATCTCACGATTCGGTGAGTTTCAAACATATTATAATACAGGCCAAAGACTTTTGTTATAATTAAATCCTTTCCATGTTTGAACAGTCTTTATCGTATGTCTATCACGATGACATTATTATCGTAAAGTATGAGAATGTGCCAATTTTCTATGACAATAAGCCATTTTAAGTTAAAATCCATTGGCAACAATTATAGTGTTATTGAGGCAAGCGCGGGCGCACCGTGAGAAACGAACCACCCTTGATCTTGAACGCTTTCTTGAAACATAAACTTGACTCCGCTGATCGAATCATTACTTCGTTTCACTCTATTTGCGAAGCATTTCAATAAATTTACCGTTACTAATCCGCAATTCATTACGTTCGCGCGCTAACGAGATAACGGAAGGAGTTTTAGAATGCATATGGCAACACCTGCCATTATACAACGGCCCGTTTGTCTTAGCAGCGTGCTAAATCCAGGGTCCGAAAAGTTACGTACACATTTTCACATTTTAGAAAGTGAAGGTTCATATTTACATGACTAAAGCACGCAGAGAGTAGCGTACGATATTTTAAGGCTGTGAAATTTGTGAGTAACGCCATTGTAACAGCGCGTAGTGTTAATTGTTTTGTTGTAATGAAGTTACGTACTTTTAACATATTTGTATGCGTACGTCGCGGTTTTTATGTAAGACCGTGTGAAATTGAAACGCGTGAATTGAATCAAGTTTTCACACATTGACACATATAAATTGATAGATTGCTTATATACTAATTAGTATGCTTTCATTTAAGTAGGCGCACTTAATACTTATTAGTAGGTGTATATCTTCAGGAACGCACTAATATCTAACACATGTTTTTACTGTTTTCGTTTTGTTTTAACAATTTTAATTTTATAATTATATAGGTATTGGCGTGTTTAAATTTTTACTCTAATTATTGATTTACAATGTTATAAAATTGCTACAATGTAAGTATGAAAAATATAAGGAAATCGCATTCATAAGCACACTTCGTTGTACGATTTCTTCTCTACAAACACTATATATTTTTAGATTTTGGTTAAAAAAAATAACGATTGCTCAAAAAGAATATTTTACGGCTTATTTGGGTAGTTTCTTAAGCTTATTTAGATATTGCTGCCTTCAAAACTTTTAAAACACAACCGCTGAAGCTTTCGATGTCTTTAGTTTTGGTAGTTTTATCGTAGTGTCGAATCGTTAATAACAAACTGAACGGCATAAATATTATGTCCTAATACTAATATCCCCATGTGATTCATAATAAGTAATATAATACAGAAAGTGTCCAGCAGTAGAAAGTAAATGTTGAAAATTTAATTTTGATTCGATACAGGCTTGATTCTTTTCTGATTTTTTGTTTTATCTAGTAACTAATGTAACTCTATTTATGTAATGTCTATTGTGACAGTAATATTTTATTTACAATTTAAAAGAAAACAAATTGTTCAAAATGCAAAAGTGAATATTTTACACTTCTTCATAACAAGCAACATCTTTTAAAAATTATAATATGGCAAAAGAATGTATGTGAAAATAAGTTTTTTTTTGTTTACGCTCCACTGCTGAACTCTCACCCTTCAAAGTTTAATACACTAATTTTTACTAAATCACTTCAAAATCACTCGGCGAAAAATCACATAAAAATATCAGGTATCATCACGGTCCACCATAATCACTGTTATCACATCACTGTCCTTTGCACGTCACGTCACTAAATCAAGAACTCACCTTAATCTCGGGGTTTGGAACTGTCACTGATCTGATCTGATGATCTTCACACGGTATTGTCGCGTGAAAGTGCTTGTTGCCTGTCTGAGCGTCCGAGTTGCAATGAGTCTGCCGCCTTGAACTTAGCTCTTTATATATGGTGACCTAGTTATGGCTGCTAACTGTGCTAGTTGGTCCGTCTGTGGGTCCGTTCATCCCGTCGCCTCAAGGACGTCGGGACAACGAAGATGATTGGGCGGGCCCTATTGTTTACTTGGTTAATAAACGGGAAGAAAGCTTGGAAAGCTTCTCACAGCCTGCGTTGTTGGTATAAAGCTTAATCGATTCTGAGCGACGCTATTTTTAAATCATAGCACTTGGAAGCCAGATATTTTTCCAAATCCTGCTGAAATTAATTTTTCTGCTGTCTAAAATTATCCCATATTTCACAATGACATTTTATTGAAAAAGTGTTGCCTTTTATTATTAAAACCCTTTGATAATTTCCAAGTTTATTTTAAGAAATTTTAATTTATTCACATAATTGTGTAATTGCATTTTCTAACTTTTGCCATCAATATCGTTCATATTGGTCAATTGACCTATCTTAACCATGTCACTGCCAATAAAAAAATAACTTCAATCGAATAAAATTACAGCAGTTAGACAATTAAGATTAAACACAAGCAAAGTCACATGTAAAACGTGTCTAAAGTTATTAAGTTTAATATTCGCTTGTTACAGGTACTAACATGCGTATGCGCATAACTGCGTCAAGGTAATGAGGGTAACCAATGGATGAAGGTGAGTTGACCGTTAACAGATAACGCCGCTATCTCTGTTTGAGGCGCGTGCACAACTTCACGTAAGAGGTCTATACAATGTGTTAAAAAACCCCTAAAACCGAATGTCACAATTTGATGAACAACTTTTACAGTGGGTCCAAATCATAAATCAGCTGTTTCAATAACGAAAATAACAATGTATAAAAGAGCTTTTTTTTGCGATTTCAGAGTTGGTTCCATAGCAAAAGTTGTTCAGTTTGATGGTCCGTATCTACTATATTCGGCTTTTGGGTTTTTTTGTAACACCTTGTATACAGGGTTGAGTTGAGGGTACTAACTTTAGGTTCGAAGGCGGGTTCCATTGGGCGACATTAATTCGACTAAGTTACTTAGTTATTAGTGAATATAGGTACTATTGCGGTACGTGTGTCCAGCAAAATATGTATATTATACATATCGTGTGTCGAGCCAAAATAATATGGGAAAGAATTGTCCCCTTTCTAATTTTTGTCCACGACTATGCCATCCATCCCTTCTTCCCCGTTGCGACGACCTATGCGGTGGCTTGTAGACTAGTTTTTTGCGATGTCACCATCTTTTGAGGACCCAGGTTCGATTCCCGTCAGGGTAAATTAAGAAAACTTGCCTGTCTTTGTTTCCGACTACCTTAGGACAAGTGCTTTAGCTAATCACTTTGTAATCGTAACAAATGCGTTGATATGATGTCTCATATTTATTGATTATTTGCTAGTTCTACGATTTCATAAATACGCTTTACCTCCTACGTTAATGTATGTAGCAAGCATTCAACAAATAATTTAACTTTTCGCAACGTTTCCACTTTGGGGTGTCATCGTCTCCTACAAACGTCCTTTAACCAGCAGAAATAAAGAAATAAATATAATTTCAAAGTAATTACATTAGTAATTTTAGGTCGCACGCAAATACTCTTGTATAATAAGTGTAGCTTATCTATCAGCTAACAAATAGGATCGCTCCCCTATAGCCTCGCAAAACATTCCAAACATTTCATTTTATAGAACCAATAGTATACCATTAGCTTATGGAAAAAACTGTAATAAAATTAGCTAGTTTATCTCATTACTTGTAATGTTTTGGACATTTCTGCATTGTAAAAGCTTTATAGATATATAGGTGCGATGTAGAGCTTTGAGTAGAGCTCTTGTAACATTTGTAGAATTTGTCTTAGCAGTTTTAAAACTCGTCAGGGGCAAAGGTTAGCACATGTCATAATCCACTTTTTCTGTGAGTCATAGTCGCTCGTAAGAAGTTTTACTAGTTATGGACTAAATTGGGGTGAGTAGTCCGGATTTCTCGGTCAGATCTTAGATAAATTATGACTTATTCACCTCTCAAGCTTACGCGCTCACTAGACATGAAATAAAACACTTAACGGATACAGCGCCCGTGCGCGTTAGACCCCCGTTACCACTTTCATCGTATTTAATACTCAATTTTTCATTTTTATTTTATTTTTATTTTTTATTTATTATAATGGTTTGTCAACAATTGCAACAATTAAACTTACTTTCTAATTACACAAAGGAATAGTGATCCAATTGCACAATCAATTATAGACAAACACAACATGCACTAAATAAAAGCAAATGGTACTTAAAATCTACAAAATATAAAGTAACTATAGGAACACAACCTAACTATAGGAATTAATTATAACTAGAAATAGATATAAATTAAAACTTAAATGATCCAACTACGTGTCCTGGTGCAGGGTTATAAACAGTCTACGATTCTTTGCATAGGGATAAGAAATATCTAAGTCAGAGCTGACCTGATTGTATGTTCTACATTGAACGCTTATTGAACGTACGAGGGGATGTCAAAAAGTTCGCGGAATGGAGGGGTTGGAGGGGCGAAAGGATGATTTTTTTACTTGCACTGGTTGTGTTGTGACACTCATTGAGAGTATATATACAAAGTTTTTTTTTTATTTATTAGTATTTTTATATTTCGGGTCACTATTCACTGAGATACAGATCAATAAAAAAGCGAATCCGGAATGAAAAAAATTATCATGAGGAAAAATTAGGTTTCGCGCTGGCATTACATGCCTTACCAATCGAGGAAAACTCATCCGATTATTTTGGAAGAGATATTTTCTGATTATGGGGACTCTTGACCTGGCAAAAAAATAAAAAAAGACTTTAATCAGAAGAAATCTTCCAGTGATGAAGAGATGAAAGGGCAATACCTCTGCCTAGGGAATCTCGCAGAATTAAGGGTATGGTGGAGAAAGGGTCACTTTTTATACGTAAACTAATTTGTGACACTCATTAGGAGTATAATAACAAAGTTTAATAAAAATCCGGTCATTATTTACTGAGATAAAAATCAATAAACAAACCAACCCGGAGGGAGATTGCAATTCGAGTTTCGCGTTGTCATTAATGCCTTACCAACCGAGGAAAACTTCTCAGATTTTATTAAAAATGTCTTTCGTTGACTCTTGACTTGGTAAAAAAAAATAAAAAAAGAGCTTCGAGAGAAGCAATTCTGAATAATTCGACCAGAAATGCAAAAAAAAAATTTTTCGACAGTATCAATAAATTAATTGATGGATCTAATAAATGTATTAGAGTTAAGGAAGAATACATTGCAAAGGAGAAATATTTTTGATTTTTAATTCTTACTTCATACCTTCCATTCCGCGAACTTTTTGACCTCCCCTCGTAATAATTACAGTTAGTTTTTTAATGCAAAAACATTGCGTCTCTACCATTTTATTTCTTTATGATGTGCCATCTGTTAAAACAAAATGAAAACACAATAGAACGTAAAAGCTACACTATTACGAGGTACTTAATTGAAATGTAATCAAAAGAATTATTAGTTTATAGTGAAAGCACGGGGCTACTAGATTCTCACGACCTTTTAATTGTTCCAACTTAACTGTTTATCAGACTATTTGTCGCATGTGTGTCAACTATAGTCTGTGATCTAAGCAAATTAACCTATAACGCCTAGGCTAGGTAAGTATACTTAAAATTATACGTACTCAGCTATGACTAAGTTATACATTGTTCGCTTTGAATTTGTTCGATCCATACTAAAGACAATATTGTTAGAAGTATCAATCAATCATTAAGTTAAGAAGTTAAACTTAAAAGTGCTGGCACATTCGACTGACATACGTGTTAATGTAACGCCGTATTATTGCCTGACGTGATATATAATATTATAAGTGTGCTTCTAGTTCATAAATTTACTATGAAAACCGATTTCAAGTCGTCGATGTCGGCGTGTTAAGGCCAATTCACGATTTGATGAAAAGATTGATTTTGAACTTTCAATGTGGAGAACTGATGTAAAATTCTACTTCACAAAAATTACTGTAGACTGAAAAAGAAACAAAGAATCACAATAACCGAACAGAATATTGAAAAATGCCATGGTTTCTCTGTAAATAAATCCTGAATAATACCATAAAAATAAACTTCAAATCGTCAAGGATTGCTTTTTTATTGATCTAACACAATAACCGAGTACATTTTTAATAAATGATCCAGTATTTCAGAAATCAATTAAAATGTACTAAATTTCTTCAAATTTTTGGCGAAGCGTCAATTAAATCTAAGCAATATTCAACCTTATTCTAAAGACATAGTGAAAGAGTAAATTTCGGGAACTGCCTCGCCATAACAACGTGTTAAGTAACGACAGACAGCCAGCACCTTAATAATTAAGGGTTCAGAAACGTGCATTAGATAAATAAATCTAGTGACTAGTAATGATAGGAAAAGTCATACACAAATTAACACGTTTTTCTTTTCAGGTAACAGCAAAATGCATATTTTGTGTGTGCATCGACGATCTTACGATTTGTAAGTGCATAATTTATTTTCATAATTTGGGTTCGACCTATTCGTTCTTAATTTTTTTGATACAATTTATCGGTCAATTTTATGTAATTTTACTGTCATTTTTGTTATTATGTTATCAAGTGGTGTTTCTAAAAACGCTTTTTACTTAATGTTTCAGTAATACTTTTTGATTTGTATGTTAATTACTAAGCCAATCTTGTGTTCCTAGTCCTCGTTTAACTTAATATTTTACTAATAAACAGTTGGTTGAGTTATTTATTACATATTTGTTTTATTTCATGAAAATACAAAAAAAAACTTCAGTCAGTTTCACAATAGGAATCACTAGGATTTCTAATTCGGATTGTGTATCGAAACTATTTTTTATAAGATATAGAGAAGACAGGCCAGCCCCCCTAGCCAAAGTAACATTTGCAAATTTTCGTTATCGCTTCGCTTCGAAACATGTATGGGTTTGACGTTTTAAAATTCGATTGTTAACGAAACCTTATGTCAATCTTATACATGTGTCGAAAGCGAAGCGATAACGAAGATTAGCGAATATTACTTTGGCTAGGCCCTCAGGACTATTTACATAAATGAAATGACATGTATTTGAACACAGGTTTTGGAAAGAATTATTTACCGTAAATGTTTCATTACTATCCACGGTTCCTATAATAAATTGCCTATATACCTATCAATTATCAGTAATTTCTGTAGGTTTTCTTCCCTTCCATTCCCTCTTTCCCAAATACGTTTGAGTTAATAAGACTAACTATAGAAAATTGTTGACTATTCGTTCGTTTTGCTACATTATCACTGACGTGGGACTTTCTACTGCAAGTTGCTAAATGATGCGCTATAGCACAGAATACATATGGCTATAGTCTCTGTCGCAGCTTCCTTATTAGCCTGCCAAGTTTATAGTCGGAAAGTGTTTCTTTAAGGAAAACCCAAACTTTTACTTTCACTCAATTCCTTGAAGCGCTGTTTCATCAAAGAATGGAACTTTGATACCGTAACTAGCTGATTATACAAACATACCTTACCATGGCCTCTACGTAAAAATATATCCTTTATTTCCGTTTCGTAAGATTTCTGTTTCATCAAAATTACATTGGCTTATGTTGTGCTGCATACTAGGAATATGTACCTATACATAAATTCTGAGGCCCTGATATCATAATAACTTTCAGTAAAATATACTTAAGAGCTAATTAGATCATCCTAAATATCGGACCCGATATGAAGTCTCTCCTAAATTCAGAGCAGTGTAATTGCATTCAGGAAGCTAGGATCCGATTTAGGATCCTAGTTAGGATAGAAATTGTCTCCGACATAACGGATGCTAAATCGGAAGCACTTAGGACAGTGTAATCGCATTCAGGACGCTCGGCTCCGACACAGTAGTACCACAGCATAAATAGTACAGTCGGTCAACGCCTTTTATGTTGGCGAAAAAAAATCCGCCGCGCCGTTCGTCTAGATAGACAGTTGGCGCAACGACTAAAAGTAAATAAGGGTTGTCACTCTGTGATTTGCTTTTTTTTTGACCTACATCAATATAAAAAACAAAAAAACCTGCCTCTGAAAAGCAAGAAATAATATATAAATCATTAGCTACGCATTATCATTTTTATAATAAAACACGTCTATTAAAGTCGGGTGGGGCTGGAGTACCTACAACTTTCTTTTTTTATTCTAAAAGCCCCACCCGACTTCAATAGACGTGTTTTATTATAACAATGATATGATAATGCTAATGCTAATCTAATGATTTATATATTATTTCTTGCTTTTTAGAGGCAGGTTTTTTGAAGTCGGTTTTTTTGTTTAAACAATTTTTTATTTTTTTTTATTTTTAGTGTAAGTACCTTCTGTATTAAGTAGTGTAGGTATATTATTTAGGTAGTAAAATCGGCTCAGCCAAACGTGAGATAATCGCGGAGAAACATACATACATATATAAACTGAATACCTCCTTTTTTTGAAGTCTGTTAAAAAGACTACACAAAGGTATCCCTTTCCCAACAAAAACAATCAGCTAATTCGGTTCATAAATCACAAATAACAAAGTCGTCAAGGTAGTTGATGTAAAGTCATAGTATTTTCGGGATTACTTGAAAACTACTGAACCGATTTGAAAAAAAATAAATATGACCATCTTGCAAGAAAACTCAATCGAACAAAAAAAGAATCATCAAAATCAGTCCATAAATGTCGAAGATACGCGCGAATAACGATAAAAAAAAAGTATACAATCGAATTGAGAACATCCTCCTTTTGATGAAGTCGGTTAAAAACTAGTTCAGATTAGCGTTGAAAATGACACGTACCTACCTAGCTACCTACATATACCTCCTATTTACCTAGCTATGTATTTTTACGGCTATAAGAACATTCGTTGAACAACTGTATGATCGTAAAGCTGTGATATCGGATCCGACATTCAGGACGGTCTAATTGGCGACTGAATTTCCCGTCCTAAATCGGACACTAAATTTCGGATCCGACATTCAGGATGGTGTAATAAGCGCTTCACTAACATACTACCTACTAAATATATAGCCCATTAAGGGTATTAAAGAGTTGGGTAAAGATTATTTTTACCAAATAGGACTAGAAAAAAACGGTCAAAGTTTTCTAAGGAGCGATGTTCATTGAACGTTATGCTGAAACAAGTAGGTATCTATTATTAATTATTCTGGGTTCGATTCCCGCCTGAAAATGATCTGGTGACAAGTCGTTTTTTTTACTTTGTTGTTGTTAAATAAGCGACGGTAATAATAATGACATAGTATTAGAAATATTTTTAATAATGTAGAAAGTATCTAAAGCATGTCCCGTGGGGCTGGTAGGCGGTATCAGTATCAGTGACCTGCGCGTGAGTATGACTCACTTCACTTTCTTATTTTGGGTAATTCCATATCGTTTCGTTTGCGATCTTTAGTCAGTAAATATCAATTGACTAAGCTGGCCGGAAATAGGTATGCAATTTACAGAGAGTCGAAATCCCTCTAGTTGGTGTGCCATTATATCGTTATTAATAGATCCGGCCTGGCAGCTTTTCAGTGGTTGGGCAACAAAGGGGCTGAAAAAACCTATTGAAGGTGTAAAATTTACAGAGCTCTGGATTTTGGGAGATAATTTGGGATCTGTATTAGGTAGGCATCAGATATTTTTGAAAAACATTGCTTCATGGCCTTAATCAATACGTAGGTAACATTTAGTCCACGGTCTCATTTTGGGTGGAAACCAGCGATGTTGGGCGGCAATCCGATATTTGTCAATTTGCATGTGCCGGCCGGAGTAACTGTACCGTCGGAATGCGAGAGCTCACCTACTTTGCTGACTCTACAGATGATCGTGAACGACAGTATGGTATCTTGGAAGATGTGATTGGAACTATGTTTTTTTATCTACGGATAAAAAAATACAACGTGTTACATGGTAGATAGGGACCATCAAACTGAACAACTTTTACTATGGGACCAACTCTGAAATCGCGAATAAAAAAAAATCGGCTGTTTCATACAAAAATTAATAACGAAAATATCAAAATGTATGAAATGCTTAGCTGATTATTTTTCGCGATTTTAGAGTTGGTCCCAAAGTAAAATAATGTCACTAGTGACTCGGTAGCTCAGCGGTCAGAGCATTGGACCGGATATCCAAAGGTCGCGGGTTCGATTCCCGTCTGAGTATTGATCTGGTGCGAGTCGTATTTTTTCTAGTATATAATTAGTATTGTTTAGTTTGATAAGAATAAGAATAATAAATATTTATTCTGCAAGTAACATGGTACACATACATAAAGGTCCCTATATCTATCATATTCGGCATTATTGTAACACGTTGTATATAATGTAGTTCCAACTACCTTGCAGCAGAGATCCGATAGAAAATCTTCTTTTCCGTAAAATAAGAAATATTTCAATTTGTAGAAGGGAGTATACATTGAATATGATTGGAATTTTTTCTCCTATCATTATAGAAAATGCACGTCTTTCTCTAGAATTTTATTATTAACTTTTGTCACCTTTAATCCTCAGTTTAACCATAGTATCGTACTGCGCTTGTAAAATGTAAGGTCTGGGTCATTTTCCACTGCTAATTCTTATTATTATCTTCACTATGCAGCCGACGGTGTACAAGAACTAGAATCAGATGCGATAATAACTGATTGAAGTACCCGCTAAACAGGTTAGACCTACATTGGCGGCCATTTGTAAATTCGTTGATTTTAATAATGAGTGTATTTTTCAACTTTCCTTTACCTAGATTTGAAGCCAGGTAATATTGCAGATGTTCTTTCTACAGATTCTTTTATAAATTATATCTAAGTATAGGTATATTATATTATATTAGCTTTGATAGTTATATTATATTAAATAAGTTTTTGTTTGGTAGCCTCTTAGAGTAATACGGGCTTCCGTAAGCCGCGTTGCTCTAAAGTCTACGGGTAGCTCCGTACGTATATTGAAAGACAAAAGTTAATTTGTCACAAACGGAAAATTAATACAGGGAAACTTCTACTAGGCACAACGCCCTAAAGTCAACTAATGATTCAGTATTTAATTTAAGGAGTAAACAAGATAAGAAGCAAACTAAAAAAAGTCAACAGAATATCTCAAAATTACATTAATTTGTGTCTATTCTTAATTTGACAGCGAAAGTATTCGCATTTTGATTCTTTGTATGACTTCTATTAAAATAGGTGGTACGTATTACCAGCTAAGACCGCCTTTTGAAGACTCTTGATTGGTTCTGCCTATTCAACAGGCGTAAAGGCACGTCGGCTTAAAAGGCTGGCATTAGTCGCGTGAATGGTATCATTACAATATCGTCGTCATAACCGGAACTTATAAACGGAACTAAGAAATTGGGACGCTGCACTGTGACCTGCTACCACTTGGTAGACCGCAATGCTGGTAATCATTGTGATGTTGGTAGAGTGAGGTACCTAGATATGAGAGAACTATTTAATGAAGCTCAATTTGGACACAGCAGGAATCTGGTGTCTTGCCTGCATACTGCATATCTACCTGAGTAGGTATATATAGCTTTTTCGTAAAAGATCTCTGTAGGTAAGAAGAACATAATAAATTTTCGGGATTGTAAAGAAAAAAGATAAGTATAACAACATTTTTAAAATTCGTAAAGTCCATAAGTTTTAATTTATTAGTCATAAGGATTTTAATTTAAGATTTCAAACTTAGGTAACCAAATGAGATTTAAAAGACAGGATGTAATTTAATGGGTGAAGTCGATGAAGTGATTAGTCTAAAGCTAGAAGTGCAGGAGATAACCGATTAGAAAGTCCAATAATTATCATTACCTACTGTCAGTTCAGTACATGCTGGTGCATAGTGATTCGATAATAAAGAACATGATTTTTAATTTTGAGATTTTTGCATTCACAATGCTATTTTTACACAATACTAGATAATATACTAGAAAAAATACGACTCGCACCAGATCAATAATCAGACGGGAATCGAACCCGCGACCTTTGGATATCCGGTCCAATGCTCTGACCGCTGAGCTACCGAGTCACTAGTACTCGGTACTCACTAGTACTCTCTCACTAGTACTAGTACTCGGTTAGTGACTCGGTAGCTCAGCGGTCAGAGCATTGGACCGGATATCCAAAGGTCGCGGGTTCGATTCCCGTCTGATTATTGATCTGGTGCGAGTCGTATTTTTTCTAGTATATTATTTAGTATTGTGTAAAGAACATGATGCTTCGGTGGATCATCTTCACCTTCAGCTGCCATGTGTTTTACAACGTGTTACAAAAAAATATCAGCTGTTTCATACATTTTGATATTTTCGTTGTTAATTTTTGTATGAAACAGCAGATTTTTTTTCGCAATTTCAGAGTTGGTCCCATAGTAAAAGTTGCTCAGTTTGATGGTCCCTATCTACCATTTCGGCATTACGGGTCTTTTTGGAACAGGTTTTATAAGGTAAGGCATAAAGAGAAATAAATGATACTTATTGAAAAATATTAAATTAAAATATTAAATAAATATTAATTATTATTACTTAGGTCTTCAGATTTTCTTCTTTTCTTCATTGCAACTTTTAAACAAATAAAATTAAATAATAATAAAATAAATCTTTATTTGTTCTCTCATACAATACAGATCTATAAATACAGTAGGTATGTGTCTTTATGTTTTCAAGCTTTGATAATCTCGAGGCCTGCATGGCTTTATGTTATTACTGGCTGAGCTTTTGTTTCATAGTACCTTCCTAATGTCTTTTTCATATTTAAAGGTACCAACTTACTGCTGGACTGCTTCGATTGCGTAATGCGGGGTCATTAACCGATCTTAATTCGCGCAAGCAAATCGGCGACGTGTGTTTTATAATTGATTGCGCAAGCGCCGCCGAGACTGCGTGGAGTCGAAAGCAGACCTCACGGATGCAGACCCTGAATCATGCGTGGAACTGGGTTTTTATAGGATTTACTTTAAGGCCAGTATATTCCAAATTATCGATTTGGTCTATGTTTGATTCAACGATAAACAATCAAATATTCTTTATTTTGAGCAGATAAAAATATATGTTAAAGTTTCATTAACGATCTTGATAATTTTACGGTTAAAAATACGATATTCGTATCTTCACTCAAATAAAAAAATATGCAAAGACAAAGAAAAATACTAAATAATATACTAGAAAAAATACGACTCGCACCAGATCAATACTCAGACGGGAATCGAACCCGCGACCTTTGGATATCCGGTCCAATGGACCGGATCTGGTGCGAGTCGTATTTTTTCTAGTATATTATTTAGTATTGTATAAAAATAGCATTGTGAATGCAAAAATCTCAAATTTAAAAACAAAGAAAAATTTCATTAATTTTATATTTTTTTGATAATAGGTACTTAAAGTTTATCAATCCCTTAGTCACGAAAAATATATAGAAAAATAGGTAAGTAATGACTACTTTTCAAAAAGTTCAAGTTTTCAAAAACATTGAAAAAATGGAAAAAATTAGCTACTTAATTGAAGATCGGTGACCATAGCTTTGACTTTAATTAGGTACTTTGGTTCTTGAATATTGTTTGATAGATTCTCTTATCAAAGACTAAGACTTTAAAAGTTTAGAGGTCACTAAAATGTAGATAGTAATATCCAAACATTTTCACAGTGCATAGGAACTTTTTTGTGCACATTAAACTAGAGAAGGTACCTAGGGTTATATTTTTTTATAGAGTTAAGAAACTAGGAAAATTTAACGTCATAACTTTTAATGTTTAAAAGTAGATGAACACGCTTAAGTACAGTCAGCAACGAAAGTATCTTAACACTAGTGAATTCACGGCATTTATTTTGACAGATGTCTCACAGTTTGAAACATTACACAAAAAAGTTAATAAGCACAGTATACTAATCTGTTCAGTCTGTAGGACTTTCGTTGCTGACCGTACTATTAAAAAAATGTGCTATATTACTTATTTAGGTAGGTATTGCCAGTTATTGCGTTCATATTTAAGAAGTTTGGCAACGTAGAAGTCCAATGTGTTCAGATACTTCTGTGGTCGACTGTACTATAGTTGTCGGTGGGAGAAAGTGATGCGGTCGATGACCCCGCCTCTCCTGCGCAGCCTTGGACTCCCACTGCATCAGTCATCATTACGATCTAACGCGAGATAAAAATATCACTAATCCATTGCTTGAACTTACGTGCGATAAATAATCTTGTGTGAAGCGGCGCCGGCGTTGAACTCATATTTTTCGGACATTAACGGCCTTACCACAAAACACTGTTTAACAAGTATTTAGCTAAAACACTGTTTAAGTGTGATGCTGTCTCTTTCAAATAATATTGTCAAAAAAGTGACAGCATCACATTTAAACAGTGTTTTAGCTAAATACTTGTTAAACAGTGTTTTGTTACCACAAAAAAATAAATAAAATATTATGGCCTTACCAGGCCATAATATTTTATTTAGGTAGTTATTGTACTTATTCTTAGCTAGTAAGCTAAAAAAGACAGATTCTGCTTTAATTTTTTTTTTATTTTAATTACCTACCTATTATGATTTAGATACATATTAATTATGATTAGAATATCTTCCTTTTAGTGGCGAAGGGCAAAGATAGCGAAGGGTCCGTGCAAGCCGATTCCCATCAGCTTACCTTTTAGAAATCCCACCCCACCCACCGATCCAGATCGTAACATTTTTGTAGAACGTTGTTACCTTTGATAATGATATGGATGGATACCATAAGTAAATATCACTAAGTAGGTACTTACTGATTTTTCAAAGTCAAAGTCATATAAGCTTTATTCAAATAAACTTAATTATTAAGTACTTTTGAATCGTCTATATTTTCCTTCCACCCGTTCCAGACTTTTTTAGCTGACAAGAAGAACGGGCGCAATAATTATTTATGCATAGGCGCATTAATTATGGAGTTATGAAAAAAAACAATTTAGGTCTAAGTACGGTCAACGGCACGCTGGGCTTCCACCACAGCGTATTGATATTAAATAAATTTTACACTTAAATGCAAAGCTATTAAGGTTAAAAATAAATTACAGTTTTTGACAGTTTTGTATAACCTCATGTGCTGCTGACTGTACATAACGACGTGAGCATTTTCATGTTCGTTCATTCTTACTTGACGTCCACACAATAATCTGGTTAATAAGTAAAACTATCGCCAACAACTATTCAAAGTCTTATTGCTCACACGAACCATTGCAAATCCATTGCGACAGTGAATCATGTTCTATACAAAAGACTTCAACGCATCACGACCTTTATTTATTTATACTTGGGCATCGCGAGCATCAGCAATGCGTCTTAATTCCTACATTATTGTTTGCATAATAGTAGAAAGCTGTGTGCAATATTCAAAAAGTGCTAGTAAGAGACACTATGATTTGATATTAGAATGTAGCGCAATACATTTTGCCAACATGGCTATAATTTTTCTTATATCTTTTTTAATAATTGTTAATTAAATCTACTATTTCAGTTTGTAAGAAATGATAAACGAAAGAGGATTACGTAAGTATCTATCTACCAGGGGTTTACTTTTCGATCAAATTCTGCTGAAAGATTTTGAGAAACTTTTCCGAAAGCTTGTTTACAGAAGTAATTAGGTATTATTTCATTCTTTGATTTTCTTTAACTGTATTTAGGTAATTTGGCGATAATGTTTAGTTTACAAAATATACCTACTTAAAGGTCATTTAATACCTACACTACGGTAAATGACGTTTGTTTTGCAGATAGGTATGTCTAAGTAGATATATACTCAAACGTATCAAAACAAAAAAATATTATAAATAGACCTACTTTGTCATTGACAATATTTTTAGTAACTGTAATAGAGTTAATATTTTACCTAAACATGTTATTTTATATGGTAAATAGAAAGTTGCAAGTGGGTCAGTAGTTGATTCGCAGCGTGGTGTCTGGCGCGGCGGTCGCGGGTTCAAACGAGCGATAAAATCAAACGCTAAATAGCTAAGTAGATGCAAGACGCTGTCTCTTCATAACATTATTAGCTATTTGAATAATTTAGACCTAGGCAGGTACCAACTACGTATTATCCTTAAGCACAAATACATATAGCCATAACTCGTACCTATAATATTATTCGCTACAAGTGACGAACGCTAAGAATTAAACGCTAAATAGTCGCAAGACGATCGTCTCTTCTCTATTCATAACAATACTTAATTTAATGAAGAGAGTTTGTACTTATTATCAAGAAGATCTGATAATTTCTTGGGATGGTGTTATTTAAGCATTAGCATCTTTGTTCCGCTACAAGTACCTAAGTAGGTAATGCAGACAATTATATAAGCTCAAATGCAATTTGTAAGATAAGCTGTAACTCTTTTCACACGATATCGCCAAAACTCAGTGGACAATTCGGTAAAAACGAAACACGAATTTGAACTATTCTATAGGGCAATCAAATTCTCTCAGGGATTTTTCTATTTTTTCGAAATGAAATTTTCATCTCTGCAGCACGAAAAGGGCGCTTTTGGTGCGCGAAAATTTGCAGCAAAAAAGATTTTTGCAATTTTATTTTATGTCTCTCGTTTTTAAATAACTCACTGTGCTCAGTAAATTATATTATAGTCACTCGCTATACGGTCATGATTCAATTCTAGACTTCTCCGCTATTAGTTCGTGATTTAAAGTGAGCACTCGCAGCAAAATATAACATTGCTCACTTGTTGAACATAAAACTAGTTATTCCTATAGAGAATTACTCTATCGAGTACTTATTATAAGCGCGTTATTTTCTCGATAGATGTTCGTGCTATTAGGGGTACAGAATTTGTCAGAAAGCTCAGCCAACCACCTTGTTATCAAAATGTCAATGACCGATGCAAATAGTGTCGTAACGCTGACGTAACAATTAGATAATGGCGCAGATGGTTGCGCAAGCGCAGCGGCGGACATCGGTGTCCATTGCTTGGCGAGCCTCAACATCATCATGCATCTTATTAAGGTTTTTTTTAACAATTAAAATGTTAAACATCGCTAATTTTTTGAATTTAAATATGTACCTACTTCCTATTTCCTTTTAGGGTTCCGCATCCAAAGAGTAAAAAGCGGGACCCATTACTAAGACTCCGCTGTCTGTCTGTCGCTCTGTCACCAGGCTGTATCTCATGAACCGCGATTGATTGAAACTGTCACAGATGATGTACTTATTTCTGTTGCCGCTATAACAACAAATACTAAAAACAGAATAAAATAAATATTTAGGGGGCTCCCATACAACAAACGTGATTTTTTACAGAACCCTTCGTGCGCGAGTCCGACTCGCACTTGGCCGGATTATAAAGTTTTTATGACACTTATAAAATGGACAAACCCTACCTTGTGGGTACTAACATTGTATTCTGTGGTTAAACTTTTCTCTGATTCGGCCTCTTTCATTAATAAATAAAGATAAGGCTTTAGGGGCGCGGTGGTAGTGAAACTAGCGCCGCCACTACATTTATATGAGCTAATTAGATCATCCTAAATATCGGACCCGATATGAAGTCTCTCCTAAATTCAGAGCAGTGTAATTGCATTCAGGAAGCTAGGATCCGATTTAGGATCCCAGTTAGGATAGAAATTGTCTCCGACATAACGGATGCTAAATCGGAAGCACTTAGGACAGTGTAATCGCATTCAGGACGCTCGGCTCCGACACAGTAGTACCACAGCATAAATAGTACAGTCAGTCAACGCCTTTTATGTTGGCGAAAAAAAATCCGCCGCGCCGTTCGTCTAGATAGACAGTTGGCGCAACGACTAAAAGTAAATAAGGGTTGTCACTCTGTGATTTGCTTTTTTTTTTGACCTACATCAATATAAAAAACAAAAAAACCTGCCTCTGAAAAGCAAGAAATAATATATAAATCATTAGCTACGCATTATCATTTTTATAATAAAACACGTCTATTAAAGTCGGGTGGGGCTGGAGAACCTACAACTTTCTTTTTTATTCTAAAAGCCCCACCCGACTTCAATAGACGTGTTTTATTATAACAATGATATTATTATGATAATGCTAATGCTAATCTAATGATTTATATATTATTTCTTGCTTTTTAGAGGCAGGTTTTTTGAAGTCGGTTTTTTTGTTTTTTAAACAATTTTTTATTTTTTTATTTTTAGTATAAGTACCTTCTGTATTAGGTAGTGTAGGTATATTATTTAGGTAGTAAAATCGGTTCAGCCAAACGTGATCACAACATAATCGCGGAGAAACGTACATACATATACAAACTGAATACCTCCTTTTTTTGAAGTCTGTTAAAAAGACTACACAAAGGTATCCCTCTCCCAACAAAAACAATCATCTAATTCGGTTCATAAATAACAAAGTCGTCAAGGTAGTTGATGTAAAGTCATAGTATTTTCGGGATTACTTGAAAACTACTGACCCGATTTAAAAAAATAAATAAATGGAACCATCTCGCAAGAAAACTCAATCGAACAACAAAATAATCATCAAAATCGGTCCATAAATATCGAAGATACGCGCGAATAACGATAAAAAAAAAGTATACAATCGAATTAAGAACCACCTCCTTTTGATGAAGTCGGTCAACAACTAGTTCAGATTAGCGTTGAAAATGACACGTACCTACCTAGCTACCTACATATACCTCCTATTTACCTAGCTATGTATTTTTACAGCTACAAGAACATTCGTTTAACAACTATATGATCGTAAAGCTGTGATATCTGCAGGCTTACGCAACAGCACCATCGCGATCGTTTCGTGATCGTCAATTTGACATTACAACGTTAACGACGACCACGGCTTTACAATACATGAGTGTCGTTATTTCTTTATTTCTATCGTTATTTCACATGCTAGTGCCCGTGTGCGTGGTTCTAAAAAATATCATAGTTTCGTTTATGGTTCATATAGGGTAACCACGTAAGTGGCACTCAGAGTACCTATATTTGTTAGTCTTTGAAAATAGGTCCTCGGCTATTTTTCTTTTCGAATAATTTGCATAAAGATCAAAAATGTTCTCCTCTTTGTGTTCAATATTTATTTCTCACTAAGTATATCGCAATACCTATAAAGTGTTTTTGAGCTAACAAATTACGAAATACTCTATATAATCTGAAAAAATAAGTGTTATAGGTATATAAGTCGTTTTACACATTTTAATTAAAATGTGTAGGAAAACTTTCCATTCGATACTTCTTATAAAAAATTAATACTCGCTTAAAATTTAAAGTATCGTATTTTTCATAGTCACCCTATATTTTTGACTTACAAGATTACTCTAACTCTATGGTTATGACATAGCCAAGACAAAACACACCATTCACGCAACGACATAAAGAGCTACAACCAAATGGATTGTCGTAAACTTTAATTTTTAAGCCGAAACAATGCAAATATTGTTTTAAATCAAAGGAACCATATAACATTAAATATAGAGACATTCATAAGATTCTGAAAAATGTCGTAGCGTGTATGTCTACTTAAATCTTCGTGGCCTCCTCCGTCATAGACAACATGTGGGAGTGGTCAGTCGCAAGTGCTTACGCAAATGCACAATTTTGACAACGATTTCGTAAAAGATCACGAATTCCACAGATTATAAATACCACTATTCAAAACCTTGTAGTTATCGTCAAAATGTGACCCTTATTGCGTATTTTTCCCTCAATGTATGGTATTCATTCATGACTTGGGGGTTTTTATTAATTAATTAGGGAATTTTGCAGTTCATTTCGTACTTTTCCCTTAAGGTGGCTACCCCACCGAAAATGGCGCCCTCAGAAGTTTTTATTTATTAAGTTATTAGTAGAAAAAGATTTAAATAATGTTTAACGTGGAAGCTTTAGGACCCATGTTCTAGTATTTTTAGAAGGTATCACTACATTCCCTCATAGTCTTTCGCGAAGTAGATAGCAGATATTTAAAAAACGGCCACTTTTAGCAGTTTAAGCAGTTAATCATACCCTCTAAAATTACTAGACTGTGGGCCCGAAAAATTCCACGTAAAACATTATTAAAATCGTGTATTAGAATTATAATATGAAATAAAATTCACCACGGCGGCGCCACTTTCGCTCAGGGTGCCACCTTAATGTATGGTATTCATTAATAACTTGGGGGTTTTAATAGGGAATTTTGAATTTTGACAAACAGGAATTATCAACATTATGGGTACCTACATAATAGATACCTAGAGAACTTTATTACCTCTATAATAGCACAGATAATATTATAATACTAATAATAGGCATATTTTGTCACCGTTCGCCCTTTTACCAATAATCGCATATTGCAGAAAGGACCTTAGTGCATTTAAATTTACTTTAGGGAATTAAGTAAAAACTTTTTAATTTTATAATAACAAATTTTGATGGACTGTATTAACACACACTGTACCTATGTATTATGATTCAGTTCGGCTATGGTTATGGTACGTTCCGTTTAACAAAGTTTGTTTTTATATTTTGTTATAAAAACAAACTTTGTTGTTTTTTAACCGACTTCCAAAAAAGGAGGAGGTTCTATGAAGACGGCTGGACCGATTGAAATGCTTCAAACGTTATTACATTAGGTACACTCCCAAGTTGGTCCCATTTTTTGAAATTTGGAAATCGGTTCAGTACTTTTCAAGTAATTTTGAAAAAAGCACGAAAATAGTAATGATTTTGTGTGAATTACCTCGATGATTGGTCGTATTACTTCTTTGTTTATGAACTGAATAAAATAATTATTTTTTTGTTGGAAGAGGGATATTTTAAGTGTAGTTTTTTAACCGACTTAAAAAATCAAAATCAAAATCAAAAAATCATTTATTCAGTCTAGGCTGTTACAAGCACTTGTGAATGTCAAAGAAGCTACGCCATCGGTTCGCAAACCCTGAGCGGGAGACCTTGTAACGAGAAGAACCGGCAAGAAACTCGTCAAGGGCTGCTTTTTTCTCCCTCTATATTTCATACAGAGTCGTCAACATTGAAAAATGAGCTCCACATTTAAAGTGAGGTCATTTTCCATCACAATAATTAACAAAAGTTTGTACACAATGGGTAGGTAAGTTGAAATTAAATACCTACTACATATCGGATAGGTAATTGTTAGAGTAAATAACTTTCAACTAGTTGAGAAATCAGTAATCACTATGTCTGCTACTCGAAAGTGCACCTAAGTAGGCAAAATTTACCAAAAAATACTTGAGACAAGACATAAAAAATAACAATAAAAAACGCAATTCTTACAATTCAATATGCGTTAAGATAGGTACTCAGAAGCAGACCCATTCCCACTGGCAGCACCCGTTCACGAGCATGACGCGTGGACCAGCCATCGCTTCGCTCAACCATATTTGAGGGAACGTAACGACCCGCCCCACACGACACCACCGCAGAAATGATTAAAGAGAGCATGACATACTTAGGCTACCCATCCTAAGGCACTGAATTGAAAACTAATATCCAAAAGCTTTTCATAGGCCTTTACTTACAAAAACTACTAACTATAGAAAGCAAAATGATTGCAATAAAAAAAAAAAAAGAGAAATCAAAACAAGGTTTACTTGCCTATTAGTTTTATGTTTTGAGTAAGAAGTGCCATACATATTGATAACATCAAACAGAGAAGAAAAAAAAAATATAAATATACGACGCCCTTATTGAAAATTAAAAAAGGAGGTTCTCAGTTTGACCCGTATTTAAGTATGTTTCTCCGCGATTATCTTACGTTTGGCTGAGCCGATTTTTCTACATATATAATATACCCTACCTACAAGATACCTACACTAAAAATAAAAAATTGTTTAAAAAAAACAAAAAACCGACTTCAAAAAACCTACCTATAAAAACCAAGAACTAATATTCGTAATAATAAAAATAGGTCTATTGAAGTCGGGTGGGGCTTTTAGAATAAAAAAAAGGAATTTGTACTCCAGCCCCACCCGACTTCAATAGACGTATTTTTATTATTACGAATATTATTTCTTGGTTTTTATAGGTAGGTTTTTTGAAGTCGGTTTTTTGTTTTTATAACATTAAGTTGACTTATGCCCTTTCTGCAATATGCGATTCTTATTTTAACATTTTAGTGTTCAGAATATCTCAAGCTCTCCTGTAAAATATGTCTGGAATAAGATACAAGTAGGTATCTAAGATAATTTGGTTTAGGGCAGCCGAGCTGTCATACCTTTTTTATTTTTGAATTAGAGATTTAGGATTCTCAATCTTTTTATACAATACTAAATAACATACCTAAGTACTATCCCAGCAAATTATACCACACAGATTTGTAATAAAACGTTTTATTCATGTAATACAAAATTAATCGATATAAACTACTTTCTTTCAAAAAAATTCACAATGTACCTCTTCAATGCCTTGTATTGTACTTATACAAGATTTTTGGTATACATTTTACAAGAGTTTCTTCTTCGGCGCTATTAAACTCACTTTTTCGTAGGATTATGCGATTTAATTGATAAATTATACGTAGGTATGCCGCTTTGGAGCATAAATCTTTTGTATCTATATTAATTGATACTTTTGTATTAATAAATTGTTTTTTCCTGTCTCTGCATTTGTAAGCGCTTTAATCACAAATCATTCTCATAAATTTTCGAGCTGAAACAACAAACATATAATTAAAACTTTACTTAAATAATAATTTTCAAAACTTGTTTGAAGCTGACATTTGCACCTGGTTGACACCAAATTGTCACTTTTGCGATGCAAAGACAAAAAGTCTATGTGGTCGTTCGTCGTTATCTTTACTTTGCGAATGTGCCTTTGCGTACCAATTTGACAGGCGGTGTCATTTATTCATAGTGAAATAAAAATTCGCGGTATAAGTTCTTAGTTGCTAGATAGAGCAACGAAAAATGCCGATAGAAAGCTTGACTCGCTGACTATATCTTACACTGTTTTACGATCACGATCACGACGGTCGTCAAATTGTGCTGTTGCGTAAGCCTACTGATCCGACATTCAGGACGGTCTAATTGGCGACTGAATTTCTCGTCCTAAATCGGACACTGAATTCCGGGTCCGACATTCAGGATGGTGTAATAAGCGCTCGTAAACCTAGTCAATATTTAAAAAAGCTCATGTAATAATCTCTTAAATTGTCTTTAATATTTTTTGAATAACTCTTCAACATTTTTAATAAATTCTATAAGTTTTAAAATCCATAATTGCCAAAAGTGGCCACTTAGAGCTAAAATGGATTTTAAAACTTACAGAAAAAATTAAAACTGTTGAAGAGTTACCTATTCAAAAAATATTAGAGACAATTTAAGAAATTATTACATGAGCTTTTTTAAATATTGACTTGGTTTACGAGTAATAAAAATAAATGTAGTGGCGGCGCTAGTTTCACTACCTACAGTGCCTTAACGAGGTTACAACAAGAATAAAAAAGTTAACTCGGCCATCTCTCTTCAGCTTCAAGTTTTAAACAAAATTATAAAAAAATATCACAACATGACCTATAAGAATATTTTATTTATAGCGTTAAATCAAGTTTTTTTGTAAGTAATCTTTTTAAACCAAATAAATATTATATTTCCTTTCATTATAACTCTTCATTTCAACTCAGGTACAGCTCGGATATGCATTGCCCATAACTCGTAGTACTTTTAAGGCGCATTTATCATCGTGTAATGCTATCAGGCGCAAGATTTACACGGGACGGGGATGCGCGCGCGCAGTGAGGGGGTCCCGCTGGGAAAGCTTGGAGTTCGATAACTTGGGGTCAAGTAAAAGTGTTAAGATACGTTAACAAATAGTAATTGGAAATGTTGGAAATTAAAAAGTTGATAAATAGTGAAGATGACTTGCATTGAGGTCTTGTTTGTCTTTATCTTTAAACGTTAAATACTGTATTTGAGCGCTAAGTATAAGCCCTTAGAAAAGCTGCTGAATAAACAAAGAACTTCCTAGGAAAATGCGAAGCTTTTGTGACCGCAAACATTAACTGCAACCGGTGTTGATTCTAAGTATTTTATTACATCGAAGTATGACTAAACTAGCATAAATTGTGTGCGGTTTAAAGTTAAATGATACTTATAATTTTCATTGCTGCTCATTGGTTTGATAAAAAAGGTTAGTAGGTGTTATGGAAATGTTCCACGATAACTATTTTTGATCCAAATAAATTGAGAAATCATATGTTTTTTAGCCACAAAAGTTTTCTTTAGTAATACCTACCTACTAGGCGTTTTCACACAAAAGAGCCGCCGCTTACATACTTTGTGGCGTTCAATAGATGTTATTAGGTATAAGTCATAACAATGCGATATCTGTCGTCAGTGGGTGTCTATATAAAAGTGAAAGTGCACCGACGAAATCGAAACAATGTCAATTCTCTGCGTCAGTGAAAGATACGTAAACAAATAAAACACAAATACATTTAACTTTCGATTTCAAGTCAATTGAACTAAATACTCGTAATTATTGTTTTGATAGTAAACTAAAATATTAAATAGGATTTTAATATCTATGTTAAACTTACAACATCTCGACTTATTAGCATCCCGAATTTGTTACCAAAACTTAAATAAGTATCACAAATAATAACCTACGTTAATAAAAAATAAAAAAATACTAGCTAGGTATGCTATTTTTGCCTTCTCTTTATTTTTCGTACTTTGCTTAAAAAGTTGTTTGACTAAATTCGCTTATAGGTACACACGTGCATACGCTGGCATACTATTATATATGTGACGCTGGGACCACACTTATTTTCCTGCATGAAAAAAAATGTACCTACATTTAGGGCTCATCGATCAGTGGAAAAACGTAAGCGTAGCCCCATTACAGTGATTAGCTAAGATTATTTTACCTTCTCATAAACTAAGTTAAAAGATTGATGGAGCGATGCACCAGTTCGTCGTCAAAACTACAATTACCCGCGGTTACAACTAATTAACTTTCTTCCAGGTAACTGGGTCAAAATCTGACCGACGGGCTCCCACGGTTGTCGTCTAGCTCAATTTCATTCAAATAGCCAGCAATTTTGTTGGCAATTTGTTCATATTATATTCAATTTGATCTTGCTCACATGGTACTACACAATTAACGTAAATTGAAAAAATGTGGGATTAGATTATTATTAGCTAAGTATACCTATAGTTACTATCTGAGTAAGCATTTATAGTACTTAGTATAAAATAAAACAAATTGAATTGAGATGGATTAAGAGACCGTGTATTTGAATCGATAAGAAAATAATGCAAAAAGCAACGTTTTCTGTAAGTTTTGATTAAACAGGCGGGCATCGAACTTAGAATACAAGACTACTAAAGTAAATGAAGTCGATAATAAATAACCAAGTACCTATAATTTTTAAATTTGAGATTTTTTCCATTCACAATGCTATTTTTATATTATTTAGTATCAAGTACCTATACTTAAGTATATTCATCGTTATTAAATTCGATACGAACGACGCGAACGAGACGCGACGGACGGTCAAACTTATAGCGTATTTCAGCCATTGATATATCAAAACAAAGTTTAGATGCGTTACCCGCACTCCACAATGGCAAGACGAAAGTAAGGTAATTGCCCGACTTTCAATTAGTCAGACACAGGCTCGTGACACGTAAACACACATCACTCTCGTCAGACAGACACTAAAAAACCGTGACATTCTGATCAAAAATGCCTTCCTGCGTCTATAAACGATGTGCAAATTATACAGCAACAGTCAGAGATCGGAAAAATGTTTTATTTCACATGTAAGTACTGTATTTTACCGTAAAATGTATTTTCGTATTTTGTATTACTCTAATCGGCCATTTTTTTACAAAGAGCGAGACGCGCCAATGAGCATGCAGCGTGTCAGACGAAACTTATGATGTCTGTTTATCTCTTTCTAACGACAGGGATTCCGTATGGTGGCGTTCATTTTTGTCCCACTATTGATGTAATATGTCAATGTGTGTATCTGCAGTATCTGTCGCTGTTTTAAATTGCATGATGTTGGCGCATAACGCATCTAAACTTTGTTTTGATATATCAATGATTTCAGCTGATATAAAACACAGTTGAGTTGATAACCGTGAACATTGTTTCATATAAAAAAGTATAAATGAAACAAGTAGGTATTCGTTTAGAACAAAAATACCGTCAAAGTGGGATGGTCATCATTATCGAAGTGGAACAAGGTGCTCAAACATAAACAATTCCTACACCTGCCATTTGTTCTGCGATAATTTTTATTGTTTCGTTAAAAATTCGCACGTAAACAAGTTTTATCTAAAGGTCGGAGCCTTGAGTTATTATTGATTTAGGTATTAACTTGAAAACATTGTAGATAATTTATAATACATATACATACGTATAGATAAGAGTACTTTACGAACTTCAGATGAAATGTAAAACAATTCATCTGCCCCTTGGAGCTTTTCCCCCGGGGTGGGGGAATAAAGGACTTGTATTACCTACTTTTATGATAAGTTTCTTAATGTTCTGATGAAAGGAAAAATGTTGCGCTTTCGTTGTTGAAGCTAAGCTTCTTCCCAGAGACTCCTTATTATTATAAGTAATTGTTCAATGCAGTTAGGTATTCTAATGCAAATCTTATCGTTGTCTGTTGTGAAGAAAGTGGGTTATTTATTCTGTATAGTATTGGTCTATCGAACTATAGCAAACACGAAGGTTCCACCCTCTCATCAAGGCGTGTGCACTATTGTTATCATAAAATGATCCGGTCTGTTTGACATGAGCGGTCTTCACTTTCTATGGTGACATGGCCACTTGGGCTCCACATTGTCCGGTCAGTGAAAACGTACCTACGCAATTTATTGCTCGACATTTCATTCAGTCTGGAAACGTTCATTCATAACAACAAGTTGATGTAAAAGTAAGCGCAACATTTAGTGCTATTAATGGTAGTTCACGATCATTTAATACCTAAGTAGGTACTATTTGAGACTTGAGTCTATGGAAGTATTTACGGAATGTTAGCTGTCGTAAATTGTGTTTTCACGACTTTCTTAAGCTTTGTTCAATGCTACATACAACGTGGTTTTAGCTCGCATAAAGTAATATTTATGGGATAAAACTGAATATGTAATTCAGAGAGGATCCTGAAGGACATTGTTTTTCTCTGGTGTGAAGGTTATACAGAGCTTTTTGCCTGACTTCATTACACCAGATTATAGTTTAGCATTATTCTGACTAAGTATTACAGGGACGCACATCAGTTAGGTACTTTTAAAAAAATTGTCAGTAAATCCGAATGGGATGGTGTAGTTTCTAACTTTTAACCAAATGAACTCAACTTTGGCGCCAGCCATAAACCATATTTCATTACCAAGCAATTTATTGTACCTAAACAAAGTAAGAGGTAAATGCCGCTCATAAACGGCAAGGGAAAGTTAACAAAGTTGCTGAGCTTATTCTTTATTTTTACGATTTTCACCTTGCCCTTAATAACTTTCTCGGCCAAACATATCGCCGATTTGCGCCGAGTCATTATTTTGGTTAGCAGGTGTAGCAATTATTTTTAAAGACAAATAAAACGAACAAAAGTGCAACACACTTACAGACACATTAAAAACTCTAACATTAATTGCTTCATTAACCGACTTCTAAAAAGGAGGAGGTTCTCTATTCAACGGTATGTATGTTTTTTTATGTAGGTATGTCCACCGATTACTCTAAGACGGCTGAACCGATTGAAATAATTCAAACGTTATTAGATCAGGTTTGTTCCCAAGTTTGTCTCATTTTTTGAAATTTTGAAATCGGTTCAGTACTTTTCACGAAAACCTGAAAATACTGTCGTTTTCGTTACCATTTTATGAACTTATACGGAAGATCGAGAATATCTTCTTTGTTTATGTACCTACCGATTTAGATAATTCTTATTTTGTTTGAAAGAGGATACTTTAGTGATGATGACATTTTGATTTCATTGTTATTGGACCTTGGATTTTAAAGATACACAAGGGAACTCCTCAAAATAAAGAACTGTATAGTGATTGAAATATTGCTAGGATTATGACAATCTTAAAGAAATTAGGTACCTCTAACTATGGTCAAGGACGTTTTGAACTAGACTTGAACTGTGAAGGAACAATGGAATGGAACTCCTTAACAACAAACAGCACGAACAGTGGAAATTGAGTTATTAGTGGTATGGAAAAGTGTGAAATATAAAAAAAAAACATCATCGCTTACATTTAATTAAGTATATACATACATACCCAAAAAAAGGTAAATTACCTAATACAGAAGGTACTTCACTAAAAAGAAAAAAATAAAAAATTGTTTAAAAACAAAAAGCCGACTTCAAAAAACCTGAAAATAAAAACAAAAACAGCTTCAAAATAAAATACCTCTAAAAAGAAAAAAAAATATTTTATTTATTTATTTATTGTTAAGAAACAAACGGTCTCACAAAAACATATTAATCTTAGTTTAGGTTTACATTCTAGACCTATAGTTTCCTTAATATAACTTAATTTTAATTTTATATAAGCCAAACCTTTGCAAAAAAGCAACATTGTAGGCTGCAATGCAATGACAAAAACTATTTAAATTTTTAAATCATATATACCCACTAACTGGATATGAGTGATAGGAAAAAAAAACAATTTTAAAAGTTTGCATTAAACACATTAAACAAAGACCAAAAACAACTATTTAAAGTTGTTACATACCGGAAAACAACTAAATATTACTACAATCATATTGAATCAATTTATACTCAAAGTGCAAAGACATTAACGTCCAAAATATTTTTTTCCAAAGAATTTTTTTTACAGTTTTGTATAACCTGACGTACTGCTGACTTTACCTTAAGTTAAACTAATTTATTTGTTTTTTAAATGCTTTTAATGTGCAGCAAAATAAATCTACATCATCCAACTTATTATTACAAAGCGTACAGGCACGCCTTATAAACATGTTCCTGCAGTAACATGTTCTACTAGGGGGGATATAAAACAATTTTCTTTTGCGACATTTACGTTCTTGTCTACGAGGCACTCTAAAGAAAATATCCTGCAACAATGAGGGGGTATCGAGAACATTATGAATTATTTTGTAGATCAAAACAAAGTCCACACAATACGACGTACTTCCAAAGATTTAACTTTATGGTATTCAAGGGAGGCTTCATAATTAAAATGGGTATGGCCAGTTCTGTAGTCAAGTGTCTTTATAAACTTTTTCTGAATTCTTTCGATTCGGTTTATATGAACTTTAGAGTAAGGTTTCCAAACAGCACAGGCAAATTCGAGTCGACCGAGAATAAAACTGTTATACAAGATTTTATATGTTAAGGAATTTAGAAAAGGTTTTCCTACACGCAAGATAAAACCTAGTTGTTTGTAAGATTTTTCAACAATTGAATCAATGTGAGGAATAAAAGTCATTTTCGAATCCATAATTACACCAAGGTCACGTGTCTTTGTAACTCTATTCAGACATTTTCCATTTAATTTATAGTTATAATTTAAGACATTTTGTTTTTTAGAAAAAGTTATCACGTGACACTATCGAAATTCAAAAACAAGTTATTGTCAATACAAAATTTCTCGAAATTATCTAAATCATGTTGTAGTAACTCACAGTCATTTCTATCCCGGATAATTCGAAAAAATTTTGTATCATCCGCATAAAGTAGTACACTTGAATGTGACATATAGTTGCAAATGTCATTAATATACAATGTGAATAAAAAAAAAAATTTCTAATCACTTCAAACACTTCAAATAATTTTCTAATAAAACATGTCTATTGAAGTCGGGTGGGGCTGGAGGACAACTTCTTTTTTTTATTCTAAAAGAGCCCCACCCGACTTCATTAGACGTGTTTTATTACAATGATATGCGTAGGTATCTCTAGTGATTAGATTTTTTTTTTTTGCTTTTTAGAGGAATTTTATTTTGAAGCTGTTTTTGTTTTTATTTAAAGAAGATTTAAATGATAACTCAGGCCTTACTCGAAAAACACGGGCGGCGTGATGATTAAGCTCAACAACCGTTAAAAAAGCAACAGAAACCAGTAGCATTTAAAACCATACAAAATAAATGTCTTCTGATATAATACTATTCCTAAAACTATTCATCACAATTTTTAAACAACACAATTTGCTGTGGATAACGTATGATAGATAGCACAACAGCAATGTCAACTCCAACATTCCAAACACTTGTCAGCGACGTTATCCATACGCAGCGATGATCGAAAGCCCGAATCTATGGAATGCGGCGCGTGTCCTTCTGGGTCGGCGCACGCGCAGGTCGCGCACGAAAGCATGCCACTGGCCTAGTGGCCCACTGCAGGTTGTTGTTTAAACACAGTCTTAGGCTACCTATAATTTTGCTAATTTTAGGACTTCAATCGCCCTAATTCTGACCGAGAAACCCTAAACCACTATACTTAGGTACTTCTAATTTTCTTAGGCTTCCACGCGTATAGTTCATTAGAAATTTAACACTTTTTACGGATTATAAATAAGTATAGCGCGTATATTGGTTATTTCAGATGTTATTTTAGCAACCCAAAAAACCAACAAATCAAAACTAAATAATTCTCTAATAACATCTGAATTAACCAATATACGCGCTGTAATCCATAATAAGTGTTTTATTTCTAACTAGGTATACCACTACGTTGTCATTTTTATTTACGGAATAAGGATAAAAGAAGGAGTGGGAGATCGTGGGGATCGATTTGTATGGGGACCTTGCATTTTTGAGACAAAGCAAACCGCTTGGAACAGGTGTTCCTGGGGGTGATTTGAGCTGATTTAGCCCGGTTGCCACGTGGTTCCCCCAGCAGGTGGGCAGGGGAGGGGGGAGAGCAGTGCGTCCGGCGGGCCTCACTCTAAGCTTCATATCTGCATACATGTAGCAACTATATCAAGATTGGTGTCTTTTTCTGATAATTCAAGGACGAGGAATTCATTTTTGGGACTAAATTTTAAGGAGGAGTTCGGTGGCGCAGTGGTTTAGCGCCTGGCCCAGCTATTGCGGATTTTAAGCAACGTTCGCAAGGGTCGGTCATGGGATGGGTGACCAAAAATTTATTATCTCGAGCTCCTCCGTGCTTCGGAAAGCACGTTATCCCGGCTGCATTTGCAGTCGTTACACCCACCAATCCGCATTGGGCCCGCGTGGTGGGTTATGGCCCATCCTCCTTACCACCCATAAGGAAGGTCTGTGCCCTAGCAGTGGGGACATCAAAAATGGCTGATGGACAAGGAATAAGAAAAATGAAAAAAAAAATACAAATAAGTATGACAAGATAAGACAACAACTCATAGATGTTAAAATTGTTACAGTTACTAATTATGAAAAAGTAGGTAAGTAACTTTAAAAAGTGAGAGTGCTCATATTGTTTTCACTTTATAATCGTTGCCGAAAAATAACATGCCGTGTCGTGGAACTCGTGGCACGCTGGTATTCTGGCGCCGGCGAGTGAAAGGCGATCGTCCACAATTTAGCTATATTATTTTAGTGGAATATTTACTTGGTAAATCAGAGATGCTAACGACATTCACCCCGTTTACAAGTGAAAACAAAAAATATGAAGCACGCCATACCTACCTACTTTTATTTTTTATTTATTTATTATACCAGAACATAACGCATAATTGGGCATTGCTAACGCTTCTGCCTATTTTGGCTAGTAGGATAGGAAGTCAATCTACAAAATCTATCTTAAAATTAACATACTTAAATATTTTTCCATGGCTTAGGCGCCTCCCGAACCAATTTTGATGGTTTTCGGCCTATCGAAGCCTAATACCTATAGAGACATAGATTGAACCCGTAGAATTAGCCCAAAACATAAGCCATATGTACATTATTCCCGAATTTCCTCGCGGATGATTGCCGATAAAAGCTCGTGTTCTATCATTAAAACATTTCCTCAGTCCATCATTCGGAAGCGCTCATGGCGGAACTTGACAGGCTGATCGTATTCGATCACGATTGTTAAGCAACACTCAGTCCGGCCAGGTGTCGGATGGGTGACCGTTAAGTGGCATTACAACTGAGCGCTTCCGTGCTTCGGAGGGCACGTTAATCCGTCGGTCCCGGCTGTTGTCATCTGATAATAGTCGTTAAGCCAAGTTAGAGGCCTTACAGGCGGCTTGATAAACTCTAACACCAGAGGTGGCCACTACTCCTCATTCGATAAGAAGAAGAAGAAGTCCATCATTTAAAAAGATGTTGTTACACGTGGCCATGGCCACCCGTCTAATGGGCCACCAGGCCATATAACTGAACATGGAATTATAGTACCTACCTTGATTTACAACTTTACAGCCTCACTTTACGACTGCACCAACTCGCTCATAGTTATTTAATTATTTATCTAGGACACGTGTATTTAAGGAGCAAATTGAGAACTACAAAATTGGTAGGTATTATTACTATTATAATAGAGTCAAGTTAAAAGATTTTTGGTCCTTCATGTAACTCATATTTATGAAGAAATTTAATGGATGCATAGCTAAGCTCTTACTTAATTGTGTGAATTTACAATGATTACCTATTTCTATTGTATTTCAGATTAAGCCGAATTTCGGTTCAAGTTTTTAATTTCGGTTTTGGTTTTATCTTATTAATACCTATACATACACTGATGTGACACATTCAGCCCCTTTCAGTCAGTTTTTTTGTGTCGTTATAAAAACAGAGTAAAATGTTTATTTCTTGTAAAACTAGGTACCTACCTATACTAACTAAATATAATTATCAATATCAATACAAACAAGTTTAATTTTAATAAAGTTATTATGATCAAATTGCCGTAATCGATCATCCATTTAAATCACAATCTTTATGCTTCCTTTCACAGATGTCGCTCCTCTCATTAATTTCATCCGTCATCGGTAGGTGGCGGTACATGGCGGCAGCACCACGGAGTTTCCTCTCATTATTATCATCAGCTTCATTCCCGAACACAGCAACTTGCATTTTATGAACAAAAGGTGTTATTTTACAGGCTAATAGCTTAATACAGCTGGTCTCTTCTTCATCCCCCTGATTATTTATAAGATCCTCGATGTCGTTGAGTAACGACTCGTTTTTGGCTTTAGATATAATTTCTTGGAGTTTCTTCGACCTTTTGTTCAGGATCCAGGTTGCTGGGTCTTCAGATCTAAAGGGCTTGCTGGGACGTTTGTTGCCAGCCAGAAATGTTGAGATCTGGAATAGATATGGACGATTACTTAGAATAAATTAGCAAAAAATTTTTTTGTGGCAAATAAACATAAAAACTGTTTGAAAGTGAAAGTGAAATAAGTTATTCAAATAAACTTAATTATTAAGTACTTTTGAATCGTCTATATTTTCCTACCACCCGTTCCAGACTTTTTTAGCTGACAAGAAGAACGGGCGCAAGAAACTTATCAGCTGTAACAGCCATAAGTAACGATATTTACAAACTTGAATATATCAAACACCAATTTATTTTTTCAGATCAAAAATTATTTTTATCTCTTTAACATTATGATAGATTAGATAGCATATTTATAACAGTATGATAGATAAGTAAGTATGTATATAGCTAGCTACTTATAAAATCATGGTATGGGCAAGTTTAAAGATGGTAAAGCTGTGGTATGGGTATAACAATGTCAACTTTAGGAATGTTTAAAGAATATTTGAATGTTTTTATTGAAGATGATGATTGTGAGTAACCACACTTAGGTATTCAAAATTTGTACGATTTCAATAAAAATACATAGGTATATACCATTTGTGCCACGAACACCAGTGCATTCACAGCCACAGCGCTGATCTGATTCGGCTGAAGTCCGAAGAGTCGCACCAAATACTTCAACGGCGTCATTGGATTCGATGCCTCATTAACATTGTAGTTAGGTCTATTATCGTCTACTATGATTTCTTCACTATCTTCATTTTCATAAGCTTCGTTGAGAGGTGGGGGATGTCTTCTGGTAGATGTAGGAGGTTTATTAGCTGTTTGAAAGGCTTTTACTACAAATTCAGCAACTTTTGAAGCCACAGACTCCGTTCCTGTAATTAAATTATCAAAGTAAGTTACTCGGGTTTGAAATAGAAAATCCATTATAAACTAAACTAGAAATAAAAAATCCATTGTCCTTTTAGAGTTTTGAGATTACATCCTAATTTGAAATATAGAGAATAATATGCAAGAAGTTCCAGTGCTCTTTACCATCATAAATCATTATGAAAGAAGTAATTTTATAACGTAAACACTCGAAGTGCATTATCGTAAATTCCTAAAAACTTCAGGAATAAGAATTTTTGAAATCCTATTTGTAATTTATTTTTGTGGTAATAAACGTAGTAGGTAGATACTTCTAGGCACCTAATACCGCGCTCCTTAGCAAATTATGTACGTAGGTAAAATTAAATAGGACACTACGGAACATCGAATAAATTACACTTACCAAGAATATCAGTGGCAAACTTCATTCCATTATTCAAATGATCTATAAATCCATCTCTACTATAGTTTTCACCAACAACAGCCTGTGAAATGATCAAGATCAGTAACACTGGTAACGCCATCTCATAACGGACGCACGCACTACAATGAGAGAAGACTGAGCGCCATGCTCCGCTTCCCAAAATAATGGCGCGCGCGCCGCTCTGAAGCACACCTTCCAACTAAATTGTCTTTCACGTAGTATACAGGTGGTTTTCTTAAGAAGTAGTACCTATTTTTTTTTAATTAGTATATTTTTAAATTGCACAAGATATTAAAAGTTATATAAAATCTCAAAGCTCAAGCAGTGCTTATCACGTATTTAGTCTCTGTTCACTAGATGGCTCTACTGGTGATTATAAAATTGTAAACAACGTAAAAAGCTTTTGCGAGCTTTTGCGTGTGAGATTTCATTCAAAAAGATTCATTAGAACCTTCTTTTTTTGGTTTCGGTTTGATGCAAGAAATGTTTTTTTTTAAAGACATAAAGTTAGACAAGTCCTTTAATCGCATTGTTGAATTCAACGGCACAACACAACTTTAATTCATTAACGCCGGAGCGGTCGCTGGCGACCGAGACACAATAGATTTTCTATTGTGTCTCATTTTCCGACGGCACAATAGATTATGTAGTTTTCATTATGTTATGTGGCAACTTTACAGCTATTGTTTTGTTTGCTGTTTTTAATGTAGATTTTGAAAATTATGATTGATTTAGTATACACTAGGAAGGTAGAAACGTAAATTGCGTTTTAATGCAAACCATTTCTAAACTCTTAGTAGATCCTGCCTGAAACAGTTTTATGGTTAGTAATTTACTCCAACTATACCTTTTACTACAGCAACTGTCTTTTCGTGTGTACCTACGTGTAAGAAAATCAAAAAAATAATAAGTAAGATAAGTTGTATTTTCCTTTAAAAAATTAGAACATACTGTACAAGAAAATCGTTGTGAGCGCACAATAGAACCATGCAACCCATAAACAAGAGATTACATCTGACGACGTTGACAATCAACGTTTTATATAAAACACAATAGGTAGGTGTTTACCTACTAAATTCAATTTGTACCTATTTAAAAATTTCAAAATCTTTGGGTAGGTAGGCAGTAGTTTATAGTGGTAGAAGTCATAACGCCTATCCACCTAACTTTTATTAAATCTATCAAAAGGAAGATTGAGTGTTGAAACTTGAGTTTTTCAGGTTGCAATTCACTATTTATGATTTTTTAAATAGATTTAGTAATATCTTCTAAGATTTCCTAAATTTATAAAAAACACACATTCTTACGTGTCCTGAATTTCACGATGTTTCAGCACCTTTTCATGGGAGCCCGAGGCACTGGCACTTGCACTAAAGGCACTGGAAACTAGATCACAGATATTTAAAACTCAATCTTACAATGAACACCGTACATGTGAACCAAGTCACTGAAAGTGTGGTGACAAGACGCAGTGACCCGCTCGCTGCTCCGCTACGGTAACGCCCGCCGACCACGGTAACGACCACATCTCCAGTCTTACCCAAGCATAGCTGCAACATGCTCGTCCTACTCATTACCCTCATCTTAACCCTCAAGGTCAAGGGACAAACAAACGACCTACAATACCTGAACGAACTCCCTTTAGACAAGTTAATAAGGTTGAAGTCTTCGCTACAAGAGTTGGTGACGTCATACGAAAATGTGACTACAGCTCCAACATATTTGCAGAGTTTCGGAGCGCAAGCGATGGCTTTGAACGCTCCACCGATCAAAAGGACTGACTATGAAGGCCTGCATAAGAAGGATAGTCAAAGCAAATTGAGTAAGCTGTTCACAATGTCGGTGACAACACTTGCGTTTTTGGCTTTCGGTGGTTATTTGTTGTGCCTGATCGTGCAAGCTGTCAAAGCGAAACAAAGCCTCAACCCAGGTACTGTTGCTCCTACATTCTTGATAAGTGCTGGGATAAAGAAGAAACCTCAAAGCCAATTTGCGTCTTACGGCAGAAGGAAGAGGGATAATAATCGCGTGGAGAGAAGTTTGCAGCAGTTAGATCTGCCTCCGGAGGAAATGTTTCAGGTTCTGTTGCAACTGTGCGAAGGTTATGTGAAGTGGAGTGAGCGATATGGTGACACTGGTGCCTATTGAAATGAGGTTTCGTGAAAACAGAATAGAACAATGGTTAGTGCAATCTTCAAATTTGGGTTTTAGTTTCATGCTACATGGACTCTTTGTATTTGTACCTACTTAAATGTGCTTTATATTGTAATAAAATAATAATTTAATAGTAGGTTCTGCATTTTTTTTATTATAGGTAGGTACTAATTTGTGATCTACAAATCCTTTGCCAAGTTTGTTTGTCATTCTTTAACTACTCAACCGATCATCATGAAATTTTGTAATCTCGTTGTCAGGTGGATATACCTTTCATCCCGAAAAAATGTTTCGTTCCCGAGGGATAGCAAAACACATTCCACGCAGACGAAGTCGCGAGCAGTTGCTAGTTCAAACATAATGGGATGTATTTAATAGCACTTTAAATTTGATGAAAACAGCTATAAAATAGTACTTAAGCACTTTAAAATAATAATAGATCTTTAATATAATATTATCACTTAAATAATCATGAACCAAATTTACAAAATTAATATACATTCTAAAGTAATAATTTCATAGACAACTTAATTAAAATACCTACAAAAATAATGGTTTGCACTTTAACTATGTTGAAATCGAAACGAAGTAGAGAGTAGTTAAAAATAATTGAATTAACCATAAAAATAATGATTTCCACTGTAAATATGCTTAGCTTTAGATAATACTTTGCACTATACAATTTAATTTTATAACTTTAGTTAAGCTTTAGTACTTATTGTGTATTGTGTAGTGTACGTAAGTAGTTGATAATTAATTGCTCGCTAAGTAGGTACATAATGTATAGGTTTAGAAAATTCACACTTACCGGTTGAAGCTGAGGTTCTATAGTTTATTTACAAATAATAACCTCGGGGTTGCGTTCAGAACGTTCGAGCGCCGGTTGTTTGGTTGTTTTTTAATTCGCTCTAAGGTTTGGAACGACCAAGAACTTTAAATGTCAATGTCAATACAAATTCTTCATTTTCCATTTGGAATACGAATAATTTAAACTTTTCTTTATACTAAATCAAATAAAATCCGTTTTTTGAGGATCTACCATGATTATTTTAAAAATTAGACATAAAAACATCAAAAATACAAAATAATGTCAAATGACATTGACATTTTTTCTATAGACAAACGTCAGAGCGTTTTACAATTCCCCAAACATAATAACTGCAATTAAGGCGAGGCCAGTTCACGATCTGATGAAAAGTCTGATTTTTGAACATCCAATGTGAAGAATTGATGTAAAATTCTACTTCACAAAAATTACTGCAGACTGAAAAAGAAACAAAGAAGCAAATTAACCGAACAGAATATTGAAAAATGGCATGGTAACTCTGTAAAAAAATCCTGAATAACACCATAAAAACTTATAAAAATAAGTTTCAAATCGTCAGATTTCGTAATTTTCAGCGACAGTGATATGATTTTTTTATGCAAAAAGGATAGCTTTTTTATCGATCTAACACAATAACCGAGTACATTTTTATTAAATGATCCAGTATTTCAGAAATCAATAAAAATGTACTAAAATTCGTCAAATTTCTGGCGAAGCGTCAATTAAAGTTATGCAATATTTTATATATTTTATATTATTTTTAGTAGCAACGATTTTAAATCGAGTTGATTTTTCATACCGTAACATTCATTATTTCATTGTTGATTTTCATAAATTCAAAGCTCTGTGACGGATTTGGTAGAAATAAGGCACACAGAATTGTTACATTTACTATCCACGCGGAATGTCCACGCGGGCGAAGTCACGGGTAGGAGCTAGAGCTTCGTTGCAAATTCGTAGAATTCTCTACAAAGAAAATCTCATGAAAACATTTTTTAACATGTAGAAAAAGTTATGGAAAAATAATTTCAAGTCTGTGTTTCTATGTTTTTGACGTTTATACAGGGAGGGATAGATGTTTTAAGTTTAACGAAGATTGTGTAAAAATAAAAACGTATGAACTGATTTTGATATAGTGACTTACCTTTTCAAAGATTTTTGTTCCAATAACTCTTTGGCCAAACCCGCAGTCCTGATAATGTAGATTAGATAAACCTACACCGGCGGGCTAATTACCTATCTAATGAGAAACCACCAAGCGACCGGTCTCATTTGACAGATGAATGTGATACATTGCTACTTCTTTTTGGGGTAAAAAAATCATACCAAAGAAAAGTAGCAATGTATGTCAAATGAAAGCGGTCGCTAAATAGTTTCTATTTAGATGATCAGTCTGCAGGGGAGAGTTTGTAAACAAGTTTGATAAGGTGGGGTGGTAACTCAATAATTATATTCATTACCAATCGAATATTTTTACGCTACCCTATAATAAAGGAAAATATTGTTTTATTTACACCCATCCAGCCGTTTATGAACGCTTATTATGAAGATATTTCCACCGGCAGCAGGCAAAGCACTGTTTACATTAAAAAGCGGGAAGCCAGATTGCCCGCAATATACCACAATTTGTAAACGTTTTCAAACTGTCAAATAATCGCTGTAGCACCTAATAATAGCAACATCTTCGCTTTAAAGATTCTATTGTGCGCCCCACTTAACTGAAAATTGCCTCGTTGAAAACCAAGCTGAAATATCTCTTGGTCTTTGTGGGGTAAAGTCGATTTTCAGATGTTGGTTAGAAGTTTTTATGATACTCGGTTTTGCTGCTGGTTGCCGTATTGTTTGTGGTATGTTCTGTAATGAGGCATGCTGTGTTGGATCTGTCATCGCTTCTGCTTACATTTGAGAGCAACATGAAGCGTTAGTGCAAGCGAAATAGCTGTACCGAACCAGTTTTTTAAAATAAACGTCCATTTATCTACCACGTTTCATATATCCGGATACTGGTTGATATTGAAGCTGTGTTAATAACGAATTTATGGCGAGGTATCCAAAAAAGAGGTAATTTTATAGGCTTATTTTGTTTGATTGTATCATTGTTGGAAAAGGCGTAGAGCCCTAACGGCTGAAGGTAGAGACACCATTTTTGGAGGGTAGATACCTTTCATGATGTAGATGAGCACTAAGAAAGGATTTTGGAATATTCCTGTTATACAGGGTGCTACAGGTTGTTCAAGTTTGTATGAGAATTTGTATAGAGTTGAAGTAGAGACCCCATTTTTGGAGGGTAGATACCTTTCATGGTGTAGGTGAGCACTGAAAAAGGGTTTTGGAAAATTCCCTTTATGCAAGGTGCTACAGGGTGTTCCAGTTTGTATGGATATTTGTATAGGGCTGAAGATAGATACGCCATTTTTGTAGGATAGATTCCTTTCATGATGTAGATGAGCACTAAGAAAGGTTTTTAGTAAATTTCCGTTATACAGGGTGCTACAGTTTGTTTAAATTTGTATGAGAATTTGTATAGGATTGAAGTAGAGACACTATTTTTATTCCTTTCATGGTGTAGGTGAGCACTAAGAAAGCATTTTGTAAAATTCTCTTTATACAGGGTGCTACAGGGTGTTCCAGTTTGTATGGGGATTTGTATAGGGCTGAACCATTTTGCTGGTAGAGATACTATTTTTGGAGGATAGATACCTTTCATGGTGTAGGTGAGCACTAAGAAAGGGTTTTGGAAAATTCCCGTTGTACAGGGTGCTACAGTGTTCCAGTTTATACATGATTTTTTTATGGGGAAATTTAAATGTGTGAAATAAGGTCTACTGATAAACACCTAGGTATATTGGTAATCCGTGACTTTCAAAATAAATGCACAACTATCTTAATCACGCGAACGAAGTCGCGGGCAAAAGCTAGTGTTATAATATAACTCTCGAACCTAATTATATTGCCTCGTTTTGACGAGGAGAAAGAACGAGGAGAAGAGACAAAAGAAGTGTCTCTAAATTAAGCTTTTGGCAATGGGAAAATGCAAGTTTACCTTTTTTTATACAAAACCAAACACAGCAATGCAGGTGGCAATAAAAAAAATCATAGAGTGGCTCAATTTGTGTTACCCGACGACGGCGAAGCAAAAAGGATTTTTTTTGTAACTGTAGTATTTATTTCACTTTTTTCGGCCAGATTTTTCACATTACAATTCCAACCATTTGCATGATGCCTCCGTAGGAGTAAATCCTTTGAACGACAGTAGGAAATAAAATGTATAATAAGTATAAAGTTTTATTTATGTTAATTGTTTCTATAGCCTCACAGAATGTCTATAATTAGATTCTTACCCTGCAAAAAACCGCTGCTGAATTAGTAGACGTCCCATTACAAAATTCAGGTTTCAAAATTCAAACGTTATATAAGTATGAAATCAAAGTCAAAGTCAAAGTCAAAACGACTTTATTTAAAGTAACTTAATAATTAAGCACTTTTGAATCGTCTTTATTTTCCTACCACCCGTTCCAGACTTTTTTAACTGACAAGAACGGGCGCAAGAAACGTAACGATATTTACAAATTTAACGAATAATCTGGGGCTCTTTTTTTAAATCATCAGACGATCATTTGCTACTAATTTTCATTCGACAGCCATGGCCCCAAAATAGGGCTCCGAGGTTTGTTTCGATGAATCGATTTACTCGATTCAATATAAGTGGAATGGTCCATCAACGATGATCGAGTCGGGTCAGAGGTTTAGTGCTGGGGACTCGAAACTAAATTGAATTCTCGCCGGAATCGACTCGTAAACGCGAGAATTGAAGATCGTTCCATAAGGCCATGTGTAATAAAATGAGTAGACAATGCAATGACCTGTTAAGGGCTAGTGTATGTCACGCAAAATAAGGGAGGAGAAGTTGTCCTCGACCATCAGCCATTTTTGATGTCCCCACTGCTGGGGCATCAGCCCTACCTTATGGGTGAATAAGGAGGATGGGCCATTACCCACCACGCGGGCCCAATGCGGATTGGTGAACGAGTGTTAAGTTAACGACTGCAAATGCAGCCGAGACCAACGGCTTATCGTGCCTTCCGAAGCCGGAGGAGCTCGAGATAAAACATTTTTGGTCACCCATCCCAGTAGGTCTATCTAGGTCTAGGACTGAAAATTACAGATCTAGATAAATCGTTCGGATTTGTCATCTACTACCTATACAGATAAAAACATGGAGTTACTAAGTTTTGGAATAGAGATAATCGTATTGTCGCGAAATCACGGATTTTGGTTAAATTATCCTGAAATTATAAGATAAATAGGTATAAGTACATTATATTATATTTTATAGTTTTTTCTTGCCAATATTTGTTGAATAGCCGCCGGCTTTTATATTATATAAGTAATCGTATAATTTATTTACATAGGTACCTACTTACTTAATAGTTTTGTAAAGTATAATATTACTAGGATTATGCTTTTTATTGAAATAATAAACAGTTATAATTATAATTCATAATTATCATCATAAATGAATATTTGACTGATAACACCAGCAAATAATTAATAAATACATACAATAATAATTCAAAACGTCTTGTCTAACATTATAATCTACACAACTTTATTTTGTTAATTTAATTTAATATTGTATAATTATGTAGCTTTCTTTTATATTAAGCGTTTCCTCTCTCTTATTACACTTTTGCGTGCCCGACAGGGTCCATAATGCTCTTAATTATAAAAATGTACCATCCTCTGTAACATTATGGTTGCAAATAAAGAATTGAGTATTGAGTAATCGTTTGTGTAGATTAGAATAAACAGTCAGACAGGAAGACACATAAGACACAATCTAGAGTCGTTAGCCTCTAGACGTCAATACCTAGATAGTGTATTTTTATATAAGATTATTAATAATCATATAGATTCAGCTGATCTACTACAAAAAGTTAAACTCAGAGTACCTCGTATATCCTTGTTCAAAACAATCTTTTCATGTACCTTCTTGTCACACTAATTATGCTAGAAATGCCTTTTTCAGACGATCTTGCGATCTCTATAACAAACTGTTGAATGGAGTCGATATCTTTGCTAATTCGTTAAACTTGTTTAAGAAAAAAGTGGGTGATCTGTTATTCAAGTAAAGTAAAACATAGAAAATAGTTATAATGTAATTGTAATACTTAGTCGTAGATGAAATTGTCTCAGTTTTTTATATTTTTGTATTATCTCTTCTTTATCGGTAGGTTAAGGTACTTGGTGAAAGATGGTAGCATCTGACACAATCAAAAAAAAAAAAAAAAAAAAGTAAATTACTACCTATGAGGGTGGCATTTCCTAAAGAAAAACCCTCGTAAAAATTTAAGATTAAAAAAAAAAGTAAATTACAAAAAAAAGGTGAGCAAAAGTGGAAGCTTTTCATTCTGCAAACTTCTTTAATGAAAACAAAGTTCTTACACGCGAGTCTTTTTTTTTAATATTATATTTTTCTCTTTCTCTCTCAGCACTAAATCGAAATTATTACTTATAGACTTTATTATAGATAGAAAAATGTTAGTTATGACATTTCAGGCGCCATATATTCACGGTTTACGATATTGCCTGAAGATTTCACGGCCTTTTATTAAACGATTGTGATTTATTACTTGGTTTTGTACCCAGCACCACTATTTTATTTATAAGTACCTAGTAAAAGGCTGATCTTTCTGATGGTTTATTCACAAAGTCCATAATAGTAGATTATACAACAAGTGAAAAAAGAGGGAATTTAGTTCGAGGGACTAAGTTGGATCCCGAGAGCAGCGAAGGATTCTAGAGTTGAATCCCGAGCGTAGTGAGGGATTCAAAAGTAGAATCCTGAGCGAAGCGAGGGATACAAAGGACCGAGATGAAATTTTTTTTTCACGAGTTGTGTACTCTACTTTTTACCATTGACTGCGAGAAAAAAAAATAGCAGTACCTATAGTATTTATAGTTGCCCATCAGCCATTTTTGATGTCCCCACTGTGGGGCACAAGCCTTCCTTATGGGTGGTAAGGAGGACGGGCCATAACCCACCACGCGGGCCCAATGCGGATTGGTGGGTGTTAACGACTGCAAATGCAGCCGGGACCAACGGCTTAACGTGCCTTCTGAAGCACAGAGGAGGTCATACATTTTTGGTCACCCATCCCATGACCGACCCTTGCGAACGTTGCTTAACTTCTGCAATCGCTGGGCCAGGGGCTAAACCACTGCGCCACCGAGCTAACTAAGAGGGAAACTACATGATCAGTCTGGCATCAGTCCACTTCATCAGTTTGTATAGACTTTGAATTTTTACAGACTGAAGATCGTACCAGACTGATGGAATGGACTGATGCAAGACTGAACAACTAATCTCCCTCAAATATATAAAAAAGAACCCAAATATAAGACACTAAAAAGGACCTAGCGGGATATTTTTTAGAAAAGAACCCAAAGATAAGACACTAAAAAGAACGTAAATAAAATTGGCGGGATTATTTTTGTCATTTAATTGTAGAACTATAATTTTATCTATGGAATAGCTCCATACTTTCAGCACCTTTTATTTTTTTTGTACCTAATTCATACGATGCGCGCTTGTTCCAAATTCAAAATATTTTTATTCACTCGGTGAATAAAAACGCGTTTTATTCACTGTTATCAATGAATAAGACGCACTTTTTTGAGTGGCGATGGTAAAAATGTTTTATATTACCTACTACGCGCTCTCACCTAAAAAAAGTTACGGGAGAACACACACAAAACACATCGCTGTCCAGAACTCCAGGCCACTTTAAAGTTCATTTTGAAACTAAATTATAAAAAAATGGTCAATGAAACATCATAATCATTTCAATAGACCTTTTAAATAACACAATACTCAATGGAGTGAGGCAAATCATTTTTTAATCTCAACTTAACCTAAAAGACCACCTCGTTGTAAAAAAATAAAATGTTTTGTTACGTTAAAATTGAGACCTCTAACAGAAGAAGTAAGTAATAGTCGAAATCAGTAGAATTCGTTTTTTTGTAAGTAGATAGTACGATATGGTGCTGTGACTATGACGGACTGGGACGGACGGACGGACGGACGGACTGAATCTTATAAGGGTTCCTTGTTTTACTTACAACGGACCTAAGTGAATGCTACTTCTGAGTATAAACCAGCAGGATTATAAATCTTCTCTAATATGATTTTCCGTATAAGAGCCGATGGAAATATAGTCAGGTGGGTAAGTGAAACATACTTTATTTTTATTTTTATTTAACAAGGTTTAGTAAAGCTGTAAAACTCGCAATTAAAGTAGCTGTGTAGGCAATGTACTCCTCATTAAATCAGCCTTTAACGGTATGAATATAAATATCTAAAGACTTGCATTAAGCAACAAAATCACGAAAAGAATATAAAGGCTAAGAAGTGTTTCACTTACCCCTGACAAGGGAGAAGTGAAACAGTGGCCAAAATAGCTTTAAATATTGAGTCAATTTAATTAAAAAAAGGACAAAAGGATCATTTTAAACCGTTAACATCCAAAATGTATCAAATTCTAATAAAATAGGGTCCAGTTTCAAAGATTTATCAAAAAAACTTAATTTTCATTTTATAACATAACTTAATTTTCTTTTTGGTTTGCTAGCTAGTTTAATGATCGCAGCGATATCTGTGTTGTATTGAGGGCAGTAATTCGTCATTCCTGAGGGCCTAGCCAAAGTAACATTTGCAAATCTTCGTTATCGCTTCGCTTTCGAAACATGTATGGGATTGACGTAAGGTTTCGTTAACTATCGAAATTTAAAACGTCAAATCCATACATGTTTCGAAGCGAAACGATAACGAAAAATTGCAAATGTTACTTTGGCTAGGGGGGCTGATTTATCGACACATCGCTATGAGAATAAACTACGATAGTTTCTTAGATATGGTTGGGTGTTTCACTTACCCCGGTGTTTCACTTACCCCACCTGACTATACCTTATTTTTTTATTCGGATAGGTTTTGCTTTTATAAATAGCAACAGGAATTTATTTTGTCAGAATAGGTACCTACGCATTTTTAGGGCTCCGTACACAAAGGGTAAAAACGGCGGGACCCTATTACCATAGTAGAAATTTTACTAAGTATGCTATTACTAAGACTCCACTGTCCGTCTGTCTGTCTGTCTGTCACCAGGCTGTATCTCATGAACCGTGATAGCTAGACAGTTGAAATTTTCATAGAGATGTATTTCTGTTGCCGCTACAACAATAAATACTAAAAAAATATTTGTACGAAACCCTCGGTAGGTGAGTCTAACTCGCCCTTGTCCGGTTTTTTCTCTTTTCTTTAAAACAGCACTTTGTATGGATTCCGCCTTTAAGAGAAATTTAGCAACATAATATTTAACAAAGGCTAATAACAAACTTCGCACAGTAAAAATGTTTGGAATTAACTTGAGCTTTCGTACGTCAATAAAGGCTTGGCCATAAGTAGGTAACTAAAGTTTCAAGATATCGTTACTTTGTAGAATAAAATTTTAGCACTATTTACTCACGAATAAGGTTCAATTCAAGTAAATTGATCGACGAATTGCGTCCGACTATCGTGTTTTTTTTTGTAATATTCCATGCGTGAATTAGAAGTCGCATTTCTCCGGTTTACAAAAAACAAATCCTTGTGTCCCAGTTGGTTGATAGAGGTCTGTGACCAAGCTGACATCTGCCATAATGAGGCTCCACAGCACTCAACAACTTTATATTCACTGTTCTGTGCGTTAGTTACTTACCGGGCGGTTCGTTTGACCACGGGTTGATAACTAATTTTGTCGCTCCGTTACCGCCTGCAATGCAATAATTTTCAGTATGCTTTAAAAGCTTTATTTCAGGATGACCTCCTCCATAGTTGATGAAAAGAATGCCATTGAAAGTCGATTTTCCCATGATTTCAAAATCATAAAGTAGATAGACTAATATTATAAATGTGATAGTTGTGGGTTTGGATGTTTGTTAATCAATCACGCAAAAACGGCTGAACAGATTTGGATGAAAATCGACACACAGATAACCTGGATTAAAATATGTTTTAATCCAGGCTATGTGTGTCAAATTTAATTTATCCTATAGGATACTTTTTATCCCGGTCAAAAGTTCCCCAGGGATTATCCGAATATTCACGCACGCGGACGAAGTCGCGGGCGGAAGCCAGTTATTTTATAAATAAACTTTAATAACGAATTTTAGTTAACGTTAGATTAAAAACACAAACGTGTTTCTAAGTTTATATAGCTATAGTTTATAAACGTGTATATAGCTTGGTAGAATATACCCATCACATATTTCTAAATTGTGGCTGGCTAATCTGACACAAACTACCACAAATTTTTGCACACACAAACATGCACACACACACATGCACACACACACACGCACACACACATGCACACACACACATAGTGTAATATTAATTAGTTATTTATAAGTTTTCTATCTCAGTCTAGTGTCTTAGTTTGTTATCTAAGGAAGGAAGAGCGGTGTCCCACAAACACAGGCTTTCAGCTTAAATGGGGACACCAACTTATTTCTAAAATTGTAATGGTTTAAAAGAAAAATAAACTTATTTTATTTTTATTTTTAAGTTTTTGTGCTGTAACTGTAACTTTCGTTTTTGATCTGTGACTCTGTGAGCTTAGATCTCAGGTTACTGACATTTTTAAACATTTTTCGAAATGGCCGAAATATGGTTTCTTGTACATTTTCAAAAATTTCGAATATAATCGACAGCAAAATTATTTATAATTAGGTATCGAAGCTGCTCACAAATTTCACGAGAATCGGCTGATAAAGTTCAGAGGAGAACTGGTGGCCATTACGAAAAAAAAAAAAAAATTAAAAAACCCGCCTGCATAAAAAGACAAGTCGACTGAAAAGATGGAAACAAGTTTAAATAAATATTAAAGGCAACATGTCATAATAACATGCAGTCGGAGGCATGCATAAAGAAAGTGACATTATAAATGATTGAATTATATGCCTCCGACTGCATGTTATTATGACATGTTGCCTTTAATATTTATTGAAACTTGTTTCCATCTTTTCAGTCGACTTGTCTTTTTATGCAGACGGGTTTTTTAATTTTTATTTTTTTTTATCTCTTTTTAGTTATTATATATTACGGTCATGATATACCTTTTTGAAATCCTTATAATAAGCCCTTTAATTTGACACCCATATTGCAGTATTCTAAAAAAAAAATTTTTTTTCACTACGTATAATAGCACCGTACAGCCGCCATGTTGGTTTTTTTATAACGCCACCTTCTTAAGAACACTTGGGCTGAAAAGACCAATCTAACGATATCTTAATCATAGAAATCCGTTCAGCCGTTTGAAAGATATGAGGTAATAAAGAATATTACATACAAACATACATACAAACATACAAACATACTTACAAGATACGCGCGAAAAACATAACCCGCAGTCGGGTAAAAACTTACGCAACTGCGTAACGCAGTCACTTGGTCACGATAGCCGTCCGCAGTTCGTCGGTTGTAGTTATTACAAGCATTTTCAATCTAGCTATTGTAGTCCATAGACTACTGAACGAATAATGACGGATCCATTAGAGAGAAACTGTCAAATTTACGCAATCACTTACAAACGTAGTGATTATATTCTCTTTGATCACTTACGAAGAACGGACACAGCTGCTTGTATCGCATTAAACTTTTCGTAATAGGACATCCGGACGTACAAAAGCATTTTTGCCCAAGTAGTGTAGGAAATGAAGCGATCTTTTGTATGGAGACTCCAACATTAAATCCTCAGTCGATGAAAGTTTGTAGGAATGTAACATAGTATGAACAAATATCCAAGAACAAAAAAAAAATTGGATAATTTAATAAATACGTTTAATTTATGATACTTCATCATACTGTAAAGTTTCGTCTATTGAGGATTTACTCTGGGGGTCCTTGGTCCGCCTTTTCTCGTACTTTATTAAGGAGTGGCATATAAGTACCAATACTTATAATAAATCTCTCTAAAGACTTGCATTAACATTTACAAATAAACTTTGAATGCTGTGATGTGATGCTACAATAAAATATTAAATAAACCACAAGAATAATAGCAAATTGGGACGCAAATAACATACTTTGTCATTTATAGGGCCAATACCTTTAAATACACTTACAGGTAAACGCGGGCTTAATGTTCCTTACTCATGTGACTTTGAGTTATTATTACGAAGCTTAAATATTATTCAAAATGGCACTTAAGTAACGAGAGCTTTTACTATGCGCTAGAGTGTGGATTGCAGTAAGATACTCATCATACGCGCCCCTACGTTTCAGCTAGGGCAAAAATACTTTCTTATGTCTGTCTGTCCGGTTGTTCTCCTCTACAGGTCGCATTTCTTAACCGATTCTACTGAAATTTTGTGAGCAGGTTCGGTAATTAATTACCTACCTAAGTATATAGATTTTTAGAATTCAGTATTGCGAAATTTTTAAAAAACCGAGGTGTACACCTCACCATAATATAATTATGAGTGACCTCACAGAGTCAGTAGTTTAATTACAATACGTATATAAAAAGTAGGAAATCTGAGGGTATGAAATAGGAAATCGGACAGATAAAAAGTGTACCGAGTACCACACAGTATACCTACTTAGTAATAGTGTTATTTTTTTCATCTTTGACACAAAATAAGAAAAATCAATCAACAAAAATAACTTATGTTGGTTTGATATGGCACAATGGTGGCCAAGTAGTTATAGTGCCAAGATACGAACCTTTATCCCATGGAAGTATCATACCATCAACCCTCAATTGGTCGCTGCTGCCACGTGTTACACACGTGGTACCGGCCACTTAGCACGGCCACAGTTAACCGGCCGATAAATATCTCCGGCCACAGAACACATCGCACACTCTGTTGACAAATCCCGCAATAAAATATAAGCATTTACAATAAAATTAATTATTATTTACACGGTGTGGTGGGCGCGAGCTCCGATGAAAGACTACTGTGGATAAGACGCTAAGATTTCAGATTCATAAAACGAAAATAAACATAATGAATCACATAAAATAAGGTAAAATATACAGAAAAGACGAACTAAATACTAATGTACTACTCTTCTGTCCATTATTTTTTTTTCATGTAAAAATTGTGTGTGTACTAAATAAATAAATAAATAAATAAAAATAAAATAAGAAAAAACGGTATTGATACAAGTTGTGTGCTTCCTTTTTTTTAGTTCTGTCCTATAGTCAGAGTTGAAACTACCGAAGCGAGTAGTCAGCAAAGAGGTATAGCTTTTTAACCTGGGTTTTATTTGTTGTTGCTATTTGTTTTAATTGTTGAAAGTTCAAAAATTTTAATGACTTACAAACTGTTTCAGTTTTTCTAATAATTTCTGACAAAAACCAGCTGAA